>CM057449.1:618572500-621072500 GCA_016271365.2 Neoceratodus forsteri
TTCAAGTTTTAGCATTAGGAGGGGGTGGGATACAGAATCAAAAGCCTTGGCCAGGTCGATGAAGACTGCAGTGGTGAGGTAGTTTTGGTCAGAGGCAGTGTGGATGTGGTTTGTGACATTTAGGAGAGAAGAGACAGTGGAATGCTGTTTTCTGGAAGCCAGACTGGTGGGGAGACAGGTTGTTTGTGGCGAGGTGATTCACCAGTCTGGTGTGTGCCAGGGATTCCTGAAGCTTTGCAAGCTCAGGGAGGAGGGAGATACGCCTATAATTTCCGGGCGCAGAGGGGTCCCCTCCTTTGTGAAGAGGAATGACAGTGGCAGATTTCCAGGTTTGAGGGACCATGCCCATGGAAAAGGAGAGGTTGAGTAGGTGGGTGACAGGCTTTGTGATTGCGGGAGCAGAGATCTGCAGGAGATTGGGGTGAGATGAACAGAGTACTTACAAACTAAATGTTTTAAAGTGATTGCAAAAAAAGTAGGGTTGTTATTGTGATCTTGTGTTCGCTGCTCTTTCTGTAGGTGACTTGACCTTCTACCTTGACTCCTTCATTTAAATGATTTGCTCAGGCATCTGGGAACTGCAGCAATCATCAAGCTTGAGCAAAGAATAATGGTGTGACAACATGCCAGCAATTTCAACCCCATTTGCTGATTTTTCTTTTAGTCTATTTCTTTGAAGATTATATTGTTATTAGAGAGCATCATGTAGGGGATGCAATATGCATATAAATGTAAAAGGTTTGCCCTCTAACATATGTACAATATTAGACCAACATCTTTCTTTGTTCTTTTTGTACCACTTTAAATATTTCACTGTTGGATTAATTGATTGTTGTGTGCATATAAATTAGTGCTGTGTCCCACTACTTAACTACGCACCCTGACGAAGGGTGGAACAACCCGGAGAGCTGGGGCAGAGTGACTGGACGTCTGTATGTAGTAAAAAGTAAATTTTTCGGTGGTGCCTTTCTTCTACTGGAGTGCAGGTATAATGGTATTCGAACTTACAAACGAAGACTGACTTGGAAAGTCGATCACCAAAGAAGTGCTACAACACTCAGAATCCTTTAATATTGCAGAAGTGTGAAGGAAGAGACCTGTCCCTTTCAGTGGAAAGATCTGCCGGAGTGATAGTGAACTGTATCCATGCCTTAGAAATAGAGGTTTAACATTAAAGTGCTTCTCAACCCTAATATACAGGTGCTACCATGCCATTTATTTTAATGCAATGCTGCGAGGATAAATTCTGTAAATATATGTGATGTCTAGAGGGTGGTCGGACCTACAGTGAGGATATCGTGTTACCCTCACTCTAGGTCCCCTAAGCCAGAATTTATCCACTCTGTAGGTAGGGACTGGTTGGAGGTGGCAGTGCGAACAGCTCACTTTCAATGCTCCGAGCTGACTTGTTTGCCAACTCTGAGTGAAATCGGCATTCACACTGAGGGTTTTTTTTTTTTTACATAAACTATTTTTTAAAGCAATCACTGCTGTAAAATACCCTCGCATACTACTGAAAGAGACAGCACTGCTGTCCAATAGCTCCCTCCCAAGCTCCTACTGCCAATCACACTACCTCCAACCAGCTACTGCTATCCTATCCTATCCTAGCCACGGAAGTGCTCTCCTCACTGGCAGATTTCGGCAGAATCCATGGCACAGCTCTGCTGTCCCCCACGGCCACATATGCTTACCATTCACTCCCACAACTGAAACTCGGACTCATGCCCTAACGTCCTGATGCAAAGTGTCAGAAAATGAAAGTAACTGCTTGTTTTCAGCAGCATCCCCCCCCCAAAAAAAAAACACAACAATGCCCACAAATAAAATGAGGAACAAAAAATACACAAGGGCACACACACACACACCACAAATAAAAAGAAAATGCACAAAAAAACCAGCCTCGCATAAATGAGATATGACATGGCCCTGACTGAGAATATCAGTAATACTCTACCCTCCTCATGTCACAACCTTTGAAATCATTCATGGCTGTATCACTCGTGCTGTCACAAGGTCAAGCTGACCTCAGGGAGAATATTACTGCCTATGCCTTAATTATATTTATGGACGCAAATTAGTGGCGTGGCAGACTACCAACTATTCCAAAGGAGTAGCAACCACTGCTCTGACATGAAGGAGGATGGGGCCTGCACACGTTATTTGGCAATGATGTGCACCGCTGATGTACATATTGACATCTGTGTGCATGGCTTCATCACTGAAAAAGCTTCATGCGAGGTCCTGATGATGGCTTACAGTTCAATGTGTTATGACTCTATGAAGGTACCCTAGAAGATCACCAATTCAACAGGAACAAAGGAATATTTTAGGCAAAATCAGGGACAGTTGAGAGGTATGACTAGAGGTATGGCAATAACTGTTAAAACTAAACATCCAAGCCGTCAAAACAGCAAATGAAACATACTCTCTGGTATCCGAGGGCAGCAGTTACAGTCCTTGTGGGTAGTTTAAGGGCTTCACACAGCATGGCAAACTAAAATCCTGCTGATTGTTACAAAAGTTAAAGTTGGGCTTCGAAAAACAATCTCTGGGCAAAATGTGTTTTTTTCCCAGAATAATTTATTGTTTTTGATTCTTCAGCAACCCCTTCACCTGGGTAGGCCCAGCCTCAATACACAGTGTTTTTGGCATTCACCCCCTAGGTTTTCACTCCCCCCCCTCCCAATTGTGCATCTCGATGGCAGGGCGAGTAGTGCTAGGTTCAACCTCCTACCCTTTCCAGTGTGCAGGGGCAGGAGTTCCCAGGTCACCCACAGTGGCCAGTAGCTGCGGTCAGGACCCCAAGCGCACTGTGATCACATTGCTCCATGCAGGTCCTGTTTCTTGTCTTCTGGTCCCACCTCCTAGGACATCAACACACATAGGTGGGCCAACTGAATACAAGCACACAGACCTTGGCGGACGTCTCTCTCCCACATACACTACCATCTGTGGTCAACTATGCTGCAGTAAAGCAGTGAGGAAGACCGCGTGCTTTGGGATGCTCCATCTTCCTTCTATGAGTGGTCCTCAATGGCCCAAGCTCGTTCCCAAACTCGGGCCACAAGCATTGCGAGCAGTACTGCTACCATTGTGTCCACAGGCCAGCAAACTCAGTTTATATTTCATGCATTTCTCAACTTCTTTTCCCTTCTTCTCCTTCATTAAGGACATCTGCATGAAAATGAGATTGCTATCCTTCAGAATTCACCTGCTACTGCTGCTCACTCCCTAGCTGAAGCAGTACCACAACCTGAAAAAGGTTGATTAAGCAATAAATCATGATAAGATGTGTGGTTAAGTCAAATCTCATGGCATGTTCAAGCGTGTTGTGAAGTATGAGGCATGAGGCAAAGCTGAGTAGCTTCAACCACCTAGAAGTTCATTATGATTTGCTGCACATCATGGAATCTGTTACTCTGCTTAGAAAACAGTTTGGCATACAAAATAAAATTGGGCCAGCAGAGTGGTGTGCCAGCCACACATTATGCTTCTATCAGGGAGATGTGGGTTCTTTTGTGAGTACCAGAATTCCATAATGTGACCAGGTGTGAGCCAGGTGCATAATGAAGATGAGACCCTCTGCCCTCAAGGTTGGCATGAGGCATTCAGTGTTTATATCCTAGTCCTCCCTTTCCCAGCTCGCCAACCAAGGAACAGCACTTGTGTTGGCGGTGGAGGCAGCCACCAGCCTGTCCTCCCAGCTGAAGGGGAAAAAAAAAAAAAAAAGGACAGCGGGAAATAGGGAATAAATTATGGGACAGGTAATAATGATAAACAGACTTGGAAAAAATGCATTTGGCAAACAAAAGGAAAATTTCCCAGTCTGAATACTGCATTCAAAAAAATGTTTGACATTAGATCTGAAAGCTTATTTTATGCAGATACCAACTCTCATCCCTACCACTCAATCTAAAGTACACAAAACGTGTTTACTCACCTTTTATGTCACCATTGAGGTTGACCATCAGTGGGTTGTTCTTCCAGTCAAAGGTTGCAAACAAATGAAGGAAACGGAGGAAGCCAACCTGAGGAGAACTAAAAACAAAGGTTACTTAGTTGTAGCCATAGCTCTAATAGTAGTATTCAGTTCAGAGCCACACTTGGGCAATATTCCACGAGGCATGCCTGGTCACTGAAACAGTCTTCAAGCTCAGCTCCTCTTATGACCAATCCATGTGGTCCTCCAGCTCTGCCCCTTTGTACTCAGATCTGCATGATGGTGCAGGAATCCGAAAGTAAGTCTTGCCAGGGTGGGTCGGTTGGAAATTAACTAAATTACTAGTAGTACAAAGAATTGTTACTTACCGTAACAGCAGATTTTCTAAAGAATCTTCTCTATTGAGCCTCATCATGAAACTGTAAGTCATCGGCATAAGGACAACCCGGACATTTTTACTGACTGGGGCACCTCATCTGTGCCTATATAATGTGGGCACCCCCAGCATACCTCAGTTCCACGCCAGACACAAGCTTGGAGGATCATCTGACTGGCAGGGACTGAAGCAAACAGGACCAAACCAGGCACACAGGACAGGATATGGAAACCTGAGTAAAGATTCTGGATTTAGATATCAGAGGAGAACCAGTGTGCAAAAGTAGGCAGGATAATCACACGTCACCCGAAAAAGAGGGGAAGAAACATAGAAGTTGATGCCAGATCTAGCCCGCTGGAAGCTAGGTTGTGCGTCGAAGCCGGGGAGGTCGGGTGGGTCGTGTGGATGAACAACATATACCATTCTTAGAACTCCTGTTACAGGTGAGTAACCTGTATTTCTAGGGGCATGGATATGTTGTTCATCCACATTGTCTGGCAGACTCCTAGCAGTTCTCCAGGAAGAGGGAGGCAACGTGCACACCCCCAACTTGGGAAATAGAGACTGGAGAACCGAGGCCCCAAAACCAGCATCCCGGCATGACTCAAGGTCGATGTGGTAGTGGGTGATGAAGGTATGTGCTGACTTCAAGGTAGCAGCCCTGCAGATTTCCTGGATAGGGACATCCCTGGAAGCAGCCACCGATGCAGCGGTATGGCGGGTAGAATGAGCTCTTATCCCTCTGGGAGGCTCCATGCCCGCCAACCTATAGCAGAGATCTATGCAGGAGGTGACCCACCTGCCTATCGTCTGCTTGGCTGCAGGTCTGCCAGGTGTGGCTTCAGCGTGGGTGACAAACAGCTGGCGAACCCTCCCGAACTTCAGCAGATCAGCTCCTTATAATAGCGGCTCTTCTAGGATCCAAAGTATGGAGCCTATATTCGGCCTTCGAGGTGTGATTGGGGTAGAACACCGGCAGAGTCAACACCTGGTTAAGGTGAAACTCCGACACCACCTTCGGAAGGAATTTCGGGTGGGGGCACAGGACAACCTTGTCCCTGTGGAAGACCAGATAAGGAGACTTAATGGAAAGCACCTGGAGCTCTCCCATCCTTCTGGCTGACGTGATAGTCACCAAGAAGGCGGTCTTCCACGACAGGTGAGAGATGTCACACCTGTGCATTGGTTCGAATGGCTTGCCCATGAGCTTAGCCAATACCAGCAGTAGATCCCACGGAGGTGGAGGTTCTCGCACTGGAAGGGATATGTGATCAAGGCCTTTGAAAAAGCGTCCAACCACCTTCTCCTGTGCCGACTGCTTCCTGGCCTGCGCCCGGTAAGCAGAGATGGCTGCCAGGTGCACCTTAAGGGTCATCGACCGAAGCCCTAGCTGAGAAAGGGACCACAGGTAGTCCAGTATGCTTGCCAAGGAACAGGAGGAAGGGTCCAGACCCTTGCCCTTACACCAAATGGAGAATCTCTTCCATTTGAAGGCATAGCATTTTCTGGTCGACTCCTTACGGGACGCCTCAACGACGTTGAGGACCTCGTCAGAAAGACCCAAGGCCTGGAACTCTAGCCGCTCAGGAACCAGGCCGTCAGGTGCAGGGACTGAAGGTCCGGATGGAATACCTTCCCCTGATTGACTGAGACCAGGTCCGGGCGGGCTGGAAGCCGCCTCGGGAACCTGGAGCTGAGACTGAGGAGATCTGGATACCAGAACTGGCGGGGCCAGTCTGGGGCTACCAGAATCACCTGCGCCTTGTCCCTCCTCGCCTTGAGAAGCACCTTGTGGATCAAGGGAAATGGGGGAAAGGCGTAGAAGAGGCCCGGGGTCCACGGCCTCGAGAAGGCATCCCCCTGCAGCGAGCCCTGCTGAGGGGGGCGGGCATGAAACAGTCTCAGCTTCACATTCTCCCTGGAAGCAAACAGGTCCGCCTGAGGCATGCCCCAGTGGGAGAAGAGATCTTGTACTACCTCCGGCAGGAGAGACCACTCGTGAGACGCAGCCCCTATCCGGCTTAGGGCATCGGCCAGGGTGTTGGAGGCTCCTGCCATGTGAATGGCTAGGAGAGCCGCCTCCAGGCTGTGCACGAGAGACCAAATGTGGAGAGCTTCCCTGCACAAAGGCATGGAGCACGTCCCGCCCTGGCGGTTTAGGTAGTACATGGTCGTGGTATTGTCCGTCTGGACCGGAACCACTTGACCCCGTAGAAACAGAGAGAAGGCGGTGAGGGCTAGACGAACGGTTCAAAGCTCCAGCAGGTTGATGTGGCATCGGGACTCCCGAGGGGACCAGAGGCCGTGCGCTCTGTGCTCCCCCAGATGGGCACCCCAACCCATCAGAGAGGCATTGGTCGATAGAGAGACCATCGGCTTGGGGCGGACAAATGGGATGCCCTCCTGCAGATGTGCCGGAACAGTCCACCACTGGAGAGCGTTCCACATCCCCTGGGTCACTGTCACTAGCTGATCCAGCGGATCGAAGTGCTGTGACCATTGGCTGGCCAGTCCCCATTGAAGGGGACGCATGTACCAGCGGGCCCAATGGACCACGCTGGTGCAGGCCGCCATGAGGCCCAGGAGGCGCAGGAAGTTCCAGGCAGGGCGCGATTGCCCAACTTGAAATGACTGGGCAAAGGAGGAAAGAACCTCGGCCCTGTCCGCCGGGAGCCGTGCTCTGGCTCGAAGAGAGTCGAGCTCTGCCCCGATGAAATGTATCACCTGCTTTGGCACGAGTTCCGACTTGGCCTCACTGATGAGGAGGCCAATCTGAGAGCAAACCTGGAGGGCCAGATCTCTGGACCACTCTACCTCTGCTCTGGAGGGGGCTGCAATCAGCCAGTCATCCAGGTAGGGGTACACCAGGACCCTTCAGCACCGCAGAAATGCTGTCACCACTGCCATGCATTTGGTGAAGACCCTGGGAGCTAGGGAGAGGCCGAAAGGCATGGCCCGGAACTCGTAAAGGGATCCCTCCACTCTGAAGCGGAGGAATCTCTGATGGGATGGACGGATTGGGACGTGAAAGAACGTGTCCTGAAGGTCCAGGGAACAGAACCACACGCCTCGTTCCAAGGATGGGATTATCTGAGCCAGAGTGACCATCCTGAAGGTCCGAGACCTTAGGAACCTGTTCAGGTCGTGCAGGTCGAGAATGGGGCACCAGCCCCCCATCCGTTTTGGGAGCAGGAAGTACCTGGACACAAACCTCGGGTCTGGAGGAAGATCCACCACCTTCCTGATCACCTCTTTTTCGAGGAGCAGGGCAATATGGGCTCGACGAGCCGACAAAGAGGCTGCGGACCCCGTAGCCCCCCCGAGGGGCGACGGTTCGGAAAGGCGGGGCCTGCTCGAACTCCAGGGGCAGGCCCTTTCCTACCACCTCCAAAACCCAACAGTCCGTGGTGATAACGGACCTAGCGGAAAGGAAGTGGCGGAGCCGTCCCCCAATGGGGGGAACCCAGGGGGGAGTGACGAGGCTGGGGGTGACACCCCTCAACCCATCACTGGGCAGGCTTAGAGGAGGGACAGGCCGAGGGACCTCCTGGGCCTTTACCTCCCTGCTTCCTGTTGGAGGAAGCCACGGGCTTAGGTTTGGGATGCTAAGCGCGAGCCTGCTGGCCCTGGTGCTGGTGCTGTTGGGCCGGACATGCCACAGGCGCAGAAGGACGAAAGGACTTGTGCTGCTGCTGTCGGCGGCCTTTGTCCTTCTGGGCAGAGATGACCGAATCCAGAGTGGCATTGGACTTTCCGATCCGCTGGAGGTGACCTTCCACTCCAGGGCTGAAGAGGTTGGTCCCCGAGAAGGGGACATCCGCCAGTTTGTGCTGGGTATCCGCCGTGATGGTGGATATCCTCAGCCATGCCCTGCGGCGCATGGCCACCGAGGCCGCAACCGATCTGGCACAGGAGTCTCCGATGTCCAGAGCTGTTTGGAGCTGCTGCTTAGCCACTGCCCTATCCTGGTCCCGTAACTGCCAGACCGTGGTCTGCAGGTCAGCCGGGAGATGAGGGATCACCTCATCCAGGGAGCCCATGTGGGCGTGGGAGAAGTGTGCCATCAGCACGGCCGAGATGACCTGGCGGAGGCCAAGGGAGGACGCAGCATATACCTTGCACCCGGCATAGTCCAGCTTTCTGGACTCCTTTTTGGGGGGCTTGTCCACATCCCTAGCATTCCCGAAACGCTGGAAAACGCTGTCGGTGACCAACTCCTCGGCAGAGGGGTTCCAAACGGGCAAAAGAGCCAGTAGGGACCGCATACTTCCTGGCCATCCTGGCGAAGGTGCAGGACAGGAAGCAGGCCGCTGCCAGAGCTCCAAGGCTGGGCCAACAATGGCTTCAGCCACCGGAAAGGCCTCCATGGATGAATCCCCCCGGTCCAGTATCTCCGTCAGGGGATACTTGGCCCGCTTGGATACGGGCTCGAGCTGCATCCCGGTGGACTCCAAGATGAGCCAAAGCAAACCCATGAAGGACGATGGGCTTTCATCCATCGACTGGCCCCCAGAGGACTCCAGGTCAATGGGCCTGGAGAACAGGGAAGAGTCATCGCTGGACTCTGAGGAGTCTGCGAAGAGCTGCCTGGGGCCTGAGCCACCCTCCACCAGCCGAGGATGGTCGGGAGTGAGGGTGACCGACGACCTGTGGGGCAGGCCCTGACCCGACCGAGAGTCCTTGGTCGGCGCCCATTTAGTTGTGGAGGCAGAGGTTCCACCACAATCGGTGGGGCAGCTGGTTTCGCCAACAACCGCCCAGGCTTGGGCACTCGCTACAGCGAGGGCTGTTTCCGCCGCCGGGTGACAGCCACTTGACGGCCGGGGAAGGCGACGGCGTCGGCTTGTTCCTGGACAGAAGTAACTGCTGCCACATCAGGTCCTCATAGCGTCGACGCAATTTGTGCTAAAGCCTCTCCTCTTCCGAGGAGGAAGACGAGGACGAGAGGCGTCACTGCTTACCTCGGTGCCGACACCGAGACCGCCGATGTCGGCGGGATTGGCTGGACCGAGACGATGTCCGAGACCGAGATCCTCGGCGTTTTGGAGGACGGGTCTGGGAAGGGGCCGGGGACACCCGCTCTACCCTTGGCTCGGAAGCCTTAACCGGGACTGCGGCACGGAGGCGGCAGAGTCCTTGGTCTCCACCGAGGGAACCGTGAAGAAGGGTTAGCCGGCTTCACAGTCGACAGCCCGTCCGATGGGTCGAGAAAAATCTCGACCGCGTCGACGGATGTCTCGGCTGGCTGGCCTGACAGGGACACCGTGAAGCCAGCGGCCTTAGCCGCAACCTCGACCGAAGTAGAGTGTCGACTGTCCGGGGAAGGGGACCTCTCCCGCTCCCACGAATGCAGACGATGGGACTTACCCTTTGAGTCCTTCTTTTTGGACCGAGAGGAATGTCCCGATGGTCCCTATTCCTTCGTGGAAAGGGACTGGCAAAGCTCCTTGAAAGAAGCTGAATACGAGGTACCCAGTGAGAGCGGGATAAATGCCGCGACCGAGGAAGAGGAAGATGCGGCCTGTGCCGCCTCCTCCTCGAGGGCGATCATCTGCTCGAGTTGCTCAGTCGAGCTAGACACCGCGGTAACCGCCCAACGGGCCTCCTTCGACTTAACCGGTGGGTAGCGCTTCTCGGCGCGCCCAAGCTGTAACCAGGCAGCGCGATCTTCCAGGACGTTGGCTGAAAACGAACAGCATAACTCGCAGGCCTGCGAGTCGTGTTCTAGGCCGAGGCAGTAGACGCACGTGGGGTGCGGGTCCATCCTGGACATCTTCTGCCCACAAGGGCACCGCCGAAATTCGGGAGTCGATTTGTCCATCGCAGCCACGAGGGACAAACTTGACCGAAGTCTTGAAAATTTTAAAATAAGTTTCGAGCGAACCGAAATATTAGGATCCAGTCTACACGTAGAGCGTTAAGGAGGGAACCTGAGCTTCCAAGCGGTAAGGAAGATCTGGCGTCATGGGGCGGAGCCGAGAGTTTTACCACCCGGGTGGGTGGGAGGAGCCAGCTTGAAGACCTTCCGGCAAGAATTAAAGCGGCAAGGAACCTGCCAGACAGTGTGGATGAACAACATATCCATGTCCCTAGAACCACATGTTCTGTTCCAGTGACAGAATTATTTGATTCTGTATGACCATCTAGAATTTGAATTTCTGCATGAACTAATTCAAAATGTGCAGATTCAATATGGGGCACCACCCCCCTGTCTGTTTCAGCACCAGGAGGTACCTGAACACGTAACCCTGACTGGCCAGGATATCCGGGACACAGGCTACTGACCCTTTTGCAAGGAGCGGAGCAATGTTCTCCCACAGCACGGCCTGTGACACCTTGTACTCCTGAGGCACATGGAGGTGGTAAGGCAGGAGAGCCTCGAAGTCAAGAGGCAACCCTCTGCCCACTTTGTCCAACATCCACTTGTCTGCTGTGATAACGGACCAATGTGGAAAGAAGTGATTTTGCCGACTTCCTACAGGGAATGCAGATGGGGACATGATGGGTGGAGTGATGATAACCCCCAACCCGTCACTGGGCGGCTTTTGTGGGGGCACAAGTAGCTGCAGCTGGAGGGGCACAACCACCCCTGCCCCCCCTTCAGAACCCTGGCCCTCAAACTTGGGCTTGGGGCAACAGGCCTAGTACTGCCCCTGTGGGGCTTCTGCCGAGGAGGCTGTGGTTGAAAGGAATGATGCTGGAAAGCCTGTTTCATATGTTTCTTTTTCATGTCCTTCTGGGATGAAGCCATAGAATCTAGGGTGGCACTGGACTTCTCAGCACAGTTGAGATGTCCTTCCACCCCAGGGCCAAATAAATCAGTGCCAGAAGGGGACACTGGCTAGCTTGTGCTGGGTGTCTGCCATGAAGGTGGACAGATGCAGCCAGGCCCTGGGAGGCATGCAAACAACCGCTACCATGGCATGGGCACATGAATTACCCATGCTCAAGGCGATCTGGAGCTGGTGTTTATCCAGTGATTGACATTAGTCTCTGATGATTTTCACCACCAATTACTGGTCAGCCAGGAGGTGAGGAAGGATGGTATCAAAAACTCCCATCAGAGAGTGACCAAATTTGGCCATCATCATGGCATAGCTATCCTGACAGAGACCCAATGACGCTGTAGCATACACATTTTTAGTGGCATGGTCAATCTTACGGGACTCCTTGTCCAAAGGCCTGTCCATGTCCCCCTGGTGTCCGGACTTGCGGAAAACTGAATCAGTTACCAACCCTTCTGTGGTGAGGCAGTTAGAGAACCCATAAAGGGATCCAAAAAGGACCACATAATTATGAACCATACGGGTAGAGGGTGCTGGACAGGATGCTGAATGCTGCCAAATCTCCAGGGCTGGTCTCAAAATGGCTTCAGCCACAGGAAAGGCAACCCCCGGAGAATCATCTCTATCCAAAATGTCCATAAAAGGGTACTTAGAATTTTTTGGGACTGGCTCTAGGGGGACTGACAGAGACTCTGATATTAAGCTGAGAAGTTCACTGAAGGACACCGGGCCATGCTTGGATAGCTCCCAGACTGATTCTCGGTCAGGGAGAAGAGTCCCTGATGAGGCCATGGCCTTGTGGTCTGAATCATATGAGGACTCCTCAAAAATGGCCCTCAACTGCTTCTCTCCACAGATCACCCAGGTATCCTCCCCTGGTGTGATCTGCACTGACAACTGGCCTGGCAATCCGGTGGCTGAACAGACCTCCTTGGCTGGAGTGCCCATCTTCGGCTGCGGTGGTGGTGGCTCAACCCAAAGAGTTGAAGAAGCAGTTGCGAGGAGCACAGCATAGTGTGGACTGGCAGGGACACCACTGGTGGTGGCCAGATGACCGAAGGTCCAGAGGGTAGAGCCCTACCCTGCTCCGTGATGGTACACTGTTGCCAGAGGAGCTCTTCACAGCAGTGGCACAGCTTGTGCCTTTCCTCAGCCAACGATAAGGAGGTCGAGAAGCGCCGATGTCGAAGGAACCAGAAAGACCATGATGTTTCCTTATCTATGACCTGTGCCGGTGGCACTTCTGCTTGGAATCACAGTGGGCAGGACTCTCTCCCAGGGTCTGGAGGGCCACACACATGTCCTAAAAACCTTCGGTGAATGACTCTCCAGTGCTGGCCCCAGCAGTGAACAGCGTCGAAATCGAAGAGGTGGTGAGGTGAAATGCTTAGCAATGAGTATTGCCACCCCTCATCTCTTACCCCTCCAATAAGTGGAGTGATACACTACTGAATACCCATACTTATGTAGCTTTCGGCTTTCTGCCTGATTAAAGTAAGTCTCCTGGAGACACACTATGGTTGGATGCTCTTTCTTTATAACTGAAAATATCTTTGCCCTTTTTTACTGGGTTGTTTAACCCATTGACGTTAACTGACTATGCCATAAGATGAGGATTATCCATCCATATTAGGATTGGAGTTTGAGTAGTAACAGTCTTCATTAGGTGAGGAGTCAGAAGTCAGACTCTCCACCTGTGACTAAAGTGTCCGAGGAAGATTCTGGTAGGGGGACTACACGCTGCACTTCCACTACCGGCCATAACAATAATGTCCAGGAGAAAATACAAACAACAAATGCAAAACAGAGAACCAGAACTATATACACAGTACTAGGTAGGTTGTGGGCTTCCAAGGGAGGAGATCCCATCATGTTGGAGCTTTATGTCAGAGGGGAGAGGTTGGATCCTCCACCTCCAGAGGCTAGGAGGTAGGGAGGCAAAGTTTTGGCCTCCAAGGAGCAATCACTCCGAGAAGAGAACAGAGGCGGGGAATATAATGGTTCAATGTAAATCTGAACCTGCTATTACATATAAGAGGGAAATGAGTACATGGGGGTATGGCAATTTGACGTTGCAGACTGAAGATGAAATACCACCTGAAGGCAGTGTACCCAAGAGTAAACAGGCAGCTGCAACCAGCACAGCTGGTACTCTCTGTTGATGAGAGGGCCAAGGATCCAAACTAGGAGAGCAATGGATGCCGTGAGATGGGGAGGGCATCGGGTCCATAAGTGACCAGCCACCCAATAATGCCCGTAGGGGAGGAGCAGTAGTGAATGACAGGTTTGAAGGACCAGGGTACTGCTTCTCTTATCTCCATGAAAAAGCCTTAGAGACAGAGGGATGCAACATTAAGGATGGGTGCACAGGCTGTTGGAATTCTCCTAGGCCATAGTTTTCTAGGATTATGTTGCTGATCTTTCTAATATAGACTATTTTTACTATCTAGTAAAAATAATGAGATCCGAATATATAGAAGAAAAACAGTAAGAACTGTGCTGGTACTAAGAAAAACACACAGATAGAAAAAAGAATAAGAGGGAACAAGGGTAAGGGTATACATCCATTTTAAATATACTGTAGTTCAAACTCTAGTTTAGTTGTCCATAGTCCCCTGTATTGTGCAGATTGACAGAAAGTCATCAGGAATCCAGTAACTGTGGAAATAGTCCCAAAGGCATTGAGGGTAAAATTGTGCATATCAGCAAGTGGTTACAGGGTCTGTTGATGAGGGAAAAGCCAAATCTTGCAGTCCATGTACCCAGATTACCTGCAAGGAAACCCACAAGATTCTGAGTGAGAAGACAGAGAAAAAAAACCTAGTGGGGCTCCAATCGAGGCAGGAGAGGTGGGAAGGCAGGGGGCAGTCCCCTCCAGGTGAGGGGAGGGTGCAGAGAACAGCATGTAGGCAAGTGCAGCACAAGCTGATTGGAATAAACCAGAAGGGCATTAATTCCTCAGCTTGTGAAGATGATGCCTGTGGGTTGCTGTGGCTGCCTTACTGTACCTGTCCTGTCCTGACAGGAGCTCCTTGTGGGAAAAAGGCTGCACTATCACACACTTGTCACTGTCCAACATGTCGCTCCAGTTTAATCTAATGAGGTAGGCTCTGGTGTGGGCAGGATCCTGGCCGACCCAGCTGCATGATACACTCCTGTGTCAAGACAGCGGGGATGCCCCCCCCCAATCTAACTATAACCCCTTAATCAGCTAACAGATGGCTTTGCTGCACAAGGTAGTTTATATTTAATGGAAAAACCAGGTGCAGAGCTAAGAGCTGTCCCTCAGCATCATCGGCATTGCTAGGAGGTGATGTCAATGCCCCGGTCACTCACTTTGGGTTTCATCTTCCCAACGAAAAGTATATAGACAGATACTGTCCACCGCCAGATCCCCCCCCCCACACACACACTGATCAACGGCCCCCCAAACGGGTCCCTCATTACATGAAGAGTACTATGGACCACAAATTCCTCCCTCACTGGAACAAAAGGCTCCCTACTGCAGCAGGCACTCACCTGAGATCCTAGTAAGAGTCAATGACAAGTGTGAAGTGGACTGCTTCATCATGGTTTACTACACTGTCCCAGTTTCTCTGAAGAAGGGATGCACTGGAAGGCCTGAAGCGGAGCTATGATGTCTTTCTTGGCAGATGCCATGTAATGCTCTCTCGATGATTCCACTGGCTTCCAGGTGTCTGCTCTAATCCAGTCAGTTGGGGCTATGGTCCGTCACTCCGTAGAAAGAATACCTCTGAATGACAGGTCCCTTTCCATCTCTGCTGTATCATAAACCTGATTGCCTTTGGGGAGAAAAACTGTGAGCCTACACCAGTATGGAGTTTGAAATCTAATCTGTTGTTCTTTCAGGGCCTGCAGAATAGGGGCATAAGCTCGTCTTCTCCTCATGATGTTGGTAGGGTAAGTTGTTATCGTGGAGCACTCTATGTTTCTCAGATTTAAATGTTTTCATCCTCCAAGCTCTAAGCAGAATCTCCTGTTTAGATTGAAATGTTTTCATCCTCCAAGCTCTAAGCAGAATCTCCTGTTTAGTTTTGTAATGATGGAACCAAGCAATTATCAACTGAGGGCATGCAGCTCCATCTGGGGGTAGCAGGCCCAGGGCCCGGTGTAGGCTTTTAAATCCAAGGGGCATGTCTGGATTAAACTGAAGGACTTCGTGCAGAAAGCATCATGGAAACTTTCCAAATCAGGGCCCTCATAATTTTCAGGGATGCCGTAAAGACGAATATGTTTACACCTCCTGCGGCTCTCAGCATCATCTTGGTATTTTTTTTTTTTTTACTTAGCCCGATGCACCCCTGCTTGGCGCTCCTGAATGGCACGTTGAGTGTCTGCCAGCTGGAAGACCGCAGTCTCCAGACAGTCCACTCATTGGTCTGTTGTGGTGAGCTGGGCCTCTGCAGTGTCTACTCTTTGCTTCAAATTAGGAAGTTCCATGCCCGTAGCATTAAGCTTTCTTGTGATTGCCGTATGGAACTCACTCAACACCTGGAGAAGGATGTCTAATTTCTTGCCTTTTTTGTTATACTTTGTGGGGGTAGGCTGTTTGGGCTCCAGAGAGTATGAGGATCCCAAGGTCATGGAGCTGTCAGAGTCCTCCGCATCTGTCTTCTATCTGCCAGCATCCACAGCTTCAGCTTGCAACTTTGCTTCTCAGCCTTCTTCATAACGATGTTTGGCACTCCTGCTGTAATTAAGATGCTGTTTTTTTTCTATGAGGATCAGGAGGCTATTTTTGTGCCGGTGCAGACGAAGCTCTGGGCTTAAGTTGCCATATCAATGCAGACGTCACTGGAAGTCACGACGCAGCTTTTTAGCTGCGTGGTCAATCTTCTTGGACTCCTTGCCCGAAGATTTGTTCATGTCCCCATGGGCTCCAATTTACAAAAGGCAGAGTCCGCAACCAGACACTCAGCAGAAAGGTGGATGAAGAACCCAGAAAGGGTGCCCATGAGGACTGCATACTTGCAGACCATATGGGTAGAGGATGCCCAGCAGGATGCTGAATGTTGTCAGAACTCCAGGGCCGGTCCTAGAATGGCTTCTGTCAAGGGAAAAGCAACCCCCAGGAATTCATCCCTATTCAGAATATCAGTAGACGGATATTTAACCCATTTCTGGACAGGTTTCAAGGGTACTTTCATGGACTCTAACATCAGTCGGACAAGGGCTCCAATAGACACAAGCCCGTAAGTCATAGTCAGCTCCTCTACCAATTCCTGGTGACAGGTGTGAGTTTGGGTCAATGCCATCCACAACTCTGCTTACGAGTCAGAAGATTCTTCAACAAACTGTTTGGCACCATGGACCACCCTGGTATTCTCAGTCTGGATGATCTCCTCTAACAGCCAACCTGGCAAACTGGTGGCAGAGTGAAACTCCTTGGTTAGTGCTGAGACAGACGTGGCTCCACTCAAAATGGATGCAAAGCAGACATAGGGGACTACTGAGTAGGATGGACAGCAATGGGAATGGCTGGCACAGGCCAAGGGACCAAAGGTCCAGGGGGCAGAGCCCTCCCCTCCCCGCAGTGGTCCACTGCTGCCAAAAGAGCACCTCCTAGCATCCTGCATCGATGCTTCTCCTTGCCCGAAGACAAGGAGGTCGAGGAGCATCAATGGCCCTGCCTCCTGGTCAAGTAGGATGGAGAGTTCACGCAGCGCCTCGACCATGACCATCGGCCCAAAGATTGACATCAGTCCTGTGGAGGGTTGGTATAAATCACCTGTTTCTGCAAGGTAACCACAATGGTTTTTGGAGAAATGACAAGTGGAGGCAACTCCAGAGGTAACTCAACCAGTGGTTCCAACTGGGTCTTGTCCTCCTGAGTGAGGGCAGTGGGTACTGGGGTCTGGGAGACTGACTCCTTGTCGGTCTTCTCCAACAAGCGGTTGACCAGCTCCAGAAAAATCTCGAGCATCTGCTCAACTGAAGTCGAAGAAAAAAGGCCCAATGGGAGCTACCATGGAGACCTCAACCATCCCAGCCACCACAAGAAGCTCAACCAAGGCTGAGTAGTCAGGGAAGTCAAAAGAGCAGGAAGAGCATGATCTTTCCCAGACCCACAATCTGCAACGAGGCTGCTTTTTGTCCTTCTTGTTGCGATGAGAGGCTATACACATTTCCTGAAGTCATGAAGAATGATTTCTCATCGCTCACCATGAATAACAGTGCCGAGACCGATGAGGAACTCCACTGCAGCTATTGCAAGCTGTGCAGCCAACCTGACCGCTGCCGAGGCCTATTTGCCATCACTGGACCTTCCTAAAGCCAGCCTGGCCTTCCACTCTTTAATGGAAATGGCACCATTGATCAGCACTTGCTGCATCCTGAAACATCACTCTGACTGCTCAAGTAGTAAACACAAGTCATGGGGTCCGTGGATGATATTTTCTGCCTGTACCAGGTGCAGGATTTAAAACCCGGTTTCTTGCCTTCCATCATCGATCACAAGCATGAAGCAGAGGTGGAAAATGCAGGAGCAATTTTAATGTTGAAAACAGACTGAAAAAAATTTAAGATTTGCGAAAATGAAGCACTCAATCTCAAAATTCTACAGCGCAGCAGAGCTGTGAAGAAGAGACCTGCCCCTTTCGGCGGACAATAACATCTGACTTCACAGGACGGAGCCGGAGGATATACCACTCAGGTGGTAAGAGGAGCTTAGCTTGAAAACATTCTGGTGACTCAGCTATCTCTGGGAAGACTACCAGAGTGTGAATAGTAAACTAAATCCACATTATTAGAAAATACAATTTTTAAGAGTAAAGGGGCTTTAAACTTGAAAAATAAGCTCATTTTAAAGTACCTATGGAGCATTTCTAAAGTTTGGGATGAGAACTCATCAAAATATTTATTTTTTTATTTTATTTATTTCTCCTCGACTGGGGGGATTGTACCTATGGTTCCCCACTCCCATCTGGCTGTCACTTTGGCCCCCGCCCCAGTCGCAGCCAGAGCTCAACCCCTATGCCCTACCCCCCCCCCCCAGCCACATCGCGGTGGGGACTTACCCCACTCACCGCAGAAGGCCAGGTGAACACCTGGGAGCTGACTAGCATCTGCCGTGACGTCAGCGGACCACCTTCACGTGAGCGGGGAGGATTTGTCTTGCACTTGGTTTCTCCCCCCTCCATGGCATGGGCATGCAATGATGCCAAGGATGTTCTGTGTGCGCGTCCACACCCTGCATGTCCAGCGTCAACCCCAAATCCGACCGCAACATGCACCAACCCACAGCCACTGCCAGGAGCCAGCACGTCTGTGGTCTTCCCACCCTACCCTCCCTGGGAGGAGGAGAGCAGTCCCTGGGATGCTCAATCCTCCTCCCTCTCGGCCAACCCCCAGCTCGCAAGGTCACTCCCGACCCTGGGTCACTCGGATAGCGTGAGGTGTGGCATCCAGCACCTCAACCCTCAGTGCCACCGGGCCGGCCACATAATATTTTCTAAAAGAGTATTTCTTAAAAGTTGTTTAGTAAAGTAGACCAGTACTCATCTTATATGGAACACTTCAATAGGAAGGCAGAAGCACAGAAAAAACCCAGCAGGGAAAAACAGCAGAGTCTTGGAGTCATAGAAGGCACCATCCTCAGCAATGAGGTTGTCATCAAACCAGTCGCATGGCAGACACCAATAGCACCAAATATGGCACCAAGACCAGTATCAGCACTGACATCAGAGTCAACAACCATCTCAGCCCTAAAGCAGCATCACTCCAGTACCAGACCAATGCGGAAACTTGACTGAGAGGAAAGCTGCCACCTTATGAAGTCAGGTGCACCCCAGGACCAATAAACAGGTCTGGATCCTTCAAAAGAACCCTGCCAGGGCAGACTACAGGGATCTGGCTAGGTGGTAAATGTCCAGAGGGACTGTTATCATGATCTAAAGTCCAATGCCCAACCACACATCTCCGACATCCCGAAAGGCAGGTAGATATCGCAGACTGACACCAGCCCAACTGCCAAGGAAAAACAACAGAGGTTTTCCCATTGGAGGAGCATCACTGATAATCCCCAAGCAGAGGAAGCAACTCAAGAAAGCTAGACCATACCCTGTACACCAGTGCAGAAGACCAGGGTGTTGGATTTGGCAGGATCTAAACCTGATGGCAAAACATGATGCAGGAGACAGGTGTTACAGAATAAAGGTTTATTCTCCAAAGACATGTATAAAAGACAGCATAATAATACAATACCTGCTGGGAGTCCGGAACCTCCAAACACTGGGTGTCATAACAGGAAAACTCAGAGAACAATTCTCTTACACAAAGTTATATAGTTATAGATAAGAGGGTCCCATTACCTAGTAATTGGCTGATTTGTGTAGTAGAGATGCTAGACAAAGCATTTCTATTGGTGTACATGGTGGGTGACTTGCACCCAAGGCCGTTATATGTTGCACATGCACAGTGATAAGTATTATGCTTACTACAGCTATATTGTGTTACAATAGAACAAATTCATAAATTGTGCTGATCGTGGCATCATGACTAATGGCTGTAGGTGGCGCTGTCACACCATAAATATATCACAATTATAACTAGTTACACTACCATTGCAATTATGACTTGTAGCTATAGGGTAGTCCACACTAGGGATGGCAGGTCGGGCAAGTCTACAAAGGGTTCCAGTAAAGCAGTCACTGGGAGTATAACACCCAGCAGAACCCATTTATAGCTGCTTATGCTCATGGGCGTAAGACTACCTGGTATCAGACACTGGCCCACAGAAGACTGGTGGTCCAACAGCCTCACTACTGAAGCTGCAAAGTTAGCTCTTACCATACGTTGACAGTCCAACTGTCACTGAATAGTTGGTAAAGAACTGAGGAAAATATACAACTAAAAGGCCATAAAAATAAGGCACACTTTAAGGGAAAAAATAACAAAGGAAATGTGGCAAACCTGAAGTTCAGATGATTCCCCCAGTGAAGCAGCACTCTCAATAGCGGGGAAAACAGAACTGAAGGCCGGCTAGAGCTGATGGCACCAAGCTTGCCTCTGTGCACATCCATGGTGCCTCAAGCTGCAAAAATTCTCCTCCCACCACGACCTAGCACTTCCAGCCCCAAGACCAAAAAGTTACTCTGTATGAAGAAGACCAATTTTTTGGAGAGCTCCCCTACTCCTGAAAAATGCCATGGGACCTTTAAGTTCCACCTGGTCATCAACAGAGATGACCGGATGGGATCTCAGATTGACATCTCATCTGAAGTACAGCATCTCCAACAGTGTAGACCCCACCCACAGCCACTGTGCAGCATGGCAGTGTCAGTGCCTGGTATGAGCTCCAGTGCATGATGCAGGACTTGAAGCCATAATCGTATGATCTTCCTGGCCTAGAGGACAGAGTGCTACCAGATGAGTCACTGACACATTACACGTTGTCCATGCTGTTTATAGCATGCAGGCCTCTGGTTTGAAAACCATCTAATTAAGATAACTCAATGTAAGTGGCACTAAAGATGAGAGTTACTCACCTGTAACCGTAGTTCTAGGAGTGGTATATGGTGCACATCCACTTAGGCAGCTCTTTCTTTCCCTTTAATTCTTGCCAGAAAGTTTTCAAGCTAAGCTCCTACCACCCAGGTGCATCCCCTTTAGCACTGTCCTATGATGTCAGATCTTGCACACTGGAAGCAAGAATCCATGTGCCATATGCCAGGGGAGGTTGGGTGGGTTGTGTGGATGTGCACCATATACCACTCCTAGAACTATGGTTACAGGTGAGTAACCCTCATTTCTAAGGGCGTGGATATGGTGCACTATCTATACCTAGGAAGACTCCTAGCAGTTCTCTGAGAGGAGGGGCAAGGCACACACCCCTACTTGGAAGAAAGGGATTGGAGAACTGAGGCCCCAAAACCAGCATCCTGGCATGACACAAGGTCAATGTGGTAATGAGAGATAAAGGTGTGTGCTGACTTCCAGCTAGGAGCCCTGCAGATGTCCTGGATAGGGAAGTCCCTGTAAGCAGCCAACGAGGCAGCAGTATGTCTGGTGGAATGAGCCCTAAGCCCTAAAGGAGGCTCCCTACCAGCCAATCTATAACCCTCAAAAGAAGTTTCCTCTGGGAATGTGGCTGAGGCTGAGGACTTGGAGGTGGCTGATATCCCCAAAAGTGTTGCAGAACAGCCTGAGCCCGAGTCACAGTGTGATGTTAAAGAGCTGAGTGTTAGGCAATCAAATGCTATTGAGAAGGAAATACAAGGTGATGAAAGTGAGGATGAGAAGGCGGAGGTTAGCATTGTATGTGGGAATGGGGTAATGATATGGACCCTCTATGGGAACCAGAAAAAAAGGAAAATAAGGACCAGGGACAGGGCATCAGTCCCTCTTCAGCTTCTGGATCTGTTGAGCCAACAGTAGTAATAACAGAGGATGAGTCAACAGTTGCAGCAGAGCAGAAATCAAGCCCTAGAACACTCATTTCTAGCCTTCCGATAATGTCCCACTACCTGGTCCACCACCATCATGTGAGCAAGGGGTACAAAATCCCTAGTTTGGGATTTTTACATTCTGAACCCAACAGATGAAACAGTGGCTATCTACCACCTATGCTAAGCATGTGTGTGTGCTGTAGGAAAAGGGGTAGCCACCTTGGCACTGGTGGGCAACACATACACCTGAAGTCCAGGCACCTGGAATGCTGGACTCAGCACCAAAGGGAAGCTGATGCGGGGGTGCTCCTCTATCGATCTCATTCAGCAAGGCATCCCAAAGTGTCATAGATACAGATCCAGGGCGGGATTCTGAAGTAACCATGGATGATCACTATGAGCATGAGGAGGAGGAGGACTTGGTGGAATTTCCTAGTAGTGGGCAGAGTAGCAGTGGTGGTGGGAGTATTACCAGCCACAGTCAGCCAAGCACATCAATCCCTGTCCCTAGAGCATTTTCCAAAGGAAAAGATGCTCAAGGACAAGGAGTCACAATATGAAGCTGGGGGGTGGGGGGGAGAGAGGCTGAGGGAAAACGTGAGAAAGTACTTTTTCACGGAGAAAGTGGTGGGGGCTACAATGGTCACAGGATTTAAGAATGCATGAGACAGACACAAGGGATCTTAGAAGCAAGGGGGGTTGTAAGCTGGAGTCCAAGTCAAGTCTCCAGTGGCACTATAGGTAGGGAATTTAGGGCAGACTAGGTGGGCCAAGTGGTCCTTTTCTGCCAACAACTTCTATGTTTCTGTTTCTAGAGGTCCATGCAGGAGAAAATCCACCTGCCGATCATCCGCTTAGCTGCCGATCTGCAAGGAGCGCCTTCAGCCTAGGTGACAAAGACCTGGTGAACCTCTCCCCAAACTCCAGCTGTGCGCTTAGTATAATAATGGAGCACTCACCTCAGGTCCAACATGTGGAGCTGTGATCAGTCTCCGAGGCTGGATTGGTGAAGTATACTGGGAGATTAATCACCTGGTTAAGGTGAAACTCAAACAACCTTTGGGTTGCAGCGACAAACAACCTTGTCCTTGCGGAAAACCAAACAGGGAGACTCCACCTAGAGCACCTGGAGCTCACTGATCCTTCTGGTGGAGGTGACAGCCACCAAGAAGTCAGTCTTCCACAACAGGTGGGAGATGTGACACCTGTGCATCAATTTCGAATGGCTTGCCCATGAACACTGCCAAAACCAGTAACGTACCAAAATGGTGGGGGTTCATGCATCAGCGGAGACAAGTGATCAAGGCCCTTAAAGAGGTGCCGAAACACATTCTCCTTTGCCACCATCGACCTACCGGCCCATGCCCAGTAAGCAGAGATGGCTGCCAGGTGCACCTTGAGGGTCGTCGACCTCAGGCCCAACTGAAAGGGACAAGTAGTCTAGGATGCTAGCCACATGGCAAGACAGAGGGTCTAGCTCCCTGTCCTGACACCAAATGGAAAACCTCTTCCTCTTGAAGACATACCAATGGTGAGTCAACCCCTCCCGAGAGGCCTCGAAAACATGGAGGACCTCCTTGGAGAGACCAAAAGCCTGGAACTCTAACCGCTCAGGAAACAGGCTGTCAGGTTGAGGGGTGGAAGGTCCAGGTGGAGGGCTCTCCCGAGAGCTAGAGAGCAAGTCCAGGCAGAGAGGCAAGCATCATGGGAGCCTGCTGATGAGACTGAGACCGGGGTACCAGAACTTCCGTGGCCAGTCTGGAGCCACGTCTTGTCCCTCAGCACCTTGAGCAACACCTTGTGGATCAGAGGAAAGGCGTACATGATGCCTTAGATTTAGGGGTTTGCAAAGGTATCCCCCATGAGTGTCCCGCACTGGGGGGTGGGGGTGGGCACAAAACAGCCTCAACTTCACATTCTCCCGAGAAACAACCAGATCAACCAGGGAAGTGCCCCACTGGGAGTACAGGCGATTGACTACCTCCTGGTGAAGAGACCACTCATGAGACGCCTTGCCCACTCAGCTGAGAGTGTCTGCCAGCTGGTTGGAAACACGGACTACATGGATTGCCAGGAGATCAGTGTCCGGACGGTGCATGAGGGTCCAGGTGTGGAGGGCTTCCGGACACAATTGGAGGAAATGCATCCCACCCTGCTTGTTGCGGTACTACATGGTAATGGTGTTGACTGACTGGAACTGCATGACCTGACCCTGAATGGATGGAGTGAAGGCCAACAGAGCATGACGCACTGCATGGAGCTCCAGCAGGCTGATGTGACATAAGAACTTTTCTGGGTTCCAGTGCCTGTGGGCCCTGGCACTGAGACCACTGGAGGGCCAGCTCCTACTGCAGGGGGTGCATCCACCAGTGGGCCCACCGAAACATGCTGGTGCAAAAATACAGGTTACTCACCTGTAACAGGAGTTCTAGGAATGGTATATGTTGTTCATCCACACTCATTGGCAGTATCCTTGCGCTTTAAATCTTGCGGAAGGTCTTCAAGCTTGCTCCTCCCACCCACCGGGTGGTATAACTCGCTCCGCCCCATGGCGCCCAGATCTGGCCGCTGGAAGCTCAGGTTGTGCGTCGAAGCGGGAGAGTCGGAGACGTGTGGATGAACAACATATACCATTCCTAGAACTCCTGTTACAGGTGAGTAACCTGTATTTCTAGGACATGGATATGTTGTTCATCCACACTCATTGGCAGACTCCAGCAGTTCTCCGGGAGGAGGAGGCAAGACGCACACCCCATATACTTACTTGGGAAAGAGAGACTGAGAACCGAGGCCCCAAAACCAGCATCCGGCGTGACTCAAGGTCGATGTGGTAGTGGGTAATGAAGGTGTTTGCTGACTTCAGGTAGCAGCCCTGCAGATTTCCTGGATAGGGACGCCCTGGAAGCAGCCACCTGGCAGCAGTATGGCGGGTAGAATGAGCTCTTATCCTCTGGGAGGCTCCATGCCGCTAACTTATAGCAGAGATCTATGCAGGAGGTTACCCACCTGCTTATCGTCTCGCTTGGCTGCAGGTCTGCCAGATGCGTTTCAGCGTAGGTGACAAACAGCTGGCGAACTCTCCCACGATTTCAGCCGGCTCCTTATAATAAGCTTGCTTCTTCTAGGATCCAGAGTATGGAGCCTATATTCGGCCTCCGAGGTGTGATTGGGGTAGAACACCGCAGAGTCAACACCTGGTTAAGGTGAAACCTCGGCCACCACCTTCGGAAGGAATTTCGGTGGGCGCGAGACAACCTTGTCCCTGTGGAAGACCAGGTAAGGAGACTCGATGGAAAGCCTGGGCTCTCCCATCCTTCTGGCTGACGGATAGCCACCAAGAAGGCGGTCTTCCACGACAGGTGAGAGAGAGCACACCTGTGCATAGGTTCGAATGGCTTGCCCATGAGCTTTGCCAGTACCAGCAGTAGATCCCAGAGGTGGGGTTCCCGCACTGAGGAAATGTGATCAAGGCCTTTGAAATGCCGCCAGACCACTCTCTGCTACTCCACTGCTTCCCGGCCCGCTCCGTAAGCAGAGATGAGGCTCAGGTGCACCCTTAGGGTCGCCGATCTAAGCCCTTGACTAGAAAGGGACCATAAATAGTCCAAGATGCTTGCCAAGGAACAGGAGGAAGGGTCCAAGCCCTTGCTTCTGACACCAAATGGAAAACCTTTTCCATTTGAAGGCATAGTATTTTCTTGCCGACTCCTACGGACCAACTACATTGAGGACCTCGGCCGAAAGACCCAAAGACTGGAACTCTAGCCGCCTCAGAAACCAGGCCGCCAGGTGCAGGGATTGAAGGTCCGGATGGAACACCTTCCCTGATTGACTGAGAGCAGGTCCGGCGAGCTGAAGCTGCCGGAGTCCTGGAGCTGAGACTGAGGAGATCTGGGTACCAGAACTGTGAGGCCAGTCTGGGGCTATCAGAATCACCTGCTTGTCCCTCTCGCTTGAGAAGCACCTTGTGGATCAAGGGAAATGGGGAAAGGCGTAAAAGAGGCCGGGTCCATTGCCTCGAGAAGGCATCCTGCAGCGAGCCCTGCTGAGGGGGCGGGGCATGGAACAGACTCAGCTCAGCTCTCCGTGGAGGCAAACAGGTCCACCTGAGGTGTGCCCCAAAGGAGAACAGATGCTGTACTACCTCGGCAGGAGAGACCACTGTGGGATGCAGCCCCTATCCGCCAGGGCATCGGCCAGGGTGTTGGAGTCCTGCCACGTGAATGGCTAGGAGATCCGCCCAGGCTGCGCAGACGAGTGACCAAATGCGGAGAGCTTCCTGCATAGAAGCATGGAGCGCCGCCCCGCCCCTGGCGGTTTAGATAGTACATGGTCGTGGTATTGTCCGCCTGGACTCGGACCACTTGACCCCGGAGGAACGGAGCAAAGGCGGTGAGAGCTAGGCGGACCGGGCCGGAGCTCTAGTAGGTTGATGTGGCATCGACTCCCGGGACCAGAGGCCATGAGCCCGTGTTCCCCAGATGGGCACCCCAACCCATCAGAGAGGCATCGGTCGACAGAGAGACTGGCCGGCTCGGGCGGACGAACGGATGCCCTCCTGCAATTGATCTGGAACGTCCACCACTGGAGAGCATTCACATCCCCTGTGTCACCGCACACAAGCTGGTCCAGGGATCGTGGCGTGCAGACCACTGGCTGGCCAGTCCCCACTGAAGGGGCGCATGTTCCAGCGGGCCCAACGGACCACGCTGGTACAGGCCGCCATGAGACCCAGGAGGCGAGGAAGTCCCGGAGGCGCAATTGCCCAACCAGAAATGATCGGGCAAAGGAGGAAAGAGACCTCGCCCTGTCCGCCGGGAGCCGCTCTGGCTCAAGAGAGTCGAGCTGCGCCCGATGAATAAATCACCTGCTTCGCTCGAGTTCACTCTGGCCTGCTGGACAAGGAGGCCCAGTTGAGAGCAGACCTGGAGGCCAGATCTCTGGACCACTCGGCCTCCTTCCTGGAGGGAGCTGCTTCAGCCAGCGTCCAGGTAAGGGTAGGCACCCGACCCTCGGCCGCAGGGAATGCTGTCACCACTGCCATGCATTTGGTGAAGACCCTGGGAGCTGGGAGAAGCCAAGGGCATGCTTGGAACTCAAGAGAGATCCTTCCGCCGGAAGCAAGGAATTCTGGTGACGGACGGATAGGGACGTGAAAAACGCGTCCTGCAAGTCCAGAGAGCAGAACCACACGCCGCTGCTCCAAGGATGGTATTATTCTTGAGCTGAGACCATCCTGGAAGGTTCGAGACCTTAGAACTTGTTTAGTCGTAGGTCGGTAACGGGGCTATCTCCTCGACCGCTTCGAACCAGGAAGTACCTGGACACAAACCCTGGGGTCTGGAAGGAGGGTCCACCACCTCTCTTACCACCTCCTTCTGGAGGAGAGTGATGCTCGTCGATTAGCCGCCAGTGAGGCTGGGGATTCGGGGTCCCCGAGGCGTACGGCTCTGAAGGGTGGTGCCTGCTCGAATTCCAGAGGCAGGCTCTTCCCACCACTCTCCAGACCCACCTGTCCGTGGTGACAGCGGACCAGGCGGAACGGAAGTGCTGGAGCCGCCTCTCCACGGGGGACCTAGGGGTAAGGGTGACGGGATGGGGCGACACCCCCAGCCCGCTCACTGGGCAGGCTTGGAGAGAGGGACCGGCCGAGGGACCTCCTGGGCCCTTTCCTCCTGCCTCCTGTTAGAGGAAGCCATGCGTTGGGTTTGGGATGCCAAGGCCGAGCCTGCTGGCCCTGACGTTGCTGGGCGCTCGGGGCACAGAAGGATCTAAAGGGGCTTAGGCTGTGGTTTGGCGGCCTTGTCCTTCTGAGCGAAGAGACCGAGTCCAAGGTGGCATTGACTTCTCATCCTCTGCAGGTGACCTTCCACCCCAGGGTCAAGAGGTCAGTCCTCAAAGGGAAACATCCGCCAACTTGTGCGATCCGGGGCAACGGTGGATATCTCTCAGCTGGCTCGGCCGACGATAGCCACCGCGTCGCCAACCGATCTGGCACATGAGTCCCCCACATCCAAAGCAGTCTGAGCTGCTTGTTTGGCCACTGTCCTGCCCTGTCCCGCACCTGCTTAACCGTAGTCTGCAGATCGCGGGAAGATGAGGGATGACCTCATCCAGGGAGCCCAACAGGGCATGAGAAAATTGCCATGAGGACGGGCCAACTGGCCTGACGTACGGCCAGAGAGGACGAGCGAGACTTTTCGCCCGACATAGTCCAATTTCTTGACCTTGTCAGGAGGTTTGTCCATTATCCTGAAGTGCGGGCGCTACCGGAAAACGCTGTCGGTAACCAACCCCTCAGCAGAGGGTGTTCCAAAACCGACAAGGAACCGGTGGACCGATACTTCCTGGCCATCCTGGTCGAGGCGAGGCAGGAAGCAGGGCGCTGCCAAAGTCTCCAGTGCTGGGATCCACCAAGGCCCCTGCGCTGACTTGAAAATTCCTGGCCGGAGAATCCCCTGTCCAGAATCTCCGTGAGGGGATACCTGGCCTGCTGGACCGGGTTCGAGCTCCATCCCGTAGATCTCGAGATGAGCCGAAGTAGTCCTAGGAAGGACGACGGGCTATCGCTCATTGGCTGACCTCCTGAAGACTCTGGTCCAGTCGCTTGAGAAGAAGGAGGAATCATCTCGGACTCGAAGAGTCCTCAAGAGCCGTTTCTGGCCTGAGCTTTCACCTTTCACCCGCCGAGGTCGGTCGGGAGTGAGGGTAACTGACAGCCGATGGGTTAACCCTAGCCGACCGAGAATCCTTGGCCGGAGCCCAACCTGCGCTGGAGGCGGAGGTTCCACCGCAATCGGTGGAGCGGTGGTCGGGCCGAACAACCGGCTGGTGTAGGCCTCGGCAAGTCGAGGGGTTGTGTCGGCCGCCCGTGACAGCGACTTAATGGCCGGGAAGGCGCCGGAGTCGCCATTCCTCGCCAGGAGTTGTTAACATAAGGTCTCTCGCCTCGCCGACGAATTTACGCGCCTTCATCCGAGGAGGAGGACGAGGACGAGCGGCGACGCCGCTTTACTCGCGTGCCGAGACCGAGATCCGATGACGGTGGGAACGGCTGGACCGCGAGGTCCGAGACCGAGGATCGAGTCCCGGTATTTCCGGGTCGGGTGTAGGGAGTGCGTCGGCCGGAACCGGCACTCCTTCGCCCGGAAGGTCCATCCGAGGGCTCCGGAACCGGAGGCACAGGCGAGCCCATCGATCTCAACTCCTCCCGGGGAACCGGGAGAGGGGAATTCGCTGCTAAAGGCGACAGTCTGGTCTAATGGGCTAGAAAAATCTTGACTTCATCAGTGGGAGTCTCGGTCAACTGACCTGACGGGGACACCGTGAGGCCAGTGGTCAAGCCGAGCGGTCGACCGGGCCTCGGTCGACGTGCCCGGGAGAGGGATCTTTCCGGCTCCCAAGAGCGCCGACGGAGGGATTCTACCCTTGTCCCTCTTTTGGACCGAGAAAAAAGGTCCAGCAAGACGTGTTCTTCTTAGTGGAGAGGGACAGATGTAGCCCCAAAGGAAGCCGTAGAAGAACCCAGAGAGAGCGGGATAAATGCCGCGGGCCGAGGAAGATACGGCTCACCGCCTCCTCTTCGAGGGCGTACCCATCCGCCGAGCTGATCCGCCGAACCCGCCTGACACCGCCAACCGGGCTCTTGACTTCACCGAGGGAAACGCTTCGGGATGCGCGCCAGCCGTAACCGGGCAGCACGGTGTTCGAGGACGAATGGCAGCATGAGCAGGCCTAGCTCGCGGGTCGCTCAAGGCCTGGCGCAGTAGACATGATGAGTGTGGATCCGTCCGACATCTTCTGCCCGCATGGGCATCTCCTCAAACTGGGAGTCGATTTATCCATCGGAGCCGCTAGGGATCGAAGACTGAAGTCCTTTGCATGTTATTTTTAAACTGCAAACGGGAGAAATAGGAACCAGTCAGCAACGTAGAGCGTTATGAGGAACCTGAGCCTGCCGTAAGCAGATCTGAGTCATGGGGCGGAGCCGAGAGTTATACCACCCGGGTTGGTGGGAGGAGCAAGCTTGAAGACCTTCCGGCAAGATTTAAAGCGGCAAGGATACTGCCAATGAGTGTGGATGAACAACATATCCATGTCCCTAGAACACCATGTACCCCAGCAGTTACAGTAAGTCCAGGACAGGGTGTGAGTGCCCAATCTGAAGTGATCGGGAAAAGGAGGTAAGATCCACCGCCCGGTCCACCAGGAGTTGGGCGCTGGCCCAAAGGGAGTCGAGCTCTGTCACGATTAAGTGGATGAACTGCGAAACGTGGAGTTCCATCTTGTCTGGGTTGACAAGAAGACCCAAGGCCAAGCAAGTCTGGAGGACCAAATCCCTGGACCAATCTACCTCTTCCCATGACGAACCGGAGATTAGCCAGTTGTCCAGATAAGAGTACACCCGGACCCCTTGGTGCCGCAGGAATGCTGATATGACTGCTGTGCACTTGGTGAAGACCCTGGGGGCTGAGGAGAGGCTGAATGGCATGGCCTGGAACTTGTACAGCACCTCTTCCAAGAGGAACCAATGGAACCGCCAGTGGGACAGATGGATCGGGATGTGGAAGAAGGTGTCCTGGCGGTTCAGAAAGCAGAACCACATGTCCCGCTCTAGGGATGGAATAATGTGGTTCAATGTAACCATCCACAGCTTATGCTTCCTCAGGTACTGGTTGAGATTGTGAAGGTCCAGTATGGGGCACCAGTCCCCCCCCCCCAGTTCGTTTTGAAACCAGGAAATATCAGGACATGAAGCCTGGACCAGCCACAGAGTCTGGGACATGGGCTACAGCACCTTTCTGAAGAAGCTGAGCAATGTCCTCCTGAAGGGTGGACAGAATGTCCGGGAACACCATAGTCCCCGTGGGGCAAGGGCTCATAAGCACGGGTTAGCTTCGAAGTCTAGAGACAAACCGCGACCCACCGCTTCGAGCACCTATTTGTTAGATGTAATGAAAGACCAGATGTGCGGGAAGTGCTGAGCCAACCCCCCACAGGAAACCAAGGTTGAAGCAGGAAAGGCAGAGTGACCCCCGGACCTGTTACTGGGCAGGTGTGAAGCTCCCAGCACCGGCAGCCGGGGGTGATCTGGCTTCCCGGAGTTCTTAGAGCTGGAATCAGTAGGCTTGGGCCTGGGTCTGCCCCGCTGTGGGCTGCAGCAACCTGGGTGGGGGCACTGGGTAGGGCCAAAACTGGAAGGGATTCTTCTTTTGTTTCAAGCCCTTAGGGTCCTTCTACGAGGACGTAACGGAATCCATAGTAATGCTGGATCTCTCAATCAGAGTAGGGTAACTGTCCACTCCTGGACCTAACAGGTCAGTACCCAAGAAGGAAGCATCCACCAGCTTATGTTGGGTATCTGCCATAAAGGTCGAGATCCTCAACCACGTCTGGTGCCGCATGGCAACTGCCGCAGCCATGGATCTGGCACAGGAGTCGCATATGTCAAAGGCTGTTTGGAGCTGTTACTTGACAACCGAACGTCCCTGGTCCCAGACCACCGTGACCAACAACTCCAAGTCTGCAGGGAGGTGAGGAAGAACTTGATCCAAAACTCCCCTGAGAGCATGAGAGACGCTGACCATCATGACAGCCCAATTAGCCTGACAAAGTCCCTGGGATGAGGTGGCACAGACTTTCTTCATTGCATGGTCCAGTTTCTTGGACTCCTTATTGGGGGGGGGGGCTTATTGACATCTGCAACAATGTGCATCCGCCTGAACACCAAATGTACCCCCAGACTTTCACCCGAAGGGTGGTCGGTGAAACCGGACAGAGACTCGGTAGGAACCACATATTTGTGGACCACATTTATTTATTTAGCTTTTGTTAACCAGGTAAGCATGCTAGACAGTCAAGTGCCTATTTTCAGGTGCGACCCGGGAGAGTTACAAGGTACACGCAATAAATAACACAGAGTCAAGGCAACAGCAATAAACAAGGTACAGTCAGATATAGGCAGTAATAACAAGGAAGCAAATACAGCATCGAAGCATGGCAACAACAAGGACAGACAAGAAAGCAACATATATCAGCAGGGCAGATACAGAGTATACCCTAGACACGTGCGGCACCCGCCCAAAGTCATTGTGATACTGGGTCCATCAATGTGCACTGGGCCCAACATTCAGGGTGGGGCAATCAGGAGCAAGGGCAGGAGGATGCTTGCTTTAAGTAGCCCCAGAGGGAGGACCTGAAGCTGGTGTGTGAGGGGGCAGATCTTACATGGGCAGGGAGTAGGTTCTGTGCTCTGGGAGCGAGGGCAGCGAAGGCGCTATCCTCTGCAAGGAGCGAATTTTGGGAACCTTGAGGGCCTGGGCGTCACTAGACCTCAGCTGGTAGACAGGGGGAGAGGCTTAAGCAGATCAGCAAGTGCCAGAGGAGTGGACATTCTGACAATGTTGTCTATGAAGTTCCCCATGACAAAGGTTCGGTGGTTGTTGAGGGGGAGACACCCAAGCCTTGAGTAGAGTTGACAGTGGTGGGTGAGGCGGGGGGGGGCTGACAGGGCGAAGCAGCATACATTGTTGTATGCTGTGTCCCATTTAGTAAGCCAGGTTTCTGGAGCATTCGAGAAGGTGGCGAGCCAATAGCTGAGCGTGGAGAGTAGAACCCCTTTAGCAAGGGCAAGTCGAGCAGCTAGGGTGAGGCAACTTTTGGCCCTGTACGCCAGACCCAACTTGCAGTTTGTGGCCTTACATGAACTGTGTATGTGCAGGGAGAGGTCAAGTTGAGGACCTCTCCCTGGGCCGAGGGTGCTAGGCAGTAGGCTGGGCATTGCCACAGCTCAAGGGCGGGACAAAGGATGGCTTCTGCCACCAGGAAGGCCACCCCCAGGGAGTCATCCCTGTTAAGAATTGTGGTCAGAGGGGACTTAACTCATTTCTGGACCAGTTCCTGTGGGATCCCTATGGAGTCGGCCATCAAGTGGAGCAAAGCCCTGAGGGAGACTGGCCGATGCTCTTTGGTGAGCTCCACGAAGGACTCCCAGTCGAAGGCCAGGATCCAAAGTAAGTACATGGAGGAGTCCTTAGAGTCCAAAGACTCCTCAAACACCATACTCGACCCAGGCTCTCCCTGGACAACCTGTAGCTTGTCCGTGTGAGTGATTTTCATGAAGAGCCAACTGGGGAGGCTGGAAGCAGGATGGGCAGCCTTGAACGGAGCCCCGTGCAAAGCCTGTGGAGGCGGGGGCTCCATGGGAATTTGAGGAGAAACTGGCATTGGCTCAGCCGAGGTAACTGGAGAGAGTCGCGGCAAGGATGGCCACAGGAGAGTCAGTGGCTAAGGTGGGGTGCAGTCGTGGCCGAGGATCCACTGCTGTCAGACAAGCCCTTCGTAATGGCACTGCAATTTGCAGTGGCGCCTGTCTTCATCTGAAAACAAGGACGATGAAAAGCGCCAACAGCACCTCTTGGTTGATGCCGTAGAGTGGCAACATTGAAACTCCCTGGATCTCAAGTATGAGCCCAATCGAGACCTCGACCAGAATCTCAACTGATGATGGTCAGGCTGGCAGGGAGTAGGCACAGGGGAAGGCACTGTGCGGTCGACCGGAGCCGGGCCTCGAGAAACCTCCGTGGGGTTACTCTCCTGAGGGGAGACAGCCATATTGGCCTGCCTGTCAAGCCCCTCCTGAGAGATGGCAGCGATGACCAAAGTCCTCATCAGAGAGTCCTCCCCACTGTCCCCCAAAAATGGGTCGACAGGGCTAAGAATGATCTCGGCAGGTTGGTCGACCCATGTCTCGACTGGCAGGCCCGATGGGGACATCGAGGGGCCAGCAGCCTAGACCAGGACAACAGGCATGTCAGCTGAAGCCGAAGGCTTGACAGTAGTCGAGGGAGCAGGAATGTGCCCATTTTCGGTCTTATGACCTGCAAAGGGACCTCTTAGATGTAGAGGCCCATGAAGACTTTGACCCTCAGGAAGAGCGCTCCCCGAGAGTAGGAAGGGACTGACATACGTCCTGGAACACTCCAGAGAATGAAGTGCCTAGGCCCACCAAAAGAAGCATGGGGACCAAAGTCGGACATGTCACAGCCTGTACTGCAACCTCTTCAAAGGCAGCAAGCTGCGTCGCTGAACCTGCCACCACTAACACCGCCTTACAGGCATCCTTGGAATGAACACGAGAATCCCACTCATTCGGGCAGCCTAAGAGAAGGCAGACATAATGGTCCTCTAATGTGAGGGGCCGAAGGTACCAGCACAGGCTGCAAGCCTATGGATCGTGCTGGGCCCCAAGGCAATATATGCACAAGGTATGAGGAATGGTGTGCGACATCTTCTGGTTACAAACAGCGAACCACTTGAACCCTGGACTGGATTTCTGGTTCTTGCCCTCCATGAAGGAAAATAAAAAACACACTACACAGTCAAAAAGCCAAAGACCTAATTGGGCTTACACTGCATGCAGGAGCTGCGAAGGAGACCTGACGTTTCCAATGGAAAGGAAGATCTGACATCACAGGGAGGGGCTGAGGGGGATGCTGCACGGGTGAGTGGCAGGAGCTTAGCTTAAAGACCTTTTGGCAAGCATTAAAGGAAAAGGAAGAGCTGGATAGTGCACTATATCCATACCCCTAGAACCACTTTTTACTAAACTGTAGACAGATGAGCAATCTGAAACGTGTTACCGCAGGGGTAGTGGTGGGGAGAATCTGTTCCACAGCTCTCTTCTTACCTAGGTGGTGCATATGGTGCTGGATGCAAGAAGATATAGGCTGCTAAGAGATCTACACACTCCTCTGAGACAAAGTCGTCCAGTAACTGAGCCCTGATCCAACGTTTGGCTAGCCGGCAGGTGCTACTGTATGCAGGAAACTGTTGTTGAAGGCTGCAAAACAAAACACAAATAATACATAAATATTTGATCACAAATGGTTACATAAGTAGCCTGCATAAACAAGGTATACTGAAAGATATGGGAGAAAAGTTGTGCACCTGTCTGGAGGTTGATTTTTTTGTTTGGTTTATTTTCTGTCCCCCGGCTTTGTGCAGGCTGGTGGCTTCAGCTCTCTCCTTGAGGGAGCTCTCATCAACCCCTGAGATCCGGGGGTTCTCTCTCTCTCTCTCTCTCTCTCTACTCCAGCCCCGTGTCTGGCAAATCTACCATGGACCCCCCCCCCCATGGCGGGGCCACAAGAGGGAGGGTCATTCCCCACCGCTGGCACACAATCCAGTTTGGACGGTTCAGGCCATGAGCTGAGAGCGTGGTCTGGGCTTCAGGCAACCCTGCCAGCACCCCCTACTTTTTCCAGTTTTCTCCCTTTCCCCATTGCTGGGGCGCGCATGTCAAAGTGCACATGTGCAGGGGTGCACACATCAATGTGTGCATATGGAGGCACGTTGCGAGGTCCCGCAGCACCCTCCCTTCTGTTAGTATTCCTGAACCACACCACCCTCAGGCCTCCACCTGGGGGGTAGTCATTTGGCAGGACAGACAATCCATCCTCCCCAGGACAGGAGAGCTTTCCTCCAGACGCTCGATCCTCTTCCTCCCCTCCCAGCCAACTCCCAGCGATCCGCTCACCACGAACATGCTGGCCACCGTGGCAGGAGGTGTTTGCCATGCCCCAGCTCTGCACGCCACTGGGCCGGCCTGGAGGTTACTTCAAAACAAACAGTACTATGAGTATGAGGTTCTCTACCAGGCGTGCAGTTAACAAATGTCCAGAAACAATGGCAAAGCTTATGCCACAGTGCTGCTATACAAAAACAGAAATGCTGAAACACTTAAATGTTGCTGGTATGCATACCACCCCAGCACTTTGTTTCTAAACAGCTTCATCAGGGTGCACCATGCCCTCTGATAAAAATGTTCTGGAGGAAAGCACTGAGGTAGTTTGCCACCTGTGTTTAAGCACATCAGCATTTCTACTTTTGTATAGCAGCACTGTGGCCTAATCTCTATCATAGCTTTCTGGCTTTTCTGCCATCTCTGTTACTATTCTGGACTAGCCGCCCAATTTTAGCATCCATGTCACATCCACGTCACATGCACTTCTCCATCCCTCCTCTTTTATACTAAAGAGACAGTTTTTTTTTTTTGTTTGTTTGTCCAACAAAGGTCACAAAAACAGGTTACTCACCTGTAACTAGTTCTAGGAGTGGTATATGTTGTTCATCCACACTTGTGGCATGCCACTTCCCCCTTTAAATCTTGCTGGAAAGTCTTCAAGCTGGCTCCTCCTACCCACCCAGGTGGTATAACCATTGGCTCCGCCCCATGACACCAGATCTTAGCCTGCTGGAAGCCAGGTTGTGTGTCGCAGCCGGGGAGGTTGGGTGGGTCAGTGTGGATGAACAACATATACCACTCCTAGAACTACTGTTACAGGTGAGTAACCTGTTATGTGGATATGTTGTTCTTATCCACCATTGTTGGCAGACTCCTAGCAGTTCTCCAGGAGGAGGGAGGCAAAGCACACACACCCTACTTAGGAAACAGAGACTGGAGAACTGAGGCCCCAAAACCAGCATCCCGGCATATCTCAAGGTCGATGCGGTAATGGGTGATGAAGGTGTTTATTGTCTTCCAGGTAGCAGCCCTGCACATTTCCTGGATAGGGATGTCCCTGGAAGCAGCCACTGACGTAGCGGTATGGTGGGTAGAATTAGCTCTTATCCCTCTGGGAGGCTCCTTGCCCGCCAACCTATAGCAGAGATCAATGCATGATGTAATCAATGTCTGCAGCCTTCTTAACAAACTTGACATCTTGCAAACCTGGGTCCAGCAACATAGCCCTGATGTACTCTCTGTTGTCGAAACGTGGCTTAACCCCAAGATACCAGACGCTGCAGTCACCATCCCTGGATACTCTATATTGAGGCAGAACAGGGTTTCCAAATGAGGTGGGGGCTGTGCCATCTACCTGAGGAATTCCTATCTGGGTCAAGTCTTCCCGTTCTCAAACCCTAAACCACCATCGCAGGTTCTTGCTATTAAAGTTCTATTCGGGGCGCACAACAAGGAGCTCACCATTGCCTCTGTGTACCTACCCCCTAAAGATCAGCCCAATGGATTTATGAGCATATTGGAAAGCCTACAGGGATTACACCATAACTCTGAACTCATAGTACTAGGCGACTTCAACATAAATTGGCTATCGCTGGAGGCCAGAAACTACGAGGATGCTGTCACTTCACAGAACCTCACCCAGCTTGTTACCACCCCCACCAGATGCAACTATAGGACAGGGTCGCACACTTCTGGACTGGATCCTTACTAATCACCCTGAATTAATCTCAACAGTCTCAGTGCTCCCTGATGGGATCAGTGACCACCACCGTCACATGTACCTGGACAAACAAATTCATTAAGCCCTTCCTAAATAATCCACACCAGAGTGTTAAAGCAGGGGACCTTGAGCTACTAAAGATACACCTAAGCCACCTGGACTGGACACCAATCGACTCTGCCATTGATGTAAACCAAGCCTTAGGCCTTTTCATCAGCCACTTCACTGTGGCCTGCAATATCTTTGCACCTCTCAAAAAGCTGAAGGTCAGGGGCAGAGCTAACCCTTGGATAACCCCTGATTTAATCACTTTACTCAAACATAGGGATCATCTCTGGCACTGTGCCCGTGCAACATCCAAACCTGGGGATATTCATAAATATAAAGCTGCCAGAAATGAGTGCACGCGGGCAGTCGGGAGTACCAAAAGCAAATACTTCAAGGAAGCTCTCTCCAACTCCTGGGGTGATGGAAAAAAATTTTGGAGTAACTTGAAAGACCTTACAGGCAAGGACCCTAAGTCACCACCCACCATGCTCAACATAAATGGAACACCAACATCTGACCTGTACACAATCACCAACACCTTTTACAATGCGTTTTCCAACTTGGATAGTGTCCTCCCTTCTAATTTCTTTGATGCCCCCTCTGGTAGTAACCCTCCTGCAACTGCATCTCTCCTACACCCTGCCCCACAATTCTACTTCAAGGAGATCCCAGTGCATGAAGCCAGAACCTATATTCAGAAGGCCATTCACAACGCAGGCTACAGTGGTGACTCCCTTGACCTGAAGTTGTTAGCACTTGTCCTTGAAGATGTCCTTGAACCCCTGACAAAGGTCCTCAGCCTATCACTAAGGATGTCCCAGTTCCCATCTTGCTGGAAACAGGCGACCATCACACCGGAACACAGAAGTGGAGACAAATCACTGCACTCCAACTACAGACCTATCTCCATCCTCCCTCCATTGTCTAAGGCCCTGGGGTGCGTCGCCTCAGACCAACTAGTCAAGTACCTGGAAAAATCGACATCCAGTGTCCTGAGCAACATGGTTTCGAAAGGGCACAGTACCACCACTGCACTATTAAATTCACGGGCTTCATCCATACCACGCTCGATCAAGGAAACTGTGTAAGGGCAGTATTCACTCGACCTTACGAAAGCCTTTGATACTGTGAACCACCCACTCCTACTCAAGCAATAATCAAACATTGGGCTCTCCAATGAAGCACTGCTCTGGTTTTCAAGCTACCTTGGGGAGAGGGTCCAGCGGGTTAGGATTGCCGGTATCACCTCGGAAGAAAAGCCAGTCCTTTCAGGGGTCCCACAGGGGTCCATCCTGAGGCCACTACTCTTCAGCCCCTTCCTCAATGACCTTCCCAGTGTCTGCCACCAGAAATTACTGCTCTACACCGATGATGCAGTCATGTTCACCAACCACCAAAATGCAGAGCTCCTCGAGAAACAATTACAGCTTGAATTCATGCGCATCGAAGAATGGTTCCAGTCACACAAACTGGTCATGAACTACAGCAAAACAAAGGTTATGACCTTCTACAACACCAGGAGCAAGTACAGATCCTGTGACCTCACCATCCTAAACCAAACAGGGACCTTACTTGAACACGTTCCTGATTTTAAATACGTAGGTGTCACATTGGACAGCTCACTCTCCTACCATTGGCACATAGATTCTGTCGCCAAAGCCACCAACATCCGTATAGGCCTGCTCTACAGGCACAAACACTGCATGACTCCTGGCACTCTCCGGTTGGCTATCAACAGCTCTGTCACCTCCATCATCGATTATGGGCTAGCAATTTATGGCTCTGCCTCCGCCTCTGCCCTCCGCAGAATTACAGTTGCACTCAACAAAGCATGCAGGCTGCTAACTGGGGCTGATCAACTTACATATACTTGTGACCTGTACACTCAGGCAGGATGGCTTCCTCTCATCAGCCAGATACAGTATCAAACCTGCCTCTTAGCCAAAAAAGTCCTCCTCGGGGTCATGCCCCCGGGCATTGAAAAGCTCCTCATTGATCACCACAGCACCCACCAAACTAGAAGTTCACAACCACTAACCTTCCTTGTCCCCAGATGCCGGACTACCATGGGCCAGAGGGCCTTTGCCCACAGAGCACCACAGTGGTATAATACTCTCAACAAAGAAACTCTTACTGCTGCTGCTCTTGGCCCTTTTAAGAGACAACTCCGACTTCATCTCATTTCAACTAGTCGTTGTGACTGCCTCGCCTAATCAGGGGCTCACTGCTCACTGCCCTCCACTTCAGTCTTGACAGCTACTTCTACCCGCCTTGCCCCCTTCTACCTGCCTACCCCCTTGCCCGCTCTCCCTTTCCTCCCCCCAGGCATTTCCTGACTTTTATCCCTCCCCTCCCCTTTAGAGCTCTTATCCTCACCCTCTACCCTCTGACAATGGCCTTCCTGCCTGCATATCCCCTTCCCTCTCACCTGCAGCGCTTATTTCTAAGATTGCCCTTGGCTGGTATGTCATGCTACCTAACATTTGGCACATTTTGAATTACTGGAATTCCCTAAGCCTCAGTCTCTTATTTCTTTTTATTGTGTAACTATGTATTATTACGTTGACCTTTGTATGTATGTATAACCCCCATTCCTTTGCATGGAACCTTTGTAAACGAGCAGTTCCTGCTCAAAGGTATTTGTAATCCTAGATTTCAATAAAATAAAATAAATAAATAATCCATCTGCCAATTGTCTGCTTTGCTGCAGGTCTGCTAGGTGCGACTTCAGCATAGGTGACAAACAGCTAGCAGACCTCTCTCCGAACTTCCTGCCGTCCTCTCCTTATAGCAGGAGAGAGCACATCTCAGGTCCAGAGTATGGAGCCTGTACTCAGCATCCGAGGTGTAGTTCGGGTAGAACACAGCCAGAGTCAACACTTGATTAGGGTGAAACTCTAACACCACCTTCGGAACGAATTTCAGGTGGGGACACAGGACAACCTTGTCCCTGTGGAAGACCAGATAAGGAGACTCCACCAAGAGCACCCCAGTCCTTCTGGCGGACGTGATAGCCACCAGGAAGGCCGTCTTCCATGACAAGTGTGACATCTCACTCTTGTGCACTGGTTCGAATGGCTTGCCCATGATCTTTGCCAAAACCAGCTGTAAATCCCACGAAGGTGGAGGTTCACGCACTGGAGGGGATATGTGATCGAGGCCTTTAAAAAAGCACCAGACCACCTTCTCCTGTGCCACATCTGCTGACCGGTCCGCGCTCGGTAAACAGAGATGGCTGCCAGGTTCATCTTAAGGGTCGAAGACCAAAGAACCCCTTTGGACAGAGACCAAAGGTCGTCTAAAATGCTTGCCACAAGACAGGACAGAGGGTCCAGGCCCTTGTCCTGGCACCAAATGGAAAATCTTTTCCATTTGAAGGTGTAGCACTTTCTGGTTGACTCCTTTCTGGATGCTTCTACTACTGTGAGCACATCCTCAGAGAGACCCAAAGCCTGGAACTCTAGCCGCTCAGGTACCAGGCTGTCAGGTGCAGGGATTGAAGGTCCGGATGGAATACCTTCCTCTGACTGACTGATATCAGGTCCGGGCGTGCTGGAAGATGCCTCGGGAGTCTGTTGCTGAGGCTGAGGAGATCTGGATACCAGAACTGGCGGGGCCGGTCTGGGGCTACCAGGATCACATGCGCCTTGTCCTTCCTCACCTTGAGAAGCACCCTGTGGATCAAGTTAAATGGAGAAAAGGTGCAGAAGAGGCCTAGGGTCCACGGCCTTGAGAAGGCATCCCCCTGCAGCAATCCCTGCTGAGGGAGGTGGGCGTGAAACAACCTCAGCTTGGTATTTTCCCTGGAAGCACACCGGTCCACCATCGGTTTTCCCCATCAGGAGAACATGATGTGAGCTACCTCTGGATGGAGAGACCACTCATGGGATTTCTAGCCTATGCGGCTGAGAGCATCAGCCAGTTGATCTGAGGCTCCTGCCACATGGATGGCTATGAGATCCATCTCCAGTCGGCTCACGAGTGTCCAGATGTGAAGTGCTTCCCTGCACAGCAGCCCGGTGTGCACGCTGCCCTGCTCGTTGAGGCAGCATATGGTAGTGGTATTATCCATCTGGACTTGAACCACTTGACCCCGAAGCTGCCGAGCGAATGCTGACAATGCCAGTCTGACCGCTCTGAGCTCCAACAGGTTGCTATGGTATCAGGATTCCTCGGGGGTCCAGAACCCGTGGGCCCTGTTGTTCCGCATATGGGCTCCCCAGCCCGTGAGAGAGGCATCGGTCATGAGGATGACCGTTGGCTCAGGGCGGACAAATGGAATCCCTTCCTGCAACCGGTTTAGGATGGTCCACCACTGGAGAGCGTCCCATATCTTCTGGGTCACAGTGATCAGCTGGTCAAAATGACCTAGACGCTGAGTCCACTGGGCGGTCAGCTCCCATTGAAGGGGCGCATATGCCACCGGGCCCTTCGGACCATGGTGGTGGAGGCCACCATGTAACCCAGAAGGTGCAAAAAGTCCCAGGCAGGGTGCAAGTGCCCAACCAGAAATGATTGGACAAAGAAGAAAAGAACCTCTGCCCTGTCCACCGGGAGTCATGCTCTGGCTCTGCAAGAGTCGAGCTCTGCCCCGATGCAGCATATCACTTGAGAAGGCACGAGCCTCATTGATCAGGAGGCCAAGTTGAGAGCAGGTCTGGAGGGCCAGGTCCCTAGACCTCTCCACCTCTTGCTGGGTAGAACCTGCCAAGAGCCAATCGTAGAGGTAAGGGTACACTCTGACCCCTCGATGCCTGAGATGGGCTGCCACCACTGCCATGCATTTGGTGAAGACCTGTGGGGCTGATGACTGACTGAATGGCATGGCTTGGAACTCATATAGGGTTACCTCTGCCCTGAAGTGGAGGAACTGCTGGTGGGATGGATGGATTGGGACATGAAAGAATGCGTCCGGGAGATCCAGTGAGCAGAACCACATGCTTTGCTCCTGGGATGGTATGATCTGGGACAGAGTTACCATCCTGAAGGTGCGTGGCCTGAGATACTGATTCAGGTCATGCAGATCTAGAATGGGGGACCAGGAAGTACCTGGAAATGAACCCTGGGTTGACTAGAGGATCTGCCACTCGAACCACTGCCTGCTTGAGGAGAAGCTGGTCTACGTTGTCTCTCAGAGCCAACCAAGTGTGTGCTGATACTCTCTCCTCCCGTGGGGCTTGGCTTGGCTGGGAGGGTACTGCTCAAATTCCAGAGGCAGACCCTGGCCGAACACTTCTAAGAACCACCTCTCCATGGTAACAGTGGACCAGGCGGAAAGAAAGTGGCTGAGCTGGTCCCCCACGGGAGGACCCAGAGCTGGCGTGACGGGGACAGGGGTGGCGACCCCTATCCCGTCACTGGACAGGCTTGGAGGGAGAGGGTCCAGGGCCTGAACCCTGACCTCCTAGTCTGTGGGCCCGGTTGAGGCCCGGACTTGGGTCGAAGGCACCAAGCCTGTGGCTGCTGTTGCTGCCCACCATGAAAGGAGGGCTGCTGGACTCAGGAGCAGGGTGGCGAAAAGGTTTTTCCTTTTTCTGCTGCTTCTTGGTGCCAGGAGCACTTTGAGCAGAAGTGGCGGAGTCCAAGGTGACAATGGACTGCTCGATTCGATGAAGGTGACCATCCAGACCTGGGCCAAAGAGAGCGGTGCCCAGGAAATGAACATCAGCGAGTTTGTGCTGGGTATCCGCTGTAAAAGTGGAAAGCCTCAGGCAAGCCCTGCGGCGTGAGGCAACTGTGGATGCCACCAAACGGGCACAAGAGTCCACAAGGTCCAAAGCCATCTGAAGATGCTGCTTGGCAATGATGGCCCTGGTCCCGGACCTGCTTGGCCATAGTCTGAAGATCCGCCAGGGAGGTGCGGGAGAACTTCATCCAAGGATCCCAGAAGGGCATGGGAGAAGTGCGCCATGATGAAGGCTGAGCTTGCCTGACGAAGGCCTTGAGAGGAGGCTGCATAGACCTTCCTGGCAGAGTGGTTCTGTTTTTTGGATTCCTTGTCTGGAGGTCTATTGGTGTCAGCAGAGCTGCCTGTACGTCTGAACACAGAGGCGGTCACCAACCCCTCAGCTGAGGGATGTTCCATGAAACCTGAGAGGGATCTGATGGGCACTGCATATTTGTGGGCCATCTGGGCAGATGGCACTGGGCAGGAGGCAGGATGCTGCCAGAGCTCCAAGGCCGAGCCAATAGTGGCTTTGGCCACGGGAAAGACTTCCGTATGAGTATCCCCTCTTTTGAGAATATTAGTAAGAGGGTACTGCGCCTGTTTCTGGACAGGTTCCAGGGGCATCTCTGTGGATTCGAAGATAAGGCGGAGACTCCCTTGAAAAGACGAAGGGCCCTCCTCCGTTGACAGACTACCGACCGACTCATCATCCAGCGAGTGAGAGTGAAGATCGGTGTTGTCAGAATCCAAGGTATCCAGATAAATTGGTCGACCACCAAGATACCCTTGAACGTGCCTGGGATGATCAGGCATAAGGGTGACCGATATCCTATGAGGAAGACCTGGGACCGTTCGGGAATCCTTCATAGGAGCTTCTCCCAAGGGCTGTTTTAGTGGCGGCTCCACCACTATTGGTGGAGAGACTGGTTTTGGCTCAACTGTGGCAGGTTTTACTGGCTCCGAGGGCAGGGGAACCAATTTTATTGGTTTCAAGGGACTCGGCTTCGGCCTAGGAGGTGAGAGCCACGTAATGGCCAGGGCAGAAACCGAGGAAGGCTTCTGCCCGGACAGAATGAGCTGCTGCCACATCAAATCTTCACAGAATCGACTGAGTTTCTGCCGAAGCCTCTCTTCATCCAAGGAGGACGAAGATGAGCGGTGACGTCGCTTCTTTTTGGCACGCTTATGCGCCTTTCTCGGCCAGTTGGTCGAGGGAGTCTGAGAACTTGACCTCGATTAGGCTGGCAGACTGGGTCGCTCGGGAGACACCGGTGGAACTGGTGATTTTCCAGGATCTGGGACTGGCTCCTTGATAGGATTCCCAGCAAGCTGGGTCTCCTCGTCTGGGATAACCAAGACCGCAGTCTTGTTAAGAGAGTTGTTGACCTCTCCAGCCGACAACCGATCGACAGAGTGAGTGTTAACTCAACTACGTCTTCGATCGAGACTTTGGTCAGCTGGCCTGACGGCAGAACCGAGAAGCCAGCGTCCAAAGCTGCAATCTCGACCGAGGTCGAGGGTGGAAGATTCCTGGGACCTAGATCCCTCTCGATCCCAAGAACGTCTTCACCAAGATGAAGAATCTCTCGGTCCTTGTCCTTTTTACAGGACTGGGAGGATTGCAAGCCCACAGGTTCCTTTCTCTTAGTGGGGAGAGAAAGGCACATCTCCCGGAAGGGGCCTGAGACAGTGGAGCCCAGGTTGAGCGGAACAAATATTGGCTGAGAGGAACGATCCGTGGCACGTGCCGACTCTTCCTCGAAGGCCTGCATCTGTTCCAACTGCTCGGTGGACCCCACAGCCATGAAGACCGCCCACCGAGCCTCTTTGGATTTCACCGGTGGATTCCATTTTCCGGGCCTTCCCAGCTTCCAGCGTGTGAGATGATCATCGAGGACGTTCAGTTGAAACGGGAGGCAAAACTCGCAAGCCTGGGTGTCACAGCAGACACCCAGGCAGTAAACGCACGTGGAGTGTGGGTCTGTGCATGACATTTTCTGTCTGCACGGGCATCGGCGAAAACCGGGGGAAGATTTATCTTCCATTAACGAGAAGCAGCTACTACAATCGCTAACCCGAAGGAGCGTAATCTTCAGCAAGTCTTAAGTTTTTTGAGCCAGGGCCTACAACACGTGGTAGCAGAGAGGAGACAACCTGTATCTTCCAGCGGAAAGGAAGATCTGGCGTCATGGGGCAGATCAGAGGGTTATATCACCTGGGTGGGGGGGAGAAGCCAGCTTGAAGACCTACTGGCAAGGTTTAAAGGGGAAAGGGACATGCCAACAAGTGTGGCTAAGAACATATCCACATCCCTTTAAGTTTTTTTTTTTTTTTTTAAAGCAAATATTCAATTCAACTCAACTCTAACACCTGTTGGGTATGCTGGGTCACATGGCTGTACAGGCATGACCGGGAAATATACAACACAATATATACAAATACAGACATAAGAAAATCATATATACAAAATACAATAAAAATATACAACTAAAAAAATATTTAGAAACAAGTGCAAACCGCTGAATCAAACTAATAACTTTTAAGATGTTCCTTTGAAGGGGAGCTTATGCTACCAATCACATGCTACCGATCACACTGACTCAGCATGATCGGTACCAGTAGCATAAGTGTGACAATACGCAGTGTTACAAGTAACTAGGCTAACATAACAGTACCGGCACACAGATGTCCCCCTACAGCTTAGCCCATTGTTAACAACAGGAGACTGGCAGTGAGGGGCTCTGGGAGTGTGAGTTTGCCAGAATGGCAGGTGGGTGGATGTAGGATCAACCAGATAAAAACCAGTGTTGCAATAAGTTACTTATAAAATTATCTTTTCTTTTTTTTTATGCATACTTTATTTCAAATGATCCAAAATAATACATAGGAATGACAACAATGATCCAAAATAATACGTAGGAATGATAAAAATGATCCAAAATAATACACAGGAATGATAAGATTCCAAATATAATATAAACAGTTAGCATTAAGCATTATGAAAAATAAGCTAACCAGAAGTAACAACAGTAATGTGGCACAGCAGGAAGAAATTAACACAATACATTGGCACACATTCCTGTTCCAGTTGGTTAGCTAAGCCCTCACAGATACTGCGAGAGATCAAAAGGGAAAGGGTAGCCAAACTTACTATGGTGACAGTGCGGAGACCAAGGATGCCCCAGTAGAGGAAAACTTCTCTAAACATGAATCCCATTTAGCCCACCCAGTTAATATATGGAGATTATTACCATCCTACCAAAAATGCAAGCTTGTATACATATCGTCCGTAACTTCAATTTCCTGCACAGCATTAATCCAATCTGCAAGTGTGGTTGAGATGGGAGTCAACCACTTTCTAGTGATAGCTTTAAAAGCCAACACCACTATATGATGAAGATAATTACTATGAAAGTTACTTACGTCCTCTGGAAGGATGCCAAGAAAAAAAAAATCAAAAAGAAGTGGAAGTGAAAAATCCAAAATACTAGAACCCGCGTTGGCCACCGGACTCCAGAAATGCTATCTTTGGGCAACACCAAAATATATGAAAATGATCATCTTTAGCCCCACATTTCTGCCAGCACAAGTTCAACCCACCTGTAGAATAATAAGTAACAGAGTCCTAAAAAAATTAACTACAACCTTCCAGCAGAATTCTCTCCAATAAAAGGAGGCAGTAGTTTTACAAATTATTTTCTATGTTTTTTTTCTTACACTGAGAGTCAAGCACTCTAGAGAGGGTCAATTCCCACCGATTTCAAATAGGATGAGGGGAGATATGGGTGTTCTGCTGCAGAAAAACATAGTGGGAAGAAATAACATGGGTCTCCACAGGTACTTTCAACTCACGCATGAGATACCTCTCTAAAGTAACAGACTGGTTGGGATGGTAAGGAGCCCTAGGTGTATAAACACAGGTTACTCACCTGTAACAGTAGTTCTAGGAGTGATATATGACGTTCATCCACACTATCTGGCAGGTGCCTTTCCCATTTATTTCTTGCCAGAACATCTTCAAGCTGGCTCCTCCCACCCACCCAGGTGGTAAAACCCTCGGCTCCGCATCTAATCCATCCTGGACCTCTTCTGCCCACATAGGCTGCTTGAAAAACGGGGTGATTTGTCCTTCGCAGCCGCGAGGGAGGAATTTGACCGAAGTCTTGAAAACTTTAAAATTATTTTCGGGTGAACCGAAGAGTTAGGATCCAGTCTATACGCAGAGCGTTAAGGAGGGAACCTGAGCTTCCAAGCAGTAAGGGAGATCTGGTGTCATGAGGCGGAGCCGAGACTTTTACCACCCGGGTGGGTGGGAGGAGCCAGCTTGAAGACCTTCCAGCAAGATTTAAAGCGGCAAGGAACCTGCCAGACAGTGTGGATGATGAACATATCCATGTCCCTAGAAAATACAGTTACGCAAGACCTTACCGGAACAGTAGATCTTCCACGGAGTGGTCTCTTGCAGCAGGTAGTACACTTGGGTCATCGCCAGAGGTCACTGAGGTGCACGGCAGCTCTTCTAGCAGTCTTTTCCAGGGGCCGCCCACACATGACATCAGCATCCTGTTTCCTATATAAGAGTGGGTGATCCCTGGTATACTCAGTTTCCCCTGCCGGATTCAGCTCTCTAAGCAAGAACCGAGAGGAAGCCAAGGTACCATAGGTGTCCCAATCCATAAGTCACTGGACCAGAATTTGTTCTCCTAGAGAAGGAGGGGGACAGAGGGTGGGATTGTACTTGCTGCAAGAGACACTCCTCAAAGATCTACTGTTACGGTAAGGTCTTACGTAACTGTACTATCTTCCAAGGAGTGGTCTCTTGCAGCAGGTAATACACTTGGGATGAATCCCAAGCACTAAACCCAAGAAGGGTGGTCATTATGACAGGAGGCCTTATAGAACAGCTTGGCCAAAGGCTGTCCTACAGCGTAAAGCAATGTCTAAGTTGTAATGTTTCATGAAAGTATGAATCATGACCAGGTAGCTGCATTGCAGATATCTGTGATAGAGACCCTTTTAAAGCAGGCCGCAGTGGTGGCCATCTCTCTGGTAGAATGGACTTGGACAGGTCTTGGTGATGGATTGTTGTATTTTGAATGACAAAATGTTTTACAGTGTGTTAGCCAATTGGAGAGGGTCTGTTTAGTGACCGGGAGACCTTCCCTGCCAGAGGCAAAGGTAACAAAAAGTTAAGAAGTCTTTCTAATCGATTTAGTTCGATTAGTACAGTATCGTAATATACGATGGACGTCTAAAGTATTTAAGGGGTGTTCACCTCAATTGGAGTGTTCAGGATAATATACTGGTAACTCCAGGGACTGATTTAAGGTGTGTTCCGACACTACCTTAGGGAGGGAGGAAGGGCTGGTATGAAGTGCCATCCTGTCTTTGTGAAAAATCAAGTAAGGTTCTCTACACATGAGGGCTCAGAGCTCAGAAACATGCCGAGCTGAAGTGACAGTCACTAAGAACAGTGTTTTCCTAGAAAGAAAACGGAGGTCACAAGTGGCCGCTGGTTCAAAGGGCTCAAGAGTTAATTTCTCTATTAGGAAATTGAGATCCCACAGAGGAGTGGGTCTTCTGATAGGTGGCTTAAGATGTATCATTCCTCTTAGAAACATTTTGGCTACATGATGTTAATACAGTAATCTGCCATCCAGAAGTTTGTGGAAGGAAGAAATAGAGGCCAAATGGACTTTGATGGAGGAATAGCTTAATCCTGTCTCGGCAACAGAGGCCAGGTAAGCCAAAACTTTCATCAGTGGACAGGAATAGGGATTCAATGATCGGGAAGCAGCCTAGATGGAAAAGCGTGTCCATCTGGCATTATAGGTTTCCCTGGTTGCTGGTTTACGTGAGGTCAATAATATATTGGCAACAGGGGAGGACACTTGTAGATTTGCTATGAAAACGTCTTCAGGATCCAAGCGTGAAAGTGTAGTGCCTTCAGGTTGGGATGAAGAAAGGTCCCTTGATTCTGAGTCAAGAGATCTGGTCTGATTGGTAAACGGAACGGGTCCCTCTACTGGGAACTGGTGAAGTACGGGGAGAACCACATCTACCGAGGCCACAGTGGGGCTATGAGAATTATGGTGGCAGGTTCAAGTTGTAATTTCAGTATAGTCTGTTACAGTAGTGGGATGGGGGAGAAAGCATATAAGAAGAGTCTGGTCCATGCTTGGCACAGGGCATCTATAGACCATCCCTTTTTGCTTTGGATAATGGAATAGTATCTGGGGAGACGGTGGTTGACTGGGGAGGCAAACAGATACAGTTGCGGGGTCTCCTACAGATGAAAGATTTTCTGAAGCACTTTATGAGGAAGAGTCCATTCGTGTGTGGATGACTGGGAACTGAGAAGGTCGGCCAGAAGGTTGTAACGTCCTGGTAAATGGACAGCTGTCAGTACGAGGAGTTGTCGAATGGCCTCCTGCCAGACTGTAATAGTCTCTCTGCACAGAGAACATGATTTTGTACCTCCTTGTTTGTTGAGGTAGGATACTACTGTGGTGTTATCTGACTGAATCAGCAATGGTCCCGGAGACAGGTGAGGTTGGAAAGCCTGGAGGGCTAAGCGAACCGCTCTCAGCTACAGGAGATTGATGTGGCGATGAGGGATAGAACTGGTCCATTTCCCTTGTGTCCTGTAAGGACCCAGGTGCGCACCTCACCCTTCTAGGGATGGGGTCTATGTCAATTCGATCCCGGCAATTCGTCCCGCATCTTTTCGCTCCCAACTGCTCGCTCCTGACTCAACTCACTCCCGCCAATCACACTCCGCGTTAATTCACTCCTGCTCGCTCCCGCTGTGCTGTGACAGTAATTATCAATCTTATCTTAGCCGGAGGGAAAGAGAGTATATCGACCACTTATTTCCTAAAGCATAGCTCTCACTTTATTGAAGGCTTGTCTCGACTGTATAGTTTCAACAGTGAAGTCAGGATATGCTAAGAATGTAATGCCTTCTGAAAATGATCCTATAACCATGCATGCATGCCTTAAAATTAATTCCCAATCCTAATAGTAATTTGGCTTCACATACACAGGTCTAAGCAGGGATTGGTCAGTAATGCATGACTCGATCCATTAAGGAGGGGGAGGTGGTAGCAAATGTATCACCTGAAGTTGAAGTTAAAATTATTTGGCTAGGTTGTGCTTTCTGATCTATTACCTTGCAAAGTCTGAGTATCAGCAGATGCAAACTTCATTTGTGGAGAGAAAAGAGCAGCATTGCTTACTTCAGAGTAATACTCCTGTGTGCTAGTGTGAATATTTGCACTGACATGCAATGAGTTACAAATTATCCCTGAAATGCTCCCCGATGCAGGAACCTGTGCCCGTAAGTTTGATTCACCACCGTTGACAGCGACTCTGTTTTTAAAACACGAGTGTCTAGAATCAGCGACAAGAGTGGTGCAGGTAGATTCTTATCCAGAATGGGGAAAGGAAACTTTTTCTTCTTTTTCATGTTCTCCTGGCAAACTTACTGACTCGAAGCCATCATCTCATCGGACACTGTTGCTTGTTTTGATCTTAAGCCCTGTTTCTACTTTTATTTTTTCATCGTTCAAACTGTTTCCCAAACAAGTTATAATTAAAAAATGGTGTAATTTTTTTTTTCCAACAAACCATCCATAGTTTCAGCTATGGGAATGAAAAAAGACAGAGCGAAAAGGAGTGGGAGCGAGCTAGTAGGGAGAGAACTGTCGGGAGCGGGATGTCAGGGAGCAAATTGACGTGCTCCCCTAAGGATGCATCCATGGTCAACGTCTGCTGGGGTGGGGGGGACTAGAAGGACATGCCTTGACAAAGGTTGGCTCGGCGGGTCCACCATACTAGGGCAGATCACAATGTAGGAGTGACTCTGATTTTGTCTTCAAACTGTCCTGTTCTTTGAGACCACTGGTTTTGCAGGACCCACTGGACTGGTCTCTTATGAAGATGGGTGAAAGCTACCATAGGGATGGTAGCGGCCATGTGACCTAGGAGACATAGCATGTGTCTGGCTGTGACAACATCCTGGGCCTGTATTTGCAATGCCAGGGATAGAAGTTTGTCTTGTCGGTCAGCCGGGAGGTAGGCCCTGGTGGAGACAGTGTCTAGAACCGCTCCTATATATCGGAGTGACTGTGTAGGGGTCGGCTTGGACTTCGGCCAATTGACCATAATCCCTAGAGCTTGGAACAGAGTTAGGGTTGCTTCTAGGGAGAAAAGCAGAAAGGCTTTGGACTCCGCCTTGATGAGCCAGTTGTCCAGATATGGCAAGAAAAAGTGCCCATCCCGTCGTAGGGCTGCTGCTACTACCCCTAGGCTCTTGGTGAACACTCTCAGGGCGTACGGGAGTGCCCGAAATTGGTAGTATTGACCCAACAGGTGAAAATGAAGAAACCTGTGGTGGACAGAATGGATAGGAATATGTAGGTATGCATCCTTCATATTTAGGGCACATAGATAATCCCCTTGTTTCAATACTGGCATGATGGAGTTTATGGTGACTACGTGGAACCTTTTGTATTGGACATATAGGTTCAGTTGTCTGAGGTCCAGTATTGGTCTTAGATCTCCAGTTCATTTGGGTACCAGGAAGAAGTGGGAATAAAATCCCTTTAGGCGTTCTGTAGGGGGTACTGGGTAAACGGCCTTCTCGGTTAGAAGAGCCTGTAATTCCACCTGGAGAATCAGAATATGGATGAGTGGGTAATGGACAGTGTGGTGGGGGGGGGGATAAGAGTGGGAGGTCTAGAAAGTAGTTCCAGAGTGTGACCCCGCTGAATGACCTGAAGTACCCACTCGTCTGATGCAATCATTTACCAGGCCTCCAAATGGAGGGCAAAACGATCGCCCACGGCTTCTGAGGCCTGGTCAAGGAAGCATGGACAGAGCCCCAACTCCACCAGGAGGGTGGCAGCGGGAGCCCTTGTCGGCAGAGGTGTTGGTTCTGGTAGACTGGGAACGACCTCAGAATCCACCCCATGTGAGCCTCTGTATTTTCCACCTCTTTTGGAATAAAAGGAGGATTGAGGGCGGTAGGATGGCTGGGAAGTATGGTACATGCCATGTACCGTACAGAGGGTTCTTCCTGAAGCTTGGAGATCATCTATCAATGTTTGGGTACCTGGCCCGAATAGTTTGGACCCATTAAAGGGGGTATTGACCACTCTATGCTGTACACATCAGATGTGAAGCCTGCAATGCGAAGACAAGCATGGCGATGCAGGGTATTGCTGGTTGCTGACATGCAGGACGAAGTATCGATAACATCATATCACGAACAAAGTAGGTGTCGGGAAATGGAGTTGCCAGTAGATACTGTAGACAGTAATTGTTCCCTTTCCTTTGAAGGAGGGAGTTTACTGACTAATTCAATAGCAGAGGACCAGAGTGTACGCTGGTATTTGACCATATGTCCCATGTAATTTAGGATTCTGAGATTTCATGGTACTTGCTTGAAAGACCTTTTTTCCCCAGATTGTCTATTCTGCGGGAGTCTTTCTCCGGAGGCAAGGAGCTCATGTGTTTCGGTCGTTTAGTACGATCATGAGCAGCAGCAATCACCACTGAATCCACTTCAGGAGTGGTGGATAAGAAGGGACGATTCAGAGGAGACTGGTAGAGGCGACCCATCTTGCGGGAAACAGCCGTAACAGAGGAAGGCTGATTCCAGGCTGCAAGCATAGCATTTTGGTATGTTTGGATTAGTGGGGGTACCTCTAAGACTGGATCCTCTGGTAACTAAATAGTCTTCCATATCCTTGCGTTGTTTGTCATGTTCGGTAGTAGAAAATCCCATGACTTTCTGAATTTGGACCATCATCTCATGGAAAAATAGGTCATCTGGAGGAGAGGCAGCCACCTGTCTGGATAAATCCTCATTTAGTGAGGAGATCTACGATAGGGGAGACTGGGGCTGGAAATCCATATCCTGGAATTCCTCATCCTACAAATCTCTGGTAAAGTCCACCGGAAATTCAGGTTCGTCTGATAGGTACTCGTGTACATATGAGGGAGGTGACCAGGGTGGTAAAGGGTCCCTGTCACTCTGAAATCATTTTGGTGGAGAAGTAGGGAAATGGGATGGGTGGCTCAGCTCTCCTGGGTCGGAGGGCTGAGCATGCTGCATGGCATGCAAGATGTGCTGTACTACTGAAGTAACGTCCAGTTGAGTATGGAGGGGGTAGGGAAGGGGGGTTTCAGGGAAACCAAGGGGATGGTGGAGGGGACTGGACGTGTAGCCTGAGCAGGTCTTGCCCCTGGGTGGTAAAGTCCAGAGTCCCGATCCCTGTCCACCTGGCCCTTATGTGTACACACCTGTGAGAGTGGAAGGGCAGTATGCATAGCAAATGCAGTAGGTTTCCCCTGTGGAATGCGGCTCCTCATCAACGGAACTGCTGGGGAAACTGTATTATGCAGTGAAAATGACACCCCTTTGACAGGCGAGAAGCCCCTGTCGAGACATCGATGGAACCCATAAAGGGTTCATTATAGACTGCTGGTAACACGCTGGAAAGCACTATCGATGAAGAGGCAGTCTGAGAACATCTTGTCGACGGTGGAGCACCTGTAACAGTGCCCGTTGACAAGCGCTTGGGCACAGAGGTTGAGGAGGGCTTCTTCTCCTTTTTGTGCAGTTTATGAGACTCAGCGGAAGGGGAGCTCTTGGGACGAGCCCTCTGATTCTCCATGAGAGATGATTTCTGATCCATTAAAAGATTTTTGATTTCCTGCAGCTGTCCTTGACAGGTTGCCTGGTTGAAATCCTGGCAATGTGTGCAAGTGGTGGTGCCGGGTGTGGGTCCCAGGCACCTTACACAAGTGGTGTGATTGTTGAAGAGGTAGATTTTCCTACCACAACGGTAAGAACAAAATAGCGCTATCTTGCTTGAAGATTCTTTGGACATTCTTCGTTTGCTCATAGTCTCATCGATGACTGCTGTTCTGAAGTTGTTCTAGCTGCTGCGTGTGAGCTGAAGACGGCGAGAAAATGAACTGAGGATACCAGGGAATGCACACACATATAGGAAACAGGAAGCTGATGTCATGTGTGGGCGGTCCCTGGAAAAGACTGCTAGAAGAGCTGCCGTGCGCCACAGTGACCTCTGGCAATGATGCAAGTTTACTACCTGCTGCAAGAGACCACTCCGTGGAAGATCCACCACCTCCGTGGGATTTACTGCTGGTTTTGGTGGAGCTCATAGGCAAGCCATTCGAACAGATGCACAGGTGTGACATCTCCCACCTGTCACAGAAGACCGCCTTTTTGGCGGCTATCACGTCAGTTAGAAGGATTGGGGAGCTCCAGGCGCTTTTGGTGGAGTCCCCTTATCTGGTCTTTTACAGAGACAAAGTTGTCCTGTGCCTCACCCGAAATTCCTTCCTAAGGTGGTGTTGGAGTTTCACTTTAACCAAGTGTTGACTCTGCCGGTGTACTACCCCCAATTACACCTCGGAGGCCGAGTACAGGCTCCATACTCTGGACCTGAGACGAATGCTCGTGTACTATAAAGAGTGTACGGCTGAAGTTCGGGGAGAGGTTCCCCAGCTGTTTGTCACCTATGCTGAAGCTGCATTTGGCAGACCTGCAGCCAAGTGGACGATTGGCAGGTGGATCATTTCCTGCTTTGATCTCTGCTATAGCTGATGGATAGGGAGTCTCCCTTAGGGCTAAGGGCACATTCCACCCATCATACCATTGCATCAGTGGCTGCTTCTAAGGATGTCCCTATCTAGGAAATCTGCACGGCTGCTACCTGGAAGTCAGCAAACACCTTCATTTCCCATTACCACATTGACCTCGAGTCACACTGGGATGCTGGTTTTGGGCCTCAGTTCTTCAATCTCTTTTTCCGAAGTAGGGGGTATGCGCCTTGCCTCCCTCCTCCCGGAGAACTGCTAGGAGTCTGCCAATAAGTGTGGCTAGAACATCATATCCACATCCCTAGAAACACAGGTTACTCACCTGTAACAGTAGTTCACGCACCGGAGGGGACATGTGATCGAGGCCCTTAAAAAAGCACCAGACCACCTTCTCCTGCGTCATCGACTGTTGACCGGTCTGCGCCCGGTAAGCAGAGATTGCTGCCAGGTGCACCTTAAGGGTTGTCGACCAAAGTCCCTTTTGGGAGAGGGACCAAAGGTAGTCCAAAATGCTAGCCACTGGACAGGTCAAAGGGTCCAGCCCTTTGCCCTGTCACCAAATGGAGAATCTCTTCCATTTGAAGGCATAGCATTTTATGGTAGATTCCTTACAAGATGCTTCAACAACCGTGAGGACGTCGTTGGAGAGACCCAAAGCCTGGAACTCTAGCCACTCAGGAACCAGGCTGTCAGGTGCAGGAATTGAAGGTCCGGGTGGAGTAACTTCCCCTGATTGATGGAGAGCAGGTCTGGGCATGCTGGAAGACACCTCAATAGCTTGTTGCTCAGGCTGAGGAGCTCAGGGTACCAAAACTGGCAGGGCCAGTCTGGAGCCACCAGGATCCCCTGTGCCTTGTCCCTCTTGATCTTGAGAAGCACCTTGTGAATTAAGGGATGTGGAGGGATGGCACAGAAGAGGCCTGGAGTCCACAGCCTCAAGAAGGCATCCCCCTGGATGGAGCCCTGTTGAGGGGGGTGGGCACAAAACAGCCTCAGCTTTATGTTCTCAAGGGAGGCGAATAGATCCACCTGAGGGGTACCCCACTGGGAGAACATATCATGTACTAGCTCCAGATGGAGAGACCACTAGTGAGATGCCTCACCCACTCAGCTGAGGGAATCCGCCAGCTGATTCGAGGCTCCTGCCACATGCAGTAAGGAGATCTGCCTTCAGGCTGTGCACGAGGGTCCAGATGTGGAGCGTTTCCTTGCACAGAGGCAAGGAGTTTGTCCTGCCCTGCTTGTTGAGATAGCACATGGTCATGGTATTGTCCGTCTGGACCTGGACCACTTGACCCAGAATGAATGGAGCAAATGTGGTCAGGGCTAGCCGAACTGTTCGGAGCTCCAGCAGATTGCTGTGACATTGGGGAGGGACCAGAACCTGTGAACTCTGTGCTCCCCCAGGTGGGCACCCCAGCCCATCAGAGAGGTGTCAGTTGTCAGGATAACTGTCGGCTCGGGGCAGACCAATGTGATCCTTTCCTGCAGATGTGCTGGGATGAGCCACCACTGGAGGGTGCCCCACATCCTCTGGGTCACAGTGACCAGATAGTCGAAGTGACCTTTGAGCTGAGACCACTGCCTGGCCAGCTCCCACTGGAGAGAGTGCATATGGCTGCGTGCCCATCGGACCACACTAGTGTGGGCCGCCATGTAACCCAGAAGGCGCAGGAAGCCCTGGGCAGGGCGCGACTGCCCAACCAGAAATGACTGGGCAAAGGAAGAGAGAAGTTCCGCCCTGTCTGCCAGGAGATGGGCTCTGACTCGGCAAGAGTCGAGCTCTGCCCTGATGAAATGAATCACCTGCGAGGGCACAAGTTCCAACATGGCCTCACTGACAAGGAGGCCAAGCTCGAAGCAAGTCTGGAGGGCCAGGTCTCTGGACTGCTCCACTTCCTGCCTGGAGAGATCCGCTATGAGCCAGTCATCCAGGTAGGGGTACATATGGACCCTGAGGTGAGGCTGTTTGTTGTAACGCTGTTATTCTTTTCACAAACTAATAAATAACTATTAAGTTAAGTTCCATGGATTGCGGCTTGTTGCTTATTCTTACATGAAGCTGCGTGGACATTATTCATGTTTGTGAAGTATTAACTTGGAAATTATATTTGAAGTACTCATTTGCGCAGCTTCTTTTGTTTGCAAGTACACACGGACCCCACAGCGTCTCAGGTAAGCTGCCACCACTGCAACGCATTCGGTGAAGACCCTGGGGGCCAATGAGAGGCCGAAGGGTGTGGCTCAGAACTCATAGAGGATTCCCTCCGTCCGAAAATGGAGGAACCTTCAATGGGATGGACGGATCGGGATGTGAAAGAAGGCATCCTGAAGATCCTAGGAGCAAAACCACATGCCTTGCTCCAGAGATGGTATGATCTATGCCAGAGTTACCATCCTGAAGGTGTGAGACCCGAGAAACTTGTTTAGGTCGTGCAGATTTAGAATGGGGTGCCAACCCCCCGTCTGTTTTGGTACCAGGAAATACCTGGAGACAAACCCTAGGTGTTCCGGAGGCTTTGCAACTCTGAGCACGACCTCCTTGCGGAGGAGCTGGGCAATGACGTCTCGAATAGCCAACTGAGTGACTACAGAAACCCAGTCCTCCCTTGGGGCATGGGCTCGGCTTGGAGGGTACTGCTCAAACTCCAGTGGCAGACCCTGACCGATCACTTCCAGAACCCACCTGTCTGTGGTGACAACGGATCAGACGGAAAGAAAGTGGTGAAGCCAGTCCCCAATGGGAGGACCCAGGGGACGCATGACGGGTATGAGGGTGGCAACCCGATTCTGTCACTCAGCAGGCTTGGAGGAGGAGAAGCCAGCCAAGGGGCCACTGGGTCCCTTCCCTCCAGGCTTTCTCACCAATGAGGCTACCAACTTGGCCTAAAGTCACCGAGATAGAGCCTGCAGGCCTTGCTGTTACTGGGCTGGTTTTGCCACAGGAGTGGAGGACTGAAAGCGCTTGCGCTTCTGGTGCTTAGGGCCCTTGTTCTCCTGGACGGATGTCACAGAGTCCAGGGTGGCACTGGAATTTTCAATGCTCTGGCAGTGACCCTCCACACAGGCCTGAACAGGTCAGTGCCCAAAAAGGGGACATCTGCCAGCTTGTGTTGGGCATCTGCCGTGAAGGTCGACATCCTCAATCAAGCCCTACAGCGCATGGCTACTTCGGCCACAACTGAGCAGCTACAAGAATCACCAATATCCAGAGCCATCTGAAGTTGCTGCTTTGCCACTGCTCTCCCCTGGTCCTGTACCTGCTTGACTGTAGTCTGGAGGTCCGCCGGGAGGTGAGGAATCACCTCATCCAGGGAGCCCAAAAGGGCATGAGAGAAGTCTGCCATGAGCACAGCTGAACTAGCCTGGCCAAGGCCGAGCGAAGAGTCACCTTAGACTTTTTTAGCCAAATGGTCCAGCTTCTTGGACTCTATATACGGAGGTCTATCGATGTCCCCTGTGTTGCCTGAGCACCAGAAAACGGAGTCAGCCACCAATCCCTCAGCCGAGGGATGCTCCGAAAACCCCGGAAGGGAGCTGGTTGATACTGCGTACTTGAGGGCCATCCAAGCCAAAGGCTCAGGGCAAGAGGCAGGACGCTGCTAAAGCTCCAAGGCTGGACTGGCAAAGCCTCTATGGTAGAATTCCCATCATCCAGAATCTCTGAGGGGATACAGAGTCCATTTCTGGGCAGGCTAAAGCTCCATCTCCGTGGACTCGGAGATGAGCCGAAGAATGCCCATGAAAGAGGAGGGACTTTCATCCATGGAGATAACGCCCAAATACTCAGTGTCGATGAGACATGAGTGCAGGGAGGAATCCTCGGACTATGCGTAAAGCAGGTGGACACCAGCGTTGCCTTCAACCCCCCTAGGACAGTCGGGAGTGAGGTTGACTGACAGTCGAAGGGGAAGTCCCTTGGCTGGCCGAGACTCCATAGATGGAGCCCCAGTCATCTGCTGCTTAGGTGGTGGCTCCACCACGATGGGCAGACAGGCCCGCTTTGGCCGCGCTTGATGTGGTCTGCACCGTCTCTGCTGGGGGAGGAACAGTGGTGACCAACCCGGACGGGGGAGTCGACGTCGGCCGCTCGGGCAACAGCCACTTAATGGCCAGGGTAGAAACTGGTGTCAGTTTCGGTCCAGTCAAGACCAGCTGCTACCACATTAAATCTTCGTAGCAGCGATGCAATTTGCACTGAAGCCTCTCCTCATCCAAGGAGGACAAAAAAGAAATGGAAATTACTTACCTACCTTAATTCTTGATCTTCTTGGATGAAGTCTCCACCACTCATTTACACTAATGGGAGTACACCAGAGGCGCTAGGACCCAGCAGGAGCAAACTTTTCAGGAGGGTCGGCGCCTGAGATGGAGCTGCGAAGAAGCAGCACCGCGAGCCCTGGCACATGTGGTAATGACGATCTCGAGGCCGACCTCCAACCGCCTCAGTAACCCCCGAGGAGGCAGTAGCACATTTAACCTAGAAAGGACTAACTAAAAATTCGGACATAAGATCGTCCGAATGACCTGCGTAAGAAGGGTCAACAACAAAGTCTTCACAGCTTAGCCACTGAGGGAGTGAAGACCATAAACAGAGAAGTGAGCTGGGGGTTGGGGGGGGGATGGGATGGCGTGTGAATGAGTGATGGAGACTTCGTCCAAGAAGATCAAGAATTACGGTAGGTATGTAACTTCCATATCTTCCTGGACATAAAGTCTCCACCACTCATTCACACTAATGGGAGAGTACCGAGCTAAACAATCCTCTGAGATGGGCAGCAGGAGATAAAGAGCTCACGTGCTTAGGACAGAAATCCATTAAGAATGGTCCTGCCAAATGACAAATGTCGTCTGGTATGGACATCCAAGGCATAGTGCTTAACGAATGTATGCACGTAGCTCCAGGTGGCTGCATTGCAAATATTTGCAATGGGCACATTACGGATTTCCACCAGAGATGCCGCAACTGCTCTGGTAGAGTGAGCGTACACTCTGGTTTCCAGCTTGACCTGTGCCATAGAATAGCAGTGGCGACGGCATGCCACCAGCCACACTGAAATGCATCTGATAGCAACAGGTTGACCCAGTCAGGTCTTGCTGAAGGAAACAAACAGTTGTTCAGCTTTGCAAATTTCTTTTGTTCTATCTAGATAGAACCGCAACGCTATCTTAAAATCCAGCGAATGAAGGGTACGCTCCCCTTCATTCTGGAAGTTCGCAAAGTAGGTAGGAAGAACTAAAGGTTGGTTTAGATGGAATTCTGAGACAACCTTAGGAAGAAACTTAGGATGAGTCCTAAGAACTACTCTCTCCTTGTGAAATACAGTGTACAGGGGGTCTGTGACCAGAGCGCGTATTTCAGAAACTCTACGGGCTGAAGTAATGGCCACCAGGAAGGCCGTTTTCCAAGTGAGGAACTTCAACTCGCAAGTAGTTGGAGTCTCAAAAGGTTTACGAGTGAGCATGTCTAGCACAAGGTTAATGTCCCAGGCTGCAACTGGATGTCTGATAGGAGGTCTAGTATGCAGAATACTCCTAAGAAACCTCTTAACTACAGGCAACTGCACCAGCGATATGGAAAATACCAGCTCATGATATGCCGAAATGGCACAAAGATGAACTGTGACTGTGGAGTACTGCAGACCTGAGTCTGAGAGGTCTAAGAGATACTCCAAGACTTTATTTGGTGGGCAGGAAAAAGGGTTCCAAGAGGATTCTGCACACCAGATAGAGAAACGCTTCCATTTAGCCATGTAGGTTTTTCTAGTGGCTGGCTTACGCACCGCCAAAAGAATATCTCAAACTGTGAGAAACACGGAAGCTATTCACCTCTATCTCTTCAGGAGCCAAGAGTGAAGGTGAAGCAACCTCACATTGGGATGGACCACAGGATCATGGGTCAGAGGGTTCGTCTGAAGGGAGGCGTTTTCGGGGAGGGGGGGGGTTCCAATAGTCTGTTGAGTAGCGGGAACCATATCTGCCAGGGCCAGAAGGGAGCAATGAGAATCATTCTGCCCCCTTCAGACTCCAATGTGAGCAGTACCCTCTGAATTAGGGGAAGAGGAGAAAAGCATATAGAAAGCATTTTATCCACCGCAGCCTGAATGCATCCTGACAAAAAATGCCAGGTCCTGGATTTCTGGAGCAGAAGAGAGGCAGTTTTGCGTTGAGTGGGGACGCAAAAAGGTCCAGGTCTGAAATTCCCCACTCTTTGAAGAGTGACTGACCGACGGTTAAGTCGACAGACCACTCGTGAGGATCTCTCTCCATTCTGCTGACATGGTCTGCCAGCTCGTTTTGCACACCTGGCAGGTAAACCACCTGAATCAGAGCCTTGTGCTCCAGACACCATTCCCACACTCTCATTGCTTCCCTGCATAGTGGCTAAAGGTGTGCACCGCCCTGTTTGTTGATGTAGTACATCACTGCCTTGTTGTCTGTTTGGAGGAGAATGTTCTTGTGACAGAGTATGTCCTAAAAATCCCGGACTGCATAGAGGACGGCTCTCATTTACAGGACGTTTATGTGAAGTTGAGACTAGTCCAGAGTCCACGTACCCTGGGTGTGGAGATCCTGGCAGTAAGCTCCCCAACTCATCAGACGCGCATCTGTGGTAATGGAGATCTGATGATCCAGAGGGGCAAAGGGATATCCTTTCAGAAGGTTGTCCTCCTGAGACCACCAGGTGAGCGACCTCTTCAGAGGATCTGTCACCTTGATGAGAAAAGACTGAGGGTGAGTAGTTGGAGATCACTGAGAGGTTCTCATGTGAAGATGAGCCAAGGGTACAGTGAACACCGAGGATGCCATGAGGCCCAGCATACGTTGCATTGAGATAGTTTTTGAACTAAGCTGTGTTCTCTGATGTATCGGGCCATCTGTAAGATATCGCTCCTTCTGTCCTCTGGGAGAAAAGCCTTCGCACAGGAGGTGTCCAGAAGAGTTCCTATGAAGAGGAGCTGCTGGGAGGGCTGCAACTACGACTTGTTGAGGTTCAGCAGGACTCCCATGGAAGTGAGGAAGTATGAGGCTGTGGCCTCCAGAGTCTCTTGCCTGGAGGACTTGCTAGAAGCCAGTTGTCCAGCTATGGGAACACTTATATTACGATTTTCCTGATATGCGCCGCAAGAATTGCACTACATTTGTAAAAACTTGAGGCGCCGAGGACAGCCCAAAGGGCAGGACTCTGAACTGATAGTGCTGACCCAATGCCACGAACCTTATGCACTTGTGGTGTTTTGGGTGTATGAGAATGTGTTGGTAAGCATCCTGCATGTCCAGGGAGGTTAGCCAATCTTGTCGATGAATCAAAGGTAGCAGGGTACTGAGTGATATCTTTAACTTCTCCTTGTGAAGGAACTTCGTTAACTTTCAGAGATCCATAATTGGGCGCATGCCGCTGGTTTTCTTTGGGACCAAAAAGTAATGGGAGTAGAAACCTGTGTTGCATTAATCCAGGGGGACTACTTCCACTGCTCTGTTGTTTAGAAGGCCTTGTACCTCAGAAGCAAGAAGGTCTGACTGTACTGCCGACAGCCTGGGCTGTTGTTTGGGAGGATGATCTGGAGGGTGTTCCGAAAGATTGAGAGAGTACCCCTCGTGGATTATCCGGAGGACCCATTTGTCTGATGTTACAGATTTCACTGATTGTAGAACTGAGTCAGACGCCTCCCATTCTTGAGGAGGAGTCCCCCTGGACAGCTGAGTGGGACCGGCCAGAAACTCCAGAAGGTGGCACTGGGCGCTTTTGGGCCTTGTGCCTTCTGCTGGTTTCTTTTCTGGTTGAGGGTTCTGGTTTCTGTTAAACCCTCCTCTGCTTGCCCTGAAAGGACTGATGGTTGTGAAACTGGCACTTGTTCCACCCCTCGGGAGGACAGGGTAGGTTCTGGCTGTCTTAATGGCAGACCTAGTCTTCCGTGTGGCCTCTAGTGCTTGCTCCACTTGAGGTCCGAACAGATACATACCGTCGAAAGGTAAGGCCATGACTTGCTGCTGGGCATCATTCGTGAAGCCCGAAGTGCGCAGCCAAGAGTGGCGACGGGTGCAGATGCCAGCCGCCGCCCAGGAAGCGGTATCGAAGGTGTCCACTGCAGCTTTAACCTGTTGGTTATTGGACTGGATACCCCTAGTTATGGTTTGAAGTAGCTCTGAGTTAACCTCCGATTTGGGCAGAGCTTCTACCATTGCTTTGAGCGAATGCCAAAGAACATACTCATATTGAGAAAAATAGCCCTGGTAGCTGGCAATGCGCATGCCCAGGGTTGAGGCAGCAAAGACCTTCTTACCTAAGGTGTCTATCTTGTGAGATTCTTTGTTTATAGGCCGGGCTGTAGATTCCTGAGGTAGGACAGCCTTATCATTCTCTGCCAGGACCACTATGGCATCAGCAAAGGCTTGAGAGGCCAAATGGGGCAATCCTTGGGAGTGGCATATTCCTATCTATGGACTTGGCCACGGAAGGAATAAGAGCTGATTCTTCCATACCATCTGTGAAAGGGTCTCGAAGAGGGCTGTACCGAGGGTTAAATCCATAGGGATTTCTGGGACATGAAGATATGGAGACGCAAAAGTTCCCAGGATCGATTTCTGTGGTCTGAGAGAAAGAGTAGAATTTAAATTTTGAACAGAGACTTAAAGGAAAGGTCCTCAACAAGCTCTGCAGGAGGATTGATCCCTGCCCCTAGGGCAGTGTCAGCATCAACATCATCACCCAGGCGAAGATCTGGATCAGGCTCAAAATCATCTCCTGACAGTCCAGGGGGACTGTATAGACAGGAAAGGAGTGAAAATCAGGAGGAAGAAGAAGAAGAAGAATCGGAGTCGAAAACCCTGAAGACCAGATGCGCCACGATTCATCCCAGCACCATGAGGAAAATCGGTGCAGAGAACAAGGAAGGAGCCATCATAGGAAATGGCATCGCACATGGCACCGACGAAAGAGTGTGCGACATGCCAGCAGACGCGCGAGACGGCTGCCGACACCGCACCAGAGAAGTCGGCACTGTGACTACGGCAACGTCACAGGAGTATGAAAACTGTGACTGAAGTAAAAGAGGGAAAAATGGCAGGAGACAGACGCATCAGTGTGGATCCTGCAGCCATGTGAGGGGGATAAACACCCGAGCGCGGAGTCAACGGCACTGAAGAAGGTGCCGCGCGACTAGGAAGGCCCAACCACCTCACCTGCCTGTCCGAAACCTAACATCCTGAAGGCCCCGGTGTCGGACTGGCTGGCTCGGGCAACTGGACCAACCTCCGAGCCCACTGCTCCATAAGAGCAGCCACTAGTGAAACTGCTCATCGGAAGCTCCTCAAATAGGCGGGGAGGAGCTCCAGTGTCGAGGAGGTCAGCCACCAGAGACAGAAACCGGCAACTCTGACAGAGATGGAGACCGGCGCCTGGACCTAATAACCAACTGTCTATGCGCAGATGTACCAGAGGGCGACCTCAAGTGATGCAGTTTCTTCTTCAACCTATGTGTCGAAGAAGAACTCGAGGCCGAACGGTGCCGAGAATGGGACAGTTTCCTTTTATGTTTTTTTGGGGACCGCCCATTTCCCAGACCACCCCTCCGCGGGGGGGGGCAGACCGGACCCGGCCCAGCTGACTGAACAGCTTTCATACAAAGTCTCCCTACCATCAACTGACCCGCTCATGGTCGACTCCGTCAATGGAGGGCTGAAGACTTCTGATATACAATTTGTTAGACTAGAAATATAATCGGTTACTGATTCGAAATAATGTACAAAACAATAAACTGAAGTACTGCTGCTAGTGAAGTTTAACTCCTGGCGGGCGAGTGACGTCGTCACTGAAGCGCACTCGACGGTGGGGAAAAAAGGAACTGAAGCGGTTGGAGGGTCGACACCGAGATAGTCATTACCGCATACGCTGGGGCTCGCGGTGACTCTTCCTCACGGCTCCATCTCAGGCGCCGACCCTCCTGAAAAGTTTGCTCCTGGTGGGTCCTAGTGACTCCAGCAAACTCCTGTTAGTGTGAATGAGTGCTGGAGACTTTAGGTCCAGGAAGATTAGCGGCGGCGCCGCTTTCCGTGATGCCAGAAGCGAGATAGTCGATGACGGTGAGATCTGCCCAACTTGGAACAGGAAGACCAAGACCTCGATCTTGACCATCAGTGGTGCTGTCCAGGAGCTTCAGAGGGAGCTGGGAAACCTCGAGGCTCCTCCTGGCCAGGGTCTGGGACAGTGTGTTCGACTCAGCGGGCTGGGCCGACCCATTACGAGGTCAGCGGAAGGACCGTAGTCCTAAAAAAAGAATTATCGGCCTCTTCTGATCACAGCTGATTGACTGGGTCAAGAAAAATCTCGGCCGTGTTGTCGACCAGAGTCTTGGCCAACTAGTCCTCTGGGGTCACCATGAAACCAGCAGCCACGGCTTCGACCGAAGTTAAAACTGAAGTCTCCTGAGAACGGGCAAATTCCCAATCCCAGGAGCGTTGACGCTGAGTCTTTGCCTTGTCTTTCTTCAACTCCTTCTTGTGAGAGCACGAATCGTGCAATCCCAAAGGACCCTCTCCTTTAGTTGAGAGGGACTGGCACAGCTCAGCTCCTTGAAGGAAGCCGAGTAAGTGGAGCACAACTGGAGCAGAACAAAGGCCGGAGCCGGAGAGGATTGAGCTGCAGGTAGAAACCAGTGATGGTTTCAGTCCTGTCAAGACCAGCTGCTGCCAGATGAAATCTTGGTAGCATCGACGCAATTTGCGCTAAAGCCTCTCCTCTTCCAAGGAGGATGAAGAAGAATAGCAGCGGCAGCACCGCTTTCCGTGACGTCGGGTGCGAGGTCACCCATGCCAATAAGATCTGCCCAGCTTGGAAGAGGAAGACCGAGACCTCAATCTTGACCATTGGTGGTGCTGTCGGGGAGCTTCAGAGGAGCCGGGGAACCCCACGGTTCCTCCTGGCCAACATCTGGGACCGGCAGGTTCGACTCAGCAAGCTGGGCCGATCCACTGGAGATCACCGGAAAGACTGGAGTCCTAAAAAAAGAATTATCGGCCTCTTTTGATGACAGCCGGTCAACTGGGTCAAGAAAAATCTCGGCCGCGTCAGCCAACTGGTCTGCCAGAGTCACCATGAAACCAGCGGCCATAGCCATGGTTTCGACCAAAGTCAAAACTGGAGTCTCCTGAGAATGGGAACATCCCCGATCCCAGGAGCATTGACGTTGAGCCTTTTCCTTGTTTTTCTTTGACTCCTTCTTGTAAGAACGCAAACCGTGTGATCCCAAAGGACCCTCTCCTTTAGCTGAGAGATATAGGCACAGCTCCTTGAAGGAAGCCGAGTAACTGGAGCCCAATCAAAGTGGAACAAAGGCCAAAGCTGAAGAAGATTGAGCTGCGGCCTTGGCTACCTCCTCCTCGAAGGCCCTGAGCTGTTTAAGCTGCTCAGTGGACCCCGCAGTCACAGAGACCATCCAATGGGTGTCCTTGGACTTGATCGGCAGGTAATGCTTCTCTGGTCACCCCAGCTGGACTCAGGTAGCGCGGTCGTCTAGAACAGTTGGATGAAAGGACCAACAAATTTCTCAGGCCTGCGGATCATGATCGTGACCTAAGCAGTACATGCACGTGGCGTGGGGGGGGGCGCGGTCTGCGACATCTTCTACCCACAGGGGTACCGGAGGAAACCCGGGGCAGTCTTGTCTTCCATCGCGGGTGCGATCGAAGAAAAAGCTGAAGTTGCAACTCGTATGAGTTTTACAGCAAGTTTAGGAAGCAAATCCAAAGATTCGAGCGCCAGGGCCCAATACACGTGGGAATGTTAAGGAGGGAACCTGAATCTGCCAAGCGGAAAGGAAGATCTGCCGTCTAGGGGCGGAGCTCAGGGTTTTACCACCCAGGTGGCTGGAAGGAGCCAGTTTGAAGTCGTTCTGGCAAGAATTAAAGGGGAAAGGCATCTGTCAGACAGTGTGGATAGAACATTATATCCACATCCTTAGAAAATGATCTTTTCTGGCGGGTTGCTTAATCAGGACTCTAGGTCACACAGCAAAAAAGCAGGGGAGCTGAGAGCTCCCCTTTAAAGCTAACTATACCAGAATTCATAATGTTCAACGATATGCGATTACACATATGTTTTTTGTTTTGTTTTTTTTTAACATAAAAGGTGCTTGGTATGAAAATGCTTTCTGTACAGTTTTCGATTTGTATGAGGGGAAGACCCAATGACAAAGGTTTTCTTTATCATCAGCAATTCATTAATTGGACTATCTTGCCCCTTTTTAATACTTTTACTTATTAACTGTCCCAATGCTAAGTTTATCTTTCTTTTGTAAAGGAAGCCACTGAAGTTTTGTGCACATACTGCAATGATGTTTAAATGTATTTGCTCCAAGGGTAAATCTGCAAACGGCATGGTAAAGTGTATGGCAGCGCATATGTAGCATGGTAAAGTTTATGGCACAGCATGTATAGCATGGTAAAGTGTATGGTACAGCATGTATAGCATGGTAAAGTGTATGGCACAGCATGTATAGCATGGTAAAGTGTATGGCACGGCATGTATAGCATGGTAAAGTGTATGGCACAGCATGTATAGCATGGTAAAGTGTATGGCAGAGCATGTATAGCATGGTAAAGTGTATGTCACGGCATGTATAGCATGGTAAAGTGTATGCCACAGCATGTATAGCATGGTAAAGTGTATGGCACAGCATGTATAGCATGCCAAAGTGTATGGCACAGCATGTATAGCATGGTAAAGTTCTGAACACACTTTAACAGAGGCTGCACCCCAAAAGTACAGTTCCGCAAGAATTTACCGTAACAGTAGATCTTCGAGAGAGGCTCTTGCAGTAGGTAATTACATATAGGACTGAAGCCAGCAGGCATCAGGACCCCTTGGAAAAACTCTAGTTAGCAGCTCTGAGCGGGGACCGCCCCCACGTCAGGTGACCGACGTCATGAGACATCAGTATAAAGGGGCGGTCCCCCACACCCGCCTTCCAGTTCCTTCCCGCCAAAGGCCAAAAGGCAAGACGAGAGAGAAGTGGATATTTCCCATCCTGGAAAAGGAGCTGAAAAGCTAAGGGGGATGGAGGGCGGGAAGGTATTACCTACTGCAAGAGCCTCTCTCGAAGATCTACTGTTACGGTAAGTTCTTACAAGAATTGTACTACCTTGCTTCCCGAGAGGGCTCTTGCAGTAGGTAATTACATATAAGGACTGAGTCCCAAGCAGTCTGGAACAAAGAGAAGCTCACGGAGGAGGAAACTACCTAGACAGATCCTCTGGCTGTGAAGGTCTTATGAAAGAAGACCTTCCAGAACCGCCAATCTGAAGCCAGCTCCCCACGGGCGCAGAGGCAATGTCCAAACTGTAAATGTTTCATGTTGCATGGACAGAAGTCCAAGTAGCAGCTGCACAAATGTCTGCTGCTGACACATTCTTGAAACAAGCAGCAGAGGCAGCGACCCTCTAGTGGAGTGGCCTCTGACTTGACCCGGCAGGGTCTTCTTGTACTTGTCATAACAGAAAGTGATGCAATGATCCAGCCATTTGGAAAGGCATTGCTTGGAAACAGCATTACCCTCTCTCTTTTGCCAGCAAAAGAGACAAACAGTTGATCAGCCTTTCTGAGATCCTTTGTCCTGTTAGTGTAGTATCTCAGAATCCGATGCACAACCAAGATGTGCAAGAGGTACTCCCCTTAATTGGAATGTTGCGTAAAAAACACAGGTAGTTCCATGGATTGATTCAGGGTAGATTCTGCTACCACCTTTGCGAGAAGCTTAGGATTGGTACACAGAGCCACCCGTTCCTTGTGGAAAATCAAATACGGGATTTTGCACATTAAGGCCTGCAGCTCGGAAATACGTCGAGTGGAGGTAATAGCCACCAGAAAGAGAGTTTTCCAGGAAAGGAACTTCAGGTCTGCTGAGGCTGCCGGCTCAAAAGGAGGCAGGGTAAGCTTCTCGAGAATAAAGTTTAAATCCCAAGGAGGGGCAGGTGCGCAGACAGGGGGTCTCAAATAAAGAACCCCTCTCAGGAAGGTCTTAGCGACTTCCAGCTGCGCAAATGATCTGTCCCCAAAGGGAACATGGTAAGCAGAAAGGGCTGCCATGTGAACCTTCAAAGAGGAGTGACCGAGACCCAGGTCGAAGAGGTGACACATGTAATCCAGGAGCCTCCCGACAGGGCAGAAGAAGGGCTCAAGATCCCTGGAAGAGGCCCAAATAGAGAACCTCTTCCATTTCATGGAGTATGTGGAACGAGTGGAAGGCTTTCTGGCCTCCACTAGAATTTCTGTCACCTGCGACGAAACCCCAAACCGGGTTTGAACTAAGTCTGCAGGAGCCACGCATGCAACTGCAGGGATTTGAGTCCTGGATGGACCAGGGTCCCCTGATCCATAGTCAACAAGAGCTGCGACAGAGGCAGAGGAAGAGCAGGTTCCTCTGAGAACTGTTGCAGAAGAGAGAGACAAACTTGCCTGGGCCAGAAGGGAGCAATGCGATTCATGCGAGCTCCATCCAAACTGAGTTTGTGTAAGACCCCTGGAATCAAGGGGATTGAGGGAAAGCACAGACGAATCTGCCCTTCCAATACAGAGACAGAGCGTCTCTCCAAAAAACTCTGCGTCCTGGAGCGAGCGAGCAGAAGGCGGGAAGTTTTGCGCTGAGCTGAGAGGCAAAGAGGTCTACCTGAGGGGTTCCCCAGCGTCGGAAGACATCGTCTGCTACCCCCTGATCCAGTTCCCATTCATGAGCCTGGGTGGACAACCGGCTGAAGTGATCAGCCAGCACGTTCTCGACCCTGGAACATGAACCGCCATGAGGTGAAGGATGTGAAGGGTTGCCCAATCCCAAACCCGCATTGCTTCCCTGCAAAGAGGGTAGGAAAGAGTTCCTCCCTGTTTGTTGATGTACCACACTACACACATGTTGTTGGTCTGGACAGCCAGATGACCAGGAAGCAGGTAAAGATGCAGAGCATAGAGGACAGCCCTCAGCTCGAGCACATTTATATGGAGAGTCTGCTCGAGCCTGGACCAGGAGCCCTGGTTCCGATAAGAATCCAAGTGGGCTCCCCAACCGTCGCCTGAGGCGTCTGTTGTCGGAGTTTGGGAGTGGGGACAAAGGCAGAATGGAACACCCTGACAAAGGTTCTCTTGAACCATCCACCAGTGCAAGTCCTGGACCATCGGAGAGGAAACCAGGATCTCCTGATCTAGGTCGTCTACCAATTGATCCCACTGAGACCAAAGCATCCACTGTGAGATCCTCATGTGGAGCCGAGCGCGAGGCACCGTCAGAATGGCAGCCGCCATGAGCCCCAGGAGGCGCAGGACCGACTGGGCCGAGACCCGCCTGCGGTTGGACAAGAGGCTGGCCTGAGCCTGAAGGGTGGTCGCCCTGTCCAAAAGCAGGAAGGCCAAACTGGAAGTCGTATCTAAAACCGCCTCGGTAAACTGGAGTCTTTGGGATGGGATCAAGTGGGACTTGGCCTGGTTGATGGTAATACCCAAGCTGGAGAAAACCCGAAGGGTAAGGGAAAGGGAGCACAAGAGCTCCTCCCTGGACGAGGCCGCCAGGAGCTAGTCGCCCAGGAAGGGGAAAACCTAGACCCCCTGGAAGTGCAGGTGGGCTGCTACCACAAAGAGGCATTTGGTAAAGACTCGGGGGGCCAAGCAAAGACCAAATGGGAGGGCCTTGAACTGGTAGTGGTCCCCCTGAAAAGCAAACCGAAGGAATTTGCGGTGGGACGGGCGGATAGGGATATGCAGGCAGGCATCCTGCATGTACAGAGTGCACAGCCACTGTCCCGGCAAAAGGAGGGGCAGAAGGCTCTGCAGATAGAGCATTCTGAACCTCTTGTACTCCACGAACATCGCCTAATTTCTTCGGAACGAGGAAGAAATGGGAATAGTAAACCTCCCCCAGGAGATGGGTAGGGACAGGTTCTATTGCTGCCTTCAGAGGAGGACAGAGATTTCTTCCCAAACCAGAAGAAGCTGTTCTGGGAGTAAGACGACCTGGGGCTCTGGGAGGTTTCGGAGAAACTCTATTAAGTGCCCTTCCACCATCAGCTGAAGCACCCAAATGTCCGATGTGATCCTCTCCCAACCCGGTAGATGCAGGGAGAACCTCCCTCCTACCGGTTCCTCTGAGAGACCCAGACGCAGTGGGAGAGGAAAGGAGTCAGGTGGTGTGAGGCAGCGCTGCAGCTGGAGCTCTCGCCGTAGGGGCCCGATGTTTATTGGCCCGCTTTCCCTGAGGTTTCAATTTTTGCCGATTACGTCTGCAAAAAGGATGATGCTGAGGCTGAGGGGGTTTGTACAAAGAGTGAACCGACTTGAGTGCAGTCCCCTTCTCCTGCAAGTCGATGATGTCCTTGACATCACCCCCGAACAGTACTGAACCCCTGAAGGGCGCGTCCTGTATGGCGGACTGTACTTCAGGGACCAAACCTGACACCCGAAGCCAGGCATGACGCCAGAAACCCACGGTGAAAGCCAAACTCTGACCAGCAGCATCCACTGCGTCGTAAGTGGCACGGAGTATGTACCAACTGGCCGAACACGCAGACCGGACTAGATCCACCACTTCCTGCTTTGTTTGAGACTCAGGAAGGGAGTCCAATTTAGCCTCAACCTGGCTAAGGATTGCCTTCTGGTAATCCCCCATATGACTGACATAATTCAGGGCCCTAATACCCAGAGTGGAAGAAGCATAAACCTTCTTCCCGTACTGGTCCAGAAGGCGAGATTCCTTGTCGGGAGGTGACGAGCTCAAGTGCTTGGGGTTAGCTGTTCGGCCATGAGCGGTGCAAATCACAACCGAATCCGCTCGAGGGTGTGAATTCAAAGAGTCGACACCCTCGGGAGCATGACACAGCCGATCCGTCTTCCTAGGAAATGGGGCTAATGCCGACAGTTGCTTCCAAATAGCGGAAACAAGATCGGCATGAGGCTCGATCCAGGGTGGCACCAGGGTCGGAGCAGTCTTGGGCAGATTCAGGTGCGCAGCGAGTTTCTTACACTGTGGATCCGGCTCCAATGAATGCCACTGATGGACATCCTAGATTTTACACAGCAACTTCGTAAAGGAAGGATCCTCTGGAGGGGATTTCGGGAGGAGTCCTTGGCCTGGGCTTATCCAGAGAATGTGGCTCGTCGTCCAAGTCAGAACATCCATCTGAATCGTCGGAGGAGGATGAAGAGGAAGAAGACTCCACCTCCTGGCGCGGGGGAGGAATGGACCCCTTGGGAAGCCCCTGGGGAAGCATATCCTGCCCCGCCCTGAAACCGGAGGGCTCACCTCTGGTATCTGGAGTAGGGGAGGGAGGGAGCAGGACCAGCATCGGAAGACGGCTCTCTACCTCCCTAGTGAGCTGAGCCTTGGCCTCAGCCCACCAGGAAGCCAGAGTCTCCTTCAAATCCACTGGCGGCTGAGGGGGCGATGGAGGAGGGGGATACGGATACTGGGAGTATCCGGAGGGTGCGTATCCATATCCTGATGGTGGGTAAGCCAACGTCGGGTACTGAGGCACCAGGTAGTGCGTCGTCGGGTAGGCCGGCGTCGGGTACTGGGGCATCGGGTACTGCGGACCTGGGTATGATGGCGCTGGAAAGGACCTGAGTTGGATGCCTGGGGACCGGGGGGTCTGCAGGAGCAGAAGGTCCCGGAAGTGGCCCAGCGGGTGGACCCGGAACGAGGGGCCCGGCAGGTGGTAGGCCCAGTGTAGGGATGGCATCCGGAGGAGGGATGTTGCCCAGCGTCGGCAAAACTGGTGTCAGCACCGGCATCCGAGGAGCCAACGTCAGGTTGTCCGACCCAGCGGGAGGGAGACCTGAGGGGAGCGTGCCCAGATCCTCGGCGTCACCCGGGGAGGGAGGATGAAAATCTCCGGGGTCAGACCGGGGAGACGCTGGGTCCTTGGAGGGCAGCGAAGGCTGCGGGGAGCCAGGGACGGCGGACTGGACGTTAGGGCCTGGCGTCGGCTCCGACACCGTGCTACCGTCGTAAGGGCGGACAGACGTCATAGAAGCCTGGGGGAAATTCGGCATGCACCAGGCTGGGGGGAGGGCAGGAGATCCTTTAGCCCTCCCGATCACCTGAAGACCTGGGGGAGATTCGGCGTGCAGCGGGCACGGGGGAGGGCAGGAGATCCTTTAGCCCTCACGACCACCTGAAGACCTGGGGGAGATTCGGCGTGCAGTGGGCTTGGGGGAGGGCAGGAGATCCTTTAGCCCTCATGATCACCTAAAGACCTGGGGGAGATTCGGCGTGCAGCAGGCTCGGGCTGGGGCAGGAGATCCTTTAGCCCTCATGAATTATCACTAAACAGTTCATTTTCCACAAACGTCTGTCTCCTTCACCCTCATTTGTCATCATTTAGCCTTCTTACTAGGCCCTGTTAATTAGTCCCCACTCGAGTACTCCTCAGCTCATTCACCCCTACGATGCCTTTTCATATCCATTCAAACCTATCATCACCTTTTTTGTTTTAAATATTCTTTTCTTACCTTGCCTATTATCACCTTTTCTACCACAGCCTCCGCCTATTTTCTCATATATATATATATATAGATATATATAGATATATATAGATATATATATATATATACAACACACACACACATTTTATACATATATATATATATATAGTATCTCCCTTTTGTACCCTTATCTCTCCAATGACTGTTTTTCTCTCTTTTAGATAATGCCTGAAGAAGGCCTAGGGTCGAAACTTTGATTCTAACTCTGTTTTCTATTTTTCAGTGTGCATTTACTTTTAGCATTTTGGTTTGCTTTAAGAATGGTCTGTCATACTCGCAGTTTCTTAAGACTTTGAAGGTTATGCAGTGAAGACGATGATTTTGCTGAGCAGGCTCAAATAATGCACAGTTTTTCTTATTAATAGGGGATACAAAGAAACCCCAGTGGACAAAGCACTCTCCCGGGTCAGTAACATGCCCCACAACCTTGACCCTCTCAGGAGGGATACTCTCACGCAACAGCGATGACACATTCCACTGTTGCTTCCCTTCCATTCTAATACTCCTTCTCTTCACAGGACCATCACCAGAAACTTCCCTATTTTGCAAACTGGGCCTAATATTGAAGCTTCCTTTACAGAGCCACTAACTGCTTCCTACCACAGACAACCCAACCTGTGGACTCTCCTGGTATGAAGCAGCATACATACTCCGAACAATTCTTTCCTAACAGGTACCAAAACTTGCAAATGAACTTGCTGTTACACCTGCAAATCTATTTCTAGTGTCACTGAAACTCAAGGTCCCATACGCTGATAAATCCATTGTATCCCATTTTACCTCCAAAGACCATAATATCAATGATGTTTCCCGTCTGTGTTCTTCAGCAGGGTTTCTGGGATGCTGACCAAAGAAACACAGAAACCAAGCTGATCATCCGCTTAGGCTCTCGGCAGCCCTCTGATTTAAATGACAGACGTTTACTACTAACATCTTTCAGCCACCTTATGATTTACCACAGTAGTCTGTCCTCTTCACCCCAACCCCGTTTCATCTTTGCTTGCCTGTGTGTGTTGGAGTTGCTCAGGTAGTGCTTTTGTGGATCCTATCACCATTCATCAGATAGTACTGGTATCCAATCTAGGAACTTACCAGAAATCCTACCAAAGATGAATGTAGGATCCGTGGTCAGATAGCAGTGGATCCTAGTTGGGATCCAGGGATCCTAGGCTGGATCCAGGGATCAGTCAGATTCAGGAATCCTAGGTCAGATAGTTAGGATTAGAGCTGGATTTGTTGCTAGAATCTGCAGAATTCCCAATGTTTTTTGATAGGATCCACAGGATCCCCGTTTGTCAGCTCATCACGCTGGATCCTAGAGGGTCGGATCCATGGTCGGATAGTACTGCCATCCTATCACAGCAACTATCTGGCCAAATGGAAGGTATATGTTGGTATCCTAGTTTCTAGGATACTATCTGAGCACCACTAGTGTGTATGGTATGTTTGCACGTGTAGCCATGCCTGTAAACACTTCCATCCAGTGTGTGTGTGTAGGGGGACACGATCACATGGGCATTCCAGCTACATTGCCACATCCGTTTTTAATTTTTTATTTATTTTATAAACCACTGTACAAAGCTAATTCGGGAAACCAAGTCCAACTTCTATCGCTCTGAACTCGACACTGCCTCCAGCTGCTCTACCAAGTTCTGGTCCACAAAAAAAACTTTCTGGTAACACCACAGGAAATACTCTCCCCTCAAAAATTATTTCTGACAATGTAACTATCAACAACAATAAAGAGATACCACAAGCCTTCAACAATCACTTTGCTACTGCAGGGCTAGCTTTTGATAACTCATCTGCATGCAACCTACGCTCCCAGCTTACCATGCAACCTTCAGAATCTAGTCCCTCAGATGCAGTCTTTCCATTCTCTCCTGCCTCACTAAAAGAGGTTGAAGATCTCCTCCTCCAGTTGGACACCAGAAAAAGTGCTGGTGCTGACACCTTCGATCCATACTACCTAAAGATTGCCCATCATTTCTTGGCCGTACCTATTACGCATCTATTTAACTTGTCCCTTTCTCAAGAGACCCTCCCCAAACTGTGGAAGACCACACATGTTATTCCGTTGTTCAAATCCGGAGACCCCTGTGATCTAAACAACTACAGGCCCATCTCCCTTCTCCTGGTACTATCAATATTTCTGGGAAAAATCACAAATGCCCAGCTGAAATCTTTCATACATGATACTAACCTGCTAAACCCAATGCAATCTGGTTTCAGAACTGAACACAGTACAATCACGGCCCTGGCCAAGGTGACAAATGGGCAGCGCAAGCTAGAGAACAAAAAATTTGTCTGCGCCATTTTTCTAGACCTAAGTAAGGCCTTCGACACTGTCGACCACAGCCTCCTCCTTTCTTCATTAAAAGCTACTGGTCTAGATTCTACCTCCTTGCATTGGTTCCACAACTACCTTTCCAATAGGCACCAACAGGTCAAGGCCGAAGGTGAACTCTCCCCCTGAAATATGTTAAAAAGAGGCGTCCTGCAGGGCTCCATCCTGGGGCCACTCCTATTTGCCATCTACATCAACAATATAGACTCAGGCATCAATGAGGTGAAAATTCATCTATTCGCAGATGATACAGTGATCTACCTAAGCCGTACAACTCCTGAAACTGCCTGTAGCAACCTGCAAGCTGACTTCAACATACTTCAATACCAGCTCCTTAGTAAAAAATTGCTACTTAACGCCCAAAAGACAAAGGCGATGCTATTTTCACCTATTAACCATTCAACCTACCCTGCTCACCACCCTCCTAGGAGAAACCGTGGAATTGGTGCCGAAATTCAAATACCTGGGGGTCTGGCTAGACTTCAAACTCTCCTTTTCAGACCACCTGGAGGATTTAAAAAAAAAAAAAAAAACTGAGGCAGAGACTAGGTCTCTTCTTCAGGTTAAACCGCCTACTAACTACAGAGGCCGAGAGACAGCTAGTTTAGTCTATGTTCCTTTCCCTAATTGATTCACATGCGTTTTATATATAGCCAATGTGCTACTTCATACCTCGGTAAATTGGACATACTTTACCACAGAGCCCTGCGCTTCATCACTGGTCTCCCCTTCTCCACCCATCACTACTCTTTATGTGCGGCCGTAGGTTGGACCTCCCTACAATACAGACGAAATAAAAATGCAGCTCTCTGGAAATACAGAGCTATCACTGGCAAACTTCCCCAGTACATTGCTGATTGCCTGACTCTCAAAATGCCTGGAACCTATGCCCTAAGAAGCTGTTCACTGATTTCTCTGAAAGTGCCCAAACCCCTGACACGTTTTGGGAGAGCTGCCATAGGATTCGTTCTACTGCCACTCTGGAATGTGCTACAGAAATCACTGAAACTGAGGACTCCTGTTAGTATTACTGTGTTTAAGTCCTTATACTCAAAATACATTACAGAAGCCTGCAACTGCTTCCAATGATCCTAGCTTACTTACACCCCCTTCCACATCCTCCCTGCTTTTCCCATCCTCCTTCCTTCTTGTATCAGTGCACAACTTGTCCCTGAGCCACCTACTTATCTACCACCCTAAACTCACCCTCCTCACCAACCTATTCCTTATATACCCACAGCATCTCATTCCTTGCTCTTAGTATTATTCCAGTTCTATTACCCCCCACCCACTGGCTACCCACTTCTCCCGACACGTCTCCCCCTTGATATGCCTGGGTCTTTTTAAACTGACTATGTATGTCTCTTCGCTTGTAGCATCCACTTCAACTAATCTCTTCACTGGACTATAATGCCTTTACCTTACAGGAATACTAAACCATGTATGTTGCATCTGGTATAAATTTTTACTGACTTGCTACCCTATTGTTATGTATACCCTTACCGACTGTCTTTTACCTGAACCCAAATGTATTTTTACTTATCCTGTCTATTGCAGGTCTACATGTACTGTTGTACTCCTGTACCTACTGTCTATTTGTCTGTATATAAATGCATTGTTACTTGACTTGTGTAATGCAGGTCCACCTTGTAAATGAGCTTGCTCAATGGTGTTCGCCTGGATAAATAAAGAATTTGATTGATTGATTTTCTGCAGATGTTTCTGTCACCTTCCCACTATACTTGTCACCTTTTAGCTTTCCTATTAGGTCCAGTTAACTGGTCCCCACTTGAGAGCCCCTCAGCTCTTTCACGGATACTATACCATTTCATATCCATCATTCCCCTTTTGCTTTCCAGCTTCTAATCTTACCTTGCTTATTACCACTTTTTCTGCTAGAGCCTCCCCCCATTTTCTTTCCTTCCTTACTTCCCCTTACCTCACCGCTAACTTTGCTTTTTTTACTTACATATAATTCTGGAAGTCGTCGTATGGTTGAAACGTTGATTCTTGTTCTATTTCCTATTTTCAGCATGCATTTAATATTACCATTTTGTTTGCTCACAACCAGGAATACCTTCTGATGCAGATAACTGCAGCTACAAAGCGGCTTATGAGTCAAAGGAATCCATAGAGACCTTTAGCTGATGACTGTTGGACATCCCGTTTAGCAGTCAGCAGCATTTCTTGCTTAGCTGCTGTGTCTGGCAGGGCCTCTGCCAATGGCTTAAGCTTGCACCAGAGGGGGTACTCATACTTGGAGAAACAGCCCTGGTACCGTAGCTAGCTATCCTCATGCTTAGGGTAGCCAAGGCACAGACCCACTTGCCTATAATGCCCAGCTTGTGTGACTCTTTGTTGGAGGGCTGCACTGTGACTACTTTGGGCACTATGGCTTAGCCATTTTCAGGCAAAATGACAATGGCATCAGCTATTAGCTGAGTGAAGTACATGTTTTTTTTTTTTAAACTTGGGGAGCCATGTACTTTATGTCTGCCTGTTTGAAGACAGCTGCCACAGTAGCAGTGCTCCTCCTAGCCACCTCCAAGAGGGTCTCTAGGGCCAACTGGATGGAAGCAGTAATAGAAACTGGTGTATTAGGCACACAAACTCCAGCTGGCGCTGGCTCCATGGCGCCAAGCGACGGGTATCTGTTTGGCATGCTGGTGACACGGGTTCATGCCCCAGCCCGGACGTCAGGAGCGGAGTCCAACAGGTCAGAAGTTATGAGCATCCTATGGATGCTTCCCTCCCGGGGGTCCTGGACTGCATGCCAGGTGGCTCCTGGTTGTGAGTATCCTATGGATGCTTCCCTCCCGGGGTCCTGGACTGCATGCCAGTTGGCTCCTGGTTGTGAGTGTCCTACAGATGCTTTCCTCGCGGGGGTCCTGGACCATGTGTTAGGTGGCTCCTGGTGGTGGCTTGTGGCTGGTTTTCATGGCGGTGTTAGCCTCAACATATCACCAAATGCCCCCCCAAGACACCACCACAGTTGGACCAATACATGGGGGGAGGGGGTGTTGGGGGAAAAAAGTAGGAAAAACACAGCCACTCAGCCAACCGGATGACAATGGCCAGTCCCCGGCTCACCACAAAGCCCGGAAGTGTCCACAATGACCCCCTCACCATGTGTCCGGTGTTCTTTGGGTAAGTCTCCTCTCCCAGTTTACCTGCTCATGGATGTGCCTCCCCCAAGAAGGGATACATTGGGTCAACCGGGCTGTGGCAGTAATGGGGGCGGCAGGATAGTGATGGGAGCTGGTGGTGGGGCCCTAGGCTGCTTGAAGGAGTGGTCGTCCGGGGGCTTGGGGGAGCATAAACAAATAACACAAAAAAAAAAAAAAAAAAACTCCAGCTGGAGGTGCCTAGTCTGATCTACAGCTGCTATCTCATTAAGTATGTCTAGCCTGGTCTATAGCTTCTACCTCATTATGTATGCCTAGCCTAGTCTATAGCTGCCATCTCAAAATTTAAACTGCTGTGCATGTTTTTGAGTAGAGTTTGAAAGAAGAGATACTCCTGAGGCACAATAAAAGGAAATGGTTCAGGGACCTGTGTTGTAGATGGTGTCATCCTCCTCCCAGTCAGTTACAGTTCTTCTGCAATGTCACTTACGAAGACTTTGAAGAGGACCAGTTCCAGTACTGAGCCCTGCAGCACCCCAATGGTTACTCTCCCCTCAGAGTGAGCGCCGTTAACCACCACCCTTTGTCACCTACGCATTAACCAGTTCCTTACCCAAGTCCCACTCGAGGCTGCTCAATTTCTTTATCAGTCTCCTGTGCGGCACAATCCCAAAGGTCTTGCTAAGTGCAGCTAGGCCACATGCACTGCCCTCCAGTGATTTATTCTCCTGGTCACCCAGTTGAAGAAATCAATAGGATTTGTCTGGCATGACCTCTCCTTCCATGAATCCATGCTGCCATTGGCCTTGTAGCCCACTGGATTCAAGATACTCTACCAACCTTTCCTTTGACACTGTTTCAATGAATTTCCCCACCACTGATGTGAGACTGACCAACCTATAGTTGTTAGCCTCTTCCCATCTGCTGCTTTTCTGGACAGAGACCACCTCTGCTCTCCTACAGTCCTATGGGACCATGCCTGTTTCCAGTGGACTGCTGAATAATGCCATCAGTGGGGCAGCTAGCACCTCGCTGAGTTCCTTTAGTACCCTCAGCTATATCCCATCTGGTATCCCATAGCCTTGTCCACTTTGAGAGCTGCAAGTCCCTTCAGGAATCTTTCCTCTAAAAAACTGACTTGTGTACACCTTCCCCGACCCTCACACACACTTTGCTGCTGTTGTTTCCTGGTGGTCCCCCCCCCCCACCTACTGTGAAGACTGTGAAGATGTACCTGTTCACCACAGGGTTCAGAGTCGAAGTCAGCACTTTTAAGTTTAACAGCACCAAGAATGGTGCCATTTACAAATGCACCCTCAATGGCGCCACCACACACACACTAGAACCACTGCTCTATAAGCACTGCCAAATGGCTGAACTGCTCACTGGGGGCCTGCATACGGTACAGAGAGATGGAAACATCAAGTTTGTAGCTCCAGGAGACGTAGGGTGTTGTATGTGTTTTAACAGAAGCATCAGAGGATGACCTGGGCTGGTGCCTTTTTTCCCCCCTTATGTTTTTTATGAGAACAGGTCAAGGCCAAATGGGTCAAAGATCCTGACGCCGAATGTGTGGGGTCTGGATGTTCTATTTGTGACCGAGGAGGACTGTCCCTCGCCCTTGATGCTGGACTGCCAAAGCACTCGCCCAGAAAGGAGTGACGGCCAGATAGAGCCTCGCTGCTGGAGCAACTAGCCAGTTCAGGCTGTCCATCTTCCATGGTTGACCACTTTCAAGAGGTATGGCTGAAAGAAAACGGTTAACGTGTGTGTATAAAAACTAAACTGACAAAAATTAAACTCTCGTGTATTTCAAACAAAAACTGAAGAAATGAGTGTTGTTGTCATGCAGTCAGTGAAGTTCTGGCCTAGAGAAGGAGGTGAAAGAGATGCTGCATACTCAACAGCGGAGAAAAAAAGGAACTGAGGCGGTTACGGGCTGGTGCCACAGTATACCAGCAGGCATGTGCAGTAATGCATATGGGACCTACTCACACCACCAGTTCTTAGTTCTCTCATCTTCCACACTTGCCTCATACAGGGGAGCCCACTAGGATGTAACTCCATTCTTACACAGTGAAGAAAGGAGGGTTACTAGTGGGGTACCACAGGGTTCAGTACTGGGACCGGTCCTTTTTAATGTCTTTATAAGTGACATTGCAGAGGAACTGGAAGGAAAAGTATGTCTCTTTGCAGATGACACAAAGATCTGCAACACGGTTGATACACAAGATGGAGTGGAAAGGATGAGAAGGGGCTTGGCAGGGTTGGAGGAATGGTCAAATGTATGGCAGCTCAGATTCAATGCAAAGAAGTGCAAGGTAATGCACATGGGAAACAAAAACCCAGGGGAAGCGTACACAATGGAGGGTGAGATACTGACTACAGTAAAAATAGAAAGGGACCTGGGGGTAATTATATCAGATGATCTAAAGGTGGGCAAGCAATGTGAGAAGGCAGTAAGGAAGGCTGGGGGGATACTGGGATGCATAGGAAGAGGCATCAATAGTAGAAAACAGGAAGTTGTTATCCTCTGTACAGACAGTTGGTGAGACCCCATCTGGAGTACTGTGTGCAGTTCTGGAGACCCCATCTCCAAAAGACATAGACAGAGTGGAGGCTGTCCAGAGGAGGGCAACCAAAATGGTGCAGGGTCTGCACCAGAAGACATATGAAGAAAGACTAAAGGAGCTTAATATGTATACTCTTGAGGAAAGAAGGGAGAGAGGGGACATGATAGAAACTTTCAAGTACCTCAAGGGAATTAACAAAGTCCAAGAGGGTAGCATCTTCCAGAAAAAGAGATGTGCAAGAACAAGGGGGCACAATTTGAAGATAGAGGGGGGACGGCTCAGGGGTAATGTGAGGAAGTATTTTTTCACAGAGAGGGTTGTGGATGCATGTAACAGCCTCCCTGAGGAGGTTGTGGATTCAAGAACAGTGGGGGACTTCAAGAATGCATGGGACAGGCATAAGGCAGTCCTAGGGGCAGGTAAGAGGAAGTAAGCTGTTGGTTAACTAGGATCTGCAGCTTATCTGCTAGGTAGGAAAATGGGCAGACTAGGTGGGCCAAGCGGTCCTTATCTGCCGTCAAATTCTATGTTTCTATGTTTACTGCAGGAAACAAGGCAATTTCAGTGGTAGTTAAACCCTTTCATTATGCAAGAATCTGTGAAGCTGCACTGCATCCTAGCTGGTTCCTCTGTGGTACTAAGTCAAATGTCTTGCTGAAATCTAGGTACTGGACATTCACTGCCTGACTTGCCTCCCACTTGTGTTGCTACATTAAAAAAAGTCAATTAAGCTGGACTGACACAAATGGTCCTTGGTGAATTTCATGCTGATTCCTGTCCGTTATTCCTTTTCTTCCATGAATGTAACCATCTCCTCTGTGATAAATGTTTTCCTACTATTGATGTCAGGTACACTGGCCTACAGTAACCTGGTTTTTCCCTATGACCCCTTTTGCGTAGCAGGACCAAATTAGCCACCCACCAATCTCTAGACACTACATATGCTACTAGATTCCTCAGTTCTGTCAGCACTTGCCTTGTCTCCTTTAACTTTCTAGAACAAATCCCATATAAGCCTGGCGATTTTTTTGTTTCCTTTGTAATTTCTCTTATCCCAAACTTGGCTCATGTATCACTCATGAATTTCCTCCTGCTTTCTTGGAATGGGACTGTTTTCTTGACTGCAAATTTCAAATAAAAACATCTGCGCATTTCATTTCAAAACAAGATTTTACCACTGTAACATCGCCGAGTCCTTCAGGCAGGATTTTAAAGTAATTTCATTGATTATTTCACAGCTTAGCACTTGCATTGCAAGTGACCCCTAGCGAGGACTTCTGGGGCATTTGTCAGTATATAGGACGCCCTACTGCGAGCTGGGCATGCCTGCGTGTGTCTGCTGTGTCCACTGGGGACACTGGGAGCCTGGGAGGCAGAAGTAACATACTAACATAACGCCTAATACTCCGAGGTAATCAGACAACTTGTACCAGTGTGTTTTAGTAGACTGTATTCTCCTAGTCTTACCACGTCTCAAAGTAAGGGAAAATTGAGTAAAACTGAAAAAAGAATCTGCACACAATGCAGCAGGTGCACAGACTAGGTACCTTGTCCAGATTTTGTTTGTGAAAAATGTATCCTAATCAGCGCCTTACAAGGAGAAATCACTCAACTACTTCAGCATTTGGAAACACAAAAATAAATAAAATTGCTTGAAAATTTTATGGATGGGGCAGTGTTCGATATAAGTAACCATTTATCAACTACTGGGGATACCCCTGAGGGCAGTAAACCTGACACGATCACCAGAGACAAACATAACGATACTCAGGCCCATACCCCGGACGTGGAAACACTACATGTTAAAAGAACTATATCACCCTTACCATTGCACAACAAATTTAAAACCCTTGCTAATGATATTGGGGCTCCTGAAGAGCCTGTCATGCAAAGTACTGAACCTCAAACTCCAATGACCTAATGTGTACTCCAACAACTACTGAACATCCCACAAACCCCCATTCCAAAAATAAAGACATAGTGGTGATTGGGGACTCTATTCTCGAGGCGTAGATACTGCTGTCTGCAATGGGCAAAAAGCCCACATAACAGTTGGTACACTTCCAGAGGCATGTGTAAAAGACATTTCCAGACTTCTGGATGGGCTATTAGAAAATACCACCAAACCTGTTGTACTTTTACACGTAGATACTAACGATTTACCAACGAATAATCTGTCTGACATACAAGCAGATTATACTGACATTATTAAACAGACAAAAGAAAAAGGGGAAAGATTATAATTTCAGGTATCTCACCTACTACAGGGAGGCACTCCTATAAAAATAAGTCAATTTTGACCTTAAATGCACGAGTACACCAACTTTGTCACAATGAAAGAATAGGGTTTATGGATAACTCAATCACACTTGCTAACAAAGTTTGCTTTAAAACTGATGGACTACATCTAAACCAGTTTGGCACTCGAGTATTGGGAAACAAAATTAACAAAGTTCTAAAGTTCCATTTAAACTGGAAAATGGAGGGAGGTGAGGATACACTAGGTAATTGCAGCACCCGTCCCATCAGAAACCCACCAAATCACACAAATAATGCATGGAAAGGATTATTAACCAACGCTAGAAGCTTGGTTAAGAAATTTGATGAATTTAAACTTTTGCTTGCCACCCAAGATATACAACTGGCACTGGTCACCGACACGTGGGGGGATGATGACACATGGAATAAGACCATTCCAGGGTACAATTTGTTCACTAAGAAAAGAAAATACAAGAAAGGTGGTGGGCTGGCCATTTATACCCACAAGACAATTAAATGTGAGATGCTTGGAAATAGTGGAGACATAGAGGTATTATGGGTCAAATTATTCCCCCAGTCCGGCACCTCAATTAAATTGGGAGTAGTTTATAGGCCCCCTTCAATATCTCTTGAAAATGATGTCAAATTATTAAAATCACATTAGCAACCTAAATCCATCCGACAATATCCTCCTTCTCGGAGACTTTAATCTGCCCAATACAGAATGGATAACACATAGTGGAAATGGCAAATCCGAAAATTCCTACTTAGATGTGCTTGCACAACTAGGGCTTGAACAAAAAGTCCCCTATGCCACCAGAAACAGCAAAATTCTGGATGTCATACTAACTAACATGGGCAATAGGGTAGCTAATGTTAGTATTACTGCACCATTGGGTAACAGTGATCACTCACGTGTAAGCTTCCACGTCCTGGGCCAACACAGGCAGGCCAGGATAAGGGTTACAGAAATACTGAACTTCAGAAAAGCTAACTTTGTTGCAATAAAGAAAAACCTGGCTAAATGGGACTGGGCTAAATAATTTTTGGGCCATACAGTAGAAAGAAAATGGGACCTGTTGATCTCTAAACTTAAGGGACAGGTCAATACTAACATACAAAGCACTAAAAAATGCAGTACAAAGAGAACAATTCCTGGATGGATGAAACCCTCCATAAAAAAATTAATCAGCAAAAAAATAGAATGTTTAAACGTATCAAACACGGCAACTCTCACAAACTCCCTGCATATAGAGCCCTGGTTAAAAAGGTCAAATCCGAGATTAAAAAAGCTAAAGCACAACATGAAATGACCCAGGCTATTAGGGTCAAGGACACTAAATATAGGTTACTCACCTGTAACAGGAGTTCTAGGAGTAGTATATGTTGTTCATCCACACTGTCTGGCAGGTTCCTTGCCGCTTTAAGATGGTCTGGAAAGTCTTCAAGTTGGCTCCTCCCACCCAAATGGGCGTTAAAACCCTTGGCTCCACCCCATGATGCCAGATCTAGCCTGCTGGAAGACAGGTTGCGCATCGAAGATGGGGAGGTCGGGTGGGTCGTGTGGATGAACAACATATACCACTCCTTGAACTCCTGTTACAGGTGAGTAACCTGTATTTCTAGGGACGTAGATATGTTGTTCAATCCACACTGTCTGGCAGACTCCTAGCAGTTCTCCGGGAGGAGGGAGGCAAGGCGCGCACCCCGAAACTTACTTGGGGAATAAGGACTGGAGAACAGAGGTCCCAAAACCAGCATCCCGGCGTGACTCAAGGTCAATGTGGTAATGGGAAATAGAGGTGTGTGCTGACTTCATGGTAGTAGCCCTGCAGATTTCCTGAATATGGATGTCCCTAGAAGCAGCCACCGGAGCAATGGTATGGCGGGTTGAATGAGCTCTTATCCATTTGGGTGGCTCCATGCCTGCCAACCTACAGCAGAGATCTATGCAGGAGGTGACCCACCTGCTTATCATCCGCTTGGCTGCAGTTCTGCCAGGTGCGGCTTCAGTGTAGGTGACAAACAGCTGGTGAACCTCTCCCCGAACTTCAGCTGTCTGCTCCTTGTAATAAGTGAGCACTCTTCTAAGGTCCAAAGTATGGAGCCTATATTCGGCCTCCCAGGTGTGACTGGGGTAGAACACCGGCAGAGTCAACACCTGATTCAGATGAAACTCCGACACCATCTTTGGAAGGAATTTCAGATGGGGGCAAAGGACAACCTTGTCCCTGTGGAAGACCAGATCAGGAGACTCTATGGAAAGCACCTGGAGCACTCACATCCTTCTGGCTGACGTTATAGCCACCAAGAAGGCGGTCTTCCACGACAGGTGGGAGATATCGCACCTGTGCATCAGTTCGAATGACTTGCCCATGTGCTGGGCCAATACCAGCAGTAGATCCCACGGAGGTGGAGGTTCTCACACTGCAGGGGATATGTGATCAAGGCCTTTGGAAAAGCACCTGACCACCTTCTCCTGCACCACTGACTGCTTTCCGGCCCGCACCCAGTAAGCAGAGATGGCTGCTAGGTGCACCTTAAGGGTCGTCGACCGAAGCCCTAGCTGAGAAAGGGACCACAGGTAGTCCAAAATGCTAGCCAACGGACAGGAAGAGGGGTCCAACCCCTTGTCCTGACTCCAAATGGAGAATCTTTTCCATTTAAAGGCATAGCATTTTCTGGTCGACTCCTTACGGGACACCTCAACATTGTTGAGGACCTCGTCGGAAAGACCCAAGGCCTGGAACTCTAGTCACTCAGGAACCAGGCCGTCAGGTGCAGGGATTGAAGGTCCGGATCGAGAACCTTCCCCTTGTTCACTGAGATCAAGTCCGGGCAGGCTGGAAGCAGTCTTGGGAGCCAGAAGCTGAGGCTGAGGAGATCTGGGTACCAGAACTGGTGAGGCGAGTCTGGGGCTACCAGAATCACCTGCGCCTTGTCCCTCTTCACCTTGAGAAGCACCTTGTGGATCAAGGGAAATGGAGGGAAGGCATAGAAGAGGCCCGGGGTCCAGGGCCTCGAGAAGGCATCCCCCTGCAGCGAGCCCTACTGAGGGGGGCGGGCATGAAACAGCCTCAGCTTCGCGTTCTCTTTGGAGGCGAAGAGGTCTACCTGAGGGGTGCCCCAATGGAAGAACAGGTCCTCCGGCAGGAGAGACCACTCGTGAGATGCAGCACCTATCTGGCTGAGGGCATCGGCCAGACTGTTCGAGGCTCCTGCCACATGGATGGCTAGGAGATCCGCCTCCAGGCTGATCATGAGAGACCAAAAGCAGAGAGCTTCCTTGCACAGAGGCAAGGAGTGCGTCCCGCCCTGATGGTTGAGATAGTACATGTTTATGGTGTTGTCTGTCTGGACATGAACCTTCTGACCCCGTACAAATGGAGCGAAGGTGGTGAGGGCTAGCTGTACCGCTCGAGGCTCCAGCAGGTTGATGTAGCATCAAGACTCCTGGGGGGACCAGAGGCAGTGGGCCCGGAGCTCCCCCAGATGGGCACCCCAACCCATCAGTCGTATGACTGTCGGCTCGAGGTGGACAAATGGGATACCCTCCTGCAGATGAGCTGAGATGAGCCACCACTGCAGGCTGTCCCATATCTTCTGGGTCACGGTTACTGGCTGGTCCAAAGGGCCGGAGCGCTGACACCACTGACGGGGCCAGCCCCCATTGTAGGGGATGCATATGCCAGTGGGCCCAACGGACTACGCTGATGTAAGCCGCCATGAGACCCAGAGGGTGCAGGAAGTCCCAGGCAGGGCACAATTGCCCAACCTGAAATGATTGGGCAAAGGAGGAAAGGACCTCGGCCCTGTCAGCCAGGAGCTGGGCTCTGGCTTGAAGAGAGTCGAGCTCTGCCCCGATTAACTGAATCACCTGCGATGGTACAAGTTCCAATTTGGTCTCATTAATCAGGAGACCAATTTGAGATCACACCTGGAAGGCCAGATCTCTGGACCGCTCCACCTCCAACATGGACGGGGCTGCTATCAGCCAGTCATCCAGGTAAGGGTACACCTGGACCCCTTGGTGCCGCAGAAATGCTGTCACCACTGCCATGCGTTTGGTGAAGACCCTGGAAGCTGCAGAAAGGCTGAAAGGGCATTGCCTGGAACTCGTAGACTGATCCCTCTGCTCTGAAGTGGAGGAATCGCTGATGTGACGGACAGATTGGGACGTGAAAGAATGCGTCCTGGAGATCCAGAGAGCAAAACCATATGCCTAGTTCCAAGGATGGTATGATCTGAGCCAGAGTGACCATCCTGAAGGTGCGCGGCCTTAGGAACTTGTTCAGGTTGTGCAGATCAAGAATGGGGCGCCAGTTCATTTTGGGACCAGGAAATACCTGGACACAAACTCTGGGCTTGGAGGAGGATCCACCACCTTGCTGATCACCTCCTTCTGGAGGCTGTGGAACTGGTAGCCCCCCCCAAGGGGTGATGGCTCGATAGGGAGGGGGTCCGCTTGAATTCCAGAGGCAGACCCTTGCCGACCACTTCCAGCATCCAACAGTCCATGGTGATAGCGGACCAGGTGGAAAGGAAGTGGCTGAGCCGTCTCCCCATGGGGGGGGACCCAGGGGAGGAGTGATGAGGTTGGGGGCGGCAACCCTCAACCCGTCACTGGGCAGGTTTGGAGGAACGGCCGGCTGAGAAGCCGCCTGGACCTTTCCCTCCAGGCTTACTATTGGAGGAAGCAGCAGGCTTGGCCTTGGGGTGCCAAGCATGAGCCTGCTGGCCCTGTTGCTGGTGCTGCTGGGCCGGACGTGCCACGGGGCGGAAGGGCATACGCTGTTGCTGGCGGCCTTTGTCCTTCTGGGCAGATGTGACCAAGTCCAAGGTGGCATTGCACTTCTCGATCCTCTGGAGATGGCCCTCCACCCCGGGCCTGAACAAGTCAGTGCCCAAGATGGGGACGTCTGCCAGCTTGTGCTGGGTATCTGCCATGAAGGCGGAGATCTGCAGCCAAGCTCTGTGGCGTATGGCTACTGTGGCCGCTACTGACCGGGCACAAGAGTCTCAGATGTCCAAAGCAGTCTGGAGCTGTTGCTTGGCCACTGCCCTTTCCTGATCCCGCACCTGCTTGACCGTCGTTTGAAGGTCAGCCGGGAGATGAGGAATCACCTCATCCTGGGAGCCCATAAGGCGTGTGAAAAGTGTGCCATCAGTAGAGCCAAGCTAGCCTGTCAAAGGCCTAGGGAGGAGGCAGCATAAACTTTGCGCCCGGAGTAGTCCAGCTTTTTGGACTCCTTGTCCGGGGGCTTCTCTATGTCCCTAGCATTTCCGGAGCGCCGGAAGACACTATCGGTTACCAGCCCTTCAGCCGAGGGGTGCTCCGAAAAACCGGAGAGGGAAAAGGTCGGGAATGCATACTTGCGGGCCATCCTGGCCAAAGGCGCAGGATAGGATGCAGGCCGCTGCCACAACTCCAAAGCCGGACCAACAATGGCATCGGCCACAGGGAAGGCCTCCATGGGAGAATCCTCTCAGTCCAAAATCTCCATGAGGGGATATCTGGCCAGTTTCTGCACAGGTTCAAGTTGCATCCCAGTAGACTCTGAGATAAGCTGAAGAATACCCAGGAACTAGGATGGGCACTCGTCCACTGACAGACCGCCAGAGGATTCCAGGTCGAGGGGCGTGGAATACAGGGAGGAGTCCGCGAACAGCTGCTGAGCGCCTGAGCCACCCTCCACTCGCCAAGGCCGATCGGGGGTGAGGGTGACCGACAACCTGTGGGGCAAGCCCTGACCCGACTGAGAATCCTTGGTTGGGGCCCCAGTCTTCGGTTGCGGGGGCGGTGGTTCCACCACGATGGATGGAGCAGCTGGCTTCCGCCGAGCAATCAGTGCCGGAGTCAGCTCTTCGACCAAGGAGCCGATGGCAAGAGGTTGCTTCGGCCATTCAGGCAACAGCCACTTAATTGCCAGGGAAGGCGATGGAGTCTGCTTGTTGCCGGCCAGTAAGAGCTGCTGCCAGATCATGTTCTCATTGTGCCAATGCAGCTTTCGCTGGAGCCTATCCTCTGAAGAGGACGATGAGGATGAGCGGCAATGCCACTTTCCGTGATGCCAGGACTGAGACCGCCGATGTCGGCGGGACCTACCCGACACGGACGAGGACTGAGACCATCGGGATCGCCGATGGTGGGTAGAAGAGGGGGCCGGAGAAACCTGCTCATCCCCCGGATCAGGGTCCTTGACCGGGGACTTTGGCTTGGGAGGTCGAGGAAAGTCCTCGGTAACCACCGGGGGCACCGGTGAAAGAGGGTTATCGGCTTCTCCAGTCGACAACCCATCCAACGGGTTGAGAAAAATCTCAACCGTATCGACGGGTGTCTCAGCCGGCTGACCTGATGGGGACGCTGAAAAGCCAGCGGCCTTAGCCACAACCTCTACCTAAGTTGATAAAATACGCTCTGGGGAGCGAGATCTCTCCCACTCCCACGAACGTCGATGGTGGGACTTACCTTTCGGTTCCTTTTTCTTCAACCTACTGAAGTGAGTCCCTGAGGGCCCTTCTCCCTTGGTGGAGGGGGACTGACAAAGCTCCTTAAAGGAAGCAGTATAGGAGGAGCCCAAGGAGAGTGGGATAAACGCCAACACTGAGGAAGATGAAGAGGCGGCCTAGGCCGCCGCCTCCTCCTCGAAGGAGATTAACTGCTCCAGCTGCTACGTGGAGCCCGCAGCCACGGGCACTGCCCAATGGGCCTCCTTTGACTTCACTGGCGGAAAGTTTTTTGGGGCGCTCCAGATGAAGTTGGGCAGCGCGGTCTTCCAGAACCGAAGCTGAAAAGGACTTGCAGAGACTGCAGGCCTGCAGATCAATGGCAAGCCTCAGGCAGTAGATGCACGTGGCGTGCGGGTCGGTCAGAGACATCTTCTGCCCACAAGGGCACTGACAGAAGCCAGGAGTAGATTTCGAATCCGTCGCAGCCACGAAGGAAGGAGAAGACTTAAGCCTCGTAAATTTTAAGACAATTTTCAGTAAAACCAAAGATTTAGGATCCAGGCCTAAAGTCGCAAGAGCCTTAAGGGGGGAACCTGAGCTTCCAAACGGCAAGGAAGATCTGGCGTCATGGGGCAGAGTCAAGGGTTTTACCACCCGGGTGGGTGAGAGGAGCCAGCTTGAAGACTTTCCGGCCCATCTTAAAGTGGCAAGGAACCTGCCAGACAGTGTGGATTGAACAACATATCCATGTCCCTAGAAAAAAGCATTTTTTTCCCCATATAAATAGTTTAAGAGGAAGCACAAACTCAGTAGGCCCATTTACCAATGAGTCAGGGTTACCTGCAAGTAACAGAGAGAGGGCAGAAATCCAAAACAAATATTTTCGTACAGTGTTCAACGAAAATACTGCCAACACATCTGGGGACACCAATATCCAAACCAGGACAACTTGCTATTAACATGAATGATGTACATGAAAGACTCCAAAAAAAAAAAACAAAAAAAAAACAAGCTGTTAATAAATCCCCAGGGCCAGACGAAATGCACCCTAGAGTTTGACAAGAATAAGCCAATTTTATATTCTTACCCCGGACACACATATTTCAGCACTCTTTGGACTCTGGTGATATACCACTAGACTGGAAGGTGGCCACTGTGGTGCCCCTCCTAAAATAAGGACCCAAAACAAAACCTGAAAACATTTGACCCATCAGCTTGACATCTCTAATGGGAAACTACTGGAGGGCATAATTAAGGATTTCATCCAACACCAACAAGAGATACTTGGGCTATTTGACCCCCAACAGCATGGATTCACTTAAAACAGGTCATGTCAGACTAACTTAACTTTTTATGAAAATGTAAGCAGAGAAATGGACAAGAGACACTCTGTTGATATTATTTTCCTAGATTTTGCAAAGGCCTTCGATAACTTGCCTCGCTCAGAATTGGTTAAAACCTTGGGGGAACTCAAGTTGTGTAAGAATATCACACAGTGGATTGCCAATTGGCTGGAGGGACGTCAACAGAGAGTGGCAGTGAATGGTGTTTATTCGGACTGGGCTAGGGTCACAAGTGGTGTACCCCAGGGGTCAGTCCTGGGTCTCTGCCTTTTTAGTATTCATATTTCATCACTAAAGTTGGACACACCAAACATATGGTTGTCAAAATTCGCAGACGACTGTCACCTGGGAACAATGGTGAACGGCCCAGACAGCACTGCTGCTTGACAGGAAGCACTGGATTACATCTCCACTTGGACTAATTACAGTAAATTAGCTCTCAACACAGGCAAATGCAAAGTGATGCACTTAGGTACCCAAAATAAACAGCAAATGTATAAACTGAACAATGAACCTTTAAATGTAACATACCTTGAAAAAGACCTTGGAGTAACCATAAGCCCAGACCTTAGATTTAATATACACTATAGGGATCAAGTGAAGAAAGGCCAACCAGCTACTGAACTGTATCCTTAGGTACATTTCTAGCCAGGCCAGGGAAATGATACTCCCCCTATATGTTGCATTGGTCAGGCCCCACCTGGAATACTGAGCCCAGGTATGGTCTCCCTATAGTAAGGAAGACATAATAAGGGTCGAAGGCATACAGCGCAGAATTATTAGGTCCATTTCTGGATTAAAAGAGACACCCTATAAGGAAAGATTAAAAATACTTAATCTTCATTCACTATATTATAGGAGAAACAGGGGGACTTGTGTATGTTTTATAGAGCAAAGGGGGATGACAATCTTAGAGCAGAACTTGGCCTTATGTTTAATTATGGTAGAGTTCATGGACGGAGACATCCAAAACAACTGCTTCTGGAGAGATGGCACTTACTACCCAGGAAAAACTGGCATAGCCAAAGGGTGGTTACAGTATGGAACGGTCTCCCACTGGAAGTGGCTGACAGTCCAAATATGGATACTTTTAAAACCAGATTAGATCAGGCACTGGGGGATGAGGCTAAATTTAAAAGTTAAATTCAGTTAATCTATAAATGGCAAGCACTAAGGACAGGAGTCTATCAATGCTTGCTCTAACCTACGAAACCTATTTAGTATGCAAAGTAAGAGGTAAAGCAAATACTAGGGGGTAATGACTGGAGCTTGGCTGGGCGGACTTGGGGGGCGGGGGGGAGATGTGAAGAAGTTTTCCTTTATGGAAAAGTTGATCATGAGCTGCATTTCATCCCTGCCCATCCATCCATCAATCTCCAACCACTCACAGGTGGCTGTTCAACAGTATTCCAAACTGCTAAAGGAGGGCACCCACCCCGGATTTCTATGCAACGTTGTGCTACAGAAGCTACAAAACCACTCAAGAAACACTGAGAAAACTTCCAGTATTCAGATTTTAAAAATGAATATCATAAAAATTCGGAATTGTGCTTCAGTCGTTCGAGCAAAAACACTGAGCGCCTGACTGTGGCTGGACCAGTGGTATACTGCACTCTCACGTGACAGGCCCCAGGCTTTGGACTGGTGCAGGCAGAGTGAATAAGGGAAAGGACAAGCTCTGTCTGTATTTGGGAAATGGAGGCACTGCTCACTCTTCCACCCAGAGGATCGATGCGGTGCTTGCAGGACTGGGAGGGGCGCTTCCAAGGCCAAAGGGGAAGGACAGTAATCCAGGAGATCCTTTATCTCCAAGGCAATGTGGTCCAACAACTACAGAAAATAATCTGTGGATAGAAAACAAAAAAAACAATATGCTCCTGATAATATTATTTTTTGCAGACTCTGCAACAAGTTACAGCTGTAAAAGGTGGGGGAAGAGAGGGCACATACAGAAGATTTTGCATCCCCATGTCATCTTTTCTTCTTGATCCCCTTCCTCCCTTTCAAGTCTGCTGTGCATTGCAGCCTTCAGCCTGTTAAACACAGTTATTCACATCTACTGCTGTGCCTTCTCCAGCCATAGCTAAATGTACTGTGCGCTCAGAGGAATGGGATCAATAGAATTCAACTGCACTGTGGAAGTAGGGCAGCGGGACCATCAAGGTTACTCTGAAATATCAGTGGGATGTCAATCTGCATAACCTAGCTGTAGTATACATCAATCTAGTGCTGTTCTGAGAATCTTTTCTTGTGCATTTCATTAAAACAGCACTGTAGTCAAGAACATAATTATTTTGCGGGAGGGGATTAAACACTGAGCCCCAGCTACATTGAATGCCATGTCTCCTAAACTAGGAAAAAATGTTGCGAGATCGTGTTTGTCTTTTGGAAAGGTTCCAGGAGAGAGACACTCACAGCAATAAGGTTGCCATCTAAGGTTACAGCAGCTGGTTAGTTAACCTTTAGGAAGGGGGCACTACGCCAACCAGGAGTGTGTCTCTAAAATACATATTCCTGAGGTGTGTAGTCAAGGCTAGAAACTAGTCAGAGGTGGTGGGGGGAGGTTTTTTTTTTCTTTGTTTAACACAACTGACTGATTCATGAACTCTGGTGAAAGGTGTGACAGCAACAGCAAAGGTCACAGAAGCTGTTTCCCACAGCTTCTAAAAGCCTGTTCCAAATGAATGGAATGCTTAAGTGATACTGTTACATCAGTTTGTCTGACCCTATGGGGGTCCCTTAGAAACCAGGTACTGTTTGTACATCAGGGGCTAAATCTTAAGTAACAAACTATTTAAAATACTGAAGTTATAACATTTGTTGTAATGTGGCTAAGCAATATTGTGTTCAAGAAAAGAAATAATATAGGACATGGTCAGAAATTCTGCAGTACCCACATCTCTGACGCAGTACTGTTTTCTCTGCCTCACTCTGCTAGTGCACCTCAGTGAGCAGATTACAGTGCTGAGCTGTGAACCTGAAAGCTCAGTATTCAATCTCACACCCCCACTTGCAGAGCTGCCTTTGAGCAAGTTATGTAACTGTGCTGTGTATAATCACCACACTTTCTCTTCTTCCTCTGCACGTAACCCCATGAGCTTACTTTAAAGAAACATTCCAGTATTCAGGAAAATGGTTCCAATATTTAATTACTTTTCATTTTTTTCTCCTCCCTCAACTTTACTTCAGACTTTTGCATGAAATCTGGATCTTGTGAATCTCAGACTTTTTGGGCATTTTGGCTGCCTCCTCTGTGAGTGCTACTGAAGCAGTAGGTTTTAATAATACTATCCTGTCTGCTGCTGATGCTCAAGTGCCAGTCCATAGCCACCCTTCACCAAGGAGGAGGAATGCACCATAGTATAATGATGCTCGCTCTTCTCTTAGAGCAAAGACCAACATGGAATTCAACAGTCCTGTTCCAGTGGCCCACTATCATGAATATCAGGAGGTGATGATTGCCGCTTGAAGGATTTTCTTCTCATGCATCACTGCAGCTGAGAGAAATAGATCCGCCACACTTTTTAGAGTGGTAGATGGTATTCTGCATCCTAAGTTTCTCTCCCCAAATCTCGGAGAGGTCACGCAAGTGAGGTGTGACCTTTTTTTTAGAATTTCTTCTCAGCCAAGATTGCGGATCCTGGCTGAGATTTTCCTCCATGGTGAAATGTTACGACAGTAGTGGTGATGTGCGGAAAATGAAAATTACGTACCTACCGTAATTCTGATCTTTCTGTGTATCTTCACCATTCATCACAGATGGGTTCTGGCCAGAGATCAGGACCCCGAGGGAGCTTTTTTTTTTTTTTTAAAGGGTAGGTGGAGCCGGCACAGCATCGGTGCCGCCCCTCGAGGCCGACGACCGTGGCGCCGAGAGTTGGCCGTCAGGCTGTGTCGACTCCGCCTGCCTACCAGTTCTGAGTTGCCGGAGAGGTAAGAGGAAGGGGTGGAGGGTGGGACAAGAGAGTCCAAGGGACAGAAAAAGGAAAGGAAAAACTGAACTAAAAGGAGAAATAACGACTAAGAGGACAGCAGAGAAGAGATGAGACTAAGGGGATTGGGTAGGGGCCCCAATCTCTGGCAGCGGAAGAAGGGAGGGAAGGGAAGGGAGAAAATTTAGGAGACAGTGAGAGGGATTGTATAGGAACTGCAAGGAGTAGCAAAGCTCTCTGCCGGAATTCAAGGCACAGAATAATTGGCAATACCCCAGAAGCAGAGTCGGCTATTCTGGAAGAAGGACAGGGTACAGGGATTTAAGACTCTCTCAGGAAAGATATTTTGGGAAAAAAGAGATTTTTTTTTTTTTAAACAGTTGGATGGAAACGAGAAGGAGAACAGGAGGAGGGCAACCACCAACTTCCACCCCAATCGGGGTGGAGACATGTAGTAGAGAAGGAGTGCCGCTCGAGCTGTACCCTTTAAAGGAAAATACCCCCCTGTGTGTCCCTACTTACCCTGCTCCAAAACAGAGGGGAGCCACAGAGGAGGGGACCCAGAGACTGAGGCCCCAGGGGATGGATGGCTGTGATGAATGAGGAAGAGACATGAAAGACTCAGGAATTACGATAGGTACGTACTTACATCTTAGTCTGTGTCAATCTTCCCTATTCATCACAGATGGGTGAGTACTCAAGCCTCAAGGGGGCTGATTCATTACACCTCAAGGACACAGTCCTCAGCCTCAGTGGGTGACACACTAAGGGGGGAACTTTCTGGGCCTGAGGAGGCCCAGGAGTGGGGAGAGCGAGACGGGTCTCCCCGGAGGGGAAGGAAGCTGCCCCGAGAAGCGCCCGCCCCGCCTACGGGAGAAGAGAGGTAGGTTCCTTGGTGGCGGAGCAAGTCACCCCACGCCGGCCAAGGGTGACAACCGGGAAAGATGAAGCCACGTCGATCTCCTGGTGCAGATCGCTGTCCCTACGACCCTGGTAGCTACCTCGTTGGCATCATAAGATGCCCTCGCTTGGTGCCTTGCTAGCTCCAGGCCACGTGCAGAGAGCACGATGGCTTGTCTGGTTTGCTCCGAGTCAGGCAAAGCAGCTAGGATCTGACCTAGCGCGGACCACAAGAACCTGTTGTAGGCTGCATAGTGGGCCTGGTGAGCGGAATTAGAAAGGAGCAACCGTGCCGAGTAGAAGGTCCTCCTCCCCCAAAAATCAAAATCCGAGGAGTCTTGATCCGGGAGCCGGTCACGGTGGAGGGCGTGAAGCCCATCCGGAGTGTCCAGATGCGCTGCCGGGATCATGGATGAGGCATAGAACCTGGAGACCGGGGAGCGCATACCTCTGGCTGAGGTCCTAGGGGCAGGAACTCTGGAGAAGGGCCTCTGCCAGAAATGCAAGGACGCCTCCGAAGGGAGCAGGCCAGGTGGCACCACAAGGGTGGCCTCACCAAATCGCCTAGAAAGGGCGTGCACCGCATGCTCAGGATTGCTAACAGAAGAAAGTGCAGGTCCTCCAGCATCCTCACGAGGAAGCGCTGGTACTCTTAGAGATCAGCAGCTGGAGAGATGTGGACGGATGGTTCCTCTCCCCCAGAAGAGGGGGATGAGGAGCTGGAGGTCACCATACGTTCCAAGGGTGGCTGCACGGGGGGAGGTTGAAAAACCTGGCTGTCCATAGCCCTAACGTAGGCAGGGAACCGAGCAGCCACCACCCTGTACTGCTCCCAGGTGAGAGGGCCGCTAGGACCAAGAATGCCTGGGAGCGCTGGAGAATGTGGCAGAGGGATAGGGCAGAGCCGAGAAAGGAAGTCGGCTGACCTCCCAGGGCTAGGAGGGGACTATGAGCACCGAGGAGGGTGCCCCGGAAGACTCCACAGCCGACAGCTGTACAACCACGCTGGTACTGCCCCTGCGCACCCAGAAGAATCCCCAGTGAGGCGACTCGGCTGTAAAGTCCAGAAGAACGTCCCTGCCTCAAAAGAATGGGACTCCCTCAAGGAACCGGAAGGGAAGGTGGAATCTGACTTGAAGCCGCCAGGCCCGGTGGACCCCAGGAGAAAGCGACGCGCCGGATCTCACGCCCCCAACCCCTCAGAGTCCGAGACAGTCCTCCTCCCGAGAGGGCCAGCCTAGGTAGCTGGCAGCTCTGGGCTGCCCTCAAGGGGAGACCAGGGACAGCACCCTCCTCCTGCAGGCTTCTCGATGGGCCCCAAAGTTGGGCGATCAAGACACACTACTGGAGGGGGTACCACCACCGAGGGGTTGAAGAAACCCCCAAGGCCAGGTTGCAGAGCAATGGTGGCACGCACCACTGCCTGCTGGTCAGCACCACTGACCCTAGCCTCGGGGACTACCTGACGCTCCTCAGTAGGGGGCTGGCTACGACTCGTCGATGAGACCACTGGAGCGCTTTCCTCTGTAGACAGCCCCGAAGGGTGTGACTGCCCGTCTGACCCCGGGCCCGACTCTGACTCCGAAGAGGCAGAGTCCGAGGCTCTGAGCCAAACAGTAGGAGGGTGGGCGAAACCAACTTTGCCAGAGGGCCCAGCAGCCAGAGCTGTGCCCGAGGCGGCCCCCGTGCCCTCCACAACCCCGCGGGCCGGGCTCACAGAAGGCGCCAGGGAAGCTCGGGCCAAAGGCCCAGAGCCAGGGGCAGCCGCGGCGCCGTCAAGTCCACTAGCACCGGGGGTGGTACCAGGGACAGAGGCGGCGCGACGGCAGCCCTAGCAACAACCTCGCACCACCGCCAGGTTCCTCGGAGCCCGAAAGGCACAGAGGACCGGGCGACGCCGACGGCCCCGAGGGCAGGCTCAAACAGCCCTCACTGCGCCGGTGAGCGGCACCGAGAGCACCGACGGGCGCCGAGGACGGCACCACCGCCGACCGGGCGGCCCTGCGGTGCTGAACTGCGAGACGACGCTGTGCTCAACTCGTGCCGAGGACGGTGCCGAGGGCGAGATATGGCGAAGAAGACACGGATCCTGCTCACGGGCGCGCTAACGGCGCCGACAGGGCCCATAGGCGCCAGCGCCGAGTCGGCTCGACAGGGGACCACGGCGCCGCGAACGGCGCTGAAGGCTCCGGCGGCACCGATTGACGGGCGCCGAGGATGGCGCTGACCTGGGCTCTTCCGAAGCTGCGGAGCGACACCGGGGAGCCTTCACCCTGAAGGGGCAATTGCCGTGGCAGCGCCTTCCGCCCACTCCCAGGAGGAAGCAGGGCGGGCCTCCTGCGCCGCGGAAAGAGCCTCGGCAATGGCCAGGCTACAAGTAGCCGAGGCTCCCTCCTCCTCGGTCCGTATAGAACCTGGAGGGGACCCAGAGGAAGGGCTGAGAGAGCGCGGCTTGGCCCGACGAGTGCGAACCCTACCCCCAAAAGTCGGCGGAGTCGTCACTTTCACCGCGCTGTCGAGGGACGCCGCGGTCCATGGAGAAGCAGGCGTCGCACGAATCCATGTCATGAAGCGGGCCAAGACACACGAGACACCGGTCATGCTGGTTGGTAACGGAATATTTTCGACCGCACGGACACCGACGCATGGGGGCCGACCCCTTAGAAGACTTTTGCCTCCGACCGAGACAGCGACTTCACGGAGAAAACACCACAAAACCGACTCAACGTCGCACAATTTGAAATAAAAGGAAAGATCTTACTGGTGACGTCGAGTGGAGGCTGAACCCAGAACCGTTAGACGACCAACAGACTGACGTTGATTAGTTTGCGCAGGCTGAAGGCCTAAAGTATAGTTGAAAGCTTCCCACGAGGCGACCTCGACGGCGAGAGACGAAGAACTGGTAGGCAGGCGGAGTCGACACAGCCTAACGGGCTAACCTCGAGCGCCACGCAGTACGTCGGCTCCTCGAGGGCGGCGCTAATGCTGTGTCAGCTTCGCCTACCCTTTAAAAAAAAAAGAAGAAGCTCCCGCGCGGTCCTGATCTCCGGCCAGAACCCATCTGTGATGAATGGTGAAGACTGACACTGATAAGATCTTGGATTGTTTGGAACAGTTTCTGCTTGACTGACTCCATGGAGATTTGCCAAGTGCTGCTGGATTTACATGCAAGCCACTGGACAACAGCTCTGACTCTATAATGAAGGCTGGAAGAGTGATGCTTGGCCCGGCACTTGTTAAAATTGTCAATGCTTCTCTGAGGGAGGGTGTGTTTTCTGCAGTTTTGAAAAAGGCTGTAGTACAACCGCTCCTTAAGAAGGCTTTTTTAGATCCTGACGATTTCATGAGTTTTAGACCAATCTCTAACTTGTCCTTTTTGGGCAAAGTTTTGAGAAAATGGCTGCAGCACGGCCACGAGAGCACCTGGAGAAATTTTCCATCTATGAGCCTTTCCAATCTGTTTTTTGTCTCCATCATAGCACCGAGACAGCCCTGTGAGAGTTCTGAATGATCTGCTCCTTGCAAGGGAATGTAGACAGGTTTATTTTCTGGTTCTTTTACACTTAGACTAGGGAGCAAACCCACACCACGAGGTACTGAGGAGAGAGAGAAAGGTGCCCAGGCCAGAATAAAAGGCTGTGTACATCAGTAAGCCATTTCTGAGAGGAGAACACCAAACGGGGAATGGTAGGAGGGAAGGCAGAGCCTGATGACTGAGATCCCCTTGACGATCTACAGTTATGGTAAGTTCCTGCTTAACTGTTCTGTCTTCTTCGGGGGTATCTCGGTCATCATGTCACACATATGGAATATGTCCTAAGCAGTTACAGGTGCAGCAAGAGAGTCTGGGAGGAAGGCCAACCAAAGCCTAGGACAGAAGACCCTGCAGTACAGCCCGGCCAAAGCCCACTTCGGCTCTAGAGGCAATGTCCAGACTGTAGTGCTTAGTGAAGGTGTGGAAGGCACTCCAGGTGGCAGCAGCACAGATGTCAGCTGCTGAGACCCCTTTGAAACAGGCCACAGAGGTAGCCATGCCCCTTGTGGAATGGGCTTTCACTGCCCCCGGCAACTCTTTGCCACGCTTGTTGCAGCAGAACACAATGCAATGTGCCAACCATCTAGACACACACTGTTTAGAAACTTAAACGCCCTCGCTACCTGGGGTGAAAGAAACAAAAAGCTGCTTAGACTTTCTGCATTCCTTAGTTCAAAGCAGATAATACTTCAAAATTCTGTGCAAATCCAACATATGGAGCAGTGTTTCCCCCTGGCCTGGCATACTCAGGAAAATAAACAGGTAGGTGGTTAGATTGGTTCAGGGTAAACTCATACACCACCTTAGGGAGAAATTTAGGATCTGTGCACAAAGACAACCTGTCTTTGTGAAAAATCAAATAAGGCACCTCACACCAGAGAGCCTGAAGCTTGGAAATCCTTCAAGCAGAAGTAATAGCAACCAAAAATAATGCTTTCCAAGGGATGAAGCAGAATTCCCAAATCGAGGCTGACTCAAATGGAGACAGGGTTAACTTTCCCAAAACAAAATTCAAATCCCAAGCCAGGACCGGGGAACAGATTGAAGGTTTAAGATGCAAAATGCCCCTGAGAAAGGTATGGGACACATCCAACTGAGCCATGGTGCAACCGCCAACAGGCTCATGAAAGGCAGAGACAGCCGAAAGATGCACCTTTTTTTTTTTATACTTATCTTTTATATAGGTCAGAGAAAATTTTCTTTTCCACATGAACATTAGATTATATATGAAAGCACGCAATCCTGTTCACTTTATACATCTTGGCCCAGATATACAAACTGCGCCAGTTTGTGGCGCAAGCCTGTGCGCCGCTCAAAATAGTTGTGCAGGGGTGTGGCCAGGGTGATATTCAACTGAGTTGCGCTATGGCGCAACTGCTTTGAATATCGCCCCTCTGGTTAATTTCATTCGTATACATGCGAGTGGAACCGCACCAGCACAAGTGGTCAGAGTGACATTGAGACACGGTGGCACAAGTTCCATTGCGCCATGCACAGCACCTGCAAAATTCAAAGGGTGACATGCAAATGGGGCCATAATTTATGCAAGGTGCATGGGGGGGCCATTTGCATCGGATTATGGCCCCATTTGCATGCAGGTGCGCCGATCCCCGACGACTTGCGCCTGGCGCCCTGCCAGGCAGCAGCCGTCGGGGACCGATGCCACCTGCAGTCCGATCGCGGGACGTCCCGTAAGGGACAATGAATGTCTCCAATCCTGGTGGTCCAGTGGACGCGATTAGCCAGATCAGCGGGCATCAACTGTAACTCCCGTAGCGGTCGCGGGCATAACTGTATTCCCCCACTCCGGTAGCCTGATCGTGGGCATAACAGTATCCCCACCCGGTAGCCCAATAGCGGGCATAACAGTATATCCCCCACCTGAGTAGCCCGATTGTAAGAATTGAACCCCATTAGTCCGATCACGGGCATCAGTACCCTCAAAGTCCAATATCCCTGGTGGCCCAGTGATCGAACGGATCCGATCGCAGGCGGCATTCCTCACCCCAGTCCGAAATTCCTGGTGATCTAGTGACCCCCCACCCCACCGCCCACGAAGCCTCACCACCGCCCTTCCCCGTCAGCTGGTGGGCGACAGCACCCCACCGCTTGCTGCTCGCATTGACAGCTCGGGTGAGCTGCACGCCCATTGGCTCATGCTCGAACCAATGGGCGGGAGCCATACCGAGCTGTCAGTCTGCGAGTGGCGGGCTGGTGGGGTGCTGCTTGTTCGCTGGGGGAGCAGGGTGGTGGAGCTCCATGGGGGTGGGGTGGGGGTCCACTAGATCACCAGAGATTTCGGACTTGGGGGTGAGGAATGCTGCCAGCGATCGGGCTCCATTCGTCCACTGGACCACCAGGGATATTGGACTTGCTGGGGAGGAATACTGATGCCCGTGATCGGGCTAATGGGGAGTTAGCTATGCTCGCATCGGGCTACTCGGGGGTTTACAGGTATGCCCGCAATTGGGCTACTCGGGGATACTGTTATGCCCGCGATCGGGCTACCAGGAGGGGGATATACTGTTATGTCTGCGATCAGCGCTACCGGGGATACACTGTTATGCCCGCCATCAGGCTACTCAGTCCACTGGACCACCAGGATATTGGACTTGGGGAGAGATACTGATGCCCGCGAGAAGATAGGGGGCGCCGCAAGCGGCGGGCGGGAAGAGTCGTGAGGGCCACCCACAGGTGGCAGCTTCTGTGTTGCGCCTGCAATGCGGCAGCTCACCCGTGGTGGCCCCACTTTGCTGCTTTTTTTTTTTTTTCGCATAACTTTGTGCAGGCGCAGGTAGGGTTTGCTCAACTCTGCACAGCCCGGCTGAATATCAGGCTGTGCAGTTTATGCATGGCACGCCTCCACCTGAGCCTGCATACATATACTGATGCGCCTAGCGATCGGGATTTGTGCGGCGACTTTTCCCTTTTAAATATCGACTGGGGTGTATCAGTGGTTGTGCATGGCGCAACACTGTTGTGCCATGCGTAACCCTTTTGAATATCTGGGCCCTTTTGTTTTATCCATTTGATACATTGTTTGTCAAAGTATATATATTACACAGATGTTTGTTTCATATATACTGTGTATGTATATATATAAAATATTTTCTCTTGTCTGTTACTTTATACACAATGAAACAAAAGCTGTTAAAGCTCTACTCCAACATATAATAATAAATTGGTCACCTCTAAAAAGTCATCTGTCTACTGTGCATATAGCTTCTAAGTGCCATCTGTCCCCTCCTTTAATTTGGTAACTCCCTTTTTAGGTCTTATCTCCCACCCCCCCCTTCTCCTTCCCCATTCATCCTTCCAACTATCCAAACAGGTAGTTTCTGAAAGGTGTACCTTGAGGAAGGAGTGCTGAAGACCCGAATCTGACAGAGTATCAGGTAATCCAGAATCTGGCTCACTGGACAAGTGAAAGGTCCAGATGATGTTTTGCAGCCCAGATGACAAACCTCTTCCACTTCCTGGCATATGTGGCTAGGGGATTTGACTTACGAGGACAGACTTGAGGAGCTCTGCCTGTTTTCATTGGAGGAGAGGGGAGACAGGGGGGACATGATTGAGGTCTTCAAGACCTCATGGAATAAATAGGGTAAACATGGAGGGGATCTTTAGACTAAAGCAGGAGGCATCACCAGAGGCATGGTTTGAAGTTGGAAGGTGGAAGGTGAGGGGAAAGAGGAGGAGGTTTTCACTGAGAGGGTGGTGGACCCTTGGAATGCTCTGCCTGGTGAGCTGGTTCAGAGATCCACAGTGGAGAGCTTTAGAGAGGTGGACAGACACAGAAAGTGGATGTATCAGATGATGGCCTATCCCGGGGGGGTTGGGATGGATGATAGGGGTTTCTGGAGCACAAGGGATGGGAGGGTCTCGGCACCCAACTAAGGATCTAGGTTCGAGCAGACTTGATAGACCATAAGGCCTAATCTGCTGGCAAATAGTATGTTAGTATGTTAGTATGTGGCTCTAGTGGAGGGCATCTGAGCTACCACGTGAACACCCACCACCCTCTGGGACACCCCAAACTGGGCGATGGATATGTCCTCTGGAGCCAGGCATACAAAGAGACTTAAGACTGGGATGGACCAGGGTCCCCTGAGCCTGAGTCAGAAGATCCCTGGAGAGGGACCGGAGGTTCCTCTGTTAACTGTTGCAGTAATGGCAACCATATCTGCTGTAGCCAGAAGGGTGCAATCAGGATCATGCTGGCCTCCTACATCTGCAGTTTGATTAGAACTTTCTGAATCAGAGGAAGGCGTGAAGGAACCTCCCACTCCAGGAAGGGGACAATGTGCCTCGCTAGAAAACTCCAAGCCCTGGATCTAATAAGTAGAAACTGGGCAGTTTTGTGTTGAGTGGGGACGCAAAAATGTCCAACTCTGGATGACCCCATCTGGTGAATAGGGCTTCTGCGACAGATGAGAGAAGATTCCATTTGTGCATGCTCGACTGCATCCTGCTGAGGCTGTCGGCCAGGAAGTTTAGCATGCCTGGGACATGGACTGCCAGGAAGACCAGACTTTGGTCTAGTGCCCAGTATCATACTCTCATGGCCTCCCTGCACAGGGGGTACGAATGTGTTCCCCCTTGCTTGTTGATATACTGTAATAGACAACACTGAGACTGTCCGACTGGATCAACAGCTGACCCCGAAGGAGATGGTTCTGAAAGCCATGCATGGCATACAGGACCACCTGCATCTTCAGGACACTGTTATGCAAGGAAAATCTGTGAACAAGTTCCTAGAGTTTGAAAGGGACCAAGGTGTGCCTTCCAGCCTGAACTGGAGGCATCCATGGTGAGGATCTGCTGGGAGGAGGAGATCTGGAATGGGACCCCCTGTGACAGGTTCTGTGGGACCATCCACCACTGAAGCACCCTGCGTACTGGGGAGGAGACAAGCACTAACTGATCTAATTAGTCAGTGCATTGGTCCCACTAGACTCTGAATGTCCACTAAAGGACTCGAATGTGCAGCCTGGCCAAGGGAACCATGGGAATGGCCATGGCCATAAAACCTAATAGCCTCAGGTACACCCTCGCAGGAATATAACAGCTCTGGGTGACCTCACAAGCCCGGGCAATAAGGCACTCCGCAGGAAGGAGGAATGCTTTGCCCTGCACCAAGTCCAAGACCACCCCTATACATTGCAGCCTCTGGGATGGGGTCAGGATGGACATGGGCAGGTTGACAGTGATGCCCAGGGACAGAAACAGCTGAAGGGTTCTCTCCAGAGTCCGGAGGAACTGGTCTCTGGAAGGAAGCCTTTAGAGGCCAGTCAGCCAGGTAGGGGAAAACATACAGTCCCTCCCTTTAGAGAGCCGCAGCTACCACTGCCAAGCACCTTGTAAAGACCTGCAGTGCAGAAGATAAGCCAAAGAGCAATACTTTGAATTGGTAGTACATGCCATGAAAAAGAAACCAGACGAATCTCCTGTGCAGTGGAAATATCAAGATATGCAGGTAAGCATCTTGCATATCCAGGCAGCACAGCCAGCTGCACCACTTAAGTAGGGGCAGCAAGCCCAGCAGGGTGATCATGCGGAATTTTTTTGTACTGGATATAAAGACTGAGGTCCTTGAGATCTAGAATGGGCCTCAGAGCTCTGGTTCTTTTGGCGACCAGGAAGAACCTGGAATAAACACCCCTGTTCCTTTGGTGCCTGGGCACTGACTCGATGGCCTTTTTCCACAAAAGGGACTGTACCTCCTCCCGGAGGACAGTCAGATTGGCTGGGGTATAGGTGGAGGGTACCGGAGGAATTTCTGCAGGCATCTCTATGAGTTCCAGACTGTGATACTGCTCTATAATCTGAAGAATTCAGGCATCTGAAGTGATGGTTCTCCATTGATTGAGATGGAGGGAGAACCGACCTCTGACCACCACCTCTTGGTAGGGGACCGGAACGGGGGTCTGGCAAGGAGTCAGGCTGAGGCGGATCCAGTCGCTGGGGCTGATCTGTCACCCCTGGAAGGCTTTGCTGCAGTGCCGGAAGAGGAGGAGTTAGGTGAGGAAGCTCTTCTCTTGCCCTGAGAATGGGAGGCTGCTCTGGAATTATAGGACACCTTGTGAAAGGGACAGCACTGCATGCTCCTAGGCTGCATGTGGTAGAGGAAGTGGACAGACTTGATAGCCCTGCCAGATGCTTGCAGCTCATTAATGATGTTCTGGACGTCTGGCCCGAATAATTTAAGAGCCATTAAAAAGGTCTCTGAGCACCTTCTGCTGGACATCTTCAGCAAAACCCGAGACCCTCAACCACGAGTGCCTATGAAGGCAAATGCCTGTGGCAACAGCCCTGGCACCAGTATCCGAGATATTGTACAAGGCCCTGAGTAGATGCTTGCTAATATCTTCAGCACTCTACAAGCACTTGAGAACCTCCTGGTTCTGGGAACAGTCTGGGAGGGCCTGGGCAGCCACCTTGCCCTTCTTCCAGGTAGTATTCTGGTATTTAACCATATGTGAGAGGTAATTAGAAATTCTTAGTCCCACGGTGGATGAGACGTATACCCTCTTACTCCAAAGGTTAATCCGCCTTGATTCCCTATCAGGAGGAGGGAGCCGAGGTGCTTAGGCACCTTAGATCCGTCATGAGCTGCTTTAATGAACAATGAATCTGTCTCAGGTAGGGCAGCACAGTAGGCCCTGGAGGGCACTGTACAACTTATCCACCCTGTGGGGCATGGCAGGGACCATGTCAGCTCTGTGCCAGGTGGCAGCAGTGGCATTCCTTAGGGCTGGGAGGATAGGAGGAATGACTTTAGAAGGAGATTCTGAGATTTCCAGAAATTCCACTAGCTCCTGTCTGGTGACATCCTCTTCCTCAGTATGGAAGCCCATGACTGTGGACAGCTGCTTCGTAACATTAAAGAAAGTAGGGTCTTCTGGAGGTGACCTGGGAGTATGCTTGACAAAGTCCTCACTCACTGAGGAGGCAGTGGACCTGTCAGAGGAAAAAGGTTCCTCCTCCTCCGCCTCCTCAGGTAGAATGGGGTCAGGATCGTACTCTTCCTCGATGTTGACCTGCTCCAACTCGAGGTCCAATGAACGAGGGACTGACAACGGCCCACAGGGAATCGCCCGAGGAGGTCGAGGTGGCATCGACGGGGCCGTAGACAGCGCAAGCAACCCAGGACTGTAAGCGCAGAATTGGTGGACCAGGACTGTAGTAAACTTGGCCAGAATATCACTGAGGTCGACGACAGTAGACTGGTATGTCGATGGAGGAGGAGGAGGAGTTGTTGGCACGAGGTGCGACAACCCATCCGTCAGGGCCTGGGAGCCCAAAAAGTTCCACGGCCACAGACCTGGAGAAGTATCAGCCTGCAACAGAGGGGCTGTCGTTGACGAACCAAGCATCGACGAACTGGCAGCCGATGACCCGAGAGTCGATAACCAGCTGCCCTGAGAGGCAGGCAGCGGCACTGTTGTTATGGGACTGGTAGGAGAAGAGACCTGCACAGCTACATAGATACATAGACAGTGTCGGCAGATAAGGGCCTATGGCCCACCCAGTCTGCCCATTTGAGCTTGTAAGTTCAGTTTGTTTTCCTAGAAGTCTGTTGCCCCTTACCCCTGACCTCCAGAATTCCTTTATGTCTATCCCATGCATTCTTAAGTCCCGTGATTGTTTCAGCCCCCACCACTTCCTCTGGCAAGGTGTTCCACTTGTCCACCACCCGTTCTGTGAAGAAATTCTTTCTCATGTTTCCTCTGAATCGTCCTCCCTCCAACTTCATCCCATGCCCTCTAGTCCTGGAACATCTTTTCGCTTAAAATAGTGTTTCCTGCACCCTGTTCCTCCCTGTAAGATACTTGTATGTCTCTATCATATCCCCTCTCTCCCTCCTCTCCTCCAGGGAGTACATGTTCACTTCCTTCAACCTGTCTTCATAGGACTTGTGATGCAATCCATGCACCATCTTTGTTGCCCTCCTCTGAACCTTCTATAGGCATCAGTGCAGCTGCAACTGAAGGAGTACCCCTGGAGGAAGAAGAAGCAGCAGTCAGGGACTGGGAATGCTGCCGGGGGGGGGGGCAATCCCACTTTCATTATTTTTTGTGACTTTTCCATGAGGACTTTTCTCGGGCCTTCGTGGCCTGGGAGCTCGATGAACCTGACAGTGACTAGGAAGGAGGGGCCCCCCCAAGGAGCCCTGTCCAGAACTGGCTACCTGTTCCATCAGTAATTTTTTTTTTTTTTATACTTTAAGCTTTATTCAGACCTTCAGATAAAGCATTTTGCATTTAAAAAACAAAGTTTTTTCCAGTACATTTCAGATATACAGAATAGTGTCTTACAATCTTATAACTATTCTTAGCAGATAAACGTCCATGAGAGGAAAGGACACACACTGCTTTTAACTTATATCATTTGATATCAAGTCCGGTCTCTCTGTATCCCCACAGTTTTTCTTCTAGTAAGTATTTTTGATACAGAGTTACTGAATTTATACATAAAGAAAAAGGAGAAAATTATAACATTAAAAAACATTATAGTTGTTAGTAATAACTTATAACACAAGTAATACATTACTGCCCTTCATTATCTGTAAATCCATTTGAGGGTTTATATTTCTAAATATGTTGTACCCTTATATTAACTATTTTCTACTCTTATTTTCTAAATTTATGACTGTTAAGGAGAAGCTGCCCATTTATTTCCCCCTTAGATCTTTTCTAGGGTCAAAACAGAATGACAATTACTATAGTTGAGTAGTTAGGAAAGTTAACAAGAGAGATCTACAGTCGTGGCCAAAAATATTGGCGCCCTTGCAGTTTTTTCTAATAATGCACCATTCCTTCCAGAAAATTGTAGAAATTAAAAAATATTTTGGTATCCACATATGTATTTCTTTGGTTTGCAGTGGAATAAAACACAAAAAGCAGAAAAATGTACTAAGTCTTAGCTTATTCCACACAGAAATCCTTAAATGGCCCGGACAAAATTATTGGTACCTTTTAGAAGTAGTTAGAAATAATTAGATTTCAAGCAGGTGATTCTCCTTCACTTTGGAACTGAACTCACCTGTGGTGAGTTGCAGGTGCCTGCAATATAAAAATCACTCATTCAACAGGTTTGAATAGAGAAAAGGACTCATTCTCCTGTTTTGTGTCACTGTGTGTACCGCAGTGAGCATGGAGAAAAGAAAGACTGCCAGAGATTGTCTGAGGAGGTCAGACAGAAGATTGTAGCCAAGCATGGACAATCTCAAGGATACAAATTAATCTCCAGAGACCTTGATGTTCCTGTTTCCACCGTACGTAGTGTTATCAGGATGTTTAAGGCCCATGGCACTGTAGCCAACCTCCCTGGACGTGGCCCGCAAGTGAAAACTTGATCGAAGATTGCAGCACAGGATTGTTCGAATGGTGGAGAAAGCACCTCGATCAACTGCCAAACAGAGTCAAGCTGACCTTCAGACACAAGGTACAACAGTTTCAACTTGCACCATCCGTTGCCAACTCAATGAAAAGGGGGTTATATGGTAGGAGGCCCAGGAGGACCCCACTGCTGAGAGAGAGACATAAGAAAGCCTGACTGGGGTTTGCCAAAACACACCTGAACAAGACAAAATCCTTCTGGGAGAATGTCCTGTGGACAGATGAGACCAAATTAGAGCTTTTTGGTAAAGTACATCATCTCTATGTTTACAGAAAACAAAATGAAGCCTTCAAAGAAAAGAACACCTTCCCTACAGTCAAACGTGGAGGAGGTTCAGTGATGTTTTGGGGTTGCTGTGCTGCCTCTGGCACTGGGTGCCTTGAACGTGTGCATGGCATCATGAAATCTGGAGATTACCAGGCCATTTTGAAGTGCAATGTTGAACCCAGTGTCAGAAAGCTGGTCTCCGTCAAGGTCATGGGTCTTCCAGCAGGACAATGACCCCAAACACACTTCAAAAGCACCCAGGAATGGTTCAAGACAAGACGCTGGACTGTTCTGAAGTGGCTACAATGAGTCCAGATCTAAATCCCATTGAAACCTGTGGAGAGATCTGAAAACAGCAGTTGGGAGAAGGCACCCTTCAAATCTGGGAGAATTGGAGCAGTTTGCACAAGAAGAGTGGGCCAAACTGCCAGTAGAGAGGTGCAGGAAGCTCATCCATGGCTATAGGAAGCAGTTGATTGCAGTTATTTTGACCAAAGGCTGTGCTACCAAATATTAAGTCTGAGGTGTCAATAATTTTGTCAATGCCATTTCTTTTCATTTTCTGATTTAAAAGGATATATTAAATTCTGAATCAAAAACAAAGGTTCTGTAATATTAACAGAGAAATAAAGAATTGTGGAGACCAAATACTGTACTGTTGTTAATTTCAACTTATGTTTAGAGGAAACTGTGAGTTATTTGAAAAAGTGCAAGGGCACCAATATTTTTGGCCACGACTGTATAGTCGTTCTAGGTCCTACTAAGTGTCCATTTTAAGGTGCAGATGTGTCCTCCAAAAAAAAAGTTCCACCTAGTCCATCTATTGATATATTGTGGTGTTTGATGAGAGAGGGAGAAAGTAATTCTTTCGTTTATTTGAATCATGGAAACTATATCTTTCCATTCTTGGGGAGTTGGGGGGGGGGGGTGTTAACTAACCACCTTCTGATAATGCCTTTAATTGCAGCTGTAACCAGAATATTCCATAGATATTTTGAGTCTGCACACCTCAATTCTTGTCGGAAGAGTCCTAAAATCATGTTCTGCTCCAAGGGTATCTGTAAGTGTAAATATAAATGTGAGATGCCTCAGTATGTTTTCCCAGTATTTCTTTATGATGGGGCAGAACCAGAAAATGTGGGCTTGTGTGGCACTGTCCATACCACATCTCCTCCAACACCTGGAACCACACACTGGATTCCATTTAGTTGTCTGGGCTGGGACTCTAAAGTATCTGCATCTCAGTTTCCAGACAAATTCTCTCCACCCTGGAGAGGATGTTGTGCGCCATGTGTTTTTCCATATATGGGACCAGGTGTAATCTGACAAAGGCTGTCCCAGGTCTTCCGCCCATCTATGCTTAATGTATTGTGTGGAATACTGTAAGTCAGTTATATAGTTTGAATAAAGAATAGTTATTGCCTTCTCTCCTGCACTGGAATTCCAGATAGATTCGAATATAGGGGTAGATGTTTTACCTACAGTTTGTAAACATGTCTCCCTGAGCTGCGTATTTATGTAGTCTCTAATTTGGTAATAATGTATTAAGTCCTTTTGCTTCCATTGGTACTTTTGTTTAGCGTCCTCAAAATATATAATCTGATCCCTTTTTATGAATTGTCATGGGGCTCTACAACCTCTTGCCTCTTGAGCAACATACCAGGGGTCTGCATGCACCTTTATCTTTTTAGCTGTTTGGGACCAGCTTTGACATCTCCATAGAGACATCCGGGTCAAGCCTTTCTGACAACCTCTATGGAAGCCTTTTAGGGCAGGTGCTGTTCCTGTGTAAATAACAGAGGGGGTCAAGTCAATCATATGGATATTAAATATCCGCTCTTGTATGGTCGGGACACACGGTTATTTTAGGTCTAAGTCTTTACATCGTGAGTAATATTTTGTGTGTAGTAGCAACAAGGCAATTCGCATTTGGGATGCTATCCAGTATCCCTCAAGGTTAGGCAAAGCAATCCCACCCTCCACCTTTGGTAGGTACAGTGTTTGTAATCTGATCCTCGGCCTTTTACCCTCCCATATGTATTTTAATAGAAGACTTTGCCACTTGTTTATGGTCGCTTTTGAAACTATGCAGGGGACACATTAGAATAGGAGGAGAAGTCTGGGGAGAATATTAGTTTTAATAGCCTGTATTCTAGAGTGTAGCGGTAAGGGGAGTAAAGACCATCTCTGCATATCTCTTGTAATTTGTTGTATCAGAGGGGGATAGTTTAGTGTAAAAAGGAGTGAGCTGTTATTTGCTAGATTCATTCCCAGATACTTTATATGAGGGGAATTCCACTTCAAAGGAAATCTAGTCCTCAAAGGGACTGAAGGTGTATAATTAAAGCATAGTACTTCAGTTTTACTAGTATTTAAAGAGTATCCGGATTGAGAACTTCTGGAGGTATTCAAATAGGCTAGGGACAGAAGATTCTGGATTTATGTAAAGTAGAATATCATCAGCATAAAGAGCTAGTTTTTGGTTGGTTCCATTAATAGTTACCCCTTGGATGTCCGGGTTCTCCCTTATTCCTTGTGCTAATGGTTCTAGGTATAGGGCAAACAGAATCGGGGACAACGGACATCCCTGTTGAGTACCTCTCTTAAGAGAAAGAGGCATGGCCATTTGCCCTGATAAATCCCTTCGGTGTTTTATAAACTTTAAATATTGTGTTTATAAACTTGAGGGGGAGATGAAATTTCTGTAATACTGCCCTCAAAAAAGGCCACGAGACCTTATCAAAGGCCTTTTCTACGTCAAGGCTGAGGAGAGTAGCTGGGAGAGAATTCCACTTAAGGTGGTCTATTATATATGTCATACGGCACAGATTGTCCTGTGCCTGACGAGCTGGTATAAACGCAACCTGATCTATATGAACTAGTGAGGGTATGATTTGTTGTAAGCGTCTTGCTAATACAGAGAAACATTTTATAGTCAGTATTAAGTATATATATGGGGCGGTATGATGAGCATAGGCTGGGGTCCTTACCTGGTTTTTGTATAACAGATATGGTGGCTTGATCCCAAGAATCCGGGAGGGTTCCAGAATCTTGCATAGCAGAGTTGAACACCCTCAGAAGTATAGGGGCTAACTTATCTTTAAAATGCTTGTAAAATTCCGATGGGAGTCCGTCTGTACCAGGGCATTTTGTAGTTTTTAAATTTGAGGTTTCTGTATCTAACTCAGATCTAGTAATAGGAGCTATTAATTGGGCTTGAAAAGAGTGAGGCACTTGAGGTAATGTAATGTTTTCTAAAAACTATTATTTTGGATTCTTCCGGGGGAGATTCCGGCTCTTCATACAATTGTGCATAATAAGTACCGAAGGCCTGTACAATATCTGGGGTATTTAGAAGCTGATTTCCATTTTGTGGATGTCTTAAAGAGGCAACAATAGCTCACGTTCTCTGGGATCTAATACGGGAGGCTAATAGCCTTAGGGATCAGGGACCACCCTCATAATATTTTTGTTTCAAGTACATAATCTTTTGTTCTACTTGATAATCAAGAATCTTATTTAGTTCTTGTTTTGCATGCAACAATTTTTTATTAAGACGGGCTTCAAACTTTGCTTGTAGTTGTCGTTCCAGGGATTGAATCTCCGCATTCAATGCCTGCTGTTTAATTTCCCTTTGTTTTTTCTTGTATGCTGAAACAGATATGAATTTTCCTCTCAGAATTGCCTTTATTGTATCCCATAGAAGTGCAGGGGAGATCTCTGTCGAGTTATTATCTGCTATTGCCTGTTCTATAGCCTTTTCTATTGAATCTATTACTTCCTTATCTTGTAATAAGGAGATATTTAATCTCCAGAATGTACTTTTAGAGAAGTCTCCCAAAAACATTTTCATAAATACAGGAGTATGATCAGAGAGTGTTCTATTACCAAACCAGGAATCATTAACCCGTCCCGCAGCCTCCTTGGGGACCAGCAGATAATCCAGCCTGGAGTGAGTACTATGGGAAGAGGAGAAATATGTGTAGCCTCTCTGAGTCTTATGTAAAGATCTCCATATATCTATGTAACCCTGCTCCTAAGGAAAGTTGAACGTTTTTTCCCCAGGTTGCGATCTTTTCTCAGGGTATTTGTGGTTGAGTACATAGCGGGGTTGAGTACGATATTTAGATCACCACCCACAATAAGCTCCCCCTCCGCCCATTCTTGTAATTTCAAAAAGATGGAACGATACAATTTGAAATCCGAGCTACGGGGTACATAGATAGAGGCCAGTGTTATTTTATTATGTAGCCTTCCCTTAAGAAAGGCAAATCTCCCTTCTTTATCAACCAGTTTGTCAATTTGAATGAATGGGGTCTTAGAGGGGACCAGCACAGCAACACCCCATCTACGGCCCCCTCCATATGTGGCATATGCTGCTGACCCAAAACCAAATTTAGTAAGTTTATTATGCTCTTGCAAAGAGAGATGTGTTTCTTGCAACATTATTATATCAGCCCCAGATTTCTTTAGAAACCCCAAAATGTTGCTCCTTTTGACTGGATTCTTTAGCCCATTTACTTTATAGGAGCATATAGTAGTAGCTTTACCTAACATTCAGAGATAATTTGGGTTTCATAGTGTACTCTTGCCTTATTCTTTCAGAAACAGTTCCAGCTTCCCTCTTCGTAATACTTGCAGTATGTAGACCCACTAATAAAATTCTTTGCTTATTAACAAGGGCAGTGATTAGTACAACAAACTTTAAATAACAGTTGTAACAACCATTTAAGCTGATTAAACATGAAAAATCCATTCTCTCTTCTTTTACTGATCAGGTTAAACTAAAAATTCACCGAGAGAGAGAGAGAGAAAGGATAAACCGAACTCTAAACTCACACCAAAGGAGATCTGTTTAGTAAAAACTTTAACACTAAATAGTTGAGCTTCCAAGGTAGGGAGACCGCCTAAAGGGGCCCCCTAGGCCTCTCCCTACTAATGGTAGTCGAAAGAGGGGAGGGACTTGCGAGGGGGGGGGTGACTCGGTGTAATGAGTCATCCTCACCAAATAACTCCAGAAGGAGTGATTTAAATAATGCACTCTGCCTGCTGGGTGCTCTAAAAAAATGATAGGCAACAAATTAAGCAATAACCTATCGGGTCCACCCTCCTCCCGTTGTAGGCAAGTAAAACTCAATTTATATATATTGCGATCTTCACTTGGAATCGCATCCAATATACTTTCTGAGGGCCCAGGTTAAGATGTGTAGCAATAACTATTAAACTGTATCCAATATTCCCCTAACTAGTCCGGTAAGGGGGAGTTGGTGAGAACAGATCAGGGTTAGCATGACATCACGATTGCTAAGTTGCATTCGTAGCCATCTACTCTAAATGAAGTCATTTAACTCATGACGTACATGCTTAGCTGGGAGTAAGTGACTTTTAAATTCTCCTCAGCGCTACAACAAATTTTGCCAAGGCTCAAACCAGATTAGCTCCAGTCCTTCAGGTTGTCGCTGCATTTGGGAAGTTCCTCTGCGAGGCTCATTTCAATGCTTGCATTTTTTCCAACACGTCTTGTGCTGCTTTTAGAGGGGAAGTAGCTCTGTGGCGCTGTGTCACCACATTCCAAGCCAGAGGGAGGGAGCGCTGCCTCTTAATTCGTTCCGCTTCTTTGTGGAGCACTTCAATTCTTCTCTAACATTTCTTCCATGGCTTTACACGGAGTTGTATAGATCTGCACCCCATCTTGCCAATGAACTTGTAGCTTTGCTGGAAACAGAGTTTGAGCTTTTATTCCTCGTTCTCGAAGTAGTTTCAGCAGGGGATATACATTTGGCGAGCTTGCTGCACCTCAGGGGAGTAGTCGTGATCCATGGAGAGCTTCGAGGAGAGGTAAAACATTGATTTATTGGCCCAGGCTCTTCACAACAGGCCTTCTTTTATTTTATAGCTGCTTACTTTAAAGATTATAGAGCGGGGTCTAGCGAAGGACCCTATTGGCTTGGGACCAAGGGGCCTGTGCGCTCGCTCGATTGACAAACTGCAATCTTGTGGCAGATCTAAAACATCTTTTAACAGGTTCTCCAGAAATGCTGTCATCGGAGGTTCCTCCGATCCCTCCGCTAGCCCATAGAGCCTTAGGTTGCTTCGTCGGGAGCGTCCTTCCAAATCAATACACTTTGCTTGCAGAGCTATTGATTGTTGCAGTAGGGCTTCAACCACTTTGCCCACCTGTGTGGCTGTGTCGTCTAGGCCTGAAATGCATTCCTCAGCTTCAGAGACTCTTACCCATAGTCGACAACTGCTGTGATAAAACTTGGAATTCTCTTTTATTTTCAAGTCGGGAGTTACAAATTTCTCTTAGTAGAGTTTCGTAGCGGGTCCATGAGAGTAAGTCGGCTTCTCCATCCGTATCGTAGTCGGAGCCATAAGGGCCATTCAGTGACTGGCTTCTACTCCGGTGATGCATCGGAGCCATCAATCCTGTACCATCTCGTCTCTTGGGAGAAATCTGTTTGAACAAGGCATTACCTTTGTCTCTCTTACGGCTCTCTTTCGACATTTTTGTCACTCTTTGTGTCTGGATGCGATATTTAATTATCCAAATCGGGGAGGAGGAGGATCAGACCTAAGCTGTGAGCTATTCCGTGGTGGAACTGGAAGTCTCCATCAGTAATTTTTTGATTGCCTGAGGGTGGTTTGATCACATTTCTGGCAGAGCTCACAGTCCGATACGTCGCTGTCAGGCCCAAGACAGATGACACAGAGGATATGGTCTCCACAAGGTAGACAGCAGCACTCATGAGCTAAGAGAGGGTGCAGAGAAAATATAAGAGTCACCACTGAATTAAAAACTCACACCCCAGACTAACTCAGTAGAATAATTATTTCTACTGTGTTAGGATGGTACTTACAAAGTACAATACATATCCATAACCATGTCAGTATTAAAATAAGAGCAGCAATGCCAAAAAACTGAAGCTCCCACACTGGTGCAAAACCTTAGAGAATATGGTCATCTGAAGAGGTAATCTTCTTCCCGTAGTGGAAGTAAAGGGAGAGAGAAGTGGAAGGATCAACTCTCCAGATAAACAAGGTAAAGGAATCTCATATATAAAAAAAAAAAAAAAAAAAAGATTCTAAAAGTCTAAGTAAAATAAAGGCTGTATGCGAAAATGGCACGAAAGCGTGTCAGCGCTCCCCCGGAGACCCATGCAAACAGAGTCGACGGCAGAAAAGAACTGAGGAGGGAGCGGGGCCGCTCAGTCCTTGATAGGGTTGATGACGTCGGTGTGGGCAGATCCAGTGGTACTGCTGAAAATCTTCCATGTGGATCCTGCTTCATCGATGGTGAAGTTCCATGTGCATGACCTGATGACCGAGATATCCCTTAAGAAGATCTTACATTTATAACCCAGACAAGACTCCTCAGTGACTGTGCTTGAGAATGCTCTATCTGATATCCATTGATGGATGGCACACAGCGGGATGAAGGTGAATCCTGATGTGACAGCATCCGCAGGCACCTGAGGTGAAGGCTGACTCAGAATTATGCTCTCTCACTGTCCGTGATCTAATTTAAAATATAAATTTTTAAAAACAGATTTAGCCAAGCCGGCCTGGTGGCGCTGAGGGCTGAGGCGCTGGCGCCTTACCTCACGCTACACCGGCGACCAGTGTTTGGGAACGAGCATGAGCCGTCGGGGGTTGGCAGGGGAAAAGAAGGATTGAGCGTCCGATGGACTGCTCTCCCTCTACGGGAAGGGGGTTCTCGGTGGTCAGCGCTTGTTCGCTCCCTGGCAGAGGCTGGAGGATAGGGCACCGCACCACAAGTAGGGGAGGAGTTGGGCCAGATGTCTGGAGGGAGCGTGTGCAGATGCGTGCGCGCTCCACTCCGTTGACGTCATGGCACGTTCGCGACTCCTGGGAGAACAGGAAAAAAAAAGATGGCGGAGGGTGCCTCACAGGCTCCGCCACGGCGCTGGCCACCTAATCCAGTCCTCAGTGGGGGTTTGGCCCCCGGCGACTCTGCCAGGGGGAGTAAGCCCAGCTGACCAGGTCAGCGTCAGCAGGTGGATGTCGAGGGGCTGGGGGCGCCCTCCTGATACAAGCCGGCGGTAGGAGGAGAGAAAAGTAATAACTACAAGAAAAAAATAGATTTAGCCTGGTTCTGTGACTGGAATTTGTTGGGAATTCGTTAAGAAACGAAATCCCGCCGGCTCGGTGGTGTGAAGGGCTGAGGCATTCGTGCCTCACCTGCCACCATGCCCGCGACCCGACTTCAGGAGCAAACCTGGGCCACTCAGGGGTCAGCCTGGAAGGAGGAGGACTGAGCGTCCCAGTGGACTTTCTCCTCATCCAGGAAGGGAGGGCAGCCTGCTCTGCTGTAACACCACCACCTAGGTGACCATGGGTGGTGGTGTGGCCAAGAGCAACAGTTCTAGGTGGGGGATGCTCACAACAGAAGATGTCAGCATGTACAAAGATGTGCGGACATCAAAGCAGTCACCTCCATGGAGCATCCATGGGTCAGGGAACACAGAACATGGAAAGCACAGCTGATGGCAGGATGAAGCTTCGCAGCTCCTTGCAGATCTGCCACCATGTACTGGGCACAGGTCCACCAACCAAGCAAGCCATTTAGAAGAGGCCTGCGGAATCTCTGATGGCTGTACCATACGGAGAAAGCTGTAAAGGAACAGGTGGACCCTCGAGGTAAGTCCCAGAGATGGAGAGAGATGGGGCTAGAGGGACCACAGGGGCAGAAGGGGGCCAGCCAGGCAAGAGGGGGAGAGGAGGAAATAAATGAACAAAATCCTAAGTTTTACGCAATTTGTTGTTAATTTCACAAAGTTATCCACTTTTAAATTTTTACTGTCTGCTTCCTCAAAGTGATGCCCTTCAACAGCAAGAGTGGAGAGGGGAGTTTGAGTGAAGAGAGCGGGGCTTCATCTATGAGGCAACCGAATGCTTCAGGTAAGCAAGACAAATCAGATAAGCAGGACACGAGCGTCACTAAGGAAATGCTTAAATCAATCAAAATAGATATTCCTAAGCTGAAAAAAGAGGCTGAAATGATAAGAAAAAGATTAATGAACTAACAAACAGAACGGATGCCTTTGAGGAGAGATGTGATTTAATCAAAGAGTCTCTCATAAAAGTTGAAGATTTAAGTGAGAGCAATGCCAACATTACCAATATCATCATAAATTTTTTATTTGTTCAGTTTAAAAAAATATTACAAAATAACAAGGTAGAACATTGCCAATAAGTCAACAACAAGGTTCGTGACCTGGAAAATACTTGCAAAAGAAATCATTTAAGACTAATGGGTGCACCCGAGAATGTGGAAGACAAGGACGTGATTGGCCTTTTACAAGATTTCTTACCACCCCTCCATAATTTTCAGTGGCCACGGTTACTACAATCAGAAAGGGCATACAGAGCTTTGAGGAAAAAAATCCAAAAATGGACAGAGACCTAGATCATTATAAAATGTCTCTGTTTTAATGTAAAGAAGGAATCTTGACTGTAGCCAGACAATGGAAAATGCTGATGTGGGGACAGGACAGGATCCATGTGTTTCAAGATTTTTCAACTGACTTCATTGAAGTAAGAAAAGCCATTACTGAAATTTATAAAATGGGCATCTAAAATCAACTAATCTGATTGGCTAACTGCTCTTAAAACCCGTGTCCTTATCACATGATATCATAGGCAACCGGCACTACTTGTGGCAACCAAACAAAGCGCACAAAAAAATTAATGCGTGGCACCGTTCTCCCAATGCAGCCCGTCACCTACTGAGCAACAGAACCACAACCGCTGCACTGGGAGAGTGGCACCAGTGTACCGCCAACACAAAAGAACACAACATCCCCCAAATTTCCTGTACCACCAAAAACTCTCCAGTCTCCAGACTTGCTACCTGTTCATTTTTTTTATGTCCCGTTTGCCCCTGGCCAGTGCACTGTACATCCATGTCTCGATTCCTCCCAGCATTTGAAAGCGAGCAGTAACAGTTACCACGTTAATCTGTATTCTCCCAGTCACCTCGCAACATCTGACACAAAACTAAAGTAAAAAAAACTCCACACAGCATGAATTACCGTTATTTCTTTAAATGCGAAGCACAAAATGAGTTTGTACAGTGGCTGCTGAGGGACATGCTCGCTCTCAGTCAGCAAGCCATTTAATTTAAATAAACACAGTAAAATGTCGAACCTAAAAAAAAAACAAAAAAAACGGCTTTCTCTTTTTTCAGGGAACGGGGAAGGAGGCAAGAAACACTGCAAATGTCAATTCCCAATGCCTGCAACTGAAACTGTCTCGGTGATTCAATGCCTGCAACTGAAACTGTCTCGGTGATTCAATGCCTGTAACTGAAACAGCCTGCGCAAAGTAAGAAATATTTAAAAAAAATGGGTTTGAATATGTGTCTGTGTGTGAAGTAAAAACATGGTTTGAATATTTTTCTGTGTGTGACTGATACTTGGGGACTGTAGACACAAACACTAGTCAAGCACCTACATTAAACATCTCCAGTAAAACACAATGGCAGGGACTACTTTTTATTATTTTTTTACTGTTCATATTATACTTTTTTTTTTATTTCCACTTTCTACTTTGTTTTTTCAATTAACTTCTTTACTAAAGTGCCCATTTTATAAGCGCAATAACACACTCCGAGGTGTGGTTTATCGCCTGATAAGAGCACGTCCAGTGGCATAAGGCACTCGGCGCAAGCGCCTTGTGCCTTAGTACACCCCTAGGCGTGCTCTTATCAGGTGATAAACCACACCTTGTCATGTGTTATTGCTTGCTTGTAGTGTCTTTCAGAAATTGTTCAATATTACTGTATATCCGGCTGTGCTTATGGTGTCAAGGGGTGGAGGAGTACATGCTTTACAGTCGGTGCAAGAAGCCTGGGAATTTACTGAAAAGCCATAGCTTTTTAAAAAATGGCTCTATGAACGCTAGGCAATCTGAAGTACAAGCAAGCACGAGCTCATCTACACTGGCACAAGACACACTGATATCTCAAGACCACAATCGTGATGCTCAGCCACAAAAACAGAACGGTGAGCAGTCATGTGGGCTGAGCCACAGACAAAACTATGCATGGTCATATAACAAAACCAATAGCAAACTTCCACCCTCATACAGGGAGAAAAAAATAGGTTTCTCACCTGTAACCGTAGTTCAAGGAGTGGTATATGGTTCACATCCACACTCTGGTAGTTCCACTGGAAGGATGTTATTGGCCAGAACGTCTTGAAACTAAGTTCTCCCCACCACCTGGGTAGTATAACCCTCAACTCTGCCCCATGACATCAAATCTTGCACACTGGAAGCAGGATCAGGTGCCACTTACCAGGGAAGGCGGGGTGGTTTTTGTGGATGTGAACAATATACTACTCCTAGAACTAGCTTCCCCTTCAAGACAGATACCATACACCAATATACTGTGCCACCCCTCCACTATCCTTTTTGAAAATGGTATATCCTAAGATTATTAAGGTCCCAATTATGGTTGCGTGTTGCCCACATTTCAGTAACCACTATGACTATGATATCTACATGACCCTCCTCTGCAATTGCCTGTATCTCCTTATCATAAGATAAACACACAGATCGCTGGTCATGTTGAATATTGCGGGCTGAGTGCAGTCCACCTAGGAAGTTCATACCCTCATGGATGCCCAGAAACGCACAAAAAGACACACTTGACTGCCAACTGAAAAAGTAGAAAACTTTAAACAAAACTGAAATTCAGGTATTTTATTCACAGATAACGAGAATGCAACCGTGATATCCAGGGGCTTTGTCTCAAAACTGAGGATTTGTCTGGTAAAAATTCAATATGAATATTAAGTGGAACTTATTTGAAAAGTATTGGGAAAATTTCCTGGCTGAGTTGTGTCTCCTGTGATTCCTGATGCCTGTAATAAAAAGTAAACAGTGGGCTCTCTGCCTCGCTCCCTGCTTCTCTGGCTCTCTGGTCCGGACAGTCAGAAGAATATATACCCACAGCCGATCCTTGAATACACTCTACAACCACGGAGGACCTGGAACTACAGTACACCGTACAACATGCACTAACACAATGGGAGGTTTCTGATATCTCTACCCCGGTAACTTAATTTTTATAATACAGTCTCCTAATAACTTTTTACCTTATGAAAACACCTAGTGCCGTGGTATTTTCAACATTTACAGGTTTCATACAGATAAGGCATATATATCAAGGTATTTTATGACAGAGCTACTGCATACTAAATCCAACAATGAGGAATACAGCCTGTTTTACATTAACTCAGAGGTCACCACAATAACCTCCCTGTATGGGGAAAAGGAAAAATTAAAGAGGACACAACAGCATAGTCAAGAAAGGGGAAGGGGCACCCATAGGTGGCCAACCTTATGGACTAGAAATTGTAACTGACAGATTAGGCTAAGAAACAGAAGAACTGTTGCAACAGATTTAAGAAAAGGTCGGTCCTCAAGAGTGGCAGGATCTTCCAGTCACATATCCCCCACCTTAACTCATTTGCTCGAGGTGGCCATTTTGGGTCAGATCTAACAATGGATGGTTCCAACCTCATATGATGTATATGGGAACAAATGTGTTAAGAGGGAAGCAGTTATTTCAGACTGCTTACCACCTTCCTGTCCCAGGAAGGGATGGAGCTTACACCCATCCATCTTCAGAAGTTCCGTCTCAGGGTCCCTATTAACGATAAACATTCCATCATAAACATAGTGGATATCACCATTCTTTACCCTGAGGCGTTAACACATTTCTCAACAGAGACTAATGGTACCTTCCTGCACTATATCTTTTCAGGGAAAAGTCCATCATATTTCATTGACATCAATTCCTGCACCATATCTAGACATGAAATCAGTATTTATAGTTTTGTCCCTGCTCTGTGGGACACAGTAAATTGATAAGGCTGAAGAGCGAAGTAACACCGCATTATACGGGGATTTTTTTTTTTTGTCTCATTTGGTGCAATCAGCAAAGGGGGTTGTGACAGGGTTGAATAAGGCCCTGCTCCATTTGTTATGCAAAAAGAGGATAAATGCAAGAATCTGTTCTATCCTTTCCTTTTCTGTCTCATCTGGTTGTGCAAACAAATTTTCTTGTGAGACCTAGGAACTGATCACTCTGACGGTTTTGCATTTCTCCGCCTCTCGCTATCTCTCAGCCTTCCCTTGCTATTTCTGTCTTTTCATCCCCCTTGCACATCTGTAGTTATAAAAATATATGTGGATCTGTGTGTAAAACTGTATGTGAAACTGGGATTCCTTTGTTTAAAACTGTATATAGTTATACTGTTGAAATGATTGCAAAAAACTATTTGGAACTCAAGGAGTTAACCTGAGATGCAACTGTTAAGCCTTTTACAGAGCTGTAAACAAGAGGTCAGTTCTGGGTCATTATGTTCTTTTTGCTGCACCTGCAAGACCATTGGAAACTGACAAGAATATTCTGTGAAAAAACACTGTCTCCTTAACGAGCTCACTGTAAAGGCTGGTTATAAAAAGAGCAGCAATGTTTTGCAAGAGAAAGAGACAGATTGGAAACTGAGAAGAAACACTCAGATTCAGAGGACTGTTTTCTCTGTTATACTGCCTTTGTAAATAGTTATACTGAATAATTTTTATTTTTTATTTTGTGGTGATTAATAATAAAACGCTAACTGCGAATTTTGAAACTGCTCCTGGTCTTCCTATGCTTCCTGACCTGTGCTTCGACGACAGATGGTGTCAGCCTAAGTGGAATTTACGCCATGCATACTCTAACCCAGGAGTTTTGTATGTGGGTACTAGACCTGGTACCAGGGAAGCATAGAAGAGTCGAGAAGTGCTTGGTCATCACCAATGGTAACTGTAAACAAAAAAGAAGGGGGTGTAAGACTCTGCCTTGATTTTAGGAAACGTTATAAAGTGTCAGAATCTGACAGTTATCCTATGCCCAAAATAGATGATTTGGTGGACAGACTGGGAAGTGCTAAGTATATCAGTACCCTCAATCTCACTAAGGGTTATTGGCAAATCCCCCTAGTTAAAGAATCCAGAGACAAAACTGCATTTGCCACTCCTATAGGATTCTATCAGATCACCACCATGCTATTCAGTTTACATGGTGCACCTGCTATATTCCAGCGGTACGTGGATGCAATTTTATCCCCTCACACTGGTTACTGTGCTGCGTACATGGATAATGTTGTGGTGTACAGTCCAGACTGGAAATGCCACCTGGAAAACCTACGAGCAGTTATCCAGTCTATCAAAAAGGCAGGTCTGACAATTAACCCTACCAAGTGTGCATTGGGCATGCAGGAAACCAGATATTTGGGCTATGTTTTGGGAAATGGAGAAGTCAAGCAAGGATTTCCAAGATAGAAGCTGTAGCTAACAGCCCTGTCCCCAAAACCAAAAAACGTCAGGTCATTTTTAGGGCTGGCTGGTTATTATCGGAGATTTGTTCCCAACTTTGCCGAGTTAGCTACTTCCCCTCACTGAACTCACAAAGAAACGATTCCCGAATAATGTGAAATGGACGCCAGAGTGTGATGAATCTTTTCGGGCCATTAAGGCTGCATTATGTTCAGCCCCTGTTTTAAGAAGCCCAGACTTTGAGAAACAATTTCTGTTACAGACTGATGCATCAGAAGTAGGCCCAAGTGCAGTCTTGAATCAGCATATAGATGGGAAAGAACATCCTATTCTATGCACAAGTAGGAAATTGCATGACAAACAGAAAAGGTACTCCACCATCGAAAAGGAATACCTTGCAGCAAAGTGAGCCATGGAGTCCCTTAAGTTTATTTCTAGTTCCTTACTAGGAGCGAACTTTATACTTGTAAAAGATCACAATCCTCTCTGTTGGCTTAACCAAATGAAGGATAAAAATTCTAGAATCACATGGTGGTACCTGGCACTACTGCCATTTAAATTTAAAGTGATGCACAAATCTGGGAAAGAGAATGTCAATGTTGATTTTCTGTCAAGATATGGATCAGAAATTGAGAATTCCGAAGGTTGAAAAAATGTGTGAGTTTAAATTTTACTGTTTGCTATACTGCATATGCACAGAACTGTAAAGACTATAAGCTACTGTAATGTTAAAGGAAAATTTAATAGAAAGTTCTAGCAACCTGTTTTTGTAAAACAGGTTCCCTCTTGGGGGGGGGGGAAGAGTATGTGACAGGGTTGTATAAGGCCCTGCCCCACTTGCTACAAAGAAAGTGGTTAAATGCAAGGATCTGGTCTATCTTCTTTTCCATCTCATCTGTCTGGTTGCATAACCACATTTTCTTGTGAGACTTGGGAAATGATCACTCTGACAGTTTCGCATTTCTCTGCCTCTCGCTGTCTCTCTGCCTTCCCTTGCTTTTTCCATCTTTTCTTCCCCCTTGCATATCTGTAGTTATAAATAATATATGTGAATCTCTGTGTAAAACTGTATGCAAGACATGGATCCCTTTGTTTAAAACTGTATATAGTTTTACTGTTGAAATGATTGCAAAAGGCTATTTGGAAGTCGTTCCCACATCTGGCACTTGGGTTAATATCCCAATACTGACACTGTAGTGCAGCATGAGGGGGGTGCTGCACTTCTGAGGTGCCATCTTTCGGATGAGACGTTAAACCGAGGCCCCATCTGCCTGGATTGGTGGTAGTTCAGGTGGATGCTAAAGATCCCATGGCACTTATCGAAAAAGAGTAGGGTAATTTTCCCGGTGTCCTGGCCAAATTTCTTCCATTCACCAAAAATACCACCAACAGTTTAATCTGGTTCAATTTCAGTTGCTTACCATCTGTATCCCCCTCCCCCGGTTGCCCCTGAAAAAGGGACTTCTAGGCTCAGTGGGCTTACCGGGTCAACAAAATTCAATAAATAAATAATAAGTCAATGAGTTAACCTGAGATGCAATTTTTAAGCCTTTTGCAGAGCTGTAAATAAGAGGTCAGTTCTGGGTCAGTATGTTCTTTTTGCTGCATCTGCAAGAACATTGGAAACTGTGAAGAACATTCTGTGAAAAAAGTCTCCTTAACGAGCTCCTGCAAAGACTGGTTATAAAAAGAGCAGCACTGTTCTGCAAAAGAGAAAGACTGAGATTGAAAATTGAGAAGAAACACTCAGATGAAGGACTGTTTTTTCTTTGTTTGTACTGCCTTATACTGAATAATTTTTTTAATAATAAAATGCTATTTGCAAATTTTGAAACTGCTCCTGGTTTTCCTATACTTCCTGACCTGGGCCTCAACAATAGGGATTACAAGGGAGCAGGAGGGGGGTGCTCAAGGTTAACAGGGGGGAAAGGGGCAGACTTGATGGGCCAAGGGGTCCTTTTCTGCTGTCAGGTTCTATGATTCTATGATCAGTTACGACCTTAAATTCAGCCCTCTACAGGTAATATTTCAAAGACATAACAACCCACTTCAGAGCTAAGCATTCTTCCTCTATGGTAGCAAATCATTTCTTCCTTTCATGTAACTTCCTGCTCATATACAGTATATGATCGGATGTTCTTCCTCATCTATTTTCTGAAATAAGACTTCCCCAATACCATTCTCTGATGCACTGGTCTGGATCTCAAACACTTGGTTGAAGTCCGGGCTTTTCAGTACAGCAGCTGTACACAGAATGGCTTTGATATTCCTAAAAGTCTCATCATATATAAGGGTCCACGGAACCTTATTCAGGCACCTCTTTTTAGTGAGATCAGTCAAAGGATTGGCAGTGGCTGAGCAATTAGGACTAAATCTCCAGTAATAACCAGCCAGGCCTAGTAAAGCCCTCACATGCTTTTTTTGTGGCAGGTATTGGGCTGTTTGCTACTGCTGTAACCTTCTCTACCTTAGGCTTCACTTGTCCATTGCCCAAAATGAACCCTAGGTATTTTGTTTCCGTCTTGGCTAGGGCACACTTAGCAGGGTTAATGGTCACTCCTGACTCCTTTATTGCTTGCAGTACCTGGGGCAAGTGTCTAACAAGGGATTCCCAGGTAGGGCTGAATATGAGCACATCATCCAAATAAGCAGAACAGTACTCAGTGTGTAGTCTTAGTATGTGGTCCATAAAACGCTAAAAAGTGGCACTGTGACAAACTGGTATAAACCAACTGGGGTGCTAAATGCGGTTTTATCTTGTGAATCAGGTGACAAGTGGATTTGCCAATATCTCTTAGTAAGGTCAAGGATGGAGATGTACTGTGCATTGCCTAGCCTATTAATGATGTCATCTATTCAGGGCATTGGATAGCCATTGAATAGTGACTCGTTGTTAAGCTTCCTAAAATCTAGGGATAGACATATCCCACCCTCTTTCTTGTCCACTATGACCAGGGGTGAAGACCATGCACTCTTTGAGGGCACAATTATGCCTAACTGCTCCATTTTTTTTGACTTCCTGAATCAACTCATCCCTCTCCTTCATGGGCAATCTGTAGGGCTTTTGGTGTATTGGCTTGCCTTGCATGGCAGTTATGGCGTGCACAAATCCTTTGGCCCTCCCCGGGATGTTTATCAATATGGGCTCAAATTCTTGTAATACTCCCTGCAAATCTTTCTGTTGTCGAGGCTCCAATTCAGGACTTACCTGGATCTTCCCCAACTGTCCTGAATACTCTAGCCTTTTGTAGGCAACCTCCAGCTCTGATTCCCTAACTTCAGGATGGATAGAAACGGAGGGGTTAGACTTCTCACACCATTTCTGAAGGAGGTTCACATGGTAAATTTCTGGGGGTGGGGGGTGGCTCTTTCCTGGCATGCTAACCTCATAATTCACTGCTCCTGTTTAACTCAAAATGGTGAAGCGGCCCTGCCATTTCATGAATAGTTTGTTCTCTGTGGAGGGAAGAAGTAACACTTTGTCCCGACTGAAATGTTTTAGTCTTCAAACCCTGGCAGTAACTTTCTTTCTGCAAGTCTTGTATTCTGTTCTAAGCTCTGGTGTGCCAAGTTGATATACCTCACCAGGCGTCTGCATAACTGAGTCATGTATTTTACGACATTAAGCTGTCCCACCTCCTTCCTTTCTTCCCAGCGTTCTTTAACCACATCCAGTGGCCCCCTCGGGTTCCTCCCATACAATAATGAAACAGAGAAACCAGTGGATGCTTTGAGGGATTTCTCTGCAAGTGAAAAGTAAATAGTGGAGGTACCTATCCCAATCTTTACCCTCTTCTTTTACATACTTCCTCAATATTCTCTTTAATGTCTGATTAAACCTCTCTATGAGGATGTCAATCTGTGGGTGGTGTGGGGAAGTATGCACTGCTACCATGCCCAGCAGACAGTACAATTCTTTTAGCAGGTGTGCATTAAAATTATTCCCCATATAAGTATTTCATGGGGGATTCCCATGCGATTAAATACCTTTGTTAGCTCCACTGCTATCCTCGGGGTGGTGACAGTTCTCATGGGGATAGCTTCTGTGTAGCAGGTAGCATAATCACATATGACTAGCACAAAACTGCTACCCTTGGAGCTCTTTTCCACAGGGCCCACTACATCCATGGCTATCCTGTCAAAGGGGTTAGTCACAATGGGGATGGGTTGTAGTGGTACTCTCTACCCCTTTTTCCTGCCTGAGCTACTTTCTGACATTCAGCACATGCTTTACAATACTCAGCTATGTTCTTGTGGATATGGGGGCCAATAAAACCTGGGTAATATCCTATTCAAGGTGCTATCTCTGCTTGCATGGCCTGCTAAAGTGATGTCATGCACCAGACACATAATTTGGGAGCGGAATTTTTCTGGAACCATTAGTTGGTCTACTACCGCTCCAGTTCTGGGGTTAGTACATTCTCTGTACACTATTCCCTGTTTTACAACAAACTGAGGTGCACCTTTTTCCACTCCCTTCCCCACCTGTGAAAAAAAAGGTTAAGTGAAGGGTCTGCTTTTTGCTCATGCTGCATATCACATTTAAAACTCCGTCAGAGGCTTGGGCTCTATTACAAAATAAAGCACTTTCTCACAAGTGATTCTAAAAAGAAGCTGGTCCAGGCCACATTTCTATCAGTATTAGATTATGCAGATTTCCTATATGGTCGTTGCCCCAACTCATATCTGAGCAAACTGGACACACTTTACCATAGAGCCTTGAGGTTTATTACAGATCTTCCTCTCAGCACTCACCACTGCTCGCTTTATGCTGCAGTTGGATGGACCTCGCTCCAATTTAGAAGAGACAGGAATGCCACACTATGGACTTATAGAGCGATATCAAAGATGCTACCAAATTACGTCTCAGACTGCTTCACACAAATCACATCAAGTAAAAATGCCTTAAGAAGTCTAAACTTCATCATGCTTAAAGTGCCCAAATTCAATTCTCGATATGGCAGATCTGCTATCAGCTATGTCTTATCTGCTTTATGGAATATGATGCAGAAGACCCTGAAAGTGAACAGATGCATCTCATTTACATCCTTTAAATATCTGTATTCGAGGTTTATCAAAGAAAAATGTAATTGTTTCCACAAACAGTAGAGTATTCTTAATCTTATCCATCTCCCTTCCCAGATAGCCAACTCACTGAAGGTATCAACCTTTACTAAGAGTCACCACCCCTCACACTCCATGCACCCCTCCTTTCCATCCTCCTCCCCATAATCCCTCGTCATATATCACAGCCCTATACCCCTGTTATACAAACCCCCCAGTGCCGCCCTCCTGCCCTCTTCATAAGGCCCACAGTTTATCCGTTCCACAGTATAGGCCCCCACCATCTTCCTCCTCCCCCACCAGCCAGGCACACCACTTCCCGCTCCCCTTCCCCTCACCCCTTATTACCACTACACCTGAATTTAATGTATAGTCTGATTAGAATGTATCCTTAGACTGTGTGTATACTGAATATTCTATGTAGTATCCTACAGTGTGTGTATATTGAATATTTTTTATGTATCCATGTAAATTGAACCTTGACCTTACCAGGTCCATCTTGCAAATGAGCTGTGCTCAACGATGTTCGCCTGGATAAATAAAGATCTGATTGACTTGATTGATTGAAAAGTGTGTTCCATGTCTGGCTGTACACCAGCATGAGTATCAATCCAGTCCTTCTTTAGCTTCCTCTTCTCTGCCTTAGTTTTATGGTCCTTGCCAGGATCGCCAAAAACATCATCATCAAACGGGAACACAGATGGTAAATATCCCTATTTGACTTGCGCTCTGATGGTTACGGCAACTACAGCAGAGTCCTGGGTGGCATGACAATGTATAAATAATGCAAAGTCTGGGTGGTCAAGCAAGATAACTGGCACAGGTAGGCGAGGTACCAACCCCACTTCTACTTCATGTGTCTTTTCTTGAGCATTTGTATGGTGGCTGTAGGGTAGCAATGGGTATCTCCATGCACACAGATGACTGCTGTATCTGGCCCTTTATTATTCCCAGTCACCAGATCTGCTCGCACAAGAGTCTGGCAGCTCCCTGAATCAATCAGTCCCATCATCATCTGTGATCCAATCTGCATAGTAGCCATAAAGTGACCCCAGTTCACTAAGGCTACATGAGCTGTCACTTTCTTTATACTAGGACAGTTTCCCTTCTTTTGGCACCATGACATACAACCTCTGCTACTGGAATTAGCCCCGCTCTCCATTCTTGTTTCACCGGGGCTGGATTTCACAGTTTATAAGTAAAAGGGCTCCTTACCGGATTGCTGGTGGTTGCAGCTGCTGCTGTCCCTTGGAACCACCTCCAGGTCTGGACTGTCGGGCTGCCAGGAAGTCTTCCGCCCACGTGATGGTTTTATCAGCAGAATTAGGATTATGCTTCCGAACCCAAAGTGGTACATCCTGGGGTAAAACTTTATTGAACTGTTCAATAATTACCGCCTCCAGAAGTTGGTCCTTGCTCTTATCTGGCTGCAACCATTTGTAGCAGAGCTCCTTGAGATGGGCATAAGTCTCTTGGGAGTATCCAGTGACTGCATTTTAAAAAACCTAAACTGCTGGTGATAGGTTTCAATGTTTATGTCATAGCGCCCGAGGATCTCCTGCTTCACACGGTCATAGTCCTGTGCCTCTTGGGAGTCCATATGGCTATAAACCAACTGGGCACTGCCTGTCAGGTGTGGTGCCAGTCAAACAACCCACTGTTTCCTTGGTCATGTGTATGTTCGAGCAATCCTCTCAAACGTTGTGAGGCAGGCTTCAATGTCATCACTGTCCAAAAGTTTACACAGTTTAATGTCTTTTGGGCTACTGGCTCCTTCTGTTTGCCCTGCATTGATGGCATGCAAGACCCTCATGGTATCCGCCCATTTGGCATCTTGACTTCTCCACTCAGTGACTCTCTTTCCATCTGCATCTGTTTTATGTAGACCCATTTCAACAATTTCCCTATGTCCTCAGGTGGAGCATCTTCAAGAGGAGGTAGTTCCCTTGATTCTTCCTCATCCCCTTGCATCTTTTCGTCATTTTCAGGCTTGGCCTTTCTCCGAGCTCCCAGGTCCAGTCCAGGCAGCAGCTTCTCTCCCAGTCTATCGGCCATGTTTCTGGTCAGACCTCCACGGACTATCTTCTCCAGGTTCTCCTCTGGCGAATCCTGGTGTGTCAGTCCACCTGACATATCTAGGCGATTTCTGCCGGAAAATGTCCCCCTAGTCCAATTCAGATGTTTCCAGCAAGTTATCCCACTTCTAACACCAAGTCTGTGGAGAATTGTGAGATGACAGATGGACCAGACACAGAAAGTACAGTTACGTAAGAACTTACCGTAACAGCAGATCTTCGAGAGAGGCTCTTGCAGTAGGTAACTACATATAGGACTGAAGCCGGCAGCCAGCAGGACCCCACAGAAAAATTTCTAGCTAGCAGTCTCTGACGAGGGACCGCCCCCACGTCAGGTGACCGGCGTCCGGAGACGTCGGTATAAAGGGGCAGTCCCTCACGCCCACCTTCCAGTTCTTTTCTGCCACGGGTCAAAGAGACCGGACGAGAGAGAAGTGAATATTTCCCTCATTGGAAAAGGAGCTGAAAAAGCTTAGGGGGATGGAGGGCCGGAAGGTATTACCTACTGCAAGAGCCTCTCTTGAACATCTACTGTTACGTTAAGTTGTTACGTAACTGTGCTATCTTACTTCGAGAGGGCTCTTGCAGTAGGTAATTACATATAGGACTGAGTCCCAAGCAGTCTGGAACAAGAAGCAGCACACGAGAGGAGGAAAGCTATTCACAGTAGATCCTCTAGCTGTGAAGGCCTTAAGAAAGGAGGCCTTGCAGAACAGCAAGCCCGAAGCCTGCTCTACGGCGAGAGGCAATATCCAAACTGTAATGTTTTGTAAAGATATGGACAGAAGTCCAAGTGGTGGCAGCACAGATGTCTGCCGCTGACACATTCTTGAAACAAGCCGCCGAGGCAGCGACTCCTCTGGTGGAGTGTCCGCTCACTTGACCCGGAAGGGTCTTGTTGTACTTGTCATAACAGAAGGTGATGCAATGTGCCAACCATTTGGACAGGCATTGCTTAGAAACAGCATTGCCTTCTCTTTTGTGGGCAAAAGAGACAAACAGTTGGTCAGTCTTTCAGAGATCTTTTGTTCTGTTAGTATAGTATCTCAGAATTCGGTGAACGTCCATAATGTGTAACGGATACTCCCCCTGATTAGAGTATTGCGTAAAGAAAGCGGGTAACTCTATGGACTGGTTCAATGTAGATTCCGCTACCACCTTGGGGAGAAACTTAGAATTGATGTGCAGAGCCACACGTTCCTGGTGAAAAATCAAGCATGGGATTTTACACATTAGGGCCTGGAGCTCGGAAATCCTCCAAGCAGAAGTAATGGCCACTAGGAAGAGTGTCTTCCATGAAAAGAACTTCAAGTCTGCTGAGGCCGCCGGTTCAAAAGGAGGCAAAGTAAGCTTCTCAAGAATGAAATTCAAATCCCAAGGAGGGGTGGGGACTCGGATAGGGGGTCTCAAGTGAAGAACCCTTCTGAGGAAAGTCTTAAAGACTTCCAGATGACCAAGCATCCTGTCTGCAAAGGGAACACGGTAGGCCAAAATGGTCGCCATGTGAACTTTCAGAGACGAGTGACTAAGACCCAGATCAAAAAGATGGCACAGGTACTCCAGCAGCTGCCCAACAGAGCACGAGAAAGGCTCGAAGTCTTTTGAAGCTGCCCAGATTGTGAACCGTTTCCACTTCATGGCATAGGTAGACCTAGTAGAGGCCTCTAGCCTCCACCAAAATCTCAGCCACCTGGGGTGAAACCCCACATCGGACTCGAGCTATGTCTGCAGGAGCCACGCATGAAGTTGAATGGACTTGAGACCTGGATGGACCAGGGTCCCCTGATCCTGGGTCAGTAAAAGTCATGTCAGAGGAAGAGGAGGTTCCTCTGAGTATTGTTGCAGAAGAGAGAGAAACAAACTTGCCTGGGCCAGAAAGGAGCGATCAGAATCATTCGTGCTCCTTCTGAACCGAGTTTCCGCAAGACTCGCGGGATCAGAGGAATCGGGGGAGGCATAGACGAATCTGTCCTTCCAATTTAGAGATAGAGCATCTCTCCAAAAAAATGCCTCGCTCTTGAACGAGCGAGCAAAAGTCGGGAAGCTTTGCGTTTAGAGGTGAAGCAAACAGGTCCACCTGTGGTGTTCCCCAATGCAGGAATATATTGTCTAGGATCCCCTGATCCAGTTCCCACTCATAAGCTTGAGCAGACAAGCGACTTAGTTTGTCTGCTAGGGTGTTCTTGACCCCTGGGACATGAACTGCCATGAGGTGAAGGTTGTGTTGTGCTGCCCAATCCCAAACTCTCATCGCTTCCCTGCAAAGAGGGTAGGAACGAGTCCGTCCCCATTTGTTGATGTACCACACCACACACATTGTCAGTCTGGACAGCTAAGTGGCTGGGAAGAAGATGCAGATGTAGAGCCTGGAGAACATAAAGCATAGCCCGAAGCTCGAGCATATTGATGTGAAGAGTTTTTTCGAGCTTGGACTAAGAGACCTAGGTCCTGTGAGGACCAAGATGGGCTCCCCAACCTTCGCCCAAGGCATCTGTGGTCAGAGTCTGGGAGAGGGGAGGAAGGAAGAATGGAACTCCCCGAAGAAGGTTCTCTCAAACCATCCACCACTGCAAGTCTCGAACCATGGGGGAGGAGACTAGGACCAACTGGTCCAAGTCGTCCACCAACTGATTCCATTGAGAGCAAAGCGTCCACTGAGACACCCTCATGTGGAGCCGAGCGCAAGGGACAGTTGGGATAGCAGCTGCCATAAGCCCGAGGAGGCGAAGAGCCGACCTTGCACTGACCCGCCTGCGGCCGGACAACAGGCTTACCTGAGTCTGGAGTGTGGCCGCCCTGTCCAATGGCAGGAAGGCCCTGCCCAGGATCGCCCCAATAAACTGGAGCCTCTGGGATGGGATCAAGTGAGACTTGGAATGGTTTATGGTAATACCCAGACAGGTAAAGACCTGCTGGGTAAGGGAAAGGAAGCACAGGAGTTCCTCCCCGGATGAGGCCGCCAGGAGACAATCGTCCAGGTATGGGAAACCCTGCACCTCCCGGGTATGCAGGTAGGCCGCTACCACTGCAAGGCATTTGGTAAATACTCGGGGAGCCGAGAAAAGGCCAAATGGGAGTGCCTTGAACTGGCAGTGGGCCCCCTGAAAAGCAAAACGGAGATAACTGTGGTGAGACGGGCAGATAGATATGTGCAGGTAAGCATCCTGCATATTCAGGGAGCACAGCCACTGACCCAAGCAGAGGAGGGGCAGGAGACTCTGCAGCGAGAGCATCCTGAACCTCTTGTATTCCACACATAAGTTCAGGGAACTGAGATCTAGAACAAGCCTTACATCTCCTGTCTTCTTCGGGACCAGGAAGAAGTGGGAATAGTAACCTGTTCTCTGTAGAAGAAGGGGGACGGGCTCTATCGCCTCTTTCAGCAGAAGTGCTGAAATCTCTTCCTGGACCAGAAGAAGATGTTCCCGAGAGTACGACGATCTTGGGGGAGGGTGACGAGGTGGTTTCTGTAGAAACTCTATTGAGTGTCCTTCTGCGATTAGCTGGAGCACCCATGAATCTGATGTTATCCTCTCCCAGCCCGGGAGGTGGAGGGAAAACCTCCCTCCTACCGGTTCCTCCAGGAAGTCCGGAGACTGTGGCAGAGGGAAGGAGTCAGGTGGTGTGGGGCAGCGCCGCAGCTGAAGCACCCGCTGCTTTTTTGGGCACGGGGGCTTGGCAGCTGGGGGGGCCTGACGTTTAGTGGCCCGCTTTCCCTGGGGTTTCGCTTTGGGCCGATTCCATCTGCGAAAGGGACGGCGCTGTGTTTGATGGGGATGATACACAGAGTCAACAGACTTCAGTGCCATCCCCTTCTCCTGCAGGTCGGTGATGATGTCCTTGACATCACCCCCAAAGAGCACCGAACCCCCGGAAGGGCGCTTCCTGAATGGCGGACTGCACTTCTGGGACCAACCCTGACACATGGAGCCAAGCATGACGTCGTAAGCCTATGGCGAAAGCTGAGCTCCTACCAGGGACTGCATCGTAAGTCGCACGAAGCGTGTGCCGACTGGCCGAACGTGCAGAGCGGACAAGGTCAGCCCCTTCCTGCTTGACTTAAGAGTCCGGAAGGAAGTCCAATTTGGATTCCACCTCACTAAGAATTGCCTTCTGGTAATCCCCCATGTGACCGACATAATTCAGGGCCCTAATACCCAGAGTGGAGGAAGTGAAAATCTTCTTGTGATACTGGTCCAGAAGACGGGATTCTTTGTCAGGTGGAGATGAGCTGTTTTGGGTGAGCTGACTGGCCATGAGCGGCGCTAATCACGACCGAGTCAGCGCGAAGGTGAGAATCTAAATAGTCAATACCCTCGGGAGCCTGATATAGCCTGTTTGACTTCCTAGGAAGTGGGACTAAAGCCGACAGCTGTTTCCATATGGTGGTAATAAGGTTGGCATGAGGCTCAATCCAGGGTGGCACCAAGGTGGGAGCTGTCACAGGCAGATCCAGATGCTCAGCGAGTTTTTTACGCTGGGGGTCTGGCTCCAAGGATTGCCACTTATGGACCTCCTGGATTTTACGTAGCAACTCTGTAAAGGAAGGATCCTCCGGAGGAGACTTCAGAGGAGTCCTTGGCCTGGGCTTAAATGGAAAGCGTGGCTCGTCGTCTTGCTCGGAACAACCGTCGGAAGCATCTGAGGTGTCCAAGGAAGAAGAAGATGAAGATGAAGATGAAGAAGACGCCATCTCCCGGCGAGGGGGACGAACAGACCCCTTCGGAAGCCCTCGGGGAAGCGTGTCCTGCCCCTCTCTGGACCCAGAGGGTTTAGCTCTGGTGTCCGGAGGTGGGGAGGGAGTTTGTCGTCATGGGCGTGCGAGGAACCGGACGGCACCATCGTCGAAAGACGACTCTCCACGTCCCTGGTGAGCTGGCCCCACGGGTAGGTCTGGGCAGAAGGCCTGGAGGGCCCAGCGTTGGGGTGGCATCTGGGAGCGGGATGTCGCTCGGAGTTGGCAATACCATCGTAGGAGCCGGTGTCTGGGGAGCCGTCAGATCAGTTGGACCAGCAGGTGGACAGTCTGATGGAGGTGGAAGAGGAACCTCAATGTCGCCCGGGGATGGGGGAGAGAAATTCATGGGGTCAGGCTGAGGAGACCCAGGGTCCCCGGAGGGCAGCAAAGGCTGCAGAGAGCCAGGGACGATGGACATGGGAGGATCCGGCGTGGGCTCTGCTGCTGTGCGGACGTCGGGTGAACCAACATTCAGCTTATCAGTGGGATCCGGGCGGGCACTGGAGGAGCCGGCGTCCAACTTCACGGACCCATCCCCGGAGGCAGACCGTGATGGAGGAGCTGCCTGGTCGGGCGGAATAGGGCGCTGCAGGGCATCGAAGGGCTGACATCCGGCTTATGGGAGCTGCTCACACCAGTAGGCCGTGCAATTACGGCTTTACCGGGAGCGGAGGCCTCCAAAAGCCAGGAGGCGCCCGAAGGGCCTGAGCGTGAGCCAGACGGGCAGGCTGACGCTGCCTTAGAAGCCTCTAAAGCGGCCTGGAGCGGTCCCCCGGGGGGCGTTACCTGTAACATGGCGACTCCTGAAGAAGTCACAGTGGATGAGGAGCCCTTGTCCCGGTGCTTCTCCTTATCTTTTTTCTTGGGATGGCCTTCAGGGGAAGTGGACACCTGCCGGAGCTTTTTCAATTCCGTCTCCATGGAGCTCATTTTCTTTTTCAAAATATGGGCCTCCAAGGACTGCCGTCGCCTTCTTCGGGTGGCCGCGTTGAAGCTGAGGCAGTGCTGGCACTTCTCCACCGGATGGTCAGGGCCTAGGCAAAAGAGGCACAGGGAATGGCCGTCCTTGTGCGGGAGTTGGGCGCAGCATAAGTCACACTTGTTTTTGTGCTCGGAGGGTGTAGGGTACGACATACACCGACAAATACCTGACGAATGATGAAAAAAAAAAATCAAAAAATACTTGGTAAGAACCGTGATAGAGGCTGCGAACCACAGAGCACTTTACAGCGCTGGCATGAGCTATACTGTGGAAAGAACTAGAAAGGCGGGCTTCAGTCCTATATGTAATTGCCTACTGCAAGAGCCCTGTCAGTAAGATCTTCAGGTTCAACACAATCTCTGTATGACGCTTATTTAAAACAAAGGGAATAACCTTAAGCAATGGCATATCACTTCTTCAATACATCAGTTTACAGCAACAGACTATGCATGTCCTTACTCTGCACTTAGTCAGCACCTGATTGTCACAAACGCACTCCGCAGGTCAGGCCCTCTTCTCCCACAGTGCCAAACCTCGAAGTGCAATATGTGAGCAGGAGACAAACAGGGTAACCCTCCTGCCTGTTTTGGGTCCGAATCTCCTACTAGACTCGAGTCCCGCAGTCAAATATGAACCTTTTATCGCTAGCACACCTAGTTAACAGGCTCAGATATACACTCTCTTCAGGGGATGCAGTGCAATACTTCACCCAGTGGGCACCAGCCTGATTCACAAGGCTACTCTTTACTCAATTTGAGACCTAGGTATATTCTTCCCGTAGCAAGATAGTAACACATTTTTAAGCCCTTAACAGTTGTCAGAATTATTAACACTTTTCCAGCATTCACATGCAAAAGAAACTGAGAAAGGCACAGGCAGAATTTAAAGAAAAATAATGTTTAGTAAAAATGAAAAAAAAAATAGATAAAATACAAAACACAGAACATATACAACTGGGTTTACAATCTTTTGAAGTAAATGGATAACTATACAAAAACGCCTTATTACTGAATTTCTACTACCCTAAGTTTCAAGTAATAAACAGATGGCTGAAATTTACCTATAGTGCTGTGCGAGGTTGTCAGGAGTTCCAAGGTAAATTTGTCAAATGCCCATAAACCAAAAATCAAATGCAATATTTTCTCCCTGCTGGCTGGTAATATCTTTCTTTCAAACTCTTCCTCCCTCATGACACTACTCACAGATGCTGGCTGTGAGGTCACTCAAACCTGAGAACTTGAATTAATTTTATCAGTCACATGTCTCAGCCCACTGCTAAAACATTCCAAAAAAAACATATATATCTTTCTTTTTAATTAGTGATGCTTTATGACAGATAGAGTTATCCATTTGATATCTCCACAAGCTTCCTGGCCTTCAAAGTAATTGTAGTTTTACAAGCTAATAGGAATCACAACATCACACATACCCCCAATGCAAAGCATCATGGGATGTATATGCAAATCACCATGACATTTTAGGCTGGTTCAGCTTAAAGCAGGAATGTGTGGTGCCAAAGGGCCTCACAAAACAATCTGTAAATTACATGCATTTTAACACAACGCAGGTTTTCTGATATCTCTACCTCGGTAACTTAATTTTTATAATACTGTCTCCTAGTTACTTTTTACCTTTATCAAAAATACTTAGTACCATCGTATTTTCAACAGTTACAGGTTTCATACACCTAAGGCATATACATCAAGGTATTTTATGACATAGTAATACTGCATACTAAATCCGACAATGAGGAACACAGCCTGTGGTTTTATATCAGCTCGGCAGTCACCACAATAATCTCACTGTACGAGGACATGAGAGGGAAAAGGAAAAATTAAAGAGGACACTATAGCATAGTCAAGAAAGGGGAGGGGGCACCCATAGGTGGCCAACTTTATGGACTAGAAATTGTAAAGGATAGATTAGGCTAAGAAGTAGAAGAACTGTTGCAACAGATTTAAGAAAAGGTTGTTCCTCAAGAGTGGCAGGATCTCCCTGTCACACCCTCTCAGTCTCTCTCTCCCTCTCCTGCCACATACGGGTGAGGAAAAAGGGTCCCACCAGAAAGAGGTGGAAAGGAGATTCACCCTGCTAGGCGAGCCCCATCAAGTTCCAAGTGAAGGGAGGGCTGCTTGAATCTAATCCCACCAACAGGTGGATGAGCTAGAGGACTGACCTCTCCAAAAAGGGGAAGGCAGGCGATCCGGGGGGAACCCCCACCCCACAGGCAACCGAGAAGTAGGTTACCTACAAGTATGAAAAGGAGCCAGGTAGGGCTTCAAGAGACAGGGGAAGAAGAAAAAAGAGGGTCCCAGAGCCCCGCTGACCAAACTGGGGACCCATGAAGAAGGCAATTGTTGGAACTCTAGGCAAGAAAAGAAAAAGGGGGGGGTGGGGCCTCAAGAGAAGCCAAGTAAAAATTCCTGGTCAGGTTGCCGTCCCAAGGAGGTCCCAGGCTGTACAGTGCTCTGAGGAGCCCCTGGGAAAAGAGGGCAAGAGCACCTGCTTGCCCTCTCCCTAGAACTGGCCCCCTGGTGCTTCAAAGGAAGGGTCAGGGGAACCAAAGGTGCCAGAGGGATTAGACCTGCAATTGGCCTCAATTAGGGAGAAAGCAAGCAGGGAGGAGGCACTGCCCAATAGACTGGAGCCCAAGCAGGAATGGTGGGCGGGAAGCAGTGATGAATGGTGAAGATATATCAGAAGATAGTACAGTTATGTAGGAACTTACCGTAACAGTAGATCTTCGAGAGAGGTTCCTTCAGTAGGTCATCACATTTAGGACTGACGCCACCTGGCGTCGGGTCGCACGGCAGACTTTTCTAGCAATACCTGATGGGGGACCACCCAACCGGCGTCACGTGACTGACGTCAGCCACTAAGGGTGACTGTATATAGTGGGCGGTCTCCACACCCGCCCTCCAGTTCTCCCGCCGGAGGCAGGAAGAGGCCATACAGCAGGTGTGAACAGGAAGTGGAGTCCCTGTAAACCAAATTAGGGGAAGGAGGGAGGGAAAAATATGACCTACTGAAGGAACCTCTCTCGAAGATCTACTGTTACGGTAAGTTCCTATGTAACTGGACTATCTTACTTCGACAGGTTCCTTCAGTAGGTCATCACATATAGGACAGAGTCTCAAGCAGTCCCTCCAGAGAGAGACTGAGAAAACTAGGGAAGCAGAAAACTAGCTCCAGCAGAACAACTGAAGTCCAGAAAGGATCCAGGTTAGGACAAAAGGCCTTGCAGGACAGCTAATCCAAAGCCGGCCCTCCACCTAGACTGTAGTGTTTGGTAAAGGTGTGGCCAGAACTCCAAGCAGCAGCAGCACAAATGTCCGCTGCAGAAACGTTTCGAAGGATGGCCTCTGAGGCAGCCATGCCCCTAGTAGAATGACCTCTTATGGAACCCGTAAGAGGTTTGTCATACTTCTGGTAACAGTACTGAATGCAGATTCCTAACCATTTGGAAAGGCCCTGCTTAGAAACCGGTTTGCCCCGAGACCTAGGGGCAAAGGAGATGAATAGCTGATCACAAGAGCGAAGCTCTTTAGTCCGGTGAGTACAGCACCGGAGGATCTGATAGACATTCATCATGTGAAGGAATGCCTCACCTATGTTGGAAGGGGACGAATAGTAAACCGGAAGCTCTACTGATTGGTTCAGTGTGGATTCCGACATCACTTTGGGAAGGAACCTCGGGTGCATCCTAAAGACCGCCCGGTCCTTGAGGAAAATCAAGTAGGGCTCCTTTCAGACCAGAGCATGAAGCTCCAAAATCCTTCTGGCGGAGGTGATAGCCACCAGAAAAAGCGTCCTCCAGGAAAGGAAGTGCAGATCACAGTCCATAGCTGGTTCGAAAGGAGGCAGGGTGAGCTTTTTCAGAACGAAGTTTAAGTCCCAAGGTGGAGTTGGGCTACGGATGGGGGGGTTTCAGATGGAGGATGCCTTTCAGAAAGGTCTGTGAGACCTCCAATTGAGCCACGGGTTTACCATTCACTAGCTCGTGGTACGTGGAAATGGCCAAGATATGGACCTTCAACGAAGAATAGGATAGACCAGAGTCTGATAAATGAAGGAGGTATTCCATGAATTGAGGGGCTGAACAAGAGAAAGGGTCCCAACCCTGGGTGGAAGCCCAGATCGAAAACCGCTTCCACTTCATAGCATAAGTGGAATGGGTAGACGGTTTCCTGGCCTTGATGAGGACCTGAGCTACTCTAGAGGAGACCCCAAAGCGAGAAATAGCTATGTCTGAAGGAGACATGCATGAAGATGCAGGGTCCTGAGTCCAGATGGACCAGCCTGCCCTGATCTTGGGTCAGGAGGTCATGGGTCAGTGGAAGTGGAACTGGTGGTTCCCTGGAGAGCTGCTGTAACAGCGGGAACCAAATTTGTCTTGGCCAGGGGAGCAATGAGGATCATTTTTGCTCCTTTGGCCTGAAGTTTGAGGAGAACTCTCTGTAGAATGGGAAATGGAGGGAAAGCATGCAAGAATTTCCCTGTCCAGGATAGACAACACACATCGTTCCAAAAAGCATGTGACTCTGAAACGAGCAAACAAAACATGGGAAGTTTTGCGTTGGCTTGGGAGGCGAAGAGGTCAATTTCCAGACACCCACAATTTTGGAAGATGGACACTGCCACTTCCTGATGTAATTCCTATTCGTGAGCGAGGGTTCGAGTTCTGCTGAGGGAAAACCCGACGCGAAAGAACTTTCTCGGCGATCACTACTGGAAGTCTGCGGTGCGACTGACACGAGGCCACGGTGGGAAAGAACAGGTGTGCGGCGTGGGGACCGTCCACTAAGGGTGACAACTGGGATAAATGAAGCCATGCCATTTGCTGAATGCAGACTGCTGTTCCTACCAGCCTGGAGGCTACCGTGTTGGCATCGTAAGATGCACTCACATGGTGTCTCGCCAGCTTCAAGCCATGGGTAGAAATGATGATGGCTCATCTGGCTGCCTCGCTATCAGACATGGCTGCCAGGATCTGACCCAGCGAAGCCCACAGACGCCTTTCATTAGCTACCTGGTGTGCCTGGTGTGCAGTGATAGAGAGCAAGAGACGAGCTGAAGAGAAGACCCTTCTACCTCAGCAATCAAACTCCGTGGAGTCAGCCTCTGGGGGGGTGGTCTCTTGAAGAGCGAAGATGCCTTGAGGGGGAATCCAGCCACTCCAGTCCAGATACAGGATGGGGCATAGCTCCTGGAGACCCAGGAGAGCGCAACACCTTCCCTGACAGTCTTGAGGGGCTGTAACAGAGAAGGTGGGAAGCTGCCAGACACTGTGTGACTCCTCCATGAAGGGATGGGGCCATGGAGGAATGACAATGGATTCTTGACTGTACTCCCTGAGGAAGGACTGTGTCACACATGCAGGACTGCGATGTAGAGGTGGAGTTCCTCCAACATCATCGTGCGGACACTGTGAATGGACTCTGTACAGGATGCAACAGTGCAAGTGTAGGAGGTGGAAAAACCAAATCGTCTATGACCCTAAAGTAAATGGTGAATGCACTCACCGTCACCCTATACTGTTCACAGGTGAGGGGTCCCGGGGATCAGAGAGTCCTAGGAGAAGGGGAGGAGGAGGCAGAGAGGAAGGAGGGGGAGCAGAATGATCCTGAGAGACCAAAACCCCTTTGCCAGGGCTGTGGGAACAAGCAGGGGACATCTCCCGAGTGAGGGACTGTTCTGCCCAGCCAACGACTGCTGCTCAACTCTCTCTGAGCCAACAGGGTGGTGCACTGGGGGAGGGGGAGAGACCCCTGGTGAGGAGACCAGAGTCATACAGGCCCAGAAGGGCGGCTTCTATCCCCACCAACAGTACGGCTCCGGCTCTGTCCCGGGGTGGCCAAGGCCACTGGGACAGAACGGGACACATGACGGGCCCCCCCCAACCTGAGACAGAGGACCAGGACCTGCCCCTCGAGAAAAGCCCTACCTTGGTCACTGTTCTCAGGGAAGGAGGAAGAACTGGCACCCTGGTAGGCTTCCAACTCCCCCTCAGACTCCACATCAGCGCCAACAACCGATGCGGCACCAACAACAGAAATGGCACCAGAGGCAGTACAGTCACCAGAAGCGGCACCCACCACAGCATCGCCATCAGATGTGGCACTGATCACTGCACCATCCCTGAAGGTGGCACCGACATCAGAGGTGGCGCCAGATGTAGCACCTGTCTCAAAGAGTGCACCGAACTCAGAGGCGTCACCGACCAAGGCACAGACCTCAGAGGCGGGGCTGCACTCTGGAATGGCATCGGAAAATGGCACCGAAGGCCTCCACAGCACCATTGATGGTGTCGGCCCAAGAAGAGGGCAAGGGAAAAGACCTCCTACTGGGTCCAGAGAGTGTCCGGAGCTCTGGAGAACTGGGCTGCCACTCCAAATCATCACGGTCATCCTCAGATTCCGAGAAGACGACCACAGAGATCCCGAGAGAGGCAATCCCAGACACTCTACCGGTCCTGGCACCCGGGACGGCACCAGGAGGGGACCCAGCAGCAATGGCAGCACCGCCTTGCTCACTGGCACCGGGGTTGGTGCCAGGAGCTAAGGCCATGCCAGTCAAAGCTACTGAGGGAACCTCCGATGCAGGCTCTGTGTATAGCTGAAACCTTGACACCAGGGTGGCTCAGTTCCCCAAAGGGGAACTAGGCTACGAGGGGTGCTCAACCGGTCTTCTGGAGGGGATTGGCTGTCCACTTGACCCCTCGCTCAGGCGTCTGGTCTTGGCCAGACACAAGACAGCAGAGGCCTGTTCTCCCCCAATGCGTATAGCAGTGGGTGAGGCACGTGGAAAAGGCCCAGAGATCTTACCTTGGTGGTCCTCGTGTGATGCCGACCACAGAAAGTTGGGGGGGGGTTTGATCCCTCCCTAACCTCGCCACGTAGTTAATCAACGTGTGGAAATCCATGGAAAACAGGTGTTGCAACGATCCATATCATGGCACGATACCAGGCAGGTGAAACACCGGTCATGTGGCTCCATTATGGATAAAAGACTATCACAGAGGCACCAACACATCGGGGTAGTCCCCACCTTCGAAGAACGTTTTTGCCCGAACAGGACATGACTGGCTGCATAAAATAATAAAAACAAAAGAAAAGACTTGACGACACACTTTTTGAAGAAAAGTAACTAAAAACAAAAAAGGAAAATGTGCTGAAAATGGCGACAGTACATGGCATCAAGTGACAGGATCCGAATGAACAGCACCTAAGTCTTCTGGAAGGTTCTTTTCCTGTCCCCATAGAGTTGTGCTGCTGCCTTGATGGTAGGAAAAACAGAAATGACATGGTGGAAGGGCCAGCGTCTGTCACTAGCCAACCTGTGAGTGCCACATATTACATCGGCCTCGAGAGCTGCACCATCTCCATCGGCCCCTCCTCTAGAGGAAAGCTGGAAAGCTTCTAGGTATTAGCTTCCCACAGGGTCCTAGCATCTCCATCTTACACCCACCAGTGACGAATACTGAAAATGAATACAGGTAAGATCTATGGTTACAGGTGAATAAATACAGGTTACTCACCTGTAACAGGAGTTCTAGGAATGGTATATGTTGTTCATCCACACTGACTGGCAGGTTCCTTGCCGCTTTAAATCTCTTGCCGGAAGGTCTTCAAGCTGGCTCCTCCCACCCACCTGGGTGGTATAACTCTCGGCTCCGCCTCATGATGCCAGATCTAGCCCGCTGGAAGCCAGGTTGTGCGTCGAAGGCGGGGAGGCTGGGTGGGTCGTGTGGATGAACAACATATACCATTCCTAGAGCATGCCTGTTACAGGTGAGTAAATACAGGTTACTCACCTGTAACAGGAGTTCTAGGAATGGTATATGTTGTTCATCCACACTCATTGGCAGGTATCCTTGCCGCTTTAAATCTTGCGGAAGGTCTTCAAGCTTGCTCCTCCACCCACCGGGTGGTATAACTCGGCTCCGCCCCATGGCGTAGATCTGGCCCGCTGGAAGCTCAGTTGTCTTGTCGAGCCCGAGGAGGTCGAAGGCAGGGTGTGTGGATGAACAATAATACCATTCCTAGAACTCCCTGTTACAGGTGAGTAACCTGTATTTCTAGGGACATGGATATGTTGTTCATCCACACTCATATGGCAGACTCCTAGCAGTTCTCCGGGAGGAGGGAGGCAACCACCCCAATACTTACTTGGGAAAGAGACTGGAGAACCGAGGCCCCAAAACCAGCATCCGGCGTGACTCAAGGTCGATGTGGTAATGGGTAATGAAGGTGTTTGCTGACTTCCAGGTAGCAGCCCTGCAGATTTCCTGGATAGGGCGTCCCTGGAAGCAGCCACCGTTGCAGCAGTATGGCGGGTAGAATGAGCTCTTATCCCTCTGGGAGCTCCATGCCCGCCAACTTATAGCAGAGATCTATGCAGGAGGTTACCCACCTGCTTATCGTCCGCTTGGCTGCAGGTCTGCCAGATGCGGCTTCAGCGTGGGTGACAAACAGCTGGCGAACCTCTCCCAATTTCAGCCGTCGCTCCTTATAATAGCGGCGCCCTTCTAGGGTCCAAGTATGGAGCCTATATTCGACCTCCGAGTGTGATTGAGGTAGAACACCGGCAGAGTCAACACCTGGTTAGGTGAAACTCCGACACCACCTTGGAAGGAATTTCGGGTGGGGGCGCAGGACAACCTTGTCCCTGTGGAAGACCAGGTAAGGAGACTGATGGAAGCGCCTGGAGCTCTCCCATCCTTCTGGCTGACGTGATAGCCACCAAGAAGGCGGTCTTCCACGACAGGTGAGAGAGCACACCTGTGCATAGGTTGAATAGCTTCCCATGAGCTTTGCCAGTACCAGCAGTAGATCACGGAGGTGGGGGTTCCCGCACTGGAGGAAATGTGATCAAGGCCTTTGAAAAGCGCTGAGACCACCTTCTCCTGCGCACCGACTGCTTCCGGCCCGCGCCGGTAAGCAGAGATGGCTGCCAGGTGACACCCTTAGGTGTCGGCCTAAGCCCTTGACTAGAAAGGGACCATAAATAGTCCAAGATGCTTGCCAAGGAACAGGAGGAAGGTCCAAGCCCTTGCCCTGACACCAAATGGAAAACCTTTTTCCATTTGAAGGCATAACATTTTCTGGTCGACTCCTTACAGGACGCCTCAACTACATTGAGGACCTCGTCGGGAAAGACCCAAGGCCTGGAACTCTAGCAGCTCAGGAACCAGGCCGTCAGGTGCAGGGATTGAAGGTCCGGATGGACACCTTCCCTGATTGACTGAGAGCAGGTCAGGCGAGCTGGAAGCTGCAGCGGAGTCCTGGAGCTGAGACTGAGGAGATCTGGGTACCAGAACTGGCGAGGCCAGTCTGGGGCTATCAGAATCACCTGCCTTGTCCCTCCTCGCCTTGAGAAGCACCTTGTGGATCAAGGAAATGGGAAAAGGGTAAAAGAGGCCGGGGTCCACTGCCTCGAAGGCATCCCCTGCAGCGAGCCCTGCTGAGGGGGCGGGCATGGAACAGACTCAACCGCGTTCTCCTGGAGGCAAACAGGTCCACCTGAGTGTGCCCCAATGGGAGAACAGATGCTCTGTACTACCTCCGGCAGGAGAGACCACTCGTGGGATGCAGCCCCTATCCGGCTCAGGGCATCGGCCAGGGTGTTGGAGGCTCCTGCCACGTGAATGGCTAGGAGATCCGCCTCCAGGCTGCGCCACAGTGACCAAATGGGAGGCTTCCTTGCATAGAAGCATGGAGCGCGTCCGCCCTGGCGGTTTAGATAGTACATGGTCGTGGTATTGTCCGTCTGGACTCGGACCACTTGACCCGGGAGGAGCGGAGCAAAGGCGGTGAGAGCTAGGCGGACGCTCGGAGCTCCAACAGGTTGATGTGGCATGGGACTCTTCCACCACCACCTCCAAGACCCACCTGTCCGTGGAAACAGCGGACCAGGCGGAACGGAAGGCGGAGCCGCTCCCACGGGGGACCCAGGGTAAGGTGACGGAATGGGGCGACACCCTCAGCCCATCACTGGGCAGGCTTGGAGGAGGGACCGCCGAGGGACCTCCTGGGCCTTTCCTCCCTGCCTCCTGTTAGAGAAGCCGGCGGCTTGGGTTTGGGATGCCAAGGCCGAGCCTGCTGGCTAGCGTTAACTGGGCGGCGCGCCGAGGGAGGCACAGAGACGAGGAGCTTAGGCTGTGGTTTCGTGCCTTTGTCCTTCTGAGGCGGAAGAGATCGAGTCAAGGTAGCATTGGACTCGATCCTCTGCAGGTGACCTTCCACCCAGGGCAAGAGGTCAGTCCCAAAAGGAACATCCGCCAACTTGTGCTGGGTATCCAGTAAAGGTGGATATCCTCAGCCAAGCCCGACTGACATAGCCACTGGACGCCACCGATCTAGCACATGAGTCCCCTATATCCAAAGCAGTCTGGAGCTGCTGTTTGGCCACTGCCCTGCCTGGTCCCGCACCTGCTTAACCGTAGTCTGCAGATCGGCGGGAAGATGAGGATGACCTCATCAGGGAGCCCAACAGGGCATGAGAAAATGTGCCATGAGGGGCGGCAGACTGGCCTGGCTGAAGCCGAGAGAGGATGCAGTGTAGACTTTTAGCCCGACATAGTCCAATTTCTTGGACTCCTTGTCAGGAGGTTTGTCCACATCTCTGGCGTTGCCCGGCAGCGCGGCTGTCGGTAACAACCCCTCAGCAGAGGGGTGTTCAAAAAACCGGACAAGGAACGGTGGGGACCGCATACTTCCACAGCCATCCTGGCCGGCGCGGGGCAGGAAGCAGAGGCGCTGCCAAGCTCCAGTGCCGGACCCACTATGGCCTCGGCCACGGAAAGCCTCCGTCGGAGAATCCCTCGGTCCAGAATCTCCGTGAGGAGTACCTGGCCCGTTTGGAAGCGGGTTGAGCTCCATCCGGTGGACTCCGAGATGAGCGAAGCAGTCCTAGGAAGGGCGACGGGCTATCGTCCATTGACTGACCTCCTGAAGACTCCAAGTCCAGTCGCTTGGAGAAAAGGAGGAATCATCTTAGGACTCGGAAGAGTCCTCGAAGCTGCCTCTGGCCTGACCACCCTTCACCTGCCGAGGTCGGTCGGGAGTGAGGTAACTGACAACGATGGGGTAGACCTTGGCGACCGAGATCCTTGGTGGAGCCCCAATTGGTGGCTGTGGAGGCGGAGTTCCACGGAATCGGTGGAGCAGCTGGTTTGGCGAACAACGGCCTGGGTATGAGCTCTTCGGATAAGTCGAGGGGTTGTCGGCGCTCGGTGACAACCACTTAATGGCGGGGAAGGCGGCGGGTCGACTTACTCCCGGCCAGGAGGAGCTGTTGCAACATAAGGTCTCGTGCAGTCGGCGTAATTCACGCGGCCTCCCTCATCCGAGGAGGGCGAGGCAATGACGGCATCACTTACCAGCGGTGCCGGGCCGAGACCGCCTATGGCGGTGGGATCGGCTGGACACGAAGAGGTCCAGACCGAGAGTCCCGAATTTCCGAGGCCGGTGCGGGGAGGTGTCGGCTGGAACGGCACTCCGTCGGCTCGGATGGTCCATCCGAGGGCTCCGGAACCGGAGGCACAGGCGAGCCCACGGGATCCTCAACTCCTCCCGGGGAGAGGGGAATCTCGGCTGCTAAAGGAGACAGCCCATCCAATGGGTCGAGAAAAATCTCGACTTCATCGGTGGGAGTCTCGGTCAACTGACCTGATGGGGACACCGTGAGGCCAGTGGCCGAAGCCGAGCGGTCGACCGAAGCCGACGGTCGGCGGCCGGGAGAGGACCTTTCCGCTCCCAAGGCGTCGGCGGAGGACTTACCCTGTCCCTCTTTTTGGACGAGAATAAGGTCCATGAGCGTGAGCCCTTCTCCTTTAGTGGAGAGGGACAGACAAAGCTCATAAAGAAGCCGTGTAAGAAGAGCCCAGAGAGGCGGGATAAATGCAGCCGAGGAAGAATCTTGACCCAGCGCCGCCTCCTCTTGACGACCATCCGGCCTCGAGCTGATCCGCCGAGCCCGCGCAGCGGACACGCCAACCCGGGCCTCCTTGGACTTCACGGGAGAAGCGCTCGGGGCGCCCAGTTGCAATCGGGCAGCACGATCTTCGGGGGCGTGGGCCGAGAAAGATGAGCACAGGTCGCCAAGCCTGCGGGTGGTGCTCAAGGCCTAAGCAGTGAACACCGTGGAGTGTGGATCCGTCCGAACATCTTCTGCCGCATGGGCATCTCAATCCGAGGTCGATTTGTCCGCCAGCGGCCGCGGGGATAAAGACTGAAGTCTTTCGCCAAAATTTTTTTTAAATCCAGGCGGAGAAATAAAGAACCAGTCTCAAGCGCAGAGCGTTAAGGAGGAACCTGAGCTGCCAGTAAGGAAGATCTGGCGTCATGGGGCGGAGCCGAGAGTTATACCACCCGGGTGGGTGGGAGGAGCAAGCTTGAAGACCTTCCGGCAAGATTTAAAGCGGCAAGGATACCTGCCAATGAGTGTGGATGAACAACATATCCATGTCCCTAGAACCTGTATTTCTAAGGACATGGATATGTTGTTCATCCACATTGTCTGGCAGACTCCTAGCACTTCTCTGGGAGGAGGGAGGCAAGGCGCACACCCCTACTTAGGGAATAATGACTGAAGAACCGAGGTCCCAAAACCAGCATCCCGACGTGACTCAAGGTTGATGTGGTAGTGGGTAATGAAGGTGTGTGCTGACTTCCAGGTAGCAGCCCTGCAGATTTCCTGGATAGGGACGTCCCTGGAAGCAGCCACCGATGCAGCGGTATGGTGGGTGGAATGAGCTCTTATCCCTCTGGGAGGCTCTATGCAGCAGGTGACCCACCTGCCTATCGTTCACTTGGCTGCAGGTCTGCCAGGTGCGGCTTCAGCGTAGGTGACAAAACAGCTGGCGAACCTCTTCCCGAACTTCAGCAGTCTGCTCCTTATAAGCAGCGAGCGCTCCTCTAGGGTAAAGAGTATGGAGCCTATATTCGGCCTCCGAGGTGTGATTGGGGTAGAACACCGGCAGAGTCAACACCTGGTTAAGGTGAAACTCCGATACCACCTTCGGAAGGAATTTTGGGTGGGGGCGCAGGACAACCTTGTCCCTGTGGAAGACCAGATAGGGAGACTCGATGGAAAGCGCCTGGAGCTCTCCCATCCTTCTGGCTGACGTAACAGCCACCAAGAAGGCGGTCTTCCACAACAGGTGAGAGATGTCACACCTGTGCATTGGTTTGAATGGCCTGCCCATGAGCTTAGCCAATACCAGCAGTAGATCCCACAGAGGTGGAGGTTCTCGCACCGGAATGGATATGTGATCAAGGCCTTTGAAAAAGCACCCGACCACCTTCTCCTGCGCCACCGACTGCTTCCCGGCCCGTGCCGGTAAGCAGAGATGGCTGCTAGGTGCACCTTAAGGGTCATCGATCAAAGCCCTAACTGAGAAAGGGACCACAGGTAGTCCAAAATGCTTGCCAAGGAACAGGAGGAAGGGTCCAACCCCTTGCCCTGACACCAAATGGAGAATCTCTTCCATTTGAAGGCATAGCATTTCCTGGTCGACGCCTTACGGGAAGCCTCAACAACGTTGAGGACCTAGTCGGAAAGACCCAAGGCCTGGAACTCTAGCCGCTCAGGAACCAGGCCGACAGGTGCAGGGATTGAAGGCCCGGATGGAATACCTTCCCCTGACTGACTGAGATCAGGTCCGGGTGGGCTGGGAGCCACCTCGGGAGCCTGGATCTGAGGCTGAGGAGATCTGGATACCAGAACTGGCGGGGCCAGTCTGGAGCTACCAGAATCACCTGCGCCTTGTCCCTCCTCACCTTGAGAAGCACCTTGTGGATCAAGGGAAATGGGGGAAAGGCGTAGAAGACGCCCGGGGTCCACGGCCTCGAGAAGGTATCCACCTGCAGCGAGCCCTACTGAGGAGGGCAGGCATGGAACAGCCTCGGCTTCGCATTCTCCCTGGAGGCAAACAGGTCCACCTGAGGCATGCCCCAGTGGGAGAACAGATCTTGTACTACCTCCGGCAGGAGAGACCACTCATGGGACGCAGCTCCTATCCAGCTTAGGGCATCGGCCAGAATGTTGGAGGCTCCTGCCACATGGATGGCAAGGAGATCCACCTCCAGGCTGCGCATGAGGGACCAAGTGCGGAGAGCTCCCCTGCACAGAGGCATGGAGCGCGTCCCGCCCTGGCGGTTTAGGTAGTACATGGTCATGGTATTGTCCGTATGGACCTGAACCACTTGACCCCGTACAAACGGAGCAAAGGCGGTGAGGGCTAGATGAACCACTTGAAGCTCCAGCAGGTTGATGTGGCATCAGGACTCCCGAGGGGACCAGAGGCCACGCGATCTGTGCTCCCCCAGATGGGCACCCCAACCCATCAGAGATGCGTCGGTCAACAGAGAGACCATCGGCTCGGGGCGGACAAATGGGATGCCCTCCTGCAGATGAGTTGGAACGATCCACCACTGGAGAGCATTCCACATCTCCTGGGTCACTGTCACTGGCTGGTCCAAAGGACCGAAGTGCTGTGACCAATGGCTGGCCAGTCCCCACTGTAGGGGATGCATGTGCCAGTGGGCCCAAAGGACCACGCTGGTGCAGGCCGCCATGAGGCCCAGGAGGCGCAGGAAGACCCAGGCAGGGCGCGCTTGCCCAACCTGAAATGATTGGGCAAAGGAGGAAAGAACCTCAGCCCTGTCCGCCGGGAGCCGTGCTCTGGCTCGCAGAGAGTCAAGCTCTGCCCCAATGAATTGGATCACCTGCTTTGGCACGAGTTCCGACTTCATTGATGAGGAGGCCAACTTGAGAGCAAACCTGGAGGCCCAGATCCCTGGACCGCTCCACCTCCGGTCTGGAGGAGGCCACAATCAGCCAGTCGTCCAGGTAGGGGTACAACTGGACCCTTCGGCACCGCAAGAATGCTGTCACCACTGCCATGCATTTGGTGAAGACCCTGGGAGCTAGAGAAAGGCTGAAGGGCATGGCCCGGAACTCGTAGAGGGAGCCCTCTGCTCTGAAGCAGAGGAATCGCTGGTGGGACGGACGGATTGGGAAGTGAAAGAACGCGTCCTGGAGGTCCAGGGAACAGAACCATAGGCCTCGTTCCAAGGATGGAATAATCTGAGCCAGAGTGACCATCCTGAAGGTTTGAGACCTTAGGAACCTGTTCAGGTCGTGCAGGTCTAGAATGGGGCGCCAGCTCCCCGTCCGTTTCAGGACCATGAAGTACCTGGACACAAACCCTGGGTCTGGTGGAGGATCCGCCACCTTCCTGATCACCTCCTGTTGGAGGAGCAGGGTAATGTCTGACTAATGGGCCGAAAGAGAGGCTGCGGACCCCGTAACCCCCCGTGGGGCAATGGCTCAGAAGGGCGGGGACTGTTCAAACTCCAGAGGCAGACCCTTTCCTACCACCTCCAACACCCAACGGTCCGTGGTGATAGCGGACCAGGCAGAAAGAAAGTGGCGGAGACGTCCCCCCATGGGTTGAACCCAGGTGGAAGCAACACGGCTGGGGGCAACACCCCTCAACCCTTCTGACCTCCTGGGCCTTTTCCTCCTGGCTTCCTGTTGGAGGAAGCTGCAGGCTTGGCTTTGGGGTGCCAAGTGCGAGCCTACTGGTCCTGATGCTGGTGCTGCTGGGCCGGATGTGCCACAGGGACAGAAAGGCGAAAGGACTTATGCGGCTGTCGGCAGCCTTTGTCCTTCTGGGCAGACGTGACAGAGTCCAAGGTGGCATTGGACTTTTCAATTCTCTGGAAGTGGCCTTCCACCCCAGGCCCGAACAAGTCAATACCCAGGAAGGGGACGTCTGCCAACTTGTGCTGGGTATCCACCGTGAAGGTGGAGATCCGCAGCCAAGCTCTGCGGCGCATGGCCACTGCGGCTGCTACTGACCTGGCACAGGAGTCTCCAATATCGAGAGCTGTTTGGAGCTGCTGTTTTGCCACTGCCCTTCCCTGATCCCGCACCTGCTTGACCGTAGTCTGCAGGTCAGCCGGGAGATGAGGGATCACCTCCTCCAGGGAGCCCATAAGGGCGTGGGAGAAGTGCACCATCAGTATGGCGAACTGGCCTGATGGAGGCAAGGGAGGGCCGCAGCATATACTTTGCCTGGCATAGTCCAGCTTTTGGACTCTTAATTCGGGAGGGGCTTGTCCACATCCTAGCATTCCCCAAGCGCGGAAACGCTGTTGGTAACCAACCCCTCCACAGAGGGGTGTTCCGAAAAACTGGACAGAGACCCGGTAGGGACCACATACTTCCTGGCCATCCTGGCCGAAGGAGCAGGACAAGAAACCAGCCGCTGCCATAACTCCAAGGCTGGGCCAACAATGGCTTCAGCCACTGGAAAGGCCTCCGTGGGAGAATCCCCTCGGTCCAGTATCTCCGTGAGGGGATACTTGGCCCGCTTGGATACGGGCTCAAGCTGCATCCCGGTGGACTCCGAGATGAGCCGAAGCAGACCCATGAACGATGATGGGCTCTCGTCCATCGACTGCCCCCCTCCTGGAGGATTCCAGGTCAAGAGGCCTGGAGAACAGGGAGGAGTCGTCGTCAGACTCCAAGGAGTCTGCGAAGAGCTGCCTAGGGCCTGAGCCACCCTCCACCTGCCGAGGACGGTCGGGAGTGAGGTTGACCGACAACCGGTGGGGCAGTCCCTGACCCGACCGAGAATCCTTGGTCGGAGCCCCCGATTTCGGTTGTGGAGGCAGAGGTTCCACCACAATTGGTGGGGCAGCTGGTTTCGGCCGAACAACCGGCCCAGGTTTGGGCACCTCGACCAACGCGAGGGGTTGTTTCGGCCTTTCGGGTGACAGTCACTTATTGGCTGGGGAAGGCGATGGCGTCGGCTTATTCCCAGTCAGAAGGAGCTGCTGCCACATTAAGTCCTTGCAGCATCGACGCAATTTGCGCCGAAGCCTCTCCTCCTCTGAGGAGGAAGACGAGGACAAGCGGCGCTGCCGCTTTCCTCGGTACCGAGACCACCGGTGCCGGCGGGATCGGCTGGACCGAGACGAGGTCAGAGACCAAGACCGTCGGTGTTTCCGAGGGTGGGTCTGGGAGGGAGCGCGGGAAACCCATTCTTCCCTCGGCTCAAGAGCCTTGACCGGGGACTCCGGCACAGGAGACGCAGGCAAGTCCTCGGTTTCCACCGGGGGAACCAGTGAAGAACGGTTGTCAGATTCACCAGTCGACAGCCCGTCCGACGGGTCGAGAAAAATCTCAACCACGGAAGCGGGTGTCTTGGCCGGCTGACCTGACGGGGAGACCTTGAAGCCAGCAGCCTTAGCCGCAACCTTGACCTAAGTAGAGTGTCGACTGTCCGGGGAAGGGGAACTCTCCCTCTCCCACGAATGTCGACGGTGGGACTTACCCTTTGAGTCCCTCTTCTTGGACTGAGAAGAGTGTCTCAGTGGCCCCTCACCTTTCACGGAGAGGGATTGGCAAAGCTCCTTGAAAGAAGCTGTGTAGGAGGATCCCAAGGAGAGCGGGATAAATGCCACGACCGAGGATGATGACAATGCGGCCTGGGCCGGCTCCTCCTCGAGGGCGATCATCTGCTCGAGTTGCTCAGCCGAGCTAGCCACCGCGGAAACCGCCCAACAGGCCTCCTTGGACTTCACCGGCGGTTAACGTTTCTCGGCGCCAAGTTGGAGCTGGGCAGCATGGTCTTAGAGGGCGTTGCCAAAAAGACTTGCACAACTTCATCAGGCCTGTGGATTGTGGTCAAGCCCGAGGCAGTAGACGCACGTAGAGTGCGGATCGGTCCTGGACATCTTCTGCCCACATGGGCACTGCCGAAAACCGGGAGTCGATTTGTCCATTGCAGCCATGGAGGAAGAAGCAGACCGAGGTCTAGAAAACTTTAAAATTATTTTCGGGTGAACCGAAGAGTTTGGATCCAGTCTAAACGCAGAGCGCTAAGGAGGGAACCTGAGCTTCCAAGCGGTAAGGAAGATCTGGCGTCATGGGGCGGAGCTGAGAGTTTTACCACCCGGGTGGGTGGGAGGAGCCAGCTTGAAGACCTTCCGGCAAGATTTAAACGGCAAGGAACCTGCCTGACAATGTGGATGAACAACATATCCATGTCCCTAGAACCTATTCTTCTAGGTGCATGGATATAGTTCACTTACATACACTCTGGCAGACTTCTAGCAGTTCTCTGAGAGGAGGGGGCAAGGCGCGCACCCCTAGTTGACGAACAGAGACCGAAGACCGAGGTCCCAAAACTCGCATCCGGGCATGACTCAAGGTAGATGCAGTAATGGGAAATGAAGGTGTATGCTGACTTCCAGGTAACAGCCCTACAGATCTCCGGTATTGGGACATCCCTGGAAGCAGCCACTGAGGCAGCAGTATATCTACCGGACTGAACCCTAATCCCTACAGGAGGCTTCCGACCTACCAACCTATAGCACAGGACGAAGCAAGCTGTGATCCATCTTGCAATCGTCCACTTTGCTGCTGTTCTGCTAGGCACAGCTTCAGTGTAGGTGACTAACAGCTGGTGAGCCTGTCTCTAAATTTCAGTCATACACTCCAATAGTAAGAGAATGCGCTCCCCAGGTCCAGGGTATGGAGCCTAAGGTCAGCCTTCAGAGATGGGTTGGCAAAATATACCAGTAAGCTGATCACCTGGTTAAGGTGAAACTCCGATACCACCTTTGGGAGAAACTTCAGGTTGGAGTGAAGGACAACTTTGTCACTGCAGAGGACCAGATGGGGAGAGTCCACTGAAAGCGCCTGGAGCTCCCCAATCCTTCTGGCAAACATAACTGCCACCAGGAAGGCTGTCTTCTACGACAGGCATGACAAATCACATCGGCTCAGAAGATTTGCCTATGAGTACAGTCAGAAGCAGTAAGTCCTATGGCGGGGGGGGGATAAGGTGTCGAGGCCCTTAGTTCCTGAAGGCCTCCACCACGTGGAAGATATCCTTGGACAGACCTAAGGCCTGGAACTCTAGCTGCTCAGGAACCATGCTGTGAGGTGCAGAGACAAAGTCTAGATGCAATACTGTCCCCCAAAGTCTGGTAAGTTGGTCTAGGTGGAGAAGCAGTCGCCGCAGAGACCTGCTGCTGAGGCTGAGGAGATCCAGGAACCAGAACTGCTGAGGCCAGTCTGCAGCGATCAGGATCATCCGTGCCTTGTCTCCTCTGACCTTGACCACTACTCTGAGGATCAAGGGAGGGGAAGGAGGAAAGGTATATGTGAGGCCTTGGATCCAGGGCCTCATGAAGGCATCCCCCATCAGTGTGCCAGATTGTGGGGGGATGGGCACAAAACAAGCTCATTTTGGCACTCCCCTAGGAGGCAAACAGGTCCACTGAGGGTAAGCCCCACAGGGAGAACAAGCGGTTCACCATCTCCTGATTCACAGCCCACTCATGTGATGTCTCTTCTACATGAATGATAGTGTCTGCCACCTGGTTATTCTCCACCGTGACATGAATCGCCAGGAGATCAGCACCCAGGCTGTGCGCCAGTGTCCAGGTGCGGAGCTCCTCCCAACACAAGGAGCCCGAGGCGTGTGTGGCCCTGTCCATTCAGGTAAAACATGATTGTGGCGCTGTGCGTCTGGACTTGAATGATCTGACCACTGATCAGCAGAGCAGATTCCATCAGGGCCAAGTGCACTACAGGGAGCTCAAGCAGGTTTATGTGGTGACGGGACTCCCTGGGCAACCAGAATCCATGGGCTGTGAGGTCTCCCAGGTGCGCTTTCTCACCCCACCAGAGACACGTCTGTCAACAGCTTGACAGTTGGCACTGGGCAGACAAACAGAATTCCTTCCTCCAGATGTTTTGTGACAAGCTACCACTGCATGGCGTCCCACTTTGGTTGGGTCACTAGGACCAGCTGGTCCAAGTAGCCTAGGCACTGGGACCACTGAAGGCCCAGCTCCCACTGAAGGTGGTGCATCTGCCAGCAGGCCCAGCAGACCACCATGGTGCAAGATACCATGTACCCCAGCAGCTGTAGGAAATCATGGGCAGGGAGCAAGGTACCAATCTAAAATGATTAGTATCCTGTGCCCAGTCTGCTGGGAGGCGGGCCTTGGCCCACAGGGAATCCTTCTGCCCTGATGAACCTGATCAACTGTTTCGGTACCAGTTCAAATGTGTTCGTGTTGACCAACATGCCCAAGTCTTGGCAGATCTGGAGACTCAGGTCTGTGGATCTCTCCACGGCTTCCCTGGATGGACCCGCTACCAGCCAGTCATCCAGTTAGGGGTATACTCTGAATCCTAGACCCCAGGTGCCGCAGGTGGCCTGCTACCACTGCCATGCATTTGGTGAAGACCCTTGGTGCAGAGGAGAAGCTGAGGGGGCATGACTTGGAACAGGTACAGGACCCCTTTCGGCTTGGAAATGCAGATATCAGTGGTGGGACCCATGGATGGCAATGTGGAAGAACACATCCTGGAGGTCCAGGGAGCAAAACCACATGTTCTGTTCCAGTGATAGTATAATCTGGCTCAGTGCGACCATATGGAACTTTCATTTGTGCACGTATTGGCTGAGATAATGCAGATTAGTACGAGGTGCCAGCCCCCCCCCCGCCCCAAATCTGTTTCAGGACCAGAAAATACCTAGACACTTAACCCTGACTGGCCAGGGCATCTGGGACATGGGCTACTGTCCGTTTCACATGGAGCTGAGTGATGTCCTGAGGGAGGACAGTGTGTCCTGAGACACCCCAGACTCTTGAGGTGCGTGGAGGTGGTAGTGTAGGAGAGCCTCAAAGTCTATAGACAATCCTCTGCCCACTATGTCTGACACCCACTCGTCCATTGTGATAGCAGACCAACGTGGCAAAAAGTGACGTAGCCAGATTGTGACTGAATGCAACGCTTGAACCCCAGACCTGACCTGGCTTCTTCTCAATCCACAGAGGCATCTAGCAATGAAGCAGAATCAAAGAAGTACACACCAAAAGTCTGAAGAAATAAGTTTGCCAATGGTGCATTTAGAATAGTCCTACACCGCACACACAGCTGTGAAGGAGGAGACCTGACTCTTCCACCGGAAAAAAAGATCTGACATCACGGGGGGAAGGAAGGCCCAGGAGTATACCACCTGGGTGGGAGAAGCTTAGCTAGAAGACATGCCGGCAGATGTAAAGGGAAAGGAAAACTACCTAAGTGTGGATAAGTGCACCATATCAAGATCCCTAGAAATTGCCAGTCAAGTGGTTTAACGCCTTTTCGGCATTGATAGCCACCACTACACTGAAATCCTTACTTCCCTAAGGGGCCTCCAACATGTTAGTAGCTTGTAGACATTATCATGGATATGCCAGGTAGGGATGAATCCCATTTCGTTGGGATGAATCACAGAAGTCATCACCTTCTGGAGTCTGTTGGCCATTATCTTAGCATAAATTTTTGCATCCTAATATATTAACGAGATGGGTCAGAAGGAACTACAGGTGTCCAGTGCTTTCCCTCGTTTTAAGAATACTGAAATAATGTGCTTCTTGCCACGAGGGTGGGATGTCCCCTGACTCTGTGAGGGGGCAAGAATCTTATGGAGAGCTGGCACCAAAACACTAGCAAAGGTCGTATAAAATTCAAGGATGTGCCATCAGGCACTGGAGATTTTCCCAAGGGGAGATCATTTATTACCTGTTGAATTTCCACACTGATAACAGGGGCATTTAAAAACTCTTTTTGGCCCTTCTCACGTTTGGGCAGGTTAGTCTTAGCTTAAAAAGGCTTCTATCTTGTGTTTGTGATTGTCCCCCCGTTCTGCCTCATACAGGGAGCTGTAAAATGCACAGAAGTCTTTTGCTATGCCCGCAGGTTGACATGTTTCTGTCTCCCCCTTCCCTGTCTAATTCTAATGCTGGGGATATGCCTATCGGCCTCCTGCTTGTGCAGCTGAAAGGCCAGCAACCTGCTGGTTCTGCTGCCATGCTTGTAATATTTTCTGTTCTAACTGAGCATCCACTTTTAAGGATTTTTGTTTTTTTGGAGTCTCCTTACATTCCACTCTTCTACCTTGCTATTTGTCCCTTAAACTGATCCTGCCTAGCTCTGGCCTGTTTTCTTCTTGTGGGCAGCACAGGAGATGAAGTGTACTCTTATCACATCTCTTCGGCCATCCACAATACTTTCAGGCAGAGTCTGGTTTTGTATTTAGGTTGAGATATTATTTCATGGCTGATGTAACCTTATTAACAAGGATTTCATAATTTAGTCAGCCTGTGTTCAGCAACCAGACCGAGTCTTTTTGCATATCCCCTAAATGCAGCCTTATGCTGACCTGTGCATGGTCGGAGATCATTATAGGCTTAACTTCACATCCATGTACAGTCTGCATCAGAGCCCTGCTGACATGAAATGTGCCCAGCCTGAAATAGCTCTGATTCAAGTGGGAGAAGAAGGTGTAATATTTTTGCTTGGGGTTTTGCTCTCTCCTCGAGTACGTTAGCCCCATTTCTCCTCTTAAATTTTTAAGGAGCTTGGCAGCTGCACTCACCATGTTGGTCACCCGAGATCCTGTCCAGACATGTTTTTTCCACCATGTTCCAATCCTCTCGTACAAAAACCCTCTCTAAGAACTCAGTTTATTTAACAATTTTCAGTGGAAATCTGGGTTAGCTGGCGTAGGGCTGTAGACACTGGCTATGTATAAGGTCTGGGCTCCTGCTGTTAAATAACTGCCAATCTCTCTTGTTTGTCAGTGTACTGGCTGGAGAGTGTCCACAATAAACCCCTCCTAATCAACACGGTCATGCCTGCCTTTTTCCTTTGCTTCAGAGATGACGACACCACATGCCCACCCACTGTCTCCTCAACCTGGCATGTATTGCCTCTGACAGTTGTGTCTTCTCAAAGAGACCCATATCATATCATAATGGGATCCTTTTAATTCTTTAAAAATGTTGGCCCTTTTGATCACTGAGTCCAGACTTTTCACATTATACGTAACAATATTCAGATTAGACGTCGTTTAGCCTTTCTTAATCTCCAATCATATTTCACTGTTGCATCACTGTTATTCAGAACACCTATCCATTTCAGTGTGAGCCCTTCTCGGCGAGCGGTCTTATATAACCCTCCCCGTTGCCACAGGTAGAATATGAAACACTGGGATGAGTATCTTAGTGTTGGCCTGCTACAAATTACAGCGTCTCTGTTTTTGTTATTTCTGTTCCATTGTGTGAGAGGCAAATAACTATTTACACTGAACAAACATAAGAATTCAATGCACATCGCCATAAGTGAGATGGAGAAACCAGCAAAGCAAAGTCCTCCCACCTTTTACCCATGCAGAGTAAAGGCTCCCTGCCTTTGGAGGGATGAACCTCCCATCCCAAGGAGAAGCCCACTAAGGGGTTGTTTACTCCTGCCATTCAGGCCTGCAGGTGTATGCCCTTGGACACTTTGGTGCTAATGGATGGCTGCCAGCCTCACCGTCTTCCATCTGCCCCCTCTACGATCAACCCTCAGGAGCTCCTTTCTACATATGGCAGTTTTACATGGAGCACCCAACGCCTGCCAGCCAGGAAGCCAGTTCCTGATATCATGCAAACGGTCCGTGCATCCTGTTCACCCTTGGGTAAGCCCCCCACCCCCAAATCATTCAAAGTTAATTGCAACCCCTCCCCATGCCAGACTCTTTTGCGAAGGTACTCAGGGAGGGAGTGTGAGCTCCATTGTTTGATAGCGACTGTGTTTTGTATTCCCACTGCTGCGCCCTTCATAATCTTCCTCTCCCGAACCTTGAAATAAAAAAAAAAAAAAAAGAGAGCCAGTACTTCTACTTCTTTTTTTATTTTCCCAAGACCTCCTTGTAAATGAGCCGTGAAGGCAGTGGAGACTTTAAACCTGTTTACTCGGGGTCTGGCACAAGGGCTCATTGGGAGAGTGACTAAGTGTCCTCTTTTTTGCATCCCAAACCCTGGTACCTCTAGCTGGATAGTGTATCTCAGCTACTCTCTTTTTCTCCTACAGTTGTTTAATAACTGTCTGTACCTACTTTCATTTTCTAAGCATAGCAGGAGGGTAATCTTGGCTGATGCCCTTTTACCACTGAGGCTCAAGTCTATCTTGGCCCAGGGCAAGCCTTTCTCATCAGATACTCCTTTAATGAATATTGTAGAAATTTCACCACAACGGACCTCGTGGAGCACCAGGAGGGGGCTTGGGTCCCAGAGCACGAGGAGCTCATTCATTGTCTATTATATAATCCTGAGTAAATGTAGCTTTTGCTGCAGACTTTAAATTTTGCTTCGGTGTCTTCCACTCTCTCTCTATTCAATTCTCCTTCCTGCCAGCAGGGATAGAGGAGAGTGCTGCCCACACATCCTATGTTCTCTCGCATCTCATTCACTGCCTCCTCTACTGACACTATGCGGTGCTCTAGTTTATGGAAATCCCTCTGGATTTCAGCTATGTTTGCATAAGTCTTCTGTAGCATTTTGACAATGGTGGCCATGCTGGATTTATCAAAAGCCATCCCTTTGCTTGTGCTGGCATCCTCATCTTCGATGCCCAAGCCATCTGTGCAGTCAGATGCCAGCAAGGGTGAGTTACTCAGGCTCCTCCCTCTGCTTCCCAAATATCTTGACTTTTTCTTGCTGCAAGCCCAGCTTAGCTACTTTCCTCGACTGCTCCACGGTGCACTCATCAGTCTTCACCAGGTTCGGGGAGGGGATTTTCTGCTTTTTGGGGAGGATGGGGTGCAATTCCCCTGAGGGTTAATTCAATTCAATTCAAATTTATTTTACCAGGAAGAGGCTCCACTGAGCAAGCTCATTTTCAAGGAGGTCGTGGATAGGACAGAATACCGTAAATAGGTACAGGTACAGTAGAATACAAAAGTGGAGGGACACAATTGTAATGCCATCACTGTTGAACCATATGTACTGTACACTGTCATTCAGACCAGTTTACACTATATTCAGTAAAAGGAGAACATTAATTTAGTACAGTAAAGGATATTCAGAACAGACAATAAGGAAAATCAAAATTGCTCTATTAAGAATAAAACAAAATTTAGTAAACCTATACAATATATTAAGTATTATACAAATCACATTCCGGGTCATAACAGAAAAGGATATTCAATGATGCAAAAGCCATACAAGTATACAGTTGCAAAAGTTGTTGAGACAGCGCTCAAACGAGAACCCGGAGATGGAACCAGAAGTCCCTCAAGATCCTGTTTTCATGCATATGTCCGCAATAGTAAAGAATGAAGAGGGATAAATACAAATAAATTAATGAAATATAAGTGGAGCTGTGTTCAATATTGTATTTTTAAAAGTATTCCTGGATATTGAACATTACTTAATTCTCCCACAATCTCATGTAACCACTCAGTGTATACCTGATGCTGTTGCCAGTTTTTTACAATTTATTCAGGGTTCTCTCCAGAAGCATTTAGTATATTGGGGTCGAGATGCTTTGCCTAATCCAGATATGCTTTCTGAAAATTATCACTTTGTTGAAATGAATGAGAGCTGGATCCCATTGTTTCAAAGGGGACAAGAGGCAAATATAACAGAAGGGCTCTCTCCCTTACCAAATCTCGTAAAGTAATGGTGTATATCACTGTAAAGCTGGGAATCACAGCTTTCAATGATGTAACGATTAGTGTGTGGAGTGAATGGTATGACAGTGTGACAATTTGCGCCAGGGTCTCTGAAGGGGGGGAGGGGGGACAGCAAGACATGACTTATTTCCCCTTTCATTACTGAAATGTTATTTTAGTGGACAATATCTTCCGAAACATTTTTCTCCTCATGCTAATGCTTTATATCACTGTTTCTATTATATACAGCATTAATAAAGCCAGAGGGTTCGTTAGTCACACATTAGTCGCATCAGGTTTTAAAGATGACAGCAAGTCATTGCTTTTTCATGGCTGCTTGGCACTCATACCAAAAATCTTCTGTATTGGTAACAAAAATATTTGGTGTGAACTTGTGGTTATTCATTCTTGTTCCGAAAAGCTGCTATGAAAATCTGATGTCAGAATGCACCATTTGGAGGTGTTTTTTTTTTTAACTTTTCAGAAACTGCTGGGGGGGGGGGTGTCCCTTTGTGATCTCTGACTATTATGTATTCCCAAATTAGATTATTAAATCCCTCAGGAGAACCCTGTAATTTCCCCAGGATAGCCAGTTGAGACTCAACATCTACTTTCCAGTGGGGTGCTGCTTCTATCCAATCCCAAAGCTGGGTAGAATGGAACACTTGGAAATTAACTGACCTGCCCATGGTCACAGAGCGAGCAGTTGGGTTCTGCTGGGGTTTGAACCTACGACCTCCTGGCTCCCAAGCCAGTGCTTTAACTACTAAACCACACTGCCTCATTTATGCTTATAAAGTGTTCCATGACACAGTTTGTATGAAAGCCGCTACATAAAATCAAGATCACTCTTCTTGATACCAGGACTAGCCTTAATGGGCCTGAGTCGGTGTATCAGTTTCCATGTTCATTCAGTCGGGGTTTCTTTCTAGGAAAGAATGTATGTGCATGTGTGTGTATATGTACGCCAGTTCTGTAATTTGAACTGCGACCAGCAAGGTCATTTCACCTCAGGATTTCACTGCCAAACATACCATCACTCCAAATAGCATGCACAGCAAATTCTCCAATCAGCAACAAAAAGGTTAGAACAGGACTGATCATGCAACCTCAGAAAAGCATTCTGCCACCACAGGACTAGGGACAGCGAGTCCGAGTTCACTTCTAGACCCTGGCTTCCCAAGCTGAGAGTGCATCTGTAAAAACCAACATGTTTATTAAGATCAGCTGAACCACTTAAGAAGCAGTACTTGGTGTACAGAAAGACAAACACAATCACTGCCGTCAGCAAAGCAAAGGCCATCCCAGCAGAGTTAGCTGTAGGAATAACAGAACAGTGCAAGATGGAAGCCCACAGTTCACATTAACTCAAGTTAATTAAGACTCAGCTTTAAGTGACAGCGAACACAAGACAAGGATTGCATAACGGGGGGATAATGACTGTCAAACTGTCACCCTTAAATAATGCAAACTGTAATTTAACTTAATACCATGTGAGAAATATTACCTACTCTAGGGCCCCCCTCTTGGTTTCTGGAGCTGCTTTTATTAAATGCTGGTTATTAACATTAGCAAGTGTCAGTCACAGAGGCAAGCAGGCTCACGTGCTCAGTCTTAAATTTTGCTGAGGTAGTGCTGTTTCCCCATATGTACCTGAACATCACTTCAACAAGACACATTCTCAGACAAAATCTGTCTCTAACAGACTCCATTTCAGGCATACTGTTCTTGGCCAGAATTATCGGTCTTTCAGGGCCATTAGTCTTTTTAATACTTTACCTTTGGTGATTTTGGAATGGAACAAAATGACAATTTTGAAACAGGTTATTTTTTTTTTTTTTAATGACAGTTTTCACTCTGAGTGGATCAACTTTGATTATGTATTAGTATGTCTTGTATTTTGTATGTCATGTTGAACTGGTTGCTTGTGAAAATGGGCATTTTGCTCACTTTGCCTACCAGTACAGAAACATAGAAATCTGACAGCAGAAAAGAACCACAGCAGCCCATCCAGTCTGCCCCTTTCCCACCCCAAGTCAGCATTCCTCGCCCCAGCTTTCTTCCCCCCTCACTGTGCCCCTTCCCCCAATTCTCACAGTTTCCATCCTCCTTTTGCACTTCCGTAAACTTGTGTTTCCATTTCTTACTTATACCCAAGTATAACTGATCAATATGAAATGAAATATTAGTACAAAGCTAGTCAAAACAGACTCATTCGCATCTTGTTTTATTTTTCAATCACTTGCATTCTCTTTGGGAAAGGTATTTTGGTTTGATATTGCAGCTTTTATGTACACTGTGTTCCAAAGTTCAATACAAGTCATCAACAGTGGGAAGCAGGCAGACACACGGACAATGGAAGATTAAAGAGCTGGTGACACGTTCAGGAGAACTTTAACAAAACCTAATATTTAGACACAGTCCAACTTGTATTTCCCATTAGCGCTGTATTCCGCCTCCCGTTATTTATTACTGAGGTCATCTGTATGAAAACAAGATCTTTGTTACTTAAGACTTTGTCTATTCCTGCTGCTTTCTCCCTACCTGAAGTCACAGAGCACTGCTTGTGATAGCACAGTTACTCCCATGGCAACAGACTGTGACATCACAACAGAGGATTATGACTTGAAGTAGGGAGTAGGATATAGCGGCAGATGTACTCTATAGAAACTCTAAGGGATAAAGATCATATCAATCATCAATCAATCAAATCTTTATTTATTCAGGCGATCATCATTGAGCAAGGCTCATTTACAAGATGGACCTGATAAGGTCAAGGTTCAAATTGATGCACAGCAATTACATCACATATTTATGAGACAGTTATACATACAGAAGAAAAGAAAATGTTATTTATAACACAATGATATACAGAGAATTCACATGTTAAAGCTTGGCTAAGAGAAAGTTAAACTAACATCTACAATATGTACAGTACATATATATCTCAATGAGGATCATGACAGTCACTCACATAACGAGTACAAGGATGTTGAAGGGAATATTGGGTGCCATATACTGGTGGTGTCTGACTGGAAGGAATATGCCATATGTGATTGGAATATGGTTTTGTGGGATGACTATTCTATCTCTAGCGATAGCAGCTGCATTTCTCTGTGAAGAAGGCTGTACAGTGCTGCTTGAAGGATGTAAATGGAATGATAATGGACAGTTTAAGGGATTTTTGTAGGGTGTTCCATGCTATGGCTAGAGAATAGCTGATTGCTGCCCTCCCTATTTTGGTGTTGACTTTGGGCAATTTGAGCAGGATGATATTGTTGCTTCTTAGGGCATAGGAGCTAGGAGTGGTCAGGTTGAAGCAGTCCAGGATATAGCTTGGGAGTTTTTTTGATAAAGCTCTGTAGATCCATAGAGCTGCATTTCTGCTCCTCCTGACATGAAGGGAAACCCATCCAGTTCCGTCATAGAGAGAACAATGGTGAGTATTATATGGCAGGTCTGTAATGAACCTTATTGCATATATTCATGCAAATTTCCTGAGTAATAAATAATGGGGAGTAGAAATATATAAACTATAAATGGAATGCAGGCAGAATTGTACCTAATTATTATGCTTTTTAAAGTTTTCTTTGAGGCATTAGTAGCTCTTTAAGTAATTTTGAGGTGGTTACGGAATGCTCGGAAAGGTTTGGTCCTTCACTGCCCATGGCATATCCACCCATCATTGCTCCCTCGCTCTCCCCTCACTCAACAGCAGAGACTTCCCCATTCTGCCTCTCTTATCAAAGTTCTGGTATAGTTTCCTCCAGTTACTTCAACTCTCTCCTCTCTTGCCACTCCCCATTTCTTACGCAATCCATCCCTTCAACTCCAGCTCTTTCTCCTTGCCCCACACTAAACCCAATGCAGGGCAGTCTGCCTTATCGGCTATCCTTTGCTTTGGTCTTGCCTCCCACACTCCATCCACTCGGTCTCTTCTGTCTCCGCCCCAAAAGCCACCCTCCATGACCACACTAGTCACGTCTGCTTCAGCACCTAATTTCCGTTGTCTCTTTCCTGTTTTTTTGTGCCGAGTTTATTGTTTTTGTACTGCACACCAATGAATATTTTCCCCTGAACTGTGGGCATTCCTAGGGACAGTTTTTTTTTTTTTTTTTTTGATTTCTAGTTATGGTTGCATTTTGCACTACTGATATATTGCACAAGTATTACACAGCTCAAATAATGTATCTAATAAGCTGAAAATTATTTTTTTGCTTGCTTTGAAAATACTAAAAATATTTTTGTCCTTGAACAGTAAATTTTTCCCTGTACTCTTACCCCTGGACAACTTAGAAAATGAGCTGTCCTCCACTCAGTCCTTTTCTGGTGAAACATTTCTAAATAAAAAAATAAATACACTGAGATTAAGTACTGAGATGGAGATTTCTGATTGCGTGGGAGTGGGGGAGACATTGAGAGGGGAAATGCTAAGGACAGCTAACCAGGCTGGGAATCAGAGGCCCAAAGAGATGGAATGATTGAGGTACTGGATGGCTAACCAAATGGGGAACCCGGGTCTGGAGAGATGGAAGCCAGGTTTCGGCGGTTGAGATTGGAACACAAGTGAGTGACTGATTGGGTACTCCAAGATAAGCCTGACATTTTCCCCTCTATCGCCAGAGCAGTTTTTTCTGTGTGTTTTACTTGTAAGTTACACATTCTGTCTTATGGAAGTTGAACTGCTCTATTTTCCTGTGTAGCCAATGTAAGTTTATGGGAGCCATTTCCGGTACATTAGAGGAATCCTATAGATTTAGGAGCCAGAAAGTGGAAGCCAGCTGGGGAGAGGGGGCTAGCCAAGACATGAGAGACAGACTGAACAGCTAACCAAGACTGGGGCAAGAGAACGGGAGCAGATGACTGCATAGGCCCCCTGCCTTATAGCTAAGGGTGCTTACCACCTTACTGAGTAGAATGTGGATTTTAGATGGTGATAAATCTCAGCATGAAGGCAGGATGTGCACGGATGTGGTACTGGACAATACCATAAACTCTGGCACCCGAGTCCAGTACTAGGGGGATACTGTACTGTTGGGGTGTGTTGTACTTTGGATGAGACATTAAACCTAGGTCCAGTCTGTCTTTTCTGGTGGTTGTTTAGGTGTGTAGTTTAACATTTATTAATATAGATTATAGTGTAATATTTACTCATTTTATATTTGTAATATTTCACATTTAATTATATTTAGTTTTCACCTTTTATATTATTTTTGTAATATGATTATTTCACAAATATATAATACCAAATGGTCTGTGTATAACCTTCTGTAGGAAGGAGTGCTAGAATGTCAGAAAGAATCTTTTTTAAGAAGATGTGCATTTACCTTATTGAAACTATGCTTGGGCAATGTATTAGATAACAGCATGTTTGGGCACTGTATTAGATAACAGCATGTTTGGGCACTGTATTAGATAACAGCATGTTTGGGAAATGACTTTTCGAACAACATGAAAAGGCAAGCCTTAAGTTGGTGTACGTTGCTATGGTGTAAGTAAAACTTATTGTTTGCCTAGGTTATGCTGACCTACTGGCAAATGTATCAAGGAATATTGTGTAAGAAATGTAGTAAACACCTATGAGGTAGTGTAAGAAATGAAGTAATAACTCTGTTTTGAAGGAAAAGGTACACCACACCATAAGATTAATATGTTATTTTGTTATATGATTGGCTTACAATGGGGTGTTGGCATTTTTCAAGATAATTCTTTATATAAACCCTGTATAAAAACTGAATGAGCAGCACCACTACACCATCAAAGATGAAAAGCATATACATGTATATGAACTTGATGAACTCGCAAGAACAAGCTAAAAGGGAAACAATCACTCTGTGTGGCCTGACTTATTTGAAAATAGAAAACACAATGCAACCTTACAATTGGTGCCATGACTCGGATGTCTGAAGACAGTCTATATGGTTGCTGATGATATTAAATGAACCAAGAAGGAAGCCACTGCGAGGAACGCCCTGCTGCACCTGACCTGTTCAATCAAGTACAGAAGGAAGTCGAAAGAGGGACTCGAGGAAACAGACTGGTGTGAAGTCCGACGTGATTTGCCAGCTAGATAACTGACGTTAGTATGGACACCATATTACGTAAATTTTTAGAGACACACCTTAAAGAAGGTCCGTATCACTCTCCTGAACAACAGAAAGATACTTACTTATGTTTATCTACTCAATGCCTAGAAAGAAATGAGAAAGTAAAGGTATATAAAAGCAAATTATCCAATGTTTGTCAGATATATGTATAGTATCAGTGTGAGATAGCAACTAGAACCTGTCTATTAAGCAGTTACTTGACAGTGAAGAAAAGTATTTTCTAGGTGTAGCTAAGTATGTTACTGAAGCTAAAGATGGTGAATATAAGTTAAATATCTCTCAGGGAGAGGTACGTAGGCTAAAGATTAAGATTAACCAATTGGAAGAAAATGTTAAATTTATTAACAAACAAAGTCAAGCCCAGATTAATGAACTATCTCGGCAGTTACAACAAGCTGTAGAAAGGTTAGACCATGCTAACCAGGAGCATGCACAAGATTTAGCATATAAAGAGCAAACTCTGTATACTTTACAAGTGGAAGCCCAGGTACAATGCCAAATTTCATTAGAATTGCGGCATCAGGTACAAAAGTACAAACAGGCTCCTATTTAACAACAACACATGCCCTATCCATGTGGATGTTATGGGGAAAAAACTAGCTAGCTCTTCGATTCTGAGGTTACTGCCTCAGAAGATAAGAAAGGATATATGAAGCTTAGTAAAAAAAAAAAAAAAAGATGGCTCCCTTTGTAATTAAAACAAAAGGAGAAGGGGCTAAAGTGAAGCAAGCAAGAGGAAAAAAGAGGTTAAAGAAATTAGTTCATAATAGAAAAGAGTATGGAACAAGAGTATGAGGTCTTAGAAAAACAGATAAAGAATTTGGAAGATAAATTAAAGGAAGATTTAACTGAAGCAGAAGAAAGACCATGCAAACAGTACATTAAAATAAAAAAGAAAGCCCTTGCAGAACATAAAAAAGCATATGAGGAGGATGAAGAAGCTAGGAACCAAGTAAAAGCTTTTGAGGAAGCTACAGAAGAGATAGAGACACATGTAGAGTTATCACAGCATGATCTCACTATCCAAGAATCCATGCAGTTAGTGGATCAGTTAGGCAGGCGGGAGCCGGGTCAGAATCCGGTCCCATACTGCTCTAAACTAAAGACCTTAGTGGCAAATTTTAATTTGACCAACAAAGATGCCTGCAAAATAGTAACATTGTCACTTCCTGCAGCGTTATTACAAAGTTCACCTGCCAAGATGACAGGCAATCAGACACGGCCAGAGACTGATGGCAACTGGGCTACTGTTGTTGAGATCAAAGCTGCATTACAATCTATGCACGGAGTCTCACATACTGACTGGAGTAAGATCTATGAGATTACTTTACAGCCAGGTGAATCCCTGGTTATGTTTATCAATCGTCTGTATGCTGCTTACGCAACATATGGAGGTGTAGCAGACCCAAGTAAAAATACAGAACCCTTCTTGAGTTTAATTGTTCGACAGGCTACTATAGTACCTGCGTCAGTACATATGATATGTAAACAAGCAAGGGGTACCGCTGAAAAAGAAATGCATCTTACTGACTGATGGAGAATGCAACAAGATGATGATAGTCCTGAGAAAGGAAAGGACAAGCGAAGGGTAGCTGCCAATGTCAAAACAGAAGGCAAGGGAAGGCTAACCTGCAACAACTGCAATAAAGAAGGCCACTTTAAACGCGATTGTTGGGCTAAAGGTGGAGATATGGAAGGAAAACAGAAGCAAGTCTTAGAAAGGAGACGATCTCAAAATCCTAGTAATCATGCTAAACCAGGTGGTAAGGCAGACTTACAAAAATGTATCGAAGTGCTTAGTAATTTGATTAATACTAAGACAGTTGCAGCGGTTTGCCAGGAACCTACTGCCCCTAGCAATAGAGAGGAAGACGATGAAGAAGAACTTCTTGCTAAAAGTGAGAAGAAAAAGAAAAAGTGATGGGACGAAGCCCCCACCTTCCAAATCCTTGGTCAATTACAAGAGTATTGGGTAGGGCATCCAACAATATCAGCAACAGTAAGGGCTGCCAGACTGTGATATTAGTTATACTGGTGCTACTATTAGTATAACAGATAGTGATATGCCTTTAACAGCTCACGGGAAATGACAAATTAATTTGCAAGGTTTCTCGGGGGTGTTAACAGCATATTTGACAAAACCAGTTTTGGTTCAGATAGGTGAACAACAATTGAAATGTATGTTTTGGAAATGTAATACATATGAAGGTACCATCATGGGTATGGGCATTCTAGCACAACATGGTTTAGTAGTGGATCTTAGTAACATGATTTTATGGCAGGGAAGCACTACTAACCCAGGACCAAATGTGGATGACTCGCATAGTGTGTACACAGTAAAGTCATTAAGGATTTATCACGAGTGATTTATGGAAACAAGTGCCACAATGGATAAAATCTGTTGTACAAAGGCATGAAACAATTTGGGCTAAAAATGCTAGAGTGTGGCAGGGTATCAAATATGGAAGTCCAAATAGAAGATCCAGACCTCCCTCCCCAAAAACAATATGCTTTTCCTAAAGAAGCTTATGAAGAAATATGTGTGATACTGAAACAGTTACAGTCACAAAAGGTCATTAAACCTATCTGTTCAACAGTGAACTCCCCTCTTTGGCCAGTACGAAATTACAACAGTACCTGGAGATTAACAGCGGATTATAGGGTGTTAAATAAGGTCACACCCTTGGTCACCCCAGCGGTATCGAGGCTTTCAGACTTGATATCTCAGTTGTCTCCTACGGCTACAGTTTACGCTGTACTGGATGTGTCAAATGTCTTTTGCTCCATCCCTGTCCATCCTGATAGTCAGTATAAATGTGCATTTATTTTTCAGCATAAACAGTACACATTCCAGTGTTTGCCACAAGGCTTTCACTCATCGCCCACTTTATTTCATCAATGTTTGGCAGAAATATTATTGGGTTTTTCAGTACCAGAAGCAATAATACAATATGCTGATGACATTTTATTGCAGACTGATGCATACCAAAAGCATGCTAGTTTATTGAACGAGTTGCTAACAGTCTTAGGTAAAGGAGGGTTAAAAATGAACCCTAGCAAAGCACAAATTGGACAGTCACAAGTTACTTTTTTGGGAATAAGTATTAACAAAGAAGGACGAACAGTGGATCCTGATAAAAATCAGGCAATCCAACAGTTGCCAAGACCTAAAACAAAAACTGCATTATGTCAGTTTTTAGGCATGGTAGGATTTTGCAGAGATTTTATTGAAGCCTCTTCTAGTAAGGCAAAATCTCTGTTTAATCTGCTAAAGGGAGGAAAGGAAACTGATATCCTCAGTTGGGAACCAGAACATCAGATAGCTTTTCTGGCTCTAAAGCAAGCACTAATGACAGCTCCGGCTCTCATTAGTCCTTCTGAATCCTCTGATTTTGTAATACAGGTACATGAAACAGATCAGGTAATCAATGCAGTACTATTACAAAACAGAGCAGGGACTTTATCTCCTGTGGGATATTTTTCTCATGTACCAACACCTGTGGAAGAAACATATGAAGAATGTGTAAAACATCTGTTAGCAGTATATTGGGATATAAAAGCTACAGAACATATTGTGGGGTTTAACACAATTATCCTGCAAACATCTCATACTCCAGTGAAATTTCTACTTGAAAGGGATGTGAGAGGTGTGTCTTCACAGCGATTGGTTAAATAGGCTTTAGCTCTACAAGGGAAAAATATAATTGTAGAAAAATGTACCTCACCTATGTTAGTTGAATTAATGACATTGGAGGGAGAGGCACATGATTGTGGAACTATAATGGGAATTGATTTTAAACCCATATTTGCTGCAGAACCAAATACTGAAGCAAGAGATGTTTATGTAGCTGGCTCTTGCTTTTGGGAGGATGGACATTTCCACACAGGATATGCCAAATGGACTCCGAGCACTAATCAAGAAATATTAGTGCGATGCCCATCATCATTTTCTGCCTCTAGAGCAGAATTAGAGGCAGTTCGTGGAGCTATTATGGCTTACCCTCTGGAGGCTAGTAATATCTTCTCAGACTGTGCTTTTCTGATAAATTCTTTATTGGACTGTTTGCCAATTTGAACTAAAACGAGGAATGCGGACAGCATCTGGAGAACCTGTCGCATTTGCTCCCATATTAAAACATATATGGGATATAGAAGCTCAGACACTTTTGACAATAGCAATCTGTAAAGTAAGAGCTCACCAAAAAAAATCCAAAGGATATCCATGAGTTAAACAATAACTTAGTGGATAATCTGGCTCAAGTTGTCGCCAAGCAAACAAACTTATGGGTAGACCCTCTAGGAGGTGACTCTACACAATTGTGGGAGATGGATGAATTTGACAAACACCGTATTAAATGGATAGCTGCCGTCTCACAAGTCCACAGTTTAGGGCGTTTCCAAGATACAGATGCTTGGATAGTGGGTCGTTGGAACCAATGGAAATACACTGGACAGTGTGCAACCAAGCATATTACTGTATGGGAAGATACGGTAGTATGGGAACGACAACCTGGGTTTAGGAAGTGGATACCACCCACTTCATTTAGAAAAGATATTATCATGGATAATCATCACACTGGGGGTCATTGTGGACTCCACAAAACTTGTAAAATGTTGGCACAAAAATACTGGTGGACAAAAATGGGAAAAGATGTCAAACAATGCCTGGAGGCTTGTCTCATATATGCACAGATGAATCGTCCAGTACCTGCTGAAAGGGTTCCGTTAGGGCGTATACCCCTGGCGGACGGTCCTTGGTCCAGTTTACAAATTGATTATGTAGGACCCTTACCTACTGCAAAAGGGGGGTTTTCGATATTTACTAGTCATTATTGACATATTTTCCAAATGGGTAGAAGCGTTGCCCATACGAAATGATAGTGCTACAGCTACTGGAAAAGCGCTATGGGAACAGGTGTTCTCACGATGGGGTTTTCCCAGAATACTTGAAAGTGATAGAGGAACTCACTTTACAGCGAAAATAATAACAGCTTTGTGTGATATTTTGGGTATCACTCAACGTTTGCATTTACCCTATTACCTACAATCATCAGGGATGGTGGAAAGGTTAAATCGCACTTTGAAAAATGCACTGAAAAAGGCAGTGTTGGATACTGGTAAAGGGTGGGTGACGCACTTACCAGGAATCCTAATGGGTATTAGAGGTACAGAAAACGAGTACTGGCTATAGCCCATATCAACTGATGACTGGACGGGACATGCGGCTGTATTATCCTTCCGATCCAGCTCTATCAACACCAGTGTTAGATCGCATCAAAACTGATGTGTTCTTGCAAAAGCTACAAAAACAGTTAGCTGTTTATTTACCCCATGCTGCCAGAAATATGGCACAGACTCATTGGAAAAACAAACAGACATGATGAAAAAGTGATACCGCCCAATGAAAGGGGTCATCACGTCATGGTGGAAAATTTTGGTCAAAAGAGACCATGAAACGCTAATTGAATGGGGCCCTATGCCGTCACTGATGTTTTGGGGCCATGGGTCATTCAGGTCCGACGAATTCGACAAGGGTCTACAAAGACCAAATGGGTCCATGTGGACCATTGTAAATTGTATCAACTTTTAAATGATGACAACTGATACTGCTCTGTTTCTCCCAATAGGTGAAGTACAATGATGTATCCTGTACTTATACTGAGCAGTACCTTACTGATCCTGGCAACTTCCGACCGATACAATGGATGCCCAGGGTATATATGGAACAGTTTATATAACAAGAACTATGTCAATCGTACCGCATGGGGTATTCCAGTATTGTTAGGAGAACGACATGAACACACTGGATAGCTTCTTATCAAATGGCACTTTATTTGTTATGGACAATGTCAAAATGCGACATGGGGATGCTCGCCAGAAGCCTGGCCTGGCACGGCGATGTGTGTAGTGAACACAACAGCCCAAAAGGAACATCTATATGCTCCACTTTGGGAGATACTACGAATTTAATGAAAGAAGAACAAAATTTATTTCGAATACAATTAAAAGACATGTTGCATTATCCATCTAATATTTCATTGTTAAATGCATCTTATAAAGATTCAAGACGTAATATGTGGCATTTTTTATATAATCCTTCTAAAGTAGCAACAGTAGGGTTAAAGCAGTTTTTTACAATATTGCCATTAACAAATGAATATTCATTGTTAACGTATTTGTGTTATTTTATAGATGCACAATGGCCAGGTATGGCATGTGATGTTAATCAAACAGCATGGCACAATTTTGCTGCATGGAATATAGTGCATCAAAAACATGGTATAACAGGGCAAAAATTCTTGCCCCCCTCAGATGGAATTATCTTAACTCAAAATATATATCCTTTGTATTATCCATGTAAATTGGAATATTATGTGTTGCTGCATTTGCCTTTTCCACGATTACCACTTCGGTGTAGGGATCAGGCTTCAGTATTATTGTGGCAACAGTATTATAATAATACTTTGAATCAATACCATAATAGACACAAATTGTGGTCATTCTAAAATCCTGTAGAGGCATCACCAAGTTTACCTCGTTATAAACGAGACATGTGGGGCTGGTTAGGCTCAGGACTAGGAATTATTAATGGTATTGATTCCATGGTTTTAAAAGGTCATATTCGTTCTTTAGAAATGACTTTAAAAGACATGGCTACTGGACCATTATCGACTACTGTGAGATTAGCAGCTGATAATGAGGAAATTGATTGGTTTGCATTTAGAGAAATCTTACGGAATTTTAAAATCATTGCTCAAATAGCAGTCCGTTTTTATAACTCATTTTCTAGTATGTCTAGAGAGAGCTATATAGAATTGGCTTGCTCTCAATTAGCTGCTGAAGCACATGCTTATTTAGTCAATAAGTTAAATAGAATTGAGACCAATAGGCTACCTTTAGAAACAGGTGTGACGAATGTGACTAAATTATTGGATCATCCCACTGTATTCTTACCACCCCTAGCTATAATAAAAGTATGGAACTCACCAAATCAATATGCATAAGTGCAGCGACATGCGATTCCCTTACTAGTGATAATACATGCTTTGAACCACCGAAAATATTGTGACAAATCAGTAATTTTGGAGTATTAATACATGACCAGATCATGAGACTATAAATACCAGGTAATAATATTATTAAAGTACACGATACATATGTTGTCTTACCTAAGCAGCAGTGTGTACAAGAACATGAAACCTTGATATGTGGGGAAGAGACATCAACCACTCCATGGTTTCCTGAACAATGTAAATTTACCCTAACATCTGCAAATAAATACCGCCAAGCTATGAGATGGAACCAATCATAGTGTGTAATCACAGGTCAACCTTGGAATGTATGGGGGTGTAGTGACAAAACTTGGTGGGGGGCCGGCCCGGTGGCATAGAGGGTTGAGGCACTGGTGCCCTACATCCACCCATGCCAGCAACCCGGGTTCGGGAATGGACCTAGGTCGTCGGGGGTCAGTAGGGGAGGATAGGATTGAGCATCCGACGGACTGCTCTCCTAACCTGGGGAGGGTTAAGGTCTGGCCTCGCTCTCATTGTGGCCCCCAGTGGAGATTGGGGAGCACTACAAGAAGCAGTGCACAAGAAGGGGAACAAGAAAACCAGGAAAATCAGCACCAGAAGTCTAGCCGGATGACGGCTGCCAGCCCCGGGCAGCCCTGAAGACTCCCCTGGAAACCACAAATGCCTCAGCAGCTCCTGGAGACTGGACAAATAGTGTGCTGGTGCCTCCTCCCCACCAGTACCTTCCCCCTGGAGGAGTGGGAACCCACCCGGTGAAGGGTTACACCAGGAGTTAATCCGTGGATGGCTGCAGATGTGAGGTAGGTGGTTGAAGGGGGGGATAGTAGGGAATGTCTGTGGTCCTTGGCGCCTGAAGGAGAGGCAGCTCTGGTGCACGTAGGGGGTGATAAAGAGAATACTCAAAAAACTTGGTAGGTTGCAAACTAGACCCTCTGGGAACGTCATGCCTATAGCTGAACAAATGTTACCCATATTGATGGTTCCAGTATGGCCTTGGATTTACTCACTGATTTGGCAACTCCACCTCATTCTGAATTACCCAAAATTGATAAAATGACACTTGGTGCCTTGCTGTATCATCAACAAACAAAAGGACTTATTTTAACACAAAAGGCCTCCGCTAAAGAGGTAAAAAAACAGCCATCGTATATCCCTATTGTATCCTGGTGGGACTGGGGATCGGCTGTTTTGGGTACTAGTCCAACCCTAACAGTGGTAGTATGCGGTACTGCAGTAATCTGTGTTCTTGTTATACAATTATTATTGTACCGTAAAATGAGACACATGATTCAACAAATACAAATGTTACAATGGCAACATCGTCTTATGTGATCTCCAATTAGAGAGTCACAAGGGGGGATTATAGTGTAACATTTATTAATATAGATTGCAGTGTAATATTTACTCATTTTTATATTTGTAATATTTCACATTTAATGATATTTAGTTTTCCCTTTTATATTATTTTTGTAATATGATTATTTCACAAATATATAATACCAAATGGTCTGTGTATAACCTTCTTTAGGAAGGAGTGCTAGAATGTCAGAAAGAATCTTTTTTAGGATGATGTGCATTTACCTTATTGAAAACTATGCTTGGGCACTGTATTAGATAACAGCATGTTTGGGCACTGTATTAGATAACAGCATGTTTGGGCACTGTATTAGATAACAGCATGTCTGGGAAATGACTTTTCGAACAACATGAAAAGGCAAGCCTTAACTTGGTGTAAGTAAAACTTATTGTTCTGCCTAGGTTATGCTGACCTACTGGCAAATGTATCAAGGAATATTGTGTAAGAAATGTAGTAAACACCTATGAGGTAGTGTATGAAATGAAGTAATAACTCTGTTTTGAAGGAAAAGGTACACCACACCATAAGATTAATATGTTATTTTGTTATATGATTGGCTTACAATGGGGCGTTGGCATTTTTCAAGGTAACGATTCTTTATATAAACCCTGTATAAAAACTGAATGAGCAGCACCACTACACCATCAAAGATGAAAAGAATATACATGTATATGAACTTGATGAACTTGCAAGAACATAAACTAAAAGGGAAACAATCACTCTGTGTGGCCTGACTTATTTGAAGATAGAAAATACAACGCAACCTTACAAGGTGGATGCTAAAGATCTCATGGTACTTCAAGAAGAGTAGTACAATTTTTTACTAAAAGAAATATCAAACAAGACATATCACAAAGAAAAAACAAAACAAAATTCAGGAAAGATACTTGAAAGCACTCAGCACAAAGCAAAAATTTGTTACAAAAAATCAGGGAAAACAAAATGAAAAGGAAAAACAAAATGTATCAGTTTTATTTATAAATTCATATACAAAAAAACTAAACTTATTATACAATTATTTTACTACCTGGACTCTTTTTTTTTTGTTAATACTGTAATCAAATAGGCTAAATGCAGATTATTTATTAAAATTTGGTACATGGGAAAGACACACTGAGCCAAGGCTTGTTTCATAGCGTGAGCGAGGGGGCAGGGAAATGGGTTGATAAGTACATTTGATGATAAGTACAATCAACAGTGTACAGGCACATATGAATTACCAGAGCTACTAAACAGCAGTATGCAGGTTATAACAAAAGGGAAATTATATCAATCAAGAATGTATATTATTAAGCAATATTTACAATGAGCAGAATGCAGAGACAGAAAGAAGTAAATAAGTGCTGGACCAGCAATAAAATTACTAAGAGTTTGTGGCAAAACAGGAATGGGAAAGTAGGAATAACCCATACTAAGACAGAGATGAAGAATGCAGGAATCAGTTAGAAAGATGGGAGTCAAAAGAAAAACTAGCCAAGACCAGTGCAAGAGGGAGCAAAAAGAAGTTTGAGTTGATGTTTGAGAGAAAGGTAGGAGGGAGACCAGAGAAGTGGGAGAAGGCATTCCAAATGGTGGGAAGACAAGAGGAGAAAGCAGAATGCCAGCAGCAGATTTGGAGTAAGGGATGAAGAAAGTAAGGGAGACCTTACAGCGAAGTACATTAGAAGAGTAGGTGTTGAGAAAATAGAGAGCAGATAGGTAATGAGGGAGAGACAAGGAATACAGGTTACTCATCTGTAAGTGGAGTTCTAGGAGTGGTATACAGTTCGCATCCACACTCTGGCAGTTCCTCTGGAATGGTCTGATTTGTTGGATGTCTTCGAGCTAAGCTACTCGCACCACCTAGGCGGTATAACCTGCAGCTCCACCCTGTGATGTCAGATCTTTGCATGCTGGAAGCAGGGATCCATTTGCCACTTGCCAGGGGAGACTGGGTGGGTTGTGTGGATGTGAACTGCATACCACTTCTACAAAGCAAAGTTACGCAAGAACTTATAACAGTAGAGCTTCGAGAGGAGCTCTTGCAGCAGGCCAACACTGGTACAACTTACCTGCCAAGCGCAAAGACCACAAAGAAACTTTCTAGGTAGCAGTCAACCATGGAGGACAGCCCACCGCAGATGTCACCCTCTGACATCAGCCTATCCTGTAAAGGTGGGCAGTACCACACACACACACACACACCTTTCCTCAGTGCTCCCACTGGAGACCCAAAGCGGGCAGCGGAAGAAGAAACTGAGGAGGTTCCAGAGAGCCACAAAGGAAAAGCAGAAAACTCATGTAAATGAAACCAGAGATAGCAAATGGAAAGAAGTGGGAAGGAGAGGGGGAAAATTATGGCCTGCTGCAAGAGCTCCTCTCAAAGATCTATAGTTACAGTATGCTCTTACATAACTGTACTATCTTACTTCAAGGACACTCTTGCAGCAGGCCAACACTGGTAGGACTGAGTCCCAAGCAGTTCCGGCAGAAAAGAGGAAGCAGCACCGGAAGGAGAAGAGACAGCAGCCAATGGCCTAGGAAAGAAGGCACTGCAGAATGGCAAGGCCGAAGTTGACCCTAAGCCTGGAAGCAATGTCCAGACTTTAATGCTTGGTGAAGGTGTGGACAGAGCTCCAGGTGGCGGCTCTGCAGATGTCCACAGCAGACACATTTCTGACACAAGGCGGCCACTCCTGGTGGAATGGCCCTTAACCATTCCCGGAAGGTCCTTGTTGTACTTACGGTAGCAATAAACAATGCAACTGGCTAACCACTTAGATAAGCACTGTTTGGACACTGCAGTGCCCTCTCTCTGGGGGGCAAATGAAACAAACAACTGATCAGACTTCCTTAACCCATTTTACCCATTAGTGTCATATGGCGTCAGAACTATCCGTTGCTTAACCTGACCCAAAATGGCGGCATCAGATAGAATGAGTTAAATTCTTGGTCCAGTGCGTATAGTATCGCAGAATTATATGTACATGCAAAGTGTGGAGTATAGCCTCCCCGATTAGAATACTCAGGAAAGTAAACAGGTAGGTGAATGGATTGGATCAAAATAAACTCCGACACCACCTTGAGAAGAAACTTAGGAGTAACACAAAGACAACCTGTCTTTGTGAGAAAACAAATAAGGCTCTTTACACATGAGGGCATGAAGCTCGTAAATCCTTCCAGCAGAAGTAACAGCAACTAAAAAGAGCACTTTCCATGACAGAAAGCACAGCTTGCAACTCGCGGATGGTTCAAAGGGAGGTAACGTGAGCTTTTCTAACATAAAATGGGGTCCCACGGAAGGACTGGGTCCCAAATGGGAGGTTACAGATGCAAAATGCTCCGAAGGAAAGTGTAAGACACCTCAAGCTGAGCCACGGCCCTGCCCTGGATAGGTGCATGGTAGGCAGAGATGGCAGAAAGATGCAACTTAAGGGAGTAGTACCCCAAGCCCGAGTCTGAGAGGGAGAGAAGGTAATCAAACACCTGATTCATCAGACAGGTGAAGGGGTCCAGCTGGTGCAAAGCCACCCAAAGGATGAAGCGCTTCCATTTCATGGCGTAAGTGGCCCTGGTGGAGGGCTTTCTGGCAGCCACCAGGACATTTGCAACCCTACAGGAACCCCCGAAACGGGTTATGGCTAAGTCTGCAGGAGCCATACATGAAAATGCAATGATTTTAGATCTGGATGGATCAGGGTGCCCCGGTCCTGGGAGAGCAAGTCAGTGCACAGGGGCTGGGGCATTGGAGGTTCCACCGCTAACTGCTGCAGCAAGGGGAACCAGATCTGATACAGCCAGAAGGGGAGTATGAGGATCATCTCCACCCCCTCCAAGTGAAGTTGAGCAGCACCCTGTGGAGGAGTGGGAAAGGAAGGAAGGCATATAGAAGCCTTGCCTTCTAGGAGAGGGACAATGTGTCTCGTCAGAAAACTCCAGGCCTAGGATCGCGTGAGCAAAACACACATTACTTACCTGTAACAATAGTTCTAGGAGTGGTATATGTTGTTCATCCACACTATCTGGCAGCATCCTTTCCCTTTAAGATGTGCTGGAAAGTCCTCAAGATGGCTCCTCCCACCCACCCAGGTGGTATAACCCTTGGCTCCACCCCATGATGCCAGAGCTTGCCCGCTGGAAACAGTACTGTGCGCCAAAGCCAGGGGAGGTCAGGTGGGTCCGTGTGGATGAACAACATATACCACTCCTAGAAAGTACAGTTCGTAAGAACTTACCGTAACAGCAGATCTTTGACAGAGGCTCTTGCAGTAGGTATTCACAAACAGAACTAAGTCGTCAGGCGTCAGAACCCCATGGAAAAATCTTCTAGCTAGCAGTCTCTGGTGGGGACCACCCCCTTTATACTGATGTATGCTGACGTCGGGGGCGGTCCCCACCAGAGACTGCTAGCTAGAAGATTTTTCCCACGCCCACCCTCCAGTTCTCCCACCAGAGGCTGACAGGAGAAAGGCTTGCCTCTTAAAGAGGAAAGAAAAGAAAACCCAGGGGGAGGGAAAGGAATACCTACTGCAAGAGCCTCTCAAGATCTACTGTAACAGTAAGTTCTTACATAACTGTACTATCTTACTTCGAGAGGGCTCTTGCAGTAGGTATTCATAAATAGGACTGAGTCCCAAGCAGTTTGGAACAACAGAAAACAGGGAGGAGGAACAAAAAGAATCTATCCACACAAGAAAGACATCTGGCAGATCCCGGGCTCAAGAACGGAGCCCTTGTAAGACCGCCAGGCCGAATCCTGCTCTGCGGCGAGAGGCAACATCCAAGCTGTAATGCTTTCTAAAGGTATGAACCGATGACCAGGTGGCCGCGACACAGATTTCTGTGGCTGAGACATTCTTAAAGCATGCAGTGGAAGCAGCCATGCCCCTGGTAGAATGACCCTTCACCTGACCCAGAAGGGGTCTGTCGTACTTATTATAACAGTACGTGATAAAGTTTGCCAACCATTTGGAGAGGCACTGTTTGGACACAGCAAGGCCCTCCTTCTTAGGAGCAAAGGAGATGAACAACTGGTCCATCTTCCTGAAGTCCTTAGTTCTGTTGGTATAATATTGCAAGATCCGATGGACATCAAGAGTGTGAAGGAGATGTTACTTTTGATTGGAGTACACTGGAAATAAGACCAGAAGCTCAATGGATTGATTGAGCATAGATTCCGACACGACTTTGGAGAGAAACTTAGGGTTAGTCCTCATAGCCACCCTATCTCTGTGGAAAATCAGATAAGAGACCCGGCACATAAGTGCCTGAAGCTTGGAAATCCTCTGAGCCGAGTTGATGGTCACGAGGAAAAGACTTTTCCAGGACTGAAAATGTATGCCTGCCTCTGCTGTCATCTTGAAGGGAGGCAGCGTGAGTTTTTCCAAAATTAAATTAAAGTCCCGGGGGATTACGGATAGGGGCTTCAGATGAAGAACCCCTTTGAGGAAGGTCTTAGAGACTTCCTGTTGAGCCACCGACCTGTCTCCCACAGGGAGATGGTAGGCTGAAATGGCTGACAAGTGTACTTTGAGTGAGGAGTAGCTGAGACCCAAGTCAAAGAGGTGCCTTAGGTAGTCCAGGAACCTGGCCACCGGGCAGGAAAAGGGTTCCAGTTCTTTGGAAGCTGCCCAAATAGTGAACTGTTTCCACTTCATGGCATATGCAGACCTGGTGGAAGGCTTTCTGGCCTCCACCATAAAACTGGCTACCTCTGGGGAAATGCTGAAGCGAGCGGCAGTTACGTCTGAAGGAGCCAAGCATGAAGATGGAGGGATCTGAGTCCTGGATGTACTAGGGTCCCCTGATCCTGGGTCAGCAAATCCTGCGAGAGCGGAAGAGAAAGAGGGGGCTGTTACAACCACAGCTGCAGTAGAGAGAACCAGACTTGCCTCGTCCAGAAGGGAGCGATGAGAATTGTGCGTGCCCCTTCCACCCAAAGTTTGTTCAGAACTCTTGAGATCAAAGGAACTGGAGGGAAGGCATAGACAAATCGGCCCTTCCATGACAGAGACAGTGCACCCTGAAAAAAAAGTCTCTCCCGGGAGCAAGCGAGCAGAAGGCGGGAAGCTGTGCATTGCCGGGGGAGGCAAACAGATCTATCTGCGGTGTGCCCCACTGGGCGAACACACTGTCTAAAACCTGCTGCTTTAATTACCACTCATGAGCACTCGCTGAAGTTTGACTGAGAGCATCTGTGAGAGTTTTGAACCCCCGGCACATGGAGCACTGTCAGGTGAAGGTTGTGCTGCAAGGCCCAAAACCATATCCTCATTGTCTCCCGGCACAGGGGGTTAGAACGAGTCCCCCCCTGTTTGTTGAGATACCAGACGACACACGTTGTCTGACTGGATCTGAAGATAACTGGAAAGAATGAGGGGCTAGAGAGCATAGAGAACTGCCCTCAACTCTAGCACGCTGATGTGCAACTGTGACTCTCTTTGGGACCAGCTCCCTTGGGTCCTATAGGACCTGAGATGGGCCCCCCAGCCTACCCCTGAAGCATCCTTGGTCAGGGTCTGTGAGGGAGCCGAAAGGCTGAAGGGAACCCCCTCGGGAGAGGTTCTCCAGGATTAACCACCATCTGAGATCCCTGGCCATGGGGTCCGAGATAAGAATTTCGTGATCCAATTTGTCTGTGGACTGGTCCCACTGGACTATGAGGGTCCACTGTGAGACCCTTATGTACAGGCGGGCCAGAGGCACTGTCAATATGGCAGCTGCCAGGAGGTGAAGGACTTTCCGAGCTGGTACACGTTTCTGATCCAAAAAATGCGTATCTGCTGCTGCAAAGTCTCGATCCTGTCCGGGAGGAAGAAAGGCTTTGCCCAGACAGGTATCCAACACTGCCCCAATAAACTGAAGGTGTTGGCATGGGACCAGATGTGATTTGGCCTGACTGATAGTGATTCCTAAATTGTGGAAAAGCTGCAGGGTGATAAGGAGGGAGCGCAGCAGATCCTCCCTGGATGAGGCTGCAATCAGCCAGCCGTCCAGGTAAGGGAACACCTCTTGGTGCACAGGAAAGCTGCCACCATTGAAAGATATTTGGTGAACATCTGGGAACAGAGGAAAGGCTAAAAGGGAGGGCCTTGAATTGAAAATGTTCCTCCTGGAAGCAAAAGTGGAGGAACTTGCGATGGGATGGACGCATGGGAATATTCAGGTAGGCGCCTTGAATGTCCAAGGAACATAACCACAGACCCAATCTCGGTAGAGGAAGAGGGCCCTGAAGGGAAAGCATTCTGAACCTCCTGTACTCCACAAAATGATTGAGGGAGCTGAGATCTGGGATGGGTCTCAGGTCACCCGTTTTCTTGGACACTAGAAAAAAGTGGGAATAGAAGCCTGGTCCTGATACAGAATGGGTTCAATTGCGTCCTTCGAAGGAAGAGCACTTATCTCCTTGCTTACTAGGGAGAGAGGAGACAGGGGGCAAGATGACTAAGGAGGAGGTCTGTTGGGGGGGGGGGGTTGAATGAACTTGACCGAGCGCCCCTCGGACACCAGATGGAGCACCCAAGAGTCTGACATTATCCTCTCCCATCCGGCAGGGGGCAAGAGAATCTTCCACCTACCGTCTCCTCTGGACTGGGATCCAGAAAGAGGGGGAGAGGCAACGATTCAAGAGGCAGAAGAGAGGACAGCAGTCGCAGCACCCATGGCTCCACGGGCTTTGGCCGGGCGGGGTTTGGTTGCTGACATGGCCCTACGATTATTTTGTCAGCGAGCTGGTGTCTGCATCAACTGACAATGGTTTTGGCATCGAAAGGAGTATTTCTGGCCCTGGGGAGACTTGTACATGAGCTGCGCCAACCATTGGGCTTGACCCTTGGTCTGGAGGTCGGTGAGGATGTCCTTAACGTCTCCACCGAAAAGGACCGAACCTCGGAAGGGTGTGTCCTGTATGGCCGACTGAACTTCGGGAGCCAGACCCAAAATTCGGAGCCAGGCATATCTGCATAGACCGACAGCAAAGGCTGAACTACGGCCGGCTGTATCCACAGCATCATAGGTTGCTCAGAGCATACATCAGCAGGCAGATCTAGCAGAGTGGACAAGGTCCCCAAGCTCTTGTTTTACAGTGGAGTCAGGGAGAGAGTCCAGCTTAGAAGACACCTAGCTTACGAGGGACTTCTGGAAAACCCCCTTGTGAGCAACGTAATTCAGTGCCCTGATGCCCAAAGTAGAGGATGCAAAAATCTTTTTGCCATACTGATCAAGAATCCTGGAATCTTTGTCTGAAGGGGTGGAGCTGAGATGTTTGGGATTTGAGGTCCTGTCGTGAGCAGCACTGATGACCACCGAATCTGTCTTGGGTTGAAGACTGAGGAAGTCCTTACCTTCTGCTGACAGATATAGCCTATCTGCCTTGCGAGCTAGAGTAGCCAAGGAGGAGGGCGCATCCAGATTGTGGTAACTAAATCTTGGTGAGGCATAATCCAAGGAGGAATGAGAGTCGGTGAGGCTTCTGCCAAGTCTAAATGTTCAGCAAGTCTCCGACACTGGATATCCTGCTCCACAGTTTTCTAATCATAGGCCTCTTGGATTTTCTTGAGCAACTCCAAAAAGGACGGATCCTCGGGAGGACTTAGGAGAGTTCTTTTGAGTGGGACGTTCTGGAATGTGAGGTTCCTTTCCAGAGTCCACTGGCTCATAATCTCCGTCTGAGTCAGAAGACTCCTGTGAATTGGAAGTAACCACAGGAGGGAGAGACAAATTCACTGGTCTGGAAACGTCCATAGGGAGGGTGAATTCCCAGGGACAAGTGCCAGTAGATGGTCCAGGTCTGTCGACTGGGACCGGTGAAGGAGTGTCCATCGGCAGATGACAGGGGCCCGGGTTCGGGGGCCGGCGTCAGCTAACGTCTCTCCAATTCCGACGTCAGCTGAGACTTGGCTTCAGCCCACCAGGAGGCCAGGACCGACTTCAAATCCTCCTACAGAAAAGGAGGTGGAGGTGGAAGAGAGTAACCCGGATACCCGTAACATGGGTAGCCTAAACCGGATGACGGGTAACCTGGACCAGGGAAGCCCGGTGTCGGGTACGGTGGCGTCTGGTATTGTGGCGTCAGGTACCCCGGCATCGAAGGATGCGATGTCGGGTAGCCCAGCATCGGGTATCCTGACGGACCCGACGAAGGCCCAGCAGGAGAGGCTGATGGGTCTGGCATGGGCCAGATGGGCGGGTCAGAAGGAGGGTTCCCTGGCATGGGCCCTGCTGGCCCAGGCGGCGGAACTGGTGGGCCGTCGGGCATCGGCAAGTTGGCGGCGTGTGCGAATCCAGCGTTGGAGGTTGGGGTGTCGTGGGGGAGGACCCCCTGACGGTGGTGGCGCCTCCTGGTCCTCACCCCGGCAGGGAATGGAGGAGCCGATTCCCCTGGAGGAATCGGAGATGGAGGTATCTCCGACGGCAGCTGATCAGATGTCGGCTGCGGCAACCCCCAAACGTCAGGTGTGGCATCAGGGCCCGACGGGGGATCACAAGCTGTGCGGCCATCAGAAGAACCAACAGGCGGCTTACCAGCCTTGTCTGAGCGGGAAACGGCAGAGCTGGAGCCCGACTTATCGGACGCGCCCTCACCGCTAGGCCGGGAATCAAAGGCAGCGGGCGGGGGCCCCTCCTATACCCTGGAGGCTCCCGACAGGCCCAAGCGCAAGCCCAATGGGGGGGCTGACACATGCCTGGACACTACCAAGGCGGCCATCGGAGAATGGTCCCCCGGAGGGGAAGGTACCTGAAGGCCCACGACTCCAGCAAGAGTTGGCGGGGCTGTGGCAGTTGAGTCCCACTCCCTGTGTTTCTCTTTTTCCTGCTTCTTCTTGTGGTGACCCTCAGGAGAGTCCGACGCTTGCCAGAGTTTCTTCAATTCTTTCTACATGGAGGCCATCTTTTTCTTGAGGAATTGGGCTTCCAGAGACTGCTGCTGCCTCTTGCGGGTGGCCGAATTGAATTTTTGGCAGTGCTCGCACTCTTACACATGGTGGTCGGAGCCCAGACAGAAAAGGCATAAGGAATGGCCATCCTTGTGCGGGAGCTGAGTACCACACGAGTCTCACTTCTTTTTATGCAATTCGGAGGGCGACGGGGACAACATGCACAGCCGGTAGGATTGACAAATTACAGAAAAATGTAGTTAAATTTCGAAGAAAGGGAAAATACTTATCCAAAAATGCCGACGCTAGCCGTGATATTCTTCTGCGAGGTGACTGTATGGAGACAACGGCAGGGAAAAAAAACTGAAGGGTGGGCGTGGGACCACCCCCTTTATAGTGACGTACGTTGGCGTCAGTCAGCTGATGTCAGGGGAGGTCCCTGCCAGAGACTGCTAGCTAAAAGATTTTTCCGTGGAGTCCTGACGCCAGAGTCCTATTTGTGAATACCTACTGCAAGAGCCCTCTCGAAGTAAGATCTACTGTTACAGATGAGTAACCTGTGTTCCTAGGGACGTGGATACGTTGTTCTATCCATACTATCTCCTAGCAGTTCTCGGGGAGGAGGGAGGCAAAGCGCACACCCCCTACTTAGGAAATAAGGATTGGAGAATTGAGGCCCCAAAACCAGCATCTTGGCATGACTCTAAACTAATGCAGTAATGGGAAATAAAGGTGAGTGCTGACTTTTAGGTAGCAGTCCTGCAGATTTCCTGGATAGGGACATCCCTAGAAGCAGCCACCGTCAGAGTGGTATGGTGGGTGGAATGAGCCCTTAGCCCTCTGGGAGGCTTCATACCCACCAACCTATAGCAGAGATCAATGCAGGATGAGATCCTCCTACCAATCGTTCACTTGGCTGCAGGTCTGTGAGGTGCGCTTCAGCATAGGTGACAAACAGCTGGAGAAGCTCTCCTCGAACTCTAGCCGTGCGAGCTCTGTAGTAAGTGAGCGCTCACCTCCGGTCCAAAAGAATGGAGCCTATGTTTGGCCTCCAAGGTGTGATTCGGGAAGAACACTGGAAGAGTCATCACCTGATTCAAGTGAAACTCCGACACAACCTTCAGGAGGAACTTCCGGTTGAGGCGCAGGACAATCTTGTCACTGTGGAAGACCAGGTAAGGAGACTCAACCAAAAGCACCTGGAGCTCACTGATCCTTCTGGCTGACGTGATAGCCACCAAGAAGGCGGTCTTTCACGACAGGTGAGACACCTGTGCATCGGTTCGAATGGCTTGCCCTTGAGCTTCCGGAAAACCAGCAACAAGTCTCACAGTGGTGGTGGTGGTTCAAGCACTGGAGGGGAAATATGATCTTGACCTTTGAAAAAGTGTCAGACCACCTTCTCCTGTGCCACCGACTGCTGACTAGCCTGAGCCCGGTGAGCAGAGATGGCTGCCAGGTGCACCTTAAGGGTCGTCGATCGAAGTTGCCCTTGGGAGAGAGACCACAGGTAGTTCAAAATGCTAGCCACTGGACAGGTTGAAAGGTCCAACCCCTTGCCTTGACACCAAATGAAGAATCTCTTCCATTTCAAGGCATAGCATTTTCTGGTCAATTCCTTTCTAGATGCCTCCACGACACTAAGGACATCTTCGGAGAGACCCAAAGCCAAAAAATTAGCCGCTCAGGAACCAGGCTGTCAGGTGCAGGGATTGAAGGTCTGGGTGGAGTACCTTCCTCTGACTGATGGAGAGCAAGACCGGGTGTGCTGGAAGATGCCACGGAAGCCTGTTACTGAGGCTGAGGAGATCAGGGTACCAGAACTGGTGGGGCCAGTCTGGAGCCACAAGGATCACCTGTGCCTTGTCCCTCTTGACCTTGAGTAGCACTTTTTGGATCAAGGGAAGTGGAGGGAAGATACAGAAAAGGCCTGGGGTCCACAGCCTCGAGGAGGCATCCCCCTGCAGCGAGCCCTGCGGAGGAGGATGGGCACAAAACAGCCTCAGCTTTGCATTCTCCCTGGAGGCAAAAAGGTCCACCTGAGGGGTGCCCCACTGGGAGAACAGACTGTGAACTACCTTCAGATGGAGAGACCACTCGTGAGACGCCTCGCCCACCCAGCTGAGGGCTTCTGCCAGCTGACTGGAGGCTCCTGCCACATGGATGCCTAGGAGATCCGCCTCCAGGCTGCGCACAAGAGTCCAGACATGGAACGCTTCCCTGCACAGGGGCAGGAAGTGCATCCTGCCTTGGTTGTTGAGGCAGTACATGGTAGTGGTGTTGTCCATCTGGACTTGGACCACTTGACCCCGAACGAACAGAGCAAATGCAATCAGCACCAGCCGAACTACTTGGAGCTCCATCAGGTTGATGTGGCATCGGAACTCCTGGGGACCCAGAGCCCGTGAACTCTGTGTTCCCCCAGATGGGCACCCCAGCCCAAGAGAGAGGCGTCGGTCGTCAGGACGACCGTCAGCTCAGGGCAGACAAATGGGATCCCTTCCCATAGATGCTCTGGAACAAGTCACCACTGGAGAGTGTCCCACATCCTCTGGCTTACAGTGATCAGCTGGTTAAAGTGACCCTTGCTCCGAGACCACTGGCTGGCCAGCTACCACTGCACGGAGCAAATATGCCAACAGGCCCATCGGAGCACGCTGGTGCAGACCGCCATGTAACCCAGAAGGCACAGGAAGTCCCGGGCAGGGCGCAAGTGCACAACCGGAAATGACTGGGCAAAGGAGGAGAAAACCTCCGCCCTGTCTGCTGGGAGCTAGGCTCTGGCTTGACAAGAGTCGAGCTCTGCCCCAATGAAGCTGATCGCCTGTGAGGGCAAGAGTTCCGACATGGCCTCGCTGACATGGAGGCTAAGGTCAATGCAGGTCTGGAGGGCCAGGTCCCTGGACAGTTCCACCTCCAGCCTGGAGGGACCTGCTATCCGCCAGTCATCCAGGCAGGGGTACACCCGGACCCCTCAGCACCTCAGGTAAGCTGCCACCACTGCAATACATTTGATGAAGACCATGGGGTCCGAGGAGAGGCCAAAAGACATGGCCTGGAACTCGTAGAGGGTTCCCTTGGCTTGGAAGTAGAGGAACCTTCGGTGGAATGGATGGATCGGGACATGAAAGAACGTGTCCTGAAGATCCAGAGAGCAAAACCACATGTCTTAGTCCACAGATGCTATGATCTGGGACAGAGTTACCATCCTGAAGGTGTGGGACCCAAGGAATTGGTTCAGGTTGTACAGATCTAGATTGAGGCGCCATCCCCGTCGACTTTGGCACCAGGAAGTACCTGGAGACAAACCCTGGGTGTTCCGGAGAATCAGCAACCCTTACCATGACCTCCATGCGGAGCAGCTGGGTTATGTCGTCTCAAAGAGCCGACCGAGTGTCTGCGGATAACAAGTCCTCCCGTGGTGTGCAGGCTTGGCTGGTAGGGTACTGCTCAAATTCTACAGGCACACCCTGACCGACCACTTCCAGAACCCACCTGTCCAAGGTGACAACGGACCAGGCAGAAAGAAAGTGGCAGACCCGGCCTCCCACAGGAGGATGCAGGGGAGGCATGACAAGCATGAGGGTGGCACTCCCCATCCCATCACTGAGCAGGCTTGGAGGAGGAGGAGGACCTAGCTGAGGAGCCACCGGGTCCCTTCCCTTCGGGCTTTCGGACCACCAAGGCCATGGACTTAGGCCTTGGTCACCAGAACTGAGCCAGCTGGCCAGACTGATGCTGGGCTGGGTTTGCTGCAGGAGTAGAGGACCAAAAGGGCTTACACTTCTCCTGCTTGGAGTCCTTGGGACCCCTCTGGCGGATGTAACAGAGTCCAAGGTGGCACTGGACTTCTCGATATGCTGGAGGTGACCCTCCACACCGGGCCCAAACAGGTCAGTGCCTAAGGAACATCCACCTGCCTGTGCTGAATGTCTGCCGTGAAGGTCGAGATCCGCAGCCAAGCCCTACAGCACATGGCAACTGCAGCTGCCACCAAGCGGGCACAGGAATCTTCGATGTCCAGAGAGGTCTGAAGTTGCTGTTTGGCCACAGCCTGGCCTGGTCCCGGACCTGCTTGACCGTAGTCTGGATGTCTGCAGGAAGATGAGAAATCACCTCATCCAGAGAGCCCAAAAGGGCATGGGAGAAGTGTGCCATCATGACGGCCGCACTCACCTGGCGGACGCCGAGCGAGGAGGCAGCATAGACCGTCTTAGCCGAATGGTCCAATTTCTTGGACTCCTTATCCAGCGGTTTGTCGACATCCCCAGCATTGCCTGAGTGCCGAAACGCAGAGTCGGCCACCAACCCTTTGGCCTAAGGGTGCTCCGTGAACCCTAAGAGGATACCGGTGGGCACCACATATTTACAGGCCATCCGGGCCGAGGGCACAGGGCAAGAGGTGGGATGTTTTAGAGCTCCAGGGCAAGGGCTGAAAACGGCCCTGGCCACTGGGAAAGCCTCCATCAGAGAGTCCCCTTTATCCAGCATCTCTGTGAGGGGATAGCGAGCCCGCTTCTGGATGGGCTCCAGTTTCATCCCCATAGACTCGGAGATGAGGTGAAGGATACCCATGAAGGATGTGGGACCTTCCTGCATTGAGAGGTCCCCCACCGACTCAATGCTGACCAGACAGGAGTACTGTGGGGGATCTTCAGTCTCTGAGGAGTCCGAAGAGAGCATCCGACCACCCGATTCACTCTGGACCCGCCGCGGGCAGCCAGGTATAAGAGTGACTAACAGCCAATGTGGAAGCCCCTAAGCCGACAGAGACTCCTTAGTCGGAGCCCCGGTTGGTGGTTGTTTGGGTGATGACTCCACCCCAACTGGTGGAGAGGCCAGATTCGGCCGAACAGAGAAGGTCTGAACCGGCTCCGCAGGCAGAGGGGCGGCAGCCTATCAGACAACAGCCAAGTGATGGCCGGTGTGGGAGCCAGGGTCGGCTTCGAACTGGACAACATCAACTGTTGTTACATGAGGTCTTCACAGCATTAACGCAATTTGTGCCCAAGCCTCTCCTCACTTGAGGAGGACAAAGACGAATAGTGGTAGCACCGCTTTCCATGGTGCAAGAGCAGGATCACTGATGTCAGCAGAACCTGCTCGACCCAGAAGATGAGGAAGACCTAGACCTCAATCTTGGCCTATGGGGTGCCGACGGGGGATCTCGGAGGGAGCCTGGGAGAGCAGCGGCTCCTCCTGGTCTGGGTCCATGCCCGGAGGGTCCGACCCAGCAGGCCGAGTCACCTCTTCGGTGGTCACCGGCAGGACCGGAGTCCTGAACAAGGAGTTGTTGGATTCTTTCAACGACAACGGGTCAACAGGGTCGAGAAAAATCTCATCCGTGTCATCAGCCCAAATCTTGACCGAATGGCCTGACAGGGTCTCTGAGAAGCTAGTGGCGAAGGCCATGGTTTTGACCGGGTCTAAACCCGAGATCCCAGAGACCGAGAATGTTCCCAATCCCAAGAACGTCAACAGTGAGTCGACTCTTTTTCTCGCTCGGACTCCTCCTCGCGGGAGCGAGAGCTGTGTGAACCTGAATGGCCCCTCTCCCTTGGTCGGGAGAGACTGGCACAGCTCCTTGAAGGAGCCCGAAAAGGTGGAGCTCATCTTTAGCGGAACAAAGGTTGAAGCCGAAGAGGAGTGCGCTCTAGCCTGAGTCACCTCCTCCTCGAAGACCTTAAGTTGTTCCAACTGCTCGGCAGACCCTGCAGCCATGGAGACCACCTAATTGACATCCTTGGATTTGACCAGTGGATGTCATTTTTCCAGGCAGCCCAACTTCAGGTTGGCAAGTGTCGGTCAGATAACACGAGAGAACCGACTGACATATATCGAAAGCCTGGAGATAATGCTCGTGGCCCAGGCAGTAAATGCATGTGGCATAGGGATCAGTACGCGACATCTTCTGCCCGCATGGGCACCGGCGAAATCCGGAGCAAGGACTGGTCCTCCATCGTGGTCGTGACTGAAGATCGAGTTGAAGATGAAACTAACGAGTTTAAGTTTTGGAAGTAAATCCGAAGATTTAAGTCCCGGGCATACTCAACGTGGGAGCGGTAAGGAGGGAACCTACTTCTTCCAGCAGAAAGGAAGATTTGGCGTCATGGGGCGGAGCCGAGGGTTATACCACCCAGGTGGGTAGGAGAAGCCACCTTGAAGACTTTCCTGCACAGATAGTGTAGACAGAACAACATATACATGTCCCTAAAAAGCTGCAGTTTTGGATTGAGTTGGGGCGCAGAAAGGTCCAACTCTGGTTGACCCCATCTATCAAAGAGATCTTTGACCACCAGAGTCAGAAGCTCCCGCTCGTGAGCCCTGGACCAGAAGCAGCTTAGACTGTCTGCCAGAATGTCTTGTAAACCTGGAATATGGATGGCCAAGAGCGTGAGACGGTGCACGATGGCCAGTACCAGACTCTTATCGCCTCACTGCATAGTGGGTAAGAGAAAGTCCCTCCCTGCTTGTTAATGTTGTACACTACGCACATGTTGTTCATCTGTACCAAAACCAGGAAGGAGACAAGTCTGGAAGGTCTGCAAAGAGTACAGAACCACACACATCTCCAGAACATTGATGTGGAGACTCTGTACCACATCTGTCCAGGTGCTTTGAGTCTGGTGAGCGTCTGAGTGAGCTCCCAGCCCAGACCCAAGATGTCCATTGTGAGAATCTCATGAGGGCCGAGATTTGAAAGGAAACCCCCCAAAGCAGGTTGTCCGTCTCTAGCCACAACGACAGGCCTCTTCTGATCAGATCAGAGACTATGACCATCTGGTCCAGGTCATCCGTGCATTGGTTCCACTGGACTCTCAATGTCTACTGAAGCACTTGCATGTGAAGGTGGGTGAGGGGAGTCATGATAATGGCTGCTACCAGGAGGCACAGGAAAACTCTGGCAAGGACCTGGTGACTAGAAGAGACTAGGTGGGCTTGGGCCTTCAGGCTTTCCGCCCTGTTCATGGGCAGTATCCAGGACCGCCCCTATATACTGGAGGCACTGGCAGGGACAGAGGCAGGACTTTGGCCTGTTGATGGTGATACTCAAGGCCTGGAAAAGGCGAAAGGTATGTGCCAGAGTCTGAACAAGATGGTCCCTGGATGGCACCACTAGGAGCCAATTGGCAAGGTAGGGAAACACCTAGAAGCCCTGCCGCCTCAAGGCAGCCACTACCACTGCTAGGCACTTGGTAAAGATCCTGGGGGCTGAGGACAGGCCAGAAGGGAAGGCCCTGAATTGAAAACGGGCTCACTGGAAATGGAAGCAGAGGAAGCGCCAATGGGAAGGAAACATTCTGATATGCAGATATGCATCCTGCATGTCCAGTGAACAGAGTCAGTCTCCCCGGTGCAAGAGGGGCAATAAACCCTGAAAGGTGACCATCCTAAAGCATCTGTATTCTATGTACAGACTGAGATGACTTAGATCCGGATGGGCCGGATATCCCACATCTTCTTGGGGAATAGGAAGAAGTGGGAGTAGAACCCCTTGTCTCACTGTGCCGAAGGGACAGGATCTATGGCCCTTTTTTGCAGACGAGCCTGTAGTTCCTCCCAGACGAGGGGCAGATGGGCTGGGGGGTAGGAGGAGTTGCCTGAAGGAATTTCTGGGGGCCACACGAGAAGCTCTTGAGTGTGGCTGTGTGCTATGATCTGCAGAACCCAGTTATCTGAGGTAATGTCCTGCCACCTGTTGAGGTGAAGGAAGAACTGAGCCTGACTGCCTCCCCAGAACCCCTTGAGGGTTCTCAGGAGTCAGAAAGTGAGGTGTGATGTTGGGAGGCGGCGGAGTGCACGAGGGACTCTGGCAGTGGCTGCAGATGGGGCTGTTGATGCTTTGCATTTGCCCTGACCTTTGCAGGATGGATGGGCCCGTCTGCGGGAGGAATGGTGAAAGGGTGGCTGCTGACCAGACTTAGGCTGGGTATGGTACAGCGAGTTAACTGAACGGAGGGCTCGGCTTGACTCCTGAAAAGAAGAAATTAGATCCTGGACATCCCCCCTTTAAAGGACAGAACCCCGAAAGGGGGCGTCCAAAATACTGGACGGTATATCAGAGGTAAAGCCAGACACCTGATGCCAAGAGCAGCATTGAAGACAGACGCCGGCGGCCGCTCTTCTGCCCGAGGCATCAACAGCATCACAGGCAGCCCAAAGGAGCCCACCTTAAGGACCTGGGTGAGCTGTTTCTTGGATGGGTCATCGGGAAAAGCTTGAACCAGTTCACTGGCCTGGTCACAAAGGACATTCTGGTTTTGGACCATATGAGCCAAATAGTTAATGGCCTGGATGGCCAGGGTGGAGGAGGCGAAGACTCAGTTGCACAGGTGATCCAGCTGTCTCGACTCCCTATCAGGGGGAAGACTGCTGAGGTGCCTAGGTTTCTTAGTGTGGTCATGTGCCACGTTGATGACCACCCAAAAAAGGGCTTACCAGCTGGATTGTGGCACAGCCTATCTGCTTTTTTGGGTACTGCTGGGGGTTGAAGAGTGACAATTCCAAGCCGACCTGGTAACATCTTTAAGAGTCAATAATGGGGAGCACCACCAAGGTGAGGGCATCATTCTGCCTCAAATAAATGGCTAGCCGACACCGCTCCAGATACAGTTCCTCTGTTTCCCAGCCCATGGTGGCCTGGATGTGCCTCATGATGTCCATAAAGGATGTTTTTATACAGAAGCCAGTTATAGATTATAAAATGGGGCATAAAAAAATGACTAGATTGAACAACTTCACTGGTTGAAATGCAACACCAGACCATTGGTTATTTGCCTAGAAATTGCACAGTTCGCAACTAACCTGCCCTAATCTACCTAGGAACAACCTAACTAAATGGAAATAAAACCTTTTACCATTACATTTTTTTCTCCACTTTTTAAACCCAAAACAAGGCACAGTTTTCTTCAAGATAATGCAATCCTCAAGTTCATTCAAAGGCACACAGTTTCTGTTATCAAACTCACCTATTCTATCTAGCAACAACGAACTATAGGAAAATAAAACATATATATATATATATATATATATACACACACACATACACACACACATATATTTTGTGTGTATGTGTGTCTATATATATATATATATATATATATATATATATATATATATATGTATATATATATATATATTTATATATATAGTGTGTGTGTGTGTATATATATATACACACACACACACACGTAAATATAAGAAAACACAAATTGCACATACCCACAATAATGCAAAGCATCATGGGAAGCATATGCAAATGCCCATGAATTTGGATTGCACATACCCCCAATAATGCAAAGCATCATGGGAAGCATATGCAAATGTCCATGAATTAATTTGGACTGGCTCAACTTTAAGCAAAATTGCATGGTGCCAGAAGGCCTCACAATACAAGCAGCAAAGGCTGAGAAAAGCAGACACAGACACGTGTTTCATTCTCATTTAGACTCATCAGTGTGCCATATCTGTACCTCAGCCCAGGGAGAGATAGCCAGTCACCCTACAGGGGATCTTACTGGTCTGGGTTGTGGGCAACCCCAGAGCAAATGCATTGGGGTAATAGTTATCCCAGAGGATATTGGCCATATAGCCAAATTTTAAAGAAAACACAAATTGTACATACCCCAATAATGCAAAGCATCATGGGAAGCAAATGCTCTGGGGTTCTTTTGTTGTTCTCTTCTTAGTTTACTTTGGGCTGCCCATGACCCAAACCAATAAGATCCCCTACAGGGTGGCTGGCTATCTCTCCCTGGGCTGAGGTACCGACACAGCACACTCATGAGTCCAAAAGAGGATGAAACACGTGTCTGTGTCTGCTGTTCTCAGCCTTTGCTGATTGTATTGTGAGGCCTTCTGGCACCATGCAATTCTTCTTAAAGCTGAGCCAGTCCAAATTAATTCATGTCCATTTGCATATGCTTCCCATGATGCTTTGCATTATTTGGGTATGTGCAATTTTAAAATGTGGCTATATGGCCAATATCCTCCGGGATAACCCTTGCCCCAATGCATTTGCTCTTGGATATATATATATATATATATATATATACACACACACACTGTGTATATATTGTGTATGTATATATCTTTTCCACTTTATAAGCGTAATATACCACTCCAGGGCATGGGTTTCTTGAGAATTAATGCACTTCCTGGGTGCATTGAAATTTACTCAGCCATTGGCCCCGTGCCTTCCAATTCAACCGGGGCATGCATTAATTCTCTAGAAATACATGCCCTGTTGTGGGTTACTACTTACAGTCGTGGCCAAAAATATTGGTGCCCTTGCAGTTTTTTCTAATAATGCACCATTCCTTCCAGAAAATTGTTGAAATGGAATAATATTTTAGTATCCACATATGTATTTCTTTGGTTTGCAGTGGAATAAAACACAAAAAGCAGAAAAATGTACTAAGTCTTAGCTTATTCCACACAGAAATCCTTAAATGGCCCAGACAAAATTATTGGCACCTTTTAGAAGTAGTTAGAAATAATTAGATTTCAAGCAGGTGATTCTCCTTCACTTTGGAACTGAACTCACCTGTGGTGAGTTGCAGTGCCTGCAATATAAAATCACTCATTCAACCAGTTTGAATAGAAAGGACTCATTCTCCTGTTTTGTGTCACTGTGTGTACCGCAATGAGCATGGAGAAAAGAAAGACAGCCAAAGAATTGTCTGAGGAGGTCAGACAGACGATTGTAGCCCAGCATGGACAACCTCAAGGCTACAAATCAATCTCCAGAGACCTTGATGTTCCTGTTTCCACCGTATGTAATGTTATCAGGATGTTTAAGGCCCATGGCACTGTAGCCAACCTCCCTGGACGTGGCCGCAAGACAAAACTTGATCGAAGATTGCAGCGCAGGATTGTCTGAATGGTGGAGAAAGCACCTCGATCAACTGCCAAACAGATTCAAGCTGACCTCCAGACACAAGGTATGACAGTTTCAACTTGCACCATCCGTCGCCAACTTAATGAAAGAGGATTATATGGTAGGAGGCCCAGGAGGACCCTACTGCTGAGAGAGAGACATAAGAACGCCCGACTGGGGTTTGCCAAAACACACCTGAACAAGCCAAAATCCTTCTGGGAGAATGTCCTGTGGACAGATGAGACCAAATTAGAGCTTTTTGGTAAAGCACATCATCTCTATGTTTACAGAAAACAAAATGAAGCCTTCAAAGAAAAGAACACCTTCCCTACAGTCAAACATGGAGGAGGTTCAGTGATGTTTTGGGGTTGCTGTGCTGCCTCTGGCACTGGGTACCTTGAACGCGTGCATGGCATCATCAAATCTGGAGATTACCAGGCCATTTTGGAGCGCAATGTTGAACCCAGTGTCAGAAAGCTGGGTCTCCGTCGAAGGTCATGGGTCTTCCAGCAGGACAATGACCCCAAACACACTTCAAAAAGCACCCAGGAATGGTTCAAGACAAGACGCTGGACTGTTCTGAAGTGGCCAGCAATGAGTCCAGATCTAAATCCCATTGAAAACCTGTGGAGAGATCTGAAAACAGCATTTGGGAGAAGGCAACCTTCAAATCTGCGAGAACTGGAGCAGTTTGCACAAGAAGAGTGGGCCAAACTGCCAGTAGAGAGGTGCAGGAAGCTCTTCCATGGCTATAGGAAGCGGTTGGTTGAAGTTATTTTGACCAAAGGCTGTGCTACCAAATATTAAGTCTAGGGTGTCAATAATTTTGTCAATGCCATTTCTTTTCATTTTCTGATTTACAGGATACATTAGATTCTGAATCAAAAACAAAGGTTCTGTAATATTAACAGAGAAATAAAGAATTGTGGAGACCAAGTACTGTACTGTTGTTAATTTCAACTTATGTTTAGAGGAAATTGTGAGTTATTTGAAAAAGTGCAAGGGCGCCAATATTTTTGGCCGCGACTGCACATACTCCATCTCTGACATACCGATAGCTAGCAAAAAGCAAAAACGGGATTAGCGAAAAGACATGTACTTCTTTCTGTAAATAAAATTGCCTCCTCTTAACCTTTCATTAGCATGCACAGAACTTTTTTGGAGCATTATAGCTACCAGTATATAGTACTACCAGCCAGAGCTGCGATTCCCCATCAGTATATGTTTTTTAACTCATACCCATGCAATGTGCTGGTAAGATACGGCCTGTGAAGAGTATCCATCTCCAGTTTTAGAGACTCTTCTGTGTCCCTATACTTCAACATCCCTTCCGGGGTGACAATCTCCTTCAGGATCTGGGGCTCTCGGTGATAGGCCACTTGAATTCGGAAAACATAACCATCCTAAAAACAAAAATAAAACAAGCACCATTAAAGCAGCAGTACTAGATAAAAAAAATATATATATTTTGCAACAGTTTGTTTCCTGTGCTCTGTGGAGCACTTCCCTGAGAATCTATCTTGTTTTCGCTGTACTATCACCCCGTCATTTGCTCCATTTTTCCTTTTTTGTTTACATTTCTCCCACCTGCCATGCTGAATTGGAACTCTCTGCTGCCAGCCGCACATGTGCATGACTCGCAGCACTACACAGGGACAGCAGGAACACGCAGAACAGGGTCCCACAGAAGTAAACAAAATATGTAATGCGACGTGAGGGGGGAGTTCGGCAGCAAATTAGGCAGCAGGCATATTTAATTACTGTGGACCCACAACAATGGAAATACATTTTAAAAAACTAAAGATCGCTAGCAAAAAATATTTACAGATATGGAAACCAGAACAATGGTTGCATGCTTCCAGTCAAAAAACAGAATTTTGATAATCACTTACTGATTATCTAGTACTGCTGCTATAAATTCCATTTATAGATTTCTTTATATTAGTAGACCGAATCCATCTATAATGTTCAGCCACACAAGAGAGTCATTTGGCTTTCATGATTTAGTCTAGTTACTAAGTAGGAATAAAAAGACTGACTGTGGGGCTAGGTGAAGGGCTGATATAAATCAGACTGTAAAACTGATTCTTTTAATTTGCTACTTTCTGAATACTGCTTTGAATTAGACATAAAGCAACATTTTTGACACGGTTTAAATAATTTTTATCGACTGGGCAGAGTGCTTCGTAGTCCAAAGTCCATTCCAAAATAAAATAATATCAAAAAGAATGGTTACATAAAAACTTACAGTAACAGTAGATCTTCGAGGGGATCTCAGTCACCAGGTCACACCATAGGAACTGCACCATCGGTGAAGTAGGATCTACACGCAGGATTTTCAGTCGACTACTGGGGCCGCCCACATCAACATCATCTGCCAACATAAGCAACCTTATAAAGGTGTGAACGGCCCCACTCCCTCCTCAGTTCTTTCCCCCTGGAGACTAAGGAGCAAACCCATGTCAAAGGGGAGAGAGAGAGAGAGAGAGAGATGCCCAGGCCACAATAAAAGGCTGGATACACCAGTAAGCCAGTTCTGAAAAGTGAACCCCATAAGAGAGGGATGGTGGAAGGGAAGGCAGACCTGATGACTGAGATCCCCTTGAAGATCTACTGCTACTTTACGTTCTTACGTAACTGTTCTATCTTCTTTAGGGGTATCTCAGTCATCAGGTCACACCGTAGAAATTAGTCCCAAGCAGTTACTGGGGCAGCAAGACAGTCTGGGAGGAAGACCAAACAAAACCTAGGACAGGAGACCCTGCAAGACAGCCCAACCAAAGCCTGCGCAGCCTCTGAAGGTAATGTCCAGACTGTAATGCTTAGTGGAAATATGGACAGTACTCCAGGTGGCAGCTGAGACGCCCTTGAAACAGGCCACAGAGGTAGCCATACCCCTTGTGGAATGGGTTTTATTTATTTATTTAAAAGTTTCATTAGGAAAGGCACACTGAGCAAATTGCTCATTTCCAGGTGTGTCCTGGTGGAGGGGGAAGGGAATACATCAAATTACATCAATAATACAATGCAAAGGCATAAAAGAATTAAGACATGATATAGAGAATTAAAGAACAGGAAAACAGAGCAATCAATTGAGAAAAAATAATACGGTATATACAATATATACAAAAATGAGAGTGCATAGCAGGCAGGGCTGAGACTACACCTGGCCACATTAGATCTATGCACCTGCTTTGATCCTACCTGATTCCTAATCATTCCTGCCTCCTCTCCCCACCCCCCCTACTACTTGTCTCCATGCTACCTCCCTTCTTGTTTTCTCTCCCCCAAAATCCAACCCCTCTCTCCAAGCTAACCTAACTTTATCCTCAAATATAATTATAAAATGTGTTGTGAATGTTTGCACTTATTTATTACTACCTACATTACTTTTTTATGTATTGTCTTCATCCTCTGCACTACCTGGGCATTGTCTAAACCTGCTACAGGTGGATGTTGGTACAGTAAGGTCACTCCTCCTCCCTCCCCTCCTCTTGCCTACCGTTGCCGCATTATGTCCATGGCCAGGGACTGCCACCGGCTTTTATGCCCAGCCTTGGAACCACGAGCCCGGCTGCACCTACCCCCCACCTACCGCTAAAGCCGTATTTCAAGCCGCTTTTTTTCCCGTCCACCCCTCCCACTTCCTCATCCCTGACAGTGGGGCCATGAACCTTGCATCCCCCTAGTCTGCCGTTGGGAAGTCTCTGGCATCTTTCTCTTACACTCCCTGGGTACCCTGGTGCAGTTCGGGCTGACTACCACTGGCTGCCAGTTTACGGCTCCTTTCCACCCTTCCTCCTGACTATTCTTGTTTCTGGGTGCTTTATCTGTCTCCCCTATATGGCCCCCGACACACACTGGCCGACTACTTCTCCCTCTATTCAAGTAGCCTGCCCCCCCTCCACATCATCCTGCCGGTTGGGGAACAAAAACCCGCAATATCCATTCTTTCCCGGTAAAGTCCGTAGCCCTCTTTTTTCCCTAACTCCCTTCCTTACCCGCTACTTGTACCAACACTCCCCTAAATGACCTCCTTGCTCTTGGCCTCATGCTCACTGCTTAGTATAGCCTAAATCATGTTAGACTAGCTGGAATCGCCTCTATGTGTCCGGAATGTACTCTGTATGGTCGTTGCCTCAATTTGTAATGTTTGCTTCCATGTGTTATGCTGTATTGTACTCTCCCGGGTCGTGCCTGAAAATAGTCACCTGCTGGCTAGTGCACTTACCCGGTAAACAAAAACTAAATAAATAAATAAATTCAATGAAAGTGCATTATGTACATAAGAGACATCAGGTAGATATCAGATACAGTCCCACAGAGATATCAGGTAGTCCAGACCCTGGCTCACCGGACAAGTGAAAGGGTCCAGATGATGCTTTCACCGCCCCAGCAACTCTTTGCCATGCTTGCTGCATCAGAACACAATACAATGTGCACACCATTTGGACAAACATTATTTACAAACCTGAATGTTCTCTCTTCCTGGGGCAAAGAAACAAAGCACTGCTTTGACTTTCTACAGTCTTTAGTTCGGAACAGATAATACTTCAAAATTCTGCGTACGTCTAACGTATGGAGCAGTGCTTTTCCCGGACTGGCACACTCAGGAAAATAAACAAGTAGGTTGATTGATTAGTTCAGGGTGAACTCAAGATACCACCTTAGGAAGAAACTTAGGATTCATGCGTAAAGACACCGTCTTTGTGAAAAATCAAATGAGGCTCCTCTCGCCAGCCCGGTGGCACAGAGGGTTGAGGTGCTGGCGCCTTACCTCACACCACACCGGCGACCCGGGTTCGTGAACAGACTCAGGTCATCGGGGGTCAGCAGGGGAAGGAGAGGATTGAGCGTCCACAGGACTTTTCTCCTCTCCTGGGGGTGGGTTCCAGGGTTGCTTTGCTCTGCAGCAGCCCCCCGTGGAGACCAGGAGCACTGTACAAAAGCTTTGTAATGTGGGAAGTACCAGAACATGGAAAAAACGCTCTGGATTGGCCAGGTGATGGCATCCGGTCTATCAGCATGTCCGGAAGACTTCCTGTGGGACGGCCGTCTCAGCAGCACCCGAGGCCAAGGAAAAATATAGTGTACTAGGCTGCCCCAACCGGTGCCTTCCCCCTCGGAGGAAAGGGACCCACTCGGCAAAGGGTAACGCCGAGCTACCTTGAGGTAGGCTGCAATGTGAGGTGAAGGAGCTCTGGAGGGGTTAGAAGGGGTGCTGGTGACCTTGGATGCCTGAAGGAGAGGAAGATTCAGGGCATGGAGGGGAGAAAAATAGATCACTCAAAAAGAAAATAAGGCTCCTCACACCAGAGAGCCTGAAGTACGGAAATCCTTCAAGCAGCAGTAAAAGCAACCAAAAATAACACTTTCTAAGAGAGAAAGCATAGCTCACAAGTCACAGCTAGCTCAAACAGAGACAGGGTCAACTTCTTCAATACAAAATTTAAATCTCAAACTGGGATAGGGAAATGGATTGGAGGTTTCAGATGCAGGATGTCCTTGAGAAGGGTACAGGACACATCCAATTGAGCCACGGTGCGACAGCCCATGGGCTCATGAAAGGCAGAGATAGCTGAAAGGTGCATCTTGAGGGAAGAGTACTGGGGACCAGAGTCCCACAGAGATATTAGGTAGTCTAGAATCTGGCTCACCGCACAAGTGAAAGGGTCCAGATGATGTCTGGCAGCCCAGACGACAAACCTCTTCCACTTCATAGCATATATGGCTCTAGTGGAGGGCTTCTGAGCTGCCATGAGGACAACCGCCACTCTCAGAGACACCACAAGCTGGGCGATGGCTATGTCCTCAGCAGCAAGGCATGCAAATGTAGGGACTTGAGACTACATGGACAAGGGTTCCCTGAACCTGTGTCAGCAGATCCAAGCAGAGGGACCGGAGGTTCCTCTGCAAACTGCTGCAGTAATGGAAATCATTATCTGCCATGGCCAGAAGGGTACAACCAGGATCATGCTGGCCCCCTCCATCTGCAGATTGATTAGCACCCTCTGAATCAGAGGAAATGGAGGGAAGGTGTAAAGGAACTTCCTGCTCCAGGAGAGGAACAACACGTCTTGCCAGAAAACTCCAGGCCCTGGAACTCGTGAGCAGAAAACACAAGTTACTCACCTGTAACAGGAGTTCTAGGAATAGTATATGTTGTTCATCCACACTGTCTGGCAGGTTCCTTGCCACTTTAAATCTTGCCGGAAGGTCTTCAAGCTGGCTCCTCCCAACCACCCAGGTGGTAAAACTCTCGGCTCCGCCCCATGACGCCAGATCTGGCCCGCTGGAAGCTCAGGTTGTGCGTCGAAGGCAGGGAGGTCGGAGTGGAGTGGTGGATGAACAACATATACCATCTCCTAGAACTCTGTTACAGGTGAGTAACCTGTATTTCCGAGACATGGATATGTTGTTCATCCACACTGTCTGCAGACTCCTAGCAGTTCTCCGGGAGGAGGGAGGAAGGCGACACCCCTACTTAGGGAATAAAGACTGAGAACCGAGGCCCCAAAACCAGCATCCCGGCGTGACTCAAGGTCGATGTGGTAATTGGTAATGAAGGTGTGTGCTGACTTCCAGGTAGCAGCCTGCAGATTTCCTGGATAAGGCGTCCCTGGAAGCAGCCACCCGATGCAGCAATATGGCGGGTAGAATGAGCTCTTATCCTCTGGGAGGCTCCATACCCGCCAACATAACGAGATCTATGCAGGAGGTGACCCACCTGCTTATAATCCCGCTTGGGTGCAGGTCAGCCAGGTGCGGCTTCAGAGTAGGTGACAAACAGCTGGCAAACCTCTCCCAATTTCAGCCGTCGCTCCTTATAATAAGCGAGCCCTTCTAAGGTCAAAGTATGGAGCCTGTATTCGGCCTCCGAGTGTGATTGGGGTAGAACACGGCAGAGTCAACACCAGTTATGGTGAAACTCGACACCACCTTCGGAAGGAATTTCGGTGGGGGCACAGGACAACCTTGTCCCTGTGGAAGACCAGGTAAGGAGACTCGATGCAGAGTGCCTGGAGTTCTCCCATCCTTCTGGCTGACGTGATAGCCACCAAGAAGCGGTCTTCCACACAGGTGAGAGAGTTCACACCTGTGCATTGGTTGAATGGCTTGCCCATGAGCTTTGCCAGTACCAGCAGTAAATCCCGCAGAGGTGGAGGTTCTACTCGCAGGAAATGTGATCAAGGCCTTTGAGCGCCAGACCACCTTCTCCTCGCGCATCGATTGCTCCCGTGCCCGCGCCCGGTAAGCAGAGATGGCTGCCAGGTGCACCCTTTAGGGTCATCGACCTAAGTCTTGCTAGAAAGGGACCATAAATAGTCCAAGATGCTTGCCAAAGGACAGGAGGAAGGGTCCAAGCCCTTGCCCTGACACCAAATGGAAAATCTCTTCCATTTGAAGGCATAGCATTTCCTGGCCGACTCCTTACGGGACGCCTCAACAACATTGAGGACCTCGTCGGAAAGACCCAAGGCCTGGAACTCTAGCAGCTCAGGAACCAGGCCATCAGGTGCAGGGATTGAAGGTCTGGATGGAACACCTTCCCTGACTGACTGAGAGCAGGTCCGGGCGAGCTGGAAGCTGCCTCGGAGCCTGGAGCTGAGGCTGAGAAGATCTGGGTACAGAACTGGCGGGGCCAGTCTGGGGCTATCAGAATCACCTGTGCCTTGTCCTCCTTGCTTTGAGAAGCACCTTGTGAATCAAGGGAAATGAGGGAAGGCGTAGAAGAGGCCTGGGGTCCACAGCCTCGAGAAGGCATCCCCCTGCAGCGAGCCCTGCTGAGGGGGGCGGGCATGAAATAGCCTCAGCTTCGCTCTCCCTGGAGGCAAACAGGTCCACCTGAGGTGTGCCCCAGTGGGAGAACAGATCTTGTACTACCTCCGGCAGGAGAGACCACTCGTGAGATGCAGCCCCTATCCGGCTCAGGGCATCGGCCAGGGTGTTGGAGGCTCCTGCCACATGAATGGCTGGAGATCCGCCTCCAGGCTGCGCACAAGTGACCAAATGCGGAGGCTTCCTTGCATAGAAGCATGGAGACGTCCCGCCCTGGCGGTTTAGGTAGTACATGGTCGTGGTATTGTCCGCCTGACTCGGACCACTTGACCCGGAGAAATGGAGCAAAGGCGTGAGAGCTAGGCGGACCGCCGAGCTCCAGCAGGTTGATGTGGCATCGGACTCCCACAGGGACCAGAGGTCGACGCCTGGTGTTCCCCAGATGGGCACCCCAATCCATCAGAGAGGCATCAGTCGATAGAGAGACCGTCGGCTCGGGGCGGACAAACGGGATGCCCTCCTGCAGATGAGATGGAACGGTCCACCACCGGAGAGCGTTCCACATCTCCTGGGTCACCATCACTAGCTGGTCCAATGGATCGCAGCATTGTGACCACTGGCTGGCCAGTCCCCACTGAAGGGGGCGCATGTGCCAGCGTGCCTAACGGACCACGCTGGTACAGGCCGCCATGAGACCCAGGAGGCGCAGGAATTCCCAGGCAGGGCACGATTGCCCAACCAGAAATGATTGGGCAAAGGAGGTAAGAACCTCGGCCCTGTCCGCTGGGAGCCGTGCTCTGGCTCGAAGAGAGTCGAGCTCTGCCCCGATAAACAGAATCACCTGCTTCGGCTCGAGTTCCGACTTGGCCTCGTTGATGAGAAGGCCGACTTGAGAGCAAACCTGGAGGGCCAGATCTCTGGACCGCTCCACCTCCTGTCTGGAGGGGGCTGCTATCAGCCAATTGTCCAGGTAAGCGTACACCCGGACCCCTCGGCGCCACAGGAAAGCTGTCACCACTGCTATGCATTTGGTGAAGACCCTGGGAGCTGGAGACAGGCCGAAGGGCATGGCTCGGAACTCGAAAAGGGATCCCTCCGCTCAAAAGCGAAGGAATCTCCGATGTGATGGACGGATAGGGACGTGAAAACGCGTCCTGCAGGTCCAGAGAGCAGAACCACACGCCGTGTTCCAGGGATGGTATTATCTGAGCCAGAGTGACCATCCTGAAGGTTCGAGACCTTAGGAACTTATTCAGGTCGTGTAGGTCGAGAATGGGGTGCCAGCCCCCCATCCGTTTCGGAACCAGGAAGTACCTGGACACAAACCCCGGGTCTGAGGGAGGGTCCGCCACCTCCCTGATCACCTCCTTTTGGAGGAGGAGAGCGATGTCGGCCCGGACGAGCCGACAGTGAGGCTGCGGACCCCGAGGCCCCCCGAGGTGCGACGGCTCTGAAGGGCGGGGCCTGCTCGAATTCTAGAGGCAGGCCTTTTCCCACCACCTCCAGCACCCACCTGTCCGTGGTAATAACGGACCAGGCGGAAAGGAAGTGCCGGAGCCGTCCCCCCACGGGGGGAACCTGGGGTGAGGTGACGGGGTTGGGGGCGACACCCCTCAGCCCGTCACTGGGCAGGCTTGGAGGAGGGACCGGCCGAGGGACCTCCTGGGCCTTACCTCCCTACTTCCTGTTGGAGGAAGCCCCAGGCTTGGGTTTGGGATGCCAAGCCTGAGCCTGCTGGCCCTGACGCTGCTGGGCCGGACGGGCCGCGGGCCCAGAAGGATGAAAGGGCTTAGGCTGTGGTTTGCGGCCTTTGTCCTTCTGAGCGGAAGAAACTGAGTCCAAGGCAGCATTGGACTTCTCGATCCTCTGCAGGTGACCTTCCACCCAATGGGCCGAAGAGGTCAGTCCCCAAAAAGGGAACATCCGCCAACTTGTGCTGGGTATCCGAAGTAAAGGTGGATATCCTCAGCCAAGCCCGATGACGCATAGCCACTGCGGCCGCCACAGACCTGGCACATGAGTCCCCAATGTCTAAAGCAGTCTGGAGCTGCTGTTTGGCCACTGCCCTGCCCTGGTCCTGCACCTGCCAGACCGTGGTCTGCAGATCCACGGGAAGATGAGGGATGACCTCATCCAGGGAGCCCAACAGGGCATGAGAGAAATGTGCCATGAGGATGGCCGAACTGGCCTGGCGAAGGCCGAGGGAGGACGCAGCATAGACTTTTAGCCCGCATAGTCCAATTTCTTGGACTCCTTGTCGGGAGGTTTGTCCACATCCCAAGCGTTCCCGGCACGCCGGAAAACGCTGTCGGTAACTAACCCCTCGGCCGAGGGGTGTTCCGAAAAAACGGACAGGGAACCGGTAGGGACCGCATACTTCCTGGCCATCCTGGCCGAAGGCGCAGGACAGGAAGCAGGGCGCTGCCAGAGCTCCAAGGCCGGGCCCACTATGGCCTCGGCCACCGGAAAGGCCTCCGTAGGGGAATCCCCTCGGTCCAGAATCTCCGTGAGGGGATACCTGGCCCACTTAGAAACGGGTTCAAGCTTCATCCCGGTGGACTCCGAGATGAGCCGAAGCAATCCCAGGAAGGACGAAGGGCTATCGTCCACCGACTGTCCTCCTGAGGACCCAAGTCCATTCACTTGGAGAAAAGGAGGAATCGCTCGACTCGGAAGAGTCCTCAAAGAGCTGCCTCAGGCCTGAGCCACCCTCCACCTGCCGAGGTCGATCGGGAGTGAGGGTGACAGACAGCCTATGGGGCAGTCCCTGAGCCGACCGAGAATTTTTGGTCGGAGCCCCAACTAATGGCTGTGGAGGCGGAGGTTCCACCGGAATCGGTGGGGCAGCTGGTTTTGGCCGAACAACCGGCCTGGGAACAGGCTCCTCGGATAAAACGAGGGGTTGTTTCGGGCGCTCCGGTGACAGCCACTTAATGGCAGGGAAGGCAGCGGTCCGGCTTATTCCTGGTCAGAAGGAGCTGTTGCCACATGAGTTCCTCATATCTTGTCGAGCCTCCCTCGTCCGAGGAGGAGGAAGAGGACGAGCGGCGGGCGCCCGCTTGCCGTGGTGCCGAGACCGAGACCGCCTATGACGGCGGGATCGGCTGGACCGCCATGAAGTCGAGACTGAGAACCTCGGCTTTGCCGAGGACGGTGCGGGGAGGTGTCGTGGGGAACCGGCACTCCCCTCGGTTCGGAAGATTCAACCGAAGGCTCCAGAACCGGAGGCACAGATGAGCCGACGGGGTCCTCAACTCCCACCGGGGGAACCGGGGAGAGGGGATTCTCGGCTTCTCCAGCCGACAACCTGTTCAACGGGTCGAGAAAAATCTCGACTGCGTCGACAGGAGTCTCGGTCAACTGGCCTGACGGGGACACCGTGAGACCAGTGGCGGACGCCGAGAAATCGATCAGTCGGCGGCCGACAACCGGGAGGGGGATCTTTCCGCCCCAAGAGCGCCGACGGTGAGACTTACCCTTGTCTCTTTTGGACCGAGAAACGGTCCAGAAGAAGTTGGACCCTCACCTTTAGTCGAGAGGGTCAGACAAAGCTCATAGAAGAAGCTGAATAAGAGGCACCGAGGAGGCGGGACAAATGCACTGGCCGAGGTAGAAGCGCCCGCACCTCCTCTTCGAGGCGATCATCTGCTCGAGCTGATCCGCCGAGCCCGCGCCGCAGACACCGCCGACCGGGCCTCTTTGGACTTACCGGAGGAAAGCTTCTCAGGACGCCCCAGTTGTAAACGGGCAGCACGGTCTTCCGAGGACTTAGGCTGAAAAGGAAGAGCACAGGTCGCAGGCCTGCGGGTCGTGCTCAAGGTCCAAGCAGTAGACGCACGTGGAGTGCGGATCCGTCCGAGACATCTTCTGCCCACAAGGGCACCTCCGGAAACCGGGAGTCGATTTGTCCATCGCAGCCGCAAGGGAGAGAAGACCGAAGTCTTTTTAGCAAAAACCTTTTAATTTGAAAATTCAAAGAATTAGGAACCAGTCTTATATGCAGCGTTAAGGAGGAACCCTGAGCTTCTGTGTTAAGGAAGATCTAGCGTCATGGGCGGAGCCAAGAGTTTACCACCGGGTGGAGTGGGAGGAGCCAACTGAAGACCTTCGGCAAGATTTAAAGCGGCAAGGAACCTGCCAGACAGTGTGGATGAACAACATATCCATATCCCCAGAACAGTAGTTCTAGGAGTGGTATATGTTGTTCATCCACACTTGTTGGCATGTCCCTTCCTTTAAATCTTGCTGGATGGTCTAAAAGCTGGCTCCTCCCCCCACCGAGTGGTCTGCCTCGCTCCGCCCCTTGATGCAGATCTTCCACTGTGAAGCAGTGTTTGTGCGCCGAAGCCAGAGAGGCCGGGTGAGCCAGTGTGGATGAACAACATATACCACTCCTAGAAAGTATCGTTACATAAGAACTTACCGTAACAGTAGATCTTCGAGGAACTGTCTCTTGGGGTAGGTTATTACACTTGGTGAGTTCCACCAGGTGGCGCTATCACATGGCAGCTTCTTCTAGCAGTCTTCCATTGGGGCTGCCTACAGGACATCACTTGCTGATGTTGAGTATAAGTGTGAGCGGCCCCAAGGACCCTCTGTTCCCTGTCAGCTTCAGCGAGCAAGGCCTGGACTCAGGGAAACCAAGGGGGGAAAAAAAAGACCAATGAGACCACACCCAATGTCCTGAGTTGCAGTGAACGAAAGCGAACAGGTAGGGGGGACGGAGGGTGGGATCATACCTACTGCAAGAGACAGTTCCTCGAAGATCTACTGTTATGGTATGTTCTTACGTAACAATACTATCTTCTATGGACTGGTCTCTTGCAGTAGGTTATTACACTTGTGAGAGTGCCAAGCAGTTATTCCAAACAGGGAGGACAGGCAAGGCTGGAAGCTGGACAAGAGGGCATGCCCAATGGTCGGGCCCTTGCAAAACCCAGCAGGCAAGACAAGTAGAAATATAAGAGAAATGTCAACTCGAACCACACGGTGGGTGAGGACAACATGGTGGAAGCATGGTGCTGCAGAAGATAGTAGGTGGCCAGGCACAGCAATTCTCCCTGATGAAGCAGGGATCGAAAGGCCATGGAAGAAAGTCAAATCCAAGAGGGTTCCCAAAGCGTGAGGGAGGAAGTGGAGTATACTGGGCATGATGCACCGGGAAACCCACAAGAGGGAACAACTGAGGGCTCCAGAAGGGAGAGCAGCAGGAGTTCCAAAGAACCAGAGAGGAGGAAAGCAAACAGGCAAAGGAAGCAGGACTCCAAAGAAAGGGTGCTGGACTCCTGGGCACCTCTGAGGTATACAGAAGGAGGCGGGGAGGAAGCTCAGGCAGCGGTGGAAGAGAAGGGGTGGGCCCAGCCTATCCAGAGGGACGGGCACGGGACGGAGGGGCTGACGAAGCAGCCCCACAAGAGGCCCCAGTGCGGTCCCAAGCAGCACCCTGGGAGAGGGAGGACGATGCGGGACATCCCAGCAGCCGATTGGAGGACGACAGGAACAGGGGGGCATGGGAGAGGTCCAGGACCGACCGACAGGCATGACCGGACGGTGGTGGCAGAGAACCCAGAAGGGTTGGGCAGTAGGACCAAACGACGTGGCACCACAAAAGAGGTGATAGCAACCGAAAGGTGCATGTCGAGGGCTGAACCCGACACCAGAAGTCCGGCGTGGTGCTACAGGGCGATGGCAGACAGATGGGTAGATGCACCCATGGCATCAAAGCCCGCAGGAAGGTGGAGTCGGGAAAGCAGGAAACAGATGGACATGGGCAGCGCCAACAGGGCCGGCCCCGGGGAGGGAGGCAGGGGCGGAGAGAAGGCACCAAAGCGAAAGCACATGGGGCGCGGAGGCACTGGATCACAAGGCACACACAAGAAACACGGCGAAGCAGCAAGGCATGAGAGGGAAACTGTCATGCCAAAGCCAGCAGGGCGCCGGGGAACCACATCCGGTGGACAAAGACAGGCAGAACGAGGGCACAGTGGTCCAGGCAGGAGTGCCTGAGGAGTGCCGTGGAGGCACAGAAGCGAGGAGAAAACAGGGAAGGCTCCAACAAGACGCTGCACCAGCCTGGAAGAAACATGGGGCATGAAAAGAGGGGGCACCAGGTCCATGGCAATGGCAGAGTGGCCTGGGCCCCCTTCCCCGCAGGGAACCCCCAGGGCCGGACCCCGAGTCAAGGACCCCAGGAAAGAGGAGGAGGAGAGGGGCGAACAGCCTGACCCCCGCAGGGTGTCAGAGAAGGGGGGAGGGATGAGACCCAGGAACCCTGTCTGAGGGCACAAGAGAATGGGTGCCCCATGGGCGCAAAAAATGGCGACATAAGGGGGAACCCCCAGCAACGCAGGAAGAGTGTGTCAGTCCCAGGACGGGCAGGAGGGGAATGGAGGGGACCCCCACCCCCGGACTGGGAACATCCAGAGGTGTGGAGCTCCTGTCGACGACTGGGGGACCAGTCATGTGGAAAGGGAGGAAGGGAGGGAATGTCCTATCTACAGGAAAGCAGCCCCCATCGATAAGGAAGAAGACTGGGGATGTCCCGTTGACGAGAAGTGAAAGAGAGGATGTCCCGTCGACGGGGAAAGCAGCCCCATCAACGAGGAATGCTCCATCAACGAGAATGAGCAGGATGCTCCGTTGATGGGGGAGCGCTCCCGTCAACGAGAGAAGGAGGAAACATGCTCCGTAGATGGGGGAAGCCTCCCCATCAGCGAGGAGTGCTCCTTCAATGGGGGAAGAGCCCCGTCAATGAAAGAGAGCAGTTGCTTGCCCTGTCGACGGGGGAAGTGCTCCCATTGACGAGGGACAGAAAGCAACAGGCTCCGTCGACGGGGAAAGCCTCCCCGTCAATGAGAAATGTTCCGTTGATGGGGGGACAGTGCCCGTCAATAAGAAATGTCCCGCCAACTAGTGGCTGAGAAGGCTAGAGGCCTTCTGATAATGGGTGGGGACTGGAACATGGTCTTAAATAGGACCTTTGACACCACTTCTCAAATCCCTAAACCGGAACTAAACAGAGCCAAATCCCTAAAGCTGATTCTAGATCAGATGGGTCTGATTGATATATGGTGAGCGAAATACCCAAGATGCAAAGAGTACACCTGCTACTCCCCGAGGTTCCCATCTTTTCTAGACTAGACATGTTTTTTACTTTTTCCAGGGACCTATCCATTATTTCTTCCATGTGGGTTGGGATGACCATACTCTCGGACCATAGTCCGATTTTCTTAGAGTTAGATGTTGGACTGCCCACTCGGACAACCCACTGGAGACCAAACACCTCGCTGCTACAGGACAAGGGGGTGGTGGATGAGCTCTGGCAACATTTTAAAACTACCCTTGCTGAAAATAGTGGTCAAGGGACATCCCCTCACATCCTCTGGGACACCCTCAAAGCATCCCTCAGGGGTAAATTAATTGCCATAGCATCCCAAAAAAAAAAACTAATGAGACAGAGGCAACAGGACCTCCTGTCCCAAATTAGGGATCTTGAGGGAGCACAAAAAATTAAGTGGAATGCTGACAGAGATAAAGAACTGAAGTGCAGTTGAGACTTATGTAAGTCTCAACTACAGAAACTGCAAAAAGCAGAGATTGAAAGAGCCCTATTTTACCTGAAACAAAAATATTATGAGGGAGGTCCCAGGGGAACCAAACTCTTGGCCTACAGACTTCGGCAATACACAGCCAGGGCAGCGATCACCAGGATCGTGTCCCCCCCGTACTGGTCAGACGGTCAGTCAGGCAACCAAGATTGCTAAGGCCTTTACAGAATATTATTTTAAATTGTACAGTCCTCAAACGGAAACCTCCCTCCAGGAGAAGAGAAACTATCTGGCCTCCTTGCCTCTGTCCTCTCACTCCAGAGACAAGACAGATACTATCTAAACCCATCTCCCACAAAGAAGTTATCAACACAATAACAAATCAAAACTGCAAAATGCCCGGGCCCAGACGGTTTTGTGGTGGAATTTTACAAAACCTTCAAACTAGAAACTGCCCCTGTACTCGTAGAAGTTTTCTCAAGCATATGGAATGAGGGTAACAAGATCCCTCCCTCTTGGCAATATGCCACCATATCCCTTATTCACAAAGAAGGAAAAGACCCCACACACTGCGAATCATACCGTCCCATATCCCTGCTTAACCTAGATTATAAGATATTTACCTCCATTATTGCCTCTCGCCTGAATCGTATCTTACCAAATATAATACACCCAGACCAGACTGGGTTTATTAAGGGCCGTCAAGCCCCCGATAGTGTCCGCTCCACTCTGAATCTGGTGGATGTAATCCAACGCTCTCACACACCGACATGCCCGATGAGTCTCGATGCTAAGAAGGCCTTTGACAGGGTCTCTTGGGGATTCCTGTTCTCAGTATTAGAGCACATGGCCTTCCCACAACCCTTCATAAATACTATTAAGGCACTATACACCAGGACACAGGCTTATGTCAGGGTGAACGGTGGGGGGGGTCTCCGATAGGTTAAGACTGCGCAGGGGCACCCATCAGGGATGTCCTTTATCATCCCTTCTATTTGCCCTCTACATTGAACCATTAGCGGAGGCTGTTCGGAGGGCGGAGGTGGGTGGCATCCACAAAAAGATATCCTTATATGCAGACAACGTGCTGCTCTGCCTTACCTAACCTCATAAATCTATACAACAAGTGTGGTCCATTCTAGAGGAGTTTGGGAGACACGCTGGCTACTCTCTCAACAAATCCAAAACAGAAGTTTTAAGTTTTTTCTACAACCCTTCAGAAGAGATACGTTCTCTCCTCCCCCTGAACTGGACTGCCAACAAGATGAAATACCTAGAAATATTCATCACTAAACATCACTCTCAACTCTTTGATGCAAACTACACCCCCCCCATAACCGATCTGAAAAGGGACATCGAGAGGTGGTCCCTGATTAACCTTCCCATGTACTCTAGGGTCCACTCCATCACAATGACCATTCTTCCTAAATTCCTATATCTGTTCCACTGCCTCCCTCTGTGCATCCACAAATCAACCTTCCAGGTCTGGCACAAAATGATCTCAGAATTCATCTGGAACAACAAGAGACCTTAAGTCAACCTAAAAATACTACAAACCCATAGGAAGGATGGAGGCTGGTCCCTCCCTGAGTTGGAAGAATACTTCCTGGCAGTTCAGCTGAAAAATGCACTCCAGTGGTCCAATCCAAACTCCACAGCAGGCTGGCGAGGTATGGAGAAAGGAGAGGGGGAAGGGTGCATTCCCCTGGAGTCCAGGTTGGCAGCACCCTCTTCCATCCATGGAGTCCCTCATCCCACCGAGTCCACGGTTAAAGACACAATTCGCTCAGCCCATGGACTATTGCAAAAACATAACTTAAAAACATCAATGTGGCCCCTCCGTGGGTTAGCATGGGACCCTGGATTCCTTCCAGGATCTCCGGACCATAATTTCATATATGGGACAGGGCTGGCCTGAGCCACCTATCCCAATTCTTACAGGGAGACACGATACTAGACTTTAACACTCTCAAAAACTCCTTTGGCTTAAGGAACTCGGACCATTTTAGGTACCTTCAGGTTAGAACATATATCACATCACTGCAAAGAGGCAGTGGCTACCTGACTAAAGCCTCACCCCTTCTGCTGACTATCCAGAATGGTAGGATGTCAGACACCCACAGAGGCTTGATTTCCCACTTTTATAAAATCCTAACTGCATTACAGGGAGACCCTCTGTCCCAAATTAGGACTAGATGGCAGGAGGAAGCTAACCCAGACTCTCCACCACTTAATTGGGAATCCATTTTTAATATAGCCAAAACAACTACTCGGTCCCCCTATTTGCAGGAATTTGCCTGGAGGATCAGGGTTCGCTATTTCCTCACACCCCAAACATTAAACAAAAGAAGTACTAACCACTCGCCACACTGCTGGAGGGCTTGTGGAGAGGAGAAGGCGGGCCATCTACATATCTTGTGGACCTGTCCGAGACTCCAAACTTTCTGGAGGGACATCTCCAGTGCACTGGCAGATATCTTTTCCCTAGAACTTCCTCTATCATGGAGCTCGGCTGCTCTTGGAGCCCTCCCCCAGGGAGTGAGGGGAGCTGATTTAATCTATCTCTGGTCCATCCTTATTACAGCAGCTCATAAAGCCATTACGAGACAGTGGCTGAGCAACTTGCCCCCCACTAGACAAGACTGGATCGAAGTAATACAGAGCATCTCAGAATTAGAAGAACTTACCTTTAAAATAAATCAAGGAATTGCCCTGTATACCCGAAGATGGACCAGGTGGGTAATCTGGCTAGACTCAGTACTAGATACTAGCACATAGGCTCCCCACTTAATCATAACGTAATGGGAAGACCCACCAGAACACAGGAGGTCTGTGTGTTGGTGGAAGGTATGGGAGCTGACACTTTGTTTAAAAAAAAAGGGGGTGAGAGGTGGAGGGGGGAAGGGAAAGGGGAAAAGAAAGGAAAAAAGGACTGTGATTAATTCATGATGTCTTTGTTCTCCCTCTTGATTACAATGAACACACAAACAGCTTGTATTCTGAGAGGTTACCCTCTCCTTGTCTGTAATAGACCCTAAAAGATAATAGTTCAGCTTTTAAGACATATGGTGTAAATGCTCTACTGCCTTTTCTTCTTCATTTTTATATGACATGTCTGAGTACTTATGTGAACTTGTACCTGTCTGTTGCCAATAAGCTTAAATTAAAAAAAACAAGAAATGTCCCGCAAAGTGCTCCGTTGATGGGGTATGGCCCGTCGACAAGGGTATGAGCACTGAAGACTCCATCGAGGGTGGCAGGAGCAGCCCCGTCAACGAGGAAGACTCCGTCCATGACGGAGGAGCCACCATCGACAGGTCCTGTCAGAGGGAGGATGAGGATGGTTAGTCAGTCTCCATCTGAAGCCGGGAATGTGAGCCCTTGGCTGGGGAACCCTAAGACGGCGCCCCGAGGTCCATTCCAGCTGGGCTGCCTAGACAGCCAGAGGCAAGTCCCGAGACCCAGCAAGAGTGCCTGGGTCAGGAAGCAGCAGGGGTACTGTGAGTGGGTCACAGGCCTGCTGGAGAATAGAAGTTCGAGGGTGCTGTGAGCAGTACATAGGTCCCGGAACAGAAGCAGAACAAGCGGTTCAAGTTCATGTCGAAGACTGCAACACAGGAGGTTAGGAGAGCTGTTTGTGCGAGCTGAAGACGGCGGGAAAATGAACACAGGGTCCTTGGGGCTGCCCACACAAACTCAGCGTCAGAAAGTGATGTCGTGTGGGTGGCTCCCATGGAAGACTGCTAGAAGAAGCTGCCGCGTGACAGCACCACCTGGCGGAACTCCCCAAGTGTTACAACCTACTGCAAGAGACCAGTCTGTAGAAGATCTACTGTTACAGGTGAGTAACCTGCGTTTCTAAGGATGTGGATATGTTGTTCTTACCCACCCTTGTTGGCAGACTCCTAGCAGTTCTCCGGGAGAAGGGAGGCAAGGCGCACACTCCTTACTTAGGGAACAGAGATTGGAGAACTGAGGCACTAAAACCAGCATCCCGGCATGACTCTATGTCGATGTGGTAGTGGGTAATGAAGGTATTTGCTGATTTCCAGATAGCAGCCCTGCAGATTACCTGGATAGGGACGTCCTTAGAAGCAGCCATTGATGCAGCAGTATGACGGGTAGAATGAGCTCTCAACCCTGTGGGAGGCTCCTTTCCCGCCAACCGGTACCAGAGATCAATGCAGGATGTAATCCATCTGCCAATTATCCACTTTGCTGCAGGTCTGCCAGGTGCGACTTCAGCGTAGGTGACAAACAGCTGGTGAACCTCTCCCCGAACTTCAGCAATTCACTCCTTATAATAAGAGAGTGCTCATCTCAGATCCAAAGTATGGAGCCTGTACTCGGCCTCCAAGGTGTAACTGGGTAGTACACTGGCAGAGTCAACACCTGGTTCAAGTGAAACTCCAACACCACCTTCGGAAGGAATTTTGGGTGGGGGCGCAGGACAATCTTCTCCCTGTGGAAGACCAAATAGGGAGACTCGACAGAGAGCGCCTATAGCTTCCCAGTCCTTCTGGCTGACATGTTAGCCACCAAGAAGGCGGTCTTCCATGACAGATGTAACATCTCACACTTGTGCATAGGTTTGAATGGCTTGCCCATGAGCTTTGTCAAAACCAACAGTAAATCCCATGGAGGTGGTGGCTCACACACCAGAGGGGAAATGTGGTTGAGGTCTTTAAAGAAAATGCCAGACCACCTTTCCCTGTGCTACCGTCTGCTGACTGGCCTGCGCCCGGTAAGCAGAGATGGCTGCCAGGTGCACCTTATGGGTCGTAGACCAAAGGTAGTCGAGGATGCTAGCCACCAGACAGAACAAAAGAGTCCAGGCCCTTGTTCTGACACCAAACGGAGTCTCACCTCTGTTTGAAGGCATAGCACCTCCTGGTCGACTCCTTCCTAGATGCCTCAATTACACTGAGTACATTGTTGCGGAGAGACCCAAAGCCAGGAACTCTAGCCGCTCAGAAACCAGGCTGTCAAGTGCAGGGATTAAAGGTCCGGATGGAATACCTTCCCCTGATTGACAGAGAGCAGATCCAGGTGTGCTGCAAAATGTCTTGGTAGCCTGGTGCTGAGGAGATCTGGACACCAGAACTGGCGGGGCCAGTCTGGGGCTACCAAGATCACCCTTGCCTTGTCTCTCCCAACCTTGAGGAGCACCCTGTGGACAGAGGAAAGGCACAGAGGAGGCCTGGGGTCCACGGCCTCGAGAAGGCACCCCTTGCAGAGAGCCCTGCTGAAGGGGCGGGCATGAAATAACCTTAGCTTTGTGGTCTCCCTGGAGGCGAATAGGTCCACCTGAGGGGTGCCCCACTGGGAGAACAGGCTGTGAGCTACCTATGGATGGAGAGACCACTCGTGGGATGCCTCGCCCACACGGCTAAAGACGTCCGCCAACTGACTGGAGGATCCTGCCATATGAATGGCTAGGAGATCTGCCTCCAGTGGGCTCACAAGGGTCCGGATGCGGAGCGATTCCCTGCACAGGGGCCGGAAGTGCGTGCCACCCTGTTTGTTGAGGTAGTACATGGTTGTGTTGTTGTCCATCTGGACCTGGACCACTTGACCCCAAAGGAACAGGGTGAATGCAGCCAGCGTCAGTCGAACTGCTTGGAGCTCCAGCAGTTTGATGTGGCACTGGGATTCTTCGGGGCCCAGAGCCTGTGGACTCTGTGATTCACCATGTGGGCACCCTAGCCCATGAGAGAGGCATCGGTCATGAGAACGACCATCAGCTCAGGGCAGATAAACGGGATTCCTCGCTGCAGATGTTCCAAGATGGTCCACCACTGCAGGGCATCCGACATCTTCTGGGTCACGGTGACCAGCTGGTTGAAATGACCATGTCACTGAGACCACTGGCTGGCCAGCTCCCACTAAAGGAGGTGCATATGCCACTGGGCTCATCAGACCACAGTGGTGCAGGCCCCCATGTAACCCAGAAGCTGCAGGAAGTCCTGGGCAGGGTGCAATTGCCCAACCAGAAATGATCAGGCAAAGGAGAAGAGAACCTCCGCCCTGTCCACTGGGAGCCTGGCTCCAGCTCGGCAAGAGTCAAGCTCTGCCCCAATGAAGCAAATCACCTGCGAGTCCACAAGTTCCGACTTAGTCTTGTTGACCAGGAGGCCAAGACTGAGGCAGGTGTGGAAGGCCAGATCCCTGGACCTCTCCACCTCCAGTCTGGAGGGACACACTATTAGCCAGTCCTCGAGATAGGAGTACACTCTGATCACTCGACGCCAAAGACTGGCCACAACCACTGCTATGCATTTGGTGAAGACCCTGGGGACTGACAGCTGGCTGAACGGCATGGTTTGGAACTTGAAGAGAGTTCCCTCCACCCTGAAGTGGAGGAACCTTCGGTGGGATGGACAGATAGGGACATGGAAGAATGCGTCCTGTAGATCCAGTGAGCAGAACCACATTCTGTTCGGGGGATGGCACGATCTGGGACAGTCACCATCTGAAAGGTGCACGACCTGAAAAACTGATTCAGGCCATGCAGATCCAGAATGGGGTGCCAGCCCCCCGCACGTTTCAGGACCAGGAAGCACCTGGAAACGAACCCTGGGTTGACAGGGGGATCCGCAACTCTGACCACTACCTCTTAGCGGAGGAGTTGGGCAATGTCATCTCTGAGAGCCGACCATGTTTGGGCAGATACCTTGTGAGACTTCCTCGGCCCATCGGTCAAGGGGGTCCGAGATCTAGAAGACTACCATCAGGGGGAACCAACAGGGCTTCTCAGAAGGAGCCAGGGAGAACCGTGGCTCCTCCGGACTGGGGACCGTGACCACAGGTGGAGCGCCAGCAAGTTGGATCTCCTCGTCGGTCGGTAGGACAGGAGTCCTAAATAGAGAACTGTTGGCCTTATCAGTCAACAACAGGTCGATGGAGTCAATTACAATTTTGACCTGGTCGTCGTCCCACATCTGAGCCGGCTCACCTGACGGGGGTGCCGAGAAGCCAGAGGTCAAGGTCGCAATTTAGACCAAAGTCGAGATAGGAGACTCCTGGGATTGAGATCTCTCTCTGTCCCAAGAGCGTCGACGTTGTGAAGATTCTTCTCTAGGTCCTCTGTCCTTCTTACGGGACCGGGAGGTGTGTGAACTGGATGACCCCTCTCCTTTAGTAGGGAGACACTGGCACATCTCTTTGAAGGATCCAGAGAAGGAAGTGCCCTGTCTGAGCAGAACAAAAAAAAAAAATAAAATAACGAGGAGGAGGATTGCTCGGCAACACGGGCCACCTCCTCCTCAAAGGCTTTCATCTGCTCTAGTTGGTCTATGGATCAAGCAGCCATGGAAACCACATGACGGGCATCTTTAGATTTGACCAGCAGGTGCCATTTTTCCAGTCGTCCAAGCTGCATGAGTGCGGGGTGATCATATAAAACCTGTGGATAGAAGGTGCGACAAAGATCGCAGGCCTGGGGGTCATGTGCATGGCCCAGGCAGTAGATGCCATGGAATGTTGGTCAGTACAGGACATTTTCTGCCCACAAGGACACCGGCAGACCCAGGCGCGGACTTGTCCTCCATCATGGTCACAATCACGAATTTATGTGGAGAAACTCGAAGGAGTTTATTTTCGGTAAACTAGATGAAGTATCAAGCGCCAGGGCCTACTCAACGCAGAGCGGTAAAGAGGGAACCTGAATCTTCCAAGTGAAAAGGAAGATCTGGCATCAAGGGGCGGAGCTGAGGCGTATACCACCCAGGTAGTTGGGAGGAGACAGCTTTTAGACCATCCGGCAAGATTTAAAGGGAAAGGGACATGCCAATTAGTGCGGACAAGAACAACATATCCATATTCCTAGAACTGGGCTGTTTTGCGTTGAGTGCGGAAGCAAAAAGGTTGAACTCTGGACAACCCCATCTAGCAGACAGAGCCTTTGTGATGGATGAGAGAAGTTCCCATTCATGCATGCTGGACTGCATCCTGCTGAAGCTGTCCTCCAGGGTGTTTTGCACACCTGGGACGTGGACTGCCGAGAGAACCAGACTGTGGTCTAGTGCCCAGTACCATACTCTCATGGCCTCCCTGCACAGGGGGTAAAAATGCACCCCCCCTTGCTTATTAATATAACAGACAACACTGAGATTGTCCAACTGGATCAACAGCTAATCCAGGAGGAGATGGTTCTGAAAAGCCTGCATGGCATACAAGATCACCCGCATCTCTAGGATGTTGATATGCAGGGAGGTTATGATCTAGGACTACGTTCTCCGAGTTTGAAAGGGACCCAGGTGCACCCCTAGCCTTGAATGGGACCCCCTGTAACAGGTTCTGTGGGTCCATCCACTACTGGGGTACCCTGTAGACTGGGGAGGAAACCACTACTAACTGATCTAAACTGTCCATGCTTTGATCCCCTTTCACTCTGAGTATCCACTGGAGGACTCGCATGTGCAGCCTGGCCAAGGGGACTGTGGCAATGGCTGTGGCCATTAGACCCAGTAGCCTCAGCTACACCCTTGCAGGAACATAACGGTTCTGGGTGGCCTACTGAGCCTGGGTAATAAGGCACTCTGCCCTGTTGAGCGGTAGGAATGCCTTGCCCAGAGCCAAGTCCAAGACCATCTCTATATACTACAATCTCTGCAGTTTAATCAGGATGGACTTGGGCAGATTGATAGTGATGCCAAAGGAAAGAAACAACTGAAGGGTTCTCTCCAGGCTCCGGAGGAGCTGTTTTCTGGATGGAGCCTTTAGGAGCCAGTCATCCAGGTAGGGGAAAACGTGCAGTCCCTCCCTCTGAAGAGCCACAGCTACCGCTGCTAAGCACTTTGTAAAGATTCGTGGTGGAGAGGATAAGCCAAAGGGCAATACTTTGAATTGGTAGTGCTCACCCTGAAAAAGAAACGGGAGAAATATCCTGTGAAGAGGAAACATCGAGATATGCAGGTAGACATCTTGCATATCCAGGGGGCACAGCCAGTTACCCTGTTTGAGTAGCGGCAGCAGGCCTGGCAGGGTGACCATGCAGAAGGTTTTGTACTGGATCTGAAGACTGAGGTCCTTGAGATCTAGAATAGGCCTCAGATCTCCGGTTGTTTTGGGGACCAGGAAGAACCTGGAGTAGAATCCCCTGTTCTTTGGTGCCCGGGCACTGGCTCAATGGCCTTTTTCCGAAAAAGGGACTGCACCTCCTCCTGGAGAATAGTCTGATGGGCCGGCGTATAGATGGAGGCATCTCTACACATTCCAGAGTGTGTCCTCTCTCTCTATTATCTGAAAACTTTAGGCATCTGAAGTGATGGTTCTCCACTGATTGAGATGGAGGGAGAACCAACCTCTGATCCCCACCTTTGGTCAGGAGCAGGAAGGGGGGGGTCTAGTAAGGAGTCAAGATGAGGCAGATCCAGTCGCTGGGGCTGATCTGTCATCACTGGGATGCTCTGCTGCAGCGTAGTAGGAGGACAAGGTTGGCTAGGCAGAGGAGGCCTTTCTCTCTTGCTGTGAGGACGGGAGGCTGCTCAGGACTTGTGGGACACCTTGAGAAAGGGAGGACGCTGTCAGCTTCTAGGCTACGTGTAGTAGAGGGAGTGGACAGACTTGACAGTCCTCCCAGATGCCTGCAGGTCACTGATGATGTCCTGGACATCTACCCTGAGCAACATGGAGCCATTAAAAGGGCAGTTTAGTGCCTTCTGCTGGACATCTGCAGCAAAACCGAAGACCTTAGTGAGGAGTGCATGCAAATGCCTGTGGCAGCAGCCATGGAACCAGTATCAGAGATACCATACAAGGTCCTGAGAAGATGCTTGCTAATATCCTCAGCATTCTGCAAGCATCTGAGAACCTCCTGTTTCTGGGAGGACTCTGGGATGGCCTGGGCAGCTGCCTTGCCCTTCTGCCAGATGGTATTCTGGTATCTGACCATATGTGAGAGGTAATTCACAATCCGTAGCCCCAAGGTAGAGGAGGCATATACCTTCTTACCCCAAAGGTCCATCTGACTAGATTTCCTGTCATGGGGAGGGAGCTGAAGTGCTTAGGCACCTTGGACCTGTCATGAGCTGCCTTAATGACCACAGAATCAGGGTCAGGCTGGGCACAGTAAGGTAGGCCCTGAAGGGCATGGTACAACTTATCCGCTCTGCGGGACATGGCCAGGACCATGTCAGGTCTGTGCCAGGCAGCAGTAGTGGCATTCCTCAGGTCAGGTAGGACTGGAGGAATGACTTTATGAGAAGATTCTGGGATTTCCAGAAATTCTACCAGCTCCCGTCTTGTGGCATCCTCCTCCTCACTAAGGAAGCCCATGGCTGTGGACAGCTGCTTCATCACATTAAAGTAGAGTCCTCCCGGATGTGACCTGGGAATATGTATGACAGAGTCCTCACTCACAGAGGCAGTAGTGGTCCTGTCAAAGAGGTTTCTACTCTACCTCAGGTAGGATAAGGTCAGGATGGTACTCTTCCTCGACGTCGACCTGTTTTATCTCGAGGTCCGATGAACATGGGACTGATGACGGCCCAAGGGGAATTGCCCGAGGAGGCCGAAGAGGTGTCGATGATGGGGCCATCAATGGCATAGGGGACTAAGGCCTTTAAGAACCCAATTGATGGACCAGGACTGCAGTGGACCTGGCCATAATGTCATTGAGGTTGACGGCAGGAGACTGGTGCGTTCGATGGAGAAGGGGTTATCGGCTTGGGGTGAGACGACCTGTCCGTTGGGGCCTGGGAACCCGGAGAGGTATCGGGACGTGACCTAAGTGCTGTTGTTGACGAGCCAAGCATCAATGAACTGGGAGCCAACAACCCAAAAGTCGACAACCGGTCACCCTGAGAAGTGGGACGTGGCTCTATCGTTATGGGCCTGGTAGGAGCAGAGGCCCGGACAACAATGGGCGCCGGTGCAGCTGCAACTGAGGGAGTACCCCTGGATGAAGATGCCAATCGGAAACACCGCCAGGGGGAGCGATCCCATTCTCGATCTTTCTTGTGACCCCCGCCAAAAGGACCTGTCTAGGGCCTTTGCGGCCTGGGAGCTCGATTAATCCACTGGCGACTGGGAAGAAGGGACCCTTGAGGACCCATGCCCCATTCAAGAGCTAACAGTCTCAGAAGTCATGGTCAGGCCCAAGACAGCAGACACAGAGGATATGGTCATTTGAACAGGGAATCGTCTTCCCGCAGCAACGATGGAAGAGAGAACTGGAAGGATTAACTCTCGACATAAACAATGTAAAGGAATATCATAAAAAAAGATTCTAAAAAACTAAGCAAATAAAAGTCGTAGGTAAAAATGGCGCGAAACTGCGTCTGAGCTTCCGCGGAGACCCATGCAAAATGTCTCAATGGCGGGAAAGAACTGAGGAGGGAGCAGGACCCCTCAGACCTTTATAGGGTTGGTGATGTCGGCAAATGATGTCGGCGTGGGTGGCCCCCTGCTGAAAATCTTCCATGTGAATCCTACTTCACTGACGGTGAAGTTCATATGGTGTGACCTGATGACTGAGATACCCCCCCGAAGATGTTTTTTTTTTTTCATCCAATCATGAACTCTTCACTGAATTAAAGTTTAATGACTGAGCTAAGATTTACTGTACAAATTAATAGGACTTACCATATGTTGATTGATCTTTAGTTGTTTCACTGTATCTGTATTTTTAAGATTTTGTCTCTCTGAATTGAAAATTCTTTACTTTACAAAAATGTTTATTCTGAGATGCATCAGCACAGGCAGTTAAGCAAGTACCTTGCCAATGTACTGTAATATACTAAAAGCATAAAAATAAAATTAAATAACTATATATATATATATATATATATATATATATATATATATATATATATATACACATACACACACACACACATACACACACACACATACACACACTTATATTTTATATATATTTATATAAATAAATTATAGGGTCGCGGTCACGGCCCTATAGTTACGGTTGAGTAAGCAGTTTAATGTTAAACCCCAAATTTTGCAAGTTAACTCTGCAACCGTTCAACGGATTTGCACAAAATTCAGAATGCGTAGTCTCAGAAGGTATCTCTTGATATGTCAAGTTGTGTTTTGGTCAGATTTGTGGTTTTCATGCAGCGAAGTGCCAAAAAACATGTTTTTTGCACCCATTTTTGCTGACTGCAATGAGGCCACACCATTTGGAATTATGGTCTGATATTTTCAGGGTAGAAAGTAGTTTCCCCAAACAACAATCCAGTGTTGGTTTGGTAAAAAAATATTAATCAGTTCCAAAGTTATTTAATTTTGAATTTTCAGGTTCCGGGTTCTAAGCATACTCAGTTCAGTCTTAGATTTATATGTATGTTTTGCAAAAGAGAAGTGGGCTCGCAATCAAGGATTCTGTCACCTCGTGAACAAGGATTTATAAAATCCCCATTTGTGAGGAAAAATTCCCCATTTGCGAGCAACCATCTTGTTTTCATTTTCCCTACAAACAAGATGTTGTATCTTGCTCCACGGATGTGCTGTCTTGTACTGTAACTGGTTTTGTTCAGGGTGACACCCTCTACAAACCCATGGCTTTGGTTTGCTGCGTTTTGTCAAAAAACATCAGTTTTAAATTCAAAAAATCCCTGTTCATCACCCACTTCCGATCCTTGTTCATGAGGTGATAAAATCCCCTTTCACGAGTCGATACTCTTTTGCGAGCTGACAAAATCCTTAATCGCGATTTCCAAACCAGATGGCCCTATCTCGCAAACAAGGACTGGCTTGAGAACAGGGATTTTGTCAGCTCACGAAAGGGGACAGGCTCATTCACGAAAGGGGATTTCTACAGCTCGCGAAAGTGGAATGGTTTTTTTAATCTCTTCGTAAGCTGTCAAAATCCTTTTTCGTGAGATGATCCCCTTCGCGGAGCTGACAAAATCCTTGATCGTGTTTTCCAGACCAGATGGCCCTTACTCGCTAACAAGGATTTGGCTCGCAACAAGGATTGGTTTTCAGAATAGGGATTTTTGGTTACTTCACAAAAGGGGATTTAAAAAACCAATCCCCTTTCGCGAGCTGTCAAAATCCCCTTTCACAAGCTGACAAAATCCTTGATCGTGATTTCCAGACCAGATGGCCAAAATCTAACGAATAAGGAATTCTCGTGAACAAGGATTTTGGCAGCTTGCAAACGGGGACTGACCTCATGAAAGAGAATTTTGACACCTCACAAACTAGGAATTTTAAAACTTTGCCAGTGCACTGCAAATAAACGGTTTGGTCTTTTGGCTTGAAATTTGCAGGATATTAAGGTTTGTCCCAGAGATGTGAAGTATGCTATTTAGGTGCAAACATTTTTATCAGTTACATAGCGATGTCATTACGAACTTTAGATATTTCCCATAGGATAACACTGCAGCGCCACAGCACCTTTCGGTGCCCATATCTCAGAAATTATTCAAGATGTGGATTTTTCGCTCTGGGCAGGTTAGGTGAACTAAGCACGTGTGGAGGTTTCGAAGTCATGATTACAACTGCAGTGGAAATTTTTTCATAGCTTCTATGGTTACTGAGATATTGGCAAATTAGTGTAACAAGGGCTCCTTTTGAGCCCTATAAGGTTGCTGTATGGCTGTGTAGTTATGTGTACGTGGAAGCGCAGGGCCCAGTGGGCCACGTTCCCACAGATGCATATCATTATGCAAAAATGAGCAGCTTGAAAGGAGCGCGGGGTCTGGAGGGCCAGCGCTCCCACCAACACATACCAGTTACCAGTCACATTACACTTTCTCAAAAAGTAGGGAAATTCATTGCAAAAAACTTCGATACTGCATCATTTAGGGTTGAAGTGACAAAAGTAAAGAAATGAGGCATTAGGATTAATAGTCTAACACCTCCCCCCATGCCTTACTACCCCACCCAACCCCCACCCACCAGAGACCAACAGGTGATGGGGTGTGCCTTGGGGGTCATCAGGCCTCTCACCCCATTCTTATACTAAATCATGTGAGCTTTCTTAGACATGTAATGGGGTGAGAGTATGCCAACCGACCCCAAGGCACATCTGTCACCTGTTGGTCTGTGCTGTGGGTCGTATATGGGGGTGTTAGGTGTCAACCCAATGCTTCATTTCCTACTTTGTTGCTTCAAACCTAACTGATGCATTAAAGTTTTTTGCAATTAACATATTACAGGGATGCAGTTGCGCCCCTATAGTTAGGGATGAGTAGGCAGTTCAATGTTAAACTAAAAACTTTGCACTTTAATAACTTTACAACCTTTTAACGGATTTGCACGAAATTTGGTATGTGCCTTCCTGTGCGGTAGATATCTTGATCTGGCAAGTTTCGTTCCGGTCGTATGTGCGGTCTCAGAATTACTGAGCGGTGAAAAACAGGTTACTCACCTGTAACATTAGTTCTAGGAGTGGTATATGTTGTTAATCCACACTCTGGCATGTCCCCTTCCACTTTAAGATCAGCCGGAAGACTTCAAGCTGGCTCCTTCCATCCACCTTAGTGTTATATACCTCGGCTCCACCCCATGACGCCAGATCTTAGCCCACTGGAAGCCAGGAGTTGTGCGTCCGCAGCCGGGGAGGTCGTGTGGGTCTGTGTGGATGAACAACATATACCACTCCTAGAAATACAGGTTACTAACCTGTAACAGGAGTTCTAGGAGTGGTATATGTTCTTCATCCACACTGTCTGGCAGGTTCCTTGCTGCTTTAAATGTTGCCAGAAGGTCTTCAAGCTGGCTCTTCCCACCCACCGGTGGTAAAACCCTCGGCTCCGCCCATGGCGCCAGATCTAGCCGCTGGAAGCCAGGCTGTGTGCGTCGGCCAGGAGGTCGGGTGGGTAGGATGAACAACATATACCATTCCTAGAACTCCTATTACAGGTGAGTAACCTGTATTTCTAGGGACATGGATATGTTGTTCATCCACACTATCTGGCAGACTACTAGCAGTTCTCCGGGAGGAGGGAGGCAAGGCACACAGCCCCTACTTAGGGAATAAAGACTGGAGAACCGAGGCCCCAACCAGCATCCCGGCGTGACCCAAGGTCGATGTGGTAGGGGGTAAAACGGTATGTGCCGACTTCCAGGTAGGAGCCCTGCAGATATCCTGGGTAGGGACATCCCCGGAAGCAGCCACCGATGCAGCGGAAGGGCGGGTAAAATGATCACTTATCCCTCTGGGAGGCTCCATGCCCGCTCATCTATAGCGGAGATCTATACAGGAGGTGACCCACCCGTTCATCGTCCGCTTGGCTGCAGGTCTGCCAGGTGCGGCTTCAGCGTAGATGACAAACAGCTGGCGAACCTCTCCTGAACTTCAGCCCTATGCTCCCTGAGAAGGCGAGCGCTCAACTAGGTTCCAAATGGAGCTTATATGCGGCCTCCGAGGTGTGAATGGGATTGAACCCCAGCAGAGTCAATACCCGGTTAGGGTGACGCTCCGACACCACCTTCGGAAGGAACTTCGGGTGGGGCACAGGACAACCTTGTCCCTGTGGAAGACCAGATAGGGAGACTCGAAGGAAGCGCCTGGAGCTCTCCCATCCTTCTGGTTGATGTGGTAGCCACCGAGAAGGTGTTCTTCCACAACAGGTGGGAGAATCGCACCTGTGCATTGGTTCGAATGGCTTGCCCGTGAGCTAAGCCCATACCAGCATAAGATCACATGGAGGTGGAGATTCTCTCCCCGGAGGGGAAGTGTGATCAAGGCCTTGGAAAAGTGCCAGACCACCTTTCCTGCGTCACCGATTGCCTTCCGGCCCACGCCCGGAGGACAGGGGTGGCTGCCAGGAGCACCTTAAGGGTCGTCGACCGAAGCCCTTGCTAAAGAAGAAGAATAAGAAGAAGAACGGACCACAGGTAGTCCGGAATGCTCACCGAGGAACAGGAGAAGGGACCAGGCCCTATCCTAACACCAAATGGAGAACTCTTCCATTTGAAGGCGCAGCATATCTGGTCGACTCCTGGAGGGACGCCTCAACCACGTCGAGGACCTCGCCGGAAGACCCAAGGCCTGGCCACTAGCCGCACAGGAACCAGGCCGCCAGGTGCAGGGATTGAAGGTCCGGATGGAATACCTTCCCCTGATAACAGAGATCAGGTCCGGGCGGGCTGGAAGCCGCCTCGGGAGCCTGGATCTGAGACTGAGGAGAGCTGGATACTAGAGCTGGCGGAACCAGTCTGGGGCTACCAGAATCACCTGCGCCTAGTCCCGCCTCGCCTTGCCTGTGGGTCAAGGGAAATGGGGGAAAGGCGTGGAAGAGGCCCGGGGTCCGCGGCCTCAAAGGCATCCCCTTACAGCGAGCCCTGCTGAGGGGGGTGGGCATGAGACAGTCTTGGCTTCGCATTCTCCCTGGAGGGAAAAAGATCCGCCCGAGGCGTGACCCAGTGGGAGAAAGATCTTGTGCTACCTCCGGCAGGGGAGACCACTCGTGAAGTGCAGCCCTTATCCAGCTTAGGGCATTGGCCAGGGTGCTGGAGGCTCCTGCCATCGAAATGGCTAAGAAAACCGCCTCCAGGCTGCGCACAAGACCAAATGCGGAGAACCTCCTTATGCAATGGCAAGGGGCGAGTCCGGCCCTGGCGGGTTAGGTAGCACATGGTCGTGGTATTGTCCGCCTGGACCTAAACCACTTGACCCCGCACAAACGGAGTGAAAATGGTGTGAGCTAAGCGGACCGCATGAAGCTCTAGCAGGTTGAAATGGCATCGGGACTCCCGAGGGGACCAGAGGCAGTGCACTCTGCGCTCCCCTTGATGGGCACCCCAACCCATCAAAGATGCATCAGTCAAAGAAGACCGTTGACTCTGAGCGGACGAACAGGATGCCCTCCTGCAGATGTGCTGGAACGGTCCGCCATAGGAGAGCGTTCCACATCCCCTGGGTTACTGTCATGGGCTGGTCCAGAGGATCGCAGCATTGTGACCGCTGGCTGGCCAGCCCCCATTAAAGGGGACGCATGTACCAGCGGGTCCAATCAGACCACGCTGGTGCAGGCTGCCACGAGGCCCAAGAGGTGCAGGAAGTCCCGGCAGGGTGCAATTGCCCAATCAGACATGATTAGGGTACAGGAGGAAGAACCTCGGCTAACCTATCACTGAGCCGCAGCTCTGGCCTCAAGAGTCGGAGCTCTGGTCCCGAAGGAAAGGATCACCCGCTTTGGCACAAGTTATGACTTGGCTCCAATAGAGAGGAGACCGGTCTGAGAGCAACCTAGAGGGCCAGAACTCCGGACCGCCCCACCTCCGCTCTGGAGGGGTTGCAGTCAGCCTGCCATCCGGGTAGGGGTACACCGGACCCTTCGGCACCGCAGGAATGCTGCTGAGAAGAGGCCGAAGGGTATGGCCTGGAACTCGTAAAGAGATCCCCCGCTCTTGAAGCGGAGGAGTCTCTAAAGAAACGGACGGATCGAAATGTGAAGAATACGTCCTGGAGGTCCAGGGAATAGAGCCACACGCCTCGTTCCGAGGATGGGGTATCTGAGTCAGAGTGACCATCCAGAAGGTCCGAGACCTTAAGAAGTTGTTCAGGTTGTGCGGGTCGAGGATGGGGTGCAAGCCCCCCGTCCGTTTGGGGACCAGGAAAAACCTGGACACAAACCCCGGGTCTGGAGAAGGATCCACACCTTCCTGATCACCTCTTATTCGAGGAGCAGGGTAGTGTCGGCTCGGTGGGCCGACAGCGAGGCTGCGGATCCAGTGGCCCCCCGAGGGGCGACTGCTCGAAGGGGTGCGGCCTGCTCGAAGTCCAGAGGCAGGCCCTTTCCTAGCACCTCCAACACCCAGTGGTCCGTGGTGATAGCGGACCAGGTGGAGGAAGTGGCGGAGCAGTCTCCCCACGGGGGGACCCGGGAAGGGGTAATGAGGCCGGGGGCGGCGCCCCTCAGCCTGTCATTGAGCAGGCTTGGAGGAGGGACTGGCCGAGGGAGCTCCTGAGCCTTTACCTCCTTGCTTCCCCTTAGAGGAAGCCGCTGGCTTGGGGTCAGGATGCCAAGCCCAAGCCTGTCGGCCCTCATGCTGTTGTTGATGGGCCAGTTGAGCCGCAGGGGCCGAAGGACAAAGGGGCTTACGCAAAGGTTGCCGGCGGCCCTTGTCCCCCTGGGCGGGGGTGACCGAGTCCAGAGTGGCGCTGGACTTCTCGGTCCCTTGGAGGTGTCCCTCCACTCCAGAGCCGAAGAGGTCAGTCCCCAAGAAGGGGATGGCCACCAACTTGTGCTGGGTATCCGTCAAGAAGGTGGATATCCTCAGCCACGCCCTGCGGCGCATGGCCACGAGGGCCACTACTGACCTGGCACAGGAATCACCTATGTACAGAGCAGTCTGAAGCTGCTGCTTCGCCACCGCTCTACCCTGGTCCCGCACCCGTCGGACCGGAGATGAGGGAGCACCACATCCAGGGAGCCCAAGAGGGCGTGGGAGAAATGTGCCATCAGTGTGGTCAAGCTGGCCTGTCGGAGGCCTAGGGAGGATGTGGCGTAAACCTTGCGCCCGACGTAGCCCACACTTCTGGACTCTTTGTCGGGGGGCCTATCCACATCCCGAGCGTTCACTGAACGCTGGAAGACATTATCGGTAACTAACCCCTCAGCGGAGAAGTGCTTCGAAAAACCGGGCAAAGAACCGATAGGGACAGCATACTTCCTGGCCATCCTGGCTGAGGGCGTAAGACAGGAAGTAGGCCGCTGCCAAAGCTCCAAGGCTGGGCCGACGATGGCCTCAGCCACCGGGAAGGCCTCTGAGGGTGAACCCCCTCGGTCTAGGATCTCCGTCAGGGGATAAGAGGCCCATTTGGACACGGGTTCGAGCTGCATCCCGGTGAACTCCGAGATGAGCCTAAGCAGACCCAGGAAGGATGATGGGCTGTCGTCCAAAGACCGGTCCAGGGAGGCCTCTGGGCCCTCCCGTCTGGGGAACACGGAGGAGTCATCGTCAGACTACAAAGGGTCTGCAAAGAGCTGCCTCAGGCCTGAGCCACACTTCACCCACCGAGGGCGGGCGGGAGTGAGGGTGACCAACAACCTGCGGGACAGGTCGTGACCCGACCGAGGTTCCACCACAATCGGTGGGGCAGCAAGATTTGGTCGAACAACCGGCCCAGAAGTGGGCACCTCGACTGCAGTGAGCGGTTGCGTTGGCTGTTCCGGCAGCAGCTGCTTGATAGACGGGAATGAATCGGAGTCGATTGATTCTCGGACAACAGCAACTGCTGCCACATAAACTCTTGTAACGCCGACGCTCATCTGCGCCGCTTCTCTCATCCGAGGAGGGAGAGATGAGGAGGAACGGTGTTGCTACTTAACTCGTGCTCGACCGAGACCACCAAGTCGGGCGGGAGCGGCTTGATCGAGAAGAGGACCGAGACTGAGATCTAGATCTCGGGCGAACCGAGGGTGGGTCTGGAAGGAGCGGGGACACCCGCCTTCCCTCGGCTCAGACAGAATGACCGGGAATGCCGCCAAGGCGCAGGGCAGAACTCGGCTTCCACCGGGAAACCGCGAGGGTTGATGGTTCTTGCAGTCGACCGCCTGGGTGACGGGTCGAAAGAAAACTCAACAACGTCGACGGGAGTCTTGGCCGGCTGGCCTGATGGGGACACCGTGAAGCCAACGGCCTGAGCTGCAACCTCGACCAAAGTCGAAGGTCGGCAGTCAGGGGGAAGGGACCTCTCCTGCTCCCACAAACGCCGATGATGGGACTTAACCTGCGACTCCCTTGACCTGGGCCAAGAGGCAAGTCCCGATGGCCCCTCTCCCTTCGTGGAAAGGGACTGGCGAAGCTCCTTGAACGAAGCCGAATGAGAGGAACTCAAAGAGAGTGGAATAAATGCCACGACTGAGGAGGAGGGAGATGCAGCCTTGGCCGCCGCCTCCTCCAGGGAGGTAGAGAGATCGAGCTGCTCAGCCGAGACAGCCGACGCGGACACCGCCCGACGAGCCTCAAGATTTTACCGGCGTGGAAAAATCCTGAGCGCCCAAGCTAAGCAGACTACGATCCTCCAGAGGCGTTGGTCAAAGGCGGCAGCACATTCGCAAACTTGCGGATCATGGTCCAAGTCAAGGCAGGTATACGCACGTGAGGAGCAGCGGATCAGTCCTGGATATTCACGCTCGGCTACTTCTCCGAGAGCTGGGAACGACTGTGAGTCACAGGAAAGAAGACCAAGTTTTAGAAAACTTCAAAACTAAATTCGGACAAACCGAAGAATCAGGAACCAGTAGAAAAACGCAGAGCGCTAAGGAGGGAACCTGAGCTTCCAAGCAGTAAGGAAGATCTGGCGTCATGGGGCGGAGCCGAGAGTTTTACCACCCAGGTGGGTGGGAGGAGCCAGCTTGAAGACCTTCCGGCAAGATTTAAAGCAGCAAGGAACCTGCCAGATAGTGTGGATGAACAACATATCCATGTCCCTAGAAATGTGACTTTTGCTAGTCTGGTGTAAAAAGAATAAGCAGTTTTTAAGTTATTGCAATTTTAAAATGAGAAAAAATAATTTCTGAGCATGCTCAGTAAGCACGTCAACATAGCTGTATGAAACGAAGTACGAATCCTGCTCCATATGGAGAAATTCCTACTTCGTGTGGCTGCCATCTTGTTTTCAGTTATGCCCCCCAAAATTTGGAAACCTCCCAAAATGATATTTTGGGGAGGAATCAACACATGTAGCTTGCTTACTGGGACCCCCTTTGGTGCATTCTGCACTTAATGGGATGAAATATGCCTGTGAAATGTGTTTAATTATTTTAATCCTACGTCATATCCAGGTAATACAACCTAGGATCCTACTTCATATGCTGAGCTACGACATAGGAGCCTAGGTCATGAGCCGAAAATAGGATTATGATTAAAAAAACACAGTATTGTGCTGACATGGGGTGCCTAAATCCCTGTGTCAGCACTATAGAACCCCCGCCCACCACCAGTATGGGACACTGGAGAGACCACTCCCAGTGTTCCCTACAGGAAACAACCATGTCCAACAACAGGGTGCCCTCCCCGCATCGGTAGTAGCCCCCAAAAAAGCATGTCCAATAACGGGGTGCCGGTGTCGGCAGTAGCCCCCCACCAAAGCCTGACACTGGGGAGCCCACTCCCAGTGTCCCCAGTTATAGCATGCCCTCTCCATCACCAACAGTACTGCCTGAAATCAAGAAAACAGTCCAACGACATCTTTTTATTTAAAAAATCCTGAAAAATAGAAAACGGTTCCTCATTACGGTCCCTACTATTGTAAATGATGTCGTACTAGTAAATGAAATAGATACTATTGTCTATCATGTTTGTACCTGTAAATGAAAATGTTCTGTATGCACTGCTGTACTGTACCCTCCCGGGTCGTGCCTGAAAATAGTCATTGCCATGGCTAGTGCACTTACCTGGTAAACAAAAGCTAAATAAATAAAAATAAAAAATCATCGCCCCCCTTCCCCATCCTCCCTCTGTGCACCCACCCCTTACCCCATACTTACCTCCGGAGGTCAGCGGCTACGATCTTCTCTGGACCAGGACACGTCTGCACTTTTCAAAGGCGAACCGCAAAGTCAGGAATACAGGTAAGTGCCGTATAATGGCTGTCAATGGGGTTTTCAACTTACTGTATATTGATATTTCAGCCATTTTTTGAATTTTGAACCCAAACTTTCAACATGGGGTTCTTGACACCCCAAATCAACACGGGCACTGTCATCTTGTTAATTAGTCCGAAGGTAATTTCACAGTCGCTGTGCAGAATCACCTTTCAGGACCAATTAAAATGACAGTGCCAGTGTTCATGAGGTGGGTTCCCAAGAAACCCATGTTGAAAATTTGGTGTAAAAAGTCCCAAAAATAACTGCATTATGAGCATGTGTTGCGCAGTTTCTATGCGTGCTCGTAACTTCGCCAGTTTTTACTATTTTCACTCCAGATTTTCAACATTGCCATTTTTTTTTCACACCTCCTCATGAACAGCACAGTTGTCATTTTTCACATCCTGCCCAGAACGTGTTTTCGCCCCTGTGGCGCAGAATGGTGCAGTCACTGAGCAAAATCAACGTTCGGGTTGGATTAACAAAATCACAGTGTCAGTGTTCATGAGGGGAGGTCTCAAAAAGCCAATGTGGAAAATTTGGTGAAATAATTCCAAAAAATAACTGCGTTATGAGCTTACGTTGCACAGGTTCTACGCACACGCGTAACTCCGACAATTTTTCATATTTTCACTCCAGATTTTCAACATTGCCATTTTTCACACCTCCTCATGAAAAGTATACAGCTGTCATTTTTGCATCCTAATCGAACATATTTTTGTACCTGTTGCATAGAATTGCACGGCCGCTTTTCCAAATCACCTTTTGGGACAGATTAACAAAATGACAGTGCCAGTGTTCATGACGTGGGTCCCCAAAAGGCCATGTTGAAAACTCTGTGAAAAACTTCCTGAAAATACCCACATTACGTGAGCCCGTTGAATTTATTCTATGCACGCACATAACTTGCCCACAGTAAAATAAGGATACTATTATACTAGCTCAAAAAGAAGGGAAATTCATTGCAAAAAACTACGTTAATGCATCAGTTAAGGTTTTTATTAAATCGTCAAAAGCTGGGAAATTCGATGTTAGTGTTCCCACCCCTACCACCCCACCCTCCACACACCAACACACATCAGGGTGTGCTATGGGGTTGTCAGGCCTAACTTTCACCCCATTCTCCTATACTGTACCATGTCAGCTTGTTGATAGATGGAATGGGGTGAGAGTTGGGCCTGATGCCTGTTGGTGTGTGGAGGGTGGGGTAGTAGGGGTGGTAACCCTAACATCGAATTTCACAGCTTTTGATGATTTAATAAAACCCCTAACTAATGCATTAATGGAGTTGTTTGCAATGTATGTATAAATATATATATATATATATATATATATATATATATTTATTTCTGGTCTGTGGAAGGTTACCTGCTGCCAAACAGTTTCTCTCTTGCTTACCTGAATGCAACTTTTCCTGCATTGGAAATGGAGTTTTATGGAGTTATTTTTTTTTATACCTCAACTATTCTCAAAACAGCAAAATACTGCTCTAATTTCCAACACCCAAGTTGATGTAACATCCTCATCACAACACAACAAAGAAAGAAAGGACCAGTTAATTTTGGGTGCCGACACTGGCAGTTCAAGTTGTGGGTTATCGGCATACTGTATTGGCAAAAACAGAAAAGGGCAACTACAGTACCGGTCTCCATTTTCTGGCCTACAATGACATGAAAATGAAGAGCCTTCTAGACATTTGCCAAGGCATGCCGCTGTGTGTGTAGGCCGGGTGTGACGTGGACATGCTGTGCCTGAATAAACTTGTCCAAGTGTGTACTATGACAAAGGATGGGCAGCAATTAAATAATTGCTTTGAGTCTCCATGATAACAACAAACACCACTGCTGATGATGTTTTTTTCCTACAGCTCTCCGATGACCCAAGATGAGTACTTTCAACAGTGGTCACAGTAAGAGTCCACATTTAAAGAGATCATTCGGGGTAAGGTGCATACAATGAGAAAAGCCAAGGCAAGTCAAATTGTGAACTACTTGGCAAGTTGCTTAAAAAGTTAATGTAAGGCACGGGTGATGCTGTCTCATTTCCCCTTAACTTTCCTCCTGTTCTCCAGCACTTAGGGCAACCTAGTTAAACGTTTGTCAGACTATATATGCAAAAGCACAATTCTCTGAATGAAATGTATCCAAATGAGTTTCCTAAATATGCTTCTTAAGCATAATAAACTTTCTGCTGTATTTTGTTTTTTTAAGAATTTCCCTTAAACCTCCCTCAGGTCTCAAACTGTCCCTATATTAAAAAAGTACAGTTACGTGAGAACTCACTGTAACAGTAGATCTTTGAAAGGAGCTCTTGCAGCAGGCCAGTCCCGGTAGGACTGAAGCTGCCAAGCACCAGGACCACACGGAAAACTTCTAGCTAGCAGTCTATTATGGGGACTGCCCCTCGACGTTAGCGCGCCCGACGCCCGCCTATCCTATAAAGGCAGTCCCATGTACCTTTATTCACTACCGGAGACCCTAATCAGGCAGCGAAAAGGAGAACCGAGAGGGTTCCTTAGAGCCAAGAAGAAATAAAGTATAAGCAGAAGAAGTGCAATAGAAAGAAGCTAGCAGGGGAAAGGGGAGGAAAGCAGGGAGCCTGCTGCAAGAGCTCCTCTCCAAGAAGACAGCACAGTTACGTAAGACTTACGTAGCGGTAGATCTTCGAAGGAGCTCTGCTGCAGGTTACACCATAAGGACTGAAGCCCGGCGGGTGTCAAGACCCCACAGAAAACTTCTAGCTAGCAGTATACAGCAGGGGACTGCCCCCAACATCAGCCTGCCCCCAGCGTCAAGTGCAGTACAAAAGGGGCGGTCCCTCAGCACCACTTCAGTTCTCCCACCAGAGACACTGGCACAGATAAGGAACAGAGAACCGTGGAGGCTCCTCAAGCTGAGGAGGTAAGATGGAGTAGCTGATAATACAGAGGAAGAGATCAGAGGGATGGAAGGTGAGAAAGCAGCACCTGATGCAAGAGCTCCTCTCGAAGATCTACTGTTACGGGCAGTTCTTACAAAACTGTACTATCTCACTTCAAGGGGGGGCACTCTTGTGGCAGGTTACACCATAAGGACTGAGTCCCAAACAGTACAAGGACAAATCCTGATGGAAGGGTGGAGGAAAGGAAGCTGAAAAGCTGGGTTCCTTATGAAAGAAGGCCCTGAAGGGCAGCAAGGCCCAAACCTGTTTTTCATCTGGAAGCAATGTCCAAACTATAATATTTAATGAAGGTGTGGACAGAGCTCCAGGTGGCAGCTGCACAGATATCTGCTGCTGACACATTCCTCAGAAAAGCAAAGGAAGCAGCAAGTCCCCTGGTGGAATGGCCTTTAACCAAGCCCGGTAAAGGCTTGTCATATTTCTGGTAACAGTAAACAATACAGTGAACTAACCACTTAAGATAACGTTTGCTTAGAAATAGGCGCCCCTAAATTTCTCAGGACGAATGAGACAAACAACTAATCAGACTTTCCGAAATCCCGGATATGAGTCAGATAGTAGCGGAGGGCCTGGTGAGCATACAGAGTGTGAAGGAGAGCCTCCCCTTGATTAGAGTACTCTGGATAATAAACAGGAAGATGAATGTCCTGGTTAAGGGTGAATTTGGACACCACCTTGGGCAGGAACTCAGGACTGGTCCACAAGGATACTCGGTCCTTGTCAAAAACTAGGTATGGTTCTTTGCACATCAGAGCCTGAAGCTCAGAAATCCTCCAAGCAGAAGTAACAGCAACTAAAAACAATGCTTTCCATGACAGGAAGCACAGCTAGCAATCTGCGGCTGGTTCGAAGGGAAGCAAAGTAAGTTTCTCCAAAACAAACAAAAGGTCCCATGGATGGACAGGGTCCTTAACAGGGGGCTTCAGATGAAGACCCCTCTGAAGACTCGCTAGTCAAGGCACTAGGGGCACGTTTGGCTGTTTGATATTGTACACTTTCTTGTTTGCTGCATGAGAAGGATTTACAGAGTAAAGAAAAGTTTAACCTTACTTGACATCTGGACATTCCTTTATTTCATGCAACACGCTGAATCCCACTGTGTGCACTACCTTTTTAGGACTTGTATTTCTGTGAAGGTGAGCCACCTCTGGAAGTGCAGCACGGACTGTTAGCTGCTGATTGTGGTGTGCTGTTGGATCTATGACTTCATATGACAGACACCTTGCAAGAAGGTATGGGGTAAATTGAGCTGAACAAGGGCCTTGCCCTGTACCAATGCATGGTAAGCAGACATAGCAGAAAGATGCACCTTGATAGATGAGTAGCTAAGGCCCAAGTCCGATATGAACAGAAGGTACTCCAGGATCGAGTTTACTAAACAGGTAAAGGGGTCACGGTGGGGAGCGAAGGTCCAGATGCAAAACCGCTTCCACTTTATTGCAGAGGAGGCTCTAGTCGATGGCTTCCGTGCTGCAGCAAGAACATCTGCCACTCTTGCAGAAACACCAAAACCAGTGACAGCTAAGTCTGTAACAGTCATGCATGCAGGTGCTGCGATTTCAGGTCTGGGTGGACCAGTGTCCCCCTCTCCTGAGACAGCAAGTGAGAGCTCTGAGGCAGAGGGATCGAGGGTTCCAATGCCATTTGCTGAAGTAAAGGGAACCAAATCTGTCAAGACCAATAGGGAGCAATCAGGATCATGTCCACTCCCTCCGACTGCAGCTTGAAGAGGACCCTCTGAATCAGTGGGAAGAGAGGAAAGGCATACAGAAATCTCCCTGTCCAACAAAGGAACGTGTCTCACCAGAAAACACCAGGCTCTGGATCTAGTGAGCAGAAACTGGGCAGTTTTGCGTTGAATGGTGTCATTGAGGCACACGTCAGGAAGCATAGGACAAACCAGGAGCAGTTGTAGAATTCGAAAAAAGTGTTCATTAGTACTAGCAGCAACATAAAAAATATAATTGTTCAGAGTAACTATTTACAAAGGCAGAATAAACAGAGAAGATCCATCTGAGTTTTCCTTCAATCTCTGTGCGTCTCCCAAAACACTGCAGCTTTCTCTCTTATAAGTCTTTGCCACCCCCCCTCCTTAACAAGCATCCTGATTTTTTTCTAAAATATTCTTGTATGTTTTAGGCAGGTGCAGCAAGAACACAGTGTCCCAGAACTGAGGCCCCTTCTCCACAGATTCTGAAAAAGGGCTTACAAACTGCTCTCAGGTTAACTCCTTAAGCTCCAAATAGCTTTGCAATCATTTCAACAGTACAACTATATCCAGTTTTAAACAAAGGGATCCCAGTATCAATTACATTTCCACAAAATAATTCACACAATTTTTTTATACCAGCAGATATGTAAAGGGAGAAAGAAGACAGAAACAGCAAGGGAAGACAGAGACAGTGAGAGAGAGAGAAAACTGTGAGACTGTCGGGGTGATCAAGTCGTAAGCCTCACATGAAAATCTGATTGTGCAACCGGACAGACACGAGACAGGAAAGGAAAGAACAGAACAGATCCCTGCATTCAAACTCTCCATAACAACTGGGACAGGGTCCTATTCAACCCTTTCACAAATGGGGACGCAAAGAGGTCCAGCGTGGGATGGCCCTACCTGTCGAAAAGGTCTTCTATGACCGATTGCAGGAGCTCCCATTCGTGGGTTTTGGCCACGACCGACTGAGGTCATCGGCCAGGGTGTTCAGTACACCTGGAACATGAACAGCTGTGAGTTCCAGCTGATGCTCGATGGCCCAGTACCATACCCTCACAGCTTCCCTGCAGAAAGGGTACAAATGAGTTCTCCCTTGCTTGTTGATATAAAATACCACTGACATGTTGTCCGTCTGGATGAGTAGGTGGCTGGGGGCCAGATCAGTCTGCAGAGCTTGCATGGCGTAGAGGATCGCAATCATTTCCAACATGTTGATACGGAGAGACTTCTCCAATGCAGACCACTGTCCCCGAGTACGTCTGTCTGTGAGGTGAGCTCCCCAGCCCATGCATGGTCAGGAACTGAGTGGGGGATGACTTCCAGAAGGGCATGCCCTTGGAGAGGTTGGAGGGAGTTAGCCACCATTGGAGAGTCTGACGGACTGGTTCCGAGACTCTGACAATTTGGTCTAGGTTGTCTGTGCGCTGATCCCATTGAACTTGCAAGTGCCACTGGAACTCTCACATGTGAGAACGTGCCAAAGGCATGGTTGCAATGGCTTCCGCCATGTGCCCCAGAAGCCTGAGAACCGTTCTGGCCAGGGCCGTATTGGCAGTAGGGGAGTGTGAGCCTGAAGGCGATATGATCTGTCTGCAGGGAGAAAGGCCTTGCCCTGGACAGTGTCCAGAAGGGCACCTATAAACTGATGCTTCTGGGTAGGCCAGGGAGAGGACTTTGGAAGGTTCAGGGTGATTCCCAAGTCCTGAAACAGGGAAAAGGTGTCCTCCATGGTCTATGGCAGTTTGTCCCTGAAGGAGGCTGTGAGGAGCCAGTCGTCCAGGTAAAGAGAAGACGTAGTGACCCCTTGCCCTGAGAACCACTGCCACTACTGCAGACGATGCCCAACAGGACTGGCATCAGTCCCAGAATCGGGTATCGACGAAGGCAATGTCTTTGCTGAGGGGGTAACAGTCAAAGCACTGCTACCGAAGTGCCCAATACCAGCTGAGCCACCTGGCTGAGTGCCCATGGATGCTAAGGGCCTGAGGGGCAGGGGATGACTTCCATTGCCCGGAAGAGCCACTGCCAGATATGGAGATAAGGGCAGGTGGCGGAGCCACTGGGAGCCCGAAGGAGGTGAGGGCTGATGGGGCCAACCCCACGTGGGAGGAAGAACCAGAGGTGGCCGCCGGTCTATGCAGTGACCGCAAGCGAGAGGCTGACAGAGGATGGTCCTGGTGCTTGTCCCAGTGTTTGAGCTTCCCGCCCAATTTCTTCTCCTTCTGGGAAGAATGCGAGGAAGCCCCAGAGAACTGAGCCAGGGTAGCTGAACTCCTGGCCTGCAGCTCCTTCTCCATCATGACCAACTTCTGCTTGAGGAGATGGCTCTCCAAGGTCTTCAAATGACGTCTCCAAGTGGCCTGGTTGAAGTCTTGGCAGAACTGGCAGGCTTCGGTGTTGTGGCTGAGGCCTAGGCAGAGCAGGCATGCAGAATGGCCATCCTTAGCAGGAATCTGCTTGCTGCAGTCACACTTGGTCGGGTGATCGGAAGACAAAGCTGGAGGAGAAGACATTCAACTCAACAAAAAAACACCGAAAAGTCGATGTTTTAATCACTAAAGAAAGAAAATTAAAAAGCGTGAAAAAATGGCAGTCGACTATACAGTAGCTGGCATCCGTGAAGGTCCGATGTGTACAGGTTGATGGCGGGAAAGAACTGAGGTAGGTGTGGGGGACCACCCCCTTTATAGGATAGGCGGACCTCAGCATGCTGGTGGGGGCGGTACCCCATGATAGACTGCTAGCTAAAAATTTTCCATGTGATCCTGGCACCTAGCTGCTTCAGTCCTACCAGGGTTGGCCTGCTGCAAGAGTACTCAAAGTAAGATCACATGTCATGACTTCTCACATTCTGTTCCATATAGATTGCTGATGTAGCTGGTAGTTTCATTCAGATTTATTTTTTTCTTTTTAAAAGTAAAAAAACAGTCTGCCCACCATACTGGTGTTGCCACACAAAAATGTGTTTGTTTACATTCTTTTATCGTCTTCCATTGCAACTTTCCTGGACATGGGAACACCCCTAACACAGTGTAGCAACTCATGTTGCCGTGGGAGGGGAGGAGACTATTGCACCATGAGTGGCTGCACTGACTGGGGGCGTCCCTAATGCTCAGGATGTATGTTATGAGAGTAGATCAAGGATTTGAAGCAAAGCAAGGTTTGGTATAACTGCACCATTCCCATGCACTTCAGTTCTACTAAGAAAGGAGTAGATAAAAATGAAAATTACGTACCTACCGTAATTCTTGATCTTCTTGGACGAGTCTCCACCACTCATTCACACTAGTGGGATTAGCGCCGGAGGCACTAGGACCCATCGGGAGCAAACTTTTTGCTGGAGGGTCGGCGCGAGAGATGGCGCGAAGACCTGGCGCTGGCATGACAGCGAGCGGTAATGACCATCTCCGCGACAACCCTCCAACCGCCTCAGTACCTTTTTTACCAAGGAAGTGCAGCGCAACTAACGTAAAGAGTAAATGTAACCTTAAAAAACGGACATAAGATAGTCCGTACGACCCGTGAAAGAAGGGTCAACAAAGAAGTCTTCACGGCCTAAAGATTTGAGGGAGTGAAGACCAACACAGCAGTGAGCTCGGGGGATGGAGGGTGGGCGTGTGAATGAGTGGTGGAGACTCGTCCAAGAAGATCAAGAATTACGGTAGGTACGTAATTTTCATATCTTCCTGGACATAAGTCTCACCACTCATTCACACTCAGTGGGAAATACCAAGCTGATAATCCCCAAAAGGGCGGCAGGAGAGCCAGAGCTCACATTCAGACGAAGTCCACTGAGGATAGTTCTGCGAATGCGGAATGACGTCTGGCATGAACATCGTGCATAGTGTAGCCTAAGGTATGCACTGAGCTCCAGGTGGCGGCTGCAGATATCTGCAATTGGAACATTGCGACTTCCGCTAGGATGCCGCATCGCTCTAGTAGAGTGAGCGACACTCTACCTTCTAATTTAACTTGAGCCATGGAATAGCAATGTCAAGGCATGCTACCAACTGATGAGATGCATCTGATAGCGACAGGTTGACCCAGCCGGGTGTCGCTAGAAAGAAACAAACAGTTGCTGAGTCTTATGTAACATCCTTGGTTCTATCTAAATAGAACTGCAAGGCTCTCTTAACATCCAAGGAATGAAGAGCTCGCTCCTTCATTTTGGAAATTAGCTAAGTAAGCGGGAAGTACCAGAGGTTGGTTTAGATGGAATTCTGACACAACCTTGGGAGAAATTTAGGATGAGTACGGAGAACTACTTTGTCTTTATGGAATACTGTATACGAGGGTCCGTAACCAGGCATGTATCTCAGAGACCTCCGTGGCTGAGGTAATGGCCACCAGGAAGGAAGTCTTCCAGGTAAGAAATTTTAGCTCACAGGTAGCTAGGGGTTCGAAAGGCTTCCGAGTGAGCATGTCCAGCACCAGGTTAATGTCCCAGGTTGCAACCGGACGCTTAACAGGGGGTCTGGTATGAAGAATCCCCTTAAGAAATCTCTTCACCATAGGTAACTGAGCCAGAGTCAAGGAAGAAACCGGCTCATGGAACGCTGAGATGGCACTAAGGTGAACTTTAACTGTGGAGTACTGGAGACCTGAGTTTGATAGGTCCAAAAGATACTCCAGAACCTTGTCAGGAGGACAGGAAAAGGGATTCCAAGAGGACCTCACACACCAGAGAGAAAAACGTTTCCATTTGGAAGCGTACGTTTTTCGGGTGGCTGGCTTCCGAGCAGCCAGAAGGATGTCTGAGACTCTACGAGAGACGCTGAACCGATTCACTTCTATCTCTTCAGGAGCCAAGCATGAAGGTGAAGTGATTTCAGGTTGGGATGGACCAACGAACCCAGAGTCAAAAGATTGATTTGCAAGGGAAGTGGTCTCGGAGAGGCTGCCAACATACTGTTGAGTAGAGGAAACCATAGTTGTCGAGGCCAGGAGGGAGCAATGAGAATCATCTTGGTCCCCTGAGACTCGAACTTGAGGAGTACTCTCTGGATTAGAGAAAGCGGTGGAAAGGCGTAAAGAAAGCGTTTTTGTCCACCGCAGCCTGAACGCATCCTGACAGAAAATGCCAGGCCCTGGATTTCTGGAGCAGAAGAGAGGCAGTTTTGATGCTGAGTGGGGATGCAAAAGGTCCAGGTCTGGAGTCCCCCACTCTTTGAACAGAGACTGAGCTATGGCTGGATCGAGAGACCACTCGTGAGGGTCTGCCTCCGTTCTGCTAAGGTGATCTGCAAGGTCGCTTTGTATACCTGGCAGATAAACCGCTTGAATCAGAGACTTGTGCTCCAAGCACCACTCCACACCCCTCATTGCTTCCCTGCAAAGGGATAAGAATGAGCACCGCCTTGCTTGTTGATGTAATACATCACAGCTTTGTTGTCCGCTTGAAGGAGAATGTTCTTGTGATAAAGGACATCCTCAGAGCTCGGATCGCACAGAGGACCGCTCTCATCTCCAGGACATTTATGTGGAGATGAGTTTCGAACTCAGTCCATACACCTTGAGTGTGGAGGGAGTGACAGTGAGCTCCCCATCCCATTAGCGATGCGTCTGTGGTGATGGAGATCTGATGATCCGGGGGGCAAAGGGAATCCTTCCAGGAGATTGTTTTCTGAGACCACCAGGTGAGAGACCTTCGAAGGGGCGCTGTCACCTTGATGGGATAAGACTGGGGGTGAGAGGTCGGAGACCACTGAGTGGAGAGCATCCATTGGGTGGTTCTCATGTGCAACCGGGCCAAGGGTACAGTGAACACCGAGGACGCCATGAGACCCAACATGCGTTGCATTGAGAGAGCTGTAACCGATTGGTTCTCCCCGATGTAACGGGCCATCCGAAGGATGTCGAGTCTTCTGTCCTCTGGAAGGAAAGCCTTCGCAGAAGAGGTGTCTAGAAGCGTCCCTATGAAAAGGAGCCTCTGGGAGGGCTGCAGTTGAGATTTTTTCAAATTCAGCAGAACTCCATGGGACGTGAGAAGAGCGAAGTCGTATGCACGGCTTCCAAAGTCCCTTGGCTGGAAGGGCTTGCTAGAAGCCAATCGTCCAGGTAGGGAAACACTCAGAGTCCGATCTTCCTGAGATGCGCCGCGAGAACTGCACAACACTTAGTAAAAACTCGCGGCGCCGAGGATAGCCCAAAGGGCAGGACTCTGAACTGATAATGCTGACCCAAAGCTACAAACCTGAGGAACTTGCGGTGGGCCGGCTGGACGGGGATATGCTGGTAAGCATCCTGCATATCCAGAGAGGCCAGCCAGTCATGCTGATGCAGCAAGGGTAACAGGGTACCTAGGGAAATCAATTTGAATTTCTCCCTGGGGAGAAATTTGTTTAGCTTTCTGAGGTCTAGAATGGGGCGCATCCCCCCAGATTTCTTTGGAACCAGAAAGTAGAACCCTGTGTTTTGCAGATGCGGGGGCACCAGTTCTATTGCCCTGTTGTTCAGAAGGCCCTGGATCTCGGCTGTGAGGAGGTCTGACTGAGAAGCCGACAACCTGGGTTGTCGTCTGGGAGGACAATTCGGGGGGTTTCCAAGAAATTGAGAGAATAACCCTCGCGAATTATCCGAAGGACCCATTTGTCCGAAGTTATGGACTTCCACTGGTTGTAGAAGTACATCAGATGACCTCCACTGGAGGAGAAAGTTCCACCTCGGGCAGAGAGGATGGAACTTGGGCCAGCAATTCATAAGGTGGCGCTGGGGGCTTTAGGCCCCTGCGCTTTCTGCTGCGCCTTCTTTTGAGGTTGGGCAGGTTGGCTTTTATGGAAGCTTCCCCTGCCTCTGCCTCGAAAGGGCTGACGACTATGAAACTGACGTCTGTTCACATGCCCCCGAGAGGGGGTAGGCGGAGGTCTGGCCAATTTAATGGCCGATCTAGTCTTCTGAGTGGCCTCTAAGGCTTGCTCCACCTGAGGGCCAAAAAGATAGGAGCCATCAAAAGGCAGCGCCATTACCTGCTGCTGAGCATCATTCGTGAAGCCAGAAGTACGCAGCCAGGAATGGCGCCGAGTACAAATTCCTGCGGCTGCTGAGCGAGAAGCAGTGTCGAAAGCGTCCATGGCGGCTTTGACCTGTTGGTTATTGGACTCAATACCTCTAATAACGGTCAGAAGAAGCTCTGACTTGGAGTCCGAATCTGGAAGAGCTTCAACCATTCTTTTCAGAGAGTGCCACAGGATATACTCATACTGAGAAAAATAGCCTTGATAACTGGCAATACGATACTTAGAGTGGAGGCAGCAAAGACTCTTACCTAATGTATCAATCTTACGAGACTCTTTGTTAATAGGTCGAGCTGTAGTAGTTTGAGGAAGAACGACCTTGTCATTCTCTGCCAGGACTACAATAGGATCCGCAAAGGCTTGGGATGCCAAAATGGACGCATCCTTGGGAGCTGAATACTCTTTATCAATGGATTTAGCCACTGAGGGAATAAGAGCAGGATTATTCCATACCATTTGAGACAGCGCCTCAAGGAAGGCTGGATCGGAGGAGTCAAACCAAGGGATCTCCGAGCATGAAGATACTGGAGTCTTAATATCTTCCAGGATCGATGTCTGTAGTCTGGAGAGAAAGAGTGGATCTCAGGTTCTTCAACAGAGACTTAAAGGACAGGTCCTCGACCACAGGCTCTGTAGCAAAGAAAGATCCTGTTTCCTCCACTTCATCACCCAACCGAAGGTCTGGGTCAGGCTCAACATCATCTCCTGATGGTCCAGAAAGGACTGTTTGGACAGGAAAGGAGTGAAAATTAGGAGAGGAGGAAATAGCAGAAAAACAAGGAGAGTCCCCGAGGGCCCCCGGCGCCGAGACGGCAAAACGGGTTGAAAACGGCACCGAGGAGGCGCACGGCGCGAAGAGGCACGCGGCACCGTGACGCGCCTCCTGGCGGCGCTCAAGAACGGCACCGGCTGAAGCCGACGGCGCCAAGGACGGCGTCAACAGACTCCGGGCGGTACTGCTGAGATCACTACGGCGCCATGACGGCGCCAAGAAGACCCAGCACTGAAAAACGCGCCGACAAGCCAACAGACCCTGCGGAAGGCGCCGGAAGAGCCCCAGGAACCTGGAAAGCTAGAGAAGGAAAAAAACCAGGAGATAAAGGCATCGGTGAGGCCCCCTGCGCCGCAGCCATGTGAGGGGGGAACACCTAAGCACGGAGTCGCTGGCACCGAAGAAGGCGCCACGCGACTAGGAATGTCCAACCGCCTTACCTGATCGCCGGAGGGGCCCGAGGGCTCCGAGGCAACCGCGCCAGGCAGAAGAACCAACCTCCGAGCCCATTGCTCCATAAGAGCGGCCCACTGATGAAACTGCTCATCTGGAGTCCTACCTATAGGCGGGGAGGGGCTCCGATGTCGAGGACGACGACACCGAAGTTGGCGACTCCGAAGAAGGAGACCTATACTAGCAACGATAACGGCCGTCGGCGCGCAGAGATATACCAGAGGGCGACCTCGGTGATGCCTCTCTTTTGACCTGTGGGCAAGAAGAGCTCGGGCGATAACGGTGCCGAGAATGCGACTGGTTATTTTTATGCAGTGGGGGACCGCCCATCCCCGGCATCGGACTGACCGTTGTCGGAACCCCGCTGAGGAGAAGGAGGCTGACCGACCCAGCCCGCTGACTGAACAGCTTTCAATGTAAGTCTCCTACCGTCACCTGACCTGCTCATGGTCGACTCCGTCCAGTAGGCCGAGACTTCTTCAAGTAAAAATTTAAATATTCAAAAAATTTAACGAAAATAGAATAAAATTAAGCGATACTACTATCGTGATAAAGTTACAAAAAAACAAACTGAAAACTATGCGCTAGTTTGAAGTTTGACTCCCGACAGGCGAGCGACGTCGCTACTGAAGCGCACTCGACGGCGGGAAAAAAGGAACTGAGGCGGTTGGAGGGTCGTCGCGGAGATAGTCATTACCGCCGGAAAGTCATTGCTCGCGGGCGCCTATCTCTCGCTACGTAATTCTCCAGCAAAAAGTTTGCTCCCGATGGGTCCTAGTGCCTCCGGTGCTAATCCCACTAGTGTGAATGAGTGGTGGAGACTTATGTCCAGGAAGATCCACCATCAACGTCAATGAGTTTTAGATAAGGTAAGCAATCATAAAATGCTGGGTTTTAGCTAGAAATAATATAAGACAAAGGGCTGACAGTGTCCCTTTAACTTCAGATTCTCACACTGAAGTCACAGAGAGAATAAAGGCAGTCAAACAAATCCAACGTGACCACCACTGAATTGGTAATGTTAAGAACTACAGATGGCAAAGTGCGCTTATACAGTGTTTTTTTTTAGTTTCTTAAAGCATTTTTGCAGCATGCAGGAAAACTTTGTATCTTCAGGCATAATTCAGCTTATTTCTATATATGTTATGTAGTTATTAATGGCAGTCTTTATGACCCCCAACTTCATCTCATGCTCCTGCCCCCCTTCCCATGCCTCACACCCTGAAGTCATAATGTTATGTTTGTGCCATCACAACCAGCTGCTGTGGGAAAGACAAGCTCAAAAACAGTAGATTATGGTTTCGGAGGTGGAAGGCATGAAGTGCGAGAGACAAGGATCCGGTTTTCATTCCAGTTTCCTTAATAAAAATGAGTGGGCATAAATAAAGAAAATTCATTTAATATAAACTGACTAGTGTCTCAATACTAAATTTTAAAACGCTTGCCTGGATATTGGAAAAACACTGTTTAACAGAGTGTCTGTGGTATATCATCAGTGATTAGCTGGTGGCTTCAGCATCAAAGGCAGAAATGTCAAAACCCTGATTAATTCTTAAGTTGTACGATTGCATTCATTAATTTTTTTTTTGTTTTGTTTCTTTTCCAGTACACAGACGCACCTTGTATACGTCAGCATGAGTTGCTGTAGGCCTGCAGGTCAGCTGATGCTGCTGGTTTAGAAGCTCGGCCAGGCGAACATGAAACGCTGCTTTAATGCGTGTAATAGCTTCTTTGTCCTGGGGCCACTTTCCACTTCCTTCCATGTGACAAATCACTACGAAATATGGAAAAAACAATGAAACCACTGTTAATATCGACAGACGATCAGCATACAACACATTCAGTTGCAACCAACAGCATCCCATTAATTTCTGTGGCTGTGTTACAAGAGTTGTTTTTTGTTTTGTTTTTTTTTTACAGCCAGGAAAAGACCAGAGTCTATCTAATCTGCTCTGTTCCTACCTACTCGCACCTCACCAGTAAAATGTTGTGTGTTTAAGGCTAGCCCATCTCTCCCCGTTGCAGCAGAGACTCCTCGCCACTCCCTCCCTCCCTCCCCACCAATTCCTTATCAGCCCCTTATGCCTGTCACACCCTCTCTTAAAAATCACCATAGTTTCCATTTCCACCACTTCCCTGGGCAATCTGCTCCACTTGTCCACCACTCTTTCCATAATAAAAATGTTTCCTCACATTCTTTCTGAACCCTTCCATCAGCTTGTGCCCATGTCTTCTTGCTGTAAACACCTTGCAATGCCAGAAGGGCTGCTGGCAGTCAACTCTGTTTATTCCCTAAAGAAACTTGAATGTTAACTATCCTGTAAGCTCACTCCACTGTGGTCTCAGTGAATACACATTAACATAGAAACACAGAATTTGACAGCAGATAAGGACCGCTTGGCCCACCCAGTCTGCCCATTTCCCTACCTAGTGGATAAGCTGCGGATCCTAGTTAACCAGCAGCCTACTTCTTTCTACCCCCACCCCCCTAGAATTGCCTTATGACTGTCCCATGCATGCTTGAATTCAACCACTATTTTTGACTCCACAACCTCCTCCGGAAGGCTGCTCCATGCATCCACAACCCTCTCTGTGAAAAAATACTTCCTTACATTACCTCTGAGCCGCCCCCATCTTCAAATTGTGACCCTTGTTCTTGCACACCTCTTTTTTTGAAAGATGCTACCTTCTTGGACTTTGTTGATTCCCTTGAGGTACTTGAAAGTTTCTATCATGTCCCCCCTCTTCCTCGAGGCTATACATATTAAGCTCCTTTAGCCTCTCTTCATGTGTCTTCCGGTGCAGACCCTGCACCATTTTAGTTGTCCTCCTCTGGACAGCCTCCATCCTGTCTACGTCCTTGCGGAGATTGGGTCTCCAGAACTGCACACAGTACTCCAGATGGGGTCTTACCAGCTGTCTGTACAGAGGGATAACAACTTCCTGTTTTCTACTGGTGATGCCTCTTCCTATTAAGGTTGATCAAGTGCTCTTCGTAAGTTTTCCCATTGCCCTTGAATTATCTTAGTTCTCTGCATAGATTCCAGCCTGTCCCTGTCCTTTTTCAAGTGGTGCTCCAGAACTGCGCACAGTACGTATCAGCCACACCAGGGATCTGTATTGGGGCAGAATCACATTCTAGTTTCTACTGGAAAGCCATCTTCCTATGTAACCCAGCCTTCTGTTTGCCCTCCCATGTGCCTTGTTACAGTAGGAGGCGACTTTTAAATTATCTGTTATGATCTCTCTTCAAGACCCTTTTCCTCCAATTTCTGAGCTACTCTGACACCCCACAGCCAATACTCTGTTTTGGGACTATCTCTACCAATACGAAGGATTTCTGTATTTTGCAGCATTGAAGCTGAGCTGCCAGACCCCTGATAACTGCTCTACCCTACCTTGATCACTTTTAATGCAGTACAGCGCTATAGTTTAGAGCACTGAGCTGCAAATGTTAGCATTTTGGATGCCAGCTTCAAAGAGCTGTTTTATGAGTGTGTTCCTAAGAAATATAGCATGAAAAAATAGCACTTTTTGGATCATTGTCTTAACCAGAGGGTAAACTACCATATATGTTGGAGGGAGGAGAACTATGTAAGCATTAAGTCACGAGAAAGGAGGCTTCTACTAGGGAATTAATGCATGGTTGGCATAGCCAGTTTTAGGCACCAGCGAACCCTGCAGTAGCTGGGGGCCCCTTTCTTATGGAGTGGGCCCACAGTCAGAGCAATTTATCTTAATTATTTTTAAATTTCTTAAATCTTGTTGTCTTCTTAAAACAGCAACATAGAGCTGTGCAACACCTTCTGATGTGGCATCCTGATGTCAAGAAATGCTTTAGTAAGTTATGACCCAGCCAATAAGAGGCAGATGGGTGGCGATGGATGTGATAGAGGGAACAACTGCTGTGTGCTCCTAAAAAAAAATATAAATACCCCTGCTTGTACTGATAATAGAATAAAATTATGTGTGTATCGGTTACATTCAAACATATGGGGTGAAGGTTGGTTAAGTAGGGGGGTCCCATGACTTCAGTAATCCTGCTGAGGGCCCCCAAGACTCTCAAAGTTGGCCCTGATGGTTTGGGGGTTCGGCCAAGTGCCTACAACCACCCAACCATGCATTAATTCCCTAGTAGAAGCCTCCTTTCGAGGGGCTTGATGAGCTTGTAACATGGACAAACATGGATCTAAATTATTATTTGGTTAACGGAATTATTTTAACAATTGTGTCAACATTTACATACTTTAATATATGAATACAAACATATTTGTCGTCTTTTTTTAAGCCATATGTATTTATATGGTGGTTTGCAATTTTTCTACGTGTGCTGTTATGCAGAATCACAAGTAACATGTTCAAAACATTATCACATTCTTCACTTTTTTACTCACTGCATGTCTGTTAACACTTTTAATAACACTTTCAACATTTCAAACTGATGTTTTAGGCGATTTTTACTAACAGAACTGTTACTAATTTGTGCATTGTCAGAACCCTATCTTTTCGTCAAAATGACATCTACTTACATTGTGGAGACTACTGCTTCATTCTTGTGCTCAAAATGTTTGCTACATATCGGAGAATAACATACCATCTTTTCTGTGTCCCTCTCACTTAATGCATTTTTCTGCTGACATCATAAATCTACATCACTACGAGGATGTAGCTAAGGACTATGAGATTTCTTTACTTGTTAACATCGTCATTTACATATTAGCGATGGAAACACTAACCGCTGTCCTACATGCTGCCACACAGGGCATAGCTAATTAATTAACTTTTTCCGTGGCAGCCAACTAACAACCTGCAAAGTAACTCACTGAAATTTTCTTTCAGAACGGCACAGTCCCGCTGTAATAGTACACACATTAGCCAACAGTCGACAAACATACAACTGTTCCCAATGCGATCCCAGGAACACAACTGATAGCAGTCACCTATCCCCATTTGCCCTCCACTCTATGCCTGCAAGCGATCGCGCTATTTGTCTGCCGAATGCCATCTACATGTATATTACGCATATTTCGCTACATTTTTTACACTCTGATCTATCAGCGATGGACACTGAACTTGCTAATATTATAAGGAGCGGTAAAACAAGGAATCCTGTCATTTCACTTTGCAGGTCAGCATTATGGGTGTTTTTCACTTCCCTACTTGCACAGCTAACAACCTGGGCCACATTTATGGTGCAATATCAACTGTCCACTAGGTGGGTGGGTGGGAAACTTTAGATTTCTATGTGATGCTCGGAAATTGACAACGCGATCATCTGTGGTGGTTAGTGGTACTACAGCAGTGGGCATTACTTGGGAATTAATCACCGCTTCTGTACTGTCACATGTTGTGTTTGCACCAATAAGAATCAACGATTTATGCCTCTATTAATATCCATGTTGCAAGTAAGTATTAAGCCACGAGAAAGGAGGCTTCTACTAGGGAATTAATGCATGGTTGGGGGGAGTTGTGGCATGAGGCCGAGTGCCTACAACCACCCAACCATGCATTAATTCCCTGGTAGAAGCCTCCTTTCTCATGGCTTAATGCTTACTTATAACATGGACATTAATAGAAGCATAAATTGTTGATTCTTATTCATGCAAACACAACATGTGACAGTACAGTAGCAGTGATCATACTCAAAACCTGCTCTTTAAGTGGGGGTTGTGGGATTCAAGCCCAGGTCTCCAGGTTTGCAGCTCAGTGCTCTTAACCGGAGGGTAAGCTACCATATATGTTGGGGACTATTCCTGTCACTGTCTGATCCCATTGACTTAGCTCAGTCACCATGACCTCTGTCTTCCCTGGGTTGAGACATAACCAGTTTGAGGCCATCTATTTGTCTTGGCAAGGCAACACCCCAGCACTGAGGCCCCATAATCTTTGCCCAAAGAACAAGATAGGTATAGCTGAGTATCATTTGCATAGCAGTGAAACTCCATGTCATCTAATGATCTCACCCAAAGGCAACATGTACATGGAAAACAACACAGAGGCAAGGACTGAACCTTGAAGGGCCCCACAGGACAGCCAAAGCACAAACTCCCCCACCACCTGCCAACCAGTACATAACAGCCAGAACATCACTGTGTTGCTAATAGGTTAAATTTTATTCAGGACTAGCCAAAAGAGTGCAAGGAAACTCTTTCCAGGTAGAAGGAACACCAGCTGGACCCCCAAAAAAACCTTCAGCTGGTTTCACTGAAGCCTCATCAGGGAGTGTCCACAGCTAGGGCTCACCACCTTTTAAGTGCAATGTTTAAAGTGACACACACCAAAAATAATGCACAAGTCAATGAATAACGCACATAAATATGTGTGCAAGACGTGTGATAAATGCATAAATAAATACAAAAGTAGTGAACAACAAACAGTAAAATACAAGGACGGACCACTAATTTAATTAGCAATGGTACTATTGCATTTATGGAACCCCAAAAAATTATTTCTTAGTATAACTAGAAATCAATTAATTTCTATAGGCCAATGCGTAGAAAATAGCAGACATCACAAAAGATGACAACGATATCCATGCAAATATAATTCTGCAATTACATAGACAGTATAAAATAGGCACAAATCGCTGTGACGCATATGGGAGAAAGGTCCCAAAACAGCAGCACTGATATAATCAAGTAAACTGCTCAGTATGCTTTTCCTGGTAAAATGCTTAAATAAATAGATATTTCCATTATTCAGTAAAAGATATGCAAACTGATAATAGGCTGCGAGATATCCCCAACATACAGGGGATCCCCAACTACAAAAACAATGACATCCTAACATAAGGTCTAATACTGTCACTGATACTGGAAGAACATCAGAACCGTAATCATAAACTAGCACTGTGAAGTGCTGGGGTGGGATGGAAACAAATGATACACTTCACTTTTTAAGAAAGGCAGCAAGCTCAAGTCCATCATTCAAACCTGGCAAATTTAAGGCACCTAGTCAGAAAATCCAAAAAACTTCCCGTCTACTCAAAAGCAGTTCAATGTCTCCCCCTCTTGGACCAACAAAGACCTTCTCAATTCCTATATTATTGCTGCCAGTTTGTAAGTGGCAAAACAGGGCATTGCGATGATCAAAGTTACGTACAGAACTGAGATTTTCACCCACCGAATTTTAAAGGCTCATTTGGTCTCCACATAAAATGCCCCACAGGAACATGTAGCTAAATAAATTTGCACCGACCGTACTACAATTAATAAAATTATTAACTTTAAATTTCTTTCTACTGTTCAGCGCAGTTTTTTTTTTTTTTAGGAGGGTCTGACCACCACCTTTTTCAAAGCAGATGGAAAATATCCTCCCTCAAGGAGCCTGTCATCAAGGCATGGTCAGGAAGCATAGGAAGACCAGGAGTAGTTGCAAAATTCACAAGTAGTGTTTTATTATCAATCACAGTAAAATAAAAACAAACAAAGAATGATTCAGTATAACTATTTACAAAGGCAGTACAAACCAAGTAAACAAAGTCCTTCATCTGAGGGTATCTCTAATTCCAAGTTTCAGTCTCTCACCAGCAAAGACTGCTGCTGTTTTTATAACAAATATTTGTCTGACAATTAACTTCTTCAACCTGAGGTCATTAAGGAGACAGACATCCTGTTTCTCACAAAATGTATCAGAGTTCTTGTCAGTTTCTTTGCAGAGCAGGCTTGCAAATAGAACAGTGTCCTAAGCTTGTCTCCTGCTGATAGCTCTGCAAATGAGTTTATAAACAAGCCTGAGGGGAGCTCAAACTGCATCTCCGGTTGACCCCCTAAATTCCAACTAGCTTTCTGCAATAATTTCAACAGCATAACTATATACATTTTCAAACCAAGTGATTCATTTCACATAGAGAGTCACATATATTTTTATAACAGCAGATATGTAAGGGGGAAGAAAAGACAAACAGCAAGTGAAGGCGGAAAGATGAGAGGTGGAGAATCGCGAGACTGTCAGAGTGATCAGTTCCAAGGTCTCACAGGAAAGTACAGTTACGTAAGAACTTACCGTAACAGTAGATCCATAGCAGCGACTCCTCTGGTTGCGTGTCCTCTTACTTGACCCGGAGGAGTCTTGTTGTACTTGTCGTAACAGAAAGTGATGCAATGAGCCAACCATTTAGATAGGCATTGCTTGGAAACAGCATTGCCTTCTCTTTTGGGTGCAAAAGAGACAAACAGTTGATCGGTCTTTCTGAGATCCTTTGTTCTGTTAGTGTAGTATCTCAGAATCCGGTGAACGTCCATAGTGTAAAGCAGATACTCCCCCTGATTGGAGTACTGCATAAAGAAAGCAGGTAACTCTATGGACTGGTTCAATGTAGATTCCACTACCACCTTGAAGAGAAACTTAGGATCGGTGTGCAGAGCCACATCGTTCAATGCGAAAAATCAAGTATGGGATTTTACACATCAGGGCCTGGAGCTCGGAAATCCTCCGAGCAGAGGTAATGGCCATTAGGAACAGTGTCTTCCATGAAAAGAACTTCATGTCTGCTGAGGCTGCCGGTTCAAAAGGAGGCAAAGTAAGTTTCTCAAGAACGAAGTTCAAATCCCAAGGAGGGCTGGGAACTCGGATAGGGGGTCTCAAGTGAAGAACCCCTCCAGTTGAGTAAACGTCCTACCTACGAAGGGAACATTGTAGGCTGAAATGGGCGCCATGTGTACCTTCAGAGATGAGTGACTAAGACCCAGGTCGAAGAGATGGCACAGGTACTCCAGCAGTCACCCAACCGAGCAGGAGAAAGGTTCGAAGCCTTTTGAAGCGGTCCAGATTGAGAACCGTTTCAACTTCATGGCATTAGTAGACCTAGTGGAGGGTTTCCTAGCCTCCACCAAGATCTCAGCCACCTGGGGAGAAACCCTAAAGCAGGCTTGAGCTATATCAGCAGGAGCCACGCATGTAGTTGAAGGGACCTGAGACCTGGATGGACCAGGGTCCTCTGATCCTGGGTCAGTAAAATTCGTGACAGCGGAAGTGGAAGAGGAGGTTCCTGTGAGTATTGTTGCAGAACAGAGAATCAAACTTGCCTGGGCCAGAAAGGAGCAATCAGAATCATTCGTGCTCCTTCTGAGCCAAGTTTCCGCAAGACACGTGGGATCAGAGGAATTGGGGAGAAGGCATAGACGAATCTTTCCTTCCAATCTAGAGACAAAGCATCTCTCCAGAAAATGCCTCGCTCTTGAATGAGTGAGCAGAAGTCGGAAGCTTTATGCTAGAGGTGGGGTTTAACAGGTCCACCTGAGGTGTTCCCAACGAGGGAAGATATCATCTAGGACCCCCTGATCCAGTTCCCACTCGTGAGCTTGAGCAGACGAGTGACTTAGTTTGTCTGCTAAGGAGTTCTCGACCTCCGGAACATGAATTGCCGTGACATGAAGGTCGTGTTGTGCTGCCCAATCCCAGACTCTCATTGCTTCCCTGCAAAGAGGGTAGGACCGAGTCCCGCCCTGTTTGTTGATGTACCATACCACACACATATTGTCCATCTGGATGGCAAGGTGGCCTGGAAGAAGATACAGGTGGAGAGCACAGAGCACCGCCCGTAGCTCGAGCACATTGATGTGCAGGGATTGTTCGAGCTTGGACCAAGAGCCCTGGGTCCGATGTGGACCGAGATGGGCTCCCCAACCTTCGCCCGAGGCACCTGTGGTCACAGTCTGGGAGAGAGGAGGAAGGAAGAATGGAACTCCCCGAAGAAGGTTCTCTCGAACCATTCACCATTGCAAGTCTCAAATCATAGGAGAGGAGACTAGAACCAACTGGTCAAAATCATCTACCAACGGATCCCATTGAGAGCGAAGCATCCACTGAGAGACCCACATGAAGAGCCGAGTGCGAGGGACTGTTGGGATAGCAGCCGCCATAAGCCCGAGGAGGCAAAGAACCAACCTTGCATTGACCCGCCTGCGGCCGGACAACAGGCTTACCTGAGTCTGAAGTGTGGCCGCCCTGTCCAGTGGCAGGAAGGCTCTGCCTAGGGTCATGTCCAGTATCGCCCCAATAAACTGGAGCCTCTGGGATGGGCTCAAGTTAGACTTGGAATGGCTGATGGTAATACCCAGACAAGCAAAGACCTGTTGGGTGAGGGAGAGGCAGTGCAGGAGTTCCTCCCTGGATAAGGCTGCCAGGAGCCAATCGTCCAGGTACGGGAAAACCTGTACCCCCCCGGGTATGCAGGTAGGCCGCCACCACTGCAAGGCATTTGGTAAATACTCGGGGAGCCAAGGAGAGGCCAAATGGAAGTGCCTTGAACTGGTAGTGGTCCCCCTGGAAAGCAAAACGGAGATATTTTCGGTGAGACGGGCGGATAGATATGTGCAGGTAAGCATCCTGCATATCCAGAGCGCACAGCCACTGGCCCGAGCGAAGGAGTGGCAGAAGACTCTGCAGTGAGAGCATCCTGAATCTCTTGTACTCCACAAAAAATGTTCAGGGAACTGAGATCCAGAATAAGTCTTACATCTCCTGTCTTCTTCGGGACCAGGAAGAAGTGGGAATAGTAACCTATTCCTTGCAGGGGAAGGGGGATAGGATCTATCGCCTCTTTCAGCAAAAGTGCTGAAATTTCTTCCTGGTCCCGAAGAAGATGTTCCTGAGAGTACGATGACCTTGGGGGAGGGTGATGAGGTGGTTTCTGCAGAAACTCTATTGAGTGTCCTTCTGCGATTAGCTGGAGCACCCATGAATCTGATGTTATCCTCTCCCAGCCTGGAAGGTGGAGGGAAAACCTCCCTCCTACCGGTTCCTCCAGGAAGCCCGGAGGCTGTGAGAGGGGAAGGAGTCAGGTGGTGTGGGGCAGCACCGCAGCTGAAGCTCCCGCTGCTTTTTTGGGCGGGGGAAGGCTTGGCAGCTGGGGGGGGGCCCCGACGTTTAGTGGCCCTCTTTCCCTGTGGTCTCGCTTTGGGCCGATTCAGTCTGTGAAAGGGACGGCGCTGCGATTGATGGGGATGATACGTAGAGTCCACTGACTTTAGTGCCATCCCCTTCTCCTGCAGGTCAGTGATGATGTCCTTGACATCACCCCCGAACAGCAACGAACCCCAGAAGGGCGCTTCCTGGATGGCAGACTGCACTTCCGGGACCAACCCTGACACTCGGTGGCAAGCATAACGCCGTAGGCCTACGGCGAAAACTGAACTCCTACCAGCAGTGTCCACTGCATCGTAGGTCGCACGAAGGATGTGCCGACTGGCTGAACGTGCAGAACGAACAAGGTCAGCCACTTCCTACTTGACCTGAGAGTCCGGAAGGAAGTCCAATTTAGATTACACCTCACTGAGAATTGCCTTCTGGTAATCCCCCATGTGGCCGACACAGTTCAGGGCCCTAATACCCAGAGTGGAAGAAGCAAAAATCTTCTTGCCATACGGGTCCAGAAGGCAGGATTCCTTGTCAGGTGGAGACGAGCTAAGGTGTTTGGGTTGAGCTGACCGGCCATGAGCGGCGCTAATCACAACCGAGTCAGCTCGAGGGTGGGAGTCTAAAAAGTCAACACTCTCGGGAGCCTGGTATAGCCTGTTCGACTTCCTGGGAAGTGGGGCTATGACCAACGGCTGTTTCCATACAGTGGTAATAAGGTCGGCATGAGGCTTGATCCAGGGTGGCACCAAAGTGGGAGCTGTCACGGGCAGATCCAGATGCTCAGCGAGTTTCTTACGCTGGGGGTCTGGTTCCAAGGATTGCCACTTATGTACCTCCTGGATCTTTCGTAGCAACTCCATGAAGGAAGGATCCTCCGGAGGAGACTTCGGAGGAGTTCTTGGCCGGGGCTTGGACGGAGAGCGTGGCTTATCGTTTTGCTTGGAAAAACTGTCGGAAGCATCCGAGGTATCCGAGGAAGAAGAAGATGAGGAAGAGGTAGACTCCCTCTCGCAACGAGGGGGAGGAACGGACCCCTTGGGAAGCTCTCGGGGAAGCGTGTCCTGCCACTCTCTGGACCCAGAGGGTTTAGCCCTAGTGTCCAGAGGTGGGGAGGGAGTTTGTCGTCGTAGACGTACGGGAACCAGCACCGTCATCAGAAGATGACTCTCCACCTCTCTGGTGAACTGAGCCTTGGCCTCAGCCCACCAGGAAGCCAGAGTCTCCTGCAGGTCCACCGGCAGCTGGGGGAGCAGTGGAGGCGGAGGGGGATACGGGTATGGACTATACCCATAAGGCACGTATCCATAACCTGACGGCAGGAAGCCCGGCATTGGGTATTGAGGCGCCGGGTACTGCGGCATCAGATAGGTCGGCACCAGGTACTAAGGCACCAGATACTGCAGTCCCGGGTGTGACGGCATCGGATACAATGGGGTTGGGTACCCGTGAATCGGGGGAAGGGGCTGCCGGAGCAGATGGCCCAGCCGGAGGCCCCACGGGCGGTTCTGGAGTAGAAGGCCCGGGGGGAGGGGGCCCGGTGTCGGGGCGGCATCCGGGAGCGGGATGTCACCCGGAGTCGACAACACTGGCGTTGGAGCTGACGTCGGAGCCGGCGTCCGGGGAGCTGACGTGAGATCAGTCGACCAGCAGGTGGACGATCTGACGGAGGTGGAACAGGAACCTCAGCATCGCCCGGGGTGGGGGATCTCGATGTCAGGCTGAAGAGACCCAGGGTCCGGGAAGGCAGCCAAGGCCGCGGGAGCCGGAACGACGGACATGGGGGTCTGGCATTGGCTCATCCGCTGTGCAGACATCGGGCGAACTGACGGGCGGCTTAGCAGCACGATCCGGCAGGTGTCAGAGGGCCGTGTCTGACTTAACGGACCTATCGATGGAGACAGGCCAGCGGCGGAGGGCCGCTCGGTCGCAGAATGGGGCTGTGCGCCGCTTCAAGGTCAGGCGACTTACCCACCTTCTCCGCGCGGGCGCCGGAGGAGCTGACGTCCCGCTTATCGGAGCTACTCGCACCAGTAGGCCGCGAAACCACGACTTTACCAGGAGTGGAGGCCTCCAAAAGCCCGGAGGCGCCCGAGGGGCCTGAGCGTGAGTCTGACGGGCGGGACAACGCCACCTCAGAAGCCTCTAAGACAACCATCGTGGAGCAGTCTTCCGGGGGGGGTTGGGGTGTTACTTTTAGCACAGCAACTCCCAAGGAAGTTGCCGTGGGAGAGGAGCCCTTATCCCAGTGCTTTTCTTTGTCCTTTTTCTTGCGATGGCCTTCAGGGGAAGTTGACGCCTGCCGAAGCTTTTTCAATTCTTTCTCCATGCAGCTCATTTTCTTTTTCAAAATATGGGCCTCCAAGGACTGCTGCCGCCTTCTACGGGTGGCCGCGTTAAAACTAAGGCAGTGCTGGCACTTCTCTACTGGATGGTCGGGGCCGAGGCAAAAAAGGCACAGGGAATGGCCGTCCTTGTGCGGGAGTTGGGTGCCGCACGAGTTGCACTTGTTCTTGTGCTCAGAGGGTGTAGGGGACAACATTTATTTATTTGGTTTTTGTTTACCGGGTAAGTACACTAGACACCAATGTTGCCTATATTCAGGCACGACCCGGGAGAGTACAGACAGGGGAGACCAGAGTCAACATTAAAGAGCATTTCATGACGCAGCATGAGGTAAGAACAAACATTTGAACAGTATACAGCCAGGTACAGGCATTATCAGTGATGACAAAGAGAAACCGATAACATTACATTAATTATTTTCATCTGATGATACATCAATGACTAAATTGAAACGACAAACAGCAAACAAAACTTAAATGAAGTAGCATTATAACAATAGGATTTCTGCTGGATGTGGGAAACTTTCAGATTTTGGAGACCAGTAGGAAATCAGTAAGTGCCATAGGGAGGAGAAAATGCTAGGAGAGAGGCTCAAGTTACAGCACAAGAGCAGCAGTCAGATTCTAATAGGTGTGCCCAAAGACTCAGTTTAAAGGCCTTGTGGGATTTGGAGAGTTTGATGTGGGAGGGAATGGAGTTCCAGGAGCGGGGGGCAGATATGGTGAAGGATCGTTCTCCTTTTTGTGTGAGATATCTGGGAATTTCAAGTTGGGTTTGAGCAGATGCTCTGAGGAGGTATGCTTGGGAGGGCTGAGTTAATAGTTCAGCAAGGTATTTAGGGGACCCCGTTCTGATCATATTATCAATGGTACAGCCTGCAGAATCATGTCTGAGCGAGTCTGGGGAGAGCCAATTTAGTTTCGAGTAGAGCAGGCAATGATGGGTAAGTCTGTGAGCGGAGAGAGCAAACCTGCATATACTGTTATAGCAGGTGCTCCATTTCTGGAGTGCTCCTTTGCTAGCTTTAAGGTAAACCTGAGAGCAATATGTTAGAGCAGGGAGGAGAAATCCTTGTGCAATAGCAAGCCGGGCAGCATCATTGAGGGAGGACCTAATTTTAAAGGCAAGACCAAGTTTTGAGTAAACTGTCTTACATGTAGCCGCAATGTGGAGATTAAAGTCAAGAGATGGGTCGAGAGTGACTCCTAGATACCTGAAGGAGGTAACTAATTCAAGAGGGAGTCATCTAGAGAATGTATCAATAAGTCTGGAGTAAGAGATCTGATTCTTGACAGGGGCCAAAAGCATAGTTACAGTTTTCTTAGCATTCATTAGGAGCCTGTTCTAGTAACCACTCCTGCAAGCAGCTGAAGTCTGCTTGAAGATGTGCTCTTACTGATAAGGGATCTTTACCACTGGAGAGAAGCACCATGTCATCAGCATAAAGGATTAACGAGGAGCAGGAAGGGAGGGCAAGTTGTTCATGAAAAGGAGAAAAGTAGTGGGCCAAGAATAGATCCTTGGGGACTCCAACAGAGGCAGGGGAAAGATTTGAGACGGCGATTCAATTTGACAAATTGCAACCTCCTGAGAGGTAGCTATTGAACCAGGAGATGGTCGACAGGTCAAAGCCAAGGCAGGACAGTTTGGAAAGTAGCAGAGAGTGATTCACAAGGTCAAATGCCTTTGTGAGATCGATAAATATGGCCCCAGTGAGCAGGCTCTATCCATCGCTGTAAGGACTGCATTTGTCAGCTGAAGTAGAGCAGTTGTGGTGCTGTGTCCTGTTCGAATCCATGCTGGGTAGGGATACAAGGTTGTTAAGGTGCAGGTAATTTGTGACCTGAGTAGCGATGGCCTTCTCGAGAAGTTTATTTAGGGTAGAGAGAATGGCAATCGGTCTATAGTTTGGCATATTTTTGGTATCTCCTTTTTTGTGAACAGGGACAATGCGAGCGGTTTTCCACAATGTTGGTACTGTTTGGGTTATTATGGAAAATTAAAGATTCTTGCAATAGGAACAGCAAGGGCAGGGGCTGCCTGCTTCAAGAAGCTTTGGCAGTAGCCCAACTGGGCCAGCAGATGCATAGGGTGGATACTGATTTGAGGAGATGCAGCACTTCGGGTGGAGGAGACTCAATGTGAGACTAAAAGGGTTTCTATGTGAAAGCTGCACCTCAGGAGGAGGTGAAAGAGGTTGGTTGAATTTCTCAGTGTATTCGGAGAGATCCGAGAATTGTGCATTAAGAGCATTAGCAATAGTACGAACTTATTACAGTTTGACGCTATTCAGTGTCATGTCGGTAATGACCGTCCTTGGGCCTTTGCCCAATGAAATTTTGATGTGGTTCCAAAACCCTGGTATCACCCGCTGAAGATTGGAGAAGCTTAAGGCAGTAGCTCCTTTTAGCCTTCTGAATATCTTTTTTGCAGGCATTTCTCAGTTGTTTATAGTTAACCCAGTCTTCTGATTGTTGGGACTTCTTTGCCAAGGTCCAGGCCCTGTCTCTTTTTATCATGGCTCGAAGGAGGTCTTTTTTTAGCCATTTATTAGGGGAGCCCTTTAGACGCCTTTTTTTTTTCAGAGGGATGTGCAGATCCTGAAGGGCCAGAAGCTGAGACATCGTGTATTCAAGTGCTGTGTTTACATCATCAGTGTGATAGATGGGAGACCAGTCTATATTATTAATATCCTCGAGAAGTGCAGTTCGGTTTAGTTTGGCAAAATCCCGAAATTTAATGATTCTTGCGCGGGGTTTAACGCAGTGGCCATTCCAGATACAGAACGTAGGCAGGTGATCACTAATAGAATCTGAAAAGGTCCCTGCAGCAATTATTTTATTTGCTCTATTTGTAGCCATCCAGTCCAGGAGAGATTGGTGCTCCAAGCTGGAACAGATGCATGTAGGGCTAGAGATAAGCTGAGCGAGGTTAAGTCGGGCGAGAGCTTCAGTATATGTACCGGCGTGACTCCCTGATAGGTCTAGGTTGAAGTCTCCCATTAGTATGACTTCAGATCTACCCTTTAGAGTGGCCAGATAATCCAAGAGCCCATTTAAGCCAGGGAGAGCCCCCTTTGGAGGATTGTAGGCACAGATCAGATTTAGCCTTTTATCACCACCTAGTTGTAGAACTGTATGCAGAGCTTCACAGTGATTTGTTATCCAAGACTGGAGTACAGAGACGTTGAGATGCTCTTTATAATAAAGGGCAACTCCTCCACCCTTTTGTTTGGTGGGGCGATCGGATCTGGACAAGCTGTAGCCAGGTATTTTGTACATGTAATCAGGCATCTCTGGCCTGAGCCATGTTTCAGTTAGTCCAAGTATGTCCGGACAGTACAGGGCTATCCAGGCTTCAAGTTCAGGAAAGTTTGCTGGTAAACTTCTGATATTCATGTGGGCAATTTTCATGCCCTTAGTGGAAAACCATGAGGAGTCATCCGTGGATCTGGCATTCCAATGGGGGCCAGGGTTAGATTCTATGTCTCCTGACAAGCATAAGTGCAGAAGCATCACCCAAACTTCTTTGTAGAATCTGTAATTGCGCTTGAGGTATTTGGGCATGCTAGGGGGGTGGTAGAGAAGGAGCTGCCCTAATTTGGAAGGATGAGTTATATGGAGTGACAGGTTAGGAGAAGGGAGCAAGGTTCTAGTTGGTATAAGGTTGGAGAATACAAAGGAGAATTCTTCATGGCAGTGGGACCCAGGGTATCCAGCTGGTATGTTACATGAGAGACAGGACAGGACGATTACGGTGGGTAGTAATCCTGATACCACCAGAAGAGAGAACATTATGTATGCTTTGTATGAAACCTCTGTAAATCAGAGGTAGATTGTCCCTTATAAGAGTAGAATATAAGTGACAGAAATGGTGACTTAAGGGCAGGGTGACACCTATAGTGAAGGCAGTTTGAGTGAGACCCTTAGTGGCCAGAGGTTGGCAGTCAATTATACAAGTTATTCACAAGAGGCAGGTATTCCAATAGAGTGCAGTTTATGAGGAGTGGACAGGAGCAGGGGGAATTTGAAAAGGTGAGGGGAAAAGATAAAACTGGGATACCCTCAGTCGGAGTTACTTTTCCATACAAAATAAGTGTAGAACAGAGGCAAACATAGAGAATAGGCAAGAGTGAGTGAGTGAACTGACGAATACCTGACGGACGATAGGAAAAAATCAAAAATACTCAGTTAAAATACCGATGAAAGAGCCTGACGAGCAAGGAACTTTTCTGCGAGGCGCTGGCATGAGCTAACGGCGGGAAAGAACTGGAAGGCGGGCGTGAGGGACCGCCCCTTTATACCGACATCTCCTGACGCTGGTCACCTGATGTGGGGGCGGTTCCTCGCCAGAGTCCACTAGCTAGAAATTTTTCCATGGGGTCCTGCCACCTGCCGACGTCAGTCCTATATGTAATTACCTACTGCAAGAGCCCTCTCGAAGTAAGATCATCTGGTTGTGCAACCGGACAGACAAGAGACAGAAAAGGAGAGGATAGAACAGTTTCTTGCATGTAACTCTTTCTGCATAACTAATGGGACAGGGCCTTATTCAACCCTGTCACATACCCTCCTCATTTTAGAGGGAACCTTTTTTATAACAGGTTTCCAAAAATTTCCATTAATTCTCTTCTAACATTAGCTTATAACCTTCATAGTTCAGTGCATATGCAATATAGCAAACATAGAAGTTTAAACTCACACATTTTGTTTTTTCAACCTTCAGAATTTTCAATTCCTGATCCATATTCTTGACAGAAATCAGCAGTGACATTCTCTCTTTCCTAGATCTGTACATCACTTTAAATTTAACTTGCTGTAGTGCCAAGTACCACCTTGTGATTCTAGGATTTTTATCCTTCATTTGGTTAAGCCAACAGAGAGAATTGAGAACTGAGTGGTACTTCAGGGACCAGAATCTTTGCCTGTAGGTCTCTCTTGAGATGTCATACCTTTTCAGAATTTCTCTTTTCACTAGGTCATAGTTTTCTGACTGTGCAGTGTCCACACTGCAGTAGGCAAGTTGGGCTTTATCTATCAGGATAGGTACCAGCCGGATTGCCCATTGCTGCTTTGGCCATTGGTAGGCAGTGGCAACGCTTTCAAAAGTTGTCAGGTATGCTTCGATATCATCTGAGGGACACAGCTTTGTATGTTTAATGTCTTTTAAGTTGTTTATGTTTTTTTGTTCTGCTGGACCTGTATCAGATCCTCCATCTTTGATGACTTGCAAGACATCCAGCCATCGCTGCTCCTGTTGCTGCAACTCTTCTCTGCTTTTCCGTCTCTTTTTGTTGTATAGCCCACCATTTGATTTAGACAGTCAGGCTTTCAGGTTCTGTCACTGCCTGTTCTTTTTCCATCACTGGTGCTGGCTGTACAGTCTCAGCTTGGACTTCTGTCTGTGCTAGTTTGGCTGCCATTCTTCTGGTAATCACTCTTCGGCTTGCTGCTGCAGAATCCGTTCCTTTCTGCTATGCTTCCTTGGTACCAGGTCTAGTACCCACGTACAAACTCTTGGCTTAGAGTATGCACGGCGTAAATCCCACTTCTAAAACCATCCGTCATCGAGGCATCGGTCAGGAAGACCAGGAGCAGTTGAAAATTCGCAAGTAGCGTCTTATTATTTTCAACCACAGTAAAATAAAAAATGTTCAGTATAACTATTTACAACAGCAGTACAAAAAGAGAAAACAAAGTCCTTCGTCTGAAGGTATCTCTAATTCCAAGTTTCAGTCTCTCCCCAGCACAGACTGCTGCTCTTTTTGTAACTCTTTGCCTAACAATTAACTTCTTCATCCTGAGCTCGTTCAGGAGACATCCTGTTTCTCACAAAATGTATCAGAGTTCTTGTCAGTTTCTTTGCAGACCAGGCTTGTAAACAAAACAGTGCCCAAGCTGGCCTCCTGCTGACAGCTCTGCAAAAGAGTCTGCAAACAAGTCTGAGAGGAGCTCAAACTGCATCTCGGGTTAACCCCCTAAATTTCAAAAAGCTTGCTGCAATAATTTCAACAGTATAACTATATACATTTTCAAACCAAAGGATTCCAGTTTCACATACAGAGTCACATATATTTTTATAACTGTTTGCAAAGGGGAAGAAACAGCAAGTGAAGGCAGAGAGATAGTGAGAGGCGGAGTGATCAGTTCCTTGGTCTCACAAGCACAATTGGTTGCGCAACCAGACAAGACAAAAAAGGAGAGGATAGAACAGATCCTTGCATTTAACTCTTTCTGTGTAACTAATGGTACAGGGCCTTATTCGACCTTGTCACAAAGCCATGGACAATCTCAGCGATCATCAGACCCATGGAGTCACTGAAACCCAAAAGGAGTCATGTTGGTCCTGGGTCTAATGTACAACAAGTAACACACAAACTAGAGATCACCCGGAGCACCTCATCCATCAAACCCAGTCGAAACTCACTCCAGTTAGGCAGATCTACATTAGCAGAAGGTAGAACACAGCCAGCCCATGACAGACCACTTGAGGAGATGCCTGATCTATTGGAGGACACCTTGTCAGAGAAGAATTTGCCAAATTCTTTGCACTTATCTGCTATAAAGGCTCTGATAGATGGCAAACACAGAGGATTTAACAAACTGTCTACTGTGCGAAGAAGCTGAGCTGGCCAGTTCCTCCCTGCAGCAACCAACCCTGACAGGAACTCTGTCATTTTCATGTTGATTGTCCCTTGATACTCATTGTATTAAGTTTTCAGCACCAACCTATCCTGCTCAGATCAGGAACTCCTACAAGAATGCTCCAACTTCCATCCCTTAGTCTTCAACAGACGCAGCTCAGCACAGTACCAAGGTAAGCTGTGATGAGATATCTGTGGGCAAACACGGTAAGGTGCCAGGCAGTTTTAGGCTGCTGTGAGAACTGTGTTATAGTGCTCCATGGCCTTCTCAGTCCAGTCCCTTGAGCACAAGCAAGCATAATACCAGAGATGTCTAGTACCTCATGGAGTTTGAGAGGCTCCAAATTATGTTTTGGACAGTATGGGACAATCTCCACAAAAGGGATATTAACCCTTGCTATGCTGCGGAGTGATGTATCAGTCCAAAATTCCTATATGTTCTAATTCTGTCAGCAGCCTAAGGGTTAAAACAGGGCCCCACAGAGGAACTGCATGATGATCTGACCAACTGATCCGATCAACCTTGACCGTACTAATGTCAAGTCCCGATAAGAAGATCAAGTCTAAACTGTGGCCATGTTGATGTGTTCCAAGGGCAAACAGCCCATGTTAGCCCCAGTAACATCAACTGAAGGAACTGTGTTCAAAATGTGAGGATTCGTCGTCAACCCAAGCACCGAACACCCCTGCACCAACAGTCTGGGGGGCATCCAACTCCCGTTCAGCCACAAAGTCACACAACTCCTGCAGGAAATCACTACCACAAACAGGGGACAGTATATGAGAATGATCCTGCTACTTACACCCAGAGTACACCTAACTGCCACATATTGAAAGGACTTGAAAGTTCCCATGGGGAGTGCAGAGAGTCCCAAAGTGGATCTAAAACAGACAGCCACCCTGCCACCTCTGTGATCCCTCCTCAGGCAATGCATAACAGAATAAACTGGTGGGGGGGGTGCTGTGGAGCCACAGCAAGATGGCGGCTAGTTGATGGAGCTCAGTAAACAGAGAACTAAATATAACGTATAAAAGTGTTTTTTCCTACCTAACTGACATCAAAGTTACTGAATATTGCACTGGAGCTCCTCTACTGCAGAATGGGAAATCCTCGTAGGGACCAGGCTCACGGATCAGAAGCTAAATCTAAAAATATTCTATTATTCATGTACTAGGGATGCCCGAAGAATGTGAAGGGGATCACATACTGCAGTTCCTGCAGGAGTGGTTTGTACAGCAGCTGGGGAAGGAGAGTGCAGCTAAAACCCAACTTTTTCAAAAGGCTTACAGAGTCACTCAGAGAGGCAGACCGGACAAACCGGAGGCCCCAAGAGCAATAGTTCTTGTAACGGATGGTGCTGATACCCAGGATACGCTGCTTGCCTTGGCTCATCACTGGGGCACTCTACTGCAAGACAGCCAGTGCATACAACTTTATCTAGATATTAGCTATGCCATGTGCAAAAAAAAGGAAAAGGTTCGACAGGGTGTGGGCCATGCTACATGAGGCCTCCATCCCGCATGGCTTGATTTTTCCAGCTTGTCTGTGCTTTGCGCATAGAGGGAGAATTTGTTTACAGAACCAATGAGGCACTGAAATGAAGCCAGAACCATGCTGCAACAAGGGTTCTTACTACTGTTTCCAAAGTTGGATCCTCGGACGAGGAGGAGGAGACTTGAGTGTAATTTATTTCTTTAGTACATCCATCGAACAAGGTCATATTGGTGCACCGAGGTAAGAGGACTTGTCGGAGGGCCTCTACAATGGAGACATCCAAGGTACTGGGGTCAATATAAAACCTTCCTTAGATACGGTTTGGAACTTTATTTTTTTTTTAAATCTCTGGGCTCACTGATTGACTTTCTAAGGACTTTAAAACTGTACCTCTGCTTGTCTGATAAATAGCTGAATATAGCTTTGCCTTCGGTCATCACCGTATAATCGATGTATAAATATTATCAATACCAATTTGCCTTCTCTATGTCAATTTAAAGTTCTCTACTGAAGTTTAGGTTTTTTGGGGCTTGGTTTTAATCAGCTCATGTTATCTGCTAAATATTGTTAGTTCTGCAATGGGGAGCTCAGTGGTGTACCTTTAATAGCACCATTAGCATAGTTATTTAGTTTAACTACTGCAGCCTTACAGCCTTCATCAACCACGCATCATGCACATTTTTTACAAAAAAAAACAAGGTAATGCATGTTTTTTTTTTTTCATTTCCCTCTTTGACGGACTGGACACTGTGAACATCAATCTTGGACTTTAAGAAACATATACCACGCTGCTCATGGGTTCATTGCACAGTTAATGTTTTGTATAAACTTTGTATTATTAATAAAGTAACCACCCCAGGGACTTATTAAATAGCAAAGGATGGACAGTTGTGAATATTAAGAGGAGTGGCACCTTCATGTGGAATAAAAACAGTTTACTCACCTGTAACAGTAGTTCTAGGAGTGGTATATGTTGTTCATCCACACTTGTTGGCATGTCCCTTTCCCCTTTAAATCTCGCCGGAAGGTCTTCAAGCTGGCTCCTCCTACCCACCCAGGTGGTATAACCCTCAGCTCCACCCCATGACACCAGATCATAGCCCGCTGGAAGCCAGGTGTGTGCATCGCAGCCGGGGCGGTCGAGTGGGTCAGTGTGAATGAACAGCATATACCACTCCTAGACAGTTTGTTACGCAAGAACTTACCGTAACTGTAGATCTTCAAGGTGCGGCCTCTTGCAGTAGGTTATTACTCTTGGGGGAGTCCGCTAGGTGGAGCTGTCACACGGTAGCTTCTTCCAACAGTCTTCTATAGGGTTGCCCCCCCACATACACCACTTCCTCTGGCTGTGTATAAAAGGGGGCGGCCCCAGGTACACATTGTTCCCTGCCGGCTGCAGCACACAAAAGGCAGAGGACCGAGGGAAACCGAAAGACCAAGGGAAACATTCATCCCAATGTCCTGAGATCCAAGGACCCTGAGCAACAAAGGCAGGGGGACAGAGGGCTGGATTGTAATTACTGCAAGAGACCGTACCTGGAAGATCTACTGTCACAGTAAGTTCTTACATAACAAACTATCTTCTATGGACAGGTCTCTTGCAGTAGGTTATTACTCTTGGGAGAGTACCAAGCTGTTATACAAAAAGGAGGACAGGCGGAGCATGAAGCTGGGTTATAGGTCACGGCAACAAGCAGAGCCCAGAAGACACATTCGTGACAATGGAAAAAGAGGTGGCAAAGAGAAACCAGGCAGAAGCCATGGAGGAGCCACAGAATAATCCAAGAGATGGCCATGTGAGCCCAGAAAGTGAGGGCGTCACACAAAGTCCAATTCAAGTCATCTCAAACACCCGGTCGGGCGGGCAAGCCAAAGCTGTGTGAGGAAGAGTACTCCACGAAGGGAGAGTAGGAACAGGGCCATGCCAATGATTCAACCTGCCGAGCAGGGGTGCAAAAGGCAATGGTGTACAGCAAGTCCAGCAGGGCATCCAAAGCACCATCAGAAACTAGCAGAGACATGTCGATGCAGAACAGATAGATGAAGGAGGCCATGCACAGTGATGCAACCTAACAAGGCAGGGGTCAAATGGCCATGGCAAGAAAATATCAAATCCAGGATAGCACGCCAAGCGTGCAGCACGCGTGTAAGGAGTGGAGAGTATAGGGGCAAGGAGCACCGGGCAGGCCACAGCAAAGAAAAACTGAGGGGACTCCAGGAGGGAGAACAGCAGGAGTTCCAAAAGGACCGCAGAGAAGAAGGAAGTGACCAGGAGGAGGAGGAGGAGGAAGCAGGCCTCTGAAGAAAAGGATGAAGGGACACCCGGGCACCTCCGAGGCATGTAGAAGGAGGCAGGGAGCAAGCCCTGTAGAGCGGTCAAGGAGATGGGGCAGGCCCAGCCTCACCGGGAGGATGGGTGCAGGATGGGGGGGCAGATGCAGCTGCTCCATGAGAGGCCCCACCAGAGACACAAGCAGTACCCTGGGGAAGGGGACAGGAACGGGACATCCCAGCAGACCAGGAAGAAGACGGGAACCAGGGGGCAAAGGAGAGGTCCGGTACTGACCGTCAGGCATGACCAGACGGTGGGCAGCAAACCAGAAAGACCTGGGGACCATGACCAAAAACGTAGCGCCACAAAAGGTGCGACGGCAGCAGACAGGCAGATGGGTGCCAAACCAGACATCTGAGTCCAGGCGGGGTGCCACAAGGCGACTGCCGTGGTAGACAGATGGCCAGAGGCAGCCATGGCATCGGAGCCCGCAGGAAGCCGGTGTCAGGAAGGCAGTGGCAGGAAAAGGTGCCAAAATCGAAGTACACTAGGTGCGGAGACACCGGATCACACGGCCCACATAGGAAAGGACGCGAAGCAGCAAAGCACGGGAGGGCAAACCCACACGCCAAAGCAAACATGGCACTGGGAACCACATCCGGCGGACAAGAAGAGGTGTGACGGGGCACATGGGCCGGGCAGGAGACCCCAACATGCCCCCCGGAGGCAAGAGCGGCAGTAAATCGGGAAGGCCTGATGGGGCACAGCACAGCACAACCAGGAGGCCCACGCATAGCAGGACTGAAGGGAGAGGACGCCAAAGCCCAGGTGAGGGCAGAAAAGGTCCCCCATAGGGAACCCCCAGGGCCGGACCCCCAAAAACAGGAGAAGGGCATGGGAATCCGACGGAGATAGCCCAAACCAGACGATACCGGAAAGATGGGGGGGCATCCTGACCCCAGCAGGGTGGCACCAGAGGAGGGGTCAGGAACGAAGGGTGAGACCCAGGAACCCCATCTGAGGGCACAAAAGGGGCGCCTGAAGGGTGCAAGAATGGCGACGGAGGGGGTACCCCCCCCAGTGACATAGGAACAAGACGCTGGTGCCATGACAGGCGGGAGGACAGGGAAGGGGAACCCCGGACCTGGGATGCCCGAGGTGCACAGCCCCTGCCGGTGATGGGGGAACCAGTCCCACTGAAAGGGATGAAGGCAGGGACATTCCATCGATGGGGAAGCAGCCCCATCAGTGAGAAATGGCAATGGGGACGTCCTGTCGATGGGGGAAGCAGACTCATCAACGAAGAACACAAAATCAGATGTCCCGTCGACGAGGAACACAACAAAAGATGCCTCCATCGACAAGAGAGAGTGGGCAGCATACTCCATTGATGGGAAAGCGCTCCCGTCGATGGGGGACGCCATCCCGTCGACAAGGAGTGCTCCGTTACATGGGAAGAGCTCCCATCGACGAGAGAAAGCAACATGTTCCATCGAAGGGGAAAGTCTCCCCATTGACGAGGAACGTGCAGTCAACAGGGGAATAGTGCCCATCAACGGGAAGCATCCCATAGAGTGCTCCATCGATGGGGGATGACCTGGTGAAGATGAAGGGTGCAACGAAGGCTCCAGTGACGGAGGGGGGGACTGCCCCATCGACAATGAACACTCTGTCGATGGGGAGAGATAGCCCCCATCGATGGTACAAGAGAATCGACAATGAAGGCCCCGTTGACAATGGAGGAGCCACCATGGACAGAGCAGATTGGAGGAGTGCGAGTCCTGCTGCCTCCAATGCTAGGAACAAGAGCCTGGGGCCAGGGACCCTTAGCATGGGTCCCCCGAGGTCTGTCCCAGAAAGGCTGCCTTGTCAGCCATGGACGGAGTCCCTGACCCAGGAAGAGAGCCTGGGCCAAGGAGTAGCAGGGGTACTGGGAGTGAACACAGTCCCGCTAAAACAAGGAGAGCTGGGGGGGTACCGTCAGTGGTTCACAGGCACGGCTTAGTGGAAGTAGAAGAGCCGGGGCCTGGAAGTATGCCACAGGCCCAGCATACAGAAGAAAAATTGGGTTAAAGTTCACGTTGAAGACTGCAACACAGAATACTGAGCTAGCTGTCGTGCAGGCTGAAGCCGGCGAGAAAATGAACAGTGTGTACCTGGGGTCACCCCCTATTATACACAGCCAGAGGAAGTGGTGTATGGGAAGGGGGTGGCCCTATAGAAGATCGTTGGAAGAAGCAACAGTGCGACAGCTCCACCTAGCAGACTCCCCCAAGAATAATAACCTACTGCAAGAGACCTGTCCATAGAAGATCTACTGTTACAGGCGAGGCCCCAAAACCAGCATCCTGGTGTGACTCAAGGTCAATGTGGTAATGGGTGATGAAGGTGTTTGCTGTCTTCCAGGTAGCAGCCCGGCAGATTTCCTAGATGGGAATGTCCCTGGAAGCAGCCACAGATGCAGCGGTATGGCGGGTGAAATGAGCTCTTATTCATCTGGGAAGCTCCTTGCCTGCCAACCTATAGCAGAGATCAATGCATGATGTAATCCATCTGTCAATCATCCGCTTTGCTACAGGCCTGCCAGGTGAAACTTCAGCGTAGGTGTCAAGCAGCTGGTGAACGTCTCCCTGAGCTTCCACCATCCTCTCCTTACAGCAGGAGAGAGCATGTCTCAGGTACAGAGTATAGAGCCTGTACTCAGCATCCGAGGTGTAGTTAAGGTAGAACACAGGCAGAGTCAGCACCTGATTAAGGTGAAACTCTGACACCACCTTTGGGAGGAATTCCGGGTGGGGGTGCAGGACAATCTTGTCTCTGTGGAAGACCAGATAAGGAGACTCCACCGAGAGCACCTGGAGCTCCCCAGCCCTTCTGGCGGATGTGATAGCCACCAAGAAGGCTGTCTTCCACAAGTGTCACATCTCACACGTGCATTTGGTCGAATGGCTTGCTCATGAGCTTTGCCAAAACCAGCAGTAAATCCCATGGAGGTGGAGGTTCACGCACCGGAAGGGATATGTGATCGAGGCCTTTGAAAAAGCAGCAGACCACTTTCTCCTGTGCCACTGTCTGCTGACCGTCCCACGCTCAGTAAGCAGAGAAGGCTGCCAGATGCACCTTAAGGGTCGAAGATCGAAGACCACCTTTGGACAAAGACCAAAGATGGTCCAAAATGCTCGCTACAGGACAGGACAGAGGGTTCAGGCCCTTGCCATGGCACCAAATGGAAAACCTTTTCTATTTGAAGGCATAGCATTTTCTGGTCGACTCCTTTCTGGATGCTTCCACTACTGTGAGTACATCCTTGGAGAGACCCAAAACCTGGAACTCTTGCTGCTTAGGTACCAGGCTGTCAGGTGCAGGGGATTGAAGGTCCAGATGGAATACCTTCCCCTGATTGACAAATATCAGGTCCAGGCGTGCTGGAAGACACCTTGGGAGCCTGTTGCTGAGGCTGAGGAGATCTGGCTACCAGAACTGGCGGGGCCAGTCTGAGACTACCAGGATCACCTGCGCCTTGTCCCTCCTCACCTTGAGAAGCACCCTGTGGATCAAGGGAAATGGAGGGAAGGCACAGAAGAGGCCTGGGGTCCATGGCCTCGAGAAGGCATCCCCCTGCAGCGATCCCCGCTTAGGGGGGCGGGCATGAAACAGCCTCAGCTTGGTATTTTCTCTGAAGGCAAACAGGTGCACCATCGGTTTACCCCAGTGGGAGAACAGGCTGTAAGCTACCTCTGGATGTAGAGACCACTCGTGGGATATTTTGCCTATGCGGCTGAGAGCATCCGCCAGTTGATGCGAGGCTCCTGCCACATGGATGGCTAGGAGATCTGCCTCCAGTCAGCTCACGAGTGTCCACATGCAGAGCGCTTCCCTGCACAACAGCTGGGAGTGCATGCCGCCCCGCTTGTGGAGGTAGTACATGGTCATGGTATTGTCCATCTGGACTTGAACCACTTGACCCCAAAGCAGCTGAGCAAATGCTGACAATGCCAGTCTGACACTCTGTGCTCCAACAGGGTGATATAATATAGGGATTCCTCAGGGGTCCAGAACCCCTGGGCCCTGTTGTTCCCCATGTGGGCTCCCCAGCCTGTGAGAGAGGCATCGGTCATGAGGACGACCGTCAGCTCGGGGCAGATAAACAGGATCCCTTCCTGCAGCTGGTCTAGGACGGTCCACCACTGGGGAGTGTCCCACATCTTCTGGGTCACAGTGCTCAACTGGTCAAAATGACCTGGGCGCTGAGTCCACTGGGCAGCCAGCTCCCACTGAAGGAGGTGCATATGCCATCTGGCCCAACGGACCATGGTGGTACAGGCCACCATGTAGCCCAGCAGGCACAGAAAGTCCCGGGCAGGGCGCAAGTGTCCAACCAGAAATGATGGGGCAAAGGAGGAGAGAACCTCCGCCTGTCCGCCGGGAGCAGAGCTCTGGCTCGGCAAGAGTCAGGCTCTGCCCCGATGAAGCATATCACCTGAGAAGGCAAGAGCTCCGACTTGGCCTCGTTCATCAGGAGGGCAAGTTGAGAGCAGGTCTGGAGGGCCAGATCCCTGGACCTCTCCACCTCTTGCTGGGTGGAACCTGCCAAGAGCCAGTCATCGAGGTAGGGGTACACTCTGACCCCAAGATGCCTGAGATGAGATGCCACCACTGCAATGCATTTGGTGAAGACCCTTGGGGCCGATGACAGGCCGAATGGCATGGCTCAGAACTCGTATAGGGTTTCCTTCTGCTCTGAGGTGGAGAAACTGCTGGTGTGACAGATGGATTGGGACATGAAAGAACACGTCCTGGAGATCCAGTGAGCAGAACCACATGTTTTGCTCCAGGGATGGTATGGTCTGGGACAGAGTTACCATCCAGAAGGTGCATGGCCTGAGATACTGATTCAGGTCGTGCAGATCTAGAATGGGGCGCCAGCCCCGTCGGCTTCGGGACCAGGAAGTAACTGGAAACTAACCCTGGGTTGGCTGGAGGATCTGCCACTCAAACCACTGCCTCCTTGAGGAGGAGCTGGGCTATGTCGTCCCTCAGAGCCAACCGAGTGTGGGCTGATACTCTCTCCTCCCGTGGGGCATGGGCTCAGCTGGGAGGGTACTGCTCGAATTCCAGAGGCAGACCCTGGCCGACCACTTCTGAGACCCACCTGTCCGTGGTAACAGTGGACCAGGCAGAAAGAAAGTAGTGGAGTTGACCCCCCACAGGAGGACCCAGGGCTGATGTGACGGGGATAGGGGTGGCAACCCCTATCCCATCACTGGGCAGGCTTGGAGGAAGAGGGTCCAGGGCCTGAACCCCGACCTCCCTGTCTGCGGGCTGGAGGAGGCCTGTACTTGGGCCGGGGGCACCAAGCCTGTGCCTGCTGTTGCTGCCACCATGATAGGAGGGCTGCTGGGCCGCAATAGCAGGGTGCCGAAAAGGCTTTTTCTTTTTCTGCTGCTTCTTGGTGCCTGGGGCGCTTTGAGCAGAAGTGGCTGAGACCAAGGTGGCGTTGAACCGCTCGATTCACTGAAGGTGACCATCCACACCTGGGCCAAAGAGATCGGTACCCAGGAAAGAAACATCAGTGAGTTTGTGCTGGGTATCTGCCACAAAGGTGGAAAGCCTCAGCCTGGTCCTGCAGTGTGAGGCAACTGCGGCTGTCACCGAACAGGCACAAGGGTCTCCAAGGTCCAAAGCCGTCTGAAGCTGCTGCTTGGCAATGGCACTGCCCTGGTCCCGGACCTGCTTGACCGTAGTCTGAAGGTCCATGGGGAGATGTGGGAGAACTTCATCTAAGAAGCCCAACAGGACATGAGAGAAGTGCACCATGATGACAGCTGAGCTCACCTGACGGAGGCCTAAAGAGGAGGCTGCATAGACCTTCCTGGCCGTGTGGTCATTTTTTGGACTCCTTGTCAGGAGGTCCGTCAGTGTCAGCAAAGCTGCCTGTGCATCTGAATACTGAGGCAGTCACCAACCCTCGGCTGAGGGGTGTTCAGTGAACCCCGAGAGGGACCCAATGGCTACCGCATACTTACGGGCCATCTGGGCAGATGGCGCTGGGCAGGAGGCAGGATGCTGCTAGAGCTCCAAGGCTGGGCCTACAATGGTTTCAGGCCACAGGAAAGGCTTCCATGGGAGTATCCCCTCTTTTAAGGATATCTGTAAGAGAGCACTCCACCCTTTTCTGGACAGGCTCCAAGGGCATCCCCGTGGGTTCGGAGATGAGACGGAGAATCCCTTGAAAGGACGAAGGGCCCTCTTCTCTCAACAGACTACCAATAGACTCATCGTGCCGTGGGTGACAGTGTAAGTCGGTGTCTTCTGTATCCAAAGAATCCAGATAGATCGGTCGTCCACCAAGGTCCCCTTCAACATGCCTGGGGCGATCAGGCAGAAGGGTGACTGATAACCTACGTGGGGAGTCCTGGAACTGTCTGAGAATCCTTTGTAGGAGCCCCTTCCGAAGGCTGTTTAAGTGGCGGCTTCACCACGTTCGGCGGAGAGACCGATTTTGGCCAAACTGGAGTGGATTTGGCCGGCTCCGCGGGTTGGGGAAGCGATATGACCAGTTCCGAGGGAGTCTGCTTCTGCCTAGGAGGTGAAAGCCAAGTAATGGCTGAAGCAGAAACCGTGGCCGGCTTCTGTCCAGACAGAATCAGCTGCTGCCACATCAAGTCCTCATAGCATCAACGAGTTTCCACCGAAGCCTCTCCTCATCCGAGGAGGATGACCAATGGCATTGCCTCTTTCTGGAGCGTTCGTGCGCCTTCCTCAGCCTGTTGGTCAAGGGGGGCCCTAGATCTCAATCTCCTGTTAGACTGACCAACTAGGTCGCTTGGGAGACACCGGGGGAACCAGTGATTTACCCAGATCAGGGACCGGTTCCTCGATGGGATTCCCAGCTGGCTGGGTCTCCTCATCAGGAAGAAGCAGGACCGGAGTCCTTGTCAAAGAGTCGTCAGGTGACAACGGATCAACGGGATCCAGAATGATCTCAACCGTGTTGATCGACACCTCGGTCGCCTGGCCAGATGGCAGGGCCGGGAAGCCAGCAGCAGAGGAAGCAGTTTCGACCGAAGTTGACACTGCCGGCTCCTGGGACTGTGATTGCTCACAATTCCAAGAGCACCTTCACCGAGACGAAGATGATTTCGGATCCTTTTCCCCTTTTACGGGACCAAGAGGAATGCGAGCCCGCAGGTCCATCACCTTTAGTGGGGAGGGAGTGAGACAGCTCTCAGAAGGAACTCAAAAACGTGGAGCCCAGGTTGAGGGGAACAATAAATGACTGATAAGATTCCGCAGCCCACGCCACTTCTTCTTCGAAGGTCTGCATCTGTTCCAGCTGCTCAGCGGACCCAGTGGTTGCGGAAACCGCCCACCAGGCCTCTTCGGATTTCACCGGATTCTGTTTTTCGAGCCTGCCCAACTAAGGCATGCGAGGCGATCATCGAGGACATTCGGGTGGAACATAAGATACATCTCACAAGTCTGGGTGTCATGGCTGACACCCATGCAGTAAACTCACGCAGTATGTGAATCGGTGCGCAACATTTTTTGGCCGCATGGACATCAGCGAAATTCAGGGGAACATTTATCTTCCATGACCGAATAACAAAGAGCACAGTCGTTAGCTCGAACTAGCCTAATTTTTGGAATAACCGAAGGTTTAGAAGCCAGGGCCTACAAAAACCAATTGCAAAGAGGAGACAACCTGAATCTTTCAGCAGAAAGGAAGATCTGGCATCATGGGGCAGAACTGAGGGTTATACCACCTGGGTGGGTGGGAGGAGCCAGCTTGAAGACCTTCCGGCCAGATTTAAAGGGGAAAGGGACATGCGAACAAATGTGGATAAGAACATCATAACCACATTCCTAGAAATGTGTATTTTACCATAGTGCTTATACCTTTTCCAGACCCTGCCGGTACACGTCCCAATCAAGTATTTTTGGAAACTGATGGGGTGCATTACTTCTGCATGAAACACTGAGTCAACCAGTGAGTAAGGGAGGCCTAGGTCTCCCTAATTTTTATTTACACTATTTGGCATCACAATTCGCCTTCCTGATGGACACAACTAAGCAATTCCCACAGCCTAAGAGGGCCTGGGTGGAGCTGGAGGAAAGGGACAATTGCGCACCTTTGTACAATACAGTCTGCTGCAGCCCTAGCAAAAAAGACAGTAAAACCGGTTAAAAATTCCTTTACTAGGTCCACTGTAAGAGCTTTGCTCTCAGCTCAAAACTTCCTACAACACCCATTGTCCCTATCCCAGGAGGCTTCTACAGAGCAGGCCCTGTGGGATCCAGACTTTCTGCCTTTTCCCGACAAGGAGTAGACTGGAATTTTGGAGAAAAAAAGGGAATTTCTCAGCTAATATGTTTCAGGAAGGTCATATTATAACATTCCAACACTTACAGGAGCTCTATGGTATACAGGCATCCCAGTTTTTTTTTTTTTTAACCTATTTACAAATTAAATCTAGGTTAAATGTATGGGGGGGTGGGGAGGAAAGCAGGTGTAACCCTGCATTATTAAGATCCCCAGTAGAGGAACTTTTGCTGGGGGGACAGGGAGGTCAACTTTAAAACCACTAGGTATATGTAAATTATTATTTACTAGAACGAGCCCCACCCCTTGCCAGGCTACGAGGGCTTGGGAGGAGGACCTGACCAGGTGACACTGACCGGGGCTGAGAGATTGGAATATGATACTACGATCAGGGATGACATGCTCACTGAACAACCAGATAAGGGCAGTGCACTATAATATCCTTCACAGGCCATATTTTACGCCTGTATTGGTAAATAAGATTGATCCCCCAGGCTAGCAGGGAATGACTCGGGATGGCCAAAAAAAGGAGGGAGTAGAAGGAAGGAGATGGAGGCCAGTGAAGGGAAGGGGGCAGGATGGAGGCTGGTCTCACTGAATGCAAGAAGCTTAGGAAAAAAATCAGCTGAGCTACAGGCATTCTTAGTAGTGTGGAGGGTGGATATTGCAGCTGTCACAGAAACATGGGTAACTGAGCACCGGGACAGGGATCTGGCAATCCCAGGATACAAATTACACAGGAAGGACCGTAAGGAGGGGAGGGGGTAGGATGGCAGTCTTTGTGAGGGACGGGATCAAATGCACAAAGGACGAGGGGGAAGAAAGGAGAACAGAGGCAATCTGGCTGCAGCTCCTAGATTCAAATGGTAGGAAACTGAGGTTTGGGGTGGTACACAGACCGCCGCCCCAGTCTGAGGAGCTTGACAGGGAATTAGCGGGACAAATCAGAAAGGTATGTAGAAAAGGCAAGGTGGCCATCGTGGGGGATTTCAACTTGCTGGGGGTTGACTGGAGCATTCCGGTCACCTCCAGTGCTAGGGAGCAAGTACTCCTGGATGCGATCCAGGAGGGTCTCCTGACACAGTTGGTTAGTGTACCTACTAGGCTAAAGAACACTTTAGATCTGGTATTGTCGAATGGGGTGGCAGTAAGGGAAATTAAGGGGGAGGACCCACTAGCCAACAGTGATCACCAAATGGTGTGGTTTAATATCACGATGTGCCGGGAGCCAGAGAAATCAGTTACTTGGGGGATAAACGTAAGTGGGGATATTATTAAATGGGGGATTACAGAGGTAACAGAAGCCTGCACCAAGACACAGAGTAAGAGGAGCAGAGCAAGAAAACCATGCTGTTTGAACAGCGAGGTTGTGGAGGTGGTAAGGGCAAAACGAGTGGTGCAACAGAGGTATAGGAGGACAGGGAAGGAAGTGGATAAGGAGGAATATGCAAAATGGTCCAGGGAGAAGACCAGAAAAGTGAGAGAAGCCAAGGCCTAGAGGGAGCTCAGATTAGCGCAGGGAATTAACATGGGGAGAAAGACTTTTTCAGATACATCAGGGAGAAAAGGAAGTGCAAGGAGACAACAGTGAGGATAAAAAAGGGTGGGGAGTGGATGGAAAAGTGGGAGAAGCAGGCAGAAACACTGAATGAATACTTTTGCTCAGTGTTCATGGAAGAAAAGGGGGGACCACTACTACCATGGGCTGGGAGGTTGGGGACAGGGGAAGAGGAGGTGAAAGATGGAAGAATTGAGTCAAGTAGAGTCCTAAAGGGACTGAGGGCACTGAAGGTAGACAAGGCACCAGGGCTGGATGGTATCCACCCAAGGGTGCTGAGGGAGATGGCGGAGGTGTTGGCGGAGCCGCTGGCAGATCTGTACAGCACCTCACTGGAGTCTGGATGCGTGCCACTGGACTGGAGGATGGCACATGTAGTACCATTACACAAGAGCGGGCCAAGGGATGAACCGGGTAATTATCGTCCAGTAAATACAGGTTACTCACCTGTAACAGGAGTTCTAGGAATGGTATATGTTGTTCATCCACACTGTCTGGCAGGTATCCTTGCCGCTTTAAATCTTGCCGGAAGGTCTTCAAGCTGGCTCCTCCCACCCACCCGGGTGGTAAAACTCTCGGCTCCGCCCCATGACGCCAGATCTGGCCCGCTGAAGCTCAGGTTGTGCGTCAGCCGGGAGGTTTGAGGATGTGTGGATGAACAATATACCATTCCTAGAACTCCTTTTACAGGTGAGTAACCTGTATTTTAGGACATGGATATGTTGTTCATCCACACTGTCTGGCAGACTCCCAGCAGTTCTCCGGGAGGAGGAAGGCAAGGCGCACACCCCTATTTAGGAATAGAGACTGGAGAACCAGGCCCCAAACCAGCATCCCGGCGTGACTCAAGGTCGATGTGGTAATGGGTAATAAAGGTGTGTGCTGACTTCCAGGTAGCAGCCCTGCAGATTTCCTGGATAGAGACGCCCCTGGAAGCAGCCACCGATGCAGCAGTATGACGGGTAGAATAAGCCTTATCCTCTGGGAGGCTCCATGCCCGCCAACTCATAGCAGAGATCTATGCAGGAGGTGACCCACCTGCCTATCGTCCACTTGGCTGCAGGTCTGCCAGGTGCGGCTTCAGCGTAGGTGACAAACAGCTGGTGAACCTCTCCTGAATTTCAGCTGCGTGCCTTATAATAGGCGAGCCTCTTCTAGGGTCCACAGTATGAGCCTGTATTCGGCCTCCGAGGTGTGATTGGGGTAGAACACCGCAGAGTCAGCATCTGGTTAAGGTGAAACTCCGACACCACCTTCGGAAGGAATTTCAGGTGGGGGCGCAGGACAACCTTGTCCCTGTGGAAGACCAGGTAAGGAGACTTGATGCAGAGCGCCTGGAGTTCTCCCATTCTTCTGGCTAACGTGATAGCCACCAAGAAGGCGGTCTTCCACGACAGGTGAGAGAGATCACACCTGTGCATTGGTTCGAATGGCTTGCCCATGAGCTTTGCCAGTACCAGCAGTAAATCCCATGGAGGTGGAGGTTCTCGCACCGGAGGGGAAATGTGATCAAGGCCTTTGAAAATGCGCCAGACCACTTTTTCCTGCGCCACCGACTGCTCCCCGGCCCGCGCCCGGTAAGCAGAGATGGCTGCCAGGTGCACCTTTAGGGTCGTCGACCTAAGCCCTTGACTAGAAAGGGACCATAAATAGTCCAAAATGCTTGCCACAGAACAGGAGGAAGGGTCCAAGCCCTGTCCTGACACCAAATGGAAAATCTCTTCCATTTGAAGGCTAGCATTTCCTGGTCGACTCTCACGGGACGCCAACAACATTGAGGACCTCGTCGAAAGACCCAAGGCCTGGAACTCTAGCCGCCAGGAACCAGGCCGTCAGGTGCAGGGATTGAAGGTCCGGATGGAACACCTTCCCTGATTGACTGAGAGCAGGTTCGGCGAGCTGGAAGCTGCCTCGGGAGCCTGGAGCTGAGGTTGAGGAGATCTGGGTACCAGAATCCGGCGGGCCAGTCTGGGGCTATCAGATTACCTGCGCCTTGTCCCTCCTTGCCTTGAGAAGCACCTTGTGAATCAAGGGAAATGAGGGAAAGGCGAAAAGAGGCCCGGGTCCACAGCTCGAGAAGGCACCCCTGCAGCGAGCCCTGCTGAGGGGGCGGGCATGAAACAGCTCAGCTTCGCTGCCTCCCTGGAGGCAAACAGGTCCACCTGAGGTGTGCCCCAGTGGGAGAACAGATCTTGTACTGCCTCCGCAGGAGAGACCACTGTGAGATGCAGCCCCTATCCGCCCAGGGTGTCGGCCAGGGTGTTGGAGGCCCTGCCACATGAATGGCTAGAGATCTGCCTCCGGCTGCACATGAGTGACCAAATGCGAGAGCTTCCTTGCATAGAAGCATGGAGCCGCCCCGCCGCTGGCGATTCAGGCAGTACATGGTCGTGGGTATTGTCCGCCTGACCGGACCACTTGACCCCAGAGAAGCGGAGCAAAGTCGGTGAGAGCTATGCGGACCGCTCGGAGCTCCAGCAGGTTGATGTGGCATCGGGACTCCCGCGTGGACCAGAGGCCGTGCACTCGGTGTTCCCCCAAATGGGCACCCCAACCCATCAGAGAGGCATCGGTCGATAGACCGTCGGCTCGGGGCGGACAAACGGGATGCCCTCCTGCAGATGAGATGGAACAGTCCACCACTGGAGAGCGTTCCACATCTCCTGGGTCACTATAACTAGCTGGTCCAATGGATCGCAGCGTTGTGACCACTGGCTGGCCAGTCCCCACTGAAGGGGGCGCATGTGCCAGCGTGCCCAATGGACCACGCTGGTACAGGCCGCCATGAGACCCAGGAGGAGCAGGAAGTCCCGGGCAGGGCGCGATTGCCCAACCAGAAATGATTAGGCAAAGGAGGTAAGAACCTCGGCCCTGTCCGCCGGAAGCCGTGCTCTGGCTCGAAGAGAGTCGAGCTCTGCCCAGATGAACAGGATCACCTGCTTCGGCTCGAGTTCCGACTTGGCCTCATTGATGAGAAGGCCGACTTGAGAGCAAACCTGGAGGGCCAGATCTCTGGACCGCTCCACCTCCTGTCTGGAGGGGGCTGCTATCAGCCAATCGTCCAGGTAAGGGTACACCCGGACCCCTCGGTGCCGCAGGAATGCTGTCACCACTGCCATGCATTTGGTGAAGACCCTGGGAGCTGGAGATAAGCCAAAGGGCATGGCTTGGAACTCGAAGAGGGATCCCTCCGCTCGAAAGCGAAGGACTCTCCGATGTGACGGACGGATAGGGACGTGAAAGAACGCGTCCTGCAGGTCCAGAGAGCAGAACCACACGCCGTGTTCCAGAGATGGTATTTTCTGCGCCAGAGTGACCATCCTGAAGGTTCGAGACCTTAGGAATTTGTTCAGGTCGTGTAGGTCGAGAATGGGGCGCCAGCCCCCCGTCCGTTTCGGAACCAGGAAATACCTGGACACGAACCCCGGGTCTGAGGGGGGTCCTCTACCTCCTGATCACCTCCTTTTGGAGGAGGGAGAGCGATGTCGGCTCGACAAGCCGCCAGTGAGGCTTGCGACTCCCGAGGCCCCCGAGGTGCGACGGGCTCTGAAGGGCGGCCTGCTTGAATTCTAGAGGCAGGCCTTTCCCACCACCTCCAGTACCCACCTGTCCGTGGTAACAGCGACCAGGCAGAAAGGAAGTGTCTGAGCCGCCCCCACAGGGGAGAACCAGGGTAAGGTGACGGGATGGGGGCGACACCCTCAGCCCATCACTGGGCAGGCTTGGAGGAGGGACCGCCGAGGGACCCTCCTGGGCCTTTACCTCCCTGCTTCCTGTTGAGGAAGCCGACGGTTTGGCTTGGGATGCCAGCTCGAGCCTGCTGGCCCTGACATTGTTGGGCCGGGGCGAGAAGGACGAAAGGGCTTAGGCTGTGGCTTGCGGCCTTTGTCCTTCTGAGCGGAAGAGACAGCCCTGCTAGCATTGGACTTCTCGATCCTCTGCAGGTGACCTTCCACCCCAGGGTCAAGAGGTCAGTCCCCAAAGGGAACATCCGCCAACTTGTGCTGGGTATCCGAGGTAAAGGTGATATCCTGCCAAGCCCGACGACGCATGGCCACTGCGGCCGCCACAGACCTGGTACATGAGTCCCTGGCGTCTAAAGCAGTCTGGAGCTGCTGTTTGGCCACTGCCCTGCTCCTGGTCCCGCACCTGCCTGACCGTAGTCTGCAGATCCTCAGGAAGATGAGGGACAACCTCATCCAGGGAGCCCAACAGGGCATGAGAAAAATGTGCCATGAGGACGGCCGAACTGGCCTGACGAAGGCCGAGAGAGGACGCAGCATAGACTTTTCGCCCAGCATAATCCAATTTCTTGATTCCTTTGTCGGGAGGTTTGTCCACATCCCATGCTCTGGCTCGCCGGAAAACGCTGTCGGTAACCAACCCCTCAGCAGAGGGGTGTTCCGAAAAACTGGACAGGGAACCGGTAGGGACCGCATACTTCCTGGCCATCCTGGCCGAAGGCGCAGGGCAGGAAGCAGGGCGCTGCCAAAGCTCCAAGGCCGGACCCACTATGGCCTTGGCCACCGGAAAGGCCTCCGTAGGAGAATCCCCTCGGTCCAGAATCTCCGTGAGGGGATACCTGGCCTGTTTAGAAACGGGTTCGAGCTTCATCCCGGTGGACTCCGAGATGAGCCGAAGCAACCCTAAGAAGGACGAAGGGCTATCGTCCACTGACTGTCCTCCAGAGGACTCCAAGTCCATACGCTTGAAGAAAAGGGAGGAATCATCCTCGGACTCGTAAGAGTCCTCAAAGAGCTGCCTCGGGCCTGAGCCACCCTCCACCTGCCGAGGTTTATCGGGAGTGAGGGTGACAGACAGCCTATGGGGCAAACCCTTAGCCGACCGAGAATTTTTGGTCGGAGCCCCAACTAATGGCTGTGGAGGCGGAGGTTCCACCAGAATTGGTGGGCAGCTGAATTGGCTGAACAACCGCCTGGGAACAGGCCTCGCCACAACGAGGGTTGTTTCGCCGCCCGTGACAGCCACTTAATGGTCGGGAAGACGACTGGGTCGGCTTATTCCTGGTCAAAAGGAGCTGTTGCCACATGAGTTCCTCATACCTCGGACGTCACTTGCGCCGAAGCCTCCCCTCGTCCGAGGAGGAGGAAGAGGAAGAGCGGCGGCGCCGCTTGCCGCGGTGCCAAGACCGAGACCGCCTATGACGGCGGGATCGGCTAGACCGCAAGGATGTCCAAGACCGAGACCGAGAGTCTCGGTTAGGCCGAGGACGGCGCAGGGAGGTGTCGGGAATCGGCACTCCCTTCGGCTCGGACGATTCCACCGGAGGCTCCGGAACCGGAGGCACAGACGAGCCGACGGGATCCTCAACTCCCACCGGGGGAACCGGGGAGAGGGGATTCTCAGCTTCTCCAGCCGACAACCCGTCTAACGGGTCGAGAAAAATCTCGACCGCGTCGACGGGAGTCTCGGTCAACTGGCCTGACGGGGACACCGTGAAGCCAGCGGCCGGAGCTGAGGGGTCGACTGAAGTCGACTGTCGACAAGAAGGGAAGGAGGATCTTTCCCGCTCCCAAGAGCGTCGACGGAGAGACTTACTTTTGCTCTTTTTGGACCTGGAAAAAGGTCCAGAAGTAGTTGGACCCTCACCTTTCGTAGAGAGGGTCAGACAGAGCTCCTTAAAGGAAGCCGAATACGAGGCACCTAGAGAGAGCGGGACAAATGCCACGGTTGAGGCAGAAGCGCTCAGCCGCTTCCCAGTCGAGGGCCATCATCTGCTCGAGCTGATCCGCCGAGACAGCCCGCCGCATGGACACCGCCAACCGGGCCTCTTTAGATTTAACCGAGGAATTCTTTTCGGGCGCCCAGTCTGTAAACGGGCAGCACGGCCTTCAAGGACGAGGGCCGTAAAAGGAAGAGCACAAGTCGCAGGCCCTGGCGGGTCGGCTCAAGGCCCAGCAGTAGACGACGTGAGTGCGGATCCGCCCTAGACATCTTTCGCCTGCAAGGGCACTCGAAACTGGAGTCGATTCGTCCATCGCAGCCATGAGGGAAAGAAGACCAAGTCTTTAGCAAAAACTTTGATTTCAAATTTCTAAGAATTAGGAACCAGTCTTATACGCAGAGCGTTAAGGAGGAACCTGAGCTTCAAGCGGTAAGGAAGATCTGGCGTCATGGGGCGGAGTCGAGAGTTTTACCACCCGGGTGGGTTGGAGGAGCCAGCTTGAAGACCTTCCGGCAAGATTTAAAGCGGCAAGGATACCTGCCAGACAGTGTGGATGAACAACATATCCATGTCCCTAGAAATCTCACCTCCACAGTGTGCAAACTCATGGAAACGATACTAAAGGAAAGACTGATGTCATACCTGGAGAACAGTGGCCTCCAGGATGTGAGGCAGCATGGGTTTGTTTCAGGGAAGTCTCGTCAAACCAGCTTGATACACTATTATGACTGGGTGACAGGTGAGCTGGATAAGGGTCATGCAGTGGATGTTCTTTACTTGGACTTCAGCAAGGCCTTCAATTCAGTGCCTCATGGGTGGCTTGGGGGGAAGCTAACAGGTGTAGGGGTAGGGGCAAAAATGATGAACTGGATTACAAGATGGCTTAGTGGGAGGCTGCAACGGGTGGTGGTGAGAGGGGAGCTCTCAACTCCAAGGCCAGTGACAAGTTCCGGGTCGTTCCTGAACATAGGCATAAAACTTGTCTAATGTACCTACCCGGTTAACAAAAACTAAATAAAGTGGGGTGCCAAAGGGCTCTGTGCTGGGGCCAGTATTATTTGGGCTCTTCATATCAGACATTGCACACGGGGTGGTGAGCTAGCTAAGTCTGTTCGCTGATGACACCAAAATCGGAGCAGTGGTGGATGGAGGGGAAGGATTGGAGCAGCTGCAGGGGGACTTAAGCATGTTAGAGTAGTGGTCAGAGAGGTGGCAGCTGGGGTTCAATGCAAAGAAGTGTAAGGTTATGCACTTTGGGGTGAAGAACCTAAGGAGAGAATACTGGCTGGAGGGGGTTAAGCTGGGGATCACTGAGGAGGAGAAGGACCTAAGGGTAATGATAACAGGGACCATGAACAACTCTGCCCAGTGCAGGAGAGCGGCTGCAAAAGCAAACAAATGCTAAAAGGAGGAGGGGTTTTCATCCAGGCAAAGAGAAGTGATCTGCCCCTCTACAGGTTCGCTGGTAAGGCCACACTTAAGAGTATGTGTGCAGTTTTGGAGGCCATACCTAAAGCGTGATATCAGGCTACTTGAGGGGGTGCAGAGGAGGGCAACAAAGATGATATGTGGAATGGAGGGGAGAGACTATGAGAGCAGGCTGGGAGACCTTAATATGTACACTCTGGAGGACAGAAGGGATGGGGGGGGGGCATGATGGACACATTCAAGTATCTGAGGGGAATCAATAAGGATGGGGCAGATGGGGTCTTTAAGCTAAGGAAGGGGAGGAACACTAGGGGGCATGGCCTAAGACTAGAGAGGGAAGATTTAGGAGGGAAATGAGGAGACATCATTTCACAGAGAGGGTGGTAGCAAAATGGAATGCACTACAAAGAATGGGTGGTATCATGTAAATAGCTTCAAAAGGGCATGGGACAGAGGAGAGTGAAGGTGGGGAAGGTGAGGGTGGCAGTGGGATGACAAGGGAGGGGTGGGGCAGCTGCAAACTAGGGGTGCTATCTGCACACTCGAGCAGACTTAGATAGACCGGATGGTCTTTTTCTGCTGGCACATTCGTATGCTCATACATATCCATTAAAACGGACGGAATGTCCGAAATGAAAGGCCCATTCTAGGACCTTTTGGCATATGCTGTGGGCTTGTCCCAAAGTACTGCCTTTTTGGAACGAGATAACCACCCTCCTGTCAAAAACACTCAATTTGGGAAAATGCCTAGATGCAGTGGATATTCCACTGGGTCTGCCTAGAGGCCACCAGAATAAGGAGGAGGTGAATCACCCACTATGGCGCCTGGGAATTGCAGTGAGCAAGTTGGCTTTGGCTCAGACTTGGTTAAGTGAATCAGCTCTTACGGTGGCAAGGTGGGTTATGCTTCTCTTGAGCACTATGAAGTTGGAACATACTCAATATACAGCCATTAATAAATCGTAAACATACAACAGGGTATAGGACCATTAGAGCATGTACTAGATAAACCATGGTTTCCAAATTTTTGAAGGCGATGTTATGGTTACAGTGAGGGTGACATTGACATTCCACACCGTGGTCCAATAGGAGACACTGAGATACAGTAAAATAAACTATTCAATATACTATGGAAAAATTAACCTATATACCATAGACGATGCCAGTAGCTACGATTTTGAAATTTTTGATATAATGCCCTTATAGTAATTGTTTCTTCTCTGCTAAAGACTAGGTTAAATTTAAAATCTCTGTGGATTATTATTGTCTGTACTGCTGACTTTTCTTAAATAAAGTTTACAAAACAAAAAAACTCCTAGACGTTAGACAGCACGGAGCATTCCCAGACTATATTGGTGGGTGTACCGAGTCCTATGAATTGAGCAGTCACCGCCCAACCGATAACAACTTAACTCCATTTGTCCAACGCTCACTTATTTCGACAGCAGAAATTGATCTTGGTGGAGGTGATTATATTTTAAGAAGGGTGAAGCCCTCCCAGAAACATAAAATCACCTCTGTCGGGCAAATTTCTACTACTGGGCAAGTGAATGTAGGGCAAATGGCGTTGGACTATTGTACATCAGGCGAGTGACTGTCAGGATTTCGTAGCAGACCTGGTGCACCCTTCCCTCCACAAAGCCTCCAGCATGTCTGAATTTGTGATGCCATAGTGCTTTGTGATACTTTGTGTCAAAGAACCATACTAGGATTTTCCAATACAGCTCCCTCCAGGTGGGGGAGGAAGTTACCTTCCACCCTTTTGTTAGTCTAATATCCTATGCCTTCTGTACTATCTTGGTTTGCCCTTCACACTCCCATTTCTCTCTTATTTAATTTTGTTTGCCTTACTTAGCAGTTGGTACATTCCAGAGATGTTACTAAACTTGCCTCTTAGTAATGTCATCCAGTAAAAATAGTCTTTTAGTGGGGTGAGATCTCGATATTTTTGGCGAGTTGATGGAGTCAGTGACAGTGTGTCCAACTTGCATAAATCTTAACATATCTTGGTTAATTAATGAGAAATTTACTTTTAGTTTGCCAAATGGTAAGTTTTGCACTTTCATGGCACTGTGTAAATATTCCTAACCCCTTACTTTCCCATCTGGCATCCTCCATCTAGTAAAGGTGGTATAAAATCAACAGTGTGATCAGTGACTGACCCCCAAGTCATTTGGGGTTGAGGTTTGTTTTTCTGAACCTTCAGCAGGAGTTTTGGAGTGTGTTTCACCCACCAATCCTTGACCCGAGTCCACGTGTCTGGGTTTCCTGGAAGGGAATGAGAAAAGTGTGATCCCACTGAACATGCCTCCTCCATATCATAGCACCTTGACTCTCTCCTTTGTTTCATCCATGTCCCACAGGCCACCTGACCTGCCAGACAGTAGCCTCTGAAATCTGGCAGTGCCAGACAGTACAGTTAGGCAAGAACTTACCGTAACAGTAGATATTTGAGAGACACTCTTGCAGTAGGCAATAACCATTAGGACTGAGCCGCTAGGACCACACGGAAAACTTTAGCTAGCAGTTTCTGGTGGGGGACCGCCCACCCATCACGTGACTGACATCAGTCCGGTGCTATATAGTGGGTGGCCCCCACGCCCACCCTCCAGTTCTCCTGCCGGAGACCTAAGAAGGAGAAAGGAGTGGGCTCCTGGAGCGAAAGATAGGCTGAAAAGAAACAGCAGCAGGGAGAAGGAGGAGGGAAAAAGCTTGCCTACTGCAAGAGCCTCTCTCGAAGATCTACTGTTATGGTAAGTTCTTACGTAACTGTACTATTTTACTTCAAGAGGGCTCTTGCAGTAGGCAATAACTGTTAAGACTCAGTCCCAAGCAGTGTAAGTCAGGCAAAGACTGACCACGGGAGGCAGTAAAGGTCTGCAGAAGAGAAGGGAATTTAAGAAAGCAGGCCCTGAAGGACTGCTAGGCCAAAGCCTGCCCTGCGTCTAGAGGCAATGTCAAGACTGTAATGCTTACTGAAAGTGTGGACAGAGCTCCAGGTAGCTGCCATACAGATGTCAACGGCAAAGACATTTCAGAAACAAGCAGCACAAGCAGCCATGCCTCTGGCTGAATGCCGTTTTACTTCCCCTTGAAGTGCTTTGTTATACTTCTGATAAAACAGAATGCAGTTTGCCAACCATTTGGATAAACAGTTTGGAAACTGCAGCGCCCTCTCTTTTGGGTGCAAAAGAAAAGTTGATCCATTTTTCAGACTGATTTCATCAGACTAGTATAATAACGAAAAATTCTGTGCACATGCAGTGTACGTTAAAGTGCCTCCCCTTGGTTAGAGTGCTCAGGATAATACACTGGCAAGTGGTAGTCTGAATCAAAGTAAATTCAGAAACTACCTTTGGTAGAAACTTAGGATTTGTACGCAGTTACCCGGTCTCTGTGAAAAACCAAATAAGGTTCCTTACACACATCAGAGCCTGAAGCTCAGACATCCTTCGAGCAAGGTAATCGCAACTAAAAACAGTGCTTACCAAGACAGACAGTGCAAGTCGCAACTCGCGGCCGATTCAAAGGGAAGCAATGTGAGTTTCTTAAGAATGAAATTCAGATCCCACAGTGGGACAGGATTCATAACCGGGGATTTCATCATGTGGAGTATCCCTTTCAGGAAAGTACGGGAAACCTCCAACTGAGCTAAATTCTTGCCATCTATCCGAACATGGTAGGCAAAAAAGGCCAACAAATGGACCTTTAGCGAAGAACAGCTGAGCCCTAGGTCAGAAAGATGCAAAAGGTATTCCATAGCCTGAGAAACAGGGCACGAAAAAGGGTCCCATCCCTTGGCGGTTGCCCACTTGGAAAATCTCTTCCATTTCACTGCATACATAGTTCTTGTGGATGGCTTTCTGGCCTCCACAAGGACCTGAATGACTCTGAAAGAGACCCCATAGCATGAAGCAGCGACGTCAGAAGGTGCCACGTGTGATGCTGAAGGGATTTGAGACCTGGATGAACCAGTGTGCCCCGCTCCTGGGTCAGGAGGTCCTGGCAGAGGGGAAGAGGCACTGGAGGCTCCACTGCCAGCTGCTGGAGCAGAGGGAAACCATACTTGGCACGGCCAATAAGGGGCGATCAGGATCATGTGAACCCTTCCGCCAGCAGCTTGAGGAGTACTGTCTGTGCGTAAACTAACCTCCCTGTTCAGCAGAGAGACCGTGCGTCTCACCAGAAAACACCACGCCAGGGAATGAGCAAGCAAAAACTGGGTAGTTTTGTGTTGTATGGGGAGGCAAACAGATCTATATCCGGACAACCCCAAAGGTCAAAAATGCTCCCGGCCACTGACTGCTTCGGTTCCCACTTGTGTGCCCTTGCCTGAGTGTGACTGAGAGTGTCCACTAGGACATTTTGAATGCCTGGGACATGCACTGCCATCACTTGAAGGTGGTGCTGAACCACCCAGTACCACACACGCATTGCTTCCCTACACAAAGGGTACAACCATGTGCCTCCTTGTTTGTTCAGGTACCAAACCACGCACATGCTGTCCTTCTGGACAAGGAGCGGACCTGGAAGGAGAAGGGAGTGGAACACTTCAACAGCTTACAGCACCGCCCGCATCTCCAGCACACTGATGTGCAAGGAAAGCTCCCACTGGGATCAGGTCCCTGGGTTCTGCAGTCCCCTAAGTGAGCAACCCATCCCTGACTGGATGCATCTGTCATCAGGGTATGGACCAGAAAGGGGAGCAGAAAAAGAACCCCTCAGCAGAGATTGTTCGGGTCCTGCCACCAGAGCAGATCCTGCTGCATGGGGTTGGACACCAGGATACTGTGATCCAGATCATCTGACCACTGATACAACTGAACTTGCAACGTCCACTGCATGATCAGCATGTGGAGTCTGGCTACAGGGACAGTGGGGATAGCCGCCGCCATAAGGCCCAGAAGATGAAGAATAGATCTGGCTGTAGACCAGCGGCTGGAAGCCACATGTTTGGCCTGCACCTGTAACATTTCTGCCCTATCCAAAGGGAGGAAAGCGCGACCTAGGACTGTGTCCCGCTAAGCCCCAATAAACTGGAGGCGCTGAGAGGGAAGGAGGTGAGAATTGGGGTAGTTCACTGTAACTCCCCACCTGGCTGAACAGGTCCAGGGTAGCTGCCAAGGAAGCTTCCAGTCTGTCCCTCAACAGAGCTGACAGCAGCTAGTCGTCGATGTACAGAAACACAAAATGGCCCTGATGGTGCAAAGCTGCTGACACCACTACTAGACACTTTGAAAACACCCTGGGTGCTGATGAAAGTCCAAAAGGGAGGGCTTTGAACTGAAAATGCCCCCCCGGAAGGTAAATTTGAGAAAGCGGTGGTGGGAGAGAAAGACAGGGATATGAAAGTAGGCATCCTGCACGTTCAGTGCGCAGAGCCAATGTCCCTGGTGGAGAAGTGGTAACAGGCCTGGAAGGGTCAACATGAGAAATCTCTTGTACTCGACAAACAGATTGAGCATGCTATGGTCCGGTATTGGCCGAAGGTCTCCTGTCTTTCTGGGTACCAGTAAGAAGTGGGAATAATACCCCCTTCTTGCCTGGTTCAGAGGAACGGGCTCTATGGCAGACTTTTTAGAAGAGCTCACTGGCGTCGGATACCCCAGAGAGGGGTAACCTGACGTAGGATAGCCCAGCGTTGGGTACCCCAGTGAAGGATCCGATGGCGGGGCTGAAGGACCCGGTGGGGGCCCCCGAAGGAACGTTAAAGGGGCCTGGTGAGCCAGGGTCTTACGGCGGACCTGCAGGAGGGACACCCAGCGTCAGCCCAGAAGGGCTGGAGAATCCCTCCGGATTCCAGGGAGGAGAATTAGGCCCAGAAGGAGGAAACAGAGGCATAGGGTGAACCAGCGCAGGCTTGATAGGGGGGCCAGCGGGTGGCTGCTGCTCCTCCACTGGCTCGGATGGTGTGGGAGAGGCTGGAGGTTCCACCGGAGGTGGAGATGGAGCACCCTGCTAGCGGGATTCCTCTCGAGGAGCCTGTGGCATAAGCGGAAGTGGGTTCTGATCTTGGAGACCACCGTCGGACCTCGAATTGGGGTTCGGCGGAAGTGCCGTGGCTGGGCATACGTCGGAAGTACTAACGCCCGACTTATCAGCTGGGGCTGTGCGGTCGCCGGAGGGCCCGACACCTGACTTACCAGCTGAACCACTGGACTTAGATACGTGAGTTTTAAGGTGCCTAAGAGTGGAAGAAGCCTCCGAATTCCTGGAGGTGCCCGCCTGAACCGTAACAAGCTCAGACGGTGGGACCAAGGGCTGCTCCGTGGCTGGGGGAGCAGGCTTGGTCGGAGGGGCACAGTCCTTGCTGGTGAAAGGCCGCTCGTTGGCAGCGGTCCCCGGAGGAAGCTGCGGCCTGGAGGGCGACCGGTCCAGAGTCATCGTCTCCTTCTTCTTCCTCCTCCTCTTCTTCTTCTTCTGGCAGCCAGACAAACCAGCTGGTGATGAAGAAGAGCTCCTGATTTGCTGCAGCTCCTTCTCCATGGAAGCTAATTTTTGTTTTAAAAGGTGAGCTTCCAGAGTCTGCTGCCGGCATTTCAGTGTGGCCTGGTTGAACTTCTGGCAGGCAGCACAGGCCTCGGTGTCACAGTCAGGTCTGAGGTACAGAAGGCACGAAGTATGGGCGTCGTCCTCAGGGAGCAGCTTGCTGCAGAAGCACTTGTTTTAATAAGATTCCGGAGGAGTTGGAGAAGACATGCAATCCGGTGATGAAAAACACTCATTTTGAGGAAAGAAGAAAGCATGGGCAGTAGGGTGCATGGCTCTCACAAGTCGGGGGGGGGAAGGCGCTGCCGGGTGCTTCACTACGACATGAGTTAGTACGTCGTCAGTCTGGAAGTCAGTCCTTTGTGCTGGCACCCTCAGGGGCAGGGGACACACAAGAAAAAGTGGAAAAACTGGAAAAAACTCCCGGGCGTTGAGCACTATGATGCCAGGATCCAGCCGAAGAACCAGGGGAGATAAGAGGTACCCCCGGGGGCTGAAGCTCAGGACAACTTAAAATAAAAAAATTGTGAAGATCCACTATGGGGCATCTTCCCCTTATCTGTTTTGGAACCTGGAAGTATCTGGACACGAAGCTCTAGCTGGCCGTGGTGTCAAGAGAGACACAGGCTATAACTCCTTTCTCTAGGAGCTGAGCAATATCCTCCCTGAGGGTGGATAGCGTGTCCTCCGACTCCAGACTCCCTTGGTGCATGGGTCAGTACAGAGGGAGAGCATCGAAACTGAGAGGCAATTCGCTGCCCACTACTTTTAGCACCTATTTTTCCAAGGTGAGGATGGACCAGTTGTGCCAGAAATTGCGAAGCCAACCCCCCCCCCAGGGAGCTGAGGCAGGGACTGGACAGGTGGGAGGTAGACCCCCCCCGGTCATCACTGGGTAGCCTTGCAGGAGGCATCAGCACCAGCTGCCAGAGGGACACCACCACCCCTGCCCTTGGTCGTCTTGGAGCCCTGACCAGCAAACCTGGTCTTGGGTCGCCAAGCCTGAGGTTGCTCTTTCTGGGGCTGCTGCTGGCTGGGCTGCTGCAAATGAAAGAGACAAATCAGAAAGGGCTTCTTTTTAATCCACTGCCCTTTCTGGCCCTTCTGTGAGGATGTCACAGAATCGAGGGTGGCACTGGACTTCTCAAACCTGGTGAGATGTCTGTTCACCCCAGGGCCGAAAAGGTCGGTGCCTAAGAAGGGGACATCGGCCAATTTATGCTGGGTGTCTGCCGTGAAGATGGAAATCTGCAGCCAGGACCTGCGATGCATTGCGACGGCCGCTGCCAAGGACCAGGTGCATGAATCACTGATGTCCACGGCTGTCTGGAGCTGGTGTTTAGCCAGCATGTGACCCTGGTCTCTGACCTCCTTAACCGCTGTCTGCAAATCCACAGAAAGGCAAGGAAGGACATGGTCAAGGACTCCCATCAGACAGTGACTGAAGCTGCCCATCATCAAGGCGAAACTCGCCTGATGGAGACCCAGGGAGGACACAGTGTACACTTTCTTCGCTGCATGGTCCAGCTATTTGGACTCCTTGTCAGGGGGCTTATCCACATTCCTGACATTGCTGGTCTTCCGGAAAACGGAGTCGGCCATCAACCCTCCGCCAAGGGATGGTCTGAGAAACCGGACAAGGAGTCAGTAGGGACCGCATACTTGTAGACCACATGAGCAGAAGGCACTGCACAGGAGGCCAGATGTTGCTAAAGCTCCAGTGCTGAACAGAGGATGACTTCAACCACCAGGAAGGTGACCACTGGGAAATCTTCCCTGTCCAGTATTTCAGTGAAGGGGTACTTAGCCCACTTCTGGACCAGTTCTAAGGGGATCTCCATGGACTCTAAGATCAACAGAGATCCCCGAGATCAACCAGAACCTAGACCCAAAGGACACTGGCCTGCGGTCAGTGGTCATCTCTTTGGCAGATTCACGATCAAAGCCAGGAGTCCTTGTGGACTGCATGGAGGATCCCTCGGCGTCTGAAGGCTCCTCAAAGAAGGCCTACGACTGCTTCTCTGTGCACAGACAGGATCCAAGTAGAAGCTGATGGAGCGGGTCGCAGGCAGGCTGGTGTGTGAGCAGCCAGCATCCCATGTAGCTTTCTGGTAAGGAGGGAAGAGAAGGTAGCCACAGGTGGCAGGGACTATAGTCGATCGTTTCCTGGACTCAACCAGGGGACAGGTTATCTCCGCACTGGGGGCTTTTTGATATTTCCGTTGTATTTCATTTTTATCTGTGCTACTGCATTTATTTTTATTTAACAGACTTTAGGATTACAACCTTTGAGTCAGAGACTCATTTACAAAGGCTCCACATCAGAAAACAAACAAACACTTAATACGTATAGACATAGAATGGCAACTAAAGGTTACAGTTTTTTTAGTTATACAATATTGCAGAATCAAGATCAGCTATACGTTGCACTGAACGTGTTACCGAGAGCTGTATTTTACACTTTTCAAGAGAACAATTAGTTTGCTGATAGAGGAAGGGAGTAACAAGTTTGATATTTACAGTGAAGTAGCGAATTAGACAGATACCTTGTGAGTGCAGCCAAAGGAGGCATTGTTAACAGGTAATGTCTAGTAGCACTATCGGTAGGAGCTCAGTGGCCGGGTGGTCCCGTAAGACGATAGATAGATGACCCAGCACTAGCTGGTACATTGGCAGCACCGTGAAGTGAGAATGTGCTCTTTGAGGGCTGATTTGAAAGGTCCTAATTTGGAGATGGAGGAGACGTCAGAGGGGAGTTCATTGTACCAGGCTGGGGCCCTCTGTGGGAATGACCTTTGAGCTAAGGAGGTTCTAACCCTCGGGATGGACCACACCTGTCGGTTGGCAGTACAGGTGATCACCGAGGCGTGGGAGAATAGGAGAGAGGCAGAAATCCCCAAGGGGGTAAGCCCCAGGTGTATTTTCTTTGTGAGGAGACATGTTTGATAAAATAGCCTTTTATCCAGGGTAAAGAGACTTGTCAGGGCATATAGGGCACAGGTATGGGTACGCTTGTCTGCCCTGGTGAGGAATCTGCATGCTTTGTTTATGGCAAGGTGGATTTTGTTAAGGGCTGTGTGGTCAGCAGCTGAGTAGATAGTGAGCCAATAATCGACTACGGACAGGACTGAGGAGGTGACAGCCAGATTAAGGGCTTCTGGAGGCATCCAGTAATACTGTGTACTCGGAGCTGTAGCAGGGGACTGCGCAGAGACAGTAACTGGCAAAGTGCTTTAATTTGTGGCATAACCCTGTGTGCGGGTTAGTGTATAAAGCTTATTCATATCTGTGTTTGGTAGAGTATATTACCTTACCTGGGACATACTGTTGATTGGGAAATGTTGATTGTTGATTTTTTCTGCACTTTATTCCGTCCGTGCCATTGCTGATTAGCATACCCCAATGCTGGCTGACGGAGGTGAACCCGGACAAACAGGGGAGTTAAATTGCACAGCCGCAGTATTTGATTTTGTATTCGGGTGAGGCTTGAAATCTGCGCAGACAGGATCCAACTAGAAGCTAATGGAGCAGGTCGCAGGCAGACAGGTGTATAAGCAGCCTGCATCTCATGTAGCTGTTCAGTGAGGAGGGCAGAGAAGGTAGCCACAGGCGGCAGGGACCACATGTGATTGTTTCCTGGACTCAGCCAGGGGGTACTCACACCCACCCCTCAACCCACTCACCCCGAGCTGAGTTGGCCAGGTTGCAGGGGATATTCATCCCTACCCAGAGACCACAGAGTCCACAACCCCAGCCTCAAAGGATGTCCAGGAGAAGGACTGGATGGATTACTCTGGACTCAGGGAGAGTGGGTGGGGGTCTGAGGCACATCCCCCAACCGGTCCGGTTGAGCAACTCCTATGCTGTGTTGGAGGACCAGGATAGCCCTACAAGGGCACCCGCAGCTGAGACCAGGAAGGATGGACAGGTCCTCCATAATGGAGCCCCAGGGAAGGGGGGGAAGAGAACCCAAGGGGAGGAGGAAGCTTCTTTTGGTGGGGGACTCTATTGTCTGGGGAGTGAAGTTAGGGGAACCTGGCAGGAAGAATAGGGAGGTCAAGTGCCTTCCAGGAAGCACTGTATGAAGGGATGCAAACAGGATCAATAGGATTTTATTTATTTATGACTTTGATAACAGGGTAGGTGCACTGATCCCAGGGACTGTTTTCAGGCACGACCCAGGCCACATACAATGGCAACAGGGTAATAGTACAGTACAGTATAGAACACGAGTTACAGGTTATTTAAATATAGGTCAGGTATACATATTACAAAATACGTAACATATACAATAAATATAATAGTACAATAAAGATGGGGACAGAAGGGGAGTGGGACAACAGGCAAGGTGGGCTACCCAAGGAAACAGTGACAGGCAGAATTTGCAAGGAGCCAGAGTCTGAGTCAGGATTTAAACCCACTGAGGGTGTCTGTGGAGTAGAGTTTGGCTGGCAGTCTATTCCACAGTGTAGGGGCTGATGCCGAAAATGCTGTGCCTCCCATGTTTGTGGCTACCCTAGGAATGGTTAGAGGAAGGGTGCTGTTAAAGCGAAGGCAGCGGTGGAGAGTTCTGGTCCTGAGGAGGGCCACCAGGGGGGATTCCTGACCAGTACGGATGACAGAATCCACTAGGCAGCAGAGGGCGAGGTTGAAGCAGCCCTGTAATGGAAGCCAGCCAAGGAAATCATATAGGACGCAGTGGTGGGTCAAAAAAAGGGCAAGCAAGGCAAAACAGCAGGCACTGTTGTAGGCAGCGGAGAGCTTTGCCATAGCAGTTGAGGATGTCCTGGCATAGAGGGGCGGGCAGTAATCCAGGATTGGGAGTAGATTACCCTGGACACTGGCTAGCCTAGCCTCAGGGGAGAGATGATGTCTGAGTCTATAGGCTGCTCCTAGTTTCTGATGAAACCTACGAACAAGAGAACTGGTGTGCTTGGAGAAGGTGAGGGAGGGGTCCAGTGAGACTCCCAGATATTTGAAAGTATTGACATCCTCTAGGACCTGGCCATCAGGGGATACAATGTTTAGAGGGGAGTGAGTCCTGGCTTTGGCAACGAAAGGTTTTGATTCAAACAACATGGATTTAGTTTTTTTGGCATTTATCAGAAGAGACTGTTTGTGAACCAGCTGTGGGCCGCTACATAATTTTGGGTGACGGCTGAGGAAATGGTGGTGGATTTGTCACTGTGGAAGAGCACCATGTCATCAGCGTAGAGGAGAGAGTGACAACAGACTGTCCGATGGAAGGGAGTTTATAAATAAGGAGAATAGTAGGGGGCCCAGAATGGAGCCCTGGGGAGCCCCTATAGAGACTGGCTGGGTAGGGAAGCCAACCTGGCCGATACAGATGAATTGGGAGTGGTCAGTCAAATAGCTCCAGAACCAGTTTGTTACTTCCTGGGAGCAGCCCACGTAAGTTAGCATGGCGAGGAGGAGGGCATGGTTGACCATGCTGAAGGCCTTGGAGAGGTCAACAAAGACTGCACCAGTAGCTTTACCACTATCCATATTCATGAGGATGTGGTCAATCAGGAGTGCTAGGGCAGTGGCTGTTGAATGGTTCCTGCAGAAGCCATGCTGTTGGCTACACAAGAAATTGTGACCGTCTACGTGCTCAGCAAGCTGGTTTTGGATGACTTTCTCGAGCAGTTTGCTAAGGTGTGGGAGGATGGAGATCACCGGGCAATAGCAAGGAGGGAGAAACTGGACATCATCGTCCACCTGGGGACGAATAACCTGGTGGGAAACAAGGTGGAGATGGGCAGAATCCCGGAGGATTTCAGGAAGTTGGGGGGAAGCGTGAAGCAGGTAGAGCACTCTGTCTCCTTCTCAGAGGTACTATCTGTCCACGGCAAGAGGGATGCTAGGAATGCTAGGACACTCTGAATCCAGAAATTCAACCTCTGGTTGAAGGAATGGTATGAAGGGAGGGAATTGGCTCACGGGGACAGGTGCCCCACCTGGATGGATGCAGGCTGCTATTAAGGACGATGGCCTGGATCCGTCCAGGAAAGGGACCGTGGTCCTGAGTGAGAAGTTTGAATGCTTCAGCAGCCAGCATTTAAACTGTCTGGGGGGAAGGGGAGCCAGGAAGGTCAGGTGGCTTAATATCACCCCCTCCCCCCAGGACACAAGCAGGAAAAGAATTGGACATCAGGGACAGCTGAAGGAGTAGGAGAGGGTGAAGCAGGGGGATCAGGCCCACACAAGAAAAATAAAGGGGGAAGGAGGATGAAGCAGGAGAGGGAAAATAGGGGCAGAGGGAGGATAGTAAGCAAAACATGGAAGGCCATTGTAACCAATGCCCGCAGCCTTGGAAATAAAATCCCTGACCTGGAGGCATTGATAGTAGAGGGAGACCTGGACTTAGTAGCAATAACTGTGACATGGTACACCGAGAATCATGGGTGGGACATAAACGTACCAGGTTATGCTCTGTTCATGAGAGACAGGGCAGGCAGAAAAGTAGGGGGGCTGGCCCTGTATGTCAGAGAGGGTATAAAGGCCACAGAAGTGCAGTGGGGCAGGAGGATGCCGAGGCACTGTGGGTCACCCTTGAACCTGGCCATGGCACAGCGATACGCACAGAGGTGATCTACAGGCCTCCGTCACAGGGGGAGGACATGGACAGGGGGCTAGTGGATGAGATCCACTAGATGGCATCAAAAAGTGAAGTTCTGCTGCTGGGGATTTCAATATGCCATACGTAGATTGGACCACCCAAGCAGCTGCTTTGGACAGAAGTAGAGGCATCCTGGATTCCCAAAAGTGGGCAGGTCTCAGGCAGCTTGTGCTTGATCCTACCAGAGACAGGGTGATTCTGGACCTAGTACTGACCAACGGGGACAGAATAGCAGAGGTCTGGGTAGAAGGACAGCTGGAATCCAATGACCACCACATAGCGTGGTTTAGCATGGAAACAGGGAATCAGTCAAGTCACACCACAGCGAAGGTTCTGGATTTCAGGAAAGCGGACTTCGCTGAAATGGGAAGAAGTATTAAAATTGCCCTGGAGAAGAGCATGGTAGCTGAGGGGGTGGAAGAGCAGTGGGGACACCTAAAAGGAGCCATACTGGAAGTGACAAACCAATGCATCAGATTGGTATCCAAAGATCAGAGAAGGAGGAAGCCACTGTGGTTCTCGAAAGAGGTGGCAGCCAGGGTAAGGGCTAAAGGGGCAGCTTTCAGGAAATATTAAGGAGACCCAAAGGGAGGAGGACAGGGAGGTGTACCTGGAATGTCTAAGGGAGGCGGCGAAGGCTGTTAGGAGAGCAGTGGTGCAGACTGAGGAAGGACTGGCTCAGATGGTAAAGAAAGGGGAAAAGGCATTCTACAGGTACAGCAGTGAAAGAAGAAACCGGGGGTGATTGTAAGACTCAAAGGGATGAAGGGGAGTGTAGGGAGGTGGGGACCTAGAAAAGGCAGAAATACTTAAATACTTCTGTTCAGCATTTTTTGAAGAGGGGGAAGGTCAGGGACCACAACTCAGCAACATATGTGGGGGGGGGGGGGAAGGTGGACACCAGTCCATTCACAGAGGACAGAGTCCTAAAGGAGCTCACAAAACTGAAGGTGGACAAGACGGTCGGGCCAGATGGCATACACCCAAGGACTTTGAGAGAACTGCAAAGAGAGTTGGCAGCACCTCTGGCAGCCATGTTTACCAAGTCACTCAACACAGGAGTGGTTCCAGAGGACTGGAGGAGGGCACATGTGCCTCCTCTACACAAATTCATCAGTAGGGAGGAAGCGGGGAACTACAGGCTGGTCAGTCTCACCTCAGTGGTGGGTAAGATCATGGAGGCAATGCTAAAAGAAAGAATAGTGGGACATCTGCAATCCAGTAGTGCCAGGACCCGAGGCAACATGGATCCACAGAGAGTAGGTCAGACAAATCTGATAGATTTAACTGGGTGACGAAGGAAGTAGATATAGGGGAGGCAGTGGGCGTTAGCTACCTTGATTTCAGCAAGGCCTTAAACACCGTCCCCCATAAAAGGCTAGCTAACAAGATGGAGAGTCTGTACATAGGGCATAACGTGATAAACTGAGTTAGGAACTGGCTAATGGACAGGAGGCAGAGGGTGGTGGTAAAATGGGATACAATTGGGGGAGAGGGGGTGACCAGTGGAGTACCTCAGGGATCAGTCCACGGGCCAGTCCTGTTCAATGTCTTTATCAGCGACATTGCAGAAGGGCTGGAGGGAAAGGTCTGCCTGTTTGTGGATGACACCAAGATCTGCAAAAAGGGTGGATACTCCAGACGGTGTAGAGACAATGAGAAGGGACCTCGGGAAGGTTGAAAAATGGTTGGAAGAGTGGCAACTAAGGTTTAACTCTAAGATGTGCAAGATTATGCACCTCGGACAGAGAAACCCTGGGGAGAGCTACAGGATACTGGGGGGAGGGGGTGCTGACAATCACCAGGGAAGAAGGAGACCTAGGAGTTATTTCAGATGACCTGAAAATGTCAAAGCAGAGTACTAAGGCTGCAGGGAGGGCCAGCGGTATGCAGGGGGTGCACAGGCAGAGGTATCACTAGCAGAAGGCAGGAGGTAGTGATACCTTTGTATAAAACACTAGTCAGGCCTCATCTAGAGTACTGTGTGCAGTTCTGGAGGCCATATCTTCACAAGGACGTTGAAAAGATGGAGGCGGTCCAGAGAAGGGTGACCAAGATGGTACAGGGCTTGCACTACAAGTCTTATTTTTATTTTTTTATTTTATTTTAGTCTTTGGTAACTGGGTAAGGCCCGCTAGGCACAAGTGCCTGTTTTCAGGGGCAACCTGGGGCCACTAGGTGGTTAAGTGACTTGCTCAGAGTCACATGGTACGCAAGTGGAGGTTGTGAGAATCAAACCAAGGTCTGGTCTGCTGGATGTACCAAGCTTGTTCACAGCTCGTTACCCTAACCTGAGTCTAGGCTATACTGCCAGCATCTCAATGTCTTATGAGGAGGGAGTAAAAGGACCTCAATATGTACTCGCTAGAGGAGAGGAGGGAGAGGGGAGATATTATAGAAACATACAAGTACCTCAAGGGCATTAACAAGGTGCAGGGGGTAGACATCTTCCAGTACAGAAGAAATAAAAGAATGAGGGGGCATACTATGAAATTGGAGGGGGGAAGGTTAAGAGGGAATGAGATAAAATTTTTGTTCACCAAGACGGTGATGGACACAAGGAATTCTCTGACACAGGAGGTGGTGGGAGCAAGCACTGTGGAGGGATTTAAACATGCCTGTGACAAGCATAAGGGAACCTTAGAGGTGGTGGGAAGGAGGGCTGGGAAGCCACAAACCAGATAGGGTTAGAGGCTGACATCAGGTATCGGGCTTATAGGCAGACTGGCTAGGTCTGACGGTCCTTATCCGCCGACAAATTCTATGTCTCTATGTTTCTCACCATGTACCATGCTGGACTCATCCGAGAGTGTAATCTCCATAGACAACTGGTTTTGCAAGCTAGTAGCCAGATGGAAGGCCTTGGTGGGGGCTCCTTCCAATGACTGCCATGGTGGCAATTCCATCCTAATAGGGGGAGAGACTGATGTCTGCAACACCGGTCGTGACAGGATCGAAGCGGCCCAGACTAGGGGCGACCACGGATTACTGGGGTTGAGAGAGGGGGACTACCCTGCCCAAGAACCCATTTCTGTCACATTAGCTCCTCACAGTACTGGCGCAGCCTGCAGTGGAGCCTCTTTTCATCAATGAGGAGGAGGAAGAGAAGCACCTGTGGCACCACCTGGCTGAGGATTGAGATCAGGAATATGAGGAATCCCTCTACCATGATCTCGACTGATGACTTGATTGTCGATGGTGGAGAGGCAGGTGGAGGGGTTGCATAGATAATCCAGACTAGCTCCTGCTGCTGGATCTTGGAGAGAGACAGCTCTTGAGAGGAGACAGCTGGGTCCACCTGCTGCTTCTGACCCTCTTGAGAGACAGTTAAGATAACTGGAGTCCTGGAGATCAATTCAACCTTGGCCCCTTGAGACAATGGGTGGATCAGGTTGAGAAAAATCTGATCACTTGGCCAGCCTGTGTCATGGCCAACAAACCTGATGGGGGTACTGTGCAGCTAGTGGCCTGGTCCTTGACCTAAACAGGCTCAGCTGAAGCCAAGCACTCGATGGCTGTCAAATGGTCGAGGAAATTGTGGCAGTAGGAACAGCATGCTCATTTCCATGACCGACAGTGGGATTTTTTTTTAGATTTTATCTTACCTCTATGGGAAGGGCCCTCCATGAGGGTCTGCAGGGATTTACACATTTCCTGGAATGGCCCTGTGAATGATGTTCCAATGCTGACCCCAGCTGGGAGCAGCGCTGATGCTGATAAGGCTCCTGCAGCAGCTTGGGCCGCTGCCTCTTCCAAGGCTGCAAGCTGGGCCGCTAAGCCCGCCACCAAGGACACTGCCTTGCGGCATCCTTTGAGCAAACTGGAGGGTCTTGGTCCACCAACCAAGGAGAAGACGTGCATAGTGGTCCTTTAAAGGTGAAGGCAAAAGCGTTTTGCAAAGGCTGCAGGACACAACATCATGCTCTACCCTGAGGCAGTAGATGCATAACATGTGCGGGTCTGTCCTACACATCTTCTGGTTGTACTGAATGAAACGCTTGAATCCCAGACTGGACTGGGCTTCTTCTTGACCCATAGTAGCAATGAAGTGGAACCAGGATGTAAACTACCACATCTGAAGAACAAAATGCCAATGGTGCACTTGTGAGCATAGGCCTACATCACACATGGAACTGCGAAGGAGGAGACCAGAATTTCCAGCGGAACGGAAGATCTGATGGCATGGGGCAGAGCCGAGGAGTATGCCACTGAGATGGTTGAGAGGAGCTTCGCTTGAAGACGTTCCAGCTGAACTTAAAGGGAAAAGAGGACTGCCTGTGTGTGGCTAATGCTCCATATCCATGCCCCTAGCATAACTGTACAAAGACCAAAAAGTCTCCCCATACCAGTTGGAGACTCCTTATGAATCAGCAAATCACAGTATCTGTACTTAGCACTTGGATGCCTTGACTGATTCTGGTTTGCTTCTATTCCCGATCTAGACAGCTGCAATGAGGTCCCTCTGCTGTTTTCCTGGTCTGGTCCTGCTGCTTTCCCCATCTGACGCTCTCTTCTTCTTTTCTTGATCAGAATGCGCCACATCTTACCACCACTAGGAGAGAACATTGCCACCATCTTGCCCTGCTGTTCAGTGCATTTTTGCCATCTCCACCGTCTTCTCTCCAGCTCCTCAATGTGAAATACTTTTAAAGTTTCTTCCACATCTATAGTATGCCCATCATTAGTAGCAGGTCTTTCGTCTCTACCATACTGTCAAAGATCTGTGGCCCTTTGTAACTATTTTCAGGCAGGCTTGGAAGTCAATGAAGGAGCGTACACCTTTTTGTTTCAATTTCTTTTCTATAATGTACACTTGCCTACACTTCTCCAGTGACATCAGGGCAAAGCCGTGTTCAAAGTACAGAATCCTCCTCCAAACCGCACTTCCTTCATGTCCCATGTTTTTTTTAGTATTTCACTTTTCACTAGAAAGTCCAAAAAATGCAATTATTATGGATCTTTGTCTAGCTTTGGCATGGGGGGGGGGTGCTCTTTGCATTCTGATTATCCCCAACTGTTGGTCAGCTTCCATGCACAGTAATTTTTTAAGAAAGCTTTCCACGAATCTGGCAGTCCCGTTTCAAGTTTTTTCAAGGAGTCCATGATCTCTGAGACTTGTCCTCCTCAAACTGTTTTCCAGGTCCTCTACTTTGAGGTTTAGTGTTTGTTCTCAGTCATGCCTCTGTGTGCACCACCATAGTATCTGTGTTTTCCACCACCCGCCCTTCCAACTCAGCCACCTTTTTTCCATGAGGCGGAAATCCCTCGTCATTCCCCGTTGCACTCTGGATGCATTCTAGTCTTGCGCTATTTATAAGCTCTGTCACAAGCTTTCTTTTTTTCAATAAAGGATTTTATCCTCCCTAGGCAGAATGTGTGGCTTCTCAGACCTTTCCCTTTGCACTGTGGCCGTCTCTTACCGCCTAACTCATTCGGGGGTCTTATGCTCCGTGGGTTCCCCCAAGGTGGGGCCAGGGAAAGGGCATCCCTCCCGGACCAGCAGAGTGGGCCACAGCACAGCTGGCAGGGCTTCATGAAGCTCATTCTCTATTTTTCCTCCCGTTTTCTCCCTGGGCCCATGGACGTGCAGTGAGCACGATATGCATGTTCCACTTCCACAAAGATGCCCCCAGTGCTCTGTATGTGGGATCCCTTCCCCAATGTGTGACTCGTTTGCACTGCCACCCAGATACTTCAAGTATCAGTCAACAGCGAGACATGGCACCCCCCCCCAACTCATCACCGTTGCTGTGTATATATAGACTAGGAGAGTAAGAACACACTGATGATGAGAGGCATCTGCTCCACTCTCTCGTTTACAGGCTGGATCTCCTTGGATTAGGCACTCTATGTGCAAAATTTTTCAGCTTTCATCTCATTGCATTCTAATGGCTTGAAGTCGTCTGCTGCATTTTAGTTTCAGAAAGATTAAGGGTGGATGGTTGTTTTTATTTATTTTCTATTTATTTATTTAGTGATTCTGAAAAGACCTTTGAGCGCAAGCTCTTTTACAAAGGTCCCACGTCATAGATTGCAAAAGAAAGTACAATAGGAGAAAGCAAAGGTACATTACAATGAACAATACAGTTTGGATTCAGAACTTACAGAATAACTCAAAACATAGGTACATGTTAAAATAACAAGAAAAACACTTTATGAGGGTGTGGGGGGTTAAGCAGTCACAAAGTGCCTTGTCAGTAGTTCAGAGTGACGGGGATAGCTGGCAGTGGTGTGAAGAAAGAAGGTACGAGAGAGAGAGAGGAGAGGTACAGTATGTACTTCGGTGGAGGTGAAGGGTGGGGGAAGAAGGGCGATAGGGTATAGGGAGAAATGATGGGGTGAGGGGAGGCTGAGTGAAGAAGACATGCTAGAGTAAATGGTGGGGTATGAGGGGCACAGTCAGGCAGCCTGCATTAGTAGTGACTGTAAGGGAAACTCATCAGACTGTGAGTTGGGGGAAGGGGAGGGTGGGGTGGTGGATGCCAAAGGAGCATGATGTGAACTGATTGCTGAGGCAAGTCATGAGAAGGGACAGAGGGAGGGGATACCTGAGGCCTGCCTAGTGCTTGCTGGGGGGCAGAGAGAGCAGGTGTGGCTGGACTCAGGGGCAGGTGCACTTAGAGAGTGTTATTAGGTCCTGTTTGAGGTCAGTTTTGAATTGTGCCAGACAATTGGTGGCCAAGAGGTGCCCAGGGAGTTCATTTATCCATGGGGGGCCCGGTAGGCAAATGCACGTTGCCCAAGTGAGGTGCGACGGAAGGGGATAGCCAAGGCCCCTCTAGTCCTTCCTCTGGTGACCTGTAACGAGTTGGCTGCCTTGATCAAACTGCCTACACAAGGTGGTGTTTTACCCAGTAGAGCCTTCTTCCCTAGGATGCAAGTCTGGAATTTGACCCCGTTTCTTAATGACAGTCAATTTGCACATTCGTACACAGCACAGGTGTGAGTGCCACACTCAGCATCCAGGGGGAGTCTGCAGGCTTTGTTGAGTGCAGCCTGAACCCTCTTGAGCGATGTATCCATTGCCGCCCCATAGACCACTAGTTCATAGTCAATAGTAGATATTACTGAACTGTGGACTGAGAGGTGGAGAGCCCCCAGAGAGAGGTATTGCCTGTGCCTGTACAGGACACCAATCTTGGTATTGACTGTCTTGACCAGAGAGTCAATATGGTGCGCAAACACGAGGGTATCATCTATTATGACCTCCAGATACTTGAACAAGTGAACTTGTTCCAGCGGCTCACTGCATGAGTTGGAGATGATGAGGGGGTGGTGCTTATTTTTGTTATGGGGGCTGGACATAAGCATGGCCTTGGTCTTCTTATAGTTTAGTAGCAACTTATGACTACAGAACCAGTCCTCGAGTTTGGAGAAAGAGTTCTGCAGCTCAGATTGTAGGGCAGCCTGAAATGTGCTGCTGCTCCTCAGGATCACAGCATCATCTGCATATAGTATGAGTTTGGTGTTGCAGGCTGTGGGGAGGTCATTTAAGAAGAGGTTGAAGAGTAGGGGCCCCAGCATTGATCCCTAGGGTACCCCTAATGATACCTCTCAATTTTGACACATTGATTTCTCTGTATCAGGTAGTCTTGGAACCAGCAAAGGGCATTGGGAGCCACACCCATGTTTTGCAGTTGGGTCAGTAACAGGGGGTGGTTGACTGTATTAAAGGCTTTGGTGAGGTGAATAAAGACAGACCTCGCCAGTTTGCCTTCATCCAGGGCCTTATGTGCATAGTTCATGTAGTCCAGCAGGGCAATGGTGGTATTGTGATTTTGTCTGAAGCCATGCTGGTTGGGGCATTGTAAATTATACTTATTGAGGTAGTCAATGAGTTGACCAGCCACAATCTTTTCCAGTGCCTTGGACAGGGGGGAGAGGATCGAGATGGGTCTGTAGTTGGCTACCAGAGACTTGTCGCCTCCTTTATGCACTGGCGTAACTAAAGCCTGCTTCCAAACCGTCAGGAATTGGTCCAGGACCAAGGACTTATTGTACAGTGTGGTAACTGGCACTATAAGAACGTCAAGGGTGAGGGATAGAAGTTTCATGTCTATCCCGTCACTGCCCAGTCTGGTCTTACCTAGTATTTTCCTGACCATAGTAAGGGCCTCCTTCACTGTCACCCTTTCAAAGTAGAAGGCTGGGTGAGAACACTTGGTAGATACGTTGTTGGAGTGGTTCAAACCAGGTTGAAAATACGCAGGTGGTAGCACTGCGGTAAGATCAGTGAAGGCCTTATTGAAGACTTCTGCAATAACAAGAGGGTCTGTAGTGGGGGTGTTACTGACACTGAGCAGCTGAGGGTGCTTCTTGTCCTCCTTGCCAAGGATGCTTTTGATGTTATCCCAGAATCTTTTCCCATCACCCCGAGAATTGCAAAGCTAGGCCTTATGATAGTTGGCTTTGGCGAGCCAGATTAGCTTGGTGCAGCGGTTCCTGGCTGTTCTGTAGCACTGGTAGTCATGCTTGCTACCTGTGTTTCTGGCCTTCTCCCAGAGTATGTCCCTTTCTTTCAGGTGGGCGAGGAGCTCCCCATCAATCGAGCCATTTGCCTGCCCCAAAATTGTTCTTTTCGTGAGCGGGGCATAGATGTCACAGATGGAGCTAAAGCCCTTAATGAAGTAACTGAGGGACTGATCAAGGGTAGGCGCTAGGTCGACTGGAGTCCAGTCATGCAGGACAAGGGCTGATTTGAGGGCTCCAAGTTTACCCTTCCTCAAGACCCTTTCAATGAGGATGGGTGGGCTTTTGGTAAATTTATTAGAGCATAGGGAGGTGATTGGGGAGTGGTCACTTAGCATGTCTGGGAGAACCTTGATCTCAGAGATCCGGGATGGTGAGCTTGCTAGGACCCAGTCAAGGAGAGTACTGTTTCCTGTCTTACAGTTCTGCCTGGTGGGGCAGGTGACACGTTGTGTCAGGTTGGAGGTGGCTATCAGATCCCTGAAAGGGGCAGCCTCCTTTCCATCCCAGTTTATATTAAAGTCCCCGGTAATGACAAGCTCCATCCCCTTTGAAAGGGTGCTGATAATGTCCATAATTGTTATAAATCGTTATTGATTAAGATTCAGCCTAGCACAACCCCTCAGAGAACTGTCCCCATTAGTCGGTGATGTCACCAAAGTCCCACCCTGGCTTTAACTGACATAAAATTTCTTGTTTACTCAAACAATTTTTGTGGCATGTGTAACCTGTGGTGTTCCAGCAGGTTAAATTTCTTTTTTTACATTTCCCCTAAAATTTTAGTGGGGCATTTTCTTTTAGAATAGGTTTTAAAAGCGCTTTGGGACTTTGGTGAGCGAGGGGGCCAGATGATGCTTTTTTTTTTAACCTAAACTATTATGAGTGTGCATCATTATACTGTTACAAGTGGCATGAATTTTGGAGTCCATTGTTACATGCACAAAGTTTAAGGTGCTTTTCCACAAGTCCTGTTAGGAAGCAACATCTCAACGTGGGCCATTTTTCATTCTTGGGTCATAGTGTCTTGAAATGCTTAGTAAACTCAGGTTTTTTTTGGTTTTGTTTAAACTTGAAATGGGTATGCGATGTCCACTATTAAATGTGCAATGCTGTGGCGTCCACTGCAACACTTGTAATGTTGAAGGTGCTTTTTTTCAAGAGTCTTAGGGATTTATCTCACAATATTGTCCCTTTTTCACTTTTGTGTCACAGTGTCTTGAAAAGTTTATCAAAACTGATCTACTGTAGATTTAAAAAAATTGATCCTCATGTCACACTTCGGTAACCCCTTTTCAAGGGCATAATCTTTTAGTAAATGCAACATCCACAAATAGAACAAGGAGCTAGATCTCTGTTATTACCTTTGAGTGCTGGGACATATGCTGGGCAGGGTTTGCCCTCCAAAGGGATAAGAGATGGGTTGTTGTTCATCTTCATATGATAAGAATAGTCTGGTTTTATAGGCACTGGTGGGAACACCTATGGGGAAACACAAACTCAGAGATCGGTAAACTGCACGTTCAACAGATAATGGTTGATTATTCAAGACTTCATAGAATATGGATGTACCCCCAAATTCCTCAAGTGAAAGAAAAATAATTTCATTTTCAAAACAAAAAGTTTCCAAGATTCACACACTGCCAAAGCGTAAATCTAAGTCGAAACATTCTATGTTTAACCTTATTCAAAATGGCTGCCTAGAGCAGAATGAATAACTTACTCTCCTTTGTTTGGGTTGATCGCTAAACATCTTAGCTTGAATATTCATTGTAAACAAATTATATTTAAGCATCAGTTATGTTTTAAGTACAAAGCCATAATAATAGTAGATAAATAGATACATAGACACTGTCGGCAGATAAGGGCCTATGGCCCACCCAGTCTGCCCATTTGAGCTTGTAAGTTCACTTTACGTTTTTCCAGAAGTCTGCTGCCCCGTACCTCTGACCTCTAGAATTCCCTTATGTCCATCCCATGCATTCTTAAATCCTGTGATTGTTTCAACCCCCACCACTTCCTCTGGCAGGGTGTTCCACTTGTCCGCCACCCTTTCTGTGAAGAAATTATTCCTCAAGTTTCCTCTGAATCGCCCTCTCTCCAACTTCATCCCATGCCCTCTAGTCCTGGAACATCTTTTTCCCTGGAAAATACTGTTTTCTGCACCCTGTTGCTCTCCGTAAGGTACTTGTATGTCTCTATCATATCCCCACTCTCCCTTCTCTCCTCCAGGGAGTACATATTCATGTCCTTCAGCCTGTCCTCATAGGACTTGTGATGCAATCCTTGTACCATCTTTGTTGCCCATCTCTACCCTGTCTATGTCCTTACGTAAGTAAGGTCTCCAGAACTGTACACTGTACTCCAGGTGGGGCCTCACTAGTGTCTTGTATAGTGGAATTATGACCTCCCTTTTCCTGCTGGTGATGCCCCTGCCTATGCATCCCAGCATCCTATTTGCTTTACCTGCTGCCTTGTCGCACTGTTTCCCTACCTTGAGGTCATCAGAGATGATAACCCCAAGGTCCCTTTCCTGCTTGGTGCATGCTATATCCTCAGCAGGAAAATGCAACAGCTCTCCTACCAATTCCTTATATTTTTATTCTTTCTCCACCTCTGCTTTCTCCATTATTTTCATCTAGTCTCTTATTTTATCATACTGTACTTTGTGTCTGGGATATTTAGGTTTTGTTTTATTGTCAATATTTTCACTTGCCTTGTCTGAACTAGTACCTCTTAGTTTTATCATTGCAGTGGCAGATCATTAAAGAGTCACTGATGCCTCGAAACAAACTTTGAAAAACATAATATCTGGACACAAAGCAGCTAGTATTTGTCATTAGCTCTGTACTTCTTAACTCCCATTACTCATTACTTGGGTTATATGCATGAAAACAGGATATTTGTTCAATAAGGGCTCACCAGCTTCTATTGCTTCTTCCCAACCTGATGTCATAATAATACTTTGCTTGTGGCATCACAGTTATTCCCATGGCAAAAATCTGTGATGTCACAACAGAGCAATATTATTTCAAGCAGGGAATAAGTTAGACAGGTGTATGAACTCTAAGGGATAAATAGCTTTTTTTGGGAATTTCTTCAGTAATAAACAATAGAGAGGAGAAATCTATATAAGATAGAATGAATACAAGCTGAATTCTGTCTAACCGTTATGTTTTCCTACATTTTCCTAAAGGCATCAGCTGCTCTTTAAAGAGCTGGTGACACGTTCAGGAGAACTTTAACAAAACCTAATATTTAGACACAGTCCAGCTTGTATTTCCCAACCATTATTTATTACTGAGGTCATCTGTATGAAAACAGGATCTTTGCTTCTGAAGAATTTATCTAGTGTAACTGCTTTCTCCCTACCTGAAGTCATACAGCACTGCTTGTGACATCACTGTTACTCCCACAGCAACAGACTGTGATGTCACAACAGAAGATTATGACTTGAAGTAGGGAGTAAGCTATAGAGGCAGATGGACTGTAAAGTAACTCTAAGGGATAAAGATCCTATATTCATGCATATTTCCTTAGTAATAAATAATGGAGAGGAGAAATATATAAAATATAAATGGTATGCGGGCAAAACTGTACCCAATTATCATGTTTTTAAAATATTTCTTTGAGGCGTCAGTAGCACTTTAAGTGAATTGCTTGATAAAAGTAAATTTAAACACTGCAAGGGATAAATTAAGTGGGTTCACACTGCAATTTGCCATGCAAGTAACAGCATTTGCGAGTCAATTTTAGCTTTGATTAACTGTTACTGCCAGTCAGTGTTGTTGGGCTGTGTTTTTTTTCCCTACTGGCTGTCTGAACATCCAGCCCCTCCACCTTATAATGAATGCATATGAAGAGGAAACACAAATCACAGAACTCAAGTTCTGTGAACAAGTTACTGCGCTGGGAATGGACAGTAGAGTGCGCTTGGAGAGAACGCACCACGAACAGGAGAGAGCGACGTCAACTCTTTAGTGGCAGGCTGTTAATGTGCTGATGCACACAAAATAGCTGGAGCTCTCCAAGAGGTGTCAGCGACAACATAGGCGATGGCAGCAATTCAAGCTAAGCTTCAAACATGGCAGCATTTCAAGCTGAGCTTCAAAGTGTAAGTAACTGGACAACAGGCTGGAGCAAATGTAATGGAAACCGGGTGAGTGAGCCATGCAAACCTTCACCTTGTCAGCAGCTGGCTCTGTATAAGACCCTGCTGCCTGCAGAGAGGGATTCTGGCTATCGTTTAACCTGCGGCACACTGAAAAACATCTGGGCTGGGCTGTTAAACTGGTGCTGAATTTAAGTTAAGTAAATTGCAAGAAAAAAATGTAGCCGTAGGGAAACTGTGTGTTCTGCTACGTAGTCTGCAGTGATGGGTACAGACATGTGCAAGAAGAAAAATAAATGTGGAAAGTCTCTGTGCTTCAGTGGCTTTGCATGCTGATTCCATGTTAAAACAAAGAAAAACTTTTACCGAGAAAACGTGTGCTCTGCTATTGTCAGTGATGATGGAATCCATGCAGAATAAACAGAAACAGATGCCTAATGTTTATTAACTGACTCTGCCCTAACAAAAAGAAAAAGTGACAGAAAATCAAACTGAAAATGGACTAAAAACACCGTATGATGTGTTTTCTTTATTAATACATGACATACAATGAATTTTAATATCATTGTCAAAAATAACCATTTTTTTAAATTGCGAATCAAAACTGGCTGATTGCTTATCTTTTTTTATTTTGATTCGTGATGCCTGCTAATCAACTCTCTGGCACTAATTTATGCCTTGCACTGGTTCTGGCTTGAGCTGTGGCAGTGGCTTAACTGATCACTTTGAATTCAGAGGATCACATTAATGGCTGTCGCGTATGAAAGTGACTGAATGTTCTCTTAACAACTTAGCTCCCCAAACAAGAGGCAGTGCTCCTCAAGGGCTGGGGCTGACTGTTCATTTTTATGTTTGCTTACGCCCATGTACAAGAAACATAGTGCCACCATATTACTTTTTGGAGGTGTGCCGCCAGCTCTGCCAATGCCCTGATCCATTTTGCAGGCGCGACCACACCGCACCAATGAATGGCCATGCTGTCTATGACAGCAGTTCAGATGCAGTGGAGTGCAGTTGAAAAAAAAAACAGTTGCAATCAGCAGTGGTAACATGGTGTACTGCAGGTTGCATACTGACATCAAGGCGGCTGTCGCCTGCCGCCTTTCGGTACCCATGAAAGCTGACAGGGTGACCAATCCCCCTGTCGGCATGCCCCCAACCCAGTTCATTTGCCGACGGGGTAGCCCAATCCCGTCTGCATAATGTCCCCAGTTGTTTACATTAATATGGCGGCTGTCGCCGTCTGCCTCTCACAGTCCATGAAAGCCGATGGGGTTGCCCCAATCCCCTGCGGTATGCCTCCCAAGTTAATCTGCTGGCCAGAGGCCCAATCCCCATTGGCATAATGTCCCCATTTGCTGTGTGCCAGGGGTGCCCAATCCTAAACATGACCCCACACACACACACACTTTGTGCCGATGGGGTGCCCAATCCCCATCTGCTATAGCCACCCAAACAAACACCAGATGACATGCTGAAGCCTACCCAGCGTACCATACCACCTTTGAAACGAAAAAACCTTCCAGCGTTGGGCGATTTGGTCCCCAGTAAAAGAAAAAAAAAAATCCCTAGAGTCTGGTGCCCCCTCCCCAACCCGCACCACCCTCTGCTTTTCAACCTCCCCATACTTACCTCGAGCCGGTGTGATGATCTCTGGTGGACCAGGAACACGTATGCACTCTTCAAAGCTGACCGCAGACTGAAGAAATGCCGGTAAGCTGTATAATGGCATAAATGGGTTTTCAACTTATGTGGCTATCTCGGCCACTTTCACGAATTTTGGCACCAAATTTTCAACATGGGGTTCTTGGGACGCCATCTCATGAATTCAGTGACTGTCATCTGGTTATTCGGTCCTGAAAGGTGATTTCATGGTTACTGCACGGAATCACCTTTGCCAGACAAATCTGATAGATTTCTTTGACTGGGTGACCAAAGTAGTAGATCAGGGAGGGGCTGTGGACATGGCCTACCTAGACTTTAGCAAGGCATTTGACACAGTCCCACACAAAAGATTAATATACAAGTTAGCCAGCCTGGGAGTGGGTCCCAAGATGACAGCCTGGGTAAAGAATTGGCTGGAGAAAGGACACAGAGTAGTAGTAAATGAAGTCCGCATGAAGAAATGGGGTTACTAGTGAGATGCGAGAAGGGTTCAGTATTAGGACCAGTCCTCTTCAATGTCTTTATAAGCGACATTGCAGAGGGACTGGAAAAAAATATGTCTCTTTGCAGATGACACAAAGATCTGCAACAGAGTTGATGCACAAGGTGGGGTGGAAAGGATGAGAAGGGACTTGGCAAGGTTAGAGGAATGGTCAAATGTATGGCAGCTTAGATTCAATGCTAAGAGTGCAAGGTAATGCACCTGGGAAACAAAACCCAGGGAAGAGTACACAAATGGGGGTGAGATACTAACAACAACAAAATGGAAAGGGACCTGGGGGTAGTCATATCAGATGACCTAAGGTGGGCAAGCAATGTGAGAGGGCAGCAAGGAGGGCTGGGGGGATATTGGGATGCATAGGGAGAGGCATCACCAGTAGAAAACAGGAAGTTAATATCCCTCTGTACAGACAGCTAGTCAGACCCCATCTGGAGTACTGCGTGCAGTTCTGGAGACCCAATCTTCGCAAAGACATAGGATGGAAGCTGTCCAGAGTAGGGCAACTAAAATGGTGCAGGATCTGCATCCGAAGACATATGAAAAGAGACTAAAGGAGCTTAATATGTATAGCCTCGAGGAAAAGAGGGAGAGGGGGGACATGATAGAAACGTTCAAGTACCTCAAGGGAATCAACAAAGTCCAAGAGGGTAGCATCTTTCAAAAAAAGGGGTGTGCAAGAACAAGGGGGCACAATTTGAAGATAGAGGGGTGGCGGCTCAGAGGTAATTTAAGGAAGTATTTTTTCACAGAGAGGGTTGTGGATGCATGGAATGACCTTCTGGAGGAGGTTGTGGAGTCAAAAACAGTGGTGGAATTCAAGCATGCATGGGACAGTCATAAGGCCATTCTCGGGGGTTGGGGTAGGAAGAAATAGGCTGCTGGTTAACTAGGATCTGCAGCTTATCCAGTAGGTAGGGAAATGGGCAGACTGGGTGGGCCAAGCGGTCCTTATCTGCCGTCAAATTCAAATTCTATGAGCTGAATACCGAAACGACAGTGTCACTGTTCATGAGGTGGGCTCCCAAAAAGCCTATGTTGCAAATTTGGTGAAAAAATTCCAAAAAATGACTGTGTTAAGGGCGTGCGTTGCGCAGTTTCCATGCACACACATAACTCCGCGAATCTGTAATATTTTCACTCCAGATTTTCAACACCTCCTTATAAACAGTACAGCTGTCATTTTTCACATCCTGGCCGAAATGTGTTTTTGCACTTCCAGCACAGAATAGCGCAGTCGCTGTAGGAAATCCGTGTTCGGGACAGACTGAGAAAATCACAGTGACACTATTCATGAGCAGAGGTCCTAAAATGCCTATGTTGAAAATATGGTGACAAATGTCCATAAAATGACTAGGTTACGTGCGTGCATTGTGCAGTTTCCACGCACACTCGTAACTCTGAGAATCTGTAATATTTTCACTCAAAATTTTCAACATTGTCAATTTTGCACACCTCCTTATGAACAGTACAGCTGTCTTTTTTCAAATCCTGCCCGAAATTAAGAAAATCATAATGACAGTGTTCATGAGCAGAGGTCACAAAATGCCTATGTTGAACATTTGGTGAAATTCCTATTCTGCATCTGTCTAACTCCTGCACGTCCAATACTAATATCAGCAACCAAACATTCGGCACTGACAAATGCTTGTTCACAGTATTGTCTTCTTAATAAATGTTTTTCACTTTGATTACATCCTCAGTCTGCACTGTGTCTGTGTGTTGGGTTTTGTATTGCTTTCTGTGCAGCTGCACTAGTGTCCTCTGAGTACATAGCATTTGTGTATCTGTGAGAATGTGGAAGTTCCCAAGATTTTTCAAGTGAATGAAAAATCATTGTTTTCAAAACAATAACATCTGTCCTTACGTCACAGTCTGGATATCAAGTTAACTTACTTTTCCTTTTGATTGGATTGGTCACCAAACACATTATCTTGAATATTTGCAAAAAAAATTACATTTAGGCATCATTTAGGTTTTAAGCGTAAAGACACAACAATAAGAAAATGAAACATTAGGTTACCAAAGTCCCCTTTGTAACTGTAAGCCAAAAGGGTCTAGACCGCTTGGAAACTTTTTTTTTTTTTTTTTACACACTCTTATTTATTCCTCCTCTCCTCGGCTCTGGTCTCCTCAGGAGCACCAAGGAGTCATCCCCCTATGGTCCACTCCTACCTGGACAGTTCTCTGTCACCCATGTAGCCTCGGTTTACCCCCTGGGCGGGGATGAAGTGGACCCCAACACCCTGATATCTTCAGCAGCGTCGGGAGGGAGGGTGCCAGGAGGGCGGCTGCAAATCGAGAGCAAGCTCCGGTGCTTCATCTCCGCCGGAGCCAAAGGGTATTTTCCTGTTTTCTAGGGAGTGGCTAGCACCTGGATGTCAAGGCGTTGGTACCGACGTCTGCCACTCCCTACTCCTTCTCACACTTCAGTGCTTGCTGTGTCTCCGGCTTCGCCAGAGGCCAGCAGGGGGGGTGCCAGGCTGGACTCCCGTCCCACCAGGAGAGGAGGGCGCTGTCCTCGGACACTCGATCCTCTCCCTTCCCCCCAACCCCCAACGACCCAGACTCGTTCCCGAACCCGGGTCGCTGGCATGGCTCGAGGTATGGCATCCAGTGCCTCAACCCTCAGCACCACCGGGCCGGGCCTGCTCGGAAATTTTTGCTAGTTGGGGTCTCCCACACTGCTGTACGTCGGCATCACCAGGCAGCCCCCTCCTCTCCTCAGCTATTTCCTGGAGATAAGCTAGGAGGATATCATACCAGCAAGCAATGGGAGACCAAAACCACAACCAGACACATGGGAGAAATGACGGACTGGAAGAAATAGCCCATCAGATGACACAGGAAGAGCACACATCATGCAACAGCAGGCAGGACTGCCAAACAATGACACCTAGAAGACAAAGAGAAGGAAGATGGGAGGGTGAGCTGTGGCTCTATGGGGGGGCTGCTGTTCCTCGCAGGAGGGAGGGCTTGCTAAGAATCAGGATCACCCTCCCTCCCTGCACCAAGCCAACTCAGGTGCCACATTGGAGAGTGGCCAGAAGCCGCAACCTGACCCAGCTCTACATTAGTTCCTGGACTTGAAAACTAACCAACTGAGTGCCTCACAGACTGAAGCCGCCCCTGCTAACCAGGGTCCAACAATCAGTGCCTGTCCTCCGCTTCCTACTGGGTGGAGACTCGGCTTCGGCTACATAAACAGCTAACCTACAATCATATCGGAGTGCAAAGGACAATCAGACAGGAGAGACAGCCAGCAGCCAGGAACTCTATGTCAACAATGGTAACACTGGGCATAAAAAGATAAGTATCCTATTTTCTTTGAACGTATTTATGCTAGATTCTAGCAAAACCCTATCTGGGTGAGCACTATAAATCAATTTAGCAGTCTGTTTCTGCAGAACTGCTGCTCACTGCTACTGCTAGTGCCAAGTCAATCTAAATCTGTGCTAAAGTTGATGTGAACTGGCTTCACCCTAGCTGGGTGAGTACTAATTCATAAATTTGTTTTGCAGTAACATTAAGTACAGTTACTCAAGAACTTACTGTAACAATAGATCTTTGAGAGCATCTCTTGCAGCGGGCCACACCTATGTAACTACCGCCACTAGGCACTAGGACCACAAAAACTCTTCTAGCTAGCAGTCAGTCAGGGGGCCACCCATTCAGACGTCACCCTCTGACATTAGCCAACCTATAAGAGTGGGTGGCCCCTGCGCTCTCCTCAATTCTCCCGCCAGAGACCAGAGCAAAGTGTCCCCTGCTGAGAAGCCAAGGAGGTACCGAAGGTTCCAACCAACATGGAAGGAGAAAGGGGTCCACAGGCTACAGAAAGGTCTACCAGATCCAGGGGGAGGGAGGAAGGGAGGGATGGCAGGGCCTGCTGCAAGAGATCCTCTCGAAGATCAACTGTTATGGTAAGTTTTTACACATCTACTATCTTACCTCAAGGGTATCTTGCAGCAGGCCACAACTATTGAACCAGTCCCAAGCAGTTCTGCCATAAAAGAAAGCAGTCTGGGCAGAGGAAGCCTCGAGTCTAGGAAAGGAGGCCCTGCAAAACGGCTTGATCAAAATTGACCCTGCACCTAGAGGTAATGTCCAGACTGTAATGCTTGGAAAAGGTGCGGACAGAACTCCAAATAGCTGCTGCACAGATCTTTGCGGCTGAGACATTCCTGAAACACACAACTGAAGCAGCCATACCCCTGGTGGAACGGCCCTTGTCAGTGCCAGGAAGTTCCTTGCCATACTGCCTATAACAGAACATAATACAGTTTGGCCAACCATTTAAATATTGCTTAGAAACAGGAGCGCCCTCTTTCCCAGGGCGAAAAAACAACCGTTTGGACTTCCGGTAGTCCTCTGTACAATGTGTACAGTAATGCAAAATTCTATGCACATCTAAAGTGTGGAGCAATGCTTCCCCTGGATTGGTTTGGCAAGCTCTGGGTAATAAACAGGCAGGCAGAAGGCTTGATTCAGGGTAGACTCATACACCATCTTAGGAAGAAACTTAGGGTTAGTACGCAAAAACACCCTGCCTTTGTGGAAAACCAAATAAGGTTGCTCACACATTCATAGATTCGTAGATGTTGCTAGCAGATAAGGACTGCTTGGTCCACCTAGTCTGCCCATAAGTTCCCCCCCAAGCCACTACTGGAGGGCCGTCCATCCACACCCTTCCTTTATCCAATATGCCCATGTGTTTGTCCCATGCATTCTTTAAAACTTGTGACTGTTTCAGTCCTCACCACCTCTGCTAGGAGACTGTTCCAGTCGTCCACCAGCCTCTCCGTGAAGAAGAACTTTCTCACATTGCCCCGATTCTACCCCCACTAATTTCATACTGTGACCCACCAGTCTTAGAAGATCCTTTTCTCTGGAACATACTCACCATCTGTACCTTGTTTATTCCCTTGAAATACTTGAATGTCTCAATCACATCCCCCTGTCTCCTCCTGTCTTCCAGGGAGTACAGGTTTTATTCCCCAAGTCTCTCTTCACAGGACTTCCGAAGCAGGCCCTGCACCATTTTGACTGCTTTCCTCTGCATGATCTCCAACCTGTCTCTATCCTTTTGAAGGTGGGGCCTCCAGAACTGCATACAGCACTCGAGGTGCAGTCTCACCAATTACGTATACAGGGGCAGTATTACCTCCCTTCTTCTGCTGGTGATACCCTTTCCAATGCAACCCAGCATTTAGTTAGCCTTTACCATCGCCTTCCCACGCTGCTTTGCCACATTCAGGTCATTAGTACTGATAACTCCCAGTTCCCTCTCTTGCCTTGTGACAGCTGGTACCTCTCCCCTAAGTGTATACACTGCCCCAGGGTTCTTGTGCCCCAAGTCCATAATCTTGCACTTCTTTGCACTGAATCGCAGCTGCCACCTATCTGACCTCTCTAACTTTTCTAGGTCCTCCCTCATGCTCTCTACTCCATGTGTCCACCCTGTTGCAGACCTCTTATCTGCAAACAGGCATACCCTCTTTCCCAGTCCTTCTGCCATGTCAATAACGTAGATATTAAAGAGTACAGGGCCTAACACTGACACCTGTGGTACCCCGCTAGTCACACTCCCCTCCTCACAGTGTACCTCATTTATCACTACTCTTTGGCTCCTATCCCTAAGCCAGCTGTCTACCCATTTAACAATTTTAGGCCCCACCATAAGGCCTCTCAGTTTTATCACCAACCTTTTATGCGTGATGGTGTCGAAGGCCTTGCTGAAATCTAGAGAGGCCACGTCCGCCGCCCTGGTCCACTACTCTGGGTACCTCTTCTAAGAACTCTATCAGGCTGGTCTGACAGGACCTCACACTTGTGAACCCATGTTGTCTCTGGTCCTGCAGACTGCTGGTCTTGAGGTATTCCCAAGTGAGAGCCTGTAGATCAGAAATCCTACAAGTAGAAGTAATAGCAACTAAAAATAACGCTTTTCATGACAGAAAGTGCAGCTCGCAAGCGCTGCAGGCTCAAAAGGAGCCAAGGTAAGGTTTTCCAACACAAAATTCAAGTCCCATGGAGGGACGGGATTGCAGATAGGAGGCGTCAGATGAAGGATGCCTGTCAAAAATGTACATGACACCTCTAGCTGGTCCATCGTACAACCATCAATAGGAACATGGAAGACAGAGATGGCAGACATGTGCACCTTAATACAGTACCACCTGAGACTGGAGTCTGAGAGGGACAACAGGTACTCCAAGATCTGATTCACCAGAAAAGTGAAAGGATCCAGCTGACGTGAAGCAGCCCACAGCGCAAAGCGCATTTAGCCCTGGTGGAAGGTTTCCTACCTGCCACTAGGACATCAGCCACCTTAGAAGACACCCCAAACCTGGCTATGGCTATGTCCTCAGGATCCTTGCATGAAGGTGCGGGGACTTGAGGTCTGGATGAACTAGGATGCCCCAGTTTTGGGAAAGCAGGCCACTGCACAGAGGCAGAGGTACTGGGGATTCCACTGCTAGCTGCTGTAGCAAGGGGAACCAAATCTGACAAGGCCAAAAGGGGGCGATAAGGATAATGGTAGCACCTTCCATCTGGAGTCTGATTAGAACTCTCTGAAGAAAGGAGGAAAGGCATACAGAAACCTCCCTTTCCAGGAAAGGGACAACATGTCTTGCCAGAAAACTCCAGGCCCTGGATCGAGCAAGCAAAAATGTAGCAGTTCTGCACTGAGTGGGGACGCAAAAAGGTCCAACTCTAGACAACCCCATCTGTTGAAGAGGTCTTCTAATAATGAGGTCAGGAGCTTCCACTCTAGCGCCTATGATCATGACCAGATTAGGTCATCCACCAGGACATTTTGGATGCCTGGAATATGGACAGATGAGAGTTCCAGGCTGTGGTCTAGAGCCCAACACCAGACTCGCACTGCTTCCCTGCAGAGGGGATACAAATGAGTGCCCCCCTGCTTGTTGATATAGTGGACGACACCAATGTTGTCCATCTGGACCAGCAGAAGGCCTGGGGGCAGCTGAGTCTGAAAAGCCTGAATGGCATAAAGAACTGCCCGAATCTCCCAAATGTTGATGTAGAGCAAGGACTCAAGCTTGGACCACATTCCTTGAGTTTGGTGGGGTTCCAGGTGAGATCCCCACCCCATCCCCAAAGTATCTGTGGTAAGAATCTGCTGAGGGGAAGGAATAATGAAAGGAACCCCCCTGAGTAGGTTGCTGTGTTCCGTCCACCAAAGCAGAACTCTTTTCACCAAGGAAGAAACCAGGACTGCCTGGTTCAGGTAGTCCAACCACTGGTCCCACTGGACTCTCAGTGTCCACGGAGGAGTTCTCATGTGCAATCCGGCCAGAGGCACTGTGACTATGGCTGCTACCATCATGCCTAAGAGCTGGAGGAAGGCTTTGGCTGGATCATAGTGGCTGTGGAATATGGGCTATGAGACGGTGTGCCCTGTCCTGGGGGAAGAAGGCCATGCCCTGAGCCATGTCTAGGGCTGCCCCAATCTGAAGTAGCTGACAGGGTATCAGGATGGACTTGGGCAAGTTGACCATAATGCCCAGGGCCTGGAACTGGCAGATGGTATGTTCCAGGGTCCACAGCAGGCTGTCCTTGGATGACGCTTTAAGGAGCCAAGCATCTAAATAAGGAAAACATAGAGTCCCTGTCTCCTTATGGCAGTTACACCCACTGCTAAGCATTTGGTAAACACCTGGGGAGCTGAGGACAGGCCAAAGGACAGGGTCCAGAACTGGAAAAGTGCCCCCTGGGAAGTAAATCTGAGGTACTTCCTGTGGGAGGCACATATCTTGATGTGAAAAGATGCGTCCTGCATGTCGAAGGAGAATATCCAATTGCCCTGGTGCAGGAGAAGCAACAGACCCTGGAGGGTTGCCATCTTGAACTTCTTGTACTGAATGAGGAGATTTAACTTCCTGAGATGCAGAATGGGCCTGAGGTCGCCTGTGCATTTTGACACCAGAAAGCAATGGGAGTAGGACCCCCTGCCTGCTGGGCTTGTGGCATGGGTTCTGTGGCCCTTTTTCCAAACAGGGACGGAATTTCCTCCCATAGTACTGGGACGTGGTGGGGGGGTATAAAAAGGAACCAGGGGTCTCTCTGTGGGCCACTCTTAAGTGTTCCTGAGTTTGGCCATGATCTACTAGCTTCAGCACCCAATTGTCACCTGTAATCTCCGTCCACCTGTCCCAGTGCAAGGAGAACCAATCCCCTACTGCCTACTCCATGGCCATCCTGGGGGGGGGGGCAAAGAGTCAAGCTGATGAGGGGGCAGTGGCTGGCACCGCTCCTCCTCCTCCTCTAGTGTCCTTGCTGGAGGAAGAGGAGGGGGTGGGCAAGGCTGGGGCAGCCTTATGTTTAACTGGCTTGGAGGAGGGTCAGGTTCTGTGAGTAGTCCGATGAAAGGGCACCCGTTGGGCAAAACTGGGTGCGGTATGGTACACAGAGTGCACCGACAGTAGGGTACGTCTGAGAGGATATCCTGTACATCATTCCTGAGCAATTTATATCCCTTGAAGGGAGCATTCAGGATGAAAATCTGCACATCCTGAGCAAACTCAAGACACCATCAGCCAGGAGTGATGACAGAGGCAGATGCCGACTGCTGCCGCCCTGGTCATCACATCCACAGCATCATAAGCAGAATGTAGAAGGTGTAAGCTAATGTCCCCTCCAGATTTGAGAGCATGAAGGAGCTGATGACTAGCCAGGCCCTCAGGTAGAGGTTTGACCATCTCCATAGTTTGGTCCCACAATACATTCTGGTACTGGATCATGTGGGCTATATAATTTATGGTCCATATAGCCAATGTGGTCGAGGTGAAGGACTATCCAAAGTGGTCAAGCCTACAGGATTCCTTGTCCGTGGGGAAGGAACTTAAGTGTTTTGGCTGCTCGGTGCAGTGAAGGGCCGCTTTAAGGACTACTGAGTGCACCAGTGGCTGATCCCCAAAGAAGGGTTTACCCACTGGGGCCCTCTATAATTTATCAGCCTTCCTATGCATAGTGGGTGTCAGGTTCGGATGATGCCAAGCTGCCATGGTGGCATCCTCAAAGTGTCAATTAGAGGAGGGACCACCAGGGGAGAGGAGTCCAGCAGATGAAGGTAAGAGGACAGCCGGCATCAGGATGGATCCAATTCCTTTGTCTCAAAGCCTATGGCCGACTGAATCTGTCACATGACCCTGCTGAAAGATGGATTGTCTGGGGGGGACTGAAGTATGTATTTTGGGGTCTCACCCCCATCAGAAGAGACTGTGGAGGGAAGGGGGAAACCCACTTGTCCCCTTCCTCACTGGACTCCTCGAACTCGTCAGGAGGTTGGAAATCCGGATGGTATTTTTCCTTGTCTCCCACGTGTACAGGAAGCATACAGGGTGCAGAGCAGTGAGGAAGAGGGTGGGGTTCCCTGGGAGTGTCTGGCTTCAGGGCTTGATGAGAGGGGCCACTAGGGGGCAGGTCCCATGGAGAGAGGAACCGTGCCAGCATAAAATCCCATTGGGATGACAGCATCACCTGAAAGTGCACTGTGACTGACATCAGACAGCATAGTGGTGTCTGTTGTGGAGGGACCAGCTCTGGCGTCTGTGTTATGGAAGGACTAGTGCTAGTGTCGGTTGTGAAGGGGCTAGTGCCAGCGCTGGTTGAGGAGCAGGCGCTGGCACAGGCAGAGACCAGGCAGGCATTGGAGGAGGGAGAAGCCTGTTTACTGATGCCAGTAGGGGACGGTGTTGCCCAGAGAGAGAGAGAGAGAGAGAGAGAGAGACGTGTGTTGTAGACACCTCCATAGAAGGTGAAGGCATCCGAGGTATGGCCAGGGGAGACACCGTGGAAGGCGTGGGCTTCATGGCCAAGAAAGAGGTCGCTGGCACAGCAGAGGGTGGTGGATGGGTGGTGGTAGAGGACCTGGAGCTCACTAAGCCCGCGCCAGAAGAAGAGGAACCGGCGAAGCCTCCTGTTGGGGCCCTGCAACTAGAAGTGGCTAAAACAGCAGGGGCTGGGGGAATTGGGAGGATCCCACCCCTGAGGAGCCTCCACCTGACAAAGAGAGATTGGGGGGAGGTGATGCCAAGGGTAGCCCTGAGGGAGAGAGGGCGTGCGAGGCAGCAGAGGTTGCCCCCGAGGAGGCGACCCAGCCCGTTGTGGTCTTGGTCTTACGTGGGGCTGCAAACAGGAGGTAGACTAGAATTTCTCACAGTCCTTGACCCAGTGCTTATACTTGCCAATGGATTACCCCCTTGACGACGGTTGCGACCCTGAAGACAGGGCCAGTGAAGAAGAGCTTCTGACCTGCAGCTCTCGTTCCATGTTTGCGACCTTCTGCTGAAGGAGGAATTCTTTTAGGGCCTGCTGGTGATGGTGTCGAGTGGCCTGGTTAAAGACTCTGCAGATGTCGCAGGCCTGGGTGTCATGGGTAGGCCCGAGGCAGGGGACGAAGGCAGAGTGGCCGTCCTTCTCCAGGAGCTGCTTTCCACAAGCACACTTTGATTTGGAGGCTCGATCGGAGAATGAGGACTGGTCCGACATGCAAAACGGAACTGAGGAAAACTCAAAAACTAGGGTGAGAAAAGAAAAGTGTAAAGAAAATGGTAGTCGACAATCTTGCGGCAGTCTCTGGGGGTTCGATATGCGTTGGTCGATGGCGGGAAAAGAACTGAAGAGGGCACGAGGCTGCCCACTCTTATAGGGTTAGCTGACGTCAGAGGGTGACGTCGGAGTTGGCGACCCCCGATAGACTGCTAGCTAGAAAAGTTTCCAGCTTGTCCTAGTGCCTGGTGGCAGTAGTTCCATAGATGTGGACTGCGCCATGAGATACCCTCGCAGTAAGATCGGCTATTACTGAACTGCTGCTTATTACTGCTGCTACTGCCAAGTCAATTTAAGTCTATGCTAAAGCTAATGCATACTGGCTTCACCCTAGTTGGGTGAGTACTAATTCGTCTGTTAGGTAGTAAGAGTTACTATAATTAGCAATACTTCCTGCTCAAACTAGTTAGACTCACCCTGGACATAATTCTCACTCCCCTCACCAAAATCCTAAATCTTTCCCTGATATCTGACAAATTCCAAAGGATCTAGAAGGTGGCGGTGGTCACTCCTGTCTTCAAAAGTGGAGACAGAGCCGGGGGGCGTTGTTGAGACCGAGCTTGTTGACAGCAGACTAGAACAGCTCTCAAGAAGAGAATTATAACTTTTTAAAAACTACTTATTTAGAGCAAAAAGTAAGGTAACTACTCTGCATAGCTGGAAAGAGGAGGAGTTGGAGCCCAAAATGGGTAACCCACGGAAGGATAGAACAGGCGCAAACAGTGGAAAGACGGCAGGTTCTACTCAACCCATGAGGGTAGGCCTTGAAACGCAGGCCGCCTTGCAGCCAGAAACTGAGGAAACTATGTCTTCCATAGGGATGAAACTTAAGCGGCTTATCTCCTCGGTCTCAGATTTAAATACCAAAAATACAGGTTACTCACCTGTAACAGGAGTTCTAGGAATGGTATATGTTGTTCATCCACACTTATTGGCAGGTTCCTTGCCGCTTTAAATCTTGCCGGAAGGTCTTCAAGTTGGCTCCTCCCACCCACCCGGGAGGTAAACTCTGGCCCACCCCATGACGCCAGATCTGGCCCGGCTGAAGCTCAGGTTGTGCCGGCCGGGAGAGTGTCGAGGTTAGGATGAACAACATATACCATTCCTAGAACTCCTGTTACAGGTGAGTAACCTGTATTTCTAGGGACATGGATATGTTGTTCATCCACACTTATTGGCAGACTCCTAGCAGTTCTCCGGGAGGAGGGAGGCAAGGCGCACACCCCCTACTTAGGGAATAAAGACTGGAGAACCGAGGCCCCAAAACCAGCATCCCGGCATGACTCAAGGTCGATGTGGTAATGGGTAATAAAGGGGTGTGCTGACTTCCAGGTAGCAGCCCTGCAGATTTCCTGAATAGGGACGTCCCTGGAAGCAGCCACCGATGCAGCAGTATGACGGGTAGAATGAGCTCTTATCCCTCTGGAAGGCTCCATGCCCACCAACTTATAGCAGAGATCTATGCAGGAGGTGACCCACCTGCTTATCGTCCGCTTGGCTGCAGGTCTGCCAGGTGTGGCTTCAGCGTAGGTGACAAACAGCTGGCGAACCTCTCCCCGAATTTCAGCCGTGCGCTCCTTATAATAAGCAAGCGCCCTTCTAGGGTCCAAAGTATGGAGCCTGTATTCGGCCTCCGAGGTGTGATTGGGATAGAACACCGGCAGAGTCAACACCTGGTTAAGGTGAAACTCCGACACCACCTTCGAAGGAATTTCGGGGCGTAGGACAACCTTGTCCCTGTGGAAGACCAGGTAAGGAGACTCAATGCAGAGCGTCTGGAGTTCTCCCATCCTTCTGGCTGACGTGATAGCCACCAAGAAGGCGGTCTTCCATGACAGGTGAGAGAGTCACACCTGTGCACTGGTTCGAATGGCTTGCCCATGAGCTTTGCCAGTACCAGCAGTAAATCCCACGGAGGTGGAGGTTCTCGCACCGGAGGGAAAATGTGATCAAGGCCTTTGAAAAAGCGCCAGACCACCTTCTCCTGGCGCCATCGACTGCCCCTCGCCCGCTGCGAGCAGAGATGGCTGCCAGGTGCACCCTTAGGGTCATCGACCGAAGCCCTTGACTAGAAAGGGACCATAAATAGTCCAAAATGCTTGCCAAGGAACAGGAGGAAGGGTCCAAGCCTTCACTCCTGACACCAAATGGAAAACCTCTTCCATTTGAAGGCTGAGCATTTCCTGGTCAACTCCCACGGGACGCCCAACAACATTGAGGACCCTGCCGAAAGACCCAAGGCCTGGAACTCTAGTCACAGGAACCAGGCCGCCAGGTGCAGGGATTGAAGATCCAGATGGAACACCTTCCCCTGATTGACTGAGAGCAGGTCCGGGCGAGCTGGAAGCTGCCTCGGGAGCCTGTAGCCGAGGTTGAGGAGATCTGGGTACCAGAACTGGCGGGGCCAGTCTGGGGCTATCAGAATCACCTGCGCCTTGTCCCTCCTTGTCTTGAGAAGCACCTTGTGAATCAAGGGAAATGGGTGAAAGGCGTAAAAGAGGCCCGGGGTCCACAGCCTCGAGAAGGCATTCCCCTGCAGCGAGCCCTGCTGAGGGGGGCGGGCATGAAACAGCCTCAGTTTCGCATTCTCCCTGGAGGCAAACAGGTCCACCTGAGGTGTGCCCCAGTGGGAGAACAGATCTTATACTACCTCCGGCAGGAGAGACCACTCGTGAGATGCAGCCCCTATCCGGCTCAGGGCATCGGCCAGGATGTTGGAGGCCCTGCCACATGAATGGCTAGGAGATCTGCCCCAGGCTGCGATGAGTGAGCAAATGCGAGCTTCTTGCACAGAAGCATGGAGCGCGGCCCCGCCCTGGCGGTTCAGGTAGTACATGGTCGGTATTGTCCGTCTGACTGGACCACTTGACCCCGGAGAAACGGAGCAAAGGCGGTGAAAGCTAGGCGGACCGCCTGGAGCTCCAGCAGGCTGATGTGGCATCGGACTCCCGCGGGGACCAGAGGCCGCACCGGTGTCCCCAGATGGGCACCCAAACCCATCAGAGAGGCATCGGTCGATAGAGAGACCGCTGGCTCGGGCAGACAAACGGATGCCCTCCTGCAGATGGGATGGAACGGTCCACCACTGGAGAGTCGCCCACATCTCCTGGGTCACTGTCACTAGCTGGTCCATCGGATCGCAGCGCGCAGACCACCGCTGGCCAGTCCTCACTGATGGGCGATGTGCCAGCGTGCCCAACGGACCACGCTGGTACAGGCCATGAGACCCAGGAGGCACAGGAAGTCCCGGTAGGGCGCCGATTGCCCAACCAGAAATGATTGGGCAAAGGAGGTAAGAACCTCGGCCCTGTCGCGCCGGCGAGCCATGCCTGCTCAGAGAGTCGAGCCTCGCCCCATGAACAGGATCACCTGCTTCAGCTAGAGTTCACTTGGCCTCTGATGAGAAGGCCGACTTGAGAGCAAACCTGGAGGGCCAGATCTCTGACCGCCTCCACCTCCCGCCTGAGGGGCTGTTATCAGCCAATCGTCCAGGTAAGGGTACACCCGACCCTCGGCACCGCAGAGGAATGCTGTCACCACTGCCATGCATTCGGTGAAGACCCTGGGAGCTGGAGATAAGCCAAGGGCATGGCTTGAACTCAAGAGGGATCCTTCCGCCGAAAGCGGAGGAATCTCGGCGTGACGGACGGATAGGGACGGAAAGAACGCGCCCTGTAGGTCCAGAGAGCAGAACCACGCCGTGTTCCAGAGATGGTATTATCTGCACCAGAGTGACCATTCTGAAGGTCCGAGACATTAGGAACTTGTTCAGGTCGTAGGTCGAGAATGGGGCGCCAGCCCCCCGTCCGTTTCGGAACCAGGAAATACCTGGACACGAACCCCGGTCTAAAGGGGGTCCTCTACCTCCGTGATCACCTCGCTTTGGAGGAGGATAGCGATGCTCGGCCGACGAGCCGCCAGTGAGGCTGCGGACCCCGAGGCCCCCGAGGTGCGACGCTCTGAAGGGCGGGCCTGCTTGAATTCTAGAGGTAGGCCTTTTCCACCACTCTCAGTACCCACCTGTCCGTGGTAACAGCGGACCAGGCGGAAAGGAAGTAGTCTGAGCCTGCCTTCACGGGGAACTCAGGGTGAGGTGACAGGATGGGAGCGACACCCCAGCCCGGCCACTGGGCAGGCTTGGAGGAGGGACCGCAGAGGGACCTCCTGGGCTCTTACCTCCTGCTTCCTGTTGGAGGAAGCCAACGGCTTGGGTTTGGGATACCAAGCTCGAGCCTGCTGGCCCTGATGTTGTTGGGTGAAGGCTTCGGGCGCAGAAGGACGTAAAAGGTTTAGGCTGTGGCTTGCAGCCTTTGTCCTTCTGAGCGGAGAGACCGAGTCCAAGGTAGCATTGGACTTCGATCCTCTGCAGGTGACCTTCCACCCCAGGGTCAAGAGGTCAGTCCCCAAAAGGGAACATCCGCCAACTTGTGCTGGGTATCCGAGGTAAAGGTGGATATCCTCAGCTAAGCCCGACGACGATGGCCACTGCGGCCGCCACAGACCTGGCACATGAGTCCCTCGATGTCTAACGAGTCTGAGCTGCTGTTTGGCCACTGCCCTGCCCCTGGTCCCGCACCTGCCTGACCGTAGTCTGCAGATTCGTGGAAAGATGAGGGACAACCTCATCCAGGAGCCCAACAGGGCGTGAGAAAAATGTGCCATGAGGACGGCCGAACTGGCCTGACAAGGCCGAGAGGACGCAGCATGACTTTTCGCCCGGGCGTAATCCAATTTCTTGGATTCCTTGTCGAGGTTTGTCCTATCCTGGCGCTCTCGGACGCCGGAAACGCTGTCGGTAACCAACCGTCGCCAGGGCGCTCCAAAAACCAGACAGGGAACCGTAGGGACCGTGATACTTCCTGGCCAACCTGGCCAAAGGCGCAGGGCAGGAGGCAGGACGCTGCCAAAGTTCCAAGGCTGGACCCACTATGGCTTCGGCCACCGGAAAGGCCTCCGTAGGAGAATCCCCTCGGTCCAGAATCTCCATGAGGGGATACCTGGCCCGTTTAGAAACGGGTTCGAGCTTCATCCCGGTGGACTCTGAGATGAGTCGAAGCAACCCTAAGAAGGACGAATTGTCCACTGACTGCCCTCCCGAGGACTCCAAGTCCATGCGCTTGGAGAAGAGGGAGGAACCATCATCGACTCAGAAGAGTCCTCAAAGAGCTGCCTGGCCTGAGCCACCCTCCACCTGCCGAGGTTTATCGGGAGTGAGGGTGACAGACAGCCTATGGGGCAAACCTAGGCCGACCGAGAATTTTGGTCGGAGCCCCAACTAATGGCTGTGGAGGCGGAGGTTCCACCAGAATCGTGGGGCAGCTGGAATCGCCAACAACCGCCTGAGAACAGGCTTCTCGACTACAACGAGGTTGTTTCGCTGCCCGTGACAGCTACTTAATGGCCGGGAAGACGACTGGGTCGGCTTATTCCCGTCAAAAGGAGCTGTTGCCACATGAGTTCCCTCGCATCCGACGCACTTGCACCAAGCTTCCTCGTCCGAGGAAGAGGAAGAGCGGCGGCGCCGCTTGCCGCGGTGCCGAGACCGAGACCGCCTATGGCGGCGGTATCGGTTGGACCGCGAGGATGTCCGAGACCGAGACCGAGAGTCTCGACTAGGCCGAGGAAGGTGAGGAGAAGTGTTGGAATGGCACTCCTCGCTCGGACGATCCCATCAAGGCTCCGGAACCGGAGGCACAGATGAGCTGACGGGATCCTCAACTCCACCGGGGAACTGGGAGAGGGATTCTCAGCTTCTCCAGCCGACAACCATCTAACGGGTCGAGAAAATCTCGACCGCTGGCCGGACGGAGTCTGGCCAACTGGCCTGATGAGGACACCATGAAGCCAGTGGTCAAGCTGAGGGGTCGACAAGTCAACTGTCGACAAGGGGAGGGGATCTTTCCGCCTCCCAAGAGCGTCGGCAGGAGAGACTTACTTTTGCTCTTTGGGACCTGGAAAAGGTCCCGAAGAGTTGGACCCTCACCTTTCGTCGAGAGAGGGTCAGACAAAGCTCCTAAAGAAGCCGAGTACGCAGCACTGAGAGAAAGCGGACAAATGCCGCAGCCGAGGTAGAAGCGCCCGCGCCGCCTCCTCTTCGAGGGCGATCATCTGCTCGAGCTGATCCGCCGAGCCCGCCGCCGCGGACACCGCCAATCGGGCCTCTTTAGATTTCACCGGTGGAATTCTTTTTCTCGGGGCGCCCCAGTTGTAATCGGGCAGCACGGTCTTCAAGGACGTAGAGGCCGAAAAGGAAGAGCACAAGTCGCAGGCCTGCGGGTCGTGCTCAAGGCCCAGGCAGTAGACGCACGTGGAGTGCGGATCCGTCCTAGACATCTTCATGTCGCAAGGGCACCTCCGAAAACTGGGAGTCGACGGTCCATCGAGCTGCGAGGGAGAAGAAGACCAAGTCTTTTAGCAAAAAATTCTTTTGATTTCAATCAAGAATTAGGAACTAGTCTTAAACGCAGCGCTATGGAGGGAACCTGAGCTTGAAGTAAGGAAGATCTGGCGTCATGGGGCGGAGCCGAGAGTTTTACCACCCGGGTGGGTGGGAGGAGCCAGCTTGAAGACCTTCCGGCAAGATTTAAAGCGGCAAGGAACCTGCCAATAAGTGTGGATGAACAACATATCCATGTCCCTAGAATAGATAATTTTAATTCCAGAGTCACGGTCGTAGAGAAAACAATGGAAGCTCTACAAACAGAAATGACTGATCTCAGAAGTACTGATTCAGCGGTGGTAGCCTCTTCGACTATAATAAAAGAAAATACACACCTCCGGGCCAGATTAGAATCTCTGGAGAATCAGGCTAGAGCATCTAACATTCGGTTTCTTGGATTGCCGGAGGGGATCGAAGAGGATCATCCCCTCATGTTCTTACAGGATTGGCTAAATGAAAAATTGGTTCCAGAAGGGCAGAGCATAAAGTTCGGACTGCAAAAAGCTTACCGGATTACACCCAGGGGTCTCCAAGCTGATGGTGTTACCTCTCGCACCCTGCTTCTGGTCACCGATGGCGTGGGTACTAGGGACAAAATTCTTAGTCTGGCAAGGAAGGCTGGCCCTCTTTATCAGGATGACCACCCCATCTATTTGTTCCCAGATATAAGTTGTGGGACTCGTATGAGGCGCAAGAAGTTTGATGGAGTTCGGAAGCGTCTGAGGGAGGCCTCGATCCCCCACGCGGTATTATTTCCTGCCCGACTGCGAGTGGTACAAGATGGGAAGGTGTGGGTTTTTTCTGATCCAACAGAAGCGGGCAAGTGGGTCTCTCGATTTGTTACCAAGAAGAATGACGACAGTGACTCTGAACTTCTCGATGGAGACTGAGGGATATTTGAACAGCGATTGGTGACTGTTCCTTCTTTCACACGACCTGAGGCTTGTTACTGCAATATATTTACTGCAAGTAATCTTATAGCAGTTATGTTTTGGGGCTAATCCTTAACCTTATGGCGAGCCTGCTGCCTAAGATATTTAATTTAGTATTTTTTTTTTTAACTTGTAGTTATAAGGTATGACGTCATCAGTCCCATTGTGGGGTGAGATAGTTTGGACTTTACATTTGGACTTTAGTTTTATATCGAAAGAGTCATACCGCTCATGGGCTTATGTGTACAGCTTAAATAATATGTCTACTTATTAAGTTAAAAGGTTTAGCAATCCCTCCAAATGACGTATCACAATATTTGGGATGCATCTATCCTATATTAAGGAGATTATTCTATCTCCCTAAGGTTATTGTAAAGCAATGTGGACTGTCTCAAATACGGAATGTATGTGTTATATAACAACATGAAAATAATAAACAAAGTAAAAAAAAAAAAAAAGTGGAGACAGAGCCAACATTGCAAACTACCGCCCAATATCAATCTTACCCCCTCTCTCAAAGGCATCAGAGCGCATTGTTTCCGATCAACTGACAGAATATCTAGACAAATACAAACTGCAATGCTGGCAACAACACGGCTTTCGCAAACACCACCATACTACAACAGCTCTAGTCGAGTATACCAGCTTTATTCACAATGTCCTGAACAGAGGGCTCTTGGTGGGGGCTACGTACATTGACCTCACCATGGCCTTCAACACTGTAAACCATAATCTGCTCCTGGGTCAACTCTCCCTTACTGGCCTCTCCTCTTAATCAATAGACTGGTTCAGGAGCTACCTCACCAGGAGGGTCGAAAAAGTGAAAATACAAGACACCTTCTCTGAAAACCGTAGTGTCACCACAGGGGTTCCCCAAGACTCTATCCTTGGCCCCCTACTGTTCAGTTTATTTCTAAACAACCTCCCACAATCTGTAAACGACCATGTTCTGCTTTACGTGGATGACGCGGTCCAATATTCATGCAATGCCAACCCCACTATACTTGAAAAGCAAATGCAGGCTAATTTCTCATCTGTAAAACATTGGTTCCTTCATTCAAATTACTCCTTAATTACAAAGACAAGAATATGTTACTCGTGATCACACGTAACAAATAATTGCAGACTCCACCAACTTCACATTCTAACAGTCAGAACTCTCCCTTGAAATGGTCCAAACTTTTAAATACCTAGGAGTGACAATTTTTAGTGCGCTCTATCTACAATTCAGGCTGGGCTGGGCTCAGTCCATGAGTGGAGAGGGTCTGGCTAATGGAGTGTGGCTATGGAAGGTGGTACCGTCTCATCCCGAGGATGGGATTTTCTTTGTTTCATCCTTCTCCTCCCCTCCCAGCGGAGCCGGGCATGCAATGACGCCAGGCATGTCCGTCGCAGCTCTGCATCCCTATGCCAGCCCTAAGCAATGCAGTGCCTCCGGTCTTCACTGGGGGTCGCTGCAATGGCGACAGACACTAGATCCCCCCCCCGAGAGAAGACAGCAGTCCTCCGGACACTCGATCCTCTTTCTCCTGCCGACCCCCGGTGGCCCGGGCTCGTTCCCGAACCCAGGTCGCCAGCGTGGCGCAAGGTGTGGCATCCAGCGCCTCAACCCTCAGCACCACCAGACTGGCCCAGGGAGTGACACTAGACAGCACCCTATCAATCAGCCGACATACTGACTCAGTTGCAAAGTCGTCCAGTGAAAAACTGGGACTGCTGTACATACACCTTCAGTGTCTTTCTGCTGAATCACTAAAAATTGCAGTAAACAGCCCAGTGCTCTCAGTGATTGACTATGGGCTAGCAGTCTATGGGGCTGCCTTCCAATCCTCACTAAAACATATTAGAACAGCACTTAACAAAGCCTGTCGTGTAGTCCTAGGTGTACCCCGCCTCACCCACACTTGTGAGCTATACTCTCAAACTGGGTGGCTCAACCTTGATTGCAGCATTCAGTATCAAGTTTGCCTTCTTGCCAAAAAATCTAATCTTGGACTTACCACTCCATGACTGCAAAGCCTCCTTAACCGGCCTAACACCACCAGATGCATCAAGGGGGTAAACAATTCGACCCTACACGTCCCCTTCCACCGAACCACACAAGGTCAACAGTCCAATAGAGGTTGATGGCAGATAAGGACCACAAGGCCCATCTAGTCTGCCCATTTTTTCTACCTTACGAATGTGCCACACACCTTTACACTGTCAATGACCTATCTATCCAGATTCGTCTGTATTGCTCCCTTATACCTATCCCATGCCTGTTTGAAGCCCTGCACTGTATTCATAGCCACCACTTCCTGAGGTAGGCCGTTCCATGCATCCACCACTCTTTCTGTGAAAAAGAATTTCCTCACATTCCCCCTTAATCGGCCTTCCTCTATTCTCATGCTGTGTCCTCTTGTCCTGCTATTTTTCTTATATTTAAACATGTTAGACTCTTTCACCTTGTTAATGCCCTTAAGGTGTTTGAATGTTTTGATCATATCACCTCTCTCCCTCCTTTGCTCAAGGGTATACATATTGAGCTCCGTTAATCTGTCCTCATATGTCTTCTGATGCAGTCCCTGCACCATTTTGGTTGCCCTTCTCTGGACTGCCTCAATTTGGTTAATGTCCTTGTGAAGGTGTGGCCTCCAATACTGCACGCAGTACTCCAGATGGGGCCTAATCAGTGTCTTGTAAAGAGGGATTATTACCTCCTCTTATGCTTCAGATATCTCTACTACTACACCCTAACATCCCCTAGTCTTACCTACTCTTTAGAGGTCTGCTTGGATGATTTCAGGTCATCGGTGATGATGATGCCCAAGTCTCTTTCTTCCTTTGTGACTGCCAGCAACTCCCTCCCAGCCTATAGGTGGCTTCAGGTTTCTCTTCCCTATATGCATGATCTTGCACTTCTTGCATTAAATCCCAGTTGCCACTCTTCTGACCATTTTGCTAGTTTATCCAGATCTCTTCTTATTCTGCCCACCCATCTGGATCATCTCTGTTGCAGATCTTGGTGTCATCTGCAAACAGACAAGCCTTACCCTCTAGTCCATCTGCAATGTCACTAATGAAGATACTGAAGAGGACTGGCCCCAGGACTGATCCCTGAGGTACCCACTTGTGACTTGCATCTCTTCTGACTGTATACCATTTACCACCACTCCGCTTTTCTGCCCGCCAACCAGTGTGCCACCCAGTTGACCAACTTCTGACCCACCCCAAGCCTACCCAGCTTATTTATCAATCTTCTATGTGAACAGTGTCGAAAGCTTTGCTTAAGTCAAGGTAGGCAACATCAACTGCTCCTCTTGGTCCACCACTCTGGTTACCAGTCAAAGAAATCTATGAGATTAGTTTGACAAGACCTTCCTTTTGTAAACCCATGCTGTCTTGGATCCTGTGCCCCTATGGATTCCAGGTGTTGCACTATCCTTTCCTTAAGGAGTGCCTCCATAATCTTGCCAACTACTGAGCTAAGACTGACTGGCCTGTAGTTCCCTGCCTCCTCCCTGCTGCCACTCTTGTGGAGTGGGATCACATGAGCCATTCTCCAGTCTTCTGGGACCTCTCCTGTGCTCAGAGACTCACTAAACAGTTCTGCTAATGGCTCTGCTAGTTCCACCCTTAGCTCCTTAAGTACCCTGGGATGTATGCCATCAGGTCCCATTGCCTTGTCCATCCTGAGCTTAGCGAGCTCTTGTAGGACCCTTTCTTTTGTGAAGGGAGTAGTGCTCACCTCCCTCCCCCCTGTGTCCATGGTGCTGAGCTGTGGGCCCTGCCCTACCTTCTCTTCAGTAAATACTGAGCAAAAGTATCTATTTAGGATAGATGCTTTTACAGGGTCCTCCTCCTCACATGCCCCCTTTTCTCCTTTGAGCTTAGCAATACCCCTCTGGACTTTCTCCTTTCACTGATGTATCTATAGAAAGTCTTGTCACCTTCTTTTACTGTCCATGCTAGTGTTTCCTCAGTTTGGGACTTTGCCTGCCTTACTGCCTTCCCTGCTTCCCTTAGGGCAGTTTGGTATGCCTCCCTATCTTCATCCGCTGTGTTCCCTTATATTTCCTGAAGGACAGCCTTTTGGCTCTGACCTTTTCTGCTACTGTATTTGAGAACCAAAGTGGTTTCCTTCTTCTTTTGCACTTCCTTTTCTGTCTAACACAATGGGATGTTGCTTCAAGTATTGCATCCTTAATGCTTGCCCACTCTGCCTGTACCCCCTTACCTGTGATTCTTTTTGCCAGGGCTAGCTTAACTCTGTTGGCCATCTTATCAAAGTCAGCTCCTCTGAAGTCCCATATTTTTGCCTTGAAATGGAATGATTTAGATGTAGTGGCCAAATTGAATCATACCATGTGATGGTCACTGGCCCCCAGGTGACCTTCTACCTGGAGATCTGTGATCCCTTCCCTGTTAGTCAGTACTAGATCTAGGATAGCCCTGTCTCTTGTGGGTTGTTGTACCAGTTGTTTGAGGCCCTCCCCATGCAGGGAATCCACCATGTGTCTAGCTCTGGCAGATGTTTCTGCTGGTATTGACCAATCTGTATCCAGCATGTTGAAATCTCCCCTTTAGCTGTCACGTTTTGTATATCTTCTAACAGTAATGTGTCTATGTCCTCCCCCTAGTCTGGGGGCCTGTAGACAACCCCAGTTCTTACGGCTGTCCCATTTCCTATTTCCAAGGTGACCCAAAGTTCTTCTGGCTCCTTATGTGTATTCTGAATTTCTGTACCTTTGATATTTTCATTGACATACAGGGCCACTCCACCCCCCCTTTTTGCACCTCGGTCTCTTCTGAACAGTATATAGCCAGGTACTGAAGTCTCCCAAGTGTGGTTACTGGTAAACCACATCTCACTAATTGCTGCTATGTCCAGTTTAGCCTCTGACATTATTGCCTGCAGGTCTGGATCTTATTTCCCAGACTGTGAGCATTTGTGTACATGATTTTCCATTGGCCAGATTTCAGTGTGTTAGTTGTTGGGTGAGGTTTGGCATTTCCTTGCTGTATGGGGAGACAGACCTTTTTTTCTTACCTGGTGATGCAAATGAACTGCAAACATGCTGAATCCCTGTTTGACCACTAGCTGAGGGGGGAAGGGTGTTCTTCCCATTTGACGTATGGGGTGCTGCACCCCTCTCTCCATTTGCTAGTTTAAATATTCTGCAACGATGTCAAACTTCTGCCCCAATGCACTGACTCCCTCCCTAGTCAGAAACAGTCCATCAAATTTAAAGAACTTTCGCTCCCAGAACTGTTGCCAGTTCCCTACAAATCTGTGTCCTTTTTCCTGGCACCAGCCCTTGAGCCACATGTTTAGCTCCCCTATCTCCCCTTCTCTGACCTTCCGTCTATCTGCCCCCCTCTCCCAGACTGGAAGGATCTCAGAGAAAAACTGTTTAGCCAGGAAAGGCATGCTAAGCTGAAGCTTGTTTCCAGGTGTGACCTGGGAGCACAAGGAAGTTAAGTGACTTGCTCAAGGTCACACAGTATGCAAGTAGGGGTTGTGGGATTCAAACCCAGGTCTCCAGATTTGCAGTTCAGAGCCCTAAACCACAACACTATATTGCCTCCAATGAGTACCAGGCGCTGCTATGGCTCAATGGGCTTGACATAACATTATGAAAGAAGTAAAGCTAGGATCTTTTAAATCTAAACTCCGTACAGCCCTAGCCTCAAACAGCAACTGCGATTGTGGGACCTGATCCCTTTCCCATCTACTCTCCTATCATCAGCCTTCCATCTTCCTACTTGCCCTCTAATCTTGCTCCTCTCCCCTTCCTACTTTCTGTTCTACCCCCCTGGCTCTCCTCCACCCCCACTGTCCTGCATCCCAGTGAAACTCCTATTCCCTCATCCCCTCTCCTCTCACTCCCGTGTACCTTCTCCGTTTCCTTCCCCTTGTCCCCCCCTTCCTCCCATCCCCACCCCCCTCTCTGCCCCTGGCTTTCCCTATGCTTTCCCAGCACCCCGCCTATGGTTATCCCTTTGCCCCCCATTTTCTTGTTTCCTCAATTCTCCCCATCTCCCTCATTTTACTTTTTTCAACTCCCCCTGTAAGTCACTCCCCCCTATAGGCTTCAGGGTCTCTGCCTTGACACTTCTCACACTGCTAACATGGGCCTCCCTGCTGTTTATTCTTATTACCACTTAAGACAATAGAATTGATGCTTTAACATGTTTTGGCAAGCTAGATAAGTGTTTTCATAGCTTACCTAATTTTAGTTCGGACGCGCACAGTGTTTCTCGAAACACCCTATCCTGCTAACTGCCTTATTTTCTTAACTGGGCCAAGTGACTTTGTCCTGGTTATGCTACTGTATGATACCCTCAACCCGAAGCAGCATCAGTGGCTCAGCAGGTTGCACACTAGCCTCTGAGGCCAGGAGATCAGAAGGCTGTGGGTTCAATCCCCACACCAGGCACTTGGGCAAAATCCCAATACTGACACTGTAGTGCAGCATGAGGGGAGTGCTGCACTCCTGAGGTGCAGTCTTTCGAGGAGATGTTACACCGAGGTCCCATCGGCCTGTTCTGGTGGTAGTTCAAGTGGATGTTAAACATCCCACGGCACTTCTCTAAAAGAGTACGGGACTTGTTCCTTGTGTCCTGGCCAAATTTACTCCTATCTCACTAAAAATACGACCAAATAGCTTAATCTGGTTCAAGGTCAGTTGGCATTCATCTGTATCCCCCTCCCCTGGGTCGTGCCTGAAAATAGGCATCATTTGTCTAGTACACTTACCCAGTCAACAAAAACTAAAAAAAAAAAAGCAACTGTTTATATCTGCAAAAATGCATAACTTTACCAACTGAACCTGTTTTAGCATTTTCTGCTCAGTATTTTGTACTCCTCATTTGATACTTTTACTGACTGCAACATTGCCCTGCTGTAAACTGAACATTTGATGACTGTGTATATGTAATCTCTGTATTTTGAATTTGTACATACAGTATGTGGTTGCTATGACGTGGAACCTCCATAAAAGAGCCTTTGGCTCACAGGTACTTTCCTAGATAATAAAAAAAATAAATCATTTAAAAGTCTGTGCTCAAGTTGAATCTATTGCTACACCCTATCTGTGTGAGCACTAGTTCAATGAAGCATCTGTTTTAGTCCAAAAGTATCAAGCCAGTGCAACAAGGCCTATGGTAAGGAAAGTACGATGCTGGGGTGTACAGGGAGAGGTATGGATGGCAGGAGGAGAGAAGTAATACTACCCCTTTTTAGATCTTTAGTGAGGCTGCACCTGGAGTACTGCACCCAGTTCTGGTGCCCTCACCTCAGGAAGGATAGGGACAGGTTGGAGACAGTGCAGCCCAGGGTGACAAAAAAATGATTCCGGATCAACAGAGAAGGTCTTATGAAAAGTGCTTCAAGACACTGAACATGTACTCGCTGGAGACCAGAACAGAGAGGGGAGATATGATCAAAACCTCTAAGTTCCTAAAAGGAATAAACAAGGTGAACTGTGAGGAACTTTTTAGTTTGAATGCTAGTTTGAGGTCACGAGGTCATAATGAGAAAGTGACAGGAAGGACATGAGGAAGTACTATTTTTATAGAAAGTGTGCCAGAGCCGTGGAACAGTCTACCAGTCGAGGTGGTGGGTGCTAAAACAGTTGTTGGTTTCAAGCACGGTTGAAACAGAGTGAAGAGTACAGTGGTCATTCAAAAATTGGGAAGAAGAATAGAGGGAAGGAGTGGTAGGGGGCTAGGAACCTGAATGGACAATAGATCCCAGGGTTAGACAGGGAAAGAACAGTTAAGTACTTACCGTAACAACAGAGCTTTGAGAGAATCTTTTCCATTAGGCCACACCTTTGGAACTACAGTCGCCAGCCACTAGGACCACATGGAAAGGTTTGCTAGCTGGGGGCCGTCCATGATGTCATGTGTCAGTGTCTACATAAATGTGTGACCCTATCATTCCTCAGTTACCCGCCAGAGATTAGACTTGGAGTACCGCCACCCATGAGAAACCAGATCATCAGACCAGCATCAAGCATACAAGTCAACATAAGGTGCTGGATATAAGAGCCATGGATTAGGATTAGGTACAGTACTTGATACTATCATCACTGAAGCAGAAGGGAACGGACAGAGGGATGGCATGGTCAAAAGGAAGTTCTACTATTATAAGTATGTAACTGTTATACCTTCCTCAATGATCTCTCTTCCATTAGGCCACACATTTGGAACAAATCCCAAGCAGTCCCACAAGGCAGTAGGAGGCTGGTACAGTCTGACATATTCAAGGTTAAAAGGCCCTGCAGTACAGCAAGCCCAAAGCCAGCACGTCTACAAGAGACGATGTCCAGACTGTAATGTTTAGTGAAGGTGTGGACAGTGCTCGATATGGCTGCAGCACAAATGTCAGCAGCAGGAACATTTCTGAAGCAAGCAGAAGTGACCATCCCTCTTGTGGAAGAGCCACAAACCACACCAGGAAGTTTCTTACAGTACTCGCTATAACAGAACGTAATATAATGTGCCAGCCATTTGGACAGGCACAGTTTAGACACAGGGACGCCATCTTTTCCACGGGCGAACGAAACAAAAAGCGGAGCGGATTTTCTGCAGTCCTTGGCACGATTCATACAGTATGGAACAGCGCCTCACCCTGATTGGCATCCTCAGGATAGTAAACAGGAAGGTGCATCATTTGATCCAGTGTAAATTCAGATATGGTAGATGCTTAGAATTTGTACCCAAAGAAATCATCTTTGTGAGAAAACAAACACGGAGGCTCACACATTAGAGCCTGCAGCTCTGAAATCCTTCAAGCAGAAGTAATGGAAACTAAAAATAAAATTTTCCATGACAGGAAACGTAGGCCGCAACTTGCAGATAACTCAAGCTGAGACATTGTCAGTTTCTCAAGCACAAAATTCAAGTCCCAGGGAGGACTGGATTACAAGCAGGAGGTTCTATATACAGAAAACCTCTCAAAAAAAGTACTGGACATCTCCAATTGTGCAACTGTACACCCACCAATAAGGGCATGGAAAGCTGCTAGAGCTGCCAAATCACCTTAAAGGAGGAACACTGTAGGCCAGAGTCTGACAGGGACAGCAAGTATTCAAGACATGTAAACGTGTCCAAATTTTGGAAGCAGGCCACAAAGTGAAGCATTTCCACTTTAAGGAATAATGTCTGGTAGAAGGTTTTCTGGTTGAACCACATCATCAGCAAATTTAGGGCATACTCCAAAACATGCCATGGCTATGTTTTCAGCAGCCATGCATGCAGATGTAGGGACTTCAGCTCCAGATGAACCAGGGACATCTTGTCCTGTGACAACAGACCCCGAAAGAATAGCAGAGGTATTGGATTCTCCAACGGCAGTTGCTGCAGAACAGGAAACCACATCTGGTGAGGCCATAATGGGGCTATGAGGATAGCACCTGCCATACACAGTTTGAGGAGGGCTCTCTGTATTAGAGGAATTGGTGAAAATGCATAATTTCCCTTTCGAAGAGAGGGATAACGCGTCTTGCCAGAAAACTCCAGGCCCTGGAGCAAGCCAGCAGAAACATGGCAGTTTTGCATTGTATGGGGATGCAAAAAGGTCCAACTCTTGACAACCCCATTTTGCCAAGTGGTCTTCTACTACAGAGGTCAGCAGTTCCCATTTGTGCATTTGGGACTGTCACCTGATTAGTCTATCTGCTAAGACATTTTGGAAAACTAGGAGATGCATGGCTGACAGTTGGAGGCCAAGGGATAGAGCCCAGTAGCACATTCTCATGGATTCTCTGCATAGGGGATAGGAATGGGTGCCCCCTTGTTTATTGATGTAATGCATCACACTGGCATCAAGTCTGGATTAACAGAGGACCTGAGCTTAAATGCTCCTGAAATGCCTGAAGGCTGTACAGGACGAGCCCTCACTTCCAGGACACCGATGTGTAACTTGGCCTCCACCTAGGACCATAACCCTTGTGTCTGGTAGGAACCCAGAGGCGCACCCATCCGGAAAGCGATGCATCCATGGTGAGGATCTGTACAGGAGCTGGGACAAGGAATGGAATGCTCTGTAAAAGACTGTTGTGATTCATCCAACATAGTACTGTCCTGCGCAATGGGGATGCGAGGGTCAGTCGGTGGTTCAGACTGGACTTTATGCGTTGCCTGCCACACTTCCACTGGGCTGAATGGATTGAGCGTACAGATATAATTCCCCCCCCCCCCACAGGGTATCACAGGGCTGCACCAGTGCAAACAGAGCTGGTGGACTCAGGCTAGGCTGACATGAGGCCTATCGTCTGTGCTCCTGTTAGTCCAGATGAAATTTGCCTCTAGTGCCGCGTTTGCTAGCTTATTGAAAGAGAATCCTATATCAGTTAGTAACTTCTTTGGACATTCCTTCTCTGGTGAACGTGGCATTTCGACATAGTTTTAAATAGTAAATAGCAAATAAGTAATTTTAGTGCCGTGCTAGAGAATAAGGTTTAGGCAGAGGTAAAAAGTGAGATAGCACAGGAGTTAAGTTTTATTGTTTTTAATTGTGGAATCCTCATTTTTTAATCCAGAGGCTCTTATAAATTCAAATTCAGCTCTGCTTCGGCAGCGTCAGTTCAAGAACAAGGACTGTGGAGGACTGCCTGAAGACACTGGCTGGGGAACTTGTGTAGTTAGGTCCGTGTGTGTGTGTGAGTAAAGTTGGCAGGAAAAATGACATCTTGGCATCTAAGCTGGGAACTCGTGGACTGCGGCTGTTTTGCTGGTCACAGGACCGAGTGGACTCATGTAGTTCATGGGCCGAGTAGGCTTCTAAGAGCTGAGCCTGGTTATATGGTTATAAAATCCTAGGGCTAGGCTGCAGAGCAGAACTATGGAGGACCGAGAGCTGTTGGTCTGGGGATGGCTGCCTTGTCCTCTGTGGATCCTACTAACTGGATTCTAGCTGTGGACTAGCTGGACTCTGGCTGTGGACTATTGTGGCAGGACTGCTGATTGCATGAGCAGAGATCTGGAAAGTGGAGGTTGGCAATTTAGCCTTTCTTCAGTGGCCAACTAACATCCCTTCCCCTCCCCACAGGTGCTTTGGACCAGATCTGAGAGTATAGTATTAATTTCATCTTGCAGTGAGACACAGTGAGAGAACCTCTTGTAAGAATCAGTGTTACAGACTTTGCATGATCAGCTACTAAGTCTAAGGCTAGTGGTGAGAGCACTTCCTTTGTCTGGACTGCACATTCCATTGGCAGTGGTGTGAGCACTGCTGGGTACTTGACCCAGTGACCCTTGTGATTTTGGAGTAGTCGCTTATTTATTTATACTTTAATAGACTTTTTTAAAACACCCTCTGGACGTAAACAATTATAGGATTCTCTAAACGTTGTAGTTCTAATTGGTTTTACTGGGTGGTGTGTGGGCTTAGGGAGTGTGGGTGTATGTGGTTAGGTTGTTATGTATTATAGTGTGTGGATGTTGGATGCATGTTTAGATTAGGTTTTTAAAAACCAAAAGTGTTTTAGAACTGGTTATTTTATTGACTGAGCAGTATAGGATTTATTGGTAGGATGTGTTTCAGTTCCAGGCCCCTCCGTGTTGTTTACACGGTGCCCCTGCTGCGTGACCTGCACCCCTTTGTTGACATCCTCCTCCCAGCTACAGCAGTGAGACGCTGTTGGGAGGTGGGGATTAGTAGGGGGCAGGTGGGCTTGAGGCAGAGTATTGTATGTACAGCGGAAGTGAACAGTATTAGGGTGGTTAGGAGCAGGAGGTGCCCTAGGGTTAAATGGAGCCATGGGAGAGGCCCGTCGAGTTTGGTATCCATTCCCAGGGTTCCCACAGGACCGTGTGGGCAGACAGCTGGAGGGCCTGCAGTCTCCACCTGCCCCCTCCGGGCTGTGCTATGGCATTCAATGTGAGGTCGATGAGGAACAAGACCACAATTATGTCAGACTTGATCTCTTTGGTCGATCTGACTTGCATTACAGAGACTTGGGTGATGATGCTGGTCCAATTTTGGAGGCATTGATACCTGCCAGGTACTCTGTAGTGCACTGCCAGAGGAGGGAACATAAGGGTGGGGGGTAAGGGCATCTGCTTTAGATCCAGCTTGAATTTCTCCATGCACCCAGTGGGTTCTACCTCGTCATTTGAATCTGTGGCGGTACGTGGGGGTCCAGGTGCGAGCTGCAGGATTCTCCTTCTTTACTGTTCTCTGGGACCAGGGGGAGTTTTCCTGCAGGAAGTCACAGACTTCATCACTGATAGAGTGCTGGAGTTGCCTAGATGGTCAATTCTGGGGGACTTCAATACCTGAGTCAATGACGAATCCTCGGATTTTGGACATGACCTCCTCCAGTCAATGGCATCTTTTGGCCTGGCACAAGCAGTTGCTTCTGTGACCCAACATCACAGCCACACCATGGACATGGTATTCTGACTGGGGCTTGAGGTTACCAACCTCAGAACTGATTGGGTCGCTTGGTCCGATCATTGCACGGTTGAGTTCTCATTTGGGGCCCCCCTGATAGTCCCCCTCTGGTGAGTTGGTCAGCTACGGCCCTTTATGGGGATTGTCCCCAGAGGGACTCTTGGTGGTAGTTGACTTGTCTGGTGTGAGTGCTGCATGTGTGACTGGCTCAGGCGAGGTGGTGGCGGACTATAACAGGGCTGTTTCCAAGGCACTTGATGCTGTCGCACAGGTCCATATATGATCCAGGTCTTCTTGCTTGAGACCCCCATGGTTTGATGGGGCTCTCAAGCAGATGAAGACCAAGTGTTCGAAGTTGGAGCGTTGCTGGCGGAGGACCCAATCCATGGAGGACAGACTGGCTTTGAGAAATCATTATGATTATCATCAAAGGGCAATCGACCGTAAGAAGGCAGAGTTCCTGTCCAGGGAGACTGCTGCAGTGAAGAACAGACCAGCCCAGCTCTTTCAGACTGTGGACAGATTACTTCATCCACTCTGTCTACAGCTGAAAAGGGCTTTTTCTTCTGCATTATGCGAAGAGCTTGCTCTGTTCTTCTCTAACAGGGTGTCCTCTGTTCGGTCTGGGATCTCCCCAGTGGGGCAAGGTCAGTCCCGTAGTGGGCAACTTGGTTGGGACAGAGGCACTATGACTGTCTGGGGGGAGTTTCGGCCAGTGGAGGTGGCTGAGGTCATTGGGGTGATTTTGAAGCTGTGGCCCACCTTTTGTGAGCTGGACCCTGGCCCGACTCATCTCCTAGTAGGATGTGCCGAGACCTTTGGTCCAGTGTTCACCAGGATAGTCCAGTGTTCGCTCTCAGAGGGGTTCTTCCCAGATGCCTTGAGGAGGCATTGGTGAGACCCCTTCTAGAGAAACTTTCACTTGACCCCCGACATCCTGGCAAATTACAGACCTATCTCCAACCTCCCATTTTTAGGGAAAGTTGTTGAGAAAGTGGTGGCTCTGCAGCATGAAGCACACCTCACAGCCTTTGACATCTAGGAGCCATTCCAGTCCAGATTTAGGGCTAGGCATAGCACTGAGGCAGCGTTGGTTCAGGTGCAAAATAATCTCCTCAAGGCAAGAGAAAGAGGGGAATGGTCATTTCTCGTTCTCCTCAATCTCTCGTCAGCATTTGACACTGTGGACCACATTGTGCTGTTGGATCACCTTAGAGAGTACCGTGGACTCACCAGAACTGTCATCCACCGGTCTGAGTCATATCTGTCGGGCAGGAGGCAACGGGTGGTGATGAGGAATTTCTCCTCCTCCTCCTCAAAGCCCCTGTCATGTGAAGTTCATCAGGTTCCATCCTGTCGCTGATGTTGTTTGCGGTGTACATGCTGCCCCTAGCGGAGCTCATTAGATGCTACAGTTTGGGTTTTCACTGTTACGCAGATAATGCCCAACTGTATATGTTGTTTGCCCTGGAACAAATGATGCCGCTGAAGTGCTAAATAAGTGCCTGGCTGATATCCAGGACTGGACGTCCTCTAATTGGCTGAGGCTGAACCCCAACAAGACATAGGTACTGGTGATTAAGCCTGGTCGTGGGCATGATGGGGGTGCCTCCGGGGTGGTAACAGGATTGGTCCTGGGATCTACACCATTGACGGCATCCTCTAGGGTAAAAAATCTGGTCATTGTCCTTGATGACAGACTGACATTTGAAGCTCAGGTGTCGTCTGTTGTCCAAAGTGGCTTTTACCACTTAAGGAACATTTCCCAGATTAAACCCCTAATTCCACCCGAGGACCTGTTTCACTGGTACATGCCTTTGTCATATCCAGGCTGGACTACTGTAATGCTCTTTACTTCGGGGTCAGTAGAGAGAACCTCCGCCGGCTGCATCTGATGCAGAACGCGGCAGTCAGGCTGCCAACAGGCCTGTCTAGATCTTTTCATGTGACCTCGGTCCTGTGAGATCTGCACTGGCTGCCTGTTAGGTGAAGAATTACCTTCAAGGTGGACCTGCTCACCTAGAAGGCCCTATATGGCATGGGCCCTGGCTAAATGTCAGACCTACTTACATCTGCCATCCTGATGCACTCCCTCCACTCCTCTACCGAGGGCCTCCTAGCAGTTCCGAGGACCAGGCTGAAAAAAATACAGTTACTAAGAACTTACCGTAACAGTAGATCTTTGAGAAGAGCTCTCGCAGCAGGTAACACTGTTAGGAGTAAGCCATCAGGCGTTAGGACCCTACGGAAAATTTCTAGCTAGCAGTCTTCAGCGGGGGACTGCCCCCTGACATGTGCCCGCCAGACGTCATGTATGGTATAAAAGGGGCAGTCCCCCAACCCATACTCCATTCTCCCACCGGAGACCAGTGCACAAAGAAAGAATACGTAGAATTGAGGAAGTTCCTTATAGATGAGGAAAGATATCCATGGTGAAGAAATAGCTAACACGGGAATGGTGGAAGGAAAAATAGTACCTGCTGCAAGAGCTCCTCTCAACGATCTATTGTTGTGGTAAGTTCTTAAGTAACTGTACTATCTTACTTCAAGGGCGCTCTTGCAGCAGGTAACACCATTAGGACTGAGTCCCAAGCAGTAAGAGAGAGACCCCGGTCAACTGGGTGGGGGTAGCACAAACTCCTTATGAATCTTAAAAGAGGAGGCTTTGTAGGACCGCCAGTCCGAAGCCTGCTCTGCGTCATAATACAATGTCTAAACTGTAAAGTTTGATGAAGAAGTGTACAGAACTCCAAGCGTCGGCTGCACAAAAGTCAGTAACTGAAACATTCTTCAGATAGGCAAAGGAGGCAGGCATGCCCCTGGTAGAGTGGCCTTTGAGTGAGCTTGGTAAAGGCTTGACATACTTGTTTTAGCAGAAAAAACAATGCCACTAACTGACAATTTAGTTAGGTATTGCTTAGAAACTGGAGCCCCTTCCAATCTGGGGGTGAAAGACGCCAACAACTGACAGATTTTCTGATAGCACCCTATGAACATCCACAGCATGAAGTAATACTAGGTAGGTGGATGTCTTGATACAGTATAAACACAGACACCACTTGAGGAAGAAAAGCTTAAGATTAGTCCGAAAGGGTATCCTGTCCCTGTGGAAAGGTAAAGAAGGCTCTTTACCCATCAAAGCCGGAAGCTCGGAAATCCTTTGAGTAAGAGTAATGGCAACTAAAAAAGGAGCTTTCCACGACAGAATGTACAGCTCAACAACTTGCAGCAGGTACAGAGGGAGGCAAGAGAGAGCTTTCCCCAAGCTTGTTCGACTCAAAAAAAAAGACCCCATGGCGGGACTGGGTCCCTAATGGGAGAATTCAAATGCAAATTACCCTGCAGGAACTTGTGAGGAAGGCAAGTCTGGGTAAACATTTTGCCCTCTATACGTGTATGCCAGGTAGGTAAGGTTAACAGATGTACCGTTAAAGAGGGGAGTAGGTACTCCAGTACAGAGGTCCCCGGGCAGGGAAAAGGAAGAAGATGCCATGTAGTGGCTCAAAAGCAGAACCGCTTCCATCTCATAGCATAAGTGGCCCTGGTGGAAGATTTTCTGGTGGTCACTAAGACATCCTCTATCGCAGGGGGAAAAAATCCTGAATCAGGAGACAACTAGGTCTGCCAGATCCACACATGGAGATGCGGAGGCTGAAGATCCAGAAGGACCAGGATGCCCTGCTCCTGGGAGAGCAAGTCTGAGCACAGGGGCAGGGAAACCGGAGGTTCCACTGCTAGATGCTAAAGGAGTGGAAACAAATCTAATGGGGCCAAAAGGTTGCCACTAGAATCATCTCTGCTCCTCCGACTGCAGCTTGAGAAGAACTCTGCAGTAAGGGAAAAGGAGGGAAGGCATAAAGGGACTTCTCCATCCAGGAGAGGGACAGCACATCTCTCCAGAGAACCCCAGGACCTGGACATAGTGAGCAAACAATGGACAGTTTTGTAATGGATGTGGAGGCAAGTAGATCCAATTTGAGACGTCCCCATCTGTCGAAGAGATCTTTGACCACTTAGGGAAGTAGTTCGCAATAACGGGCCTTGGAGTGAGATTGACTGAGGCTGTCTGCCAGGGTGATTTGAACACCTGGAACGTGGACTGCAAACATGTCCAAGTGATGAGCTACAGCCCATGATCAGACTCTCATGGCTGCCCTGTGAAGGGGATAAGAACAAGTCCCCACTCCTGCTAGTTTATGTAGAAGACCACTGTCATGTCATCCATCTGGAGTAATAGAGGGCCGGGCAGCAAGACTGCCTGGAAGGTCTAAAGAGCCCATAAAATCACCAGCATCTCCAGGACACTGATATGGAGATAGTTTCCATGTTGAAAACAAGCCCTTGAGTCTGACAGGCTCCCAAGTAAGCTCCCCAGCTTGGCATGACACGACTGTGGTCAGAATCTGACTGGGAGATTCCCCCCGAGAAGGTTGGTGGGATTCAGCTACCTTGCGAAGGCCTGTCACACAGGGTTCGAACCAAGACAGGCTGATCTAGAATGTCTGAACATTGGCCCCATTGGACTCTCAGGTTCCATTGGGCCCTCCTACAGAGCCAGGCCAGGGGGATTGGGGTGGACGCCGCATCCCTGTGTAGTAGAAGTCCGAGGACAGGCCTGGCCAGGACCGGACGATAGGAAGAGACTTGCCAAATGTGCACTAGAAGACACTCCACGGTGTCTGGAGGGAGAAAAGTGTTATCCTGCACCATGTCCCATATCACCCCTATGTAGTGCAGCCTCTAACCTAGGCAAGAACAGGATTTGGTCAGGATTAAGGTGATCCCTAGGTCCTGAAACAGGGTGAAGGTGGCTTGCATGGTTGGAAGAATCCGGTCACTGGTGTGAACAGTCAACAGGCAGACGTCCTAGTACAGGAGGACATAATGGCCCTGTCTCCTTAATGCTGCAGCAACTACTACAAAGCATTTGGTGAACCCCCTGGGGTCTGAGGACGAAAGGTAAGGCCCGAAACTGATGGTGGCTCCTGTGGAAGCAGAAGTGCAGGAACCTCCTAAGGGGACACAAAAAAAAAAAACAGAATGTGGTGGAATGCGTCCTGCATATCCAGTGAGCATAACCAATCCTTTTGATGGAGGAGAGGAAGATCGCCAAACGGAGTGATCATCCTGAATCATTAGTACCCTACGCACTGATTCAGGAGGCTGACATCAAGGATAGGCTGGAGATCCCCGGTTTTCTTTGACACTAGGAATAAGTGGGAATAGAACTCCATCACTGCTTGCATCAGAGGAACTGGCTCTATAGTTTGCTTCACAAAAGAGCCCAGATCACCTCTTCAATGAGGGTGTCATGAGCCTGAGGGTAATAGGAGTGGACAGGTGGATTGCCTGGGGGTATGTTCATGAACCCCAGAGTGTGCCCCTTGTCTGGCAACTGAAGTACCCACTGGATTGAAGTTATCTGGTGCCAGCCTTCTATGTACAAGGGAAGATCGACCCCCCACTGCCTCCCCTAAGGGTCCTGCCTGGGGAGGGGTTACATGACTCTTCGCCAAACTGGACAAGGCCCCTGAAGGGGCGCCCACTATCGTGGACCATACGCCTGGCAAAAGGGGCCAGGCATCCTGAGCCATGAAAACCGGTGGATACATGCAGCGGAGGCTGCAACTCTTCCGGTGGAGTCCACCATACCATAAAGGCTCGGAGTACGTGGTAGCCAACATCCGATCTGGATATTGGGATGGCCCAAGGCTCTGCCCTCCCTTGGTAGTTTGGCATGGCCCAAGCCATTTTCACAGCCTTATCCCACAGGGCATTCTGATAAAGGACCATGTGGGCGAGGAAAATCTGGAACTATACAGCACATGTGGACAAGGGATAAACCTTTTTGGCCAGCTGGTCAATTGCTCAGAGTCCTTGTCAGGAGCTTGAGTCCTCTGGTGCCAAGGACACTTGTAGGGATCATGGTCAGCACTGAATACCCCAGAGCGTATTTCTGAGACTCATGAGCGGAGGGACTACCATGGGCAAGAAGTCCTGCCAGTCTGGATCCTGCTCCTCCGTGTCCCAGCCCTTCAGCTGCTGGATGTGCCGCATGACCACTGCAGAAGTGGAGTCGTCAGGATGAGAATGAGGGGTGTCCTTTATGCCCCTCTGGCTCCAATGGGAGGTCAGTCATCACAATCTCACAAAGAGGACAATTACTCATCCAAACCCCTAAAACCTGGGGAAGCAGCTTGCCTCTGGTTCGGGGGTGGTGGCTCCTTCTGGCGTCAGGGTAGCCCCCTGTGGAGGAAGAGGAGGCCTTAAAGGAAGTATACCCAGCTGTGAGAGCCTCACTGAACACATGTGGAGGATTACGCAGCAAAACTGGTGAGTCCAACATCGGGGGTTCGGCCTAGAAAGCCCCGTCTGCCTCTCAGGCTGAGGTAACCTGGAGTCAGTGAAGGCCATCCGGCCTCCAGTCAGTAACTGACGTCGGACCCTCAGGCATCAGAAAGCTCCATCTGGCCTTGAGGCTGTGGAAACCCGGAGTCAGTAGAGGTTGGTTCGAGGTACCCGGCGTCCAGTCAGAATCAGGCGATGAACCCTTGGGCATTGGCTGTGGGCTTGCGTCAGACTCAGCCAGTGTCTTAGGAGGGTAGGGTGGCATAGGGTGCACTGTCTCCATAGCCAACGTCTGAGAAGCTGGCACTGGAGGCTCAGGCATACGCTGGCACTGGACTGGTGGCTCAGTCGGTATCCGCCAAAGACAGAAAGGCCTGTTAGGGAGCGGGCTCCCAAGTGGGTCAGAGATGCCACTCTCACGGGGGAGGCGAGCGTACGCCCCGGGCGTCACCTGGAGTCTGCCCCTGCGGTCAGGGAGGACTTGGCAGGCACCCTGGCCGGGAGGGCAATGCACCAAGACCTGCCAGCCAAAGATCCACTGGCCACACCACCTGGCTTAGAACCCGCTGGAACAAAGGGCCTAAGCTCCATGGGCAGAGAGGTGGGGGACAAAGTCCCGAGCCCCAAGGAACCGCCTCCCGAGATGCATGGGAGCAGGGGGTTATGCAACAGGGCCTGGAGGCCGTAGTGGAAGGGACCGACCTCCAGCAGGAAGAAGGCCCAGAAATTGTCATCGGTATCACTGGGGACCAGGAGCGGAAAGCTGACCGGGGTTTCTCCCTGTTCTTTTCCTGGTGCTCAAGCTTGCCAGTCGATTTCTCTCTGATGAAGCTCCTTCTCCATCTCAGGTAGTACTGTTCAGCAGGAGAGCCTCGAGGGTCTTTAGGCGGCAGAGTCGAGTGTGCTGGTCTTGGCTATGCTGGAAGGCCTCTGTGACACCGTCTGGGCCTAGGCCAAGCTGGTTGACTGAAAGGTCATCCCTCAAGAACACTCTGATATCCACCGCTCAATAGTTCGGATGGAGAAGAAGACCTACAATAATTGCTGAAAAGAAAGACCAGATTAATTCTTAATAAAATTAATAAAAATAAGAAAATATGGTAAATGCGAAAAAAGGAAGTTGACTAAAACAGAAGGCATCCATGGAGCCGATGTGCGCGGGTCAACAGCGGGAAAAGAAATGAGTATGGGCCGGGGGACTGCCCTTTTTATACCATAAGTGACGTTGTGCCAGCCAGACGTCAGGGGGGCGGTCCCCCGCTGTACACTGCTAGCTAGAAATATTCTGTGTGGTCCATGTGCCTGGCGGCTTAGTCCCAGCGGTGTTACCTGCTGCAAGAGCCCCCTCGAAGTAAGATCTTGGTGACTGCTCATTCATGGTGGCCAGCCTGGTCCTCTGTAATTTGCTTCCAAGATCTTTGAGGGAGGCCCCAATGGTGAAGGCATTCAAGAGGGGCCTGAAGACTTACCTTTCAAGAAAGCTTATCAGGAGAATATTTGCTGATTTTAATAAGAGTTATTTATTTATTAACTTACTGGGTAATTTATGTGTGTGATTGCTTTTTGAGCCCTGCTTTTTAATTACCTGTAAGGCACCCAGAGCCTTCGACACTGGGCACCGTATAAATAAAAATGTACTTACTTAAAAGGACCCTTTGGTCCAGCTCATCCATCAGCTGATCCCACTGGACCCTGAGTGTCTACTGTAGTATCCTCATGTGCAAGCGTGCCAGTGGCACTGTCAACAAAAGGTCCCCTTCTGAAAAAAAGGGAACTGGCTGTGCTCCCTAGCCATGAAAGATACGTACCTTTAGAGATCGGAAAGGTACTTTCTGATCTCTGAAATAAATAAACAATGGCTGCAGCCATGAGGCCTAGAAGATGTAACATGGCCCGTGCAGGAACACAGTGGCTTCTGTATATCAGCTCTGCTTGAGCAATCAGGCTTTCTGCCCTGTCCTGTGCCAAGAAAGCACATCCCTTCTCTGTATCCAAGACTGCTCCTATGTACTGCAGTCTTTAGTAGGGAGTCATGCATGACTTGGGTGCATTCACTCTGACCCCAACTTGTTGCCTTGCCCATAACAGGGTATGTAGGAAAGCCTCTCTGGAGCTGGCCTTGAGAAGCCGGTCATTCCAATAAGGGAACACATATAGGCCCTCGCTGCAAAGGGCAGCTGCCACTACTGCCAATCATTTGGCAAAGACCCGTGTTGCAGAGGACAAACCAAAGGACAACACTCTGAACTGACAGTACTCCCCTTCCAGCATGAAACGTAGATACTGTCTCTAGACTTTTCTGATCCTAATATGAAGGTATGTATCCTTCATGGCTAGGGAGCACAGCCAGTTCCCTTTTTGCAGAAGGGGACTCAGCACTTGCAGGGATACCATATGAAACGTTTTGTATTCTATGTAGAAGCTGAACTCCCTGAGGTCTAGTACAGGATGCAGATCCCCTATTCATTTTTGAACCAGGAATTATCTGGAATAGAACCCTTTGTTTCTCTGGGTTGGAGGAACTGGTTCTATAGCACATTTTTTATGACTGCACTTCTTCCATCAGAAGGGACAGATGGCCCAGAGGAAAACTGGAAGGAGACAGAGGATGATCTGGAGGGGTTCCTAACAACTCCAGAGCATGCCCCCTGGAAATTATCTCCAGTACCCACTTGCCTGTTGTAATCTTCCACCATTGTTTTTATTGCAGAGAGATTCTATCCCCCCACGACCACCCGTGGAGGGAACACTGGAGATGGGGTTATAGTCTGAACAGAGTCAGGCAGAACCGGTGGGGTCGGAGCCAGTGGTACCAAGTACTTTGGGTGGCTCTGAATGAGCACCTTGGGTAGGAGTCCTGGAAAAGAACCACCTGCCCTACCTCTGCTCAGTTTATAGTGGGCTCAACCGCCTATTCTTAACAGGCTGATGAAAAGAGCCCCTCCCACGTCGTCTAGAAGGAGTGGGATAAGGGACTTAACATTTTGGATGTCTGAAGACCCCTGAGTGTCTCTTTGACACCATAACCAGACAGGTGTGCCCCCCTAAATGAGGCATTCAAAACAGCTTGTTGAATATCACTAGTAACTACTAGGCACAAAGTCAGTTTTCAGGGGCGACCTGGGAGCACTGGGTAGGTTGTGTGACTTGCTCAGAGTCACAAAGTATGCAAGTGGAGGAAGTGAGACACAAACCCAGGTCTGCTGGATGTACCAAGCTCATTCACAGCTCCTTACTCTAACCTCTAGACCATACTGCCAGCCAGGTTTGCCAACCTCAGCCCAGTATAGAACCCTCAGGCAAAGCCTGGGCTGCAGCCTTAGCAGCTTTCCATAGGCTGTTCTGGTATTTAATCATATGTGCCTGATAACTGGCAATTCTAAGACCCAGTGAGGCAGAGGCATTCGTATGCTTGCCCATCACATCCAGCCTCCTAGATTCCTTGTCAGGAAATAAAGTACTCAGGTGCTTAGGTATCTTGGGACCTATCCTATCATGAGTAGCCATGATGGCTGCAGAGTCAGTTTCTGACTGATTAGCATAATAAGGCTTAGCAGACAGGGTAGGACACTGCTCATCAGCCTTTCTGGGAATTGCAGGCAGTGAGTTTGGTCTGTGCCATGCACCAAAGGTGGCATCCTCTAATACAGGATAAATGTGGAGAATTATCATTGAAGGTGAGTGTCGTCGAGAAACAGGTCAGGAAGCATAGGAAAAACCAGGAGCAGTTGTAGAATTCGCAAAAAGTGTTTATTAGTACTAGCAGTACAATAAAAACAATAAACATGTTCAGTATAACTATTTACAAAGTCAGAATAAACAGAGAAGATCCATCTGAGTTTTCCTTCATTCTCTGCGTCCCAGAACATTTCAGCTCTCGCTTATAAGTCTTTGCAACCCTCAACCTTAACAAGCATCCTGTTTTTTTCTAAAATGTTCTTGTAAATTTCCAATGTTCTTGTCAATTTCACGCAGGTGCAACAAGAACACAATGTCCCAGAACTGAGGCCCCTTCTCCACAGCTTCTGAAAAAGGGCTTAAAAACTGCTCTCAGTTAACCCCTTGAGTTCCCAATAGCTTTCTGCAACCATCTCAAACTACAATTATATACAATTCAACAGTAACACTATATAATTTATAAACAAAGGGATCCCAATATCAGTTACATTTCCACATAATGATCTGCATATATTTTTATACCAGCAGATATGCAAGGGAGGAAAAGACAGAAACAGAAAGGGAAGACTAAAGAACAGTGAGAGGCAGAGAACTGCGAGACTGTCGGGCTGGTCAAGTTGTAGGTCTCACGAGAAAATGTGGATGCGCAGCCAGACAGATAAGAGACATGAAATGAAAGAACAGAACAGAGTCCTGCATTCCAACTCTCCATAACAACTGGGATAGGGTCCTATTCAACCCTGTCACATACACACCCCTTCTTAAAAGGGAACATGTTTTATCAAACAGGTTTACAAAATGTTCTATTAATTCTCTAACATTAGCTTCTGTGCAGTATCCTTTTCTCTATAACAGTACAGCAAACAGTAAAGTTTAGGTAAGGCATATTTTATTTTTCAAGCACCCAATCTGGCTCTGGGCGCTGTACAATCACAAATCAAAAACAGTTAAAATACAATGATTAAAATACAAAACAATCTATTAAAGAAATCTATTAGACATATTTAAAGAGAGACCACCCAAGCAGAGGCCTGACCTAGCAGCAGATAGATGGGGCCATACTTCTTAATGTCTGGGGAACAGTGATTAGACAACGATGTCTAGACAACAGTGTTTGAGAATGCATTTAAAGTTTAAACTCGTACATTTGTTTTTCAACCTTTAGAACCCTCAATTCCTAATCCATATCTTGACAGAAAATCAGCATTGTTATTCTCTTTACCAGATTTGTGTATCACTTTGAATTTAAATGGCTGTAGTTCCAGGACCCACCTTGTGATTCTGGAATTTTTATCTTTGATTTGGTTAAGCTAACAGAGAGGATTGTGATCTGTTATAAGTACAAAGTCAGTTCCTAGCAAATAAAACTTACGGGACTCCACGGCCCACTTTGCTGCTAAACATTCCTTTTCAATGGTGGAGTACCTTGTCTCTCTGTCATGCAACTCCCTACTTATGTACAGGACAGGCTGTTCCGTCCCAACTATATTTTGACTCAGGACTGCACCTAGACCTACCTCTGATGCATCTGTTTGTAACAAAAATGTTTTCTCAAAGTCTGGGCTTCTTAAAACAGGGGCTGAACATAATGCAGCCTTACTGGCTTGAAAAGCTTCATCACACGCTAGGGTCCATTTTACATTATTCAGGAACCACTTCTTTATGACATCAGTGAGGGAAGTAGCTAACTCTGCAAAGTTGGGAACAAATCTCCGATAATCACCAGCCAGCCCTTAAAATGACCCATGTTTCTTTGTTTTAGGGACAGGGCTGTTAGACACAGCGTCAATTTGAGAAATGGCTGGCTTAACTTCTCCATTTCCCACACATAGCCCAAATATCTGGTTTCCTGCATGCCCAATGCACATTTGGTAGGATGAATAGTCAGATCTGCCTTTCTGATAGCTTAGATAATTGCTCGTAGGTGTTCCTGGTGCTTGTCCAGTCTGGACTATACACCATGACATCATCCAGGTAGGCAGCACAATAACCAGTATGAGGGGATAAAATTACATCCATCTACTGCTGGAATGTAGCTGGCGCACCATGTAAACCAAATAGCATTGTGGTGAAATGATAAAATTCAACAGGAGTGGCAAATGCAGTTTTGTCTCTGGATTCTTTAGCTAAAGGGATTTGCCAGTAACCCTTGGTGAGACTGAGGGTACTAATATACTTTGCACTCCCCAGTCTGTCCACCAAATCACCTATTGTGGGCATAGGATAACTGTCAAATTCTGACCCTTGATTAAGTTTCCTAAAATCAAGGCAGATTTTAACACCCCCTTCTTTTTTGTTTACAATTACCATTGGAGATGACCAAGCACTCCTCGACTCTTCTATGATACCCAGTTCTTTCATTTTTTGTATTTCTTTAACCACGTGAGCTCTAAACCGCTCTGGTAACCTGTATGTCTTTTGCCTAATAAGGCAAGCATTCCCTGGCACTATTATGTGCTCGACCCCTTTTGCTTGGCCTGGTACTGTGGTAAAAGTATTGTTAAATGTCTTTAGCAAGTTACAAATTTCTGCGGTTTGTTCAGGGGCTAAGGAAACATTCATCTTTACAGCATCAGAAGTTACAGTTTGTTTCAGTCTATCATAAGCTACATCAATATCTTTTTTTTTTTTTTTTTTTTTTAATCACATCCTTATTTCTCTCCTGCTGCGGTACGTACGGCAGGGGCATCCAGCCTCCAGCTCCCCTCGCCGGGAGGGCAGCAGGCTCACTCGCATGATGGGCAGTTTGGTACAGCCGCCCTCAATCTGCTGGGAGGCCCACCATGCCTTCCACTGCCGTGTACAGACCAGACCCCCCCCCCAGTGCAACTTCACGACAGACCTCTGGGGCAGTTTAAAGGTTGGGGATCACTGCAATATGTCAGAATACAGCAAGACTTCATGTTGTTGGAAAGTAGGATTCTGAGGAGGAGATCATGGGGTATATACTACCAAGTCCTCACCGTAGGATGAGAGGGCAGAACTAGAACGAGGTGCAATATATGGTTTTCTCTCATAATCCTCTTCTAAATCTTCCTCTAATACCATGAGGTCAGGATTATATTGTCCTCATCGTTTACCTCCCTGTTGATGACAAGAACCACTGAAATTGCCGGAGATGATGGTGGCAGCTGAGAAGGAGAAATATGCTGTGTGCTGAAAGTAGTCATCGACAGGAGCTGCATGCTTGTCGACCCTGTCGATGGAATAACAACCTGCACAGGTAATCCAGGTAGAATTATTTGTATAATCTCTTAAAATGATGCCAGCACAGCCTGACAGTCGATGACGCACTGGCCAGTGTTTGTGACTACCTACATCGATGATGGGCCTTGGCCAGATGACAATGGCGTTGTACATTCCACAGTAGTTATGGCAGCTCCTAAGCCAGATCTTGACCCTGGTGTCTCAACGACCGTTGGGGTGCCTATCATCAACACCATCAGAGAAGGCGATGACACTGCAGGATCTCCATGTCTCAACGGCGACCAGAAGCTCACCAGGGAAGTAGACTTCTCTGTCTCTATGCTTATGGCTCGATGCTGAGGAGGGCCGTGACGATGTTGATTCCCTGTCCCGGTCTTTTGACTTCAGTGGCCATGTCTCCACCGATGCAGATGGCGACAATGATTTTGGGCCTTGCTCCTTCTCCATGGCTAATACTTTTTGGACAAGGAAATTTTCTAAAGCTTTCGTACAATATTAGCTTGTTGCTTGGTTGAAGTACTGCAGATCTCGCAAGTCCTCATGTTGTGAGACAGGCCCAAACAACACACGCAAACTGTGTGCAAGTCTTATTTATAAATTTTGACTTACAATACCAAATTAACACTGCTGACGATTTTAGCGGCATGCAGAGGCAACGAAAAATACTTTGATAAACTAGACTAAATGGCAAAAGCTAGTTGATGATATTTCCTCAGCAGGTCCAATGAGAATCATCAACAGTGGGAAAAGAACTGAGGAGTAATGGGGCTGCCCACATTTATGTAGATGCTGATGCATGACACAGTCATTGGCAGCCCTGGGCTAGCAAAAGTTTCCGTGTGGTCCTAGTGCCTGGCAAATGTAGTTCCAAAGGTGTGGCCTAATGGAAGAGATTTCCTCAAAGATCTTGGGCAGATTGGACAGACCGCTGGTCTTTTTCTGCTGTCATCCCCTATATGTCTATGAGATTTTCTCAAAGATCTACTGTTAAAGTAAGTACCTGAACTATCTTCTAGGACACCTCCCTCCCTAGAACCACACCAATGAAATGATTCCCAATTAGTACAAAAAATACCATGGATGTCAGAAACCATGCCATGGACCTATATGACCCAAAGACAGAAGGCCCTGGAGGACAGCGAGGCCAAAGCAAACTCACCTGTGAGAGAAGAGATCCAGACTGTAGTGTTTAGTGAAAGTGTGGCCAGAGCTCCAGGTGGCAGTCGAACATATGTTGGCTGCTGATATACTATAAAAGTGAACCGTTGATGTGGCCATACTATGTGTGTTATGGCCACGATCAGGACCAGGAAACTCCTTATTGTATTTCCACTAAACAGAAAAGAAATACAGGATGGCAATCATTTGGAAAGGCACTGTTTAGAAACATGGGCACCCTCCTTTCCAGGGGAGAAGAAAAAAGCTGAAAGGACTTCCTACAGTCCTTAGTGCAGTCTAAACAGAAGTGTAATGCCCTGTGGACATCGAACAAATGCAGAAAAACTTCCCCCTTATTTGAAAGGGAAGAAAAACAGACAGGAAGATGTACAGTTTGATTCAGTGTGATATCAGAGACCACTCTGGTAAAAATTAGGCTGGGTCCTTACGGGGACCTGAATGGGGTGACACATCAAGTAGGGAGGCTTTGAAATGAGAGTCTGGCGCTTGAACGCTCCAAGGGCAGAGGCAATTGCTACCAGGAAACAAAAGTTACGTACTTCCCCATACCAAAAGTCTTCCTGGATATCTTCTCCACAGAATACCACTTATGAATCTGAGTTAGAAGGCCTGCTAGAACCCCGCACAAACCACAACTTTTTGGGGGCTGGTGATGCAAATATGCCCCCACATGCACGTCACCACACATGCTGGCTTGTATACATGGCAGTGCCTGCCTCCAACCGTCTAAGTACCTTTTTTTACAAAGGGGAGGGTAGTACAAAAGGAAACCTATAAGAAACCTGACCACTAACTAAGGGCAAAAGATAGCTGCTAACTATTCAAAGAGGGTGGCAGACAATAACAAAACAACAATACTACTGCACTGAGTCAGGAGGAGGTGTGGGGGTGGGTTGTGGTGCACTATGGAGAAGATATTCAGGAAGATCTTCAGTTATGATGAGAACATAACATTTCTATCTCTCAAGACAAATAGGTTACTCACCTGTTACCATAGTTCTAGGGATCGTATATAGTTCACATCCATACACTGGCAGTTCCACTGGAAGTGCTGATTCGTCGGAACATCTTTAAGCTAAGTTCCTCCAACCATCTGGGCGGTATATCATTTGGCTCCACCCTATCACTTCAGATCTTGCATGCTGGAAGCAGGGCTCCGTGTGCCACCTGCCAGGGGAGGCGGGGTGGGTGGTGTGGATCTGACCTATATACCACTCCTAGAAAGTACAGTTGCATACTTACCGTAACGGTATATCTTCAAGAAGTATCTCTTGCCACAGGTAATACACTTGGGTCATCGCCAGAGGGTGCTGTGGTGCACAGCAGCGCTCTTCAAGCAGTCTTTTGCCAGGGGCCGCCCACACGACATCATCATTCTGCTCTAACATAACAGAGTGGGTGGTTCCTGGGATCCTTAGTTTCCCGCCAGATTCAGCTCACTAAGCAAGGACAGAGGGAGATCCGAGGTACCATAGGTATCCCTTAAGTTGTTCTCTTAGAGAAGGAAGGGGATGGAGGGAGGGATCGTACCTGCTGCAAGAGATACGCCTCTCGAAGATCTACCATTATTGTAAGTATGCAACTGTACTATCTTCCATGGGGAAAATCTCTTGCAGCTGAGGTAATACACTTGGGATGACTCCCAAGCAGTAAACTCAGGAACGGCAGAAGTTATGACAAAAGACCTTGTAGGACAACTCGGCCAAAGACCGTCCTACGGCGCAAAGCAATATCTAAGTTGTAATGATTTGTGAAAGTATATATCGTGGACAATGAGGCTGCATTGGGGGGTGAGATACTAACAACAAAAATGGAAAGGGACCTGGGGGTAGTCATATCAGATGACCTAAAGGTGGGCAAGCAATGTGAGAGGGCAGCAAGGAGGGCTGGGGGGATACTGGGATGCATAGGGAGAGGCATCACCAGTAGAAAACAGGAAGTTATTATCCCTCTATACAGACAGCTGGTGAGACCCCATCTGGAGTACTGCGTGCAGCTCTGGAGACCCAATCTTCGCAAAGACAGACAGGATGGAAGCTGTCCAGAGGAGGGCAACTAAAATGGTGCAGGGTCTGCACTGGAAGACATATGAAGAGAGACTTAAGGAGCTTAATATGTATAGCCTCGAGGAAAGGAGGGAGAGGGGGGACATGATAGAAACTTTCAAGTACCTCAAGGGAATCAACAAAGTCCAAGAGGGTAGCATCTTTCAAAAAAAGAGGTGTGCAAGAACAAGGGGGCACAATTTGAAGATGGGGGGGTGGCTCAGAGGCAATTTAAGGAAGTACTTTTTCACAGAGAGGGTTGTGGATGCATGGAACGGCCTTCCAGAGGAGGTTGCAGTCAAAAACAGTGGTGGAATTCAAGCATGTATGTGACAGTCATAAGGCAATTCTGTGGGGTGGAGGTAGGACGAAGTAGGCTGCTGGTTAACTAGGATATGCAGCTTATCCATTAGGTAGGGAAATGGGCAGACTGGGTGGGCCAAGCAGTCCTTATCTGCCGTCAAATTCTATGTTTTTATGTTTCATTGCAGATATCTGTGATAGAGGCCCTTTGAAGCAGGCCACAGTAGTGGCCATGGCTCTGGTACAATGGGCTTGGACAGGCCTGGTAATGGCCTGTTATATTTTTTTTATAATAAAAGGTTATGCAATGTGCCAGTCAACTGGAGATGGTCTGTTTAGCGACCGGAACAACTTCCCTGGTTGAGGTGAAGGTAACAAAAAGTTGAGTTTTTCTAACAGATTTGGTACGACTGGTACAGTATCTCAATATATGATGAATATCGAAGGTGTGTAGGAGGTGTTCTTCTCAATTAGAATGCTCAGGGTTGTAAACCGGTAATTCGATGTTTTCATTTAACGTGTGTTCTGAGACCATCTTAGGTAAAAAGGAAGGATTGGTTCAGAGAACCACTCTGTCTTTATGAAAGATTAGATAGGGCTCTTTGCAGATGAGGGCATGAAGCTCGGACATATGCCGAGCGGAAGTGATGGTCACTAAAAATACTGTCTTCCAAAAGGCTCAAGGGGCAATTTTTCCAAAAGGAAACCGAGATCCACGGAGGGGTGGGTCATCCAATGGGAGGTTTGATGTGTAGCATTCCTCTTAGGAACATTTTGGCAAGATCATGTTGATACATTAGTCTCTATTCCAAGGGCTCATGGAAGGGTGAGACAGAAGCCAAATGAACTTTAATAGAGGAGCAGCTCAACCCTGTCTCGGCAAGTGAGGCCAAGTAGTCCAACACTTTAGTCAGTGGACATGAATAAGGGTCGAATAACCTGGAAGTGGCCCATATGGAGAAGCATTTCCATTTAGCATTATATGTTCCCCTGGTAGATGGTTTGCATGAAGCCAACAGAATACTGGCCACGGGTGAGGAGATTTGAAGTCGGGCTATGAAAGCATCCTCAGGAGCCAAGCATGAATGTGTAGTGACTTCAGATTGGGGTGAACAAGGGTTCCTTGATCTTGAGTCAACAGATCTGACCTGATTGGCAATGGAATGGGATCGGCAACTGAGAATGGTTGAAGTAGAGGAAACCACACCTGCCGAAGCCACAGAGTGGCTATGAGAATCATGGTAGCAGGTTCGAACTGTAGTTTCAGTACAGTCCATTGCAGGAGAGGGACTGGGGGGGGGGGCATATAAGAAGAGTCCGTTCCACGGTTGGGACAGGGCATCTGTAGACTGCCTCTTTCTGTTCGGGATAATAGAACAGTATCTGGGGAGTAGGTGACTGCTGGTGCAGGCAAAGAGTTCGAGATGTGGGGTCCCCCACAATCGAAAGATCATCTGCAGTGCTTTGTCTTGAAGTGTCCACTCATGTGTGGAGGTCTGGCAACTGAGAATGTCAGCCAGGGTACTGTGGCGTGCCGGTAGATGGACGGCTATCAACGATTAGTGCTGAAGTATGGCCTCCTGCCAAACTGCCATTGTCTCCCTGCAGAGAGTGCAGGACTTGGTACCTCCTTTTTTGTTCAGGTAGTACACCACTGAGGTGTTCTCTAATTGGATCAGGAGAAGCCCCTGGGAGAGGTTGGGGTGGAAAGCCTAAAGGGCGAGGTGGGCCACTCTCATTTCCAGTAGATTTATATGGGAAGAAATGGCGAATCGGGGCCACCTGCCAGGATAGGGCTTCACGATCATGCAAAGAGTCATGCTAACTACAATAAAGCGCTCGCTTACCAACAACAACTGCTTATGGGGGTTAGGGACTGCTGGCAATTTCTACCTGAACTAACCAGGCATCCCCTTACTACTATTTATAGGAGGAAATTACTTCTTTTGCTTTGCAATGATACTACACACCATAACAAATGCAGCATAAGGAATATGAAATAAAAGGGAAAAGGGGAATGCTGCTAGTTTAACGTTCATTTTTTTTTATAGCAGACAATCTGCCAAACCACATCTCACAGATATGCTGGGGAAGCTAATAAGGACCTGGAGAAATACAGAGAAATTTTTAAAGAGGGGATAAGAGAGGGAAAAAAGGGTTGTTGCAAGGAGGTGGCCAGCCTCCATATAGAAATACGGGGTAGCTATAAGAAAAAGGAATGATAGTGGTTGCAACCAAGAGACTAGAAGAAAAAGAAGGTCCAAAGTCTCAGTGGCAGGGACTGACCCTGTCACAAGGACCTTCCCCTGTTGTCTGGTCAACAGGTACGGGTGAAGAGGCAATCAACACAGAGGCCTGAGGCTGAGGAGATCCGGGTATCAGAACTGCCATGGCCAGTCTGGAGCTATCAGGATTATCTATGCCTTGTCCTTCTGGGCACTGACCACCACTTTGTGGAAAGAAGAAAAGGTGTACATGAGGCCTGGGGTCTAGGGCAAAAGCATCCACATCAGTGTCCCAGACTGTGTGGGGAGGCACAAAACAGCCTCAGTTTTGCATTTTCCCAGGAGGAAAACAGGTCTACCAGAGGTGTGCCCCACAGGAAGAACCAGTGGTTCACCACCTCCTGATGTAGGTACCACTTGTGTGACATCTCTCCCACCTGACTGAGCATCTGCCATCTGAATATCTGCTCCAGTGACATGAATTGCCAGGAAATCTGCACCCAGGCTATGCATGAGAGTGCAGGTGTGGAGGGCCTTTCAACACAATGGAAGGCAGTGCGTGCCGCCCTGTGTATTCAGATAAAACATGGTCGTGATGCATGACCTGACCCCTGACCAAAGGAGAGAATTCACTCAGAACTAGACACACTGCACAGTGCCCCTGCAGGCTGATGTAGTGATGGGACTCCCTTGGTCACCAGAGTCCATGAGATCTGTGGTCTACCAGGTGCACTTCCAACCCCACCAGAGATGGGTCCATCATGAGAGTGACTGTCGATTCTGAGCAGACAAGCAAGACTCCTTCCTCCAGGTGTTTTGGAATCAGCCACTACTGGATGGCATCCCACATCAACTGGGTCACTGTGACTGGCTGGTCCAAGTGTCCTAGGTCCTGGGATCACTGACAACCCAACTCCCACTGCAGGTGCCGCATCCGCCAGTGGACCCACTGGACCATGCTGATGAAGGATGCTATGTACCTCAGTAGACACAGAAGTCCATGACAGAGAGTGAGCACTCAACCTGAAATAATCGCGCAAAGGAGGGAAGATCCAATGCCCACTCAGCAGGGAGGCAGGCCTTGGCCCACAGCAAGCACAGCTCTGCCATGATGAAGTGAATCACCTCTGGGGAGATCACTTTGGACTTAGCCAGGTTGACCAAGAGGCCCATGTCTCTGCAGGGTAAGATCCCCGGACTGCTCCACAGCCTCCTGGGATGGCCAGGCAATCAGTCTGTTGTCCAGGCAGGGGTATACCCTTGCACTGCCGGAAGGCTGCCAACACTTGATGAAAACCCTGGGTGCAGACAAGAGGCTGAAGGGCATGACCTGGAACTGATAGAGAACTCCTTCTGCACGGAACCAACGGTACCGCCAGTGGGATGGATGAACTGGGATGTGAAAGAATGCACCCTGGAGGTCGAGCGAGCAGAAGCACATGCCTTGCTCCAGGGATGGTATAAACTGGTTCAGAGCAACCATCCTGAACTTGCACTTCCGCATGTACTGATTGAAATCCTGTGACCCAGTATGGGGCCTCAGTCTCCGTCTATTTTGGGATCAGGAAGTACCGGCACACATATCCCTGACTTGCCAGAGCATTTGGATATGGGCTATAGCCCCTTTTGCAAGCAGCTGAGCAACTTCCTCTCTGAGGGCAAACAGCATGTCCTGTGACACTGAGGACTCCCTCAGAGCATGGGATCAGTAAGTTGGGAGTGCCTCAAAATCGAGAGGCAGCCCTCTGCTGACCACCTCGAGAACCCACTTGTCCATAGCAATAATGGACCAGTGTGGTCAAAAGTGGTAAAGCCAACCCCTACAAGGAGCTGGGTCAGGCAATGGGCAGGCATGAGGCAGGCAACCCCCAACCCATCACTGGGCAGCTTTGGAGTGGGCACTGGCTGCTGGGTCTGGAGGGGCACCACTTCACCAACCCCTCTTTTCAGCCCCTGGCCAAATAACTTCGCCTTGGGACACCAAGCTTGGTATTGCCCCTGCTGGTGTAGCTGCTGCCAAGACAGCTGTGGCTGAAAGGACCGAAACTGAAAGGCCGCCTTATTCAGTTTTCTGGGCCTTAGAGACCTTCTGGGACAAAGCTACAGAATCCAAGGAGGCACTTGGCTTCTTAAGCCTCATGAGATGTCCTTCCACCCCAGGCCAAAGAGGCTGATGCCCAGGGGCACTGGGAAATTGCGGAAAAGTTTGGCAGATTTTGAGGGAATTTTGCAGGGGGTTTCGGTACTTGGGTGGACAGTGAAAACACCAATTAATTATGCTTTTCTCTCTACTTATTAATCAAAAAAAAAAAATCAAGTGACTACACAAACAAGACCTGTAGTTCACTGAAATTTTACTGGAAAGACAAGTTAAAAAATATGAAGCCATTCAGTATTGCACAATTAAATAAATGTAAAATTAAAGAAAAATATTAGACATTGTTACTAGCAAACAGTGTATAAAATATATTTCAGTATAATGTAGTGTGGTATAATACATATTATGCAATATTCCTCTCAGGAAAAAGCAGATTCTATAAGCCATACTGGCTACTCAACAATGCATTGTACTCGGGCATGGCACTAAAATGTCTTGTTATATTTCAGCATCAATAAAAGTTTCACATTGTCATCTTTCAGGGTTCTTCTGTTGTCTTTCAGCAGGTCTGTATAGACTGAGAAAGTATGTTCTATGTCAGCTCTGCTGACAGGCAACCAAATATATCTCTTGGCCAATAAAGACAGTGTGCCCAGTGACTGTGATTGAACCCCCCCACCATTCAGCAGTGCTGAAGTCCATAGGAAGCGAGGCAGTTGCTGCCTGGTACACATGCCATTCAAAGTTCGAAATGTCTGCTAATCCTGCAATGTCACAGTGGTAGCATTTTTTCTGTTTCTCCAGTGCTGGTAGCTGTCTCGGGTCAAAGACTTGCACTGCTTTGAACTAATTTATGGATGGATGGTTTTCCATCACATTGTGCAGCTTCTGACTGCTTTCCTGCATCAGCTGCTGAAACATTTCACAACATGCAGTTTTTTCAGTGTCACGGCATAGCAACAACTTCTCAATAGTTTTGGATCTGTGCTCACCAGCTCAGGAACAAAAAATCGAGGAACAGGTGCACATTTTGAAGCCTGCTAAAAATGTTGTGTCCTTGTGGTACTGTTGTGGCTTGCAGCTCTTCAATGAGTTTGCAAAGTTCAGTTGCATGTTCTGTAACAAATGTGGCTTGTGCAGTCAGCGCATTGAGTTTGTTTGCCAACAGTGACATTAGTTGTTTATATGCAGCTGCATCACATGAACAGCTGTTCATAAATTCTGCCAAGACAGGCAGATAGTCCGCAAGATAGGCACATGCCCTCACCCACAAGCACCAACGTGTCAGGACAGCATAAACTGGCATCTTTGCCACCACCCTTCCCTGTTGCAGCATGGGGCTCTGGCAAAAATCTTTTTGACTAAGCCAACCACAGCGTTCAATTCAACCAATATTGTTGGCCAGATTTCCAGGACTAGGTTTAAAAGGTGCGCAAAGCAAGCCACGTGGACAGCACTGGGAAGGATCCCAGACAAAATTGTCTTAAACGCTTTGTACATATAGCTTGCACTATCTGTTGCAACAGCAAAAACTTTGTCAACGTCTACATGATTATCATTTAGGATCCGCAGCAAGGACTGTGCAACTGTGCTGTGATTTACATGGTTTAAAAAGTCGACTCCAATTAGAATTGGCTGCTCCCCCACTTTGTTGAGGGGCTGCGCCAAAACACCAAAAACACTCTGTCCAGAGTTATCTGTGGTTTCATCCAAGACCAGATAAATTTCTGTATCCTCCACTTGGTTACGCACAAATTCTTCATGTTGTGGCCGGAGATCCTGGAGGTATGTCGATCTCAGACGTGAAGGTCCAGGAAGGCAACCACCACGTTTTGTGTACTTGCAAAGAAAATCTTTGAAGCCAGAAGCTTTTTCCAATGGAATGTCTGCTTGAGTAAAGCACTTAAAGTCCAGGATGAACTCCTTCTGGTCCTGTGCAGCTGTGTTAGCACAAGCAAAAGCTGAAGTCAATGCAAGCTGTCGCTGGGGGTGGATGCATTCTTGCCTTTTCTTTATTGCCGCTGCTCTTCATTCAGTATGTCTTTGAGACTTCATGTGAAGGTCGATGGTGTGCTTCTGTATATAATCTATTGTCAGGCAGCAGAACCTGCAGAACAGCTGTCCCCCATCTTCGTAGAGATCCTCCAGAAACAGCTTGGCGTGATCTGCAGCACGTACTGTGTAGGACAGATGCAGTTGCTTGGCTTCTTTGCGGGTCAGACGTGGGCATTTTGCTTGTGGCAGAGAGATGTTTTGTGCTGGTCAAACTGCAAGCACGAATAAATGAAATTTGAATATTAAAAATAGGCGAATGCATACATAGTCTGCTAGCTGAATAACTTTCAGATATGAATAAAAATAAAATGCATAATCTGCCTTTCTGGATGACGGTCACTTAAATGAATACAAGCTCTAGCTAGAGGCAGTAACAGTGTCAGTGGCTCAGTAGGTTGCACACTCGCCGCTGAGGCCAGATGATCAGAAGGCTGCGGGTTCTATCCCCACACCAGGCACTTGGGTTAAATTCCATGAGGGGGATGCTGCACTCCTGAGGTGCAGTCTTTTGGATAAGACGTTAAACCGAGGTTCCGTCTGCCTGTTCTGGTGGTTGTTCAGGTGGATGTTAAAGATCTCATGGCACTTCTGGAAAAGAGTAGGGGAATTTTCCCAGTGTTCCGGCCAAATTTCCCCCATTCACCAAAAATACCACCAACAGCTTAATTAGGTTCAATTTCAGCTGGTTACCATCTGAATCTATTCCCCCACTCCCCATCGCCCATGAAGAATGGACTTCTAGTCTACGTGGGCCTACCAGGTCAAAAACAATTCAATAAATAACAAATGAATCAGTACGGCTGTGGCAAGCTGCTGAAATTACCAAAGTTGCACCTGTGCATAGACAATTTGGAATGACCGGATGTAACTCTTCCATTATTTGGAGTTTTTTCATCAAATTTTCAACATGGCCTTTTTGGGACCCCACCTCATGAAAAGTGCCAGTGTCATTTCGTTCACTTTTTCCGAAAGGTGATTTCGCAGAGTGACCACGCCGTTCTTTGCCACAGGTGCGAAAACACATTTTGGTCAGGATGTGAAAAATTATAGCTGTACTATTAATAAGGAGGTGTGCAATAATGGCAATAGTGAAAATCTGGAGTGAAAATATTAAAGTGGCGAAGCTGAGAGCATGCGTAGAAACTGCGCAATGCATGTTCATCATTTTAAGGGAATATTGTCACCAAATTTGCAACATGGGCTTTTTGGGACCCCACCTCATTAACAGTGGCACTGTCGTTTTGTTTTTCGGTCCCAAAAGGTAATTCCACACAGTGACTGCAAAATCACCTTTCAGGACAGAGTAACAAAATAACATTGGCAGTGTTCAAGAGGTGGGGTCCAAAGAACCCCATGTTGAAAATTTTGGGCCAAAATTCCTAAAAATGTCTGATATATCGAGACAAGTTGAAAAGCCCACTGAGTGCCATGATACGGCGCTTACTTTGATTCTTCAGTCTGCGGTACGGCTTTGAGGAGTGCATACATGTCTCTGTCCAGAGAAGATGACACTGCCAACCTCCGGAGATAAGTATGGGGTAATTGGGGTGTGGAGGGAGGTAGGATGGGGGGAAGGGGACTGGGGCGATGACGAGGAACCGTTTTCTTTTTTTTTACAGGTCAAAAAAGATGTTGGGGGACTGTTTATTTACAGAGAAAAACAAATGTGGGCACACTGGGGTGGGCTCTTAGTGTGCCACATGAGTTGGGAGTGGGTACGTGATGCCGACATGGGGATTGGACACCCCAATGTCAGCGCGGGAGGGAAACAAATAAAAACATACATTGGGGCACACTAAGGTGGGCTCCCAGTGTGTCGCATGAGTTCGGGGGGGGGTGGGTTAAATGATGACAACATGGCGAGGACAGGAGCAGAGGGAGGGTGCGTGAAGCATGCCATCCGGTGTATACATGCAGAAAAAATAGTTCTGTGCCAGCCTGCTCATCTGCCCCTCTACCCACCATTAACTGAGGCCAGAACATTTTTTTTTCTGCATGTGTGCCAGTCCACCAGGCCCGACCCTCCACTGACCATCAACAACAAGCGACAGGAGCTTGGCATGGACCAGGCGTACTGCTATACATGCAGAAAAAAATTGTTCTGTGTCAGCCTGCTTGTCTGCCCCTCTACCTACCATCACCTGAGACCAGAACAATTTTTTTTCTGCATGTGTGCCAGTCTGCCAGGCCCGACCCTCCACTGACCATCAACAGCAAGCAATAGGAGCTTGGCACGGACCGAGTTCTGTGCCAGATTGCTCATTCGCCCCTCTACCCACCTTCACCTGAGGCCAGAACAATTTTTTTTCTGCATGTGTGCTAGTCCGCCAGGCCCGACCCTCCACTGACCATCAACAACAAGCGACAGGAACTTGGCACGGACCAGGCGGACTGCTATACATGCAGAAAACAATTGTTCTGTGCCAGCCTGCTCGTCCGCCCCTCTACCCACCATCACCTGAGGAAAGAACAATTTTTTTTTCTGCATGTGTGCCAGTCCGCCAGGCCCGACCCTCCATCGACCAGAAACAACAGAGGAGCAAGGGATAGTCTTGGGAGACTGGCATACATGTTTAAAGCACCAGAAAGACAGCATATACTTAGTCTGCAAACAATGCCAACAATACCCACTGCACCCCACCCCCATCCATCCCAAACTAGCCAGTAAAACAGTAACTTACCTGAGAGACGCAGGCAGGCAGGCACTTCAGTTCTCCTCAGGTGACATGATTCAGGCTAGGCAGGATTTCAGTTGTCCCTCTCAAGATGCAGGCAGGGCAGCAGATGGCACAGTCAGAGCGGGCAAGTAGGGAAAGCAGGCAGGACAGATCACATTTTTTAATTTTTATTTTGAGGCTCTAAAAACAAGTCCTCCTGAGTCCTGGTTTCACTGCCAAGAGGTAGTCAACAAGTGAGGACCTGAAGTGCAAATGCACCTCCTTTTGCAGAGTTGGAGACTCCCACTGTCCCACTATCCCACTGTGGCGGTTCTTGTGCTTCAACTTTGCAGTCTCAGGGCTCAGGTCCGATTTCACTGCAGCTCCTCTCGTGGCTTCCTGCTTTCACATTGGTCGCGGGGCTCCATTCGCTTTCACCAATCGGTCGGGTGGGGGGTTAGACGCTCGCTTCTGCATCGGTGAGTCTGGTCTTCTCTCCGCTTCTCTCCAGGTGGATGTTACCTGTCCCCCCACAGTCCGCTGCATTTGAAAGGCTTAGGCAGACCTGTTGGGAGGGGGGGCACAAAGCAGAGAAAGAGCGCAAAAGTACTCAAAGAACTGGGAGCTTATGACAGGCAGTATTCCGCCCCCATTATGACATCACAGAGGGGGCGGAACAGCCTTACTGGTGGGGGGATGGAGTTAAGACAAGCCCTGGATGCTGGAACAACATGGGGAAACAAAGAATGCCACATATTTTTAGAATTACAAGACATCCACAAAAAAGCAAACAATATAGCAGGCAATATCGCAGTTCACAGAGGGAGAACCTAAACCATGGAAAACGCGTGAAATTAGCGCCCGCGATTTTCCAGCCCTCCTGCTGATGCCCAAGAAATGGACATCATCTAGCTTGTACTGAGTGTCTGCTGTAAAAGTGGACAGCCTCAGCCAGGCCATACAATGCATTGTGATGGCCGCTGCCATGGCACGGGCACAGGAGTTTCCCATGTCTAAGGTTATCTGAAGCTGGTGTTTAGCCAGTGCTGGACTCTGGGCTCTGTCAACTTATCCGGTAACTGCTTGTCGTAAGGAAGGTGAGGGACGACATCATCAAGCACTCCCAGCAAGGAGTGACCAAAGTTGGCCACCATTATCGTGCAGCTCGCCTGATAGACAGAGGGAGGGAGGAGAAAGTGAGACCTTCCTGGCCAAAAGGTCCAGCTTCTTCATCTCCTTGTCGGAGGGTTTGTCCACATTGTCAATCACAAGAGTGCGATGTGCTTATTTATGGAATTCATATGAAGAGAAGAGAGAAAGAAAGAAGTGCCTTAGCTGGGACCTGAACTCAGGCCACCCAGAATACCGTTCCGATTATGCTACCACCTGCTGCGCCACCATGGCAGCTGGAAATTGGGATGCACCAAAACACCTTACTCTTTTCTCTAATGCACAATCTGATGCTGCACAGATAATTACATTTTCAATTGTAAGAGTGCGGTGTGCCTATTTATGGAACTCACAAAAACAGGAGAGAGAGAAAGAAATAAGTGCATTAGCTGGGATTTGAACCCAGGCCACCCAGCAAACCATTCCAGTTGCACTACCAGCTGTGCCACCAAGGCAACTGGAAACTGAGATGTCCCATGGCACCTTACTCTTTCTCTAATGCACAACCTGGTGTTGCATAGATAATTACATTTTCAATCACAAGAGTGTCGAGTGCATATTTATGGAACTCATACAAACGGACTAGAGAAAGTAAGTGGGTGGGTTTGTCCACATCCTTATGGTTTCCGGACTTCCGGAAAGCTGAGTCAGGGGGTACGAAGTCCTTTTCTGAACAAGCTCCAAAGGAACAGATACGGACTCCAAAATGAGTTGAAGTAGAACCCTGAATGACACTGGCCCATGGTTGGTAGTCAGCCCCTCGACTGACACATGGTCGAAGGTATGCATCCTCGAAGATTGCAGGTAACAGCCATCAGAGTCATCTGAGGACTCCTCATAAACAGCCTTCAACCATTTGCTGCCATAGACCACCTTAGAGTCATCCGACTGGGTGATTTCCACTGACATCTGGCCTGGCAAGCCAGTCACAGCACGGGAGTCCTTTCTCAGGGCTCCCACACCAAAGGTTGTGGTGGAGGCAGTTCCACCCACAAGGGTGGAGAGACATGTTTGGGGACAACTGTCTAGGGTGGAGCGGTGTGGGCTTGACTGGTGCTGAACAGTCAACCACAGGGGTCAGGGCTAGAGCCCTATGTTGCCCCGCCATGGCCAACCACTGCAGAAGACTTCCTCACAGTGTCATCACATGCAACGGCAGAGCCTCTCCTCATGCAAGAAAGTTGAGGAATATTGACAGGGATGCCTCCCAGTCAAGCAAGACCAGGAGCGTGAGCAGCACCTCAACTTAGATCTTCATCTTGACTGTCAACCCAAGCTCTGATACAGAAGTGAAGCCAATGGGAGGTGCAGTATAAATGTCGTGCACTGGCTTTGGTGGAAGGACCTCCAGTGGAGGCTGTTCATGAGTGCAGCCGGTCAGAGACACTGACCATTCCAAGTCCTCCTGGGTGAAGACTGGGAACACCAAAGTCTAGGAGATCAACCTCCTCCGACAACTGGCCGATGTGGTTCAGAAATATGTCAACTGCCTGAATGGCAGGTATTATGTTCAGCAAGCCTGACTGAGATGTGCAAGGAGGATTTCAAAACACTTTGTAAAAATTCAAAGTGCTGAGGAAAGTCCAAAGGGAAGCACTCTGAACAGGTAATCCCCCCTACCCCCAAAAAAACACAGAACCACAGGTACTTGTAAAGTCCATGGTTTATCCGTATGTGCTGGTATGCAGTTTGCATGTCCAATGAGACTAGTCAATCCTGGAGCTTTTAGCAGGGATGGAGAGACTCCAGAAGACCATCTTGAACTTTTTTTCAATCCATGTATTTGTTCACCTTCATGAAATCGAGAGTGGGGCGCATGCCCTTATATTTCTTGGTTACAAGGAAATACTGGGAGAGGAAGAGGGTTTTTTTCTCTCTCTCCTGATTGATACCACCTCCACTGACCTGTTGAGTAAGAGGCCTGCAATTTCTTGAGTTAACAGCTCTGACATGTGGGCTTAAAGTGGGAATCGTTTCCCTGGAGGTTTGCCTTGAGGATTTTCTAGCAATTCCAGGAAGCACCCCTTCCCTCTTGGATAATCCTTAAAACCCATTTGTCTGTCATGATGGCTTCCAACTGACGAAAGTACTGGATTAGCCACTGCTCCTCCTCCACAACCATCACCACCGGTGAGGAGTGATCCACCTCACGCAATTGAGGCAGACGTGGGGCTTGAAACTCAAAGGGTGGCGCTCTGTGTGCCTGGGCTTTCTTCTGCTGCTGAGCAGGATGGCGCTTCTGTTGTCAGTATCCTCCTCAGTCTCTACCACAAAAGGAATCACTGTTGTAGCAGAAGCCACAACCTTTGCCCCTGCTGTGGGTAGACACTTTAAGGGTCGACCGCCTATCATCCGAATCTTTGTTTTTTTTTTGCTATAAAGATATCATTTGAATCTTTAAGGGCTTCTTTCACCTGCTGTCCAAAGAGGTAAGTGTTATGCTCTGTTGATAGACATTAGAGGCAAACCCATCAGAATACACCCAGAACTGCCTCCAAATGCAAATCCCTGCAGCTGCACAGTGAGCTGCTTCATTAGAGGAATCAATGGATGCCTTTAACTGGTGATCATTAGGTTGAATCCTCTGAGTGACCATCACCAAGAGCTCTTGTTTTGAATCAGTCTGGCTGCTGGCAAGCTCTCTGCAATGCATTTGAGCTTGGTATACAACTTACACTCAACCTCAAAATGTGGGCATGATAGCTTGCTATTCTGAGGCCCAAAGTAGCTTAAGCAAATACCAGTTTTCCTATAATGTCAGTCTTGCATGACATTTAGTGGGTTGCGCAGTGACTTTCTTTGGGGATAAAGTCCTGTCATTTTCTGCCATAATCACAACAGCATCCACTATAGTCTGAGAATAGTATACAGGCTTTGTCCTGGGAGCCAAACACTTTTTATCCAACTGCCAGCCTCCTCCTAGCCACCTCCATGAGGGTCTCCACAACAGACTGGATTGGCTGGACTAGGGACACTGGCAAATCAGGCACATTCAAAAATCTGAACTGTAATCGCCTAGCTGGGTCAACAGGCACTGTCCAAAATCTCAAAGTTCTGTGTGAGATTTTGAACAGTGCTTGAAATGAGAGCTATTCCTGTCAAGTCTTGTCCGGGGCTAGGTCAGGCAGTTCAGGCACCAGGAGATCCTCATCACCAGTCACTGCCTAGGATTAAATCTGGATTATATTTGTCGTCATCCTTATCTGGAGACAGAGGTACAAATGACCATTTCAACAACCGGTGCCATAGATGGCACTGGCATCGTGATGGGCACAGAGGAAGCCAATCTTGGCACCCTGTGTGGCACAGTATGCAGCACCACGGCCACAGGTGACACCAACAGTGGTTCTGGCCATAGCACTGAATGTGAAGTCAGCACTGCTGGTAGCTCCAACAATGGCAATGACCCCAAGGCAGATCTCGATGTTACTGGGACCATCAGTAGCACTTCATGCAGTGACACTGAAGGCCTTAGCACCTCAGCTGGAGTTAGCTTCACAGAGGTTCACTATGTAGATGGAAGCACTGGTATAGACCACAATGGCAAAGGATCGACTGGGGCCGTCATTGGTAAAACAGCACCTCTGTTTCTAAAAGGGCCCTTTGAAGATAGCTGCTCCACAGTGACTGCACTGCACCACTCCCAACATTCCTGTTGCTACACTCACTATGATACCGGAAAAGAACTTTGTGCCCTTACTCCAGACAGGGTGTTCCTAGATTTCCCTTTTTTGTTTAGTTTATCCCTTTGTTCCTTGACCTTAAATAAAGTTTTTTGCAGTTAAAAACTTTGTTGAGGAGCCAGCTGTCAACCAAGACGATGAAGAGAGCTCTGCCTGCTACAATCTTCAAATCTCAAAAATCAAATTCTAAATAAACAAAACGGGGGGTTTTATGCTCCCTGTTGTATAAAGAGAACACAGCTGAATTTTCCAATTCTCAGCTGCAAGAAAAATGGGCAGAAATACCCGAGGTGGCAGCCAAAAAGAAAATCAACTCAAGCAACCGCAGCAAACGAGGGACGAAGGGCCATCAACGTCTGCTTTGAGTGAGGGAGCAACACAGCCCACCAATGTGGCACTTCTCAAACCAATCCAGGCCATGGACTTAAAGGTAGAGTCTCTGGTATCCAAATTTACAATAATGGAGGTTAACGTTGCAGGAATTGAAATGGAGACAAAAGCGACTATGGACATAGCCAACAAGGCTTTGATAACTGCATCAGGTCTCATCAAAGAAAACACGCTCCTTAGGCAACAGCTGGAGCATCTAGAGAATCTGGCCAGAGCCATGAATATAAGTGTGGTCGGTATGCCTGAGGGGGCAGAAGCAGAAATGCAACTAAAATCCTTTTTACAGGGGTGGCTCATAGACCGGCTACAGATAACAGAGATCGCAGTCAAAAAAGCTTATAGGGTAACCCCTCTCAGACATCTGGGAGACAATCCACCTCCAAGAACCATAATGGTGGTTCTTGCAGATTCAAGTGAACAGGATGACCTCTTGCAAGCGGCTCATAGAGCTGAATTGTTGGAATATCAAGGACAACCAGTACGACTGTTTCCCAATCTGAGCTACTCCATGTGGTGCAAGCGCAAAGCATTTGATGGTGTCCAGTCACAGCTCAGAGCCCTAGGAATCCAACACTCGATGCTGATGCCAGCCAAGTTGAAAATTTGTTATGGGGGTAAAACCTATATTCACACCGATCCTCAAGCAGTTGGTAAAATGGCAGCAAAATTGCGAGCTGAATTTGAAAAGCGCCAGGAAGAATAAGATTTTGCATCAGAGGAGGATTGAAACTAAGGACTGTTGGACTTTTAAGGAGGGGTGAGGAAAATAAAGACTGCAGTCCGTAACGTTTAGATACTTCATTGGGTTAAAACCTCGTTTTTTGGATATTACTGCTTAATGGTTGGTAGAGGTATATTTAAAGGGTTAGAAAACCTCTTTCCTTTTGTGCAACCTGCTTTTTAACAAAATGGCCTCCCGGTTAACAGACCCTCGTGGAGTTCCTACATATTTGTGACTGTGCCATGGTACTATTCCCGCCATACAATGGAGACTGCGCGAGTAACCATGCTCGCAAGAGGAGACTGCAAATCTGAGGTAATATAGGACATTGGGCAAGTCAATTGCTCTATAAAACGGACAATAGTGTGTTTATCAAACATTTGGCTTATGACTGTTTCAGCTGTTTATTCAGAGAAAGTTTTAGACAAGGTGTAGTTTAAATAGTAGCATAAGGGAGGTTTGTCTGACTGTTAAGTTGGCAGTATTAAAGTTCTCTTCCAGGGGTCCCCATCTCCTTCTAATTTGTGGAAATTAGAGAACATTAATCCCACAGAAGTGGGTAGTAAAAACATTTTTCCTTTTATACTAGAGTTTTCATTAGCATAATGATGTTCTTGTTCTTGGCAAGTAATGGCAACGTGTTAAAAATTGTAGGGTATTGTATTGAACTTAAAGGAATACCCCCAAATTGATGTAACTTAATCTGAAGCCAATTAGACTCCTTATGATGATTTGTATATGACTGTACTATTGAGCGTAAGTCATTACATGTGTATTGATTTTAGATGGAACAGCTTGTATTTAACTTCAAGCAATAAAAATTTAATCACAAAAAAAAAAAACTTTATTAGTTTTCCATAATAAACATACATTGCACAAAGCAAGATAAACATCCAGGAATGCAACAACAAGTTTTCCCCTTTTTGCTTTTACTAAGAATGTTTCTTACTTTCCTCTTTTTTTTTCTTTTTTTTAAATTTAGTATGCTTTTTGACCCTCAATCCTCAGCCGGCCCCCACTGGCCTGCTTCTGACCCCCTGAGCCCATCACCATCATCTCTGGGACTTACCATCCCCACTGCACAGTGCCCACAGACTGTCCCACTGTGGTGGGGCCCTCAGGACACCCCATTAATTCCGGGAGGAGCTGGGTATGGAATGTTGCAGCAGGCAGTCCAGTATACAGGGTAGGGCCTGAGAGGAAGCGAGGAGTCATCCTGCCCAGTATCAGCATTTTTTTTCCCTGCCGTTTTTCATCCTCCTCTGCAGGCACCTCGGCCAGCTAGGAATGACAGGGACATATGCAGCCGCGTGCTTTGCAGCCCCACAATGCCCACCCTCCCATGCCGTGTCTCCGCTGTCAGACCACCCAAGTGATGTCACAGCAGAGGTAACAACCTGCCCTCCGCCAGAGAACAGCACACCACAGAACACTCTCCCCCAAGCTGACCGCCCAAAAGACCTGGGTCCATTCTCGAACCGGGTTGCCGGTGTGGCAGCAGGTAAGGCAGTGGATGCCTTATCCCCTCCATGCCACCAGGCCGGATAGCTTTCCTCTTTTTTGTTTTGCTTATCCCTTTGTTACTTGACCCTAGAAAGTGTGTTTGAAGTTTTTCCCTCTAGCTTCTCCCCCCCCTTCTTTTTTACCCTTACCCTAGATAGGGTGGTATACCTATTTCCACTTAATAGGTGCTCTACATTTCTGCAATCCCTTACTCAGGCAGCAACAAGTATACAGGTACTCCACCTTACGTCAGTAGAATGGCAGCGTTCTCCAATGCCTGCTGTAGCCTAAGATGCTAATTCCCTGCTCTGTTCAACTCACTCTATGGAACATGACTGTGAATGGGACACATCAGGAGTACCTTGTTTGTAAGCCTGATTTTCGTCTTCCTGCCACTCCCCAACTGGCTGTTTCAGTGGCGGTCCCGCCTTAAAACAGCTGACTTCCTAGAAAACAGCCCAAAAACTCCCCCACTCAGAAACACCTCAAAAACGCTGCAGTTTTAGTTTGCTACTTGCCACCAGTTAGGCACTTCCCTCCTGTTTCTGAGCTAAGTTATAACTAGGTTATGGTCCCACATGGGAACCGGCATATGGACCAGTGGATGGATATAGGCAGGGTTTTTGCCTAGTGTACTTACCCGGTCATCAAAAGCAAACAAATAAATCAATATGCAGGATCCCTTTCAGGAATCTGTGGGATACCTGAAGGTGTGCTACTGCCTTGCCCTCTATCAGGGTATGAAAGACTGAAACAGATGCTAACAGCACCTTCACAGATGAGTACTGAAAACCAGAGTCCAATGACTGGCGCAATGGTAGTGCAACTGCTCATGACGTCAACAGCCTGGGTTCAGAAGCAAGCCCAGGCATTGGAGGGTCGGCCGGGGGAAGGGGGGAAGAGAGACTGCTGGTGCCTGCATGACCCCTAGCGGAGAGGCTGGGGGTCTAACAGCCAGAGCTCGCTGCGCTTAAGAGGTGTGACAGACACATGGTGTTCTTATGCTCCAGCATCACTGAACGTCATGTCTCTCCTACAACACATTCAAAAAAAATGCCAGTCAAGCAAGATGCCTCCCGTGTCGCTCCAACTCTGCACGAACTGACCTGTGGCATCCTATGGGGTAAGAGGGGTGGCCCCAGAAGCCCCACCCTGAGGAGTAAGCTGGGGAGGGTCAGCAACCAGGAACCTTGACAGGGTCCGGGAGGGTGTAGAACTGAAGGGAAGCCACCCTGTCCCCAACCCCCAAAAAAGAAAAGAATCCAATATGGATAGGTGGTGACCAATTATGTGTCTCACTGGACACATAAAAGGAGCCAGGGAATGAATGACACACCATTTACTGAAACATTTCCATTTTTGAGAACATTTGCTCCTAGTATATGGCTTTTGAGATTCAAGTAGAACATCTGTAACTTCAGGAGAAACTACAAAGCAGGAGAGTACTATATTCTCAGGAGCCTAGCATGAATATGCAGAAATCGCAGATCTGGATGCGTCAGAGAGCCCTACTCCTGTCTATAGAGGTAGCGGAACCACTGCTGTTGGTTGCCTTTTTTTTTTTTTTCTTTTAATTATTATTTTAAAATGTAATGATCAGGTAACAAGCATGGGGCCACATGGCCCTTTTACGGGCTTGACCCAAGTACATATACACAACATGCTACCGTATCAATGAGAGTATTATTATATATAGTCCAATAAAGCATTCACATCAAACTAAAAAGTTAAGCATTTTACAATGTATACTAAACATACACTGAACATACTCGCATATCAGGGACAATATTATCATACACAGTTCACTAAAACATTCATATCAAGTTAGACAGTTCAACATTTTACACGTTTCAAAAAGCTCAAAGGCTAAAACAGTATTAAAAAATTGGCTTTTCATTTCCTGTTCTCTGACTGGCTGGTACCCATCCTGTGGGGAATTAACTTTCAACAGAGACCAGGAAATACAAAGTATCAGCCTGCCATGCCACAATTGGTATCCTTGTACCAGTTTGGAATGGAAAATTCAGTAACCGCCATTTTTTTCCACATGGTAAGCAGGACAACCAAGCGAGCCCCCTCAGCTGAAGTGTAGTGCAAGTTAAAAAAAAAAAAAAAAAAAGAGTCTCAGGCACCCAAATTTCAGAGTCAGATTGGCAACATAGGTTGAAGTGGGGTTGGAAAGTAACCTCATCTCCCAACTGGAGAGAGTTCTTTTGGAAAATCCCAGTTAGGTTCTTTAGAGTTCCCACACTAACAAGACACTACACAGTCGGAGCTAGCGATACCTGTTGGAGAAAGTGTGGGCAAACAGGAAACCACTGGCACATCTTCTGGGAATACCCAAAGTTACAAGGATTTTGAGGAGAGATTCAGGCTGCATAACCCATATAGTGGGGGTAGATATTCCCCTATCAGGAGAAGAATGGGTCCAGGATATCCCTACTGTGATGCATTTGAGGGGGGAAACTAGGACGATAACCCTGACCCTTGTAGCAGTTACCCTGAAATGCGTCACAGGAAACTGGCTCACAGTGAAACCCCCTACCCTGGCCGAATGGGTCAGAAGGATGAGGGAGGTAGTCCTGATGGAATCTACTGCAGCCAAATTAAGACTCAACTCCAGAAAACACACTGAAAGATGGAAAGGATGGGAGTCCTGGATACAAGCATATATGGATTCACAATAAATGAGGGGGAGTTGGGAAAGACATGATACCCAGCTGGAAAAGGCGAAATCCTTGAAAGGTACCCTATTTCTTGGGGGTGTTCTCCTGCTGGGAGAGGAGGGACGGAGGACTGAATACTCTAAAGATAATGCTGTAAGGGATGGGGTGGGGGTAATAATGCAGCTCCTTGAGCCATGTTGGTGAGGCCCACAATATAAGGGGAGAAGTTTATTAGTTCTTTTCTGGTTGTTTTTCAATAATGTCCCCCCAGTTAGTGAGATGACAGAAGAGAGAGATGTCAAAAAAGCTTTTATGTTTTCCTTTTTTTTTTTAATTCCAGAAGCTTGACTAGAGTACAAGGCATATAGTGGCATATATACGTAGTTTAATGTTTGGGGGTTTCCTCCCTAAAATTAAGAATGCCTCTCAGTTATAATTGCTAATTGGAAAATTCTGTTACCATATACCCTGAAAGCTCTTTAGCAATGAGGTGCTGTTCACTCTGTATGTCAATGTCTGAACGTATTAATGAAGCAGAGTTTCAAAAAAATACAAAAAACAAGACAGTCTGTAGCAGAAATCATACACACTGTATTTTTCTCACGTAAAATAAAAATGACAGCATGTTAAGCAGATCTACTTGCACCCCCCCCCTTCAAGCCGCCAGCCCGTTTTACAGTCGCAAGCCAGCAGCATGTCTGTATCTGTGGTACAGGAAATCATGAATGCACCGCTGCTGTCGTCCTACACATGCTACTACACCATTGTACTCACTCTCTATCTGAACTCAAACAATCTCCTCATTACCTCTACAAGAGTTACCGCCACAACACAAACTATGAGATCCCACTCTCCAGGTCCTGTTAAAGAAACAAAACCAACAAAAAAAAATGCAACCTGCAGTCTCTGACATATCACTGTTCCCCCTTTCACTGACTGACAATGCTCCATCATCACGCTCCAACCGCTGTCACCGTACAATAAGAAAAAATTACTTACCGTAGTAATCTTTCTTCCAAGGGATCCTTTAGCATCCGCTATAGTTACTGATGCTAAAGGACTCCTGGGGTAAGAACGGTGGTATTCCTTTCAGGCCAGCATTAAGGAAACTAAGCTGAAATTTACAGAGCAGTAGCTGACAACAGTCAAAGAAAGACAGCACTTTATGAAATTGGGGGGGGAAAAAACAAAACAGAAAAAAAAACAAAAAAAAAACCAGTGCACTAAAGCTCCCTTCACAATACAACTCTGAAACAGCACAGTGCCCTCTACTGGGAAGTATACTAGCAAAAGGACTACTTTATCAACAGAACAACTTTATGCTCATTTTAGCAATTTTGTAACTTTTTTATTTTATGAATCCTGCACAAAAATGCAACATGTAGCCCATTTTCTAAGTGCAATAATACCCAACAGGGTGGGCGATATTGAGCAATACTGGACCTTACAGGGGCTATAAGGCCCTCTGCCTGCCCCTGGGAGGTCCAATACTGCCCACCATGTCGGGTGTTGTTGCTTACTTTATGAACAACTACACAGAGTTTCAGTTATTAAAGAGCACTTTTCCCAATATTTTCAATACAAAAAACATTAAACAGGGAGCCCCCTTACCTCATCAGGAGCTCCTCCAGGCTATTTTCAGTTTTTTTTGTTATATAGACCCCAAAGGAAGAGAAGGGATTGTAATTTGCCCTAGAGGGGATGGCCATACAATCCCTGTCCACCTTCTGATTCTCAGTTCCGCCCCAACGTTTTGAATTCAGAATTGCAGCCCGTAAGCCTAAAAGCCAATTTTTTTCTTCAGAGATGCTTGATGTTTCCCCTTCGATGGCACAGCTAAGATTGGAGAGTTGCTGCTGTCCAGAATCATCATGTACCCAACATTCTAAAGCTTTGACTGTGCCATTTCCCCTAGTAGGCGTGCACAATACCCAGCTGTAATAAACACCTAGTGAGAATGTGTAATGCTACAGAAGTAGCAGTAAAGAAATAGAACTGCACGATCTCAGGCTGAATCATTCGTATTTTACTTCATGAACTGCTTGTTAGGCCAGGGAGGGGTGGGGGTGCTGGGACACAAGCTGCCACACAACGTGCACCACTGCCAAACACGCTACACAGTGAAGCCGACTCCGACTTCCCAACTCGGGGATTCACCCTGGGTGGACATACAGTTCACTGTATGTTACACCACTGGCTACTTCCCCTAAAAATAAAAAAAAATCCTCTCCTCCTCCTCCTATCTGATTTAATAAAGCATAGCAGAATGTAATTATTTACATGGACATCTTATTTATTCTTGTCCAATTTTGCTTCAGATTGTTCAGGATTGCCAAGGTCTTGTTTGATTTTATGAATCAAGTTACCTGCTTCTACAGAATAACTAGGATTTACCCGAGTAAATCACTAGGGATCCTGTGGGGTATTGCAGGGCATGTGCCACTCCCAACGACCACAGGTGCGTGCTTATCTTTATCAATACTGAACTTGTGCATAACTCTCATGCACAAATTCAATATCGATAGAGATGATCAGCTCAACATACAGCGCTCATCTTAGTCAGTATAAGGCTCCCATAGTGTTTCTTTACCGTGGGCAAGTTATCTCACTTCAATTACATCACTGCAATGCATGTACATCCCAGTCACATGGTCCGATCAGGAGGGGCTCCTAAAAGTGTTCCTCACTGTGGGAAACATAAAAAACGTGCCCAAAAAGGTATAAAACACACTATTTCAACAGAACTAATTGCAGTATTGAAAAGTTCTCCTTTTTGGCTACAAATACATGGGAGGGTTTTAGGAATGGTGAAAGCAGTAAAACCAACAGGTTCAGTTATCACTTATTTGGGGGGCTCAGCAGCAAGATGGCCGCGGTGCTGCTCCGTGCTTTATCGGGTGTTCGGACTGTGTTTACCGTTGCTAATGGCATTTTTTTTTTTCAAAATATGTGTTGTCCACTGAAATTCTTACTATAATTCAGAACTTATCAGTAGATAGTGAAGATCTGTATAAAGATACAGCGCTGACGCTGGTTAATAATGCTGTTGGCCTGTTTGCATCTCAACAGATGCACCTCTGTGTTGTGGCTGATTCGCAGAGTTGCTGTTGTGTTCCGATATCTGTTAGCGTCCTCAGATTACCAGGCAGTAGCAAATGGATGTCTCAATCACCCTTTTATTTCTAATTTGGAACCGAGTTGCCCCCCCTCCCCCGACAGGGAAAGAAGGAGGTCGGGACCATGGCTGCACTTAATGTGCCGATGGGCTCGCACTGCCTTTTAAAAGGTTTGCAGTTGTTGCCTGGAACGGGGGAGGGTCTCAGTGTTTAACTTAATGTTCTTAAATTTGCTGCACTCAGTGGAGCAATTCTGTTTAATTCCTCAGGTGAGCATGGTCGATTGAAGCTGGAGGACTGTGAACTGAGACTGACCGAGGTGGAATCCTGGGACCTGGGGAGATGCTGACTTTCCACTAGAGAGGGGAGGGCAGAGGACGGGAGACCTTTGGAGCAAGGGAGAGATGGAAGTGCCCTTCAGAATAATTACTGGACTCCCGGAGAAGGGAAGTCAATTCCCAAGCAAGCAGCCATTGATTTTATGGCCTGTTCAACTAACAGTGGATGTGAATGCTTTTGGTTGTGGGTGTCTCATGATGAGTGATTATACACAATCTTCTTGCCCACAGGTAAACACTTTTTTCCAAAGCACTTGCTGGGTGGTACAACACAGACAGATTTTCTAAAGTGCCTGTTGTAATCCTAAAGATATCTACTCTGTCAGCGTGGCTCAGTTGGTAGCACATCCGCCTCTGGACCAGAAGGTCATGGGTTCTCATCCCACACCGGGATTGGACTTTCACCTAAAAATCGCTGGCATCCGAGTGCAGTATTGGGGAGTGCTGTACTGCTGGGGTGTGCCGTCCTTCGGATGAGACGTTAAACCGAGGTCCCTTCTACCCATCCTGGTGTTGTCCTGGTGGGTGTCCAGGTGGAAGTAAAAGAACCCAGGGCACTCTTCGCAAAGAGTAGGGAACATTCCCGGTGTCCTGGCCAACATTCCCCTTCCCATAAACCGGTTCATGCAATTATCCAGGCTGTGTGTGGGTGATGATGTGCAATATGGCCGCCACCACACATTCAGTGACTTCACTACCACTCTAGCATTGCTTGTAAAGCGCTTTGGATGTATGAAAAGCGGTATATAAATGCTGATTCTTCTTCTTCTTCTCTCAAACTGAAGGAGACAATGGCCCAGATATTCAGACTGCGCCAGGCTATGGCGCAAGCCTGAGCACAGTGCAACCTGGCTGCGCAGGGATGTTGACTGGGCGATATTCAATGGAGCTGCGCCATGGCACAGCATCGTTGAGTATCGCACCCTGGCCACCCGCATGGCGCAGTGGCACTGTGCCAGCGCAAGTGGCCAGAGTGGAGCAGGGGGATGCGCTAGTGCAAGTTCCATTGCACTATGCGCAACAACAGCGATATTCAAAAGTGCACAAGCAAATGGGGCCATAATGTATGCCAGATGCAAATGGGGCCATTTGCATGTCATTATGGCCCCATTTGCTGCAGGTGCGCCGATCCCCTGTGATTTGCGCCTGGCGCCCTGCCAGGCAGCAGCCGTCAGGGGACCGATGCCCCTGGCACAGCACGGCAATGTGCCCTACAGCCCGATCGCAGGAAGCAAAGTAAAAATAAATCAAGTCCTATATCCCTGGTGGTCCAGTGGACCACTCGCCTTCGATCGCGGGCATCTGTAATAAAAATAATGTCCTTTTGCGGTCCAGTGGTGCCGTTCGTATCGCCGGGTATTTGTACAATAAACACATCCATATTCGGGGTCCAGTGATCCGCTGCCTGATCATGGGCATTCACAGTCGAAGTTTGTTTGGTGGTTCAGTGATCGCTGCAGTTTATCGGCTTATTGAAGAATGAAGTCTGATATCCCGGTGGTCCAGGCCATTTCTCCACTGGCCCCACCGCCCTCCGGGTCAGCGCACTTACTGCCTCGTCGAGCCACCTCTTGTTGACAGGTAGCCAATGGGCGCAGTCGATATTGCATATATATTCCAGATATGTGAATGGACCATATCTGACTGTGTAGTACGGATGGTTGTACGCCCATTGGCTACACTGTGACCATGCGCTACAGCCCTACCTACAGTGTCAGTCGGCGGGTGGCAGGCGGGAGGGTGCTGCCGCCTCGCCGCTGACCGGGGAGGCGGTGGGGCCCAGTGTGGTGGGAGGGGTACCGCTGGACCACCAGGGATATTGACTTCATTTCTTTTAATGCAAATGCCCGTGATCGGGCTGTGAGCGGTCCACTGGACCACCAGGGATATTGGACTTCATTTCTTTTAATACAAATGCCCGCGATCAGGCTGCGAGTGGTCCACTGGACCACCAGGGAGATAGAACGTTATTCTATTTTTACTAATGCCCGCGATCGGGCTGACAGCGGTCCACTGGACCACCAGGGAGATAGGAAGTTATTTTATTTTTACTAATGCCCGCGATCTGGCCGACAGTGGTCCACTGGACCACCAAGGAGATAGGATGCTATTATTTTGAACAGATGCCCATGATTGGGCATGGGGGTGCGCCGCCACGGAGGTGCAGCCGGAGCCCGTGTGGCCACCCACAGGTGGCAGATGCCGTGTTGCACCTCTGCAATATGGCAGCTCACCTGTGGGTGGCCAGCCATTTTTTTTTTTTGGCTCACCTGTGGTAGGTGCAAGTAGGGTTGCGAGTGTGCGTGGACTCCAGCACATCCCAGGCTGAATATCAGGATGTCGCGAGTATGCATGGGACACGCCCCACCTGCACATACGTACAATCTTGCTCTTGGCGCGTCGATTCATGCCAGGCACAACTCGCTTGAATATCGCCAGGGCACATCAGTCGGCTGCGCCATGCGCAACCCTTTTGAATATCTGGGCCAATGTTCCTTGGATTTTGACTTCACGCTGGATAAACTGTGATTTTGGGGCTGACATGTTCATATATTCTTTAGAGCATGTCTGTGCCTCATTAATCTCATTAAGAAACGTTCAATTCATTAGCACTACATGATCTAAATTTATTACTTTTAGGCACAAGACAACTCAAGGGACAAAGATTTAGACCCAGATTTTAGTTTTATATTGTTTAGGATATTATTGAACGAAAACGATTTCCCTTCAGTCATAGTCTTCAATGTTAATCATCTATTGGCTGGAACAGCCTGAACTCTTATTTTTATTTTTTGTGTTTTTAATTTTAGGTTTTCTCTTTTTAGCTGATGCTATACTAGGTTTCATATGTAGCATACTAGATCTTCCCTTGGCATTCACTATTTTTAAAGACAGTTCTGTGCAATATTTAAAACTGCTAAATATTTACTAGGCGAATTAATACTTAACCCACTCATGCAAAATGTTTATTTGTATGGGCACCCGAGGCCCACTGGAATCAGCTAGTGGGGGCCGATGGACACAAGACTAATTAGAAAATGTTACCTTTGTATGAACAGGACCTTTGCTTAATCTGACATTTTTAACTTTTAAGAGCATACAATATGTAATAGTGGCTTCTTTGGTTACTAGACATAAAGAGGAGGGGTCCCAGAGTTAATTTTCATAATTTTGGGCACCGAATACTAAGTATGATGGAATTCTGGAGGAGACACACAGTTCATGATGTGTGAGCACAAACCAGGACAGGATTATGTGACATCTGGTACCTGACTAGCAGCTGAACAATTTAATTCTCCTATATAACCTACTGGCATTAACAGGGGTCAAACACAACTTTTTTTCCTTTTGCACTGGTCTACCCAGGAAAGTGATGACCCCACTGTACTGGCCCCCCAGAGGTTAAACTAGCCCCAATATTAATGGGCTCCTATTTATTTCAATGTTTTTTTTTTCTCCTGGGCATAAACTTTATCTTTTGATATTTTTTAATGACAACACTTGTGTTTGTGAAAGGGAATCAAAATGACATCTCAACAACAAAAAGCAGAATTAAATATCAAAAGGTACGTAAAGTCATGCCCAGTAAAAAAAACACCATTGAAATGAATGGGTGCCCATTCATTTCAATTGTGTTTTTTTCTCCTGGGCATAATTTTCTCATCTTTGATATTTTTTAGTGACAACACTTGTGTTTGCGAGAGGGGATCTAAATGACACCTCGACAACAAAAAGTAGAAAAAAATATCAAAAGGTAAGAAATGGACCATTGATTTCAAAGGCGTTTTTTTTCTCATGTGCATAACTTTCTTATTTGCTATCTTTGCGAGCTCTTTAGCTGGGGAATGTGAGGTGGGGAAAAAAACCCGAAGGAACTCTGTTTCCCCCATTATTCCCTTAAAGGCCATAACAATGGCTAGACTGCACTAGCCAAGCCGGGACAGTCGGGGGCAGCACACTGGCCTCAGACAGTTTGCACTTTGCCCCAGGCCAGTAAATACAAGTTACTCACCTGTAACAGGAATTCTAGGAGTGGTATATGTTTTTCATCCACAGTGTGGCAGGTACCTTGCCGCTGTAAGATGGGCCGGTAGGACTTCAAGCTGGCTCCTCCCACCCACCCGGGTGATGAAACTCTCGGCTCCGCCCCATGACACCAGATCTAGCCTGCTGGAAGCCAGGTTGTGCACCGAAGCAGGGGAGGTCGGGGGGTCCGTGTGAATGAACAACATGGGGTGTGGATATGTTGTTCTATCCACACTGTCTGGCAGACTCCTAGCAGTTCTCCGGGAGGAGGAAGGCAAGGCGCACACACCCCCTACTAAGGGAACAGGGACTGGAGAACTGAGGTTCCAAAACCAGCATCCTGGCGTGACTCAAGGTCAGTGTGGTAATGGGAAATGAAGGTGTGTGCTGACTTCCAGGCAGCAGCCCTGTAGATTTTCTGGATAGGGACGTCCCTAGAAGCAGCCAACAACATAGCGGTATGATGGGTGGAATGAGCCCTAAGCTCTACTGGAGGCTCCCTATCTGCCAACCTATAGCAGAGATCAATGCAGGAAGTGATCCACCTGCCAATCATCCACTTTGCTGCAGGTCTGCCAGGTGCAGCTTCAGCGGAGGTGACAAACAGCTGGCGAACCTCTCCCGAACTTCCGCGATACGCTCTTTGTAGTAAGCGAACGTTCTTCTCAGGTCCAAAGTATGGAGCCTGTACTCGGCCTCTGAGGTGTGATTGGGGTAAAACACCGGCAGAGTCAACACCTAGTGCAGATGAAACTCCAACATCAACTTTGGGAGAAATTTTCGGGTCGGGGTGCAGGACAACCTTGTCCCCGTGGAAGACCAGGTAGGGAGCTTCGATGGAAAGCGCCTGGCGCTACCCAATCATCCTGGCTGACATGATAGCCACCAACAAGGCAGTCTTCCACAACAGGTGAGAGATGTCACGTCTTTGCATCAGTTTAAATGGCTTGCCCATGAGCTTGGCCAATACCAACAGTAAATCCCATGGAGGTGGTGGTTCACGAACCGGATGGGATATGTGATCTAAACCCTTGAAAAAGCACCAGACCACCTTCTCCTGCACCACCGACTGCTTGCCGGCCCACGCCCGGTAAGCAGAGATGGCTGCCAGGTGCAACCTGAGGGTTATTGACCGAAGCCCCTGCTGGAAAAGGGACCACAGGTAGTCCAGAATGCTAGCCAGTGGACAGTACAAGGGGTCCAACCCCTTGCCCTGACATCAAACGGAGACTCTCTTCGATTTGAAGGCATAGCATTTTCTGGTCGACTCCTCACGGGACGCCTCAATGACGCTGAGGACCTTGCTGGAAAGACCCAAGGCCTGGAACTCTAGCCGCTCAGGAACCAGGCTGTCAGGTGCAGGGATTGAAGGTCCGGATGGAGTACCTTCCCCTCGTTGACGGAGAGCAGGTCCAGGCGGGCAGGAAGCTGCCCCGGGAGCCTGGAGCTGAGGCTGAGGAGATCTGGATACCAGAACTGGTGAGGCCAGTTTGGGGGGGGGCTACCAGGATCCACCTGTGCCTTGTCCCTCCTGATCTTGAGAAGCACCTTATGGATCAAGGGCAAAGGAGGGAAGGCATTTAAGAGGCCCGGGGTCCACGGCCTGGAGAAGGCATCACCCCTACAGCGAGCCCTGCTGAGGGGGGTGGGCACAAAACAGCCTCTGCTTGGCATTCTCCCTGGTGGTGAACAGGTCCACCTGAGGTGTGCCCCAGTGGGAGAACAGGTCTTGTACTATCTCCGGCAGGAGAGACCACTCGTGAGATGCATCACCTATCCAGCTGAGGGCATTGGCCAGACTGTTCGAGGCTCCTGCCACATGAATGGCTAGGAGATCTGCCTCCAGGCTGAGCATGAGAGACTAAATGCGAAGAGCTTCCCTGCACAGAGGCAAGGAGTGCATCCCGCCCTGTCTGCTGAGAAAGTACATGGTTGTGGTGGTGTCCGTCTGGACCTGGACCACTTGACCCCGAACAAACAGAGTGAAGACGGTCAGGCCTAGCCGGACCACTCAGAGCTCCAGCAAATTGATGCGGCATCAGGACTCCTGAGGGGACCACAGTCCATGGGCTCTGTGTTCCCCAAGACGGGCACCCCAACCAATCAGAGAGGTGTTGGTCATCAGGATGTCCATCGGCTCGGGGCAGACAAATGGGGATTCCCTCCTGCAGATGAACTGGGATGAGCCACCACTGCAGGCTGTCCCACATCTCCTGGGTCACAGAGACTGGCTGGTTTAGATGACCTGAGCGCTGCGACCACTGGCGAGCCAGCCTCCACTGCAGGGGGCACATATGCCAGCAGGCCCAACGGACCACGCTGGTGCAAGCCGCCATGAGACCCAGAAGGCGCAGGAAGCCCTGGGCAGGGCACAACTGCCCAACCAGAAATGACTGGGCAAAGGAGGAAAGGATCTCGGCCCTGTCCGCCAGGAGCTGGGCTCTGGCTCAGAGAGAGTCTAGTTCCACCCCGATGAACTGAATCACCTGCGAGGGCACGAGTTCTGACTTGGCCTCATTGATGAGGAGGCAGAGTTGACAGCAAGCCTGGAGGGCCACATCTCTGGCCCACTCCACCTCCAACCTGGAGGGATCCGCTATCAGCCAGTCGTCCAGGTAAGGGTAGACCCGGACCCCTCGGCACCGCAGAGATATGCCACCACTATGTGCATTTGGTGAAGACCCTGGAGCTGAAGAGAGGCCGAAGGGCATGGCCCAGAACTCGTAGAGGGTTCCCTCTGCCCGAATGTGGAGGAACCACTGATAAGATGGACAGATTGGGATGTGAAAGAATGTGTCCTGAAGATCCAGGGAGCAGAACCACATGCCCTGCTCCAGGGATGGTATTATCTGAGCCAGGATTACCATCCGAAAGGTGTGCGGCCTTAGGAACATGTTCAGGTCGTGTAGATCGAGAATGGGGTGCCAGCCCCCCATCCGTTTTGGAACCAGGAAGTACCTGGAAACAAACCCTGGGTATGGGGGAGAATCTGCTACCTTGCTGACTACCCCCTTGCAGAGGAGCTGGTCTGTGTCATCTCAGAGAGCTGACTGAGAGGCTGTGGACCCGGTAGCCCCCCCGTGGGGCGCGGTCTCGAAAGGGAGGGACCGGCTTGAACTCCAGAGGCAGGCCCCTGCTGATCACTTCCAGCATCCAGCGGTCCGTGGTGATAGCGGACCAGGCAGAAAGGAAATGGCTGAGCAGGCCCCACATGGGGGGACCCAGGGGAGGTGAGATGAGGTCGGGGGCGGCACCCTGCAACCCGTTACTGGGCAGGCTTGGAGGAGAAGGGGCCAGCCAAGGAGCCACCGGGGCCCTTCCACCAGGGCTTCCTGACCGAGAAAGTGATGGACTTGGCTCTAGGGTACTAGGTTTGAGCCTGCTGGCCCTGCTGCTGGTGCTGCTAGGCAGGTCTTGCCACAGGAGAGGAGGGACGAAAGGGCTTAAGCTGCTGATGGCGGCCTTTGTCCTTCTGTGCAGATGTGACTGAATCTATGGTGGCAATGGATTTTTCAATGCACTGGAGGTGGCCCTCCACTTCAGGCCCGAACAGGTCAGTGCCCAGAAAGAGAACATCTGTGAGCTTGTGTTGGGTGTCTGCCGTGAAGGTCGAGATCCGCAACCAAGCCCTGCAGCTCATGGCCACTGCAGTCGTTACCAAACAGGTGCAGGAGCCTCCAATGTCCAGAGCCGTCTGGAGCTGCTGTTTTGCCACCGCCCTACCCTGATCCTGGACCTGCTTGACCGTGGTCTAGAGGTCGGCCGGAAGATGAAGGAGCACCTCATCCAGGGAGCCCAACAGGGCATGAGAGAATGTGCCATCACAACAGTTGAGCTGGCCTGGTGAAGGCCCAAAGAGGCGGCAGTGTACACCTTTCTCCCCGAGTAGTCCAATTTCTTGGACTCCTTATCTGGGGGCTTGTCCACATCCCTTGTGTTGCCAGAGTGCCTGAAGACAGAATCTGCCACCAACCCCTTGGCTGAGAGGTGCTCTGAGAAGCTGGAGAGAGAGCCAGTAGGGACCGCGTGCTTGCGGGCTATCCTGGCCGATGGTGCTGGACACTGCCAGAGTTCTAACGCCAGACCCACAATGGCCTCAGCTACAGGGAAGGCCTCCGTGGGGGAGTCCTCCTTGTCCAGAATCTCCATAAGGGGATATCTGGCCCGTTTCTGTACGGGTTCAAGTGGAATCCCAGTGGACTCCGAGATAAGCCGAAGGATACCAAGGAATGAGGTGGGGCTCTCGTCCACAGCAAGTCCCCCGAGGATTCCAGGTTGACTGGACGGGAATGCAACAAGGAGTCATCGGACTCCAAAGAGTCCGCGTACAGCTGGTGACCACCTGGGCCACTCTCCACTCGCTGAGGGCGATCGGGGTGACAGTGACCGACAACAGATGGGTCAAACCTCGAGCCGACCGAGAATCTTTGGTTGGCTCCCCATTCTTTGGCTGGGGAGGCGGTGGTTCCACCATAACGGGTGGGGCAGCTGGTTTTGGCTGAGCCGTTGGTGCCGGGACCGGGTCCTCAGCCGGAGAACCAGCATCGGAAGTCTGCTTTAGCCACTCGGGCAACAACCACTTAATTGCCGGTGCGGAACTGGCATTGGCTTGCTGCTGGCCAAAAGGAGCTGTTGCCACATTAGATCCGCATAGCACTGACGCAAACTGCACCTGAGCCTCTTCTCAGCCGAGGAGGATGAGGAAGAAGAGCGGCGGCGGTGCTTTCCGCAATGTTGGGAACGAGACTGCCGACATCGGTGTGATTTCCTTGAAGCGGAGGAGAACCAAGATCTCAACTGTCACTGGTGGCAGTGGCGAGCCGAGGAAGAAGCGTGGGAAAACCACTGCCTCTCCGGTTCAGGGTCCTGGGCCAGGGACTTCAGCTCAATGGTCTGAGGCAAGTCCTCGGAAGGCACCAGAAGCACTGGTGTCTGAGAGAGAGAGAGTTGTCGACCTCCTCAGTCGACAACCTGTCGGTGGGCTCAAGAAAAATCTCGACCGCGTCAACAGGCATCTCAGCCGGCTGGACTGATGGGGACACCATGAAACCAGCAGCCTGGGCCGCAACATCAACTGAAGTCGAGAGCCGACGGTCCGGAGAACAAGATCTCTCCCACTCTCAAGAGCATCAACGGTGGGTCTTACCTTTTTTCGGATCATTCTTCCGGGACCAAGGGTGTGAGACCCAGAAGAACCCTCCATTTTAGTCGAGAGGGACTGGCACAGCTCCCAAAAGGAAGCCGAGTAAGAAGAGCCCAGTTGGAGCAGAATAAAGACTGAAGGGCGAGGAGCTACGCCTGGCCTCGGGCCACCTCCTCGAGGCCGGTGAGCTGTTCCAGCTGTTCCAGTTGTTCCACAGAGCCCGCCGCCATGGACACCACTCAATGGGCCTCCTTCATTTTGACCTGCGGGTACAGTTTCTCTACGGCCACCCAAGCTGGAGTCGGGCAGCATGGTCTTTGAGTACCAACAGAGACAAGAACAGACATCTCGCAAGCCTGCAGATGGTGGTCGTGCCTGAGGCAGTAAATGCACGAGGCGGTGGGGTCGATGTACGACATCTTCTGCCTGCAGGGGCACCGGCGGAACCCAGGGACGGTCTTGTACTCCATCGCAGCCACGAGGGAAGAGGGTTAAGACTGAACTCAAACAAGTTTCAAAGTAAGTTTAGGAAAAAAATCTGAAGTTTTTTGAGCCAAGGTCTGCAAAATGCAAGAGTGTTAAGGAGAGAACCTGATGCTTCCAAGCGGTAAGGAAGATCTGGCATCATGGGGCGGAGCCAAGAGTTTCATCACCCGGGGTGGGTGGGAGGAGCCAGCTTGAAGACATTCTGGCCCATCTTAAAGCAGCAAGGTACCTGCCCGACAGTGTGGATAGAACAACATATCCACGACCCTAGAAAATAACATTAAGATTGATCCCTGCATTAAGGGAGTCAGCTGGCCAATTTTGGTCTAAAAGGAAGCATTTCCCTTTTTACCTTTTTAAAGAGCGCTAGTACAAGAAGAGTCTGATTTTGCCACTAGCAAGGGTTTGGCGGTCAAATTCTTGGAGTTCTAGCTACCCCAAAGCTGACTGCATTATTTGGTGGAGCCCTCAAGTACTACAAGATATGTTATGTTTTAGACTCCCTCTGAAGGGAATCTAAAAAGTTTTCACTGCCTAGCAGTTTTACTAGAAACCCCTCTCTGAAAGATGGCTTTTCCCTACGTTTGCACTACTATTTTGGAACACATTCCTTTAATGTTTGGATAACACACTGGAGGATATTCTAGCACTCCTAAATATCTTAAAGAACTACTGATACCTCAAAGAAAACTTTGAAAAACAATCATTTGGAACAATTCTGTTTGCATTCCATGTATATTCTATATATTTTTTCTCCTCCATTATTCATTACTGAGTAAATATGTATTAATATGATCTTTGTCCTGAAGAGTTCCATTAGAGCTGATCTGCCTTTATAGCTCACTCCCTACTTCAAGTCATAATCCTCGGCTGTGACATCACAGTCTGTTGCAATGGGAGTAACTGATGTCACAAGCAGTGCATTATGACCTTAGGTAGGAAATAACAAATGACAGTGGATGAACTCTTCAGGAGCAAAGATTCTGTTTTCATTCAAATGACCTCAGTAATAAACAACTGGGATGAAATATACAGAACTAATGTGAAATACAAGCAGAAATGTATTTAAATATTGTTTTGTTAAAATTCTCCTGATAGCGTAAGCTGCTCTTTAAAGAGCTCCTGACACAGAAGGGGGTGATGGGAGAAAAGGCTGTCAACGGGGTGCCGATAAAGGAGGGACTCTGTCTCCACCCCCTTGGGGACCAGGAGGATTGCAGGAAAAGGCCGACTGGCAAAGTGCAGACCAGGGGAAAACAGAATCCCCATGGGAACACGAGCAGGGGAAATGGAACTATAGGGAAAGGGTGGAAGGTAGTCCTGCTAAATGCCAGGAGCTTGGGCAATAAAATGCCTGAGCTCCAGGCGATGCTAACTGAGGGAGCAGTGGATGTGGCAGCGGTCACTGAGACTTGGGCCACTGCAAGACATGACTGGGACCTGAACCTGGAGGGTTACACTATGTTCAGGAAGGACAGGGGGAGGGAAGGAGAGGAGGGGTAGCAATGATAGTCAAAAACCGCATTGGCATAGGGGGAGTAGAGGAGGCAGAGGGAACCGTGGAGGCAATTTGGGTCACCTTGATAACAAGGGGGGGCAAGAGAGTAAAATAGGAGTGGGTGTGAGGACCCCTGCCCTGGCGGAGGAGCTGGAGGACAGTCTGGTGGCAGATGTTAGAGACACTGCAGACTGGGCAGAGGAACGGTGGTGGTGTCGGGGACTTAAAACATGCCAGGAACAGACTGGGAGATCATGACATCCTCTGTGACCAGGGAACAGAGGTTGTTGGATGTCTTTCAAGACGCTGCTCCTAACTCAGCAGGTGAGGGAACCACCAGGGAGGCACGGGTACTGGATGTGGTCCTGGCAGACAGTGACCAGATTGGGGCCTGGAGGTAAGGGACCCATTGGCGGGAGGACCATGCCACGGTCTGGTTCTGCCTGAACCTAGGAGAGGTAGAAGGCTGCACAAAGACGGAAGTAACCGACTTCGGGGGGGTGGATTTTAAGGAAATGGGAAGGATCCTTAAGGAGCATTTGGATGGGATTGGGTCAGACATGGACGCTGATAGTAGGTGGGAAATCATCAGGAGAGGGGTGCAGGATGCTACCAGCACCTGTGCAAGAGTAAGGCGAAAATGCGGTAGGGCCCAAAAACCCTGTTGGTGGACCAGGGAGGTCCAGGAGGTGGTGCGGGGAAAGAAAGCAGCCTATAAGCAATTCAAGTGCTCAAGGAGTGAAAGGGATCGAGGGGAGTACGAGCTGATGGCTAGAAGGGCCACTAGAGTGGTGAGGGCGGCTAAGGCAAGGAAGGAGCAGAACCTGGCCAGGGAAATTAGGAGAGGGAACAAGGGTTCTTTAGATACATTGGGGAAAACGAAGGGTGAAGGGGCAGATTAGCAGGATTAAATCAGGGAGAGATGGGCACAAGACCCGGGGAGCAGGCTGAGGTACTAAATGAGTACTTCACCTCAGTTTTCACCAGGGAAAATGGGGGTGCTGCATCAGCATGGGAGGAGACAGAGATACTGAGGAGGGGACCCCCGATCGGCAGGTATGGGGAGAGGGGAGGCATCACTGGCAGGTGGGGAGGGCTAAGCAGGGAGAAGAGGTACCGGATGGAAATCACAACAGAGAGAGTGAGGGAAGCCCTCAGCTCCCTTAAGACGGAGAAAGCACCGGGGCCGGATAAACTACATCCCAGAGTGCTGAAGGAACTTGCAGATGTCCTGGCGAAACCCCTGGGAGAGCTTTTCACTATCTCTCTGAGGACAGGGTGGGTGCCCCAAGACTGGAAGGTGGCGCATATAGTCCCTATCCACAGGGGGGGATCAAGGGAGGTGGCAGGGAACTACAGGCCTGTCAGCCTGACATCGGTGGTGGGCAAGGTGATGAAGGGCATTGTCAAGGAGAGGCTAGGGGGACCTGGATAAGTCAGGGTGCCTGGATGATAGACAGCATGGATTCATCCCGGGAAATCGGTGTCAGACAAACCTGGTGGAGTTCTATGACTGGGTGACAAGTGCCTTGGACCTGGGTAGACCAGTGGATGTCCTCTTTCTAGACTTCAGCAAGGCATTTGACTCTGTTCCTCACGTGGGCCTGCTGGATAAGCTGGGAGAAATGGGGGTGGGGAACCAGATGAATAGGCAATTGGCTCCAGGGCCGGACCCAAAGGGTCGTAGTTGGTGGGATAGTCTCATCTCCAAGGAGGGTCATTAGTGGGGTCCCACAGGGATCAGTCCTTGGGCCCCTTCTGTTCAACGCCTACGTATCTGACATAAGGACAGGAATCAGGAGTGAGATGAGTCTCTTTGCAGATGACTCGAAACTGGGGGCGGTGGTGGATGGGGAGGAGGGAGGGTGGCCTCTCAGGGCGACCTGGAGGCTCTGGAAAGATGGTCTAGAAAGTGGAAGCTGAGGTTCAATGCAGGGAAATGCAAGGTGCTCCACCTGGGGCCAGAAACCCAGGCCAAGTGTACACCCTGGGAATGCTACAAGTCTCGATGGCTGAGAGGGACCTGGGGTGGTGGTGGATGTCAAGATGAACAACTCTGAGACTTGTAGGAGGGCAGCAGCAGGCCAACAGGATGCTGGGATGCATCGCTAGGGGATCACCTCCAGAAGGAGGAAGTGATACTCCCTCTGTATAACTGCTTGGTGAGGCCGCACCTTGAGTACTGCATAGAGTTTGGAGGCCACACTTAAAGAGGGACATTAACCTCCTGGAGAGGGTCCAGAGAGAGGGCAACCAAAATGATTTGGGGCTTGGGGACAGGACCTATGAGGAGAGGCTCAAGAGCTAAATATGTACACATTGGAAGAGAGAAGGACCGGGGGACATGATAGAGGTCTTCAGGTACATGAAGAGGGTAAATAGGGAGGAACAGTCAGGGTGCTTCAAGGAAGGAGGAAGGGGCCACTAGAGGGCATGGGTGGAAGCTGGAGGGGAAGATTCAGGGAGAAAGGAGGAGGTGCTACTTCACTGAGAGGGTGGTGGAGCCATGGAATGCACTGCCTAGGGGGCTGGTGGAGGCAGAGACAGTAGAGGGGTTCAAGAGGGGGTGGGACAGGTACAGGGGAAGGGTTCTGGAAGCAAAATCCAATGCAGCAAGAATATCCGGAACTGGGAAGGGAGAAGCCAGAGATGGCAAGCGGGACAGCAAGGTCAGCACCCAGGGTGGGGGCTGACCAAACGAGCAGACACGAAAGACCGTTAGGCCTATTCTGCTGGCATTTTAGTATGTTAGAAGAAACGACTTTGAAAAAATGTAACATTCAGGCATAAATACAGCTTATATTTCATATTTGATTCTGTAATTCTCACCTTTATTTCCTTATTGCTAAGGGTATTTGCAAGAATATAATATATGCCCTTTTAGCTATGGCTGCCTTCCTACACCTAACATAATTCTGTTTATGGCATCAAAATATGTTGCTCTGGAGATAATTATGAAGCCATAAACGGGATTGTGATGTCATGTGTAGAGAAGCAGCCACAGTAGATATAGTCTAGGGGACAAGGATCTTGTTTTCATACAACTGCTTTCAGTAACAAAGAAAATGGGGATATAATTACTGAAAATATATGAAGTAGTAAAGAAAATGGGATGAAACTGAATATAAATCTTAGTTTTTTCAATGTTTTCCTAATGCTGTCAGAGGCTCTTTAAACTATCAAAATCATACTGTGAAAATGCTGGTGTATTTAGATTAGTCCCCTCAGTAAGAGATTTTCACAGATTAGTATATTTGTTGAACATTCTTAGACCTTGGCCAGTTTTTACCCTATGTAGATATGCAAGTATGGTGCCCTGACTAATTATATGAATGGATATTTTTAGCATAAGCCTTCTAATGATCACTTATAAGTTTCATGAAAACTCTTCCAAACGTTTTCTTCAATGTCATATGAGAAGTATCTATAAAAAATGTATTTAATTCATGATACAACTTGCTATGTACAGTTTCTGCCTTTACACTCAGTGTACCCTCTGTATATATGCAATTGAGTCTCTAGGAAAGTTTTAAATGTTTTAATATTAGTTTTAATGTTAGGGCCGCTAACTGGTTAAACAAACTGCTTAATATTCTGTTGAAATCTCCCCAAGATTAATCAGTTTACGAGATCTCTGTGGTCTGCCTTTGCAGTCTATTGCAGCTGTAACTGTTAAGACCGTTTTATTCGGTTTCTCTCAGTACATATCCTGTGACGTATTATACAGCCATCTCTATGGATTTTTTCAGCACCGTATCTAATGGATCTGTCTTAAGTGCTTTGAGCCTGACTCGACTGCACTTCCGCTGGAACTGCTTATTGTACTTGTAATGTTTTTTGTGACTATGCATTTGACGTGGAACCTTTATAAATTAGTACTTGTGCTCAAAGGTATTCACCAAAGTTTTTCATAAATAACCAAATAAATAAATATGTATTTATGTTGATAACTGTAATGACTGAAAAGCCGAACAATAAACCTACTCACAGAAGTGTGCTGAATATATTTAAAAAGAGGTCCAATTAGTTATCTGTCCCAAGAACAGTACTGGCTGCACTTCTCTGAACGTGCACAGGCCTTCGGTTACTCAGGCTGTTTAGGAACCACCATGCTACTGAGTCCCAAGATTGTCAAGCACTGAAATGAAATGATCTTTCCTTGGTTTGTTCCTTTTACACCCTGTATGTACCTACTTACATCTGTATATCTGAGTGCCGGGTAGGACCCCTGGACAGAAGTCACAGTTAGTGGAAGTCCTTCTAGGTTCCAGAGCTTTCGACTCAGGTCATCATATGACTTAATGACAGTGACATTCTCTTCTTCTCCTGTGCCTGCAGGCTGCAAGAAACCAAACAGGAGTTATTTTCCTTCACAATTTCCATGCTCCGGTCTTCTGTATCTGGAGCAATAGGCCCTTATTATTCCCATATAGGACAGTCAGTTTTCAACTGGAAAAATCTTCCAATTATAAAAAAGGGAAAAAAGTACTTCAGATAGTAAAAGTAATAGTTGATTACTTTTTAAAGTTAAAAGTTAATATTAATTTCATTGTACTAGCTCTTTAAATTTACTGTGCACAGGATGTATGCAGTACTTGCCCAAAGACATCACCGGAAATAAGAATCTGTCACAGTGGGTAACTACCCCAGTTCCACTCATTCAATTCAATAGCAAATGCAAAAACTAAATAGTTAAACAATTCCAGTTTCTCAGCAGCCCCTGAAGGCATGTTCAATAGGTTTTAAGTGCAATTCTGGCACCCTCTACTGGAAAGCAGAGCAAATAACAGGGAAAAACAAGTACTGCATATACAAACACACTTATTTATGGGGATTTTCCCCACTTATTGACATTGAGAAAAATGACCATGATGTGAGGATCAGAACATCCCTGCCCACTTGCAGTCTCCAAAGATTTGCCCCCAAAAAACAGCTACAGCAAGTGGTCTCTCACCCTAGTGCTTCTACACTGAAGGCAGATTCTGAGACATCTAGGCCTACACTGACCTTCCTTGTACAAGAAAATAAATTTGGATAATTCAACCAGCAGCCACAACTTATCCAGCCTGTATTTACAGCCTAGTAATAGCCAAATGAAATTAAGCAGCAGCAAAGACAAGCACTGAACTAGGCCAAGTAGGTGTGGTTATACACAACAGCATTCTACCACTGCATTCCTGCTTCACTAGCAGATGCCTCTCTCGTTTCAGTTTGTTTTCGAGGGCATGAACCTGAAGACAAGTGTTTTTTGTTTTTTTTTAAATCTTTATTTTTTTCTCTCCCTGCTGTCCTCCTCTTCTCCTCTGTCAGGCCACTCATCACAGTGACAACTAGGCCCCCTAAGCTGCTGCTCCCTCCACCATTAGGGCCACCAGGGGTGGCTATAGTGGTAGAAACACTGCTCCATCCCTCCCAACTGGGAGCGCTGCCAGACTGCAGCGCCACCTCAGTCCTCCCAGGACTATCCAACCAACTTCATAAGTCCGCTCCCAAACCAGGGTCACCAACATTGCAGCACATAAGCCATCAGGCAGCCCAATACCCAGGTTCGAATCCCACCATGGCCGCTTACTTTGTGAACTTGGGCAAGGCAGTAACCATCCCCTCTCTCATGTTTTTTTTCTCTTTACTTAATACCACTCAGCTTTCCTTAACCTCCTTTAATCGTGCTTATGCTCACTTTGGCAGTATTGGTGGCTTGGTATGTTGCAATCTGACTTCTGGTGCCGGAAGATCTAAAGGACAGTAATCCTTTGGTTACCGTGTGCCATACTTGCTCAACACGCTTCCGAGCGACCTCCTTGCCAGTCCAAAACTTGGACCAGTCTAATCTAAATTGTGTTCCCTCCTCTTCAGTCAACAGACCTGCTCCTGCTCCCCTTGACGTGTGCTAGTAGCATGACCTGGTGCTGATACTATCGGCAATTAATCTCCCCCTGGTATTCGCCCCTACTCTAGCACTTACCCCTTGCCCCTCCTTATTTCGCTCATCCTCAAACACTCCGCTCTCCCCTCAGGTGCCACACTTTCATCCCCCTCCACCCTCCCACCACCATCCCTGATACCTCAGCTTCCTCCTCCATCTTCCAACTCCTCCTATTCACATCTCTCTACCCTTCCCCTTGCCTCCTTAAGTGTTGTCTGCCTTCTCGCCACCACCTCTCCTAAATCCTTTTCTTCCTAATTTCTACCCTGCTCCCCTGTCTCACTTCCTCATTCATGGTGCCTGGACCTCCTCTACTAAGACCACCCTCCACATTCTAAAGCTCCTAAGACTCCTCGATATCTCCCTTGTCTGTCAAACTCTTACCTCCCCTACCCTTTTTGTTCATCTTTCTGTTCCCACAATTCTAGTACTCCCATTAGTTTTAACTGTGATTGTATAACCTGCTTGTCATGTCTGATGTAAGTGGTTGTCACCTCATTTGTTTACCTGACATGGAACCTTTGTAAATGAGCTCTGAGCTCAAAGGTTGTAATCTTAGACCTGAATAAATAAATAAAAATAAATAAATTCATGGGTTCTAGTCCTACAACAAGAACTCGGGCTAATACTTAATACGGACACTGTAGCATGGTACTTGAGGAATGCTACACCGTGAAGGTGCAAACGTTTGGTTTAGACATGAAACAGACATCCCTTCTGCCAGTCTCTAGTGGCTGTCCAGGTGGAAGCTATAGATCCCATGGCACTTATCAAGGAGGTTCTGCCCAGTACCCTTGTCAACATTTCCCTTATCAATTAAGCAGGTCGTTGTAACCCAGCCCCTGGGATGTACCTGGAAAAGAGCCATCACCAGGGCCACATGAGATTCACCCTAGAGTGCTGATGGAAACAAAGTAGATTCTACCAGAGCCGTTGGTAATCCCATTTAGAAACTTTGTAGCAACAGGTGTTGCGGCTGAGGACTGGAGGGTGCCAAATGTGGTTCCTTACACCAAAGGGATGATAGGAAAAATTCTGGAAACTTCAGGCTGGTGGGCTGTACACCAACAGTAGGGAAACTTCTGGATACCATAATTTTTATTTGGGAGGGGGGGATTTGCACTTCACTCTGCACCTCCTGGCAGCCCACTCATTCAGGCCCACATGCTGGCCTTTTTCTGCCCACCAGACATACCTTCAACTGCCAGTCATCACCATTAGACTCCAAGTATCCCCAGTGTCCTCAGAGGACCTGACTTATCCCTGTGGGAGGTACTCCCCCTTGTAGGCAGGCCAGAGAAGGGAGTAAGTGCTTTATGTCAACCAAGGAACGCTAGGTGGGAAAGTGACTATGGTGCGCTAGGAAGTTGGGTGGCGCTCGGAGAACAAGTAGACATCTGCCATTCTGAGATGGGTGCATCTTTCCAGATTTTGGGACCCCCGCCCTCCACTCCAGCAACACGCATCACAGTAGTTATCATTGCCAGTCTCGGCTCCATGCTACACCAGGTGTTGCTCTTCGAGCAATGCTTCGCAGCACCCACCCCAGGAGGAAAGCATCCACACGGATGCTATGTCACCCTCCCCGCCAGCCTCCACTCCTGTTGTCCCAGGCCCATGCACGAACCTGGGACACCGGCATACCAAGTAGGCATTCCACCACTTAGTGAAATGGAGCCAATTATTAGGGCTGAGGGCGGAGCCTACAGCCCTTCTGTCATCGATCAGACTATGGTTCTAAAATGGCTTTTCCTGCAACTACCTTTTTAGACATTTGGATGTATTCCTCCACAGCTGCAAAGTAGTGCACTCCCATCTGACTGTTGCTATTTGCTGCTCTATGTTAAAGGCATCTGAAGGGAAGGGGATGCTACTGTATTGTGCCTCAAAACTTCTCAGGATATTAACAAACAAAACTTTTTAAACTGCTGTTTCTATCATCTGTCCAGCTCAGTCTAATAGACATATTCTATTTCTTTCAGCAACCTAGGGGTTAACTCATTATGTGATGTCTGTAGTCTACAGTGTCAGATTACAGACAGCGAATGGTGCATTCTGTGAGCTATTTCATTCCTATGGGCAAACATACGAACTGCAAGGTTGAGGGGGGGAGGCTGTAGCCCCATCACTTTTTTTTGCCTGAAGGATCTTGCCCTTTAAACAAACAAACAAAAAAGTAAGCATAAACTAGCGTGACAGAGTTAATTATGTCCAGCTGCCCAGGTACACACAGAACAAGAGGTGCTTCTGCTTGTTTGCTGTTTCTGGAGTTGGAAGTGTCAAGTGAAAAGTGATTTTAAGTGTGTGTGTGTGTGTGTGTGTATACAATCCTGCTTTGGGATAGGCCATGTAATGCAGACTGCTCATCTCTTATCTAGAATTTACCATCTGAGGCTCGTTTGAGTGAGCATTCCCTCCCACGCAGCAGAAGGTCAGTGTAAAACTAAACTGAAAGGAAAAAAAAAATAACAGATTTGCAGAAACACTGGAGAGATTAAGGGATTTAATTAGAGCCACACAGTATGGAAATGGAGGGTGTGGGAATCAAACCCATGTCTGAACGCTCGATGTACAAAGCTCATTTATAGCTCATTACTCTAACCTCTAGGCTATACTGCCAGCCCCATAAAAAGTGAACAATTTAGACTAGGCTGTTAATATCTCAAAGGAGAACTGCCTAGAATCAACAAACATGCATTTTTGCAGAAGTAGATGTTATTTTTTAAAATACCAGTTCTCATTTTGTTACTGCTTAATCTTAACTGGCCTTTGGTAAATTCAGTGAGTGTTTCTGATTCACACACTGCTGGCATTGACCATTTTAGAACAATATGATCTTATCAAGAACTTACACTGTTGGTACAGTGCATCTGTGTACTAATTTAGAATTCTTCGGTTCATGGGGACATAAACATCATGCAATTCTTAGATGGCACTTTGCAGCAGTGTGTAACCCATAAATATTCAATGGGTTAACTAAAAGGCCAGCAAAAATGGGGCAGAAACAGAAGGGGATCCACTATATGGAAAAAAGCTTCTACAGGAAACATTACTCGCAGGTTCAGTGCAGTTCTCCTTTAAATAAGCTTGTAGGGAATGACAGGTATTTTATCTAAATGGTAAGGAACTCTGTTTACAGGGATTTGGAGCCATCTACAGAGAAATTCTTCCCATATACTTGCATTAGTTATACAGGAAAACAGAGGAATTTGGCTTCCACTGGAAATAATGTATGACTAAACAAGCACTATATGACACCGACAAGAAAATAAGTTTGGTCATTTAGTAGCTCTTCACAGCCCTATCAGCTCTGGCTAGAGTTTGTTAAAGAGGAGATGGTTGTACTCTTAGAAGAAAAAGGCTTAATGGATGAAAACCAGCATGGGTACACTAGGAACAGGTGACGTCAGACTAACTTAACTGACTTTTTTAATGTAGTAACTGATATGGCAAACAGGCCAGGAAGTGGACATACGAAGATACCTGGATACTAACAAAACCATCAACTCGGTGACACACAAGAAACTGGTTCAAAAGGTGAATGACAAGGGATAGGGAATGAAATAACTAGGTGGGTCAAAAAATGTGTGACAGACAGAACCCAGGTGTTCCTATATGATAAATTCTCAGAGCATGTCAGTGACTAGTGGAACATTGCATGAGTCAGTGCTGGGAAAACTCCTGTTTAATACATGTATCTATAACACAGGAGTGGGTAATCCAAGGCAAACTGAGTCCCTTCACAGATGATACCAAGCTCTGTGGGAGGGTCCACAGTGAAGAAGGGATTAACACTATGAGACAGGACGCGAGGAGACTAGAGAAGTGGTCCTGTATTTGGCAGCTGGAATTCAACACCAAAAAACGTAAGGTGGTCTACGGGGGATCCTGGAAGAGTGTTTCTATATTGACGGGGCACCCACAGTGAGCACAGAGGAGGAGAGAGGCCTGGGAGTGGTAATCAGCAATAACATAAAGCAGTGTAACATTAAATACAGAAGGGCTGACAGAAAGGGGTGCCTAGGGAGAGGGATTACTAAAAGGAGAAAGGAGGTGATATTGTCTCTGTTTAGGTCACTAGTGAGACTGCACCTGGAACACTATGACCAGTTCTGGGGCCCGCAACTAAGGATGGACAGAGACAGATTAGACAGTGCAGGGAAGGTCCATGAAGATGACATAGGAAAGAAAAATCCAAGAAAGGAGTATTACCTAGGAGGCGAAGGACTAGCGGCCTCAAACCAGTAACGAGATCTGGGAATCATAATCTCATACGATTTAAAGGTTAGCAAGCAGTGTGAGTAAGCAACATTGAAGGCCAACAGAATGCTGGGCTGCATTGGGAGGGAATCACAAGCAGGAGAAGAGAGGTGGTACTACCACTGTATAGATTGCTGATCAGGCCTCACCTGGAATATGGAGTCCAATTCTGGAGGCCTCACCTCAGGAAGGACACTGACTGGGTGGAAACCGTACAGAGAAAGGTGACAAAAATGATTCAGGGTCTGCAGTATATGTCCTATGAGGAAAGACTTGGGGAATTGAATATGTACTCCCTGGAGCAGAGAAGAGAGAGAGAGGGGACATGATTGAAAAATTCAAGTACATAAAAGGCATTAACAAAGTACAGGAACTTTTTCACTTCAAGAAGGGCTCCAGGACCAGGGGACATCACCTCATGCTGCAAGGAGGGAGGTTCTCAACCAAAAACAAGGAAGTTTTTCTTCACAGAGAGGCAAAGGCAATGTTTATTTTTCAAAGCGCCAATCCCAGAGAAAGAGTGGTGGACGCCTGGAACAACCTGCCCCAAGAGGTTGTGGGGGTCAACACTTTGGGGGATTCAAGAATGCAAGGGATAGACTCATGTGAGCCCTGACTACAAAGGACAACTAGAGTGTCAAAACAGGTCTAAAACAAATGGGCAGACTAGATGGACCTAGCGGTTTCCTTCTGCCGTCAACTTCTATGTTTTTATGTTTCTATGATCCATGGCCAGCAGGGCATAGCGTACGATAAGATTAAAAGTCTCACCATGTATTTGATGGAGGACATGATAGATAATTTCATGTTCATGAAAGGGTTCAGCAGAGTGGACAAAGCTAGTCTGCTCAAACTAAGAAACCATGTTCCCACCAGCTGACATGCACTCAAGTTGAGCGGGGGGGTCAAAAAGAACAATAGGAAGTATTACTGCATGGAAAGAGTGGCTGAGGTGTGGAACAAACCTTCTGACAAGATTGTGGCAGAACAAACAATAGCAGGATTCCAGAGGAAGTGGGACACGTATACAAGAGTTGTCAGATGAAAAGATGAGGGAGAGGAAGGGGTAACTGGAAGGGGGATGCAGACTAAAGAATCTCCAAACAGGAGATCTTGGAAACGACTGGATGAACTGCTGGAGTCTTTTTATGTCAGTCACTTTTCTGTTTCTGTCACAGCTCAGCCTGCTTGTCCTTATCAACACTTTAAAATAAATACAGTAAATCACTGGATGTTCCTACTGCCAACTGCCTGTGGGGTATAAGGTGTATAAAGGGCTCTATAAAAAGATTCACTTGAACTCCTTTGTTGTTTCTTCACTGAAGGAGCCTTTTGTAAAAATAATTTGCATATTAGTCTGGTACACTTGCTGACTTAAAAGTTATCTAGCCCGGTTCAACAAGTAATGTAGTAACAACATAGTTGAAGGTCAGAAGGGACTCTAGGTCCATCATATCTTCACTTCAAGCTCTGCTTCTGAGCTACTACAGTACTAAGAACATGCATCGGCCAATGCTAGTGTCTAGACAGCATAGCAATTAAAATAATACCCCCAAAAAAATTTTAATAGTGAATTATCATGACTGGGAAAATAGGAATCCAGTGCAACTAAAACTGTTAAACACTTTTAGTTGGTTTCTCTCTGGATACAACTTTTATACAACGATCTGTATGGATTTTTTCAAACCGTATGTAATTGTTCTCTCAAGTGCTTTCAGCCGGACTCTACTGAATTATTTTCTTTGTGACCAAGTATTTGACGTGGAAACTTTGTAAATGAGGACTTGTGCTCAAAAGTATTCTCTGAAGTTTTCAATAAATACGTACATACATACATACATAACACAGGTGCACATATAACATTGCTGTTTTCTTAGATTACGGCCCAAAATTTTCAAGATATTATTTTTATTATCCCAGCATATGAACATTGTAGGTGTAATTTATCACATTCCACCTTAAACGTGATTTTGCACAACGACAATAAAAACAGGTTTGGGAGAGTGACTTGAAAAATGACCACTGTCATGTTCACAAGATGGGGTTAACAAAAAGACTGTTGAAAATGTGTGTTCAAAATGTAAAACTACTGCAATGTTAAGAGTAAACACTGAAAAATGTCAACACATCTTCAGAACTTTGCTTCTTAATATTCTGACCCCAATTTTCAACATAGTTTTTTTTTAATTTATTTGTTTAACCAGGAGTAGCACACTAAGCTGAAAGATTTTTTACAGGAGCGACCTGGGACCACAGGGAAGTTAAGTGACTTGCTCAGGGTCACACAGTATGCAAGTGGAAGCTGTGGGATTCAAACCTAGGTCTGGTCTGCTGGATGTCACCAGATTTGCAGCTCAGAGCCTTAAACCACTGCGCTATACTGTCTCACATTTTATTATCCCCACCTTATGATCAGAACAGGTGTAATGTTTAAAATCCAGTCTGAAAGGGGATTTTGAGGAGTGAATGCAAAAACATGTTTTGATGGGGATTTGAAAAATTGCACCTGCCTTGTTCATGGGGTGGGATAAAAAAAGGCTTTGTTAAAAATGTGGGGCCAAAGTCTTGAAAAACGATGTCATGTATAAAAGTTCAAAACACTTTAAAAAGTCATTTAACCAGACTTACCTTGTATTCAGTCAGTTTACGGTCATGCACAGGAGGGACATCACTGAGAAGATTACTTCCTGGGACCCTAGATAGGTAAAGTGAGGGGATGCAAGTGTGGGGTGGTAGGTGCTGACGGAGGGGGCAGAGTTGGGATCAGGGGTAGAAGATATTAACAGTTTTCTTTTTTTCAGGGACCCAACACTGGGGGTTTGGTACCCCAGTGTCAGTGTGTTTGGTGCCACCGGAGGTTGGGCATCCTGGTGTCGAGAAGTAATATCGAGGTGGGTGTCGTTTGGCAGCACCAGGGATTGGGCACCCTAGTGTCAGAGCCTGTGGCACGAGGTGGGCTGTTTGGGGTTACCAGAAGTTGGCCACCGCGGTGACACAGACTGTGGTGTCAGGGGAGGGGGTGGTGTTTAACAACACAGAGGGTTGGGAACACCAGTGTTGCAGACAATGGCAGGGGGTAGGAGTGTTTTTTTGGGAGGAGAGGGACAAGCCCCCAAGAGCCCTATCACACAGTGATAGCAGCATGTTTGCTTATGCCACTGGTAAGCAAACATAAAAGTATGGTAAACAAATCAGAATAAAACACAATTTGAGTAAGTTTAAATCTCACCTCTTTCCCAACTTTGATAATGGGATCTAACAGACCACCAATGTAGTACACAGAAGATTCGGGAATATCAGCATGCCTGGATGAAGCAAACAAAAGAAAAAATTACTCACCTTAGTAATTGCTTTTCTTCTCATGGAGTCTTGCTATATTATAACAATAGCAGTCAGCCACTGCAGCTGAACTGCCCCGGAGAGGAAGGAGTTAACTCAGAAGATCTGAGTTCTACAGCGTGAGGCGCTTGTGCCCAAAGTTTCATCTGGCAGTTTCAAATGAAACTGTCAGATCTTTACGAAGCCAACATCAAAGGACGGAAAAAGTCTGTGTGGAAAACTACACTAGCCTATGGCTACCTACTAGTAGTATAACAACAATATAAACAACAAAGAAACACCCAGAACCATAATAACAAAGATTGATGGTATATGGTTGCTTACCACCCTTGACAGTACATATGAACCCCCCCCCCAAGACTCAAGTCCAAGAAGGGGCAATAAACAATAACCTAAAAGAACAATCTAGATCCCTAACCCAAAGGAAAACAGGGTTAGGGGAAACTAAATGGCATGACAGTGCTTGCACCAATTTGCCACCTCTACCCAAGTAGGAGTTCTGAGAGGGGCAGGAGGGTGGTTATAATATAGCAAGACTCCATGAGAAGAAAAGCAATTACTAAGGTGAGTAATTTTTCTTCAAACACCATGAAGTCTTGCTATATTATAACAATAGCAGATTACACAGCAGTACCTCCATGGAGGAGGGTCAGAACCTACTTAGGAAATAGGCTCTGAAGCACAGTTGTGCCAAACGAGCATCTCTCCTGGACTGGATATCCAGGGAATAATGCTTGGTAAAGGTGTGAACTGTCTTCCAGGTAGCAGCTTGACAAATCTCCAGAATAGGAATGTCTCTAGCAGCCGCTAGAGACGCAGCTGCTACCACCTGGTGGAGGGCCCTCAATCCTGAGGGGGTACTCTACCCAGTTTCTGATAACAAAATTGGATACAAGAGACAATCCACCTTGCAATTGTTCTCTTAGTGGCAGGTTTCCTTTGCCAACCTCGCCATAGGTAAGAAACAGTTGGAGGATTCGAACCTATGACCTCTGGTGCGCCTAGATAGTAACTTAATGCCCTTTGACATCCAAGCTGTGCAGTCTCCTCTCACCTGAGGAAGAATGCTCAGTGAAAATACTGGGAGGGAGATAGATTGATTCAGGTGGAAATCAGAAACCACCTTAGGCAAAAATCTCTATTAGTCCTAAGGACTACCTTTATCTCTGTGGAAAGAGATAAAATCTTCTTCCACTGACAGGGCCTGTAACTCACTTATGCTGCCTGGCAGAGGTGATAGCTACTAGAAAACGGTTTCCAAGTTAAATACTTGAGTTCTGCTGAAGACAGAGGCTCAAAGGAGGTTGCATTAACTGAGCAATGCAAATATTCAGGTCCCAGGCGGGAGCTGGTTCCTAAAGGGAGGGGTTAGTGTGAAGTAACCCTTTAAAAACTTGGAGAACACAGGGTGAGAAGAAAGGAGGCAGGCTTCCCTGCTGACACAAAAGCAGAGACAGCTGCCAGATGAACCTTCAGGGTAGCTGGTCTAAGGCCTAGGGAATTCAGATGGACCAAATAGTCCAAAAGAATGGGAAGATCAGCAGATTCTGGGGTAATCTGCCTCTCAGAGCACCAGATGGAAAACCTCTTCCACTTAGAATTATAAGTGGTTTCTAGTGGAAGGCTTCCTTGAAGCCTTTAAATATCCATAACACCTGAGAAAGGTGTAAATCAGCAATTTAGCTCCTCAAGAGCCAAGCCTTGAGGTGGAGGGACTTGAGGTCCGGATACCACACTCTCCCTGTGCACAGGCCAGTAAGTCGTGAACTCTGGGCAGGCTCAGGGCAGGGTGGACTGCCAGGGACAGGAGCAGAGGGTACCAGGGCTGTCTGGCCCAATCTGGGGCAATCAGAATCACTCTGCAAGGTTGAGATCTGATTTTCACTAGTACCCTGAAAAGGAGAGGAAAGGGGGGGAAAGCATACAGGAACTTCCCTTTCCAATCCAACAGAAAGGCATCCAGAGGGACTGAGCCCAGTACTGGAGGCCTGCAGCAAAAAAGAGGAAGTTGGTGGTTGTCTGGGGCCGCGAAAAGATCTATCTGAGGAGTGCCCCAACTGGCAAAAGACGGAACCTAATTTGTGGATTCAGAACCCATTCGTGATGGCCCTCGAGAAATTCTGCTGAGGGCGCCCGCCAGCACATTGTCCTTCCTGGGAGATGAACCGCTATCAGGAGGTGTCTCAGGAATAAGCCAGAGACCACAACTTCATTGCTTCGGTGCACAAGGCTGAAGACCGAGTGCCCCTTGCTTGTTGATGTACCACATTGTGGTGGTATTGTCTGTCCTGACTTGAACCACTTTGTTCTGGACAGAATCTGAAAAGACCAAGAGCTAAAAGACAGCTCTGAGTTCCAGAAGATTGATGGGAGCAGAGATTCCTGAGGAGACCACACCCCTGAGTGGTAAGGTCGCCTAGGTGAGCCCCCACCCTAACAGGGAGGCATCCGTGGTGAGGGTGAGGGAGGGAGAAATGGGAATGAAGGGAACCCTTGTTTCAGATTGCTTTGATCCTGCCACCAGTGTAGGGCCAGGATCAGGGATTGAGTAACTGGGACCAATTTGGTAAGGGGTCCTTCCTCTGAGACCAATAGGCCCTCAAATGGAACTGAATGTCCCTCATCTGGAATCTTGCTCCCTGCACAACAGCTGTGAAGCAGCCATGTGTCCGAGGAGTTGCAGGAAATGCCTTGCTGGTCGAGAGACCGCAGGGTAAAGGAGGATGCCAGGGCAATGAGTCTGTCCACCTTTCCGAGGGAAGAAAGGCCCTGGCTAACCTTGTGTTCAATTCTGCGCCTATGAAAGTTAGGGCCTGAACTGGTTCCAGAACTGACTTTGGTAAGTTTAGCAGAAATCCAGAGAAGTGAGAAGCTGCTGGGTGACTTGCAAGTGGATTAACTCGACCTGGAGACTGACCCACAATGGAGCCAGTCGTCCCAGGTAGGGAAACACAGCAACCCCTTGCTCTTCTTAAATGAGCCACTACTACAGCGAGACATTTTGTGAATACCCTTGGCTTAGAGGTAAGGCCGAAGGGCATTGCCCTGAACTGGTAGTGGCCTGAGGGCAGTTCGAACCTGAGGTACTTTCGTGGGAAGGCCTGATCAGAACATGAAAATAGGCATCCTTGAGGTCCAGGGAAGCTAGCCAGTCCCCTGGTTTTAGGGAAGGCAATATCATTGCCTGCTAACATTTTGAACTTTGGTTTCAACAGATGCTTGTTCAAGTATCTTAAATCCAGAATGGGCCGCCATTCTCCTGTCTTTTGGGGTAAGAAAGTATCTTGAATAAAGCCCTTGCCCTGATGGCAAGGAGGAGCCCTTTCCACTGCTTTGCAGACCAGAAGAGAAGAAACCTCTGCTTCCAAAGCAAGGGCTTCTGAAGGACTTGCAGGTGGAAATGCCTGGCTCTCATCTTTGGAAATATTTGAAGCTGAGAACCAGACCCTGGCTATTACCTCCAGAACCCATCTGTCCGGTTAGGGACAGCCAGCTCTGGCTGAAATAGGCCAACCTGCCCCACTGGTACAGGAGAATCGGCCCTGGGCACCCCATCAGGTGCCTGCTTAGCAGCAGCCTTAGGCTGAGGGAGGGAGACGGTCTACAGCGCCACGCCTACCCCTGCCTCTGAAGAAACCTTCTGTGAGACAGCAGAGGAGGCTTGAAATTGGTAAAAAGGCCTGAAAAGGGTCTGCCCTACCTCTGGGAGCATGCCTTTGTGGCATGGCATGCTTCTCCTTAGCCTGGGCACTTTTGTAGGTAGTTCTGTATTCATCCATCTTTTCATATAATTTTCTGTTTGCTCCAAACAGAGAATTTCCCACTACAGGAAAATCCATAGCCTTTGACTGAGTATCTTGGGACAGATTAGTGCATCTGAGCCATGCCAACCTACGGAAGCTACAGAAGTGGCCATGACCCTAGAGGAAACATCATTAACATCAACAGCAGTATGAAATTGAACTTTAGAGGCTTCAATGCCATCAGCAGCCACCTGTTCCAACTCACTAGCCAGCTGGCCATGGGCCTGCTTGGCTAACTGCAATACTGTGTCCCACCTAGATTTCTGATATCTAGCCACATAAGCTATAATTTGCCTGCCTGAGTCCCAAAGAAGCTGCCATATACTGTTTCTTCGCCATGGCATCAATCTTCCTAGAATCCTTATCAGGAGGATGTGAGGCCAGAGGAATATTAGCCTTGTCACAGGCTGCAGCTTGTACCACACCTACATGACTACACTGCTCAATAAGGAAGTCTGTATCCAGCCTGACAGAGTATACCTTCTGTCCATTTTATCTACAGGAGGGACAGAATGAGGATTTTTTAAAATCTTTGTTGTTTGCTTCCTAAATGACTTATGCAAAGGAATAGACAACTTCCTAGACTCTGGAATATCCATCATTTCCACATAATCAGGCTCCTCTTGCTCATCCACAGCCTCCTCTAAAGGAAGCTGGAGGGTTTCTGCAACCTTTTTGTAAAAAATAAAGAAAGAAGGGGACTCAGACAGAATAGGGGGAGATTCTAAAGGTCTGTCTGGAGAAATGCCCGGTTCGATGGACACGTCCAGACCCTCCCAGCCACACATATATTGATCAAATTCCTCCTCCTCCTGTGGTTCATAAAATCCTCAACTTCAAAATCCTGAACCACTGGGACTGAACGAACCAACCTTTTACCAACTGTTGGTGGTTCTACAGATCCCTGAGACAGTGACTGGACAATCTGAATGGCTTTAGCTATCTCTGCAGCAGTTGGAGACACAATTCTGGACTCCAAACCTCCTGATTTCTTTGTCTTTTACTTGGGACTGGTTCCTCTGAGCCAGTCTTCCTTTGCCCGAGGAAGTCTCGCCCTGGTCAGAGGGCACTCCCTCTGGTCCAGTGGGTACTGAACCGGGCTGGCCATCCGGGTCAGCGGACTTTTTGGCCTCTCATTCCCTGAGCCGGCCCAATCTCTTCTCCAGGGTGGCTGCAGGGAAATTTTACACACCTGGCAGTCTGACAGGAGGTGGTCAGCCCTCAGACAATAGACACAGTGGTGTGTGGGTCAGCCTTGGCAAAGGCGTCCCCACAGACATCAACAGTGTTGAAACCCAGTGGCCCGGTTTTTTTGGGTTTCTCAGACATAATGCCAGCCTAACCAAAAACTTGCCCTTTTGATGGCAGTGCCAGGCAAGACACCCTTATCGGTTCCTAACCGTGTCATTGGTATTTGAAAAACGTAATAATTTCGTGTTTTTTAGAACTAATAAGAACCGGAACCGCACTCTAAAACCCACAGTACAGTTTTAAAAGACAGAAAATTAAGCGATCGTTCAAAACCGAACCGATAATTAATTTTCCACACAGACTTGAATTTTTGTACTTACGGTTACCAGATAGAGCTTTAGAACCAAATGCGGTAAAAATAATGATTTTGCCGTTCAAATGAACCAAAACTACTTTTTAAACCGAGAATGAACCGAGCTGAAGGAGCTGATCTCCGGAGCGACTGTTCAGTGAAGCGGAGTAAAGAATCTGACAGTTTCATTTGAAACTGCCAGATAGAGCTTTGGCACAGCGCCCTCGCGTTGTAGAACTCCAGATCTTCTGGAGTTAACTCCTTCCTCTCCGGGGCAGTTCAGCTGCAGTGGCTGACTGCTATTGTTATAATATAGCAAGACTTCATGGTGTTTGAATGTTAGGTTCATTAATGAAGTGTCATGGTACAGGCAAACATGTTCTGCAAGAACATCATCAGACATGGCTAAAGGACCTGGGTCTGAAAAAGCACTCAAAAGATGCCAAATCCATCGGTTAAGGAGGCCACAATTTTGACACATCATCCACTTTTTTTTGTTCTCTGCTCATTTTATTTGCCCATAACAGCTAGTGGCTACACTACAACCCACTTGGCTAAATTATGCATGCTGCTTAAAGCCACTGTAACTAAGAACGGCATCTTAGATCTGATGTGAGAGAATAAAAAGTTAATGCAGTGGCCACAATTTCAGCACAGTGGCCATGTTTTTGTCTTTTTTTTTTTGCACCATCCCCTGCACCCCCAACCTCCAACTCCCTCTGGCTGCTCAACATTCCAGTGTTTCCACGGTCTCACCCTTCATTGCCACCTGACTTCCCAGGCTGTCCCCACGTCTTCTGAGAATCCGGCTTATCCCTGCCAGGGGGTTCCCTTCATGGGGACAAGGAGGGAAGTAGCATTCCTAGGGTGTCCTCCGAGGTATGAAAGGCTGTGTGGACAGGAACAATGTGCTAGGGGACTCTGCGGCATGGGGGGGGATTAGGCAGCCATTATCCGGCAGGCCGAGATGAGTGCTAGTTTCCGTTTTCTGGGCCCCACCTCACAACCCAGCGGAGTGCATCAAGGTGACGCACTGGAGGCAGAGTCAGGCAATGTGTGGTCACCCACGCCGGCAAGGCTCTGCACACCACCAAGTGTTGCTCTCCAAGAAATGCTCCACAGCACACTCCCCCAGGAGTGTCTCCACCTGGACACTATCACAATCCCTGCCAGCCTCCGTTCCCGACGTAGGCCTTGAACATGGGTCAGCAGCATGCCAAGCAGACGCCCCACTGCTCAGCACCATCCTTCCCTCTATGAAAACTATTTTTTTTCACACACTGTAGGGTGCAGCATTTTGTAACTCTGGAGTTTCTGCTGCAACATATATGCATAATCATACGTGGCTGCACCCGATTCCAGATTTTTTTCTTACCTTGTCTTATCTTTTTCTCTTAGAGCCTCCACCCCCCCCCCCCCATATACAGTATAGCTCTCATTTCCCCTTACCTCTCTAACTTTTTCTCTTTTAGATAATTTCTGAAGAAGTCCTATGGTTAAAATGTCGATTTAAACTCTACTTTCTATTTTCAGCATGCATTTAATATTACCATTTTGTTTTGTGGCTGCACCTGAGCAAGACTGCCTGGACACATCAAGCAAGTCTTGTTCTGTTTTCTGTGCTTGCATCGCATATACTTATTATACTAAAATGACCTGCAGAATTGCAGAATCGCAGAATCACCAATCTAAGTGATTCTGTTGAACACCCAGTTCTCCCCCCTTATACTCAGAACTATCACTCAAAACAAGGTACTACATCTCTCATGAGGTCCATCTTTACCTGTGGTAGTGCTGGCTATTATGGCCTTTTACTCCGGTTCCTTAAGACTGATGCCCTTCTGCTAGCTGCTCCTGTAACTAGGTTATTTAACCAGTCCCTCTCCTCTGGGGTAGTGCCTAAGCTCTGGAAGGTTGCCAAAGTGGTGCCTGTCCATATAAAAAGTGATTAAAAGTGCGTAGAAAACTACCGTCCTATAGCAATCCTGTCAGTACTAGATAAGTTACTGGAGAAATGTGTTGCTTCTCCAGTACTGGGGCATCTTCCGAAATGTAATCTATTATCCCCGGCACAGTGTTGTTTTAGGCAAGATTATAGCACATCTACTGCCCTCATCCAATTTACAAATTATGGTAAAGTCGTTATGGACAAAAGTATGCTCACAGGGGCTGTTTTCATCAAACTAACCAAGGCTTTTGATCTTGTTGACCACTCCCTTCTTACATCCAAATTATATAGCCTTGGTTTCTCATCCTCTGTTGTTTCCTGGTTCTCGAGCTACCTTAGTGAGCAACAGCAGTTTGTACATATAAATGGAGTCCGATCTGAACTTTCCCCTAGTAACACTGGTGTACCGCAAGGATCTATACTTGATCCACTGCTCTTTACCTTGCTTATCAATAATCTATCTAAAACCACTGCCTTTTTCTCCACCCTGCTCTACGCAGATGACATGCTATTACAACTAGCTCAAAGAATGTATCGGAAATTTCTGTGGAAAGGGAAAGCTGCTCACATTAAAAGAGCATTCTAACCTACCTAGCAAGTTAGGTGAGACTGGCCTACCTCACTTTCAGCATTATTACTGGGCCTTACAATTGGACTTCCTACCAGTGGCAGAGGGGACCCACTAAATCCTCTTGGTTGCCTAACGAAGAGGAGGAATTGGGAGGGGATCTGCACACTGATTATCTTTCCAAATCCCTCTGGACTCTCTCTTCACCTGTGGCAACCTATCCACTTATGGTCACCACAATTAAGGCATGGATAGCTTCCCATAGGCACACTGGCTTTATACCTATGCCTTCCCCATACACTAGTCTCATAGCAGCAATGAGAGGAAAGGGTCCTACACAGTACAGCTCTACCAGCGACAACTCAAGTGGCACCATCATGGTTTTAAATCTGTATCACAGTTGTACAGAGGGAGCAGGCTTCTTGATTCCTCTGAACTTAAAGCCAGCTGGAAACTGGACCCTGGGGATTTCTTTGCATAGCTGACATTGCGGCATAAGCTGGGTAATAGTTTGGGCATTAGATCGGGCTGGCCCAACCCCTCTCCATTTGAAGAGGAACTTGACAGATCCCAGACCTGCAATCTGCACCTAAGGATTTTCTACCGTACTCTTCAGGGGAGCGATGGGTCACCTATGGCAGACATCAGGATTAAATAAGAGCAGGATCTCTTTCTTAAAATTGATGCAGCTACTTGTCGCCTTGCAGCTCAACACTTCCAAACTTGTGATAGCCAACTCGGTTAAGAAGGGGGATAAAACCTTTTATAGGTACATCAGAGAGCGTAGAAAGACAAAGGGAGGGATAGTGAGGCTGAATAGAATGAATGGTGGGTGGGCAGAGGGGGACAGTGAAAAAGCAGGGATACTGAACGAATATTTCTGCTCAGTATTCACAAAAGAGGAGGGGGAAGTGCCTAATCCAATTAACAGAAGCACTCTTGATAGGGGGGTCGATCCCAGCCCTTTCACAGAAGAAAGGGTTCTGCAAGAACTCCTAAAACTGAAGATGTACAAAGCAATGGGGCCTGATGGAATTCACCCCAGAATTCTAAAAGAATTAAGGGGAACTAGTGAAACCACTGACTACTCTTTTTAATAAATCATGGGAGGATGGTGTGGTACCCGAGGACTGGAGGAAAGGAAGTGATTCCCTTCACAAAGTGGGACCAAGACAGAGGCAGAAACTACAGACCTGTCAGTTTGACCTCTGTGGTAGGGAAAGTGATGGAATCACTTCTGAAGGAAAGAATTGTTGAGTACCTAGAGGCCAGTGGGGCACAGGACCCAAGGCAGCATGGGTTCACAGTGGGAAGGTCATGTCAGATGAATCTAATAGATTTCTTTGACTGGGTGACCAAAGTAGTAGACAAGGGAGGGGCTGTGGACATTGCCTACCTACACTTTAGCAAGGCATTTGACACAGTCCCACACAAAAGATTAATAGTCAAATTAACCAGCCTGGGAGTGGGTCCCAGGGTGGTAGCCTGGGTAAAACATTGGCTGCACAACAGGACACAGAAGGTAATTGTAAATGGAGTCCACTCTGAAGAAAGAGGGGTTATCAGTGGGGTACCGCAGGGTTCAGTACTGGGTCCAGTCCTTTTTAATGTCTTCATAAGTGACATTGCAGAGGGACTGGAAGGAAAAGTATGCCTCTTTGCAGATGACACAAAGATCTGCAACAGGGTTGATACACAAGGAGGCGTGGAAAGGATGAGAAGGGACTTGGCAAGGTTGGAGGAATGGTCAGAAGTATGGCAGCTAGGATTCAATGCAAAGAAGTGCAAAATAATGCACATGGGAAACAAGAACCCAGGGGAAGATTACACAATGGGGGAGGTAGTAACAACAACAAAAAAGGATAGGGACCTGGGGGTAATCATATCAGATGACCTTAAGGTTAGCAAGCAATGTGAGAAGGCAGTAAGAAGGGCTGGAGTATGCTGGGATGCATAGGGAGAGGCATCACCAGCAGAAAACAAGAAGTTGTTATCCCTCTGTACAGTTGGTGAGACCCCATCTGGAGTACTGCGTCCAGTTCTGGAGACCCCATCTCCGCAAGGACATAGACAGGATAGAGGCAGTCCAGAGGAGGGCAACTAAAATGGTGCTGGGTCTGCAAGAGAAGCCGTACGAGGAGAGGCTAAAGGAGCTAATATGTATACCCTTGAGGAAAGAAGGGAGAGGGGAACATGATAGAAACTTTTAAGGACCTCAGTGGAATCAATAAAGTCCAAGAGGGTAGCATCTTTCAGAAAAGAGAGACGCTAAGAACAAGGGACACAATTTAAAGATGGGGGTTCCGGGCAATGTGAGGAAGTATTTTTCACAAAGAGGGTAGTGGATGCATGGAACAGCCTTCCTGAGGAGGTTGTGGGGTCTAAAACTGTGGGAGAATTCAAGAATGCATGGGACAGACATAAGGCAATTCTTGTGGGGGGTAGGAAGAAATAGGCAGTTGGTTAACTAGGATCTGCGGCCTATCCTGTAGGTAGGGAAATGGGCAGACTAGGTGGGCCAAGCGGTCCTTATCTGCCATCAGTCTATGTTTCTCACGTAACAATAAATGAAGACAAAAACAACTTCATTTTATGTACAGGGCACATATCACCCTAAGAAAGTTACACACTATTAACCCCCAGAGTACTGGTGAATGCCCCAAGTTTTCATCTGAAGAAGCATATTTTCTATATATGGCCCTAACCTGTCCAAAAGTAACCCCATCTTCGCACACGATTCACTGCATCATAGGGAGGATACTAGCGTATGTTTCTTCTAAGTCCCCACTTGAGCTCCTGTTAGGGGCAGACCCATATTACCCTCAAAATGGTAGCACCACAGCACTCTGGCCCCTTGCCTTAATTTTGGCCATGACAAACGTCGCCCAAAACTGGATGTCAACAAGCCCCCCCAAATCCAACAGTGGGCCCACAATTTGAAAACTTGTGTAAGCCTAGAGAATATACAGCCGACTGTCAATGGGTCAGCCAAGCTCTTTTCTAAAATTTGGTACCTTTTGATCATAGCAATTGACAGTGGTATATTCCCTTTGTAATTAGAATTTCTCCGTGACAGTGACTCAGAATAGAATCTTAGATCTTTGAGGATGGGGGAAAGGGGCAGATCATTCCTGAAATACCAGAATCCCATATTTCTTGTTCAGTAAGATAATCAGAGGTTGCTCCACTGAGAAACTGGTCTAAGAGTGGTCAGCCTAGAAACAAACAACGCTGCTCATGGCTCTTATAGTGCATATATTTCAAATTTCTGCATCCCCTGGGTCCCAGCTGCTTATCATCTGTCCACTTATAGATCTCCATGTTAACATCACCAAATCATTCTCAGACATCCACAGCTGCCATGCTATGATATCTGTTGTCCTCTCTCCTTCCGAGAAAATAAAATACTCAAAGCACAGATTGGGACTGCTGAGGCAGCCAGCCACATAAGTGGCCAGGAGAAGTAATTCCATTACATTTGCACATTCTATTTACCTCTTCCACCCCCCCCCCTCCACCCTTTATAGGCCCTCCCACCTTCATCAACTGAACCAGCTCTAACCTCTCTCAAGCCTGTGCAGCTGGAGGACAGAATATTATGTGGTCACCCTTAACATCCAAATCACTGTAGCTGCCAGATGCAAGAGGTGCTTGAGCAGATGTCACCTGTAACACTACCACCCCCAAGAATTTGAGCACTCTGCTTCTGTACTACTCTCCAGACCCCTTCAACCTGGTCATAGCCCCTAGTGCCACCAGGCTGGGCACAGTGCACATCCAAAGCAGCCATCTATGCAACTAAAATATGCTCAACCACCTTAGTACCCAATGTGGTTGCCCTGTCTGTGTTCAAGATACTTCAGCCACCTAGTCTCCGTCTCCCACCCTAATCCTTCAAACAATCTCTGCAAATGTGTACATACTGTGTATGTGCACACCTCTCAACTGTCCCTGATTTTCAGGGACGTCCCTGATTTTGCCTCAGATTTTTCCTCTGTCCCTCGTAAAATTTGTGTTCTTGTGACAGAAAAGTGGGAATTAAAAGCACAAAATTATGTCAAATGTTAAAGTAACAGATTTGTTATTTTTCAATAAATGCATATTAACACAAATCCCTTTATTCTATCAGCTTACTGAGTGAATAGTACTAGATTTTAAGATGTGTCCCTGATTTTTTTAAGCCTTGTCCCTGACTCATGAGGCAAGAGGTTGAGAGGTATGTGTATGTGTGTTTATGCAATAGGAGTGGACATAAAACTTCTTGATAAATCAGTTTATCAGAGCTAGTGTATGTGTGTGTGTGTGTGTGTGTATATAGATATTTCTACAGTAAATTGATCAATTGTTTATACTTCAGAGCTAAACATTAATGGGAGTCCACCCTGTTTTGCATACCAGTCATCAAGGCAGAATACCATTTTTATCACACTACTATTCAGAATGACAGTCGACTTCCGGTGACGTCAGCAGCTTGATGGTGGCTTAGTTCTCCGCTCTGCCTAGCCCCAAATAAAATCAATAGGCATCCACTAGAAAAATGATAAGCAATCAGATGCAAAATCTACAAGATCAAAGGCGGTCCTTTCCAGGAACGTTCAGACTCCGATACAGAAACTCCAGTAAATGCTGCAAACCGAAAAATCAGCTCCGATGTCTGAGACTGGGGAGAAAGAGGCCCGCATGGCGATACCGACCACCTCAGAGGAGGAGTGGAGTGCTCACAGCTGGTAGCATCTATACTACAAACTGCAAAAACAGCCTCCAAGATAGAAGTCTCGTTAACAGAACTGAAAGCAGATATAGCCAAGATTGAGCACAGAGCAGATTAGTTAGAGATGGGTCTAACAAATGTGTCCGAACAAACAGATCGTCACGATAGGCGCCTGCTATTCCTTTTCTTGCCAGAGAAAGGGAATTAAACAAACTGGATGACCTTGAGGGAAGGAGCAGACAGCAGAATATAAGAGTTTACAGGGTCCTAGAGGGAGCAGAGTCTGGGACCATAGACATCATTTCTTTCCTTCAGAAAGTTTTGAAAGAATCACTGAAGCTTGCCCCCGACTCTGATGTGGCGATGGACAGGGCGCATAGCTCACTGGTACAGAGGCCCAACAATCCGGGCGCCCATCCTAGATCTATTATTGCCAAACTGACATCCTACAATGCCAAGGAAGAGATCCTACGTAGAGCCTGGAGAATGAGAATTATTTCCTATGGGGACCATCGCATCACTATTGATATTATATATCTTACTGCCATTATTTGTATAATGCTTGCCATTATTTTTGTTGTTTCTACTCATTGTATCCTTGTAGTACTGCTGCTGTACTGTTCCTCTATTTATGTTACTGTACCCATGTTGCTGTTGTTCCACTTTTCTCTTTTTGTTGTACTCTTCCGGGCTGTGCCTGAAAATAGTCATTTTAGGGCTAGTGCACCTACCCGGTTAACAAAAACTAAATAAATAAATAAAATAATTACTACACCTCGGCAGTTCAAGAAAGTAACTGGGCCATGTGGCCCATCTTGAAGCAGCAGTGGGCTAAAAATCTAAAAGCACAAATTCTGTACCCCGCTCGCTTAAGGGATGAGATGAGTAAAGGCACCAGAGTTTATGAGGATCTAGTTGCTGCATCTCGGTTTCTGGAGGGCATGGGCATTGCAGTCCCACACCTGGTCAAGGAACGTCTCGAGAAGGAATTAGTGCCAATCAGGCTGGGCAATGGCGCATAAAGAAACCTCAAAACAGCAACAAACCCGATCAACACAAGCCACCATGCTGAGGGCAGACATCTGCATAATGCTAAAGAATTACAGCTCCTCGGTCCTCATAGAGGGCATTTTTGCTCAGGTCAGACAGGACATGGCAGAACCTAATGAGGAGATGGAAGCAGACATGAGGGACTCGGGACAGTGATCAGATCAGTGGCGTTTCCAACAACTTGCTGTTTTCTCTCTCTCTTTTTATGCCCCTCGCACACTGTGATCAGGTAAAGCCCCGTGGTACTTTTGGCTCATAATCATTCTGGCATGGAACTCTATGAGCTGCGGGGAGGGGGGGTTAGGGGAAATGCCCTGCTTGGAGAGACTGGAGATGCTGAGCCCTTTCGGATTCAATTGACAGCAGAACTGAAACCTTTAACATGTACTAATGAACATCATCTTGCTAAAAACGCTTTTTGAAAAATTTACAGGCCAAAGCCGGCTTTTTTCCTGTGTTAACTGGCTGTCTAGGCGGGACTCGGGGGATGGGGAAACTAATAATAAAACAGAAATGCAACCTTGCTGACTGAGATACGATGCTGAATGTTTGGGAATGCAGAAACAAATGGGGGGGGGGGACTGCAGCTCTCTCTCCTTCTAATGTTGCATCTGATGGGTCTCATTGACACATGTGGGGGTTCTACGGCTTTCCCTCTCCCTCCTGGGAGACACAAGTATTAAGAATCTTGGAGCTGAGGGGGGAGGTCCGAGGTACAGATCTTATGGGAATACTGGCGTCAGCGGGCATCCCCTAGTTAATCCTGACGTGACCTCCTCAGAATCTTTCCTGGGGGAGGACTGTGGGAACCGAGGTATTAGACTCATATTAACAGGATGACACAGCTTGGATCCCGGGGGGTGGGAGGGAGCTGCACAAGCATTGGGAGACACCGAATCATACTATAAACATACAATTTTGATGGATTGGTTTTCCTCTCTACTTACTGACACGGGGGAAGAGACAGAGGGTGCTGCCACTGAGACGTTCCACCTACCAAGTTACACTCTCCAGTGGGGAGCCAAACTTTACTAATTCCTGTATTAGAATTATTTATCGGACATGAATAAATACCAACAAGAAGTAGAGGGATTGCACTGTTTGCTGGGAGAAGGGGGGCGGTTCAAACAGATGTAACCGTGGCGCAACTGATATACAAGATGGGTATGGTGGATGCCCTGGACAAGGAGGGAGTGGAAGGAAGACCTGGTCTGTCGGGCCGGAGGAATCCCCCCCCCCTTAGGGAAAACAGCAGGGGGGGGCGAGAGGAAATGACCTCTGATGATAAGTTGGATACTAGCCATGCTGCTGATGCTGGCCATGCCTGTGGGGCAAAGGAACTTACCTGAAGATGGCCCCCCAGATAGGCAAGCCCAATTAAAACATAGTGGGCCTAGTGCCTCAAGAAAGGCACAATCCAGCTCATTCCATCTGAACTGGGCTGACCTAGGAAGTGTTGTCACATGCAGGAGCACTGCTTCTTATCATAAGAAACCACCCCAGGCTTGGGAAGGGATTACAGTATTTACTGTGGAGATAGGACTAACTCAGTTCATCCAGTTGGGGTCCGGACTAGCTCCCTGGATCTGGAGGGGTTTAGGGAGTGGCTGGAATCTAACGTTTTGTTATACAAGTTTCACATTATTTACATGCTGTTGTTGCTTTGAGGAATGAAACAGTTGGTTTCTTAATAATATTATGATCATATCACCAACTAGTGGGGCAAGTTGGGAAAAGGTTATGAGGTTCACTCAGTTTTGGTCTCGGATTTGGGACCTGGTTAAACTGTTTGGTCAGATTTATTACCAGAAGCACAGGAGTCTTCTTGAGAAAATATTAAACAATATCTATGCTCATCATTGGAACAATAATAATAACTGGTTACAGAATAATAAAATTCAAGGTACAGAAGGGGACTACATAGAGGGGAGGGCAGAAGATCAAAAAATAGAGGAAAAGACAACTAGAACAGACAAACGACTATACCGACAAGATGATGGCTCACGTTAATGCTAGAATATTGTCCTATAATATTAATAGGACAAATCATAATAGTAGGCGGAAGCAACTACAAAAGCTCCTCAGAGACCAGAGGTGTGATATTAATTTTATTCAGGAGACCCATCCGAGTACCACAGAGGTCCAAAAATTAATGAACAAAGGGTTTCCGACACCATACCATGCTTCTCTAGACAAAGGAAGAAAGGGGGGAGTAGCCATTTTATTGTCCACCTCTCTTCCCTTTGAGGAGACAGAGGTGTGGTGGATACAGGAGCCAGATATGTCCTGGTGGTAGGAAAGATCCAAGATGTCCTGGCCACTCTGATTAATGTATATGCCCCTCCAGGATCATCCATTAATTTCTATGCTGATCTCCTTAAAAACATAGCAGAGAGATACCCAAGGGTACTATAATTGCCGGGGGGGGGGGGGTTGGAATGTAATTTTGAACAGGAGGCTAGATTCCACTTTAGGAATCCCCACACCAGGTAGCAGAATAGCCAAGAAGTTTTCTAAAATGATAAAGAACATGGGGATGGCAGACATGGAAGGAGAAATACCCGCTAGCTAAGGACTTTACGTTTTACTCTTCTAGATAAAATACATTCTAGACTTGATATGTTTTTTTACTTTCTCCAGGGACCTCTTCTTGTTCCGTTTGATGTGGGTGGGTACAGCCACCCTGTCAGATCACCAACCCATAATAGCGGAGGTGGAAAGCACAGTTACGTAAGAACTTACCGTAACAGTAGATCTTTGAAAGAGGCTCTTGCAGTAGGTATTTACATGTAGGACTGACCCGGCAGGTGTCAGGACCCCACAGAAAAATTTCTAGCCAGCAGTCTCTGGCGGGGGACCGCCCCCACGCTCACCTTCCAGTTCTTTCCCGCCAAGGGACAATAAAGGCATGACGAGAGAGAAGTGGATATTTCCCTTCCTGGAAAAGGAGCTGAAAAAGCTAAGGGGGATGGAGGGTGGGAAGACAATACCTATCAGAAGAGCCTCCTCGAAGATCTACTGTTGCAAGTCTTATGTAACTGTACTATCTTTCTTCGAGAGGGCTCTTGCAGTAGGTATTTACATATAGGACTGAATCCCAAGCAGTCTGGAACCAGGAAAAGCACTCGGGAGGAGGAAAATCCAAATAATGGAACCTCCGGCAGAACGGTATTATGAAAGAAGACCTTGGCGTACAGCCAACCCGAAGCCTGCTCTACGGCGAGCGGCAATGTCCAAAATGAAGTGTTTCATAAAGGTGTGGACAGAAGTCCAAGTTGTGGCTGCGCAGATGTCTGCTGCTAACACATTCTTGAAACAAACTGCAGAGGCGGCTACTCCTCTGGTGGAGTGACCTCTGACTTGACCCGGCAGGGTCTTGTTGTAACAGAAAGTGATACAATGAGCCAACCATTTAGAAAGGCATTGCTTGGAAACTGCATTGCCCTCTCTTTTGTGCTCAAAAGAGACAACAAGCTGATCAGATTTCCTGAGATCCTTAGTCCTGGTGGTATAGTATCTCAGTATTCTATGAACATCCAAAGTATGCAAGAGGTACTCCCCTTGATTCGAGTGTTACATAAAGAAAGCAGGTAGCTCAATGGATTGATTCAGTGTAGATTCTGCCACCACCTTAGGGAGAAACTCAGGGATGGTGCACAGAGCCACACGTTCTTTGTGGAAAATCAAATATGGGATTTTGCACATCAAGGCCTGAAGCTCGGAAATCCGTCGAGCTGAAGTAATGGCCACTAGGAAGAGAGTCTTCCAAGAGAGGAACTTCAAATCTGCTGAGGCTGCTGGCTCGAAAGGGGGCAGAGTAAGCTTCTTGAGAACGAAATTCAAGTCTCAAGGAGGAGCAGGAATGCGGATGGTGGGTCTCAAATGGAGAACCCCTCTGAGGAATGTCTTAGAGACTTCCAATTGAGCGAAAGTCCAGTCTCCAAAGGGGACATCTTAGGCTGAAATCGCTGCCATGTGGACCTTCAAAGAGGAATAGCTGAGACCCAGATCGAAGAGATGACGCATGTAGTCCAAGACTCTTTCAACTGGACAAGAGAAAGGCTCAAGGTGTTTTGACGAGGCACAAATAGAGAATTGTTTCCACTTCATGGCATAGGTGGACCTGGTGGAAGGCTTTCTGGCCTGCACCAGAATATCTGCTATGAGCGGAGAAATCCCAAACCGGGCTTGAGCTACGTCTGCAGGAGCCACGCACGCAACTGAAGGGATTTGAAACCTGGATGAATTAGGGTCCCCTGATCCTGGGTCAACAAGTGTTGTGACAGAGGAAGAGGAAACGGAGGTTCCTCTGAAAATTGTTGCAGAAGAGAAAACCAAACTTGCCTGGGCGAGAATGGAGCAAAGAGCATCATTCGGGCTCCTTCTGTTCTGAGCTTCTGCAAGACCTTCAGAATTAAGAGAATTGGAGGAAGTCATAGACGTATCTGTCCCTGCAGTTGAGAGACAGAGCGTCCCGCCAGAAAATGTCTCGCCCTGGAGCGAGCAGAAGGCGGGAAGTTTTGCTTTTTGAGGAGACGCGAACAGGTCTACCAGAGGGGTTCCCCAAAGCAGGAAGATGTCGTCTACTACCACTTGATCCAGTTCCCATTCGTGGGCTCTGGCTGAAGACCGACTGAGGTGGTCTGCCAGCGTGTTTTCTGCTCCTGGAACATGAACTGCCATCAGGTAACGGTTGTGCTGGATAGCCCAACTCCAAACTCTCACTGCTTCCCGGCACAGAGGGTAGGAATGAGTTCCTCCCTGCTTGTTGATGTACCAGACCACACACGTCTGTCTGAATGGTTAGATGATCAGGAAGAATGGAGGAGTGCAGGGCCTGGAGGACATACAGGACTGCTCTGAGCTCGAGCCTGGACTAGCTGCCCTGAGTCTTGTGAGAACCTAGGTGGGCTCCCCAGCCCTCTCCTGAGGCATCTGTTGTCAACGTCTGGGAGGGGCGGTTGATACTGAAGTGAACACCCCGGGAAAGGTTCTCCGGTACCATCCACCATTGCAAGTCCCTGACCATGGGATCGGAGACTAGAACCTCCTGGTCTAGGTTGTCCAGTGTTTGGTCCCATAGAGATTGAAGCATCAATTGAGAGATCTTCATATGGAGCCGAGCACATGGGACTCTCAGGATAGCAGCCGCCATTAGCCCGAGGAGGCGAAGGACTGACCTTGCACCGACCCTTCTGTGACTGGACAGAAGACGTGCCTGAGTCTGCAGGGTGTCCACCTTGTCCGGAGGCAAAAAAGTCCTTGCCGATGGTCATGTCCAGGATCACCCCTATGAACTGGAGTCTTTGGCAAGGGACCAAATGGGACTTTGCCTGGTTGATGGTGATACCCAAGCTGGTGAAAACCTGCAGGGTGAGGGAAAGGGAGTGTAGAAGCTCCTCTCTGGATGGGGCCACCAGGAGCCAACTCTCCAGGTACAGGAATACCTGCACTTCCTGAATATGCAGGTTGGCTGCTACCACATACAGGCATTAGGTAAACACTTGGGGGGCCAAGGAAAGACCAAATGGGAGGGCCTTGAATTGATAGTGGACCCCCTGATAGCAAAAATGAAGGAATTTGTGGTGGGAAGGGCGTATGGGGATGTGCAGGTAAGCATCCTGTATATCCAGAGTGCACAGCCACAGTCCCTGCTGAAGAAGAGGCAGAAGGCCCTGCAGGGAGAGTATTCTGAAGCGTTTGTACTCCACGAACATATTCGGGGGAACTGAGGTCTAAGATAGGCCTCACATCTCCTGTTTTCTGTGGAACTAGAAAGAAATGGGAATAGTAACCAGTCTCCCAAAGGTGGTTGGGAACTGGTTCTATCGCTGCCTTCAAGAGAAGGGAGGTGATTTCTTCTAGGACCAGAGGAAGATGTTCCAGTGAGTAAGATGACTGAGGTAGTGGTCTTCGGGCGGGGTTCTGAAGAAACTCTATTGAGTGACCTGCCACAATCAGCTGCAGCACCAAAGCATCCGATGTTATCCTCTTCCAACCCGGTAGATGAAAGGAGAACCTCCCTCCTACTGGTTCCTCTGGCGAGTCCAGAGGCCATGGGAGAGGCGAGGAGTCAGGAGGTCTGGGGCAGCACAACGGCCGAGGCTCCCGTGGCTTTTTTGGGAGGGGGAGTCTTGGTTGCTGGAGGGGCCCGGCGCTTGTTGGCCCGCTTGCCCAGTGGTTTAGGCTTTTGTCAGTTACGTCAACGAAAAGGGCGCCGCTGTCCCTGAGGGGGTCTGTAAAGAGAGTCCATGGACTTAAGTGCAGTACCCTTCTCTTGCAGATCGGTTATGATGTCCTTGACATCACTGCTGAACAGCACTGAACCCCTGAAGGGCGCATCCTGAATAGCAGATTACACTTCAGGAACCAAACCTGACACCCGGAGCCAGGCATGACACCGAAGACCTACGGCGAAAGTCGAACGTCATCCAACTGCGTCCACAGCATCGTAAGTGGCATGAAGCATATGCCAACTGGCCAAACAAGCAGAACGGACAAGGTCAGCCACTTCCTGTTTCGTCTGAGACTCAGGAAGGGAGTCCAGTTTAGATTCCACCTGACTCAGGATAGTTTTCTGGTGGCCCCCCATATGAGCTACCTAATTCAGGGTCTTAATACCCAGGGTAGAAGACGCATAAACCTTCTTCCCATACTGGTCCAGAAGCAGAGACTCCTTGTCAGGTGGAGACGAGCTGAGATGTTTGGAGTTAGCGAGGCGGCCGTGAGTGGCACTAATCACGACCGAGTCCGTCTTGGGGTGTATATTCAAAGAATCTACTCCCTCAGGAGCCTGATACAGCCAATCTGCCTTCCTCAGAAGGGGGGCTGACATGGCTGGTTGTTTCCAGATAGTGGAAACAAGATCTGTGTGAGGCTCTATCCAGGGTGGAATCAATGTAGGAGCAGTCTCTGGCAGATCCAAGTGGGCAGCAAGTTTTTTACACTGTGGATCTGGCTCCAGAGATTGCCACTGATGAACTTCCTGGCTCTTTCTCAATAACTCCAGAAAAGAAGGATCCTCTGGAGGAGACTTCGGAAGAGTCCTTGGCCTGGATCATTCTGGAGTACAGGGCTCGTCATCCTGGTCGGAGCACCCCCCTGAGTCCGAGACAGAGGTCTCTGACGTAGAAGAGGAAGACTCCTCCCGACATGGGGGAGGAACAGTCCAGTGGCTCCCGAAGGTTCTCCTCTGGTGTCGGGTAAGGGGGAGGGTGTCTCCCGGCTCTGGCGCAGGGGATCCTGTGCAGGATCTGGAGCCGGTAGATGCCGCTCTATGTCCCTGGTGAGCTGAGCCTTGGCCTCAGCCCACCAGACAGTCAGTCTCTCCTGAAGTCCGCCAGCAGCTGGGGAGTGGGCGGCGGAGGAGAGGGATACAGATACTGAGGATATCCGTATGGCGAGTATCCATAACACGACAGCAGGAAACCCAGTGTCGGGTATTGAGGCGCTGGGTACTGCAGCATTGGAAAAAGCAGCGTCGGTACTGTGGTGCTGGGTAAGGCGGTACCAGATTTAGCGGTATTGGATACCTGGGAGCCAGGGGCTCTAATGCGGCAGATGGACCTGGCAAAGGCCCAGCAGGCGGGCCAGGCAAAGGTGGCTCCACAGGCGTCGGGCCTGGCGTGGGAGCACCGTCCGGCAGTGGGACATTGGCTGGCATCGGGTAGGCCTGTGTCGGAGCCGGCGTCTGAGGTTCCGGCATCAGGATATCTAACCCAGTAGGAGGGGACCCTGACGGCTGCACGTCCAGGTTCTCTGTGACAGTCGGGGAGGAGAATTGAAATCCCGGGTCCAACAGAGGGGACGAGGAACTCGGTAGGCAACGCAACAATTGGTGGGAGCTATGTGTCGGACCGGGTCGAACGGTCCGACGCAAGCTCCTTGGCTGGGAGGTCGCCGAGGGACAGACGTCCGCACTTATCAGCTGGATCCGGGCAGGCATCGGAGGAGCTGGCGTCCAACTTATCAGAACCCTTGACCGAGGAAGGCCGCGCTGGAGAAGCGGCCTTGTTGGGTGAACTGATGACTGTGCGCTCCCCCGCAGGAGGGAGCAACTTACCAGCCCTGTCTGGACGGATGTCGGTGGAACGGGAATCCAACTTAGCGGACCCGTTCAACCCTGAAGGCCGCATGGTCACGATCTTCGTGGGAGTGGAGGCTTCCTTTACCCCGGAGGTACCTGAAGGGCCCAAGCACGAGCCCGACAGGAGGGGCAACACCTTCTTGGACACTGCAAAGACTGTCATCCAGGAGAGGTCGAATCTGGTCCTCCTCCTTTTTCTGGCCTTCAGGGGAAGTGGAAGCCTGCCTCAACTTTTTCAATTCCTTCTCCACGGATATCATCTTTTTCTTCAGAATATGGGCCTCCAGGGACTGCTGCCTCCGTTTTCGGGTGGCTGAATTGAATTTCTGGCAGTGCTGGTACTTCTCCACAGGATGGTCCGGGCCTAGGCAGAAGAGGTACAGGGAGTAGCCATCCTTATGTGGCAGCTGGGGAACCGCACGAGTCGCACTTATTTTTATGCGATTCAGAAGGCATCGGGGACGACATACACAAAGTAATATTTTGAGGGGGAAAAAAAAAAATCAGTCGAAAAGTTCGAAAACTAAGCGACGAAAGACTGACTAGTGATAAACTCTACCACAAGGACCTTTCACAAGTCGACGGTGGGAAAGAACTGGAAGGCGGGCGTGGAGGACCGCCCCTTTATACTGACATTGCATGACGTCGGTCACCTGACGTGGGGGCGGTCCCCCACCAGAGACTGCTAGCTAGAAATGTTTCCATGGGGTCCTGACGCTTGCCGGGTCAATCCTATATGTAAATACCTACTGCAAGAGCCCTCTCGAAGCAAGATCTGGAGCTCCCAAGAAAACCAACCCAGTGGAGGTTAAATACTAGTTTGCTAAGGGACGAAGGAGTCATGGAAGAGGTAAAGAAAGTAATTAAACAAACAACAGAAACAAACGATAACCCTGGAATAACAGTACAGCTACTATGGGATATAACAAAAACAATGGTAAGGGAGAAGGTCGTATCTATAGCTACACACAAAAAAAGAGGAAAAAAAAAAACACTTGGACAACCTGTATGAACAGCTGAGAATCCAGGAGGCACAACAAAAACAAAAATGGTCTAAGGGTAGAGAAGTAGACATAAAAACCATTGAGAGTAAAATACAACACACAAATAAAATTGAAACAGAAAAAGCCCTCCTATACCTAAAACAATCCTTCTATGAGGGGAATCAAGAGTAACTAGGCTCTTGGCCTACCGACTTAGACAGAGGGCTGCCAGAGTTAACATTACAGGTATTCAACACTCCACATCAGGTTTTGTCTCACATAAGCGGGAAAAGATAGCGGAATCCTTCATTACTTATTATAAAACACTCAACACCCGCAGAAAGATACGCATCCGGAGGAAGCTAACAGTTTCCTAAGGCGACTGAGCCTCCCCAGGATTAGTGAGGACCAACAACAAGTATTAATGACACCAATCTCAGGGGCCGAAATCGCATATGTTATAAAAACTCTCAAGGTGGGAAAGTGTCAGGGCCTGGATGGGTTCGGCAACAAATTTTATAAACCTTCTCACCTGAAATAACACCTCTATTAAAGAATGTTTTTAATCCAGTCTGGTTCGAATGAGAGGCAGTGCCCCCTTCGTGGAATTACACTACTATCACGGTAATACACAAAGAAGGGAAGGACCCCAAAGAATGTGGCTCATATAGGCCCATTTCATTGCTAAATGTTGACTATAAGTAGGGTTTCCGGTTTTAGGTTATAACCGATAAACACCGGTAAAACACCACCGTGGTGAAAATCTGGAAATCAGTTATAACAGAAAAACACCCAATTTCATTGTGTCCCCACTCTTCCAGCTGACCAACTGTGAGCTGGATATGTGGGTGGATCGTGTTTATTTTGTATTACACCTTTCACTTATATGGTGGAACAGAGCTCTAATACTGTGCTGCTCCTAGCTCACCATCATCATCTACATATTTATATGTGTATAGTTCTACAGTTATGATACACTATTTTGTAAAACTAATGCAATATTAATATAGTGCAATATCTATGGTGCTAACATGCAAGAAAAAATTACTCACCTTAGTAATTGCTTTTCTTCTCATGGAGTCTTGCTATATTATAACAATAGCAGTCAGCCACTGCAGCTGAACTGCCCCGGAGAGGAAGGAGTTAACCTGTAGATCTGAGTTCTACAGCGAGGGCGCCAGTTCATAAAGTTTCTATCTGGCAGTTTCAAATGAAACTGTCAGATCTTTACAAAGCCAACATCAAAGGACGGAAAAAGTCTGTGTGGAAAAACTACACTAGCCTATGGCTACCTACTAGTAGTAATAACAACAATATAAACAACAAAGAAACACCCAGAACCATAATAACAAAGATTGATGGTATTATGGTTCGCTTTACTCACCCTTGACAAGCACATATGAACCCCTTCCCCCAAGACTCAAGTCCAAGAAGGCAATAAAAATAACCTAAAAGAACATCTAGATCCCTAACCCAAAGGAAAACAGGGTTAGGGAAACTAAAATGGCATGACACAGTGCTTGCACCAATTTGCCACCTCTACCCAAGTAGGAGTTCTGAGAGGGGAGGAGGGAGGAGGTTATATAGCAAGACTCCATGAGAAGAAAAGCAATTACTAAGGTGAGTAATTTTTTCTTCAAACACCATGAAGTCTTGCTATATTATAACAATAGCAGATTCACAGCAGTACCTCCATGGAGGAGGGTCAGAACCTACTTAGGAAATAGGCTCTGAAGCACAGCTGTGCCAAACTGAGCATCTCTCCTGGACTGGATATCCAGGGAATAATGCTTGGTAAAGGTGTGAACTGTCTTCCAGGTAGCAGCTTGACAAATCTCCAGAATAGGAATGTTCTCGCAGCCGCTAGAGACGAGCTGTACCCCTGGGGAGGGGCCTCAATCCTGAGGGGGTACTCTACCCAGTTTCTGATAACAAAATTGGATACAAGAGACAATCCACCTTGCAATTGTTCTCTTAGTGGCAGGTTTCCCTTTGCCAACCTCGCCATAGGTAAGAAACAGTTGGAGGGATTCGAACCTATGACCTCTGGTGCGCTCTAGATAGTAACTTAATGCCCTTTTGACATCCAAGCTGTGCAGTCTCCTCTCACCTGAGGAAGAATGCTCAGTGAAAAATACTGGGAGGGAGATAGATTGATTCAGGTGGAAATCAGAAACCACCTTAGGCAAAACTTTCTATTAGTCCTAAGGACTACTCTTATCTCTGTGGAAAGAGATAAAATCTTCTTCCACTGACAGGGCCTGTAACTCACTTATGCGTCTGGCAGAGGTGATAGCTACTAGAAAAACGGTTTTCCAAGTTAAATACTTGAGTTCTGCTGAAGACAGAGGCTCAAAGGGGGGCTGCATTAACTGAGCAATGCAAATATTCAGGTCCCAGGCGGGAGCTGGTTCCCGAAAGGGAGGGTTAGTGTGAAGTAACCCTTTAAAAAACTTGGAGAACACAGGGTGAGAAGAAAGGAGGCAGGCTTCCTGCTGACACAAAAGCAGGAGACAGCTGCCAGATGAACCTTCAGGGTAGCTGGTCTAAGGCCTAGGGAATTCAGATGGACCAAATAGTCCAAAAGAATGGAAGATCAGCAGATTCTGGGGTAATCTGCCTCAGAGCACCAGATGGAAAACCTCTTCCACTTAGAATTATAAGTGGTTCTAGTGGAAGGCTTCCTGAGCCTTTTAAATATCCATAACACCTTGAGAAAGGTGTAAATCAGCAAGTCTCTAGCCCTCAAGAGCCAAGCCTTGAGGTGGAGGGACTTGAGGTCCGGATACCACACCTCCTGTGCACAGGCCAGTAAGTCGTGAACTCTGGGCAGGCTCAGGGCAGGGTGGACTGCCAGGGACAGGAGCAGAGGGTACCAGGGCTGTCTGGCCCAATCTGGGGCAATCAGAATCACTCTGCAAGGTTGAGATCTGATTTTCACTAGTACCCTGAAAAGGAGAGGAAAGGGGGGGAAAGCATACAGGAACTTCCCTTTCCAATCCAACAGAAAGGCATCCAGAGGGACTGAGCCCAGTACTGGAGGCCTGCAGCAAAAAAGAGGAAGTTGGTGGTTGTCTGGGGCCGCGAAAAGATCTATCTGAGGAGTGCCCCAACTGGCAAAGACAGACCCCAGTACTTGTGGATTCAGAGCCCATTCGTGATGGCCCTGAGAAATTCTGCTGAGGGCGTCCGCCAGCACATTGTCCTTCCCTGGGAGATGAACCGCTATCAGGAGGTGTTCAGGGAATAAGCCAGAGACCACAACTTCATTGCTTCGTGCACAAGGCTGAAGACCAGTGCCCTTGCTTGTTGATGTACCACATTGTGGTGGTATTGTCTGTCCTGACTTGAACCACTTTGTTCTGGACAGAATCTGAAAAGACCCGAAGAGCTAAAAAGACAGCTCTGAGTTCCAGAAGATTGATGTGGAGCAGAGATTCCTGAGGAGACCACACTCCCTGAGTGGTGAGGTCGCCCAGGTGAGCCCCCCACCCTAACAGGGAGGCATCCGTGGTGAGGGTGAGGGAGGGAGAAATGGGAATGAAGGGAACCCCTTGTTTCAGATTGCTTTGATCCTGCCACCAGTGTAGGGCCAGGATCAGGGATTGAGTAACTGGGACCAATTTGTAAGGGGTCCTTCCTCTGAGACCAATAGGCCCTCAAATGGAACTGAATGTCCTCATCTGAATCTTGCTCCTGCACAACAGCTGTGGAAGCAGCCATGTGTCCGAGGAGTTGCAGGAAATGCCTTGCTGGTCGAGAGACCCGCAGGGTAAAGGAGGATGCCAGGGCGATGAGTCTGTCCACCCTTCCGAGGGAAGAAAGGCCCTGGCTAACCTTGTGTTCATTCCTGCGCCTATGAAAGTTAGGGCCTGAACTGGTTCCAGAACTGACTTTGCAAGTTTAGCAGAAATCCCAGAGAAGTGAGAAGCTGCTGGGTGACTTGCAAGTGGATTACCTGACCTGGAGACTGACCCACAATGAGCCAGTCGTCCAGGTAGGGAAACACAGCAACCCTTGCCTTCTTAAATGAGCCACTACTACAGCGAGACATTTTGTGAATACCCTTGGCGAGAGGTAAGGCCGAAGGGCATTGCCCTGAACTGGTAGTGGCCTGAGGGCAGTTCCTAACCTGAGGTACTTTCGTGGGAAGGCCTGATCAGAACATGAAAATAGGCATCCTTGAGGTCCAGGGAAGCTAGCCAGTCCCCTGGCCTTAGGGAAGGCAATATCATTGCCAGGGTTAACATTTTGAACTTTGGTTTCAACAGATGCTTGTTCAAGTATCTTAAATCCAGAATGGCCGCCATTCTCCTGTCTTTTGGGGTAAGAAAGTATCTTGAATAAAGCCCCTTGCCCTGATGGCAAGGAGGAACCCTTCCACTGCTTTGCAGACCAGAAGAGAAGAAACCTCTGCTTCCAAAGCAAGGGCTTCTGAAGGACTTGCAGGTGGAAATGCCTGGCTCTCATCTTTGGAAAATATTTGAAGCTGAGAACCAGACCCTGGCCTATTACCTCCAAACCCATCTGTCCAAAGTTGGGACAGCCAGCTCTGGCTGAAATAGGCCAACCTGCCCCCACTGGTACAGGAGAATCGGCCCTGGGCACCCCATCAGGGTGCCTGCTTAGCAGCAGCCTTAGGCTGAGGGAGGGGACGTCTACTAGCGCCACGTCTCACCCTGCCTCTGAAGAAACCTTCTGCAGACAGCAGAGGAGGCTTGAAATTGGTAAAAGGCCTGAAAAGGGTCTGCCCTACCTCTGGGAGCATGCCTTTGTGGCATGGCATGCTTCTCCTTAGCCTGGGCACTTTTGTAGGTAGTTCTGATTCATCCATCTTTTTCATATAATTTTCTGTTTGCTCCCAAACAGAGAATTTCCCACTACAGGAAAATCCATAGCCTTTGACTGAGTATCTTGGGACAGATTAGTGCATCTGAGCCATGCCAACCTACGGAAGCTACAGAAGTGGCCATGACCCTAGAGGAAACATCATTAACATCAACAGCAGTATGAAATTGAACTTAGAGGCTTCAATGCCATCAGCAGCCACCTGTTCCAACTCACCTAGCCAGCTGGCCATGGGCCTGCTTGGCTAACTGCAATACTGTGTCCCACCTAGATTTCTGATATCTAGCCACATAAGCCATATAATTTGCCTGCCTGAGTCCCAAAGAAGTTGCCATATACTGTTTCTTCGCCATGGCATCAATCTTCCTAGAATCCTTATCAGGAGGATGTAAGGCCAGAGGAATATTAGCCTTGTCACAGGCTGCAGCTTGTACCACACCTACATGACTACACTGCTCAATAAGGAAGTCTGTATCCGAGCCTGACAAAGTATACCTTCTGTCCATTTTTTTATCTACAGGAGGGACAGAATGAGGATTTTTTAAAATCTTTGTTGTTTGCTTCCTAAATGACTTATGCAAAGGAATAGACAACTCCTAGACTCTGGAATATCCATCATTTCCACATAATCAGGCTCCTCTTGCTCATCCACAGCCTCCTCTAAAGGAAGCTGGACGGTTTCTGCAACCTTTTTGTAAAAAATAAAGAAAGAAGGGGACTCAGACAGAATAGGGGGAGATTCTAAAGGTCTGTCTGGAGAAATGCCCAGTTCGATGGGCACGTCCAGACCCTCCCAGCCACACATATATTGATCAAATTCCTCCTCCCCCTCCTGTGGTTCATAAAAATCCTCAACTTCAAAATCCTGAACCACTGGGACTGAACGAACCAACCTCTTTACCAACTGTTGGTGGTTCTCAGATCCCTGAGACAGTGACTGGACAATCTGAATGGCTTTAGCTATCTCTGCAGCAGTTGGAGACACAATTCTGGACTCCAAACCTCCTGATTTCTTTGTCTTTTTACTTGGGACTGGTTCCTCTGAACCAGTCTTCCTTTTGCCCGAGGAAGTCTCGCCCTGGTCAGAGGGCACTCCCTCTGGTCCAGTGGGTACTGAACCGGGCTGGCCATCCGGGTCAGCGGACTTTTTGGCCTCTCGTTCCCTGAGCCGGCCCAATCTCTTCTCCAGGGTGGCTGCAGGGAAATTTTTACACACCTGGCAGTCTGACAGGAGGTGGTCAGCCCCCAGACAATAGACACAAGTGGTGTGTGGGTCAGCCTTGGCAAAGGCGCCCCACAGACATCACAGTGTTGAAACCCAGTGGGCCCGGGTTTTTCTTTGGGTTTCTCAGACATAATGCCAGCTCTAACCAAAAACTTGCCCTTTTTGATGGCAGTGCTAGGTAAGACACCCTTATCGGTTCCTAACCGTGTCACGGGTATTTGAAAAAACTGTAATAATTTCTTTTTTTTTAGAACCGATAAGAACCGGGAACCGCACTCTAAAACCCACAGTACAGTTTTAAAAGACAGAAAAAAACAAGCGATCAGTTCAAAACCGAACCGATAATTAATTTTCCACACAGACTTGAATTTTGTACTTACGGTTACCAGATAGAGCTTTAGAACCAATGCGGTAAAATAATGACTTTTGCCGGTTCAAATGAACCGAAAACTACTCTTTAAACCGAGAATGAACTGAGCTGAAGGAGCTGATCTCGGGCGACTGTTCAGTGAAGCGGAGAAGAATCTGACAGTTTCATTTGAAACTGCCAGATAGAGCTTTGGGCACAGCGCCCTCGCGCTGTAGAACTCCAGATCTTCTGGAGTTAACTCCTTCCTCTCCGGGGCAGTTCAGCTGCAGTGGCTGACTGCTATTGTTATAATATAGCAAGACTTCATGGTGTTTGAATAGTCATGGTACACAGTTTGAAAAAGTGTAATATCTATTTTTTTACTTGAGTGAATAAACACTGATTTATAAAGATTTTTGTTGTCAGAGAAATTGATTATACCTAAAATAACAGATTTTTGGTACTTCTGAAAGGGGGAGAAAAATGCTGAAAATAAACACCTTTTTTTTTTTTTACAAAAAATAAACACCTAAAACTGGAAACCCTAACTATAAGCAGGGCCCTGTGTTTACTGCGGCAAAGTGGACCTACATTCTGTGGCAGAACCTCATAACTTCTGCGGCAGAACAACTGCTGATTCTGTGGCCATTCTGCAGCAGATAAATTGTGGCTAAACAGCATGCCTTCTAAGCCTTAAGGGATTAAGTCTTAGTTAACCCTTTGACTGCCTTTTTTTTTTGTTGGTTATTTAACCAGGACTAGCACACTAAGCTGAAAGCTTTTTTACAGGTGCGACCGGGGAGCACAGGGAAGTTAAGTGACTTCCTCAGGGTCACACAGTCTGTAAGTAGAAACTGTGAGATTCAAACCCAGGTCTAGTCTGCTGGATGTCACCAGATTTGCAGCTCAGAGCCTTAAACCACTGCGCTAAACTGCCTCCCAAATCCACCTTCATGCAGTCACTCTGCTACATTGAAAGTGGCACAGCAGGTCACTTAACAGTATGTTATCTTCTTATCACAAATATTAAACAGCAATAACCCAAACCTGGCACAGCCAGGGGCAACAGTGTTCTCTTTTAATGAATTTTCTCTCCCACCCTGAATTTGAAGGCTCATCTGTTCTTTTTCTGGAAATTGGTGGCCTTTGCTGTTCTCCTAGGTTATAATCAAAGGAGGACATACACACTTAGCTAAAACTACACAGAAGGCAAAACTTGCTTGGATTTCTTCTAGTTTATATTTACAGTTAGCAGATATAAAGAGAGACTCCAACTTGAAAGCCACTTTTTTTCTGATTTTGAGCAATGTTCTTTTAGATTATTTTTTTAAACTAGGAATACCCTGCCTTCCAACAAACATGTTGAGTGCAGTGTGCAACTCTGCGTGTTGGAGGTGGGGTGGGAATTGTCTTCCTATAACAATGAAGGAGGGTGTAACTTGCAGTGTCTGTAGAATTTGTTGACTCTTGATTTTTCTTTTGGGAGACACACTAAAAAAATGCAAGCAAGTCATTCTTATTAAACTGAAGTAACCTTGGTTAGCATGTCCTCTTCACCTCGCAGCTCAGGGGGCTGTGGTGTTCTTCAGGCAGTGCCCCCTATTTTACTTGTGTATAGCAGCAATCAAACTCCCCATTCTGATTTTTTTCCATACTTGCTTGCTCCAGTTCTAGTATACCCTGGTCTCCACCTCTGCTGCAGCTGGGCAACTTGACCCTCCTTAAAAATTGAGCTTAATGCCACCACTTAGGTTGCAGGTTCAAATCTGCCAAGAAATTACTCTCCTACTTGCAGGTACAGAACTGCGGCCCACAAATCAAAACTGTGATAGATGTCCACCAGTGGGTACCAAGCCCTCTAAGCGGTCTGCTGCCAGCCCCTTGTTTCTGCAATCAGCTCCTCCTCTGATACCTGTCACCACATCGAGATTGATTCCACCTTTCCCGGGCAACAATGAATCTTTTCACTTCTTGACTACAGCTCACCTTCCAGTTCTTCCTTCCAAATTCATCTTCCAAGGATTCAGCGTGCACCATGAGCAGCCTCACAATGAAATATTAACATGGCTGAGCTACCCACACCTACACAGCAGCAAATCATAACTGCTGTGGACCTAATCAAGGTCTGCTACTCTTGCGTCAGTCCCCCTACCCTCCACAATACTGGCTGGAAGGAGTTATGTAACAAGAGCCAGCACGAGTCAAGATGCCATGCAGCCACTAGCTTTTCGGCTTTGTAGGGGAAGGCATCAGTTTGCTGCCCCTTTTAATGAGCATGTATGCCATGGCATATTAAACATATCAATACCTATGCCCTTTCCTTGTGTGATCGCATAGCATAGCTAGCATTTCTGCGGCTGTGTGGTTGGTTTTCCCGATTTCTGCGGCAAGCACCAATTTCTGCGGTCAGCCCTGATTTCGGCGGCCACTGCTGCAACCGCAGAATCGCAGAAAACACGGGGTCCTGGTAATGAGCCTTCAACCCCTTGGGCAGCTCCCTAGCAGCCAACATATAACACAGATTGATACGGGATGTAATTCACCAGTCAATCAGCCAATCAGCTGCCAGTCTTCCCAGTACAGCTTCAGAGTAGGTAACAAGCAGATGGCAAGCCTTACCAGTTACCTCTGCTGTGCATTCCTTGTAATAAAGGAGTGCTCTGTGTACATCCAACATTTTCGTTTCATTTTATTTGTTTGTTAACCAGGTAAACAGCACTGGGCTACGTGGCTCTTTTACAGGTTCAACCCAGGGTTAAATTTCATTCCAAAAAGTCACTATACAATAAACAATATAACTATACTGTTAAACTCTCTGGATCAGAGGGGCAAGATGGAGGCGGTGCTGTGCGCGATCTCTGAGCACGTTTACGCTGCCCCGGGAAATCTTACATAACTTTGTTTTCTTTGTTTTATGTTTGTAGTTACTTTTGCATTTGGTTATCCCTTGCTTATTTTTTGTTTTCGTAGTTGAAGTATCTGTTCTTCGGGTCCCCCTCCCCCCTTCTCATCAGTGCTGGCAGTCGCTTGTAAAATTGTCGGTACTCTTGTGGAGATTTAGCCCTCTGGACTAAGGGACTGGTTTTCTGGGCAGCGGAGCGGAGGATTGGAGCTGTGGATTTGGACTGTTCTGACTGTCGACAGGACCTGAGGTGAACGCTGTGTCCCTGAGGCTTGTGGAGTGTTGAGAAGGGTCTTCCTTAGCGATATGTGGATCCGTATTATGCCTTTTGTCATCTGGAGGTAAAAGAGAGAGTTTGGGGGCTAGCTTCTGGCCTCCTCGCATGCTTTCTGTCGGAGTTTGTGGGCTGCCCTGTTGGGACACCTGTCCCATGGAAGGTGGTGGGCCAGGAGGCTGCGGCTATTTGGCGGTAGGCCTCTTGGCTCTTCTGACCCGCTCCGGATCAGCTGGAGAGCCGACCAGGAGGCGGTAAGGTCCGTTGGGAGGCGGTGTTCTCAGGGTGAGTCCCTGAAACTGACAGTGGCCTTTTCGGGTCCTTTTTTCTATGATTCGAACTTGGAAAGCCTTTATAAAAAAAAAAAAAAAACCTTTATTTGCCCTGCTGCCATTAAATCTTTTCCAGAGGAGGAGGTGATTCCATGGGGCTCCTACAGAAGGACACAGACTGATCTGTAAATTCATCATGGTGGTGAGAGCCCATGTGGGACTGCAAATTTTATTGTACTCTTTTGATTAATCTCTCCGGGACCTGCTGACTTTAGTACATTGTTTTGGAAACTTCTCTGCCTGCTCTGTCCCCCCTGGGTGGTGAGAGCGCCTTGTGGGGTCTGACTTGGGGGAGGGGCCCCTTTTCTGTATTTTTGGATTTTTATTTTATTTTAATTTGCTTTACTGGAAGCATGGAGTGAGAGTACGTGCTTCTATATTTGGACATTTTTGAGGTGGAAGGTGGGAGCTCCACTGTTTCAAAAATTGATTTTTTAATATTTAATTGAACTGGTTATTATTGTCAGTATTCATTATTTTATTGTATGTTTATTTATCTTAAGTTAACATGTGTTTTTAAGCTTAGTATTTTATTTTAATTTTATTGGGATTTCTCGGGAGTTTTGAGATCTTTGTTCTGGCCTGATGTTTAAGGATGACGTTAGTTATTCTTGTTTTACCCGTCATGCACTATTCATCCGCCGCTCTTCATGCCCTCCGCCCTTTCTTTGCCCCCCCCCTTTGCCTTTCCCTGTTTACCAACGCTGTAGGGCCTTGGGAATTGCGCGCGTCGGGGTTCGGAGGGGCGGGGGGCGTGAACAGTGGGGGATGGAGGAGGGGAGTGTTCGCGTTCGAGTGGTTAAGTCCAGAAGACGCCCTGGGGCGAAATGGAGTGACGAACAGGGTCCTTCCTGGTTGGTCCCCATACCCAAGGGCACCACCACTTTTGCAAATGGTGGGCAGGTGGTCGGGGCTTCCCAGGAGTCCTATCCAACTCGGGCAGTGTTGTGCAATGCCAGGTCCGTTGTGAACAAGACTGCCATTGTAGCGGACTTGGTAGGTACGGCAGACCTGACCTGCATCACCGAAACCTGGCTGGATAGAAATGCTGGCCCAGTTTTTGAGGCAGCACTCCGCCGGTATTCGTGATTCACCGCCCAAGATTGATCGCAGGGTGGAAGTTGCGGTCTGTTTCAAGACCGAATTGGACCTCACTAGTGTTCCAGTGGAGGAGACCAGATCCTTTGAGAGTGTCGTGGTGGCAGGTGGGGGCTATAGAATAGCACTCGTCTATTGTCCACCCGGTGACGAAAAACTATTCTTAAAGGAAGTAGCCGACTTCGTCGTCAACCTGGTATTTGAATCGCCCAGGTTGATGGTGCTGGGTGATTTTAATGCCTGGATCGATGACGAATTCTCGCTCTTTGGTCAGCACTTCCTCCAATTGATGTGTTCATTGGGCCTCTCACAGGTGGTTACCTCTGCCACTCATAAACATGGCCACTCACTCGATCTGGTCTTCCTGCTGGGGTTGGAGGCCTCCGATGTGGGTCTGGAACCAGTCGGTTGGTCCGACCACCACACTGTGAGGTTCAATTTTTGCACCCCCCTGCTTAGACCTACCCCAGTGGAGATGGTCAAGTACCGCCCTTTTACTTCCTTCCTCACAGGTAGAACTCAGAGGGTGGTATCGGGGATTTTTTCCTCCGATCCTACTGCTCTGACCTGTGGGCTGCCTCAGGGCTCTGTGCTGTCCCCCATGTTGTTTGCGGTGTACATGCTTCCCCTCGGAGACATTGTAAAACGATATGGGCTGGAGTTTCATTGTTATGCCGATGACACCCAGCGCTATCTGTCCTTTGTACCTGACCAGAACAGAGCACTCTCAGTGTTTAACTACTGTCTCAGGGAGATCCAGGATTGGATGAGGTCCAGCTGGTTGAAGCTGAACTCTGGGAAGACGGAGGTGTTGGTTGTGGATCCTGGCCACCGGATTGAGGGGTCGGGGGCTCTTCAAACCTCTGGTTTATTCCAGGGAGATGCGGCGCTTCCGATTTCTGAACGGGTACGAGACCTGGGGGTGATCCTTGACGATCAGCTGACATTGCGTGCGCAAGTGTCGGCGGTCGTTAAGGTATCCTTTTACCATCTTAGGAACACTGCCAGGATCAAGCACCTTGTTCCATCCGCGACCTACCCACGCTAATCACGCCTTTGTGACCTCGCATCTGGACTACTGCAACTCCCTTTACTTGGGCTGCCTGGGGTTGATATCCCGCTTGCAGCTAGTGCAGAACTTCGGCAGCCCGGTTGTTAGCAGAGGACTTCCCGTTCCTCTCATATACACGGTGCTCCGAGACCTGCACTGGCTGCCAATTCAGTGGCGGATCACCTTTAAAGTCAGTCTCCTGACTTATAAAGCCCTACACGGGTTGGGCCCGGATTACCTGAAAGAGCTTCTGGTGCCTTACTGACCAACGTGACCACTCCGCTCAGCCAACGAGGGTTTGCTAGAGATCCCGAAGGTCATTTTAAAATCTTCCGGCGCCCGAGCTTTTATGTTCGTGGTGCCGACCCTCTGGAATTCTCTACCACGTTAGATTCAAGAGTGCATGATGGTGGAGGGTTTTAAACAAGGCCTAAAGTCTTTCTTATGGAATAAGGCATTTGTAGATAATTTGGATGCCTATTAATTGCCCTGCTGTTAATTCAGTTTTATTATGTTTTAGTATGTTTTTATTCTGTATTTTATTGTAATGCGCCTTGGTTTTAAGAAAGGCGTAGATAACTAAAGTTTATTATTATAATTATTACAGTTACAGTACTCATACACCATTTACTCAACCATACAATGAGCATGCTCAGCATCAGAAGTGGGCTTCTGAAAGTAGACGCTGAGGGTAGAGCACCTGGTTAAGGTGAAATTCAATTACTTCTTTGGACAGAAGCTTCATCTGGGGGTAAAGAAAATTTTGTCTTTGAGGAAGGCCAGCTACAGAGGCCCCACAGAGAGTGCCTTGAGCTCACTCAACCATCTGGCTAAGGTGAGAGCAACCAAAAATGTGGTCTTCCACAAGTGTGACATCTTACACTTCTGGATCAGCTCAAATAGTTTACCCATCAGCTTGGTAAGCACAAGCTGTACATCTCGCAGAGGCAGTGGTTTGCGGGAAGGGACAAGTAATCCAGGCCTTTGAAGAAGTGGCCGGCCACCTTCTCCACACCACTAATGACATACTGGCCTGCGTCAGGTAGGTAGAGATGGCTACATGAATCAGAGCCCTGAATGAGATAGGGACCAAAGCTAGTTGTGAACTGTCATCCCTTAACTGGCAAGGGGATCAACAGCCTTGCCCACACACCACAGCATGAACCTCTTCCACTTACATGCATTCATTTTATCAAATCAAATCAGCCTTTATTTATAACGTGCTTTTCTAAAACCAAAGCACGTGTACATTGTAAAAACACAAATATCCAATCAATAAAATATATAAAAAGATAAAAAGGGAGCAGAAATAAAAACTAAACATTCTCTCCAAAAGCCAAGTTAAATAAATACGTTTTCAGTAAGGCTTTAAAGGTCTCTGTGGACAAGCACTCTAATCTGATGAGGTGGAGAGTTCCACAGGGTCGGAGCCACAAAAGAAAAAGCCCTGGCACCTGATGACTGCAGATGGACCCCGGGGGAACCTCTAACAATCCCTCATCGGTGGAGAGGATGGAAGGGGAGGTGGGGCCAAGGAGGTCTTGCAAGTAGTTCGGTCCCTGTCCATGTAGGGTCTTATAGGTCAGCAACGCGACCTTGAAGGTGATCCTCCAACGCACCGGCAGCCAGTGCAGTTCGCACAGCACAGGCGTGACATGGCAAGTTCTTGACAACCCAATCAACAACCTGGCTGCCGCGTTCTGCACCAGCTGCAGGCGATAAGAGATCCACCCCCCGGTAACCCTAGGTATAGAGCATTGCAGTAATCAAGATGAGAGGACACAAAGGCGTGAACCAACATTGGAAGGTCATTGTGTGGAACGAGGTGCTTAATCCCGGGCGATATTCCTCAGATGATAAAATGAGGACTTGATAACTGCTGACCTGTACTTTTAGCATCAGTTCGTTGTCCAGCACTACACCCAGATTCTGCACCCGTTCAGAACGTCTCAACTGGTTACCCCCTAACACAAGGACAGATGGTTGCCCAGGAGTCAACTTCTCTACACGGTGACCTGGATCCACCACCAACACCTCAGTCTTGTCCGGATTTAGCCTCAACCAGTTAGCACTCATCCAGTCCTGGATCTCAGCGAGGCAGTTGTTAAAGACCGAGACTGCACTATTTTGTTCGGGTACAAAGGACATGTATAGTTGAGTATCATCTGCATAGCATTGAGAAAACAGCCCATACTGCCTTATATGAACATAAGAAATTTGCCAGCAGATAAAGGCCTAGAGGTCTATCAAGTCTGCTCGAATGTGCAGCTAGCACCCCTTATTGTTCTATATAATGTCTCCCAACGGCAACATGTACACCGTGAACAACATGGGGGACAGCACAGAACCCTTCGGCACCACACAAGGCAGGGCGAAAGGGGCCAAGGAAAAAATTCCTGACACCACCCTCTGAGTCCTGCCTGTGAGGAAAGAATGGAACCGCCTGAGGACTGTCCCCGACAATCCACAGAGTAGCCGCAAGCATTCCAGCAACACCCCATGGTCCACAGAGTCAAATGCTGCAGAGAGATCAAGGAGGACCAAGATCAAACGACTCCTCCAATCCCTCACTATTAGGAGATCATTAAGTACCCGAACCAATGCCATCTCGGTACTATGCCTCTTCCTGAAACTGGACTGGAGAGGATCGTACATCTCAAGGGTGGTAAGAAAGTTCTCAAGCTGCAACGCGACTACCTTCTCAATTACTTTGCCCAAAAAGGGCAGGTTAGAGACCGGTCTGTAGTTCTCAAGACAAGGAGGAGTGTCACAACAGCCTCCTTCAGGGGATCCAGAAACACCCCCTGATCCAGCGAACACCAGACTATCTCAGCAAGACCGGTCCGATCACATCCAAACACCCCACCAGGAGGCGCACTGGACTAGGGTCCAAACTACAGTAAGTCAGTCGAAAGCCTCAAATAATCTTCATGATGTCCATGATCCCTGGCTGGTCGAAATCTATCCAGACAGACCGGGTGCCTGTGCCCTCACATCGACTACCGCCGTACTCATTTTAACGCGTTAAGCTGATCTCCAATCTGATTGAGGACCCCTTATCAGCAAAGAACCGAGTGAACTCGACACACTTAGATTGTGAAAAGGCTCTCCAGCCTCGAAAGCAGGCTGGATTGCACAGCCTGTCCACAGTCCGGAAGAGCTGAGCCGGTCAATTCCTTGCTGCAGCTATCTCCCTGGACAGGAACTCGGCCTTCTTACGGGAGATTTCTGATTAATAGTCCAAATAATGGGCGATCAATCTAAGTCTGTCCTCCTCCAGACCAGATTTCCGCCAACAACATTCCAACCTTCGCCCCACTCTCCTCAACTCCCTCGAAGTCCCATCAAACCAAGGGGACTGAGGGCGGAGAGGGAGAGGGTGAACTCAGACATGAGCTATGGAATCCAGGGCCCTCAGCATCATATTATTATAGTGCACCACTAGGTCACCTGGATCCAAGCACTCCAATGGCAGTCTCGATAGGTCCAGTACCACCGACAGACCCTCTGGGGTTACACCCCTCAAAGGGTGGTACCGGACCGTCTCCAAAGGGGCTGGTCTCACAGGGGAAGCCATGAAACTGAACCTTATAGGGTGATGGTCCGACCATCTAACTGGTTCCACCACCAAGTCAGCGACCTCCATCCACAGGGTGAACACCAGGTCCAGCGAGTGACCCTGAATATGGGTTGCAGCAGTAACTACTTGTGTGAAGCCCAATGAACTCATCAGTTGTTGGAAGTTTTGACCAAAATGTGAGAGTTCATCGTCGACCCAGGCATTGAAATCTCCTAGGACCAACCACCTGGAGGATTCCAACACCATGTCGACCATGAAGTCTGCAACTTCCTGTAGGAAAGCTTTCTCATAACTGGGTGGACGGTAGATGAGCAGAATCCTGCTGCCCACACCTGCTCCCATGATACACTCGAAGGATCTAGTAGTCCCAAGTGGAACCTCTACAAGGCCCAGTTCTGTCTTAAAACAGATGGCTACACCCCCACCCCTTCGATCCAATCATGGGCGGCGTATCACAGAGTACCCGGCTGGAACCACTGACTCCAATATTGGACCCGCATTTTCGTCCAGCCAGGTCTCGGTGATACAAACCAGGTCAGATGACTCCACAAGATCAGCAATAATTGCTGTCTTATTCTTTATTGACCTGGCGTTGCATAACACCACCTGAGTTGGATGAGAGGCCATGGAGGAGCGGGCAACTTGCCCACTATCACTAGAACCCTTGGGTATGGGTACCAGGCATGAAGGACCCCTTTCCTGGACCAATTTCACCCCAGGGCACCTCCTCAACCTCACTACCCCTATCCGTCCGCCCCATTCCTCCCCCCTCCCGAGGGACCCCTCCCCCCTTGGCCCCTCCGTGCAATACCCAAGGCACGACAACGCCTATATACCTCGGGTTTTAACGGGGGACTATCGAGGGGGCGCAGGCCCCTCAGCCTGGAAGGGGAATAGCACCTGCCCACCAAAACACGATTCCAACACATGCTGCCTATTAAAAAAGCTTACTATAAATATAAACTGCAGCTACATCAAAATCAGTTCCAATACTCTTATCAAACTGAATAACTACAAATAAATCAATAGAAATCAAACAAAATATTCAAAAACTATCTAACATATGAACACAGTTCCTTCAATTCTATTCAAAACTCAGCACATAAAAAACATAAACCAAATAATAAACAGTCTACTAAAACCACTGGAATGCAGGCCAATATATAACCTCCCCCCACCCAAGGTCCTCTCACATCCCGGAAGCGAAAGAAGACAAAACACTCTGGCCGTCCAGTGTTGAAAGTCCAAAGTCTGCCAAAGCAGGTCAATGTACAATCGACAATCCAAAGGAAGAGAGTCTTTGTTGAATATTAAACAGAAAAATAATAAAATGTGGACGCCCAGGTCCTCTCACCACCAGGGAAATCCACAAAAGGACACTCTCACTGTCCAAACACAGAAATAGTTGATGTATCCAAAGCTGAGTGAAGTAGACAATCCAGGGGAGTATAGATAATCCATAGGATAATCCACTTCAGTGCAGTGTTTCCTCTGATTAAGTCCTTCGTAGGAATCGTGTTCTAGGCTGCTAGAGTCTCTCCAGTCCTTTTCCAACATAGGGCTATGCCGGCGCTCACTCCGGAGAAGACCGCTCCCGTCTTACAAAACCTTGCACTCCAAATAATAAATCTCGACAGGTCACTGAATCGTTTTATAATCCAAGAAATTAGGATCCAAGGCAGCAATAACAGCATCCACGGAATTGGTTAGCCCATCCCTAAAGAGGACACCGGCCCAAGCATCTCCCCCAGATCCGAGCCACCGACGCATGCCTGACCCTAATCAGACAGCCCTCAGTGACCTCAGGGCAACCAGAAAAATGCCTGCCCTCCAGCCGGCACCATACAGTCCCCCAAGGGTAACAACCCAACCAGGCACCTACCTCGGGACAAGCCAACCCAACTCACTCATTCCACCACAGAGGTGTGGCCAATCCTTCTCGAAACGACCCAATCCAGCAGACCTTCAGGCTCAGCAGCGGCAATCGCCACCGCAACTCACATCACAGAGCCCAAATTCAAAACCTCAATAGCGGGCGATTACTGCCCAAATCCACACCCGCTAACCAGGGAGTCCCTCCACAAGACTTCTTCAGTAAATCAGTAAAAATCCTAAAAGCGCCGCATGTAGTACCAAATATCAGATGGTAGTCGGTGTAAAACACTAGCGCTTTCATGTAATAAAATAAAACAAACTGAAATTAAACAATTCTAAGCTGCTACCGATGGCTGGCCCAGCGTGGCCGCCATCTTGAAATCAGATAGAGATGAGTCAACTCCTTTTGAGCCACCTCCGCCACTTGGAGCCCGTCCTTGGAAAAGCACAAAGCCTGAAACTCTAGCCACTCAAGTACCAGGCACAGAGGTGCAGGAACTGAAGGTCCAGGTCAGGACTGTTCCCCTTATCTTGTCAGCAGGTCTGGATGGATAGGACGCTGCCACAGGAAGCTGCTGCTGCTAAGAAGATCCTGGTATCAGAACTGTCCGGGCCAATCTGGCGCTGTCAGGTTTGCCTTCTCCCTGTATGCCTTGAGCATCACTTTGTGAATCAAGAAGAGGACAGAAACTGCATACTGAAGGTTGGGGGGTCCAGGGCTGGCAGAAGGGTTATCAACTCTCAGTGTTCCCATATGAGGGGTGGACAAAGAATAGCCTCAGCTTGCTGTTTTCAAAGGAGGCAAACAGTTCCACCACAGGTGTGCCCCATAGGGCTAACAGCTGTGTCTTCATATGATGGTGCAAGGACCATTTGTGTGACGTTTCCCCCACCCTGCTGAAAGCATCTGCCAACTGGTTGTCTTCCCCTGCTATAAGTATTACCAGGATATCTGCCTGCGTCCCAGGGACCAGGTGTGTCGCGCCTTGTTTGTTCAGGTGGAACATGGTGGCTGTGTTGTCAGTCTGAACTTACACGACATGACACCGAATCAGTGGCGCAAACTCCATCAAACCAGTCACACTGGGCAGAGTTCCATCAGGTTTATATGCATGGAGGTCTCTCTGAACGACCAAAGGCCATGGGTTTTGAATTTGGACAGATGAGCACCCTATACCAGCACATGCATTTGTGGTCAAGGTGAGGATCAGCTCCTGGTGGATGAATGGAATTCCCTCTGCAAGGTTCTGGGGACACAGCCACCACTCGATGGCATCCCGCACTGGCTGTGTCACTAGGACAGGCTGATCCAGGTGACTGTGACCCTGAGACCAGTGCTGCCCCAGCTCCCACTGGAAGGTGGGGTGCATACGCTAGAGGACCCAACGGACCACGCAGGTTCAAGCCACTATGTACCCCAACAGCCACAGGAATTCCCAAGGCCTGTAGCGATAGCCCAACCTGAAGTGACAGCGAAAAGGGGGTAAGATCATCCACCTCGCCAGCAGGTAAGCAAGCCTTGGCTTAAGGGGAGTCCCATGCCACCCCAATAAACTAGATCACCTGCCCAGGGGACACTTCAGACTTGGCAAAACTGACTAGAAGATCTAAGTCCATAAAGGTTCAGAGGACTACAATGAACCAGTCGTCCAGGTATGGTTATACCCTGCCCCCATGATGAAGGCATACTGCCAAGACTGTGAAGCACTTGGTAAACACTCTGGATGCCAAGGACAGGCTGAAAGGTATGACACTGAACTGGTACAGGACTCAGTTGACTTGAAACCAGTGAGACGGATAGATTAGAATGTGGAAGAAAGCGCCCTGGAGGTCCAAGGAGCAGAATGACGCTACAGACACGGTATGATCTGATTCAGAGTGACCAAACAGAACTTCCAACTGCAGATGAACTTGTTCAGATCATGCAGCTCTAATATCGGGCGCCAGTCCCCCATCTGTTTCGGTACCAGAAAGCACAGAGACATGTACTGTATAACTAAAAGGCTAGGGCATTCAGGCAGGCTCAATCATGCTGCACTCCAGGAACAAAGCAATATCCCTCTGCAGTACAACAGCATTTTTGTGGGCACCAGGGATCCCTGTGGTGCTAGGGGGTGAAGCGGAATGGAGGGCGAGTCTTAAATTCAAGAGATTGATATGAGCCTACCACCCACTCATCTGCGGTAACACTGGACATCTCTGAAAAGAAGTGAAACTGGGAGCTGCTGCAGGGACCATGCAGGAAGAGGAATGGCATACTGCAACCTATCAATTCTTCCTCTTAAGGAAGCTCCTGAGGACTGCCCCCCCATTTCTGATCAGTGGACTCGGGCTTCACCAGCCAGTAATGTACATACAGTTGCCTCTGCTACTGCTAGGGCTACTGCTGAGGAAGACTTCCTTGCACAGAAAGAGCTCTTTGGCTTATGTGGTTGCTTAGCCTAGCCTAGAGACCACCTAGTCCGGGTGACACTGAACTTCTCAAGCCTACTGAGAGTTATCACATGAAAACCAGTTTTTCACTCAGGCTGCAGTAGCTGCAATGAAGATGACCTGTTCCTTCCAGTAGAGAAAATCTGACGTCCAATGGAGTGGAACCAGAGAAAGACACCACGGATGGTTGGAGAAGCTACGTTTTAAGACATCCAGTGACTGAGCTGTGCCCAGTGCAACTGCTTTAGTGTGGATGTAAACTGAATCCAAGTCATTAGAAATTGATTACTGGAGATGATTCACTGTTTTAGAAGCTGAAGGACTACAATTTGTTGTTCATTAATTATGTACTGAAAACTGTAACTGGGAATGGCACACTGAGCAGAGTCTCATTCCCAGGAGCCACCCAGGGGGAATACACCCTTCATACACCCTAGGATGATGACAAGGGTAAAGTGAAGTATGTCTACAATTGATCAGCACACATCAGAGAGCTACATAAATAAAATCCATGCAAAACCTGGCCATTCTGTCCCCAGCCTCCCTCTCCACCTTCTCCCAGTAACACCTAGAGTACTTACAGCTGCAGGAGGTACTGAACAATCTGCGCTGGGATGAGTCGTTTGGCAAACATTGTTTTTGCCTGCCACACTACTGCCTCACAGATGGCGCCATCCTGGAATCGCCGCAACTCTGACTTCTTTCCCCAAAATGTTCTAAATTCGACAGCCTGTAGATGAAGAAAGAGAGAATATCTGAACCTGCATCTTTGCAGTGGGGCTGCGTGTTTAACTGGACAATAGCAAAGAATGAAATTTGTGATACACAACACCATGATAACATGCAGGGGCTCAGGGCAGTTCAAGTGGAATTAAAAATAACAAAAAAACATAGAAGTTGCTGGCGGAAAAAGGCCCAGCGGCCCACTGTGTCTGTCTTGTCATACCTATCTAATGTTGATGTGGATATACAAAAACAAGCATTTGTCAATGCCGAATGTTTGCTTGCTGGCATTGGCATTGGTAGTGTAGGAGTTATAGAGCTGCATAATAGGAATGGCAGTGAAGTACTGAACTGAAGCCAACCCCACTACCACACTGCAGAGACTGACAGGCATTGGGGTGTGTCTTTGGGTCATCAGGCATAACGACCACGCCATTTCACCACACCCCACCCTGCAGACACTGACAAGTGTCATGGTGTGCCTTGGGGTCTTTGGCCCTAATGCTCACCCCATTCCATCAGAAAATATGGTGAGTTGGGTACTGTATAGGGGAGTGGGGTGAACTTTGGGGCCGGAGAGTCCAAGGCACACCTCGATGCCTCTCACTGGCTGCAGGGTGTGGAATGGTATGAGCATTACAGGCGACAATCCCAAGTCAAACCCCTGATGCCTCTCAATCTCTACAGGCTGGGGCGTTACGGTCGGAAACCCTAATGCCTTAGGCGTTCGTTGGCATTTTCACTCCAAATTTTCAACATGGTTTTTTTTGTGACCCCCACCTTATGAAGAGTGGCAATATCAGTTTGTTAGCCGAAAACTGATTTTGCACAGTGACTACGCCATTTGGCATCACAGGTGCGAAAACACATTTCGAACAGGATGTGAAAAATGACATCTGTATTGTTCATGGGGAGGTGCAAAAAATGGCAATGTTGAAATTCTGCAGTGAAAATATTAAAAAAACTGGTCAAGTCAAGAGCGTGTGTAGAAAATGCACAACGCACACCCGTAATGCAATTAGTTTGAAGATTTTTTTTTACAGCAGATTATCTACACAAGGATTTTGTAACCTCCGCTCATGAACAGGGTCACTGTGATTTTCTTACTCTGTCCCGAACAGTGATTTCCCCCAGCGATCACGCATTTCTGCGCTGGAAGTGCGAAAACACATTTCGGCGATGGTGTGAAAAATGACAGCTGTACTGTTCATAAGGAAGTGTGCAAAAATGCCAGTGGTGAAAATCTGGACTGAAAATATTAGAAATCCATGAAGTTACGCGAGTGCGTGGAAACTGCACAATGGTGGCTCAGTAGCAGGTCATTTTGGGAATTTTTCAATTTTTAACATAGCCATTTTAACACCTCTGCTCATGAACAGTGTCACTGTGATTTTCTTAATCTGTCCCAAACATTGATTTCGCACACCAACTACACCATTGTGTGCTACATGCGGGGAAACACATTTTGAGTCAGATGAGAGAAATGACAGCTGTACTGCTCAAAAGGAGGTATGGTAAAATGGCAATGTTGAAAATCTGGAGTGAACATATTGTGCGTAGCAACAGCGCAACGCATGTTCGTAATACAGTCATTTTTGGGAATTTTTTCACCAAATTTTCAACAGAGGGTTTTTGGGGGCCTACTTCATGAACTGTGACACTGTCATTTCATAAAATCGGTCCCGAAAGGTGGTTCCACGCAGTGACCACGAAATACAGGTTACTCACCTGTAACAGGAGTTCTAGGAATGGTATATGTTGTTCATCCACACTTATTGGCAGGTATCCTTGCCGCTTTAAATCTTGCCAGAAGGTCTTCAAGCTGGCTCCTCCCACCCACCGGGTGGTATAACTCTCGGCTCCGCCCATGGCGCCTAGATCTGGCCGGCTGGAAGCTCAGGTTGTGCGTCGGCCGGGAGGTCGGTGGTTGTGGATGAACAACATATACCATTCTTAGAACTCCTGTTACAGGTGAGTAACCTGTATTTCTAGGGACATGGATATGTTGTTCATCCACACTTATTGGCAGACTCTCTAGCAGTTCTCCGGGAGGAGGGAGGCAAGACGACACCCTCAATACTTACTTGGGAAAGAGAGACTGGAGAACCGAGGCCCCAAAACCAGCATCCCGGCGTGACTCAAGGTCGATGTGGTAATGGGTAATGAAGGTGTTTGCTGACTTCCAGGTAGCAGCCCTGCAGATTTCCTGGATAGGGACGTCCCTGGAAGCAGCCACCGCTGCAGCAGTATGGCGGGTAGAATGAGCTCTTATCCTCTGGGAGGCTCCATGCCGCCAACTTATAGCAGAGATCTATGCAGGAGGTGACCCACCTGCTTATCATCCTGCTAGCAGGTCTGCCAGATGCGGCTTCAGCGTAGGTGACAAACAGCTGGCGAACCTCTCCCCGAATTTCAGCCGTGCGCTCTTTGTAATAGGCGAGCGCCCTTCTAGGGTCCAAAGTATGGAGCCTATATTCGGCCTCCGAGGTGTGATTGGGGTAGAACACCGGCAGAGTCAACACCTGGTTAAGGTGAAACTCGACACCACCTTCAGAAGGAATTTCGGTGGGCGCAGGACAACCTTGTCCCTGTGGAAGACCAGGTAGGAGACTCGATGGAAAGCGCCTGGAGCTCTCCCATCCTTCTGGCTGACGGATAGCCACCAAGAAGGCGGTCTTCCACGACAGGTGAGAGAGAGCACACCTGTACGTAGGTTCGAATGGCTTGCCCATGAGCTTTGCCAGTACCAGCAGTAGATCCCCGGAGGGTGGAGGTTCCACGCCGAGGGGATATGTGATCAAGGCCTTTGAAAAAGCGCCAGACCACCTTCTCCTGCGCCACCAACTGCTTCCCGGCCCGCGCCCGGTAGGCAGAGATGGCTGCCAGGTGAGCCTTAAGGGTCGTAGACCAAAGACCCCCTTCGGAGAGAAACCAAAGGTAGTCGAGAATGCTAGCCACTGGACAGGACAGAGGGTCCAAGCCCTTGCCCTGACACCAAATGGAGAATCTCTTCAAATTGAAGGCATAGCATCTCCTAGTCAATTCCTTTCTGGATGCTTCGACCACAGTGAGAACATCTTCGGAGAGACCCAAAGCCTGGAACTCTAGCCGCTCAGGAACCAGGCTGTCAGGTGCAGGAACTGAAGGTCCGGGTGGAGGACCTTCCCCTGAATGACAGATTAGGTCCAAGCATGCTAGAAGATGTCTTGAGAGCCTGTTGCTGAGGCTGAGGAGACTGGGGTATGTCGCTTTGTCCTCCAAGCTCCTTATACCACCCACCACTGTGTGTTCTATCAGTCTTTTGGCTGGCTCCCAATTCAAGACCGATTTGACTATGCTATGGGTTGCCTGGTTGAATGCATCCTCAGAAATCACCTGCAGTCCCCCTATGCTTCACTCCTGGCTGAAAGAGCAGCCTCTAGAAATTTCTGGGATTCCACTATCACCCCTCTGGAAGTCCCACGTATTTCAACAAGGGTGGGCAGTTAGGCCTTCTCTATCTCAGCCCCCTCCCTCTGGAACCATTTCCCATCGTCCATTCACTCATCACCCTCCCACTTGTCTTTCAAACCAAACCTGACTGGCTTCTCACTAAGTCTATGCGTAACTGCTCCTTTGACAATCCCCAAGTACTACAACCACCCTAGTTGCCAAGTTAATAGAAGTCTGTCCCACACGTTTTTTCTGTGCTGTACTGTATCACTTTATACTAGTTGGCTAACTTTGTGTTAGATTACTGCATGTTGGTATTTTGTACTCCTGTAACAATCACCGACTGTACTATCTGTATCTGATCATGGAACCTATTGTCTCGAGTTTCTGACTGTCATAGGGTAAATGCCAGGTGGCATTTATTATTTTAATTTTCTCTCCATAAAATGATTCGGATTTCACAGAAAATAAGAAAATTGTCATTAGTTCAGCGACAACAGGTAGTTCAACTACTGCACCCAGCAGTACTTAGCCACTACTGTCTTAGTGGGATCACCCACACTCTTTCTTCTAAGGTCTGACCCCTAAGACCATCAGTACAAGACTGAATCTCTATCTACTTAACACCCCTGGTGGTAGTCTTTTTATATCCACCCAGGGTGACATCACTGTCAGGTGAGCTACTTGTAAATGTTCAATTAACTTCAGTAAGTTCCCCTTAGGCTCGTAATCCCGCCTATACACAACGTAAAGGATTACTTCCAAGCCTTTTTGTTTAGGCTATGTTCCCAGGGAACCAACTTTTCATAATATGCCTTTTTCTAGGCTTCTATCATAAAATAAACCTTAATTGTTTTTGTTAAAGAACTCCTCCTTTTTACATAATGAGTGCTTATACAGTTATGTATAAATATACCCCTCTAGGGACCGCTGTTTCCCTATAGGAATCACCCAGACCAGAAACACTTGCTAGCAGGTCAGTCACTGCCTCGTTGTATCAGTATTTTATTTGCTTCTGCTTTTATTTTATACATGTTTTAAGAGTTCCTGAATTGGCAGGGGGAATAAGAAAATGAGGGTGCACACCTCTCTTCCCTTCTCCCTCCAGCTCAGTAAACCTTGTACACCAGTGAAATGTTGCTATGCTAGAAGTATTATTTTATTTTAACACACTTTGTGTAGACAGCAGGTTTACTTTTATTGCATGTTGTCTTTAGGGATGTTTGTGTCCCTTTTTTCCCTCCTTAGTCTACATTTTTCATATGTCTGATGGCTGAAACTGCAGCCCATCGGCTAACTTTTCAATTGGCCTTCTTGGCTATTTGTCAAGCTGAAAACCACTGTTTATTTAGCTGCCTAGCAGCTACCTAGCCACCTTTCATTTAAACCCTTTTTCTGGCCTTCCCTTTTATTTTCAGGCTGTAGTCCAGGGTTGCATTGCAGCACTCTTCGGAGCGCATAGCATTATGTTTTTGTGGAGTGAGGCGGCTGAAATTGACCTGCCGCCCGCTCTGTCATGCTATACTGCGTGAAGAGAGAGAGAGAGAGAGAGAGAAAGAGGGAGCTAGGAGCAAGGAAGCTCCTATTTGACTTTAAAATCAGCCCACTCTTCTCTCCTTTTCCCCTTGTTCTGACCCCTCAGGGTCTATCCTATTAGAGAGCCACCTTTAATATTTTATCTAGGGACAATCCAGTCCCACTCTTTAATTTAGTGAGCTCACTACTTTATTTTTTTCTGTAAAACCGCAAGAAGCGGTGTATCCTAGGGCTTCGGAGCATGATCATGCTCCGAAGTAGCCTCGGAGCTGATTCTGCTCCGATACAGGATTATATTTAATTTCTTTAGACCCGCGCCATGCGGCGGTTTTCTCAGACACGGAGCAAGCTGCTCTGGTACAAGATTGCTTCAGTACCGCTTTGTGCAACAGGGTCAATTCTGGTGCTTTGGAGTACCATTCTGCTCCGATGTAGGATTCCTTCTTTAGACCCCACAGGGTCCTGTCAACAAGAAGGGGCTCCAGAAAAAACTAGAGAGATGGAGTGGTGGCAAAGACAACAGATCTGGCACTTTGCCAGTCACTCACTCCACTTATTTTGCTTTTCAGCACAGTGAGAGAGTGAGAGAGTGAGGATTGAAGGAGCAAGCGAGCTCATTATTTAAAACAGTTTCCCCTCTCCAAACAATGCTGGGCACCAGGGTTCCATATAAAAGTGTGACTTTGAGCTTTCATTCTATATACTCCCTCCCAGACAGTCTCGTATACAGCCGATATGTGCTTGTTTCATATAGAGCATATTTATTTAAAATGCAAAAATAGGGTGGCAAGAGCCACCAAAAACTTTCTGACTGGCTTTCTTTCTTTTCAAAACCACGGGACAAGGAACAGCAGGGAAAGTGGCAGAGAAATAACGGGACTGCTGCTCCTGTCCTGAATTATTTCTATAATTGCACTCTATTATTACAGTATTCTATGTTTTAGCACTCAAGTTAGCTTCTAATCAGGGAGCAAATGTGTAGTTACATCCAGGTACCTACCCAAGACAGGGCACCCTGTCACACTGACCACATGGTGTAGTGTTGCTCTTTCATGCATTCTCATGTACTTCTAACACTGTCTTATCGGAACTGTAGTATATCTTACCCATGTTATGTATTTTGTTGTTGACGCTTGTTACCACTCTGTGGTCCAGGTCGTGGCTGAAAATGATCCATTGGATCAGTTCACTTACCCGGTTATTAAAAACATAAATAAATAAAGCTGGTGAGGCCAGCCTGGTGCCACCAGGATCACCTGTGCTTGTCCCTCCTGACCTTGAGGAACATCTTGTGGATCAAGGGAAGTGGAGGGAAGGCATAGAAGAGGCCTGGGGTCCACGACCTCAAGAAGGCATCCCCCTGCAGTGAGTCCTGCTGAGGGGGGTGGGCATGAAACAGCCTCAGCTTGGTGTTCTTCATGGAGGCAAACAGGTCAACCTGAGGGGTGCTCCACTGGGAGAACAGGCTGTGTACTACCTCCGGATGGAGAGACCACTCGTGGGACACCTCGCCCACACGGCTGAGGGCATCCGCCAGTTGACGATGCTCCTGCCACATGGATGGGTAGGAGATCCACCTCCAATCGGCTCAGGAGGGTCCAGATGTGGAGTGCTTCCCTGCACAGTGGCCAGGAGTGCGTGCCGCCCTGCTTGTTGAGATAGTACATGGCCGTGGTGTTGCCCATCTGAACCTGTACCACTTGACCCCGTAGGAATGGAGCAATTGCAGTCAGCACCAGCCGAACTGCTTGGAGCTCCAGCAGGTTGATATGACATCGGGATTCCTTGGGGGGGTCCAGAGCCTGTGGGCACCCCAGCCCATGAGAGAGGCGTCAGTCGTAAGAACGGACATCAGCTCAGGGCGGACAAACGGGATGCAGATGTTCTAGGACGGTTCACCATTGGAGAGTTTTCCACATCTTCTGGGTCACAGTGACCAGCTGGTCGAAATGACCATGTCACTGAGTCCACTGGCTGGCCAGCTCCAACTGAAGGGGGTGCATATGCCACTGGGCCTATCGGACCATGGATGTTTAAGCCGCCATGTAACCCAGAAGGCGCAGGAAGTCCCGGGCAGGGCGCAAATGCCCAATCAGAAATGACTGGGTAAAGGAGCAAAGAACCTCCGCCCTGTCCTGTGGGAGCCTGGCTCTGGCTCAGCAAGAGTCGAGCTCTGTCCGGATGAAGCAGATCACCTACGAAGGCACGAGTTCTGACATGGTCTCACTGATTAGGAGACCAAGTTCGATGCAGGTCTGAAGGGCCACATCCCTGGACACCTCCACCTCCTCTCTGGAGGGACCTGATATGAGCCAATCATCAAGATAGGGGTACACTCTGCCTTCCCAATCCCGAAGATGGTCCGCCACCACTGCAATGCATTTGGTTAAGACCCGGGGGGCCGATGACATGCCGAACTGCATGGCTTGGAACTCAAAGAGGGCTCCCTCTGCTCAGAAGTGGAGGAACCTTCGGTGTAATGGTCGGATCGGGACGTGGAAGAACGCGTCCTGCAGATCCAGGGAGCAAAACCACATATTCTGCTCGAGAGATGATATGATCAGAGACAGAGTTACCATCCTGAAGGTGCGAGACCTGAAAAACTGGTTCAGATCACGCAGATCTACAATGGGGCACCAGCCCCCCCCAATCTGTTTCGGGACCAGGAAGTACTGGAAATGAACCCTGGGTCAACAGGGGGATCCGTGACTCTGACCTTGTGGAGGAGCTGGGCAATGTCATCTCGGACAGCCAAATGAGTCTGCACAGAAGCTATTTCCTCCCATGGGGTGCAGGCTCAGCTTGGTGGGTGCTGCTTGAATTCCAGAGGTAGCCCCTGGCCGACTGCTTCCAAGATCCACTTGTCCGTTTTAACAGTGGACCAAGCGGAAAGGAAGTGGTGGAGCCGGCCCCCCACGGGAGGACTCTGAGTGGGTGTGATGGGTATGGGGTTGGCAACCCCCATCCCGTCACTGTGCAGGCTTGCAGGAGGAGGACTCGGCTTGAGGAACCGCCGGGACCTTTCCCTCTGGGCTCACAGGCTGCCGACGGCCCTGGCTTGGGCTGGGGGGTGCAAGATTGAGCCTGTGGCTGTTGCTGCCCTGACTGAAAATGGCGCTGCTTGGTCGCAAGGGCAGAAGGCCGAAAGGGCTTTCTCTTCTGCTTTTTGGAACCTTGGGATTTCTTCTGGGCAGAAGTAATGGAGTCCAAGGTGGCAGACTTCTCTATGTGCTGAAGGTGACCATCCACTCCTGGACCTAATAAATCAGTGCCCAGGAAGGGAACATCCGTCAATTTGTGCTGAGTGTCTGCTGTAAAGGTCGAGACCCTCAGCCAGGCCCTGTGGTGCATGGCGACCGCGGCCTCCACCGGTCTGTGGGGAGATGAGGAAGAACCTCATCCAAAGAGCCCAAGAGAGGATGAGAAAAATGCGCCATGATGATGGCAGAGGTTGCTTGACGAAGGCCAAGCGAAGAGACAGCACAGACTTTCCTGGCTTAATGGTCCAGTTTCTTGGACTCTTTGTCTGAGGGGGGGTGGGTCTATCGGTGTCTCCCGAATTACCTGAGTGCCGAAACACAGATTCGGTCACCAACCCCTTGGCTGAGAGGGTGTTCTGTGAATTCCGAAAGGGAGCAGATGGGAACGCATACTTGTGGGTCACCCGGGCTGAGGGCGCTGGGCAGGAGGCTGGGTGCTGCCACAGTTCCAAGGTCAGGTATCATTTGCCCAGCCACAGGGAAGGTCTCTCTGACAGAGAATCCTCTCTTTTGAGGATATCAGTGAGGGATATTTGGCCCGTTTTTGAATGGGCTCCAAGGGCATCCCCGTAGATTCGGAGATATGATGGAGATGCCCATGAAGGATGTGGGACCTTCCTCCATTGAGAGATTCCCAATGGATTTTTCATCCAAGGGAAGGGAATGCAAGTCGCAGTCTGAGAAGTCCGGATAGATTAGTCGACCGCCCATGTCACCTTTGACCTGCCGGGGACGGTCGGGAGTGAGGGTGACAGACAACCTATGTGGAAGGCCCTTGACGGGCTGAGACTCCTTGACAGGAGCCCCGGAGGGAGGCTGCTTAGGTGGCAGCTCAACGCGAATCAGTGGGGAAGCTGATTTTGGCCGAGCCAGGAGGGTCTTCATGAGCTCCGCAGGCGGAGGGATGGTGTCAACCGGCTCCTGGGGAGTCGGCATCGGCCTGGAGGGAGACAGTCAAGTAATGGCTGATGTGGAAGCCGGAGTCGACTTTGGACCAGCCATAATCAACTGCTGCCACATTAAGTCCTCTTAGCATTGATGCAGCTTGCGTCGAAGCCTCTCCTCTACCGAGAAGGACGAGGATGAATGGCGGCGGTGCCGCTTTTTGGAATGCTTATGCGATTTCTTTGGCCCGTCGGTCGACGGAGTTAGACACCCCGATTTTGACCGCCGGGGTGCTCAGAAGCAGCCAGGAGAACCACGGCCTCCAGGTCAGGGACAGAGACTGTAAAGAGGTTCCCAGCAGGTTGGATCTCCTTCAGCAGGTCTGGTCAGGACCGGGTACTGAATAAGGAATTGTCAGCCTCATCGAGCGACGATGGTCAACGGATTGAGAACAATCTTGACCAGGTTACGCCCCGCATGCCTCGAGCCGGCTGGCCGTGGACGTTAGCGTCGAGACCGATTCACGACTCAAAGTCGCAGACAGCAGATTCCTTGTGACTTTAGATTTCTCTCAATTCCAAGAATGCTCATTAATCTAGATGGACCTTATCTCGACCTTGTCCTTTTACGGCAGCGGAGATGTGCTGGGTCTCAAGGGCCTTCCCCTTTGGTTGAGAGACTGGTACATCTCCTTTAAGGAGCCTGAAAAGGTGGAGCCCAAATTGAGTGGGACGAAGACCGACATGGAAGAGGCCCGAGCTGCCTCCTCCTCGAAGGCTGTCATCTACTCTAGCTGCTCAGCAGCCCTCACAGCCACGGAGACAGCCCAACAGGCTTCTTTCGATTTGACTGGTGTGTTCCATTTCTCCGGTCTGCCAAGCTGAAGTTGTGCAAGACGATTGTCCAGGACTTTAGGCTGGAACACGTGACAAAAGTAGCAGGCCTGGGTGTCATGGGCATGGCCCAGACAGTAGACAAATGAGTCATGCGGGTTGGTGCGAGACATCTTCTGCCTGCAAGGGCACCAGCAGAACCCAGGTGAGGACTTATCCTCCATCGCGGTCGTGATTGCAAAGCGATGCGGAGAAACGCCAAACAAGTTTAATTTTAAGTAAAGCCGAAGATTTGTTCACCAGGGCCTACTCAACATGGCAGCGATAAGGAGGGAACCTGAATCTTCTAGTGGAAAGGAAGATCTGATGTCCAGGGGCAGAGCCAAGGCATACATCACCTGGGTGGGTGTGAGGAGCCAGCTTTTAGACCTTCCGGCATGAATCTTAAAGGGAAAGGACATGCCAAACAATGTGGATAGAACAACATATCCACGATCCTAGAACAAAAACCTTTCTACTTCTTTTAGGTTTCCTTAGGAGGTTACTGTGCCTTACCCTTGTGATATTAATCACTGTGACAGATGCCTCCCTACAGATATAAAACAACAGTTTACTGCTTATATATATTTTTTTTTGCACCTCCCCAGCTCCTGGTCGGCCACTCCTTCGGGCCGCCTAGGCCCCGCTGACACCCTGCCCCAGGACCAGCCACCACCACCTCACATTGCAGCCCCCCGGGTAACCCAGCATAACCCTTCGCCAGGTGGGTCCCCCTCCTCCAAGAGATAGGCGCTGGTAGAGGTCATCCAGCACACTCATTTTTCTTGGCCTGGGTGTTGCTGAGGTGGTCCTGGGCTGTCCCTCAAGGCTTCTGTGGCAGCTGGAGCTGGTGACTGTCATCCGGTGGGCCATGGAGCACTTTTTCCCATTTGCTCCTTGGGGGCATGGCGTGCCACTAACATCAAGGCATACGCCGTGTTCACCACACCCCGTTAGTCAGAGTGACCCAATGCGTCGCTGTGCACCCAGCCTCCGCCAAGAGTCAGCAAGCGCTGGGTCATCTCCTCACCCTCCTCCTGAGAGAAGGTGAGCAGTCATCAAGACGCTCAAGCCTTCTCCCCGCAGTCGGCCCACTGGTGCCCTGGGTCCATTCCTGAACCCGGGTCGCCGACGTTGCAAGCGGAAATTCAACAGCTGTGCCAACGTGGCAGCCTACTTATATTTCTTAGGAATGGTCTGCATGTGTAAAAACCTCCGTAAGAAATCTGAAACGTTTCTATGTTCTGTCTTGCAATTAAGAAGAGAGGGGTACTTCCCAAGACTGCTTTGTCAGGTTTTGTGGGAAAGTAAAAAGCTGTACGCAAATGTCCTTATTCAAATGTGACCTGTGCAGTAAGAATCTGCACAAAGTTCAATTTAGTCTTTTCTCTTTTGTGAAAATTTGGTGTAAAAATATTAAAAAAACAACAAAGTTATGCGCCTACATTGAATTTTGGGAATGCAGGCTCGTAACTTTGGTAAGTTTCAATATTTTTACCCCAAATTTATAACACAGCCATATTTTTACAGCACCTCATGAATGAGACAGCTGTCATTTTTCAAATCCTGGCCAAAATGTTTTTTCACATCCCGAAAGGTGATTTAGCGAACCCTGCACGAAATCACCTTTAGGCCAAGAGTCGAAACATGAGGCAGGGTCATAACAAGGCTATGTTGAAAATTTGGTCTAAAAATATTACAAAACAACAAATTTATGAGTCTGTGTCACATTTTGCTAACACAGGCTCGTAACTTTGGTAATTTTCAATATTTTTTACCCCACATTCCTCACCTGCAGCCCCATCAGCTCTGGCCAGATACTGTTCCTTTTATAATCCTTTTGTCTGAACAGTTCTCATAGGGAACTGGATGACTCAGTGGATTAGTAGCGGGTTAAGCCTTTTTAACTCTAGATCATGGGCTCAAATCCAGCACAAGTCTGAAGTGGTCGAAAGCCATCACCCCCCGAGGGTTGTTCAGTAGCCTATGTGAAATGAGTTCCGTTGATCTCAGTCCACTTCTCAGTGGTCAGGTGTTCACATCACAAAACCACTAACACAACTAGCACCCTTGCTGGCAGTCTGACATGAGACGCCAAGGACTGAGTAGACAGGAAGTCTGAACTGCTCTCTCACCTATGTGGTGGTCACTCCATGGCAGGCTTGAGGCACGCTGATGGGGAAGTGTGGGCAAACTTGCAATGTGATCACCTGTGCTGTGCTGTACATGTTATGTGGATACAGTACTTCAAAGTTTCCAGTGCTGTCAATCAGCACCTTTCACGAGCACTAAGTTCTCAAAAAGAAAAAAAAAGGTTTGATTTCTCGAGTGTGTACTGTATTTCCCCATTTAATGCTATAAAACTTGTACACTGTATAGATATTAAAGTAAATTTCAAACATGTGCAGTTGAGCTTTACAGCCCGTTATCTCACTGCAGCATAAGTCCTGTGAGCCAAAAAACAACTTTTTTTTTTTTTTATTGTTAGCCCTGTTAGGAAGGGAAGGGATTGTAAATCGTGCCGAGCCCGATGGCCAGTTGATCCCTTCGATCACGCGACCATGCCCCCGGCTCAGACATTTTGTGATGTCTAATCTAGGATAGTGTAGAAGGCATGCCCTATTGAAGTCTACAGGGCCTGTTTCAACATGTTTAATGATAAATCCATTTCGGTGTATATGAAAGCCATCATTCAACTCAACAGAGGGTCTATTAGCTAAGTGGTGACTGTCACATGTACCAGAAATGGATTTATCACTAAAAAGATTTGAAAATGTTATAGATTTCAATAGAGCGTGCCCTGGTTAGATGTCTCAAAAGCGTCTGAGTCTTGAGGAGCATAACTAGTGAATCAGAAGTGGAAGAGATTAACAGGCCATTAGCCTCAGCATGATTTGAGATCCCTTCCCTTCCTAACAAGGCTAATTTAAAAAATCTCTTCTATGGCTCCAACAACTTACACTGCATTGAGGTAATGCGCTATAAAGCCCAAAAGCAGCAAAGAAAATGTTGGAAATTAACTTAAAGTATTTTACATTTAATTTATCCGAGCAGTGTTTTAAAAGACAAAGGTAATTTATTTTACTGTTTCTGTCTCCAAGAACACATACTAAATTAAAGTGAAAGTGCTTCTACTACAAGAGCAGATTCAGGTGTGTCTGAAGCGAATAAGTGTTCCTGTGTCCAGACGCCTTGTACTGTGTGAGCAAGTACATAAAGGGGGACCAGAAGAGAACAGCCAAATGGTAAATACCCTCCCCAGAGTGCACAATGCCTAGGTCTCTATGCTACTTTACCCACCAGTAATCCCTGCTTTGACGAAGCAGCATGACCTAAAGGACGGAGACCGGGCTTGGAAATCAGGTGACCCACTGTCAGTGGCTCACAAGGTTAAGCGCTCACCTCTAGGGTCAGAAGAACAAGAGGCTGTGGGTTCTAGCCCCACAACAGGAACTTGAACTGCTATAAATTCCAAACATGGAAGTCATGCATGTGATGCAAGAAGATGCAAATACAGGAGCGGCCAGCACCTAAAGTGCACCACAAAACAGAGTTAAATGTACTCCATAGAGGAAAAAAGAAAATCACTGGACAACAGGTACAGTGGTAGTTATACAACAGCTGACTGTGGTATTGTGGCAACTGTGGGGAAAAAATACCGTGGATTTACCGCTACTAAAAAACTGATTGTTATTCAATGTGTTTTTTTTACTGCAGTAGTGACAAACTGCATTTTTTTCCCCCCGCAGTTGTGGTAAATACCACGGCACTGATCAACTTTTATATAACTATCACTGTACATCAACTGCCCAATACTGAACTGCCGCCAAGTATAGTGGCTGCAAAATCCAGAGTGCAAATGGCTACAACAGTGCATAGAGTAAAACTACAAAGTAGCATTGCTAGCAGCTATACCACTATGCCAACTACAGTGTGACCCAAATGTCCCAGCACTTCACTTGCAAAAAGCTCCTTATAATATCATTTTTGGGAACTGAAGTACTTTTTGTCCAGCAAATTTGTCCTCTAAGGAGCGCATTTAACTTGGGCTACTAGCCATTACTGGCATTGTAGTGCAACACTATGGAGGTGCTGAACAGCTGAGATGTCACCCTTAGAGTGAGACATTAAACAGAGTTCCCTTCTTCCATTTCTGGTGGCTGTCCAAGTGGAAGCTGAAGATCACATGGCACTTATCATAAGAGAGAGAGGTATTTCCCAGTGTTCTGAGCAATATCCCCCCTGTAAATAAAACAGGCCCATGTGCCAGCCTGCCGGGGCAGCAGTAGTGCTACCCCTTGTGACACTGGCGACCCAAGATCGGGAGCAAGCCCGAGGAGCTAGAGGATCAGCTGGGAGAGGAGGACTGAGTGCCCATGGCGCGCTCTCTGCCTCCGGGGAGGGAGGGTTGCCATTTCCCACTGCAATGCCGCCACCTGGGTGCACACGGGTGGAGGTACAGTGTGGGGGGGGTCACGTGGGAGGGGAGGACGTTGGCTGGGGATCGGAGGGGGTCACATCACAGTGTGTGCATGTGTCCTCATGCTCTATCGGCCACCAACGACCTTTGGGGCATGGGGAGAAAGAAAATGGCCCGTGGTTTGCCTGGTTATGGGGGGGCTGAGGGGTGTGGTGTGAACTGGAAGCTGGGTCAGAGGCTCATATGGTGGCAAGTGGGGAGTAGTCCCACTCTCTTCCCCCAGTGGAAAACCGAGGCAGGACAGGGACCGAGGACCAGGTCCAGAGTTCCTGACACCCCCCAAAATGGTAGTTCCGAAGTGAACCGCGGGGAGATAAGGGGGCGTGAGCCAAAAAAAAAACAGGCCCATGCACCTAGAAACAAGTGGTCACAGCTCAGTGTGCCTTTCCTGGTCAAACATTACAAAATAAAAATCCAGGTTCTAATCCCATCACTGTGGGACCTTGACCAATTGTTTTTCAGTCCCACCAGTTGTACAAATGTGACTGTCGAACCCCACTGAAGATGAGACACTGCATCTCCCGTGGGCCATTCTGAGTAAATAAAGAAGGCAACACTTTACAGTAAGTGATGTTACTTTACTTAAGTACACTGCAATTACTAAATGATTTCCATAGGAATTTATATGAAGAAAGAACAGTTGCAAAAGAACTTACTGTAATATTAGATCTTTGAGGGAATCTCCTCCAGTAGGCCACACCTTTGGGACTGTAAGCCATCAGCTTCAGAACCACATGGAAACTTTTTGCTAGCTGGGGGCCGCCAACAATGACATGCAGCACATCGTGTATATAACGTGGGCAGCCCCATAGCTCCTCAGTTCCCAGCCAAAGATCAGCCTCTAAACATGAGAAACCAGGAGATTTTACAAGCACGAGGCATACAAGGAGAGGCATGGGGCTGGAAACAGGATGCATGGAGTAAGGCTTTAGCCATAGCATCTGATATAACCCTCAATTAAAATGGGGCAGGAGGGAGGGTATGGCCTAATGGAAAAGACTCTCTCAAAGATCTGCCATTATGGTAAGTTCTTGTGTAACTGTTCTATCTACATCAAGGATACAGAAACATAGACTTTGACGGCAGATAAGGACCGCTTGGCCCATCTAGTCTGCTCATTTCCCTACCTCCAGGATAGGCCGCAGATCCTAGTTAACCAACAGCCTATTTCTTCCTACCCCCCACAAGAACTGCTTTATGTCTGTCCCATGCATTCTTGAATTCTCCCACAGTTTTAGACTCCACAACCCTCAGGAAGGCTGTTCCATGCATCCACCCCTCTCTGTGAAATAATACTTCCACATTGCCCCTGAACTGCCCTCCTTCTATCTTTAAATTGTGTCCCTTGTTCTTGCAAGTCTCTTCTTCCAAAGATGCTACCCTCTTGGATTTTGTTGATTCCACTGAGGTACTTAAAAGTTTCTATCATGTCCCCCTCTCCTTCTTTCCTCAAGGGTATACATATTAAGCTCCTTTAGTCTCTCTCCTCATGGCTTCTCTTGCAGACCCTGCACCATTTTAGTTGCCCTCCTCTGGACTACCTCTATCCTGTCTATGTCCTTGCGGAGATGGGGTCTCCAGAACTGGACACAGTACTCCAGATGGGGTCTCACCAACTGTCTGTACAGAGGGATAACAACTTTCTGTTTTCTGCTGCTGACGCCTCTCCCTATATATCCCAGTATACCCCCAGCCCTCCCTACTGCCTTCTCGCATTGCTTGCTAACCTTAAGGTCATCTGATGTGATTACCCCCAGGTCCCTTTCCTTTTTTGTTGTTGTTACTATCTCCCTACCCATTGTGTATTCTTCCCTGGGTTCTTGTTTCCCAGGTGCATTATTTGCACTTCTGCGCATTGAATCCTAGCTGCCATACTTCTGACCATTCCTCCAACCTTGCCAAGTCCCTTTACATCCTTTCCACACCTCCTTGTGTATCAACCCTGTTGCAGATCTTTGTGTCATCTGCAAAAGGCATACTTTTCCTTCCAGTCCCTCTGCAATGTCACTGATGAAGATATTAAAAGGACTGGACCCAATACTGAACCCTCATGGTACCCCACTAGTAACACCTCTTTCTTCAGAGTGGACTCCATTTACAATTACCTTCTGTGTCCTGTTGTGCAGCCAATGTTTTACTCAGGCTACCACCCTGGGACCCACTCCCAGGCTGTTAATTTGATTATTAATCTTTGTGTGGGACTGTGTCAAATGCCTTGTTAAAGTCTAGGTAGGCCATGTCCACAACCCTCCCTGGTCTACTACTTTGGTCACCCAGTCAAAGAAATCTATTAGATTCATCTGACATGACCTTCCGCTGTGAACCCATGCTGCCTTGGGTCCTGTGCTCCACTGGCCTCTAGGTACTCAACTATTCTTTCCTTCAGAAGTGACTCCATCACTTTCCTACCACAGAGGTCAGACTGACAGGTCTGTAGTTTCTGCCTCTGTCTTGGTCCCACTTTGTGAAGGGAATCACATCCACTTTCCTCCAGTCCTCGGGTACCACCATCCGCCCATGATTTATTAAAAGAGTAGCCAGTGGTTTCACTAGTTTCTCCTTTAATTCTTTTAGAATTCTGGGGTGAATTCCATCAGGACCCATTGCTTTGTCCACCTACAGTTTTAGGAGTTCTTGCAGAACCCTTTCTTCTGTGAAAGGACTGGATCAACCCCTATCAAGAGTGCTTCTGTTAATTGATTAGGCACTTCTCCTCTTTTGTGAATACTGAGCAGAAATATTCGTTCAGTATCCCTGCCTTTTCACTGTCCCCCTCTGCCCACCCACCGTTCATTCTATTCAGCCTCACTATCCCTCCCTTTGTCTTTCTACGCCTGATGTACCTATAAAAGGTTTTATCCCCCTTCTTAACTGAGTTGGCTTTCTTTTCCTCAGTTTGGGCCTTTGCTATTCTGACTTCCCTCCCTGCTTCCTTCTGCCTTAACTGGTACAGCTCTCTGTCCTGCTCCTCCTGTGTTTTCTTATACTTCTGGAATGCTATCTTTTCTTCCTGACTTTCACAGCCACCTCTTTGAGAACCACAGTGGCTTTTCTTTGCGTTTGATTTGTTTATTTGCTTCACACAAAGGCTTGTTGCCTCTGTGATGGCAGTTCTGATGATTCCCCATTGTTGCTTCACACCTCCTTCTAGCCTGTTTGCTAGTGCTTTTCTGAGGCACTCTCCCATCTTGCCAAAGTCAGCCCTCCTAAAGTCCAGTACCCTTCACTTTTTTATGGCTTGACTCTGTAGCTGAGTTTAACGTGAACCACACTGTTTGATGGTCACTTGTCCCCAGATGGCAACCCCACTTCTAGATCTGAGATCCTCTCACTGCCCCGCTTGAGAGTACGAGGGTCTCAGATTGCTCCCTCACGAGTGGGTTCAAACTAGCTGTCTGAGGCCTGCCACCTGTAGGGCATCAAGAATGGCCCTGCTCTTGGATGTGGCTGCAGCAAAGGTGCTCCAGTTAACATCTGGCATATTCAGGTCTCCCTCAACAGTATCTCCCTTTCTCTGCCATTCTAAGAATGCCTTCCATCATATCCTTGTCCATTCCGTCCCCCTGACATGGGGGTCTGTACACAACCCCTGTGCAGATTGTGGTGCCCTTTCCAGTCTCCAAGGTGACCCACAGTGCCTCCTCTCCTCCCTGTTTACTCTTTTGTTCAGTTGCTTTTATCCCTTCCTTTACATAGAGAGCTACTCCTCCCCCTCTTCTCCCCTGCCTGTAGGTTATGTACCCTGGTATGTTAACATCCCAGTCATGGTTCTCTGTGTGCCATGTTTCTGTGACTGCTACAATATCCAGGCATCCCTCTTCCATCAAGGCCACCAGCTCAGGGAGCTTGTTGCCCAGACTACGGGCATTGGTACTCATTACCCTCCATTTTCTGATGGCCTTACTCCCTTTTGCCCCATCCCTGTCCTTCTTGCCTTTGTCACTTTCTCCATTTACCCCTGCCCTTATCTCTATCGACAACCTCTATGTTGGTGTTTGCCGCACTTACTACCGTGATTATTTGGGGGGGGGCTAGGATTTCCCTGCTCCTTTCCAGTGCCTCCCCCTTTGGCTAGTTTAAATGCTTGCCAATGAAGCATTTAAACCTATCACCTAGGATCCTGGTTCCCCTCCTGGACAGATGCAGCCCATCATGCCAGTATAGGCTTGCATCACTCTGATATCGGATATCTCCTCCATCAGGCCAGACCTTTAGAACAGCCACAAGCAGTACAAAGCAACAGGGAGGATGGCATAGTCTGATATGTGATCAAGACAGGAGGCCTTACAGTACAGCAAGCCCAAAACCAGTAAGTCTACAAGAGACAATGTACAGAATAAACAGGTTACTCAGCTGTAACAGTTCTAGGAGTAGTATATGGTGTTCACTCACACTTCTGGCAGTGTCCACTCCCCTTTAAGGCTTGCCGGAATGTCTTCAAGCTGGCTCATCCCACCCAACCGTGTGGTAACTCCCTCAGCACTGCCCCATGACATCAGATCTTGTCTGCTGGAAGCCACACCAGTGTACCACTTCCCTGGGGAGGTTCAGTGGGCCAGTGTGGATGAACAACATATTCCAGTCCGTACAAGATCTACTGTTACAGGGGGGTGACAAGTTTTTCTAGGGATTGGATATGGTGTTCGTATCAACACTTCTGGCAGACTCCTAGCAGTTCTCCAGGAGGAGGGGGCAAGGGCCACACACCCTACTTAGGGAACAGCGATTGGAGAAGTGAGGCCCCAAAACCAGCATCCCTGCATGACTCGAGGTCGATGTGGTAATGGGAAATGAAGGTGTGTGCCGACTTCCAGGTAGCAGCCCTGTAGATTTCCTGGATAGGGACATCCCTGGAAGCAGCCACCGAGGCAGCGGTATGGCAGGTGGAATGAGCCCTAAGCCCTACGGGAGGCTCCCTACCCGCCAACCTATAGCAGAGGTCGATTCAGGAAACTATCCATCTCCATGCCTGTGGCTCCCAATGGGGGCCGCGGGATAGATGGAGACTGCTCCCAATGTCTCTCCTTGTCCTTCATCTTGCAATGTCCCTCACGGGAAGAAGAAGAGCTCCTGAGTTTCTTCAGCTCCTTCTTCATGGATGCCATTTTCAATTTTAGAAAATGGGCTTCCAAAGGTCTGCTGACGGCGCTTCTGTGTGGCCTGGTTGAAGCCTTGGCAGGTCTCACAGTCCTCGGCCTTGTGGTCTGGGCCCAGAGAGAAGAGGCAAAGGGAATGGCTGTCCTTGCTAGGGAGCTGAGTCCCGCAGTAATCGCACTTATTTTTATGCGAATCGGAAGACGTCGGCGATGACATGTGATGCAAATATACCAATACTTTACGAGATAAAATAAAGTTAACAGTAGAGAAAAAATGAGTAGAATACTCATCCAAGATGGCGTCGACAGAAGCAACATTCCCTGCGAGGTCCGACGTGCGCAGGTCGACAATGGGAAAGAACTGGAAGGCAGGCATGGGGACCGTTCACTACATAGCGCCATGCTGACGTCAGTCACATGACGTTAGGTGGGCAATCCCCCGCCAGACACTGCTAGCTAGAAGTTTTCTGTGTGGTCCTGGCACCTGGTGGCTTAGTCCTATCTGTGAGTACCTACTGCAAAAGCACTCTCGAAGTAAGATCTGTGACTGACAGCCGATGGGGAAATCCCAATGCTAGGCAGGCCTCCTTAGTTGGAAGGCTGGACTTCAGCTGTTTGGGAGAGAGGCCAGGGGAGGCCGAGCCAAGACCTGACTAATCGATTCCTGCCGAGGCGAGGAAAGCTGTGGCCTCTATGGCGAAAGCCATGTAATGGCCGGGGGCGAAGCCAGCACAGGCTTCACCCTGGTGAACAAAACCTGCTGCCACATCAAATCCTCATAGTGCCGATGCAACGTGCGCTGGAGCCTCTCCTCACTGGAGGAGGAGGATGAGGAAAAGTGGTGACGCCATTTGCTTGAGTGGCGGGAGTGCGAGTATCGATGTCGACATGGGCTGCTCAATTCAGGAGTGCAAGAGCAGGACCGCAACCTCTACTGTCAGGGCCGCCAACTGTGGGGCTCAGAGGGGCGCCAGCGAGATCCGAGCATCCTCCAGGTTCGGGAGCTCCTGAGTGAGGGGCAGCGGACTGGTGGACTGGTCCGTCCCTCCTTGGGAAGGGAGCGGTAGGACCGTAGTCTTGGATAAGGAGGTGTCAGCCTCTTCGGGCGATAACAGGTCGACCAGGTGAAGAAAAATCTCGGCCAGAAGATCGACCTGTGTCTTGGTCAACTGGCCCAATGGGGAGACCGTGGGGTCAGCCTGCGACCTCGTGACCAAACCATGCCAGACGTGGGTAAATCCCAGCATCACCCGCACCCTGTCGTGGTACATTGCTTAAGTAATCCATGACATAAATCACACCTCAAGATGACAGTGGTGTCGCTGTAAACATAGAGGACTGTGTATGAGTAATAATAGACAAGGCTATTTTCCAATCAAGAGGATTCCGTGGTAACAACAGACTTCAACAGTGCAGCTCAAGAGGTCTCGTTACCATGGAAACATCGAGATTGAGAAATAACTTTGTATGTGTATGATTGCTCATACACAATCTTTCATAGTGTACAGGCAACCATTACACTGATCATATGTCCCAAAAACGTCCCTCTGTGACTTACTATGGTGCGGTTCTTTCCAGTGCCAGTCACTTCCTCGCCAATTCTCACAGCCGTGACCACTTTATCACACAAGTGCGTAGATGTTCTAAGTTGCTGTGCTGCAGTTGTGACATAGCCAGTGCAGCACAACATCAATTTGATGTTACTACTGCAGCACAACAAGACAGTTCTAATAACCGAATTTCATATATAACAACATTCTCCCATACACTGTAGACATCTTGGGTGCTGAGCTGACAGTATTTACACTTTAAAGCATTTCAGAGAACAACTAATTTCAAAGCACACATGAACAACAAATGTAAAAGTGATGTTCTAACCTCAGGGCTGTCTGCCTGTGGTCCTCTGTCCAAGACGCTGGTGGAGAACTCAGTGTTCAGCAACAGGCCAAAAGTTAAGTATTTGACATCTTTGTGCTTTGGGGGATCTTCACCGATGGGCCACTAAAAGAACCAGAGTCAATACCATGATTATTTCACAGCAATGAAGAGAGTCCATCAATTATATAATCACAGTATGCCAGGGCCATGAAGAAAAAAACCTACCAGCCGAGAGGATCCAAGTCATTGTATGAACACTTAATAGCTACATGAAAATACCTGTGTTAGTGTAATAAACAACATAGGTCCTAGCCACTGAGCTGCTCTGGCGGGGTGTAAGGCTCAACCACCGACTCAGTTTGAATTCTTGGGACCAGAAAATTCAGAAATGATCACTGAATCTGCTATAGTGGGTAAGCATGAGACAACTACAGAATGAGGCAAAACAGGGTGTGAGCCGTTGAGGAATATTATATTCCCTTGGATGGTGTGTCGCTGTTGCCAAAAACCACCAGAGAAGTGACAATATCCCTAACGCCACACTACCTGGAGTGCCTTCTTGCAACTGCTTATTTATTTTATTTTTGTTGACCAGGTACGCAAACTAGACAAGTGCATGCCTAGTTACAGTATTTACTTTTTAATAAATTGTTTTGTTTATTTCAAAAGTTTCACCAGAAAAGACATACCGAGCATACAACTGATAGTTTTCAGATGTGTTTTTTGGGGTTAATACAGTAAGGTGAAAGATTATTAGTACATTAGATAGGCATCAACAACAGTCACTCAAAGTAATACATTACAGACGTGCAAACCAATACACAGTGCCGAACAAACACAATATACAGTGCAGGGTAAAACAGTACAACAGGTACTTAAGGTAGATAAAGTTGCGCTTGGAGAGACGCAGTGAACAAGCTGAACCATGGCATAGCATGGGGGAGGGGCTCAAACTGCACATCTACTCCATCAGAAAGCCTTGGTAGGAGAGTACAGGGCAGACGCTAAGGTCTGGTGTCAGGGACAGATGCAGGAGGGAATTGGAAAGTCACAAAGAACAGGATCAAGTAAGGGGGGGGGGAACAGGCAGAGCAGATGGACAGGGGGAAGTGAGGACAAGAGTTCAGAGAAATAATATCAGAAGGCACTCTGGCCAGCAGATTTCAAAGGAGGGAGGGAATGGTGTGTAAACTAAGTAGGAGGTAAGGTGGAAAAGGGAAAGGTAGGGAGGGTGGGAAGCAAGACAGAATTTGGATATGAAGAAGACAAAGTGGACAAGGTGCCTGGCACCAAGGAAAAGAGAGGGAGGAGTAAAGAAAACAGTGGCAGGTACGAGGGGGGCAGTGCAAAATCAAGCAGCAGAAGGTGTGAACAAGCATTTATCAATGCTGAATGTTTCCTTGAATGGCAAGTGTGACAGGAGTGTACTGTGATATTTGAATCACAACTTAAGTTTAGTAACTGACGCACCAGGTGGCATTGGCAAGCTGGAAGCAGGCACCGTCCCACCCTAGAAGAGGCAAACATTTTCTGGGATTCACATGCCTCATCTCCCAGCCAGATATCAATCAATCAATATTTAATTCATCATCAAAGTATGAATGATTGGGATACACAGTTGAGCACAGCTCATTTTCAGTGAGATTCCAGCGTACTACTCAAGGTACAAGTTTAACATAGACATGAGATCTCCAACATCCCAAGCCCACCCCTGAACCTGGAATTGCAGATATCGAACGCGGCAGCCCCCTGCCACTGTGCTGGTGGGCTGACATGGAGTGAGATTCAGTTTTTGGAATTTTTGGAATAGCCGAGTCCAGCTGATGCTCAATGTCAGCGTTTTGCAGAAAACTGTAAAACCACTTTATTCGTAGTTTAAAGTACTTACCCTTCCCCCCCAACCCACTTGCTGTACCTGATACACAGTAAGATGCAAAACTGAGCCAGAAACGCTAACTCCACCCCTCCCATGATGTGTCGGGGGGAGAGAAGTGAAAGAGTCATATAAAGTATAAATAAGGGTAACAGAAGGGGGGGTGGCATGAGCAGCATGTAACAAGAGTGCATGAGCACTGCAACGAGCAGACTTGATAGACCGTTTGGGCCATTTTCTCCTGGCATTTCACATATTCCTATTCAGTGGAATTGATAGGGATCAACAGAAACAGGTCATCTAGCTTCTAATTTAGCAACTAATTGTCAAAAATGAATACGGTACATGCACATGCACTGTGGTGAGGCGAGTCAACCCTCCATAGTGCATACTTTTTTTGTCCATTAGTAAATGATCCTGGGACAAATATCAAAATGTTCATCATTTGAACAGCCCCAAGTGACAATACTTACTTTCATGAATAACAGTGAAACTTTAATGTTACCCTATACACATTTATTTTGCCTGTAGAGTATGGGGTTGTATAAGTCCTCCCATTCCAGAATAACCGAGAGGCAAAACACCTCCCCCACAAACTGTCAACTTGCATACACTAACACCATGCATGCTCTGACTAAATGAAGACCAGTGCCAAAATCCATAGTATAACTGTGATGGTCCATATACCCTAAAGATTTTTAATGAAAAACATTATAGCTTACAGTTGCCTCTGTTTTTTTTTTTTTTTAAACTAATTTTTATTGTATGACCAAAGCATAAAAATCGCATTACAATTAATTACATGTGCAGCGATCATGTCAGGCAAGGCATGCGAGTGTTCTACAACATTCAAAACAGAGTCAATGCTTTTAATTATACATTTTTTGAGTGCGATTCCCATATACCCTGACCATTTCAATTGCTCCACAATTCCGTTTATGGTATGAAGCTTTGGCCTATGTGAAGAGCTCTTCAAAGAGTCTTCTCATATTGCTGCTTGCATTTAAGTACAACATAACACACGGGTATAGGTCCCTTAATATCTTATGCTATGTAAAAGAGAAAAGCAATTTTATATTTTTCTTTTCCAATTTAATAAAAAGCAAAGCACCAACGAGTGCTTTCCAACTGAGCTTGGTGACTCAACTGGTGTCTAAATCTCAAAGTCGAGGAGACCACGTTATTCTCATATGCTACATTCCCTCCTGTTTAGTGGGGGAGGTGTGGGGGAGAGGGATTTCACCGCCACGGCCTTGGAGTTTGACTGCTGATCTGCCTCTGTTCTTAAGCAGTAATTCTCGAAAATATAAGCAGAATTACAGAAACAATACACACAGAAAATATCTGAAAGGAAAAGTGTCATCCTTTAAACTGGATGATTAGTCAGTGTTAACCTAGTGAAAACGTTACCCTATACAGATTTATTTTGCCTGTAGAGTACGGGGTTGCCACCAATTCCAGTATAACCGAGAGGCAAACTGTCAATTTGCATACACTGACACTGTGCATGCTCAGACTGAATGAAGGACAAAACGGGGCAGAAAGGCAGATGAACGAGGTACGAGGAGAGAAACTAGCACACAGCAAAGAGTGGGGCGGGGAACAAATGGGGAGGAAGCAGAGCCAAGGGGAGAATGGGAAGGATGAGGGAAAGAGAACTGAAGCAGGGTCTGTGGGGAGGGGGTTGGGGACAAGCAGATGAATAAAGAGCATGACAAAACAAAAGGGGGTATAGAAATACAGGTTACTCACCTGTAACAGGAGTTCTAGGAATGGTATATGTTGTTCATCCACACTTATTGGCAGGTATCCTTGCCGCTTTAAATCTTGCCGGAAGGTCTTCAAGCTGGCTCCTCCCACCCACCCTGGTGGTATAACTCTCAGCTCCGCCCCATGGCCTGAATCCTGGCCAGCTGGAAGCTCAGGTTGTCTTGTCCCAGAAGCGGGAAGTCGGGTGGGTAGTGTGGATGAACAACTATACCATTCCTAGAACTCCGTTACAGGTGAGTAACCTGTATTTAGGACATGGATATGTTGTTCATCCACACCTCTGGCAGACTCCTAGCAGTTCTCCGGAGGAGGAGGCAAGACGACACCCCCAATACTTACTTGGGAAAGAGAGACTGGAGAACCGAGGCCCCAAAACCAGCATCCCGGCGTGACTCAAGGTCGATGTGGTAGTGGGTAATGAAGGTGTTTGCTGACTTCCAGGTAGCAGCCCTGCAGATTTCCTGAATAGGGACGTCCCTGGAAGCAGCCACCGTTGCAGCAGTATGGCGGGTAGAATGAGCTCTTATCCCTCTGGGAGGCTCCATGCCCGCCAACTTATAGCAGAGATCTATGCAGGAGGTGACCCACCTGCTTATCGTCCGCTTGGCTGCAGGTCTGCCAGATGCGGCTTCAGCGTAGGTGACAAACAGCTGGCGAACCTCTCCCCGAATTTCAGCCGTGCGCTCTTTGTAATAGGCGAGCGCCCTTCCAGGGTCCAAAGTATGGAGCCTATATTCGGCCTCCGAGGTGTGATTGGGGTAGAACACCGGGCAGAGTCAACACCTGGTTAAGGTGAAACTCCACACCACCTTCGGAAGGAATTTGGTGGGAGGGCAGGACAACCTTGTCCCTGTGGAAGACCAGGTAAGGAGACTCGATGGAAGCGCCTGGAGCTCTCCCATCCTTCTGGCTGACGTGATAGCCACCAAGAAGGCGGTCTTCCACGACAGGTGAGAGAGAGCACACCTGTGCATAGGTTCGAATGGCTTGCCCATGAGCTTTGCCAGTACCAGCAGTAGATCCCACGGAGGTGGAGGTTCACGCACCGGAGGGGATATGTCATCAAAGCCTTTGAAAAAGCGCCAGACCACCTTCTCCTGCGCCACCGACTGCTCCCCGGCCCGCGCCCGGTAAGCAGAGATGGCTGCCAGGTGCACCCTTAGGGTCGTCAACCTAAGCCCTTGATTAGAAAGGGACCATAAATAGTCCAAGATGCTTGCTAAGGAACAGGAGGAAGGGTCCAAGCCCTTGCCCTGACACCAAATGGAAAACCTTTTCCATTTGAAGGCATAGCATTTTCTGGTCGACTCCTTACGGGATGCCTCAACTACATTGAGGACCTCGTCTGAAAGACCCAAAGCCTGGAACTCTAGCCGCTCAGGAACCAGGCAGTCAGGTGCAGGGATTGAAGGTCCGGATGGAACACCTTCCCCCGATTGACTGAGAGCAGGGCCGGGCGAGCTGGAAGCTGCCGCGGAATCCTGGAGCTGAGACTGAGGAGATCTGGGTACCAGAACTGGCGAGGCCAGTCTGGGGCTATCAGAATCACCTGCGCCTTGTCCCTCCTCGCCTTGAGAAGCACCTTGTGGATCAAGGGAAATGGGGGAAAGGCATAGAAAAGGCCCGGGGTCCACTGCCTCGAGAAGGCATCCCCCTGCAGCGAGCCCTGCTGAGGGGGGCGGGCATGGAACAGTCTCAGCTTCGCGTTCTCCCTGGAGGCAAACAGGTCCACCTGAGGTGTGCCCCAATGGGAGAACAGATGCTGTACTACCTCCGGCAGGAGAGACCACTCGTGGGATGCAGCCCCTATCCGGCTCAGGGCATCGGCCAGGGTGTTGGAGGCTCCTGCCACATGAATGGCTAGGAGATCCGCCTCCAGGCTCTTGCAGTGACCAAATGCGGAGAGCTTCCTTGCATAGAAGCATGGGCGGCGTCCGCCCTGGCAGTTTAGATAGTACATGGTCGTGGTGTTGTCCGTCTGGACTCGGACCACTTGACCCCGGAGGAACGGAGCAAAGGCGGTGAGAGCTAGGCGGACCGCTCGGAGCTCCAGCAGGTTGATGTGGCATCGGGACTCCCGTGGGGACCAGAGGCCGTGAGCCCGGTGTTCCCCCAGATGGGCACCCCAACCCATCAGAGAGGCATCGGTCGATAGAGAGACCATCGGCTCGGGGCGGACGAACGGGATGCCCTCCTGCAAATGACCTGGAGCGATCCACCACTGGAGAGCGTTCCACATCCCCTGTGTCACCGACTAAGCTGGTCCAAAGGATCGCAGCATTGTGACCACTGGCTGGCCAGTCCCCATTGAAGGACATGCTCCAGCGGGCCCAACGGACCACGCTGGTGCAGGCCGCCATGAGACCCAGGAGGCGCAGGAAGTCCCGGGCAGGGCGCAATTGCCCAACCAGAAATGATCGGGTAAAGGAGGAAAGAACCTCGGCCCTGTCCGCCGGGAGCAGCCTGGCTCAAGAGAGTCGAGCCATGTCCTATGAACAGAATCACCTGCTTCCGCTCGAGTTCCGACTTGGCCTCTTGATAAGGAGGCCCAGTTGAGAGCAGACCTGGAGGCCAGATCTGACCACTCCACCTCCTTCCTGGAGGGAGCTGCTATCAGCCAGTCGTCCAGGTAAGGGTACACCGGACCCCTCGGCGCCGCAGGAATGCTGTCACCACTGCCATGCATTTGGTGAAGACCCTGGGAGCTGGAGACAAGCCGAAGGGCATGGCTTGGAACTCGAAAAGGGATCCTTCCGCTCGGAAGCGAAGGAATCTCTGGTGAGACGGACGGATAGGGACGTGAAAAAACGCGTCCTGCAAGTCCAGAGAGCAGAATAACACACCGTGTTCCAAGGATGGTATTATCTGAGCCAGAGTGACCATCCTGAAGGTTCGAGACCCAGGAACTTGTTTAGGTCGTAGGTCGATGAATGGGGCGCCAGCCCCCCGTCCGTTTCGGAACCAGGAAGTACCTGGACACAAACCTGGTCTGAAGGAGGGTCCGCCACCTCTCTTATCACCTCCTTCTGGAGGAGAGGCGATGTCGGCTCGACGAGCCGCCAGTGAGGCTGGGGACCCGAAGCCCCCGAGGGCGACGGCTCTGAAGGGTGGTGCCTGCTCGAACCTAGAGGCAGGCCTCTTCCCACCACCTCCAAAACCCACCTGTCCGTGGTAACAGCGGACCAGGCGGAACGGGTGCAGCCGTCCCCAACGGGGAACCAAGGGTAAGGTGGCGGGGATGGGCGACACCCCTCAGCCCGTCACTGGGCAGGCTTGGAGGAGGGACCGCCGAGGGACCTCCTGGGCCTTCCTCCTGCCTCCTGTTAGAGGAAGCTGGCGGCTTAGGTTTGGGATGCCAAGGCCGGAGCCTGTTGGCCTGACATTGCTGGGCGGACGTGCGGGCGCAGAAGGACGAAAGGGCTTAGGCTGTGGTTTGCGCCTTTGTCCTTCTGAGCGGAAGAGACCGAGTCCAAGGTAGCATTGGACTCTCGATCCTCTGCAGGTGACCTTCCACCCCAGGGGTCGAAGAGGTCAGTCCCAAAAGAACATCCGCCAACTTGTGCTACATCCGGCAAAGGTGATATCCTCAGCCAAGCCCGCCGACGATAGCCACCGCGCCGCCACCGCCCGGACACATGAGTCCCCAATATCCAAAGCAGTCTGGAGCTGCTGTTTGGCCACTGCCCTGCCCTGGTCCCGCACCTGCTTGACCGTAGTCTGCAGATCCGCGGGGAGATGAGGATGACCATCCAGGGAGCCCAACAGGGCATGAGAAAAGTGCCATGAGGATCGGCCGAACTGGCCTGGCGAAGGCGAGAGAGAACACAGCATAGAACTTTCGCCCGACATAATCCAATTTCTTGATTCCTTGTGGGAGGTTTATCCACATCCTGGCGTTGCCGGCGGCTGGAAACGCTGTGGTAACCAACCCTCAGCAGAGGGTGCTCCGAGAAACCGGACAGGGAACCGGTAGGGACCGTGACTTCCTGGCCATCCTGGCGAAGGCTCAGGACAGGAAGCAAGGCGCTGCAAAGCTCCAGGGCGGACCCACTATGGCCTCAGCCACGGAAAGGCCTCTCAGAGAATCCTCGGTCCAGAATCTCCGTGAGGGGATACCTGGCCCGTTTGGAAATGGGTTCGAGCTTCATCCCGGTGGACTCCGAGATGAGCCGAAGCAGTCCTAGGAAGGACGACGGGCTATCGTCCATTGACTGACCTCCTGAGGACTCCAAGTCCAGTCGCTTGGAGAAAAAGGAGGAATCATCTTCGGACTCGGACGAGTCCTCGAAGAGCTGCCTCTGGCCTGAGCCACCCTTCACCTGCCGAGGTCGGTCGGGAGTGAGGGTAACCGACAGCCGATGGGGTAGACCCTTAGCGGCCGAGAATCCTTGGTCGAGCCCAGATGTAGTGGCTGTGAGGCGGAGGTTCCACTGGAATCGGTGGAGCAGCTGGTTTTGGCCGAACAACCGGCCTGGGTACAGGCTCTCGGTTAAGTCGAGGGGTTGTGTCGGCCCAGTGACAACCACTTAATGGCGGGAAAGGCGACTGCGCAGCTTATTCCCGGTCAGGAGGAGCTGTTGCCACATAAGGTCCTCGTATCCGTCGACATAACACGAAGCCTCCCTCGTCCGAGGAGGAGGGCGAGGCCAGCCAGCAGCGCGCTTACGCAATGCGGGGCCGAGAACCCGCCTATGGCGGGCGGGATCAGTTGGATCGCAAGAGATCCGAGACCGAGAGCTCGGGTCTCCCGAGGTCGGTGCGGGAAGTGTCGGCAGGAACCGCACTCCTTCGACTCGAGAGGATCATCGAGGGCTCCGGAACCCGGAGGCACAGGCAAACCACGGGATCCTCAACTCCCCGGGGAACGAGAGAATCTCGGCTTCTATAGGCGACAGCCAAGTCAACGGATCGAGAAAATCTCGACTCGTTGGCAGGAGTCTCGGTCAACTGACCTGACGGGACACCGTGAGGCCAGTGGCGAGCGAGCGAGTCGACGAAGTCGACGATCGACGACTCGGGAGAGGGACCTTTCCGCTCCCAAGAGCGCCGACGGAGGATTACCTTTGTCCTCTTTTTGGACCGAGAAAAAGGTCCAGCAGGCGTTGGCCCTTCTCCCTTAGTGGAGAGGACAGACAGAGCTCATAAAGGAAGTGTAGGAAGAACCCAGAGAGCCGGGATAAATGCCGCGGCCGAGGAAGATCCGTCCACAGCTCACTCTCTCTTCAGGCGATCATCTGCTCGACCTCGATCCGCCGCGGACACCGCTGACCGGCCTCCTAGACTTCACCGAGAGAAGCGCTTCTCGGGGCCGGCCCAGTTGCAATCGGACAGCACGGTCTTGAGGGCGTAGGCAGAAAAAAGAAGAGCACAGGTCGCAATCCTGCGGGTCGGGCTCAAGGCCTAAACAATAGACACACGTGGAGTGGATCCGTCCGAGACATCTTCTGCGCACAGGGGCATCTCCAAAACCGGAGTCGGTTGTCCATCGCGGCGCGAGGATCAAGACTGAAGTCTTTTTGCAAAAAAACTTTGAAATTAAAGCGGAGAAATAGGAACCAGTCTCAAGCGCAGGCGTTAGGAGAAACCTGAGCTTCCAAGCGGTAAGGAAGATCTGGCGTCATGGGGCGGGCCGAGTTATACCACCGGGTGGGTGGGAGGAATAACCAAGACCTTCAAGCCAAGATTTAAAGCGGCAGGATACCTGCCAATAAGTGTGGATGAACATATCCATGTCCTAGAAATGAAATTAGCGTACCTACGTAATTACCAGTCTTTCTGTGTATCTTCACCATTCATCATAGATGGGTACTGGCTGGAGGTCAGGACCCCGCGAGAGCCTTTTTTTTTTTTTTTTAAAGGATAGGCGGAGCCGATGCAGCCTTGACGCCGCCCTCGAGGTCGACGTACTATGTGGCGCTCGAGGATTAGCCGTTAGGCAGTGTTGACTCCGCCTGCCTACCAGTTCTGAGTCGACGGAGAGGTAAGAGGAAGGGATGGAGGGTGGGACAAGAGAGTCCAAGGGACAGAAAAGGAAGAAAAGCAACCAAAAGGAGAAATAGCGACTGGAGGACAGCATAGAAGAGATGAGACTAAGGAGTTGGTAGGGGCCCCAATCTCTGGAGACGGAAGAAGGAGGGAAGGGAGGGGAGAAAATTTAGGAGAGTGAGAGGTAACAAGGATCAGGACCCTTGTCCATCACCAGACTGTACAGGAACTGCAAGGAGTAGTAAAGCTCATTTGCCAGAATTCAAGGCACAGAATAACTGGCAATACCCCAAAAGCAGAGTCGGCTATTCTGGAGGACAGGACAGAGTACAAGGACTCAATACTCTCTCTGTAAAGATATTTGGTGAAAAAAGGGGTTCCTTTTTTTTTTTTTTAATCAGATGGATAACAGAAGGAGGCAACCACCAGTTCTCACCCGTGAAAGTGAAGATAAATAGTAGAAGAGTGCCACTGGAACTGTACCCCTTAGGGAAGAAAACTACCCCCTGTGTTCCCAACTTTACCTTGCTCAAAGGGGTGTACACAGGGAGGAGGATCCAGAGACTGGAACCCCAGGGGGATGGCAGGCAGGATTGTGATGAATGGTGAAGATACACAGAAGATCATAATTACTGGTGAGGTACATATTCTATATCTTATCTGTGTCAATCTTCACCATTCATCACAGATGGGTGAGTACAAGCCCCCAAGGGGTAGATTAATACCCTAAGGGACAGTGTCCCTTTCCTCAGTGGGTGACACACTAAGGGGGAACCTTCTGGGCCTGAGGAGGCCCAAGAGTGGGGAGGCTAGAGAGGGTCCCCGGGCAGAAGGAATTTGCCCTGACAAGCGTCGTCTCACCTACGGGAAAAGAGATGGGTTCCCTGGTGGTGAAGCAAATCACCCCTCCCGAGCCAAGGGTGACAACCGGAAAAGCTGAAACCACGCCGATCTCCTGGTGCAGATCCCTACTACAGGTACCTACCTCATTGGCGTCGTAAGATGCCCTTGTGCAGTGCCTTGCTAGCTCAGGCCACATGCAGAGAGTACGATGGCTTGCCTGGTTTGCTCGAGTCAGGCAAAGCAGCTAGGATCTATCAGCGCTGACCACGAGAACCTGTTGTAGGCTGCATAGTGGGCCTGATGAGCAGAGATGGAAGAAGCAACCGTGCCGGTAAAGTCCTCCTCCCCAAATCAAAATCCAGAAGTCCTGATCTGAGGGGCGGTCACGGTGGAGGCGGAAGCCCGTCAGGAGTGTCCAGGTGCGTCAATCCGGACTGTGGATGAGGCATAGAACCTGGAGACTCTGGGGGCACAATAGCTCTGGCTGAGGTCCCTGGGGCAGGAACTCCGGAGAAGGGCCTCTGCCAGAAGGCATGGAGCGCCTCCTGAAGGAGGCAGACCAGGGCGGCACCACAAGGTGGCCGCACGAAATCACCTAGAAGGCGTGCACTGCATGCTCAGGATTGCTCCGGAACAGGAGAGAGGTGAAGGTCCTCCAGCATCCTCACGGCTGCGGATACTCTGAGAGATCAGGCAGGAGATATGGACAGACGGTTCCTCTCCCCCTGAAAAGGGGGATGAGGAGCTGGAGGTCACCATGCGTTCTTAGAGTGGCTGCTCGGGGGGAGGTTGAAAAACCTGGCTGTCCATGGCCCTAACACAGGCAGGGAACACAGCAGCCACCACTCTGAACTGTTCCCAGGTGAGAGGACCGCTAGGACCAAGAATACCTAGGAACACTGGAGAAGGCGGCAGAGAGGAGAGGGCAGAGCCGAGAGAGAGTCGGCTGACCTCTGCCAGGAGCTAGGAGGCGGACCATGGACCCCAGCGGAGAGGTCCTGGAGAAGACTCCGCAGCAGACAGCTGTACAACCCGTTGGGCTGCCTAGGCTCGCCCAGAAGAATCCCAAGTGTGGGCGGGCCGAGGCCCGTATAGATCAGAAGGGCGGTCCCTGCCTCCAAGAATGGGACCCCTCAAGGAACCAGAAGGGGAAGGCGGAAGTCCACACTCCGTCCAGGGCCTGGATGGGTCCCAGAGAAAACCAGACAGACCACACCTCGACCCCTCGGGTCCAGAGAGTCCTAGTCCTCGAAAGGACCAGCCTAGGAAGCTGGCAGCTCTGGGCTGCCCCAAAGAGAGACAGGGGCAACACCCTCCCCTCCGTGGGCTTCCCGATAGGCCCCAAAGTTGGGCGGCGAGACACACCACCGAGAGGTACCACCGCGGTCAAGGAACCCCAAGGCCAGGTTGCATGGCAATGGTGGCACGTACCACAGCCTGCTGGTCAGTACCACTGACCTAACCTGGGGAGAACCAGGCGCACCTCAGTGAGGGGCTGACTGAGACCCGTCGTGGAGACCACCGGCTCGTCCTCCTCTGCAGACAACCCGAAGGGTGTGTCTGCCAGTTCAACTCAGGCCGACTCAGACTCCGAAGGTGAGTCTCAGAGCCTAAGCAAGCAAGTGGGAGGAGGGCGACCTCAAAAGGGCCCAGAAGTCAAAGCAGTGGCCAGGCGGCACCTGCACCCACCACAGCCCATAGCGGTGCTGGCAGAGGCGACAGGGCAGCATGGGCCAAGGTCTCAACTAGGGCCAGCTGCAGCACCGTCAAGTCCACCGGCACCAGGGGCGGTACCAGGAACTGAGATGAAGCGACAGAAGCCCCAGCAACAGCAGGCGCGCCAATGACACCAGGCCTCGGCGCCATGGCGGCACGAGGACCCGAAGCAGCGGCAGCGGACTCGAGGCGGACTCCAGCGCCGAACGGCACCGCCAGACCCCTCAGGCGCCACGAGTGGCACCAGGCACAGCACTAGAGTGCCGAGGCGGCACCAGGATGACTCTGAAGGCCACGGCGCCGTGCTCAACCTGGCCCATGAGACATGTGGTAAGATGGCCTTGATTCAGGATCACGGCACCCCGCGGCGGGCGCCCGACAAGGCCCATGGCACCGAGGCAGGTCGGCGCTGACAGAGACCCTGTGGCACTCTGACAGCGCCCGAAGGCCCCGGCAGCAAGCGGCAGCGTCAACCCTGGCCTTCAGGCAGCGGGGAAGCGTGCTGCAGGGAGCCTTCACCCGAAGGGTGATTGCCATAGCGGCGCCTCCGCCCGCTCCGGGAGAAGCGGGGCGGGCCTCCTGCGTCGCGAAGGAGCCTCGGCCAAGCCTAGGCTACAAGAGGCAGAGCTCCCTCCTCCTCGGTCCATATAGAACCGGAGGGACCCGGAGAAAGCCAAGCGCGCTTGGCCCGACGAGTGCGAATCCCACCCCCGGAAGTCGGCGGAGCTCGCCCTACTTTAAACGAGCGCTGTTCGAGGACACGGCGGTCCATGGAGAAGCAGGTGTTGCACTAATCCATGTCGTGAAGCGGGCCAAGATACGAGAGACACCGGTCATGCTGGTCGGTAACTGAGTACTTGCGGCCGCACGGGTACCAACGCATGGGGGGCCACCCCGCCTTAGACGACTTCTTGCCCTCCGACCGCAACATGACCTATGGAAAAAAACACCAAAAACAGACTCGACGTCGCTTATACTGTAAAATAAATGGAAAGATCTTACCAGCGACGTCGAGTAGGGCAGACTAGAACTAGCAGGAACTGACGGACTGTCGACGACAAAAGGCTAAGGCCTAAAAGTTTGAAAATCTCTTCAGCTGGCTTCCCACGAGGCGACCTCGATGGCGGGAGACGAAGAACTGGTAGGCAGACAGAGTCGACACAGCCTAACGGCTAATCCTCGGCGCCACGTAGTACGTCGGCCTCGAGGGTGGCGCCGGCTCCGCCTATCCTTTAAAAAAAAAAAAAAAAGGCTCCCGCGGGGTCCTGACCTCTGGCCAGTACCCATCTGTGATGAATGGTGAAGACTGACACATATAAGATCAGAAGACAAACAACAACAAAAAAGAGCCCAGTCAGACCAGTCACACACGCAGCCACATGATCCAGCATCACAGGAAACCACAGATGACTCACAATGAAACAAAGCTGAATACCTGAAGGAGATAGGCAGTAGTTTGCAGCAATTTTAAGGAAATAATGTCGGTGAAGATCCAACTTCAGGAAGGCTGCACCAGAGAAAACATACGTCAGAAAGCCAAGCTCGATGGTGACGTCACACCAGGAAGCATCGGCATGTAAACAAAGTGGTGGCTGGAGATAGCGAGGAAAAGCACAAAAAGGACAAAACATGACAGAAAGGCAGACACGAGGTATGGGGAGAGAAGCCAGCACACAACAAAGGAGCAGGGTGGGGAACGAACAAGGAGGAAGAACAAATGAAAAACTCAATTGTTTTTCATCTGCGTGATGTTCTTGGTGCTTAGTGCAGTGATGTACGTAAAGCCGCACAGCTGCTTGCCGGACAGCTTTATGCACATGAAAGTACTGAAGCACCTCTCATTGGAGTGCTTCAGTCCTTTCAAGTACACAAAGTTTATGCCTATGAAACTGTGACCACCATCAAACTTGGCTTATGGGGTCATTGGTTTGTCAGGGACGAGCTCAATGTAGATTGATTTGCATTGGGTTAGTCCATGACACACATCTGAAATGCCATTCTCTGAAGCAAAGCAAAAGGTTTCTTGCACACGTGCAAGGAAACATAAAAAGGGAACCAGTCTGGCAGGGCAGACTTGGGAGTGGCGCTGTAGACTATGTCACAGCAGTCGAATATAGGAATGATCATCTTCAAGACTCTCTCCACAGGCAGGAAGTGGGATACTCGCCTTGTACCTGTAGACCGCACTAAGTCTGGAGACGAAAGGATGGAATCAGTGAGCCAGAGAAGAATGGTGGATATGGAGTGGGACTTCCTGAAGTCAGACTGTAAAAGAGTGATGTAGGAGGAATCTAAGAAGAGGGAAAGTTGTGAGAGAACAAGGTGTTCCTGCAGCTTAGCCAGAGTGGGGCAACATAGAAGAAAAAATTACTCACCTTAATAATTGTGTTTCTTCTAATGGACTATTGCTGTATTCTGATATATGCAGTTAGCCCCAGCACTTGAACTGCCCCGGAGATGAAAGAGTTAACTCTATGCAGAAGCACAGAACATTGAGCTTGAGCTCGGATTTCAAACCTCTGTCTGTGATGCTTCAGAGTGCAACTGTCAGATTCTTATGAGCAACTAACTAACTACACCCTTGGTGTGGAAACTGTAATTAATAAATTAACAGGTAACATTTTTTGGGGTCCCAAAAAAACTCAAGTCGAGAACCCAAAATAGAAAACAAAACAGGTAGTGAACAATATATAAATCAACAAGAACAACAACAACCACCCCTCCCAAAGGGGAGGGGTGTAAGGTACACCCCTGAGGTGCAACATTGTACCTCCCAGCCCACATCCCAAAAACTAGGTTCTGAGAGGGGAGGCGGGGGGAGGTCAGAATACAGCAAGACTCCATTAGAAGAAACACAATTACTAAGGTGAGTAATTTTTTTCTTCAAACAACATGAAGTCTTGCTGTATTCTGACATGCAGACTACCAAGCAGTACCTCCATGGAGGAGGGTACCGAACCTATTTTGGGAATAGGCTCTGCAGTACTGCTGTACCAGACCTAGCATCACTCCTAGCCTAGATATCCAGAGAGTAATGCTTGGTGAATACATGGACCATTTTCCAGGTGGCTGCTTTGCATATCTCTAGTAGAGGTATATCTCTGGCAGCAGCCAGAGAAGCTGCTGTACCCCTAATCAAGTGGGCCCTCCAGCGTGAGGGAGATGCTTTACCCAGTTTGGTATAACAGAATTGTATACAGGCTACAATCCGCCTGGCAATAGTTATTTTAATAGTTGGCCTACTTTTTTCCACGTCACCATAAGTGAGGAACAATTGAAGACAGTCATTCCTATGTGCCTTAGTATGCTCTATATAATAGCTAAGTGCCCTTTTAACATCCAAACTGTGTAACCTTCTTCCTCCTGAAGACAAATGATCAGTGAAAACACAGGAAGGGTCATGGACTAGTTCAGATGGAAATCTGAAACCACTTTGGGTAAGAACCTCCTATTGGTTCTGAGGACCACCTTATCTCTATTGAATGAGATAAAATCATGTTCAACTGACAGGGCTTGTAATTCACTAATTCGCCTGGCAGAAGAGATAGCTACCAAGAACACAGTTTTCCAGGCCAAGTATTTAAGCTCAGATGAAGCCAAGGGTTCAAAGGGTGGTTGCATAAGCTGAGCAATACAGATATTAAGATCCCAAGCCAGGGTGGGATCTCTAAAAGGAGGGTTGATATGAGTCAAACCTTTAAAGAACTTATCAAAAACAAGGTGGGATGCCAGAGAATAGACCTTCCCTGCTCACAGAAATGCAGAAACAGCTGCTAGGTGAACTTTTAAAGTGGCTGGCCTAAGGCCTAAACCATTAAGGTGAACCAGATAATCTAAGACTGTGGCAATACCTGCAGCATCTGGCAGGGTGTTCCTGTTTGAACACCAAATGCTGAATTTTTTTCCATTTGAAGTTATAAGTTTTCCTGGTAGATGGTTTCAGAGAACCCTTGAGGATGTCTAAAACTCCCTGAGAGAGATGCAGGCTTGCGTACTCTAACTCTTCAAGAGCCAGGCCTTGAGATTGAGAGACTGGAGATTGGGGTACCAGATCCTCCCTGAGAAGAGGTTAAGAGATTGCATCTCTTGGGAAGAGACAGGGGCAGTGAGACTCCCAAGGACAACAACAGAGGATACCACGATTGCCTGGCCCAGTCTAGAGCAATTAGAATCACTATGCAGGGTTGTGACCTGATCTTGACTAGAACCCTGAACAACAGGGGAAAGGGAAGAAAGGCATAAAGGAACTTGCCTTCCCAATCCAATACCAGAGCATCCAGGGGAACAGTCCCCAGGACTGGAGGTCTGCAGCAGAACTGGGGAAGTTGATGACTGTCTAGGGCTGCGAAGAGCTCCATCTCTGGAGAGCCCCACCTGGTAAAGATTACTTTCAGGATGAGAAGATCCAGGGTCCATTCGTGATGGCCCAGGGAGATTCTGCTCAAAGCATCTGCTAGCACATTGTCCTTGTCTGGGAGGTGGACTGCTATTAGGGACGTTTGAAGGGAGTAGGCCAGAGACCATACTTTCATGGCCTCCGTGCACAAGGCCATAGACTGAGTGCCCCTTGCTTGCTGATGTACCACATGGTGGTGGTGCTGTCTGTCCAGACCTGAACCACCTTGTTCTTCACTGAGTCTGAGAAGAACTGAAGGGCCAAGAATACTGCCCTGAGTTCCAGAAGATTGATATGAAGGAGAGACTCTTCTGGGGACCAGACCCCCTGTGCTGTGAGGGCTCCCATGTGGGCTCCCCAGCCCAGGCGAGAAGCTACTGTGATGAGAACCACTGAAGGAATTTGCTTGAGAAATGGGACACCTTGCCTGAGATTGTCTTGGTCCAACCACCACTGGAGAGCTTGGACCAGAGTCTGAGTCACTGGAATCAGTTTGGTAAGAGAGTCTTTCCTCTGAGACCAAAAGGATCTTAGATGGAACTGAATGTCCCTCATCTGGAACCTGACCCCTTGTACCACTGCAGTGGAAGCTGCCATGTGGCCTAGGAGCTGAAGAAAATGTCTTGCTGGTTGAGAAACCAGAGGATGAAAAGAGGAAGTGAGATCTGTAAGGGCCTGAACCCTTGCTAGTGGAAGGAGTGCCTTTGCTTGAATAGTATCTAACTCTATCCCTATAAAAGTTGAGAAGCTGCACTGGTTTGAGAACTGACTTTGGCAAGTTGATAAGGAACCCCAGGGAACTGAGCAGATACTGAGTGACCTGTAGAGCTGACTTGACCTGGTCAGAAGACTGCCCTACAATGAGCCAGTCATCCAGGTATGGAAATAGGGAAATGCCCTGTCTTCTGAGGAAGGCCACTACTACTGCAAGACACTTTGTAAACACCCTTGGAGCTGATGTTAGGATGAAAGGCATAAGCTGTGAACTGATAATGGCGTGAAGGCAACTCGAACCTGAGGTACTTTCTGTGGGAGCACCTGATGGGAATATGGAAATAGGCATCCTTGAGGTCCAGGGAAGCTAACCAGTCTCCTGGCCATAGAGAGGGAAGAATTACTCCCAAAGTCACCATTTTAAAATTTGGTTTTAAAATGTGCTTGTTCAAATACCTTAAATCTAGGATGGGTCACCACTCCTCTGTCTTTTTTGGGGTAAGAAAGTATCTGGAGTACAGACCTTTGCCCCTGTGTGGAGTAGGAACTCTCTCCACGGCTCTCAGAGCCAACAGAGAGGAAACCTCTGCTTCTAAAGCAATGGTTTCGGAGATGTTTGCAGGTGGAAATGATCAGACCCTCATTTTTGGGAATTTTTTGAAACTGAGGACCAATCCCTGGCTTACTACTTCCAGGACCCACCTGTCTGATGTAACAGACTTCCAGGCCTGGAAGTAGTAAGCTAGCCTGCCTCCTACTGGAACTGGGGAGTTGACCTGGGCTGACACATCAGGGTATCTGCTTGGCAGGAGCCTTAGACTGGGAAGAGGATGCAGCCCTGCTCATCCCCCTCCTGCCTCTCCCTCAGAAGAACCCCCTCTGTTGAAAGGGAGCGGAGGTCTGGGCTTGGTAGAAGAGCCTGTGAAAAGGCCTACCCCTGCCCCTAGACTGCTGCCTCTGAGGAGTGGCTTGCCTTTCCTTGGCTTGAGCACTCCTGCAAGTAGTCCTGTATTCGTCCATTTTCTTCATGTAAGCCTCTGTCTGCTCCCCAGACAGAGAATTACCTACTACAGGGAAATCCATGGCCTTAGCCTAGGTGTCCTGCGAAAGGCTAGTACATCTGAGTCAAGCAAATCTCCTGAGAGATGCAGATGCAGCCATGATTCGTGATGCCACATCATTTGAGTCCACAGCTGCATGGAACTGTACCTTTGATGCCTCAATCCCATCAGCAGCCACCTCCTCCAGCTCTCTGGCCAGCTGGAGGGAGGCCTGCTTGGCCAGTTCCAGAACAATATCACACCTGGACTTCTGGTACCTGGCTGCATAGGTCATATAGTTTGCCTGTCTGAGTCCCAAGGAGGATGCCAAATATTGTTTTTGGCCATGGCATCCACCTTCCTGGAGCCTTTATCTGGGGGGTGTGAAGCCAAAGGTATGTTAGCCTTGTGACAGGCTGCAGCCTGTACTACCCCAACATGGCTGCTGGTTGTAGAAAAACTCTGTACCTGAGCCTGACAACATATTCCTCCTGTCCATCCTTTTGTCCACTGGAGGTAAAGTGTTTGGTGTCTGAAGAATCTTTTTTTGTCCGTTTCCCCAAGGATTTGTGGAGGGGAACAGAAAGCCTCTTAGACTGAGGGATGTCCATCATCTTGATAAAATCAGGCTCCTCTTCATTTTCTGCAGCTTCTTCCATAGGGAGATGGAGAGTTTCAGCCACCTTTTTGTAGAACAAATAGTGGGAAGGGGACTCAGAAAGCCTGGGAGGGGAGATATTGGAGGGTCTGTCTGGGGAGATGTCCGGTTCAATGGGCACATCCAGACACTCTAATTCATTATCATTTTCCTCGTCTTGTTCTGGATAGTCTTCGTCCCCCTCCCACTCCAATTCATAATAGGCATCTGGATCGTAATCAGACGTCAGTTCAGACGGAACCAATTGAAGAACAGGTTACTCACCTGTAACAGTAGTTCTAGGAGTGGTATATGTTGTTCATCCACACTCTCTGGTATGTCCCTTTCCCCTTTAAACTTGCCGGAAGTCTTCAAGCTGGCTCCTCCCACCCACGTGGTAAATACCTCGGCTCTGCCCCATGACGCCAGATCTTAGCCTGCTGGAAGCAAGGTTGTGCACCCAAAGCCAGGGAGGTCAGGTGGGTGCAGGTGGATGAACAGCATATACCATTCCTAGAACTACTGTTACAGGTGAGTAACCAGTTCTTCTATGAGCGTGGATATGTTGTTCATCCACACTCTCTGGCAGACTCCAAGCAGTCCTCTGGGAGGAGGGAGGCAAGGTGCACACCCCCTATTTGGGAAACAAAGACTGGAGAACCGAGGCCCCAAAACCAGCATCCCAGCGTGACTCAAGGTCGATGTGGTAGTGGGTAATGAACGTGTTTGCTGACTTCCAGGTAGCAGCCCGACAGATTTCCTGGATAGGGATGTCCCTGGAAGCAGCCACCAATGCAGCAGTATGGCGGGTTGAATGAGCTCTTATCCTTCTGGGAGGCTCCTTGCCCGCCAACTCATATCACAGACCTATGCATGATGTAATCCATCTCGCAATGGTTGGTTTGTCTCCAGGTCTGCCAGAAGCGGCTTCAGCGTAGGTGACAAACAGCTGGCGAACCTCTCCACAAATTTCTGCTGTTCTCTCCTTATAACAGGAGACAGCACGTCTCAGGTCCAGAGTATGGAGCCTGTACTCGGCGTCCGAGGTGTAGTTAGGGTAGTATACCGGCAGAGTCAACACCTGGTTAAGGTGAAACTCTGAAACCACCTTCGAAAGGAATTCTGGGTAGGGGCGCAGGACAACTTTGTCCCTGTGGAAGACCAGATAAGGGAAGTCCACCAAAAGCACCTGGAGTGCTCCTGTCCTTCTGGCTGATGTGATAGCCACCAGGAAGGCCGTCTTCCACGACAAATGTGAGAGCTCACACTTGTGCATGGGTTCGAATGGCTTGCCCATGAGCTTTGCCAAAACCAGCAAGAGATCCCACGGAGGTGGAGGTTCACGCACCGGAGGGGATATGTGATCCATGCCTATGAAGAAGTGCCCGACCACTGTCTCCTGTGCCAAACTCAGCTGACGGATGGAAAATGGAAAAACATTTCCATTTGAAGGCATAACATTTCCTGGTCAATTCCTTACGAGATGCCTCCACCACGGTGTAGACATCCTCGGAAAGACCCAGAGTCTGGAACGCTAGCCGCTCAGGCACCATGCTGTGAGGTGCAGGGACAGAAGGTCTGGATGGTATACCTTCCCCTGGTTTAGTGATATCAGGTCCGGGCATGTACAAAGCTGCTCTGGGGCCCTGCAGCTGAGGCTAAGGAGATCTGGATACCAGAACTGGCGTGGCCAATCTGGGGCTACCAGGATCACCTTCGCCTTGTCCCTCCTCACCTTGAGTAACACCTTGTGGATCAAGGGAAATGGAGGAAAGGCGTAGAAGAGGCCTGGGGTCCACGGCCTCGAGAAGGCATCCCCCTGCAGCGAGCCCTGCTGAGGGGGGCAGGCATGGTACAGTCTCAGCTTGGTGTTTTCCCTGGAGGCAAACAGGTCCACCAACGGTTAGCCCCAGCGGGAGAACAGAGTGTAAGCTACCTCTGGATGGAGAGACCACTCATGGGACATCTGGCCTATGCAGCTGAGAGCATCCGCCAGTTGGTTCGAGACTCCTGCCACATGGATGGCTAGGAGATACGCCTCCAATCAGCTTACGAGGGTCCAGATGTGGAGCACCTCCTTGCACAGCAGACGGGAGTGCGTGCCGCCTTGTTTGTTGAGGTAGTACATGGTCGTGGTATTGTCCGTCTGGACTTGAACCACTTGACCCCAGAGCTGAGGAGTGAAAGCTGACAGTGCCAGTCTGACTGCTCTGAGCTCCAACAGGTTGATGTGGCATCGGGACTCCTCGGGGGTCCAGAACCCATGGGCCCTGCTGTCCCCCATGTGGGCTCCCCAGCCCATGAGAGAGGCATCGGTCGTCAGGACGACCGTCGGCCCGGGGTGGACAAACGCGTCCCACATCTTCTGGGTTACAGTGATCAGCTCGTCAAAATGACCATGGCGCTGAGTCCACTGGGCAGCCAGCTCCCACTGGAGGGGGCGCATGTGCTACCTGGCCCAATGGAACACTGAGGTGCACGCCGCCGTGTAACACTGAAGGCGCAGAACGTCCCGGGCAGGGCGCAAGTGCCCAACCAGAAATGATCGGGCAAAGGAGGAGAGAACCTCCACCCTATCCGCCGGGAGCTGAGCTCTGGCTTGACGAGAGTCGAGCTCTGCCCCGATGAAGCCCATCACCTGAGAGGGCACGAGTTCCGACTTGGCCTCGTTGATCAGGAGGCCGAGTTGGGAGCAGGTTCAGAGGGCCAGATCCCTGGACCTCTCCACCTCCTGAAGGAAAGAACCTGCCAAGAGCCAGTCATCAAGATAAGGGTATATCCGAACTCCTCGACACCGAAGATGGGCTGCCACCACTGCAATGCACTTGAAGACCCGTGGGGCCGATGACAGGCCGAACGGCATGGCTCGGAAATCGTACAGGGTCCCCTTGACCCTGAAGCGGAGGAACCGTTGGTGGGACGGACGGATTGGGACGTGAAAGAACGCGTCCTGCAGATCCAGTGAACAGAACCACATGTTTCGCTCCAGGAATGGTATGATCTGGTTCAGAGTTACCATCTACAAGGTGCAAGACCCGAGATATTGATTCAGGTCGTGTTGATCGAGGATGGGGCACCAACCCCCCGTCCGCTTAGACACCAGGAAGTACCTGGAAATGAAGCCTGGGTCTGTAGGAGGATCCGGCACTGGAGCTACTGCCTCCTTGCGGAGGAACTGAGCAATGTAGTCTCGAAGAGCCGACTGAGTGCAAACAGAGATCCTTTCCTCCTGAGGAGCGCGGGCTCGGCTGGGAGGGTACTGCTCGAATTCCAGAGGCAGTCCCTGGCCGACCACCTCTAGAACCCACCTGTCTGAAGTGATACCAGACCAGGCAGAAAGAAAGTGGTGGAACTGGCCCCCCACAGGAGAATGCAGAGCTGGCGTGATGGGTGTAAGGGGTGGCAACCCCCAACCTGTCACTGAGCAGGCTGAGAGGAGGAGGAGGCGGCTCCTGGACCAGCACCTCTGCCTCCTTTACAGAGCTGCTGAGGACCCTGCTTGGACCTGGGGCGCCAAGCTTGAGCCTGCTGTTGCTGCTGGCTTCCTTGATAGAAAGGCTGCCTAACCACAGGGGAAGAGTGCCGAAAAGGTTTCTTCTTGTGCTTCTGCTGGTTCTTGCTTGAAGAACCCTTCGCAGAGGTAGCGTCCAAGGTGGCACTGGACTGCTTTATGCGCTGGAGGTGACCAGCCACTCCTGGACCGAAGAGGTCGGTGCCTAGGAAGGGCACATCAGCTAACCTGTACTGGGTATCCACCGGGAAGGAGGATAGCCTCAGCCAAGCCCTGTGGTGAGTGGCCACTGCAGCTGCTAAGGAGCAGGCACAGGAATCCCCAATGTCCAGGGCTGTCTGGAGCTGCTGTTTTGCAACAGCACAGTCCTGGTCATGGACTTGCTTGACTGTGGTCTGCATGTCTGCCAGGAGATGAGGGAGGACTTCATCGAATGACCCTAGGAGGGCATGAGAGAAGTGTGCCATGATAACAGCCGAGCTGGCCTGAGGAAGGCCTAAGGAAGAGGCCGCATAGACCTTCTGGGCAGAATGGTCCATATTCTTGGACTCCTTGTCCGGGGGGCGGTCTGTGTTGGCTGAGCTACCAGTGCGTCTGAACACAGAAGCAGTCACATGGCTTTAGGCCTAGGGATGTTCTGTGAACCCCACCAGGGACCCCATGGGCACCGTATACTTACGGGCCATGCGGGCAGACGGAGCTGGGCATGAAGCAGGATGCTGCCAAAGCTCAAGGGCCGGGCCAACGATGACTTCAGCCACTGGAAAGGCCTCCGTCGGGGTATCCCTCCTTTTGAGGATATCCGTCAGGGGTACTCCGCCTTTTTCTGGATAGGCTCCAGAGGCATTCTGGTGGATTCGGCGATTAGGAGGAGGATGCCCTGAAAGGAGGAATGACCTTCCTCCAAACCTGCCACTGATGACTCATCATCCCCAGGATGGGAGTGCAAACCAGTGTCGTCAGAGTCCAAGGAGTCGGGATATAATGGTCTCCCGCCTATGTCTCCCTCGATGCACCGAGGGCGATCGGGGACAACAGTGATGGACAGATGTCGGGGAAGTCCGATTGTCTGGCCCAGTCCTCTTCGAGCCCCTCCTGAGGCTGTAGAGCGGTGGCTCCACCAAAATCGAGTGTGAGACCATAATAGGCCGAGCGGGACTGGGACGTCGGCCTGGGAGGCAAGTGATGGTCAGTGTTGCTGGCAGAGACAGCTTCTGACCGGTCACAATCAGCTGTTGCCACATGAGATCCTCATAACGTCGGAGTTTCCGTCGAAGTCTCTCCTCGTCCGAGGAGGATGAGGATCGGTGGCTGCGCCTCTTTTTTGAATGTTTATAGCCTTTCGACTGACGGGGTCGGCTTGTATGATCGGGAGATGCCGGAGTTGGTGAAACCAAGGTTCCAGGACGGTTTCCTTGATGAGGGCACCAGAAGGAATGTCTCCTCATTGGGAAGGAAAGGACCGGGGTCCTTTCAAGAATAAATGCGACAGGAGTCGTGATAAAACTCGTCGAATTGAGAGCATAATTTTGACGATTTGACCAATTCCTCAGTCTTGGTGCTGGCCTGAAAGAAGGTCGTAAAGCCGTTGGCGAGATGCGATCTCAACTAAAAGGTCGAGACCGCGTGTTCCTTGGACTCTGACCTCTTTGGTCCCAAGCGGTCTTCTTCTGGACGAAGACGACTTAGGGTCCTTGTCCCTCTTCCAAGGGCGGGAGGAGTGCGAGCCCATGGGCGTCTCACCCCTGGTGGGGAGAGACTGGCACAACTCCCTAAAGGAGCCTGTGAAAGTCGAGCTGAGGTTGAGAAAAACAAAGAAGCTTCGAGTGGCCGAAGCTTGACCCGCTTCCTCCTCGAATGCCTTCATCTGCTCCAACTGCTCGGTGGATCCCGCGGCCATGGAAACCGCCCACCTCGCCTCTTTAGATTTCACCGGCGGGTTCCTTTTCTCGGGTCTCCCCAGTTTAAGGCGTGCCTTGCGGTCGTCCAGAACGTTGGGATGGAAGGCCAAACAAAAAGAGCATGATGAGGTGTCATGTCCGATGCCGAGGCAGTACACGCATGTTAGGTGGGGATCGGTGCGCGACATCTTCTAGCCGCAGGTACACCGGCAAAATCCAAGGGAACGGTTTGTCCTCCATATCTGAATAGGAATCAATAACTCTAATGAGTTTAATAGCAAGTTGCAGCAAAACAGATGTTGGGAAGCCAGGGCCTACGAAATACAAAAGTAGCATGAGGGACCTGTATCTTCCAGCGGAAAGGAAGATCTGGCGTCATGGGGCACAGCCAAGGTACATACCACCCGGGTGGCTGGGAGGAGCCAGCTTGAAGACTTCTGGCAAGTTTAAAGGGGAAAGGGACATGCAAGAGAGTGTGGATGAACAACATATCCATGCTCCTAGAACAATACTTATCACTTTGGCTATCTCATCAGTGGTTGGAGTTCAAGGTTCTGTATCCGAACCGGCTGATTTTCTTTTTGCTTTTCGCTGGAACTGACCCGTCCAAGTCAGATCTTCTTTTGCCCGAGGAGGTATCACCCAGGTCAGCGGGTACCTCCTCAGGTTTGGCCGCAACCGAACCGGGCTGGCCATCCAGGTCAGTGGACTTCTCGGCCTCCCTTTCCTTTAGCCTACTCATTCTTTTATCCATAGTGGGTTTGGGAACATTTTTACAGATTTGGCACTCTGTTTTGAGGTGGTCAGACCACAGACAATAAACACAGATGAGGTGAGGATCAGCTTTAGCAAAAGCTTCCCCCACATTCACCATATAGTGTTGAAACCCAGTGGGCCCGGTATTCTTTTTGGGTTTCTCAGACATGGTCAGGCTAAGAAAAATTACCCTTAACAGCTGTTACGCCAGGTAATACTCTCTGATCGGTAACCAACCATGTTACGGGTTGTGGAAAGAAACCGGTAAAAAGTCTGTTTTTTTTTTTTTTGGAACCAATCTGCAATCGGAACCGGCACACCACTACAAACTCTAAGGAAGAATGCAAACAGAAACAGTCGGTTCCCAACCGGACCGACCGCTGCGGAACCAAAGGAATTATAATTTCCACAGAATTAAATCAAAAAACAGTTCACTATCTACTACACACTTATTGTACCATAGACAGAGACCTGAAATACCGGAAAAATAATAAATCAGTTAAAACTGACACTCTTTACGACACTTTAGCGAACCAAGTGAAGGAGCAATCTCCAAAGCGACTTCACAGGTAGGCGGAGTAAAGAATCTGACGGTTACACTCTGAAGCACCACAGATAGAGGTTTGAAATCCAAGCTCAAGCTCAGCATTCTATGCTTCTGCATAGAGTTAACTCTTTCATCTCTGGGGCAGTTCAAGTGCTGGGGCTAACTGCATGTCACAATACAGCAAGACTTCATGTTGTTTGAAACACAGAATTTCTCAGCAGAAAAGGATCACTTGGCCCACCAAGAGGAGGGGAGATAGGCCGGTAGTTACCAGAAGAGAAAAGATCACCCCCTTTAGGGAGGGGGACGATAGTAACTTGTTTCCAGGTATCATGACGGCTGCTTAGGAGAAGGAGAGATTGAGGAGGTGAGTAATGGGAAAGGCAATGGCAGAAGCAGAGACATGAAAAAGTTTGGGGTCAAAGAACAAGGAGGGCCCTTGCGGAGGCAGAGGGAGTTGGGGGAGAGAAGGAGAAAAGAGTGTGTGATACGGGGGTGGATGGACTGAGCACAGGTGGTGAAGTAGGAATTGGAGGAGGCAACAGCAGGGGGTCTGAGATGAGGGAATGAGGGAGTTGCCAACCTTGAAGTTGGGTGGGGGGAATCAGGCTATTATCAGGAACTCTCCATGAGATTACAAAGTGCAGAAAGTAAAACAAGCATCATACAGCATTAACATGCTATGTTTGGCAAGAAGAGATTACAGAGAAAAGTACAGTTATGTAAGAACTTACCATAATAGTAGATCTTTGAGAAGAGCTCTTGCAGCAGGCTACACAATAAGGACTATGCTGCCAGGCACTAGGAGACCCCAGGGAAAATTTCTAGCTAGCAGTACACAGCGGGGGCCGCCCCTCGACGTCAGACCACCTCTGGCATCAGACAATGATATAAAGGGTGCGGTCCCCAGCCCCACCTCAGTTCTCCCGCTGGAGACCCAGCTAAGAGAAAGAAAATCAGAGAGCCAAGGGGCTTCGGCTGTTCCCAAATAAAGGAAGCAAAGAGACCAAGGGAAGGAAGGAGGGAGGGAGGGAGGGAAAGCAGCACCTGCTGCAAGAGCTCTTCTCAAAGATCTACTGTTACGGTAAGTTCTTACATAATTGTACTATCTTACTTCGAGTCAAAGCTCTTGCAGCAGGCTACACAATGAGGACAGAGTACCTAGCAGTACAGAAGAGACCCTGGTCGGAAGGGTGGTGGTGCAATATACAGTGAGAGCCCTCATGAGAGGAGTCAATGAAGGACGACAAGGCCAAAGCCTGCTCTCCGCTGAGAGGCAATGTCCAAGCTACAGCGCCTTATTAAAGTATGCACTGAGCTTCAGGTAGCAGCAGCGCAGATGTCCACTGCCGAGACATTCCCGAGGGAAGAGAACCAGGCAGCAACCCCTCTAGTGGAGTGATCCTTAACCGAGCCCGATAAGGGTTTTTTGTACTTGTTGTAACAAAAGGTGATGCAGTTCACTAGCCACTTTGAAAGTGTCTGTTTAGCCACTGGTGTGCCCAAGGTCCTTGAGGCAAAGGAGACGAACAGCTGTTCAGATTTCCAAATGGATGTGGTGCAATCCACATAATAACAGAGTACCCTATGTGAGTCAAGCGTGTGCAGAAGTGCCCCCCACCACCCATTAGCATACTCCAGTTAACAAACAGGTAAGTGGATTGGCAGTGATAATTAGAGTACAATTTAAATGTTATGTTTGCCTGGTGTTAGGGGGAGGGGAAATTAACAAGAATCACCTTGTCTTTCATTGTTCACTTGGGAACACAAGCAGGAGGCTGGTAAGGACAGAGGTCTGGGTTTATATTCTGTTTTAACTGAAATATTTGAATAGTTTTGTGCATGAAATTAGTTCTGTGTGTTAAAGATTACTACTTTGAGTTAGAACTGTTACTTGGACTGTGATATTGTAACTTTTGGGGCTTGGGAACACTTGTTTGGCAGTGATAATTAGAGTGAAATTTAAAAATGTGATGTTTGCCTGGTGTTGGTAAGAGCCTTGCCACCCACCCTGTTTTGTAGGCTTTCTTAAATACTGAAAAGCCACTGGGGGTTCGGATTGAAGGGCTGTGTATTTCTGTTTGGGACTGAAATTTGAAGCAACAGGAACTGGTGGGCCTGTGACATCATACGGTACCTGATGTCTGCATACACACATTGTTAGTGGGACTGGACACACACTGGACTGTACGTGTTTGTGAGACTTGGGAACTTTATTGGTGGGGTTGAAATTGGGTTTGTAAATAACTGCAGTCATTATAGAGAGTAACTGTATTCCAGGGGGAAGGGACTGAGAAAATGGGTGTGTGCCATTATAAACAGAGGGGGACAAACAGGGTGGCCATATTCCACCATGGCAGGCATCTTCAGAAGGGTTGTAGGCTGCACAGGCTGTGGGATGGCAATAATTCTCAATTGGGCCTGGAGAGAGGGAGGCTGCCCATTCTGTAGACAGCTATCTTGTATCAGGAGTGAAGTATATTGGTTAAGGAGTAAGCTGGGGGAGTTGGGGGCTGTCCAAGGATAAGGGGTGTGGATATGGGCAGCAGAAGGGTGTGGCTGAGGGGAGGCTGGGGCAACGCTCTGAAATTACAGGACCTTATGTTACAGCAAGCAGGAGTGGGGATATTAGGGACAGAGGACCCTTAGATAGGGATGTTGACGCTAAGGGGAAAGTGTACGAGGTGAACATTCCAAATACAAAGAGAGTGGAGGGGGAAGAGTCAGGAGGGGCTGTTGTGGGAAAGCCTAAAACAGCAGACTGTGGGAAGGGAGCTCCTAAGGAGAACAGAGCAAGACGGGAGGAAGAGGGCAATTTAGAGGTGCAGTCAGAAACTGTGGTTACTTGATGGAGGCTGACATAGAGTGTCACAATAAATTTGAGATACTAAGCAACCTAGAGGGGAGGAAGGGGTTGGTGGAAATGAGGAAACTGATACAGAAGCCGGGGGGGGGAAGGAGTCAGATACCCATAGGGCATCACAGACCGGCAATGGAAAGGATAGAAATAGTCCCAGAGGGAGAAGGGGAAACATAAGTGTTAAGCAGATGGGGGAGATGCAACGTGCTGCAGACATGAGGGAGGAAAGCATGACTGGAGAGAAACTGGGAGACAAGGAGGTGGGGGAGGAGCCCCTCTTCAGCGGGGGAGGGGGCAGTACCAAGGATGGGGCCCTAGCTAAAGGGGACCCACAGAGAGCCTCTGGAGGTAGGGTACTATTACAAGGGGGGAGGATGGCAGTGTGGGGGAAGGGAAAACCATCAGGGCCAGGATAAATGGTTCAGATAAGAGAGGATTAAAGGGGACACCTATTCAGAGGGGGTCTGAGTTAAGTGGGCAAAATAACGAGGAAGGCAGAAAGGGGAGGGTGACAAGGGGGTCCCTAATAAGGCAGGAAGACTCCCAAGGAATTGAGATCATGAATAAAGGGGGGGATGAGGGGCTGCGAGGGCACAGTGGAGGTAACCATAAGGATGATGGTGGTGTTAAGTTTCTGTTATTGGGAGACTCGATGATTAGGGGTATCCATTGGGAGGGAAAGGGGGGTGGATGCCATAGCCAGGTGAAGATAGTGAGTATCTCTGGGCTGACAGTGCACAGAGCAAAGTTCATGGTGTACGAACTGGTTAGGGATTGTGGAGGGAAACCGGATTTCCTGGTGCATTTGGGAACTAATGATCTAGAGGGAAATAGCGTTTTGGAAATCCAAGCAAGGTTCCAAGAACTTGCCAGAGTCTGTCGGGATAATGGATGCAACATTTCCTTTTCGGAGATACTGCCAGTACCAAAGGCCTCAGTGGAGAAAAAAAGGAAGATCACAGAGGTTAATGACTGGCTCAGGAAGTGGGGTGAAGAGAGTGGGTTGAGGGTGTTAGGGAACTGGAAAGGAGTTAGGAGGATAAGGACTGTATGCCAAGGACAGGCTTCATCTTGCCCCATTAGGGAAGGAAATCCTTAAACAGGGATGGCTGACTACATTCAAGAAAGGTGGGGTTTAAACTTGTGAGGGGAAGGGACAAGGAGGGCTGACCAGAAGCCCTCTCCTCCAGATGAGGAGTAGCCTTCAAACCCAAGAGGGGAGGAAACAGACTGGGGTGGAGGTTTCAGGAGGAGCAGAGGGAGGATGGAAGTATAAGGAACCTGGGTGGGGTTCGACAAAGAGGATCAGGGATAAGGGGTGGGGGTTGGTGTTAGTAAATGCCAGGAGCTTGGGAAACAAGTTGCCAGAGTTCCAGGCCATGCTGTTCGGAGGGGTGGATGTGGCGGCGGTCACGGAGACGTGGGCCAACAAAAACCATGACTGGGACCTAAACATGCGGGGGTACACTATGCTTAGGAAGGATAGAAAGGAGGGCAGTGGGGGTGGAGTGGCTATGTTCATTAGAGATGACATAGAAATTGCTAGGGTAGAAGAGGCAGAGGGAAACGTGGAGGCCTTATGGGTCACCTTACAATCCCCAGCAGGAGATAAGGTCAAGCTGGGTGTACTATATAGGCCCCCTGGGACGGGTGATGTTCTGGAGGATGGTTTGCTGGACAATATCATTGCCCAGTGTGGACCAAAAGGGGAAGGAGTGCTGTTGATGGGGGACCTTAATATGCCAGGTACAAACTGGGAACCATGTCCTCTAAGGTGGCCAAGGGGCAGAGGCTGCGGACGGCTTCAGGATGTGTTCTTAACACAGCATGAGATGGAGCCCACAAGGGAGGGCATGTCCTGGGCGTGGTTCTGGCAGATGGGGATCTAGTAGGGACCTGGTTGTAAAGGATCCCTGACTGGAGCGACCACAATACTGTCTGGTTTCAAATAAGCATGGGGGGATGGGAGGTGAGATCTAGGACACTGGCAGTGGACTTCAGTGGGGCAGACTTTGTGGGCATGGGAAATATTCTCAGGGATCACTTGAAGGGGATTACATCAATGACAAATGTGGAAAGGAGATGGGAGGTCATAAAACGGGGACTTCATGAGGCACTCAGGACCTGTGCTAAGGTGAAATGTAAGAGAGCAAGGTCACATAAACCATGCTGGTGGTCCAGTGAGGTTCAGGTAGCGGTCAGAGAAAAGAAGGCAGCCTACAAAAAATACAAAACAACAAGAGGGGATAGGGATAAGGAAATGTACCATCTTGCATCTAGAAAAGTCACCGGATGGTGAGGGGCAAAGTCCAGTAAAAGCAGCGCTGGCACAGGGATACATGGCGGGGAAAAGGGTTCTTCCGGTACATTGGGGAGCAGAGAAAACTAAGGGCCAACTCAGCAGATTGAGATCAGAAGGAGGGTGGGTGGAAGAGAGCGAGGGACCAGGCAGAGGTATTTGAGTACTTTGCCTCTGTGTTCACTAGGGAGGGATGGGATATCTACAAAGCAAGGCATGGCCAGGATAAGCGGCAGTGAGTGGGATCAGGGAGCAACAGAAATGGAGCAGAGGGAGGAGAAGTACCCAGGGTGTCACATCAGGATAGGATAAAAGGCCAGTAAGGTGGAGGGACGGATGATGCTATCTCCGCCAAAGGGTGTGTTTAGCCCTCAAGGCCCTAAAGAAAGACAAATCTCCTGGGCCAGATGGCATTCATCCGAGAGTATTATGGGAATTGGTGGGCGTACTGGCTGCACCCCTGGTGGAGCTCTTCAACAGGTCACTTGAGACAGGGGAGGTGCCCAGGGATTGGCGAAAGGCACATGTGGTGCCAATCCATAATGGGGTGAGGAAGTACCAAGTAACCATAGACCCATCAGTTTGACCTCGGTGGTGGGAAAATTAATGAAGAGTATACTAAAGGAACGATTGGGGGTGTACTTGGAGGAGGTGGGAGGTCTGCATAGTCTGCAACATGGGTTTGTGCCAGGTAGATCATGTCAAACCAAACTTGTGGAGTTCTACGAATGGGTAACATCAGAACTGGACAGGGGAAAGCCTGTGGATGTATTATTCTTGGACTTCAGCAAGGCGTTTGACTCTGTCCCCCACAATGGTCTGGTGGAGAAACTGATGGGGTTGGGAGTAGGCCCTTTGATGGTCAGATGGATTGAAAACTGGCTAGCTGGATGCACCCAGAGAGTAGTGGTCTGCAGGGAGCTCTCGAACCCTAGAGAGGTTGGTAGTGGGGTACCTCAGGGCTCAGTCCTGGGTCCAATTCTGTTTAACGCATACATATCGGACATCAGGGAGGGTATAGGGTATGAAATGAGTCTCTTCGCTGATGACTCCAAGATGGGAGGAGTAGTTGAGGGAGAAGAGGGGAAGTTGGCCCTGCAAGGGGACCTGGACACCCTAGAAAGCTGGGCTCACACATGGAAATTAAATTTCAATACCACCAAGTGCAAGGTGTTACATCTTGGGCAGGGAAACCCTAAACACAGGTACACCCTGGGAGGCGAGGCACTGGAGGCCTCAATAGCGGAAAAAGACCTAGGGGTCATGGTGGATGCATGTATGAATAACTCTGAGCAGTGCAGGAGAGCGGCTAGCAAGGCAAACAGGATGTTGGGATGCATCGTAAGGGATCTCCTCTAGGAGCAAGGAAGTGATTCTGCCGCTGTACAATGGACTGGTTAGACCACACCTTGAGTACTGTGTACAGTACTGGAGACCACACTTGAAGAGGGACATACAGCTCCTGGAGAGGGTACAGAGGAGGGCAACTAAGACGATACGAGGACTAGGGGATTTGACGTATGAGGACAGACTTGAGGAGCTCTGCCTGTTTTCATTGGAGGAGAGGAGAGATGGGGACATGATTGAGGTCTTCAAGTACCTCAAGGGAATAAATAGGTAAACATGGAGGATCGTTAGACTAAAGCAGGGAGGTATCACCAGAAGGCATGGTTTGAAGTTGGAAGGTGGAAGGGTGAGGTGGGAAAAGAGGAGGAGGTTTTTCACTGAGAGGGTGGTGGACCCTTGTAATGCACTGCCTGGCAAGCTGGTTCAGAGATCCACAGTGGAGGGCTTCAAGAGAGGGTGGGACAGACACAGAAAGTGGATGCATCAGATGATGGCCTGTCCCAAGGGGGCGGGGAGGGTTGATAGGGGTTTCTGGAACACAAGGGGGGGACGGCCACGGCACCCAACTAGGGATCTGAGGCGCGAGCAGACTCGATAGACCGTAAGGCCTAATCTGCTGGCAAATAGTATGTTAGTATGTCCTGACATAGTAAACTCGGACACCACTTTGGGAAGAAACTTAGGATTGGTTCTCAAACACACCCTGTCCCTGTGAAAAACCAAGTAGGGCTCTTTACACATAACTGCATGAAGCTCGGAAATCCTCCGAGCAGAAGTAATGGCAAAAGCTAAGCTCGCAATCAGCGGCTGGCTCAAAAGGGGGCAGGGTGAGCTTCTCTAACAAAAATAAAAGATCCTATGGGGGGAAAAGGGTCCCTGATGGGGGGTTTCAGATGCAGCATGCCACGTAGAAAGGTGTGGGGCAAGTCCAGTTGGGCAATGTATTAGCAGTCCACAGGTACATGATAGGCTGAAATCGCCAGCAGGTGCACCTTAAGGGAAGAATAGCAGAGACCGGAGTCCAAGAGTGGAAGGAGGTACTCCAGGATAGAGTTAACTGGACAGGTGAATGGGTCCAGGCTGAGGGCAGAAGCCCATAGACTGAAACGCTTCCATTTCATGGCATAAGTAGCCCAAGTGGAAGGTTTTCAAGCCGCAACCTAAAACTCAGTGACCCTCTGGGAAACACTGAAGCGGGCCGTGATTATGTCTGTAGGAGCCAAGCATGCAGATGGAGAGATCTGAGATCCGGATGGACCCGGGTGCCCTGCTCCTGGGATAGCAAGTGCGAGGACAGGGGCAGGGGAATTGGAGATTCCACAGTGAGCTGCTATAGTAGCGGGAACTAAATCTGCTGGGGCCAGAGTGGGGCAATTAGGATCGTGTCCGCACTCTCCACCTGGAGTTTGAGGAAGACCCATTGAAGGAGAGGAAAGAAAGGAAAGACATACAGAAAGCTGCCTGTCCAGGAAAGGGACGTGTCTTGCCAGAAAACACCAAGCCCTGGATCTAGCGAGCAGAAACTGGGCAGTCTGGTGTTGAACAGGGACACGAATAGGTCCAGATCTGGACGCCCCCATCTTTTGAATAAGTCCTGCACTACGGACTATAGGAGCTCCCACTTGTGGACTCTGGACTGAGATCAGCAGAGTTCGTTGGCCAAGGTGTTTTGGACTCCTGGAACATGAACCGCGGTGAGGGCTAGACCATAGTCTATGACCCAAAGCCAAACTCTCATAGCCTCTTGACAGAGTGGATAGGTCTGGGTCCCCCCTTGTTTGCTGATATTAAAGAAGACGGACATGTCAGTCTGAATCAACAAGAGCCCCATAAAAAGGTCAGTTTGGAATGCCTGGGGAGCATAAAGAACTGCTCTCATCTTCAGGACGTTGATATGCAGGTTTCATTCCACTGAAGACCAGGAACCCTATGTCTGTCAATCCCTCAGATGGGCTCCCCATCCTAAACCTGATGCATCTGTTGTCAAGATTTGCTGCGGAAAGCCCTTCTGGAAGGACACTCCCAGCTCCAAACTGAGAGGAGTCAGCCACCAAGAAAGGGTATGAGTCACTCCAAATGACGAAGCCAGAGTGACAAGGGACTGAACCCTTGAGAGAGGGAGAAATGCTCTTGCCTGAATAGTGCCTAGTTCCACCCCTATGAAAGTGAAAAGCTGGGCTGGTTCCAGAACAGGCTTTTCTAGGTTCAGAATGAAGTCCAAGGAATCTAGAAGCTTTTGAGTGACCTCTAACGCTGACTTGACTTGGTCTCAGGACTGGCCCACTAGAAGCCGGTTGTCCAGGTATGGGGACAGAAGGATACCCTGTCTCCTGAGGAATGCCACCACTACTGCAAGACACTTGGTGAACACCCTTGGAGCAGATATTAGGCCAAAAGGCATAGCTCTGAACTGGTAATGGCCTGAGGGCAACTCGAACTTGAGGTACTTTCTGTGGGAATGTGTGATAGGTATGTGGAAGTAGGCATCCTTGAGATCCAGAGAGGCTAACCAGTCTCCTGGTCTTGGAAGAATTACTCCCAGAGTCACCATCTCGAATTTTGGTTTTGTTAAACGTTTGTTCAGGTACCTTAAATCTAGAATGGGTCGCCACTCCCCCGTCTTTTTGGGGGTAAGGAAGTATCTGGAATACAGTCCTTTTCCCCAGTGACAAAGAGGTACCTTCTCTACTGCTTGCAGAAGAGAGGAGACTTCTGCCTCTAAGGCCTTTGTCTCCAAGGGTGAGGGAGGACTGAAGGACCTTGCTCTCATTTTTGGGAACCTTTTGAAACTGACAGCAAGTCCCTGGCTCACTACTTCTAAGACCCATTTGTCTGAAGTAATAGACTCCCAGGCCTGGGAGTAGTGAGCAAACCTGCCCCCTACTAGAACTGGGGAGGTGACCCTGACCGACACCTCAGGGTGTCTGTTTGGCAGGGGGCTTAGACTGCGTGGATGATGGGGTCCTGGTTATCCCATGTCTGCCTCTTCCCCTAAAGAACCCCCTCTGCTGGAAAGAAGAGGAGGAGGCCTGAGCTTGGTAGAAAGGCCTTTGAAAAGGCCTGCCTCTGCCAGCCCTAAATTGCTGCCTTTGAGGAGTGGCCTGCTTTTCCTTGGCTGCAGCACTCCTACAGGTGGTCCTATATTCACCCATCTTCTTCAAGTAGTTCTCTGTTTGCTCACCAAACAGAGAATTACCAGTTACAGGAAAATCCATGGCCTTAGTCTGGGTATCCTTTGAAAGACTGGTACATCTAATCCAAGCAAACCTCCTCATGGAGATAGATGTAGCCATGACTCTAGAATGCACATCATTTGAGTCCACAGCTGCATGAAATTGCACTTTAGATGCCTCTATACCATTTACAGCCACCTGCTCCAGCTCCTTGGCTAGCTGGGGAGGGGCATTCTTAGTCAGCTCCAGGACTGTATCCCACATAGATTTCTGGTACCTGGCTGCATATGCCATGTAATTTGATTGCCTAAGCCCCAAAGAGGATGCCAAGTACTGTTTCTTAGCCATGGCATCCACTTTCCTGGAATCCTTATCTGGGGGGGGGGGGTGAGATGCCAGAGGAATATTAGCCTTGTCACAGGCTGCAGCTTGCACTACCCCAACGTGGCTGCAATGTGTTGAAAGGAATTCTGTACCAGGACCTGATAAGGCATACCTCCTTGTCCATTCTTTTATCCACAGGAGGAATGGATGTGGGAAACTGCATGATTTTCTGTGTCTGTTTCCCCAGGGATTTGTGCAAAGGGATAGACACTCTGACTCTAGAACATCCATCATTTCCACCTAATCTGGTTCCCCCTGATCCTGATCAGCCTCTTCCATAGGAAGCTGAAGAGTCTCAGCCACCTTCTTGTAAAACAAGAAGTGGGAGGGGGACTCAGAAAGCCTGGGAGGGGAAACATTGGAAGTCCTGTCTGGGGAGATGTCAGGCTCTACTGGCTCATCTAGGCCTACAAACTCTCCTTCTTCATCATCTTCTTTCTCCTTCCAATCATCCTCATAGTATGCCTCTGGATCAATGTCTGAGGCAACAACTTCTGACCGAACCGATAGCATCTGAACCGATGTCAGTTCGGTAGGAACCGGCAAAGCGATTGCACTACTGTAATCACTTTCACTATCTTCTCAGTGGTCGGAACATGGGGTTTTGGATCCAAACTGGCTGGTTTTCTTTTTCTCTTAGCCAGAACCGACTCCACAGAGTCGGCTCTCCTTTTGCCCGAAGAGGTACCACAGGCCAGTGGGCACCTCTTCAGGTTACGATCTGTCAGACCCGGGCTGGCCATCCGGGTCAGCGGACTTCTCGGCCTCCTTTTCCTTCAGCCTACTCAGACATTTTTCAAGAGCGGCTTTAGGAAAGTTCTTACAAATTTGGTAGTCTTCCCTGAGGTGGTCAAACCCCTGACAATACACACATACAAGGTGGGGATCAGCCTTAGCAAAGGCCTCCCCACACTCGGAACAGTGCTGAAACCCAGTGGGACCAGTTTCCTTTTGGGGTTTCTCAGACATGCCGAATACAAGAAAAAGTCACGCTTGTCAGCGTTAAGCCAGGCAACTAACACTTATCAGTTCCAACCATGTCACAGGTCGGTTAAAAAAATCCCACAAAAATCCAGATTTTTTTAGAAAACAATAAGTACCGGAAAACCACAATAATGTATACAGAAATACACAATTCACAATTGATTTCGATTCTGAACCGGACCGACTGGAAAAGAACCGAAGACAAAACAATTTCTAACAAATTCAACAAAAATTACCACTACCTACTACTACAGTGCAGCCCACTTATAAGAACATCGGATATAAGAACATCCCAGATATAATCACATTTTTCTCATGTACCAATTTTGGCTCCATTGTTTTCTATGGGAGCAAAGCCCATTTTTAAAAACACCAAGATCGGTTATAATCACTTTTTTTTTTGTAAAGCAAAGGGCCTAGGTAGCATTCCTTCACACATATTTAGATGCTTCAACCCTTACTAGCACGTTAACTATGCTCTTCAAGTCAATTGCAGCAATTCTGTGTTCCTTTTGATCTTTAATTGAGCTCAGTAGTTGACACTCAGTGTCAAAAATGATGACGATGTCTGCACAACAGAAGGTTTTAAGTGATCACATTCACCTCTAACTACCTTAAGCACTTAATCATTAACCCTCCTTGCAAACTAATTGTACAACTGTTAAAAATTCCTTCATGGCAAGACACTGCGGCTAACATAAATTCAGGCTTTCATTAATTTCTGTCAGTGCTCCCATGGAGAAACACAGGCGTACTGCGTTGACCCTTGCTCAAAAAATCCAAATTATCGAATCCCTCAGTGTTCCAGGGACTAAACGAATTGACATAGCTAAGGAATTTAACATAAATGTGTGCACGATTTCGAAAATCATTGCCAACAAAGAAAAGCTGTATGCTGATTATCAGCGCGGGTTTAATACAGAAATAAAAAGAAAATGTCTGGGCAAAGATGAAGTGGTTGAACTCGCCCTGCTTCGGTGGTTCAGTGGCTGCCGAAATACTGATGTCTGGATTAGTGGACCGCTGCTGTTGACAACAGCACAACAACTAGCCGATGGACTTGGTGTCCAGTTTACCGCTACAAACGGCTGGTATTGTAGATGGAAAGAACAACATAACATACGCTTCAAACGTTGCTATGGTGAGAAGCAGGACGCAGATTTAGTTGGTGCTGGCAGATAGTCCGAAACTGTCCTCCCCCTCCTGCTGTCTGAATTTTCACCTGAGCTAATCTATAACTGCGACGAAACAGGAATTTATTTTAGGGCTATTCCAGATGGGACTCTAGCCTTCCGTAGCGACCCGGCATCTGGTGGAAAAAAAGCTAAAGAAAGGCTATCTGCCCTTGTGTGTGCGAACATGATCGGAACTGACAAAATGCCCCTCTTGGTCATCGGTAAGTCTGAAAACCCACGGTGCTTCCATGGCATAAGTGTAGATGCACTGCCAGTTGATTATCATGCCAACAGTAATTCTTGGATGACAGGGCAAATCTTTACAGAATGGGCTACAAGGTGGAATGTCAAGCTGTGAAGAAAGCATAAGAAAGTCTGCCTTCTTCTCGATAACTGTAGTGCACACCCAGCATTAACTCTTAGCAACATAAGGCTTGTGTTTCTCCCAACGAATATGACCTCCCTGATCTAGCCTATGGATCAGGGGGTCATAAGAAATCTGAAGCAGCTGTGTAGAAAAGCTACTGATGCTGGCAGAGCTGCTAAAGCCAGCGAGCTCACAAAGCAAATTCACATCTTGGACTCCATAAAGATGTTAGATGGGGTTTGGAGACAAGTCTCTGCTGACACAATCAGCAACTGCTTCAGAAAGGCAGGCTTTACTATGAACACTCCCGAGCCTGTGGAACTGGGTGCCGGCTACAGCCCGACTGTCCCTGAGGTCAGCGTTCCTGCTGTGATGACTCCCGAGGAATTCAAGGATTACGTAGCCATTGATGAACGTTTAGAGTGCGCCAGTGTCATCACAGAGGATGACATATGCCGTGACATCCGAAAGGTGGATGAGAGCAGTGACGAGGAGGAACAGCAATCTATCGAGCCACCTTCTGTGAGTGAGTTAAAACTTTGTATAGACAAAACTAGACACTTCATATTAAGCAAAAATAGCGACTTGACAGCGTTTCATCAACTCGACTCATTTCACGATGAACTATCCCTGGCAAGTCACAAGCAGCAAAAGATTACGGACTATTTTTTATAAATGCACGGTTGATAAATGGTCATTTTACGAGTATTTGATACAGTATTTGTATTAAAAGCCTGTTTTTAATGGAATGTACATATTAAATTAATGTCTCTTACCACAGTAAAATATTTGGTATCATCTAACTTTGTCTCTGACATTATTTTGGACAGCAGCCTGCAGTTTTAGGTTTGCGGCACATAACAGTGAGCGCTAAGATTGAAGTTAGCGCTAGCCCGCTTATAAGAACATTTTATCATGGCAAATACAACGTTCTTATAAGCGGGCTGCACTGTGCCACTTACTGTTTCTGGGACAGAGGTAAGAATACTGATAAAATAAGAACTGCGGTTGAAAAAAATGACCGATTCAAACTATTGCCGAACCAAAGCGCAGGAGGGATCTCTGGAGCGACTTCACAGCTAGGAGGAGTAAGAAATCTGATGATTACACTTCAGAGTACCACAGATAGAGGTTTGAAAACCGAGCTCGAGTGCAACGTTCTATGCCTTGGCATAGAGTTAACCCTTTACCCTCCAGAGCAGTTCAAGTGCTGGGGCTAGCTGCATATAGTCAGAATACAGCAAGACTTCATGTTGTTTGAATATAAGGCTCCTTACACATCAGGGCCTGCAGCTCAGAAACTCATCGAACTGAAGTAACAGCAACTAAAAAAGCAACCTTCCAGGAAAGGAAGCACAGCTCACATTCTGCTGCAAGTTCAAAAGGGGGGGGTCAATTTCTCCAGCACAAAAAGGAGATCCCAGGGAGGGATAAGATTCCTGATGGGAGGTCGTAGGTGCAGAATGCCCCGTAAAAAGGTGCGGGCCATGTACAACTGAACCAGAGTCCTGTCTCCAAACAGGACATGATAAGCAGAGACGGCCTACACGTGCACCTTTATGGACGAATAACTCGGGCCTTGCTGGTACAAGGAGAGGAGATATTGTAATGCTGAGTTCACCGAGCAGGAAAGGGGATCTAGATGGTGGGATGAAGCCCAAAGGCAGAACTGCTTCCACTTCATGGCATAAGTGGAGCGGGTCGGGGCTTCCTTGCAGAAACGAGGATGTCCACCACTTCTTGAGCGACACCATACCTGGATTTGACTACATCTGCAGGAGCCAAGCATGACAGTGTAGGGACCTGAGATATGGATGCACCAACCTGCCCCGGTCCTGGGACAGCAGTTGCGAGCATACTGGCAGCAGGATTGGAGGTTCTGAGGACAACCGCTGAAGTAGTGGGAACCAAATCTGCCGGGGCCACAGTAGGGCAATCAGAATCAACCGAGCCCCCTCAGCCTGTAAATTCAGCAACACTCGCTGAAGGAGAGGGACGGTGCACAGAAACTTCCCTGCCCATCAAAGGGACAACGCGTCTGGCCAAAAAACACCAGGTGCGTGCACGCGTGAGCAAAAAAACTGGCAGTTTGGCATTGCGTGGAGACGCAAAGAGATCCAGCTCCGGACGACCCTATGTGTCAAAGAGCTGGTCTGCCACGGACCGTAGCAGCTCCCACTCATGCGCCTTGGACAGAGACCTGCTGAGGCTGTCTGCCAAGTCATTTTGGGTACCTGGAACATGGACAGCGGACAGCAAAATGTGATGCTCCAGAGCCCAATACCAGACTCTCATCGCCTCCCTGCACAGGAGGTAGAAGTGAGTTCCCCCTTGCTTGTTGATGTAAAAGACAACCACCACATTGTCGGTCTGTACAAGAAGAGAGCCTGGCGTGAGGTTCTCTTAAAAGGCCCGTAGGACGTTGAGGACCGCTCGCATTTCCAGAACACTGATGTGGAGGTTGCACTCCTCCGGAGTCCAGACACCCTGTGTCTGGTGATCCCTGAGGTGCGCACCCCAGCCCAAATCGAAGGCATCTGTTGTCAGAGTCCAGCTTGGGAGCTCCTGACAACAGGGAATCCCTTTGTCTAGATTCAAAGGTCCAACCACCAACGTAGGGTTCTCCTGACCAGCTCTGAGATCCTGACAACATGGTCCAGACCCTCGGAGCCTTGGTCCCACTGCACCCTGAGCATCCACTGTGGGACCCTCATGTGGGGGCGGGCCAAGGGAACGACCAGGATGGCCGCCACCATATGCCCCAGAAGTCTGAGGAAGGTCCTGGCTGGGACCTGTGGGGTTAATTAGGACTAAACTGGCCACCTCTCTCAGGTGATCTCCTCTCTCTCAAGGAAGAAAGGCCATGCCCTGGATTGAATCCAGGACCGCCCCTATAAAGGTGAGTCTTTGGCTGGGCTCTGGGGAAAACTTTGGTAGATTCAGGGTGATCCCCATCTCTCGGAATACTGTATAAGTGTCTCCGAGAGCTTGAAGCAGTGTGTTGTCTCAACGGGGCCGCTAGAAGCCAGTCGTCAAGGTAAGGGAAGATGTAGTGTCCCTCGCGCCTTAGAGCCGCAGCTACCACTGCCAAGCATTTGATGAAGACTCGAGGAGCGGAGGAGAGGCCGAACGGAAGAACCTGGAACTGATAATGCTCCAGCTGGAAGTAGAACCCAGGAACTTCCTGTGAGGGGGAAAGACCCCAATGTGCATGTAAGCATCTTGCATGTCCAGGGAACAGATCCAGTCTCCCTGGTGCAGCAGAGGAATGAGACCTGGAAGTGTCACCATCCTGAACCTTCGGTTTTCTATATAACTGTTTACAGAGCTGAGGTCCAGGATAGGCCGAAGATCTTGTGCCTTCTCTGGAACCAGGAAAAAATGGGAGTAATATCCCTTTCCTCGCTGTCGCAGAGGAACTGGCTCTATTGCCTTTTTCTGCAAGAGGACCCCGATTTCTCCTTCTATGAGAAGAATGTGAGAAGGAGGGTATCTCAAGGACTTTAGTGAAGTTTCTGGAGGGATCTGGGTGAACTCCAGCGTGTGACCTCTCCTTATGATGTCCAAGACCAACTGGTCTAATGTAACAGAGCTCCATCCCTACAGATGGAGGGAGAAGCGACCCCTAATGCCTCCCCTGAAGCCTCCGCCGGAGGAGGAGGGGCAGTGGCGAGTCACTGGGAGGAGCGAGAGGTGGGGAGAGAGGTGTGGGAGGACTTGGGTCCTCGAAAGGGTGCGCCACCAGGCTGCTGGTTGCCGGCCTTCCTTTTGAAGTCACCCCTCTGTCTCTGGTTGTTATCACAGGCTTGCTGGCCTGAGGGTTTACAAAATGGCCGCTTCCAGAATCATCTTTGGTCCCCTCTATACATTTGGCAGACGGACCAAATAGACTTGCCCGACTCCTGGAGACGAGAGATCAAACCCTCGGTCTCCTGCCCAAAGAGGATGGAACCGAGGAATGGAAGGTTCCTGATTCCGGAGAGAAGATCATTATGGAAGCCGGGGCATCTCAGCCACACATGGCAGCGAAGGCAGACACCTGACACTGCCACCCTGGCTGCCGTATCCACAGTGTCGTACGAGGCTCGCAGAACATGCATGCCTATGTCCGAGCCAGATTTCAGTACATCCAGAAATTCCGTCTTTTGTGCAGAATCTGGGAAGGCACTTATAAGCTCCTGTCCCTTCTCCCAGTGTGCATTTTGGTACTGGACCATATGCATGGGGAAATTAAGGGAACGGATGGAGCCGGTAGAGGCAGAATAGACCTTCTTGCCCACCTGGTCCAATAAACGGGACTCTTGGTCAGGCGGCTGGGAGCTCAGATGCTTTGGCTGCTTTGATTCATCATGGGCAGCCGCAATCACAGTGGAATCTGCCTGAGGGTTTTCCACCAGGAAAGGCTCATCCCTCGGGGCCTTGTATAGCCTGTTCAACTTTTTAGGACTGGCCGGGACTGAGGCTGGACGCTTCCAAGTTGTCCTGGTAAGGTCTTGGAATGTGTCAACCACAGAAGGCACCACAAGGGGTTTGGGCTCCTTCTGCCTCCAGTAACGAGCCAGTCTCCAGCACTCCAGATCCAGGTCCTCTGTCTCCCACTCAGAGTGCTGGATGTGTCTCATGACGTCCATTAAAGTGGGATAGTCTGGAGGTGAACGGGGTAGATCCCTATCATCAGGAGATCCCCCAACTCCTGAAAATGAAGAGGAAGAGAAGGAAGATCTGCTCCTGGTCCTCGAGGTGTCCGAAGTTCGTCTCCAGGGACTACCCTCTGATGAACGTTGGTGACTCCTGGACCAATGCTGGTCCTGAGCCCGGCGATGGCTCCTAGACTGGCCGCGGGGACCGACGCCTGTCTTGGGACCAGCGTCGCCTACTGGAGCAAGCCCGCCTAGATGACTTGCAGCGGCTGCGGGATCTGCTCCTGGACTTTGACCGACGACGGCTGGCCAACCTTGAGTGGTGCTGTCCACGGTCTCCAGACCGTGACTGGGAACGTATGGCCTAAGGGGATCAAGGAACAGAGGACGTGCACTGGTCCTCAGGGTTTTTTGCTGGTGAGCCTGTGGGTAAACCCCCTGGATCCTGGTTGTCCAGTCAGTCTGGAACCGGCACCAGTTCCGGTGGAGGTGCGTCCTTGTGGACCTGGCTCCACCAAAATGAAAATAGTTCTCCCAGCTCCTCCTCTGTAAACTGAGATGCTGCCGGCCCCCTCTGGGGGGAATTGGAGAAGTTGGAGGGTCCAGAAGGGCTCGCGGGGAGGAACCCAAGGATGAGCCTTTCGGGGTAGAGGCCCTAGGGCCCGGCATCAGCACCTTGACCGGCGCCAGTGTGACGGAAGCCCCGTCGGCCACAGGCACTTTGACTGGCGCTGGTGTCACAGCCAGGGCCGGATCCAATGTAGCCGACTTAGGAGGGCGAGACCCAGAGGAGGCCTTAGCCTTGGGGTCCCGGTCCTTGCCAGATGGCTTATTGGCATCCGGTGAAGCCGTAGTCAGGGCCTTCTTTGGCAGGGCCGAGGTTTGTGCCGAAGAAGCCTTAGCCGACTCTGCCGGAGTGGAGGACACACACAACAGCATGGCCTTTGGCTTAGATAGCTTGGAAGCAGAAGAAGAGACTCCTGCCGGGACCGCCTTCAGTATTTTGGTGAGAGCTTCAGGCCTCAATTTTTCTCCGTGCCTGGACTTGGAGCAGTTGGACCCGCCCGAGCTGGAGGAAGAGGCCTTCCTGAGGGGAGAACGGGAGTGGTGGTGGGACCAACTATGGTCCTTGTTGTTGGACTTTTGCACCTTTTCCCGTGATTTGCCCTTGTCCCCAGGGGAAGACTGCAGGACGTCCATCCCTTTCTCGAGCAGGTGGGCTTTCAAGGCCTTCAGGCGTCTAATCCTCGTCTTGCTAGTAAAGCCTTGACAGATGTCGCAGGTCTTGAGGTCATGGTCTGGTCCCAGACAGAAGACATACTGGTTGTGGCCATCCTTCAATGGAATTTGGTGGCCACAGGTGCACTTCGTCTTCTTGGGACTGGAAGAGACTGATAACAGTGCCGACATGTGATGGTATTGAAGATGAGAGGAAGGAGAATGATGTTATAGAAAAATAATGAATGCGGAGGAAAAAACACTCTAATTCGAGAAAAACTAATGGTTTTGCTGGAACTGCAATGCAGACACTCACTAAGAACTTCCCAATGTGAGCGGGTCACGGTGGGAATGAACTAAGGTGGAGCCGGGGTCCGCCCCCTTTTGTAGCATGACTGACGTCGGGGTGAAGCCGGCGTCAGGGGGTGGACCCCGCGGGGTACTGCCAGCTAAGTTTTTTCCAGTGGGTCCTAAGGCCTGCGGCATTAGTCCTAATAGTAATAGCCTGCTGGAAGAGCTCCCCCTTGAAGTAAGATCTGCACACAGTACTCCAGATGGGGTCTCACCATCACCAACTGAGTCAGAGACCTTTCTCTTATCAAATCAAATCAAATTATAAAATCAAATTTTATTTATGATGCGCTTTTCAAGTATCAAAGCGCGCAGATACATAAAATAACAATCATCACAGTAAATATAAATATAAAAACAGTTAAAAGGCAACAGGGTGACATTCAAATGCTTGTTCAAATAAATAACTTTTCAAAGATGCCTTGAATGACTCTGTGGACAGGAACTCTCGACTCCAACGAGGTAGAGAATTCCACAGGGTTGACGCCACAAAAGAAAAGGCTCTGGCCCCTGATGACTGAAGGCGAACCCTGGGAATCTCTAGCAATCCCTCGTCAGTGGAGCGGAGTGGGAGGTAGGGTCGAAGGAGATCTTGCAGGTAGCCCAGTCCCTGACCGTGTAGGGTCTTATAGGTCAGCAACGTGACCTTGAAGGTGATTCTCCATTGCACCGGCAGCCAATGCAGTTCGTGCAGCACAGGTGTGATGTGGCAAGTTCTTGGCAACCCAATCAACAACCTGGCCGCAGCGTTCTGCACCATCTGCAGGCGACGGAGATCCACCCCTGGCAACCCTCGATATAGAGCATTACAATAGTCAAGACGCAAAGAAACAAAGGCGTGAACCAATACTGGAAGGTCATCATGGAACAAGGTGTTTTATCCGTTTTATATTCCTCAGATGGTAAAAGGGAGACTTGACAACGTCTGACACCTGTGCCTTCAACTTCAGTTCGCTGTCAAGAATTACGCCCAGATTCTGCATCTGTTCACAAGGTCTCAACTGGTTACCCGCTAATATAAGGCCAGAGGAAAACCCAGGAGTCAACTTCTCTGCACGGTGACCGAGGTCCACCACCAGCACCTCAGTCTTGTCCGGATTCAGTCTTAACCAGTTAGCACTCATCCAGTCCTGAATCTCAGCAAGACAGTTGTTAAAGACCGATGATGCACATTCTGTTCAGGTACAAAGAACATATAGAGCTGAGTACCATCTGCATAGATGGTACACCTTTTAATGTCTCCCAACGGCAGCATATACACCGTGAACAACATGGGGAAAGCACAGAACCCTGTGGCACCCCACCGGGCAGAGCAAAGGGAGCAGAGGAAAAACTTCCTGATACTACCCTCTGGGTTCTGCCTGTGAGGAAAGAATGGAACCATCTGAGGACTGTTCCAGACAGTCCACAGAGCAGCCGCAGGCGTTCTAGCAACATCTCATGGCCCACGGTGTCAAATGCTGCAGAGAGATCAAGGAGAACCAAGATTGAATGACTCCTATGATCTCTTGCTATTAGGAGATCATTCAGTACCCGAACCAAAGCCGTCTCGGTACTATGCCTCTTCCTGAAACTGAACTGGAGAGGATCATAGACTTCATGGGTGTTAAGAAAGTCCTCGAGCTGCAACGTGACTACTGTCTCAATAACCTTGCTCAAAAAGGGCAGGTTAGAGATCGGTCTGTAGTTAGAGAGACAATCTGGGTCAAGGGAAGATTTCTTCAAAAGGGGTGTTACAATAGCCTCTTTTAGAGACTCCAGAAACACTCCTTGGTCCAAAGAGCACCAGACTGTCTCAGCAAGGACTGGTCCGATCACATCCATACACCCCACAAGGAGACGTGTAGGACCAGGATCCAAACTACAGCAAGTCAGTCTCAAGCCCTGGACAATCTTCATGATATCCGTGATTGCTGGCTGGTCAAAGTCCGTCCAGATAAACTGAGAGCCTGTAACCTCGCATTGATCACTGCCATGCTCACTTGAATGCATACTGCGAATCTCTGACCTGATCGATGACACCTTATCATCAAAAAACTGAGCAAACTCATCACACTTTATTTGTGAAAAAGCTCTCCGACCCCGCAGACAGGCTGGACTGCACAGCCTGTCCATGGTCCGGAAGAGCTGAGCTGGTCGATTTCTTGATGCAGCTATCTTCCTGGACAGGAACTCTGCCTTCTTATGGGAGGTTTCTGATTGATAGTCCACATAGTGGGCCATCAATCTAAGTCTGTCACCTTCCAGGCCAGATTTCCACCAGCAGCGTTCCAACCTTCGCCCCACTCTCCTCAGCTCCCTCAATGTCCCATCAAACCAAGGGGACCAAGGGCGGAGGGAGAGGGGGCAAACACGGACAGGAGCTACGGAATCCAGAGCCCTCAGCACCATGTTATTATAGTGCACCACTAAGGCATCTGGTTCCATGCACTCCATAGGCCAACTCGATAGGTCCAGCACCGCCATCAGACCCTCAGGGGTAACTCCCCTCAAAGGGCGGTATTGGACCATCTCCAAAGGGGTTGGTCTCATGGGGGGGGGGGGCACAAAATTAAACCTTATGGAGCGATGGACAGACCACCCAACTGATTCCACCACCAGTTCCGTGATCTCCATCCCCAGGGTGAACACCAGATCCAAAGAGTGGCCCTGAATATGAGTAGCAGCAGTAACAACCTGTGTAAAGCCCAACAAAATCAGCAGTTGGAGGAAGTTTTGACCAAAATGCGAGAGTTTATCGTCGACCCAGGCACCGAAGTCACCCAGGACCAACCACCTGGAGGGCTCCAACACCAGGTCGACAATGAAGTCTGCAACTTCCTGCAGAAAAATTTCTCATCACCGGGTGGACAGTAGAAGAGTAGGATTCTGCTGCCCACACCTGCTCCCATGATACACTCGAAGGATCTGGGGGTCACCAATGGAACCTCCACAAGGCCCAATTCTGATTTAAAACAAATAGCAACCCCCAATCCAATCTCGGGCGATGTATCACACAGTACCCAGCTGGAATAGCTGACTCCAATATGAGACCAGCATTTTCATCCAGTCAGGTCTCGGTGATGCAAGCCAGATCAGATGACTCAAACAGATCAGCAATAATTGCTATCTTGTTCTTTATAGATCTGGCATTGCATACCATCGCCCCGGGTTGGATGAGAGGCCTTGGAGGAGCGGACCACTTGCCCACTATCAGTGGAACCCTTGGGTACGGGAACCAGGCATCGCAAACCCCTATCCTGGACCCATTTCGCCCCAGGGCATCTCCCTGACCTCCACCACTCTTATCCGCCCACTTCACTCCCCCGCTCCCCCCGGCTGAAGACCCCCCCCCCCCGCCATGCAATCCCCAAGGCACGACAGCGCCTGTATATCACGGGCTGCACCGGGGGGCTGTCAAAGGAGTGCAGGTCCCTCAGCCTAGAGGGGGAATAGTGCCTGCCCACAGAAGCTCGATCCCAACACATGCTGCCACAGATTTAAAAATTACTATTTATCAGCCACGAGCTTATTTAAATTAACTTCTATAACAAATATCTGAACAAAAGTATAAGGAATCAAAGACAGAGCACGACAGGGAACTGTATCAATTAAAGCAGAAAGAAGTGGGGAAGGCAGTCAGAAGAGCAAAGGCCCAAACCGAGGAAAGGATAGCCAACTCAGTTAAGAAGGGGGGATAAAACCTTTTATAGGTACATTAGGGAACATAGAAAGGTTAAGGGAGGGATAGGGAAGATTAATAAAGGAGAGGGAGGTGGAGAGAGGAGACAGTGAAAAGGCAGAGATAATGAATGAATACTTTGCTCAGTATTCACAAAAGAAGAAGAGGAGGAGTTACCTAAACCAAACAGTAGAAGCACTCTGGATAGTGGGGTTGATACCAGTCCATTTAAAGAAGAAAGAGTACTGAAAGAACATAAAACTCAAGGTGGACAAAGCAATGGGGCCTGACGGGATTCACCCTAGAATCCGAAAAGAGCTAAGGAAGGACCTAGTGACACCACTAACCACACTTTTTAACAAATCATGGGAAGATGGGTTGGTACCTGAGGACTGGAGGAGGGCAGATGTGATTCCCCTTCACAAAAGTGGGAGCAAGGCAGAAGCAGGAAACTACAGACCTGTTAGTTTGACCTCAGTGGTGGGGAAAATGATGGAATCACTTCTGAAAGAAAGAATTGTTGAGTACCTAGAGGCCAGCAGGGCACTGGACCCAAAGCAGCATGGATTCACAGCAGGAAGGTCATGTCAGACAAATCTAATAGATTTCTTTGACTGGGTGACCAAAGTAATAGACCAGGGAGGGGCTGTGGATATGGCCTACCTAGACTTTAGCAAGGCATTTGACACAGTCTCACACAAAAGATTAATAATCAAGTTAGCCAGCCTGGGAGTGGGTCCCAGAGTGGTAGCCTGAGTAGAAAACTGGCTGCACAACAGGACACAGAAGGTAATAGTGAATGGAACACATTCTGAAGAAAGGGGGTTACTAGTGGAGTACCTCAGGGCTCAGTACTGGGTCCAGTCCTCTTAACGCCTTTATAGGTGACATTGCAGAGGGTCTGGAAGGAAAGGTATGCCTCTTTGCGGATGACACAAAGATCTGTAACAGAGTTGATACACAAGGGGGTAGAAAGGATGAGAAGGACTTGGCAAGGTTGGAGGAATGGTCAGACATATGGCAACTTAGATTCAATGCAAAGAAGTGCAAAGTAATGCACCTGGGAAATAAAATCGAGGAGAAGAGTACACAATAGCAGGAGGTACTAACAACAACAATAATGGAAAGGGATCTGGGTGTAGTCATATCAGATGACCTAAAGGTGGGTATGCAATGTGAGAAGTCAGTAGGAAAGCCAGGGGATACTGGGATGCATAGGGAGGGGCATCACAAGTAGAAAAGGAAGTGGTTATCCCTCTATACAGACAGTTGGTGAGACCCCATCTGGAGTACTGCGTGCAGTTTTGGAGACCTCATCTACGCAAGGACATAGACAGGATGGAAGCAGTCCAGAGGAGGGCAACTAAAACGGTGCAGGGTCTACATCAGAAACCATATGAAGAGAGACTGAGAGAGCTTAATATGTATACCCTTGCTGAAAGGAGGGACAGGGGGACATGATAGAAACTTTCAAGTACCTCAAGGGAATCAACAAAGTCCAGGAGGGTAGCATCTTTCAGAAAAAGAGATGTGTAAGAACAAGGGGCACAATTTAAAGTTAGAGGGGGGACGGCTCCAGGGGTAATGTGAGGAAATACAGGTTACTCACCTGTAACAGGAGTTCTAGGAATGGTATATGTTGTTCATCCACACTCATTGGCAGGTATCCTGCCGCTTTAAATCTTGCCGGAAGGTCTTCAAGCTGGCTCCTCCCACCCACCGGTGGTATAACTCGGCTCGCCCCATGGCGCTAGATCTGGCCCTGAGAAGCTCAGGTTGTGCGTCAAGCCGGGAGGTGGTTAGATCGTGTGGATGAACAACATATACCATTCCTAGAACTCCTGTTACAGGTGAGTAACCTGTATTTCTAGGGACATGGATATGTTGTTCATCCACACTCATTGGCAGACTCTAGCAGTTCTCCGGGAGGAGGGGAAAGACGACACCCCCAATACTTACTTGGGAAAGAGAGACTGAGAACAGAGGCCCCAAAACCAGCATCCCGGCGTGACTCAAGGTCGTGTGGTAATGGGTAATGAAGGTGTTTGCTGACTTCAGGTAGCAGCCCTGCAATTTCCTGGATAGGGCGTCCCTGGAAGCAGCAGCCACCGTCTGCAGCAATATGGCGGGTAGAATGAGCTCTTATCCTCTGGGAGGCTCCATGCCCGCCAACTTATAGCAGAGATCTATGAGGTAGTGACCCACCTGCTTATAGTCGGCTTGGCTGCAGGTCTGCCAGATCACGGCTTCAGCGTAGGGTGACAAACAGCTGGCGAACCTCTCCCAATTTCAGCCGTCCGCTCTTTGTAATAGGCGGCGCCCTTCTAGGGTCCAAAGTATGGAGCCTATATCGGCCTCCGGTGTGATTGGGGTAGAACACCGCAGAGTCAACACCTGGTTAAGGTGAAACTCCGACACCACCTTCGGAAGAATTTCAGGTGAGGGCAGGACAACCTGTCCCTGTGGAAGACCAGGTAAGGAGACTCGATGGAAAGCGCCTGGAGCTCTCCCATCCTTCTGGCTGACGGATAGCCACCAAGAAGGCGGCCTTCCACGACAGGTGAGAGAAACACACCTGTGCATGAGGTTGAATGGCTTGCCCATGAGCTTTGCCAGATACCAGCAGTAGATCCGCAGAGGTGGGGGTTCCCGCACTGGAGGAAATGTGATCAAGGCCTTTGAAAAGCCAGACCACCTCTCCGCGCCATCGACTGCTTCCCGGCCCGCCGCCGCAAGCAGAGATGGCTGCCAGGTGCACCCTTAAGGTCGTCGACCTAAGCCCTTGATTGAAAGGGACCATAAATAGTCCAAGATGCTTGCCAAGGAACAGGAGGAAGGTCCAAGCCCTTGCCTGACACCAAATGGAAAACCATTTCCATTTGAAGGCATAACATTTTCTGGTCGACTCCTACGAGACGCCTCAACTACATTGAGGACCTCGTCGGAAAGACCCAAGGCCTGGAACTCTAGCAGCTCAGGAACCAGGCCGTCAGGTGCAGGGATTGAAGGTCCGGATGGAACACCTTCCCTGATTGACTGAGAGCAGGTCGGGCGAGCTGGAAGCTGCGCGAGTCCTGGAGCTGAGACTGAGGAGATCTGGGTACCAGAACTAGCGAGGCCAGTCTGGGGCTATCAGAATCACCTGCTGCTTTGTCCCTCCTCGCCTTGAGAAGCACCTTGTGGATCAAGGAAATGGGGAAAGGAAAAGAGGCCGGGGTCCACTGCCTCGAAGGCATCCCCCTGCAGCGAGCCCTGCTGAGGGGGCATGGAGAACAGTCTCAGCGTCGGTTCTCCTGGAGGCGAACAGGTCCACCTGAGGTGTGCCCCAATGGGAGAACAGATGCTGTACTACTCCGGCAGGAGGACCCACACATGGGATGCAGCCCTATCCGACTCAGGGCATCGGCCAGGGTGTTGGGCTCCTGCCACATGAATGGCTAGGAGATCCGCCTCCAGGCTGCGACCAGTGACCAAATGCGGAGAGCCTTCTGCATAGAAGCATGGAGCGCGTCCCGCCCTGGCGGTTTAGATAGAACATGGTCGTGGTATTGTCCGTCTGGACTCGGACCACTTGACCCGGAGGAGCAGAGCAAGGCGGTGAGAGCTTGGCGGACACTCGGAGCTCCAGCAGGTTGATGTGGCATCGGGACTCCGCGGGGACCAGAGGCCATGAGCCCAGTGTTCCCCAGATGGGCACCCCAACCCATCAGAGAGGCATTGGTCGATAGAGAGACCGCCGGCTCGGGCGGACGAAGCAGGATGCCCTCCTGCAAATGATCTGGAACGGTCCACCACTGGAGAGCGCTCCACATCCCTGTGTCACCGACACAAGCTGGTCCAAAGGATCGCAGCGCTATGACCACTGGCTGGCCAGTCCCCATTGAAGGGGACGCATGTTCCAGCGGGCCCAATGGACCACGCTGGTGCAGGCCGCCATGAGACCCAGGAGGCGCAGGAAGTCCCGGGCAGGGCGCAATTGCCCAACCAGAAATGATCGGGCAAAGGAGGAAAGAACCCCGGCCCTGTCCGCCGGGGCAGCGCTCCTGGCTCGAAGAGTCGAGCTGTGCGCCCCGATGAATAGAATCACCTGCTTTGGCTCGAGTTCCGACTTGGCCTCGTTGATAAGGAGGCCCAGTTGAGGAGCGAACCTGGAGGCCAGATCTCTGGACCACTCCGCCTCCTTCCTGGAGGGAGCTGCTATCAGCCAGTCGTCCAGGTAAGGGTACACCGGACCCCTCGGCGCCAAGGGAATGCTGTCACCACTGCCATGCATTTGGTGAAGACCCTGGGAGCTGGAGACAAGCGAAGGGCATGGCTTGGAACTCGAAAGGGATCCTTCCGCCGGAAGCAAAGGAATCTCTGGTGAGACGGACGGATAGGGACGTGAAAACGCGCCCTGCAAGTCCAGAGAGCAGAACCACACGCCGCTGTCCAAGGATGGTATTATCTGAGCCAGAGTGACCATCCTGAAGGTTCGAGACCTTAGGAACTTGTTTAGGTCGTGTAGGTCGAGAATGGGGCGCCAGCCCCCCGTCCGTCTCGGAACCAGGAAGTACCTGGACACAAACCCTGGGTCTGAAGGAGGGTCCGCCACCTCTCTTATCACCTCCTTCTGGAGGAGGAGAGCGATGTCGGCTCGACGAGCCGCCAGTGAGGCTGGGGACCCTGAAGCCCCCCGAGGGGCGACGGCTCTGAAGGGTGGTGCCTGCTCGAATTCCAGAGGCAGGCCTCTTCCCACCACCTCCAAGACCCACCTGTCCGTGGTAACAGCGGACCAGGCGGAACGGAAGTGCCGGAGCCGTCCCCCCACGGGGGGACCCAGGGGTAAGGTGACGGGAATGGGGGCGACACCCCTCAGCCCGTCACTGGGCAGGCTTGGAGGAGGGACCTGCCGAGGGACCTCCTGGGCCTTTCCTCCCTGCCTCCTGTTAGAGGAAGCCGAAGGCTTGGGTTTGGGATGCCAAGGCCGAGCCTGCTGGCCCTGACGTTGCTGGGCCGGGCGCGCCCGGGGCACAGAAGGACGAAAGGGCTTAGGCTGTGGTTTCTGCCTTGTCCTTCTGAGCGGAAGAGACCGAGTCCAAGGTAGCATTGGACTTCTCGATCCTCTGCAGGTGACCTTCCACCCCAGGGCGAAGAGGTCAGTCCCCAAAAGGGAACATCCACCAACTGCTGGGTATCCGAAGTAAAGGTGGATATCCTCAGCCAAGCTCGCCGACGACAGCCACTGCGGCCGCCACCGATCTGGCACATGAGTCCCCTATATCCAAAGCAGTCTGGAGCTGCTGTTTGGCCACTGCCCTGCCCTGGTCCCGCACCTGCTTAACCGTAGTCTGCAGATCGGCGGGAAGATGAGGGATAACCTCATCCAGGGAGCCCAACAGGGCATGAGAAAAATGTGCCATGAGGTCGGCCGAACTGGCCTGACGAAGGCCGAGAGAGGACACAGCGTAGACTTTTCGCCCGACATAGTCCAATTTCTTGGACTCCTTGTCAGGAGGTTTGTCCACATCCCTGGCGTTGCCGGCGCGCCGGAAAACGCTGTCGGTAACCAACCCCTCAGCAGAGGGGTGTTCCGAAAAACCGGACAAGGAACCGGTAGGGACCGCATACTTCCTGGCCATCCTGGCCGAAGGCGCAGGGCAGGAAGCAGGGCGCTGCCAGAGCTCCAGTGCCGGACCCACTATGGCCTCGGCCACCGGAAAGGCCTCCGTCGGAGAATCCCCTCGGTCCAGAATCTCCGTGAGGGGATACCTGGCCCGTTTGGAAACGGGTTCGAGCTCCATCCTGGTGGACTCCGAGATGAGCCGAAGCAGTCCTAGGAAGGACGGCGGACTATCGTCCATTGACTGACCTCCTGAAGACCCAAGTCCAGTCGCTTGGAGAAAAGGAGGAATCATCTTCGACTCGGAAGAGTCCTAAGAGCTGCCTCTGGCCTGAGCCACCCTTCACCTGCCGAGGTCGGTCGGGAGTGAGGGTGACTGACAGCCGATGGGTAGACCCTTAGCCGACCGAGAATCCTTGGTCGGAGCCCCAATTGTGGCTGTGGGGCGGAGGTTCCACGAATCGCGGTGGAGCAGCTGGTTTGGCGAACAACCGGCCTGGGTATAGGCTCCTCGGATAAGTCGGGGGTTGTGTCGGCCGCCCGTGACAGCCACTTAATGGCCGGGAAGGCGACGGAGTCGGCTTACTCCCGCCAGGAGGAGCTGTTGCAACATAAGGTCCTCGCACTGCCGACGATAATTACGCCGGCCTCCCTCGCCCGAGGAGGAGCGGCGACGCCGCTATCGCTGTGCCGAGACCGCTCCATGACGGTGGGATCGGCTGACCGCCAAGAGGTCCGAGACCGAGACCGAGAGTCCCGGAATTTCCGAGGTCGGTGCGGGAGGTGTCGGCCGGAACCGCACTCCTTTGGCCTCGGATGGTCCATCCAAGGGCTCCGGAACCGGAGGCACAGGCGAGCCCACGGGATCCTCAACTCCTCCCGGGGGAACCGGGGAGAGGGGAATCTCGGCTGCTAAAGGCGACAGCCCGTCCAACGGGTCGAGAAAAATCTCGACTTCGTCGGTGGGAGTCTCGGTCAACTGACCTGACGGGGACACCGTGAGGCCAGTGGCCGAAGCCGGGCGGTCGACCGAAGCCGACAGTCGACGACTCGGGGAGAGGGACCTTTCCCGCTCCCAAGAGCGTCGACGGAGGGACTTACCCCTGTCCTTCTTTTTGGACCGAGAATAAGGTCCAGCAGATGTAGGCCCTTCTCCTTTAGTGGAGAGGGACAGACAAAGCTCCTTAAAAGAAGCCGTGTAGGAAGAGCCCAGAGAGAGCGGGATAAATGCCGCGGCCGAGGAAGATACGGCCCGCGCCGCCTCCTCTTCGAGGGCGACCATCCGCTCGAGCTGATCCGCCGAGCCCGCCGCCGCGGACACCGCCAACCGGGCCTCCTTGGACTTCACCGGAGGGAAACGCTTCTCGGGACGGCCCAGTTACAATCGGGCAGCACGGTCTTCGAGGACGTAGGCCGAGAAAGATGAGCACAGGTCGCAAGCCTGCGGGTCGTGCTCAAGGCCTAAGCAGTAGACACACGTGGAGTGTGGATCCGTCCGAGACATCTTCTGCCCGCATGGGCATCTCCGAAATCCGGGAGTCGATTTGTCCATCGCAGCCGCGAGGGATAGAAGACTGAAGTCTTTTTCGCAAAATTTATTTTTAAATCCGCAGCGGAGAAATAGGAACCAGTCTCAAACGCAGAGCGTTAAGGAGGGAACCTGAGCTTCCAAGCGGTAAGGAAGATCTGGCGTCATGGGGCGGAGCCGAGAGTTATACCACCCGGGTGGGTGGGAGGAGCAAGCTTGAAGACCTTCCGGCAAGATTTAAAGCGGCAAGGATACCTGCCAATGAGTGTGGATGAACAACATATCCATGTCCCTAGAAATTCTTTTTCACGGAGAGAGTGGTGGACGCATGGAACCGCCTTCCTGAAGAGGTTGTGGGGTCTAAAACAGTGGAGGAATTCAAACATGCATGGGACAGACATAAGGCAATTATAGTGGGGGGTGGCTGGAAATAGGCTGTTGGTTAATTAGAATCTGCAGCTTATCCAGTAGGTAGGAAAATGGGCAGACTGGGTGGGCCAAGTGGTCCTTATCTGCCGTCAAAGTCTATGTTTCTATGTTTCTAAAAGAAAACAATAACTAAACTATCTTAAAACTGAATTAAACCAATCCACCCCACACACAGCAAGGGAGAGCACTTAAAACAAAAAACAAAATAAAACAATTGTCTATTCCCATCAAACAGACTTTTGAATCCTCAAGAGGAGTTCAAACAATCGAGGCACAGAACTGTAATCAGTTTTCCGTCTGTAAACCACTGAAATCAGGAACTAACAGATACCCCTCAGGGCTCTCACCCCTTGGGGAATTCATACACAGACCTATCTCTCACATAGGTAGGATAATAATTAGACAGTCACGCAAATGTTCTTGATAGAAGAAAAGAAGCACTCTCACTGCTTCACCAAAGTGCATAAAACAGAAAAAGGAACAGTCTGAACTGAATAGTTCTCAGTCACCCCAATATAATACAATCCGCCTTGCAGCGAAGAAATCATTTCAACTCCTCGAATTAAGGACAAATTTCCACTCAACGGGAGCTACCCAGCTGGAAAAGTTTTCACCCCACTCGTCCCCGAGAGGTTACCAGGCAAGTCAGCACGCGACTAGGGCCAAGCAAGCAGGCTCTCCAGCCTGCCTGCCAAAAACCCAGGAACTACGAGCACACTGGGCCTGTCCTCAGACAGCACCAGCCCCAATCTCCCCTCACGGTCAACAACCCCAGTAAACCACCCTGGGTTCAAACCAGGATTCAACCTGCTCGCCGTAAGCCAACACTCCGGAGAAACAGCACCGGAGACACTGCAAATAGTAGGGCTAAAATGAAGAAGTCGCTAAGGTCTAATGAGACCCAGCCTCAAAGTTCCTCCACAAAACCTGCAGCACAAATCCAAGGGGACATAAAGTCAACAGTCAGCTCACCATCCCGATATCTTCCAGGCTTTCCACAAAATCCATAACAAAGCCCCAAAGCGGCACAAATCCAACAGTCGGCTCGATCCCAGTCTCTCAGTCTCAACAGAGGATGACAAACATCCCTCTGTTACAATGAAGTGATCCAGAAAAATCTCAGATCTTAATCCTGGACTTAATGACAATGTACAACGCGCAATTGTTATCACTGCTGTCTGCAGACAGCTACCAGCAGGTATTTCGTGTCAAAAGTAGTTAGGGAAACAAAAATAAAACGGAATAAAATGGCAAAATAACCTAAAAACGAGTAAAATACTAAACATAAAAATGCTGTGGAGTGGCATGGCCCAACATGGCCGCCATCTTGGATATGATCAGGGAAGTAAGGGCAGACGTTTTCCAACAAATGGACCAGAATGAAGGAATAGGGAATCCCAAACACCGAAAGAGAGAGTAAATAGCACAGTAGTTACTGAGGAGGACCAAAAAATGTCCAACTCAATCACTTCCACCCAGTTAGAGACGCATTACTATTTCTGCAAATATAAGGTTATGTCTTCCAGAGCCAAGGGTGGAGGAGCAGAAAGAAAAAATTACTCACCTTAGTAATTGCTTTTCTTCTCATGGAGTCTTGCTATATTAGGACCATTGCAGTCATTCCCCACACTTGAACTGCCCCGGGGAGGAAACAGTTAACTCCAGAGTGATCTGGAGTTCCACAGCACGAGGGCGCTGTTCAAAGCTCTATCTGGCTAGTTTCAAATGAAACTGTCAGGTTCTTTACGGAGCTAAACTAACATAGCAAGTCTGTGTGGAAAAGCTCTACACTAGCCATTGGCTACCTACCATTAGTAGAATAAGAATAATAACAATATTTATTGTTAGGATCACCCCTTACAAGCACTAATAGGCCCCCTCTCCCCAAAAGACTCAAGTCCAGAGAGGGGACCATCTACCACTTAAAAAACAGAAATACCTAGTTCCCTAACCCAAAGGAAACAAGGGGGAACTAGAGACTAAATGGCATGACACAGTGCTTGCACTAATTTGCCAACCCCATACCCAAGTAGGAGTTCTGAGAGGGTAGGAGGGAGGTTGTCCTAATATAGCAAGACTCCATGAGAAGAAAAGCAATTACTAAGGTGAGTAATTTTTTCTTCAAACACCATGAAGTCTTGCTATATTAGGACCACTGCAGATTACAACCCGTGCCTCCATGAAGGAGGTCAGAACCTACTTAGGAAATAGGCTCTGAAGTACAGCTGTGCCAAAGCGACATCTCTCCTGGACTGGACGTCAGGGAATAATGCTTGGTAAAGGTGTGAACTGTTTTCCAGGTAGCAGCTTGACAAATTTCCAAAATGGGAATATCTCTAGCAGCCGCTAGAGATGCAGCTGTACCCCTGGTGGAGTGAGCCCTCAGTCCTGAGGGGGGTTCCCTACCTAGTTTTTGGTAACAGAATTGGATACAAGAGACAATCCACCTTGCAATTGTCCTCTTAGTTGCAGGTCTCCCTTTGCCAACCTCTCCATAGGTAAGGAAGAGTTGAAGGATTCGAACCTGTGACCCTTGGTACGCTCCACATAGTAGCTTAGGGCTCTTTTGACGCCTGATGCTGTGTAGTCTCCTTTCACCCGAGGAAGAATGCTCAGTGAAAATACTGGGAGAGAAATGGACTGGTTCAGATGAAAATCTGAAACCACTTTGGGTAAAACTTTCTGTTAGTCCTGAGGACTACCTTATCCCTGTGAAAAGAAATAAAATCCTTTTCCACTGAAAGGGCTTGCAATTCACTTATACGTCTGGCAGAAGTGATAGCCACTAGAAAAACAGTTTTCCATGTTAAATACTTGAGATCTGCAGAAGAAAGGGGCTCAAAGGGAGGTTGCATTAACTGAGCAATGCAAACATTCAGGTCCCAGGCAGGGCTGGTTCGAAAGGAGGGTTAGTGTGAAGTAACCCCTTAAAAAACTTGGAAAACACAGGGTGAGAGGAAAGAGAAACAGGCTTCCCTGCGGAAACAAAGGCAGAAACAGCTGCCAGATGAACCTTCAAGGTAGCTGGTCTAAGGCCTAGGGAATTTAGATGGGCCAAATAGTCCAGTAAAGTGGCCAAGTCAGCAGATTCTGGCACAATTTGTTTCTCCGAACACCAGAAGGAAAACCTCTTCCACTTAGAATTGTAAGTGGCTCTAGTGGAAGGCTTCCTAGAAGCCTTTAAAATATCCAGGACCCTTGAGAAAGGTGCAAATCAGCAAATTCTAATTCCTCAAGAACCAAGCCTTGAGGTGGAGGGATTTGAGGTCCGGGTACCACACTCTCCCCTGTGCACAGGTCAGCAAGTCGTGGGTCCTGGGCAAGGTCAGGGGAGGGTGGATTGTCAGGGACAGGAGGAGAGGATACCAGGGCTGTCTGGCCCAGTCTGGAGCAATCAGAACCACTTTGCAGGGCTGAGTTCTGATTTTACCAATACCCTGAAGAGGAGAGGAAGTGGGGAAAGCATATAGGAATTTCCTTTCCAATCCAGCAGAAAGGCGCCCAGGGGACTGAGCCCAGCACTGGAGGCCTGCAACAAAATAGAGGAAGTTGATGGTTGTCTGGGGCTGCAAGAGATCTATCTGAGGGTGCCCCATCTGGCAAAGACCGACCCCAATACCTGAGGATTCAGAGACCATTCGTGATGGCCCTGGGAAATCCTGCTGAGAGCATCCGCAGGACATTGTCCTTTCCTGGAAGGTGAATTGCGATCAGGGAGGTGTTTAGGAGTAAGCCAGAGACCACAACTTCATTGCTTCGTGCACAAGGCTGATGACCGAAAGTGCCCCTTGCTTGTTGATGTACCACATTGTTGTGGTGTTGTCTGTCCTGATTTGAACTACTTTGTTCTGGACAACAGTTGCAAAAGCTGAAGAGCTAAAGAACAGCTCTGAGTTCCAAAAGATTGATGTGGAGCAGAGATTCCTGGGGGACCACACTCCTTGAGTGGAAAGGTCGCCAAGTGAGCCCCACCCTAACAGGGAGGCATCCGTGGTGAGGGTGAGGGGTGTGAAGGGTATAAAGGGAACCCTTGAGTAAGATTGCTTGATCCTGCCACCACTGAAGGGCCAGGATCAGGGTTTTAGTCACGGGACTAATTTGGTAAGGGGTCCCTCCTTTGAGACCAATAGGACCTCAAGTGGAACTGGATGTCCCTCATCTGAAATCTTGCTCCTGCATGACAGCTGTGAAGCAGCCATGTGCCCTAGGAGTTGCAGAAAGTGCCTTGCTGGTCGAGAGACCCTGAGGGTAAAGGAGGATGCCAGGGCAATGAGCCTGTCCACTCTTTCCGAGGGAGAAATGCCCTGGCTAACTTTGTGTTCAATTCTGCACCTATGAAAGTTAGAACCTGAACAGGTTCCAGAACTGACTTTAGTAAATTCAGCAGGAATCCCAGGGAAGTGAGAAGCTGCTGGGTGACTTGCAAGTGGGATTTTACCTGATCTGGAGACTGACCCACTATGGGCCAGTCGTCCAGGTAGGGAAACACAGCAATCCCTTGCCTTCTTAAATGAGCCACTACCACAGCTAGACATTTTGTGAATACCCTTGGAGCCGAGGTTAGGCAAGGGCATTGCTCTGAACTGGTAGTGGCCAGAGAGCAGTTCGAACCTGAGGTACTTTCGGTGAGAAGGCCTGATCATGACATGAAAATAGGCGTCCCTGAGGTCCAGGAAGCTAACCAGTCCTCTGGCCTCAGGAAGGCAAAATCATTGCTAGAGTTAACATTTTGAACTTTGGTTTCAATAGATGTTTGTTCAGGTACCTTAAGTCTAAGATGGGCCATTCTCCTGTCTTTTTGGGGTAAGAAAATATCTTGAGTACAGTCCCTTGCCCTGATGGCAAGGGGGACCTTTCCACTGCTTTGCAATCCAGAAGGAAGAAACCTCTGCTTCCAAAGCAAAGGCTTCTGAAGAGTTTGCAGGTGAAATTGCCTGGCTCTCATCTTTGGGAACTGTTTGAAGCTGAGAACCAGGCCCTGGCTTACTACTTCCAGAACCCACCTGTCCGAAGTTAGGGACAGCCAGTTCTGGCTGAAATAAGCCAACCTGCCCCCCACTGGTACAGGAGAATCGGCCCTGGGCACCCCATCAGGGTGCCTGCTTGGCAGCAGCTTTAGGCTGAGGGGAGGGCGACTGTCTACCTGTGCCCCGTCTACCTCTGCCTCTGAAAAAAACCCTCTGTGAAAAAGCAGAGGAGGCTTGAGATTGGTAAAAGGGCCTGTGGAAAGGCCTACCCCTACCCCTGGGGGCATGCCTTTGTGGAGTGGCATGCCTCTCCTTAGCTTGGGCACTTTTGTAGGTAGTTCTATATTCATCCATCTTTTTCATATAATTTTCCGTTTGATCACCAAACAGAGAATTTCCGTTACAGGAAAATCCATAGCCTTTGACTGAGTATCTTGGGACAGATTAGTGCATCTGAGCCATGCCAACCTACGGAAAGCTACAGAAGTGGCCATGACCCTAGAGAAACATCATTAACATCAACAGCAGTATGAAATTGAACTTTAGAGGCTTCAATGCCATCAGCAGCCACTTGTTCCAACTCACTAGCCAGCTGGCCCTGGGCCTGCTTGGCTAACTGCAATATAGTGTCCCATCTAGATTTCCGATATCTAGCCACATAAGCCATATAATTAGCCTGCCTGAGTCCCAAAGAAGCTGCCATATATTGTTTTTGCCATGGCATCAATCTTCCTGGAATCCTTATCAGGAGGATGTGAGGCCAGGAATATTAGCCTTGTCACAGGCTGCAGCTTGCACCACACTACATGACTACACTGCTCAGAGAGGAAGTCTGTATCAGGGCCTGATAAAGGTATACCTTCTGTCCATTTTTTATCTACAGGAGGGACAGAATGAGGATTTTTTAAATCTTTGTTGTTTGCTTCCCAAATGACTTATGCAAAGGAATAGACAATCTCTAGACTCTGGAATATCCATCATTTCAACATAATCAGGCTCCTCTTGCTCATCCACAGCCTCTTCTAAAGGAAGCTGGAGGGTTTCTGCAACCTTTGTAAAACATAAAAAGAAGGGACTCAGACAGCATAGGGAAATTCTAAAGGTCTATCTGGAGAAATGTCCGGTTCAATGGCACGTCCAGACCTTCCCAGTCACAAACATACTGATCAGATTCCTCCTCCCCTCCTGTGGTTCATAAAAATCCTCAACATCATAATCCTGAACCACTGGGACTGAGCAGAGCCACCTTTTCCCAGATGCAGGGGTTCGACAGATCCCTGAGACAAAGATTGGACAATCTGAATGGCTTTCGTGATCTCTGCAGTAGTTGGAGAGACAATTTTGTACTCCAGACCTGCTGATTTCTTTGTCTTTTGCTGGGACTGGTTCCTCTGAACCAGCCTTCCTTTTGCCGAGAAGTCTCGCCTGGTCAGAGGGCACTCCCTCTGGTCCAGTGGTACTGGGCCGGGCTGGCCATCCGGTCAGCGGACTTTTGCCTCTCGCTCCTGAGCCGCCCAATCTCTTTCCAGGGTGGCTGCAGGGAAATTTTACACACCTGGCAGTCTGACAGGAGGTGGTCAGCCCCAGACAATAAACACAAGTGGTGTGTGGGTCAGCCTTGGCAAAGGCTTCCCCACAGACATCACAGTGTTGAAACCAGTGGCCCGGTTTTCTTTTGGGTTTCTCAGACATAATGCCAGCCTAACCAAAAACTTGCCCTTTAGATGGCAGTGCCGACAGAACACCCTTATCGGTTCTAACATTATCTTAAAGTCTTGAAAAAAAAAAAACAAATAAAAAGTTGAGTTTTTAGAACCGATAAAAACCGGGAACCGCACTCTAAAAGCCCAACCAAACAGTTTGACACATATATTTTAACAAACCGATCGGTTCAAAACCGAACCGATAATGAATTTCCACACAGACTTAATTTCTGTAATTACGGTTTACCAGATAGAGCTTTTAACCGAAATGCGGTAAAATAAATACTTTTTGCCGGTTCCAATGAACCGAAAATACTCGCTTGAATCGAGAAATGAACCGAGCTGAAGGAGCTGATCTCCGGAGCAACTGTTCAGTGAAGCGGAGTAAAGAATCTGACAGTTTCATTTGAAACTAGCCAGATAGAGCTTTGAACAGCGCCCTTGCGCTGTGGAACTCCAGATCACTCTGGAGTTAACTGTTTCCTCTCCGGGGCAGTTCAAGTGTGGGGAATGACTGCAATGGTCCTAATATAGCAAGACTTCATGGTGTTTGAAGTGCAGATTTGGATGAAGCAGAGTTCCAGGAGCTTAAGGCAGGAGGTTGGCACAAAGAGGGAAAGGTATCAGTTCCCAAACCCTCTATAACAACAGTGGGAACCACTCCTGTCCTTGCCAAAGAGGTGCCTCCAGGAAAGAGAGAAAGCGGACAGCTAGAAAGCGCCCAGGCCTGGCTCTAACGAGCAGCAGTGAGGCAGCATTGCATGGAGCTAAGAGGCGAACAAATCCACGTCGGGATGACCCCAGTGGACGAAGATGGCTTCGACTACGTCCAAGGGAATTTCCCATCCGTGCGTCATTTTGAAATGGCTAAGGGCATCCGCTATTGTATGCCTGCTGCCTGGGACATGCACCTCTACGTGGCGTAATCCTTTATTCACAGCCCAGGACCATATAGTCATGGTTTTTCTGCATAGAGGTGTAAGAGTTGGTACCGTCCCATTAGGTCAGGGAACACATTGTGGTGACACTATCTGATCAGATCATGATACATGTGTCCCATAGGAAGCTCTCAAAGAGTATGGAGAGCATAGAGATTAGCTCTCATCTCTGAGACAGATATGCATCGCCCTACTGCCAAACATCCTGGTGAGTCTTTAGACCTTTGAAAGAAATACCTCTACCCTTGATTCAAGGCATTTGTCGTAAGGGTGAACATGTGTACCCACCAACAGAGAACCTTGACAGTGGGCAAAGAGACCCTGGCATCCGTGTCTAGGCAGATCTCTGATGTCACAGTATTTTTAGAGCCCACTGAAAAACTCTCATTTATAAATTGGAGATATGGAGCTATTGGGATGGCCACAGTCAAGTCTCCCAAAAAGCTGCAGGCGAAACCTGGCTGAGACACATCTGGTGCATGCACAAAATGGGAAGCCAGGTAGGCCAGGCGTGCCCTCAAGTTCTTCCCATTGAGGTATCCAGCATTGCACCAATGTATGGAAGATGGTGAGTTTCATGCCATTAAGTTGTTATAGTTACTGTTATACCCAGAGACTAGAATAATATTAGAGGACAGGCGAGTGTTCCTCCCAGAAGAACTTCTGCGGATGCTTTGAGAAGCCAAACATCTGGGTATGGAAAAAACATAGGGGCCCACACTGTGAAGAGCTGCAGAGACTATGGCAAGGCATGATTTGAAGACTCGGTGGAGAGTCTAGCTCGAATGGGAGTTTTCCAGAACAGGATGAAGGTATTATGTGATCACTGTCCAAAAGGAAAGAAAGCAAATCAACGACCTTGATAAAAGGGGTTCACAGGCACGCTGGGCATTTTTCAGCAGAAAAGCCAAAACCCCTGACACTAGGACAGAGAGGTGGACCAGGGGTCTGACATTATGACTTGCCAACCCTGTAAATACCTTGAAACTCTGCTGCCATCCCTGTGGGTTGTGGTCCTGGAACCACAGATTTGGGGGGACCTTCATGCTGTGCTCGGTCCCTGGTGGGTAAATGGTGGAACAGCACCTGCCATCCTTAGAATCAGTGTGTGGGGGGAGGGCAATAGAGACAGCGAACCAGTGTTAGGCAGGCCCTGTATCATCGGGTGTCCGAAAGTTACTTTCGGAATAATTCTCCTGATGCGAATAATACATGGAATGCACCAAAGTAAGGTGCAACCAGAGGTGTAGGTTCTTGTGATACAAAAAGTTTGAGACCTTTTTAAAGATAGCATCAAGAATAAAATGATGAATGGCAGGAGCAAGACCAGACACCTTCAACCAAGAAAGTCTTTTAAGACATATTCTCCCAGTACAGACTATGTAATCCATAGCCACTAGGATTTCAAGCAGCAAGTATAGCGGCTTAGTAAGTGTCTACAAGAGGCAGGATGACCACTGTAGGGAAGTCTGGTAATCTTCCAAAGAATAAGCCAATTTGCGCCTAGGGGTGTAATGCTCAGACACCTGGGGCCCCACAGGGTAGAACAGGCAGTGGCGTACGTCTCCATAAAGGAAAGGGAAAAGACCGAAGAAGGGGAGCCATGTTCCTCAGCTGGATCCACTGGTTGATTATCCGGTTCATGTAACAAAAAGGGCCTCCATCCCAAAATCTGGAGAGGGAGCCCAGGAGGCCAAGGAGAGGCACCAGTAATCCTGTAGACAGTGGAGCATCTGGAGGAGACTGGGATGGTACCTGAGGGGGCCCCACAGATTGGGGGGGGGGCCACCAGATGGCATGCTGATCTAGAACAGGCACGTCCAACCACGCCATATTGGCATGAACCTGCATCTCCGAAGAGGTATGGTGAAACTCCATTGGAACAATGGAGATTTTGAAATGGGTGGAGGAAGAAGCCCCAAGTGGCTCTGAAGAGTCGATGTTAGGGGAGCCATCACTGCTCGAAGATGAGTCCACTGGGTTTCGAAAAGGACATCGGTGACGTCAAAGCAGTGGAAGAAATAACTGCATACCCAGTATAAGGGCAGAGGTTCAGTCAATGACCAAACAGTGGTCGGGGTTATTTAGGATACCTCTTTGCTGAAGCAGCCAGTCAGGCTGCATATAAACCAAACTCTGAGGAGGCAGTGATGAGGCCAACCTTGAGGGTGAAGTCAAAGGCAACAAGGCTGAGGCTAGCAGAGTAAAAGAGGGCCGAAGCCAGCAGCAACTGTGGGCGTGGGGTCTAGTGTTGATGAGTGGGCCAAGGCCATAGTTGGTGAGGGGGCTAAAGACCCCTGGCAAAGGAGAGGGCCATGGCCATCGACAATGAGAGGGCTGAGGCCATCACTGACAAGAAGGATGAAGCCATCTTCAATGATAAGTCATCATCAAGAGGGCTGAAGCCATCGATAAGGGGCAGAAGCCACTGCCAATGAGAGACTCAAGGGCACTGCTGATCAGAAGGCCGAGGCCCATGTCCATGAGGGGGCCGAAGCCATCCCCGATGAGAGGCCCAACGGCCTTGTCCTCTAAAGGATCAAACCCCTTGTCGAAGGAAGAGCTGAAGCCATCGTTAACAAGCGGGTTGAAGCCATCATCAATGAGAGGGCCAAAGCCCTCGGCAAGAAGAGGGTTGAAGCCATCGTGAATGAGACGGCCGAAGCCCTCATCAGTGAGAGGGCCAAAGCCATCATCAGTGAGGGCTGAAGTCATTGGCTACAAGAGGGTCGAAGCCACCACCAAAGAGAGGGTCGAAGCCACCACCAACAAGAGGGCTGAAGCCATTGCAACACGTGGACAGAAGCCATCTTCAAAGAGGAGAGGACAGAAGCCATTGTCGACGAGAGGTCAGGAGCCACCGTGAGGTCAGGAGCCACCATCAACAAGAGGTCAGGAGCCATCGTCAACGAGAGGGCGGAGCCATCCGCAATGAGGGCGGAGCCATCGCCAGCGAGGCGGAGCCGGAGCCATCAGCGAGGGCGAGGCCGAGCCATCGCCAACGAGAGGGCCGGAGCCATCGCCAACAAGAGGGCCGAAGCCCTCATCGCCAAGAGGGCAGAAGCCATTGTCAACGAGATGGCAGAAGCCACCATCAAGAAGACGGCAGAAGCCACATTCAATGAGGGGGCTGAAGCCATCATCAATGAGAGGGCTGAAGTTGAATGTCATACTTACGATTATATGAAGTTTCTTCTTCGTCACTGGTCCAGACAAAGATGGTCGTCCGACGACAAAAGGTAGTAGAAAACAACTATGAATATAAGGTGAAGTCTTCATCAACTGAAGCTGATCTCCAGAAGAGATGTGTGCAGGTCGCGGTAAAAAAAGAACTGAGGAGTATCGGGATCGCCTTCTCTTTCATACTGCACAGCACAGGTCATGTGGTGTGGAAGTGGGCAGTCCTGGTCAGACTGCTGAAAAGTCTTCTGAAAACAGTGCCTGTGGCTGGAAGATTCCTATGTGTTATAACCTGCTGCAAGAGATTACCTCGAAGAAGATCAAGAGTTACTCAGGGACAACCAGTGAAATTTTTCGTATAACTCACAGTGGTGAGTGAGTCGAGGGGCAGTAAGGGCAAAGCGGCAAACATTATTACAGGCCACATCCCACTTGGCAAGGCTAGCTTTTGTGGCAAGGGAAAAGGTTGTGAGCCCACAGCTGAGTGAGGAAAGAAATATTCCTTTAGCAAGAGCAAGATGAGCAGCTACTGTAAGGGTCCCCGCACCCTGTACCCAAGGCCCAGTTTGATATTTGTTGCCCTGCACACATTTTGAATATGCAGGAAAAGGTCTAATTGAGGGACAAGAGTGATTACCAGGTATTTGAAGGAGCAGGTTGTGCCCACCGGGGACCCATAAAGACACAGCTTAAGCTTGGCCGAGGAACTGAAGAGCACGATCTGAGTTTTCTTTAGGTTTAGAGCAAGCTTATTTGTCAGAAGCCAAGTTTGCAGCTTATGGAAGTCAGCTTGTAAATGGTGATTTACAGCATTAATATCATTCGAGCTGAACAGGAGAACTAAGTCATCAGCATATAGGGTCATGTTGCTATGGGTAGGGACCAGCGGGAAGTCATCAATAAATAGAGAGAATAGGATAGGACCCAAGATAAACCCCTTAGGAACCCCAACCTTAACTGGAGTAAGTTCCGAAAAAACTCTCTTATGCTTGACAAGCTGTAGTCTGCCAGTGAGGTAAGTTGGAGAACCAATTTAGGGCTGGACCAGACATGCTAAGGGAGTGAAGCTTAGTACATAGTAGGGCATGATCTGCTAAACTGAAGGCCTTGGAGTGGTCAATGAAGATCGTCCCAGACAACATGCCATGATCCATTGGCTGTACCTGTGCTGTGACCCTTGCGAAATCCATGTTGCTCAGGAGATAGTAAATTATATTTAGTCAAGTAATCCGTCAGTTATACCTATACTACCTTCTCCAAAATCTTGCTGACAGTTGACAAGATGGTTACAGGCTGGTAGTTTTCAGTGCATTTCTGATCACCCTGCTTGAAAATAGGTACCTCCCTAGCTACTTTCCAGATTGATGGGACAACTCCAGTAGTGAGGGATAGATGAAGAATATGGGAGATGGGGAGCACAAGCAAGTGGGACCCTGACTTTAGGAGTTTAGGTCCCAGATTGTCATGACCACTACTAGTGAAAGGAGAAATGCCAGTGAGTAATTTGTAAGTCCCACTCACCAAGACTGATTTAAGAGAGAAGGGGGGGCCGGTGTGGTGATTCCAGCAGGGAGGTACTTATGGTGGTGCATGACTGGGTGTTTTCAGTGGTGAATAGGGAGGTATAGGCTGACAGATCAGAAAATTGGTTGCTAAAAGCATTAGCAATGGTTGCAGCATTATTACAGTTTTTACCTCAAACAATCATGTCAACAGTGTCACACCAGCTGTAGCCACCAACTACAGTTTTATTGGCATGCCAAAGGTTCCGCGGATCCCTGGCAGAGGACAGTAGGGCAGCGGTGCAGTATTCGCTCTTTGCAACTCATATGGCTTTTTTGACGTCATTATAGAACCGTCAGTATTCATGATAATCAGATAACTCATTTGTGTTTTTAAATTTACCCCAATATTTATCTGTGGTGTTCATGAGAGAGAGCAGGTCAGCATGCAACCATTTGGTAACAGTACTTTTAACTCTCTTCCTGACACATGGGGCATGTTTGTCATGCAGAGAGGTGAGGATGTTGAGGAAGTTATCAAGGGCAGTTGTGGGCTCGGTAGCAGAGAGCACCAAGGACCAGTCTTAGTGCGAGGTCGTGAAGAAAGAGTTCAGGGTTAAAGTGGAAGATATCTCTCACATGTATGATTTTGTGGGGCACTTTAGGTGAGGAAACTCTCCAAATGCAGTGTGGGGGAATGGTCGGATATACAGTCGGGAAGATCCTGGATTCAGAGATCCTGTCAGGACAATTTGTTAGGATCCAATCCAGGAGCAAACTTCTACCCGGGGCGAGGGTCATGTGGGTTAATTTATGAATTGGGTAAGGCAGAGGGCAGCCAGCAATGGTTTGTACTGTTTGACATTAACCCCAGATCAATTAAGGTTGAAGTCACCAAATATAAGTGCTTCATTAGTGGAGATTGTGGGGCTAATACTATCAGGCAGATAAGAAAGCCCTTTAATACCCTGCTTGGGAGGGTTATAAACAAAAGACTACATGGATCCTTTTAGCGATACCCAGGAGGAATAGCCCATGAAGGAATTCACAGGGTATGGAAGGAGGAAAATCATGGGGGACTAGTGATATACTGATGTGACTTTTGTAATATATCAATAGACCACCTCCATGTTTTTGACCAGTGCAGTCACAATGCAGTAGGCTGAAATTAGGACGTGCACAGGCAGTCAGGGATGGTAGGTTTTAACCATGTTTCCATGAGGCACAAGACATCAGGGCTGTAGTGGACAATCCAGGCAGTGAGTTTGGCAAGGTTAGGCAAGAGACTTCAAACATTAAGGTGTGCAAATCTGAGACCCTTAAAAGAGGACCAGGAGGGAGGGCTAAGAGATTGAAGGGTAGCAGTCCAGGGTCTGGCTCAATGTCACCAGCAAGGAGGATGAGAACTAGAGAAGGCACTGCAGCCAGACTTCCTAGCTATACACTTTGGGGGGGTGGGACGAGCATATGAGTAGGCGACGAGCAAGCCTCAGGGGTTTACACGGGAAGCACCAAAGGGGACAGAAGTTAACCTGCACTGAGGCAATGTAGTTAGAGTAAATATAGTCAAAATAGTTCTACGACTCTCAGGAGCTATCAGATAGGGAGAGGTGGGCAGTTGTGAGATGCAGGGTCCAAACGGAAATGGCAATACAGGCAAGAAAATACATCTCAGGGCCTTAAGATAACAGACATCGTAAGAAGAAGGAGATTAGTAAAGCTAGGAACTTGAAATATGGGAAGGAACATCTAATATATGCCCACACAGAGATTTATAAATGGGTATCAGAAAACTCAACAGCCCTGTTAAGTACCTAGTAGCAGACATAGAAGTAGCTAAAGCAGAGGAAAGCCATGGAAAAAAGCCAGCTATCAGGGAGCAACAGCAGTGACTGGCGAAAGCTGGGCTGGTGCTAGCATTGCTTAGGAATGTAGGAAGCTACTATGTGGATCAGAAAGTGTGGGGGGGGGGAGAGACCAAGTTGCAGTGGTGCAGGGGTGTGGAAGTGGGCTGATTGTTTCCTGATGGTAACCAATAAAACAAACACTTGCTGAGGGTGAGGGGGTGGCTGGGGAGGGAGAGTGGCTAGAAGGTAGCAATGCCATGCACAGCGTGGCTCCGCTAGTCTGCAGGTAGCAGCGTTTAGTACCCGTGTTGCGGTCCGAGGTAGCGGGGGGGGGTGAAGGTGCTAGGCGGGGGGAAGGTGCCTTGGATCCTGTCTGCCCTCCTAGACGTATCTGGTGTCTGAGCTCTGCTCTGAGGATCCTTGAGCCAGGAAAGTAGAAGTAAAGGCAGGGAGCAGGGGAGAAAAGATCAGAAGCAGGGCAGAGGGAGGGTTCCTGAGTTCCCGTCCGCCCTCCTAACCCACGCAGGTATTCAAGTCCTGCACGGTGAATCCAGGGGCTACAGGCTGAGGAGCGAAGGAGAGAATGGAGATTACATTGCTAAGTTCTAGTTTGGGACTCTTCCCCCTACCTTTCATCTCTGCTCTCACAAGCTAACCCTTCTGTGTACTTCCTTCGTCACAGGGACCCACGCACCTTTTCTCTTCCTCATCCCCATTCTTCTGCAGGCCAGTCAGTTTTCTCCTATCGTCTTCCCCTTCTCTGGAACAAACTACCCTCTGATCGTCACCTATCCCCCTCTGTATCCTCCTTCAGATTCCGCACCTGTTCAGAGGGCAGCAGCTGGCTACCTCCGAGCCAAAGCCCAGAGAAAGACCCTACCACCGCCCTCTCTATCCTGCAACCCAGACCCACAACCAACACCTCAGTCTTATTGGGATTCAACTTCAACCAGCTGGCCTGCATCCAGTCCTGGATTTCTGTGAGGCAACTATTAAAGACTAAGACCACACTATCCTGGTCAAGTGCAAGACGGGCAGAGCTGGGTGTCATCTGCACAGCAGTGAAATCTCAGTCCATACTGTCTCACAATGTCTCCCAATGGCAGCAGATACACCGCGAACAACACTGGGGACAGCACAGAGCCCTGAGGAACCCCACATGGCAGGGAGAATAAGGCAGAGGAACAGATCCCGGACACCACCCTCTGAAACCTGCCAGTGAGGAAACATTGAAACCATCTGAGGACCGTACCAGACAGTCCACAGATGTCCCTCCGGCACTCAAGCAGTCCCCCATGGTCCACGGTGTCGAAGGCTGAAGCGAGATCAAGAAGGACCAAGATGGTATGGTGCTTCTGATCTCTTGCAATCAGGAGATCACCGAGCACCCGAACCAGAGCAGTCTCAGTACTATGCCTCTTCCAAAAACCGGACTGGAGAGGATCATAGATGTCATGGATGGTCATATGGTTCTCCAGTTGCAGAGCGACTACTTTCTCAATCACCTTCCCAACAAAGGGAAGGTTACAGACTGGCCTGTAGCTAGCAGGGAGTTTGGGTCCAGAGAAGATTTTTTAAGGAGTGGGTAACCACAGCCTCCTTCAGGGAGTTAGGGAACTCACAGCTAGTAATGGAACCAGTGAACCAGAGGAGTGGCTATCTCTGCAAAGCAGCGTGCAAAAGTTGGAGATTAGTGTCCAAAAGGTGGATAAGCAGAAAAGGGGCAAAATTCAGCAGAAGGGCAGACAGCAAGGAGAACCAGGGATAAATGACAACCAAGGAAGGGGCTGGAGTAGAACAGTGAAGCAGTCTAGGGAGGTCAAATCATGGAAAGCCATGTGTGCAAATGCCAGGAGCCTTAGCAACAAGATGGAAGATCTAGAGGCTCGTCATGGTACAGTCAGACCTGGACATTGTGGCCATCATCACTGAAACCTGGTGTAATGATAACCATGACTGGGAGATGGCCATACCTGGCTAGCAACATATTCAGAAGAGACAGAGCAGGCAGGAAGGGAGGAGGAGTGGCACTGTATGTGAAAATGACATAAGGGCCACACAGATCCAGGAGGAACAAAATGGGGAGAGATACTGTGGGTTGATCTGGAAAGGAAAATGGGGCCAGCCATCCGCACAGGTGTGGTCTATAGACCACCAGCCCAGGAGGAAGAAACAGATAGGGAGCTGATGCTAGCCATCCAAAGGATGGCTGACAAAGGTGAGGTAGTACTGGTTGGAGACTTCAATATACCAGATGTGGACTGGAGCATCCCAGCAGCAGCATCAACTAGGAGCAGATTTATCCTGGACTCCTTCAGGTGCCTTCTCAAGCAACTGGTCATGGAACCAACTCGGCAGAAGGCAATACTGGACCTTGTGCTCACAAACAGGGACAGTGTGATGGGGTAACAGTGGGGAGCACCTGGGTAACAGTGACCACCAGTCATTGTGGTTTGAAATCACAGAAAGAGCAGAACCAAACCACACAAAACACGTATCCTGGATTTTAGGGGCAGACTTTGGGAAAATGGGGAGATGCTTGAAAGAGGCATTAAGGGAATGGGACAGGAATCAGGGATTGAGGAACAGTGGGCAGTATTTAAAATGGGGATTATAAGAACAACAGAATTATGCATTAAGCAGGTTAGCAAGAGGAAAAGAAAGAGGAGACCATTATGGTTTTCCAAAGAGGTAGCAAAGAAAGTGAAAGCCAAAAAGACTGCATTCAGGCAATACAAAAGACACAGGCAGAAGGGGATAGGGCAGGACCAGGAGAAACAAAGGAGGCAGGGAAGTCAGTAAGGGAAGCCAAAGCTCAGACAGAAGAACACATTGCAAAATCAGTGGTTAAAGGGGACAAACCTTTTACAGGTACATAAGTGAAAAAAAGAAGGACAAAGGGAGGATAGTTAGACTGAAGGGGAGGATGGGAGCCGCGTGGAGGATGACAACAGTAAAGCTGACATATTGAACAGGTATTTCTGCTCAGTCTTTACTGAGGAAGAGGAGGGTAATGGGTCTGAAGGGAGTACAAGGGGTGAGAATGGTACAGAAATGGACACAAGTCCCTTTACACGAGAAAGGGTCCTGAAGGAACTGGAAGTAATAAGAGTTGATAAAGCAATGGGGCCAGATGGGGTGCACCCCAGGGTCCTTAAAGAACTAAGAGAGGTGGTGGCTGAACCTCTGGCTATCCTGTTCAGCCAATCACTGGAAACAGGGAGGTACCCAAAGACTGGAGGACAGCAGATGTAGTCCCTTATACAAAAGTGGGAACAAAGAGGAAGCAGGGAACTACAGACCAGTCAGCCTCACCTCGGTAGTGGGAAAGATCATGGAAGCACTACTGAAGGAGAGATTGGTGGAACATCTGGTTGTCAATGGACCACAGGACCCAAGGCAGCATGGTTTCACCAGGGGAGGTCATGTCAGACCAACCTCATTGAATTTTGACTGGTGACTAGGGAGGTGGATCAGGGAGGGCAGTGGACATGGCCTATCTGGACTTCAACAAGGCCTTTGACACTGTGCCACATACAGACTATTACACAAACTGGGGAATATGGGGTGGGCAGGACAGTAGTGTGGTGGTAGGTAACTGGCTGGGTGGCAGGACACAGAGGGTGGTGGTAAATGGCTGTCACTCCACAGAGGAAGAGTGACCAGTGGGGTACCACAGGGATCAGTGCTGGGACCGTCCTATTTAACATCTTCATCAGTGACATTGCACAGGATATAGAAGGCAGAATTTCACTGTTCGCTGATGACACAAAGCTCTGTAACAGAGTAGACACACCAGAGGGTGTAGACAGAATGAGAAGGGACCTGCAGAAACTTGAAGAATGGTCAAGGGTTTGCAGTTGAAATCAATGCAAAGAAGTGCAAGATAATGCATATGGGGCACAAAACCCTGGCACATATATCAGTTGGGGGTGAGGATATAGCATGCACCAAGCAGGAAAGGGATCTTGGGGTTGTCATCTCTGATGACCCCAAGGTAGGGAAACAGTGTGACAAGGCATCAGGTAAAGCAAATAGGATGCTGGGATGTATAGGCAGGGCATCACCAGCAGGAAAGGGAGGTCATAATTCCGCTATACAAGACACTAGTGAGGCCCCACCTGGAGTACAGTGTACAGTTCTGGAGACCATACCTACGTAAGGACATAGACAGGGTAGAGAAGGTTCAGAGGAGGGCAACAAAGATGGTGCATGGGTTGCATCACAAATCCTATGAAGACAGGTTGAAGGAACTGAACATGTACTCCCTGGAGGAGAGGAGGGAGAGAGGGGATATGATAGAGACATACAAGTATCTTACAGGGAGGAACAGGGTGCAGGAAAACACTATTTTTAAGCGAAAAAGATGTTTCAGGACTAGAGGGCATGGGATGAAGTTGGAGGGAGGACGATTCAGAGGAAACATGAGAAAGAATTTCTTCACTGAACGGGTGGTGAACAAGTGGAACACCCTGCCAGAGGAAGTGGTGGGGGCTGAAACAATCACGGGATTTAAGAATGCATGGGATAGACATAAAGGAATTCTAGAGGTCAGGGGTAAGGGGAAATAGACTTCTAGGAAAACAAACTGAACTTACAAGCTCAAATGGGCAGACTAGGTGGGCCATAGGCCCTTATCTGCCGACACTGTCTATGTATCTATGTATCACTGGACTCTAAAGAGCACCAAACTATTTCTGCCAGGACAGGGCCGATGGTATCAATGCACCCCAACATGAGGCGCGTAGGGCCCGAGTCCAAACTACAGCAAGTCGGCCGTATGCTCTGGACAATCCGCATGACATGAGATCTCCGGCTGGTCAAAATGTGTCCAGGAAAACCGGAGTAGTTCCCACGCACCGACCACCAACAGCCCCCATAACTCGGGCTGAGCAGATCTCCGCCCTGATGTCAGCCACCTTATTAGCAAAGAGTTGCGCAAACTCATCACACTTCCCCTGTGAAAATGCTCTTCAAACTTCCAGACAGGTTGGATTGCATGACCTGTCCAAAGGTTCAACCTTACAGTGAATTTTCAGCTCTTGGCTAGACATATGAAAAAATTTGTCCCAGGCTAAATCAAATGTCAATACATTGGTTTTCATTATAGTAAATTATTTGTCAAGACTGATGGACTCTAGGACAGTACTAAGTATTTTTCCTAACCTGCCTTATGGCAAGAAATTGTAAATTTCAATATGATTATCCTCTCATTGTCCTTATACTTTCGCCCCCCCCTTTGATTTAAGTTTTATCCACATCTTCTTTTAGTCGAATGTCCTATATTAGAAGTTTGTATGTGGTATGTATGTTGTATGTTTTATAGTTGAAAATCAATAAAAAATAATTTCAAAAAAAAAAAAAAAGTTTCTTGTTTTTTGTTTTTAAGAGGAAATGGCAGAAGTCCTTAGCGAGGAATGGAGTTTAGAGGCACAGAGTTGTTTCTTTATGTTTTTTTTTGACTGCCCAGTTTTTAAAAAATAGACACACTGTGGCATCTGTGTTGTGGTTGGCGAGTGGGACCAGGTGAGATGCTGTTAGCGAGTGGCACCAGGAGGAAGTTGAAAGCAGCAACTGGACAGTTCTGCAGACTGAAAGAGGCAGAGAGGGGAGGCAGCTGCAGTTATTTATATTTTATTTTTTTACGGTTCTCTCTGCCAAACTCTGAAGAGTTTATCTGTATGCAGGGGGGACAGCAGTATTTTGTGGAGTGAGCAGGAGTTACAGTGTATACCACGGGGACACTTTATGGTGGCAGCATGTGAGCAGGACAGGCTGCAGCACAGCGAGGTCAACAACAAGTGTAGAGCTGCTGCTTTTGGCAATGTGTGAGGTGAGAGGAGATCATGACTGATCCTGGGGAGAGAAGAAAAAAGACATACATGAACTGGGTTGCTTACTGTGGGACGGGGTAACTTTTGTGCAGACAGCTAGGTGTTACTGTGTGTGTCTGAGAGGAAAAGTGAAAGTAGGCAGATGTATTGCTGGCAACCCGGGACCGGGGGGGGGGATTATGACATAGTAACTGTATAAACGGCCTGTGACGTAGGAACTGTATGTATAAATGAAATTTCTACACACAGTTACTCAGATAAATGGATTTATCACTGTCTGTTTATGTCATATTATATATATATATATATATATATATATATATATATATATATATATTTATAAAATGGAGATGATATCCTCCAAATCCAATGTTCTGATTGTATAAAACAAATCACATGACCGTGCATATATTACAGCAAGACCACACACCTCGACTTTTAACCCCTGTAAAACAATTTTGATACTTTATAAGATAGATAAACCACTCTGAGGTTGTGCGGCGCTGTGATATATGCACACCGAGGTGCATGCATATCAGAGCACGACCGCACACCTCAGAGTGGTTTATCTATTGTAATATATATATATATATATATATATATATATATATAAATAATAAGGGTGAGTGGTAAATGAGTGAGATAAAACAGCGTATCATCCACTGCAGTGTGATATTTTTAACCTCTGCTCTACTGTGATGATGAGACATTTACACACACAGGTCACAAAAGGTCACTGATATCATCACCCTAGGCAGCATTCCCCTCAGCATGAAAGAAACACCTGTGCTGTTACCATAGACACAAATGCAGAACTACCTGAGAGGTCTCACTGCTGCCTACAGCTAACTAAGTGAGCATTACAAAACACACCTACCCCCCCAAACTTCCAGCTCATTACTGTGATGCTGTCAACTTGATGCAGCCAGAATTCCAAACAGCACAGCTTCACAGAACAGTCTAAACTACTGCCTGCAGCTAACTCAACTACCACTGAAACACACTCTCACTTGTTCCTCAAACTCTGATTCTCACCCATTACAATTACTGTGACAATTTCAATTTCACTGCAGCCAGAATCCTAAAGAGCACAATTTCACAGAACACTCTGCACTCTGCCTGCAGCTAACTTAATTACCACTGAAAACAGTATCAACTGTTCTGACACTCTGCCTCTCAGTTCATTACAATTACTGTGATGCTTTTAACTTCACTGCAGCCACACTGCTAAACAATACAGCTTCATAAAAGTATGTTTCTCATTCCTATCTAAAACTAACTCATTTAGCATTGCAAAACACACTCATGTGTCTCTCAGAGTTTAAAATACTGCCAGTCCATTCAGAAATGCTCACACACAGAATGAGCAAACACATTAACAGGAACAGAACACAAGACAGCATAACAAAAATTCTAAAACTCTTGGCCCTATTGTATATATCGAATACATGATGGGCAGATCATGTGCTATGGCAAATATTGTCACTCCTGCATCGTGAGCTTGGATATCACACTCGTGAGATATCCAGAGCTCACTCTGCAGGAGTGACAATATTTGCCATATCACACTCATGCCCATCACGTATCCCCCTATATACACATACAGTACATACATACACACACACACACACACACACACACACACACACACATATTGTGTGTGTGTATATATATATATATATATATATATATATATACACACACACACACACACACACACACATATACACTACATGATGGGCAGGAGTGCGATATGTGAAATATCTTAATGAGTGAACAGTGACCTCTGGATACTCATGAGTGAGAGTATCCAGAGGTCACTGTTCATGAGTGAAGATATTTCACATATCACACGATCTGCACATCATGTGTGCGATTTATACAATAGGCTTTTCTGAAGTGGTTCTCAGTTGCTTTCAAACTGTGTGCAAGATGGAAACACTTCTTCCACATTCATTGGCTTTGTTTTATTCTGTAAGGAGAATTTATTTATTCTTCCAGTATAGTTCAGCTGTATCAAAGTATGTTTGTTGCTTTGAGTCTTCATGGTTTGATGTATTTAGCAGTCAGTGGTTTTTCTTTTTTTTTTCTTCCAGCAGGAACTTTAGAGATCTTTTCAGCATGTGAGTGTCTGTGAGAATGCAGTAAACCTGTTTTTTGGGCTTCAGGTGCTTGAAAGACAAGTGAATTTCATTTGTTGTTTTACTGAGCTGAAACAAGTTGCAGCACTGAGGGAGAGTTAATGGGCTTGTCTGCGACATCACCACAGTGAGAATAAATATTGGAGAGGTAAGCACAGTATGAATAAATGGCATTTATCATCACCGTTAGCCTGGGCCTGCATTTCTCTCACTGTGGTAGTAATACATGCTTTTAACAGTGAAAAATAAAGCTCACTCCTATTGTATATATATCTAGAGGAGCCTAAATAAAATTTACTGTTCCATATTTCATACTCAGTCTTCACTCTGTCCAGAATATAGTAGCCAACTGTCAAAGAAGATGTAGCAATAAATAGTAACTGTATTGCTTAAAAAGATCCATAGATATGTAGCTGAAAAAATATTCAAAGACAAAATAGCTACATCTGATCTTTCCTAGAATCTAAAAAGTTCAAAAATAAAATACAGAAATGAATAATAAAACATGTTGCTTGAAAAAGTTCTAAAAAAAAATATATACATTATAGACGAGACTAGCAAAACTATTGAACACAGTGAATTTTTATACTGACACAAAAAAAAAACATCTATGGTGCTGGCATATATACTTAGAGGCAATATAATTTTATTTATTTATTTGCTTTTGGTAACCAGGTAAGTGCATTAGGCTAAAGACCTGCCTATTTTCAAGCACGACCCAGGAGAGTACAAAATAACAATGAAGCAAACTTTACAGAGGACAAGACAAGTATAACCAATCACAAATAAACAGGATCCCATGCATGGAAGGTCAAAACATAGGTACAGTTGAAGTAAAACACCCACATAGGAGTGTGTAATAAAACAATGACAGGTCGAGCGGTACACAAAATCAGTAGTATGATGCAGACAAGGCAGGCACTGAGCAACAGGGAAAACCAGAGTAAGAATAAGGGGTAATTGCAAGCACCAAGTGCACTCACGAGAAAAGTGCTTTTTTGACAGTATTGTGAGATGGGGAACACTTAATATTGGGGGGGGGGAAGGAGTTCCAGAATTTGGGAGCAAATTGGAGAAAGCTTGCACACCCATCTTAGTAGAGCAGAGAGGGATGGAGAGCAGGGGAGAGGCAGAATACCTTAGAGAGCGAGAGTAAGCCGCCGGGTTTAACATTGCTGCAAGCGAGTCGGGACGGGGTAGACGGGTTAACGAGTCAACGAAACATCCAAGAGTGTAGGAGCGCAAGTCATTGGGTGACAGCCAATTCAAGGTAGAGTAGAGCAGACAATGGTGGGTGAGGTGGGGAGCCGACAGAGCAAATCTGCAGATGATGCTGTAAGTGGTATCCCATTTATGGAGAGCACCAACACTGGCACGAGAAGAGACAGGTAGAGCATATTTAAGTCCGGAGAGCAGTACATCTTGGGCTACAGAAATCACAGCAGCAGGGGTGAGGAGGGACGTACTCTGTAGGTGGCTCCAATCTTCAAGTTGACATGTCTACAAATCTCATTAATATGCGAGGTGGAGTGGGGGATCAAGAGTCACTCCCAAGTATTTAAAGGAGTTAGTATTAGTTACGACAGACCCATCAAGGCATCAGAACTGCAGATGGGGAGACTAGGTTCTGACTTTTCTTGAGGACCCGAAGAGCATGGTCCGAGTCTTGGATAGATTAAGGATCAGATGGTTTGAGGAGAGCCATGATTGGTAGCACCCAGACACTGGAGTTTGCTTAGTAGCAGAGGATGGTTAACCAGGTCGAACACTTTAGTGAGGTCAATGAATACAGAACAGGTAAGTTGTCCATTGTCCATGTTAGTCTTAACCTCACTAGTGAACAGTGTAAGAGCTGTAGTAGCACTATGTCCCAGCCTAAAGCCATGCTGGACAGGAGACTGAAGTTTGAACTCAAGTAGATGTGAAGAAATCTGTCCTTGGATTAAAGGAAAACTACACTCTCATATCTTCTAAATGTTATTTGTTTCCATGTCAGTAGACAACTCTTTTCATGTAGCTGTCAAGGATGTATGCAAATGTTTTAGTCTGTTTTTACAGTTCATACTAGGCCCTGTGACTGCCCTGGGAGTCTCCATTTCGTGGTTGTTGAAATCTCATTGTCCCTGAGAGCTGTATTTCCTTCTCTCGCTATCTCTCTGCCTTCACGTGCTGTTTCTGTCTTTTCTTCCCCTTGGGTATCTGCAGTATATGTGAATATTTGTGAAGTGACACTGGGATCCGTTGGTTTGAAATATATAAAGTGATACTGTTGAAAATTGAAATGATTGCAAAAAGCTATTTGGAACTCAAGGGGTTAACCCAAGATGCAGTCTAAGCTCCTCTCAGTATTGTTTGCAAACTATTTTGCAGAGCTGTCAGCAGGAGGCATGCTTGGGACCCTGTTCTATTTGCAACCCTGCTCTGCAAAGAAACAGACAGGAACATTTTGTGAGAAATAGGATGTCTCTTAACGGGTTCCCAGGCAGAGTCTTATAAAAACAGCAGCAATGCTTTTGCTAGAGAGTAAGAGACTGAGACTGAAACTTGGAATTAGAGATATCCTCAGGCGAAGGACTTTATTTTCTCTGGTTGTACTGCCTTTGTCAATAGTTATACTGAACAATTTTTATTTTTTATCCTATTGTTATTGATCATAACGAAATGTTACTTGCAAATTTTATAACTGCTCCTGGTTTTCCTATGCTTCCTGATCATTGCCTCAATGACAGATGGTGACACAAGTGAGATTTACGCTCTGCATACTCTAAGCTAGGAGATTTGTGCGTGGGTAATGGACCTGGTGCCAGGAAAGCATAGAAGAATGGTATGGATTCTGCAGCTGCGAGCCCAGGAGTGGGTACCAGAGGGATGGCAGCCAAACTAGCAGAGACAGAAGTCCAAGCCGAGACTGTACAGCCAGCACCAGTCATGGAAAAAGAAGAACAGGCAGTGACAGAACCTGAAAGCCTGACTGCCTTTCTGAAATGGTGGGCTATACAACAAAAAGAGATAGGGAAGCAAAGAAGAGAAGAGATGCAGTGACAGGAGCAGTGATGGCTGGATGCCTTACAAGCTATCAAAGTTGAAGGATCTGGCACAGATCCAGCAGAGCAACAAGACACAAACAACTTAAGATACATTAAACTTACAAAGTTGTGTCCCTTAGATGATACTGAAGCATACTTAACCATTTACGGGGGAGGTAGGGAGGGCAGCAACAGTGTCCTGATCGGGTGCTGATTTTCGAGCAGACTCGAAAGACCTTTAGGCCTACTCTGCTGGCAACTCAGTATGTTAGTAGCATGTTAGTATGTAACTTTTGAAAGGTCTGCCACAGCCTGCCAATGGCCAAAACAGCAATGGGCAATCAGGCTGGTACGTTACCTGACAGGTAAAGCCCAACTTGCCTATAGCAATATGGACCCTGCACGGTCAAGGTTCCACCAAGTCGCTTCAACAAATTTGTTGTCGAAATCCCCTACAGCAATGGGCGAAACTTTGACTGTCGAAATTTCACCCATTGGAAAATTATTTGAAAGGGGGCGAAACAGGTGCCAGTGTACAGTGGGATCATTACTGCTACGATCTCAAATTTGTCGCTGTAATGGTCTTCGCTGTAATTTTTTCGATGTTTCACCGGTATACACATAGCCAGAAAACTATTATCTGGTGAAAAGAGAAATCCAGAGAAGATATGACATCTCAGGAGAGACTAACAGGGAAAGATTCCAGTCTCTGAAGTATAACTCAGTTGACAATCCTCGAGAAGCATTTACACGACTCCGAGAACACCTTATTAAATGGCTCCACCCAGAGGGAAAAACAGTCCCACAGATCATCAACACACTTGCAATGGAGCAGTTCATCAATATTCTGCCTAGAGACGTGCAGCTTTGGGTAAAAGAACGACGACCAGAAAGTGGGGAAAAGGCCGTTTCTTTGGCTGAAGACTACCAGATGGCCAGCCAGACGCCACAGAAGTGAGGTAACAGTCAAGCACCAGTAAGACTCTTTTTCCCAATTTAACTCCAAGTCTGATAAGAACTCTGGTGGAGGTAACAAATCTGCACCCAAAGACTTTATTTGCTATAACTGTGATAAGCCAGGCCATCTTGCAAGAAACTGCCATAGTAAGGAGAGTAACAGTGGAGCAGATCTGTCTTTAGCAAATTTGGGCAAGTACTTAACAGATGTCAAGGTGGTAGATAAGACTGTGAAGGGACTTATAGATTCGGAATGCAGACAGACCCTGGTGCATGTTGAAGTGCTGGGAAAAAACTGTGCAAAAGGACTTGGTTCTGGTGTTATCTGCATTCATGGAGACGCTCGATACTACCTCACCACCAAGTGACTCTGAATATTAATGAGGTGTCACACCAAATGAAAGTGGGGGTAGAACCTAAGTTACCTGTACCTATGATTACTGGAATGACTTTCGAGGATTTAGTAAGTTAATCACAGAGGAAGTAAAACCTGCAGTTCAGCAGCTGTGATGACAAGAGCACAGGCAAAGAAAATCTCAGATGGTGGGGACTCTTTTCCTTTTGGTGAATTTGATTCGGACTTGTTTGAGCACAGCTCCAAGATCCGGAAGTCCAGGAAACAAAGAAGACACCTGAAGAAACAGTGGCAACAAAAGACTGATGGACATAAGGGGTTAATATATGAAAATGCTGAAACTACTAGTTATCCTGGTGGTGCCAAGGTGCTGGGCGCCTTACTGCTGGCCATGTCGGCTACCAGTGTTTGGAAACGAGCACGGGTCACCAGGAGTCTGTGGGGAGGGGCTGGGAGTGGAATGAGCAGTCACCAGGCAGCTCTCCTCTTTGAATCGGGGAGCTATACTCTCTCGGCCTAAGACCACCACCACGCGGAGGCGTGATGGTGGCGCAGACAGAGAGGGAGTCTGGCGCTAAGCCTGGGGTAAGCGGAGCGGAGTAGACCAAGCCAAGGTACGCATCCAATCTTGTTTGGGGCTCCGAAGGGTCAGGGGAAAAGAAAACAGAAAAAGCAGGGGTGGCGGCTGGACGACACCCCCACGCACCCGAAGTGGTCCTGCTGGGGAAGTGCGGGTAGTTCGAGGACCAGATGTCCTGCATGATGAAAGTTGACACAGGCCGCTGGCCCACCGATAAGAAAAAATGTTGAAACTAAACTGATAACCGATTGTGATTTTGTTTAGAGCAAGCTAACGATGTTTCTCTCACGGGTTATTTTAAGCAGCTGGGGTGAAACCAAAATAGGGTGAACCAATGTTTAAAAAATATAATGGGTTCCTGTACAGAGTTTTACAGATTTTACTGGCCTGGGACTCATGAAGATGTTACTATCTATCGCAGTTCCAGTGCTGAGTGTCAGAAAGTAGCCCCAGTGACTACAAAAGACAAGGTGCCCCTGGTATTCCCACCCTTGATTGATGTGCCTTTTTTTTTTTTTTGAGAGAATTGCAATGGATGTGGTTGGCCCCGTAGACAAAAGCAAAAAAGGGTAATTGATTCATTTTGGTAGTATGTGACTATGCTACTCGATACCCAGAGGAAGTTCCAATGCGTACTGTCACAGCCCCAACAGTGGCAGCAGAGCTTGCCAAAATTTTCAGCAGGGTGGGCATACCTAAAGAGATTATCAGGGTAGTAATTTTGGTGCTGAATTAATGAAGGAGCTATACCGACTACTATATATCACTGCCATAAGAACCTCCTTTATCACCCTCAAACAGATGGCCTTGTTTGGCATTTTAATCAAACTCTAAAACGCATGTTAAAAAGGTTTGAAAAAGGGGAAGGGAAAGACTGGAACTAACACTTACCTACTTTTTGCTTACAGAGAAGTGCGGCTGCATGAACAGGTTTTTCACCATTTGAAATGCTGTACAGTAGACAACCCAGAGGGCCACTAGATGTAGTAAGGGAAACATGGGAAGATAACCCCACTCACAAAAAATCTATTACATCTTATATATGTGCCCTGAGAAAGAAGCTGGCAAAATATGTTGAAGTTGCCCATAATAATCAGGAAGGCACCCAAAACCAGCAAAAGGCATATTATGACCATGGGAGTAAAAGAAAAGGTTTTTGAGCTAGGTGAAAAGGTCTTGCTACTGTTACCCACTACAGAAAATAAACTGTTAATGAAGTGGCAAGTGCCTTATAAAGTGCTTAGACATACTGGGACAGTTAACTATGAAACTGAGACCCCGGATAGTAAAAATCCTATCAAGATACTGTACACCACGCTAACCTCCTCAAGAAATGGGTTGAAAAAAACAACAAAAGTTGCTTTTCTAGTTTTACCAGAAACTGATAAAGAAGATATTTATACAGCTTATGACAGACTGGAACAAACCGTAACTACTGATGCTGTAAAGGTGAATATCTCCTTAACCGCCTAACAAACCACAGAAATCTGTTACTTGCTAAAGACATTTAACAGTACTTTTACCACAGTGCCAGGCCAAGCTAAAGGTGTTGAGCACATAAGTGACAGGGAATGCTCGCCCTATCAGACAAAAGATATACAGATTACCAGAGCGGTTAAGATCAGATGTGGTTAAGGAAATACAAAAAAATTAAAGAACTGGGTATCATAGAAGAGTCAAGAAGTGCTTGGTCATCACCAGTGGTGATTGTAAATAAAAAAGAAGGGGGTGTAATAATCTGCCTCGATTTTAGGAAACAATCAAGTGTCAGAATTTGACAATTATCCTATGCCCAGGATAAATGATTTGGTGAACAGACTGGGGAATGCCAAGTACATCAGTACCCTCAATCTCACCAAGGGTTACTGGCAAATCCCCTTAGCTAAAGGATCCAGAGACAAAACTACATTTGCCAATCCTATTGGATTCTATCAGTTTACTATCATGCCGTTTGGTTTACATGGTGCACCTGCCACATTCCAGCACTACACTGACATAATTTTATCCCCTCACACTGGTTTTTGTGCTGCATACCTGGATGATGTGGTGTACAGTCCAGACTGGAAAAGCCACCTGGAACACCTATGAGCAGTTATGCAATCTATCAAAAAAGCAGGTGCATCGGGCATGCAGGAAACCATATACTGTATTTGGGCTATGTTTTGGGAAATGGAGAAGTAAAGCCCAATATTTCTAAGATAGAAGCTATAGCCAACAGTCCTGTCCCTAAAACAAGAAACATGTCAGGTCATTTTTAGGGCTGACTGGTTATTATCAGAGATTTGTTCCCAACTTTGCCCAGCTAGCTACTCCCCTCAATGAACTTACAAAGAAACAGTTCCCAAATAATGTCAAATGGACCCCAGAGTGTGATGAGGCTTTTTGAGTCATCAAGACTGCATTATGCTCAGCCCATTTTAAGAAGCCCAGACTTTGAGAAACAATTTTTCTTACAAACAGATGCATCAGAGGTAGGCCTAGGTGCAGTCCTAAGTCAAAATATAGATGGGAAAGAAAGGAAAATTACGTACCTACCGTAATTCTTGATCTTCTCTTGTATCTTCACCATTCATTACTTCCTGGGGTGTAAGCCGGAGGCGCGCAACCGTCACGGGAGCTTTTTTTTTTTTTTTAAAAGTTGCTTAATGGCCGCCACCTCGAGAGCTTACCATGCGTACATGCGCGAGGGGCCGTTAGTGACTTCACTCTCCTCCAACTCAGTTCTGTGAGCCGAGAGGCAAAATGAAAGCAGAAAATATAGATAGCGAGGCAAGATAGCCGAGGATAGCAAAAGCAAGGAAGAATGAACTGAAAAAGGAATAAGCCGATGGAGGAAGGACAGAGGAGATAAGAACATCCCTAGCCTAGGGAGTGCAGCCTCCTTACCTGGGCGACTCTAGGAGGAGAGATGAGTAAGGAAATGAGAAAATAGAAGAAGAAGAAGAAAGAGAAGAGAGAGATGGGATGTTGAAGGGACCAGAATGCCCAACGAGCATAGTTAGCTTGTAGCTGAAGGCTCGACTAAAGGGGAAGCAAGAATCCCCGGAGATAGAGCTGAAGAGAAGGTTCACCGAACCCGCTAGACAGACTCAGAAGGGCATAGTCCTCATCTTCAACATGCCATTGTTCTTGACACCCACCTCGGGCTCCTGGCCGTGGAAGGCCTTTAACTGGAGGACAGCCGAGGAGGGAAGAATAAAACCCCCGCAGCATGAGAGCGCTGCTCAGGGGTTTAGAAATGGAAAATGTAAGCCTTTCAGGCGTTCCAAGAAAGAAACGGGACCCAGACTGACTGGCTAAGGCCGGCCAAGGCTTAGGCTGGCTAAGATTGGATATGGTCAGTAGAGCTCTACTGTAAAAATTGTCCAGGAGGACACTTAAAGGGAGAAACCACTTAGCAAAACAGCGAGAAGGATAGCCTACCTTCTCATTTGCCTTCTTGTTTGATTTCTCCTTTTTTTTTTTTTTTTTTTTTTACAGATAAAAATTTTTTTTTTTTTTTACTAGATGCATGACCCAGATACCAAGATGCCTATAGCAGTCGGAGAGAGTTCCTCAGCATTTTTTTTTTTTTTTTAGAAGAGAAAGGAACAGACGTACTGCTCCTCTGCTCTGCAAGGCAAGAATAGAGGGGGATTAGATTTCAGGGCAACTATCTGAACACGGGATTGCAGGATCAAAACTGAATAGCCTGAGCCAGGCCAAACAACCCTAAAGGTATTGCTACAAGAATAGCAAGAGATAGTTGTGCAGTCTGATCGCCAATGCAATCCACGAGATGGCCCATGAATCTTAGAGTAAATAATTTTCTGATTTTAAACCCTCAAGATTTTAATTTTCCCTATATTTTATATAAATGCAGAGAGAGGAAGGAGACGGGAGGTGGAGAAGCCACAGGAAGAGGCCACTGAGGGATGGTGATGGTAGTAATGAATGGTGAAGATACAAGAGAAGATCAAGAATTACGGTAGGCATGCATTTTCCTATCTTCCCTTGTCAATCTTCACCATTCATTACTTCCTGGGTGTGAGTATTAAGCCCTCTTCCCCGGAGGGGAAGAGGCCATACCCTGAGGAACAAGACTCCCAGCCTTCTGTTGGTGAGAAACAGAAGGAGAAGACCCTGGCTTATTCAGAAAGCCTAAGTGGGAGAAGAGCTAGGAGGTGCCTCCCGAGGACGAGGAGACGGAGGGAGCCCCTGTAAAGTCTCCAGCTCTGAAGAGAAAAGACGGGTCCTCTGAAGGCGGAGCGAATCACCCCACGCCGGGCCAGGGGTGACAACCTGGAAAGACAAGTCATGCCGTCCGCCTGATGCAGATCGCTGTCCCGCAAGCCTGGAAGTTACCTCATTGGCATCATAAGATGCCCTTTGCTTGTGTCTTGCCAGCTCCAGGCCTACCGCGGAGAGGGCAACGGCTTGTCTGGTTTGCTCCGTATCAGGCATAGATGCCAGCAGCTGGGACATCATCGACCACAGATGCCGGTTGCAGGCAGCGTGGTGAGAGCTGATGTGATGCAATGCATGCACTTGCAGAAGAAGAGAACACTCTTCAGCCTAGCGGTCGAACTGGAGAGAGTCGAGAATCCAGAACTGTGGCGGTCGCGCCAGGCAACGGGCGCCTGAGAAGGGAGTATCCAGGTATACCAAACCTGAGGACGGGTTGGGAAGGAACCTAGAGACTCAGAGGGGCAATACCCACGCTGGCAGTCCGCCGGGCTGGGAAGAAGCGGCAGGGACTGCCATGACCGGATAGACGCCTCCTGGAAGGGATAGCCAGGAAGGTACCACCAGATGCTGGGCACTGAATTCACCAAGGAATTCACGCTGCCTGCTCGTATTGTCTCTTCAATGTAGGAAATGAGATCCCTCACCATCCTCGAGGAAACGCTGATATTCTGTGAAATCAGCATCGGAGGACAGATGAGTAGGGTTCTTCTCTCGGAGGAGGGAGACGAGGATGATGGGGAACTGAATGCCCAGAGGATTCCTGCGCGGTGGGAGAGTCGAAAGACCCGCCTATGCATGTATCTAACATATGAGGGGAAGGCCAGCAGAACCCCTGAACTGCCCACAGGATAACGGGACCAGAGGAATCGACATGGCCTGGGAGCGGGGTGGTGAAGGCAGAGAGATGGGAGAGGGCACCTCAGCGAGGTAACTGCTTTCGCGAGGGCTCTGGAATCCGGGAAAGGGGCCCTGGAAAGAGGATCCCGGATATCAGACCAGGCCACAGAACGGAACTCTGGGGAAGCGGAGCCTGAAGAGCCCTGGGGAGAACCTCCCCATGACGATGCCGGGACTGCATGGATCCAGAAGGGCAGTCCGCTACAAACGCCGCCGAGGACACCCTAGAACCCTGGAGGGAGGGCGAGGGTCTGCACTTGCTCTGGCCACCCCCTGGAGTGGCCAAAAGATCCGGCAGCAGACCCCTGACCTCAACCCTCGGACTCGAGAGGGCTCCTCCCACCACAGCGCCCCTGTCCCTAGAGAGGGCAACAGCACCAGAAGGTAGCTGTCACTGGGCCTCCAGAGAGGGAGCCCCTCACGTCACCCCACGCCTGCCCCTCGGGCTCCTGGCCACCCCAGCCGGGGAACCTCAGGAGACGACGGAGGCCTGGCTTGTGCCGCTTGGCACCTCTAGCCACCGGGGACCCAGACTCGAGGAGTGGGGTGCCAGGATGGGTCCACGTCTGAATCATCGCCCGAGGAGGACGAGATCAGCAGGACTCAATCTCTGCCACCCCAGGGGTCTCTGAGGCTACGGGCCGCGAACGCCCCGTGCCAAGGGAGGCGCGCCGCCGCCTCCTTCGCCGGTAGCAGCTGGGTTTAGCTCATTGTTTCAACGGCGCCGCAAGGCCGGGCACCGCCGAGGAAGGACAGGCCCACGCGCTGGCGCTGCTGAAGCGGTAGGTGGCGTACCGCCGACGGCGCCGCTTGTCATCGGTGCCGCGAACGCACTGAGGGCCCAAAGCGCACCGCTAACGGCACCGCTGGTCATCTGGCGCCGCCGACCCGGCGCCGATCCGCGCGGCTAACGCGCCGCCCGATCATCGCGCGCCGCGAACGCGCCGACTAAACGGCACCGAAACGGCGCCGCATTGATCACCGCACCGCGAACGCGCCAGGATCCGGGAACGGCGCCGGCGGGCGGCGCCGAGGGTCCACCCAGCCAGGCCTAAAAGTCGAGGGCCTCGCCACGGGGAGCTGCACCCAAGAGGTGACTGCCGAGGCGGTGCGGGCGCTCATGCCGGGAGGACCAACGCCTCGGACACCGCTGGAAGGGGCTCCTCGGCAAGAAAAGACGGGGAGACCCTCCTCCTCAGATCAGAGAGGGCCCGGAGGGGACCCGGGAAGGGCCTGAGACCTTACCTGAGAATCCCTTGAGCGACGCCGCCTCTCAAGGTCGGCGGGCTTTGCCGAGCTTGAACGCTGACTTTTCGAGGACACGCGTCCATGGAGAAACAGGCGCCGTATTTAATCCATGTCATGGTTGGGTCCCGGCAACGAAGACAAACGCCATGCCGGGTCCAAGATGGAGAAATGCCGCCACAGTAACACCGACGCATAGGCAGCGTCTGCTAAACACGCGAAGCCCGAACCGACATAACGCGAAATCAACAAGAAAAACAGTAGGAAAGCACCGCGCTATGAAATAAAAAGAACGTTCTCACCGACTGCGCTGAGTAGCGGGAAGAGGAGTCGTGAGACGCAGTCAGTACATGGACGCCCGAACAGGTGCTGCCTCGACAAGGGAGAAACAGAACTGAGTTGGAGAGGAGTCGTCGCTATTATCTGCCACCCGCCAGTATGACGATGACGCCGCCTCGAGGGTGGGCCGGGGCAAATTTAAAAAAAAAAAAAAAAAGTCTTCGCGACGGAAAGGCCCGCTTACACCCCCAGGAAGTAATGAATGGTGAAGATTGACAAGGGAAGATCATCCCATTATATATATATAAGTAGGAAGTTGCATGACAGACAGAAGAGGTACTCCACCACTGAAAAGGAATGCCTTGCGGCAAAGTGGGCCATGGAGTCCCTTATGTTTTATTTATTAGGAGCTGACTTTGTACTTAGATCACAATCCTCTCTGCTGGCTTAACCAAATGAAGGATACAAATTCCAGAATCATACAGTGGTATCTGGCACTACAGCCATTTAAATTTAAAGTGATGCACAAATCTGGGAAAAAGAATGTCAATGCTGATTTTCTGTCAAGATATGGATCAGGAATTGAGAATTCTGAAGGTTGAAAAAACAAAAGGTGTGAGTTTAAACTTCTCTGTTTGCTATATTACATATACATTGAACTGTAAAGGTTATAAGATAATGTTAGAAGAGAACTAAAAGAAAGTTTTGGAAACCTGTTTTTTTTTTTTTTTTTAAACAAGTTCCCTCTTAAAGAGGGGGGTAAGTGACAGGGTTGAATAAGGTCCTGTCCCATTTGTTATGCAGAAAGAGTTAAACCCAAGGATCTGTTCTATCCTATCCTTTTCTGTCTCTTGTCTGCTTGGTGGCGCAACCAAATGTTCTCGTGAGACCTAGGAAATGAACACTGACTGTCTTGCAGTTCTCCTTCTCTCGCCATCTCTCTGCCTTCACTTGCTATTTTTGTCTTTTCTTCCCCTTGCGTAACTGCGGTATACGAAAATCTGTGCGAAACTGTAAGTGATGCTGGGATCCCTCAGTTTGAAATGACTATATGGACCTGAAAGTAATCATATCTGATTATCTAAAAGATCATACTAAGGATGAGAAAGAGCAAGAAGGGTATATAGCCCATAAGTGCTCTTGTAAGTCTCAGGTAGAATAATTCTGTATGCCAAATTATGGCGTGTTAACAGAAATTTGTTAAATCAGTACTTAAAATCTTTTTTTGTTTTACTAATAATTATGTGTAAAGGTAGTTTATTCCAAGGATTTATAATTCTTAATATGAAAAAGAATTTTCTAGCAAGATTGTTAAACTTTTTCCCATACAATTGCAGTTGATGGTCTCTAGTGTTATGTGCAGTGTTTTTAAATTCCAGGCCAAGTTCTACCATTAAATATGGGTCCTGAATAAGATCAAAAAGAAAAAGCAGATCCCCCTTAACCTGCTAGTCTCTAGTGTCATGAGAGTCAAAATATTCAGTCTGTTATCATACGATTCATTTTCTGATCCAGCAATATGTTTTGTGTATCGCCATTGGACTTTTTCTAGAACACTGCATTCTGTTTTTTTTTTGAAAGGACACCACAGCTAGGAGGCATACTCGAGGTGTAGCCTTACATATGCTCTGAATAGGGGCATTAGTACCGTACTATCTTTAGATTTAATACTGCACTTGATTGATTAAATTACTCTATTTGCTTTTTTAACGGATTCCTGTATTTGTTTTGTGTTACTCAAGTCATCTGAAATAATAATCCCTAAATCTTTTTCATCAGTAGTGCAATTTAGTGTAGAATCACCTAAAGTATAGTTAGTAATCAGACTGGTGGAACCCAGGTGCACAACTCTGCATTTAGAGTTATTTAATTTCATGCCCTGTGTATTCACCCAGGCAACAATTTTATTTAAATCTTCTTGTATAGTTGCAGACTGATTGGAGTTTTCACAAGGGCCCCCAATTCTGACGTTGTCTGCATACTTTATTGCAGTAGACAGGCAATTTTGGGTCATTTCAGAAACGAACACCAGAAATAAACCGGGGCTCAGAACAGAATCCTGGGGGACTCCACTAGTGACCCATCTCGGGTATGATAAATAACCATTTATCAAAACTCTCTGCGATCTGTCACTCAGCCAGTTAACTATCCAGTTTATGATATGTGTGTTAATGTTAAAACTTGTGAGTTTAGCTATTAGTCCTGCATGAGGTAGGACATCAAAAGCTTTACTGAACTCGAGAAAGAAGACATCGCAAGGTGTCCTTTTATCCAGATGATGGCTAACTGTTTCGTAAAAACATATGAGATTTGTAAGACATCCCCGTCCCTTTTTAAAGTCATGATGTTCTTGATCCTGAGCATCTAGGGTAGGTGTAATTATGTCTTTGATTATACTTTCTAAGATTTTACAAATTGCGGAAGTAAGACTGACGGGTCTATAGTTGTCCCAGTTTGATTTGGGGCCTTTTTTATGTAGGGGAGTAACATATGCCCTTTTTCAAGCTTCAGGGACAAAGTCTGAGGAAAAGCAACCTTCAAAGAGTAACTTTAAGGGGTGGACAAGGGAGTCTGACAACAGGTACAGAAAATGCCCAGCTATATTTTCTGGTCCTGGACAGCTTTTGTTCTTTTGTAAGAGTAGTTTTGAAGTGATTATATCTTCTGATAGTGTTATGTGCGGAAGGTTACCAAACAATGTGAGAAGGCTGTGAGGAGAGCCAGTGGAATGCTGGGGTGTATAGGGAGAGGTGTCTCCAGCAGAAGGAAGGAAGTGGTGATGCCACTGTATAGAACACTGGTGAGACCTCATCTAGAGTACTGTGTCCAGTTCTGGAGGCCACATCTCTGGAAGGACATAGACAGAGCAGAAGCAGTTCAGAGAAGGGTGACAAAAATGGAGCAGGGGCTGCACCAAAAGTCATATAGGGGAGACTGGAGGATCTCAACATGTATTCCCTGGAGGAGAGACAGGGAGGATATGATAAAGACTTCAAATACCTCAAGGGTGTAAATAAGATAGAAGAGAGTACCACCTTAAAAAAAAAAAAAAAAGATGTTCAAGAACAAGGGACCATGATATTCACTGAAGATAGAGGGGATAGACTTAGGGGCAACATGAGAAAGTATTCTTTCACAGAAAGGGTGGTGGATCAATGGAACAGCTTCCCAGCAGAGGTTGTAGGGGCAAAAACGGTAGGGGAATTCAAAAATGCATGGGGGCAGACATAAAGGAACTCTAGCAATAGGAAAGAGAGGGTAAGTCACAGATCATTTAGGATCTGCTATATATGAAGCAGGTAGGGAAAATGGGCAAACTAGGTGGGCCAAGCAGCCCTTATCTGCCATCAAATTCTATGTTTCTATGTTATACTGTTGAAAACTGAAATGATTGCAAAAAGCTATTTAGAACTTAAGGGGTTAACATGAGATGCAGTTTGAGCTCCTCTCAGGCTTGTTTACAAACTCTTTTGCAGAGCTGTCAGCAGGAGACCAGCTTGGGACCCTGTTCTACTTGCAACCATGCTCTGCAAAGAAACTGACACGAACATTTTATGAGAAACAGGATTTCTCGAGTTCTCAGGCAAAGACTTTTAAAAAGAGCAGCAATGCTTTTTGATAGAGAGTGAGAGACTGAAACTTGGAATTAGAGATACCCTCAGATGAAGGACTTTGTTTTCTCTGGTTGTACTGCCTTTGTAAATCGTTATACTAAACATTTTTTTTTTTATTTTACTGTTATTGATAAAAATAAAATGTTACTTGCAAATTTTATAACTGCTCATGGTTTTCCTAATGCTTCCTGACTTGTGCCTTTACGACAGATGGTAGGTACCCTGCAATGTCCTGTGAATAATCAAATCCAAAAACTGAATCATTTCAGCATGGTAATTAACCAAATTTTAAATTTGGATTTGAGTCCTCTAAGAATTTCACAACATCCATTGGTTCCTACACCCCATACCATCAATACGTTGTCCATAAATCGATGCCAAATATCCATGTACCCATACTACTGTTTTGTCTCTGCATTCATAGCAATCTCCCATTCCCAGTAGCCAGTGTAATGTTGTCATATTTGGGGGCGAAACCTCCAAATTGTGTCTGACCAAACAGAACATGAATTTTGCTTTTGTGGAACTGAGAGAGTACAGTTAGTTCCTAGAGGTGGGGATTCTGAAACACTGATCTCTAAATGGGAATCTTTTTGGATTGCTGAGTTTGGGGGCACTTAAATACCCAGGACTAAATGACAGTAAAGAACTCATTGCTTTTCCTAAATGCAAAGGTTGATAGCCTGTATTGTGTTATTACTGAGAATATGTATATCCTGAACAATCTACTTTGTTTTTGATACTGTGATATACTGATACAGCAACATTATTGATTTATTGGATCAGAGTCACATATTAGTACATCACAGTACTATACCCACCATTGTGCATGGCAGGCAAATTGGTACACTGGTGATTCACTTTCTAAACTCTAAGTCTTTAGACATTAAAACCCCTTTCCGTCCCCTTTTTATTCTTAATGTAACAGTACTTTTTGAAATGATTAGCTTTGTATTTTGTGGGTTTCTGTGGTTACTGGGTTTCATTATATTGCCTCAGTAAGTATGCATGCCACTCTCCTTGGTTGTTGCCTGAAAACAGTTAGCATTCTTGTCTAGTGCACTTAATGCATTTTTCTGTTCTTTTTGCCATTTTAACTGTCTTTGACCAACTGTAAATGCTGCTTTGTTGTTCAAATAGTGCCTTATTCCTATTGTGATATGCCCATTGTATTTCCTGTCTGTACAATGTTCCACTGTTTTTAACTTTCCCGGGTCGTGCCTGAAAACAGGCAACATTCTTGTCTAGTGCACTTACCTTCTAAAAAAAAACTAAATATATATATATATAAATAAATAAATATATATATATATATATATATTCCTGCATAATAGGTGCTCTTTTTGTTACAGTATAAAACAAATCACTATTTCCAATAGCAGGGGTCGAAACCGGCACCAGCCCACTAGCCAAATAGTGGCAGATTCTGTATCAGGCTAGTAAGATTTTCCTTTAAATAGCCCTGTGGGCTAGTACTAGAGAAGGTAACATTTCAATAAGTACAGTGGCCGGGCCAATGGAAAGGTCTGTGGGGCTAGTGGATTTTCCCCAGACACTAGCCTTGCTGACTGCAAAATTCAATTTCGACCCCTGTAATAGTTTTGCTATTCTTGGCCATGAATATCATGTAGCTATATTTAGTTATGTAGCTTTTTCAAGCAACATATTTATTATTCATTGCTATATTTTATTTTCGGACATGTTAGGTATTATGAAAGACCAAGTACAGTCATTTTTGCCTTTGAAATTTTATGCATCTACATATCTATAGAGTGTTTTAAGCAATACATTTATTTATTGCTGCATCATCTTTGACAATTGGCTAGTATATTCTGGACAGTATGAGAGACCGGGTACAAAATATGGAGCATTAAATTCTATTTAGGCCCATCATCTTTATATTATAGGGGCGCGGTTGTGCCCCTATAGTTAGGATTGAGTAGGCACTTCGATGTTAAACTCAAAATTGTGCACTTGAATAACTTTGCAATCGTTCAACCGATTTGCATATAAATTGGCATGCACCATCACCCAGGGTGGATCTCTGGATGTGGCAAGATATGTTCCAGTCGGATGTGGGGTTTCAGAGTTCCAGACAGATGATAAAAGCTTTATTTCACTCATTGACTTTGCTGGGATTTTTCTTTGAACTTGCTTACAGCCCAGACGGTTTGAAATTTTGGTCTGAAATTTTCAGGGCAGAAACGGACCAGCCCACAAATGTGCCTTTTGCTAGGCTGTTGAAAAAATAATAAGCCATTTGTAAGTTATTGCAGTTTAAACATTAGAAAAAATAGTTTCTAAGCAGTAAGCACTAAAAGATACCTGTATGAAACGAAAAAGGAATCCTGTTTTGTATGGGAAAATTCCTTTTTTCGTTTGCCGCCATCTTGTGTCTGTTTTTTTCTTTTAACATTTTTTTCAAAAGCCACAAAAATGACACCCTGGAGGGAGAACACCATACCTAGCTGGCTGATTGGGACCCCGTTAGGTGCAACTATTTTTTTTAATATTATAAATCTTTTTTCGTGACCGCATAACATGAAAAAAGAATCCTTTTTCATATCACGAGTCACAAAAAAGGATCCTTTTTCATGAAGGGAGAATCTCTGCCTTTGATTCCCCTTGCCATCCCTAGTACTGTTATGTATTTCTCAGGTGTCTACTGGCACCCCCCACCCTCCGATCCTACTGCCCCCACCCTCCGATCCTACTGCCCCTTAGAAACATTTCCCAGATCATAACACCTGCCTCTGCAGGTAGCCTTTTCTTTTAAAAAAAATATATGTATTATTTTACATATTTATTCATTCATGCCCCTTTTGGGCTTCTGGTGTGTATGCCACTGCTGGTTGTGGGCTCTCCTAGCCCAAATGCTCCGTTTCTGTCCACCCCACCCCGTTCACAAAACATCCCCTCAGGGCTTGCATGCTGCTGTGTGCGGCTCCTCTGTTTTTCTCCCGCCCACTGGCATTGCACAAGCTGTGGTGCAGCTTTAGGAATGTGGCACCTGCCGTTCTCACTGCTACCTCCTTGCTCCTGACCCCCCTCCCGCTAGACTTTGCATCACTGCGGGAGCGGCATTACTCACTTACGGCTCCTACCACACTCTCAGACACTCTCCCTCTCTGGTCAACAATGCCACGGGAGTGGCTTCACTAAACAGAAGCTCCTTTGTTGCTTCTTAAGCTGCTCCAGCCCCTCTACCTCTAAAGCCTGAAATAAAGAAAACCATCCTCAATTTTTTTTGGGGGAGTGCATATAACGGTCCCTCGCAGATCAGCCCCACCCCCAATACACCCCTACACACTCTCACTCACCTGAACAGGTCCCAGGTTCAAGATCCACTCTCTGATCGAAGACACGTCTTGCTGCTGGAACCGGGGACTGCAATATGAGAAACTAAGGTAAATGCAACTCAATGTATTTCAATGGGGGTTTCAACGTTTCTGCACAACTTAACCATTTTTTGACATTTTGGCCCCAAACTTTCAATTTGGCTTTTTGGGGACCCCATCTCATGAACAAAATAACTGTCATTATGCAACTCCTGCTCGAAAGGTGATTTCACAGTCGCTTGGCGAATTCACCTTTTGGGTGTGATTTTTGTAATGACAAGTCATATTGTTCATGAGGTGGGATCATCAGAAGGCTATGCTGAAAATTTGGGGTCAAAATATGTAAAAATGACACGGCTATAACCATTTGTTGCAATTTCACTACACACGCTTGTAACTTTAGAAATTTTAGAGAGTTTGACCCAAAATTTTCAACACAGACTTGTTATTACCCCACCTCATGTATGTCACAGCTGTCATTTTTCAAATCCTAGTCAAAATGTGTTTTCGCATTTGTGGCGTGGAATGGCATTGCAGTTGCACGGTATTACATTTTGGAGGGATTTTAAATTTTTACCAGTTACATGAAGTGGGGTAATAAGATGGCTATGCTGGCAATTTGGTCACTGTTGTTCTATAAGCAGCAGCCAAGCTGATGACTAGTACATCTATGACCAGTCACATTACGCCTGTGCTTTGTGGACTGCACTGGCTGCCAGTACAGTGGTGGATCACCTTCAGGGTTGGGTTACTAACCTATAAAGCCCTACATGACCAGGGACCCCGGTACCTGAAAGATCTTCTTCACCACTACTGCCCCTCCCTCCCACTTCGATCCACCGATGAGGGATAGCTAGATATTCCCAGGGTGCATTTGAAGACATCAGGGGCTCTGCCTGTCTTTTTCATATGTAGCCCCTACCCTGTGGAATTCTCTACCTTGTCGGGTTAGAGAGTGCCTGACCATCCAAAGTTTTAAGTCAGCCCTTAAAACACATTCCTTCAGATTAGTGTTTCCAGGTGATGGTTAGCTGATAATCTTAGCTATTAAATACTATGCTGCTGTTTCAAATCTTAATTTGGATATATAGTTTAACTGGATTTTATGTAATGTTAATGCATTTGATTTGATGTGTTTTAATCTGTACAGTGCCCTTGGTTTTGAAAGGCGCTTTATAAATAAAATCATCATTATAAATAGAAATGCAAGGCCCTTCCACAGCAACATACATATATGGGTATATGGAGGGATGGGAGTGCAGGGCCTGAAGGGCACTGCACTCCCACAGGCAAATCAGAATATGATTACTCTATCTCAAAAACTATAGATGGGTGGGAGCGCAGAACCCAGAGGGCCCTCCACTCCTACAGGCAAATAATGCTATGATTATACTATCTCTGAAAGTAAGGAAATTATTTGCAAACAAACGATGTCAATGCACCAGTTAGGGTTGATATCAAACCGTAAAAAGGAAAGAAATATGAAGTTAGGGTTTCCAACCCTAATATCCCACCCCCAACCTGCACACATCAACAGGCCTCGGGGGTGTGCCTTGGGGTTGTCAGCCCTAACGCTCACCCCATTCTCCTATACTGTACCCATCTCAGCTTATTTACTTACGGAATGGGGTAAGCGTTATGGCTGATGACACCAAAGCACCCCCGACCCCTGTTGGTATGTGCAGGGTGCGGCTGGGGTGTTAGGGTTGGAAACCATAACGTCATATTTCCCTCCTTTTTATGTTTTGCTTGTTGTTGTTTTTTTATTTAAGGTTAAGACCATACAGCATAAGCTCATTTACAATGGCGACCTTTTCTAACTTGATATCAACTCTAACTGATGCATTAACATAGTTGTTTTGCAAAGAATATATATAAAATGAATGGGCATTTTACCCATGATTCTGGCACTAAACACAGAATTCTTAGTATAGGCTCTAAATTCCTCCTCCCCTAGAAGTGATTCATTCCTTGAAGTATCTCTCTGTGTGGCTTTAAAGCAGGCTTGACTTCTCTGCTCACACTAATGCCATCCATGCTAAACTCTGCCCTGTACCATAATAAACACTGCCTGTCCTCACATGTCCGCCGGGAATGGGTTATCAAAATGGTGCTACCAGTCTGATTACACGGATATGGTACATGATACTACTCCCTCCTCCTCCTCCCTTGCCAGCCTGGACACCCTCTGTAACACCTTCTGTCGCATTGCCACAAACTCACCCACTCATACTCATCACTGCACACTCTATTCCTCCCTCTCGTCACCTACATCATTGAGCTTCTTTCATTGCTAAATACTGGTCCGAGGCACTGCCCTCGTCCCTATCCACTCTCATCTTTCCCATTCCATCTGCCTCATACTGCCTTGGCAGTGCTTGGCAGTAGCTTGGCCGAAGACACCCGGAGAAAGAACTGCTGTGTGACTGGACTTCTCTACTGGGACTAAAGAAGTAGAACTCTTGTACTTGGAACTTTAATTTAGGGTAAAAAAAAGCAGACTAACAAACAAAAAAAAGTGTGTGTTTGTCTGAGTTAACTGAACTGAATGGTTATCTGAACGGTTATCTAGGTGTACATCTCAGGTGATTGAAAGGACTTGATAGCTGTAAGGTTTAAATTACTTGTAGAAAGATCTAGTAAGTAGGGGGAGCGGCTTAGCTAGAAGGAAGCTACATTTAAAGTCTGCCTTAGAAAGATTTTGCTAGTAGCTTGGCAGAAGACACCAGGAGAAAGGACTGCTGTGTGACTGGACTTCTCTACTGGGACTATATTGCCCTCCTTCCCTTCCCACCCAAAGCTAGTTCTACTTTTATAGGCACAGGATTTGACTGACAACAGGAACTTCCTGTTTGGGAACAGGAAGTGAGTGATCACAGAGCCACCAAAAACCACCATCCTAGAAGGGCACGAGTAGCTCTCCGGCCCCCTCTAGCTGCTGGAGGCCTGCCTCTGAGCAAGTAAGGGGTCTACAGAGAAATATAGGATATTCTTGTCTCAAAACAGGACAATCAAGAGCTTAAAGGGCACACAGGCAGAAAGCAAGGAGCTAGAGAAAAAAAAAACTGAGGAAAGAGTAAGGACTGCAAACAGTTGAGGGGCCAGAAATAAGACATGATGGGAGTGGTGCAGTGCAGTGGCTGTGGAGCAGCATGTGACAGAAATGGGAAGGAAAGAGTTAATGGTTTGGATTCTGTAGGTGCCTTATTTTTTAGCAGTGTGGAAAAAAATACACTGAGGCTGAAATCCTCCAGCAGCATCCAGCTTGTGGAATTCCTAGCTGCTAGATAAGAGCTGGGTCATAAATCTCGAGTGAACATCTCCAGACACACAAAGACCTGCAGACACAGACACAGGGCAGTTTGAATGGATTGGATCATTCAAATATAAACTTAAGGTGAAAAGGGAATATAATTGGTCACTGATAGGTGTTCACTCTGATTGGGACAATTAAATACATACATGTTAGTTGGTTGGTGCATTTAAAGGGAGAATAGGAATGACCTATTCTCCAGAAAATATATAACCTTCTGTAAGACAGAGAACTCTCTCTTGCCTTTGGAAGCTGTGAGGGGAAACATAAGCTTGGAGCCTACCTGGTAGCTATGTCCGTGGGAGCTGGCAGTTAGAACAGGGTCCAGTGTCTCTTGTAAGGACAGGGAAGGGTAAGTTTAGTGATAGCATATTTCAGTATTAGCTTTCTTCTTTTGCCATCTGTTATTTAAAAACATTTGTTTACTTTTCCTGTATGAGTATTATTCTCTTGTGTTGTAAATACATATCCTGTAAATGCTCAGTGCACTTTCTGTTAAGTAAAAAGCTATTTATTTACTCAACAGTTGTGTCTGTGATGTCATTTGTCTAAGGTAATATTTGGTTTCCACTGGCTGAGGTAAACTCTGTGTAGCATCCGCCACCCGAAAGAGACACACTACCAGACTAACTTATGCAATTGCACATGTGATTATTCAAGTTTGTACACTTGAAAGAGGTGCCGGAAGGAAAGTCCGGCTGGTGGCAGCGAATACCTGAGGACAGACACCTCTCTAAAAGCTGTTTCAGCCCAGAGGGAGAGGTAGGTTGTCACACAGCAGTCTTCCGGGAGATGTTCTGGAGGATGCGGTGTTGTCCCATCTGCAGGCACCTCTCTGGGCTGAGGGAGGAGGTTGCTTATCTCCAGGCTGAGTTGGCCAGGATTTGTGGGACCTCCTCTTCCATCCAGGGACCACCAGTGCCACTGCTGTTGCCTCAGAGGTTGCCAAGAAAGAGGAGCGGTTGGACCACAGTGGGCTCAGGGAGGGTGAGGGTGGTGGAACAGAGGCACATCCTCCAGTTGTACCTCACACTTCTATGCCATTCTGGCAAAGTGTGGTTCCTCTATGGAGGCACCCGCAGTGGAGACCAAGGAGGATGCTGGGAACCTCTACAAAGGAGACCCACAGGAGGGTGGCAGGGGACGGAAACAACTCCTGGTGGGGGACTCCATTGTTAGGAAGGTAGAGCTGGGGGAGGAAGGGGAGAGGGAGGTAAAGTGCCTGCCTGGCGCCATGGCTTGGAGCGAATCCTCAGGATTGCCGGAGCAGCTGCACAGGGGAGGGAGCTGGATGTCGACCTGGCTAAGAAAGGGATTAGAGAAGTGCAGGAAGAGTTTGCGGAATTGGGGAGGGGCCTTAGACAAGCAGCACGCATGGTAACCTTCTCGGAGGTGCTGCCCATCTATGGCGTAGGAGAGGCTAGGGTGTTCCGCACCATGGGATTCAATCAGTGGTTGAAAAACTGGTGTGGAGCTCAGGGATTTGGCTTCACTGGGGACTGGGGGTCCACCTGGAGTGATGCAAGTGTATACTGGCATGATGAGCTGCATCTGTCCAGGAGGGGAACCAGGATCCTAAGCGATAGGTTTAAATGCTTCATTGACACGCATTTAAACTAGCCAAGGGGGGAGGCACTGGAAAGGAGCAGGGAAATCCTAGCCCCCCAAAAAAATCACGGTAGTAAGTGCGGTAAACACCAACATAAAGGTGTCAATAGGGAGAAGGGTAGGGGTAAATGGAGAAAGTGACAAAGGCAAGAAGGACAGGGATGGGGCAAAAAGGAGTAAGGCCATCACGAAATGGAGGGTAACGAGTACCAATGCCCTTAGTCTGGGCAACAAGCTCCCTGAGCTGCTGGACTTGATGGAAGAGGGATGCCTGGATATCGTAGCAGTCACAGAAACAAGGTACACAGAGAACCATGACTGGGATGTTAACATACCAGGGTACATAACCTACAGGAGAGACAGGCAGGGGAGAAGAGGGGGAGGAGTAGCTCTCTATATAAAGGAAGGGATAAAAGCAACTGAACAAGAGAGTAAACAGGGAGGAGAGGAGGCACTGTGGGTCACCTTGGAGACTGGAAAGGGCACCACAATCCGCACAGGGGTTGTTTACAGACCCCCATGTCAGGGGAGGGAAATGGATATGATATGATAGAAGGCATTCTTAGAATGGCAGAGAAAGGGAGATAGTGTTGATGGGAGACCTGAATATGCCAGATGTTAACTGGAGCACATTTGCTGCAGCCACATCCAAGAGCAGGGCCATTCTTGATGCCCTACAGGTGGCAGGCCTCAGACAGCTAGTTTCGAACCCACTCATGAGGGAGCAATCTTAGACCTCGTATCTCAAATGGGGGCAGTGAGAGGATCTCAGATCTAGAAGTGGGTTGCCATCTGGGAACAAGTGACCATCAAACAGTGTGGTTCACGTTAAACTCAGCTACAGAATCAAGCCATACAAAAGTGAGGGTACTGACTGGACTTCAGGAGGGCTGACTTTGGCAAGATGGAGAGTGCCTCAGAAAAGCACTAGCAAACAGGCTAGAAGGAGGTATGGAGCAACAATGGGAATCATCAAAACTGCCATCACAGAGGCAACAAGCCTTGTGTGAAGCAAATAAGCAAATCAAAATGAAAAAAGCCACTATGGTTCTCAAAAGAGGTGGCTGTGAAAGTCAGGAAGAAAAGAAAAAAATTACTCACCTTAGTAATGTTGTTTCTTCTAATGGAGTCTTGCTGTATTCTGACAAATTGCAGTGAGGTCCAACCTTCGAACTGCCCCGGAGATGAAAGAGTTAACTTTCCATGCCAGGCATGGAACGCTGAGCTCGAGCTTGGTTGAGACTCTGTCTGTTGCTGTTTGAACTCAAACCGTCAGATCTTTACGAGCTATACTCACTGAGTGTCCTGTGTGGAAACTGTAAACTTACACTAGCCAACTGGCTACTAAATATAATAAACAGATTTTTTGGTCCCAAAACAAAGACTCAAGTCAGAAAACCCAAAAAATGAAACAAACACAACACCCACCCAAACTAAAGAGGTGAGAAATAAGGGGTTGGGCACCTCTCGAGTGCCAACACTGCTACTGCCCACCCACATCCCAAAACAAAGGTTCTGAGAGGGGAGGCAGGGGAGGTCAGAATACAGCAAGACTCCTTTAGAAGAAACAACATTACTAAGGTGAGTAATTTTTTCTTCAAACAACATGAAGTCTTGCTGTATTCTGACAAATTGCAGACTACCAAGCAGTACCTCCATGGAGAAGGGACAGAACCTGCCTAGGAAATAGGCTCTGAAGCACTGCTGTGCCAAACCGAGCATCACTCCTAGCCTGGATATCCAGCGACTAATGCTTGGTAAAAGAGTGTACTGTTTTCCAGGTAGCTGCATGACAAATCTCTAAGATAGGAATATCCCTGGCTGCAGCCAGGGAAGCAGCTGTACCTCTGGTAGAGTGAGCCCTCAGGCCTGAGGGTGGAGTCCTACCTTTGTTTTTCATAGCAAAATTGAATGCAAGAGACAATCCACCTGGCAAAAGATCTCTTAGTGGCAGGTTTTCCCTTACCAACCTCACCATAAGTGAGGAACAGTTGGAGGGAGTCAAACCTGTGACCCTTGGTACGCTCTATGTAGTAGCTAAGGGCCCTTTTACATCACAACTGTGCAGCCTCCTCTCCCAGAGGAGGAATGGTCAGTGAAAAACAGGAAGAGACACAGACTGGTAAGGTGGAAGTCTGAAACCACCTTAGGCAAAAACTTCCTATTAGTCCTGAGGACCACCTTATCTCTATGGAAAGAGATAAAATCAGGCTCCACTGACAGAGCTTGTAACTCGCTTATGCGCCTGGCAGAAGTGATGGCCACCAAGAAAACAGTTTTCCAAGTCAAGTACTTAAGCTCTGCTGAGGACAAAGGCTCAAAAGGGGGTTGCATAAGCTGGGCAATGCAAACATTAAGGTCCCAAACAGGGGCAGGGTCCCTGAATGGAGGATTGGTATGAAGCAATCCCTTGAAAAATTTAGAGAATACAGGATGGACTGAAAGGGAAGAAGGCTTGCCTGCTGAAAGGAAGGCAGAGACAGCTGCCAGATGCACCCTTAGTGTAGCTGGTCTGAGCCCCAGGCTATTAAGATGAACCATATAGTCCAGGACCGTGGACAGGTTAGCAGACTCTGGGGAAATATGTTTCCCAGAGCACCATATAGAAAATCTTTTCCACTTGGAGTTGTAAGTGTTTCTGGTGGAAGGCTTCCGAGAAGCCTTTAGAATATCCATAACACCTTGAGAGAGGTGCAAATCAGCAAACTCTAACTCTTCAAGAGCCAGGCCTTGAGATTGAGAGATTTGAGATTCGGATACCAAACCCTCCCCTGAGCACATGTTAACAGGTTGTAATTCCTGGGAAGAGACAGGGGAAGGTGGACTGCTAAGGACAACAAGAGAGGGTACCAGGGCTGCCTGGCCCAGTCTGGAGCAATCAGAATCACCTTGCAGGGTTGAGACCTGATTTTGACTAACACCTTGAATAGGAGAGGGAAGGGGGGAAAAGCATACAGGAGCTTCCCTTCCCAATTGAGAACTAGGGCATCCAGGGGGACTGAGCCCAACACTGGGGGCCTGCAGCAGAAGAGAGGAAGTTGGTGATTGTCTGGGGCTGCAAAAAGATCTATCTGTGCGGTGCCCCATCTGGAGAAGATCACCTTCAAAACCAGGGGATCCAAGGACCATTCGTGATGGCCCTGAGATATCCTGCTGAGAGCAACTGCCAGGGCATTGTCCTTGCCTGGGAGGTGTATTGCTGTAAGAGAGGTGTTCAGGGAATAGGCCAGAGACCATAACTTCATTGCTTCTGTGCACAAGGCCATAGACCGAGTGCCCCCTTGCTTGTTGATATACCACATTGTGGTGGTATTGTCTGTCCTGATCTGAACTACTTTGTTCTGAACAGACTTGGAAAAAGCTTGAAGTGCTAGAAACACTGCTCTGAGTTCTAATAGAATGATGTGAAGCAGAGATTCCTGAGGAGACCACAACCCTTGGGTGGTCAGGGGTCCCAAGTGTGCTCCCCACCCCAAGAGGGAGGCATCTGTAGTAAGGATTAGAGAATGAGACTGAGTGACAAAAGGAACTCCCTGTCTTAGATTGTCCTGATCCAGCCACCACTAACGCCTGGATCAGGGTTCGAGTCACTGGGATTAGTTTGGTCAGAGGGTCTCTTTTTTAAGACCAGAAGGCTCTCAAGTGGAACTGAATATCCCTCATTTGAAATCTTGCTCCCTGCACCACTGCTGTATAAGCAGCCATGTGTCCTAGGAGTTGCAGAAAATGCCTTGCTGGCCGAGACACCTGAGGTGTGAATGAAGAGGCCAGTGAAATAAGTGTCCTTGTCCTGTCCAGGGGAAGGAAGGCTCTTGCTTTTACTGTATCCAGCTCTGCCCCTATGAAGGTGAGGAGCTGCACAGGCTCTAGAACTGACTTTGAAAGATTCAGCACAAACCCAAGAGAAGTGAGCAGTTGCTGAGTTATCTGTAGGTGTAACTTGACTTGGTCTGGTGACTGGTCTACTATGAGCCAGTCGTCCAGGTATGGAAATATGGAGATCCTTTTTCTCCTTAGGAAGGCAACTACTACTGCCATACATTTTGTGAACACCCTTGGAGCAGAAGTTAGGCCGAAGGGCATTGCTCTGAATTGGTAGTGGCCTGAGGGCAGCTCGAACCTGAGGTACTTTCGATGGGAGCTTCTGATGAGAATATGGAAATAGGCATCCTTGAGGTCCAGGGAGACTAGCCAGTCCCCTGGCCTTAGAGAGGGTGGAATTATTCCCAGAGTCACCATTTTGAACTTTGGCTTTAAAAGGTGCTTGTTTAAATATCTGAGATCCAGGATGGGATGCCATTCTCCTGTCTTTTTGGGGGTTAGGAAGTACCTGGAGTACAATCCTTTCCCTTTGTGTAGGGTGGACCTCTCTGTAGCTCTGAGAGCAAGAGGAAGAGAGACCTCTGCCTCTAGGGCAAGTGTCTCTGAAGGATTTACAGGTGGAAAGGATCTGGTTCTCATCTTGGAAATTTTCTGAAGCTGAGAACCAGTCCCTGGCTTACTACTTCCAGGACCCATTTGTCTGATGCTAAAGACATCCAGTCCTGGACAAAGTAAGCCAGCCTGCCCCCTACAGGTGGTGGAGAATCGGCCCTGGCAACTCCATCAGGGTGCCTGTTTGGCAGGGGCTTTAGGCTGAGGGGTGGAAGCAAGCCTGCTTGTACCCCGTCTGCGTCTCCCTCTAAAGAACCCCCTATGAGCATAAGCAGAAGAGGAGGCCTGGGCTTGGTAGAAAGGCCTATGAAAAGGCCTGCCCCTGCCCCTGGGATGCTGCCTCTGAGGAGTGGCTTGCCTTTCCTTGGCCTGAGCACTCCTGTAGGTGGTCCTGTACTCATCCATTTTCTTCATGTAGTTCTCTGTTTGCTCCCCAAACAGAGAATTACCCACAACAGGAAATTCATGGCCTTAGTCTGGGTATCCTGAGACAGGCTAGTACATCTGAGCCAAGCCATCCTACGAAGGGCCACAGATGTAGCCATGACTCTAGATGAAACATCATTGGAGTCCACTGCAGCATGGAATTGCACCTTGGATGCCTGAATACCATCCGCAGCCACCTGCTCCAGCTCCTTGGCAAGCTGGCCAGGGACCTGTTTAGCTAAAACTATTACACTGTCCCATCTAGATTTCTGATATCTAGCTGTATAGGCCACATAATTAGCCTGCCTGAGTCCCAAGGATGCTGCCATACTGTTTCTTTGCCATGGCATCAATCCTCCTGGAGTCCTTATCTGGGGTGTGTGAAGCCAAGGGTATATTTGCTTTATCACAGGCTGCAGCCTGCACTACCCAAACATGGCTGCATTGCTGGGTAAGAAACTCCGTATCTGAGCCTGAGAGAGTATACCTCTTGTCCATTCTCTTATCCACAGGAGGTATAGAATTAGAGTCTTTAAAATTTGTATTGTCTGTCCCAAAGGACTTATGAAGGAATAGACAGCCTCCTGGACTCTGGAATATCCATCATTTCAACATAGTCAGGCTCCTCCTGGTCATCACAGCTTCTTCCATAGGAAGCTGAAGAGTTTCAGCCACTTTTTATAAAACATAAAATGGGAAGGGACTCAGAAAGCCTAGAGGAGACACTCCTGAAGGTCTGTCTGGGGAGATGTTCGGGTCAATGGGCACATCCAGACTTTCATAATCACACTCACTTTCCTCATACTCTCCTTCCTCCTCCTCTGGTTCATAAAATTCCTCTAAATCATAATCCGGAACCAGGGGAACCGACCGCCTTCCTAATGGTGCTAGTTCGGTCGGAACCGGGGACAGCGACTGAACAATCTTTATCGCTTTGGCTATTTCATCAGCGGTCGGAGAAAGAACTTGTGGATCCGCACCAGCTGATTTATCCCTTCTTGTTCTTTTAACCGGAACCTACTCCTTGGAGTCGGTTCTCCTTTTGCCCTAAGAAGTTTCACCCTGGTCAGAGGGCACTCCTTCTGGTTCGGTTGGAACCGAACCGGGCTGGCCATCCGGGACAGCGGACTTCTTGGCCTCCCTTTCCCTGAGCCTACCAACTCTTTTTTCCAGGGTAGCTGCAGGAAAATTTTTACAAATCTGGCAGTCTGAATCGAGGTGGTCAAACCCCAGACAATCAACACAGGTGGTGTGGGGATCAGCCTTAGCAAAGACTTCCCCACACACACTAATGTTGAAACCCAGTAGGCCTGGTTTTTCTTTTGGGTTTCTCAGACATGGCCAGACCTAACAAAAACTTACCCTTTTTTCTGCAATCCGCCAGGCAAGACACCCTTATCAGTTCCTGACCGTGTTACGAGTCGTGGAAAAAAACGTAATAAAATCTGTTTTTTTTTAGAACCGATAAGAACCGGTTACCACACTCTAAAAGCAGAATAAAGTTTTTTTAAACAACCTGATCGGTTCAAACCGAACCGATCCCACGTTTACAAGTTCCACACAGAATAATAACAAAATAAGCCTATCTAGTACTCACGAAACCACAGACAGAGACTGAACTGATAGGTTACGGTTTAAATTCGGTCGAAAATCGAGAAAAACGGTACTTTAACCGACAAACTGAACCGAGCAAAGGAGAAAATCTCCGGAGCAACTGTTCAGTGAGGCGGAGTAAAGAATCTGACGGTTTGAGTTCAAACAGCAAAAGACAGAGACTCAACCGAGCTCGAGTTCAGCGTTCCATGCCTGGCATGGAAAGTTAACTCTCATCTCTGGGGCAGTTCGAGGGTTGGACCTCACTGCAATTTGTCAGAATACAATTTGTCAGAATACAGCAAGACTTCATGTTGTTTGAAGATAGCATTCCGGAAGTATAAGGAAACACAGAAGGAGCAGAACAAAGAGCTGTACCAGTTAAGGCAGAAGGAAGCAGGGAGGGAAGTCAGAATAGCAAAGGCCCAAACTGAGGAAAAGATAGCCAACTCGGTTAAGAAGGGGGATAAAACCTTTTATAGGTACATCAGTGAGCACAGAAAGACAAAAGGAGGGATAGTGAGGCTGAATAGAATGAACGGTGGGTGGGCAGAGGGGGACAGTGAAAAATCAGGGATACTGACGAATATTTCTGCTCAGTATTCACAAGAGAGGAGGGGGAAGTGCCTAATCCAATTAACAGAAGCACTCTTGATGGGGGGTCGATCTCAGTCCTTTCACAGAAGAAAGGGTTCTGCAAGAACTCCTAAAACTGAAGGTGGACAAAGCAATGGGGCCTGATGGAATTCACCACAGAATTCTAAAAGAATTAAGGGGAACTAGTGAAACCACTGGCTACTCTTTTTAATAAATCATGGGAGGATGGTGCAGTACCGAGGACTGGAGAAAGGCGGATGTGATTCCCTTCACAAAAGTGGGACCAAGACAGAGGCAGGAAACTACAGACCTGTCAGTCTGACCTCTGTGGTAGGGAAAGTGATGGAGTCACTTCTGAAGGAAAGAACAGTTGAGTACCTAGAGGCCAGTGAGCACAGGACCCAAGGCAGCATGGGTTCACAGCGGAAGGTCATGTCAGACGATCTAATAGATTTCTTTGACTGGGTGACCAATGTAGTAGACCAGGGAGGGCTGTGGACATGGCCTACCTAGACTTCAGCAAGGCATTTGACACAGTCCCACACAAAAGATTAATAGTCAAATTAACCAGCCAGGAGTGGGTCCCAGGGTGGCAGCCTGAGTAAAACATTGGCTGGACAACAGGACACAGAAGGTAATTGTAAATGGAGTCACTCTGAAGAAAGAGGTTATTGGTAGGGTACCGCGGGGTTCAGTATTGGGTCCAGTCCTTTTTAATGTCTTCATCAGTGACATTGCAGAGGGACTGGAAGGAAAAGTATGCCTCTTTGCAGATGACAAAGATCTGCAACAGGGTTGATACACAAAAGAGCGTGGAAAGGATGAGAAGGGACTTGCAAGGTTGGAGGAATGGTCAGAAGTATGGCAGCTAGGATTCAATGCAAAGAAGTGCAAAATAATGCACCTGGGAAACAAGAACCCAAGGGAAGAATACACAATGGGGAGGTAGTAACAACAACAAAAAAGGAAAGGGACCTGGGGGTAATCATATCAGATGACCTTAAGGTTAGCAAGCAATGTGAGAAGGCAGTAGGGAGGGCTGGGGGTATACCGGGATGCATAGGGAGAGGCATCAGCAGCAGAAAACAGGAAGTTGTTATCCCTCTGTACTGACAGTTGGTGAGACCCCATCTGGAGTACTGTGTCCAGTTCTGGAGACCCCATCTCTGCAAGGACATACACAGGATAGAGGCAGTCCAGAGGAGGACAACTAAAATGGTGCAGGGTCCGCAAGAGAAGCCGTATGAGGATAAACTAAACTAAAGGAGCTTAATATGTATGCCCTTGAGGAAAGAAGGGAGAGGGGGGACATGATAGAAACTTTTAAGTACCTCAGTGGAATCAACAAAGTCCAAGAAGGTAGCATCTTTCAGAAAAAGAGACGTGCAAGAACAAGGGGACACAATTTAAAGATAGAGGGGGGGGCGGTTCAGGGGCAATGTGAGGAAGTATTTCACAGAGAGGTTAGTGGATGCATGGAACAGCCTTCCTGAAGAGGTTGTGGGGGTCTAAAACTGTGGAAGAATTCAAGAATGCATGTGACAGACATAAGGCAATTCTTGTGGGGGGTAGCAAGAAATAGGCTGTTGGTTAACTAGGATCTGCGGCCTATCCTGTAGGTAGGGAAATGGGCAATCTGCCGTCAAAGTCTATGTTTCTATGTTTCTATGCCTTCATTCTAGGGAACCCCGCACATTCTTCCTTCCCCACCCTCCCTCACTCCTCCGCTAGGCAGTCAGCTTTCTCCTTTTGTCTCCCTTCCCTCTGGAACCTCTTCCCTTCTGAGATCTGTCTCTCTCCCTCCCCAACCTCCCTTAAGAACCAACTTGAACTCCTCCCCCCCCCCGCACCTGTCAGTTCCCTACCTGACCTGACTCTTCCTTCCCACTACCCCAGTTCACGCCACTCTCAGGGGTCAGTTTTATGCCTCTTATTTCTCTCAGGATGTAGGTGTCTTGCTCCACATACCCGTATCTTGAATTTTTGCACTCTGCCATGTTGCTCTACTGTTGTTTGTACCTCATTTGTATGTAAACATCCATTCTATTGTATTTGCACTGTAACTGTATTGTACAGTATTCTGGAGTATTTGCTCGCTGTCCTTCTCCACCACCACCACCCCCCGGTCACATCTGAAAATGAACCTTGGCTCAGTGTGTCTTTCTTGGTTACCAATTTTAAAAGGAACAAAAAATTATAATTAGTGGATATATAGGTACTCTTACTTACTGATGAAATATGGCAGTTCGTACATTGTTTTTTACATGTTTGTATTTATTCAGTTGTGGTTCTATTGTACCTTGTATGTTAATATTGCCATACTTTGTCTTTTAAGAGATTTCTTATTTAAACAAACATATGTAATGCACTGGCATTCCCTGATGACACTCTACAGCAAAAATTGTCAGAGGCCGTAGTGTTCCTGTCAGCATTCCATGAGGGGCTGACACAACACAAACTAGGTATTTGTTTTTCAGTTTTCGCAATAAAATTGTTTATATATGCTGGAATTTTTTTTTGCCAATGGTGCTTTATTTTGGCTTGTGACAGTGGGTGGTGCAGGATTTCTTGTAATCAGCACTTGCCATAAGCTGCCTGATGTGCAGAGATGTACATCACTGTGAGTGCTACCGCAAACACCCTTCTGCCCCAGACATCAAACTCCATAGTCAGTGTCAGGGGGACATTCACGCACTGGACGCCTAGGCCCAGATGGGGCCTACAGTACCAGAATCCCAAAGGAGGGATGAGGAATAGAAACACAGAAGCTGATGGCAGATAAGGGCTGCGTGGCCCATCCAGTGTGCCTTTTTTGGTTGCATTGCTTACACTGCAGACCCCTCCAGGTCTAGGGCATTTTCTCTGCCACCCCCTTACTTATCCCTTATAACTACCACAGGCTTTTTTGAATCCCACCACAGTTTTCACACCCACAACCTCCGCTGGAAAACAATTACAAGCATCCACCACCCTTTCTGTGAAGAAGTATTTCCTCACATCTCTCCTAAGCCTATCCCCCTCCAGCTTCATACTGTGGCCCCTTGTTCTGAAGCACCCTTTCCTCTGAAAAATACCTCCCAACTGTACCTTATTCACCACCGTGAGGTATTTAAAGGTCTCAATCATATCCCCCCCCCATTGCTCCTCCTGAGTGTACATGTTTAATTCATTTAGCCTTTTCTCATGCAGCATTTGATGTAGACCCTGTCCCATCTTGGTAGCCCTCTTCTGGACGGCCTCTATCCTATGTCCTTCCACAGAGGTGGCCTCCAAAACTGGACACAGTACTCAAGGTGGGGTCCTACTAAAGACCTATATAGTGGCAACACCACTTCCCTCTTCCTGCTGGTAATACCCCTACCTATACATCCCAGCATCCCACTAGCTCTCCCAATTGCTTTGTCGCATTGTCTGGCCACCTTCAGGTCATCGGATATGATTACCCAGGTCTCTTTCCTGCTTGGTCGCTGTTAGTATCTCTCCACCCACTGTGTAATGCACCCTCGAGTTTCTGTGACCCAAGTGATTACTTTTGATCACTCCTCCAATCATTTCAAGTCTCTTTCCATCCTTTGCACCCCCTCCGGAGTGTCCATCCCATTGCAGATCTTGGTGTCATTCACTAAGAGACAGATCTTCCCTTCCAGTTCCTCTGCTATGTTACTAATGAAGGCATTTAAGAGGACTGGCCCCAGTACTGACCCCTGCAGTACACTGCTGGTCACCCTCCCCTCCTCACAGCGAACTCCATTTACCACCACCCTCTGCCGCCTATCCCCTAACCAGTTTCTGACCTAGGTTACCACTTTATTGCCCATTCCCATGCTACCTAACTTGTTTACCAGTCTTCTATGGGGAACAGTGTTAAAGGCCTTGCTGAAGTCCAAGTAGGCCACATGCACTTCCCCCCCAAATCCAACACCCTGGTTACCCAGTCAAAAAAATCTATCAGATTTGTTTGGCATGACCTCCCTTCCATAAAGCCATGCTACTTTGTGTCCTGCAGTCCACTGGATTCCAGGTGTTCCACGATTCTTTCCTTGAATAGTGTTTCCATCAAATTCTCTACTATAGATGTCAGGCTGACAGGCCTGTAATTTCCCGCCTCCTCCTTGCTACCACATTTGTAAAGTGGGACTACGTCCATCCTTCTCTAGGACTGTAAGGAGTGCAGCTAGCACCTCCCTGAAACATAGAAGTTGACGGCAGAAAGAGACCACCAGGTCCATCTAGTCTGCCCACTGTTTTTTAGCCTAGCCTTCTAACTGCCCTTGGGTTTGAGGGCTCCCTTGTATCTGTCCCAAGCATTCTTGAAACCTACCACTGTGCTTGCCCCCCCCACCACCACCACCACATCTGCAGGCAGGCTGTTCCAGGCATCCACCACTCTTTCTGTGAAGAAAAACTTCATGGTGTTGGTTGAGAACTGACCGCCTTGCAGCCTTAGATCATGTCCCCTGGTTCTGCTGCCCTTCTTACACTGGAAGAGATCATCTATCTGCACCTGGTTTATACCTTTTATGTACTTGAATGTTTTGATCATGTCACTCTTCTCTGTTCTAGGGAATACATGTTTAGTTCTTTCAGTCTATCCCTGTAAGACATCTCATGCAGTTCCTAAATCAATTTTGCTGCCCTTCTCTACACCATTTCCACTCGGTCAACGTTCTTTCTGAGGTGGAGCCTCCAGAACTGGACGCTGTACTCCAGGTGAGGCCTAACCAGTGATCCATACAGCAGCAGGATCACTTCCTTCTTCCTGCTTGTGATTCCCCTCCCAATGCATCCCAGCATACCGCTGGCTTTTAATGCTGCCTTCTCGCACTGTTTACCTACCTTCAAGTTGTCTGAGATAATGATTCCCAAATCGCGCTCTTGGGTGGAGGTAGCTAGTCTTTCCCCTCCAAGGTAATATGCCTTATTTGGATTTCTTTTTTCTATGTTCATGACTTTGCAGTTTTTGGCGATGAATCGCAACTGCCATGCTCCAGATCATTCTTCCAGTTTCTTGAGGTCAGCTTCCATCTTGTCCACTCCCTGTTGGGTGTCAACCCTGTTGCATATTTTGGTATCATCTGCGAACAGACATCTTTCCCTGTAGTCCGTTAGCTATGTCCGATATGAAAATATTGAAGAGCAGGGGCCCCAGTACTGAACCCTGGGGCACACCGCTGAGTGCCTTTAACACTCTTGGATGCACCCTGTCCAGCCCCATGTCTTCATCCACCCTCAGATCAGCGAGTGCTTGGACCTTGAGAACCCTGTAGAAGCACAGTATTTGCACTAGCTGTACCTAGGGGTTGCAGGGGGGCAACGGGATGGAGCCAGACATTCCTGGATGCCTACGATAATGACCAGGGCCACAAAGGAATGACAGTGGTGACCCCCTGAAGAAGCCTTAACTGGCAAAGTGCCGAGGTTCCTGTAAGGCAGATGTTACCGCTGTATCTTCATATCTTTTGGAAAAAATCAACTTTAAGCAAGACTCTACCACTGGTGGTTTGAATCCTTATTGATCTTCACTGGGGAACGATGCATTCTCCCAGCTCTGCAGTGAGAGTGTTTTTTGTGTGTCGGGAATGACAGTGGTGTCTCTGCTGTACTCCCCAAGGAATGACGCCACCAGGGTAACAGTACTGCAACCTGTGAAGTGTTGAAGACTCAGCTCCTGCATCATCTCCACTAGGAATCGGTGGTACCTAGAGTACTCAGCATCAGAGAAAAGATAGATAGAAGGATCCTCTTCTCCTCTTCCTCAGAGGAGAAGTGGGAAGGAAGAGCTGGATTCAGGAAACAGCACTGCAGGGGCCTCAGGCCTGAAAACAGCCTTGTCGACTCTAAGGTGGTATTGTTGGAGCACACCAGGTGCTGTCCTGAATTGCTCTCAGGTCATGGGGCCTGAAAGGACTGAAAATACCTGGAAAAAGTAGAGGGGCAGAGGAGGATGGGAGGTAGAGTGTCACTAGAGACCAGGTCAGGTCCTCCGGGAGAATGCTCAGGGGACCTCGCTCGGAGGGGAGGCCTGGCAAACATGTCCATCTGCAACTGATCAACACCTGCAGACCAGTCCAGATGGTGCCCTTGGTGGGAACTTCCAGGTTGGAAGAGCAGAGCCGTACATATCCCACGGGGCAGCCCTGATGCCCACCAATGACTGGGCTACCCGGTACCAGACAGCAACTGGGCCACAAACTAGTGCTACACTCCTGCCATAGCTTCTGCCAACCCTAGACAAGAGGCGAGCCACAGGTCTAGAACCCATGCCAGCTCAGATTCTAGGCCACAGCCCCCAGGAAAGTGTATCTCAAAGTCGGTAGCACAAACGGTACCAGCCCCATCCGCAGCACCCCGAACAGTGCCATGAACCAGGTTCAGCACCAGGACTGGCACCAGGACTAGAAAAAGCACACTGAATGGTGCCAGAAACGTCCCCGGCGCAGACTACAAAGATAACCCGCGAGGAAGCTCCCAGACCAGAGCTAGGCCTGGAACCAGACCCAGGAAGGCCTCCATCCTTTCCAGCTCAACCACAGGACCAAGCTCTACACCAAGAGCCTCTCCAGAGCCATCCGACCACTCAGGAGAAGAAATGACCACAAACTGAAAAGCAAGAAAAGGACTAGCTCTGAACTCTTCCCTTCCTTGGCATCACAAACAGTGCCTGGTGTTACAGTCAGCACCACCTCGTTCAGTGGTACTAGCCTTAGTACCAGGAACCGAAAAGGTGCCGAGCCACAACACCGAGGTGCCCACTGGTGTAGACTCAGCATATAGCTTCAACCTCACCACCGGGAGCATCTGGTGCCCCGAAGGACCAGACTGTGGGGGAGTGCTCAGCCAGCACCCCCTCCGCCTCCCAGGGAAACCGACAGTCCAACTGACCCCTCCTCCAGGTCCTCTGCCATCTCGCCGAAGCAAGCGTGTGAAGGGTCTTGGTCTTCTTCAGTACATACTGTACTGGGAAGGGACTCCGGGGAAGAGCCCAGGGACCTTTGCTTGGCATCCCTAGTGCAATGCCTGCCTCCAAAAGTAGGCAGATCATGACTCCACCTTAATGTGCAGAGTTTGAGGGTGCAGTAGTCCATCGAGAAGCAGGTGCTGCACCTATCTATGTTGTGGTCAGCACTAAGGTAGGTCGAATGGACATCATGCTGGTCCTGAACGGTGATGTGTTTTTGTTGAGCACCGACACAAGGGGGGGGTGGCATCTTGCTTCTTGCCAATACACTCCTCAGAACTGCACAAGACATAGCGGACAAAAAGACAAGAAAAAGGACAGAAAAAGAGTTTGGCACCACACTAAACAATAAAATATAAAAATGGCACCTATAGAGTTCAGTGTCAAAGGGTACAGTGTCGAACTAAAGGCAGAGGACTGAGGAAGGGTTGGGAAGCATTTGCAACGACGAAACTCCCACCATGTGCATTCGATGGTAGGAAAAACAAAAGTGAGGAAAGCAGAGGACTGGTGTCAGTTACTGGCCAACCTACAAGCACAACGTCGCTACGTCTGCCTCATGGTAGTGTCAGCACCAATGCTGGTCCCCTAGGCTGCAAAATACTTTGCTCCCACAGAGTACTAGTGCTTCTAGTCTTAGACCCATACAAGGGGATGAATGGTGAAGACTGATGCTTGGAAGATCAACACTGCTGTCTGTCCTTGATGGTCCCACAGCAAACAAGCAGGAAAATGTTGAATCCTTTACTATACGGATCCCTACTGCAACAGATGCCATCACTGTATTAGATTAGTGCCTTCTCTGGATAGAAAGCCAGGCTTATATCGCTAATGTCCACACTCATCTAATGCACAAGTTGCAACTACATATCACAATGAAACTTACTAAAAACAGCAAACAATGTACATTAAATACAGGTTACTCACCTGTAACAGGAGTTCTAGGAATGGTATATGTTGTTCACCCACTCTGTCTGGCAGGTTCCTTGCCGCTTTAAATCTTGCCGGAAGGTCTTCAAGCTGGCTCCTCCCACCCACCTGGGTGGTAAAACTCTCGGCTCCGGCCCATGACGCCAGATCTAGCCTGCAGGAAGCCAGGTTGTGCATCAAAGCCGGGGAGGCCGGGTGGATCATGCGGATGAACAACATATACCATTCCTAGAAATCCTGTTACAGGTGAGTAACCTGTATTTCTAGGGACATGGATATGTTGTTCATCCACACTGTCTGGCAGACTCCTAGCGGTTCTCCAGGAGGAGGGAGGCAAGGCGCACACACCCTACTTAGGGAATAATGACTGGAGAACCGAGGCCCCAAAACCAGCATCCCGGCGTGACTCAAGGTCGATGTGGTAGTGGGTAATGAAGGTGTGCCGACTTCCAGGTAACAGCCTGCAGATTTCCTGGATAGGGGCGTCCCTGGAAGCAGCCACCAATGCAGCGGTATGGCGGGTGATGAGCTCTTCTCCTCTAGGAGGCTCCATGCCCGCCAACCTATAGCGAGATCTATGCAGGAGGTGACCCACCTGCCTATTGTCCGCTTAGCTGCAGGTCTGCCAGATGCGGCTTCAGCGTAGGTGACAAACAGCTGGCGAACCTCTCCCCGAACTTCAGCCGTCCGCTCCTTGTAATAAGCAAGCGCTCTTCTAGGGTCCAAAATATAGAGCCTATATTCGGCCTCTGAGGTGTGATTGGGGTAGAACACCAGCAGAGTCAACACCTGGTTAAGGTGAAACCCCGACACCACCTTCGGAAGGAATTTTGGGTGGGGGCGCAGGACAACCTTGTCCCGGTGGAAAACCAGATAAGGAGACTCGATGGAAAGCGCCTGGAGCTCTCCCATCCTTCTGGCTGACGTGACAGCCACTAAGAAGGCAGTCTTCCACGACAGGTGAGAGATGTCACACCTGTGCATCGGTTTGAATGGCTTGCCCATGAGCTTAGCCAATACCAGCAGTAGATCCCACGGAGGTGGAGGTTCTCGCACCAGAGGGCATATGTGATCAAGGCCTTTGAAAAAGCACCTGACCACCTTCTCCTGCACCACCGACTGCTTCGCGCCCCATGCCCGGTAAGCAGAGATGGCTGCCAGGTGCACCTTAAGGGTCGTCAACCAAAGCCCTTGCTGAGAAAGGGACCACAGGTAATCCAAAATGCTTGCAAAGGAGCAGGAGGAAGGGGCCAGGCCCTTGTCCTGACACCAAATGGAGAATCTCTTCCATTTAAAGGCGTAGCATTTTCTGGTCAACTCCTTACGGGATGCCTCAACAACGCTGAGGACCTTGTCAGAAAGACCCAAGGCCTGGAACTCTAGCCGCTCAGGAACCAGGCCGTCAGCTGCAGGGATTGAAGGTCTGGATGGAATACCTTCCACTGACTGACTGAGATCAGGTCCGGGTGGGCTGGAAGCCGCCTTGGGAGCCTGTAGTTGAGACTGAGGAGATCTGGATACCAGAGCTGGCGGGGCCAGTCTGAGGCTACCAGAATCACCTGCGCCTTGTCCCTCCTCGCCTTGAGGAGCACCTTGTGGATCAAGGGAAATGGGGGAAAGGCGCAGAAGAGGCCCGTGGTCCACTGCCTTGAGAAGGCATCCCCCTGCAGCGAGTCCTGCTGAGGGGGGTGGGCATGAAACAGTCTCAGCTTCGCATTCTCCCTGGAGGCAAACAGGTCCACCTGAGGCATGCCCCAGTGGGAGAACAGATCTTGTACTATCTCCGACAGGAGAGACCACTCGTGGGATGCAGCTCCTATCCGGCTTAGGGCAATGGCTAGAATGTTGGAGGCTCCTGCCACATGGATGGCAAGAAGATCTGCCTCCAGGCTGCGCATGAGGGACCATATGCGGAGAGCTTCCCTGCACAGAGGCATGGAGCGTGTCCCGCCCTGGTGGTTTAGGTAGTACATGGTCGTGGTATTGTCTGTCTGGACCTGGACCACTTGACCCCGTACAAACAGAGCGAAGGTGGTGAGGGCTAGAGGAACCACTCGAAGCTCCAGCAGGTTGATGTGGCATGGGGACTCCAGAGGGGACCAAAGGCTGTGCGCTCTGTGCTCCCCCAGATGGGCACCCCAACCCATCAGACAGGCATCGGTCGATAGAGAGACCGTTGGCTCGGGGCAGACAAACGGGATGCCCTCCTGCAGATGAGCTGGAACAGTCCACCACTGGACAGCGTTCCACATCTCCTGGGTCACTATCACTAACTGATCCAAAGGATCGGAGCGCTATGACCATTGGCTGGCCAGTCCCCACTGTAGGGGATGCATGTGCCAACGGGCCCAACGGACCACGCTGGTGCAGGTCGCCATGAGGCCCAGGAGGCGCAGGAAGTCCCTGGCAGGGCGCAATTGCCCAACCTGAAATGACTGGGCAAAGGAGGAAAGAACCTCGGCCCTGTCCGCCGGGACTCGTGCTCTGGCTCGCAGAGAGTCAAGCTCTGCCCCGATGAACTGGATCACCTGCTCTGGCATGAGTTCCAACTTGGCCTCGTTGATAAGGAGGCCAAATTGAGAGCAAACCTGGAGGGCCAGATCCCTGGACCACTCCACCTCCATTCTGGAGGAGGCCGCAATCAGCCAGTCGTCCAGGTAGGGGTACACCCGGACCCTTTGGCACCGCATGAATGCTGTCACCACTGCCATGCATTTGGTGAAGACCCTGGGAGCTACAGAAAGGCCTAAGGGCATGGCCTGGAGCTCATAGACGGACCCCTCTGCCCTGAAGCGGAGGAATCTCGTGGGACGGACGGATTGGGACGTGGAAGAACGCGTCCTGGAGGTCCAGAGAACAGAACCACACGCCTCGTTCCAAGGATGGAATGATCTGAACCAGAGTGACCATCCTGAAGGTTCAAGACCTTAGGAACCTGTTCAGGTCATGCAGGTCTAGAATGGGCGTCTGTTTCAGGACCAGAAAATACCTGGACACAAACCCCGGGCTTGGTGGAGGATCTGCCACCTTCCTGATCACCTCCTTTTCGAGGAGCAGGGCAGTGTCGGCTTGACGAGCCAACAGGGAGGCTGCGGACCCCGTAGGGTGGGGCATGCTCGAACTCCAGAGGCAGACCTCTTCCTACCACCTCCAACACCCAGCGGTCCGTGGTGATAGCGGACCAGGCGGAAAGGAAGTGGCGGAGCTGTCTCCCCACGGGGAACCCAGGGGGAATGATGAGGCTGGGGGCGACACCCCTCAACCGGTCACTGGGCAGGCTTGGAGGAAGGACCGGCCGAGGGACCTCCTGGGCCTTTTCTAACCTGCTTCCTGTTGGAGAAAGCCGCAGGCTTGGCTTTGGGGTGCCAAGTGCAAGCCTGCTGGCCCTGATGCTAGTGTTGCTGGGCCGGACGTGCCGCGGGGGCAGAAGGTCGAAAGGACTTATGTTGCTGACAATGGCCCTTGTCTTTCTGGGCGGAAGTGACCAAGTCCAGGGTAGCGTTGGACTTTTCGATCCTCTGGAGGTGGCCTTCCACTCCAGGGCCAAACAGTTCGGTCCCCAAGAAGGGGACGTCCGCCAATTTGTGCTGGGTAACTGCTGTAAAGGTGGATATCCTCAGCCAGGCTCTGCGGCACATGGCCACTGCGGCCGCTACTGATCGTGCACAGGAGTCTCCAATGTCTAGAGCCATTTGGAGCTGCTGTTTCGCCACTGCCCTTCCCTGATCTTGAATCTGCTTGACCGTAGTCTGCTGGTCGGCTGGGAGATGAGGGATCACCTCATCCAGGGAGCCCATGAGGGCGTGGGAGAAGTGCGCCATCAGTACGGCCGAGCTGGCCTGACGGAGGCTGAAGGAGGACGCAGCGTACACCTTGCACCCGGCATAGTCCAGCTTTTTGGACTCCTTGTCGGGGGGCTTATCCACATCCCTAGAGTTCCCGAAGCTCCAGAAAACGCTATCGGTGACCAACCCCTCCGCAGAGGGGTGTTCCGAAAAACCGGACAAAGAGCCGGTAGGGACCGCATACTTCCTGGCCGTCCTAGCCAAAGGCGCAGGACAGGAAGCCGGCCGCTGGCAAAGCTCCAAGGCTGACCTCCATGGGAGAATCCCCTCGGTCCAGTATCTCTGTGAGGGGATATTTGGCCCACTTGGATACGGGCTCGAGCTGCATCCCGGTGGACTCCAAGATGAGCTGAAGCAGACCCATGAATGACAATGGGCTCTCGTCCATCGACTGCCCCCCCCGGAGGACTCCAGGTCAAGGGACCTGGAAAACAGGGAGGAGTTGTCATCAGACTCCGAGGAGTCTATGAAGAGCTGCCTGGGGCCTGAGCCACCCTCCACCTGCCAAGGACAGTTGGGAGTGAGGGTGACTGACAACCGGTGGGGCAGACCCTGACCTGACCAGGAGTCCTTGGTCGAAGCCCCTGATTTCAGTTGTGGAGGCGGAGGTTCCACCACAGTCGGTGGGGCAGCTGGTTTCGGCTGGTCAACCAGCCCAGGCTTGGGCACCTCGACCACCGCGAGGGGTTGTTTCGTCCTTTCGGGTGACAGCCACTTAATGGCCGGGGAAGGCGACGGCGTTGGCTTGTTCCCAGACAAAAGGAGCTGCTGCCACATTAAGTCCTCAGATGTCGACGCATCTGGCGCTTGTTTTCCTCCTCGCCTGAGGAGGAAGACGAGGAAAAAGCGGGCGCTGCTGCTTACCTCGGTGCTAAGACCGAGACCGCCATGTCGGCAAGACTGGCTGGACTGAGACGAGGTCCGAGACCCTCGGTGTTTCCGAGGGTGGGTCTGGGAGGGAGCGAGGGACACCCGCTCCTCCCTCAGCTCAGGAACCTTGACCGGGGACTCCAGCACAGGAGGCACAGGCAAGTCCTCGGTTTCCACCAGGGGAACCGGTGATGAAGGGTTGTCGGCTTCACCAGTCGACAGTCCGTCCGAAGGGTCAAGAAAATCTCGACTTGCTCGACGGGGTGTCTCGCCGGCTGACCGGACGGGAGCACTGGTGGAAGCCAGCAGCCTTAGCTGCAACCTCGCATCAAGTAGAGTGTCGACTGTCCGGGGAAGGGGACCTCTCCCGCTCCCATGAATGTCAACGGTGGGACTTAACCTTCACGTCCTTCTTTTTTGACCAAGAAGAGTGTCCTGATGGCCCCTCTCCCTTCGTGGAGAGGGACTGGCAAAGCTTCTTAAAAGAAGCTGTGTAGGAGGATCCCAGAGAGCGGATAAATGCCGCTGACGAGGGAAGATGAGGATGCGGCCTGGGCCGCCTCCTCCTGGGCTGCCATCATCTCGCTCAAGTTGCTCAGCTCACCAAATAAACAAGAATATGCCTGATTCTTTCTTTAGCAAAACATAGGGTACAATTTTTGCCCAAATTCTTTGCACTGCTGCTTTAAAGGAGTTTAATGTTTTCTAGGGAGTTTTATTTGTAATTTTCTTCCTGAGTCCTGGCAAGCAGCTGCCCCCCGGGAGCAGTGAACCATCATCGAGCCTGCCAGGCAGCTTTCTTCTGTTTCGCCTCCCCCGCCCGACTCACCATCGGCCATACAGCCTCCGGACTCCCCATACTGCCCTCCAGTCATCGCCAGAGGGCAGTAAGCGAGCAGGATGACTAGTCCCCTTCCCCACCCCCAAAGAGAGGAAAGCAATCCTCCGAATGCTCAATCCTCTCTCCCCCTGCCAACCCCCGGCGGCCCAGACTTGTTGCCGGCATGGTGCAAGGCGCAGCGTCCAGCGCCTCAACCCTCAGCTCCACCAGGCCGGCCTGATTTGAATGCTTTTTTTTAATAAAATACAAAGGAACCGAGTTGAAAAAAAAAGTACACTGCCAATAAAGTTGTCAATTTTCAATGGTAGTCTCCTTTTTCCTAAATCCCAGTTATCCAAATTATTTCTTTGTCTACCAGGAAAGTCAAATAATTGAAGTTCTACTTTATTTAAACCTTAGTCATTACAAATCGACTGTACACTACAATAACACATTTGAGCTTTTTATACATATTATAACTGAGGTAATACACTCCATAGTGCAATGTATGCATTATATCCACACTACTTGGATGGCTGAAGGACTTCATTGAAGCGCCAGTATGCCTTAAAAACACTAACTAAATGCTATTATTACAAACTCTGAACATCAGATCATGTGTTACACTCTTACTTACCTCCGGGGTTTGTGTCAGAGAATGAGACAGGAGATGGACCCTCTGCGCCAGTCCTCGTGTGAGGAGGGACAAGATGTAAGGTAAGGCCGCTGCAACGTAGTTCCCACCTTGATCCACGATTTCATTCAACAAATTCATTTTCTTACAGGCTCCCTGCAACTTTGTCACATTTTTGAGACTGCAGATAGACAAAAAAAATTGACATAGATCATAAATATAGTAGTATAAATATTAGATATCTGTACTAAAACATCTTCAGGATGATAGCCTGTGTCAAAGTGGGATGAATTATATACTAGGACAGCAGAGCAGCTACCACCACTGAGTTAGATTCTTTAACAAAGGATGTCTGAAGCAGAGATTTCTCTGTCAAGCTGGTTAGGATATGGGGGGTTTGTAATGGTTATTAAAGAAATACCAGAAAAGAAAACGCTGAATAGTGCTTGATTTTTAAAATCTGTTTGTATATATGAAAGGAGGGGATCATGAGAGGAAGAAACATTCAATTATTTTTTTTTAAGGGAATTTTATTTTTATTACCTAGTTGAAGGCTTTTATAGAGTACATGTGGCAGGTATGTTTCTGAATCGGAACTTGGGAATATGTGAACTGGCCAGTGACCATGCTAAAAAGCACCAGAAACTTAGGAATGATATGCACAGACACCCAGTCTTCATAGAAAATCAAATAAGGCTCCTTACATGAGGCTGTTCCATACAGGAACTTACCGTGCATGCTGTAAGGGTAGCTGCTGTCCAAACAAGGGGCAGCCTGCCCCAAACTCAGACACCATCAGAAAATGGTAGCACTCAAAGCAAGGAACACCAGACGATAAATCCTTAACAGACCTTTTTTTATTCAAAAGTGATTCCAAATGTGGTTCCAAAGCTTTCAACATCCATGTGCTGCAGACCCCAGCGCTTCAACTCTGGGCGAGTCTTCCTCAGGGTGGGGCATACTGTATATACAGAACAGGTGACTTTTTATGCCAATTTGTACAGGTCATGTGATCATGATTCATGTCACCTTAGTAACAAACAAATCATTTTAGAAGTGATCTTTATTTTTTGTAAACTTTAAGAACCAGAGCAAGCTACAGGTCAGACAAATCAGAAAAGCCCAGGCATATTATCCATTCATATCACAGTTATACATAGGTCTAGCAGAGTATCAACACGAACATCAAAGTGCAAGGTTGAGTATGCCATCCATTTTCAAAATAAAGGAAACCAGTCCTGTTGTATAGCAGCTTCCAAAATCTATTCATTTGTCCTCTAACAAAGTACTGGGTTCTTTCTAGCTTCATACACTCCATGAGGGACTTTATCCACTCAGCAGTTGTGGGGACTTCAGCGAGTCACCAATGCATGGCTAGAGCCCTAAGTGCAGTAACATTCCCCACTCTCCAGAGGTGGGCTGCTGTAGCCAAATCCCTCCCCTTCCCCATAGGCAGCCCCAGCAAGATCTCCACAGGGTCTGATATAGAAGGAATTTGAAGGACTGAAGCCATGATGTATTGAGTGCCATTCCAGAATTCCTGCACAAGAGGGCAGGCCCAAATCAAGTGGAAGAAGGAGCCCTCATATATTTTGCACTTGCAGTCGGGTCAATTTTATGAGCCAGTAGGGGAGTGAAATAGGTTCTCAGAAGGACATTATATTGGATTGAGCGCAATCTGTTATTAACTAAACACCCCGTTTTTATATTTTTCAGAATGGCCAGCCAATCACCTCCTGTGAGGCCGTTGGGGACTTTATCTACCTCCCACTGAGCTTTGATTCTTTCCAAGGAGTCAGGGAGGGCTCCTATCAGTAACCCATAGCTTTTCCTGAGTGGGCTGAAGGCAGGGTTGGTGGACTGACCTACAAACAAGTCTTCTAGGGGAGAGCACAATCCTGACTGACCCTCCTGCCACCGGGTCTTTAACCTGCCAATAACTGCTTTATGGCGTAAATATAGAAAATAATGAGAGGTGTTTATTCCAAATTGTTTAATTAGGGAACCAAAGGAGGGTACCTCCCCATCACTCAGGAATTGCCCCAACAAGAAAAGCCCCCTGAGAGACCAGCTTCTTAGAATTTATTCATCCCCGCTCACCAGCCTCCCTTCTCTCGTCAACAGCACCAGCCGAGCAGTGTCCGGAGAGACCCCTCCCCCATAGCCAATCAGTTCGTGGGCCAGTTTCCAGGCCTTCCATGTGGCCCTTGAACAGGGATTTTCTATTTCCATGTAGGAAGAGAAACCCAGTCTGCCCACCAATATGTGGTGGTACAATGGGATAAAGGATGTGTTCTCCAGACTCACCCAGGCCAGTCTGCCACTGCCTACCTTCAGCAGATCCTGCACATGGGCAAGCTATGCAGCTACACAATAATGTTTTACACTGGGTAAGCTCAGAACTCCCCAGGGGCAACCATAATATTTCTTTTGTAATCCTGGGTTTCCTACTCTGCCATAAAAGTTGAGTAATAGCTCCCTCCAGGGCTTTAATGTACTTGTGCGGAACCCAAAGCAGGACTGTTTGGAAAAAGTATAAAAATTGGAGAACTACTGACATTTTAATCAAGTTCACCCTCCCTATGAGGGTCAGCGGCAGGGCTCTCCAGGAAAAACAGTCCTCCTTAACCATTTTAATAATGGTATTCATGTTAATTTTTACCAGGTTCAATAGTTTAGCCGGAATGGTAATACCTAGGTATTTTATGTGCTTAGAAGGGGCAATTATGGTGTTTGCAATTGAGATTGACTCCTTGCCTTCTCCCACAGGCAACCACTCACATTTCCCTCAATTGATTTTATGGCCTGAGAGAGGGCCATATATCTCAAAGAGCTGTGACAAGTGGGGGAATGAGTCTCTGGGGGAGTGAAGAAACAGCAGGATGTCATCTGCAAAAAGGTATATTAAGTGGTCTTTCCCCTTCCGCCTGAATCCCTTGATGTTCCAGTGTGATCCGATGGCCTGAGTCAGGGCCTCAATAGTTAAGACATACAATGGGGAAGAAGAGGGGGCAGCCCTGCCTAGTCCCCCTGGACAGGGGGAAGGGGACAAAATGGTACTGTTGGTGAGGATTTGGACTTTGGGAGACTTGTACAGGGTGGTGATCCATTTCAGCATCTGGTGTCCCATACCGTATTCTTCTGAAGACTGCTAGCATAAAGGGCCATTCAACCCTGTCGAATGCCTTTTCAGCATCTAAGGCAAGCAGCCCCCCCCCCTCTTTCCCCCTCGACCACTTATGCACGACATCAAAGGTTCTTCTAATATTGTGCTTGGCTTGTCTCCCCTTTACAAAACCACCTTGGTCTGGGTAAATCAGTTGGGGAAGAAGCCCGTCCAATCTAGAAGCCAAGAATTTAACAATGATCTTGTAGTCTGAATTTAGAAGGGAAATGTAGGAGGTACATTTAAGGGGATCTTTACCAGGTTGTGGAAAGACAGTTATGGTGGCCAGATATTGGGAGGGGGGGCAGGACACTAGAATCCAGGCCTCAGTCACCACTCGGAACATCAACGGGCCCACCATGTCCCAGATTGATTTATACAGCTCTGCTGTGATCCCATCCGGGCCTGAGGCCTTACCCTTCTTAGCCCCCCAGACCGCTCTCTTCAGCTCCTCCATGGTCACCAGAGCATCTAAAATTTCCCTTTCCTGTTCTCCCAGGGAAGGCAAATCAATTGTTCCCAAAAAAGTTTCTGAGGTAGCTGCTGCAGGGTATTCAGAAGTATACAGGTTGCAGTAGCAGGACTTAAAGGAGTCATTAATTTTGTTTTGGTCATAGGTGGTTCCTCCTCCTCCTCCTGGTTCCTCGATACCTATTATGGTGCACTCTGACTCTTTTTTTTTTTTTTCACCATTTCCCCCAGCCACTTGCCCGACCTGTCCCCTTCAAAGAAAGTGTTGGATTTTGTTATAAGTAGGGCCCTTTCTATTTTCCCAACTGAGAGCTGGTTAAGCTTGCCCTTCGACTTTTTAAGCTCAGTTATTTTCCCCGGGGGCAGGGCACACATGGCATCCCTCTCTAGCTGTATGATTTTTTTTTCCAGCTGGGCCTCCTGCCCGAGATTCGTTTTTCTTTTAAAGGAGGAGTATGAAATAGCCTCCCCTCTAATAAAGGCTTTTAGGGTGTCCCACACAATGTTACTACTGGTAGCTTCTGGGGGGTTCAGTGCTATGAATTCCTCAAGGTACTCATAAAGCTGTTGGATAAACTGCTGATCTAGGATTAACGAGGGGTCCATCCACCATTGTGGTGGTGCTGGGGCCTTCACGCCTTTGGTGACAACTACCTTGAGGGGAGCATGGTCGGAAATGAACTGTGGGCCATACTCGGCGTCCACTTGGTCACCCAGCATAGGGGAGGGCAAAAATCTATAATCCAATCTGGTATAGAGGGTATAGGCAAGAGAATAGAAGGAGTACTCCATAGAGGTTGGGTGACAGAATTTCCACGCTTCCGTTAAGGCCCTGCCTTCTGCTGAACAGTGCAGAACAGAGACACTGCGTGGAATAGGGCCACGTCTGGGCCCAGAGCGGTCCAGTTTAGGGTCCCAGTAAGTGTTCATGTCACCCCCCAACATCAGGTTGTCAGGGTAGGGGGCAAGGGTGGTCGTCAAGTGAGTAAAAAAAAAATTAAAAAATCAGGGGGTCGAAATTAGAGCCATAGACAGACACCAGGGTTAACTTCCATTCTCCAACGTCCACCTCGGCAATAACGTAGCGCCCCTGAGAGTCTGCCACAGTGGATAGAATTTTATGTGGGAGGTTTGGTCTGATCCAAATGGCCACTCCTTGAGCTTTGGACGTGAAGGTAGCAGATACAAGTGAGCCCGCCCAGGATTGGCCCAAACAGGCTGCCTCCTCTCTCGTGGAGTGGGTTTCCTGCAGGAAGACTCCGTCCCCCTTCATTTTTTTTTTTGACTTGAGACCATATGCGTTTCCTTTTGACTACAGTATGTAGACCATTGACTTCCATGAAATACACGTAAGATTATCCATTACTGTACCAGCAGCCAAATGCTCTCTGTCTATATGACCCCATACTCATTATGAGGTAGTAACAAGCTCCGCTAAAGTTTTGTAAACATTTTCCATTAACAATAAACCCCCTGATGAACCCAGAATCCATCCCCCCCCCCAATTGTAAACATTGGGAGATAAAAGAACACCCCCCATAAACATACCCAATGACAACAGACTTCCCCAACCCACTGTGTCCCTCTGCAGTAATAATACCAACAGTAAACTCAACACCACAGCAACACATATCCCCCTCCCCTCCCCAACAACAGAATATTTAAGTTTCCCAATCCTCTACTAATTGTGGGATTAGCACTCATCCCGTGTAACAATGCTAACTTTAACATTAATGTAACATAAAAATAGTTGAACTGCCCCCCCCCCCCAAAGTAGCGGTATTTGAGTAGGGGGGGGCAGGAGAGAAGAGGGCCCAAAAGGACTCCCCTCTCTTCCAAAAATAGGTGCCATCTCCGCTGGTCTGGGTAGCATCCCCCCGGGGGGTGGCAGGGTCTTGCTGAATGATTGAGACAAGGCCCCACCCTCACAAAAATGGATGGAACTGCTTTACTTCCTATAGCTCACACATCCTAGCTTTCTAAAATAAGGAGGAACCCCGGTGGGACAGCACCACCACCGGCCACAGCACCTCCATCTGGTAAGCGTACATCGGTGCAGTCTCCCCCCCTTACCAAGTTTGTTTGATTAAAAGTTTTCCTTTAAAGGCATCCCAGAACAGTATTCAGTTTTAACAGTGGCTGGGCTGGAAACTATAAACCAAAAGAAAGACACTATCAGGGTCTCGCAGAATGGACTGCACGGTCTCGGAAAACATGGGGGAGAGACCCCTTGTGCACAGAGACCAGAGTGAAAATAAGCTTAGAATTTAGGAACTGTTTGTGGGAGTTCCATCTGGTAGAAATAACCAGCAGTCTAGCAGCAGTGTGTCCAAGTAGCCGCTGTTTCTTGGCCCCTGTCCATTTCTCAGCCAGCGGATGAAAATAGGCTATGTGCGAGGCTAGGTGCGAGCTTGGGCCCGCCATTTAGCTGATCAGTAGGTCTGCCCCGGGCTCTCCACTCCAACTCCCGGGCAAATTCCAAGGCAGCATCAGGGCTGGTGAAGGTCTTCTGGTTAGCACCCACTGGGCGAATTATCAGCCGAGCTGGGTAAGCCAGTGTGAAAGGACAGTTAATGGAATGAAAAAGCTTTTTGGTTTTTGCAAATGCTTACCTTTGAAACTGAAGCTGGAGGGAGTAGTCTGGGAAAATGCTTACTCGGCCCTTTTGGACCATAATCGCTCCCTTCTTGCATGCTGCTTCTAGGACAAGTTGCCTGTCTTGATACCAGAGAAATCTGGTTATAATGTGCCTCGGTTTTTTGGTCCAGGGATGGTTTGGGGCCAGGGGACCGGTGAGCTCGCTGGATCTCCAGAGTGACCGTTGGAGGCAAGTCAAGGGTTGCTCTCAGGCAGGTGCGAATAAAGTCTGGACAGTCCCTTCCCCTCTAAGCCCTCGGGCCTGCCTATGATCCAGATGTTGCATCTACGTGCACGATTTTCGTGGTCGTCTATGCTTTGCTTGAGAGGATCCATCTCCCGGAAGGCCCTAGCAAGATCATCGTTCCAGCACCTCAGTCTGTCTTCCTGGTCCCCTACCCTCGCCTCCACCTCTCCCAGCCGAGTTTCGTGGGAATCCACAGTCTCCGTCACTGAATTGACTGCTTGCTGTAAATGCTGAATCTGTGCAGTGACGTTTTTGAATCCTGCCTCCATCTGAGTGCCAAGGTCGTATTTTAAATCTTTAATTAAACGTTTGAGGTTGAGATACCCCTCTACCATGCTCAAGCTGCTGCCGGAAGGCAAGGTTGATGTATGCTTAAAGGAGGTAGGGTTCTGTAGATCCCACATAGCAGGACTATGTGGCTAAGAACTAGGTCAAGGGTCCAGTTTCGGCAGGCCTCCCACTTCGTCTTTTGCCCATGCGGTTTTGTACGGACGCTTTGCTTGTTTCTTTCTTAATTTCGGGTTAGCCGGCATTGGTACAGGCAGGGCTTCCAATATATTTGAAAGAAAAGGAAGTTAATACGGCGACGGAGGGCAATTACACGGGATGATGAACGGAGCTCTTCACTTAGGCACCCATCTCGCTCCTCCGCTAAGCCCCGCCCCTCATTTTAGACGTGATATTATACAGGAAAAAGTAATATATAGTGTAACAAAACATATAAAACATTAAATATTTCTCTGTGACATAAAATTCCATTTTTTAATGAATTTATAACTGGGAACTGCAGTCTGCACTAAACCCAGTATTAGTAAACCGTAAGAAAAATGGAAACAGAAAAAAGAAAGAAAAAAGATGAACAGAGAGCCTCTTTGGCCAAACAGGGTAACAGTTTCAAGGCAATGCTTGTACACTGAAGAACCTCCTTGCAAATAAGCCAATATCTGGGGTTTTACAATGTTATGGTTCTGGACTCGTTAGATGGCACATCTAAAAGAAGAAAGGAGGAGAAAAGTAATGTTAAATAAACTTAGGACTGTTATGCAAAGACACCCAGTCTTTGTGGAAAATCATATAAGGCTCCTTATACAAGGGCCTGAAGCTCAGTAATCCTTTAAGCAGAAGTAATGGCAACTAAAAATAATGCTCTCCATGACAGAAAGTACAGCTTGCAAGATGTGGCCGGTTCAAAGGGAGGCAGTGTAAGCTTTTCCAACACAAAACTGAGGTCCCAAGCTGGGACAGGATCACCAGTTGGGAGCTTTAAATGCAGACTGCCCCGCAAGAATGTGCAAGACACATCAAGTTGAGCCACTGTGCAACCTTCTACTATTAAACGGTATGCAGAGATGACAGAAAGACGTACCTTAATCGAGGAGTACCATAAACCCGAGTCTGAAAGGGACAGAAGGCACTCAAGCCCCCGATACTCTGGACAAGTGAAGAGATCCAAATGGTGCAATGCAGCCTAAAGAGCAAAGCGCTTCCATTTCACAGAGTACAAAGCGTTTCCATTTCATGGAGTAAGTGGCCCTGGTGGAAGGCTTCCTGGCCCCAGTAGGACATCCGCCACCCTGTGAGACACCCCAAATCTGGTGATATCTATGGCCTCAGGAGCCATGCATGGAGATTGGGGGATCTGAGGTCTGGATGGATCAGAGTGCCTGCTCCTGGGAGAGAAAACCTATGCATAGGAGCAGGATACTTAAAGTTCCACCACCAGCTGATAAAGCAAGGAGAACCAAATCTGATGAGGCTAGAAGGGGGGCGATCAAGATCATAGTTGCCCCTTCCAGCTGCAGCTGATAGGACCCTCTGAAGGAGCAGGAAGGGAGGGAAGGCATAGAAGAACCTCCCTTTCCAAGACCAGAACAGTGCATCTCACCAGAACACTCCATGCCCTGGATCTAGCGAGCAGAAAAAATGGAAATTACGTACCTACCGTAATTTTGATCTTTCTGTGTATCTTCACCATTCATCACCTTTGGGGTACTTGGCCAGAGGTCATGACCCCGCGGGAACTTTTTGGGGGATGGGCTGAGCCGACACACCATCTCAAGGCCACTTGAGGCAGACGACTACAGGGCACTTGCAGGCTGGCCATTAGGTGTTGTTTCGATCTGGCCCCTCCCGCCAGTTCTGAGTCGCCAGAGAGGTTATAAAAGGGTTGGAAGGGTGGGACGAGGAAGTCCAAGGGACAGACAAAGGAAAAGATATAAAAACTAAAAGGAGAAATAAACAACAGAGGACAGAAAAAGTTCAAAGACTAAGAGGGATTGGGTAGGGGCCCCAATCTCTGGAAGTAGAAAAGGAGGAAGGAGGGAGGGAGGGTTAAGGATTTTTAAAAGTAAGGATAAGAGTGAGGGGAGGAAGACAGGAGAAACATACCCTGCAAACTTTACCTGTTTCCAGTTTGTATAGGAACTGCGAAGGAGTAGCCAAGAGGCTAACTGCCAGAACTGAAGGCACAGAATCACTGGCAAAAACTCCTACAAAGCAGAATCGGCTATTCTGGAAGAAAGGACAGGATACTGGGATATCTACCCCCAAAAAAGGAGATTTGGTGCAAGAAACCTAGTTTCTTAAATTAACTGAGGTTATGTCCACAGGACAAGGAAATCAAAGGACTGACGGGGAAAAGGAAAGAAAATAGGGCAACTGCCAATCCTGACCCCACAGGGGTGGAGCCGAAACACTGAAGAAGGAGTGCTCCCAATCCTGACCACTCTTCCCCTAAAGAAAATTACCCCCCCATGTGCCCCAGTTTACCCCACACCTGACTAACAGAAAGGAGGGGGGGGTGATAGAGGGGGCACAGAGAGGGAGGGGGACCCAGAGACTGAGGGTGGGATTGTGATGAATGGTGAAGATACACAGGAAGATCAGAATTACGGTAGGTACGTAATTTCCATATCTTATCTGTGTCAGTCTTCACCATTCATCACCTATGGGTGAGTGCCGAGCCCCCCTGAAGGGGGCTTATAACACTAAGAGGCTGAGTCCCTTAGCTCTCAGTGGGTGACACAGTAAGAGGGAGAACTTTCACAGGTCTGGAGAGGCCTAAGAGTGGGAAGAGTGAGACGGGGACGGCTGGAGGGGGTAGGACATTGCCCCAACAGACATCGCCTCACTCTACGGGAGAAGAGATAGGTTCTCTGGTGAGCGGAGTTAATCACCCTACGCCTGGTCAAGGGTGACAACTGGGAAAGAAGCAGCCATGCTGTCCGCCTAATGCAGATTACTGTCCCTATGACCCTGGCAGCTACCTCCTTGGCATCATACGACGCCCTTGCTTGGTGCCTTGCTAGCTCCAGGCCATATGCAGAGAATTCAATGGCTTATCTGGTTTGCTCCATGTCAGGTATGGAGGCTAGGAGCTGACCCAGCCTGGACCACAGGAACCTGTCACAGGTTGCATAGTGGGCCTGATGTGCTGCAATAGAAAGCAGCAACCGTGCAGAGTAGAACGTCCTCCTCCCCCAGAAGTTAAAATCCGAGGAGTCCTGATCTGGGGCCAGTCATGGTAAGAGGCGTGAGGACCATCAGGAGTGTCCAGTTACGTCAATTCTGACTGAGGATGAGGCATGGAACCTGGAGACTCCGGGGGCACATGTCACCGCTGGCAGAGAGTACATGGGGCAAGGACTCCGGAAAAGGGTCTCTGCCAGGAACGCAACCATGCCTCCCGAAAGGGAGCAGGCCAGGGGGGGCACCACGAGGGTGTTCTCACTGAAATCGCCTAGAATGGCGTGTGCCGAGTGCTCTGGATTGTGTTGAGTGGGAGGGGTGACATGCAGGTCCTCTAACATCCTCATGAGGAATGGCTGATACTCAGCGAGATCAGCAGCTGGAGAGATGTGGACAGATGGCTCCTCTCCCCCATAAGAGGGGGATGATGAGTCAGAAGACCTTGAAGGTTCAGAAGCTGGATGCTCAAGTGGAGGTTGAAAAACCTGTCTGTCCATAGCCCCAACGTAAGAGGGAAACTGAGCAGCCTGAGCTCTGAACTGCTCCCAGGAGAGAGGCCCGCTAGGACCAAGAATGCCTGGGAGCACAGGAGAATGTGGCAGAGGAATGGGGGCACAGCCGACAATGGGAATCGGCTGACCTCCGCCTGGGCTAGGGAGTATACCAGGAGCCCTAGAGAAGGAAGGAGCTCCAGAAATCTCCACAGCCGACAGCTGATCAACCAAACTGGAACTGCCTAGGCTGCGCCCTGAAGAATCCCCCCTGTGGGGCGACTGGGGCCATGTAGGTACAGAAGGACGGTCCCCTACCTCCAAAGAAGGAGGCCCTCTTGAGGAAACTGAAAGGGAAGGGCGGAGATCCGCTCTACAGCTTCTCCCAGAGCCCGGGTGGGTTCTGGAAAAAGACCGCTGCACAGACCCCATGCCCCTCAACCCCTTGGAATCTGAGAGTGACATCCTCCTTGAGAGAGCCAGCCTAGGCAGCTGGCAGCTCTGGTTGGCCCCCAAAGGAGCTATCCAGGGAGCAGCATCCTCCCCTCTCATGGGTGCTCTGATCGGCCCAAAAGTTGGGCGATCCAGGCACACCACCTGAGTGGGTACCACCACTGAGGGGTCAGAGAAACCCTCCGAGGCCAGGCTGCAGGGCAATGGTGGCCTGCACCACTGCCTGCTGGTCAGAACCCCTGACCCTGGCCCCAGCAGTCACTGTCCGCTCCTCAGAGGGGGGCTGACTCCAGCCTGTCGAGGACACTACCAGGGTGTCCACACTAGCAGCCAACTTCAAGGAGCCAGACTGCCTGTCTGACTCAGAGTCCGACTCCTCCTCTGAAGAGGTGGAGATCGAAGTGCTGTGCCAAACAGTGCGTGGACACCCACTGCCATCCCCACCGAACAAGGCACCAGAACCAGAGACTGCACCAGAGTCGGTGCCAGTGCCCCCCTCCACACCGCAAACTGTGCCAGAAGATGACACGGCTCCAACAAGGGCAGCAGCCTCAGAGCCGGAGCCTGTCATGGCGCCTTCCCGACCCATGGCACCATGCCCATGCTCGGAGCCACGAACGGCTCCAGAACTGGACACAGTGCCGTGCTCAACCACGGTGCGTGAACGGCACCAGGGCAAGAAACAGTCAGGGACGGCGCCGTAGAGCCTCCCATGGCACCAACAGCACCATTGGCGCCACGAATGGAGCCGACAGCAGCAACGACACAGATAAGATCGGCAGTTTTACGTTGTGTGGGGACACAAAAAGGTCTAACTCGGGACCACCCCATCTGTGAAACAGATCTTCGACAACTGAACGCAGAAGTTCCCACTCATGGGCTTTGGACCGAGACCGGCTTAGACCATCCACCAGTATATTCTGGTTGCCGGGAGCATGGATGGTCGAAGAGCTCCAGTCCATGTCCTATGGCCCAGTACCAAACTCTCATTACTGCACAGGGGTAGCAAGTCCCCTCTTGCTTTTTTATGTAATAAACAATGCACATGTTGTCTGTCTGAATCAAGAGCAGACCTGGGGAAAGAGGAGTCTGGAAGGCCTGGAAGGCATAAAGGACTAGTCGCATCTCCAGGGCATCGATATGCAGTTCCCTCTCCACCTCGGTCCACTTCCCTTTAGTTTGGTGGACTACCAGGAGAGTACCTCAGTCGAGATTCGAGGTATCCATGGTAAGAATCTGCTGAGGGGGAGGAATGTAGAAGGAAACCCCCTGAAGGAGGCTATTGGGTTCCAACCACCATAACAGTACCCGCTTGACCGGATCAGAGACCATAACCAGTTGCTCCATGGTGTCCATGCATTGGTCCCAAGGGACCCGCAGCACCCACTGAAGGACTCTCATGTGCAGCCTGGCACAGGGAACCGTGGCAATGCCTGTGTCCATGAGGCCCAGTAGGTACAGAAAAGCCCTTGTGGGGACGTGACAGCTGGAGTAAAGGTGGCAGACCTGGTCCATCAGATGCTCTGCTCTGCTCTGTCTCGAGGGCAAGAAGGCCATCCCCTGAGCCATGTCCAGCACTGCTCCTATGTACTGGAGATGCTGGCAGGGGTTCAGGAAGGATTTTTGTATGTTTACAGTGATGCCCAAAGCCTGGAACAGACTGCAGGTGTGAGCCAGGGTTTGAAGAAGGCAGTCCCCTGGACAATGCAGCCAGAAGTCAATTGTCCAGGTATGGGAAAACTGAAACTCCTGCCACTTCAAGACAGCTGCCACCACTGCCAGGCATTTGGTGAAGACCCTGGGGGCCAAGGACAAACCAAAAGGAAGAGCACTGAACTGGTAGTGCACACCCTGAAAATGGAAGCGGAGGAAGCGCTGGTGGGAGGCAAAAACCTCGATATGCAGGTGGGCATCCTGTGTATGAAGCGAGCAGAGACAGTCCCCCTTATGCAGCAGGGACAGCAAACCCTGAAGGGTAACCATCCTGAATTGTTTTGTACTCTATTAACGGGTTCAGCTGGCTTAAGTCCAGGATGCGACAATGGTCTCCCGTGCATCTGAGAACCAAGGAACAAGTGGGAGTAAAATCCCCTGCCCTGCTGCAATGATGGGACTAGCTTTATGGTCTTTTTCTGAAGTAGGGCTTGAATTTCCTCCCAGATCAGGGGAACATGGGCGGGAGGGTATGAGGACTGTTCCGGAGGATTCTCTGGAGGCCACTCCACTAATTCTAATGTCTGACCATGCTCGATGAGCTGCAGCACCCAGTCATCTGTTGTTATCTCCCTCCACCTGTCCAGGTGAAGGGAGAAGAGACCCCCTATAACCCGCTTCCTGATCTATGACTGGTGAGGGGGTCAGGCAAGGAGGTAGGAGCAGCTGCTGACTGGTCTGCAGCTGCACCTCTGGTGCTACAGCTGGAGGTGGGAGAAGTGGTGGGAAGAGCTGCCGCAACCTTGCACTTGCCCTGGGCTTTGGGAGGGTTATGTGCCTGCCTGCGGGAGGAGCAATGAAAAGGAGCTTGTTGCCCTGACTTTGGCTGGAGGTTGGAAATGATATCCTGAACATCTCCCCCGAAAAGTCGGAAACCTCTGAAAGGGGCATCCATTATATTAGGCTGGACATCCTGGGCAAAGCCCAAGACCCTTAGCCAAGAGTGGTGTCTCATACAAATGCCTATGGTTGGTGCTCGGCCGGAGTCATGTACAGCATCGTAGGAAGCCCCGTAGAATGTGGTACCAATGTCTGAGCCCATCTGGAGGGCCTACTGTTTAGAAGGATCATCCTGCATGGCTAGGACTGCCTTTCTGACCTGGTCCCAGAGGAGATTCTGATACTGCACCATGTGAGCCAAATAATTCTGTGTCCAAATGGCCAGAGTAGCAGAGGCGAAAGCATGCGCATCCATCTGATCCCGCTACCGAGATTCCCTGTCAGGTGGGAGGGAGCTGAGGTGTTAAAGCTGCTTTGTGTGGTTGTGCACTGCATTTATGATGACCAAATCTGCCTTGACATGTTCTCCAAAACATGGTTTGCCAGCTGGCGTGTGGTAAAGCCTGTCAGCCTTCTTGGAAAACAGCAGAACTGCATGAGGGCAGTTCCAAGCAACCCTGGTAACACCCTCACAGAATTCAATTAATGGAGGGACCACCAAAGGAGGGGCTTCAGGCTGGCATAGGTAAAGTACCAACTGACATCGTTGAGGGTCTTGCTCTTCTGTCTCCTACCTCATAGTGGCTTGAATGTGCCTCATGATGGCCATGAAGGTGGGATCGTCCAGGAAGGGGGGAATTTAGGGACATTACTTGGAGGCCCCTCCCCATTGGAGGAGTCCTCCCCTAGAGAGGAAGACTCATGCTTTCACTCTCATCGATGTCATCTGCACTGTCATTCCCACTAACATCGAACTGACGGTCCATGTCTGGCCTATCTCTGGGATGGTGAGGAACGCTGGGACCCAGCCCTACCAGGGCTGGGGAAAGGGGCCCCAAAGAAGGTCCTTGAAGGATGGCCAGGGCTGGGGCTGGGGCAGGGGCTTGCGTTTGCACAAGAGAACACAAGGTTGAGAGCAGACGTTGGCAAAGGGGACAGGCGCCAGTCCCACTGGCACTGAGTAACTGTAGACTGACGCTGATCCCAAGGGCGCCATATGGGTAACCTGGCAGTGTCCAGGCACCTGATAGACAGGTGCTGTACTACGGCGCCGAGGGTACTCCGGGCTGAGGCCCCTATAGGCACAGGCTGCAGCAGGACCGCACCGGACCACTGATGCAGGCTGTGGCAGGGGGGCTGGAAGGCTGGGTGTAGGGCTGGCAGGTGGAACAGGAAGGCCGTCGAGGGTCCCGTAGGCTGCGTAAAAGGGAGAGCAGGCACAGGCAGAGGTGATGCCAGAGGGGAATCCATGGGTGCTGGCTGTGGAGAAATGGGCGCCGGAGTGGAACGAAACCCCCCAGGCGAAGGCTGAGGAAAAACTGGGCTTGAAGAGATGCTGGTGTTCTGCAGCATCTGCCCCAAGAGGGAGGGGCACAGTTGGTGGCAGTCCCAGAGGAAGAGCCCAGCGCTGGTGTTGGGAAGGGGCACCGTAAAGAGCCTAGCATCCGCCGCACCCACGCAGGCTAAACATACTCCACCCAAGTTGCATGACTATGTGCCTGCTATGACTAAGGTACCCTGACCTGAGAAGGCACTGCCCAAGAGAGTAACCCCGGTGGGCAGCTGGACCACCAGTAGCCCTGTGGACGTTAGAGTGCGTTAGGCCAAACGGGTCGACCCCCGAGGGAGGAAGACCATTTTGCGTCGAGATGACTTCTTTTGAGGGGACCATGAGCGGAAGGCAGACTGGGGTTAGTCCTTATCTTTATTCCTGTGCTTGTGTTTCCCACTGGCCTTGTCCCAGACTTTTGAGGATGAAGACCCTGAGGACTGGGCCAAGGAAACATAGGAGCTCCTGGACTGTAGCTCCTGTTCCATTGAGGTGACCTTCTGCTTAGGGAGGTGACTCACCAAGATCTTCTGGTGATGTCTCCTGGTGACCGTGTTGAATCCCTGGCAGACCTCACAGGCTTGGACATCATTGTCTGGTCCTAGGCACAAGACACAGGCAGAATGGCTGTCCTTGTCCGGGATCTGTTTGCCACAGGCACACTTCATGGAATGGTCTGAAGATGAAGGTTTATAAGACATCAACCGACTGCTGAGAACACCAAAAATTCAGTGATAAAACTGTTTTAGAATCAAAAAATAATAAAGCGCAGTAAACGCAGGAAATGGCAGTCAAATGTAGCTGTGACAGTTTCAGTGATCCAACATGCATTGGTCGAAGGCAGGTAAAGAACAGAGGAGGGTATGGGGTCCCCCGCCTTTATAGAATTGGTTTACGTCAGTGGCTGATGGAGACGAACAGCCCCTCTGGTAGGCTGCCAGCTAGAAAGTTTCTATATGGTCCTACTGCCTGGTGGCCATTGTCCTACTGGTGATGGCCTGCTGCAAGAGATACCCTCAAAGTAAGATATGTGATATACTGTGTAAGTGAATGACTGCTCGACGATTTTCATGATTGGTTGTTGAACTTTTATTTAATGCAGTCTATTGCAACTTTCAGCCTGCCTGCCTCAGTTTGAGCCCTGCTGATGGCACAGCCAAGAGACAGAGAAGGACAGAGAAACATACAGAGTACTGGAGAGCACTAGGAGCTTAGTAGGTAGGACTCAGCAATGTATGTTAAAAGGGGAGGAAAAATTGCTGGGTCAGTGAATGAAGTCCGATACAAGGGAGCAGGAACCCATGTCATTTGTCAGTTCCAATGTCAGCACTCTGCCATCATCTCAAGCATTCATCCTTCACAGTCTTGGGAGGCAATCATCTGGTTTTGTAGTACGAGGGTTCTGGTCAGCGTAGAGCTCAGACAGGCAGCAGCCCTGTGACTAGGGCATATTTAAAACAAAAATACAACAAAAAAAAAAAGTGCAGTTAATACTATAAAGCTTTGCAGATAGCTGGTTAAACACAGGAGTGTCCAGATACCAGTGCTGTTTAAGTCAGTAATTTAAAGAGCAATAGCAGTCTCAGGGGTGTTTTGTTTTGCCCATTTTGTGCAGGCTAAGAGTTTGCTGGCAGCCAGTCAATAAAACCAATGCAATATAGTGAAAAAAGTTGACTTACCTGTGTACTTCTGTGAGTTAGTGAGCTTGGCCAATCTGCAAAACATAACCTTTTGTGTTTCTGTGACCGACTGTGGTGTGCGTGTGAGAGAGCTGTGAGGTGGGGAAGGCATGATGGCAGGCATTTAGAGACTTGTTACATGTTTTTTGAACCCCATACCACTATAATTGGAAACGGCTCATTAATTCTATATGAAATTTGTTCAAATTCCAGATCCCACAATTGTTTGTTTTTTTTTTAAGACAGGGCAGCATTTGCACACGAATCTATGGCAATAGCTGATCAGGCTACAGTATTTGGAGTCAGCCAGCCGGTGCAGCAGAAGCACCCATGACACCTGTGACCCGGGTTTGGGATTGACCCAGAGTCATCAGAAAGCTGGCTGAGTAGAGGAGGATTGAGCATCCCACAGTACACTCTCCTTCTCGGGGGCGGGGGGTTTCCTTTGCCATACAACCACCACCTGGAAGACCATGAGTGGCAGTGCATGCTGGACCTCACTTGGTGTTAGGAGGGACCTGACTGGCTGGCCAGATGCTGCAGCACCACATGCACGTGTCAGCCTCTGCCTGTATCCCTGGTAGGAGGGGGGGAAGGGAGAAAACTGCAAAGACCTGCAGCCATCATAGAATGACGGCGCCCGTGCGGTTTGCAAACCCCACTCCTGCCAATCCAGGCTCACTCCAGCGCACAACCTGCCTGCTTTCAAGGGAACTAAACCAGCCCGAGGACCTCCATCACAGGGAACGATAATTAAGTGCAGTGAGAAGGCAGGATAACTGGGTTGAATCCACACAGTGGGCCCTGATGCAGGCTGGGGAACAAGGAGGATAAACAGACAGTTGGAAAAAAAAATATCACATTTTAATACCAATACTTTCTTGGACATTTCACAGTGTAGATCATGCAGCACCCAAGGCAGCATGGGTTCACAGCGGGAAGGTCATGTCAGACGAATCTAATAGATTTCTTTGACTGGGTGACCAAAGTAGTAGACCAGGGAGGGGCTGTGGACATGGCCTACCTAGACTTTAGCAAGGCATTTGACACAGTCCCACACAAAAGATTAATAGTCAAATTAACCAGCCTGGGAGTGGGACCCAGGGTGGTAGCCTGGAATAAAACATTGGCTGGACAACAGGACACAGAAGGTAATTGTAAATGGAGTCCACTCTGAAGAAAGGGGGTTACTAGTGGGGTACCGTAGGGTTCAGACAGTCCAGTCCTTTTAATGTCTTCATCAGTGACATTGCAGAGGGACTGAAGAAAAAGTATGCCTTTTGCAGATGACACAAAGATCTGCAACAGGGTTGATACACAAGGAGGCGTGGAAAGGATGAGAAGGGACTTGGCAAGGTTGGAGGAATGGTCAGAAGTATGGCAGCTAGGATTCAATGCAAAGAAGTGCAATAATGCACCTGGGAAACAAGAACCCAGGGAAGAATACACAATGGGTGGGAGGTCGTAACAACAAGAAAAAGGAAAGGGACCTGGGGGTAATCATATCAGATGACCTAAGGTTAGCAAGCAATGTGAGAAAGGCAGTAGAGAGGGCTGGGGTACACTGGGATGTATAGGGAGAGGCATCATCAGCAGAAAACAGGAAGTTGTTATCCCTCTGTACAGACAGTTGGTGAGACCCCATCTGAGTACTGTGTCCAGTTCTGAGACCCCATCTCTGCAAGGACATAGACAGGATAGAGGCAGTCCAGAGGAGGGCAACTAAAATGGTGCAGGGTCTGCAAGAGAAGCCGTATGAGGAGAGACCTAAAGAAGCTTAATATGTATACCCATGAGGAAAGAAGGAGAGGGGACATGATAGAAACTTTAAGTACCTCAGTGGAATCAAAAAGTCCAAGGGGTAGTAACTTTCAGAAAAAGAGACTTGCAAGAACAAGGGGACACAATTTAAAGATAGAAGGAGGGCGTGTTCAGGGGCAATGTGAGGAAGTATTATTTCACAGAGAGGGTAGTGGATGCATGGAACAGCCTTCCTGAGGAGGTTGTGGGGTCTAAAACTGTGGGAGAATTCAAGAATGCATGGGACAGACATAAGACAATTCTTGTGGGGGACAGGAAGAAATAGGCTGTTGGTTAACTAGGATCTGCGGCCTATCCTGTAGGTAGGGAAATGGGCAGACTAGATGGGCCTAGCGGTCCTTATCTGCCGTCAAAGTCTATGTTTCTATGTTTTGTTGGCCAGACTCAAGGAGCTTGGAGGGCTCTCTGGGACTGTTTTGCAGTGGTTCAAGTTATTTCTAGCAGAAGAGAGCAGTCAGAAGTGCTTGGCTCTTGTCGGTGAAGGCTTGCTGCTCTGGACTGCAGAGTCCCTTTAGAGTTCTCTGCTTCAACCTGTGTTATAGGCATTCTTGATGAGAGACTGGCAATAGATTCTCAAGTGTTTGCAGTAGTTGGCTGCTCATATCACCTACGAAATACTTCCAAAGCTGCACCCCTGTCTAGATCCTACTGACCTGCACTCACCAGTAAATGTTTTCTTCTCATCCAGGCAGAACTGATGTGATGTGCCCTACAAGGTTTCCCCTTGTGAACAAACTCAATGACTGCAGCTAGTACAGAAAGTGGCAGGAAGGCTGCTGAGCTCTGCATGGAGGTCAAAACATTTTACTTAAGTCACCAAGCTCGGGCCGGCCTGGTGGCGCTGAGGGTTGAGGCGCTGGATGCCACACCGGGCTCATTCCAAAACCCGGGTCGCCAGGGGTCGGCAGGGGGGAGAAAGGATCAAGCGTCCAGAGGACTGCCTCTCTCTCCAGGGATCCAGGGGTGAACGGCACAGCAGAGGCCCCCGGCGGAAGCCACAGGCACTGCAGCACACAAGAGCTCTCAAACAGGGTAGATGCTGGGCGGCTGTCTTCCGGACATGGGTGGGAGCACTCATGTCGCGGGCTGTACAGCACTGCACGTCCCACATATGGGCATAACTAAGAAACCCCCCGCCTCGTGGCTAGGCGACGGCACCTCCACTCTCCTGATCACACTCCACCGCCGGTTTCACTCCTCTCCAGGGCCAAGCCCAGCCCGGCCCGAATGCCAGATAGAGCGCTCTGGGCTGATAGGGTGGCCCTACCTCGGGGGGGGGGGCTCAGAGCCGGGGTTGGGGAGAGCCGGGCTGGTGCCAGAAACTAGGAGGCCTCTCAGGCATGGAGGTAGAGTTGGGGGCATTGGAGGATGCATGAGAGAGTTCCACAAGACGAGGTATAAACAGAGTTAAAAAAAAAAGTCACCAAGCTCTCTGCACTGGCTGCCTGTCAGCAAACAGACTATAAGGTTCTTTTATTCTTCTTTAAAACCCGAAACAGATTGGTCCCCCACTATATTTATTTGTTTTTGGTAACCGGGTGAGGTGCACTAGACATAAAAATGCCTATTTTTAGACACGACCCAGGAGGTTACAACAAGGAGAAACATGACAATGAAGGATTGGCAATACAAACTCAAGTTAAGAGTGGAAATACAATAACAGATGAAACAACAGACAACTACATCCACAAACTCCTGATTTCACATACCTCAGAAATAACTTAGTCCCAGGGACAGGGACTGCTCCTGGTTCCCCTGTCCAGCCTTAACTCTGCAAGAGACCAGATTTTTACTGTAGCAGTCTCTCCCTTAAGGAATGCACAACCAGCCGACAGCCGGCTGGCTCCCTCTGTAGCGACCTTTAAGAGGAAAGTCATGCACTATTCAATAGTATTCAATACACAAAACCAGGTACACAGAAGAGGAAAAGGCAACAAATTCTGGTACTACTTCGCAGTGGTGGATACAGAAGTGACCCACGGTCCTAGCAGCGTACCAGCTGAGATCCCCACATTATCACATCAAACTAAGAGGAGTGCTAACTGCTTCAGGAATACACACATAAATCTGAGCTACCACAGCCTGATTACCTCCGAAGGTTGATCGCTACCACCAGCCGGAGGTGTGTGGGGTGGGGGTGTTGGTGGGTGCTGAGAAGCAAGGCTGCAGGACTGAATACACAGGTACTCTGCTCAGCGGGATAGAGAGATGTGGGAAATATACTGTTTTTCTCCACTTCCTTAATAATTACAAGGAACACAGAGGGAGGGGGCCCTAGCTATGGATGGGGAGGAGGGGTTACTCCACAAACAGAATGGATACCCCCCTTCCCCAGTGCCCTGCATGTTTTTGGTACAGACGGACGGGGGGGGGGGCAGACAGTACTCTATGATTCAATCACTGAATTGTCATACTAATGGCCCATAAGTTAAATCACGGGGTGGGGTCTCTCTCATGCAGACCCTCACAAACCAGCGCTTAGGGACCAGTCTTTGCCTACCTTGACTCAGCCCGACCGAGGGCATAGTAGGCATCTGTTGACATTTGTTTTTTCCTTTCATTTGTTGGACAGCTGTAGTTCTACCTGTGACAGGGTTGAATAAGGCACTGTCCTATTTGTTATGCAGAAAGTGTTAAATGCAAGGATCTGTTCTATCCTCTCCTTTTCTGTCTCTTGTCTGTCTGGTTGTGCAACCAAATTTTCTGGTGAGACATAGGAACTGATCACTCTGACGGTTGTACAATTCTCCACCTCTTGCTATCTCTATGCCTTCCCTTGCTATTTCTACGGGTATAAAAATATATGTGAATCTTTATGTGGAAATGTCACTGATACTGGGATCCCTTTGTTTAAATCTGTATATAGTTATACTGTGAAAATGCTTGCAAAAACTGGAATTCAAGGGCTTAACCTGAGATGCTGGCTTGAAAACTATTTCCAGAGCTGTCAACAAGAGGTCAGTTCTGGGTCACAATGTTCTTTTTGCTGCACCTGCTGAAACTGACAAGAACACTGTGTGAGCTCCCTGCAAGGACTTGTTATAAAAAGAGCTGCAGTGTTTTTCAAGAGGGAGATACAGAGACGGAGAGATTGTGATTGGAAATTGAGAAGAAACATTCAGAAGGAGGATTTTGTTTTCTCTGTTTGTACTTCCTTTGTAAATAGTTATACTGTACTGAACAAGTGTTTATTTGTTATTGTGCTTTTACTACTAATAATAAAACACTCATTGTAAATTTTACAACTGCTCCTGGTCAACCTATGCTTCCTGACCTGTATCTCAACAACACTACTGTTGTGTTTAAATGTTACATATTTCTAGTTATGTGATATTTAGCTCTGTATACCACCCTACAGAGACATCATTACTGTTAAAGCACACAGTGCAATTCAGGTTCTTTTAGTCTGTTCCAAGTCCTTACGGGCCACCTACTTGGCACACAGTTTGCACTAGCCATAAGGGGAGGGTTCAAAGGCTACCAAAATGTAAATCAAAGCATCTCCTTACTGAGAAGTGGCTAACAACATTTATGGTATGGTTACATGATGCATTAAATGGGCCCAAACCAAAGAGAAAAGGCACCAAATTCTAAGGCCCTTGAAAATGATAGGCACCCACATTGCCTTTCTCCATGAAACCCACACTAAAATGGACCATGAAAATCTATGGCAACGGCAGTGGGTAGGACAGGTTTTTGTGGCAGGGGACAGCAGTAACAGAGCAGGAGAAGCCATCCTCATACACATGAACACTACATTTCACTTGTCTAAACAAACTGTTGCCCGAAGAGATGCATCATTGTCAAAGGTTTACTTGGTAGGAGGGAAATAGTACTTGCTTCAATATATGGCCCAAATAAGGAAGATACCTTATTCTTCACGACCCTCCTTGCAGAGCTAGCCAGATTTTCCCATACACCCATGATCCTAGCTGGGGACTGAAACCTAGTCCAGGATTCAGTGGTAGACCACTCTGGCTCCCCCAGCATCCTGACACCCAGCCAAAGAGCCTCCTCAGAACTACAGGACACAGTGGGACTGGTAGAACCCTTGCATGTCCTACACCCAGATATAAGAGATTATGTCTCCTGTCCATAAAACCTCCTTCAGACTAGGCTTCCACCTGCTATGTGCTGAACTATTAACAAGAGTTATCAGCTGTGAAATTCTCCCTAGAGTAGGCTCTGATCACTCTCATGTCCAGCTTAACAAACAACCAGACAACAACATGGACAGGGACAAGGTCTGGAGAGTAAATAAAACCCCCTTAAAGGACCCCTTTTATCTTAATAAAATTAAATAATGCACCACTCTCTTTTTTAAAGAAAATGCCAGCTCAGTTGCTACCCGGGCACATCTCTGGGGAGCCTTTAAGTGCACACTTAGGGGAAAGTTGGTTAGATTGGCATCAACTCAGAAAAAGAAAAGGGAGGCAGAATGTGCACGTCTACTGTAGAGTATCAGGGAGAGGGCGAGGCGAATACCCCCTTCTTCCCAGGAAGAAGAGTGGCTACAGCTCAATGCTGCCATAGCCAAGTATGGGGAGATTCTAAGGGAGCAGGCAGAGCATGCTATATTCCGGGCCAAAATGAAATACGTTGACCAGGGTGACACAGTGGGTATTCTATTGACTGAGACCAAGACAGCAAGAGACATCCAGAGTAATTAAAAGGGATTCACACAGCAGGTCAACCTAAGAACCCCCTTATCATTAAACCCAGGGATATAACCACTGCTTTTGAAGCCTACCACAGAGACTTATATGCTGCAGAACAAATGGTCTCTAGGGAGGCTGGTCAGGCATTCCTGTCTAACACTTACTGGCCAAAACTCTCCTCCTAACAGGTCATGAGTCTAGAGGGAGACATCACAGTGAACAAAATCCTAGGTGCAATTAAGAACCTAACATCAAATAATGCTCCAGGCTCGGATGGCTTTTCGCCAAACCAACATAAAGCTCTGCAGAAGGAGGTAACACTGCACCTAGTGACACTCCTTAACAAGGCCTGTACTTGGAAAGCACTTGATCCCTCACTACATACAGTGCACATTACTCTCATACCCAAGCCAAGGAGCTGCTCTGGGTCCTTCTCTAACTACAGACCCATTTCCCTACTTAACTGGACCATAAAATCTTAGCCAGTCAAGTAAGTAAAGTGTGTTCCACTCTGATAGGCACAGAACAAGTGGGGTTAATGCAGGGGAGGCTTTTCACTGTTCTCCTGGGAAAAGCTGCCCATATCCTCTCCGCATCCAGGGATCTAGTCGCCCCAGCTGTCCTCATGTCCCTGGACGCATAGAAAGCTGTCGACAGTTTCTTGGGACCTCCTACTTCACACCCTTCAGGAATTTGGGTTCCCAGATAGCTTCCTGCTCTGGATCAAACTAATAAATTCACACCAGTCAGATAAAACAGTGTGTTATGGGGTTCACTCCACATCTTTCCCTTTACAGAAAGGCACAAGACAGGGATGTCCACTCTCAACCTAGCTTTTTAATCTTTACCTTGAGCCTCTGACCAGAATACTTCTTGATGATGATCAAATTACAGGGATACAGGTGGGCTCAAAAAGGTACAGCACTTCAACCCATACAGAAGATCTCCTTCTCCATTTGGAAAATCCAGGAAAATCCATCCTCCTGGCCCTAAATATTCTGCACAAATCTGGCACACTGGCAGGCTACCAACTATATCTCTCCAAAACACAAATGGTGGCCCTAAATCACCATATCCACAAATCTGACATCATGTACTGGCAGGGCACATGGTCATTGGGGGGAGGGGGGTGTCAGAGATAAGTAGCTGGTGATCACAGTGGTAAACACTAAGGTTATACTCTCTAAAAACCTGAATGACCTCCAAGTACAACTTAAACAGGATTTGCAAGATGGATAACTCCACTCTTATCCCTTTAGGCCAGTATAAATATAATCAACATGAATGTGCTACCGCGGGTCCTATAACCTCTCAGCATGCTGGTACAGAGCATCCTCTTCCAATGGTTTAATCTCCTAAGATCTCACCTCTCAGCTTTTCTGTGGAACTATAAGGTCCTCAGAAGGGCATACAACAAGCTCACCCCAGTAAACAACAAGGAGGCCTCCGACTACCGGACCTGAAAATTTAACTAGCTTCTATAGCCAGTCAATTCCTATAGTGGAGAAGCTGGAGCCCAAACAGGGTTAACCGTCATCGAGGCATAGGTCAAGAAGCATAGGAAAACCAGAAGCAGTTTCAAAATTCACAAATAGTGTTTTATTTTTTCAATAACAGCAAAATAAAAAATAAAAATTATTCAGTATAACTATTTACAAAGGCAGTACAGAGAAAACTAAGTCCTCTTTCTGACCGTATCTCTTAATTCCAAGTTTCAGTCTCTCACTCTCCTTGTCTCGCTAGCAGAAGCATTTCTGCTCTTTTTATAAGTCTGTCTGGGAACTTATTAAGAGAGCATGCTTCTCACAGAATGTTCTTGTCAGTTTTGAAGCAGGTGCAGCAAAAAGAACATAGTGATCCAGAACTGACCTCTTGTTTACAGCTCTGAAAAGGGCTTAAAACTGCATTTCAGGTTAACTCCTTGAGTTCCAAACAGCTTTGCAATCATTTCAACTGTATAACTATATACAGTTTTAAACAAAGGGATCCCAGTTTCACATACAGTTTTACACAGAGATTCACATATAAAATACCCACAGATATGCAAGGGGGAAGAAAAGACAGAAATAGCAAGGGAAGGCAAAGAGATGGCAAGAGGTGGAGAATTGCGAAACTGTTGGAGTGATCAATTCTTAGGTCTCGCAAGAATATTTGGTTGTTCAACTAGGCAGACAAGAGACAGCAAAGGAGAGGATAGAACAGACTCTTGCATTTAAACTCTTTCTGCATAACAAATGGGGCAGGCCTTATTCAACCCTGTCACAATAACCCACCTTACCTCCCACAATGGCAAGATGCTGAACTAGACTTCTGCGCAAGAGCTGGAATCAATATCAGAGCCCTGCTCAATGTAACTTATAGCAAACTCTTGGGACAGCTCAAAGCCACCCCTTGGGCAGTTCAGTCCAAATTTGCCACCAGCTGCACAGTTTTCTTGAGACAAAACCCTTCCTTTTTTTTTTTTTTTTTTTCTCTCTCAAATCACCTCCGCGGCTGGTGGGGTGTTACCTATGGTTCCCCCCAGTCCGGCTTTTGACCTCACAGCCCCGCTCAACCCCAAGCTCTACCGCCGGTCCTGCACAGCGGTCCTTCTCTCACAGCGGGTACTCAACCACCACCGCAGAAGCCGGGGGGTCCAAATCAGGGAGCATCCAGAGTCTGAAGCCAGGCAGCTACCACACCGCCCTCATGGAGCACACGAGATGTATTTTTCATGCTTGCCCCTATGCATGCAGCCATGCAATAGCGTCAACGTGGAGAGTAGTCGATGTCAGCCCACGCCCCCGATGTGCCTCCCAGTGTCGGGTAGTACTCTGGCCTCCACCGTGAGGTCACTATTATGGTGATGCCTCTGATCCCACCCCAGGAGAGGAGAGTTGTCTCTATGGACGCTCAATCCTACTCCCTCCCTGCCGACCTCAGCACCCGGCTCATTCCCTGAACCCGGGTCTCTGGCATGGTGCAAGATGTGGGGTCCAGCGCCTCAACCCTCAGTGCCACTGGGCTGGCCAAAACCCTTGTTTGACTCACCTCAACCAATGAAAGATATCCTCAACTTTCAAACCCAGCACCGCACCCTCCCCCCAACGTTACTACTGCAGCCCAACCTAGACTCACTGGGCCATATGCTCATGGACAACACTCTCATTCACTTCGATACCTTTAAGAGGAGCAACAACCTAAGCAATTCGGCAGTCTTGCAGTTCCTCCAGTTACAACACTTGCTTTCTACTACACTGGGAGCTAAGCTCTGGATCCTACACAAAATAACAATATGGGATGAAATCCAGGGGTTGGCCAAATAACATCACGCCACATCTCTTTTTTATAAAAAGCTATGCCAGGCCACCACGCATCACTCCTCAGATCGGTGCCCCTACTGGCAGGAAGAATTGCCCAAACTGGCATTTCAACAGACAGAACCAAAATGTAGACAAACCTCCATAAATATATCACGTATGATAGGTTAAAATTAATGCAGTATAAATAGCCCACAACATGTACTACACCCCCATCTAATTCCACTGTACACAACATTTAGAATCAGACACATGCACTGGATGCCAACTACATAGCGGCACTCTTAAGCACATCCTATGGGACCACCCCAAACCCCATCACCTATAGGAGGCAATACGGGCCAAGTTGGATCCACTTCTAGAGCCGGAATCTGCATTCACTTCCCAAATATTTCTGATGGGAGTATGCCTGCACCAGCTGTTGAAGCCCAGAAGGGATCATTTAATGTTAATTGCTAACATAACAAATAAGGTTATCCTAAAACACTGGATGGACAGTGCAATCCCCCTATATAGGGAACGGTACTTGGCCATGCTAAAAGACCAAAGAATAGAAAAGATGGTGGCAAGTCTAACCAGTTGTCCCAAATCCTATCAAAAGTGTTGGGAAACCTTGCAATCTTACTACACCAGAGTGACACCAAGCATAAAGACTCCCTTTGCGGGCCTCAGTCTTCGATGACCAGGGGTGCCATACAGATACTGGGACAACACGAAGTACAGTCTAGGCTAAATCGCTATGTCACTTACCTTGCATGTACTCTAACTGTATGTTGTGTATCTGTACCACAGGCCTAGCTTCCCCCTTGAATGCTGACAGGGGAGTCCAGGCACCAATGCTTTGAGATCTATGTATCTGTATGTTTATTTGTTGTTTTTTCTGAAAACCAATAAAGTGGACTTATTTAAAAAAAAGTGACTTTCAGCAGAAAACAAAGATGGGTACGCAAGGCAACCTGATCCTTGTGGAAAATAAGAAAAGGTGGCTCCACAACCAGAGTGTGCAATTCACAAATATATCTAGCAGAAGTCAGAGCCACAAGGGTGTCTTTGTGGCTGTCACAAATAGCAGCAGGCTTGAAATGAGCACAGTAAGGAACTCCAGAATCGAATTAAAGTCTTACACTGGAACCGGATCACAGACCGAGCGGTGCAAAAGCAGAAGACCTCTGAGGAACCTCCGAGAAACCTCAAGTTGGGGTATCATAATGCCACTGGTGAGGGCATGAAAAGCTGACTGAGGCCAAGTGGACCTTAATGGAGGAAACCCGAAGGCTCGAATCCATCAGGGACAGGAGGTAGTCCATCACAAGACTGACTGAACACGTAAAGGAATCCAGCTGACAGGCACCACACTGTACCACAAAACGTTTCCATTTTTACGGCTGCATGGGAAGAGCTCCACATACAATACTGTTGACATTCTGCAGAAGGGCACTGTGGAAGCATGTGACCGGAAAACTCTCTGGCGAGCTTCCACAGTGCCTGTGGCAAAGTTCCACTGCATTGTGTTTTAGCAGCCCATCTCCTCTGCCGGTCACATAAATGCACCCCCTTCGTGAGGCTCTACTCTGTCCCCCACAACTACGGCAGTGACAGTCGCCATGCCCAAGATGGCCACCAAATAAAACTGCGCATGCATGAGTATCGTGCATGCGCAGTTCTGTCATGGTGGCCATCTTAGATACGACAGACTCCGGCACAGCGAGGGTACCGAGTATTCTTTCACTCTGCCTCGACACTCTGAGCAGCCATACCAGCTCCGACCAGAATTTATTACAAGTAGGTACAGCAGATGGCTTCTGAGCTGTTAATAGAACAGGTGCAACTACCAGGAAAACCCCAAACCATGACAGCTCTACGTCCTCATGAGTCAGGCATGGAGATGTAGGTATGCACCAGACCACCCTGTTCCTACAACAGAAGTCCCGCTCATAGAGGGAGCAAGACAGCGGGTGCCACAGCCAACTGCTGAAGCAGAGGAAACCAAATTTGTCTGACTAAAACCCATGACCCTCCAGTCTTCAGGCCCCACAGGGGAACATGCAACTAGAAAACATTCTTGGTCTGCAAACTAAGGATAGCAAACCAGGCAGTCATCTTTCACTGGATCCTCTCCAATTTTTTTTTTTATTTTAGAACTGACGACCAGGAAAGGCACAATGACCTGAAGCTCATTTCCAGGAGCAACCTGGAAGCACCGGCAGTTAAGTGACTTGCTCACGGTCACACAGTTTATAAGTGATGGCTGTGGGTTTCAAACACAAGTCTGCTGAGTGTCCATATTCACAGCTTGGTGCTCCAACTTCTAAGGTATGATACCTCCCAAGTGACGAAACCCAATATTAGACAAGGCAATCATTCAGTAAAATCTGAAGCAAATAAATTCTGGAGCAACGGAGACAGAACCAATTTAACAGGGATGACCACTAGTTAACCAGTGGGAACCAAATTCACAACAGCTAACTAATTTGAAGGATAGCTAAGCAATAGAAACTTAAAGGAAAACAATGCTTACCTTCAGACACTCTCCTGCCAGTGCATGTGCCCCCGAATAGTGGTTCTGGGTAGAAAAAATCATTTCTAAATGCATTTTGGTATTAAAAGTTACGTTTTAAACAGTGCTTGAAAAATGAAAATTACGTACCTACCGTAATTCTTGATCTTCTCTTGTATCTTCACCATTTATTACTTCCTGGGTGTAAGCGGAGGCGCGCACGTCAAGGCTTTTTTTTTTTAAGCTTGCCAGGCGCCTCCCTCGAGAGTGACGTCATGCGCCAGGCGGCGTTAGTAGCGACCCGACTCCTCCTCCAACTCAGTTCTGTGAGCCGGAGAGGCAAAAAGCGGAAGCATAGAAAGAGAGATAGCGAGGCAAGATAGCCAAGGGATAGCAAAGTAAGGAAGAATGAACTGAAAAAGGAATAAGCCGTTGGAGAAAGGACAGAGGAGATAAGAGCATTCCTAACCTAGGGATCGCAGGGCCTCCTTACCTGGGCGACTCTAGGAGGAGAGAGAAGGAAGGTAATGAGGAAGAAAGAAGAAGAAGAGAAGAGAAAGATGAGATGTTGAAGGGACCGGAATGCCCAACGAACATAGTTAGCTGAAAGCTTAAGGCTCGATTAGCAGGGAAGCAAGAATCCCCGGTGATAGAGCTGAAGAGAAGGTTCACCGAACCCGCTAGACAGACTCAGGAGGGCATAGTCCTCGTCCTCAACATGCCATGGTCCTTGATTCCCACTTCGGGCTCCTGGCCGAGAAAAGGCCTTTAACTGGAGGACACCGAGTAGGAAAGGATAAATCCCAGGCAGCATGTAAGAGCTGCTCAAGGGTTTAGAAATGGAAAATCTAGGCCTTTCAGGCGGTTTATAGGTATTGAAATGGAACTCAGTCGGACTTGCCAAGGCAGGGCCAGAGGCTTGGGCTGGCTAAAGATTGGTCATGGTCAGCACTGCTGCTCTAAAACTGTCCAGGAAGGACACTTGAAGGGAAAAACAATCATCAATATTATTAAAAGAAAGAATTTTCTTTGCCTTTGTTTTTTTTTTTTTTGATAGAGCATAACTTGCAGGCTTAGGAGCAGGACCCTAAAACAGAGATTGCCTTACAGCAGTCGGAGAGAGTTCCCTCAGTTTTTCCCCTTTTTTTTTTGAAGGAAAAATAATCGTACCCGTTCCTCTGCTCTGCAAGGCAAGAATAAAGGGGGTTTGTGATTCTAGGGCTTAACAGCTGGTAGCAGGGATGCGGGATTAAAACTGTATAGACAGACTCAGGCAAAACCCCAAGTATCTGCCAGAAGGTATGGCAAGAGATAGTTGTGCAGCCTGATCCCACACACGCAAATTCTAGGAAAAACGGCCCAAGAATCTTAGAGTAAATAATTTTTCTGGATAGAAATAAGGCCCCAAAAAAAATATATATATATTCCTTTTTTTTTTTTTTTGGAAAAATTGGAGTAATTTTCCTCTTTTTTGTATATTTTTTTTTTTGCAGAGAGAGAAGGAGGCGGAGAGGAGAAGCCACAGGAGGGAGGCCACTGAGGGGATGGTGGGTGAGGGTAGTAATGAATGGTGAAGATACAGAGAAGATCAAGAATTACGGTAGAGTACGTATTTTCTATCTTCCTTGTCAATCTTCACCATTCATTACTCCTGGGTGAAGTCCTCTCCTGCGGAGGGAAAATACCCTGAGGGAACAAGACCCCCAGCCTCCTGTTGGTGAGAAACAGAAGGAGAAGACCCTGGCTTATTCAGAAAAGCCTAAGTGGGAGAAGAGCTAGGAGGTGCCTCCCGAGGACGAGGAAGCCGGAGAGCCTGCAAAGTCTCCTAGCTCTAGAGGAGAGAGGCAGGTCCCCGGAAGGTGGGCCGAATCACCCTATGCCGGGCCAGGGTGACAACCTAGAGGCGAGCCATGCCGTCCGCCTGATGCAGATCGCTGTCCCTGCAAGCCTGGAAGCCACCTCACTGGCATCGTAAGATGCCCTTGCTAGTGTCTTGCCAGCTCCAGGCCTACCGCGGAGAGGCAAACGGCTTGTCTGGTTTGCTCCATATCAGGCATTGATGCCAACAGCTGGGACATCATCGACCACAAATGCCGGTTGTAGGCAGCGTGGTGAGCCTGATGAGATGCAATACAGGCAACCGCCGAGAGAAGAGAACACTCTTGCTAGCAGTCCGAACTGGAGAGAGTCGGATCCGGTGGCGATTGTCTGCTTCAGGCAGTGGCGCCCAGAAGGAGTGTCCAGGTAGACCAAACCAGGGGGGTTGGAAGGGTACCTAGAGACTCTGAGGTGCACAATACCTACGCTGACAGTCAGCCGGGGCTGGAGAATAAGCGGCTGGGGACTGCCAGGACCGGACAGACGCCTCCTGTAAGGGGATAGGCCAGGATGGTACCACTAAATGCTGGGCACTGAATTCACCGAGGAATTCCCGCGTCTCCCGTTCAGTATTGTCTCTCCGAACATAGGAAATCCGAAGATCCCTCACCATCCTCGAAAGGAAACGCTGATATTCCGTGAAATCAGCATCGGAGGAGAGATGAGCAGGGGGTTCCTCTCCCTCAGAGGAGGGAGACGAGGATGATGGGGAGCTGGAATGTCCAGAGGACTCTTGCGGCGGTGTGGGGAGAGTCGAAGACCGCCATGCATGCATCTAACATATGAGGGAAGGCCACCGAGAACCCTGAACTGCTCCCAGGATAACGGACCCAGGGACCGACATGGCCTGGGGCGCGGGGTGTGGAGGCAGAGAGATGGGAAAGAGGCACCCGAGGAGCAGCTCTCTGCCAGGGCTCTGGAATCAGGGGCGGGCCCCTAGCTGGAGGTCCGGACAACAGACCAGGCAGAGACGGAACTCTGGGAAGCGGACCCTGGAAGAGCCCAGGAGAACCTCCCCTGTGTGTCCGGACTGCATGGATCCAGAGGGCAGCCCATAAGAGCGCCAGGGGCACCCTAGAGCCCGCGGGAGGGTGGGGGTACTGACACTCTGGCTCCTGGCCACCCGAGGTGGCCAAGAGACGGCGCCAGACCCTCTGCCCTCAACCCCTCGGACTGAGAGGGCCCTCCTCGACAACAGCGTCCCCCTGTCTCAGAGGGGCAACAGCACCGGGGGTAGCTGTCACCGGCTCTCCAGAGAGAAGCCTCCCTCCATCCCCACGCCTGCCCCTGGGACCCCGGCCACCCCAGCCGGGGAGCCCTCAGGAGATGACGAAGGGGACAGAGGAGAGGCCCTGCGCCGCCTGGTACCTCTAGCCACACAGGGGACCCCAGACCCAGAGTGGGGTGCCAGGATGGGTCCGTCTGAGTCATCGCCCTCGGAGGAGGGCGAGACCAGCTGGACCTCAATGCTGGCCACCCCAGGGTCCCAGAGGCCACGGCACCGCGAACGGCACGGTATCAACAGCGGCGCGCCGCTTCAACGCCGGGCAGCAGCCAGGCTCCCAACCCCCGCAGGCGCGGCAGGACAACGGCACCGCTCCGGTGCGGAAGCCGACCCGGCGCGGCAGAGGCAAGACAGGCCCACGGCGCGCCAGCGGTGCCAGGGAGGCGGGCAGCACCGCTGGCAAGCGCCCGGATTAGCGGCGCCCGAGGCTCAAAGCGGCACGCCAACGGCGCCGCCCATGATCACCGGCACCGCGAACGGCACGGGATCCAAAGCGGTGCCGGGAACAGGGCCGCTTGATCACGGCACTGAAATGGCGCCAGGATCCAAAAGCGGCGCAAAGGCGGCGTCGAGGGTCCACCGGTGCCAGGCCCAAAAGTCGAGGGCCTCGACACGGGGGGAGCCTGCACCTCCGAGGAGGTGACTGCCGAGGCGGTGTCGGCGTCGCGGCCCCGGGAGGGACTATGACGCTCCCCCGACACCGCAGAAGGGGCCTCCTCCTCGGCAAGAAAAGACGAGGAGACCCCCTCCTCCTCGGACCGTATAGGCCCGGGAGGGGACCCGGGGGAAGGGCCTAGAGACCTTACCTGAGAATCCCTTGAGCGACGCCGTCCCCCGAGTTCGCGGGTCTTGCCGAGCTTGAACGCTGCGGACTTCGAGGACACGGGCGGTCCATAGAGAAACAGGCGGCGCAGAATCCATGTCATGGTTGGTCCCAGGCAACGAAGACAAACGCTATGCCGTCCAGACGGAGAAATGCCGGCTACAGGAGCACCGACGCATAGGGGCGCGGCCCATCTTAGAAAAACGCTTAGCTCCGGAACCGACATAACGCAAACTAATGAGAAAAATAGTAGGAAAACACACCTGAGCCGCTTTTAGAAAGAAAAGGAACAGTCTTACCGGTGGCGCCGAGGTGTGGAAAGAGGAGTCGCTGGACGCAGTCGAAATACAAACGCTCCGTGGAGCAGGCTGCTGCCTCGACGGGCGGGAGAAACAAACTGAGTTGGAGGAGGAGTGCGGTCGCTACTAGCGGCCGCCCCTCGCTGTAATCACTCCTGAGGGCAGCGCGTTGGTGCAAGCTTAAAAAAAAAAGCTCCGTGGTGCGCACCTCCGGCTTACACCCAGGAAGTAATGAATGGTGAAGATTGACAAGGGAAGATCTTCTGTTACCCAAGGCTGCTAGCAGCCACCTTGGCCACTATCTTGCCCGGGATATGGCAATGCGACCCTGCCAACTCAATGCACTGACCAAAGGGGGCACATTACCATATCCTGAGTGAGGGACTGACTGGCTCCCATGAGATGGATGCTTGCAGCCCTGGGAAACTGAAGTTTTCAAGCACTGTTTAAAACTTAACTTTTCATATTAAAATGAATTTAGAAAAATAATTTTTGCATATGCACCTGCAGAAGAGCACCAGAAGATAAGCAGTGTTCAGCAATTTTAGATGAAGAATGATAACAGAGGCTAGCCAGACTCTTCCCCCTTCCCCGCCTTCTACACCCTCGATGACACAGTGACTGGGGACATCTCCTCCTTTAAATACCTAGGGGTATGGATGGACCACTGCCTCTGTTTTTCTCTGCACGTGGACACCATCCACCAGAAGCTCCATTCCAACGCAAGGTTCTGTACAGGAACAAAGCGTGCATTCTGCTTCCTGCCAGGAGAAGTCATCTCGGAGAAGATTCTCACATACGGTCACTGTTCTATGCTTTATTTATTTTATATGTATCTTACTGTATTTACTGTTTTGAACTGTTAGTCTCTTCTCCCCCTCCTCCAGAACACATCTGGAAACGAGACGATACCAGCTTAGTATCTCTTTCCTGGTAAAACTTTTCAAATAAATTAAAAATAAACAAACAAATAAATTGTTTCAAAACAAGAAACAGCAAGCAGTCTCAGAGATGGAAGCATGTCATTCTGCAGTTGCAGGCGTGGCACCACTAGTGCTCCAATCCCTTCTGGGGGATGTTCAGTTCAGCAAACCGCAAGTACAACAATCTAGAGGCAGCTCTTGTGTGCCACTATAAATTCAACTGCTGAATACAAATTTGTTTTCCATTCTTCAGTGTCCTTTTTTATCACTTTACATTCGAACTAACATATAAAACAGGAACTGACCTCCAGCAGTAAAAGCACAGTGGAGCATTAAACAGTTGGGTAAAAACGAGCTTGTGTGTAAAGGGGAAAGAGAGAGAGAGAGAGAGAGAAAGAGGTTTTAGATGGTTACAAATGCAGAAAAGTAAAAACGTACAAGAACACATGGTCAAATGTTCGAATAAGGGGTTTTGGAGTCATCAGAAGCATCTGAAAACCATCTGTAGTTTTATCATCCAGGATTTCCATCGACTGTTTCGCTTCAAACTGGACCTAGACATGGAACAGAAAAAACGGAGAAATACATCAGTAATACAAGTCATTATGTTTTAAACTCTCAACCACAGCTGCGCAAGCCCATGGAAGCTTGAGCCAGGCTCAAGCCAGTTTTTGTTTTATTTTTTAATTTGTCAATGATCTACCAGGAAAGACATACTGAGCTGAAAAAAACAGATTACTCACCTGTTAACAGTAGTTCTAGGAGTGGTATTTGATGTTCATCCACACTTTCTGGCAGTCGCCTTTCCCCGTTAAGACTGGCCAGAATGTCTTCAAACTGGCCCCTCCCATCCACCTAGGTGGTAACTCCCTCGGCTCCGCCCCACAATGCCAGATCTTGCCCGCTGAAAGCAGTAGTGTGCACCACAGCCAGGGTATGTCAGGTGGGTCTGTGTGGATGAACATTATATACCACTTCTAGAAATACTGTTACAGGTGAGTAACCTGTTTTTCTAGGGACATGGATATGATGTTCTGTTCTATCCACACTTTCTGGCAGACTCCTACCAGTTCTCTGGGAGAAGGGGGCAAGGCACACACCCCCTACTTAGGAAACAGAGATTTGAGAACTGAGGCCCACAAAAACAGCATCCCAGCATGACTCAAGGTCGATGTGGTAATGGGAAATAAAGGGTGTGCTGACTTCCAGGTAGCAGCCCTGCAGAGTTCATGGATAGGTACATCCCTGGAAGCAGCCACCGAGGCAGTGGAATGGTGGGTGGAATGAGACCCAAGCCCTGCAGGATGCTTCCTACCTGCCAACCTATATCAGAGGTCGAAACATGAAACAATACACCTGCCAGTTGTCAGCTTAGCTGCCGGTCTGCCTGGTGTGGCTTCAGTGTAAGTGAGAAACAGCTGGCGAACATCTCCCCGAACTCCAGCCATGCGCTTTTTGTAATGAGCGAGCGCTCACCTCAGGTCCAGAGTATGGAGCCTGTGCTCAGCCTCCGAGCTGTGACTGGTGAAATATACCAGGAGATCGATCACCTGGTTAAGGTGAAATTCTGACACAACCTTCGGGAAGAACTTCGGGTTGGGGTAAAGACAACCTTGTCCCTGTGGAAGACCAGGTAAGGAGACTCCAACAAGACTGCCTGGAGCTCACTGATCCTTCTGGCTGACGTGATAGCCATCAGGAAGGTGGTCTTCCATGACAGGTGCGACATCTCACACTTGTGCATCAGTTCGAATGGCTTGTCCATGAGCTTTGCCAAAACCAAGTCGCGAGGTGGTGGCGGTTCACATACCAGAGGGGAAATGAGATTGAGGCCTTTAAAGAAGCGCCAAACCCCATTCTCCTGCATCACCGACTGCTGACCATCCCGCGCCCAGTAAACAGGGATGGCTGCCAGGTGCACCTTGAGGGTCGTCGACCGAAGGCTCGAATAAAAGAGGTACCACAGATAATCAAGGATGCTAGCTACTGGACAGGACAGAGGGTCCAACCCTTTGCCCTGACATCAAATGGAGAACCATTTTCATTTAAAGGTGTAGCATTTCCTAGTCAACTCCTTCCAAGATGTCTCCACAACAGTTCCATGTGAAAATTGCGACTATAGAATAGTGATTGCAAAAACAGCAATTACATGTTGGCGAGTGCAACAACCGCACATCTACACAATTGCTAGGCACGCAATAGCGTCGTATACAAAACAGCGATAAGTGCTTCTTCCCCACTGCATACAAGTGTTTTCTATTGTATCCTTGGTAAACAAACATACCTGTCATTGAAGTACAAAACGCTAAGTTGTTTCACCCTACTTCCTTGTACCAGAATTAACTGCTTTTGCACATGCTCACTGCATGACATTCACCCCCCCCCCCGTGCTTTCACCACAGGTGATAGTTATAAATAGCAGTATTAGGCAGGTAATGGTCAGGTTTGTTGCCCCCCGAGCTACAGGTCAGGTTTGTTACACTCTGAGCTACAATGGATGTCGAATTTCTAACCAGCCAGAAAGGTAAGCCCCTGGTGCTTCATGCTGGTTTTCTGTACCATAAAGACAAAGAAACAGCTGACAAAGTTTACTGGAGATGTGCTGATGCACATACATATAGCTGTCTGGCTCGCATACATACTGTGGGCAATCAAGTGGTTGCGAAAATAAAGGAGCATACACATGTTGCTGATGCTTCAGATGTGGGGGGTCAAAAAGGTAATGGCCGAAATTAGTGACAGAGCATGCTCTGGTATTGAAACCACATCGCAGGTGGTTTCACAGTGCACAGCCTCAGCCCCTGATGAAGTTACCGGAAGCCTACCTGGTGCACAACTAATAAAGAGAACTGTGAATAAGGCAGGTGGAGAGGGGCTGTCCAGCAACACCAAGCATAATTGAAGACCTTGTGACTCCACCAGAATTCACAATGACAATTTCTGGTTAGCTATTCCTAGTTTTTGACAGTGGAAAAGAAACAGCCCATTTTTTAATCTTTGCCACAGAGGTAAATTTAGCATTTCTTAAAGGATGCGATGACTGGATGATGGATGGGACTTTTAAAGCACGCCCAACATTGTTCGACCAACTATACACTGTGCATGGGTTACGGGCTGGCACCATTGCGACTGCGCTGTATGTGCTAATGTCCTCATGCAGGACAGCTTCATATTTACGCGTATTCACACAGCTGAAATCAATATGTCCTACCCTTAGCCCCAGTACTGTAATCATGAATTTTGAAAGGTCGGCCTGGAAAGCATTTTCATCTGTGTTTCCTGATACAAATGTCAGGGGATGTTTCTTCCATTTTGCCTAGGCAATATGGAGAAAAATACAAAAATGTCCTGAGGTACAAGGTGAATACTGCTCTGACCCGGATTTTGTACTGAATCTACATATGCTGTTATCACTTGCATTTGTTCCCACTACAGATGTTATTACTATCTTTGAAGATGTGCGTGAATGGGACTTTTTTCAGCAGCATGAAGACTGCTTTACCACTGTTAGACCACTATGAAGACACCTGGGTTGGGATACCAAGAGGTAGATCAGGACGCAGAAGGGCAGCATTTCCAGCTGAGAACTGGAACTGTCATAAGGCCACAACCCTGGGTCTTGCTCGGACAAATAATGCAGTGGAGGGATGGCACAGAGGATTTAACAGCAGTCTTGGTGCGTGCCATCCCAGCATTTGGAAGTTTACTGAGTGCATGAAAGAGGAACAGAGGATTACGGAGTTAAAACTGGAGCAGCTTTTGTCAGGGGCCAGCAACAGTGGAGCAAAACAGAAGTATAAGGATCTCAATGAATAAGTGAGATCAAGTGTGGCCGAGTAGGAGTCCAGGTCATGCTAAGAATACCTTAGAGGCCTGGCTTATAACTTCCAGTTTCAAGTTTAAAGCCCAGTTGTAAACAGCCTGTAATTGTGGCTCAGTATTTCCGGCGTTTGCCAGTTTTTTGTCTTTTTTTTTTTTCACATAATTTAGTGCTTGCGTTTTGTAACTGGCCATTTTTTTAAAGAAATCAAATAAATACAATATTTTAATTTAATTGGTACGAATTTGGCAAGAATTGGAAAGAAACTGACATTTAATTGGCACAGAACTGAATGGCTCTAATGTGGCTTACATTTTTTTTCCTAACCTTGAATTTTGCTATTGTGACGCTAGTAGTTTACATTTGCTTTGTTGATTCACTGGAGCATAAAACTGCACGGCTCTAATGTGGCTTACATTTTTTTTTTCTAAGCTTTGTTTTCGCTATTTTAACGCTAGAAGATTACATTTGATGTGTTGATTATTTTAATTTGTGCTAGTTTGATACTATGTTCGGTGCTATGGCAAATCCAGTTGCGGTATTTAGCAACAGGCTCCATGATGGTGCATATCGCAATTTCCAATACTCGCTATTTTGATTACAGCGTCTTCGCTATTAATGTGATGCGCCTATTATACCCACTCGCTAATGTGGTTTTCGCTATTACTGAGTTGCCATTTTAACTTCGTTATTATTAATTTGCGACTATCACGGGATACCTTCCACAACAGTAAGGACATCTTCAGAGAGACCCAAAGCCTGGAGCTCTAGCCGCTCAGGAACCAGGCTGTCAGGTGCAGGGACTGAAGGTACAGATGGAGTACCTTCACCCGACTGATGGAGAGCAGGTCTGGGCAGAGAGGAAGGCACCTCGGAAGCCTGCAACTGAGGCTGAGGAGATCAGGGTACCAAAACTGGCATGGCCAGTCTGGAGCCAACATGATCACCTATGGCTTGTCCCTCCTGGCCTTGAGGAGCACCTTGTGGATCAAGGGAAGTGGAGGGAAGGCATAGAAGAGGCCTGGGGTCCAGGGCCTTGAGAAGGCATCCCTCTGCAGCATTTCCTGCTGAGGGGGGTGGGCACAAAACAGCCTCAGCTTTGCGTTCCCCCTGGAGGTGAACAGGTCCACCTGAGGGATGCCCCACTGAAAGAACAGACTGTGGACTACCTCTGGGTGGAGAGAGCACTCATGAGATGCCTCGCTCACACGGCTGAGCGTGTTCAACAGCTGGCTGGAGGCTCCAGCCACACGGATGACTAGGAGATCTGCCCCCAGGCTGCATACGAGGGTCCACACATGGAGAGCTTCCTTGCACATATATAACCTCTTCCTTTTTCTGATTTCTCCCCTTAGCTTCACCCTTGACACAGGCGCCTCTGCTGCTGCAAGCAGCCCAGTGGGTCCCCTCTGTCTGCCGGCTGCCTTCCTCGCTGTACTGCCCGACGATCACCAGACCAAAGGTACGCTGCTGAAACTTGTCTGGCCAGAACCATCAGCTCTGCCTGCTGTTTGGCTGCTCCACTTCTTTAATTCTTTGCTAATCATGTTCCTTTTCGACTTTAAGCTAATGTTATTTACTGATTCTGGTACTGATTAATTTTCTCCGAATTGTCCTATGAATCCTACTTTAAATGTGAACCTAAGCCTGTTTACAGCAATTTTGCACTCCATGGATAGTTTGAAGTGCAGGTTCTTTCAGAGTGCAGTTCTGTAGGTTTTAAAGTATTACAGCTCTCTCTGTTTTAAGGTCCAGCGGTAATCTACCCTGGATCAGAAACTAAGTTTAAAGTGATAAAGGTTTTCTGTTTAGACCAGGTTTCATGTGGGTCACACAGGGCCGGTTCTAGGATTTGCTGGGCCCTAGTGCAAAACTGTGTAGCGCCCCAAATAATATTGCTGCTCGTTCATTTTGTGAACTTGAAAGGTGTAAATCATGGTGTTATCTGTTCTCTCCTCTCTGTTTCCCTGACCCCTTCTTTCCTGCTGGCTGTTGCTGCCTAAATCTTTTTCTTTTGTTTAGTTTCCTCCTGCTGAATCACCACCATCACTGACTGGACTCAGACAGCACAGTTTATTTTGGCACACAGAAGAAAAAAGGACACTGATTGATTAGTACAGTAATTACCATCCGTCCGGACTCCGCCAGAGGTAAGATGAACCGCCATGCACACTGCGCGTCTCGCTCAGTCTGTCTACTGATGCCAGATGACTCTGATTTTGTGAGAGGATCAAGGCTTACACCGAGCTGAGCTTGAGATGAGCCCCACCCCAGAGGCCCCACCAGCAAATCAGAGCAGCGGCAGCTAGTACTCAACCAGGGAGGGAGGGAGCAGGGAGGAGCGTTAGCCTGACACCATACTGTGTGAGCAGGGGGCGAAGCGGAAAAATCACTATTGGCGCAGGGTGGAACAAGAAGGAGGAGCGGAGCCTGCCCAACATAGGAGGAGGAGGAGACAAGGAGGACAGTGAGTGAATGCCAGCACTGCTTGCAGGTATGGGGAAAGGAGCGCACACGCATGCACTACAATTTAAATGGCTGGGCTCTGTGTGTGTGGGATTTAAATGGCTCAGGGCACTGCGGGGGGCTGAGAAGAGCACTGGTACTGAGGACGGACGCTGGACGGTGCACACTTGACAAACGGGGCACTGGGCCAGCATAGTAATTTTATAAAAATACAAATTTTTACTTCAGTGGCCGTTGGGCCCCCCTGCACTTTGGGCCCTGGTGCAGTGGCATCCCTTGCACCCCCCCTGACGCCGGCCCTGGGGTCACAGTTGTAAACTATGCCCTGCAAATAATCCAATTTCTGTTTCACTTTGTCTCCTTCCTACTTGAATTTTTCACACACCCCCACGCCTTTATTAATACTCTCCCTCCCCCCTCAGCACTGCCCCTAGGCAATCTTCATCCTCCCCTCTCACTAATATTGCAACTCCTCTTAAAGATACAGAGTGCAGCTATTAGGCCTAACACTTGTCCTGCCCTCACTTTACAGACATCTTCCTATTTTCGCCATCTGCTTATCTATCAGCTTTGTTTAGCACCTGTTCTGCAATCTACTCTACAGTAACATACCTGAGCTTCCTCCTTGCTACCTCTACATAACCCCAATAATCACCAAGTTGCCTTGGTACCCCCCCCGCCTAGCTAAAATGGCCTATTTTAACCTACATTTTATATCTTAAACTAGTGCCTGTTTTTAATTTTTTTACTTCTTCCTACATTTCTTTCTCCTTTTCTTTCCTATATTGCACTATGTTTACTGGTTCACAACCTTCACTGGCTTTCTTTTGCCTGTTCAGCTGCTCCATTAACCCACCTCACCAAATCATTCTCTTAACACTCGGCCCTATAGCCCTTGGCCTGGCTCAGGCTTCTTCGCCTTTACAGGGTTGCTGTCAGTCACCCAAGGTGTCGCCTCTCCTCTGCTACTCAGCACTCCCAAGATGGCGCCCATAGCTTACCTTTTCCTCCTTGACTGCATCCTCCATCTAACATTGGAGCCTAAAACGGTCACTCTGAAAGAAACAACCTCCCTGAACTCTCCTACATGCCAGGAATCAAGTCTGGCGGTGTCTGCTCCTCAGCTAACTCCTTCCAAACATAGTAATCTGCACGCAATCAGAACGTTTCCCATCCATTACTGCCCTATACTTCCTAAGCAGACATCTCTTATCTTCTCCGTTAGGGTAGCAATATTTGCTCTGACCACCTTTCGTTGCCCCTCCAGCTCTTGTTCTGCTGCTCAAGGCAGTGCCCATGCTAAGCAACCTAACAAAGCCTTCCTGAGATTCCTTGCAAGATGTCTCAGGAAATCATTAATCCTGCTGTTGCTCTGTGCAGGTAGTGTGGAACTGAACCCGCTCCCCTCCCCGTCTGCTAGCTGCTCCAGGGAGCTCCCACAGTTAAAAGGCCTGAGCTTCCTGCATATGAATGTATGCAGCCTAGTCAATAAATCTGACCTGGTCCAAGCCTGGGTGCTACACACAACTCCTGATGTAGCAATGTTCTCGGAAATCTGGCCTAAGAATCATGCACCCAACAAAATGCTTAACATCCCTGGCTACAACCTACACAGGTGTGACAGGTCGACCAGAGGCAGTGGTGTTGCCATATATATTAAGGATAAATTCCTAACCTCTGATATTGTCCATACATCAATGCCCAAAGAATATGAGTGTCTTGCCCTCAAATTAACCTTATAGCCTGGAGTAGCCCTACTGGTAGCTGCATGCTATAGGCCGCCAGCTGCTGGCCTGTGTATACTATCTCACCTTCACTCCCTCTTGGAGAAAGCGACTACTGAATGCATCATAACGGGGGACCTTAATCTTAATTGGAACGATGCCTGCGCCAACAGGCTCAAGGATTTCTGCGATGAGCATGGGCTAACTCAGATTACCCCTGAGGTTACCCAACCTAATAAAAAAAAAAAAAAAAAAAGACTGAAGCTCCTTGCTGGATCTTATGTTCATCAACAAGCCACACAATATCTCCCACACATGGGTCTTCCATAATGACCTGAGTGACCACTGCGCTGTCACCTGTGTCAGGCATTCCCCACACCTACCTTCCACCTCTACTTTCAAGCTAAAGCGCAGCCTAAAACACTTCTGTCTCCCTGCCTTTCTGACAGATCTTGGGAATATTAAGTGGCAGGACTTCTATCTCGCACCTTCTGTGTCTGGAGCTTTCTGTATCATCTATGATCTGTTACTAAGAGTAATCAATAAACATGCACCTTTAAGAAAGGTTAAATCTCGGAAACTGGCACCTGATTGGTTCATCCTGTCCCTGAAGACGGCCCTGCAGTCCAGAGACATACTATGGAAAAGGGCAAGGAAGTCGTAGTCTGATTCAGACTGGTTCTCCTTTTAGGTAGCCAGGAACGCATGCACCAAACTGATCAGGACAGAAAAATCAAGTTTCTTTCAGTCCGCCCTCGAGGAAAACAAAAACTGCTCTGTCAAGTTTTGGCAAATCTTGAGAGAGGTCGAAGGACACTCCCCTGCCACCCCAATTCCAGCCAAAATTGTTATGAACAATAACTCCTACACAGACAGGTCTGAGATCCTTGACCAGCTCAATAACCACTTTGCTACTGCAGGCCTCGCATTCAATGCCTCACCTGTTAGTAAACCGAGTGCCCCAAGTGCCGCCAGTGTAGATACTAGCCCTACTTCTGTCCCCTGTACCGGCTGCCCTCCCTTTAATTTCCAGCCAGTATCCTTTAAACAGGTGGAGGACCTTCATCTCTCGCTAGATACCAAAAAGAGTGCTGGTGCCGACTCGTTAGAACGCTTCTTCCCAAAAGCAGGCTATTATCATATGACAGCATCCATCGCTCATTTATTTAATAGCTCATTTACCTAAGGGGCTCTACCACTCAGTTGGAGAATTGCGCATATTATCCCTTTGTTCAAGTCGGGAGACTCTACAGACTTGAATAATTACAGACCAATCTCACTTCTTCCTGTACTATCCAAGCTACTAGAAAAAACTGTCAACTAACAACTGAGGGAGTATTTGGACTGTGAAAATATCCATAACCCAGCCCAATCGGGGTTCAGACCTCAGCATAGCACCGTGTCTGCTCTAACCAAAGTGTCTAGTGACTGGTTAAAAGCCCTGGATAATAAACAGCACATCTACGCACTTTTCCTTGACCTTAGCAAAGCCTTTGACAAGGCTGATCACTTCATCCTGCTTGATACTCTGGGTAGTATTGGTTTAACACCTGCTGCAGTAAAGTGGTTCCACTGCTACCTCACAAATCGAAGGCAACAAATTAAAGCACAAGGGGAACTGTCCCCACTAAAATCCCCGCCCCGAGGCATCCTGCAAGGTTCTATATTGGGGCCTATCCTCTTCGCACTTTATATTAACCGCATAGATTCTGGCATACTCACCGGAAATGTTCACCTTTTCACGAATGACACAGTCCTTTGTAAGATGTTAGCTGGATGGGAGATGGTTACAGTGGGTACTGGTTGAAACAGACAATATAGACGTGCTCAGGTACCAGTGACGAGCTGCATGCTCAAAATAGGCTGTTGGTTAACTAGGATCTGCAGCTTATCCTGTAGGTAGGGAAATGGGCAGACTAGGTGGGCCAAGCAGTCCTTATCTGCCGTCAAAGTCTATGTTTCTATGTCTATTCCTCTATACAACCAACCCCTCTCAAGATCATGCTTACAAGGAGTTACAGCAGGACTTTATCATCCTCCAACATAACCTGCTGAGCCTGAAGCTCTTGCTCAATGCCAAAAAAAACAAAGCCATGATTATCTCCCCGCACTCCTCCCACAATATGGGGACACCTGATAACCCCCAGATTATCACCCTCCTTGGTGAACCTCTGGAAATAGTGGATACATTCAAATAACTGGGAGTCTGGTTGGATAACAAACTCAGTTTCATTGTACACCTAAGAGAGTTAACAAAAAAGCTAAGACAGCACCTTGGCACATTTTACTATGTAAGACATCTACTCACTCTCGAAGCTAGGAAGCAGCTGGTTCAAACAACCTTTCTACCCTTGCTTGACTACGCTGACTTTCTCTACAGCCACTGCCCCCATTATGCCCTCCAGAAGCGTTGACACACTCTACCATCGTGCTTTGAGATTCATACTTGACATGCCCCTGCGGACTGTACCAGGCAATTGATTGGCCGTCCCTCTTCATGAGGAGGCAAATAAACGCCCTCATATGGCTCTTCAGGGCTATTTCTAACAAACTCCTACCCTATATCTGCAACCTGTTTGAATGGTCTAAAGGTGCATACGGCCTACAAAACTCCTTTGTCCTCCTCAAGCTGCCATGGACGAGGGCATGTCATAGCACAACTGCCATCAGTTCCTTCCTACCATCACTTTGGAACACCACGCAAAAAACACAAAACTTTCCCTCCTGCCTAGCCCCCATGTATTCAGGCAGCTGCTTTATCGATGCCTGCAGACTGCGTGCGATTGCTTCAGGTAATCACTGGCATATGGACTGAATATTCCCCTAGTTCCTGGACCTCCCTGGCCTTTTTATTCTCCCTGCCGGCTGGCATATCTTTTTAGTGTAACTACCCCTCCCAGCTCCCTCCCTCCTTCCTCGTGGCAACCCCCTGGGGGCCTCTACTCTAGCAGGGCTTCCCCCCCCACTCCCCTCATTTGTCTTTGCCCTCCTCTCCTCTCTCTGTCCTCCACTGTGTCTTTGCCATCCTCTCTTCCCTCTGTCCTCCACTGTCTCCTAACCCATATATGATGAATTGCCTGTATATGTATATAGCCCTCATTATTAAGTCTTGCTCCAGTTACCTAATGATCTCGTACTTAAAAATAGTCTGTTTCAGTGTCTTCTGTGTTATGAAATGATGCTGAATACTGTAAATGAATTTGTCCTCTGTGCCCAAGACCATCTTGCAAATGAGCTTGCTGAATGATGTAACTGCCTGGTTAAATAAAGTTTGATTGATTGATTGGGTGATTGATTGATTGACAGGGAGTGCATCCTGCTCTGCTTGTTGAGGTAGTACATGGTCGTGCTGTTGTCCATCTGGACCTGAACCACCTGACCCCGAATGTGAGGGGCAAAGGCAGTCAGCGTGAGCTGAACTGATCGGAGCTCCAGCAGGTTGATGTGGCATCGGGACTCCTCATGGGTTCAGAGTCCGTGGACTCTGCATTCCCCCAGGTGGGCACCCCAGCCCATGAGAGAGGCATCGGTTGTCAGAATGACCATCGGCTCTGGGAGGACAAACAGGACCCCTTCCTACAGATGTTCTGGGACTAACCACCACTGGCGAGCATTCCACATCCGTTGAGTCACAGTGACCAGCTGGTCAAAGTGAACCCTGCGCTGAGACCACTTGCTGACCAGTTCCCATTGCAGGGAGTGCATTCTCGAGCGGGCCCAATGGAACATGGTGCTGCAGGCCACCATGTAACCCAGCAGGTGCAGGAAGTCCCAGGCAGGGCACAGTTGCCCAACCAGAAATGATCGGGTAAAGGGGGAGAGAGCCTCCACCCTGTCTGCCAGGAGTTGGTCTCTGGCTCAGCATGAGTCAAGCCCCGCCCCGCTGAAGCTGTTCACCTGCAAGGGTATGAGTTCTAACTTGGCCTCATTGACCAGGAGGCCAAGAGAGACGCAGGTCTGTAGGGCCAGGCCCCTGGACCACTCCACCTCCTGCCTGGAGGTACCTGTGATCATCCAGTCATCCAGGCAGGGGTAAACCCGGACCAAATGACACCTCAGGTAAGCTGCCACCACCACTGCAATACACTTGGTTACGATCCTGGGGGCCGAAGACAGGCCAAATGGCATGGCCTGGAACTCTTAGTAGGCTCCCTCCGCCTGGAAGCTGAGGAACCTTCTGTGAGAAAGACTGATCAGGATGTGAGAGAATGCGTCCTGAAGATACAGGGAGAAGAACCTAATGTTTTGCACTAGAGACGATATGATTTGAGAGAGAGTGACCATCCTGAAGGTATGCAACTGGAGGAACTTGTTCAGGTCGTGCAGATCTAAAATGGGGCATCAGCTCCCGTTAGTTTTGGCACCAGAAATTACCCGGAGACAAACCCTAAGTGATCCAGAGGATCCGCGACAGAAACCATAACCTCACTGCAGAGGAGCTGGGCAATGTTGTCCCGAAGGGCTGACAGAATGTCTGCAGATACCAAGTCCTTCCATGGGGCAAGGGCTCGGCAAGGAGGGTACTGCTTGAACTCCAGAGGCAGTCCCTGACCAACCACCTCGAGAACCCATCTGTCCGTGGTGACAGCGGAACAGGTGGAAAAGGAAGTGGCGGACCCGGGGAGGCGTGACAGGCATGAGAGAGGCACCCATATCCTGTCACTGGGTAGGCTTGGAGGTGGAGGATGGCCCAGCAGAGGAACCACCTGGGCCTCTTCCTCCAGGCTTGTGGACGACTGTGGCCACAGACTTCAGCCACTTATTATTGTCACTGATAATTATCCCCAAGTTCCTTACTTCACTTGATTGCACCTCTTTAATGTCATTAATCTTATACTCAGTTTTTGGATTCCTGTTACTGCTGTGCATGATCTTGCACTTCTTGGCATTGAATTTCAATTAAGCTAGACTATTTTTCCAATGTCTCCAATCCCTTTTCATATTCCTTACACCCTCCGCACCATTCACTCTACCACAAAGCATGATGCCATCTACAAAAAGACACATCATGACCTGCAACCTTTCACTTATGTTGCTGATGTACAAGCTGAAGAGGGTGGGGCCTATAACAGATACCTGCAGTACACCACTGGTAACCACGTATACACCAGAGAAAGTTTTATTTAAACAGTAACAGTATATCTTTTTGACAATCTTATTCATTAAGCCACACCACACCACTGAAATTGTAAGCAGTCTGTGTCACAATAACTAGGAAACTTTTTCCTAGCTAGGGCCACCCATGTTGTCCTACGTTGTCACCACCTATATAACATAAGCAATCCGTCCGCTCCTCTCCTAAGTTCCCCATGGAAGGCAAGCTTGGAGGGTACCAAACCAGCCGTGACTTAGCGACAAGAACCACTACCGAGCCCACCGGAGAGGTGATGGATTGCAATAAGAAAATCCCAAAAGTTATAACAATAGAATGTCCCACAGAAAATGCAGCCAGAAAAGAAGAGATATGTACTTACCATAACAGCAGATCTTTGAGGGACTCTCTTCCAATAGGCCACACCTTTGGAACTATATCCACATCAGCACTAGGACCACATGGAAACTTTTGCTAGCTGGGGGTCTCCCACGAAAATGTCATGAGTTAGCATCTATATAAATATGGGTGGCCCCAACATTCCTTGGTTCCCCACCAGAGATTAGACTTGGAGGACCTCCAACCGTGGAGAAACCAGGAGATCAGACCATCACCAGGCACACAAGGCTAGATATGATGCTGGATACAGCAGCTATGGATTAGGATCAGGCACAATATCTGATGCAACCCTCACTGAAGCAGAAGGGGGATGGAGGGAGGGACGACATCACCTAACGGAAGAGAGTATCTCAAAGATCTACTGTTAACGTAAATACGTAACTATTCAGTCTTCTTCTAGACTATCTCTTCCATTATGTCACAACTCTGGAATGAATCCCAAGTAGACCCAAACGTCAGTGGGAAGATGGTAGTCTTAGATATTTTCAAAATAGTGGGCCTTGCAGTGCAACAAGCCCAACTCTAGCACATCTACGAAAGACTATGTCCAGAATGTCATGTTTTGTGAAGGTGTGTACAGTGCTCCATGTGACTGCAGCACAAGTGCCAGCAGCAGAAACATTTCAGAAACAAGCAACAAAAGTGACCATACCCTCTGTGGAGTGACCATGGACCACACCAGGAAGTTCCTTAATGTACTTCCTATAACGGGACATAACGCAATGTGCCAGCAATTTGGGCAGCCAGTTTAGACACAGGGGCACCCTCTTTTCCAGGGGCGAACGAAACAAAAAGTTGGAAGGACTTTCTGCAGTCCTTGGTGCGATTCACCTTACATAGTATCTGAGTAGTTTATGTATTGTTCTTGGTGCGATTCACATAGTATCCGAGTATTCCATATACAGCCGAAGTATGGAGCAATGCCTCACCCTGACTGGCATGCTCAGGGTAGTTAACAAGAAGGTGCATCATTTGACTCAATGTAAATTCAGATACCACCTTCAGTAAAAACTTACGATTTGTTTGCAAAGAGACTCTCTGTGAAAAATCAAATAAGGAGGCTCACACATTAGAGCCTGTAGCTCCAAAATCCTTTGAGCAGAAGTGATTACAATCAAAAATATTGTTTTCAATGACAGGAAATATAAGCCACAACTCATGGCTGTCTCAAAAGGAGCCAATGACTGCTACTCAAGCACATAATTCAGATCCTAAGGTGGAACTGAATTGCATATAGGAGGTTTCATATGTAAAATACCTCTTAGAAAAGTGCAGAGCACCTCTAATTGTGCTACCATATGACCCTCAATAGCAGCACAGAAGGCTGATAAAGTGGCCAAATGCACCTCGAGTGACAAATACTGTAGACCAGATTCTGACAGTGACAGCAAGTATTTCAATACATTCTTTACATTACATGTAAATGGATGCAAATTCCAGGAAGCAGCCCATAATGTGAACCGCTTCCAGTTTAAGCAATATGTTAGTCTGGTGGAAGGCCTTCTAGCTGCAATCAGGACATCAGCAACCTCAGGAAATACTCCAAAATGTGCCACGGCCTCCCCATTGGACCAGGACCCTTGTGTCTGGTAAGGTCCAAGATGTATTTCCAGCCAGAGCCTGAGACACCCATGCAAGGATATGCACAGCAGCTGGTACAAGGAATAAAACACCTTTTAATAGGTTTGTGTGATCTATCCACCCTAGAAACACAGACTTTGACGGCAGATAAGGACCACTTGGCCCATCTAGTCTGCCCATTTCCCTACCTACAGGATAGGCCGCAGATCCTAGTTAACCAACAGCCTTTTTCTTCCTACCCTAGCAATGCTCTGCACAACAGAGTCGTGATGAATACCATTTGGTCCAGCTTGGTCAGCTGATCCCATTGGACCCTGAATGTTCACGAATGGAAAAGTGGGCCAGTGGCACAGTTACAATGGCCGCAGCCATAAGTCCCAGGAGGCGTTAACATGGTCTTGGTTGGTACAGAATGACTTCTGTATACTAGCTGTGCTTAGGCAATCAGGTTTTCTGCTCTGTCTAGCGGCAGGATAACACATCCCTTCTCTGTATCCAAGACTGCCACTATGTAATGCAGTCTCTGGCAGGGTGTCATAACAGAATCTGGCACATTCATTATGACCCCAAAGTCATCAAACAGCTGCCTTCCCAGAGACATAGTAAGGTGCAAATCTTTCTTAAAGCTGGCCTTCAAGAGCCAGTCTTCTAGATACAGGTAAAAATGCAGGCCTTCCCTGCAAAGGGCTGCTGCCACTACTGCCAAGCATTTGGTAAAGGCCCTTGGCACAGAAGCTAGGCCAAAGACTTTGAACAGGTAATACTCCTCACTCAGGGGCATTGCCTGTGAGGTTGTCTGATCCTGACATGACAGTAAGCCTCCGTCATGTCCAGGAAACAAAGTCAGCTCTCATTTATGATAGAGGAAGAACAATTTGCTCTGTTATAATCTCCCTTTATTGTTTCAAATACAGGGACAGTCGGTGCCCCACCTACACTCCTTGATGTAACCTTTGGAGTGGGGGTATATTCTGTAAATAGTCATATGAAACCGGTGGTACCAGTGCCACCGGTACCTACTGTTTTGGCAGCTTTTGTATGGGAACCTGGGAGAAGGGGACCTGGCAAAGCACCACTTCCCCTACCTCTGCCTTGCTGATGATAGGCACAGTCACCTCTGGCAGCAGGATTTTGATAGGAGCCCCTCCGATAACCCCTAACTGGAGTGGGATACAGGAATTTAAACAGACGTTCGAGTCATTCTGGATGTGTGAAGACCTCTTAGAGCTTCTTCTACATCATAAACAATCAGTTCTGTCCCTCTAAAGGGGCATTTAAAACTGTTGCACATCATTTGCAAAACCAGCAACCCTTAACCAAGAATATCTTCTCATGCAAATGCCAGAAGTAGCTGCCCTGGCAGAGAAATCCAGAATAAATATTTGCCAACTTCAGCCCCAGAAGCTAAAGCTTTAATTAGTTCATTTTTGGAAGAGCCTTCAGGTAATGCCTGTGCTGCAGCTTTGGCAGTTTTCCACAGGCTATTCTGATACTTAATCATATGGGCCTGGTGGCCTGGTAATATGCAATTCTAAGGCCTAGTGAGGCACAGTGCCCCTGCCCATCACATCTAGCCTCCTGGTTTCTTTGTCAGGAGGCAAAGTACTTTTGTGTTTAGGTGCCCTAGACCTATCATGAGCAACCATGATGACCACCAAGTCCATTTCTAGCTGGTTAGTATAGCAAGGCTTAGCAGATGGGATAGGATACTGCTTGTCTGCCTTTCTTGGAACTGCAGGCAGTGAGTTAGGTCTGTACCATGCAGTAAAAGTGTCACCCTCCAATGCACTGTATATCAGAGGAATAATAATGGAAGGAGTGCAAAGGCACTCCAGAAATTCCACAAGGTTCCTTTTTGTGGAGTCTTCCACCGCTACAGCAAAGTCCATTGCAGGCTGCATCACGGACTGAAAGGCGGGGTCCTCAGAAGACCTTGGAGTATAAACCAGAGTCCTCACTGCAGGAGGAGAGGGCAGAACTGGATCTTGGTAAATATTGTTCTTCCTCATAGCCCTCTTCCTCTTTATAATCCTCCATCATGTGGTCAGGATTATATTCAACCTCGTCATCGGCATCTCTGTCAACGACAGGAGCTGCTGAGCATGCCGGTGATGTCAGCAGCAGCTGAGAAGGGATTTGCTATGTGCTGGAAGATGTCGCCAGAGGCTGGGAGCCAGTAACATAGAAACATAGAAGTTGACGGCAGATAAGGACCGCAAGGCCCATCCAGTCTGCCCATTTCTTTTTCTACCTTATAAATGTGCCATCGGCCTTTGCTCTGTCAGTGGCCTATCTATTCATACTCATTTGTATTGCTCCCTTATGCCTATCCAATGCCTGTTTGAAGCCCTGCACTGTATTCATAGCCACCACTTCTTGTGGTAAGCCATTCCATGCATCCATCACCCTTTCTGTGAAAAAGAATTTCCTCACATTCCCCCTTAATCGGCCCCCCTCTAATCTCATGCTGTGTCCTCTTGTCCTGCTATTTTTCTTATATTTAAACATGTTAGACTCTTTCACCTTGTTAATGCCCTTAAGGTGTTTGAATGCCTTGATCATATCACCTCTCTCCCTCCTTTGCTCAAGGGTATACATATTGAGCTCTGTTAATCTGTCCTCATATGTCTTCTGATGCAGTCCCTGCACCATTTTGGTTGCCCTTCTCTGGACTGCCTCAATTTGGTTAATGTCCTTGTGAGTGTGGCCTCCAATACTGCAGTACTCAGATGGGGCCTAACCAGTGTCTTGTAAAGAGGGATTATTACCTCCCTCTTACGACTTGTGATACCCCTACTAATACACCCTAACACCCCCCTAGCCTTACCTACTGCTTTAGAGGTCTGCTTGGATGATTTCAGGTCATCAGTGATGATGATGCCCAAGTCTCTTTCTTCCTTTGTGACTGCTAGCAACTCCCCTCTCAGCCTATAGGTGGCTTCAGGGTTTCTCTTCCCTATGTGCATGATTTTGCACTTCTTTGCATTAAATCCCAGTTGCCACTCTTCTGACCATTTTGCTAGTTTATCCAAATCTCTTTTCATTCTGCCCACCCCATCTGGATCATCTGCTCTGTTACAGATCTTGGTGTCATCTGCCAAGAGTAAGCCCCATCGAAGAATTAATAGGCTACACAGGCAAGGCAGGTAGAATATGTCGTATCATCTCAGAAAACAATGTCAGCACTGCTTGAATGTCGAAGATGCCCTGGCCAGGGGTCATGACATTTGTTGACAACGGGCCTCACCCGATGACAATGGCATTGTACTGTCCATAGTAGGCACGCAGCGCCTGAGCCAAGTGCCGATCTCGTGTCTCAGCCACAAGGGGGCTATACGCTGCCACTGCCAGAGCAGTCAAAATACACATTAGGATTACCTTGGTTCTTACTGATAACTGGCTTCTCAACGGGAAAGCAGATTTTTCTTTATCCCTGTGCTTGTGCTTATGGCCCAACAAGGAAGAGGGCCGTGACAATGTCCTGTCCCTTTCCCAGTTCACTGAGTTGGGTGGCCGCGACCTGGATGCCGGAGTAGGTGACACAGATTCTGGGTTGTGTTCCTTCTCCATGGCTGCTAAAGTTTTAAGGAGAAGCTAATTTTCCACAACCTTCTTTCGGCATTGCCTTGTAGCTTGTTTAAAGCTCTGGCAGATCTCACTAGTCCTCACGTTGTGAGACAGGCCCAAACAACCCACAAAAAACTCATGTTTATCTTCGCATATATTTTATCTCCACACTTACAGTTCTGTATTAAAGCATCTTTAGATTTCAGCAGCATGCACAGATGATGAAAAATACTTTGTGCAAAAAAAATAAAGGATAAACGGCAGCAACTAGTTGACATTTCCAGCAACAGGTCTGAAGAGTATGACTGAAGGCAGGAAAAGAACTGAGAAGTGATGGGACCGCCCATGTTTATACAGACACTGACACATGATGTCGTCATGGGCGGCCCCCACGCTAGCAAAAGTTTCCATGTGGTCCTAGCACTGACGCGGTCATAGTTCCAAAGGTGTGGCCTAATGGAAGACATATCCTCTAAGATCTACCACTGACTGCACCAATCAGAACAACCACCAGGGAGGTGGGTGGGAGGGCAAGCAGTGGCTCAATGGAGAAGATTCTCTCAAAGATCTACTGTTACTGGTAACGAAAATTTCTTCGGGGAAATCTTCTTCATTGAACCACACTCTTGGAACCATTTTCAAGCAGTACACTAATCCCTGGGAGACAGAACAAAGACCACAAACAGAGGATCAAGACAGTGGACCTTGAAGGACAGAAAGGCCAAAGCCAGCATGTCTGCAAGAGATGATCTCCACACTATATTACTTAGTTAATGTATGAGCAGTACTCCAGGCAGCAGCTGAACAAATGTCTGCCACAGACACACCACAAAAATGCAGGCCATAGAGGTTGCCATGCCATGTGTGGAATGCCCTTTTACAGCACCAGGAGGCTCCTTTCCAAGTGTCTGGTAATAGAAAGTGACACAAGGTGCCAACCATTTAGAAAACAATGGTTTAGATCAAGAGAACACTTCCTACAAGAGGAAAAGAAAGTAAACAGTTGAGAGAACTTTCTACATTCCTTAGTATGGTCTAGACAGAACTGTAAAGTGCTACATATATCCAAGGTATGCAACGGTGCTTTCACCTTATTAGAGGGGCCAGCATAATGAACATGCAAGTGAATGGTCTGATTCGGTGTAAAGTCAGAGATTATGTAGAAAATGTGGATTGGTCCATAAGGAAATCCTATCCAGGTGAAAAAAAAAAAAACAAATATGGAGGTTCAGTGACCAGAGTAACTTCAAAATTCAGCAAATAAAAACAATGGCTACAAGAAATACAGGTTACTCACCTGTAACAAGAGTTCTAGGAGTGGTACATGTTGTTCATCCACACTGTCTGGAAGATACCTTGCCACTTTAGCATGGGCCAGAAAGTCTTCAAGCTGATTCCTCCCAACCACCCGGGTGATGAAACCTTCGGCTCTGCTCCATGATGCCAGATCTAGCCCGCTGGAAGCCAGGTTGTGTGCCGAAGCCGGGGCAGTCGGGTGGGTTTGTGTGGATGAACAACATATACCACTACTAGAACTCCTGTTACAGGTGAGTAACCTGTATTTCTAGGGGCATGGATATGTTGTTCTATCCACACTGTCTGGCAGACTCTTAGCAGTTCTCCGGGAGGAGGGAGGCAAGGCGCACGCCCCTACTTAGGAAACAGGGACTGGAGAACTGAGGTTCCAAAACAAGCATCCCGGCGTGACTCAAGGTCGATGTGGTAATGGAAATGAAGGTGTGCTGACTTCCAGGTAGCAGCCCTGCAGATTTCCTGGATAGGGACGTCCCTAGAAGCAGCCACTGATGCAGCAGTATGGCGGGTGGAATGAGCCCTAAGCCCTACAGGGGGCTCCCCACCTGCCAACCTATGGCAGAGATCAATGCAGGAAGTAATCCACCTGCCAATCGTCCGCTTGGCTGCAGGTCTGCCAGGTGCGGCTTCAGTGTAGGTGACAAACAGCTGGCGAACCTGTCCCCGAACTTCCGCCGCATGCTCTTTGTAGTAGGCAAGCGCTGGTCTCAGGTCCAAGGTATGTAGCCTGTACTCGTCCTCCAAGGTGTATTTGGGGTAGAACACCGGTAAAGTCATTACCTGATTCAGGTGAAACTGACACCACCGTTGGACGAAATTTCAGGTGGGGCGCAAGACAACCTTGTACCTATAGAAGACCAGGCTGGGAGATTTGATGGAAAGCGCCTGGAGCTCCCCAATCCTTCTGGTTGACATGCTAGCCACCAAGAAGGCGCTCTTCCACGACAGTTGAGAGATGTCACACCAGTGCACTGGTTTGAATGGCTTGGCCATGAGCTTGGCCAATGCCAGCAGTAAATCCCACTGAGGTGGTTGTTCATGCACCGGAGGGGATACGTGATCAAGGCCCTTAAAAAAGCACCAGGCCACCTTCTCCTGCACCACCGACTGCTTGCCAGCCCGCACCTGGTAAGCAGAGATGGCTGCCAGGTGCACCTTGAGGGTTGTCGACCAAAGCCCCTGCTGGGAAAGGGACCACAGGAAGTCCAGAATGCTAGCCAGCGGACAGGGCGAGGGGTCCAACCCCTTGCCCTGACACCAAATGGAGAATCTCTTCCATCTGAAGGCATAGCATTTTCTAGTCTACTCCTTGCGGGATGCCTCAACGACGCTGAGGACCTTGTCGGAAAGACCCAAGGCCTGGAACTCTAGCCGCTCAAGAACCAGGCCGTCAGGTGCAGGGACTGAAGGTCCGGATGGAGTGCCTTCCCCTCGTTGACAGAGAGCAGGTCCGGGCGGGCTGGAAGCCACCTCAGGAGCCTGGAGCTGAGGAGATCTGGATACCAGAACTGGCGAGGCCAGTCTGGGGCTACCAGGATCACCTGTGCCTTGTCCCTCCTGATCTTGAGGAGCACCTTGTGGATCAAGGGCAGAGGAGGGAAGGCGTAGAAGAAGCCCAGGGTCCACGACCTGGAGAAGGCATCCCCCTGCAGCGAGCCCTGCTGAGGGGGGGCAAGCATGGTACAGCCTCAGCTTGGCATTCTCCCTGGAGGAGAATAGGACCATCTGAGGTGTGCCCCAATGGGAGAACAGGCCTCGTACCATCTCCAGCAGGAGAGACCACTCGTGAGATGCATCGCCTATCCAGCTGAGGGCACTGGCCAGACTGTTCGAGGCTCCTGCCACATGAATGGCTAGGAGATCCGCCTCCAGGCTGAGCACAAGAGACCAAATACGAAGCACTTCCTTGCACAGAGGCAAGGAGTACGCCCTGCCCTGTCTGTTGAGAAAGTACATGGTCGTGGTGTTGTCCGTCTGGATCTGGACCTCTGGACCACGAACAAATGGTGCAAAGGCAGTCAGTGCTGGCCAGAACGCTCAGAGCTCCAGCAGGTTGATGTGGCATCGGGACTCCTGAGAAGACTAAAATCCATGGGCTGTGTGCTCCCCCAGATGGGCACGCCAACCCATCAGAGAGGAGTCGGTCATCAGGATGACCATCGACTCGGGGCAGACAAATGGGATTCCCTCCCGCAGATGACCTGGAACAAGCCACCACTGCAGGCCGTCCCACATCCCCTGGGTCACAGAGACTGGCTGGTCTAGATGATCTGAGCACTGAGACCACTGGCGGGCCAGCCCCCACTGCAGAGGGCGCATATGCCAGTGGGCCCAACGGACCACGCTGGTGCAAGCTGCCAGGAGACCCAGAAGGTGCAGGAAGTCCCGGGCAGGGCACAATTGCCCAACTAGAAATAATTGGGCAAAGGAGGAAAGGACATCGGCCCTGTCCGCCGGAAGCCGGGCTCTGGCTCGGACAGAGTCGAGCTCTGCCCCGATGAACTGAATTACCTGCTAGGGCATGAATTCCAACTTGCCCTCGTTGATGAGGACGCCGAATTGAGAGCAAGTCTGGAGGGCCAGATCTCTGGACCACTCCACCTCCAACCTGGGGGGACCTGCTATCAGCCAGTTGTCCAGGTAAGGGTAGACCCAGACCCCTCGGCGCCGCAGAAATGCTGCCACCACTGCGATGCATTTGGTGAGGACCCTGGGAGCTGATGAGAGGCCGAAGGGCATGACCCGGAACTCGTAGATGGTTCCCTCTGCCTGAAAGCGGAGGAACCGCTGATGAGATGGACGGATTGGGACATGAAAGAACGTGTCCTGGAGGTCCAGAGAGCAGAACCACATGCCCTACTCCAGTGAGGGTATTATCTGAGCCAGGGTTACCATTCGAAAGGTGCACGGCCTTAGGAACTTGTTCAGGTCGTGCAGATCGAGAATGGGGCGCCAGGCCCCCATTCGTTTTGGAACCAGGAAGTACCTGGAAACAAACCCTGGGCACGGAGGATCCACAACCTTGCTGACTACCCCCTTATGGAGGAGCTGGTCAATGTCGTCTCGGAGAGCTGACTGGGAGGCTGCGGAACCAATAGCCCCCCACAGGGTGCGGGCTCGAAAGGGAGGGGAACCGCTCGAACTCCAGAGGCAGGCCCCTGCCAACCACTTCCAGCACCCAGTGGTCCAAGGTGATAGTGGACCAGGCGGAAAGGAAGTGGCTGATTCTGGCCCCCCATGGGGGGACCCAGGGTAGGTGAGACAAGGTTGGGGGCGGCACCCCACAACCCGTCACTGGGCAGGCTTGGAGGAGGGGGGACCGGCCGAGGAGCCACCAGGGCCCTTCCCTCCAGGCTTCATGACTGAGGAAGCAACGGACATGGCTCTAGGGCACCAAGTTTGAGCCTACTGGCCCTGCTGCTGGTGGGCAGGTCTTGCTGCAGGAGCGGAGGGACGAAAGGGCCTACGCTGCTGATGGCGGCATTTGTCCTTCTGTGCAGATGTGACACAGTCTAGGGTGGCATTGGATTTTTCAATGCGCTGGAGGTGGCCCTCCACACCGGGCCCGAACAGGTCGGTGCCCAGAAAGGGAACATCTGCGAGCTTGTGTTGGGTGTCTGCCGTGAAGGTCGAGATCTGCAACCAAGTCCTGTGGTGCATGGCCACTACCGAACGGGCACAAGAGCCTCCAACATTCAGAGCTATCTGGAGCTGCTGCTTTGCCACCACCCTTCCCTGATCCCGGACCTGCTTGACCGTGGTCTGGAGGTTGGCTGGGAGATGAGGGAGCACCTCATCCAGGGAACCCAACAGGGCGTGAGAGAAGTGTGCCATCATAACAGCCGAGCTGGCCTGGCGAAGGCCCAAAGAGACAACAGCATACACCTTCCTCCCTGAATAGTCCAATTTCTTGGACTCCTTATCTGGGGGCTTGCCCACGTCCCTTGTGTTGCCCGGGTGCCTGAAGACAGAATCTGCCACCAACCCCTCGGCCGAGGGGTGAGCTGAGAAGCCGCAGAGGGAATCAGTAGGGACCGTGTACTTGCGGGCCATCCTGACTGATGGCGCTAAGCAGGAGGCTGGGCGCTGTCAGAGTTCTAATGCTGGGCCCACAACGGCCTCAGCTACAGGAAGGCCTCGCTTGGGGAGTCCCCTTATCCAGAATCTGTAAGGGGATATCTGGGCCGCATTCTGCACGGGTTCGAGTGGATTCCCGGTGGATTCCGAGATGAGCTGAAAAATACCAAGGAACGAGGTGGGGCTCTCATCCACAGAAAGGCCACCCCCAAGTCCCAGGTGGACTGGGCAGGAATGCAGCGAGAGGTCTTGGGACTCCGAAGAGTCCAGCACAGCTGGTGACTGCCTGAGCCACTCTCTACTCACCGAGAACGATTGGGGGTGAGAGTGACCGACAATCGATGGAGAAAACCTTGAGCCGACTGAGAATCCTTGGTTGGCACCCCATTCTTCGGCTGGGAAGGTGGTGGTTCTACCACAATGGGCGGGGCAGCCGGTTTAGGCCGAGCTGTCGGCATCGGGACCTCGACCAGGGAACCGGCAGTGGGAATTGGCTTCGACCATTCGGGCGAAAGCCACTTAATTGCCAGTGTGGAAGCCGGCGTCGGCTTGCTGCCGGCCAAAAGGAGTTGTTGCCACATTAGATCCTCATAGCATCAACGCAACTTGTGCCGGAGCCTCTCCTCAGCCAAGGAGAATGAGGAAGAAGAGGGGTGGCGCCGCTTTCCACGACGTCAGGACTGAGACCGCCGACACCGACGGGATTCCCCCGAAGCAGAGGAGGACCAAGACCGCAGGGTCAAGAAGGATTGACCAAGTCGAGAGCCACAAACCGAGAACGAGATCTCCTGCTCCCAAGAGCGCGATGGTGGGTCTTTACCTTTTTCGGATCCTTCCTCCGAGACGAGGGTGGCGCCCAGAAGGATCCTCCCTTTAGTCAGAGGGACTGGCACAGCTCCGAAGGAAGCTGAGTCACGAAGAGCCTAGTTGGAGCGGAATAAAGGCCAAAGCCGAAGAAGAGCTCGCCGCGGCCTGGGCCGCATCCTCCTCGAGGGCCGTGAGCTGTTCAAGCTGTTACAGTTGTTCCGCAGAGCCCGCCGCCTGACACCACCCAATAGACCTCCTTTGATTTGACCAGCGGGTACAGTTTCTCCGGTCGCCCCAGCTGGAGTCGGGGAGAGCACAGTATTTGAGCACCGGAGAAAAGGACAGACACATCTCGCAAGCCTGCAGATCGTGGGTGTGCCAGAGGTAATAAACACACGAGGCGTGGGGGTTGGTGCACGACATCTTCTGCCTGCAGGGACACCAGCAGAACCCGGGGATGGTCTTGTCCTCCACCGCAGCCACGAGGGAAGAGGGTGGAGACTGAACTCGAACGAGTTTCAAAGTAAGTTTAAGAAAAAAATCCGAAGTTTTTAGAGCCAGAGCCTGCAAAATGCAACAGCACTAAGGAGGGAACCTGATGCTTCCAAGCAGTAAGGAAGATCTGGCATCATGGGGCGGAGCTGAGGGTTTCATCACCTGGGTGGGTGGGAGGAGCCAGCTTCAAGACTTTCCGGACCATCTTTAAGTGTCAAGGTATCTGCCAGACAGTGTGGACAGAACAACATATCCACGCCCCTAGAACTAGGGTTTACCCAGAGCAAAACCGTATCACACAGGTAGCAGCTGGCTGAAATGGAGCCCCTCTGAGTTTCTCTAACAGAAAGTTAAGGTCCTACAGTGGAACTTTTTTTCCTCCTCCATGGCCCCCTGCAGCACCGTTCCTTCAAACTCCACACACTCATCCCCTCTGCCTGCCAGATTAAACCCCCACTGCCATTATCTACCTCCAGGTGCCCCCCAGATCCTCCAACACTCCTTGTGTTCTGGCTTATCCCTGCCAGGGGCCCTCTGCTTCCAGTAAGAAGTGGTGTCTTGTACATTGAGGGTGTCAGTCAGGGGGGTAGGAATGGTGCTTTGCGTGGTCAGGTGCATGGGAGAGGGGGACTCGCACATCAGGCTGTCCTCTGGCGCTGTCAGGGTGGACCATTTTCTCTCTCCTACTTTCCCTCCGCCACCCCCCACTTGAAAAGAAAATGCACAACGTTGTCTGCTAGAATCCACTCATGAGGACCTGCTACTGTTCGACTGAGTTCATTTGTCAGTGCTCTGGACTCCTGACAGATGGGACTGCTTGGAGTAGACTCCCCTGCTCCAGGCACCATTTCCACACTCTCATAGCCTCCTGGCAGAGAGGGTAAGAGTGTGCTCCTGAGGAAGACCTAACAGTCGAAGCGCTGAGGCTGCCAGTCGACGTCTTCAAGATTTTGGCTCGCCAATAAATTTTTGTAAGCAGTATCTTCCTCTGTAGTATTGACTCCAAGTACAAACTTCTTCTTTGTGTAAGAATGTAGCGTTTGTTGACATAATACATAACATATTTGTCTGTCTGGAAAGTACTATCTTTTGGCAGACTGGGCCAGATAGAGCCTGTATGCCATAAAGCACTGCCCGTATCTCCAGTACACTGATAAGGAGATAAATCTCTGAACTGTCCCAGACTCCCTGCATCCGGAGACCTTGGCAGTGAGCTCATTTTGCTGCCAAGGAGGCTTCCATGCTGAGAGTCACCTCTGGCCAGCAGGGAGCAGAGGAAGCCCTGAAGAAGATTCTCTTCCACTGACCACCACAATAGAGACCACAATAGCAGTTCAGATCCAGTATGGGATAATTTTGAGGTTGAAACACCTGGGACCACTGGGAGCTGAGCATCTACTACATCAAAATCATGTGCAGCCTTGACAGCAGTACTGTGAACACTGAGGATGTCATGAGGCCCAGAATACGCTGCGTGGAGTAGGCTGGCACTAAGCAACACCCTATGATAAAGCATGCCATCTAAATTATCGGGTTCATTCTGCTGACTGGAAGGAACAACCAAGCCTGGGCAGTAGCCATGAAAGCTCCTATAAACAGAAGTCTCTGGGAGGAAACTAAAATTCAGACTTGAGAGGGTTCAGTATAATTCCTATGGAAGTGAGAACTATGAGGCAGTAGCTACTGCCTGTTCCATCTCATGGCTGGCAAGGCTTTTTTTTTTTTGTTATAGATACATATATAGAGATACACAAACATTTTATTTAGATATATATAAATACATACACGCATATACATATATATATATATATATATACATACACATACACACACACACATATATACATATATATTATACACACACACACAATAGGGGTGAAGTGATATGGTGTCACATAAAAATCCCTATCACAACCACAGTGTGATACCCAGATCATGACATGTACACCATGAAGATATCAACTACAGTGTACCGTCATCGCCAATTATCAACACAGTGTACACGTCACTTAGCTGGTGATTGTGACTTCTCAAACAGAATTCTTTTTTTTTTTTTTTAAATCAAACCCAAGTCACTTATTAGTTGTTCATCACGGGATATGTTATACATCTGTAGCAAGTCTCCTCTATCACATGCGGGCCATCGTGTATATATATATATATATATATATATATATATATATATATATATATATCTATATCTATATCTATATATATACACACACACACATAAAAAATTTCATTAATGCATCATTAGGGTTGTTACTAAGCGACAACAACAGGAAATGTGGGTTGGAATGTGAAATGTGCCTTGGGGTCTTCAACCTAACACTCACCCACTCCACAAGTAAATTAGCTGAGATGGGTACAGTATGGGAGAATGGGGGAGCATAAGGCTGACAACCCCAAAGCACCCCCGGACACCTGTCACTGTCTGGAGGGTGAGGCAGTCATCTGTTGGAAACACTAATCCTGCTTTTGTCACTTTAGTAACAATCCTGGTGCATTAACAAAGTTTTTTTTTGCAATGAATTTCCTTACTTTTTCAGATAGTATAATCATACCCTTACTTGTCCGTGGGAGCACAGGGCCCTCCCATTCCTCTATAGATACGTATATGCATGTAGCTGTGGAAGAGCAGGGCCCTCCATTTATAGGAAAACAGTGACCAAAATGTCAGCATAACCATCATTACCCCATCTCATGTACCCGGTACAGAAAATTGTGAAATCCCCGCCAAAACGTAATTCTGCACAACTGCAACGCCATTCCACACCACAGGTCCAAAAACACATTCTAGCCAGGATTTGAAAAAGGACAGCTGTGACATACATGAGGTGGGGTAATAAGAAGGCTATGTTGAAAATCTGGGGTGAAAATATTGAACATTTTCAAAGTTACGAGCATACGTAGCGAAACTGCAAGAAATATTTATAACTGTCATTTTCACATACAGTGTTCCCTCACTATAGTAAACTCCTCTATAAGGAATTTTTGTTATAGTGAACACCTGTGAGGATGCCTACTCTTGTCTAATTATGCATATTAACACCTCAGTATAGGGTGTCACAAACCCACTGCTGGGGGCTGGGTCCACTGAGCTCACAGTGTCCTCCCCTTAGTGCAACCTGTGACAGGGGTCAGGAAATACCCTCCTCGCGTCCTTTTAGAGTGCTCGCTGATTTCACAACTGAACACTCGTCACGAGTGTCCAGAGCTTCCTCCCTCTCTGGGTAAGGGTTAAATACAGTCTCGAGTCTGTAGCCAGGTAAGAACCCTCTTTGTTTGCTGCGCTGGGGGAGAACCCAAGCATTACAAGATCTTCAGAGGCTGTCCTCGTAACCCTGATTGTGACTTCTCCCACAGGTGTGCAGGAACCGAATTCAAACCTCGGACCCCCTCTGGAGATCTTGTGTACTTTTACCCTACTTTAGGGCCCCAGATCCCCTTCCATGATCCTAGTTTCAGTAGCACGTGGCACCTTAGTACTAAACAGTCATGTCACAGATTGAATAAACCTTCTCAAAACCCTCACATACAACAAAATCACTCCCAGGCAGTAGTACTTTAAGATAAAAGCAAGAGCTTTTACTGATTACTTAAAGTAAATGTGTGATTTTTTATTTAACAGTTTGGGCTTCATAGCCCACTGCCCTGGGGCGGCGATAGCCCGTGTGTGTGAAAATTATAAATTTTTACTCTGTGTAAAGTTTGGGAAGGGATCGTAATTCTGGCTGAACTGCATGCCAGCTGATCCCCTCCCACTTCCTCCACTCCCGTGCTTCCCCGTTTCGTGATGTGGTACCAGGGAAAGCGCAGGGATATGCCCCATACAAGTCTATGGGACTTATTTTCAGAACAATTTTCTAAAGTTTAAACTACCTTTTGATCAAAATGAAAGCCACCGCTCAACTGTCTGGACCTATTGAGTAGAGCAGTGGCTTTCATTTATCAAGTAGTTTAACCCTAGGAGAAAGTATTCTGAAAATGAACCCATAGATTTGAATGTCCTCAGCTTCCTGGTACCATGTCACAAAACGCTGGAGCACGGGGCGAAGCATGGACCAGGAAGTGAGAAGAGATCGGCCGGCTAGAATTACAATCCCTTCCCAAATTTTACACAGTGAGTAAAAACTGATAATTTTCAGAAACAGGGGCTATCGCCGCCCCAAGGTAGCGGGCTATGAAGCCCAACATGTTACCACACACAATCTCTTTAAAATAATTACCATACAAACATAGGTTTCCTGGTGGCGCTGAGGGTTGTGGCGCTGGATGTCACACCTCACGCCACGCTGGCGACCCAGGTTCGGGAACAAGTCCGAGTCGTCGGGGGTCGGCAGGGGAGGGAAGAGATTGAGCATCCGGTGGACTGCTCTCTCTTCCCAGAGAGGGTTGGGGGAAGCGATCGGGTCATGGAGGCGACCTCTGGCGGCAGTCAGAGGTGCAAACGTAGACATCGCAAGTGTTGGGGGTGAGCTGCATAGCATTGTCTTGTCAGCTGTGCAGGGCAGTACCTAAGTAGAAAATCCCCTTCTATGGGGATAGGCGACGGCGCTGCCCTCCAGCTCACACTCCTATCGCTGGTCACCCTCTCTGCTCCTGTAACCCTACCCCAGCCGGCACTCTATACTCTAGATACAGCGCCCTGGGAGGATAGGGCGGCCCTTCCCCATGGAGCTTTAGATCTGGGGGTGTCTCCAGTCCAGGGTGAGGAGCAGAAATCAGGGCTTCACAGTGGGGGGTAGAGGCTTGAGTAAGCAGTCGCTGGATAGAGTTCCCTACGTGGAGGTGCATAAATAGAGTTAAAAAAAAAAAGATTTAGATATTTGGTTACAGGATAACTACAAAAATGTTGGAAAATACATACAACTGAACTAGTGAATTAACTGAATAATTTCTACCTTTTTTGTGGAGAATCAGAGTCCAGAAAATAAATGTGTTTTGCAAAGCCTGTCTCTTCTCTCTGCTATGTCTCAAAGTCTCAGTTTTTCTTGCAGTGATCTTTAGTGTGTCTGGCAGTGTTCAGGTGTCAGGGAATGTGGCTTCTACCCAGAGTCTCTGTTGAAGAGAGCTTATATAGCCCTTCTCTGCAGTCTGCAAAACTGGCCTGTGACTGGCTAGTGGCCTTAATATATCCAGGTCTAACTGTTCATCTGTAGGCCAGCAGAGGTCTCTCTTGCCCTTTCCCCAAATTTTTACATTAACCAAAATTAACAGTATTTTGCTTTTCTACAATGCCACCTCTCTGGCTGCCTTTGATCTACACTGCCTTCCTGACACTATTAAAATGGAAATAGACTGTGGCAGCTGGTAGAGAATTTAAAAATGGCTTCCTAGACTATTTGATTTATTTACTTATTGAAATGTTTCACCAGGAAGGCACAATGAACAAGTTGCTCATCTCCCGGTGCGACTGGGGGTGGGGGGGTACAAGTGGACGTAAACAGAGATTATACATGCAATTTTACTTAACATATATGAGGATTTTGGTACAGAAATTAAAACCAACAATATGGCCAACACACTACTGGATTGGCATTACAATTAAGGAACAAGTAAACAATATAATTAAAGTGCTAGGGGAAAGAAAGGCAGGAGGGACAGGGGAAACTAGCTGGAGGAAGGAGAAGCAAGTGAGATAGGGGGAGCCAGGACATTACCAGTAGAAGCAGATACAAAGCCCAGTCGAGTGAGACATTTTACACAGGTCTAGGATGAGCTGCAGTAGCAGCGCTGACAGTACAAAAAATATAGGGAGAAAAGGGAGAGTAATTTAGTACAGTGCACGTAGGTACAGGGGCAGCCTATTTAAGTGCAGTGGGGTACAGTGGAGGGACAGTAGAAGGGGGAGGTGGAGGTTGGGTAGGGGTAGGGAAGGACGAGTCTTGCCTAGAACTAACCCCTCCAGGATGCTGAGAACCCTGCCAGGGGCAGAACTAGGCGATGACATTGGGATGAGAAGATAGAGGGTGGGGAGCAGGTGTAAGACAAGAGGACTAGTAGGTTGGGTAGATGAGGGGAAGGGAAGGAGGAGGCATGCTTAGAACTAACTCCTCCAGGATGCTGAGAACCCTGCAAGAGGGCAGAACCAGGCAAGACGCGGTAAAAGAAGATTTGGGGGGGTGTATAGGACAGAGAGGTATAGGCAAGGGTAGGGGCTTATTGGGTGGGGGACAGGGTGATGTGCTGGGGAACAGGCTCATAGGAAGATGTTAAGGAGGATTAAAACAGCAGCAGATAGAGGACAGATGGTTAGGTAAGGCAGAGGCAAGGTAGTAGGACGAGGAGTGCCATATTTGGGGGGGAAGAGAGTTCCAGAGTTTCGGGAAGCGATGGGCGAAACCAGACTGTCCAATGAGTGTGGATCGGAGGGGGACCAACAAAGTGCAAATATCTGTGGATCTGAGGGAGAGGGAGGGGTACAGAGGGAGCAAGAGAGGTAGGTGGAGTTCCCCAAGCCAAAATTTAGAAGTGAGTTTGGCACAATGAATGAGGCGCCTGTTTGTAAGTGGGGAAAAGGATAGGGCATGGTAGAGGTCACAATGATGAGTTCGGGATGGAGCATCAAGAGCAAAACGGCAGAAGGCGTTAAAGAGAGTGTCCAATCTGGTCAGGGAGGATTTGGGAGCAATACCATAGACTACGTCGCAGTAGTCAAAAATCGGGAGTATCATCTTCTGGACAAGTTCATGCCGCGTCGTAGGAGGGATGCAACTACGGTTCCTGTATATGGCACCAAGCTTGGGGCACAGTTTTTTTCAGGATGGCATCAATGTGGCCAGAGAAGTTGAGGTGCTGGTCCAGTCAAACCCCAAGGTGTCCTCGAGGACTGTCCCATCCAGGGTGGGGAAAAAGGGTAAGGGATGTAGCCTAGAGAGTCTCTGCCTAGTGCCAAAGGTCATGGAGACAGTCTTCTTGGCATTCAGGAATAACTGATGTGAGGCAAACCAGAGCTGAACCTGGTGGAAGCCATGCTGTAGGGTGGTTGCTACATCAGTAGGGCGTTTAACAGAGGTAAACAAGATGGTGTCATTGGTATACATGTGGATAGAGGAGGAGGAGGGGGAGCAGACTGAGGACAAGTAGTTAAGGAAGCTAGAGAAGAGAACGGGACCTAGCACAAAGCCCTATAGAACTCCTGTAGTGATGGGGAGGAGAGATTGCATCCTGGATCTTGATTGATTGCGTTCTGTCTGTGAGAAAAGTTCTAAACCAGTTATAGGTGGATGTAGACAGTCCAGCTGCCATAAGGGAGTCAAGAAGCAGAGCATGGGAGACTGTGTCGAAAGCCTTGGTGAGGTCGACGAAGATGGCAGAGGTGATGCGGCCATTATCCATCCCGGTGAGGATGAAGTCAGTGAGCCTGAGAAGGGAGGTGGTGATGGTGGAGTGGTTCTTCTGAAAACCAGATTGGAACAGGGTGAAAATGGAGGGGTCCAAGAGAAAGGAGGTGAGTTGGGAGAGAACTAGGTGTTCTTGGAGCTTGGCAAGGGTTGGGAGGAGAGAGATTGGGCGATAGTTGCCAGGGGAGGAGTGGTCACCACTCTTTGGGAGAGGGAGGATCACTGCATGTTTCCAGGATGAGGGGACTGATGAGGATGAAAAAGAAAGTGTTAGGACTAAGGAGAGAGAGAGGACAGGCAATAGCTGGTGCTGAAAGATAAAGGAGTTTAGGGTCAAGGTTGTCCAGTGATGAGCCTTGGAAGGACTGAGAGAGAGAGAGAGAGAGAGAAGGGCAGTAAGTGTTTCATCAGGGGAGACAGCAGAGAAGGAGAAGGAAGAGTGAGCACGGGGGAGTTGAAGGCAAGCAGAAGGGGGGGGACTTTAAGAGGGCTGAGGCACATTAAGTGTAATAAGAGTTAAACTACTTGGCCACTACACTCGGGTCGGACACTAATGTGGTATTTACTTTAAGCATTGGGGAGGGGAGAGAAGAGGGCATGGACCACCTTCCAGAATTTGGAAGGGGTGTTGATATTATTAAGGAAAGCTGATTTAAAATATTCAGACTTTGCTAGTCTGGTAGCTTTTGTGCAGGCATTTCTTAGCATCTAGACAAGATGTCTGCAGGACAAGCTATTACACTATTTCGCTTTGAAATTCAAAGTGTTATAATAAAGAAGATGGCCTTTCCATCGCCTGTCATTTACGGAATCTTCCCCTTTCATCTGCTACCGGGAAATTACAATCCCCTATTGAAATTTAACTCCTGTTCACATCTAAGCAAGCCTTTCTCCCAGGCAAAGGGAGATGTCAGACACAAACACACATCAGCCGTTCCCATGTACCCTTACAGAAAAGTGGGCATCTTTTCTGACAAACCTATGTCCTGGCCTTTTTGGAAATTAAACATAAAAAACATTACAGAGAAATACGACAGCAGTGGCCAAATTGCCGTATTGGGAACCATAGCTATAGTGACCTAACTGCCTGGCTCCAGAGGTGTTCCTCATAAAGAGGGACCACAGTATTTTGACCCTAAATTTTCTACATTGCCTTCTTATGACCCCATCTCATGAACAACGGCAGAAAAAAATTTCAAATCCCACCCAAAAGATGAATTTGCAAAGCGACCGCAAAACCACCTTTCAGGCAGGAGTTGCATAACGGCAGTCACATTGTTCATGAGGTGGGGTCCCCAAATGGCCATGTTGAAAATTTGGGGTAAGAAATGGTGGAGTTATGAACAAAAGTTAAAAATACCATTGAAATACATTGGAAAACAGCAGAAAATAAGATCCTGTTCCGCTAAAGGATCCTTTATTGTGCTTTCCTATTGCAGTCAATGGGAAAGCATGATAAAGGACCCTTTTGCAAAACAGGATCCTATATGGTGCCAATCAATGTCCCTTGTAGTGTAATGAGGCCTCCCATCCCCAGATATCCTATGGCTGTCCCTTATTAAAAAAAATACATTTCCCTGGTAGTCTAGTGGTTCAGTCCCCCCCCCACCCCAATGTCCGATCGCCATCCCCTAATAAATAAAAAGATGCCTGGTAGTCTAGTGGTGTTTCCTCTCTCCCCAATCCCAGTCTCTTTATAGGGAAAAAAAAAATCCTGGTAGTCTAGTGGCCCCTTCCCCTGATGTCCGATCTCAGTACGGATATAAAAATAAAAATTACGTGGTGGTCTAGTGCTCTCTTCCCTGTCACCTACCCCCTTGCGTTGAAAAAATGTTCTTGGTGTTCTAGTGGCCCCCCACGCTGTTAGGTATGCACCCACCACCACCCCCGCATCCCCATTAGCAGTTTGCGATGATCACAGCCCTCCTATCACCTCCATGGATGGCTGCAGTTTGCGCTATGAATGAGCTGTGCCGCAGAATACGATCGCACAGCTCATTTATAGTACAGTCTGCGGCCATCCTTGGAGGTCAGAAAAGGGCTGTGGTGGTCGCAGACTACCAATGGAGATGCGGGGTGGTGGATGCATACCTCACAGGGTGGGGGGCCACTAGACCACCAGGAAATTTATTGCTTTCACAGGACAAGGATCAGGGAGAGGGAGGGACCACTAGACTACCAGGTAGTATTTCATCTTATAATATCAGGACCAGGGTGGGACATCGAGGGAGGGGGACGGATCACTAGACTATCAGGGTCTTTTTTTGTTAAATACAAGGGGATCGAGCATTGGGGAGGGCCCACTAAGTGACAACACAAAATGGCGACAGATCCAAAAAGGATTTCCCACATGTGAAACAGGATGACCTGTTTTTTTTTTTGTTTTTTTTTTAACCAGGAGAGATGCACTAAGCTGAAGCTTGTTTACAGGTGCGACTGGGAACACAAGGAAGTTAAATGACTTGCTCTGGGTCACACAGTATGCAAGTGGGGGCTGTGGGATTCAAACTCAGGTGTCCAGGTTTGCAGCTCAGAGCCTTAAACCACTGCGCTATACTGCCTCGTTTGCACAAATGGATTTGCTCCTCTGACACTATATGCTGGACATTTATTTAAAAACATACCTGGTAGTCTAGTGGTCCTTCCCCCCTCCACGATGCCTGATCCCCTTCTGTTCAAGAAAAAAAAGACCCTGGTAGTCTAGTGGTCCCTCCCCTCTCCCTGATCCCCCTTCCATGAAAGCAATAATTTTCCGGGTGGTCTTGTGGTCCCCCACCCTGTTAGATATGCACTCTCCGCTCCCCCACATCCCCATTAGCAATGTGAGACCATCACAGTGCTTCTAACCTCCACGGATGGCTACAGACTGCACTATGAATGAGCTGTGTCGCAGAATATGATCGCATTCTACAGCACAGCTCATTCATAGTGCAGTCTGCAGTCATCCGTGGTGAGAGGAGGGCTGTGGTGGTCACAGACTGCCAATGGGGATGCCGGGGGGGGAGCAGGGTGGTGGATGCATACCTAACAGGGTGGAGGGACCACTAGACCACCAGGAAATGTATTGCTTTCACGGGAGGGGCATCAGGGAGGGACCACTAGACTTTTTTTTTTAAACAGACATGGTTTGATCATGTTGTGGGGAGGAACCATCAGACTACCAGGTATAGGGCAGCAAGAAATGCCTGCACCTGTGAGATCAGGCAAGCTAAAGCAAAGCACTTTAAAGACAGACTCAGCAATACATGGGGGAATGGCAAAACATTTTGGAGCAATATAAAAGATCTCACGGGACAGGAGAACAAGTCCTATCCCTCTATGTGCCCAGTAAATGGGGAAATCACTCAAGACCCAAAAACAATAGCGGACACCTTCAACGTTGCTTTTTCTGACCTCAGTCACATCCTCCCCCAGGACCTCCTAAATACCAATAAGATAAACTCGGAAGAGACAGCCAGCCCGTCGGCGCAGCAGTAGGTTTTCCGTTTGCGATGCTGGCGACCCACGTTCGGGAACGGACCCGGGACGCTGTAGGGCCAGCTGGGGGGAGATGGATGGGCGTCCCGAGACTGCCTCCTTCTCCAAGGAGGGTGGGAGGACCGGCGCCGACAGACCCTTCACTAAGGCCGGGGATGTGCAAGCGACCGGCGCCAAGAACATCCACAGGGGGTTGGGCGGACGCAGGACGTCACTGCACGTCCCCACCCTCCAAGAAAACCAGCAGCTGCTGGCCACCCTAGATGAAGCCCACCACAGCTTCAATTAGTCTCCAGGCCGACCCTCCGACCTATCCCATTGTCTGCTGCACTGGGGGAGTCTAGTGCCGCAACCCCACCCTAAGGGGGGTTAGCCAGGGGGTATCGGAGGGTTGCAGCCATTATGGAGGTGGAAGTCATGGTCCATGACCAGGCTGAGGTGCCGGGCGGCTGGCAGCAGGGGAGGTAAAATAGAAAATTTAAATAAAAAAAAAAAAACTCGGAAGAGACCCCGGCAGTCCAAAATTTGCCCCCCACTAGAACCCCTCAATTTTATTTCAAGCAAATCTCCCACTCGAGGCCAAGAAATATCTCCAGCTCTCACTTGGTAAATCTAGGCACAGCAGAGACTCCCTCGGCCTCAAATGGATAGCCCTCTCTCGATGAATTAATACAGCCACTCACTATAGTAATAAATCTATCCCTTAGATTTGGGCAATTCCCCAAGTGGAAATCCGTAGTAGTCACGCCAATTCACAAAAGTGGGGATCGGGCTCTACATGCCAACTACAGGCCAATCTCCATACTACCCCCTTTCTCTAAAGCCCTCAATCACATAGTCTTGGACCAGCTGGTGAACTAGCTTAAACATAAAATCCAGTGCCCCCAATAACACGGCTTCCGGAAGGCACACAGTACCACCAGTGTGTTACTGGAATATACTGACTTCATCCATGCAGCACTTGACATCAGCCAGCTAGTGGGATCCAGATACACAGACCTCAATAAAGCTTTTCGACACTGTCAATCACAGTATCCTACTCAACAAACTGTGCCACCAGGCTATCAGACACAGTTAGTTGGTTTAAAAGCTACCTTGGAAACAGGTCACAACAAGTAAAGATCAATGAGACCCTCTCTGACAGTAGGCAAAGCTCCATCCTGGGTCTCCTCCTTTTCAGCTTGTTCCTTAACTCCCTCCCCAGGGCCTGTCCTGATAACATCATGCTATACACTGACAACGCGGCCATCTTCTCCTATAGACCAAACCCACATCTGCTAGAATCCAAACTCCAAAGTAGTTTCTTCCTAACAGAAGGATGGCTTACTCAAAACAAACTTAACTACATGAAAACAAAAGTAATGTTGTTTGCTGACCATCAAAGCAAATACAGAGCCAGTCAGCTGTCTATCCTAAACAACAAACAGGTGCCACTTGATCAGGTCAGCACCTTTAAATATCTTGCATCACACCCGAATAGCTCCCTCTCCTACCCATCACATAGATCATGTCGTTAAGACAGCCAACACCAGAATTGGACTGTTCTACAGACACTGGAACAATATGAAGTCCGCAGCCCTGTCTCTGGCAGTCAGTAGTTCTGTATGGACTAACTGTGTATTGCGCTGCCATGGATACAGCTCTAAAGAGGGTCACAAGAGCCCTAAACAAGGCTTGTAGGCTGGCCCTAGGTGTGCCCAGGCTCACGCACACCTGCGTCCTGCATGCCCAGTCCAAATGGCTTAAAAATCACTCCTTGGTTTAACACCACCTTCCACACAAAACCCTAAACCTGCATCTAACTCGCACCAGACTAGAGGCAAAACAAGAAACACCCTACATATCCCCTTCCATCACACTGCCCTGGCACAGCAATCCTTCGCCTACAAGGCACCCCTCTGGCTCAATGAACTCCCCTTGGAAGTAGTAAATATGCAAAAGCTCGGAACCTTTAAGAAATCACTACTCAAACACCTAACAGCACATACACGACCTAAACAACCTCCCTTCCCGGCCTACCTACCACAATGCCCTGCTTCCCCTCTCACCTTATGCCCCTTCTCTTGTCGCTCTCCCCTGCCCTCTGTCCCCATATACCTACTTACTCCAAAACTCATCCTCTCCTGCCTCACTAACCCCCCCGCTTTTCTGCCCATTCCCTCCACTTGTACTAATCTCCCCTCTCTCTGCTCCCCACCCACCCTTACCTCTCAACCCACCACCCTCTACTCACTCCCTCCTTTAATCCCATGACACAGCTCTGTCTGCTCTACTCCACTCCCTCTCCTCCCCTCCTCATCCTAACTGCCTTGTGTGCTCCAAGTATAGCAAATACTGTTATAAAACCTTGACTGTACCTCGTTTGTTCTTATTGCACTTATTCTTGACTTTTTTCAGTTTTATACCAACGTGTATAAAAAAATTTAACTACCAATGTACAGTATTGTAACCAATGCCTGTATTTTCTAATGACTGTTCTTATAAGTCTTGCACGCACGTGTATCTCGTCTGTACCCAACCATGACGTGGAATCTTTGTAAATGAGCTTCTATCTCAAATGTGTAACTCCAAAATGACAAATAAATAAGGTTTGTTTTTTTTTTATTATGGGAATGGCGATCAGACATTGGAGGAGGGGAGAGGTACCAGTAGACTACCACAGTTTCTCTTTCTTTTTTTTTTTTAAATTACCAGGATGGCAATCAGACATGGAAGGGGGGGGGCACTAGACACCAGGGAAAAACTGAGGCAATCACTGGGTGGGAGGGTGCCACTAGACATCAGGGAACATATATATTGAATTATATTTTATGGATGCGAGCCAGTAATCGGTGGGTGGGAGGTGCCACTAGTCACCAGGGAAACAGCGGCTCACACCTCACCATGCAGCCAGCAGCACGAGTTCCAGCCGCAGCTGCAGAAGTCAAGAAAACCCAGCTATTCTCATACAGAGAATGCAGCAGAAGGGGGAACGCCCACTGGGATGAGGTGAGCCATTGACAAGGAGGAAGCTCTACCCCTCCCCTCAGGTGTGTGTAATCACATACCATGCCATCTGTGAGGAGTAATGTCCGAGAGCAAGCTTCAGTTTGTAGACTCGAATCGTAGTGAGAAACCAAGGAAAACTCTACTCAGCTATGGATTTATGATGTCGCCCAAAAAGCGAGTGAACCTCACTGTCTCCATGGCAAAAAGGTGCAGCAAGCAGAGGTGAAAACCCGAGTTTGGGCGGCTAATTTAAAAAGCAAAAACGTGCCCCAAAAAAGCCAGTCAAAGATGGAAGGAAATACGAAAATGCCAGTGTTGGAGCAAAACATCTTAAAGGTGGGAGTGCCTCAAGAAAACCTGCAGAAGGAAGAGGCAAGTTCTGTGCAAACCATTCCTATTTTCTGCGGGTCCAAAAATTCTGCTCCGCAAGGGTCTGAACTAAAAAATGCCATTGTCAGACGAAATGGGTTTAGAGGCAGAGAATCAGCAACTACAAAAGGAAGCGGTAGAGAAGTCTCTGGAGGAGCTGGCAAAAGAAGCTGAGCAGCAAGGTTCGAGAGCTTCCAAAACTACCAGAAATATCCCCGAAAATCAGGAGTTGTCGACACAGAAGATAACCTCGAAAGCTCAGGTAAATTCATCTTGTGCACTTACTGAGGTTCCCAATGTTGCTATTGATAAACGTAAAAATTCAGACAGAAATGGCTTGCACATTACAAATTGTGAGGGGGAAGACAGCATTATTTTAGATGGAAAGACTACAGATGAACTTCCTTCTACATCGAGAAGTATATTGCCAAATAGTCTAAGTGGGAAGCCGATCAATAGTAAGGGAACAGAAGCTAGTAAAACAAATAAAAATCCATCTTTTGAGCCCCCTAAAGTGAAAGGAATTGTTGTACAAATACATCATAGAAGTTCTGAGTCCGATTCCGATGACGAACCGTCTTTTTCAGACACCTCAGAAGGGGGGATGACACTAAATGCCCTTCTTGGGTCAGACATATTTTAACACAGCTTGCAACACTGAATGAAGGTGTTAAAAAAAATTAAAGTCTCAGAATTAAGATTGACAGTTTACAGATTACAGTCAAAACCTTGGAGGGAGATAATCAAAAAATCAAGCAAAATATCGCTAGTCTGCAACAAAGTTTCTGAGATAGAAGATACAAATCTCCCGGTGCAGACAATTAAAGGACCTGGAGTCAATTAATAAAGAATTAAAAGATAAAATGGTGGACTATGAAGCAAGTGCCTGAAGAAAAAAAAAATATCAGACTCCTAGGGGTACCGGAGTCATGGGACACATTGAGGCCACTGAAATAATCTATTATCAAAGTACTTGCTGCTTATTGGAGGTTGAAGAGGAGAAACTCCAAATGGAAATTTACAGAGTTTACAGGGTTTGGAGACTGGCTGGATTGTTCAAGCGGAACTTAACTCCTAGGCCCATAACAGTTAAATTCCTGAAATCTGAAGATAAAGAAACTATTATGTCCCAGGTGTACAAGAAAAAATGTATTATGGTTAATGGTGCAAATGTGAACATTTTTCAGGACCTTCCTTCAGAAAATATTCAAGAAATGAAAGAATTTGATTTTTTAATAAGTAAACTATGGGCTAAGGGTGTTAAAACTTCTATGTTATAACCTGCAAAATTAAAGGTGGTGCATGATGGGACACGAATGACATACTCAACGGTCCAGGAAGCTGAAAAGGACTTAAGAGAAAAATTACCTAAATTATTTGAATAAGGGATAATTGTCCACAATTGTGGTGAAAATATTGTAAGGCTAGAAAAAGATTCTGATATCTGTGTTACACTTATTCTTTTCTCTTTTAGGTTACTGGAAATACTGCAGTCACAGAGCGGGGGCAGATAGGAGTAAAGCTAAATAAAAAAAATTCCAAAAGAGATCCTGATGGAAATCAATCTGTTGCAACTCGAATTCTATATAGCAATGAATATGGAAGGGGTAGGGGTTTTGGTTTTCTTTTATGGTGGGTGGATGTCATTACTTCTTAGGGTGTTTTATTAAAGTGGGGTTAAAAACGTGAGAATATGTTTGCTATTAGAGATATTGGATAGATTTTCTTTTGGTTCACTAAATGTCAATGGTATTCATTCTCCTATTACGTGAACTAGATTATCTTACTTAAAAAAAATCTAATGCATTTTATATAGCATTGCAAGAAACCCACTTAGATTAGAAGGAAATTGTTTAACTAAAACAAAAATGGTTGCTGCATCATTTTCACTCTGAAGGTACTAAAAAGAGTGCATGGGTTGCATGGTTATTTAGGAAGAATATTCTGATTGAAATTCTACAAACCTTTTGGACAAGAAAGGTAGAATTCTACTAGTTCAATTTATGATTAGGGGATTATCCTGACAGTAGGCTCAATATATGCCCCCTTTAGTGAATATTCAACTTTCTTAGCAGAAATAACTGGAGCCTTAAAGGTGTCAGCACAGAACATTATACTAATGGGGGACTTTAATGTTTTACTAAAACCTGAAATTAACACAGCGTTAAAAATTAATACAATGAACAAATACCATTCTAAATTAATAAATCACTTTCTATTACAGCATGATTTGGTGGATGGCCCGGAGATTGTTAAACCCACAAGTAAGGGAGTATATTCATGACAAAAAAACCTTAGGATTTTCAAGAATCAACTATATTTTTCTATCAAAGGGATTGCTACCTAAATTGAGGAAGGCAGTTATTTATTCAATTCTCTTGTCAGATCATGTTATCACAGAAACTGCGTTTGAAGTAAGGGATCAGGAGAGGGTGTTCTCAAGACAATGGAGATTTGGATAATACATTATTAAGAGATGAGGGGTTTGTTAAAAAATGAGGGCGAAGATAAAATAATTTTGGTTATTTTGGTCCCCTTCTGCCGACATATTCTTATGTTCTTAATTATGATGGTACTCAATCAGTCATTAGCTGTGGGATGCATTTATGGCTGTAATTTGGGGTGAAATAATATCATATAAAGGGTTTTTAAATAAAGAAAAGAACAAAAAGGTGCAAAACATCTATGCTAGGTTAAAGGAATTGGACCAATTGGCGATTACTGAGTATACTACGTATGCAAAGAGTGGTACAATCTAAGAGCAGAAAAAAATGAGCTTATTAATAAAGAAGTAGCAGTTAATTTAACTAAAATAAAAAAGTTTGATATCTGCAGGGGGATAAATTGGGGAAAATGTTGGCATACTTCCTAAAAAAAACAAAGAGAAAAAATTATTATAACTTGTTTGGAAGATGACCAGGGAAACAATGTGGTTAATGATAAAGGGATGGATGAAGAGGTCAACAAGCCTTATAAACTTATCTATCTGACATAATCTAATTCTTCATATAGAGAAATAAGAAATTATCTGGATAAGGCCAAACTCCTTAAGTTATGTTGCAGTCAAGAGAAATTTTCACTAGCAGAAATTAAGGAAGTTATTACCAACATGCAAAAAAACAGAAGTCCAGGACTAGATGGCTTAACTATAAAATGTTATCTAAGTTTTCTGGATGAGTTATTGCCTTGGTTGGTAGCAATGTTTCAAGAAATAGTTGAAATAGGGGAAGTTATCCCCCCCCCCAATGGAGGAAGCTAAAGTGGTAGTATTGTTAAAAGAAGGGAAAACCCCCAAAAAGGTGGACAGCTACAGACCAACAGCACTGTTAAATTCTGATAAGGTACTTACAAAATTAACAGTAAACAGACGGAAAGGGGAGTTGCCTAAAGTAATTCATAAAGATCAATTTGGGTTTGTTATAGGGCGTACCATTTTTGAAGCAAATAGAGTACAAGCACTTTTTCATTTTGCACAAAAAATAGAATAATTACACATACACTGGCAACTGACGTATTAAAAGCTTTTGATTTGATTAATAGGGAGTTTGAGTTTGAGTTCTTGGGGATTACTGCTTAATATAATAAAGGTTATTAGACTGTTATATAGGAATACCTCAGCTAGATTTCTAATTAACTCTTTTATGGGAGACCCTCTTAAGATGACTAATGGGGTATGACAAGGGTGCCCTTTGTCTCCTGTATTATGTATCCTGGCTTTAGAACCTTTTTTAAGAACTATCAGAGCTAATAGGTTAATTAGGGGAATTGAACTACAAGGGGAGGAGATTCAGTTAAATGTGTTTGCTGATGATATTTTGTTAATGATCCAAGATATTAATATACCATTACCTATTATATTACACAAAATTAATACGTATGGAGCTCTGTCAGGATACAAATTGAATGAAGCCAAATCGGTAATATTAGAAATCTATTCCCCGAATTATGCTATAGATATTAGACTAACAAAGAAGTTTACAATAAGTAACCAATGTTAATACTTGGGTATTTATATTTCTAATGACCAAACAAAGATTATTAAAACAAATTATAACAGGGCTAAAGAAAAAATAACACTACTATTAGAAAACTGGAAAGAAATGTCCCCATCCCTATGGGGAAGGACTGAGACATTAAAAATGATGGCACTACCACATTTAAATTATGTAATTCAGAACATAATTGGGTTTCCAAAAGAAAAATGGTTTAACACAATTCACATAATTTTTGTTAAATTTTTATGGAGGGGAGTCAAGCTCAGGATTCCATCAAAAAGTATGATTTACCCTAGGAAGCAGGGGGTTATAGCTGCCCAGACCCTTTATCTTATGCAGTAGCATACCAAGTAATAATTTTGTGGCAATGGGCATTTATCGCAGACAAATATAATTCCTTTGAGTTTCTGTTTTGGGAAAGACTAGGACCTGGAGCATTAAATAATGCAATGCAGGAACTAGAGGTAATTAATAAAATTCCTGAGGTTTATACTCCGGTCAAGAAATTCTCGATACATGCCATAAGAAGAATAAAAGAAGACTGTAAATTCCCATGGATCTTCTTAAATACATGGGGAAATTCTATAGTTAGGGTACAAAACTGCTAAAAAAATTAAAAGTGGCAGGGGAGCTCGACGTTCTAAAATGGGCACAACTGACAGAAAATGGAGTTTTTATTTAATTGGGAAAATTCAATAAGCTTTTCCCTCAGACAGTTAGGCTAAATTTCATCTATCATAGAACTCGCTGTAGCATTCTTACAGTGCAGACAGTCCTAGGGAATAGCTGTTGGTCTGTGTTAATAGACGAACATAAGAAATTGATCGAGAAAGGGAAAAGTAAGTTGACTCAAAAGATTTATACGCATCTTAGTAACAAATAAGATAGATCCATGGTATATTACTAATCATAAATGGGCACAGGAAAGCAATATTAATTATACTGTACAACAATGGAGGAATCTGAGAATTAAAATAAAGATTACCTCTATGCTAAAACAAAACTATCCAGAAAAACATTCTGGATAGAGCATACCTAACCCCACAGATTATGGGGAACATCAAATCTAATGGTATAAAGACTTGTTGGCGTGGTTGTGATGCTTTGCGGAATTCATAAAATTGTCTATGGGCATGTAAATTCATTCAGGATTGGTAGAAAGAAACGCATGTATGCTGTTGGAAAAATTAAAAATAGCTCTCCTATGAGTTTTAGACACATGATATTAAATGACATACAGGACCTGGACCTGACTGATCAAAAAAAAAAATGGCGTCTGCAACTATGGCCACCAAAAGATTGATTTTGGTCAACTGGAACGCTAAAATATTAGATAAATTTGACCAATATAAATGGGTATTCATGGTGCAAGAGGCTGTACAATTGGAGAATTTATGGGATGAGTATGAGAGTGATATCTGGCAAATAGATACTTCATGGAAGGATGTAAAAGATTTACTATCTCCGCTTTTGAGTTTTGATACATAACCCACTGTTGATTATGAATGGGGGGGGAGGAGTTATTACTATTACTCATCTTTTTATTAAGATGAAGAATATTTTTTGAAAGAATGCTTTTTTATATTCCTGTTATGTGATATATCTATTGGATGACGAGGTTTATTATCAATAAAATATTTTTGGAAAAATAGAGAGAGAATGCGGCAGAAGTGGTCCACTCGCTAAGCTGGGCACCCGGTATTTCGGGTGCCCTGAAAAGGTGTTTCTAGGCAAAATAAAAAAAAATAAACATCAGAATATAGCTAAATGGGTACTGTTCAGCTAGGTTCTGATGTCTGTTTTTTAAAATCCATTCATTTTTACCTGTTTTTCTTTCTTTATTTTGCTAATTGAAAAATCAAAATGGTGACAGATCAAAAAAGGATTTCCCACAAGTAAAACAAGATGACCCGTTTGCGCAAATCGGTTGGCTCCTGCGACACCATTTATATCTTCGTGCTAGACATCTATATTTTCCCCATTGAAAATAATGGGAACTTCAACATTTAATAACTTTGGAAAAGATTAATATTTTTTCACCAAACCAGCAAAAGGCACATCTGTGAGGCAAAGGCTTACTACTCAAAAAATTTCAGACCACAATATAAAACCATTTCTGAGATACCGGTGGCCAAAGAAACAGCAAAAACACATAAATTTAGGGATTTTTAACACACTGCATCTCAGAAACCACACAACGGATTCAAACAAAATTTGTCATGTCAAGAGACCTACCCCAAAAGATTGTACACGTTAAATATCACGTAAATTCTTTGAACCTTAGCAAAGTTATTAAGGTGCATCATTTTGGGTTTAACATAGAAGTGATTGCTGAACCCTAACTATACTAGCTCTATTTCACAAAACACCCCCTGCTTTCGGGACACATGTACCACAATTTCCAGCAGAACAATGACCGCGTACTGCTTTAACATATTTTTTTGCATTTTTGAGGCAATCTAAATCAGATTCCTCGGCCCCTGATTTGGTAAACAAAAGTGTTTGTGTTTACCAAAATCAATTTTTTCTCACACGTATACACTTCTAATATTTATTTATTTTTTTGGTTTTACATTCCTTTCTGGTAGTGTACTGGCACTCCACCCCAATACCTGATATTTTTTTCTTCCCCCATGGTCTAGTGGGCCTCCTTCCCCCATCCCCAATGCCTATTTTGTTTTTTCTGTCGTGGCTAGTGGCATCCCCACACCCTCCTTATTTCATGCTTGGTGCTTAATTTCAACCCCCCCCCGCCACAGCCAGTTCCTTTATGTAGCTGCTGACATCTGGGGGCCCAATCCCTGTATCGGCATTTAGAAACCCCCCCCCAGTAGTGTGGGACACTGGGGAGCCCACTTCTAGTGTCCTGAAAATACAGGTTACTCACCTGTAACAGGAGTTCTAGGAATGGTATATGTTGTTCATCCACACTTATTGGCAGGTTCCTTGCCGCTTTAAATCTTGCCGGAAGGTCTTCAAGCTGGCTCCTCCCACCCACCCGGGTGGTAAAACTCTCGGCTCCACCCCATGACGCCAGATCTGGCCAGCTGGAAGCTCAGGTTGTGCGTCGAAGCCGGGGAGGTCGGGTGGGTCGGTGGATGAACATATACCATTCCTAGAACTCCTGTTACAGGTAGTAACAGTATTTCTAGGGACATGGATATGTTGTTCATCCACACTTATTAACAGACTCCTAGCAGTTCTCCAGGAGGAGGAGGCAAGGCGCACACCCCTACTTAGGGAATGAGGGGCTGGAGAACCGGGGCCCCAAAACCAGCATCCCGGCGTGACTCGAGGTCGATGTGGTAATGTACAAAGGTGTGTGCTGACTCCAGGTAGCAGCCCCTGGCAGATTTCCTGGATAGGGACGTCCCTGGAAGCAGCCACCGATGCAGCAGTATGATGGGTAGAATGAGCTCTTATCCTCTGGGGGCTCCATGCCCGCCAACTCATAGCAGAGATCTATGCAGAAGGTGACCCACCTGCCTATCATCCGCTTGGCTGCAGGTCTGCCAGGTGCGGCTTCAGCGTAGGTGACAAACAGCTGGCGAACCTCTCCCCGAATTTCAGCCATGCGCTCCTTATAATAAGCGAGCGCCCTTCTAGGGTCCAAAGTATGGAGCCTGTATTCGGCCTCCGAGGTGTGATTGGGGTAGAACACCGCAGAGTCAACACCTGGTTAAGGTGAAACTCCACACCACCTTCGGAAGAAATTTCGGGGGAAAGCAGTACAACCTTGTCCCTGTGGAAGACCAGGTAAGGAGACTCAATGCAGAGCACCTGGAGTTCTCCCATCCTTCTGCTGACGGATAGCCACCAAGAAGGCGGTTCTTCCACGACAGGTGAGAGAGTTCACCTGTGCATTGGTTCGAATGGTTGCCCATGAGCTTTGCCAGTACCAGCAGTAAATCCCACGGAGGTGGAGGTTCTCACACCGGAGGGGAAATGTGATCAAGGCCTTTGAAAAAGCACCAGACCACCTTCTCCTGCGCCACCGACTGCCCCCGGCCCGCGCCTGCAAGCAGAGATGGCTGCCAGGTGCACCTTAGGGTCGTCGACCTAAGCCCTTGACTAGAAAGGGACCATAAATAGTCCAAAATGCTTGCCAAGGAACAGGAGGAAGGGTCCAAGCCCTTACCCTGACACCAAATGGAAAACCTCTTCCATTTGAAGGCATAGCATTTCCTGGTCGACTCCTTACGGGATGCCTCAACAACATTGAGGACCTCGTTGGAAAGACCCAAGGCCTGGAACTCTAGCCGCTCAGGAACCAGGCCGTCAGGTGCAGGGATTGAAGGTCCGGATGGAACACCTTCCCCTGATTGACTGAGAGCAGGTCCAGGCGAGCTGGAAGCTGCCTCGGGGCCTGGAGCTGAGGCTGAGGGAGATCTGGGTACCAGAACTGGCGGGGCCAGTCTGGGGCTATCAAATCACTACGCCTTGTCCCTCCTTGCCTTGAAAGCACCTTGTGAATCAAGCGAAATGGGAAAAGGCGTAAAGACCCGGGGTCCACAGCCTCGAGGCATCCCCTGCAGCCGAGCCCTGCTGAGGGGGCGGCATGAAACAGCCTCAGCTTCGCATTCTCCTGGAGGCAAACAGGTCCACCTGAGGTGTGCCCCAGTGGGAGAACAGATCTTGTACTACCTCCGGCAGGAGAGACCACTCGTGAGATGCAGCCCCTATCCGGCTCAGGGCATCGGCCAGGGTGTTGGAGGCTCCTGCCACATGAATGGCTGGAGATCCGCCTCAGGCTCGCGCAGTGACCAAATGCAGAGAGCTTCCTTGCATAGAAGCATGGAGCGCCCTCCGCCGCGGTTCAGGTAGTACATGGTCGTGGTATTGTCCGGCCTGGACTCGGACCACTTGACCCCGGAGAAACGGAGCAAAGGCGGTGAGAGCTAGGCGGACCACTCGGACCTCCAGCAGGTTGATGTGGCATCGGGACTCCCGCAGGAACCAGAGGCCGTGCACTCAGTGTTCCCCCAGATGGGCACCCCAACCCATCAGAGAGGCATCGGTCGATAGAGAGACCGTCGGCTCGGGGCGGACAAACGGGATGCCCTCCTGCAGATGGGATGGAAAGGTCCACCACTGGAGAGCGTTCCACATCTCCTGGGTCACTATCACTAGCTGGTCCAATGGATCGCAGCATTGTGACCACTGGCTGGCCAGTCCCCACTGAAGGGGGCGCATGTGCCAGCGTGCCCAACGGACCACGCTGGTACAGGCCACCATGAGACCCAGGAGGCGCAGGAAGTCCCGGGCAGGGCACGATTGCCCAACCAGAAATGATTGGGCAAAGGAGGTAAGAACCTCGGCCCTGTCCGCCGGGCCGTGCTCTGGCTCGAAGAGAGTCGAGCTCTGCCCGATGAACAGGATCACCTGCTTGGCTCGAGTTCCGACTTGGCCTCATTGATGAGAAGGCCGACTTGAGAGCAAACCTGGAGGCCAGATCTGGACCGCTCCACCTCCGTCTGGAGGGGCTGCTATCAGCCAATCGTCCCGTGGGTACCCGGACCCCTCAAGCGCCGCGGAATGCTGTCACCACGCCATGCATTTGGTGAAGACCCTGGGAGCTGGAGATAAAGCCAAGGGCATGGCTTGGAACTGGCAGAGGATTCCTCCGCCGAAAGCGAAGGAATCTCCGGCGTGACGGACGGATAGGGACGTGAAAGAACACGTCCTGTAGGTCCAGAGAGCAGAACCACATGCCGTGTTCCAGAGATGGCATTATCTGCGCCAGAGTGACCATTCTGAAGGTCCGAGACCTTAGGAACTTGTTCAGGTCGTGTATTTCGAGAATGGGGCGCCAGCCCCCCGTCCGTTTCGGAACCAGGAAATACCGGGACACGAACCCCGGGTCTAAAGGGGTCCTCTACCTCCGTGATCACCTCCTTTTGGAGGAGGACAGCGATGTCGGCTCGGCGAGCCGCCAGTGAGCTGCGGACCCGAGGCCCCCAGTGCGGACGGCTCTGAAGAGGCGGGCCTGCTCGAATTCTGAGGGTAGGCTTTCCACCACCTCCAGTACCCACCTGTCCATGGTAACAGCGGACCAGGCGGAAAGGAAGTGTCTGAGCCGCCTCCCACGGGGGAACCAGGGGTGAGGTGACAGGGATGGGGGCGACACCCCTCAGCCCGTCACTGGGCAGGCTTGGAGGAGGGACCGGCCGAGGGACCTCCTGGGCCTTTACCTCCCTGCTTCCTGTTGGAGGAAGCCGACGGCTTGGGTTTGGGATGCCAAGCTCGAGCCTGCTGGCCCTGACGTTGCTGGGCCAGCGCGCCGCGGGCGCAGAAGAGACGAAAGGGCTTAGGCTGTGGCTTGCGGCCTTTGTCCTGAACGGAAGAACCGAGTCCAAGGTAGCATTAGACTTCTCGATCCTCTGCAGGTGACCTTCCACCCCAGGGCCGAAGAGGTCAGTCCCAAAAGGAACATCCACCAACTTGTGCTGGGTATCAAGGTAAAGGTGGATATCCTCAGCCAAGCCCGACAACGCATGGCCACTGCGGCCGCCACAGACCTGGCACACGAGTCCCCGATGTCTAACGCAGTCTGGAGCTGCTGTTTGGCCACTGCCCTGCCCTGGTGCCGCACCTGCCTGACCGTAGTCTGCAGATCTGCAGGAAGATGAGGGACAACCTCATCCAGGGAGCCCAACAGGGCGTGAGAAAAATGTGCCATGAGGACGGCCGAACTGGCCTGACGAAGGCTGAGAGAGGACGCAGCATAGACTTTTCGCCCGGCATAATCCAATTTCTTGGATTCCTTGTCGGGAGGTTTGTCCACATCCCTGGCGTTCCCAGCACGCCGGAAAACGCTGTCGGTAACCAACCCCTCGGCCGAGGGGTGTTCCGAAAAAACGGACAGGGAACCGGTAGGGACCGCATACTTCCTGGCCATCCTGGCCGAAGGCGCAGGGCAGGAAGCTGCCAAAGTTCAAGGCGGACCCACTGTGGCTTGGCCACGGAAAGGCCTCCGTAGAAGAATCCCCTCGGTCCAGAATCTCCATGAGGGGATACCTGGCCCGTTTAGAAACAGGTTCAAGCTTCATCCCGGTGGACTCCGAGATGAGCCGAAGCAACCCTAAGAAGGACGAAGGGCTATCGTCCACTGACTGCCCTCCCGAGGACTCCAAGTCCATGTGCTTGGAGAAGAGGGAGGAACCATCACTGGACTCAGAAGAGTCCTCAAAGAGCTGCCTCGGGCCTGAGCCACCCTCCTCCTGCCGAGGTTTATCGGGAGTGAGGGTGACAGACAGTCTATGGGGCAAACCCAAGGCCGACCGAGAATTTTTGGTCGGAGCCCCAACTAATGGCTGTGGAGGTGGAAGTTCCACCAGAATCGGTGGGGCAGCTGGAATCGGCCGAACAACCGGCCTGGGAACAGGCTCCTCGGCTACAACGAGGGGTTGTTTCGGCCGCTCCGGTGACAGCCACTTAATGGCCGGGGAAGACGACTGGGTCGACCTATTCCCGGTCAAAAGGAGCTGTTGCCACATGAGTTCCTCGTACGTCCGACGCAACTTGCACCGAAGCCTCCCCTCGTCCGAGGAAGAGGAAGAGCGGCGGCGCCGCTTGCCGCGGTGCCGAGACCGAGACCGCCTATGGTGGCGGGATCGGCTGGACCGCGAGGATGTCCGAGACCGAGACCGAGAGTCTCGACTAGGCCGACTAGGCCAAGGAAGGCGAGGAGAAGTGTCGGAAATCGGCACTCCCCTCGGCTCGGACGATCCCACCGAAGGCTCCGGAACCGGAGGCACAGACGAGCCGACGGGATCCTCAACTCCCACCGGGGAGAGGGGATTCTCAGCTTCTCCAGCCGACAACCCGTCTAACAGGTCGAGAAAAATCTCGACCGCGTCGTAGTCTCGATCAACTGGCTATTGAGGGACACCGTGAAGCCAGTGGCGGGCTGGTCGGCAATCGGGGTGTGACAAGGGAGGGATCTCGCTCCCAAGGCGTCGGAGAACTTACTTTGCTCTTTTTGGACCTGGAAAAGGTCCTGAAGATTGGACCTCACCTTTCATCGAGAAGGTCAGACAAAGCTCCTTAAAAGACCGGTACGAGGCACCGAGAGAGAGAACAGGACAAATGCCGCGGCCGGTGGAAGCGCCCCGCCGCCCTCCTCTTAGAGGCGATCTGCTCGAGCTGATCCACCGCCGAGCCGCCCGCGGACACCGCCAACCCGGGCCTCTTTAGATTTCACGGTGAAATTCTTTCTCGGGTGCCCCAGTTGTAATCGGCAGCACGGTCTTCAAGGACGTAGGCCAAAAAAGAAGAGCACAAGTCGCAGGCCTGCGGGTCGTGCTCAAGGCCCAGGCAGTAGACGCACGTGGAGTGCGGATCCGTCCTAGACATCTTCTGCCCACAAGGGCACCTCCGGAAACCGGGAGTCGATTTGTCCATCGCAGCCACGAGGAGGAGAGAAGACACAAGTCTTTTTAGCAAAAACTTTTCGATTCGAACTTTGAAGAATTAGGAACCAGTCTTAAGCATGAAGTAAGGAGGGAACCTGAGCTTCCAGCCGGTAAGGAAGATCTGGCGTCATGGGGGAGGGCGAGTTTCACCGGGTGGGTGGGAGGAGCCGGCTTGAAGACCTTCCGGCAAGATTTAAAGCGGCAAGGAACCTGTCAATAAGTGTGGATGAACAACATATCCATGTCCCTAGAACATTTGTTTCCCTTACTCCTGTAAAGCAAAAAACAGTTCCCCAGTGTGTTTTTTGTTTTTAAACCTCAAAAAGGAAAATGGTCCCTCATCCCGACCCTCCCACTGAGCACCCACCACCCACCACCACACCCCTTACCCTATATCTACCTCTGATGATGTCTGTTGTCATCATCCGTTGACCTGGACATGTCTGCACTCTTCAAAGCCAGAACCGCAAACTGTGGAATCAAGGTAAGTGCCGTATAATGTATTTCAATGGCGTTTTGAATTTATCTTTATAACTTTACCATTTTGGGGTTATTGTTTCACCAAATTTTCAACATGGCCTTTTGGGGTCTCCACCTCATGAACATTGACTGTTGTTTCATTAATCGGGCCCAGAATGTGATTTTGCCGTTGCAGCACGCAATCACATTTCGGGCCTGAATAACAAAATGTCATCACCAGTGTTCATGAGGTGGGGTCTCAAAAAGGTCTTGTTGAAAATGTGGTGCAAAAATTCCTTAAAATGCCTGAGTTATGAGCGTTCGTTGAAATTCTTCTATGCATGCACATAACTTTGGTAATTTTCAATATTTTGCTACCAAATTTTCAACATAGCCATTTTTTTTCATACCACCTCATGAACCACCTCACATCTTGCCAAAAACGTGTTTTCGCTCCTGTGGCACGGAATGGCATTTCGGAACAGATTTTAAAATGTTCACTTATGGGGTTTATGAGGTGGGGTCATAAGAAGACTACTGAAAATTGGGAATCAAAATATGAAAAAATCCCAAAGTTATGACAATTCGTTGCAATGTCACTTCACCTGCTCGTAACTTTGGAAATGTTAAATATTTTCACCCCAGAGTTTCAACATAGCTTTCTTATTACTCCACGTCATGTATGTCACAGCTGTCATTTTTCAAATCCTGCCCAAACTGTGTTTTTGTACCTGTGACGCAGAATGGCACTGCAGTTGCGCAGAATTACGTTTGGCGGGGATTCAAAAATTTTCTGTACCAAGTACATTAGGTAGGGGTAATAAGATGGCTATGTTGACAGTTTGGTCACTGTTATCCTATAAATAGAAGCAAAAGGCCTGAAGGGCCCTGTGCTTCCACAGCTAAATACATATATGCAGCTATAGAGGAATGGGAGGGCCCTGCGCTTCCACAGACAAATATGGATATCATAATATCTGAAAAAGGAAATTCATTGAAAAAAACTTTGTTAATGCATCAGTTAGGGGTCTTACTAAAGTGACAAAAGCAGGGAAATGTGATGTTACGGTTTCCAACCCTGACACCCCACCCTGCACACACTGACAGGCACTGAGGTGTGCCTTGGGGTGTCGGCCCTCATACCCATTTTCCTATACTGTGCCCATCTCCAGCTTATTTCACGAGATGGAATGGGGAGTGTTAGGGCAGATGACCCCAAAGGCACACCCCGGCCTGTCAGTGTCTGCAGGGTGGGGGTGGGGTGGTAGGTTTGGAAACCCTAACATCACATTTCCCTGCTTTTGTCGCTTTAGTAGGAACCCTAACTGATGCAATAAATTAAGTTTTTTGCAAAGAATATGTAATATATATTAGGGTTCAACGGTCACCTCTATGTTAATCCCAAAATTTTGCACTTCGCAACCGTTCAACCAATTTTCATGCCATTTTTCATGCGCCAACAGGGACCAAAGATCACTTGATGTGGCAAGTTTTTTTCCGGTCGGATGAACGGGTGCGGAGATACAGAGTGTCAAAAAAGTGTAAATTACCACTTTTTGTGAAATTCTTTGTCACGCCTCTTCTCAGAAACGGCTTGGTAGTTTGGTCTGAAATTTTTAGGGTATATGGGGTTTGGGACACAGATGTGCCAATTGAAGGTTTGGAGGAAAAATATGAATCCATTCAAAAGTATTAAAGTTTAAAGCAGTATGGCGCAGTGGTTTAAGGCTCTGAGCTGCAAATCTGGTGACATCCAGCAGACCAGACCTGGGTTTGAATCCCACAGCTTCCACTTACATACTGTGTGACCCTGAGCAAGTCACTTAACTTCCCTGTGCTCCCAGGTTGCAAAAAAAAAATGTTCCTATTATTTCCTATGGGAAAAATTAGATGTGCCGTGTGAAAGTACTGTTTTGTTGCCGCGAAGGCGGTATTTACTTTTGCAAATGCAGACTGTAGTGTCGAGATTCTGCCATCTTGTTTTCAGTCAGCGACAGGGAAACACTTAAACATCTTCAAAAATACTGTCAGCTGGTAAACACCAACACTTGTGTTTACCTAACCAAGGCCTGAGGAATCAGATTCTGTGGTTACTTTGCCCCCAAAATTGCCAGAAACATGTTTAATTGAGGCTTTTTTTGCTTTCACAAATTACAGCACATAGTGCTGCAATTTGTAAAAGTACTTTTGCGAAATTACTGAGTTTTGCCGCAAATTACATAGAAACATATTTTCGGCAGATAAGGACCGCTTGGCCCATCTAGTCTGCCCGTAAGCCCTTGTACTGGATTACTGCTTTCGACACACCTGCTGATGTACCTCTATGGCTCCCCTATGCCTGTCCCAAGTATGCTTGAATCCATCCACTGTGCTCACTCCCACCTCCTGAGGCAGACCATTCCATGTGTCCACCACCCTCTCTGTGAAGAACTTTCTCACATTCCCTCTTAACCTCCCACCTTCCAATGTTGTCATGCCCCCTCGTTCTTGTGTTCCTTCTGTATTGGAAAATGTCTCCCCCCCGCACCTTGTTTATACCCTTGAGGTACTTGAATGTTTCTATCACATCCCCTCTTTCCCTCCTCTCTTCCAGCAAGTACATACTGAGGTCCCTTGATCTCTCCTCACAAGTCTTGTGTTGCAAGCCCTGTATCATCTTAGTCACCCTTCTCTGGACAGTCTCCAGCTTGTCAATATCCTTACAAAGGTGCGGCCTCCAGAACTGCACATAGTACTCCATGTGAAGCCTGACCATGGTTTTATACAATGGCATCACTACCTCCGTCCTTCTGCTGGTGATACCCTTGCCTATGCACCCCAGCATGCCACTGGCTCTCCCAGCTGCCTTAGCACTCTTCTTTGACATTTTCAGGTCGTCTGAAATAATAACCCCAGGTCCCTTTCCTCCTTTGTGACTGTCAGCAACTCCCCTCCCCCCCCCCAAATCCTGTAGCTCTCCCCAGGGTTTCTGTGTCCCAGGTGCATAATTTTGCACTTTTTTGAATTACACTTCAGTTGCCAGTCCTCACACCATTTTTCAAGCTTGCCCAGGTCTCTTCTAATTTTCTCCACCCCCTCTGGGGTATCCACTCTGTTACAGATCTTGGTGTCATCTGCAAACAGGCAGATTTTCCTCCACCCCTTCTGCAATGTCGTTCACGAAGACACTGAACAGGATTGGCCCCAGGACCGATCCCTGAGGCACTCCAATGGTTGCCACCCTCTCCCCAGACTGCACCCCACTTACCACTACCCTCTGCCTCGTGTCTGTTAGCCAGTTTCTAACCCAGTTTACCATCCTGTCCCCCATGCCCAGCTTGTTTATCAGCCTCCTATGTGGGATGGTGTCAAAGGCTTTGCTGAAATCAAGGTAAGTGATGTCCACTGTCCCACCCTAATTTACTTCTTTGTCACCCAGTCAAAGAAATCAACCGGATTTGTGTGACAGGACCTCCCCGCTGTGAATCCATGTTGCCTATGGTCCTGGGCTCTGATGGCTTCTAGATGCCCCACTACCCTTTCTTTAAAGCAATGTCTCCATGATCTTCTCCACTACTGAGGTGAGGCTGACCGGCCTATAGTTCCTTGCCTCCTCCATGCTGTCGGATTTGTGTAGAGGGACCAAATGTGCCCTCCTCCAATACTCTGGTACCACCCCTGTGTTGAATGACTCGGTGAACATGGCTGCCAGAGGTTCTGCTATCTCCCTTTGCAGTTCTCTTAATATTCTTGGGCGTATGTCACTTGGTCCTATCACTTTGCCCACCTTCAATTTAGTGAGCTCCTGCAGTACTCTTTCCCCCGTGAATGGACTACTGTCCACCTCTTCAGCCCCTTGGCAACTGCTGTACTGCTGTGGCCCCTGCCCCTCCCCCTCTTCTATGAATACTGAACAGAAATATTTATTCAGTATTTCTTCCTTTTCCATGTCACCCTCCTTGCATTCCCCTCCCTCTCCCATGAGCCTTGCAATCCCCCCATGTTTTTCCTCCTTTCACTGATGTACCTGAAGAATGTCTTGTCCACTTTCTTAACTGACTGTGCTAAACCTTCCTCAGTCCGTGCCTTTGCTCTCCTTACTGCCTTTCCCGCTTCCCTTAGACACTCTAGGTAATCCTCCCTGTCCTCATTTTGGGTCTCATATTTCCTGAACACTTTCCTTTTTGCCCAGACCTTTACCACCACCTCTCTCGAGAACCACAGTGGCTTTCTCCTTCTCTTGCCTTTGGATATCAATCTGATGAATTGGTTTGTTACTTCCAGTAAGGCTTCCTTTAGACGCTTCCACTGTTCTTCCACTTCCCCTCCTGCCTCCGTTCTCGACAGGGTTCTTTTGATACCCCTCCCCATTTCAGCGAAGTCAGCATTTTTGAAATCGAAAACCTTTGTCCTGATATGACCTGAGTGAGTCTCTGTTCCTATGCTGAACCACACAATTTTGTGATCGCTGGATCCCAGTTGCCCTTCTACCTGGATATCTATGATTCGATCCCCGTTGGTCATTACTAGATCTGTCTCTGGTGGGATCAAGCACAAGCTGCCTGAGTCCAGTCTCCTGCAGTGAATCAAGGATGCCTCTACTTCTGGCTGAAGCAGCTTCACTGTTGTTCCAATCCCTGTTCAGTATATTGAAATCCCCCATCAATAGAATTTTACCTTTCACTGCCATCTTGTGTATTTCCTCCACTAGCTCTCTGTCCAGCTCCTCTCCCTGTCCTGGAGGCCTGTAAATCACCCCTGTGTGCATTGCTGTGCCATTTCTAGGTTGAAGGGTGACCCACAGTGCCTTGGCCTCCCCCTGCCAACCCTGTACCTCTGTTGCCATTATACCCTCTCTGACATACAGGGTTAATCCCCCCTGCCTATCCCTTCTGAATAGAACATATCCTGGTACATTTGTTTCCCACTCATGATTAGCTGTGTACCAGATCTCAATTATTGCTACTATGTCCATGTCTGGGACTTTATTTCCCAGGCTACGTGCATCTGTCAACATAACTTCCAAGTTTAACTGCCTGACCTCTCTCTCTTTTCTTGTTTTTGGTCCGATGCATCCTCCCCCTTTCCTGATATTTTTCTCTTGTGTTCCTGATTCCTTTCCTACTCCATTTCTGCCAGACTCCAATGACCTTGATATCAACTCCTCTTCCTGCTCCATTGTTCTGCTTTCTCTACATTGTGGGGGTGGGCTGCCTGAGTATCCCTGCTCCTGTTACCCTCCCCTGGCTAGTTTAAATGCTCATCAGCAAAGCATTTAAACCATTTATTGAGGGCTGCCTTCCCCTTGCTGGACACATGCAGTCTGTCCCCACTGTTCAGGGCTGCATCACTCCAAGTGGGTCCCCAGTCCCCAATGAAGCCATACCTCTTCTCGTTGCACCAGCCTTTCAACCATGTGTACTACTGTGGAGATTCCTCCCCCAGCCATGGACTGGCAGCACCTCTGAAAATGTCACGGAGCTTGCTACCTTCCCCAGGCACCCTCCCAACACTGTAAAGTCCTCCTTCACCTGCTCCAAGCTTGCCTTATCCTTGGATAGGTAATCTGTCCCCAAGTGGATAATGACCTCCAGCCCTCCCCTCCTTACCACAGCTTAAGCAATCCTCTGGATGCGCTCCCCCTCCTTCTGAGCTGTGCCTCCTGGAAGCCACTTTACCTCCCTTTCCTGTCTACCATCTATGCCTAAATCCATTCCCCAGCCAACTGAGTCCAACAGGAGTAACTTCTTTTTCTTCCTATGGGGTTCTCTTCCTCCCGCCACTGGGTCTCCCTGCTGGATGACGCTCACCTCCTCCCCCCTGGTCTCAGCCTCGGGTTCCTTTGCAGGGCTGTCCCGTTCCTCCAACACTGTGTAGGAATTCATGAGCTGGACTGGATGGGTGATGTGTCTCTGCCCCCACTCCCCTGAACCTTCCTGAGCCCACCGTGGTCCATCCTGCCATCTGCCTGGGTGGCAGCTATGTGAACATATGCACATACGAAATTTGCCAGCAGATAAAGGCCTGCAGGTCTATCAAGTCTGCTCGAATGTGCAGCTAGCACCCCTTATTCTGCAGCTGCCCCTCCCTTCCACCCTTCCCCTTCATTAACCCTCTCCCTTGTCCTGTCCCATCCCCTTTTGAAGCAGTCCACTTTTCTACTGGATACCACTTCTGCAGGTAACGCATTCCACCCAGCCATGGCACTGACTGGGGACCTAGTGGCCTCTGGGTGGGGGCGAAGGTCCCCAGTATTCCTGCCAGCTTGGCCCGGAGACTGGCGACCTCCGCCCTCAGCTCAGAGAGGTTCCTGCAAATGGGGCAGCACCGCAGTAACCAGAATGTTTTTCTGAAGACTGCTGCACCACAGCCACAGCACTGCACCACTCCCTGCATCATCTCATGCTTGCTGATATTCCTTCCCTCCTAACCCTTTTTTCCCCATTTCTCTCCCAGTCTTTCTCCTCTTCTGTAGTGACTTACAGCTTTTCTCTCCTCCTCCTCTTGTATGTGCCTTTGTGGACCTAGTTGCTAGCTACACCCTTTGTAATTCTGCCTATATACCAGCTAGGCTGTTGCCTGTGCTGTGCTGCCTAACTGTTCCTGTGTCTTAAAGTAGGTGTGGCCTGGCCTTCCACTATAATGTTAGAGCACCTGGGGGTGGGTGGGGGGATTGTTCCTTTGGTACTCGGTGTCTACAAAAAACAATCAACAATCAGGTAAAAAAAAACCTTCTTCTGTAACCTACAGGGCAAAAAAACAGCTCTAGTTTAAGGTAGCTGCTCTCCCTCTCTCAGTTTCTGCAGCAAGCAAACAGAGTCCACAATCCTCAGCTGTTTGTAATCCACAGTCCCTCAAGCCTCCTTCAGCTCCTCCCCTTATCAGACAGCTCTTGTAGCACTGTTTCACGAAACACCAGGGGTTTTGCCACAAATTGAGGCACTGTTTCAAGAAACAACAAGGGTATTGCCACAAACTGCAACACTTTTCAATATGTCTGTTTCTTTGCCGCTTCATTACTAGGAAATAGTTTGAACTTTTGGGCTAACATTTTCAGGGTACAAAGGGTTTGCCTCAGAGATGTACCTTTTGCTGGTCTGGTGAATATACGTTGCTTTACTCTGGAGTTCTATGGATTTAAAGTTTACTTAATTTCCCAGAGGATTACATTGTAATGAGAGGTGTGCACAGTCATTTCTTTGTCACCGTGCTGTGAATTAACGCTTCGCAACTTTGGGCTTAAATTTTCATCGTACAAAGGACTTGCCCCACAGATGTGCCTTTTGCTGGTTTGGTGAGAACATTTTCATGTGCTTCATAGTTATAGGAACTTGAAGTTTCATCATTTCTCATAGGATAATACTGTAATGGTCAGGGCACATTTTAGCAGCTACTGTAGGATCTCAAAAACGCTTTGAAATATGAACTCATGGCTTACTACATATAGTAAGCCATTTTGCATGTTTCCAGGCTTTGCTTATAGCTGCGGGTGAATCGTGATGAATGAGGCTACGGTGACTGTGATACTGTGCCATACATTCACAACGTGACATCTGTACTGCTTTGCCCAAACATAAATGAGGGACACTTACAATATGCATGCATGGGGGAAAAAATGGATACCATATAGGGAAAAACCTGTGATAAGAACTCAAACCTACAGTAAATCTTTGTGCAATATTTGAATGTGGTGAAATGAATGTTACATTTTATTCCTTTTTTTTTTAATTGTATAACGTTATGTTTCGTATCTGGAATAAATAAAGTTTATCTTTTTATTCTGTATAGAACTTCAACCTGTACTCTTGTGCCCGGTTGCAATAATAAGAAAAAAAAAATTAACTATAACTACATTGTAGACTGATGGCACATGTAAATGAAGGATGGATACCATAATGAACTGATAGCACAGGGCCTGAAGGGTGCTGTGCTCCCACATGGAAATGTGGGTCAATTACAATCTATCTACACTTATGTATACAGACATAACGGCCCAGAGGGCCCTGCGCTCCCATAAGCAAACACGGCTATGGTTATATATTCTATATTTTCTCAAAAAGGAAATGCTATGCAAAAAAAAACTTTGTTAATGCACCTTTAGGGTTCCTTATGAATATATTTTCCCAAAAAGTAGGGAAATTCTCTGCAAAAAAACTTTGTTAATGGACCATTAGGGTTCCAGCATCAAAAGTAGGGAAATGAGATCTCAGGGTTACCAACCCTAAGACCACACCCCCACCCTCAATTTCCAACCCTAACACCCCAACCCCACCCTGCATACAGGAACAGGTATGAGAGGGTGTGCCTTGGGGTTGCAAACCTTAATGTTCACACCACTCTCTTATTCTGTATCCATCTTAGCTTACTTACTCTTGGAATGGGGTGAGCATTAGAGTTCACAACCCCAAGGCATACCCCTCACACCTGTTCCTACATGCAGGGTTGGAGTGGAGTATTAGGGTTGGAAGCCAAGGGTGGGGTGGGGTCTTAGGGTTGGTAACTCTAAGATCTAATTTCCCTGTGTTTGACAGTGGAACCCTAATGGTCCATTAATGAAGTTTTTTTGCAAAGAATAATTATTATATTATATATATCTATATTCATATTCTTTGGTAACCAGGTAAGCCCCACTAGGCACAAGTGCCTGTTTTCAGAGGCAACCCAAGAGCATTTGGGAGGTTGCGACTTGCTCAGAGTCACACAGTATGTAAATGGAGGTTTTTGGAATCAAACCCAGGTCTGCAGGCTGTGCCAAGCTCATTCGCAAATAATTACTCTAACTTCTAAGCTATACTTCCTGCCCCTAAAGGCTATACCACCAGCCACTAGGAGACAACCATCCAGACACAGGAAGACCTGCAGATCTCGCTTTCTTAGATGTTACATGTTAAGCTAGCGGGATGCTGGGATGCATAGGCAGAGGCATCACCAGCAGGAGGAGGGAGGTAATAATACCCCTGGTATAGATCAATAGTGAGACCATATCTCTAATACTATGTCCAGTTCTGGAGGCCCCATCTTAGAAAGGACATTGATAGGGTGGAGGTGGAGGTGGTCCAGAGGAGGGCAACCAAAAATTGTGCGGGGCATGCAGCAGAAAACCTATGAGGAAAGGCTTAGGGATTTAAATAAGTACTCACTGGAGGATAGGAGAAGGAGGGGAGATATGATCAAAAACATTCAAATACCTCACAGGGAAGAACAAGGTATAGAAAGGTAGCATTTTCCACATGAAAGATGCTCAAGAATGAGAGGACATGCTATGAAGTTAGAAGGGGGAAGGTTCAGAGGAAATGGGAGGAAACACTTTTTTATGCAAAAGGCGGTAGACGCGTGGAACAGCCTTCCGGTGGAGGTGGTAGGGCAGAAATGGTTATGGGATTCAAGAATGTATGGGACAGATACAAAGGGATCTTATAAGTTGGGGGGGGGAAGAGACCAGAGATGGAACAGGGTATGCAGTAAGCGATAGGTAGGGGGAAAATAGGGCAGACTAGGTGGGATAGGAGGCCCTTACCTGCCGACAACTTCTACGTTTCTGTGTTTCTATGCTATGTGAGGACTGCAAACACTTTGTAAAAATATGTGGCGCAGAGGAAAGCCCAAAGGGAGGGACTCTGTACTGATCGTGCTTTTCCCCAGCACAAAATTCCAGGTACTTATGGTGTCTGGGGTTCACCAGTAGGTGCTGGTATGCATCCTACATGTCCAATGAAGCTAGCCAATCCCAGGGGTTTGAGGTATGGAAGCAGAGACCCCAGGGACATCATTCTGAACTTTTCTTAATTCATGTACTTGTTCAGTTTCCTGACATCTGGAATGGGGTGCATGCCCCTGATTTCTTGGGTACAAGAAAGTAGTGAGAATTGATCCCTTTGTTGTTTTCTAACTCTGGTACTACCTCTACTGCCCTGCTAATTAAAAAAAAAAAAACATCATCTCCTCATTTAACAGGTCTGCCATGTCAACAGAAAGAGGGAATTGTTTTCCCAGGGATGGTCCAAAGAGTTCTCCAACAACTCCAGAGAGTAGCCATCTCAGAAAATTCTTAAGACCCACTGGGACCAGAGAGGAGAGGACAGTCGACATGAGACAGAGCACTTAACCAAGATTTGTATCCATTTTATGTTTTGTTTTAGTTTTAGGTTCTCAGTTTAGTTTGACTGTCATGATGGATTCCCACCGACGGTAGAACTGAGTGATAGATTAAAGATAGACAAAAACTTTATTTTTATACAGGAATACTGGTCATTAGGATTATACAATCATGTTCTCAAGACAGTCCTGTTATATTGCACTTATGTTATGTAATGTGTTTAAGAGCAACTTAAGACACATCATAAGCAGTACAAAAATTACACTAAATGCAGTGTTCAGTTATCTTATAAGACCCACCCTATTTATCTCAGTACTCTATCTACTATAAACATATCAAAGTACATTTCATCTTTCAACAAGTACAATCTCAAGTTCTAGAAAACAAATAGGATGCAGAATAGTTTACACCAACACCCTTACCACACATGAATCATATACAACTGTATCTAAGCCAATAAAAGAGAATTAAGATTTAGTGGTAAGAATCACATATTTATCCACATATCTTAACATGCTAAACAAGAATCATATACAGCTGCATCTTATCTGATAAAGATTCAAAATTTCAGTTTTAAAGGTCACATGATTATCTAAAGATCTTACTGGAGGGCAGAGGCGTAGCTTGTTATTTTTACGGGGCAAAGTAACAAAAAAGTCCTGATTTTCGCGTATCACAACAGTGAAGAGGGTGGGTGGCTTGCGTAATGCAAACAAATCAACCAGCATCAAATAATGCCCAAAAAACATTTAAGACTACAGCTGAATAACTCCTGGGAGGGACCAGCCCAGGCCAAGTCAGAGCACTTCCCCATCCCACCAATTTTACTGCAGCCTGCTCTCAGCCCAACTTCTCCTGAGACCAGAGTCGAAAAACTGACCGCGATCTGTTTTGTATTCAGTTCTTCTTTCTTCTGCCTTGGGAGTGAGGACTGTAAAGTTGAAAATATGTAAGGAACTTAACTTCCTTCTCAAGAGGACAGGACCTCCCCTCAGCTTCAATTCAAATCAGTCTTGACCTAATTTTGCCCCCACCTGAACCTCCAGGTGGATAGCTCACTAGTCTCTCACTCCCCTTAGCTGCTTATATAACCCTTCTGAGTCCAGCCCTTATAGTGGATCCTGAACTTCTTGAAATGCCTGCTTGAGCTAGCCCTCCCACCCTTGAGGAGCGCAAAAAGCATGTTTCAAGGAAGTGCAGCAAATGGCTGTGCCACCTCAGTATACCTATAAACATGGATGGTATGGGAAACATCCCAGTATGTGCATCTTCACAGCATGAGCCCTTATTTACAAAGATTACATAAAAAAATATGATTATACAATGACAAGAATGAATGCTGGCCTCTGACTGGTCAGTCTTGGGCTAGACCCATGATGTTATCCCAGTACATCCGATTCATCACAGGTATAGTTTCAGCCTCTCCGTGAACCTCTTGATTGTTAGCATCAGTGTGTTTTTTTTGTATCTTCTCTTAAAAATGTTTTTCCACACCAAATAAAACATCTTTAAAATTATTTTTTTTAATTCTGTATAACAACACGCCATTGTATAATAGCAATAATGCCCTCCAGGGTATGTGTCATGGTAGGATAACATCATGCCTTATGTAATGGATGCACTTGTGCCCAACCACCTGAGGCGTGACGTTATCCCAGCATGACACATGCCCTGTCGGGCATTATTGCTTACTTGCACCCAGTGTTAACACTTTTCTTTGTTATAACCAAGTTAATTCATTAGTTTCCCATCCCATCCCATATTATTCAATGCCACATGCCTGAATCTGGTTAGGTAAGGTAAGCGAAGAGGATAATGCTCTCCTCAAGCAAGCAAGCATTGCATACATAAGCATGGGACTTGCTGATATTCCCCAGGTGGTGCTCTTAACAAGCATGCTGATGTACCTGGGACAGTGCAACAGAACAATGTAAATCCCTTAATCGTTCAAGATGATCATGGGCATGGTGTGGTCACACCACAACCCCTACCACTCTCCTCCCCATGGGCTCCTAAGGAATATGCATCTCTGTCCATGCCCAGGGTTACACAACCCCATCCAAGCAAACACAAACTGCCCTGGTACAAAAGTGGTCGCATCACATAACCTAAGAGAACAGACGCCACAGGAAGTTTGCTGGAACAACAACTCCGGATACCTGTGCACAGCCTTGCAGGACCCACCCCGGAAGGTAAGTACTTGGTTGGTGGTTTTTATTAGCATCACCTACGACAGTGTGTGGTGGGCCGGCTGTGGTAGTCCAGGTTGCTGTGGATGCTTCCCCCCCCCACAGACTACTTCAAAATCGTCTCATCTGACAGTTTTGAAGGGCACAAATGAAACACGCTTGATTCAGTTTGATGTGGTTTAATACAGTTTTTTTTGTCCGAGCATGTGTGTCTATTCTTCTACACACAGACAGACACACACACCACCAAAAAATGAACATTTTTTATACCATGTTTACATTCAAGATAGAGACAGAGTAAAGCAGGTCCAGGCAGTACAACACAGTAAATGAAACAATGCATTTTACAATGCCCAACAAACCACCAAAAGACCACAAAACAACGGACCTTCCCCTGCCGAGGGATGAGGAAAACTAGAGTCACAGGTCAGGGTGCTAAATGAGGAGGAGAGACCACAGAACATCTTGTCAAACCACACAGTAAGGTGAAACTACATAAACATGCACAATTTTTAACTGTAGGATTTCATACTTTCCAACAGTTCCTAACTTTGACACAGAAACTTATCTTTAGTGCTCAGAAGCCCTTGTACGAGGGAGGTAAGCATGGCACGGACCCAGCAGACTGGCATACATGTTGAAAAAAATATTCCTGTGCCAGTATGCCCGTCCACCCCTCCCTCCTCTATCACCAGTGGCCAGAACCATTTTTTTCAGCGTGTGTACCAGTCCACCCTGGTCAGCACAGCAGCACAAAGCTAGCAGGGCAGCAGAAGGCACAGCAAGCAACAGTGAATTAAATGTCCATGCAAAAGCTACAGCCCACTCTCCCCACCCCAGACCTGCAAGGCCACTATCTCCACCCAGACTGGCCAGCTCAGCTACTCTCTGCACCCTGATGGACTTGCACAGCCACTCTCCACACTCTGTGTCTACCCCACCAGCACAGCCACTCTCCCCACTGCACCAGCACAGCCATTCTCCCCACCCCACCCAACCAACACCATTTCCAGCTCCATTTATCTGGTATCCTATCCAGGTCTGTGCCTCCCCATCAAAAGCACACAAAGATAAATAAAACCACATTTTATACTGCATTTTGTTTATGTTTCTTTCTTTGTCTGGAAAGAGAGATGTTGAGCTACCGGTCAGCACAGTTTGCCTGGTATACAATTACAACCCCACCCCACCGACACAATGTCAGTACTCCACCCACTCACACAACAATGTCCCCACCACACCCACACAATGCCTGTATCCTCAACCACCCACACAAATGACCAGTGTCCACAACACCACACACACACGACCAGCAGCGACCCCAACCCCTAACACACACACGACCAGCAGTGTCCCCAACCCCACACATACACGATCAGCAGTGTCCCCAATCTCTCACACACACACACACACACACACACACACACAACCAGCAGTGCCCGCAACCCCACCCACACACGACCAGTGTTCCAACCACCCCCAAAAAATCATGGCCAGTCAGTAGTCGCAATAACAATAACCAGGTAGTAGTATAATCATTTCTTTAGGGTGCATGTTTTAGTGCAAGATTTTTTTTTGGTAGTCTTGTAACACTGAACGAGGGAGAACACAAAAAGCTACCCCTTTGGTTGTGTTTGCCAGGCAATGAAGACAGAGACAGCAATGCCAAGGAATCTGTCTGTTTCACCCCTCCACAGTGGACGATCGGAGAAATCAAAAAAAGTGAAAGATTACTTTTACAGCCAGGTAAAGGATGAGGGGGAAATAATGTTTCAACATTTACTAATGTTCATATGCTAGCGGCAGGCACAGGTCAGTGAGATACATCCCTTGACAGGTAAAAGATGAGACGGAAATTACGTTTTAACATTTACTTATGTTTATATGCTAACACCCAGTCAGCAAGCACAGAATGTCCCCCCTCCTAACCAACATGGACAGTTCACCAGAAACCCAGTCAGCAAACATGGACAGCCCCCCCCTTCACCCCACCTACAAGGACAGTCCCCCAGACACCTGAACAGTCCCCCTCCCCACCAGACACCAGGCCAGCGAGCATAGAATGCCCCCCAACCGACAAGGACAGTCCCACAGACACCCATGCAGCCAGCAAACATGGACGGTCCCCGATATCCCACCAGGACAGTCCCCACCACCCGACACACAGCTAGCAAGCACAGAATTTCCCCTGCCCCACCAACATGAACAATCCCCCAAACACCTGGCTAGAAACACGGAGGTTCCCCTCCCCAACAACATTGATAGTCCATCCTAGACACCTGATCAGCAATCACCGGCATTCACCCCCATAAGCCAACATGGAAAGATCCCCCAGACACCCAACCAGCAAATAGTCCCCCTCCCCACAAGACACCCGGCAGGCAAACATGGACAGTCCCCCTTTTCCACCATCATGGACAGTCCCCCTAGACAAATGGCCAGCCAAGTCCACCAAACAATGGCTAGTGTCACCACCCCACCATCACAGCCAGTGTCCACACATCACCATGGCCTGTGTCTCCACCCCACCAGACCCCAGAATAGAAAACAGACTGTCCCCCCAGACCCCCCAAACACTGACCACCCTCCCCGTCCCAAACACTAACCACCCCAGCCCCAAACACTGATCGTCCCCCCCAGCCCCACCAAAGCAGGCCTCCCCAGCACCAAACACTGACCATCCTCTCAGTGAGTCAGCCCCAAAACACACAGACTGTCTCCCGACCCCAACCCCAAAACAGACCATCCCCAGCCCCACCAAACACAGACTATCCAGTGAGTTTCCAACAAACCCCACCACACCAGTAGCACAGTAACTGAGTGTCCCCACCCCCAACATGACCAGTGTCCACACCATTACCAAACAAATAGGCCCCCCCACCACCCCACCAACATGGACAGCCTCAACAGCCAGCAAATCCCTCCCACCCAAAGAAACACAAGCTGACAGCAAACCTTCCACCACCCCCAGACACATGGCCATGGCCAAGACAACCCCAAAGACACATTTGTGGGACGAGAATGGTATTAATTTCCAACAACCAGCTTGCAACACAGTTACTCACCAAATCAGTAAGGGCACAGACAGGGCAGCATGCAGCAGGGCACAGCAAGGCCAAGAAGGCAGGTCAGGTAGCGGACTCCTTTCCCAACAGTCCCGTTCCTCTCCCGATTAATCCCCCGACGAGACAGTAACTCATTTTTTCTGACACCAGATGAACGTGTTGCATTATGGGTCTGCTATAGCCTGCATGACCACTGACTTCTTCACTGTTCTGGGCCTGGCTGTTCACTAACCTGAATAATCCCTCTCGGTGGACTGTGGAACTGGTGGGCAATGGTCGTGGTGTCGGACTCGTCGACAACACGGTAAATCTTTCTGGCCTGCTGGACACAGGAGCTGGGTGTGCAGGCAAGCCTGGCCGTGCCTCAGACTCACTGTAATTGTACTATGCTCCTCTGCCTAGTCTGTCTGGTGGTAGAGGCCTTAAAGCTGCAGGCCTCCTAGGCTCTCAGAGATGAGAGGCTCAGGTGGCAGCAGGAGAGCCCAGAGCACAGCTGGCTGCACTGAGAAACAGAGAGTAGGTAGTCAGCAGACTCGGGTGAGGTATATTTAAACTGGGCTGTTCAGGACAGGAGGAGGGTGGGAACGCTAGACTGACTGAGACACTGGTGACACCTGACAAACAACCAACGACTGCTGCTTGACATCCTCAAATAGCTATCTCTCCTCAGCCCTACGCTATATGGATGCTGCTGCTGCTCCTTCATGGAAGGCACACAGACAACTAAATGGCGCCACTAACGGAGTACTGCTCACCTTGATGGCGCCAGCTTGCAGTACTTCTGATTGGCTGCAACTGCAGACTACTATGGTTGCAGGCTTGCAGCCAATCAGAAAAGGGATAGTTTTTGTTTAAGGAGATCACGGTGCCGCACCACCACCCCCTCCCGGAGGTGCAGGCAGTCAGGCATAGCCCTGAGCATTCAATATATATATATATATATATATATATATATATATATATATATATAAAAAAAGATAACTTAGGAGAATGGTGGCTGGGCTCCTAAAAAGTCCTGGTCTAATTTCTAGAGGGGCAACTTGCCCCTCTGCCCCCCACAATCTCGCCTATGCTGGAGGGGGTAAAATATTCCAGACTTTGGCTGCCTGATATGAAAGAGTACCATTACCATATTTGTTGTTGGTTCTAATGGGGCAAATTCTGTGCCTAGACAAAGATCTTGTTAATTCACGTTTACCCTTACTATCTTTGGGAAAAAAAGTTTGCGTAATATAATGATCAGGATAAGATGTTAAATATTTATGTATCAATGTTAACCAATTTTTTAAGCAACACGTTTCTAAAGGCTGCCAATTTAATTTTATCAACATAATACAATGATGAGTTCTATATGTACACTGTAAGACATATCTAGCTATTCCATGTTGCACCCATATATAATCTAATCAGCATGTGCTTATTCGCAGTTCTGTAAATTAAATCCCCATAAGTCAGTGTTGTCATAAGCAACTGCTCGGCCACTTTTTTCCTATTCTTTAGTTGTAAACACTTGGTGGTTCATCTCTAGGCTCCCAGTTTCTTACCTTTTTTACTGTGGTAGTTATGAGAGTATTAAAAGCTAGCAAAGAATCAAAAGTCACCCTCAAATAGCAATAGCTATCCATCTGATCAAGGGGTTCATTTGCGTTTGTAAAAATATGGATCTGAGATTTATTTTTCTTGTTTGAAAAATACATTAACTTTTTTTTTTTTTTTAACATTCAGACCCCTAGGGGTGAGGAGTGATCCTCCTCAGTCATGTGAGGGGAACATGGGGCCTGTAACTCAGAGGATGGTACTAGACATCTTGGGTGTCTGTACCTTCGGCTGCACTTTCTTGTGCTGCAGAGTAGGTTTGGCTTTTTTCTGGTAGCCGCCTCAGCCTCTGCTATGAAAAACTATTGTGGTAGTAGCCATGTCCTTTACCTTTGTGGGAGCTAGACTGATTTGCTAGAGCCCTTAAGGGTGGAACGTTTCCTGTTCGGAGTCCCTTAAGACCATGCCTGACGCTGGCATGAGCATGCGCAGCATTCATGTGTCATAACATCCTTAGCCAGCAGCATCTGTGAGGAGCAGAAAAAATAAAGAAAAAGATTCTGGGCCAGTGAAGGATGAAGTAGACCCTGCTCTGTTGGTCCTGTACTGCCGACGTGGCACCCACCTCTGCACCACAGCTGAGCTCCGAAGGGGGCCATCTTCCACCCCAATAGCCCTGCCGAGGGGGGGGGTAGGCAATGGATGAACAGTATGCAAGGTATGTCCTGGAAAAGATGAGTGATGGGGCTGGGAGAGGGGCCAGCAGACGGGGCTGACAGGGAGACATCAGGGCACAAAGTATATTAAAAACAGACATTTATTAAAACAGAACTGTGTCTAAAAAGTATGTTTTCTCACAAGTCTCCAAGATGTCAGGTGCACTTAAAAACCGGCAATGTGCCAAGTGCAGTTCTTTACACGTGAAACACTCCACTCCCAAAATTTTGCAACTATTTTCCAGGCAGACAGTACCTGCCAAGACATTGGTCTGATATCAACTTTGAATGAAATTTCCTACAAGGAAGGGCGGAAAGCAGTCTACATAAATAGTTTTACTGATGCCACCCGGTGGCGCTGAGGGTTGAGACACTGGATGCCATGCCGGCGACCCGGGATCGGGAACAAGCCCGGGCTGTCGGGGGTCGGCGGGGTGGGAGAAGATTGAGAGTCTGATGGACAGCTCTCTTCTCCTGGGAGGGAGGGGGGTTTGTGCTCGGCACCTGCCTGGTGCGGAAGCCAGAGGCACAGCAAACATAGAAGCTAACTCTAGGGAATGGGGAGTGGCGACATCAGCGGTGATGCCATGACGCCAGGGTATGTGCCACTCCCCCAGGAACAGAGAAAAAATGCGTCCTGTCTCCTAGATGACGGAGAACTGAACAGAAGAGACTCTGATGGCTTGTGCCTGTCTGGCGTCCCGGTGAGTCCGACAAATGTAAAATTCTTGTGGTGTCTCTGCCCCGGCCCGTACCGCCTGGGGGTACAGCCATGGCTCCATGAGGACTCACCAGGGTGGATCGGGCAGGTTGCGAAACGGGGAGACTGCAATATGCATCTCCTGAAGGAGTGGAGATGGAGCACAGGGGAGAGAAAAGAAAAAAAAATAGTTTTACTGAAATTAAGTTCAGTGGCTGGTAACAGCTTCTGAACCGTCAGATTTTAATTATAAAAATACATTTATTGTTACAGGAAAAGATGAGTAAGTACTATAATGTGCCAGAAGTCATAAACCTTTTAATAAAACATCTTTTTAGTTTCAGACATAAAATAAATGGATCCGCAGCTACAGCTCTTAAGATTTTTTTTTATTAAGTGGACTGTGGCTGGAAAGCAGTTCTAGAGGATTACTGTTACTGCACAGGTACATTTTAGTACACAACTGGTGTGTGTGTGTGTGTTGGGGGGGACTGCCGGTAGAATGCTAGCTTAGGACTGATGGGGTTAATGGAAATTTCATGTGTCGAGTTGGGTCTGTTATATACAGTTAAGGTTACTGGTGGGGACTTGGGTACTGGTTATCACTATTCTTTCAGTCAATGTCAGTGTGTTGCACAACCCAATACAGTAGTACAAAACTATGTTAACCTTGACAAAGGCACAGGGGGACGTTATATACCTTCAGGAGACCTGGAGGACAGCAATAAGTTTACACAATTTAGGTACTCCTGCCACTTTCCTTCTGTCCATGGGTCAAGCCGCGGAGGGGCTGGGGACTATTTTAATAAATATGTCTATACTCAGCTGGCCCAGTGGCGTGGAGAGCAAAGGCATCGCTGTCTTACCTCCTGCCACGCCGGCGACCCGTGTTCACAGTGCAAGCGGCTCACCAGGGGTCGGCCAGGGAGGGAGAGGATCGAGCATCTGGAGAACAGCTCTCCTCTCCCGGGGAGGGGTGGGAACTGAGTCCACTGCTTGCCAGGCCCCTAACAGCAGCTGAGGGCTGGCACAATGGATGTACAGAGGGGGCGGACTCGAAGCAGATGTCCGGCATGCTGCGTGTGGAAGCGCGCGCAGCTCGGCTATTGGCATCACTGCACGCTGCCACGCCACACTCAGGGGAGAAAACAGTGGCCAGCCAGCAGAATTGCACCGGTCCCCTGCAGGCTCCACACACAGCCAGTTGGGCACCTTGGAGGAGCAAGTGTGAGAGGTGAGTCCCAGTGGACGCTGGGGTGACGGTGCTGGAGGGACCGGTGGATGGAGTGCCGGCTGACAGGAAGAAATAGAGTAAGAAAAAAAATATATATACATATCTACACTAATTTGGGAGTCAGTAGTAATCTCAAATCAGAAAGTGTGATATGTCCTAGTGAAGTGTATTTAGATGTGGTGTGCAAGTCACTCTGTTGCATGAGTATGCTCCTCCGAAGACCCTCCATTCCTTTTCTAAGCATGTTTATGATTTGTTAGTATTACAAGGTGAGGGTACTGATTTATGGAAGGGGACCTAAACATTATTGTAAACTCAAGTCTGGATACTACCAGTACTAGTGGATCAATAGAGACCTCAGAGCGACGATTTATGTACAAGCAACTAACAAATCTAGGCTATTGTGGTGTGTGGAGGGTTTTATAACCCACAGCTAAGCAATGCACCGTTTACTCCACCCCAAATAAGGCATATTTCTGAATAGATTATTTCTTTACGAAATAGGAATCTCTGCCACGGGTCCACTCAATGAACCAAAGCACCTCTCAGATGATGGTCTCTTAAAAGTTAAAAGTGGTAGTGGTAGTGGGGATGGAAAGGCAAAATACTCTCTAGTGGTTTAATGCATCCATGCCTCATCGTGAACAATAGGAGGAAGAAACTGCAGACTTTTTTTGCTCCCCTCTCTAGCTTGGCCCCCTTCATGCCAGCCTTCCCCAGCCCTAGTCACTCGGTTTCTCGTTGGCTTACCTTCCGACTGTGACCTCCATCTGTCACTCCCTCTCGGAAGGGGGTGGCAGGCCGAGTCGTCATGCCACTCAGACCAGGTCCCAGACTGGAGGAGTGCCACGTTGCTGATGCAGGGCCTACAGGAAGCCAGGTAATCATCCTGTCTTCTGCAGTGGCACTTTCACCTTTCTGTCGGTCCCACTCCTCAGGACACATGTGAATGTGCACAGCGTGGCATCAGCCTGCATCCCCCCTTCCAAGAGCCATTCCAACTGCACTGCCACCTGTGGTCACCCAGGTGGCAGTATAGCAGTGGATCTGGCTGCCCTCCTTCCCCGGTGGAGGAGAGAGTCCTCTAGGACACTCAATCCTCCTCCCTCCCCCACCAGCCCCCAACAACCCAGGCTCATTCCCAAACATGGGTTGCCGACGTCGTGAGTGGTGAGTGGTACCACTACCGCTGAGTCATTCAGCTAGCAAATGGCAGACTTTTCAAAAGAAATTAAACAACTCAGTAATACCAGTGCAGTGCCTGTGGCCAAATTTTTGGTAGACCATCAGCGTCACCTTGAGGGACAAGTTACCTTCCATGGCAGCTTTTTAACAGAAACAGATACACCTATGATGGAAGAACTTTAAAACAAGATTAGCAACACAGGAGGAAACTCAAGCAGCTAGAGATAAGATAGTCTGGAAAGCAGTAACAAAACAAAAAAAAAAAGTGGAACTGGATGACAAAGCCCATTCCTGGATGGAGTAGGCACTTCTTCACATTAGGCAACATTATAATGAAGATGGAGAAAGGAAACAAAGAGACTAGCATTTACACTTCAGCAGCAATAGAAGCAGCTGCATTCAGCAGAAATCCCATAATCAAATTCAGGGTTCGCTGCAGGCCAGGAGGGAGTGAGGCAACATGACAGACGCTTCACGTTCTTGAAAGGAATAAACAAGGTAAACTGCGAGGAACTGTTTAGCAGAAATGGCGGGTCAAGAACAAGGTGTCATCGAGGCACAGGTCAGGAAGCACAGGAAAACCAGGAGCAGTTTCAAAATTTGAAAATAGCTTTTTAATTTTCTCAATAACAGCACAATAAAAAATAAAAATCATTCAGTATAACTATTTACAAAGGCAGAACAAACAGAGAAAACGAAGTCCTTCTTCTGAGGGTATCTCTTAATTCCAAGTTTTTAGTCTCTCAGTCTCTCACTCTCCTTGCCTATCTAGCAAAATATTGCTGCTCTTTTTATAAGCTTTTATCTGGGAACTCGTTAAGAGAGCCTGCTTCTCACAGAATGTTCTTGTAAGTTTATAGACTGTTCTTGTCAGTTTTGATGCAGGTGCAGTAAAATGAACACACTGACCCTGAACTGACCTCTTGTTTACAGCTCTGCAAAAGGCTTAAAAACTCCATCTTAGGTTAACCACTTTTGTTCCAAAAAGCTTTGCAATCATTTCAACAGTATAACTATATACAATTTTAAACGAAGGAATCCCAGTATCACATATAGTTTTACACAAAGATTCACATATATTTTTATACCCTCAGATATGCAAGGGGGAAGAAAAGACAGAAGTAGCAAGGGAAGGCAGAGAGACAGCGAGAGGCAGAGAATTCCGAAACCAGAGTGATCAGTTCCTAGATCCCACAAGAAAATTTAGTTGCGCAACTGGACAGAGAAGAGACAGAAAAGGAGAGGCTAGAACAAACCCTTGTGTTTAAACTCCTTCTGTTTAACAAATGGAGCAGGGCCTTATTCAACCCTATCTCATACCCCTTCTTCAAGAGGGATTCTGTTTTACAAAAACAGGTTTCCAGAAGTTCTAATAAATTCCCATCTAACATTGGCTTATAACCTTTACAGTTCAGTGCATATGCAGCATATCAAACAGAGAAGTTTCAATTCACATTTTTTCAGCCTTCGGAATACTCAATTCCTGCGCCATATCTTTTTTTTATACTTTGTTTTATTTAAATTTAGCCATGTCACACAAATAGATAAAGTACAGTTACGTAAGAACTTACTGTAACAGTAGATCTTCAAGAACAGCTCTTGCAGCAGGTTACACCATTAGGACTGAAGCTGGCAGGCGCCAGGACCCCACGGAAATTGTCTAGCTAGCAGTATTCAGCGGGGACCGCCTCCAACATCGGTCCCGTCCCCGACGTCAGGCGTAGTACATATGGAGGCGGTCCCCCATAATCCTCAGTTCTCCCACCAGAGACTTCCAGACGCTGGATGACATCAGAAGAGGAGACCGAGGATCCGCCATCAAATGGCAAACAAAGAGGCTGTAAATGCCTTATCCTAGGAGAAGGATGTTGTGACTACAACCTACCTCCAGTGGGGATGGTGGGAGGGAAAGTACCTGCTGCAAGAGCTGTTCTCAAAGATCTACTGTTACGGTAAGTTCTTACATAACTGTACTATCTTACTTCGAGAAACAGCTCTTGCAGCAGGTTACACCATTAGGGCAGATTCCCAAGCAATACTGGAAATCACACACCATTGGGAGGAGGAAAGGTAAAAATCCTCGAATTACATCGAGCCTAGGACAGAAGTCCCTGAAGGACTGCTAGACCAAACCCTGCTCTTCACCTCAATGCAATGTCCAGGCTGTAATGCCTGATGAAAGTGTGTACGAAGCTCCAAGTAGCTGCAGCACAAATAGCTGAGGTGGATACGTTCTTTAAAGCCGCAAAAGGGGTAGCCACCCCTCTGGTGGAATGACCCTTAACCGCACCCGGCAAGGGTTTGATGCGCTTCTGGTTACAGAACATAATGCACTGAATGAGCCACCTGGACAGCGACTGTTTTGAAACAGGAGCTTCCATCATCCTGTGGGCAAAGGAGACAAAAAGTTGGTCCGATTTTCGGTGTTTGGTTCTGGTCAGGTAGTATCTGAGACACCTACGCACATCTAGAGTGTGTAAAAGGGCTTCTCCTCTATTAAGAGTATTTCAGGAAATACACTGGTAGATCAATGTCCTGATTAAGGGTGAGAGCGGAGACCACCTTAGGCAGAAATTTAGGATTAGTCCTTAGGGATACCCTGTCTTGGTGGAAAACCAAATAAGGTTCTTTGCACATAAGTGCGTGCATTTCAGAAATTCTTCTGGCCGAAGTAACGGCAACTTAAAATAACGTTTTCCAAGAGAGAAAACATAGCTCGCAATCCCCGGCTGGTTCAAAAGGTGGCAGCGTGAGCTGCTCCAAGATGAAGGGTAGATCTCATGGTGGGATCGGATCCTTAATCGGGGGCCTAAGGTGGAGGATGCCCCTCAGGAAGGCACGTGTTGTGTCCAGTTGAGCTATAGTGCACTGGCCTATAGGAATGTGATAGGCTGAAATGGCACAGAGGTGTACCTTAATCTAGGAGTAAGCCACACTGGAGTGGAAAAGGGACAGCAGGTAATCCAATACCAGCTTCTCTGGACAGTCCAAAGGCGATAAGCCGCGTGCTTGAACCCATAAGCAAAACCTGTGCCACTTCATGGCATAGGTCGCGTGGGTAGCCGGTTTCCTGACGGCAGTGGGAACGTCTGCCACCTCTTGCGAGACCCCGTGTCACATCATGGCTATGTCTTTAGAAGCCAAGCATGCAGGTTCAGGGAACGTAGGTCCGGATGGACTAAGGAACCCGCCTCCTGAGACAGCAAATGGGAGCTGATTGGTAAAGGCACTGGAGGTTCCCGGGATAGCTGATGCAAGATAGGGAACCAGATCTGTCTGGGCCAAAGGGCCCGATCAGTATAAGCATCGCTTGCTCCCTGCGAAGTTTTAGAAGAACTCTCTGGATCAATGGAAAAGGGGGAAAAGCGTAGAGGAATCTGCCCGCCCAGGAGAGGGACAACGCGTCTCGCCAGAAAACACCAGGCCCTGGATCTAGCGAGCAAAAATTGGGCAGTTTTGCATTGGATGGGGACGCGAAAAGGTCTAGCTCTGGAGTACCCCATCTGCGAAACAGATCCTCTGCCACCTCCTGCAGTAGTCCCCATTCGTGGACTCTGGCTTGAGAGCAGCTCAGGCTGTCTGCGATGACGTTGTCCACTCCCAGAACATGAACGGCAATAAGGTTTGCGCCGTGCTGTAAGACCCAATCCCACACTCTCATGGCCTCCCTGCAAAGCGGGTAGGAATGGATGCCTCCTTGTTTGTTGAGGTAATACATCACCGCGGAATTGTCTGTTTGTAACAGAAGTGTACCCGGTGGAATCTCTGACTGGAAGGCCTGCAGGGCGTAAAGAACTGCCCTCATTTCCAGGATGTTTATGTGGAGATGAGACTCTTGGTCTGTCCACAGGCCCTGAGACCGGACACCGTCGAGGTGTGCTCCCCAACTGAGCCCTGAGGCATCTGTGGAGTGTGTCACAGTCGGGGACGCGCTATGAAGGGGACTCCCGCCGAGAGATTCCTCGAATCTAGCCACCAATGCCAATCTCAAATGTCAGCCTTTGTGATCCGGACTGGATGCTGCAGATGGTCTTGCCTTTGGTCCCATTGTACCCATAACATCCACTGGGTTACCCACATGCGGAGACGGGCTAGCGGGACTGTTGCAATGGCCGCAGCCATGTGTCCGAGCAGGCAAAGGACCAGTCTGGCAGGAACGGTCTTCTTCGGCGAAATGTCCCTGATGAGGGATCTGATGTGTGCCGCTCTGCCCGGGGGGAGGAAAGCTTTCCCTTGGACGGTGTCCAGAACTGCACTTATGAATTGCAGAGTCTGGGACGGAACCAGGCGTGACTTCTCGTAATTGATGATAATGCCCAATGTCTCAAACAGAGACTGAGTGCAGTGAATGGCAGACATCAGGGCCTCCCAGGAGGGCGTCATGAGAAGCCAATCATCCAGACAGGGGAACACGTAGTGGCCCTGTCTCCTCAGAGATGCGGCTATGACCGCCATGCACTTCGTGAACACCCGAGGTGCTGATGACAGCCCGAAGGGAAGAGCTCGGAACTGATAATGGAGACCCTGAAACTCAAAGCGCAGGAACCTCCTGTGCGCCTGAGCAATAAGAATATGCAGGTAAGCATCCTGCCTGTCTAGGGATGCTAGAAAAGCACCCTGCTTCAGCATGGGTATCAGACCAGGAAGGGTCCCATGCGGAAGCGCTTGTACAAGACCGAGATGTTGAGGCCGTTGAGGTCCAGTATTGGAAGGAGGTCCCCTGATTTCTTTGGAACCAGAAAGAAGTGAGAATAATATCCTAGTCCCCTCTGGTTCCTTGGTACGTGCTCTATAGCTTCTTTTTCCAGAAGTGCGAGCACCTCCTGCTGTATGAGCAGGGCATGCTGACCTGAGTAACGAGAGAGCAGGGGAGGTCTTGTAGGTGGGTCATCTAGAAACTCTATGCAATGACCTTTCTTGACCAACTGGAGAACCCACCTGTCGGTGGTGATCGACTGCCACCCTAAAAAGTGTTGAGCGATGCGACCCCAGACTTTCTATGCCCGTTGATCCAGAGGAGGGGTGGGGGCCGGGAAGGAGTCATGCTGTGGCAGCATTAGTCCCTGCGGGCTGGGCCGACTTCGTGTAATGTTGGCCTCTGCCTGGGGACGACTTGGCCTGGGCCTTGCACGAAAAAGTGCCCCTTTGCTGCTGGCCAGAACGCTGCTGCTGCCTTTGTTGCCGGCTGCAAAAACGGCTCTGGACGGAATATTGGGATGTGCAGATATGCATCATGCATGTCCAGGGCACAAAGCCCTGTCCTTTGGAGAGGAGAGGCAGAAGGCTTTGCAATGTCAGCATCCGAAACCTCTTGTACGCTATGAAGAGGTTTAGGGTACTGAGATCCAGAATAGGGCGTAAATCCCCTGTCTTTTTGGGTACCAGAAAGAAGTGGGAGTAGAATCCCTTCCCGATCTGGTTTGCCAGCACTGGCTCTATTGCTTCTTTTCGAAGAAGAGCCATGATCTCCTCCCTTAGATGGGGGATATGCACCCTTGGGTAATGAGAAGACCTTGGTGGACTGTTTGGAGATTTTTCTTGAAATTTGAGAATGTGACCAAGCTTTATTAACTGAAGCATCCAGGCGTCTGTTGTGATGGACTCCCAGTCTCCCAGATGCCTCAGTAAATCTTCAAATCACCTGTTCCTCCAATAGAGGAAGATGAGGGCGGGTTTTCAGCAAGTCAGGAATTGGGGGTTGGGGAGGACCGCTTCCCAAAGCCTTTTGTGTTTTGGCTGGAGGGGCGACAGTAGTATTGGGAGCCCTTTGCTTAAACTGGCATTTGGGCACTTGCTGTTTTTTATCTAGCATCTGTTTTGCCATCGAAAAGGATGTTTTTGATGATGTTGTTTCGGTCGATACATGGTACGGACCGACCGAAGAGCTGGGCCTTTATCCTGCAGGCTTGTTATAATGTCCTGGGCATCCCCGCCAAACTGAACAAAGCCTCTGAATGAGGCATCCTGGATAGCCAACTGAACATCAGGGGATAAGCATGATATTCTTAGCCAACAGTAGAGGTGAAGGCGTAGAGCTGTGGCTGTTCCTCTAGGGGAGGAATCCACTGCGTCGTAGTTGGCCCACAAAGAATGATGTCCAGCCACCTTGGCCATTTTTAGGGTGTTTGCCAAGGATGACTGTCTCAGAGTGCATAGGGCCTTGACAACAGGCTCGAGCTGGCAGAACACAGACTTCTGGTACTCTAGCGTGCGCAAGACTTAATTCAGAGCACATCTCGCTAGAGTAGAAGAGGCACAGAATTTTCTCTTGAACTGGTCCATTTGTCTGGACTCTTTGTCGGGGGGGGAGTATTGAGGTGCTTAGGCGAAGGTCCTGAAGGGCAAAGCCCCGGAGGAGGCCCTGAAGGTCCTGAAGGGCAAAGCCCTGAAGGAGGAATACCAACCGGGGAAGGCCCGAAGGAGGTCCTTGGGGAGGCAAGGGGACCTGTGGGCGTTGATGAGGAGCAGGGTCTGACACTGCTGCAGGTGGCTTCAGAGCCGCCAGAAGGCCTGTTGGTGCCCCGACGTCAGGTAAACCTGGTGAAAGGTGTTCATCCATCGAGATCTACAGGTCCGGCAACAGCGGAGGAATCTCTGACAGAGCAGGAGATGGGTTCTTCATGGAGGGATCGATCATGGGCTGCAGTGATGACTACCGAGTCAGTCCTAGGGTGCACGCTGAGGTGGTCCTTGTCCTCAGGGGTCCTGTAAACCTGGTCAGCTTTCTTTGCCATTGCCAGGATGGAGGAAGGTCTCTGCCATATGGTCGAGGATAAATCCTCGTGGGGATCCAGCCATGGGGCAGTGAGTACTGGACTCATATCCAGAAAGTCCAGATGCTCTGCCAACCTTTCTCTTTTGGGGTCCAGAGCCTCTGACTTCCATCCTTGGGCCTCTGCCATATGCTTGTGGAGGTCCACAAAGGAGGGATCTTCGGGCGGTGATTTTGAGGATTTCCAAGGGACTGGTTCCTCAAGGGGAGGTGTCTCGAAATCCGAACCGGCGGATAAGGGATCCGAGTCCACCACGGAATCATCTGAATCCTCCAGAGGCTTTCAGGAATCAGAGGATCTGGCTCCCTGGTGATCCCTTCAGACGTCAGGGGTTGCATTAGAGCTGATGGATGGCCTGATGTCGAAGTACAGGAAGGACCGGAGAGGGCGCCCTAGGGGAAGGAGCTGGGAGGCCTGTGTCCGGAAGAACAGGATACCTGCTGTCTAATTCTGAGACCAATTGGGTTTTGGTATCAGACCACTAAGATTTTAGGATCTCCCTAAAATCCACCCGACGTCGAGGAGGAGGAAGTGGAGTAGGAGGAGGTGGAGGGTGAGCAAATCTGGTTCCAGACTCATGTCCCCCGAAGCTAGAGGATGGAGAGTGGTGTGGGTAGCCTGGTGGTGGAAAGTAACCAGGGTAGACTGAGTAATAAAAGGCTGATGAAAGAGGATCCGGCATCAGGGCTGACGGAGAATAGCCCGACGGCGGATATCCCGATGGTGTCCCCAATGTCGTAAAGCCGGACATCAGTCCTGACGGAGGGTAACCTGACAGCAGCCCTGACAGAGGATAACCTGATGGCGGCCCTAATTGAGGATAGCCTGACGGCGGCCCCGACTGAGGGAAGCCTGACTATGGCCCCGACAGAGGGACACCTGATGGTCCTGCAGGACGACAACCCGAAGGACCTGAGGGAAGAAAACCCAGCAAAGGTCCTGAATGGCAAAGCTCCAAAGGAGGCCCCGAAGGTGGAATACCAACGGGGGAAGGCCCGAAGGAGGTCCTTGGGGAGGCAAGGGGATCTGCGGGCATTGATGAGGAGCAGGGTCTGACACTGCTACAGGTGGCTTTGGAGCTGTCAGAAGGCCTGCTGGTACCCCGATGTCCGGTAAACCTGGGAAAGGTGTTCATCCGTCGAGATCTACGGGTCCAGTGACAGAGGAGGAATCTCCGACGGTGCAGGAGATGGGTTCTTCATGGAGGGAACTCCAAGGAGACCCTTGTCCTCTGACTGGGACAGAGCTGTTGTCCGGCAGCGTCTCATCAGAGCCTGATGAACGCAAAGAGGTCATGCGATCGTCGGAGGGTCCGATGATCGACTTATCGACCTGGGTCGTGCAGGAATCCCGACTTACCAACCCCAACCGGGTGCTCACCAGAGAGTCCGACGAGCGGCTTATCGGCCGTGCCTGCCGATCTATAGCCCGGGGTGGAAATGGGCCTAAGAGCGGCAGTGGCCTCGGATGGATCCGAGGCGCCAACCATCGCCATAAACAGTGACAGCAGGAGACCAAAGCCTGATCTGAAGGCGGGAGTGCAGGCTTGGCCATGGCAATCACCTTCCTGGAGAAAGGGTCCAGTCCTCTGTCGAAGGGCCTATGAGCGACTTTGTTGGGGGGACTGCTCCCAGTCCGATGTTCTTCTTTGCCCTTTTCTTCTTCTTCTGTGGATCAGTTGGCGGAGGAGGCACTTTTCAGCTTTTTTAGCTCTTTCTCCATCGAAACCATTTTTTGCTTCAGGAGATGGGCCTCGACAGATTGTTGGCGCTATTTCCACGTGGCCTGGTTGAACTTGGCGCAGGCCTTGCATTCAACAACTTTGTGGTCTGGACCCAGGCAGAAGTGGCAAAGGGTATGCTGGTCCTTATGTGGTAGCTGGATGCCGCATGAACCACACTTGTTTTTATGTGATCCAGAAGAAGAGGAGGATGATATACAAACGACTGAAAATTATTGTTAGAAAGGAGAAATAATGGATACAGTCGTGGCCAAAAATATTGGCGCCCTTGCACTTTTTCAAATAACTCACAATTTCCCTAAACGTAAGTTGAAATTAACAACAGTACAGCATTTGGTCTCCACAATTCTTTATTTCTCTGTTAATATTACAGAACTTTTGTTTTTGATTCAGAATTTAATATATCCTCTTAAATCAGAAAATGAAAAGAAATGGCATTGACAAAATTATTGACACCCTACACTTAATGTTTGGTAGCACAGCCTTTGGTCAAAATAACTGCAATCAACTGCTTCCTATAGCCATGGATGAGCTTCCTGTACCTCTCTACTGGCAGTTTGGCCCACTCTTCTTGTGCAAACTGCTCCAGTTCTCCCAGATTTGAAGGGTGCCTTCTCCCAACTGCTGTTTTCAGATCTCTCCACAGGTTTTCAATGGGATTTAGATCTGGACTCATTGCTGGCCACTTCAGAACAGTCCAGCGTCTTGTCTTGAACCATTCCTGGGTGCTTTTTGAAGTGTGTTTGGGGTCATTGTCCTGCTGGAAGACCCATGACCTTCGACGGAGACCCAGCTTTCTGACTCTGGGTTCAACATTGCACTCCAAAATGGCCTGGTAATCTCCAGATTTCATGATGCCATGCACACGTTCAAGGCACCCAGTGCCAGAGGCAGCACAGCAACCCCAAAACATCACTGAACCTCCTCCATGTTTGACTGTAGGGAAGGTGTTCTTTTCTTTGAAGGCTTCATTTTGTTTTCTGTAAACATAGAGATGACGTGCTTTACCAAAATGCTCTAATTTGGTCGCATCTGTCCACAGGACATTCTCCCAGAAGGATTTTGGCTTGTTCAGGTGTGTTTTGGCAAACCCCAGTCGGGCTTTCTTATGTCTCTCTCTCAGCAGTGGGGGTCCTCCTGGGCCTCCTACCATATAACCCCCTTTCATTGAGTTGGCAACGGATGGTGCGAGTTGAAACTGTCGTACCTTGTGTCTGAAGGTCAGCTTGAATCTGTTTGGCAGTTGATCGAAGTACTTTCTCCACCATTCGAACAATCCTGCGCTGCAATCTTCGATCAAGTTTTCTCTTGTGGCCACATCCAGGGAGGTTGGCTACAGTGCCATAGACCTTAAACATCCTGATAACATTACGTACAGTGGAAACAGGAACATCAAGGTCTCTGGAGATTGATTTGTAGCCTTGAGATTGTCCATGCTTGGCTACAATCTTCTGTCTGACCTCCTCAGACAATTCTCTGGCTGTCTTTCTTTTCTCCATTCTCACTACGGTACACACAGTGACACAAAACAGGAGAATGAGTCCTTTTCTCTATTCAAACTGGTTGAATGAGTGATTTTTACAGTATATTGCAGGCACCTGCAACTCACCACGGGTGAGTTCAATTCCAAAGTGAAGGAGAATCACCTGCTTGAAATCTAATTATTTCTAACTACTTTTAAAAGGTGCCAATAATTTTGTCCGGGCCATTTAAGGATTTCTGTGTGGAATAAGCTAAGACTTAGTAAATTTTTCTGCTTTTTGTGTTTTATTCCACTGCAAACCAAAGAAATACATATGTGGATACCAAAATATTTTTTAATTTCAACAATTTTCTGGAAGGAATGGTGCATTATTAAAAAAAAAACTGCAAGGGCGCCAATATTTTTGGCCACGACTGTACTCATCCGAAAAAAAGGCGTTCAAACTGCTGCAACACGCTTCAGTCAGTCAGACGTGCACAGGTCGACGGCGGGAAAGAACTGGAGGGCAGACATGGGGACCACCCACTATATAGTGTCATGCTGACATCTGTCATGTGACGTAGGGTGGATGGTCCCCCGTCAGACACTGCTAGCAAAAATTTCTGTGCGGTCCTGACGCCAGGGGGTGCAGTCCCCTACAAGTGATTACCTACTGCAAGAGCCCTATCGAAGTAAGATCAGGTGGTTCACCACCTCCTGATTCAAGGACTGTGACAGGGTTGAATAAGGCCCTGTCTTATTTGTTATGCAGAAAGAATTAAATGCAAGGATCTGTTCTATACTCTCCTTTTCTGTCTCTTGTCTGTCTAGATGCGCAACCAAATGTTCTTGTGAGACCTAGGAACTGATCACTAACGGTCTCGTGATTCTCCACCTCTCGCTATCTCTGGCTTCACTGGTTGTTTCTGTCTTTTCTTCACCCTTGCATATCTGTGGTTACAAAATATATGTTAATCTATATGTGAAATTGGGAACCCTTGGTTTGAAACTCTGCAGTTAGACTGCTGAAATGATTGCAAAAAGCTATTTGGAATTTAGGGGGTTAAGCCGAGGTGTAGTTTGAGCTCGTCACAGGCTTGTTTGCCAACTCTTTTGCAAAGTTGTCAGCAGTATTGCGCCTGGGAAACAAGAACCCAGGGGAAGATTACACAATGGGGGGGGGGAGGTAGTAACAACAACAAAAAAGGAAAGGGACCTGGGGGTAATCATATCAGATGACCTCAAGGTTAGCAAGCAATGTGAAGGCAGTAGGGAGGGCTGGGGGTATGCTGGGATGCATAGGGAGAGGCATCACCAGCAGAAAACAGGAAGTTGTTATCCCTCTGTACAGACAGTTGGTGAGACCCCATCTGGAGTACTGCGTCCAGTTCTGGAGACCCCATCTCCACAAGGACATATACAGGATAGAGGCAGTCCAGAGGAGGGCAACTAAAATGGTGCAGGGTCTGCAAGAGAAGCCGTAGAAGGAGAGACTAAAGGAGCTTAATATGTATACCCTTGAGGAAAGAAGGGAGAGGGGGGGACATGACAAACTTTTAAGTACCTCAGTGGAATCAACAAAGTCCAAGAGGGTAGCATCTTTCAGAAAAAGAGACGTGCAAGAACAAGGGGACACAATTTAAAGATGGGGGGGAGGTTCCAGGGCAATGTGAGAAAGTATTTTTTCACAGAGAGGGTAGTGGATGCATGGAACAGCCTTCCTGAGGAGGTTGTGGGGTCTAAAACTGTGGGAGAATTCAAGAATGCATGGGACAGACATAAGGCAATTCTTGTGGGGGGTAGGAAGAAATAGGCTGTTGGTTAACTATGATCTGTGGCCTATCCTGTAGGTAGGGAAATGGGCAGACTACGTGGGCCAAGCGGTCCTTATCTGCTGTGAAAGTCTATGTTTCTATGTTTCTGTTCTATCTGTAAGCCTGCTCTGCAAAGAAACTGACAAGAACATTTTGTGAAAAACAGGATGTCTCCTTGACAAGTTCCCAGGCAAAAACTTACAAAAAGAGCAGCAATACTTTTGCTAGCGTGAGAGACAGAGACTGACATTTAAAACTGAAAAGGAAACCTCAGTTGAAGGACTTTGTTTTCTCTGTTTGAGCTGCCTTCGTAAATAGTTATACCAAACAATTTTTATTTCTATTTTACTGTTACTGATAATAATAAAGCACTACTTGTGAATTTTACAACTACTCCTGGTCTTCCTATACTTCCTGACCTCTGCCTTGTCTCTCGTACCTGGCTGAGAGTGTCCACCAGCTGACTGTTCTCTCCTGCAACATGAATTGCAAGGAGATCTGCACCCAGGCTGCACATGAGGGTCCAGGTGCGGAGGGCCTCCCAACAGAAGGGAAAGAAGCAAGTTCTCCCCTGCCCGTTTGAGTACAGCATGGTTTTGGTGTTGTCAGCCTGGACCTACACGACCTGACCTTGGACTAGAGGAATTAATTTGATCAGTGCAAGTCGCACTGCAAGGAGTTCCAGTGGGTTTATGTGGTGACGGGACTCCTGGAGTGACCAAAACTCAGGGGTTCTATAGTTTCCCAGGTGTGTTCCCCCTCCTACCAGAATCGTGTCAGTCATGAACATGAAGGCTGGTTCTGGGCAGATAAATAGGATCCCTTCCTCCAGGTATTCTGGGATCAGGCACCACTGCATGGCATCCTACATCGGCTGAGTCACAATGACCAGCTAGTCCAAGTGGCATAGGCGCTGGAACTACTGACTGCCAAACTCCTACTGGAGATATAGCATCTACCAGCGGGCCCAATGTACTACACTGATGGAGGATGCCGTGTACCTCAGCAACCTTGGGAAATACCAGGTAGGGCGCAAGAGCCTAATGTGAAATGATGGAATAAAGGAGGTAAAAGCTAGTGCCTGGTCAGCATGGAGGCAGCCTTGGCCCACAAGAAATCTAGTTCTTCCCCCAATTAACTTGTTCACCTGTGTGGGTACCAGTTCGGGCTTGTCAGAGTTAACCAACAGGCCCAAGTCTCAACAGGTCTGACAAGACAAATCTCTGGACCTCCCACAGCCTCTTTGGATGAACCGGCTAACAGCAAGTCATCCAGGTAGGGGTACACCCTGGACACCTAGGCACCGCAGGTATGCTACCACCATTGACATGCACTTGGTGAAGACCCTGGGTGCTGAGGAGAGACCGAAGGATATGACCTGAAACAGGTACAGGACCCCTACCACTCGGTACCAGCAGTGGGACAGACTGAGATGTGGAGAACACATCCTGGAGATCTAGGGAGCAAAATCACATGATCTGCTCCAGCTACAGAATGATCTGATTCAGAGTAACCATCTGGAACCTGCGTTTCCACATGAAATGGTTCGGATCATGCAGATGCAATATGGGGTGTCAGCCCCCTTCCCCGTTTCCGGATCAGGAAGTACTTGTACATGTAACCCTGACTGGCTAGGGTGTCAGGGACACTGGCTATCGCAAGGAGCTGAGCAATGTCCTATCAAAGGACACACAGACAATGTCCTGTGACACCCTGGACTCCTAAGGCATGTGGAGGCGGTAAGGAGAGAGAGTCTCAAAGCCCAGAGGCCACCCTCTGCCCACTACATCCAACACCCACTTGTCCATTTTGGTAGCAGACCAACGTGGCAAGAAGTGACATAGCCAACCTCCTACAAAGCATGCAGACAGCAACAGGAAGGGTGGAGGGATGACACCCACAACCTGTCACCAGGCAGCTTTTGCTGATGCACCGGCGGCAGCAGCCGGGGGGACCACCACCCCTGCCCCTCCCTGTTACGACCCTGGTCCCCAAGCTTGGGGCACCAGGCCTGTACTGCCCTTGCTGGAGATGCAGCCAAGGAAGCTGTGGCTGACACGACTGATACCGGAAAGCCTGTTTCTTAGGCTTCTTTCTCGTGTCCTTCTGGGACGATGCCTCAGAATCCAGAGTGCCACTGGATTTCGCAATATGGGTAAGATGTCCTTCCACCCATGGGCCAATTAGGTCAGTGCCCAAGAAGGGGACATCGGCCTGCTTGTGCTGGGTGTCCGCAGCGAAGATGGACAGACGTAGCCCGGACCTGTGATGCATGGAGACTGCTGCTGCTGCCATGGTACAGGTACATGAATTGCCCATGTCCAATGCAATCTGGAGCTGCTGTTTAGGCAGTAACTGACCTTGGTCTCTCATGACTATCACTGCTGATCAGCTGGAATGTGACAGAGGATGAATCAAAATCTCCCACCAAGGAGCGACCAGAATTGGCCATCACCATGGTACAGCTAGCCTGATGGAGACCCAAGAATGCTGAAACATACATCTTTTTAGCGGTATGGTCAGTCTTATGGGACTCCCTGTCCAAAGGCTTGTCCACATCCCCCTGATGTCCGGACTTGCTGCACAATGAATCAGTTACCAATCCCTCCACAGAGGGGTGGTCCGAGACCCACAAACAGATCCAGGAAGGGACAGCATACCAGCGGACCATATGGGTGGAAGGTGCCGAGCAGGGTGCTGCCAATGCTCCAGGGCTAGTACCAAAATGGCTTCAGCCACAGGAAGGGGCAACCCTCCAGGGGATCCGTCCCTATCCCAAATGTCTGTAAAAGGGTACTTAGCCCTTTTTTCAACTGGTTCTAGTGGGACTAACATGGACTCCGATATTGGGTGGAGAAGCGCACCAAAGGGCACCAGGTCATTCTTGGTGGAAAGCTCCTTGACCGATCCCTAGTCGAGGAGGAGAGTCCCAGAGGAGGCCATGGACTCGTGGTCTGAGTTGTCAGAGAACTCCTCGAAAACGGTCCTTGACTGTTTCTTGCCAAGGACCACCCAAGAATCCTCCCGGACGGTGATCTGCACCAACAACCAGCCTGGCAAGTTGGTGGCCGAATGGGCCTCCTTGGTCGAAGCACCATCCTTTAGCTGTGGTGGTAGTAGCACCACCCGAAGAAGTAGAGAAGCAGTTTAGGGGAGCAACTGTGTAGCATGGACCAATGGGGGCACCACTGGTGGCTGCCAGGTGACCAGAGGTCTGGGGGTTGAGGCCTACCTGCGACATAGTGATCCACTGTTACCAGAGGAGCTCCTGACTGTATTGGTACAGTTTACGACAGTGTCTCTCTTCACCCAGGGGCATCAAGAAGCATCAACTGTGACGCCTCCAGCTTGAACGGCACTGAGAGTGGGAATGCCTCTGCCTAGACATCGACCACATGATCAACAGCATAAGGAGCATTCCAGCTGGTTGTGGTATACCATGTGCCTGCCCACGTTGAGCAGCATGGGCATGGAAAACTCAACCGCTGGTGGAGACTGCTCCCGACGAGGACCAGATGGGGACAATGACTGAACCACATCCTCTTGAGTGAGGATCCGAGAGCACTGGGGTCTGTGAGATCAATTCCTCAACCTTGTCTGAAAACTGGTCAACAGATTCAAGTAAACCTCCACAGCCTCCTTGACTGGAGCTGAAGTTAACTGGTTTGACCGGGGCGGGGGGTGGAGACCAAAGAGCACTTGACCACTGTCAAGCAGGCAGGTGAGTCACGGGGACTAGGAAGACCATGATCTTGCCCAGTACCATGCCCAATGCTGGAGGCACCTGTGCTTGGAACCACTGTGGGCAGAGTTCTCCATCAGGGTCCGAAGGGCCAAAAACATATCCCAGAATCCTCCAGTGAATGACCCTCTGATGCTGGCCACAGCCAGGAACAGTGCCGAGATCAAGGAGGTGCTCACAGTAGCAGCCACCACTTCTGCCTCAAGGACCATAAGGTGCAGAGTAGACCCCGGCGCAGCTGATGCCTTCTTGCAACCCTTAGGGCAGTCCCACAGATGCTGTTCCAAAGGCTGACCCAGTGAGAGCTGGAGCTTTCTGTCCTCCAGGGACTCAGGAAGCATGTGCTGTGCTGCCTTGCAAGACAAAGCAAATTATGGTGCACGAAGTCCTAACCAGGTTCCATGAACGAGGTGACCTACTGTTCCAACAGAATATAGATCTGACAACACGGCGCGGTGTCGGGGGATATATACTAGCCAGTTGGTGGGAGAAGCTTAGCTTAAAGACATCTGGCAAATCAGACTTCCAGTGGAAATGCCAGAGAGTGGATAGTGAACTACATCAAAGCCCCTATAATGATCATGTCTTCAGGCAAATTCTCCCATAAATTAATACAGGATAGGTGAAATCTATAGGAGACATATACAAGCTAAATTGCACCTCAACAATAGGTTTTCCAAAGTTTTCCCCAGAGGCACCAGCAGCTCTTCAAACTTATTACACGTGATGCGATTTGCATTTTTTATAACATATTTTTTAACTTATATTTTATAATTTCAATAAAAAATACAATACATTAAGTTAACATATGCATTTGATATGAGAAAGGCAACAATAAAAGAGCCATACAATGAATCTAAGTTATTAAGCAGCCATGAATTTACAATCAAATAAATAAATAAATAAAAACACACATTTAAAAATACAGGGGGTATATCTAGACATCTCACTATTACAGATACATTTCCATATATGCTACAAGCTGCAAGATTTTAGAAGGTTCAAACTTAACATTATCAGACTTTAATATCAGATTACACTCAACAGGAATGTTTATATGACCTCCACCCATCACTTAACAGAAAAAATATTTTAGAACGTAGTTCTTGTCTGAAAATCTGTACTAAAAAGTAGCTATTCCAAACTGTTATCCTCAGTAATGGGGCAAAGAGAACAAATACAAACCTGCAGGATGAAAACTGTATCAATTATATACAGCATCTGTTATACAACACTGGGGCTATGCACTACTGTGGAGCCAGGTAGTGCCATACCAGCGGACAGGTGCACGGTATGCACTACCGCATGCCTCTGCAGGGTACCCATCTGCAGCCCTCCCCCCAGCATGCAGCTGCATGTGGGGGAGGGGGCAGCTCAAGGGACACAGATTGGTGTCCTATCTGGGCCCATAGTGGATCCCTGCTCAGCACCAGCAGGGGATTCTCAGAAGGCACAGGACTGGAAAAATGTCAAAACACAGGCAAGTGCCGAAATGGTTGCCCCCCCCCCCCATCAGCGCAGTGGGCTGGAGCAACACTACAGAGGGGTGTGCTGGTCCTCCACAGATTGCAGGACTTAACACAGGGTGCAATGGATATGGTAGGGTCCCTGATACTATATCTTGCACCTCCCTCACCTGGCAGTCCTCGCCTCTGTGGATGGCGCAGACTGCGGGCACATGAAAGGCCAGGGGGATCCTCTGCGGAAGGGATGCACATCCCTTCCATGAATGTGGGCAGGGTTCTGCAGGACCCCTGGTTCACAGCATTCAGACACATGGTTGCCTAAGCAACCCATCTATAGAAACACAGACTTTGATGGCAGACAAGGACCGCTTGGCCCACCCAGTCTGCCCATTTCCCTACCTATTGGATAAGCTGCAGATCCTAGTTTTACCAACAGCCTACTTCCTCCTACCTCCCACTAGAACTGCCTTATGTCTGTCCCATGCATTCTTAAATTCCCCCACTGTTTTTGTCCCCACGACCTCCTCAGGAAGGCCGTTCCATGCATCCACCACCCTCTCTATGAAAAAATACTTCCTCACGCTGCCCCTGAGTCGTCCCCCTCTATCCTCAAATTGTGCCTTCTTGTTCTTGTACATCTCTTTTTCTGAGGGATGCTACCCTCTTGGACTTTGTTGATTCCCTTGAGGTACATGAAAGCTTCTATCATGTCCCCCCTCTCCCTCCTTTCCTCGAGGGTATACATATAAAGCTATTTCAGTCTCTCTTTGCATGGCTTCTGGTGCAGACCCTGCACCGGTTTAGTTGCCCTCCTCTGGACTGCCTCCATCCTGTCTATGTCGAGCGGAGATGGGGTCTCCAGAACTGCACACAGTACTCCAGATGGGGTCTCACCAACTGTCTGTACAGAATGATAACAGCTTCCTGTTTTCTTCTGTTGATGACTCTCCCTATGCATCCCAGTCCTCCTTACTGCCTTCTCACATTGCTTGCTTACCTTTAGGTCGTCTGATATGACTACCCCTTGGTCCCTTTCCATTTTTGTTGTTGTTAATACCCCGCTCCCCGAACCACTGTGTACTCTTCCCTTTTGTTGTTTCCCACGTGCATTACTTTGCACTTCTTTGCACTGAATCTAAGCTGCAATACTTTTGACTAATGCATAGAGGCCATTGTGAGGACAGTAGTCCTAAAATGCTTCCCAATTAAATGATTAGTCTTACTTCAGGGACAGCAAATGGAAAGCCTATATACAGTCTTAAGGAAACACTTCCCAGCTAAGTGCACATGGCCGACGCCATAAGAGAAGCAGAAAACTGTTCTGATTATATAGCACCATGTAATGGTCCAAAAGAGAACCTAAAATAGTTTTTGATCCATCAACAACATTAAATCAGCATTGGAGGCAGTACAGCACTGTGGCTTAGAGCACTGAGCTACAAACCTGGAGACCTGGGTTTGAATCCTACAGCCCCTACCTGCATACTGTGTGACCCTGAGCAAGCCACTTAACCTCCTTGTGCTCCCAGGTCGCACCAGGGAAACAAGCTTCAGCTCAGTGTGCCTTTCCTGGTTAAACAATTTCCCCTTTTTCTTTAAATTATGCATTTACCCAGGATTAAACCCACGCTCCCCACAAAGTCATTGTAAAATAAAAATTCTTATCTGTCATTAATCCTCATCATCCAGTTCACTTCTGGTTTCTACTGTGTTCAGCAGCTCCTTACCCATTTTTTCTAGCCATTTTCCTGCTTCATTAACATCTGTAAATTTAAAGGCATGGCCCGCATACTGAATGCAGAGTCTGGCTGGAATCAATAACAAGGGACAATGCCCAGACTCCGAAACCTAGCCCATACGGCATCAAACTTCTTTCACTGGGTTCTTGTTGCAAAATATATAATTGGGGAGTAAGTGTACCAGAACTCCATCACAGGAGAGGCCTTGCAGGTACTGGGACATCACCAGAAGACAATTCCTCACAACAGCACCTGATGTTACCAGCAGGACTGTGTGGGGTTTACCTTTTCAATTTGGGACTCAGCAGATCTCTGGGAAATGTGGTATGCCTTGGGCAGCTAGTAATCAGGAATCTCACCTTCTAATTTTAATGCGGGTAGAAGCCATGATTTCAAGAATGCATGTAACTCCATGCTCTCACAACCTTCCAGCAGGCTGGTTAGCCATATACTTGCTGTTTGGAAGTTCTCAACAGCCTCCAAGTGATATCAGAGTTGACTTTTTCTGCACCAATTTGGTTGTTGCAGAAAGTGTTTTTGTCATATGGGCCTTTGCAGAGGTAGCAGTTTCTGTGACTACCTCTATTTAATTTCCTGCTCTCAAATGCATTGCAGAATTGCTTCCACCTTTGCAGTGATGGTTTCCATCAATGCCATCACTGGCTGGAGAACCTGACTTCACTGTCTGAGGTGCTGCTTGGCCTCCTGCTTCCTGTTGGCCTTTTGAGCTGCATCCGCCAGTTTGGGTACTGTATGATGAAAGCAAGCTTCTGGTAGCACCAGATATTAAACTATCAGACATGTTACTAATAGTTAGTATTCAAATAAAGGAAAATGTTTTATTAAGGTTTAAAGTTTTGTCGTTGCAGAGCAGAAAGAACCCATATCTTTTCAGCAGCAGTGCTCAACAGCACCCGGTTGCATTTCTTGAAAACACGGTTATGTGCCAATGTGCTTTCTGCTTAACCCTTGCTTCAGTGCTTTTGCAAAGCAGTTCATGTCTTTAAAATTAATTTCTTTCGGCTCATCATAACTTAAATATACTGCCAACACTGGTAGGTTGAATTTTTTGCTGGACTGAGCCAGCCACTGGCTATAAAACACTGATCAGAGTACTAAATAAGGTAAAACGCACCAGTTTGCCATTATCAGCCATTGTAGATTGTTTGTGAGGCCTTTGGTGCCTTACAGTTCTGCTTAAAGCATGGCCAGTTTAAATTACTTTATGTTGATTTACATATATTACCCAACATGCCTTGCAACAGCAGTGTATGTGAAATTCTGTACTTGCTGGTTCTGCCAAGAAATTAACTGTTGTGTAACCCTTGCTTCAGTGCTTTTACACTACAGTCCTTGTGTTAAAAATTATTTTCCCACACTGGCCACACCATGACCTGCCAAAAAACTATTGATTTTGGCTGGCTGACCTCTTTTGCTGGGCTGAGAGAATCACTATATCACAACAATGAATCCTAATATGCGTCTGATATTTGTAGTTTGCAGATTGTTTGCCAGGCCTTTGGGCACCCTGCGATCTGCTTGAAATATGGCCGCCATAAATTCCTTTACGGAGATTTCCACAGAAGATCTGCATTTTGCATCATCTCCAGGAAGTTAAATTAGAAAAATTATTTCAACAGCCTCAAGATGTGACATCTTGTTTCCATGAGAGACTTGGCGGACAGTAGTCAAAAAATGTTACAATTACAGCAACACTTCTACTAACCATTTAAAGTTAGGGGGGTTACTAGTGGGGTACCGCAGGGTTCAGTATTAGGACCGGTCCTCTTCAATGTCTTTATAAGCGACATTGCAGAGGGACTGGAAGGAAAAGTATGTCTCTTTGCAGATGACACAAAGATTTGCAACAGAGTTGATGCTCAAGGTGGGGTGGAAAGGATGAGAAGGGACATGGCAAGGTTAGAGGCATGGTCAAATGTATGGCAGCTTAGATTCAGTGCTAAGAAGTGCAAGGTAATGCACCTGGGAAACAAAAACCCAGGGGAAGAGTACACAATGGGGGGGTGAGATACTAACAGCAACAAAAATGGAAAGGGACCTGGGAGTAATCATATCAGATGACTTAAAGGTGGGCAAGCAATGTGAGAGGGCAGTAAGGAGGGCTGGGGGGATACTGGGATGCATAGGGAGAGGCATCACCAGTACAAAACAGGAAGTAGTTATCCCTCTGTACAGACAGCTGGTGAGACCCCATCTGGAGTATTGTGTGCAGTTCTGGAGACCCAATCTCCGCAAGGACATAGACAAGATGGAAGCTGTCCAGAAGAGGGCAACTAAAATGGTGCAGGGTCTGCACCAGAAGACATATGAAGAGAGACTAAAGGAGCTTAATATGTATAATCTCAAGGAAAGGAGGGAGAGGGGGGACGATAAAAACTTTCAAGTACCTCAAGGGAATCAACAAAGTCCAAGAGGGTAGCATCTTTCAAATAAAGAGATGCGCAAGATCAAGGGCACAATTTGAAGATGGGGCAGCTCAGAGGTAATGTAAGGAAGTATTATTTCACAGAGAGGTTGTGGATGCATGGAGCGGCCTTCCGGGAAGGTTGTGGAGTCAAAAACAGTGGTTGAATTCAAGCATGCATGGGACAGTCATAAAGCAATTCTAGTGGGTGGGGGTAGAAAGAAGTAGGCTGCTGGTTAACTAGGATCTGCAGCTTATCCATTAGGTAGGGAAATGGGCAGACTGGGTGGGCCAAGCGGTCTTTATCTGCGGTCAAATTCTATGCTTCTATTAGTGAAGCAATCAGACTACAGCCATTTATGGTCTGGCCAATCCACTGGCTACGCTTAGTAAAACTAAGGTGCTTCCCACACCGATTACAGCTGAGCAACAAGGCTTTGAACCCAGTTTATGTGAACATGGCCCTACAGCAGGAGGAATGAGGGCTTTTATTACCTGTTTGTATTTGCTTGCAGTCATTTCGGCACACAGGTTCACGTATCCAGAGGGGTCAACCATGACAACTTCAAAGGCTTGGTGAAATTCTGCAAGTGTGGGCTAGAAAAGGACAAAAGAAGAACAGAGCATGAGTAAAGTCTTTACAGTGTTGCAAACAAGTCCCCTTCATTTCCAACATCCCTGCAGATAGCAAGATCACAAAGAGTGAGCACATGTTTAGTGCTACTACAGAAATGAACCATTAAAGGAGAACTATGCTGAACCAAGAAGAAGCAGTTTTTTTTTAATACTGGTTCAAATTCTGTTCTTTTTACATCTACATGGAGCTGTCAAAGGTCATCAGCCTTTCCTAGTCAAAACTTAGACATAAATAAAACATTGGCCTTTCTGTAGTCCAAGTGGACATTTCAGACTATTCTCTCTGGTGGTAAGAACAATTTTAGAACTCTAATGTACTGTAATTAATTTCTCTCAACCATGGAATATTACAGCAGAACACAGATGCACTGTGATAACAGACGCTTTGCATGGACATAAAATACATCATATAGTGCATAAACTATACTTGCCACTCGTGTTTAGCTCAGAAACACCAAACAGGATAACTTAAAGGCCTGCATATAAATATCACATAACTGAAATCAGCTTCTATTGGAAAATGACATCCAGGCTGAGTACAGCTCTCCTTTAAGGTGCTTGTCATAACACAGGTTATGCTTCTATTATGCTTCTATCACTATTGTATTTATTACTGGGTTTATCTAATTGACTCGTATAGAAACTGGTGACCTAAAAGGCACACAGAGCCAAAGGCTTCTTTCCAGCCGTGATTCGGGGGGAGGTGGTAGAATGGTGAAAAATAACATGAGCAGGCAATCAAATACAATTCAGTGCAAATACATGCAAATCAGTGCAGGTAACCAATCACATCATAAACTGCTCTTCCATTGTTATTAAAAGTTGTACTCTGTAATAAACAAAACAAAGTGACAGGACGGGTATATCAGAAGGGACTCCACTGGTCGGTGTGCACCATCGCTTGAGAAGCTAAAAATAAGAGGAACTAAGTGACGTGGCCAGGGATCACCCAAATACCCCCCAAATAAGATGGATGATGCAATTCAGTAATATACAGCGGCAAGAAAGAATGCTGGGCTCTGTTTTTTTCGTTTTGTCTCCCCCTACTCAGATTTAGCTCAGTAGTTCTTTCATATCATAGCATGTTTCAGGCATATTCAAAATGAGTTTCATCATATACATAGGAGGGGTTGGACGCCGTGATTTTTCCTATCTATTCCTAACTTTTAATATTTAAACAGATTTTTTACATCATTGATTGAGCTACTGCCTGTTGGAATGGGGTCCGCATTTTTTCCTATTGATCCTTATCTAATTTAATGCACCATGCTTTTTCCAATTTGGAGACATCTACCATAGTATTCAACCAAGTTTTAAAAATTGGAGGATTAGGATCTTTCCATTTCTGAAAAATGCACTTCTTAGCCACAGCTGACATTAAGGATAAAAGTTTTCTTTGATTTACATCCAATGATTGTTCAAATGGAAATATACCCATCAGAGTAACAAGCGGACTCAAAGAGATATGCTCACCACTAACAACAGAAATAAATTGAAAACATTTTTCCCAATAATTAGATAATGAAGGACAGGAGTGAATCATATGGATCAGTGTACCAGAAGTTACCACACAGCGCGGGCATTTGTCTGATATACTCTGTGAAGCTTGGCCAGCTGGTTATGATTGTTCTATGAGATTTGTAATATAAAAATACAGTGTGTGATTGTCAGTGCTTCCATGAGTGCCCCCCAGGTTTCAGTTACAGTCAAGTGACCTGAAACCAGGAGGTAATTAAAAGACTAGAGAGAGACTTAATTAAGGGTCTCCTGTAATTAGAACTGACCCAGATGCCAGGATATAAGGATCGTAAACTTTTATGATATTTTAGAGGAAAAAACATTTTATACCATGGTGTGAAAAGTCATAAAAATCCTTTGATGTGCTCTCGGAAGAGGAGCTGCTCAAGATCAAAGAGGGAATGTTAATTAAGGAGCCATACTGGGAAATTAGTTTTTGCTGAAGTCACAGTATTTAAAATATCTCCTGAAAGGAAAATCATTGTTTGTATATTTTTTTATATTCTAAAAAGAGGAGCTAGATGACATCATAGAAGGCGTGGAAACACAGCATTTTAAACTGTATTCTGTGTTTCAACTGAGGGATATTTCTTTTTGGGCTCTTAAGAAACAAGATCTAACTTAAGCACTGTAAAGAAGTAATACATTAGACAGAAAAAGTCTAACTGTATGTTGGTAGGAGTTTGTCTGTAGTTTCCTTTGTTTTATTTTAAGTGATTGTATGCTTTGTGATATAGTGTTCTGTGTTTACATTTAACATATTTTTATCCATTTTAAGTAAACCTTTTATTCCAAAGACTGGCTGGGTGGGGGCGCTAGAGAGCCATTCTCCAGGCAGGAAGCTTTTCCAAAACGTGCTAAACTTCAGCTGTTATATTTTATTAAAAATAGTGTTATTGGCTGTTCAAACATCGGATTTGGCACTAGCTTATACCTCCTCAACTGACTGGCTATCGATTGATATCAAATTTACAATGGAGTGCTTCAGAAATCCTACTCTTGAATGCATTAAAATAAAAGCTGGGAGCGTAAGTAAGGCCGCAGATCCTCCATGCGGGGCTTCTACCACTAAGCCGGAATTACAGCAGAGCTGTCCATGGCAGCAGCTCCTCACCTTATTGCAAAATATGGATGTTAAACTGGAAACTTCTCTTTCGAGGATGGAAAAGCACACAGTCATCTCTACGGCTCCAACTGAAGAGAGGCAGATGTATTCTGAATGGTCTATCGCTGCTTTGGGGATCACTGTAAGATAGAATGAAGAGTATGCACTACACCGAGGTCATGTGGCAGCCAAAAGAAGTGAGACCCAAGCTGTCGCCATATCGCAGGGCAAGATCGCTTGCAGGATGCAGTGAGCTCAGATCTAATTGCTTTTTCCACGGATGGTACTGTGCTCACCCTGGGTTTTGATAACTGTCCCATTTGGTGCTGCTTCTGGAGGTTCCGACGGCGAATTTGTGGAACAGCTCTATGTCAGTTTTGGGCCTGTTTTTCAGACAGGCGAGGAGGATGGAAGCAGGGACGATCTGTGCAGTGTCTGGGAAGGATTGATTTCACCACAGGCAAGTTTGCATTCTATTAGATGCACAGAGCCATTGTCTTGAACCTGGGGGACACTGGAACTAATTTCTTTTTGGGGTTTATTCTGCTTGGGGCTCATAGCTGATATGACAGCTGGGGGATTCACTACGTATTGATATTGGCTGGTTTAATGATGCTGGTCATGGTAATCCTTACAGTGGTTTATTCCACCTTTTGCATAATTATTTCCCAGCGTATCTATGCTATGTAGCTTTATTGTTCCCAAATCTCGACTATAATGCTCTGCGTGTACTTTGGACTGTCTTCTTGCCTTACTGTTTTGATATCCAGTAAATATCTAAGCATTAAGAAAGATTAATATACGAATACTGATTGTTTGACAGCTGTTATTGACCTTGTTTCCTTTATGGAGTGTAGCAATCTCTGAGAAATAGCATATATTACCTTTTTTCTAATATATTTTGCCAATTGGATTAATAGCAGTCTCTATGACTGTGTCTTACTACCTTTGTTAATTCTCCCTTCTAAGGACATTCCAAGGCCACTGAGAAGGCTAGCATATCTGGGACATTTCCTTTGAATAATTGTTGGTTATCCCCCCCTCTTCTACTATAAAAGAATACAGGGGGTCGTATTACGTTTATCAACTTTATGTATGGACTATGTCTATTAACTTGTATGAGGTATTTGTGTGTAAATTTTTTTATATGAAAATAATAAACAAAGTACAAAAAAAAAAAAAAAAGACTGGCTGGGTGTGTCTTCGAAGTTCTTTTTGCATGTGACGTATAAAGGGTTAAGACTGACAAAAACTGTTCAGAGCTTGATGGTGTTACTGAACTAGGAAAAGGTAAGACTGTACACCTAAGGTCTTTTACAGAGTTTTAAGGGTTCATTTTGGATACCTGGTTAGGTGCCCTTAGGCGAAAGATACCTGGCATCCCCCTGAAGAGCAGATTATCTGAGCTTGTACATTTGGGTACGCTAGCATAAGGTTCACAGTTTGAATCCCCCCAGAACTTGAGACCAAAGGTGATTTGGACCCACAAGCAAACAGGAGGGTTACCCTGTCTGTTACCTGTTCGCAATATTGCACTCAGAGGTTGGCACTGTGGGAGCAGAGGGCCTGACCTGCTGAGTGCATTTGTGACATACTCAAGTTAAAAACATGAAGTTTATGAGGGGTATAATAAGTCCAGTGGATAGGACTGAATTGTATTTGTTGAAGCCTAATAGTTTTGTCGGGGCTCTGATTGGTCAGTCTAGGACTAGACCTATGATATTATCCCAGTTTAACATCACAGGACTAGTCCCAGCACACAGTCAACCACATCAATTCTTAGGAAAATCATTCCACAATACCCAATCCACAAACCTGTGCTCAGCAGCCTGATTCAGTCATTCCCGCTCGGAACCCTCAGTCAAGTGTCCCTGACTTGCTTGCCGCCACCTGCCACAACCACACACACTGAAACAACCACCTACCTCAACAGTATTCCCGCAAACAGAAAAAAGTGTTTAAATCAAAAAAGGCCTTCATCTTAGATGGCATTTCAATTCCCCCTCGGCTCCAGCCTAAGCCTTCTCAAACAGCTGTACTCCATCTCGCTGGACAGGCCGCTCGCTTCCTCAAACAGGCACACTGCTTACAGCCATCTTGAGAAAAAAAAAATGAAATAAACCAGTACAATCACAGTCAGTTCTAAAATGCCACACTACAGAAACTCCAAAACAACCCGGAAGTGGGACTGCAGTTCCTGAACTCCTCTGCAGTTCCCCGATCTTATTTGTAAGCCACCAAAGAATACATAAATACAAAGCAACTTCAGCCAGTCCCAGGTCAGGCTGCAGGACTGGGTCAATAAAACACTAACTACCACCACAACAGAATAAGCACCATGAGCACGGGGGAAGGGGTGCAGGGGAAGACAGCAGTCCACACACTAAGAAAAACATTACAACAGGACTATTTTCTCATTTAGTATACCCGCCCATCTAAAAATAAAATATAAATACACTTTTAGAATAATTTTTTTTCCTTTTATTAGTAGACATGAGTCATTGTATAATAGCAATAATGCACTCCAGCGTGTGTGTCATGCTGGGATAATGTCACTTCAAGGGAGTTGGATGCACTCTGCCCCAGCCTCATGCCCAATCACTCAAGATGTAACATTATCCCAGCACGATGAGACACACCCTGTCATGCATTACTGCTTAATTTAACAGGCAAATCACCAAGCACAGATGGCATCTCCTCAGAGTTGCACAAATCATTCAGAAAACTGTCCGCTACAGTACTAGTGTAGGTGTATATGGCTGTACAAGGAGGATAGGGGGCACCACTCCTGATCCCGTACCCAGATCTCTGTGCTTCCTAAACAAGGAAAAGGAGCAACATTGTGTAGCTCATAAAGCCCCCTTGCGCTATTAAACATAGATTTAAAGATCTTTACACTGATTTTGGGGGGGAAGACTGCAGGAACGTGTGCAGCAAATGATTCACCCAGATTAAAGATCAGAACTTGCACCTCAGCAGGAACTGACAGATTGTGAAGATCCAGAATGGGATGCCAATCCCCCATCCGTTTGGGGCCAGGAAGTACCTGGACACAAAGCCCTAGCTGGCTGTGGCATCCGGGCCACGGGCCACAGCTCCTTTCTCTAGGAGCTAAGCAATGTCCTTCCTGAGGGCAGACAGAATGTCCGGGGACACCACAGACTCCCATGGGGCATGGGCGCAGTAGGGCAGGAAAGCCTCCAAGTCTAAAGGCAGACCCCGGCCCACCATGTCTAGCGCCTATTTCTCCATAGTAATGACAGACCTGGCATGCCAGAAATGGTGAAGCCAAACTGAGGCAGGGGCAGGGTGGGAGGGTGACACCTCCCAACCCATCACTGAGCTGGCTTGGCAGAGGCTACAGCGCTGGTGGAGCACTGCTGCACTGGCTTTCGGGCTTCTTGGAGCCGGAGGCAGCAGGCTTGGGCTTAGGCCGCCAAACCTGGGATCGCCCCGACAGGGGCTGCAGTGGTTTGGATTGCTGTGGTGGAAAAGGCTGAAACTGAAAGGGCTTCTTTTTCAGCTTCAGGCCCCTATCGTCCTTCTGAGAGGAAGTAACGAAGTCCAGGCTGGCAATGGACTTCTCAGTTTCTCAGTCCTTGTGCAGTGACTATCCACTCCTGGCTCCAACAGGTTGGTACCCAAAAAGGGCATGTCAGCCAGCTTATGCTGGGTATCTGCCATAGAGGTGGTAATCCTCAACCAAGCCCTATGCCGCACTGCGACCACCGCTGCCACTGACTGGACGCAGGAGTTGTGAATGTCCAAGGCCATCTGAAGCTGGTGTTTGGCAACACAACATCGCTGGTCCAGGACCATCCTGACTGAACCGCCCTGGTCTCCAGAACATTGATGTGGAGCATGCGCTCCTGATCGGACCAAGACCCCTGCGTCTTGTGAAGCCCCAGATGGGCTCCCCAGCCCAAGTCCGAGCATCCGTGGTGAGGATTTGGGTAGGAACAGGGGAATGGAAAGGGGTTCCCCTTGATAGATTGGAGAGATCCTGCCACCAGCGAAGATCTCTCTGAAGGTTGGTGGACATCATGACTTTTTGGTTCATGTTGTCCGTCCTCTGATCCCACTGGACTCGGAGAGACCATTGGGTGACCCTCACGTGAAGTCTGACCAGGGGCACTGTGGAAATGGCCGCTGCCATCAGTCCCAAAAGACGGAGCACAGCATGTGCTGGGATCCATCGGGCCTGAGCCACCAAAGTCTCGTCTCGATCTGATAGCAGAAAAGCCTTGTTCTGAACTGTATCTAGTACAGCTCCAATGAATTGGAGCCGCTGAGATGGTACTAGCTGGGACATGGGGAAGTTGACCGTGATCCCCAAAAAGGGAGAACAAGTTCAGAGTGAAAGAGAAAGACTCTTTCAGGCTGGTAGGAGAGGGTGCTGCGAGGAGCTAGTCGTCCAGGTACGGAAAGACAAATGCCCTGGCGGCATAAGAACACCGCCACCACCTCTAGACACTTCGTGAACACCCAGGGGGCCGAGGAAAGGCCAAAAGGGAGTGCCTGAAACTGGAAGTGATCCTCCATGAAAGTAAAATGGAGGAAGCAGCTGCGGGCTGGGAGGATAGGGAGGTGCAGGTAGGCATCCTGCATATCCAGGGAACACAGCCAAGAGCTGGAATGGAGCAAGGGGGGAGGAGCACTTGAAGGGTCAACATACAAAACTTCTTGTATTCGATGAAGATGTTTAGTGTACTGAGGTCCAGGATCTGTCTCAGGTCGCCCGTTTTTTCTGGGACTAGGAAGAAGTGGGAGTAAAATCCCCTTCCTGTCTGGTTTTGAGGGACAGGTTCTATGGCCTCCTTTACAAGAAGAGCCTGAATCTCTTGCAAGACGAGGGGGACCTGATCCCGAGGATAGCAAGACCGTCCCGGAGGCAGAGGGGCTGGAATCTCAAGGAACTCGATCAAGTGACCCTGCTGGATGAGCTGAAGCACCCAAGACACTGCGGTGACAAGCCTCCAACCTTCCAGGTGGAGGCCGAACCTCCCTCTGACCGGTTCCTCCTGAAGTAAGGGAGGGAGCGGAAGGAGGAAAGGAGTCAGGACACCGAGGGAGGGCTTGCCCCGAGGCTGGTTGGGAGAATTCAGCCTGGGGGTTTGGGCTCCTGAGCCAGGGGAAGGTCTTTTACCCTGACGTTTGGCCTGGTTCTTGTTCCACCTTCTTTGGTGGCGAAAGGGCTGCTTTTTCTGGCCTGTCTTGTACATAGAGTGTACATCTCTTAAGGAGCATCCACTCTCTTGCAGTCCCATAATGATATTTTTAGCATCGTCGCCAAAAAGGACGGAACCCCTAAAAGGGGCGTCCAAGAGGGAAGTCTGTACATCCTGTGCCAAACTGGCTATCAAAAGCCAGGAGAGCTGGTGGAGACAGATCCCGGTGGCTGCCGCCCTAGCCACAGAATCCACTGAGTCGGACGTCGCTTGGAGCGCATGACGACATGAGGACTTCCCCATCCTAACCTTGTCCAGGAGCGCCTTCCTAAGGTTTTCGTCCTGAACCTCAAGTAGATCCCTTTCCAGCTCTGAAAGAGTAGCTTTTTGGAAAGCAACCATGTGCGAGATATAGTTGAGAGATCTAATGCCACAGGAGGAAGAAAGTACAGTTACATAAGAACTTACCGTAACAGTAGATCTTCGAGAGAGGCTCTTGCAGTAGGTAATTACATATAGGACTGAAGCCGGCAGGCGTCAGGACCCCACGGAAACATTTCTAGCTAGCAGTCTCTGGCGGGGACCAGCCCCACATCAGTTTACTGGCGTCAGGTGACGTCAGTATAAAGGGGCGGTCCCCCACGCCCGCCTTCCAGTTCCTTCCGGCCAAAAGGCAAGACGAGAGAGAAGTGGATATTTCCCTTCCTGGAAAAGGAGCTGAAAAAGCTAAGGGGAATGGAGGGTGGAGAGAGACTATCAGAAGAGCCTCCTCGATGACTCTAGCAAGCTTACGGAACTGTACCATCTTACTTCGAGAGAGCTCTTGCAATAGGCAATTTCATATAGGACTGAGTCCCAAGCAGTTTGGAATAAAGAGAAGCACATGGGAGGAGGAGGAAACTACTCATACAGAGATCCTCTGGCTGAGGAGGACTTAAGAAAGAAGTCCTTGTAGAACAGCCAACCCAAAGCCGGCTCTATGGCTACAGGCAATGTCCAAACTGTAGTGTTTCGTAAAGGTATGGACAGAAGTTCAAGTTGTGGCTGCACAGATGTCAGCCGCCGACACATTCTTGAAACAAGCAGCAGAGGCCGCAACACCCCTGGTGGAGTGACCCCTGACTTGACCTGGCAAGGTCTTGTGATACTTGCCGTGCGCTGCCCCGTAGGGTTGAGCGACTTAGTGGCCAGCTCCAGGTGGACATCAGAGTAGCCGACGCCTGATTTACCAGAGAGGCTCAAACCAGAGGGCCGCTCAGGAGCGGCCTTACTGGAAGCGTACGCCTCGGGACCAACGCCGTCTCGGACACCACCAAGACAGCCATCGGGGAATGGTCCCCCAGAGGGGACGTTACCTGAAGGGCGGCGACCCCAGCCGAAGTCGCCGCAGCCGCGGATGAGGAGTCCTGGTGCTTCTCTTTCTTCTTCTTTTTAAGGCCCTCGGGGGAGGTGGAAGCCTGCCGGAGCTTTATTAGCTCCTTTTCCATGGAGGACATCTTCTTCTTCAGTATGTGGGCCTCCAGGGACTGTTGCCTTCTTCTGTGAGTAGTCTCCTTGAACTTCAGGCAGTGCTGACAGGAATCCACTGGGTGGTCGAGGCCTAGGCAGATAAGACACCAAAAATGGCTGTCCTTGTGCAGGAGTTGGGTGCCGCACGAGTCGCATTTGTTTTTGTGCTCAGACGTGGTAGAGGACGACATACATGGCAGGTAAAGGAATCCTGACGAATATGTTTGAAAAAATCCGAAAAAAATGATGGTATAACTACCGCGACAGACTGACGAGCAGTGAACTTAACCGCAGGCCTGTCGAAACAAACGTGTGGGAGAACTGGAGCAGGGCGGGGCCGCCTTTATACCAACGCCGCCTGACACCGGTCACCTGACGTAGAGGCGGTCCCCACCAGAGACTGCTAGCTAGAAATTTTTCCGTGGGGTCCTGACGCCTGCCGGCTTCAGTCCTATATGTAATTACCTACTGCAAGAGCCCTCTCAAAGTAAGATGAATAGATTTTTCGCCCGAACTGGTCTAACTGACGAGAGTCCTTATCGGTGGTGAGGAACTCCGGTGTTTTGGTTGGGCTGATTGGTCACTGGCGGCAGTAATGACCATGGAGTCAGCCTCAGGATGGGAGTTAAGGTGTTGAATCCCTTCCAGGGGATAATAGGTCCAGTCCACCTTCCTGGAGACCGCTGGAATAGAGGACAGTTGTTGCCATATTGTGGTGACCAAGTCCTCGTGGGGTCCCATCCATGGGGGTATGGGGGAATGGGATCCGATGTAGTAAGGTCCAGGTGCTCCACTGGCCTTTTGCATTGCGGATCAAACTCTTTTGTGAGCCAGCCTCCGGCTGCCTGTATGGATCGCAAGAGGTCTCCAAAAGATGGGCCCTCCAGAGGAGACTTAGGAGACTCCTTTGGGGGAACCTCAACTGGAGATCTGGGATCCGAGGGATCAGTGGCAGACTCCATGTCAGAGGGTTCGGAGCCGCTGGGAATGGGAGGTTCCATACCCGCGGCACCCGCAGATAGAGAACCCAAGGTTCTGCCCGCAGGAGCCAGTGGAAGGGGGGGGGCCCTAGATTGGGGAGATTCCCCTACCGACTGCCTGAGCTCCGACAGTAACTGGGTTCTGGCCTCCTGTCACTAGTGGGGTGCTTTTTCTGATGCTGGTGGTGGTGGAGGAGGAAGAGGAGGCTGGTAGGATGGATAACCTGGGTACTGAGGCCAAGAAGGGTAATGATAACCCATTTGAGGATAGTATGAATACCCAGGGTATTCCAGCGGGTATCCCGGTGTCGGGTGTCCTGGCGTTGGAGGCACATGCCTGGCGTCGGAAATTGAGGAGTCAACAGCGGCCTGTCAGGAGGCAGGACAATGGGTTCTGAGCCCAGAAACCCACCCGGAGGATCTGGTCCTCCCAGGGGGCAGTGCCATGGTGCCTTGGGGAGGTGCGGGATATGGGAAGACCCCTGAAGGTCCCAAGGGAGGAGGCTCCATGAAGAGATCCCCAGCCGGTGGCGGACTGAAGTCTGGGGACAGCGGAAGGCCTGGCGAGGAGGGGGAGGTCCAGAAGGAGCCCCGACAGCAGGTCAGAATGTGATTTTGCTGGAAGAAAGATCAGCAGATCAGGTGGTGAGTTCCTGGGATGCAACACTCTAGAGGATGAAGGGTCACTCTGCCCCTCACTCTGTCCGACATCAGGGGCCAAACTGGAGCCAGACGGGAGAGTGGAAGGATCCAGGCAGGTGATAAAGGAGCAGTCGTCTGACTGATCGGACCACGCTGGGCTAGTGGAGGTCTGGAGACCACCGCTAGTCTTATTGGCAGAGGCCATGCGCCCTTTGACGGGGTCGAGGGCAGTCTTATCGGCAGGGCAGGTAGACTTTATAGAAACCTCTAAAGAGGCATCCCCCGGCTGCCCACTCACCTCAGCAGTAGGGGGGAGAAGGTGCCCGTCCTAAAGAAGCAGACGGGGCACCGTCAGAAGTCCCCACAGTTCGGAGGTCCTCCCGCGTGGCGACGGACTCCATTCCCGGCGCTTCTCTCTGCTTTTCTTCTTTTTCAGGCCCGGCAACAATGACCTTTCCCGCAGTCCCTGGAGCTCCTTTTCCATTGACACCAGCCGGCGTGTCAGGAGATGGGCCTCGAAGGTCCGCTTACGCCTGGTTCGGGTCACCTGGTTGAAGCCCTGGCAGATGGAGCACTCCTGGGAGTTGTGCTTAGAACCGAGGCAGAGGAGGCAGAGGGAATGTTCGTCCCCATGCGGGATTTGAGTGCCGCACTTCGAGCACTACTTCTTCTGTCCAGAAGACATCAAACAGAGCAAAACAATTTAGTTGAAAACTATTTGTGAGGCGAAGAAAACTTCGACAAAATGGCAGATGTCTGATCGCTGTTCTATCGTGTGCCGAATGTTACTGCGGCAACGGCGGGAAAGAACTGGAGAGCGGGCGCGTGACCGCCTCTTTTATAGCCGGGCTGACGTCACAACGCCCAACATCGGGGGCGGTCCCCACTGATGATTGTTATCTACAAGTTTGCCATTCGGACCTGACACCAGGGGGCACAGTCCTATGTGAAGACCTACTGCAGGAACCCTCTTGAAGTAAGATCTATAGGTCCAGCAAAAGACAGACGAGGAAATGGTCCAGAACCCCCATGAGGGCATGACCAAAGTTGGCCATCATGACTGCGGAGCTCGCCTGCCGGAGACAGAGGGAGGAAGCGGCATAAACCTTTTTAGCTGCATGGTCCAGATTCTTGGACTCCCTGTCGGGAGGCTTGTCAATGTCTCTGATGTTGCCCATCCAGCAAAGGACAGTGTCTGCCACCAGTTCCTCTGCCGAAGAGTGGTCAGAGAACCTGGGAAGGGACTCAGTGGGAACCGCATACTTGCAGATCATACAGGCGGAGGATGCTGGGTAAGAAGCTGGATGCTGTCAAAGCTGTATGGCAAAACCCAGAATGGCTTCCGCTACCGGGAAGGCAACCCCAAGAGTCATCCTTGTCGAGGATCTCCATGAGGGGGTATTTGGACCACTTTTGGACCAGCTCCAGAGGAATCACCATGGACTCTGAGATCAGATGGAGCAAGGCCCCAAAGGAGACCCGGCCCATGCTCTGTGGTGAGCTCTTCGGTCAATTCACGATTGAAACCAAGGGTCCAAGCAGAATGGATGGAGGACCCCTTGGAATCTGAGGACTCCTTGTACACTGCTTTTGACCCAGGCTCCCTGGGGACCACCCTGAACTCATCCAAGTGGGTCATCTGAATGGACAGCCATCTGGGGAGACTAGAGGTAGGTCGAGCAGCCTTGGACGGGGCACCCGTGCAAGGGCTGCGGAGGCAGGGGATCCACCAAGATAGGTGGGGAGGCTGGTGCTAGCTAGGCCAGTCGGGGTGGGGTTAGGACAGGGACGAGACATGTCAGTGGAGACAAAGGCAGCATCACTGACTGAGGCGTGGGTCAACCATGACCAAGGATCCATTGCTGCCACAGGAGCTCCTCATAGTGCCACCATAGCTTGCAGCAGAGCCTCTCGTTGTCCAAAAACAAGGATGATGGGGGGCACCAATGCCGCTTCCTAGTCGATGGCAGAGCGGGAACAGCGAGAGTCCAGAGAGCTCAATCTCGAACAGGTTCAGGACCTCAACCTGGACCTTGACCGACGAACATGTCACCAGTGAACAGAGGCAGGGAACTGTCTGTGTAGTCAACGCGGACCAGTTCCCACCGTGGAACCCCAGAGGGGTTCATCTCCCAGAGAGAGACCAGAGTCCAAGAGAGAGTGAGTCGTCCTTGACCCCCTCCAACAACGGGTCGACCAGGTCAAGAAAATCTCAGCCGGCTCCTCAGCCCACATCTCAGCTGGCAAGCCTGACGGGGACACCATGGAGCTAGCAGCCTGAACAGGCACCCCTGAAGGGTTGGCCAAAGCCAACGGCTCAACAGCGGTCGAACCAGACACAGAACTGCAGGAGCACATTCCCTGTCCCACGACCTGTGACAGGTCCTTTTAGATTTTGAAGGTTTTGAAGGTTTATCCATTCAGGAAAAGGCCCTCCCTGAGGGTCTGAAGGGACTGGCACATGTCCTAAAAGATTCCGTAAATGAGGTCCCGATGCTGGCACCCACCGGAAGCAACACAAGAGCCAAGGATGAATGCACCACGGCCTGGACTGCCACCTCTTCAAGCACAGCAAGCTGCAATGCTGAGTCTGCTGCCACAGAAACAGCCCTGCAGGTGTCCTTGGACCGAACTGGTGGATCCTGTTCATCTGGCCGGCCTAGCAAAAGGCAGGCATAATGGTCCTCGAGGGACAAGAATTGCAGTAACTGGCACAGGGCATAAGCCTATGATTTGTGCTGTGCCCCCGGACAGTTTAAGCACGAGGCATGGGGGGTTGATGCACACGACATCTTCTGGTTGCAAGCGACACACCACTTGAGCCTGGGACTGGTTTTCTGGTTGTCGTTCACCACAGTCAAGCAAATGCGAAGAAAAACTTGCCAGAATCGCCTAAAACCTAAAAGTTTAATTTTGGACTTGGGTCTATACCACACGCAGGAATTGTGAAGGAGGAGACCTGAGTCTTCTAGCAGAAAGGAAGATCGGACATCACGGGATGAAGTCAAGGAGGATACCACCTGGTGGGTGGGAGGAGCTTAGCTTTAAAATGTTCCAGCTAAACTTAAAGGGAAGTGAAGACTGCCACAGTGTGGATAAATGCACAATATCCACATCCCTAGAAATGTGTTTTTTCACAGTCCTTGTGAAGTGCTGTAAATATGTTTGGATTTGTAAATAATGAAAGTTCTCTCTGCCAGTCAGCCCATATTTTGTTTGAAGCCATTCAAAAAGAATAACTCCACGGATCTCGAAAATATATGTAAGGCCCAGTAGTCACCAACATTGAAATGTATAATAAATCTGAGCATAGAGAAAGTCCAGATCAGCAGCCAGAACTCTGCAAAAATAAGGAAGCTTACACATACATAGTGAGTGATAAAATTGGAACCAGATTCATAGGGAATGGGCTGTGAGCACCTAAAAATCTGATAAATGGGGGGCATGAACATCACCAAAAAAAAAAATTCCCCAATATCAACCATGTCATTCAACACAAATTCTATAGTGTTCCGGGATGGCTTGGCAGAAGACACCAGGAGAAAGGACTGCTGTGTGACTGAACTTCTCTCCTGGGACTATATTGCCCTCCTTCCTTCCCCTCCACCCAAAGCTAGTTCTATTTTTATAGGCACAGGATTTGACTGACAACAGGAACTTCCTGTTTGGGAGCACGAAGTGAGTGATCACAGAACCACCAAAGACCCACCATCCTAGAAGGGCAAGAGGAGCTCTCCGGACCCTCTGGCTGCTGGAGGTCTGCCTCTGAGCAAGTAAGGGGTCTACTGAGAAACATAGGATATTTTTGTCTCAGAACAGGACAATCAGGAGCTTAAAGGGCACACAGGCAGAAAGAGAGAAAAAAACAGAGGAAAGAGTAAGGATTGCAAACAGTTAAGGGGCCAGAAATAAGACATGATTGGAGTGGTGCAGTGCAGTGGCTGTGGAGCAGCAGTCTTCCGGGAGACGTTCTGGAGGATGCGGTGTTGTCCCATCTGCAGGTACCTCTCTGGGCTGAGGGAGGAGGTTGCTCATCTCCAGGCTGAGTTGGCCAGGATTTGTGGGACCTCCTCTTCCATCCAGGGACCACCAGTGCCACTGCCGCTGCCTCAGAGGTTGCCAAGAAAGAGAAGCAGTTGGACCACAGTGGGCTCAGGGAGGGTGAGGGTGGTGGAACAGAGGCGCATCCCTCCAGCTGTACCTCTCCACAATTCCTATGCCATTCTGGCAAAGTGTGGTTCCTCTATGGAGGCACCTGCAGTGGAGACCAAGAAGGATGCTGGGAACCTCCACAAAGGAGACCCACAGGAGGGTGGCAGGGGACCCTGCAGGGGAAGGAAACAACTCCTGGTGGGGGACTCCATTGTTAGGAAGGTAGAACTGGGGGAGGAAGGGGAGAGGGAGGTAAGGTGCCTGCCTGGCGCCATGGCTTGGAGGGACAGGGAGCGAATCCTCAGGATTGCCGAAGCAGCTGCACAGGGGAAGGAGCTGGATGTCATTGTCCACCTAGGGACAAATGACCTGGCTAAGAAAGGGATTAGAGAAGTGCAAGAAGAGTTTGTGGAATTGGGGAGGGGCCTTAGTCAAGTAGCACGCACGGTAACCTTCTCGGAGGTGCTGCCCATCTATGGCATAGGAAAGGCTAGGGTGTTCCGCAACATGGGATTCAATCAGTGGTTGAAAAATTGGTGTGGAGCTCAGGGATTTGGCTTCACTGGGGACTGGGGGTCCACCTGGAGTGATGCAAGCCTATACTGTTATGATGGGCTGCATCTGTCTGGGAGGGGAACCAGGATCCTAGGTGATAGGTTTAAATGCTTCATTGGCAAGCATTTAAACCAGCCAAGGATGGAGGCACAGGAAAGGAGAAGGGAAATCCTAGCCCCCAAATAATCACGGTAGTAAGTGCGGCAAACACCAACATAGAGGTGTCGATAGGGAGAAGGGCAGGGGTAAATGGAGAAAGTGACAAAGGCAAGAAGGACAGGGATGGGGCAAAAGAGAGTAAGGCCATCAGGAAATGGAGGGTAATGAGTACCAATGCCCGTAGTCTGGGCAACAAGCTCCCTGAGCTGGTGGCCTTGATGCAAGAGGGATGCCTGGATATCGTAGCAGTCACAGAAACATGGTACACAGAGAACCATGACTGGGGTGTTAACATACCAGGGTACATAACCTACAGGAGAGACAGGCAGGGGAGAAGAGGGGGAGAAGTAGCTCTCTATGTAAAGGAAGGGATAAAAGCAACTGAACAAGAGAGTAAACAGGGAGGAAAGGAGGCACTGTGGGTCACCTTGGAGACTGGAAAGGGCACCACAATCCGCACAGGGGTTGTGTACAGACCCCCATGTCGGGGAGGAATGGACAAGGATATGATAGAAGGCATTCTTAGAATGGCAGAGAAAGGGGAGATACTGTTGATGGGAGACCTGAATATGCCAGATGTTAACTGGAGCACATTGCTGCAGCCACATCCAAAACAGGGGCCATTCTTGATGCCTACAGGTGGCAGGCCTCAGACAGCCAGTTTTGGAACCCTCGTGAGAGAGCAATCTTAGACCTTGTACTCTCAAAGCGGAGGCAGTGAGAGGATCTCAGATCTAGAAGTGGGTTGCCATCTGGGGACAAGTGACCATCAAACAGTGTGGTTCACGTTAAACTCAGCTACAGAGTCAAGCCAAACAAAAGTGAGGGTACTGGACTTTAGGAGGGCTGACTTTGGCAAGATGGGAGAGTGCCTCAAAAAAGCACTAGCAAACAGGCTAGAAGGAGGTGTGGAGCAACAATTGGGAATCATCAAAACTGCCATCACAGAGGCAACAAGCCTTTGTGTGAAGCAAATAAACAAACCAAAACAAAAGAAAAAGCCACTATGGTTCTCAAAAGAGGTGGCTGTGAAAGTCAGGAAGAAAAAGATAGCATTCCTGAAGTATAAGGAAACACAGAAGGAGCAGGACAGAGAGCTGTACCAGTTAAGGCAGAAGGAAGCAGGGAGGGAAGTCAGAATAGCAAAGGCCCAAACTGAGGAAAAGATAGCCAACTCAGTTAAGAAGAGGATAAAACCTTTTATAGGTACATCAGCGGCGTGAAAAGACAAAAGGAGGGATAGTGAGGCTGAATAGAATGAACGGTGGGTGGGCAGAGAGGACAGTGAAAAGCAAGGATACTGAATGAATATTTCTGCTCAGTATTCACAAAACAGGAGGGAAGTGCCTAATCCAATTAACAGAAGCACTCTTGATAAGAGGTCGATACCAGTCCTTTCACAGAAGAAAAGGTTCTGCAAGAACTCCTAAAACTGAAAGGTGGACAAAGCAATGGGGCCTGATGGAATTCACCCAGAATTCTAAAAGAATTAAGGGGAACTAGTGAAACCACTGGCTACTCTTTTTAATAAATCATGGGAGGATGGTGTAGTACCAGAGGACTGGAGGAAGGCGGATGTGATTCCCCTTCACAAAAGTGGGACCAAGACAGAGGCAGGAAACTACAGACCTGTCAGTCTGACCTCTGTGATAGGGAAAGTGATGGAGTCACTTCTGAAGGAAAGAACAGTAGAGTTCCTAGAGGCCAGTGGAGCACAGGACCCAAGGCAGCATAGGTTCACAGCGGGAAGGTCATGTGAGACTACTCTAATAGATTTCTTTGACTGGGTGACCAAAGTAGTAGACCAGGGAAGGGCTGTGGACATGGCCTACCTAGACTTTAGCAAGGCATTTGACACAGTCCCACACAAAAGATTAATAGTCAAATTAACTAGCCGCGAGTGGGTCCCAGGGTGGTAGCCTGGGTAAAACATTGGCTGCACAACAGGACACAGAAGGTAATTGTAAATGGAGTCCACTCTGAAGAAAGAGGGTTACCAGTGGGGTACCGAGGGTTCAGTATTGGGTCCAGTCCTTTTAATGTCTTCATCAGTGACATTGCAGAGGGACTGAAAGGAAAGTATGCCTTTTGCAGATGACACAAAGATCTGCAACAGGGTTGATACACAAGGAAGCGTGAAAGGATGAAAAGTGACGCAAGGCTGGAGAAATGGTCAGAAGTATGGCAGCTAGGATTCAATGCACCTGGGAAACAAGAACCCGGGGAAGAATACACAATGGGTGGGAGGTAGTAACAACAACAAAAGGAAAGGGACCGGGGTAATCATATCAGATGACCTTAAGGTTAGCAAGCAATGTGAGAAGGCAGTAGGGAGGGCTGGGGGTATACTGGGATGTATAGGGAGAGGCATCAGCAGCAGAAAACAGGAAGTTGTTATCCCTCTGTACAGACAGTTGGCGAGACACCACCCCCCCCAAAAAAAATAGTTTAATTATCTTATTCCTGGAAGAAAAAATACATAGGCGCTGGCAAAAGGGGTAGAGGTTGTAGGAAAAATAATATTCATGTTAAGGATATTCACTCGTACAGCTTCCACCCTGGAAAAGAAAGGATCTAAACGACTCCATCGGGACAAGACCTGAGTCAAAGTAATCGTTAGTGGTTCGTAATTCAAAAGTTGGAGACTAATCAAGGATCAGGGAGTCTGAACCCTCAAATATTTTATTTCAGCACTATGCCAGTGCAAAGGCAGTACCCTTTTCAATGAAGTGGAGAGGGTATAATTCAACAGAACTTTAGTTTTAGAAAGATAAAGGGAAAAACCAGATGAGGTCCCAAATTCCTGCAGTACCTCGAAAACAGCCAGAATGGATATCTGTGGGTCCAAAAACATTACTGATTACTGGTATTTCTTTTTCAACTTTTGTGTTTATGCCAGCACCTGAATTAGGTGCCGACATGTTTGAACTGGCTTTCTGAAGTGACCTGTGTAAGGGAACTAGTAGCGTTCTTATGGGAGCTAGCCACATTATGTCCATAAACTCTACTTCTTCCTCCTCATCCTTCTCTGTTTCATGAGAGGAGATGCTGAGGGTGCTCACCATCTGTTTGATGAGAGCGGCATATGAGGTATGATCATCTGCCAAGGTGAGGTGCCAAACTTGCTAAAGTGAACCATCTGGTTCTATAGGTTCACCTTCCTCCTCCTCCTACTAATACATCTCATCCGCAGGCAGATGGTCTGTAGCCCGAGGAGCCACATTTTTGCCATGTGCTCTGCTGAGGGCATTTATCTTACGTCCACTGCCTGCTCCTTTTCAGAAGTGGCATGGACATGCTTTTCTTTATGCTATTTTAAGTCTGCCTGACATAGTAAGTCACAAAAATACAGGTTACTCACCTGTAACAGGAGTTCTAGGAATGGTATATGTTGTTCATCCACACTTATTGGCAGGTTCCTTGCCACTTTAAATCTTGCTGGAAGGTCGTCAAGCTGGCTCCTCCCACCCACCCAGGTGGTAAAACTCTCGGCTCCGCCCCATGACACCAGATCTAGCCCGCTGGAAGCCAGGTTGTGTGTCCAAGCCAGGGAGGTCGGGTGGGTCGTGTGGATGAACAACATATACCATTCCTAGAACTCCTGTTACAGGTGAGTAACCTGTATTTCTAGGGACATGGATATGTTGTTCATCCACACTTATTGGCAGACTCCAAGCAGTTCTCCGGGAGGAGGGAGGCAAGACGCACACCCCCTACTTAGGGAATAAAGACTGGAGAACCGAGGCCCCAAAATCAGCATCCCGGCGTGACTCAAGGTCGATGTGGTAGTGGGTAATGAAGGTATGGGCCAACTTCCACGCAGCAGCCCTGCAGATATCCTGGATAGGGACATCCCTGGAAGCAGCCACCGATGCAGCGGTATGGTGGGTAGAATGAGCTCTTATCCCTCTGGGAGGCTCTATGCCTGCCAACCTATAGCAGAGATCTATGCAGGAGGTGACCCACCTGCTTATCGTCCACTTGGCTGCAGATCTGCCAGGTGCGGCTTCAGCGTAGGTGACAAACAGCTGGCGAACCTCTCCCCGAACTCAGCCGTCCGCTCCTTATAATAGCGAGCTCTTCTAGGGTCCAAAGTATGGAGCCTATATTCGGTCTCCAAGGTGTGATTGGGGTAGAACACCGGCAGAGTCAACACCTGGTTAAGGTGAAACTCCGACACCACCTTCGGAAGGAACTTCGGGTGGGGGCGCAGGACAACCTTGTCCCTGTGGAAGACCAGATAAGACAACTCGATGGAAAGCACCTGGAGCTCTCCCATCCTTCTGGCTGATGTGATAGCCACCAAGAAGACGGTCTTCCACGACAGGTGGGAATATCGCACCTGTGCATTGGTTCAAATGACTTGCCCATGAGCTTGGCCAATACCAGCAGTAGATCCCACAGAGGTGAAGGTTCTCGCAGCGGAGGGGAAATGTGATCAAGGCCTTTGAAAAAGCACCCGATCACCTTCTCTCGCCGACGCTGCTTCGGCCCGCCCAGTAAGCAGAGATGGCTGCCAGGTGCACCTTAAGGGTCGTCGACCGAAGCCCTTGCTGAGAAAGGGACCACAGGTAGTCCAGAATGCTTGCCAAGGGACAGGCGGAAGGGTCCAAGCCCTTCCCCTGACATCAAATGGAGAATCTCTTCCATTTGAAGGCATAGCATTTTCTGGTCGACTCCTTACGGGACGCCTCAACGACATTGAGGACCTCGTCGGAAAGACTCAAGGCCTGGAACTCTAGCCGCTCAGGTGCAGGGATTGAAGGTCCGGATGGAATACCTTCCCCTGATTGACTGAGATCAGGTGCGGGCGGGCTGGAAGCCGCCTTGGGAGACTGGAGCTGAGACTGAGGAGATCTGGATACCAGAACTGACAGGGCCAGTCTGGGGCTACCAGACCCACCTGCGCCTTGTCCCTTCTCGCCTTGAAAAGCACCTTGTGGATCAAGGGAAATGGGGGAAAGGCGTAGAAGAGGCCCAGGGTCCATGGCCTCGAGAAGGCATCCCCCTGCAGCGAGCCCTGCTGAGGGGGGTGGGCATGGAACAGTCTCAGCTTCGCATTCTCCCTGGAGGCAAACAGGTCCACCTGAGGCATGCCCCAATGGGAGAAGAGATCTTGTACTACCTCCGGCAGGAGAGACCACTCCTGAGAAGCAGCCCCTATCCGGCTTAAGGCATCGGCCAGGGTGTTGGAGGCTCCTGCCACGTGAATGGCTAGGAGATCCACCTCCAGGCTGCGCATGAGGGACCATATGCGGAGAGCTTCCTTGCATAACAGCATGGAACACGTCCCACCCTGGCGGTTTAGGTAGTACATGGTCGTGGTATTGTCCGTCTGGACCTGAACCACTTGACCCCGTAGAAACGGAGCGAAGGCGGTGAGGGCTAGGCGGACCGCTCGGAGCTCCAGCAGGTTGATATGGCATTGGGACTCCCGAGGGGACCAGGGGCCATGCGCTCTGTGCTCCCCCAGATGGGCACCACAACCCATCAGAGATGCATTGGTTGATAGAGAGACCGTCGGCTCGGGGCGGACGAACGGGATGCCCTCCTGCAGATGTGCTGGAATGGTCCACCACTGGAGAGCGTTCCACATCTCCTGGGTCACTGTCACGGGCTGGTCCAACGGACCGCAGTGTTGTGACCACTGGCTGGCCAGTCCCCATTGAAGGGGATGCATGTACCAATGGGCCCAACGGACCACGCTGGTGCAGGCTGCCATGAGGCCCAGGAGGTGCACAAGTCCCGGGCAGTGCGCGATTGCCCAACCAGAAATGACTGGGCAAAGGAAGAAAGAACCTCGGCCCTGTCCGCCGGGAGCCGAGCTCTGGCTCAAAGAGAGTCGAGCTCTGCCCCGATGAAGAGTATCACCTGCTTCAGCACGAGTTCCGACTTGGCCTCGTTGATGAGGAGGCTAATCTGAGAGCAAACCTGGAGGGCCAGATCTCTGGACCACTCCACCTCCGCTCTGGAGGGGGCTGCAATCAGCCAGTCATCCAGGTAGGGGTACACCCGGACCCTTCGGTGCCGCACGAATGCTGCCACCACTGCCATGCATTTGGTGAAGACCCTGGGAGCTAGAGAGAGGCCGAAGGGCATGGCCCGGAACTCGTAAAGGGATCCCTCCGCTCTCAAGCGGAGGAATCTCTGATGAGACGGACGGATCGGGACATGAAAGAACGCGTCCTGGAGGTCCAGGGAACAGAACCACACGCCTCGTTCCAAGGATGGGATTATCTGAGCCAGAGTGACCATCCTGAAGGTCCGAGACCTTAGGAACCTGTTCAGGTCGTGCAGGTCGAGGATGGGGCGCCAGCCCCCCATCCGTTTTGGGACCAGGAAATACCTGGACACAAACCCCGGGTCTGGAGGAGGATCCGCCACCTTCCTGATCACCTCTTTCTCGAGGAGCACGGCAATATCGGCTCGGCGGGCCGACCGCGAGCTTCGGACCCGTGGCCCCAGGCGGACTCGAAAGGGAGGGGTCTGCTCGAATTCCAGAGGCAGGCCCTTTCCTACCACCTCCAACATCCAACAGTCCGTGGTGATAGCGGACCAGGCGGAAAGGAAGTGGCGGAGGGCCCAGGGAAGTATGACGAGGTTGGGGGCAACACCCCTCAACCCGTCACTGGTCAGGCTTGGAAGAGGAACCGGCCAAGGGACCTCCTGGGCCTTTACCTCCTTGCTTCCTGTTGGAGGAAGCCGCCGGCTTGGGTTTGGGACGCCAAGCGCGAGCCTGCTGGCCCTGTTGCTGGTGCTGAAGGACGAAAGGACTTATGCTGTTGTTGACGGCGGCCTTTGTCCCTCTGGGCGGAGGTGACCGAGTCCAGAGTGGCACTGGACTTTTCGATCTGCTGGAGGTGTCTCTCCACTCCAGGGCCGAAGAGGTCAGTCCCCAAGAAGGGGACGTCCGCCAACTTGTGCTGGGTATCCGCTGTGAAGGTGGATATCCTCAGCCACGCCCTGCGGCGCATGGCCACCGCGGCCGCTACTGACCTGGCACAGGAATCACCTATGTCCATAGCAGTCTGAAGCTGCTGCTTCGCCACCGGCCTACCCTGGTCCCACACCTGACAGACCGTGGTCTGCAGCTCAGCCGGGAGATGAGGGACAACCTCATCCAGTGAGGCCATGAGGGCGTGGAAGAAGTGTGCCATCAGCACGGCCAAGCTGGCCTGTCGAAGGCCGAGGGAGGACGCAGCGTACGCCTTGTGGCCGGCAAAGTCCAGCTTTTTGGACTCTTTGTCGGGGGGCTTATCCACGTCCCGAGCGTTTCTGGAACGCCAAAAGACGCTAACGTTGACTAACCCCTCGGCAGAGGGGTGCTCCACAAAACCGGGCAAAGAGCCGGTAGGGACCGCATACTTCCTGGCCATCCAAGCTGAGTGCGCAGGACAGGAAGCAGGCCGCTGCCAAAGCTCCAAGGCTGGGCTGACAATAGCCTCAGCCACAGGGAAGGCCTCCGTGGGTGAATCCCCTCGGTCCAGTATCTCCGTCAGGGAATACTTGGCCCGTTTGGACATGGGCTCGAGCTGCATCCCGGTGGACTCCGAGATGAGTCAAAGCAGACCCAAGAAGGACGATCAGCTATCATCCAATGACTGGCCCCCGGAGGACTCCAGGTCCACCTGCCTGGAGAACAGGGAGGAGTCGTCATCTGACTCCGAAGAGTCTGCAAAGAGCTGCCTCGGCCCTGAGCCACCCTCCACCTGCCGAGGACGGTTGGGAGTGAGGGTGACTGACAACCTGTGGAGCAGGCCGTGACCAGACCGAGAATCCTTGGTCGGTGCCCCAGACTTCGGTTGTGGAGGCGGAGGTTCCACCACAATCGGTGGAGCAGCTAGTTTAGGCCGAACAACCGGCCCAGAAATGGGCATCTCGACTGCGGCGAGCAGTTGCTTCCGCCGTTCGGGCGACAGCCACTTGATGGCCGGGGGATGAATCGGAGTCGATTTACTCTCAGACAACAGTAACTGCTGCCACATAAGCTCCTCGTAACGCCGACGCAATTTGCGTTGAAGCCTCTCCTCATCCGAGGAGGAGGGCCGAGGAGGCAAGTGTCCTGGCTTACTTCAATGCTGAACCGAGACCGCCCGATGTCAGCGGGACGGCTTGACCGAGATGAAGTCCGAGACCCTCGGGTGACCGAGGGCAGGCCTGGGAAGAGCGGGGGACACCCGCTCTTCCCTCGGCTCGGCACTTAGCCGGGATTGCCGCCCCGAAGGCGCAGGCAGATCCTTGGTGTCCACCAGGGGAACCGGCGAAGGTGGGTTGTCGGCTTCACCAGTCGACAACCCGTCCGACGGGTCGAGGAATATCTCGACTGCGTCAACGGGAGTCTCGGCAGGCTGGCCTGACGGGGACACCGTGAAGCCAGCGGCCTGAGCCGCAACTTCGACCGAAGGCAACGGTCGGCTGTCCGGGGAAGGAGACCTCTCCCGCTCCCACGAACGCCGACGGTGGGACTTACCCTTCGACTCCTTCTTCTTGGGCCAAGAGGAATGTCCTGATGGCCCCTCTCCCTTCGTGGAAAGGGACTGACAAAGCTCCTTGAACGAAGCCGAGTACGAGGAACTCAGAGAGAGCGGGATAAATGCTGCGGCCGAGGAGGAGGAAGATGTGGCCTGGGCCGCCTCCTCCTTGAGGGAGATCATATGCTCGAGCTGCTCAGCCGAGCCAGCCACCGTGGACACAGCCCAATGAGCCTCTCTGGATGTAACCGGCGGGTAACGCTTCTCGGGGCGCCCGAGCTTCAAACGGTGGCCGAAAAAGAGCGGCACAACTCGCAGGCCTGCGGGTCCTGGTCTAGGCCTAGGCAGTAGACGCACGTGGAGTGCGGATCCGTCCTGGGCATCTTCTGCCCGCAAGGGCACCTCCAAAAGCTGGGGATCGATTTGTCCATCGCAGCCGCGAGGGATAATGAAGACCAAAGTTTAGAAAACTTCAAAACAAGTTTCGGACGAACCGAAGAGATAGGATCCAGTCTAAAACGCATGGTGCTAAGGAGGGAACCTGAGCTTCCAAGCGGTAAGGAAGATCTGGCATAATGGGGCGGAGCCGAGAGTTTTACCACCCGGGTGGGTGGGAGGAGCCAGCCTGAAGACCTTCTGGCAAGATTTAAAGCGGCAAGGAACCTGCCAATAAGTGTGGATGAACAACATATCCATGTCTCTAGAATAATATTTTTGTTGCAGTATTGGTCCTTGTGACAAAAGATCTATTACTGTCTTTTAAGCAACCACTGAATTTAACCAACCTGATCATTAGGAGTAAACGTGCACCAGAGCAAAATAACAGAATGCTAGATGGCACAAGATCCTGTAATTACACTAGATGCAAGACTTGTGAGCACATTTCTACTTCCAATTGTATCTATACTCCACAAAACAGATAATTCAGGATACAGGGGAACTATACACGTGCATCTTGAAATGCTCTTTATTTTATTCAATGCAAGAGATGTCCACAAACAGGGTATGTGGGAGAGACGAGACAACCTCTCCACACCCGAATGAACTCACACAGACATGCTATTAAAATAAAGATGACTGAAAAACCAGGGGGACAACACTTCTCTCAGTCTGATCACTCGTTCTCAGATTTGTCAGTACTGCTTTTTGAAACATAGAAACAGAGAAATGTGCTGGCATAAAAGGACCCCTTGGTCCATCAAGTCTGCCCATAAGCTCCTCCCTGTCTAGCATATCTTACTCCCTCTGCTCTCTGGCCTTCTTACTTCTGTTTTGAAAAGACATTTCAAAAGTACACAACAGAGGCGGGCTTTTGAGGTCAAACTCACTTTACTTCTCAATATGGTGGGAGACGGGACGAACGCTGATTTGGATTTTATGTCACATTACACTGTTTAAACTTTCATTGGCTTCAGGAACAACGCATGGACATGCATTATGGTATTGATATATGTTCACATAAATAACTGATATATATTCTTTCTATCTAATTATCTATACATTGGTTTTACCGGGGGCATGTGATGGTGGTAGATTCCCTCAGTTTTTGTTTCAGATTTCTCAACTGTTATTGTATATACAGAAGATTTGATATATACTCACAGATTTTGATACAGGGACATATTATTTTTTACTGAAATGTTTCACCAGGAAGGCACGCTGACCAACAAGTTGCTTGTCTCCCAGAGACGAATTAGGAGACTGCAGACTGTATTAGGATACAGTATCTCACTTACTAGGAGTCCTTGTTAAGTTTGATTTTTAATTGTGCACAAACACTTGCCATTTGTTACAAATCGGCAGATGGATCGTGGTCAAGTAGTATAGGTTTTAACAGTCATGAATAATACTGACTTGTTGCACAGAGGGCTGAGGACATGCATTCAGGACCTGCATCTCCTGTTAGAACTGGCACTGTATGAAAGTGTGAAACAGCTTGTGAATATTTATCGTTCACACTAAGACAGCTCATCTTTAAATCCACTAATTGCCATACATAAGGGTATAGCCTTATTTAGAAGACTTTTTAGCATTATATACTATGACTTCTTAGCCTGTTCTAACTTGGGGTTTAAAACCACAGTTATTTTCAAAAGTACGCACTAACACACACAGGCAAGATCTTAACTGAACTAGGTATGTTCTGGGGTTTCTCTCAGATAGAGTTATTCATTCTGCAACTTTGACCTTGAAATGCTTTCCTTTTGGATGGGACTATGCCTGTTTTCTGAGTTCTTTCAAGAAGGGAGTTATCTAGTCTAACATTTGACCTTAAAATGCCTTTCTTTGATAGTAGTCAGCCTGTGTTCTCTATATGGTTTTAAGTTGACTTTTAAATGAAAGTTTTTGGCCAGTGGGATGCTTTACAACTTTTTATTTATTCTTTTACTTTTTTTTTTATGTATGATCTGGGCTTTAATAGAACGTATTCTTCCAAAACAAATATTTGCCAATATGGCAGCCATCCCGACTTTCGCTTCTGTTTGCCCCTCCTCCACACAAACACACAAAACCACAGACACTGCACTTTCATCCACCCAAACACATACCCAAACCAGCTGCGATCGGCCAGCCGCAGCACCATCATGCACACACCAGCCACAATTAATGGCAATGTCTCCAGTCAGCATAGAAACAAATTGCCTGTACTTTCAGATAATATTCTGTAAATGCAATGCAACTCCCAACCGCAGCAGCACACTGTGACCCCCGAAATACTAATCCTCTCATCCCACTCCACATTTCTGTCACCCCACATCACGAAGGATTGTAGACTGAGTGAGCTGCTTCCTACTCCGACCCCTAGTTACCAATCGGATCTGTCGTAATTCTGAGCACCAGTAGTCAGGGTACCAATCTTTTGTGCCAGTCTCATTTCTCGTGCACTTTTTAAACCTTCCCTTCATTTAACACAAGGAACAGAAACCCAGCTGAACAGATATACCTACTCCTTCCAACCGCCCTACTCACTGCAGCCTCTTCATCTCTGGTGCTTCAAAAAAAAGGCAAACGGATACACAGTCAGCCAATCTGGGGAGCTGTTATCTAACCAGTGTGGCATATCTGAATATTCGGAGGGTGGGGCTGTTGTTAATATCTGCTCAGGGCAACATATTTGGGGCTTTCATTCTGTTATGACTGAATATTGGGGGGGGGGGTGTTATCGTCCTGGCATGGTTGAATATTGTGAAGGTAGTTATCCTGTCTGTCAGGGCTGCATATTCACGAGGGGTCGGTTAATATATCCAGTCAGGGCTGCATATTTTCTCACAGTACCTGAGTAAGCCACCCTCCTCCGTCCACATTATGAGGAAAAATCCTCTCATGTCCATCAGCTGCTGTGGCTGCCAGTATTCCTCTCCTCCTGAGAGAGCAGCAAGTTGTCGTGCACTGCAGCAGCACAAAGTGATCTTCCCAGACCCGCCCACAGCCCACTATCGCGGACTGTGAAGAGACAGTGAATGATACTGACTCAAGAATACGAATGATGGCTTAAGACTGACTGATCATGTCCCTCGCGCATCTGAGGGCTCACTCCACCTCCCACCGAAACCTCAGTCGCGCATGCTACACACAGCTGTGCCACCACCACCAAGCTCCATGTGGCACATAACACCAAGGTCTCCATAACCTATTCTCACTGATTTGTGTCTACATGCAACAAACCATTACCTCCAGCCAAGTACCTCTCTACCACTCCACCTCCTCATCTCGGAGCAAGTCCCCCTCTACTGGTCTCTCAGGGTAGAGGGGGACATGCTCCATGTCAGCCATGGCTGCAGTCAGCTTGACATGTGCCACACCAGCCATGCACCAGGCCATTTCTAGAAGCAACCAATCAATAGTAAATGGTGACGGTGCCGCCCCAGATACAGTGAGCAACTCTCATGAGGTGAACAGACAAGTGGGGATCCTGAGAGACAGTCTCTCGTCAAGGTGCATGTAAGATGACATCATGCTCACGTGAGGGCAGCAGCAGTGCTGGTGCAGGAGAAGGGCCATCCTCCCTGGAGCCTCAGAAGCTGGAGGGGAGATCTGAGCATAACAACTGCCTGGATACGGCGTGGGATGCAGTCATCAGCATGTGTGAACACTTGTTCGGGTAAGGAGTAATTAAGTCAGTCAAGCTGTCCTCCCCTCCTCCAGAAAGAACAGCCCAAGGGGCAACAGAAGAGGCAAATAATTTTTTTTTAAGTATGTAAGTGAAAAGAGGAAATAAGAGGGGCGGGATTGTAAGGTTAAAAAGGGAAGAAGGGGACTGTGCAGAGGGAGACCAGAAAAAGGAAGACATCCTTAACAAATACTTTTTGTTCAGTGTTCATAGAAAAAGCAGAAGGGGATGGGCCACAAAAACGTAGCAAAAGCTTTGGAGGAAGGGAAGTGGACACTAGTCCTTTTTTGGAGGAGAGAGTCCTGATGGGACTTGCTAATCTGAAGGTGGACAAAGCAAGGAGACCAGATGGGGTGCATCCAAGCCACTAGAGGGCAACAACTCTTGGAGATTGCATTCCTTTTCCCACTGCTCTCACCTAAGCACTTCTCATCCTGGGTCCTTCTTCCCTAAAGCAAATTTCTACACCCTAACAAACCACAGACAGTCACCCTATCGCTGTGCCATAGAGACCACCACAATTATGGGTATCAGACTGCCCCCTTATACTGACAATGGGCCACTGCCCCCTTATCGCCACTTGCTGGGCACCCATTGTCACGCGGACCACCCAGGCTCCTACTGATCGCTCTTACTATCCTACTTCTTGGACCCCTTAGCCCTTCCCTCAAGGGTCTTCTTCCCACACCTCCCACTCCCACGAACCATCACCGACTGCCACCCACACTGCCACTACCTCTCACATATCCCCCATCTCCCCCCACATATCTTCCTACAGTCATGTGCCACCATCAACCTCCATGCCAGATCACATTCCTATCTTTTCCAACCCTTATAACCCTGGCCATCCCTTGTACTACCCGCACTATAACTAGGCGGCAGCTATCCTTGACAATAAGGCAACAATCCTTTGCTCTCCTCAGAGTCTTTGCCATACTCCTACTAATTTCGGGAAATGTTCATCCAAATCCGGACCCCATCTCGCCCAGCCCTAGCCTATCGCACCACGGGCTTAGAACAGCTGCAATGAACATTTGCAGCTTAACCAAAAAGACAGCAGGTCTCCATTGCTGGATAATGCAACATCAGCCAGATGTGCTAGCACTGACAGAAGCCTGGCTCTCTAAAAAAACACCTGACTCTTTGGTTGCCCTCCCTGGCTTCACCCTTCACAGTGCCAATAGAATGGGCAAATGTGGCGGGGGGTGTGCTGTGTACGTCCGTGACTCCATGATATGCCATGCCCTTCCAATACCTCCATTAGACCATGGTGCCCAAGCCTTATCATTAAAACTTACTCCAGGACTTCCGGTTCCTCCACAGAGCAGAAAGCAGCTTGAGAGTGAGCCTCCACTCCCCAAGGACAAATTTATCCCATATCTACATACATAAATTCTACAATATGTCCAAAGAAGGTCGCAAAAGGGACAGAGGACCTTCCTCATTGCTCAAACCCCAGACGAAAAGAAATGAAAGAGATAAAATGCCTCAGTACGCTTAGGCGTAGTAGAAGCACTCTCAGAGCAACATGCGGGTTGGCTATGATACAGAGGCCGAAAGTGGATCTCCTCTCGCGTATTAGATACAAAACCATTCTGAAGGAAATCCACGCTTCTCGAGCGACTCTAAAAAAGAATTTCAATCTCTGACGTGGCAAATCTTTAGCATTGATGCCAAGGTACACGCTGCGGAGGACAGAATAAAAGTAGTAGAGGAAAATAATGTGTACCTCAGTAAAGCAGCAGAAGCTCTATTTCAACACGCACCTGCTGTGCAAAGTAAATGCATCAATTTGGAAGGTTGTTCAAGACGCAGCAACCTTAGACTGTACGGTTTGCCTGAAGGTGCTGAGGAGCCCCCCATGACAGTATTTCTTGAAAATATGCTTTAAGATATATTGGATCTGCCACCGAACTATGTTCTCTCCACTGAAAGGGCCCATCGCTCTCTAGGCCCTAAGCCTACTGGAATGGCAGCCTGCCCATGCCCAATAATATTCAAGCTCAGCAGTTTCAAAATTAAAGAGGATATCCTCAGGAGGGCATGGGGCAAAAAAGAACTAACCTACCTCACATCCAGGCTCTCCCTAGACCATGATTATGCCCCAGAAGTACTACAGGCTAGACAACTATACATCCCAATCCTGAAAGCATTGAGAACAAAAGGTATCCAATATCAGACCCCATTCCCTGCTAAACTCTGGGTGCACTGGCAGGAGGGCCCTCAGTTATACCTCACTCCTGGGAAGGCCATGGAAGATCTACAGAAAAAAGAAATTTCAGTCCCCTCTCCGAAAGCAGATCGTCTGTTGAAACAAAGGTATCCTGCCCCAACGTGGCCTCTGATGACACACGGACAAGGAGGCCTTTCGCCCTTGAGAAAGGCTCAAGAAGCACTGGAACTTTTGTGTCACTTGGGATCCACCAGACAAGTGAGAGATCCCTTACCATCTGGCAGCTGAAGGAGAAGAGGTCAGTCTTAATCGGGGCCATCCTCTAGTATATCTCTGATCTCGAATGCTCCAGATTGTGGTAAAACCTGCACGCTACCTCTGAGGTGGAATAGACACTCGGATGTAACTTCAGACCAGACTAATCCGGGACTGGGAAACAGTTATTGTATACGGTCACTTTACCTAATTAATGTTTGGTTTCTAATCGCACTGTCTTGAGTGTCTCTGGCTCCCTCCTAATTATTACAAATGAGCGTGCTGCCAGTTGCCATCTTTGTTGGAACTAATATATCTGGGAAATGAGCCATAGCATTAACTTTCCCCTATTTCAGGTCAAGGGCTGATCTTCTTTCAAGCTTTAAAGTGTAGATGGGATGAAACTGTATATTGTAAATCTGTTTGCTAATTTTGAAATGTCCTATGGGGAGTAATGTTTTTGTTTTAACTTAGTGCTCTCTCTTTTTATTGTTAACCTCCACTCGAGTGAGCACGTGGTGGTCTCATTCCATACAAATCTCTCCTTTGGAGTTTTTTGTTGATGAGGCCCTGTTGATTCAGGGCGTATTTTCTCTTCTACCCCTACCCCTTAGCTCGATCCACCAGCTTTTAGAGGGGAGGGCAAAGGATCCTATGTTTTGGGCCCCCCACCATGGAAGCCAACTTATCAAATTACCAATTTAAGTTCTAGTTGGTTGTTTTGTTTAGAGCTTTTAGTAACCATATAATTGTAAAGTTACAGTTGCACTTTACCTGGACGCTCTGTCCCTTTTCCTTGGTTCCTCTTTGCTTTCCCTCTGTTCCTTTCTCTTTCTGGCTTCTGCTACTGTTTCTCTGAGTAAAAGATTGGGCTACTTTATACAGGGTGTTAATGAGAAAACTACTGTTGGAGAAACTATAATACACGGGGTACTGCATAGGAAGAGACTACTTGCTCTCCAAAATGGCGGCTAAGCCCTCGACTTTTTGCTCGTTTAACGTAAACGGCTTGACTAACCCAGTTAAACATAGCAAAATACTGCGTTTCTTAAAAAGACAGGTGCTGATTTCTTTTTATTGCAGGAAAGGCACCTTTCTTCACAGGAAACACCAAAAATTGGGGAAATTTGGATTCTGTGCTACTGCAAGCGCAACATATGGGAAGGGACGGCGGAGCAGGGTGGCAGTGCTAGTCTCAGCTAAAACTCCTTTGAGCAAACAGAGCAGCTTGTGGATGGGGAGGGATGTTTTGCATTTCTTAAGGGACGTATTTTGGGTCGGACTTTGACTCTGGCTTCAATTTATGTGCCGCCTGGGTCAGATTTTCAAGTTTACCAACGAATTTTTTTAAAGCTACAGGAACGGGCGGAGGGTGAGGTGATTATTGGGGGCGACCTCAACCTGGCCCTTAATCCATTACTGGACTCTTCTTCTGCGGTCCCCTGCCGTAATCACTCATGCATGAAAAAAGTTGTTAAACTTTTTACTTAATTAGGCTATGCTGATGTGTGGAGGGTTACCCATGGTAATCAGAGAAACTATATTTTTTTCTCAGCCCCCCATCAGACCCACTCCCGGTTGGACTACTTTTTACTCCCCTTAGAAACAACTGGACAGGTTAAGGATTGCTGGATTGGTGATAGGACCTTGTCGGATCACACTCCTATTTTTTGCCAAATTCACCTTGGGGACTTTACTAAACGAACCTTCTGGAGACTTAACACGTCTTTGCTTCAGGATCTTGAGGTGAAGGAGGTAATTACAGACACTATAAAGCAAGCGGTGTCCGACAACGCCTCCCCAGAAACACCAGCGCCATTGCTTTGGGACACCATTAAAGTTATAATCCAAGGCAAATTTATTTCTATCTCCACTTTCAAGAGAAGACAGCGGGAAAATCAAAATGCTGCATTGAAAAAGGAGATAGACTCCTGTGAATCCCAACTTAAAATCAAATATGTGGAGGCAACACACAAAAAACTTGCGCAACTTAAAACTGATTTGAACAAGTTGTTAGACTATCAGGTGGAACAGAACGTCCTTTTTCTCAAGCAAAATTATTTTGAGGGAGGTCCCAGATCCACTCACCTGTTGGCAACACGGCTCCGGTCCCAAAGAGCAAGGGCACTGATCCCTACCCTAATTCACCCAAACACTAAACAGAAATTACATCAGACCCCCGAAATAGTAGCAGCGTTTAGGGATTTCTACACTACGCTGTATATACTGCGCCACACCCACCCCCACAAGACAGTAAAATATTAAATTATTTGAAGCGGCTCTCCCTACCATCTCTAACTCCATAGACTAGGGTGGGTCTGACATCCCCCATTTCTGGTCTGGAGCTGCAAAGTGAACTCTCGAATCTGAAAGCTGTGAAATGCCCAGGTACAGACGGGCTTCCAGGAGAGTTTTATAAACACTTTAAAGGGCAGTTGGCACCACTGCTTCTTACTGTCTTTAATGCGACAATGCAAGCTGAGGGGTCTCCCCCGATCTCCTGGGAGCAGGCTATTATTTTGGTTATTCCGAAACAGGGGAAAAATCCCACACTCTGTCCCACTTATCGGCCTATCTCCATCTTAAATACGGATTATAAGCGCTTTATGTCAGTTCTTACCCAACGCTTGCAGAAATTAATACCCAAACTGATCCATTTAGACCAGACTGGCTTTATCCCAAATCGACATGCCCAGGGTAATCTCCAACGGACCTCCCATTTAATTGATCACCTAAATTCCACCCAATTACCCTCCATTCTATTAAGTTTGGATGCCAAAAAGGCTTCTGATAAAGTCTCCTGGTCTTTACTTCGGGCAGTGCTTGATAATTTTGGTTTCCCTACTCAATTTCTTATCGTTATTTTTAAAATACATAATTCACCAAAAGGATTTATCAGAGCAAATGGCTACACTTCCCCGTCTTTCACCTTGGGCAGAGGCACACGACAGGGTTGTCCTATGTCACCTATCCTTTTCACACTATACCTGGAGCCTTTAGCTCAAGACATTAGGGAGAATTTGCATATAGGAGGGATTTGTATAGGTGGGGAGGAACACAAACTTGCATTATATGCAGATGATATTTTGCTGTATATCACAAAACCAGAAATTTCAATCCCACACCTTTTTCAGCACCTAAAATAATTCTCAGATCTTTCAGGGTACACCCTGAATACCCATAACACTGAGGCCATTACCTTCAATTATAATCCATCTCGGAGTCTCAGAGGTAAGTACCCCATGAAGTGGGACCTCCTAACCATGAAATATTTGGGTATAAACCTATCATCCAATAATTCTCAACTGTACCAGCTGAATTATCCCCCATTAATAAAACAAATACAAGCAGATATTGAGAGATGGTCTGTGCTGCCGCTTCCCCACTATTCAAGAATCCAGACAACTAAGATGAATCTTCTGCCTAGATTTCTTTTTATGTTCCAATATGTTCCCTGTATGATTTCTAAAGAAATACTGGATGTCTGGCAGGGTATTCTGTTAAAATTCATTTGGTCAGGAAAACGCTCTAGAATTAGAAAACAAACCCTTATTCTCCCAAAGGAGGAGGGTGGTTATGGGGTGCCTTGCTTGGAGGGGTACTGGGTGGCAGCACAGATGAGGGTTGCCCTCCTATTACTACACCCCAGATACCAGGCCAGCTGGAAAACTATTAACTTAGCTATTCCCCGTTCTCCCCCTTTGGTGTCTCAGATATTCGCGCAAACTGCTGTAATAAAGTACGCTCTGCCTCTACTTACGGGCACTGCAGCTGCTCGAGGGTTGTAAACGAGGGTGTGTTCGAGGTGCCACTAAGGTATACCTTTGGAAGTATCAAGCATGGTCTCTTAGCACACACCACACTAGGGCTCATCGAGACTCCTGGTACAAACGACAGGAGGAGCAAGGATGCCGAGCACCTTGGCAATTGTTGAAGGGAGATCAGATTTTAACATTTGAAGAAGCGTCGGGAAGATTTCACTGGGTACAGGGAGACCTTCTATTTTATTATCAGCTTAGGGATTACATAATGAAACAACTCTGGAAGTCCTTTCTAATTTCTCAAGATTTTCTACAACCAATGGTATTTGAATGGATCTGGAAGGCGGAGAAGGGGGAGAGAGCCATCTCCCTACTTTATAAAAACTATCTCACCGATTTACGTTATTCAACAACATATATTAAAGAGAAATGGGAACATGATCTAGGAATAAAAATGAGCGATGGTTACAGTCAGTGAGGAACACCTGGCACTCCCATTCATCCCCGGGATGGCGTGAGCTTCTATGGAAACTTAGAAGTAGATATTTTCGGGTACCTGTACAGGTGGCTAAATAGAACCCTGAAGTTGCACCCACTTGTTGGCGGAAGTGTGGCGCCTCTCAGGCCTCCCAAGCCCATATCTTCTGGCACTGCCCTCTGCTCCACCATTACTGGAGTAGTATACAACAACAGTTGCAGAGGATCTTTGACATCACAACCCCCCCCCCTTCCCCGGGACCAGAACATGTAATTCTTGGCTTATATACTATGGAGGTAAGGGGCCGGGAGGCCCAATATCTTTGGAACATTTTAATTGCTGCCACCTGTAAGGCAATCTCCAGGAAATGGTTGCCCCCTTTCCCCCTACTGAGATTGAATGGAGGGAATTAGTCAACACTGTCAAAACATTTGAAAGAATAACTTTCTCCCTTGCCTTAAGGACCCCTCAGTTCATAAATAGATGGACTAGGTGGGATTTACTTAGCTAAGAGGTTTGGTGGAGGAGTGGTCCGGGAAATGAGCCAATACTGCCTCTGATAGATTGGCACCCTGTCGGTAATAGATATTATTATTGTGTATTTTGAACCTCAATATTTAAGAGTAGGCCTTGGGTAAGTCGAACATATGCCTATTCCTCTTTTCTCCAACTCTCAATTCTTTTTGCTTCATCAGTCATACTTAGACTCACTTTTGTTCTAGCTCCTAAAGATTCCTAAGTTCTTCCTCTACTTATCTAAGAAAGTTAAAATATTAATGTGTTGTATTATGTAACATATGTTACAGATCTTCATTTGCACTGTTTAAAGACACTGTTATTTGTCTTAGGTTTAAAATTGAACAAGTGTTTAATTAAAGACAAACCTTTTGTGAATTTTAGGAACCGCTGAGAGTAGTCCCCATGCTGGAAAATGGGCACTCTCAGAGATAATGGCTTCCTAATGCTTGTGTTTATTTCATAAGTAATTGCCTGATACTGAAATGTAGTACTTTGATTATACTTTCAATAAAGATGAAATATAAAAAAAAAAAAAAAAAAAAAAAACTTTCTCCAAATCCCTCCAGAGCCCCTGTAATTCATACTGTTGCATATGTCTCCCCCAAGAAACCAAGCTCCTGCTATACAATCCTTTGCTAACTACAACTCCGGCTTCCCCCCCAAAAATGGAACACATCATAGTTAGAGACTTTAATGTGAACTGGCTTGCCAGTTTGGCTTCCCACGCCATGGACACCTTCGCAGCACTGGAGCTGACCCAGCTGATCAGCCAACCTACCAGGGTGAACCCCACTAATGGCTCTAGCACCCTGATCGACCTTCTCCTCACCAACTGTCCCCACAGAATCTCTGACCTGGTGGTCCTTCCAGACTCCCTAAGCGATCACTCACCCATCCTCTTTTCCTGGTCAAGTCTTCAGCAGAAACCCAAACCAAACTATATTGCCCGGTATCATCTCCGAGACCTGAGGCGTCATAAAACTAAGAAAACACTTAACTCAATGGGACTGGTCTCCAGTCTCCTGGGCTCCTACTATAGATGAAGCCCTTGATTACGTCACCTGTTCTTTTAATAAAGCATGTGACATCTATGCCCCACCAGCAAACGTGCAATCCAAGAAACATAATGCCCCCTTGGTCACGCCTGCACTGTTCCAACAGCTAAAGCACAGAAATGATCTCTGGCATAAAGCAGTCGCATCTGGCACGCAGGCGGACATGCAAGCCTATAAAGCGGCTCGTAACAGATGCACTTGGGCCATTAACAGGACAAATCAGGCTACTACAAAATAACCCTTGCCTCCTCCAAGTTGTTCTGGAATAATATCAAGGAACTCAATGGCAAATCCCTGCCCCCCCCCAACTAACTGTCAACAATGTCCCTACACCGACCGCTGGCCATCGCTAACTGCCTCAACTCAGGATGAGTTCTCTGACCTTAGTGCAATATTCCCAAATAACTTCTTCGACCCCACTCCTGCAACTCCGCCCCCTAACACCCAGTATCCCCCCCCTTCAATCTCAAGGTGATCTCTAAGAATGAGGCAAGGCCTTTTCTCATTAAAGCACTCAGTGGCTCTTGCTATTGCAAAGATTCTTTTGATCTGAGAATCCTACATCTAGTACTAGACACAGTCCTCTCCCCACTGACTGACCTCATTAACCACTCCCTAAGTCTGGGGCAGGTCCCCACAGCCTGGAAGACTGCCACAGTCACCCCAATACTGAAGAGTGGTGACAGCACCTCCCCCAATAACTACCGTCCCATATCCATTCTCCCACCACTCTCAAAAGCCCTCGAAAAAATTATAGCCACCCCACTCACTGAGTACCTGCTTGCTCATAACCTACTTTGCAGGGAGCAGCATGGCTTCAGATCTGGGCACAGTACAACTACGGCTCTCACTGAGTTCTCTAATTTTATTCACTATGTCCTGGATAGAAAACACCTAGCTGAAGCTGTCTTCATCGACCTGTCAAAGGCCTCTGATACAGTCTCCCAACCCTTGCTCTTAAGCACACTCCGCCACATAGGTCTGTCCCAAGTACCCGTCTCCTGGTTTACCAGTTACCTCACAGCTAGATCATAATGTGTCAAAATAAACAACACCCTCTCAACCACCCTGCCAGTCTGCTCTGGGGTTCCCCAGGGCTCCATTCTTGGCTCTCTATTATTCAGCATCTATCTAAACACCTTGCCCAATTTCTGCTCCAGCAACCTACTTCTCTATGTGGACGACGCGGTTCTTTTTGCCTCGCACCCAGATCCCACAGTACTGCAGTCCTCCCTCCAACACGCATTTAACCAGATTGAAAACTGGTTCATAGACCAAAGACTTGTGGTCAATGTAAAAAAGACAAAGATCATGCTCTTTGCCTATCAACAGAATAAGGACAAGAATGCGCAGCTAACAATCCTCTCCCACTCTCTCTTTCCTCTAGAACAGGTCCACACACATAAATACTTGTGTCTTACATTTGATTCCAGCCTGTCCTTCCATTCACACATTGACACTCTAACATCAGCCATAAATGTCTGTATAGGCCTATTGTATTGGCACAAGGATTGCCTACCTCCAGAAGCCTTTAATCTGGCTGCCACCTCCCCAGTCCTCTCCCTAGTCGATTATGGGATCACTGTCTACTTGGCTGCTAACCACATAGCCCTTAACAAAATCCACCTTGCCATAAACAAAGCATGCAGACTCCTCTTCGGGGCAGACAAGCGTACCCATACCTGTACCCTATATGCCCTGACAAATCTCTTCACCTTAGGTGAAAGGCTATTTTATCAAACATGTCTCCTCACAAAGAAAATACACTTGGGGCTTACCCCCTTGGGGGTTTCTGCCTCTCTCCTATCCTCCCACACCTCAGTGAATGGCCGCACTGCCAACCGAAAGGTGTGGTCCATCCCGAGGGTTAGAACCTCCTTAGCCCAAAGGTCATTCCCACACAGGGCCCCAGCCTGGTACAATGAACTCCCGTCCGACGTCTCTATCTCCAAATTAGGACCTTTCAAGTCAGCCCTCAAAGAGCACATTCTCGCTTCACGACGCTGCCAATGTACCAGCTAGTGGTGGGTCATCTATCTATCATCTCACAGGACCACCCCGCCACTGAGCTCCTATCGATAGGGCTACCAAACATTACCTATTAACAATGCCTCCTTTGGCTGCACTCACAAGATATCTGTCTAATTCTCTACTTCACTGTAAATATCAAACCTGTTACTCCCTCCATCAGCAAACTTATTGTTCTCTTGAAAACTGTAAAATACAGCTCTCAGTAACACGTTCTATGCAATGTATAGCTGATCTTAATTCTGCAATACTGTATAACTGAAAAAACTGCAACCTTTAGCTGCCATTCTATGTCTATACTATATGTATTGTTTGTGTTTGTAAATGAATCCCTGACTCAAAGGTTGTAAGCCTAAAGTCTGTTACATAAATAAAATAAATAAATACTGAGGGAGCTCAGGGAAATACTGGCTGCACCTCTCACATGGTGTGCTTTTGATGCCACAGCCCCTCCAGCATTTGTCTTAGTTAATGGTACTGAAGTGTCTTGGTTTATCAAGTGTGATAAGGTGATGCACAACAATCTTCCACTCTAACTCTCTCCAACTGTTAAAGGCTGTGGTATTAGGTATGTGTTGCAAAATTTTTTCCCACCCACATGGTTCTCTCAGTTCTCTTGTTTCCAGCTCCTGTGTCACCTGCACTAGATCTCTGGTCCCCCAATGTCACTCGTCAAAACTACTGTATAAGGAAGAGGTTTGTCCCCTGCAGCCATCTCAGGCAGCCCACATCTTAATTAGGTTCAGTAGTTCTGGTTACTCCATCGGGACACTCTCTTTCTTTCCCAACTGTGCCAAAAAATGGCCTACCTCCAATTACTGGAATAAGATTTTGAGTTTTCGAAGTTTAACGTTTTATTAAACTTTTAAAATGGTGGACCCATTTGTGCAGCAATAGCGCTACTGGTCATGACACCGGCAGCCCAAGTTCCGGAATGTGTTTGGTCATTGGGGACCAGCCCAGCCAGGGGAGGGAGGATCAAGCATCCCAGGATCACCTCTCCTTCCTCTTGGTTGAGGGACACTGCATCTTGCTGCTTGACTGCCACCTGGTGGAGGCCAGATGGCAGCGCAACCAAGCGCACACTGCTGGGAAGCAACTGCCGCCAACAACAATGCACATAAGTGCACCACCACGCACACACACACGACACTGCATGCCAGCACCCTGAGGAGAAAACCAGATGAAAAATGCCCCGTCCAATTATAGCACCCGCTGCAGGCACACTAATGTTGTTGACAGTTAATAAAGCAGGATTGATGCAGCCAGCACACGACTCTGAAACAACCCAAAAACTGCTGCAAGCACTACACTGGTGGCTTTTATTTGTTGCGATAACCAGAGACTTTTATAGGGTCTAGTCCCTTCATATCAACTTGTGGGATGAGGGCACAGATGTGGAACTGTAGAGGTCTGTGAATGCTGCATTCCCTTAAAAATACTAATTCCAGCATAAGGCACAACTGCAGCCATTTGTGCTACAGCCACACCTCACGTCGGAACTGGAACAAAGAAAAAGGGCATGCTGAGAGGAACTCTGTTGTGCTGACCCTCTCCCAGTACCACTAAGGAAGCTACACCGTGTACTATTTACAGAAAGTCACAATAACAGGGGGTGTGGGGTATTTCTGACAGCTTTATTGTGTTAAATGTTTTTTTCCTACCTGACTGTCCTCGAATTACATTGCTCACACATCCTTCAGGCCTCAGCCAGTCAAGCTAGAGCTTGCCCACCTCCTTTACAAAATGCTTCTCCTCCCTGGGCGCCACACAGCACTCACTACCTGCTGGATTTCTGCCCCCAGAGAATGCCCCCACAACCAGCCCCATGGCAGAAGGAGGATGCCTGGGCCTACTACAGTTCCACAATCAGACAGGGAGGAGTCAGAATGTGCGCACCTAGAGCAGTGATGGAGGCTAAAAGAGCAGAGGCACAGTCCAATTATGAATTATTTTTCAGGTTGGAAACTGGGTCCAGACAAGACAATACAGTTACGTAAGAACTTACCGTAACAGCAGATCTTTGAGAGGAGCTCTTGCAGCAGGCAATAACCATAAGGACTGAGCCGCCAGGTGCTAGGACCACACAGAAAACTTCTAGCTAGCAGTATTCAGCAGGGGACCGCCCCCTACATTGGCACGCCGGCATCCAACCTATGGTATGAAAGTGGCGGTCCCCCAGCCCATCCCCATTTCTCCCACCAGAGACCCCAGCGTGTGTAGAAATAGGAGAACTGAGGAGGTTCCTCATAAATGAGGAAAGCAAAAGAGCTGTGATGGAGAAACAGCAGTCGGAGGAAGGAGGGAAGGAACAGTGCCTGCTGCAAGGGCTCCTTCAAAGAGCTACTTGTTACACTAACTGTACTATCTTACTTCAAGGTGGCTCTTGCAGCAGGCAATAACCATAAGGACTGAATCCCAAGCAGTAGAGGAACAGACTCAGTCAGTTGGGAGGAGGACAGTAGCAGTCATAGGAACATTAGGACAGGAGGTCCTGGAGGACTGCAAGGCCGAAATCAGCTCTAAGCCTACAGACAATGTCCAAACTGTAATGATTGATAAAGGTGTGGACAGAACTCCAAGTGGCGGCTGCGCAAATGTCTGCAGCAGACACATTTCTAAAGGAGATCGCGGAGGTAGCCATACCCCTGGTAGAATGACCTTTGACCTGCGGTCCAGATAAAAACAAAGCACCCGATGAACATCTAGAATGTGAAGTAAAGCCTCCCCCAGATTTGAATACTCAGGAAAATAAACAGGTAGGTGGATGGACTGATTCAAAGTAAACTCGGACACCACCTTAGGCAAAAAATTAGGACTGGTCCGCTAAGATACTCAGACTTCGTGGAAAACCAAGTTAGGCTCTTTACACATCACAGCCTGAAGCTCAGAAATCCTTCAAGCTGAAGTAATGGCAACGAAAAACAACGCCTTCCACGACAGAAAGCGTAGCTCGCAACTTGCGGCAGGTTCAAAGGGAGGAAGAGTGAGCTTCTCCAAAATAAACAACAGCTCCCATGGCGGGACTGGGTCCCTAATGGGAGGTTTCAAATGAAGGATGCCCCACAAGAAGGTGCAGGAAAGATCCAGTTGGGCAATATTTTTGCCATCAATGGGTGCATGATATGCAGAGATGGCGGAAAGGTGCACCTTTGATAGAGGAGTAGCCCAGACCAGAGTCTAAAAGAGAGAGGAGGTACTCCAGGATGAGATTTACTGGACGGGTGAAGGGATTCAAATGCCAGGCAATAGCCCAAATAAAAAACCACTTCCACTTAATGGTGTAAGTGGCTCTGGTGGAGGGCTTCCTCACAGCCATCAGAACATCTGCCACACTAGAGGAAACTCCAAATCATGCAATGGCTAAATCCGAAGGAGCCACACATGTAGATGAAGAGACCTGAGTTCCGGGTGAATCAGAGTGCCCTGGTCCTGAGAGAGAGAAGGTCGGAGCAAAGGGGCAGAGGACTAGGAGGTTCCACTGCCAGCTGTTGCAACTACAGGAACCAAATCTGTTGAGGCCAATAAGGGACTATCAGAATCATGTCCGCCCTCTCTAACTGCAGTTTGAGAAGAACTCTCTACAGACGTGGGAAGGGAGGAAAGGCATACAGAAATCTCCCTGTCCAAGAGAGGGAATATGTGTCTTGCCAGAAAACAGCAGGCCCTGGATCTAGCAAGCAGAAATTGGCCACTTTTGTGTTGAGTGGGGCTGCAAAGAGCTCTAGTGCAGGACGACCCCACCTGTCGAAGAGATCCTTGGCCAGAGAGGATAGGAGTGCTCACTCGTGCATTTTCGACCTGGATTGGCTTAGGCTGTCGGCCAGGAATTTTGGAATGCCTGGAACATGAACTGCCATTAAAACCAGGTCATGTTCTATGGCCCAATGCCAAACTCTCATGTGCTCCCTGCACAGTGGTACAAATGAGACCTCCCTTGCTTGTTGATATAACAGACTACTGACATGTTGTCCATCTGAATTTAGAGAGGGCCCGGGAGGAGAGGAGTCTGAAAGGCAAGGATGATTGCACACATCTTGAGCACATTGATATGGAGAGGCTGCTCCTGCTGAGACCAGGTCCCCTGGGTCTGCCGATCTGACAAGTGAGCACCCCAGCCCAGACAGGACATGTCTGTCGTAAGAATCTTAGTGGGGGATTCCGCATGCAAGGGGGGCCCCTCTGAGGAGGTTGGAGGGGTTCATCCACCAAGATAGCATTTGTCACACAGGGTTGGAAACCAGGACCCTCTGTTCCAGATCATCCGTGTGCTGGTCCCACTGAACCCATAGGGTCCACTGAGGCACCCTTATGTACAGACGGGCAAGTGGAACAGTGACAATGGCTGCCGCTACGTGTCCCAAGAGCCTGAGGAATGACCTCGCTGGGACTTGTCACGACGAGGACACCAACTGGGCCTGTGCTCTCAGGCGGTCTGCTCTGTCTGGAGGCAGGAAGGCCTTGCCCTGAGCTTAATCTAAGATTACTCTAATGAACTGCACTCTTTGGCTTGGCCAGAGGGAGGACTTGGGTAGGTTCAAGGTTATGCCCAGTGTCCAAAACAAACTGAAGGTGATCTCCATTGTCCGGCCTCTGGAAGGGGCTGTGAGGAGCCAATCGTTAAGGTAGGGAAAGACGTAAAGACCCTGTCTCCTGAGGGCCACAGCCACTACTGCAAGGCACTTAGTGAAGACTAAAGGTGCCAAGGAAAAGCTGAAGGGATTGGCTCTGAACTGGTAATGGTTTCCCTGGAAGCAAAAGCGTAGGAACCTCTTGTGAGGCTGAAACACCTGGATGTGGAGGTAGGCATCCTGCATATCCAGGGAGCAGCGCCAATCTCCTTGATGAAGAAGGGGTAGAAGACCCTAAAGGGTAATCATCCTGAAGCATTTATATTCTGTCAAAAGATTTAGGTGGCTGAGATCCAAAATTGGCCTCAGATCGCCAGTCTTCTTTGGGACCAGGAAGAAATTGAATAGAAACCCTTTTCTCTTTGTTTTGCGGGAACATGTTCTATGTTCTATGGCCTTTTGCTCAGTAGTGCCTGGAGCTCCTCCTGGATAAGGGCAATGTGATCTGGAGGATAGTGGGAGTGCAGGGCAGGGCTGTCTGGGGTTATCTCTTGAAACTCGAGGGTGTGTCCCCTTTCTACCAGCTGAAGCACCCACTGATCCAAGGTGATTCTACACCATCCATCTAGGTAAAGGGAGAAGCGACCTCCCCCCCAAAGTCTCTGCCAGGGGAAGGCAGTCGGGCAAGGAGTCATGCTGAAGAACCTGGGATGGGCAGGGTGGCAGGGGAGGCCCTAGGAGCTCTAGGGGCTGAGGCTGCTGTCGCCTGGGAGGGGGCCTTACATTTAAAGGCTCCTCCGGGCTGCTGTCCCCGGGACTGCTCACTCTGGGTCCTCCGAAAGGGCTGATGCTGTTGGGGTTGTGGCTGAGAACAGTATGAAGAATGTACTATTTTCAGGGCCTGGCCAGATTCCTGCAGGTGTGTTTAGGTTACAATAGTTGGTAGAATCTTTTTTGTAATCTTTGAGGGCTTATATAAATAGCTAACAAGGCATGGCTGTTCTTGCCCTTCTAAGCCAGCTTTAATAAGTATTGTCAAGGAGTTTGGAGACTCCGCTAACTAAACTGTTTTCATATGGAAGGAGTGAGTATTTTAATAATATGGACTGGAGGATTATGGAAGTTTATACTGATGTTGGAGATAGCTAAAAGATAACAACCCCAATGGGGTGACCAATTGCCCCACATACCATATCCAGGTTGCCCAGGACCTAATTACTTCTCTTGTTTGTTTGGGTAATAAGAGTGTGTCAGCATTTAAAGGCCGAAAATAAAGTTTTTCAGAAAAAGAGAGTGTTGTGTTCAATATGATGAGCCAGGCCTTATATGGTTCCGATATAAATTCTGGAAACTGGGTCACTGGGAGACATTGTGGTGGGTTTCCAAATAGAAGAGCGAGCACATCAGGATGGTTCAGAACTGCTAGTTCCAAATCCTTCCAAGGGGCTTTACACATAGGGTTGATATGGTTCAACAAGTGTTGGAGTTTAGTGGCCGTGTCATAAGTTTTGAGATCTGGTAAATTTAGACCACCTTTTGATTAGGGTAGCTGTAGCGTTGAAAATTTAATTCTGGGGGGCCTTCCTTTCCAAATAAAATGAGAAATAATTTTATTCCAATTTTATACAAGTAAGTATTAGCTGGGGTGATGGGGAGGGTTTGGAAAAGGAATAAAAGCTGGGGGAGAATGTTTTGCTGTATAGTTTCAATTCTGCTGAGAATGGTTAAAGGAAGGTCTGTCCAACCCGACAGGTCTTTGGTGATTTGTTGTGTAATAGGTTCAAAGTTAACCATTTCAAGATGTGTCAGGTTATAAGGGAGTTGTATCCCAAGATATCTCATTGAGATTCTGTTCCATTTACAAAGAAAGCAGAGCGGGTTAGTACTTCTGTTTTTGTGCTATTGATTTTATACCCGGCCAGAGTCCCAAATTGCTCTAAAAGGGGCCAAACTGCGGGTATTAATGATTCAGTAGAGGTCAGGGTGAGTAGTATATCATCCGCATAGAGATCAATTTTATGGTGCTGCCCTCCTGCAGTTAGGCTGGTAATGTTAGGTGAATTTCTAATAGTGGATGCGAGAGTTTCTAAATATACGGCAAATAATAATGGGAATAAAGGACACCCCTGTCGTGTTCCCCTACTAAGGGGAAAGGGTTTGGAGACAGCACCATCTAATTTTAAGTATGCTTTGGGAGACTCATAGATCAGCATGATTTGTCTAATAAAGGTTGATGGTAGGCCAAACAATTCCAGGGTGGACCACATGAAGGCCCAATTGACCCTGTCAAAGGCCTTTTCGACGTCGAGTCCCAAGAGAGTCAGAGGGATATGATGCTTAGTGGCATGTTCCATAAGTGCAGTGTGTCTTACTGCATCCCTGGCCTGACGCTTTTTAATGAAGCCAACCTGATCATCACCTATTATGGAGGGGAGCAGATTATCTAGTTTGTGTGCTAACACAGACATATACATTTTATAGTCACAATTTAACTTTGATATAGGACGATATGATTCTGGGAATTGTGGCTTTTTCCTAGGCTTGAGAATGGCTGCTATCTCAGCATACTGCCATGGAGGGCGGTGCCTAATTGTAAATCTTGCATGGCTTCTAGGAGAGTGAGGGATAAGTTTTTATTGAACGTTTTATAAAATTCCATGGGGTATCCGTCGGGGCCAGGAGCTTCCATTGTTTTAGCCTCTTTAATTACAGAGGTGATCTCCTCCCTGGTTATTGGGGCTATGAGGACTCTGGACTGAGCCTCAGATAACTTTGGCAAGTTAGCTTGGTTAAGGAAGTGCAAAATTTCTTCAGGGTTGGGGTTAAGATCCTCTCTATACAGTTTCTCATAATACTTGGCAAAAGCTTGGCTGATAGTGTGTGGGTGATTCAAAAGTATCCCTGAGTCAGGGTCCAGAAGGTGTGCTACCCTTGCAAAAGATTTGGCACCCCTTAATTTCCTTCCAAGATTTCTAGCTGCTTTTGGACCTCATTCATAGGAGTTCAGTTTAAGGTACAAGAGCTGCTGCTCCACTTGGAGATCTAAGATTTTTTCGATTTTCTGCTTTAAAAGTTATTATTTGGAAGTAACAGTCTACTTTCCCCATGCTTAATCTCCAAAAGACAGTTATATTCACTCTGTAAATCCAATAGATTAGTTCTCTAGTTTTTTTCTTATAAGATGCATACTTGATCATTTCTCCTCTGAGAACCGTTTTTAAAGTGTCCCAATGGACTGTATCCGAGATGGCACCTTTAGGGTTATCAGCTAATATCCTAGCTATTGTCTTATGAATTATGTCCTTAAATTTGGGGTCCTTTAGTAGCATAAGGTTTAGGCGCCAGAAAGACTGACCCAGTGGGTGACCCAGTAACAATTTTGTGAACACAGGTCAATGATCTGACAAAGGGGTAGCCCCATAGTAAATATCTTGTACCGATTCCAAATGCTCAACTGAGCTGAACATGTAATCCAGCCTAGAGAGCCTTCTCGTTTTAGGGGATTGATAAGTGTATAACTGTGTTTTGGGGTAAAAATACCACCATATATTGGCTAGACCCAAGTTAGGAAGGATCCTAACCAAGTATTTTTGTAGTGGGGAGGCCCTCTATTTTAATGGGGGGATGCATCTAGGGTTGGACTCAGGGTAGTGTTAATGTCACTGCCTAGAATCAACTGGCCCTGCAAGGTGGATAAGGGATCCTCAAAAAACCTTCTGGCCAGTTTTGGTGGAGAGTTAGGTGGAAAATAAATGGAAGCCAAGGTCAGTGGTTTTGAATAAAGGAGCCCCTTCGCAATCACATAGTATCCTTCCTTATCAGCAATTAGGGTTTGTAGGATGAACGGAGTGGTACGGGGGATTAAGACTGCCACACCTCTCCGACAACTAGAGTGGTGGGATGCGGACAGTACCTTTCGATAGCCAAATCTCTCCAATATGCCATGTTCCTCAGGGGAAAGGTGGGTTTCCTGTAGAAATATCAAATCAGGATGTTGGGATTTTAAATATTTTCCCATCCTGGCCCTTTTAATCGGATTGTGAATGCCATTAATACTAAGTGACATAATCAGTGAGCTAGTAGCCATATGGCTAGTATAAAAGATTGCATGGTATTAAGACTATTCGCCTCCCCTCTGTTCCCTCTAATAAGGCAGAAATACAGGTTACTCACCTGTAACAGGAGTTCTAGGAATGGTATATGTTGTTCATCCACACTCATTGGCAGTATCCTTGCCGCTTTAAATCTTGCCGGAAGGTCTTCAAGCTTGCTCCTCCCACCCACCCGGGTGGTATAACTCTCGGCTCCGCCCCATGACGCCAGATCTGGCCCCTGGAAGCTCAGGTTGTCGTCGGCCGGGAGGTCGGGAGTGTAGGATGAACAACATATACCATTCCTAGAACTCCTGTTACAGGTGAGTAACCTGTATTTCTAGGACATGGATATGTTGTTCATCCACACTCATTGGCAGACTCCTAGCAGTTCTCCGGGAGGAGGGAGGCAAGACGACACCCCCATATACTTACTTGGGAAAGAGGACTGAGAACCGAGGCCCCAAAACCAGCATCCAGTGACTCAAGGTCGATGTGGTAGTGGGTAATGAAGGTGTTTACTGGACTTCCAGGTAGCAGCCCTGCAGATTTCCTGGATAGGGACGCCCCTGGAAGCAGCCACCGTTGCAGCAGTATGGCGGTAGAATGAGCTCTTATCCTCTGGGAGGCTCCATGCCCGCTAACTTATAGCAGAGATCTATGCAGGAGGTTACCCACCTGCTTATCGTCCGCTTGGCTGCAGGTCTGCCAGATGCGGCTTCAGCGTAGGGTGACAAACAGCTGGCGAACCTCTCCCAATTTCAGCCGTCGCTCTCCTTATAATAAGCGGCGCCCTTCTAGGATCCAGAGTATGGAGCCTTATATGACCCTCGAGTGTGATTGGGTAGAACACCGGCAGAGTCAACACCTGGTTAAGGTGAAACTCCGACACCACCTTCGGAAGGAATTTCGGTGGGGCGCAGGACAACCTTGTCCCTGTGGAAGACCAGGTAAGGAGACTCGATGGAAAGCGCCTGGAGCTCTCCCATCCTTCTGGCTGACGTGATAGCCACCAAGAAGCGGTCTTCCACGACAGGTGAGAGAGAGCACACCCTGTGCATAGGTTCGAATAGCACGGCCCATGAGCTTTGCCAGCACCAGCAGTAGATCCCGGAGGTGGGGTTCCCGCACTGGAGGAAATGTGATCAAGGCCTTTGAAAAGCGCCAGACCACCTTCCTCCTGCGCCACGACTGCTTCCGGCCCGCCCTGTAAGCAGAGATGGCTGCCAGGTGCACCCTTAGGGTCGACGACCTCAAGCCCTTGACTAGAAAGGGACCATAAATAGTCCAAGATGCTTGCCAAGGAACAGGAGGAAGGTCCAAGCCCTTGCTCTGACACCAAATGGAAAACCTTTCCATTTGAAGGCATAGCATTTTCTGGTCGACTCCTACGGGACGCCTCAACTACATTGAGGACCTCGTCCGGAAAGACCCAAAGCCTGGAACTCTAGCGCCAGGAACCAGGCGTCAGGTGCAGGGATTGAAGGTCCGGATGGAACACCTTCCCTGATTGACTGAGAGCAGGTCCGGGCGAGCTGGAAGCTGCAGCGGAGTCCTGGAGCTGAGACTGAGGAGATCTGGTACCAGAACTGGCGAGGCCAGTCTGGGGCTATCAGAATCACCTGCGCCTTGTCCCTCCCTCACTTGAGAAGCACCTTGTGGATCAAGGGAAATGGGGAAAAGCGAAAGGCCGGGGTCCATTGCCTCGAAAAGGCATCCCCTGCAGCGAGCCCCTGCTGAGAGGCGGGCATGGAACAGACTCAGCCTGCTCTCCGTGGAGGCAAACAGGTCCACCTGAGGTGTGCCCCAAAGGGAGAACAGATGCTGTACTACCTCCGGCAGGAGAGACCACTGTGGGATGCAGCCCCTATCCGCTCAGGGCATCGGCCAGGGTGTTGGAGGCTCCTGCCACGTGAATGGCTAGGAGATCCGCCTCCAGGCTGCGACGAGTGACCAAATGCGGAGAGCTTCTTGCATAGAAGCATGGAGCGTTCCCCGCCCCTGGCGGTTTAGATAGTACATGGTCGTGGCATTGTCCGCCTGACTCGGACCACTTGACCCCGGAGGAACGGAGCAAAGGCGGTGAGAGCTAGGCGGACCGCCGAGCTCCAGCAGGCTGATGTGGCATCGGGACTCCGGGGACCAGAGGCCATGAGCCCGTGTTCCCCAGATGGGCACCCCAACCCATCAGAGAGGCATCGGTCGACAGAGAGACCGTCGCTCGGGCGGACGTAACCGGATGCCTCCTGCAATTGATCTGGAACGGTCCACCACTGGAGAGCATTCCACATCCCCTGTGTCACCGGCCAAAGCTGGTCCAAGGGATCGCAGAGCTGCTAGACCACTGGCTGGCCAGTCCTCACTGAAGGGGACGATGTTCCAGCGGCCCAACGGACCACGCTTGGTACAGGCGCCATGAGACCCAGGAGGCCAGGAAGTCCGGGCAGGGCGCAATTGCCCAACCAGAAATGATCGGGCAAAGGAGGAAAGAACCTCGGCCCTGTCCGCCGAGCCGCGCCTGGCTCAAGAGAGTCGAGCTGCCACCATGAATAAAATCACCTGCTTCGCTCGAAGTCTGACTTGGCCTCGCTGGACAAGGAGGCCCAGTTGAGACAGACCTGGAGGGCCAGATCTCTGACCACTCCGCCTCCTTCCTGGAGGGAGCTGCTATCAGCCAGTCGTCCAGGTAAGGTACACCCGACCCTCGGCGCAAGAAGGAATGCTGTCACCACTGCCATGCATTTGGTGAAGACCCTGGAGCTGGAGACAAGCCAAGGGCATGGCTTGAATCAAGAGATCCTTCCGCCGGAAGCGAAGGAATTCTGGTGAGACGGACGGATAGGGACGTGAAAAACGCTGGCCCTGCAAGTCCAGAGAGCAGAACTAACGCCGCTCAAGGATGGTATTATCTGAGCCAGAGTGACCATCCTGAAGGTTCGAGACCTTAGGAACTTGTTTAGGTCGTGTGGGTGTCGAGAATGGGGCGCCAGCCCCGTCCGCTTCGGAACCAGGAAGTACCTGGACACAAACCCTGGGTCTGAAGGAGGGTCCACCACCTCTCTTACCACCTCCTTCTGGAGGAGGAGAGTGATGTCTGCTCGACGAGCCGCCAGTGAGGCTGGGGATCCCGGCCCCCGAGGGCGACGGCTCTGAAGGGTGGTCCTGCTCAATTCCAGAGGCAGCCTCTCCCACCACCTCCAAGACCCACCTGTCCGTGGTAACAGCGGACCAGGCGGAACGGAAGTGCTGAGCCGTCCTCAGGGGACCAGGAAATGGTGACGGGGATGGGGGCGACACCCTCAGCCTGCCACTGGGCAGGCTTGGAGGAGGACCGCCGAGGGACCTCCTGGCCCTTTCCTCCTGCCTCCTGTTAGAGGAAGTCATGCTTGGGTTTGGGATGCCAAGTCGAGCCTGCTGGCCCTGACGCTGTTGGGCCAAGGCCAGGGGCACAGAAGGACGAAAGGGCTTAGGCTGTGGTTTATGGCCTTTGTCCTCCTGAGCGGAAGAGACAGAGTCCAAGGTGGCATTGGACTTCTCGATCCTCTGCAGGTGACCTTCCACCCCAGGGCCAAGAGGTCAGTCCCAAAGAGAACATCCGCCAACTTGTGCTGGGTATCCAAGTAAAGGTGGATATCCTCAGCCAAGCCGCACGACGCATAGCCACTGCGGCCGCCACCGATCTGGCACATGAGTCCCCACATCCAAAGCAGTCTGAGCTGCTGTTTGGCCACTGCCCTGCCCTGGTCCGCACCTGCTTAACCGTAGTCTGCAGATCGGCGGAAGATGAGGATGACCTCATCCAGGAGCCCAACAGGGCATGAGAAAATATGCCATGAGGACGGCCGAACTGGCCTGACGACGTCGAGAGAGACGAGCGAGACTTTTCGCCCGACATAGTCCAATTTCTTGACCCTTGTCAGGAGGTTTGTCCACATCCCGGCGCTTGCCGGGCTACCGAAAACGCTGTCGGTAACCAACCCCTCAGCAGAGGGTGTTCAAAACCGACAAGGAACCGGTGGACCGTGATACTTCTGGCCATCCTGGCCAAGGCGAGGGCAGGAAGCAGGCGCTGCCAAAGTTCCAGTGCTGGACCCACTATGGCCTCGGCCACCGGAAAGCCTCCGCGGAGAATCCTCGTCCAGAATCTCCGCGAGGGATACCTGGCCCGTTTGGAACGGGTTCGAGCTCCATCCCGTAGACTCCGAGATGAGCCAAGCAGTCCTAGGAAGGACGACGGGCTATCGTCCATTGGCTGACCTCCTGAAGACTCCAAGTCCAGTCGCTTGGAGAAGAAGGAGGAATCATCTTCGGACCTCGGAAGAGTCCTCAAGAGCTGCCTCTGGCCTGAGCCACCCCTTCACCTGCCGAGGTCGGTCGGGAGTGAGGGTAACTGACAGCCGATGGGATAGAACCTTAGCCGACCGAGAATCCTTGGTCGGAGCCCCACCTGGTGGCTGTGGAGGCGGAGGTTCCACCGCAATGAGTGGAGCAGCTGGTTTTGCGAACAACCGCCTGGGTATAGGCTCCTCGGCAAGTCGAGGGTTGTGCCGGCTGCCCGTGACAGCCACTTAATGGGGGAAGGCGCCGGAGTCGGCTTATTCCCGGCCAGGAGGAGCTGTTGCAACATAAGGTCCTCGTACCGTCGACGTAATTTACGCCGAAGCCTCCCCTCATCCGAGGAGGAGGACGAGGACGAGCGGCGACGCCGCTTACCGCGGTGCCGAGACCGAGACCGCCTATGACGGTGGGAACGGCTGGACCGCGAAGAGGTCCGAGACCGAGACCGAGAGTCCCGGAATTTCCGGGGTCGGTGCAGGAGGTGTCGGCCGAACCGACACTCCCTTCGCCCGGAAGGTCCATCCGAGGGCTCCGGAACCGAGGCACAGGCGAGCCACGGGATCCTCAACTCCCGGGGAACCGGGAGAGAGAATCTCGGCTGCTAAAGGCGACAGCCCGTCCAATGGGTCGAGAAAATCTCGACTTCATCAGTGGGAGTCTCGTCAACTGACCTGACGGGACACCGTGAGGCCAGTGGTCGGCCGATGGGTCGATCAAGCCGACGGGTCGACGCCCGGGAGAGGGACCTTCCCGCCCCAAGAGCGCCGACGGAGGGACCTACCTTGTCCTCTTTTGGACCGAGAAAAGGTCCAGCAGGCAGAGCCCTTCTCCTTTAGTGAGAGGGACAGACAAAGCTCCTTAAAGGAAGCCGGTCAGGAAGAACCCAGAGAGGCGGATAAATCGCGGCCGAGGAAGATACGGCCCGCGCCGCCTCTTCGAGGCGACCATCCGGCCGAGCTGATCCGGCCCGCAGCCCGCGGACACCCGCTAACTGGCCTCCTTGACTTCACCGAGGGAACGCTCTCGGACGGCCCAGTTGCAATCGGGCAGCACGGTCCTCGAGGACGTAGGCCGAGAAAGATGAGCACAGGTCGCAAGCCTGCGGGTCGTGCTCAAGGCCTAAGCAGTAGACACACGTGGAGTGTGGATCCGTCCGAGACATCTTCTGCCCGCATGGGCATCTCCGAAATCCGGGAGTCGATTTATCCATCGCAGCCGCGAGGGATCGAAGACTGAAGTCTTTTTGCAAAATATTATTTTTAAATCCGCAAACGGAGAAATAGGAACCAGTCACAAACGCAGAGCGTTAAGGAGGGAACCTGAGCTTCCAAGCGGTAAGGAAGATCTGGCGTCATGGGGCGGAGCCGAGAGTTATACCACCCGGGTGGGTGGGAGGAGCAAGCTTGAAGACCTTCCGGCAAGATTTAAAGCGGCAAGGATACTGCCAATGAGTGTGGATGAACAACATATCCATGTCCCTAGAACTGAGAGATATACCAGACTAACTGGAGTGTCCCCACATACAGTATAAGCAGATCAAATTACCAAAGCTCAATAGTTGCTCTATGTTCTTATCCGACATATTGTCTAATCTAATAGTAAAGTGCATATGAAAAAAATCAACAAATATAATAAGTTCTGAGTTGGCATTATTATAAGTAGGTCTCATTTCAAGCAAGGCAGAGTTAGCCAAATTTGTATAATCAGAAATAAGGTATAAAAAGGGATGGTCCAAAAAATTATGGAACCACGTAGTAAGGTAGACCAACAGGGTCCAAATTATATGACTACCCAGATAAGTTTCTGAGCAGAGATTTTCTGCAAATACCAGTATAAATACTATAGATAATATGGTAACTTCTAAGGTAGGGGTGAGCGTACAAGCCCTTCATGTCAATCCCCAAATGCCAAAAGAAAAAGTTTGGCAATCAGTGGGGGGGTAAAGCCAGGAGTAAAATGCTCCCGGGCCTTTCCAGGGCTAAAATGGCCCCAACATAAAGTGACTATTACTGCATAGCCTAAAAGGTTGGCAAGGATCAAAAAAAATAATCGGGGAATAGGGATATAATCAGTCATCCAAGAGAGAGATGGTGCAATGCACCACAGCCATCTGAGGGAAAAAGCAGGACCAAGCATAATATAGAATAAAAAACAAAAAAGCTATTTCAGAGCACCTGCTGTCATAGCACTAAAAGTATCCGGAACTAGGTGATAAATCAAATACCAGAAATATGAAGTAATGTCCATAACAGTACTGTGGAAAAGCTGATTGTACCATGGTTTAGGTATGAAAACCTTTAAATTTAAGTCCCAGACCACAGTCCATATGCGGTATAAGATGTTGCGGAGGTTAAGGGGGGTCCCCAGGAAAGGGGAGATAATGGCTCTTCACGAACCTAAGTGGCTCCTGAGTCCAAACACCCAGCTTAGAGGGAGTATATAGAGGATCTAGGGCCTAGAGGGCCACTCAAACCAGGGAGTTAACTTATAACTTCCCTATCTCCCCCCCCCCACTCCAACCAGTTGTCCTACCTGTGGCAAGACTGTAAGAGTTTAACAGTACCAAGACACAATGTCTCTTCAGGTTATTAAGGTGCTGGTTCTTCAACAGGGCTCAAGTCTTTGTTGTAAGTCCTGGGCTTTTTTCCAGTTGTTGGCATTCTTACTGCTTTCATTGGGGTTTGCCATCTCGGGGTCCGAGTTTTTCTCGCAGCTGGCGCAGTCTGCCTTTCAGGAAAAGTGATGCCCTGGATTACAGGATCTTCCTTTGCCTTCTGTGCATTGGCATATTCTTTTTTTACTCCATCAGGCAAGTGTACAATAAGTCTAGCAGGGTATGGAGTAGTGAATTTAATGCCCTTTGCCTTGAGAGTAGGGAGGAGCAGTAGATACACTCGACGCAGTCGGAAGATTTTGGGTGCAAAGTCATGGTCAATATAGAATCTCTGCTGCCCATAAAATATCTTTTGTTTGCACCATGCTGTAGTTAAGATTTGTTCCTTGAAGGCACAGGAATGAAAGCGGGCAATGATAGATCTTGGCGCCGCACTTGGCGATGTAGGTTTTGGGCAAGTGCTCGATGTACTCGTTCGAACTGCATTTCAAAGTAAGAAGGAAGCTCCAGTGCTATTTTTAAAACTGTAGCCAGAAAGTCCTTGATATTGTTCCCCTCAGAGCCTTCAAGGGATACAATAAATTCTAATGTTTTTCCTGCGGGTGCGGTTTTCCGCATCCTCCTGCGTCTCCTCGATCATCTCCTGCTGGGCTCTGAGCTGTTGCACCAAAGACTCCATGTCGTCAACACGGTTCTCCGTGACAGTTATCTGGTGCTTCAGAATTGTCAGCTCTCTGCCCTAACTGCATTATATCTTTCCAGATCTCTCCATATAGTTGTTCAATTTCAGCACGAAACGACCAAAGCTCATTGTAAATTGTGTCCAGTTTAAATTTTTTATTCCGTTTTTTTGGCGTGTGGCTTGCTGTTTTAGACTGCTTGGAGGCCTGCGGATCTGCGGTCTCAGAATCAGGCTCAGGATCGGAATGCTCGGTAAGTGAATCTTCAGCCATTTCACTCGTATTTTTTGCAGGTGTCAAGTCAGAATGTTTATTCTCTCTTGGCATCATCAATTTTTAAGCTGAAAATAGATATTAGTCATTCAAAAGGGCTGCTTTTAACCCCCAATATTGGCCGAGCATTAGAGCTATGCTGCCATTCCCTTAAAGACCGGAACCGGAACTTGTGTGGTGACCTGGAGCGGGAAGCCTGCCAGGGTCGATCCCTATCCTTGTCCCAGTGCTTGTGCTTCCTGCTCAACTTCTTCTCTTTATGGGAAAAAGAAGTAGAAGCCCTGGAGGCCGGGGAGGAAGAAGAGCTTTTGCCCTGGAGCGCCTTCTCCATCGTCGCTAACTTCTGCTACAGAAGGAAAGCCTGAAGGGTCTTTGAGTGGCATCTCCGTGTGGCCTGGTTAAACTCCTGGCAGTGCTGGCAGGCCTTAGTGTCATGGTTAAGGCATAGTCAGAAGAGGCACGAGGAGTGGCCGTCACAAGTGGGGATCTGCTTGCCACAGGCGCACTTTGTGCACCAGTCAGAAGACATTGCTGGAGAGGAAGACATACAGGAACATGAAGAAAATTAAAGACGAACTGTAAATTATGAAAATATTAAATTGCTCGTCGAAATGCGAAGAAAATGGTTGACTAGAAGCAAGAGACCGTGGGAAAAGAACTGGGGATGGGCTGGGGGACTTCCCCTTTCATACCATACTAAGGCTCATACTATACTAAGGTAGGAAAGGAGCTAGGAGACTGAACTAGCCCATAAATGCTCCTGCAGAATTAAAATGTATAATATTCTAGGCTATGCCCTGAGAGTAAAAAGTTGTCAAGGTGTTTTTTTGAATTCTGTTTTTGTTCTGCTAATGATAATTTCAAGGGGAAGTTTATTCCATGGGTTTATGACTCTTCAAGTGAAGAAGAATTTTCTGCTGGAATGATTAAAATGTTTCCCCATTAACTGAAGAGGATGGCCTCTGGTGTAGTAGCCAGTATCTTTAAATTCAAGACCTAGCTCCATCATCAAATGGGGTCCTGAATGATATCAAATAGAAAGAGGAGATCCCCTCTAAGGCGGTGTGTAGTCAATGTCATTAAATTTAAGCTGTTCAGTCTATCTTCATATGATACATTATAAAGTCCATGTATAAAGTTTGGTGAATTTTCTTTGGACGTTTTCTAAAAAGTTACAATTGGATTTTTTATGAGGGCACCAGAGTAGGGAAGCATGTTCAAGATGAGGCCTTATGTAAGCTCTATATAGGGGCATCATGACTTTTTGGTCTCTAGATTTAATATTCCATTTTATCAACCAGATCACTCTGTTTTTGTTTTTTTTTTTTTAAACAGCTTCTTGTATCTGTATGGAGTGACCAAAGTCATTCGAAATGATAATACCTAGATCTTTTTCATCAGTAGTTATGTTCAGAGGAGAACCGCCGAGGATTTACGTGGCTTTCGGATTAAGTGGACCAAGGTGGATGACTTAGCACTTGTTTGTATTTAATTTCATGCCCTAAGTATTAACCCAGGTAGTTATTTTATCCAAGTCTCTTTGGATAGTATTAGCTTGTTCTATATTGGTGCATGGTTCACCAATTTTTACATCAGCATATTTTATTGCAGCAAAGATGCAAGTGCTGGTCATATCTGAAACAAATGCCTAAAAAAGGCAGGGACCCAGGACAGAGCCCAGTGGGACCCCACTAGAAACTTGACCTCTTTTAGAAGGTGCCCATTAATTAGAACTCTTTGCGTTCTGTATTGGAACCAGTTGTTTATCCAGTTGGTAATATTTGTATTAATATTAAATTTTTTAAGTTTAATAGTTAGGGCCCAATGGGGCACGGCATTGAAGGCCTTGCTGAAATCGATAAAGATAATGTCGCAGGGAATATTATTGTCAAGCTGATAACTAATTGTTTCGTAAAAAAAAAACATAAGATTTGTTAGGCACCCTCTGCCTTTTTTAAAGCCATGCTGCTCAAGGTCTTGACTGTTGAGGAAGGGTGTTGTTATACCTTTAATTAGACTTTCAAGAATTCTGCAGATGGAGGAGGTAAGACAGACTGGTCTGTAATTTTCCCAGTTTGATTTGGGGCCTTCTTTATGTATAGATATTACATTATCCATCCTTCAGGCACAAAGTTATTAGAAAGACATGCTTCAAACAGTAATCTCAGGGGATGGACCAAACAATCAGCAAGTAGATATAATAAGTGTCCTGCAATGTTGTTAGGGCCTGGACAAGTTTTTCCCTTCTGGGATAACAATTTCTTTCTTATGCAGTAGGTCGGGCATGGTCCCCTGCTGAATACTACAAACTAGAAGTTTTCCATGTGGTCCCAGCACCTGGGGGCTCAGTCCTTATGGTTACTGCCTGCTGCAAGAGCCCCCTCGAAGTAAGATCCACATGTTCCACAATGGAGCATGACGTACCTCACTGGCACAACTGGGCAGGTCCTGGCTCATTCTTTCAATCTCCTGGGAAAGGCCATGATTTTCCATTTTCAGAGCGTCTGTGTACACTTGCTGTGGGATCCTAAGTCCTCACACAGAGCTGAGTACTAATTGGCTTCCTTCTCCCCCTTCCTGTAAGGCAGTGGTTAAAGTGCACTTCGAGTTTCTGGTGCTATAGAATGCCTTTCTATAATATTGCCCCCATCCCGGCCCACATGAATTACAGCATAGCATGAACTAATGAATCACCTCAGAGCTATGGGTGACTAGCCTGTGCTCCATCCCCCTTACTAATTCCACCACCACCCATGGTAATAAGCGCAACCTTTTTTGCATTTTCACATAAGCTGTGCAGAACATGGACCATTGAGAGAAGCAGCATCTCATTTACCAGGGAGATAATAGCAGCAATAACAATGATGGAACAGTACTTTGCTTTGGTAAGCAGCAGTGAACTGTGACATAGAGTGTGTCAAAGGCCAACAGCTAAAGCAGTTACATATACAATACACCAAAGTACTAACTGCACAGATCACTGTAGTACACAGTAGAAAGTACAGTTATGTAATAACCCTACCATAACACCGGCCCACCGGCGCAGGGGCAGGGCACCCATCTGCAATGCCAATGACCCGGGTTCAGGAACACACTCAGGATATCGGAGGACCGGCTGGGGGAGAGGGATTGAGCATCCTAGAGACTGCTCTCCTTCTCCAGAGGAAGGGGGGTAGAGTCTCCAGCACACCACGGTCCCCTATTGGAGGCTGGGGGCACCAGCGTGCCAGCACCATCACTTGAGGGGGGCAGGGCGGATGCAGGATGTTATTTCATGCCCCCGCGCCCAGGGAAGTAACACCGAAAAACACAGCGTCCGCCTCTATGAGGCCCCGCTCTCCCGGCTCCAGTTGCACCACCATGGCACTCTGGGCCGTTGACCTATTACAGCCTCCGATGTGGCCGGCTGACTCCATGCCCCACTCTAGGGGGTAAGCCAGGGAGGCAATACCGATAACCTCCCCTGCCGGAATCCTTCCTCCGTCTCATACAGGTTCGTGCCGGATACAGTAACCCTGCCCTGGGGGGGCAATCCAAGGGGTATCCGCTGCCCAAGATGTAAGTCCCGGGGTGCAATGGGCTGGGGCTGAGCCTTGGTGGTAGCTAAAGAAACAAAAAATAAAAAAATAATAAAATAAGAACCTACCATAACAGTAGATCTTGAGAGGATCTCTTGCAGTAGGCCATAGGACTAAGTCATCAGGCGCCAAGACCACATGGAAACCTTTCTAGCTAGCAGTCTACCAGAGGCTGCTGCCCCCCTTCAATGTCAGTGCCTGATGTCAGCCAATCCTATAAAAGTTGGGCAGCCCCCACACCCTCCTCAGTTCTCCCACAAGAGACCATAAGCAAGATTTCGGAAGGAGAAAACAGAGGATGATTCCGAGGTAGCCCAATAAAAAGAAAATAAAGGTAGAAGGCTTGCCCCTATAGAAGGGGCAAAAGATGAAGGGGGATGGAGGGAGGCAAAGCAGGGCCTGCAGCAAGAGATCCTTTTGAAGATCTACTGTTACAGTACATTCTTACATAACTATACTATCTTATTTGAGGGTACCTCTTGCTGCAGACCGGCGCCAGTAGAACTGGGTCCCAAGTAGTTCTGTCACTACGGACAGACAGTCTGGGCAGTAGGGAAAAGAAAAAGCAGCCTAAGAAAGGAGACCTTCGAGGATAGCTAGGTTGAAGTTGGCTCTACGCCTAGAGGCAATGTCCAGACTGTAATGCTTGGTAAACGTGGTGACAGTACTCCAGGTGGCAGCAGTGCAGATGTCAACAGCTGACACATTATGGAAGCAAGCCACGGATGCAGCCATCTCTCTTGTGGAATGGTCTTTAACCCCTCTAGGAAGTTCCTTGCCATACTTATGGTAACAACAGACAGTGCAACTGGCTAACCATTTAAACAAACACTGTTTGGACACCGGGGCACCCTCTTTCCCAGGGGCGAATGAAACAAACAACTGATTGGACTTCCATGAGTCCTTAGTCCGGTGTGTACAGTACCTCAGGGTTCTAAGCATATCCAAGGTATGGAGCAATGCCTCCCCTTGTTTGGAATGCTCCGAATAATAAACAGGCAAGTGGATGGATTGATTCAAAGTAAACACCGACACCACCTTAGGAAGAAACTTATGACTGGTAAGCAAAGACACCCTTGTGACAAAGGCATGTCTTTGTGAAAAACTAAATAAGGCTCCTTCTACATCATTTTTATTTATTTAATTATTCGGAAACAACCTTTGAGCCAGAGCTCATTTACAAAGGTTCCAAGTCATGAGACACAATACAATGCACAGACATAAAAATAACACAAGATACAACAGGCTTAATTATTTACAGAGATCTGTTGTTATAGGAACATTATAACAGCCAAGCTCCAGCTAAATACATCAGAGTAAACTGAATACTGCAATAGGTCAACAACGGTACAATATATCAGTCATGCTCCAGGACAGCAGCACAGTAAGGGGGAAGAGAAGAAGGGTAAGCAGAAGGGAGCAACCTCAATTACCTAGTCCTTGTCTTCAAAGAAAGAAGAAGGTGGGGCGGAGCAGGAGGCAGAGTGTGAGAGGGTTGGGGCAGGAGGCAATCAGACTAATGGAAGGGGAGACAGGGAGGAGAGTTTAGAGGGGGGAAAGAAGGAGGGGATGGTGTTAGATAGGAGGAAAGGGGTGAGGGAGGGACCAGGAAGAGACCAGGGATAATTCAAGGCAGTGGTGGGTCAGGGGAGATGTGGTGACAGGGGGGCCCCAGCCAAAGAGGGGGGAATTAGTAGTAGAGAACAAGAAGCTGCAAGGGGAGTACATCAGAAGCTTATAGAAACATAGAATTTGATGGCAGATAAGGACCGCTTGGCCCACCTAGTCTGCCCATTTTCCTACCTAACAGATAAGCTGCAGATCCTAGTTAACCAACAGCTTACTTCCTCTTACCCGCCCCTAGGACTGCCTTATGCCTGTCCCATGCATTCTTGAAGTCCCCCATTGTTCTTGACTCCACGACCTCCTCAGGGAGGCTGTTCCATCATCCACAACCCTCTCTGTGAAAAAATACTTCCTCACATTACCCTGAGCCATCCCCCTCTATCTTCAAATTGTGCCCTTGTTCTTGCACATCTTTTTCTGGAAGATGCTACCCTCTTGGACTTTGTTAATTCCTTGAGGTACTTGAAAGTTTCTATCATGTCCCCTCTCTCCTTCTTTCCTCAAGAGTATACATATTAAGCTCCTTTAGTCTTTCTTTGTATGTCTTCTGGTGCAGACCCTGCACCATTTTGTGCCCTCCTCTGGACAGCCTCCACTCTGTCTATGTCTTTATGGAGATGAGGTCTCCAGAACTGCACACAGTACTCCAGATGGGGTCTCACCAACTGTCTGTACAGAGGATAACAACTTCCTGTTTTCTACTATTGATGCCTCTTCCTATGCATCCCAGTATCCCCAGCCTTCCTTACTGCCTTCTCACGTTGCTTGCCCACCTTTAGGTCATCTGATATAATTACCCCAGGTCCCTTTCTATTTTTACTGTTGTCAGTATCTCACCCCCATTGTGTATGCTTCCCTGGGTTTTGTTTCCCATGTGCATTACCTTGCACTTCTTTGCATTGAATCTGAGCTGCCATACATTTGACCATTCCTCCAACCTTGCAAGTCCCTTCTCATCCTTTCCACTCCATCTTGTGTATCAACCCTGTTGCAGATCTTTGTGTCATCTGCAAAGAGACATACTTTTCCTTCAGGTCCTCTGCAATGTCACTTATAAAGACATTAAAAGGACCGGTCCCAGTACTGAACCCTGCGGTACCCACTAGTAACCCTCCTTTCTTCACTGTGTACTCCATTTACTACTACCTTTAGTCCTGTAGTCTAGCCAATTTTTATCCAGGCTACCACCTTGGGACCCATTCCAAGGCTGGCTATCTTGTGTATTAATCTTTGTGTGGGACTGTATCAAATGCCTTGCTAAAATCTAGGTAGGCCATGTCCACAGCCCCTCCCTGGTCTACTACTTTGGTCACCCAGTCAAAGAAATCTATTAGATTCGTCTGACATGACCTTCCCATCATGAATCCATGCTGCCTTGGGTCCTGTGCCCCACTGACCTCTAGGTACTCAACAATTCTTTCCTTCAGAAGTGATTCCATCATTTTCCCTACCACTGAGGTCAAACTAACTGGTCTGTCGTTCCCTGCCTCTGTCCTGCTCCCACTTTTGTGAAGAGGAATCACATCTGCCCTCCTCCAGTCCTCGGGTACCACCCCATCCTCCCATGATTTGTTAAAGACAGTAGTCAGCGATGTCACTAGTTCTACCCTTAGTTCTTTTAGAATTCTTGGGTGAATCCCATCAGGCCCCATTGCTTTGTCCACCTTCAATTTTATTAGTTCTTTCAGAACCCTTTCTTCTGTAAATGGACTGGTATCGAACCCCGTCTTCAGAGTGTTTCTCTTGTTTGGTTTAGGTAACTCCCCCTCCTCTTCCTTTGTGAATAGTGAGCAGAAATATCTGTTCAGTATCCCTGCTTTTCACTGTCACCCTCACCCACATTCCTCCCTTTATTATTAAGCTTCAGTATCTCCTCCTTTGGTCTTTCTTCGCCTCCCTAATGTACCTATAAAAGGTCTTAACCCCTTCTTAACAGAATTGGCTATCCTTTCCTCGGTTTGGGCCTTTGCTATTCTGACTGCCTTCCCAGCCTCTTTCTGCTTTAACTGATAAAGTTCTCTGTCCTGCTCCTTCTGTGTTTCCTTATATTTCCTGAATGCTGTCCTTTTCTCCTTAACCTTCCCTGCCACCTCTTTTGTGAACCATAGCGTTTTTTCCTTCGTTGTGTTTTAATGATTTGCTTTACACAAAGGCTTGTTGCCTCTGTGATGGCCGTTTTGATCACTCCCCATTGTTCCTCCACCCCTCCTTCTTGCCTGTTTGCTAGTGTTTTTCTGAGGCACTCTCTCATTTTCTCAAAGTCAGCCCTCCTAAAGTCTAGTACTCTTGCTTTTGTATGGCTTGACTGTATGGCTGTGTTTATCGTGAACCACACTGTTTGGTGGTCGCTTGTTCCCAGATGGCCACCCACTTCTAAATCTGAGATTCTTTCTCCATCCCCATTTGAAAGTACCAGGTCTAAGACTGCTCCTTCCCGAGTGGGTTCCAATACTAGCTGTCTGAGGCATGCCCCCTGTAGGGCATCAAGAATGACCCTGCTCTTGGATGTGCCTGTAGCAAAGGTGCTCCAGTTAACATCTGGCATATTCAGGTCCCCCATCAACAATATCTCCCCTTTTTCTGCCATTCTAAGAAAGCCTTCTATCATTTCCTTGTCCATTCCTCCCCTGAGATGGGGGTCTGTATACAACCCCCATGCGGATTGTGGTGCCATTTCCTGTCTCCAGGGTGACCCAAAGTGCCTCATCTGTTCCCTGTTTACTCTTTAGTTCTGTTGCTTTGATCCCTTCCTTTACATAGAGAGCTACTCCTCCTCCTCTTTTACCCTCCCAGTCCCTCCTGTAGATTGTGTATCCTGGTATGTTGACATCCCAGTCATGGTTCTCTGTGTACCATGTTTCTGTGACTGCCACAATATCCAGGCAACCCTCTTCCATCAAGGCCACTATTTCAGGGAGATTGTTACACAGACTACGGGCATTGGTACTCATCACCCTCCACTTTTTGATAGCCTTACCCCTTTTAGCCCCATTTCTGTCCTTACTGCCTTTGCCTTTTTTTACATTTAAATCTGTTCTGCTCCCTAATAACTTCTGTACCTTGGTGTTTACCTCACTAATCACCATGTTGTGTGGGGGGAGGCTCGGATTTCCCTGTTTCTTTTCAGTGCCTCCCCCCTTGGCTAGTTTAAATGCTTGCCAATGAAGCATTTAAACCTCTCACCTAGGATCCTGGTTCCCCGGACAGATACAGACCATCGCACCAGTATAGGTCTGCATCCCTCCAGGTGGCTCCCAGTCCCCAATGAAGCCAAAACCCTGAGCTCCACACAGTTTTTCAACCACTCATTGAATTCCCTGGTGAGAAGTACCCTAGCATCTCCCTTGCCATAGACAGGCAGCACCTCCGAGAAGGTTACCGTATGCGCTACTTGTCTAAGGCCCCTTTCCAACTCAACAAACTCCTCTTGCACTGCTCTGATCCCATTCCTAGCCAGGTCATTTGTCCCTAGGTGGACAATGACATCCAGCTCCCTCCCTCGTGCAGCTCCTCCCACGATCCTGAGGATTCACTTCCTGTCCCTCCAAGCCGTGGTGCCAGGAAGGCACCTTACCTTCCTCTCCCCTTCCTCCCCATTTCTACCCCCTAATGATTGAGTCCCCCACCAGGAGTTGTTTCCTTCCCCTGTGGGGTCCCATGCCACCCTCCTTTGGGTCTCCTTTGTGAAGGTTCCCAGCATCCTCCTTGGTCTCCACTGCAGGTGCCTCCATAGAGGAACCACTATCCACCAGAAGAGTGAATGAATTGTGGGCAAATGCATGCACTACTGGAGACAAGGTACTACTTGAGTTCAGACTTAAAGGTGCAAGGACTCAAGGTGTTGTATGTGCCCAATGGTATCTCATTGAGCCATAGGTCGGCTCTGTAGGAGAATGAACATCAGGGCCTGAAGGTCGGAAATCTGACAAGCAGAAGTAATGGCAACTAACAATAATGCTTTCCACGACAGAAAGCGAAGCTCGCAAGGTGTGGACAGTTCAAAGGGAAGCAGCGTAAGCTTTTCAAACAAAACAGTAAGGTCCCAAGGCAGGACAGAGTCCCTGACTGGGGTCTTCAAATGCATGATGCCCCACAAGAATGTGCAGGAGACATTGAGATGTACCACTGAGCGACCATCCACTGGTATATCATATGCAGAGATGACAGAGAGATGTATCTTTCTAGAGGAGTACTGCAAACCCGAGTATGAGAGGGACAGAGGGTACTCCAAAACCTGATCCACTGGACAGGTGAAGGGATCCAAATGGTGCGATGCAGCCCAAAGAGTGAAGCGCTTCCATTTCATAAAGTGGCTCTGGTGGAGGGCTTCCTAGCTGCCACCAAGACATCAGCCACCCTGGGGGAGACTCCAAATATAGTGATGGCTATGTCCTCAGAAGCCATGCATGGCGATGGAGAGACTTGACGTCTGGATGGACCAGGGTGCCCGCCCTGCTCCTGGGACAGCAAGCCTGTGCACAGGAGAAGGGACAGCAGAGGTTCCACTGCCAGTTGCTGTAGCAAGGGGAACCAGATTTGATGAGGCCAGAAGGGGGCGATAAGGATCACTGTAGCCCTACCATCTGAAGTTTGATAAGAACTCATTGAAGGAGTGGGAAGGGAGGGAAGGCCACTCTATGAACTCGATAGTGTGGCCGTGGTCGATAAGCTACAGCACCCAGTCGTTTGTGGGTACTTCCCTCCACCTGTCCAGGTGCAGGGAGAAGTGACCCCCAACGACTGCCTCCTGGGGAACAACTGGAGGGGGGTTCTGGCAAGGAGGTGGAAAAAGCCACTGCTGGAGCTGCTGCTGCAACTCAGGCACTACAGGTGGTGGCGGCAGAGGGAGTGGGTTGGACTGGTCTGTGGGAGGAGATACAAAAAGGAGCCTGCTGCTCTGACTTTGGATATGGTACATAGAATGGATGAACCTGAGAGCCCGTCCTGAGATCTGGAGTACAGCAATGATTCCCTGGACATCTCCCCCAAAAAGTTTGAACCCCCTGAAGAATGCATCCATAATGTTGGACTGGACATCCTGTGTGAAGCCAGGGACCTGAAGTCAGGAGTGTCACCTCATACAGACTGTTGCTGCCTGGCCAGAGGCATTTACTGCATCATAGGCAGCCCTAAGGATGTGGGTAGCGACTTTCATGCCAGTTTTGAGGGCCTGGATGGGTCATCCGGCATGGCTAGGACAGCCTCCCTAGCCCGATAGCAGAGCAGATTCTGGTACTGAACCATATGGGCCAGATAAAGTACAGTTGCGTAAGAACTTACCATAACAGCAGATCTTCGAGAGGAGCTCTTGCAGCAGGCTATTACCATTAGGACTAATGCCGCAGGCCTTAGGACTCACTGGAAAAATCTTAGTTAGCAGTACTCAGCAGGGCCCGCCCCAGACATCGGCTCCACCCCGTCGGTCATGGTATAAAAGGGGGAAGTCCCTGGCTCCACCTCAGTTCACCCGCCGAGGGCCCGTGAACAGGACCCAGCAAGCAAAACAAGCAAAGCGTGCCCTAGTCATGCTGAAACTCTCCAGGAAGAAGGAGGGCAGGAAAGCAGTGCCTGCTGCAAGAGCTCCTCTCGAAGATCTACTGTTACGGTAACTTCTTACGTAACTGTACTACCTTACTTCAAGTGGGAGTTCTTGCAGCAGGCTATTACCATTAGGACTGAATACCAAGCAGTCCTGCACTAAGGAGGTGACAAGCCCCGGGGAGGAGGATGACAGAAGCCAACAAAGATGGTACTGCCTAGAGAGGCAGGAAAATAGTATGTCAGGATAGTAGTCCCTGGAGGACCACCAGGCCCAAACCACCTCGAAGCCTGGAAGCTATGTCCAGGCTGTAATGCCTGACAGAAGTATGTACTTAATTTCAAGTAGCTGCTGCGCAAATGTCTCTAATAAGGACATTTTTCAAAGAAGTGAAGGAGGTAGCCACTTCCTCTGGTAAAATGACCTCTGACTGCTCCAGGGAGAGGTTTGTTATACCTGTTGTAGCAGAGGACTTTGCAGTGGACTAACCACCTCAATACAGTCTGTTTAGACACCGGTTTGCCCAGGTGTTGAGGCACAAAAGCCACGAAGAGTTGCTCCAATTTGCAGTGTGCCGCTGTACACTTGAGGTAGTACCTCAGTGCCCTGTGGACGTCCAAAGTGTGTAAAAGAGCTTCTCCCCTGTTGGAAGCAGTAGAATAATAAACTGGAAGGTCAACCAACTGGTTGAGGGTTAATTCAGAAACCACTTTGGGATTTGTCCTGAGGGAAACCCTTTCCCTATGAAAAATCAAATAAGGCTCCTTGCACATCAGCGCCTGAAGCTCAGAAACCCTTTGAGCTGAAGTAACAGTAACTAAAAAGACACCTTCCAGAAGAGATAACACAGATCACTCTCTGCTGCTGGTTCAAAAGGAGGGAAAGTAAGCTTCTCTAACACAAAAAGTAGATCCCAGGGGGGGAATGGATCCCTGATGGGAGGCTTTATATGAAGTACGCCCCATAGGAAGGTGCAGGCCACGTCTAACTGGGCTAAGGTTCTACTTTCTACCAGTGCGTGATAGGCAGTTATGGCCGACATATGCACCTTAATGGAGGAGTAGCTCAAGATTTGATGCAATAAGGAGAGACGATACTTCAGGGCTGAGTTCACTGGACAGGTAAGGGGGTCCAGATAATGTGACGAAGTCCACAGGCAGAAACGCTTCCACTTCATAGCATAAGTGGACCGTGTGGAGGGCTTCCTTGCCGAAATGAGAATGTCTGCCACCTCTTGGGAGACCTCATACCTCGACTGCAAGAGCCATGCATGAAGGTGCAGGAACTTGAGATCTGGATGTACCAGCTTGCCCTGGTCTTGGGACAGCAACTGCAAGCGTATCGGCAGCAGAATCAGAGGTTCCGACGACAGCCACTGAAGTAGTAGGAACCAAATCTGCCGTGGCCATAGTGGGGCGATTAGGATCATCCAAGTCCCCTTGGCTTGTAACTTCACCAGAACCCTCTGAATTAGAGGGTAGGGAGGGAAGGTGTAAAGGAACCTCCCTGTCCAGCAAAGGGACAACACGTCTAGCCAAAAAACACCAGGCACACGTTCTCGCAAGCAGAAACTTGGCAGTTTGGCATTGCGTGGGGGACGCAAAGAGGTCCGGCTCTGGAAGACCCCATATGCCGAAGAGCTGGTCCACTACTGACTGGAGTAGCTCCCATTCGTGCGCCTTGGACCAAGACCAACACAGGCAGTCTGTCAAGGCATTTTTGGATGCCTGGAACATGCACTGCGGTCAGAGTGATGTGATGCTCCAGCGCCCAGTACCAGACTCTCATCGCCTCCCTGCATAGGGGTAGGAGTGTGTTCTCCCTTGCTTGTTGATGTAGAAGACAACGGCCGTGTTGTCTGACTGAACGAGAAGAGAGCCTAGCACAAGATCCTCCTGAAAGGCCCGTAAGGCGTGGAGGACCACTGGCATCTCCAGGATGCTGATGTGTAGATTGCACTCCTCTAGGGACCAAACGCCCTGCGTCTAGTGATCCCCTAGGTGCGCCCGTCAACCAAGGTCACAGGCATCCGTTATCAAGGTCCAACTCGGGGGCTCCTGATTAAAAAAAAGACCCCTTTTTCTAAGTTGGGAGGGTCTAACCACCAGAGAAGGGTCCTTCTGACTGGCTCGGAGATCCTGACCAGATGGTCTAGATCGTCGGAACCTTGGTCCCACTGCACCCTGAGCATCCATTGCGGGACCCTCATGTGGAGGTGAGCCAAGTTACAGGAATGGCTGCCACCATGTGCCCCAGAAGTCGGAGGAAAGTCCTGGTCTGGACCTGGGGGTTATTAGAACTGATCAGGCCACCTCTTGCAGGCGATCTCCCCTTTCCTGTGGGAGGAAAGCCATGCTCTGGACTGTGTCCAGGATCGCAACTATAAAGGAGAATCTTTGGCTGGGCTCTGGGGGATGACTTGGGAAGATTCAGGGTGATCACCAACTCTCGGAATAGTATATAGGTGTCTCCGAGATTGCAAAGGAGGCTCGACCTTGATGAGGCCGCCTATAGTCAGTCGTCCAGGTGAGGGAAGACATAATGACCCTCGCGCCTTAGAGCTGCAGCTACTACTGCTAGGCACTTGGTGAAGACTCGAGGAATGGAAGAATGGAGGAGATGCCGAAAGGCAGAACCTGGAACTGGTAATGCCTTCCCTGGAAGTGGAACCTCAAATACTTCTGGAGGGGAGGAAAGACCCCAATATGCATGTATGCATCTTTCATGTCCAGGAAGCAGAGCCAGTCCCCCTGGTGCAGCAGAAGAATTAGACCTGAAAGAGTCACCATCCTGAACCTTTTGTATTTGATATAGTTTTATTTATTTTATTTATTTATTGAATTTTGTTGACCGGGTAGGCCCACTGGGCCCCAGAGGTCCCTTTTTCAGGGGCGACCCGGGGGTAAAAAAAATAACATACAGGTAAACAGAACAGTACAAATTGTTAAATAACATAATGTTTGACAGTGAAAGATTTCATAGGGTTACAATCAGATAGGTGGTGGGGGAACATACAGTCAGTGGGACCTCTAGAGTTCGATATATATAAAACATTTTACATGCACAAATCATGTAGATCTAGGGAGTGCATGAGATAAAGGCTAGTAGTTGCCAAGAAACAAGATACCTTCCTAAGGGCTTAGAGGGATGGCGGTATGGGTTACAATAAAGCTCACCTTCCTATGAGGGAGGGGCAGAGACGTGAGGTCAGGTCCTAAGGCATTGGCAATTACTCCTGTCGAGCAGGTGTGCTTTGAGTTTAGACAGGAAGCAGGGGCCAGACCCTGCCTCCCGTACCTCCAGTGGGAGGTTGTTCCAGTTGGAAGGGGCTGTGGACGCAAAGGACCTGGACCCAGCTTTAGTCCTTGTTTTAGGAACCACGAGGAGAGTTTGTCCTGAGGTGCGGAGACTCCTCTGATTGGATTTAACCCTGACTAGCCCTTTGAGGCTAGGGGGAGGAGAGGGGCCCAGCAGCTTAAATGTAAGGCAGAGAGTCGGGTAGATGAGGCGAGCTTCCAGTGACGGCCACCTGAGCCTTGCTTGGGCCTCGCAGTGGTGAGTCCTAGGGTGGGACAATGTGGCAAATCGGGCAATCTTGTTGTATAAGGTCTGGAGCCTGCCAAGTTCCGTAGAGGCCACACCTTGGAGAACTGGGGCCGCGTAGGTGAGCTTAGGGAGTAGGACGCTGGTTGCGATGGCTACCCTGGCTTCAGGGATAATCTGGTCCTTTATTCTATAGAGGATACCGAGTTTCACATGAATGGCTTTGGTGAGTTGGTCAACATGATTTTTTTAGAGTGAAGCCTTAGTCAAGGGTTAGACCAAGGTATTTAGTGGAGGTAACCACCTCGAGTTTATCTCCCCCCCTGGACTGCAGCTGAAGGAGCATCGACCGCTCAGTTCCCAGGGATCTGGGCCCAAACAGCATTGCCTTGGTTTTGCTGGTGTTTAATACCATTTTGTTCAAAGTGAGCCAATCCTCCATCTGAAGGATGTCCTCTTGTAGGGCGTTCTCCAGTTCTTTTACATTAGGGGAGGCTCGGTAAATGACAGCATCGTCCGCGTATTGGATGACGCTGCTGCTCCCACAGTGTAAGTGCAGATCGTTTATGAACAGAGTGAAGAGAAGGGGGCCGAGTACAGACCCCTGTGGTACCCCTTCTTTGCGCAGTGCAATCTGGGAGACATTGTCCTTCCACTTGACCCTCTGGGTACGGCCAGTGAGATAACTCGCAAACCATCCTAGTGCATGGGTGTCCAGGCCAAGAGAGCACATTTTATGCAAGAGGAGGCTGTGGGTTACCAAGTCAAACGCTTTAGAGAGGTCAATGAAGACCGCGCCTGTGCTGACCCCTGAGTCATTGTTACACAGGACTTCTGCCGAGAATTTGGTTAGTGCAGTATCTGTCCCATGCTTGGCTCTGAAGCTGTGCTGAGATGAGGAGATTACCTGGTGTGTTTCCAGGTATCTACGAGTTGGGAGTAGACTAGCTTCTCTTGTATTTTCACTATTGCGCACAGCAAGGAGATAGGCCTGTAGTTCCCTATAGGCTCGGTAGACCCTCCCTTGTGAATGGGAATCACTAGGGCCTGCTTCCATGGCTCAGGGACCGACCCCTCCAATAAGTACCAGTTTATCAGCCAGGCTAGTGGCTTCGCTAGTGCTGGGGCACCCTCCTTAAGGATTCTTGTCTGGATCCCGTCAGGGCCTCCAGTGCCTCTCGACTGCAGGGATTTAAGGATGAGCAGAACCTTCTTTACTTTAACCAGCTGCAGATGAAACTGTGGGCGGTCTAGTTCTCGGGGCAGGTGCTCGTAAGGCTTATTCCCGTAATCTATGTGCCCCACCTTGTACGCATCCAGGTTCGTGAAGTAACCGTTTAGGGCCTCTGCGATGCGAGGCCCCTCATCAAGTACTTGCCTGTTCACCAGGATAGGGCCGGTTGTTGATTTATTATGACCTTTTAGGAGTTCGTTAATATGTGACCAGAAGAACCAGGGGTTTCCCAGGTTAGTTTTTTGGAGATTGGAGATATATTCTTTCTTGGCTTTCTTTATGGCTTGTTTGCATTGGTTTCTGAGGGCCCTGTAGCTGGCTAAGTCCACAGGAAGTTTAGTTTTCCTGAACTTTTTCCATGCTTTGTCCCGGGTAGCCATCAGGGCTTTTAGGTGGGGTGAGATCCACTTATAGCAGCTACCCTTAACCCTGTGGGTTTTCATAGGGGCCACAAGGTCGGTAATTCCAGTTAGGGTGATTTGGAAAAATTTTACAGCTTCCTCTAGTTGTTTAGAGAACTGAGGTCCAGGATGGGCCAAAGGTCTTGAGTTTTCTTTGGTACCAGGAAGAAGTGTAAATAGTAGCCCTTTTCCCGCTGATGCAGCGAGACTGGCTCTATTGCCTTTTTTTGCAAGAGATCCTGAATCTCCCCTTCTATGAGAGCTATATGAGAAGGAGTATATCTTGAGGACCTTGGTAGTGTCTCTGGGGGGATTTGTGTGAATTCCAGCATATGTTCCTCCTTATAATATCTAGGACCCAGAGATCCGAGGTGATTTTGCTCCACCCTGCACAGTGGAGGAAGAAGCAACCCCCTACTGCCTCCCCTTGCACCTCCTCTGGAGGAGAGGGAGTCGGCAGAGAGTCATTGGGAGGATCTGGGAATTGGCAGAGAGGGCTGGGAGGACTTTGGGCCTCGAAAGGGAGCACCCTCAGGTGTGGCCTTCCTTTTGAAACCTCCTCTCTGCGGAAACTGGTTGCCACGGAAATTCTGGCCTGAAGACTTCTGAAATGGCCGTTTGCGGTTGTGCTTTTGGTCCCCCTTGTATAGCTGTTGGACGGACCAAATCGACTTCTCGGATTCCAGGAGGTGAGAAATCAACTTCTCAGTTTCCTCCCCGAACAGAACGGAACCATGGAAGGGAAGATCCTTGATTCCGGCCTGCAGATCCTGGGTGAATCTGGAGACTCTCAACCAGGCATGGCGCCTCAGACAGACACCGGAAGCCACCACCCTTGACACCGTGTGTGCAGTGTCGTACGAGGCATGCATTACATGAGTGCGCATGTCCGAACCCGATTTTAAGATCTCCAGTAGCTCGGTCTTCTGAGCGGAGTCTGGCAAGGCGCTGGCTATCTCTTGTCCCTTCTCCCATAAGACATTCTGGTACTGTACCATATGCGTTAGGAAGTTCAGGGATCACATGGAACAGGTGGATGCAGAGTACACCTTCTTGCCCTCCTGATCCAAATAATGGGACTCCTGATCGGGAGGCTGAGAACTAAGGTGCTTGGGCTGTGGAGACTTGTCATGAGCAGCTGCTATGACCATTGAGTCGGCCTGAGGGTGTTCTGCCAAAAAGGGCTCCTCCCTCACGCTCTATACAGCCTGTCTGATTTTTTCGGAACTGTGGCTGGATGCTTCCAGGCAATACTCATGAGGTCCTGGAATGTATCCACTAAAGGAGGTACTACCAGTGGTTTAGGCTCCTTTTGCCTCAGGTGTCTCGCAGGTCTCCGGCGTTCTGGATCCTCTATCTCCCATTCATTGGTGGCCTGGATGTGTCTCACAACGTCCATAATGTTTGGATCATCAAGGGGCGAACGAGATGTTTCCTTGTCATCAGGAGAACCTCCAACTCCTGAGAGGGAGTGGTTTGAGGAAGAGGATGATGAAGATAGACTCCTATGAAGATGAGGGGAAGCTGACCCATGTCTGAAGGGGTTTCGATCCTTGGAACGTTGGTCGTTATCCAACTGACGATGGCTAAGGGATCAGCATCGGCGCCAGTCTCTAGAGCGGCGACGGCTAATAGAGCATCCGTGCCCGGTGAGGGACCTGTGATGGCTGCGGGACTTGCTCTTGGGCCAGGACTGGTGATGGCTGGAAGACCATGAACAGTGCTATCAATGTTCCTTAGGCCGGGATCTAACCACCGAGGATGAGCAGGATCTGGAAGCTTTGCGCTGCACCTCTGGAGGTTTAGCAGGAGACTTGAGGAAGATCCCCGGTGTTTTGGATATCCAGCTGGTCGGGGATCGGTGTCGGATACCGCTTCGGGGGAGCAACATCTTTCTTCACCTGGCTCCACCAGAAAGAAAAGAACTCCATAAGCTCTTCTTTGTTAAACACTGAAGCCGTTGTCCCCTTCAGGGGAATCAGTGAAGCCGGTAGAGCCGGAAGGGCCTTGGGAGAGGAGTCTGAGGAAGTGCCCTCCAGAGTGGAAGCCCTTGGAGCTGGTGATGGTACCGTGACTGGTGTAGACTGTTCTTGAGGCTGATCGGCCTTGGAATCAGTGGCTGGTTTCTTGGCCATGGCTGGCTGTAGCTTATGCAATTTCAAAGGACAGGATCCCGAAAAGGTCTTAGCCAGAGGGTCCCGATCCATGGCCAGTGACTTACCCAAAGCCCTGGGTAAAGCTGTGACAGAGACCTTCTTCAGCAGGGATGAGGCATGTGCCAAAGTAGAGGCCTTAGAAGCATCTGCAGAGGCCGCAGAGACACGCAGCGGCATGACCTTCGCCTTGGTCTGTGCTTTCTTGGAAGAAACCCCTGCCGGGGCCGGCATTGGGGTCTTGGCGGGAGCAGCAAACTTCGCCTTTTCCTCATGTCTGGAGTGGCGCGAATGGTCAGAACTGCTTGGGCCCGAAGACGAAGCCATCTTGTGGGGAGAACACAACCAGAACCAATGGAGAAACCAGTTACGGTCCTTCTCATGGGACTTATGGTGGAGTTTGTCCCAATGTTTGGCCTTTTCCCTGGGAGAGCTCTGCATGACTTTCACCTGCTTCTCCAAAATGTGGGCTTTCAGGGACTTCAGGCGTCGGATCCTGGTCCTGCTGGTAAAGTCCTTGCAGATTCTACAGGCTTGAAGGTCATGGTCTGGGCCCAGTCAGGAGACGCAGGCTTCATGGCCATCCTTCGAGGGAATCTGGTGGCCACATGCACACTAGGTCTTCTTCGGGCCTGAGGACGAGACCGACAATGGGGAAGACATGCAATGGTAGACCACCTGAAACAGGAGAAAATTCAAGAAGCACAAATGAGAAAAACGAGAAACTACAAAATTTTAAACTAAATTCACTAGGACTGCTGAAAAACACATGGTAAGACTTCCCTTTGAGAGTGGGTTTGCGGCGGGAAAGAACTGGGGTGGGGCCAGGGACCACCCCCTTTTATTGCATGACCGACATCGGGGGGGCGGGCCCTGCTGGGTACTGCTAGCTAAGATTTTTCCAGTGGGTCCTAAGGCCTGCGGCATTATTTCTAATGGTAACAGCCTGTTGCAAGAGCTCCCACTCGAAGCAAGATCAGATGGCCGGAGTAGCAGACGCGAAGGCCCGTTTGCCCATCTGGTCCAGCTGGCATGACTCCCTGTCTGGGGGAAGGGAGCACACATGCTTCAATCTTTTGGTACAGTAGTGGGCTGCGCTGATAATGACCAAACCAGCCTTGGGCTGTCCGCTGAAGTACAGCTTGCCAGCTGGGCCATAGTAAAGTCTGTCTGCCTTCTTCGATACCACCAGTACCACATGGGAGCGGTTCCAAATAGTCTAGATAATGTCCTCATAGGAGTCTATCAAGGGAGGGACCACCACTGGAGGGGAGTCTGGCTGACTTACATATATGGCAAGCTGACACCGCTGTGGGTCCTGTTCTTCAGTCTCCCACCCCATGGTGGCCTGAATGTGCCTCATTTTTTTTTTTTATTACTTTTTTAACTTTTGGTATTGATTACATCATACAGAACCTTCATATACATGTTTTAGGATTATTAGCTGAAAAATTAATTATGTTACCCGACAATCAGTTAATCAACAGACTTATAAGATACCTTGATAGATTGCCTTGATTCTCTCAGGGGTTGCACTTATGGACTATCTACTAATTGAATAATTGCCTGTACTGTTATCTTCATTATCGTGTCTACTTCTTGTTACCCTGTATCATCCACTGTATGTATTGTATTGTACAATTTCTGTTCCCCGGGTCGCCCCTGAAAAAGAGACCTTCAGGGCGCAATGGGCAAACCCGGTCATCAAAATTCAATAAATAAATAAATTAATTAAGATTTATTTATTTTAACTTTTGTTTACCAGGTAAATGCAATGAGCAGAGGCCCGTTTTCATGCACGACTCAGGACCATAAATATACAGTCAATGGTACAATTATTTCAACAAACACTTTATAAGGCAACAGCAATGAACATATACCATAAACATTTTTATAATGAACAATAAACGTAGGATAAACCAGACATTCAAAAACATTGACAGCAAAGTTTGCTAAGAACGTATTTCTTTAGCTTAACTTTAAAAGTTTAATGGCTAAAATTTCCATTATGTAAAATAGGAAGCTCATTCCAATTTTTGGCTACGGAGTAAGAAAAGGAACAATCCCCCATTTTTGCCTTGGTTTTGGGGAAAATTAGTTTTACTTGTTCATTTGAGTGGAGTTCCCTTATATTATTTTTAATTTGTAACAATGAATAAAGGGGAGAATTCTCACCCTGGCGAAGAATATTATCAGTTAAACAGCAGAGACTATATAAACTATTCAGCCTCAGTGGAAGCCAATCTGAGTGCCTGTATAGTTCACAGTGGTGAATAGAATATGGCAAACTGAATGTTAATCTACATATGCTATGAAATAAGGAGGTAAGGAGAGAATTATTTTTTGGCCAAGTTCATAAAAAGAAAAGAATTATAATATAACTGTGGGAGAAGTACACCCTTGGCTATTGCCTTCCTGGCCTGTGGGGTAAGCAGCATTTTAAATTTAAACAGGACACAGAGTCTTTGATTTACCCGACGACTCATAGAATTAATGTGATTGGAAAAGGTTAGATTTTGGTCCAACAGGACTTCAAGATATTTAAACGGTGTGACCTGCTCCAGTTCATTTCCCATTGCATCCATTATCATCAGGTCAGGAACTTTGTTCCAATCTCTGTCTAGACCCAAAGAGCATACATTTGGTCTTCTTACAATTCAAAGATAAATGATTCCCTGCTAACCAATTACACAATACACAAAAATCCTCACTTAAGGACTTACTTATTGATTCCACCAAGGCTGAACTTGAAAGATAAATCAATCAATCCTGAAGAAATCTTCTCTCAATCCCGACTGTCTTACCAACTATAGACCTATCTCTAACCTGCCCTTTGTGGGTAAGGTTATTGAGAAAGGTGGTCGTGCAGCAACTGGAAAATCATTTTACCACCCACGATGTCTATGATCCTCTCCAGTCTGGATTTAAGAAAAGGCACAGTACCGAGAAGGCATTGATTCGGGTACTTACTGCTCTCCCAATTGCGAGAGATCGGAAGAACTGTTCCATCTTGGTTCTTCTAGACCTCTCTGCAGCATTCGACTCAGTGGATCATGGACTGCTTTTAGAGCAGCTGCGGCTGATCTGTGGACTGTTCGGAACAGTCCTCAGGTGGTTTCAATCCTTCCTCATGGGCAGGACACAGAGAGTGGTGTCAGGGATTTATTCCTTGGCTTCATTCCCCCCTGTCTTGTGGGGTGCCTCAGGACTCTGTTCTGTTACCCATGTTGTCTGCGGTGTACATTGCGTCATTGGAGGACATTATTAGGTGGTTTGGACTGAGTTTTCACTGCTATGCAGATGATACTCAGCTATACATGTCGTTTGTGCCCAAGCAGGGTGGCGCGGTCTTGGTATTTTACAGCTGCCTCTCTCAGATCCAAGACTGGATGAGTGCCAACTGGTTGAGGTTGAACCCTAATAAGACTGAGGTGTTGGTTGTGGACCTTGGTTGTCAGGTAGAGGGGTCATCAGCTGGTCAGCCCTCTGGGCTTTGGCTCATAGGCAGCCAGCTATTGACCTTCGTCATGGTGCGGAATATACAGGTTACTCATCTGTAGCAGGAGTTCTAGGAGTGGTATATGTTGTTCATCCACACTGTCTGGCAGGTTCCTTGCTGCTTTAAATCTTGCCGGAAGGTCTTCAAGCTGGCTTCTAAAACCCACCCGGGTGGTAAAACCCTCGGCTCTGCCCCATGACGCCAGATCTAGCCCGCTGGAAGCCAGGTTGCGCGTCGAAGCTGGGGAGGTCGGGTGGGTCATGTGGATGAACAATATATAGCACTCCTGGAACTTCTGTTACAGGTGAATAACCTGTATTTCTAGGAACGTGGCTATGTTGTTCAATCCACACTGTCTGGCAGACTCATAGCAGTTCTCCGGGAGGAGGTAGGCAAGGCACTCACCCCCTACTTAGGAAAAAAAGGACTGGAGAACTGAGGTCCCAAAACCAGCATCCTGGTGTGACTCTAGGTCAATGTGGTAATGGGAAATAAAGGTGTGTGCTGACTTTCAGGTAGCAGCCCTGCAGATTTCCTGGATAGGGACGTCCCTAGAAGCAGCCACCGAAGCAGCGGTATGGCGGGTAGAATGAGCTCTTATCCCTTTAGGAGGCTCCATGCCCGCCAACCTATAGCAGAGATCTATGCAGGAGGTAACCCACCTGCTTATCATCTGCTTGGCTGCAGGTGTGCCAGGTGCGGCTTCAGCGTAGGTGACAAACAGCTGGTGAACCTCTCCCCAAACTTCAGCCGTCTGCTCCTTATAATAAGCGAGCACTCTTCTAGGGTCCAAAGAATGGAACCTATATTCAGCCTCCGAGGTATGATTGGGGTAGAACACCGGCAGAGACAACACCTGGTTCAGGTGAAACTCCGACACTACCTTCGGAAGGAACTTCGTGTGGGGGCGAAGGACAACCTTGTCCCTGAGGAGGACCAGGTAGGGAGACTCGATGGAAAGCGCCTGGAGCTCTCCCATCCTTCTGGCTGATGTAATAGGCACCAAGAAGGCGGTCTTCCACGATAGGTGAGAGATGTCACACCTGTGCATCGGTTTGAATGGCTTGCCCATGAGCTTAGCCAATACCAGCAGTAGATCCCACGGAGGTGGATGTTCTTGCACTGGAGGGGATATGTGGTCTAGGCCTCTGAAAAAGCGCCTGACCACCTTCTGCGCCACCGACTGCTTGCTGGCCCATGCCCGGCAAGCAAAGATGGCTGCCAGGTGCACCTTAAGGGGCGCCGCCTGAAGCCCTAGCTGAGAACGGGACCACAGGTAGTCCAAAATACTAGCCAATGGACAGGAAGAGGGGTCCAACCCCTTGTCCTCACACCAAATGGATAATCTCTTCCATTTGAAGGCGTAGCATTTTCTGGTCGACTCCTTACGGGACGCCTCAACGACGTTGAGGACCTCATCGGAAAGACCCAAGGCCTGGAACTCTAGCCGCTCAGGAACCAGGCCGTCAGGTGCAGGTATTGATGGTCCAGTTGGAGAACCTTCCCCATGACAACTGAGATCAGGTCCGAGCGGGCTGGAAGCCGCCTTGGGAGCCTGGCACTGAGGCAGAGGAGATCTGGGTACCAGAACTGGCGAGGCCAGGCTGGGGCTACCAGAATCACCTGTGCTGTGTCCCTCCTCACCTTGAGAAGCACTTCGTGGATCAAGGGAAATGGAGGGAAGGCATAAAAGAGGCCTGGGGTCCACGGCCTCAAGAAGGCATCCCCCTGCAGCGAGCCCTGCTGAACGGGGTGGGCGTGAAACAGACTCTGCTTCGCATTCTCCCTGGAGACGAACAGGTCCACCTGAGGGGTGCCCCAGTCGGACAAAAGGTCTTGCACTACCTCCGGCAGGAGAGATCACTCGTGAGATGCAGCACCTATCCGTCTGAGGGCATCGGCCAGACTGTTGGAGGCTCCTGCCACATGGATGGCTAGGAGATCCGCCTCCAGGCAGAACACGAGAGACCAAATGCGGAGAGCTTCCTTGCACAGAGGCAAGGAGTGCGTCCCGCCCCGACGGTTGAGATAGTATATGATCGTGGTGTTGTCCATCTGGACCTGAACCACCTGACCCCGTACAAATGGAGCGAAGGCAGTGAGGGCTAGTCGAACCGCGCGAAGCTCCAGCAGGTTGATATGGTATCGAGACTCCTGAGGGGACCAGAGGCCATGGGCCTGGAGATCCCATAGATGGGCACCCCAACCCATTAGAGAGGCGTCGGTCGTAAGAGTGACAGTCGGTTCGGGGCGGACAAATAGGATACCCTCCTGCAGATGATCTGGGATGAGCCACCACTGCAGGCCGTTCCACATCTTCTGGGTCACGGTCACCAGCTGGTCCAAAGGACCGGAGTGCTGTGACCACTGGTGGGCCAGCCCCCATTGCAGGGGACGCATGTGCAAGTGGGCCCAATGGACCATGCTGGTGCAGGCCGCCATGAAGCCCAGAAGGTGCAGGAAGTCCCGGGCAGGGCGACATTGCCCAACCAGAAATGATTGGGCAAAGGAGGAAAGGAACTCGACCCTGTCTGCTGGGAGACGGGCTCTGGCTCGAAGAGAGTCAAGCTCTGCCCCGATGAACTGAATCACCTGCTATGGCACGAGTTCTGATTTGGCCTCATTGATCAGGAGGCCAATTTGAGAACAGATCTGGAGGGCCAGATCTCTGGATCGCTCCACCTCCAACCTGGAGGGGGCCGCAATCAGCCAGTCGTCCAGGTAAGGGTACACCCGGACCCCTTGGTGCCACAGGAATGCTGTCACCACTGCCATGCATTTGGTGAAGACCCTGGGAGCTGGAGAAAGGCCAAAGGGCATGGCCCGGAACTCATAAAGTGATCCCTCTGCTCTGAAGCACAGGAATTGCCAATGAGACGGATGGATTGGGACGTGAGAAAACGCGTCCTGGAGATCCAGAGAGCAGAACCATACGCCTAGTTCCAAGGATGGAATGATCTGAGCCAGAGTGACCATCCTGAAGGTGCGCGGCCTTGGGAACTTGTTCAGGTCGTGCAGATAGAGAATGGGGTGCCAGCCCCCGTCCGCTTTGGGACCAGAAAGTACCTGGACAAAAACCCCAGGTTTGGAGGAGGATCCGCCACCTTGCTGATTACCTCCTTCAGGAGGAGCAGAGCAATGTCAGCTTGACGAGCTGACATAGGCGCTAGAACCTGTGAGCCCTCCGTGGGGTGACGGCTCGATGGAAGGGACTTTCATATTTCAGAGGCAGACCCCTGCCGACCACTTCCAGCACACAACTGTCCATGGTGATAGCGGACCAGGTGGAAAGGAAGTGGCAGAGCCGTTCCCCCCCATGGGGGAAACCTGGGGAGGACTGATCAGGTTGGGGGCAACACCCCTCAACCTGTCACTGGGCAGGCTTGGAGGAAGGGCCAGCTGAGGGACCGACTGGACCTTTCCCTCCAGGCTTCCTACTAAGAAGCGGCAGACTTGGCCTTAGGGCACCAAGTGTGAGCCTGCTGGCCCTGTTGCTGGTGCTGCCGGGCCAGAAGTGCCACAGGGGCGGAACAGCTCACGCTGCTGCTAGCGGCCTTTGTCCTTCTGAGCAGACGTGACCGAGTCCAAGGTGGCATTGGACTTCTCGATTCTATGGAGATGGCCCTCCACCCCTGGCCTGAACAAGTCGATGCCCAGGAAAGGAACGTCTGCCAGCTTGTGCTGGGTATCCGCTGTGAAGGTGGAGATCCGCAGCCAAGCTCTGCGGCGCATGGCTACTGCGGCTGCTACTGACCACGCACAAGAGTCTCCAATATCCAAAGCAGTTTGGAGCTGTTGTTTGGCCACCGCCCTTCCCTGATCCCACACCTGCTTAACAGTCGTCTGAAGGTCAGCCGGGAGATGAGGAATCACCTCATCCAGGGAACCCATAAGGGCATGTGAAAAATGTGCCATCAGCATGGCCGAGCTAGCCTATCTAAGACCTAGGGAGGAAGCAGCGTAAACCTTCCGCCCCGAGTAGTCCAGCTTTTTGAACTCCTTGTCGGGCAGTTTGTCCATGTCCTGAGCATTGCCAGAACGCCGGAAAATGCTATCAGTCACCAGCCCCTCCGCAGAGGGGTGCTGCGAAAAAATGGAGAGGGAACCAGTGGGCACTGCGTACTTGCGAACCATTCTGGCCGAAAGCGCAGGACAGGATGCAGGCAGCTGCCACAACTCCAGGGCCGGGCCAACAATGGCTTCAGCCACAGGGAAGGCCTCTGTGGGGGAGTCCCCTCGGTCCAGGATCTCCATGAGGGGATATCTGGCCCGTTTCTGTACAGGTTCGAGCTGCATCCCAGTGGACTTGGAGATGAGCCGAAGGATTCCCAAGAATGAGGATAGGCTCTCATCCACTGACTGAGCCCCTGTAGATTCCAGGTCAAGGGGCCTGGAGCACAAGGAGTCGTCGTCGGACTCCGAGGAGTCCGCAAACAACTGCTGAATGCCTGAGCCACCCTCCACATGCCGAGGCCAATCGGGAGTGAGGGTGACTGACAACCTGTGGGGCAAGCCCTGACCCAACCGAGAATCCTTGGTCGGGGCGCCAATCTTAGGCTGAGGAGGCGGTGGTTCCACCACAATGGGTGGAGTAGCCAGTTTTGGCTGAGCAACCGGTGCCAGGGTCGGCTCCTCGACTACAACGAGGGGTTGCTTCGGTCGTTCGGGCGACAACCACTTAATGGCCGGAGAAGGCAATGGAGTCGGCTTATTACCGGTTAACAAGAGTTGTTGCCACATCATGTCCTCACAGCGCTGACGCAACTTACGTCGGAGCCTATCCTCCGAAGAGGAACAAGCGGCGATGCCGCTTTCCATGATGCCGGGACCGAGACCATCGATGTCGGCGGGACCTACCAGACACGGAAGAGGACCGAGCTCTTCGGGGTCGCCGATGGTGGGTCGAAGAGGAGGAGGGGGAAACCCGCTGATCCCTCGGTTCAGGGTCCTTGACTGGGGACTTCGCACAGGAGACACGAGCAAGTCCTTAGTAACCACCAGGGGAACCGGTGAAGAAGGGTTGTCTGCTTCTCCAGTCGACAACCCATCCAACAGTTCGAGAAAAATCTCGACTGCATCAACAGGTGTCTCAGTCGGCTGACCTGACAGGGACACTGTGAAGCCAGCAGCCTTAGCCACAACCGTGACCAAAGTCAAGAGCCGACTGTCCGGGGAAGGGGATCTCTCCCGCTCCCATGAACGTCAACGGTGGGATTTACCTTTTGGTTCCTTTTTCTTCGACCTACTTGAGTGTCCCGAGGGTCCTTCTCCCTTAGTTGAGAGGGACTGACAAAGCTCCTTAAAGGAAGCAGTGTAGGAGGAGCCCAAGGAGAGTGGGATAAACGCCGAGGTCAAGGAGGACAAAGACGTGGCCTGGGCCACCTCCTCCTCGAGGGCAATCAACTGCTCCACGGAGCCCGCAGCCACGGACACCGCCCAACGGGCCTCCTTCGACTTCACCAGCGGGTACCGTTTCTCGGGGCGCCCCAGTTGGAGACGGGCAGCACGGTTTTCCAGAACCAAAGCCGTGAAGGATTTGCAGAGATCGCAGGCCTGTGGATCGTGTGCAAGACCCAGGCAATAGAAGCAGGTGGAGTGCAGGTAGTTCCGGGACATTTTCTGCCCGCAAGGGCACCGACGGAAGCTGGGAGTGGATTTATCCATTGCAGCAACGAGGGAAGATGAAGACATAAGTCTAGAGAATTTTAAAATAATTTTCAGAACTTCCAAATTAGGATCCAGGCCTAAAACACAGAGCGCTAAGGAGGGAACCTGAGCTTCTAAGCGGTAAGGAAGATCTGGCATCATGGAGCGGAGCGGAGGGTTTTACCACCCGGATGGGTGGGAGGACCCAGCTTGAAGACCTTTCGGCAAGATTTAAAGCAGCAACCTGCCAGACAGTGTGGATTGAACAACATATCCACGTCCCTAGAACTGGACGTTACACTTGATGATAGGCTGACACTTAAATCCCAGGTGTCAGCTGTCATTAAGTCCTCTTTTTACCATCCGAGGAATATTGCCTGGATTAAACACCTTGTCCTGCCCTGAGGACCTTTCTACGCAGGTTCACACCTTTGTGACCTCCTGCCTTGATTACTGCAATGCCATGTACCCAGGTCTTCCGAGGGTTGATGTTCGCCGCTTGCAGCTGGTGCAGAACGCAGTAGCCAGGTTGTTGACTGGTTTACCTAGATCATGCCAAGTCACCCCTGTGCTCCGCAGTCTGCAAAGGCTGCCTATTCAATGGCAGATCACCTTCAACGTCGGTCTGCTGACCTATGAGGCCCTACATGGACGTGGACCGTGGTATTTGCAAGATCTCCTTTGGCCTTACTGCCCCCTCAGCCTGCTCCACTCCTCCAATGGGGGACTGCTAGAGGTTCCCAGGGTTCATCTGAAAACCTTGGGTGCCTGTTCATTTGCATTCGCAGTCCCAACCCTGTGGAACTCTCTACCTCATCGGGTGAGAGACTGCCTGACCGTGGAGAGTTTTAAATCAGCGCTGAAAACACATTTATTTAATATGGCGTTTCCTGATTTTTTTTTTTATAAACTTTGGCTGTTTAATCTCTGGATTTTTGATACATTTTAGATATTATTTTAAGCTCTGTTTTATGTACAAGCGCTTTGATCATTGTGAATTGCACTTATTACAAATAAAGTCTTGATTGACTGATTGTATTAATCACTAGCATACAGACATTATACCGTAAGAAAATGTAATATTCTGTTTCCCTTAACACAAGACATCAGTACCTAAATAAAATATAGATAATATCATGCGAAACCCAGTTCAAAAGAAAAAGCAAAAATCTGTTATTTTTTTCCTCCAAAGGAGGCATCCCATCTTATGGATCATTTTCTCTTTGTTATTTTGCTTCACTTCTTTGTACTTTTCTCTCCATGATATACACTTTAAGTTGCTTGGGTTCGAAAAATACAGGTTACTCACCTGTAACAGGAATTCTAGGAATGGTATATGTTGTTCATCCACACTTTCTGGCAGGTATCCTTGCCGCTTTAAATCTTGCCGGAAGGTCTTCAAGCTGGCTCCTCCCACCCACCCGGGTGATAAAAACTCGGCCTCCCCATGACGCCAGATCTGGCCCGCTGGAAGCTCAGGTTGTGCGTCGAGGTCGGGTGGGTTGTGTGGATGAACAACATATACCATTCCTAGAACTCCTGTTACAGGTGAGTAACCTGTATTTCTAGGGACATGGATATGTTGTTCATCCACACTTTCTGGCAGACTCCTAGCAGTTCTCTGGGAGGAGGGAGGCAAGGCGCACACCCCCTACTTAGGAAATAGAGACTGGAGAACTGAGGCCCCAAAACCAGCATCCCGGCGTGACTCAAGGTCGATGTGGTAGTGGGTTATAAAGGTATGTGCCGACTTCCAGGTAGCAGCCCTGCAGATATCCTGGATAGGGACATCCCTGGAAGCAGCTACCGATGCAGCGGTATGGCGGGTAGAATGAGCTCTTATCCCTCTGGGAGGCTCCATGCCCACCAAACTATAGCAGAGATCTATGCAGGAGGTGACCCACTGCTTATCGTCCGCTTGGCTGCAGGTCTGCCAGGTGCGGCTTCAGTAGGGTGACAAACAGCTGACGAACCTCTCTCAACTTCAGCTGTGTGCTCCTTATAGTAAGCGAGCGCCCTTCTAGAGTCCAGAGTATGGAGCCTATATTCGGCCTCCAAGGTGTGATTGGGGTAGAACACCGGCAGAGTCAACAACTGGTTAAGGTGAAACTCCGACACCACCTTCGGAAGGAATTTCGGGTGGGGACGTAGGACAACCTTGTCCCTGTGGAAGACCAGCTAAGGAGACTATGGAAAGCGCCTGGAGCTCACCCATCCTTCTGGCTGACATGATAGCCACCAAGAAGGCGGTCTTCCACGACAGGTGAGAGATGTCACACCTGTGCATTGGTTCAAATGGCTTGCCCATGAGCTTTGCCAATACCAGCAGTAGATCCCACGGAGGTGGAGGTTCACGCACCGGAGGGGATATGTGATCCAGGCCTTTGGAAAAGCACCCGACCACCTTCTCCTGTGCCACCGACTGCTTCCTGGCCCACACCCGGTAAGCAGAGATGGCTGCCAGGTGCACCTTTAGGGTCGTCGACCTAAGCCCTTGCTGAGAAAGGGACCATATGTAGTCCAAGATGCTTGCCAAGGAACAGGAGGAAGGGTCCAGGCCCTTGGCCGGACACCAAATGGAGAATCTCTTCCATTTGAAGGCATAGCATTTTCTGGTCGACTCCTTATGGGATGCCTCAACTACAATGAGGACCTTGTCAGAAAGACCCAAGGCCTGGAACTCTAGCCACTCAGGAACCAGGCTGTCAGGTGCAGAGACTGAAGGTCCAGATGGAAAACCTTCCCCTGACTGACTGATAACAGGTCCGGGTGAGCTGGAAGCTGCCTCGGGAGCCTGGAGCTGAGGCTGAGGAGATCTGGATACCAGCATTGGCGGGGCCAGTCTGGGGCTACCAGAATCACCTGCGCCTTGTCCCTCCTCGCCTTGAGAAGCACTTTGTGGATCAAGGGAAATTGGGGAAAGGTGTAGAAGAGGCTCTGATGTAATGTAACACCTGCTTCGGCCCGAGTTCCGACTTGGCCTCGTTGATGAGAAGGCCGATCTGAGAGCAAACCTGGAGGGCCAGATCTCTGGACCACTCCACCTCCCGTCTGGAAGGGGCTGCTATCAGCCAATCGTCCAGGTAAGGGTACACCCGGACCCCTCGGCGCTGCAGGAATGCTGTCACCACTGCAATGCATTTGGTGAAGACCCTGGGAGCAGGAGAAAGGCCGAAGGGCATGGCTCGGAACTAGTAAAGGGATCCCTCCGCTTAAAAGCGAAGGAATCTCTGGTGAGACGGACGGATAGTTACGTGAAAGAACGCATCCTGTAGGTCCAGAGAACAGAACCACACGCCTCGTTCCAGGGATGGTATTATCTGAGCCAGAGTGACCATCCTGAAGGTCCGAGACCTTAGGAACCTGTTCAGGTTGTGCAGGTCGAGAATGGGCGCCAGCCCCCATCCGCTTTGGGACCAGGAAGTACCTGGACACAAACCCGGGTCTGAGGGAGGGTCCGCCACCCTCTGATCACCCTTTCTCGAGGAGCAGAGCGATGTCGGCTTGGCGAGCCGACAACGAGGCTGCGGACCCCGGCTGCCCGCCGGGGGGCGACAGCTCGGAAGGGCGGGGCCTGCTCGAACTCCAGAGGCAGGCCCTTTCCTACCACTTCCAGCTCCCACCGGTCCGTGGTGATAGCGGACCAGGCAGAAAGGAAGTGGCGGAGCCGTCCCCCCATGGGGGGAACCCAGGGTGCAGTGACGAGGTTGGGGACGACACCCCTCAACCCATCACTGGGCAGGCTTGGAGGAGGGACCGGCCGAGGGACCTCCTGGGCCTTAGCCTCCCTGCTTCCTGGAAGAGGAAGCCGCAGGCTTGGCTTTGGGATGCCAAGTGCAAGCCTGCTGGCCCTGATGCTGCTGGGCCAGACGTGCCGTGGGCGCAGACGGACGAAAGGGCTTGGGTTGCAGTCTGCGGCCCTTGTCCCTCTGGGTGGAGGAGACCGAGTCCAGAGTGGCATTGGACTTTTCGATCCTCTGGAGGTGACCCTCCACTCCAGGGCTGAAGAGGTCAGTCCCCAAGAAGGGGACATCCTGCAACTTGTGCTGGGTATCCGCTGTGAAGGTGGATATCCTCAACCATGCCCGACGGCGCATGGCCATTGCAGCCGTGACTGACCTGGCACATGAATCGCCGATGTCCAGAGCAGTCTGAAGTTGCTGCTTGGCCACTGCCCTGCCCTGGTCCCGCACCTGCTTGACTGTGGTCTGCAGGTCAGCCGGGAGATGAGGGACTACCTCATCCAGGGAGCCCAACAGGGAGAGAAGTGTGCCATCAACACGGCCGAGCTGGCCTGACGAAGGCCAAGGGAGGACGCAGCGTAGACTTTGCGCCTGGCGTAGTCTAATTTCTTGGACTCCTTGTCGGGAGGCTTGTCCACGTCCCTGGTGCTTCCGGCACGTCGGAAGATGCTGTCGGTAACCAACCCCTCGGCTGAGGGGTGTTCTGAAGAACCGGACAGGGAACCGGTAGGGACAGCGTACTTCCTCGCCATCCTGGCCGAAGGCGCAGGGCAGGAAGCAGGTCGCTGCCAGAGCTCCAAGGCCGAGCCGACAATGGCCTCGGCCACCGGAAAGGCCTCCGTGGGAGAATCCCCTCGGTCCAATATCTCCGTTAGGGGATACTTGGCCCGCTTGGATATGGGCTCGAGCTGCATCCCGGTGGACTCCGAGATGAGCCTAAACAAACCCATGAAGGACGATGGGCTATCGTCTAGCGACTGACATCCAGAGGACTCCAGGTCGACCTGCCTGGAGAACAGGGAGGAATCGTCGTCGGACTTGGACGAGTCCGCAAAGAGCTGCCTTGGGCCTGAGCCACCCTCCACCTGCCGAGGACGGTCGGGAGTGAGGGTGACAGACAGCCTATGGGGCAGGCCCTGGCCTGACCGAGAATTCTTGGTAGGGGCCCCAAATTTCGGCTGTGGAGGCGGAGGTTCCACCAGAATCAGTGGGGCAACTGGTTTCGGTCGAGCAACAGGCCCGGGGGCAGGCGCCTCGACTAGGGCGAGGGGTTGCTTCGGCCGCTCCGGTGACAGCCACTTGATGGCCGGGGAAGGCGACGATGTCGGCTTGCTCCCGGACAGAAGGAGCTGTTGCCACATGAGGTCCTCGAAGCGCCGACGCAACTTGCATCAAAGCCTCTACTCGTCCGAGGAGGAAGACGAGGACAAGCAGCGACGCCGCTTACTACGGTACCGAGACTGAGACCGCCTATGCCGGCGGGATCGGCTGAACCGTGAAGATGTCCAAGATCGAGACTGAGAACCTCGGTGTTTCCGAGGAGGGTTCTGGGGCAGGGCGGGGGAGACCCGCTCTCCCCTCGGCTCAGCAGTTTTGACCGTGGACTCCGGAAACGGAGACACAGGCAAGTCCTCGGCCACCTCGATCTCCGCCGGGGGAACCGGGGAGTGAGGGTTGTCGGCTTCACTAGTCGACAACCTGGCCCAACGGGTCGAAAAAACTGACTGGCGTCCACGGGTGTCCCGCCAACTGACCTGGACGGGGACGATGTGAGGTCAGTGGTCAAGCCAAAGGATCGACCGGTCGTGGGTCGACTACCCGGGAGGGGACCCTCCCACTCCCAAGAGCGTCAATGGAGGGACTTACCTTTAGAGTCCTTCTTCTTTGACCGAGAGGAAAGTCCTGATGGCCCCTCTCCCTTGGTGGAAAGGGACTGACAGAGCTCCTTAAAAGAAGCTGAATAGGAGGATCCCAAAGAGAGCGGATAAAGGCCGCGCCGAGGAAGACAAAGATGCGCCTGCGCCCGCCTCCTCCTCGAAGGCGCATCATCTGCTCGAGCTGTTCCCGCCGAGCCAACCAACGCGATACCACCAAAACGGGCCTCTCAGACTTCCCCACCGGCGGGTAACGCTTCTTGGGGCGCCTGCTGTAAATTGGCAGCGGTCCTTCCAGGACGAGGCTGAATGAAGGGCACAGATCGCAGGCCTGTGGGTCGTGCCTGGGCGGCCCGAGCAGTAGACGCACGTGGAGTGCGGATCCGTCCGAGACATCTTCTGCCTGCATGGGCACCTCCGGAAACCGGGAGTCGATTTGTCCATCGCAGCCGCGAGGGAAATATTTGACCGAAGTCTTGAAAACCTTAAACTTAATTTCGGGTAAACCAAAGAATTAGGAACCTGCCAGAAAGTGTGGATGAACAACATATCCATGTCCCTAGAAATAGACGTTTATCTTCCCCGCACATAAGCCAACATTTTGCTAAGAACAGAATTTTGAAATTGGCTCCAATTTCAGTAAGGTCATCCTTGCACAGCAAAAATTGTTTCCGACGCTCAAGTGTTTCTAGTGCAATGTTGGGGAAAATATGACAAGTAATTTCTTTAAAGTATAAAGAACCCATTTTTTCTAGCAGCATTGAGCATAAGGTCCCAATCTGTATCAAAAACTAAGGAAAAAATAATAGTGTTCTTTGGACCTGCTGTATATTTAAAGATAGTGACAGAATTATGTGCCTGATTGAGAACTGCAGCTGAATCAGGTGAAAGCAGATCGAAGCTCACATTTGTGGGCATCATTTGAGAGGCAGAGTAGGACTTTCTTGTAGTGACCCGAAAAGCCCTTGTCACAAATGATAAATTGTTTTCTGGTAGCTTAAGTACATAAACGAACAGATCCTTTAAAAGTTCTCTTAGGAATTCATACTGCTTGTCGTAGGAATCAGGAACTCCCACAATCTTAAGTTTTTGCAGCAGATTGTGTTCTCCATAGCTTCATTTTTTTCTCTGTAGTGCTACAATAGCTTTTAAATTTGTGATTCAGAGGGCTTTGTTAGCAAGTGCATTTTTGTTGAACTACCGCCACTTCTTTTTGCATTATATTTTGGGTTTCTCGGACTTTCTCAACTTCAGTCCTTATAGTTTTCATTTCTTGACGTAACATATCTGATCTATTAATTAACAGATCTAGTTTCTTGTCAAATGAAGTCAGAAAAGTGAATAGATTTGAAAAAGAAGCAGATGCTTCCTCCTTTGGCATTCTAAACTTCACTTTGGCTGATCGCTCTCTTACTGGAAGAAGAAAAGGATTGTTGGATATTACTCGAATCCAAAGTCCCCTCTACATTCACCTTACTTGGGTCCTTTGATGTTTCCAGTGCATTTTTTGTCCACCACCGTACCAGTGGAAATTCTCAATAATCCTGCAGTAGGTGGTTTTTGCCATTGCTGCAAATTGACTGCTGCTGACAATAAGTCCGTTGGAGTGGGTAACTCTTCCATGCCTTGAGCCTTGCAATCCAGAGATAGAGAAATTAGATATCTGCATTGTCTCCGGGTTGGTGCTTAAAGAACCCCCAAGCTACGGGCGAGCTCCTAGCACTGGCCAGCATTTCCTTTTCCCTGGAACCAGATGAGCTGGTAAGGTAGCAATCCAACAGCCCTTTTCTGATCTGTATTTCTGTGTCTGAAGAGAAGGAATCCGTCTTCCTCTCCTGTTGCTCCATCGCAAGAAAGTTCTTTGTTTTCTGAGAAATATGTACTGATGCTGATTTCCTCATATTCAGGTAAGTGGAAGAAGACTTAAGAAAACGGCCGTGAGCAGCTCTTTAGCATGGCTGCATACCCATCGGCCTGAATGTGCCTCATGATGGCCATAAATGTAGGTGTCAGCCGGCCCGGTGGTGCTGAGGGTTGAGGCGCTGGATGCCATACATTGCACCATACTGGTGACCCGGGTTCGGCTGCGGACTTGGGCCACCGGGGGTCAGCCGGGGGGAGACAGGCTTGAGCATCCGACAATAGCTCGCCTTCTCCAGGGGGAAGGATGGGATCCATCCCAGTGTGAGCTGACCCTGGCGGAGGCTAGGGGGCATGTCAGCACGTCGGCACCTTAGGGGTGTAATTGGCCACAGGCAGAGGTCTGTGGACCAATCAGCTCTGAGGTGAGACACAGGGGGACTAGGAGTGGCTACGTCGGCAGTGAGACCATAACATTGGGTATGAGCCACTCCCTGTACAAGGGAAAGTAGCGCACAGTCTCCTAAATGACGGAGCACCATGGCAGAGCCCCTGATAGCCCATGCGCTTGCCTGACTGCCCGGAATAGGTGAGACGAAATGATGCAGCATCAGGGTGTTCTGCCCCGCCCTGTACCCACCTGGAGGACATAGCCAAGGCTCTGTGGGGACCGGCCGGGATTCGGACAGGGCGTGTGTGCAGGGATACCACACTGTGTGTCTCCCGAAGGAGTGGAGACTGTGCGCAAGGAGGAGTATGAAGAGCAATTTCAAAAAAAAATAAATGTAGGTGGCCAGGGAGGACTTGGGGATGTTGCTGGGAGCCTCTTCCCCTTCTGCAGAATCTGGCACCAAAGAGGAGGACTCACTGCTTAAGCTCTGATCATCATTGTCTGTATCGTCGTCCCTGCACTCCTTAGGCCGACGACGTCGAAGAGGCAAGCCGATCTGGCATCGGGCCTTTCCCTGGTTGTGCGAGGAGCACTAGGGCCTGGCCAAACAGAGGCTGGGGAGGTGGGGCCCTAGGGGAGAGTTGGGGCAGGAGCCCTCGGAGCTGGGACCTGCATTTGCATGAAGGGCCAGAGGGCCAAAATCAGACCATAATAGCCTAAACAGGCCAGCCTCAGTCCCACAGGCATCGGATAAGTGGGGACTGGCGACGGTCCCACAAGAGCTGAGTATGGGCAGCCCGGTGCAGGTCTTGCCAGCATCAAATAGGAGTATACAGGTGCCACACCAGCAGGAGCCAGCATTGGGTACACAGGTGCAGGTTCTGCGAGTATGGATTGCAGCAGGACAGGCAGCGGACCCATCTGAGTGGGTGGCGGGAGAGTGGGCAATGGGCCCACGTGTGCCGGCTGAGGGAACAGAGCCAGCGCAGGACCTGCAGGCTTCTGCGTAGAAAGGATGGGTGCAGGCCCTGTAGACACCAGTCAAGGCAACGCCCGAGGGGTATCCATAGGTGCCGGCTGTGGGGAGACAGGCACTGGAATGGAAGGCGATCCCCTGGGTGACGGCTGAGAAGAGCCCAGGTTATGGGAGGCGCCAGTGTCCAGCAGAACCAGCGGCCATCCCAGCAGAGGAGACCAGTGTCGGTGGTGCAGGGGTTGGGGTGGCAAAAAGCCAGAAGGCTGGTACCAGCAACACGCACGTCGGCCGAACAGACTCCAGTCGAGCCACCTGACAGAGCCCACTGAGAACAAGCGCTGGAACAGCATGGGCTGGGGTCAGAATACAGAGTACCCTGATCCGAAGAGATGCCACCTGTGAGGGAGACACAGGTGGGTGGTGGGGCCACTGGTAGCCCTGTGGAGGTTATGGTGTGCAAGGCCATGGAAGTCACCCCCCCCCCGAGGGAGGAGGACCGCTCTGCGGATGAAGAATCCTTATGTGGGGACCACGAGGAGAAGGCAGACTGGTTTCGATCCTGGTCCTTGTCTCTATGTTTATGCTTCTTGGAAGATTTGCCCCAGGACTTCGATGAAGAAAAGACGGAGGACTGGGCCGGGAAAGTAGAGGAGCTCCTGGCCTGCAGCTCCAGTTCCACTGAGGCAACATTCTGCTTAAGGAGGTGATCCTCTGGGATCTTCTGGCGATGTCTGCGGGTGGCCAGGCTGAAACTCTGGCAGGCCTCACAGGTCTGGATGTCATGATCTGGGCTTAGGCACAAGACGCAGGTAGAATGTCTTTCCTTGTCTGGGATATGTTTACTGCGGGCACACTTCATTGAGCGGTGGGAAGAAGAGGAAGGTTATAAAGACATAAACCGTCCTGTAAAAAACACCAAAAATTCGATGTTGAACTGAAGAAAAAATAATACAGCACAGTTAAACACGGGGAAAATGGTCAACTGTAGTAGGTAGTATCAGAGGTCTGACGTGCGTTGGTCAATGTCGAGAAAGAACTGACAAGGGTGTGGGGGCTACCTGCCTTTTTACTTTTTTAAATTCAGCTATTTGGTCCCCATTGCCTCATTGTGGAAGGATTGTGGGATAACAGATGGACCAGGACGAGATGCCAAACTTCAGGTTCAACACACAATCTCTGTGTAATGTTTATTCAAAATACAAGAAATAACCTTTTGCAGCGGTAAATTTCTTCTTCAGTACATCAGTTTAGAGAAACAGACTGTCCATTCACTATACTTAGCCACCACCTACAGACACTAAACTCCGATTCAATTCACTAGCTCTGATGTACCCATAACCCTTATGCAAGCCCTCATTTGCTTACATAGTGGGCGCCCAAAATAGAAGAACAACTAAACAAGGTATAAACAAGGAACCTCAAGGCAGAATCACTGAAATAACAGTTACCCCAAAAGGCACTGGCAAGAAATCAAGTTTCAAAGAAATACAATATCATACACACTTCCATAATGCAATGCATTCTGGGATATATGCAAATCACTGTGACATTTAGACTTTTTGGTTTACATTAATTTCAAAGCATTTTAAACAGTACAACTAGCTGAATTTCTATAATAGACACCTAGTACTTTTTACCATTATCAAAACACTAAGTGCCATGGTATTTTAAATATTTACAGGTTTCATAAACATAAGATAGATACATTAAGGTATTTTATAACCTAGTGCTATTACATACTAAATACAACAACAATAACCACAACCTATTTTACATACATCTGGAGGTCACCACAATAACCTCCCTATATAAGGACCTGAGAGGGAAAAGGAAAATTAAAGAGGACACTATAGCATAGTCAAGGAAGGGGAGGGGGGTACCCAAAGGTGGCCAACCTTATGGACTAGAAATTGTAAAGGATAAAGTAGGCTTAGAAATACAAGAACTGTAGCAACAGATTTAAGAAAAGGTCGGTCCTCAAGAGTGGCAGGGGCTCCCTGTCACACTCATCCCACCACTTAGTGACTTGCACACATGTATTTTTTTGGTTTTCTCCCCGACCAACCCCTACCCCCGAGGCCCCGGCACACAGCCGTGCGAGTGTGTGGAGGCACGCTTGTACCCCGTGGCGCCAGCTCAGCCCCTTCCACCTCCCGATACTTTGCCATCCCCTCTCCACTCGGTGGGAGCACAACTACGGTGGGGGTTGCAAACCCACCCTCAGGAGAGGAGAGCTGCCCACCAGCATGCTCAAGCCTGCTCTGCCCTCCCCCCCCCATGCCAGCACCCCGACAATCCATCATTCCTGAACCTGGGTTGCCGGCGTAGCGTGAGGTAAGGCATCCAGTGCCTCAACCCTCTGAGCCATCGTGCCGACCAGGGACCTGCCTTTTATAGGATTGGCTGACGTCATGCGCCAACATCGGAGGTGGGCGGCCCCCTCTGGTAAACTGCTAGCTAAAAAGGTTTCCGTGTGTTCCTGGCACCTGACAGCTTAGTCCTGCTGGTGATAGCTTGCTGCAAGAGATACCCTCAAAGTAAGATATGGATGTTTCAACAGCAAGTATTTCAAGGGCAGTCAGAAATGGCAGGAGTACAGTTTTAGTATGGTTGACACAGTAGACTGGCCAGCGAGATTACATCATGAGTACTGCCTGTAGACAATTCACCACGTCTGCCGCCAGAAGTGTACTCCCTGATGCAGGGGTCTCCATTTTGTAAACTGGGGCTCCTTTTATCTTTTTAACCTGGTTGCTCATTTCCCTCCTCTTACAATACACCTCATTACATACATACTCAGTGTGATCTATGTCCAGGCTCTGGTTCACAAACTGACACCATATGTCTGTCACCGAAAGAAAAGTTCTCCTTACAACCTGGTATGACATCCTACATTCCGAGTCAAACTCGAAAACGTGGCCAAGAGACTGAGACGGTCAAGGACTGCTGCTCAATGCACTAAGACATAGCATGCATTATTATTATTACTTCCGTATCCTCTGCAGTAGTTAAGCAGCTATTTTATCAATTTACTTACTTATGCTGTTATAAAGTTATGTCATGCTGACCTGTTTAAATTTGTTTGTAAAGTGATCTGAACCCCCGGGAATGGGCGCTGAATAAATAAAATACTACTACCACCACCAAGGGAAAGCTAAAAAAATTACAAATACTCCTAATGGCAATAAGTTATATTTGATCTCTTACCACTGCATCATCTGTGCCCTTTGCCATGGTTATTCCATTTACGGTGAGGTCTGTAGTAGCTACAGGTTGAAAAGAAAAAAAAAATGACATCAATAGATAACATGGAGAGATATTCTGTACCAGTCTTAGCAGACGAAAACACAAACAGCAGTGAGAAAGGATAGCAATCGGCCAGGCAGTGGAGCCTTGTGTTTTTTACTGCAGAGCTGTCCACCTGCAGACACAGGGCTGAATCCAAGTCACTCACTGGGAGACCTTGAGCTGGTCACTTAATCTCCCATGCTTTACTTCTCTCCCTCATGCTTTCTGCCCTCTCCTCTGCCTCGACCTCCCTAAATCTCTGTGCTGAACTTCCTCTCCCCACCTCTCTCTCGCTCTCACTCTCTCCCCCCACCTCCCTGTGCTTGCCTACTGGCTGGTGCAGTTGTTCATAGCATGTAAAGTAGTTGTGAATACACTGTGTATGAAAGGAATCAAATAATACGGAATCCCTCCTTCCCTCCCTGCCTTTCTAAATAATTTAACTGCTGTCTGCGTTGATACACAGTCTGCAAAAGGAAAACTATCTTCATCACATGGCTACCCCACATTAAACAACAACAGTGCATGCTAACCAGGCATGAAGTTACATGCTGGAGACATACTATGTGCACTAGCTGACAGCCCTGGCAAGGCTGCCTTTTATATCAGACAGGGTTGTGAGCAGGCTTGCTACTGCAAAAGAACCAAAAGTACCATATCTCTCTATCCCTGCCTCAAAAATCAGGGACACATGACCAAAACAAGGGACTCATCTATAAAAAAAAGGGTAATATCTGTTCCCAAACCAGTACAGTTAAATGGTTTATTACTGATCGCATGCTAGACTTTGTTGCCTCAAACATGGTCCCCTTTAATGCCCCCGATCTTTGCTCTACATCCCTGATGCTGTCCACTCCAATTAACTTGTCCCAGACCAGTTCCCTCATCCAGCTGAAGTCTGCCCTTCTGAAATCTAGAACTTCAGCCTTTGATAAGGCCTTACTGTTTCCAAGGGCTAGATGGAACCATACAAAATTATGGTAACTGGATCTTAGTGGCTCCCCTACTCTCACTCCTCATACCAACTGAGTTGGTGAGAATCACATTCTGCCTAGTGGGTTCTTTAACCATCTGCACCAGCAGGCAGTCCTGCAATTCATCCAGCAGGGCCGGACTTCTGAAGACCCTGCCCGCTGGAATATCCCAATCAATATCTGGCAGGTTTACACTCTCACTACCACCACCTCCCCCACTGCCACCCCCCCTATCTTCTGATTCAGCCCCCTAGCCCCTCACCCCTCTCTTCTCCCTGTCCTGAGGATCACCCCATTCATTGTTTCTGGCCTGAAGCCACTGTGAGATGAACGCACAGCAATTCTGTTCCCCATTATCTCCCCTTATGTCTACATCTTGCACTGCCGCTGTACCTTCCTTGATATACAGGGCTTTACCTTTCCCTGTATCCCATCTAAATATGGTGTAGCCTGGGACTGTCACGTCCCCATCCTTATTCTCTGTGATTGCTATTAGGTCCATCTCAGTGTCTGCCACCATTCCCTGGAGCTCACTGGTTTTATTTCTCACACTTCTGGCACCAAGGCAGACACCTTTCCATTCCATGATCCCACTCGCTTCTTCCCATTCCTTCTCCCTCATACTTAACTAGTCTCCTTAATTTTTTTACTTTTCATGCTGAATATTGACTTTGTCAGCACTAACTCATTAGCCTCTTCCCTTAAAATATTTCAAACTTCAATCTTACCATTACTCACCTTGATTCTACTAGTCACCTGTTCAGTGAGGGCCTTAAGTTAGGTTCCCCACCCACTTTCCTTTCTCAATGGTTCCCCTAGACTCTGTCTCCCCCTCAGTCCATTTAACTGTCCAGTGTAGATGTCAAACTTATTCTGCACCACAGCACTGGCCCCTTTCTCATCAGGTGAAGGCACTCCCTCATGAAAAGCCTCCTGTCCCAAAAGCCCCAACAGACCCCCAAGAAGTGGTACCCCCCCTCCTGACACCACCCCTTCAACCACCAGTTAAACTTCTCAGACTCTTCCTTCCTTATGCTATCATTCCTATTCCCCCTATTACATGCAGGGAGGAGCTCAGAAAAGGCCGGGAAGCCAAGTACACCTTCAGTCTGTCAGACAGCCTCATAAAGTTCGCTCCACTGCCTCCACAGGCTGCTTTATCAGATTGCTCGTACCCAAGTGTACAAGCACTCTAGCTCCCCCTTCCCTTTCTCCACCATCATCCGCATCGTATTTATACTCCGTAGGACTGACGCACCGCAATTACATCCGACTATCCCCCTTCCCTTCCCCACCTCCCCCTCCACTCCCCTAATCATGGAGTCCCCACATGACCAAGACTCTCCGTGCTGATTTCCTTCGCTCACCCCCCAGGGAGCCACCTGTCATCCTGCCAGTCTCCCCCACTGGCACAGAGTCCACCTGGTGAAGTCAGGCACCTGAGCCTCCTACAGGGTGCAAAGCGATCAGCTGTTGGGTTGGTGTTGAATTGGTGTCACTCTTGTGGCTGCCCCTGCCACCCTTTCCCCCTTCCCTTCCCCACCACCTTCCACCCCCCCCCCCAAGGGAATGGGTATGTGGGGGGGCCCCAGCTGAGCCGGTGCCGTAGCTGTGATATCTTGCGTCTTGCTGCTACCAGATAAACATGGAGCTAGGCAAAGGGCTGCAAATGGGGCAGTGTCCCCAACTCCAGAGAGCAACTCTGAAGCCACAAAAGGCTATCTCCCGACTGTACCTCAGCACCATATTGATTCTATGATAACCGCTAGACAATTGTTAACTTGCTTTCCTCTATCTACCCAGTCCTCTTCTCACACAGCCCAGCCCAAAGACCTCTCCGAATAAGATCTCCTCACAGAGGGACGGTTATTTAATGAAAAATTATGCTAATAAAATGGTGTTGATTCTCATGGGTCATACAAGCTGTCGACGGACAGAAAAAGAACTGAGGAGTGGAGGGTCCACCCACATTATACAGGCAGGGCCAACAAGCATCAACCTGGGCAGCCCCTGCAGACAAACTTCCTACAGTTCCAAAGGAGTACCTCAATGGAGGAAGATATTCTCCAAGATTTGGCAGTTCCTGTTTAAAAATTAGTTAACATGTCCCTTCTTTGTTATCCTTCTCCATCAGCCTGGAAGGATGCTGGAATTACTCCAGTGCATAAGGGTGGTGATTCTTTGTTGGTGGATAATTACCCCTCTCTGTTTTATCATCTCTCTCTCCTAACTTTGAAACTAGTAGAATATGATCAGCTAATGGAGTCTCTGAATATCCACAGTTTGTTTTCTGACTGCCACCATGGTTTCCGATCTAGGAATAGCACATCCTATGCTTTGCTTTGTTTTACTAAGTTACACAGAAACATAGAATGTCAGCTGATAAGGACCGCTTGGCCTACCCAGTATGCCCAGGTATTTTTTTTACTTGAAAACTGGGAAAAGCACACAAAACCAAGGCTCATTTCCAGGAGCGACCCAGAGAAAATGGAAAGGGATTACAATAACTCGTACACAGCAGTAATGATGCATTTATAAAATGAAGCACAGTGTACAATTCAACATGGTACAAGAGCAAGTAACAATAAAGGGTAACAGAAGTTGGTGCTATGAGAAACACCAATGTCCCAATTAAAGTGACAAAAGCAGGCTAAAACAATTCACTGCAGCAGTTGTAGGAACATCAGCTAACCCCAGGAGGGGGACTACAGCAGGGATGGATAGGGTACCGGGGGCAGGTCAGTTAGGGGGCTGACATGAGTCGGGGAGAGGAGTTTTATATGGTGCCTAAGGGAAACAGGGGAGGGGTGAGAGACAGAAAGAGGAAGGGAGCAGGTTCCAAAAGGAGGGAAGGGGATAGGACAAGGCTGACTGCCCAGCAGAGGAGTGACGGAGGGGAGGGAGAAGGTGCGAGGATCTCTGAAGCGGTGGTGGGAGTAAGAAGTAGAGGGAATGAATGACAGGAGTGCAGCTAGGTAAGAGGCTAGGGACCCAACCCAGTATTTGGAGATGAAGGAGGCACAGAGGGACTGACGATGTGAGGTTATAGGGAGGCACTCAGGGAGCAGTGGTGAGTATAACAGGAGTTGGTAGCAAAACCACAAAAGGTGTTACAGAGGGTGTGTGTCAGGAAAAGGAAGAGGAGAGGGCAGTACTGTAGACCACATTCGCATAGTTGAAGATTGGGAGCACCATTTTGGTAACCAGCTCCCGACGGACCTAGGAAGACAGGCAGTCTTTGTTTGGTACAAGGCACCAAACTTAAGGCGGAGCTGGGAGTGGATGGTATCGATGTGGGCAGAGAAGTAAAGCCTACTATCAAGCCCCACACTGAGATACTTGAAAGAGGGAACCACTTCAAAAGGGGTGCCATCCAGGGTGGAGAAGGCAGGGAAGGTGGGGGGGGGGGTGCAAGCCTGGGCCAGTTTCTGGCTGGTGCCAAAGGTCATGGACACTTTTTGTTTTTTCTGTGTGTGTGTGTGTGTGTGTGTGTGTGTGTGTGTTTAATCATTGCCCACAGATGGCTGGAGTAGAACCAGAGCAGGACACTGTGGAAATCTTGCTGGAGCAAGTCTTCCACTGAATATGTATCCGAGTCAGCACAGGCGGAGGATAGGTTGTTGCTCCCTGCCCACTTTGTTTCTGCAGAACCTAAATGGTCTCCAGCGAGCCCCCCCCCCACCTGTTTACCTGCATTCCCCTATGCCTATTCCACTCATGCTTGAAGACTCCCACTGTTTTCACCCCCACCACCTCAGCCGGCAGATTATTCCAAGCATCCACCACTCTTCAGTGTAGCAGTATTTCCTCACATACCTCCTAAACTTCACCCTCATCCAGCTTCACTGCATATCCTCTTTTCATGGGGCACTTCCTCATTTGAAACAGACTCCCTTCCTGTACTCTATTTACCCAGTGAGGAGCCTGTAGGTCTCCATCATGTTTCCTTCTCCCTCCTCTCCTCCAGGGTGTACATGCTGAGATCCCTCAGTCTCTCCTCATGGGAGGCACGTGAGCAAAAGCAAGAGGAAAGAGAGATCGCTATGGTTCTCAGAAGAGGTGGCTGGGAAGGTAAGGGCAAAAAGGAAAAATTACTCACCTTAGTAATGTTGTTTCTTCTAATGGAGTCTTGCTATATTATGACATATGCAGTATAACCCCAGGTTAGAACTGCTCCGGAGGTGAAAGAGTTAACTTTCCATTCCAGGCATGGAACCTTGAGCGCGAGCTCGGTTGAAAACTCTGTCTGTTGTTGCTCAAACTTAAACTGTCAGATCTTTACGAGCAAAACTCACTAAGGTTCTGTGTGGAAGCCGGAAACCTACACTAGCCCATTGGCTACTAACTACAAAAAACACATTTGTGTTCTTGATCCCAAAACAAAGACTCAAGTCAGGGAATCAAGAAAGAAAATTAAAATACAACACTCAGGCACCCTAAAGAAAGGGTGAAACAAAGTGGGCATCTATGAAGTGCCAACATTGGCGCTGCCCACCACATCCCAAAAATAGAGGTTCTGAGGGGCAGGTTGGGGAGGTCATAATATAAAGAAGACTACATTAGAAGAAACAACATTACTAAGGTGAGTAATTTTTTCTTCAAACAACACGAAGTCTTGCTATATTATGACATATGCAGACTACACAGCAGTACCTCCATGGAGGAGGGACAGAACCTACTTAGAAATAGGCTCTGAAGCACGGTTGTGAAGAATCGAGCATCACTCCTAGCCTGGATGTCCAGGGAGTAATGCTTAGTGAAAGTGTGAACTGTTTTCCAGGTAGCTGCTTGACATATCTCTAGAATAGGGATGTCCCTGGCAGCAGCCAGAGACGCAGCTGTACCCCTGGTAGAGTGAGCCCTCAGGCCTGAGGGAGGAACCTTACCCAGTTTTTCATAACAAAATTGGATACAAGAGACAATCCACCTGGCAATGGATCTTTTAGTGGCAGGTTTTCCTTTTCCAACCTCACCATAAGTCAGGAACAATTGAAGGGAGTCAAACCTATGACCCTTGGTACGTTCTATGTAGTAATTAAGGGCTCTTTTGACATCTAAACTGTGCAATCTCCTCTCGCCAGAGGAGGAATGGTCAGTGAAATACAAAGGAAGGGATATGGATTGATTAAGGTGGAAGTCTGAAACCACCTTAGGCAAAAACTTTGTTAGTCCTGAGGACCACCTTATCCCTGTGAAAGGAGATAAAATCAGGTTCCACTGACAATGCTTGCAACTCACTTATGCGCCTGGCAGAAGTGATGGCTACCAAAAACACAGTTTTCCAAGTCAAGTACTTGAGCTCTGCTGAAGACAACGGCTCAAAAGGGGGTTGCATAAGTTGGGTAATGCAAGTATTAAGATCCCAAGCAGGGGCAGAGTCCCTGAATGGAGGGTTGGTGTGAAGCAACCCCTTGAAAAACTTGGAGAATACAGGGTGAGCTGAAAAAGAAGAAGGTTTACCTGCTGATAAGAAAGCAGACACGGCTGCCAGGTGCACTTTAGGGTAGCTGGTCTTAGCCCCAAAGAATTCAAATGCACCAAATAATCCAGGATTAGGCAAATCAGCAGATTCTGGTGGAATATGCTTGCCAGAGCACCATATGGAAAATCTCTTCCATTTGGAATTATAAGTAGCCTGGTGGAAGGCTTCCTGGAGGCCTTCAAGATATCCAATACACCTTGGGAGAGGTAGGTGAGACAAACTCTAACCTTCAAGAGCCATGCCTTGAGATTGAGAGATTTGAGGTTCGATATCAAACCCTCCCTGGGCACAAGTTAACAGATTGTGATTCCTGGGAGGTGCAGGGAGGGTGGACTGCTAAGGACATGAGGAGGGTACCAGGGCTGTCTGGCCCAATCTGGAGCAATCAGGATCATCTTGCAGGGTTGAGATATGATTTTGACTAGCACTTTGAACAGGCGAGGGGGGAGACATAGAGAAACTTCCTTCCCAACTGAGAAGGAAGGCATCCAGAGGACTGAGCCCAACACTGGGGCCTAGAGCAAAAAGGGAAGTTGGTGATTGTCCGGGGCTGCAAAAAGATCCATCTGCGGGGTGCCCCATCTGGCAAATACTACCTCCAGTACTAGGGGATCCAGTGCCCATTCGTGATGGCCCTGGGAAATCCTGCTGAGAGCATCCGCTAGGACATTGTCCTTGCCTGGAAGGTGAACTGCCGTAAGGGAGGCGTTCAGGGAATAAGCCAGAGACCACAACTTCATTGCTTCGGTGCACAAGGCCATATACCGAGTGCCTCCTTGCTTGTTGATGTACCACATTGTAGTAGTATTGTCTGTTCTGACCTGTACAACCTTGTTCTGAACAGATGTGGAAAAAACCTGGAGTGCTAGAAAACTGCTCTGAGTTCCAACAAATTGATGTGGAGCAGAGATTCCTGTGGGGACCAAAACCCCTGGGTAGTGAGGTCGCCCATGTGAACTCCCCACCCCAAGAGGGATGCATCTATAGTAAGGGTCAAGGAGTGAGACTGGGGTTGAAGGAACCCCTGTCTCAGATTGCTCTGGTCCTGCCGCCACTGAAGGGCCTGGATCAGGGTTCGAGTCACTGGGATAAATTTGGTTAGAGGGTCTGTCCTTTGAGACCAAAAGGTTCTCAAATGGAACTGGACGTCCCTCACCTGAAATCTTGCTCCCTGCACTACTGCAGTAGAAGCAGCCATGTGCCCCAGGAGCTGTAGAAAATGCCTTGCCAGTCGAGAGACCTGCAGGGTGAAAGAGGAGGCCAGAGAGACCAAGGTCCTTGCTCTTTCCAGAGGGAGGAAGGCTCTGGCCTCTTTTGTGTTCAGTTCTGCGCCTATGAAGGTGAGAAGCTGGACAGGCTCTAGAACAGACTTTGGAAGATTAAGAAGGAAACCTAGAGATGTGAGCAGTTGCTGAGTTACCTGAAGGTGTAGTTTGACCTGGTCTGGGGACTGGCCTACTATGAGCCAGTCATCTAGATAAGGAAAGATGGCAATTTTTGTCTTCTAAGTGGGCAACTGTTACTGCCAGGCATTTTGTGAATACCCTCGGGGCCGAGGTGAGGCCGAAGGGCATTGCTCTGAACTGGTAATGGCCTGAGGGCAGTTTGAATCTGAGGTACTTTCGATGGGAGCTTCTGATAAGAACATGGAAGTAGCATCCTTGAGGTCCAGGGAGGCTAGCCAGTCCCCTGGCCTTAGAGAGGGCAAAATAATTCCCAGAGTCACCATTTTGAACTTTGGTTTTAAAAGGTGCTTGTTTAGATACCTGAGATCCAGGATGGGCCGCCATTCTCCTGTCTTTTTTGGGGTAAGGAAGTACCTGGAGTACGACCCTTTGCCCTGGTGTAGGGGTGGAACCCTTTCCAAAGCTCTGAGAGCCAGGAGGGTAGAAACTTCTGTTTCTAGGGCAAGAGCCTCTGATGGATTTGCAGGTGGAAAGGACCTGGCTCTCATCTTCGGGAATTTTTTGAAGCTGAGAATCAGTCCCTGGCTTACTACTTCCAGGACCCACTTGTCTGATTGTTAAAGACTTTCAGTCCTGGACAAAGTAAGCCAGCCTGCCCCCTACCGGTAGTGGAGAATCGGCCCTGGCCACCCCATCAGGGAGCCTGTTTTGCAGTGGCTTGGGTTGAGAGGTAGCAGCAGGCTTACTTGAACCCTTCTGCCTCTTCCCTAAAGAACCCTCTGGGCATAAGCAGAAGAGGAGGCCTGGGCTTGGTAAAAGGCCTATGAAAAGGCTGCCCCTGCCCTGACATGCTGCCTTTGAGGAGTGGCTTGCCTTTCTTTGGCCTGTGCACTCCTGTAGGTGGTCCTATACTCATCCATTTTCTTCATATAATTCTCTGTCTGCTCCCCAAACAGAGAATTGCCCACAACAGGAAAATCCATAGCCTTAGACTGGGTATCCTGTGACAGGGCAGTACATCTGAGCCAGGCCATCCTGCAAAGAGACACAGATGTAGCCATGACTCTTGATGAAACATCATTAGAGTCTACTGCAACATGAAATTGCACCTTGGATGCCTCAATACCATCCGCAGCCACCTGCTCCAGCTCCCTGGCAAGCTGGTCAGGGGCCTGTTTTGCTAGGGCCAGCACAGTATCCCATCTGGATTTCTGGTACCTAGCAGCATAAGCCATATAATTTGCCTGTCTGAGTCCTAAGGATGCTGCCATGTACTGTTTCTTTGCCATGGCATCCATCCTCCTGGAATCCTTTTCGGGAGGGTGAGAGGCTAGAGGAATATTAGCCTTGTCACAGGCTGCAGCCTGCACTACCCCCACATGGCTGCATTGCTGAGAGAGGAACTCTGTATCAGAGCCTGATAAAGTATACCTCTTGTCCATCCTTTTATTAACAGGAAGGATAGAGTGAGGAGTTTTTAAAATTTTTACTGTCTGTTTCCTAAATGATTTGTGCAAGGGAATAGACAGTCTCTTAGACTCTGGAATATCCATAATTTCTACATAAATCAGGCTCTTCCTGGTCATCAACAGCTTCCTCAGCAGGGAGTTGGAGAGTTTCAGCAACTTTCTTATAGAACATAAAATGAGAAGGGGACTCAGATAGCCTGGGGGGGAACCCTGATGGTCTGTCTGGAGAGATGTCCGGTTCAATGGGCACATCCAGACCTTCAAAATCACATTCACTCTCCTCATACCCCTCCTCCCCTTCCTCCGGTTCATAAAAATCCTCAAAATCATAATCTTAAACGGTGGAACCGGCCGAACCGAGCGCTTCCCTGATGGTGTCGGTTCGGACGGGACCGGGGAAAGAGACTGGACAATTTGAATAGCTTTAGCTATTTCCTCAGCGGTTGGAGAAAGAACTTTTGGCTCCACACTAGCTGACTTTCTAGCCCTTTTAGTTGGAACCGGCTCCTCAGAGCTGGCTCTTCGTTTGCCCAAGGAAGTATCGCCCTGGTCAGAGGGCACTCCCTCAGGTTCGGTTGGAACTGAACTGGGCTGGCCATCAATGTCAGCAGACTTTTTGGCCTCCCTTTCCCTGAGCCTACCAACTCTCTTTTCCATGGTGGCAGCAGGAAAATTCTTACAAATCTGGCAGTCTGCACTGAGGTGGTCAAACCCAGACAATATACACAAGTGGTGTGTGGGTCAGCCTTAGCAAAGGCTCCCACAGAGGCCACAGTGCTGAAACCCAGTGGGTCCGGTTTTTCTTTTGGGTTTCTCAGACATAGTGCCAGCCTAACCAAAACTTGCCCGTTAGTGGCAATCCGCCAAGCAAGACTCTCTTATCGGTTCCCAACTGTGTCACGGGTCGTGGAAAAACTGTAATGAAATCCGTTCTTTTTTAGAACCGATAAGAACCAGGAACCGCACTCTAAAGGACTAGAAAGTTTATTTTAAGCCAATTTGATCGGTTCAAACCGAACCGAAAAAGACATTTACAAGTTCCACATAGAAGAAAATAAACATAAGCCTATCTATTACTTACAATACCACAGACAGAGCTTGAACCGACCGATTGCGGTTTAATTTCGGTCAATAAACCGAAAATTACACTTTTAACCAACAAACGAATCCGAGCAGCAGGAGAAATCTCCAGAGCGACTGTTCAGTGAGGCGAGTAAAGAATCTGACAGTTTAAGTTTGAGCAACAACAGACAGAGTTTTCAACCGAGCTCGTGCTCAAGGTTCCATGCCTGGCATGGAAAGTTAACTCTTTCACCTCCGGGGCAGTTCTAACCTGGGGTTATACTGCATATGTCATAATATAGCAAGACTTCATGTTGTTTGAAAGTTAGCAATCAGGAGTTTTAAGGAGACACAGAGGGAGGAGGATAAGTGTATCAGGAGTAGCAGAGGGAGGCAGAGAAAGCAGTCAGAAGCGCAAAGGCGAAAATGGAGGAGAAAACAGCTAAGGCAGTAAAGAAAGCGGAAAAGACATTTTTCAGGTATGTAAGCGAAAGGAGAAAGACCATGGGAGGGACTGTAAGACTAAAGAGGAATTTGGGAGTGGGGAGGTGTGAAGGGACAAGGAAAAAGCAGACACCCGGAATGAATACTCTTTTTTTAGTGTTCCTAGAAGAAAGGGGAAGGGACACAGATAATTGTCAGGGGCATCAAAGGAAGGGAGAAGGACACTAGTCCATTTACAGAGGACAGAGTCCTGAAGGCACTCGCAAACCTGAAAGTGGACAAGGCAGTTGGGCCTGACAGGACACACCCAAGAATATTGAGGCAGCTCAGAGAGGTGCTGGCTGCACCTCTGATAGTCCTATTCAACCGCTCACTGGAGACAGGAGTGGTCCTGGAGGACTGGAGGAGGGCCGATGTAGTCCCGTTTAACAAAAGTGGGAGCAGGGAGGAGGCTGACAAATACAGGCCAGTCAGCCTGACTTTGGTGGTGAGGAAATTAATGGAATCACTACTGAAGGAAAGGACTGTGGAAAATCTGAGCCCAGTGGCTTAAAAGATCTGGGGTAGCATGGATTCACGGGGGTCATGTCAAATAAATCTGATGGACTTCTTTGATTGGGTGACCAGGAAATTAGATCAGGGTGGAGCGGTGGATGTGGCCTACCTAGATTTCAGTAAAAGGCCTTTGACGCCATTCCACATAGGAGACTCATGAGCAAACTGGCCAGCCTGGGAGTGGGTCCAAAGATGGTAAACTGGGTAAGAAATTGGTTGGGGGATAGGTGACAGGGGGTGGTGGTAAACAGAGCTCACTCTGAGGAAGGAAGGGTGACCAACGGGGTGCCACAAGGATCAGTACTATGACTAGTCCTCTTTAATGTCTTTATTAGTGACATTGCAGAGGGGCTAGAAGGGAAGGTATGCCTTTTTGCAGAAGATACGAAGATCTGCAATAGACACTCTTGTGGGGGGGGTGAAAAAAATGAATAGGGATCTAAGAAATCTTGAGGAGTGGTCAAGAGTGTGGCAACTAGGTTTCAATACGAAGAAGTGCAAGATCATGCACTTGGGACGCAAAAACCCAGAGGCGGAGTACAAAATGGGGGGGGAGTGATACTGGTGACCAAACAGAAGAGAGACCGGGGGGGTAATCATATCTGATGACCAAAAGGTGGCCAAACAGTGTGACAAGGCAGTGGGGAGAGCCAGTGGGATGCTATGGTGCATATGGAGGGGTGCCACCAGCAGGAAGAGGAAAGTGGTGATATCGTTGTATAAATCACTGATGAGACCACATCTCCGGAAGGACACGGAGCAGAGATGATCTAGAGCAGGGCAACTAAAATGATGCAGGGTCTGCATCAACAACCGTAAGAGGAGAGACTGTAGGACCTCAGTATGTACACCCTGTAAGAAAGAAGAGAGGGAGATGTGACAGAAAGTTTCAAATTCCTCCCGGGTATAAATAAGGTTCAAGAGGGAAGCCTCTCTCAGAGAAAAAGATGCTCAAAAACAAATGGTCATGCTATGAGGTTGGAGGGAAGTAGGCTCAAGGGAGATAAGGAAAAACAAGTTACGCACCTGTAACCGTAGTTCTAGGAATGTTGTTTGGTGTGCATCCACACTTCTGGCAGAATTCCTTTCCCTTTAAGACTCACCAGAAAGTCTTCAAGCAGGCTCCTACCACCCAGTCAGGTGGTATCCTCCTCAGCACCACCCTGTGACATCAGATTTGACCTGCTGGAAGCGAGAGCCGTGCGTCACTTTCCAGGGAAGGTCGGGGTGGGTTGTGCAGATGTACACCATATACTACACCTAGAACTACAGTCACAGGTGAGTAACTTGTTCTTCTAGTGGCGCAGATATGATGTACGATCCACACTGCTGGGAGACTCCTAGCAGTTCTCCAGTGGGGGGGGAGGTGCACACCCTATTTAGGGAAGACAGATAGGAGAACCAAGATGCCAAAACTAGCATCCCAGAGTGACTCAAGGTCGATGTGGTAGTGGGAGATGAAGGTGTGTGCCGACTTCCAGGTAGCAGCCCTGCAGATCTCCTGGAAAGGGACGTCCCTGGAAGCAGCGGTATGGCTGGTGGAATGAGCCCTAAGTCCTACATCAGGCTTCCTATCAGACAACCTATAGCACAGATTGATGCACGAGACTATCCACCTGCCAATCGTCCACTTTGCTGCCGGTCTGCCAGGTGCGGCTTCGGCGTAGGTGACAAACAGCTGGTGAACCTCTCCCTGAACTCCAGCCGTGTGCTCCTTATAATAGGCAAATGCTTGCCGCAGGTCCCAAGTGTGGAGCCTGTGCTTGGCCTTTGAGGTGTGGTTAGTGAAGTCAAGTGATTTAAGGTGAAACTTCCAAGACAACCTTCAGCAGCAACTTTGGGCTGGGGTGAAGGACAACCTTGTCCCTGTGGAAGACTAGATAAGGAGACTCCACCGAGAGTGAATGGAGCTTGCTGATCCTTCTGGCGGATGTGATCGCCAGCAAGAAGGTAGTCTTCCATGACAGGTGTGACACTTCACACCTGTGCATCAGTTCAAATGGCTTGCCCATGTGCATCGCCAAAACCAGCAACAAGTCCTAATGTGGTGGTGGTTCACGCACCGGAGGGGAAATGTGGTCAAGGCCCTTAAAGAAGCGCCAACCACCTTCTGCGCCACCACTGGCATACCAGCCCATGCCCAGTATGCAGAGATAGCTGCCAGGTGCACCATGAGGGTCGTCGACCAAAGGTTTAACTCTAAGAGGAACCACAGGTAGTTGCAGATACTAGCCGCTGGACAGGACAAGGGGTCCAGCTCCTTGCCCTGGCACCAAATGGAGAATCTCTTCCAACTGAAGGCATAGCATTGACGAAGTCTACTCCTTCCAAGAGGCCTCTACTATATGGAGGACCTTGATGGAGAGACTCAGAGCCAGGAACTCCACTCAGGAACCAGGCTGTCTGGTGCAGGGACTGAAGGTCCGAGTGGAAGACCTTCCCCCCGAAAGCACAAGAGCAGGTCCACGCATACTGGCAGATGCCGTGGAGGCCTGCTGCTGAGACTGAAGAAACAGGGGTACCAGAACTGGCATGGCCAGTCCGGAGCCACAAGGATCATCCGTGCCTTGTCCCTCTGAGCCTTGAGCAGGACTTTGTGGATCACAGGAAAGGGAGTGAAGGCATAAAAGAGGCCTGGGGTCCAGGTCCTTGCAAAGGCATCCTCCCTGCAACGATCCCTGCTGAGTGGGGTTGGAACAAAACAGCCTCAGCTTGGCATTCCTCTCAGAGGCAAACAGATCCACCTGAGGGGTGCCCCACTGGGAGAACAGACTGTCCACTACTTCCTGATGAAGAGACCACTCATGAGACACCTCGCCCACACAGCTGAGGGCATCTGCCAGTCGACTGGTCACTCCAGCCACATAAATAGCCAGCAGGTTAGCCTTTAGGCTGAGCATGAGGGTCCAAATGTGGAGAGCTTCCCTGCACAGACTTAGGGAGTGCGTCCCGCTCTGCACATTGAGCCAGGAACTCTACTCAGGAACCAGGCTGTCTGGTGCAGAAACTGAAGGTCCGAGTGGAAGACCTTCCCCCCAAAAGCACAAGAGCAGGTCCACGCGTATTGGCAGATGCTGTGGAGGCCTGCTGCTGAGACTGAAGAGACAGGGGTACCAGAATTGGCATGGCCAGTCTGGAGCCACAAGGATCATCCGTGCCTTGTCCCTCTGAGCCTTGAGCAGGACTCTGTGGATCACAGGAAAGGGAGGGAAGGCATAAAAGAGGCCTGGGGTCCAGGTCCTTGCAAAGGCATCCTCCCTGCAACGATCCCTGCTGAGTGGGATGGGAACAAAACAGCCTCAGCTTGGCATTTCTCTCGGAGGCAAACAGGTCCACCTGAGGGGTGCCCCACTGGGAGAACAGACTGTCCACTACCTCCTGAAGAAGAGACCACTCATGAGACACCTCACCCACACAGCTGAGGGCATCTGCCAGTCGACTGGTCACTCCAGCCACATGAATAGCCAGCAGGTTAGCCTCCAGGCTGAGCATGAGGGTCCAAATGTGGAGAGCTTCCCTGCACAGACTTAGGGAGTGCGTCCCGCTCTGCATATTGAGGCAGTACATGGTCATCATATTGTGGTCTGGACCTGGATGACCCGACCCCAACTACCCAACCCGAAATGATCTGGCAAAGGAGGAAAGATCCTCTGCCCTGTCCACTGGGAGCCGGACTCTGGCTCAGCAAGAGTCTTAACTCCACCCCGATGAAATGAACCACCTCTGAGGGGATCATTTCTGACTTGGCCTCGATAGGCCGAGGCAAAAGCAGGTCTGAAGGGTCAGGTCCCTGGACTGCTTGACCTCTAACCTGGAGGGGCCTGCAATCAGCCAATCATCTCGGTACAGGTACACCTGGACCCCTTGGCACCTTAGGAAGGCTTCCACCACTGCTATGCATCTGGTGACGACCCTGGGAGCTGAGCAGAGGCCAAAGAGCATGGCCTGGAAATCATGGAGGGTCCCCTCCACACAGAACCGAAGGAACCGCTGGTGGGATGGATGGGGACATGGAAAAAGGCATCCCACATGTTCAGGGAGCAGAACCACATGTTCTGCTCCAGGGTTGGAATGATCTGGTTCAAGATGACCATTCTGAAGGTGCGCGACCACAGAAACTTGTTCAGGTTATACAGATCCAAGATGGGGTGCCAGCCCCCACATCCATTTGGGAAACAGAAAGTATCTGGAAACAAACCCTGGATTGTCCGGTGTGTCCAGGACATGAAATACCACCTCCTTCTAGAGGAGCTGGGCGATGTCTTCCCTAAAGGCAGATAGCATGTCTGCAGACATCATATCCTCCCAAGGGGCATGGGCTCAGCTGGGCAGAAGAACCTCAAACTCCTGAGGCAACCCTTAGCCAACCACTTCTGGCACCCACCACCCACCAATTATAACACTGGACAAGGCGGAAAGAAAGTGGCAGAGCTGTCTCCACCCCCACCCCCCCAAAAGAGGATCCAGAGGAGATATGACGAGCAGGGATGGGGTACCCCGATCCCATCACTGGGCAAGCATGGAGGCGGGGCCAGCGGAGGATGCTTCTGAACCCCGTCCCCCAGGCTTCCAGACCACGGAAGTGACCAACTTAGGTCTGGGCTGCCAGGACAGCTGGTGCCCAGCCAGGGTCAGAGGAGACTTGGCTGCAGGATGGGTCCGAAAGGACTTTTTCTGGGGTTTGGAGCCCTTGTCCTCTTGGGCCAAGATGACGGAATTCAAGGTGGCATTGGACTTCTCAATCCTAGTGAGAGATGACCATCCACCCTGGGCCCAAACAAATCGGTGCCCAGGAAGGGACATCTGCCAATTTGCTAGGTATCCGCTATGAAGGTCGAAATGCGAAGCTGTTCATTGGCGCATAGCTACAGCCACGGCCACGGACCTGGCGCAAGAAATCATCGATGTCCAGGGCCATCTGAAGCTGTTTGGCCACTGAACGGCCATGGTCCCGGACCTGCCTGACCGTCATCTGAAGGTCAGCCAGGAACAGAGGGCACACCTCATCCAGGGTGCCCAACAGGGCGTGAGTGAAGTGGGCCATCATCATGGCTGAACTAACCTACCTGAGGCTGAGACAAAAGACTGCATACACCTTCCTGGCTGCATGATCCATTTTCTTTTATTCTTTGTCCGGGGAGATGTATCAACATCCCCCAAAACTGCCCATCCAACGGACCACCGGTCAGCAACCAGGTCCTCAGCCAAGGGATGGTCCATGAACCCGCAGAGAGAGCCCACAGGGACCGCATACTTATGAGTAATACAGGCCAATGGAGTAGGGCAGGAGGATGGATGCTGCCAGAGCTCCAACACGGGCCAAAGAATGGCCTTGTCAACTGGGATGGCGACCCCCAAGGAGTCATCCCAGTCAAGTATCTCAGCGAGGGGATACTTGGTCCATTTTTTGGACAGGCTCCAACTGAATCCCCATAACCTCAGAGATGAAGCAGCGCATGGCCCTGAAGGAGGTGGGACCACGGTCCATGGACAAATCCGCTCCTGAATCCAGGTTAACCAGCCTACAATGTATGGAGAAAGCCTCTGACTCATCAAAGACTGACCAACACTGGCCGACTCCCCCACCCCCCGTCACCTATACCTTGCGGGGCTCGTCGGCCCTAGTGACCGTGACCAATAACCGCCGAGGAAGCCCGGAAGTAATGTGGGTATCCCTGGATGGGGGACCATCCTTCGGCTTAACTGGTGGGGGTTCCACCCGAATGGGCAGAGGCGCTGGAATCGGCCCAGACGGAAATAGTTTGGGCCAAGGCAGCAGCAACCAAGGGAGTGCCGGGGATGGGGCCGGCCTAGGCCCAGCACCCAAATGGAGCTGCTGCCACATGAGCTCCTCGTAGCACTGCCACAACTTGCGGTGGAGCCGTTTATCTCCGGAGGAGGAGGAGTAGTGGCAATGCCACTTGCCCAAATGCCGAGAGTGCTAATGCCAACTTTGGGGAGGGCTACTCGACCTCAAGCTATGAGTTAAAGACCTTGACTGCCTGGGGACTGGACAGCGAGAAGAAGCCATAACTGGCAAAAAAATGCCTTCTAACCCCCTACAAGCTAGATGTCCCGTGGGTTGATCTGACCCACCCTGGGACTGCAAGGTCAGGATCAGAGTCCTGGAGAGGGAAGTATCCCCCTCGTCCTGCGAAAACGGGTTGACCAGGTCGAGAAAAATCTTGACCGTCTGGTTGGCCCGCGTCTCAGCAGACAGGCCCAGTGGGAACACCGTGGGGTCAGCAGCCTGGACAGAAGGCTCGGTCAAAGCCAAATAGTCAGGAAATGTCAATGAAGCAGGAGCACGGGAATCCAAAGATATAGAGCACTCATGATCCCATGACCCGCAATGGTACTTTTTAACTTTAGTTTTAGAATCCTTCTTGGATTTAGACCGAGAAGGGCTTAGAAACATAGAAACAGACTTTGACGGCAGATAAGGACCGCTTGGCCCATCTAGTCTGCCCATTTCCCTCCCTACAGGATAGGGCGCAGATCGTAGTTAACCAACAGCCTATTTCATCTTAACCCCCACAAGAATTGCCTTATGTCTGTCCCATGCATTCTTGAATTCTCCCACAGTTTTAGACCCCACAACCTCCTCAGGAAGGCTGTTCCATGCATCCACTACCCTCTCTGTGAAATAATACTTCCTCACATTGCCCTGAACCCCCCATCTTTAAACTGTGTCCCCTTGTTCTTTTATGTCTTTTCCAAAAGATGCTAGCCTCTTGGACTTCGTTGATTCCACTGAGGTACTTCAAAGTTTCTATCATGTCCCCCCCCCTTCTTTCCTCAAAGGTATACATATTAAGCTCCTTTAGTCTCTCCTCATATGGCTTCTCTTGCAGACCCTGCACCATTTTAGTTACCCTTCTCTGGACTGCCTCTATCCTGTCTATGTCCTTGCGGAAATGGGGTCTCCAGAACTGGACAGAGTACTCCAGATGGGGTCTCACCAACTGTCTGTACAGAGGGATAACAACTTCCTGTTTTCTGCTGCTGCTGCCTCTCCCTGTGCATCCCAGTATACCCCCAGCCCTCCCTACTGCCTTCTCACATTGCTTACTAACCTTAAGGTCATCTGATATGATTACCCCAGGTCCCTTTCCTTTTTGTTGTTACTACCCCCACTGTGTGTTCTTCCCTGGGTTCTTGTTTCCAGGTGCATTATTTTGCACTTCTTTGCACTGAATCCTAGTTGCCATACTTCTGACCATTCCTCCAACCTTGCCAAGTCCCTTCTCATCCTTTCCACGCCTCCTTGTGTATCAACCCTGTTGCAGATCTTTGTGTCATCTGCAAAGAGGCATACTTTTCCTTCCAGTCCCTCTGCAATGTCACTTATGAAGACATTAAAAAGGACTGGACCCAATACTGAACCCTGCGGTACCCCACTAGTAACCCCTCTTTCTTCAGAGTGGACTCCATTTGCAATTACCTTCTGTGTCCTGTTGTCCAGCCAATGTTTTACCTAGGCTACCACCCTGGGACCCACTCCCAGGCTGGTTAATTTGACTATTAATCTTTTGTGTGGGACTGTGTCAAATGCCTTGCTAAAGTCTAGGTAGGCCATGTCCACAGCCCTCCCTGGTCTACTACTTTGTTCACCCAGTCAAAGAAATCTATTAGATTCATCTGACATGACCTTCCGCGAGAACCCATGCTGCCTTGGGTCCTGTGCCCCACTGGCCTCTAGGTACTCAAACTATTCTTTCCTTCAGAAGTGATTCCATCACTTTCCCTACCACAGAGGTCAAACTGACAGGTCTGTAGTTTCCTGCCTCTGTCTTGGTCCCACTTTTGTGAAGGGGAATCACATCCGCCTTCCTCCAGTCCTCGGGTACCACACCATCCTCCCATGATTTATTAAAAGAGTAGCCAGTGGTTTCACTAGTTCCCCTTAACTCTTTTTAGAATTCTGGGTGAATTCCATCAGACCCCATTGCTTTGACCACCTTCAGTTTTAGGAGTTCTTGCAGAACCCTTTCTTCTGTGAAAGGACTGGGATCGCCCCCAAAATCAAGACTGCTTCTATTAACTGGATTAGTCGCTTCCCTCCTCTTTTGTGAATACTGAGCAGAAATATTCGTTCAGTATCCCTGCTTTTTCACTGTCCCCCTCTGCCCACCCACCATTCATTCTATTCAGCCTCACTATCCCTCCCTTTGTCTTTCTATGCTCGCTGATGTACCTATAAAAGGTTTTATCTCCCTTCTTAACAGAGTTGGCTATCTTTGCCTCAGTTTGGGCCTTTGCTATTCTGACTTCCCTCCCTGCTTCCTTCTGCCCTAACTGGTACAGCTGTCTGTCCTGCTCCTTCTGTGTTTCCTTATACTCCGGAATGCTATCTTTTCTTCCTGACTTTCACAGCCACCTCTTTGAGAACCATAGTGGCTTTTTCTTTTGTTTTGATTTGTTTATTTGCTTCACACAAAGGCTTGTTGCCTCTGTGATGGCAGTTTTGATGATTCCCATTGTTGCTCCACACCTCCTTCTAGCCTGTTTGCTAGTGCTTTTCTGAGGCACTCTCCCATCTTGCCAAAGTCAGCCCTCCTGAAGTCCAGTACCCTCACTTTTGTATGGCTTGACTCTGTAGCTGAGTTTAACGTGAACCACACTGTCTGATGGTCACTTGTTCCCAGATGGCAACCCACTTCTAGATCTGAGATCCTCTCACTGTCCCCATTTGAGAGTACGAGGTCTAAGATTGCTCCCTCACGAGTGGGTTCCGAAACTAGCTGTCTGAGGCCTGCCACCTGTAGGGCATCAAGAATGGCCCTACTCTTGGATGTGGCTGCAGCAAATGTGCTCCAGTTAACATCTGGCATATTCAGGTCTCCCATCAACAGTATCTTCCCTTTCTCTGCCATTCTAAGAATGCCTTCTATCATATCCTTGTCCATTCTCTCCCCCTGACATGGAGGTCTGTACACAACCCCTGTGCGGATTGTGGTGCCCTTTCCAGTCTCCAAGGTGACCCACAGTGCCTCCACGCCTCCCTGTTTACTCTTCTGTTCAGTTGCTTTTATCCCTTCCTTTACAGAGAGAGCTACTCCTCCCCCATTTCTCCCCTGCCTGTCTCTCCTGTAGGTTGTGTACCCTGGTATGTTAACATCCCAGTCATGGTTCTCTGTGTACCATGTTTCTGTGACTGCTACAATATCCAGGCATCCCTCTTCCATCAAGGCCACCAGCTCAGGGAGCTTGCTGCCCAGACTATGGGCATTGGTACTCATTAGCCTCCATTTCCTGATGGCCTTACTCCTTTTTGCCCCACCCCTGTCCTTCTTGCCTTTGTCACTTTCTCCATTTCCCCCTGCCCTTCTCCCTATCGACACCTCTATGTTGGTGTTTACCGCACTTACAACCGTGATTTATTTTTGGGGGGCTAGGATTTCCCTGCTCCTTTCCAGTGCCTCCCCCCCTTGGCTAGTTTAAATGCTTGCCAATGAAGCATTTAAACCTATCACCTAGGATCCTGCTTCCCCTCCTGGACAGATGCATCCCATCATGCCAGTATAGGTTTGCATCACTCCAGGTGGACCCCCAGTCCCCAATGAAGCCAAATCCCTGAGCTCCACACCAGTTTTTCAACCACTGATTGAATCCCATGGTGCGGAACACCTAGCCTCTCCTCGCCATAGATGGGCAGCACCTCTGAGAAGGTTACCGTGTGTGCTACTTGTCTAAGGCCCCTCCCCAATTCCAAAAACTCTTCCTGCACTTCTCTAATCCCTTTCTTAGCCAGGTCATTTGTCCCTAGGTGGACAATGACATCCAGCTCCCTCCCCTGTGCAGCTGCTCTGGCAATCCTGAGGATTCGCTCCCTGTCCCTCCAAGCCATGGCGCCAGGCAGGCACCTACCTCCTCTGCCCTTCCTCCCCAGTTCTACCTTCCTAACAATGGAGTCCCCCACCAGGAGTTGTTTCCTTCCCTGTGGGGTCCCCTGCCACCCTCCTGTGGGTCTCCTTTGTGAAGGTTCCCAGCATCCTCCTTGGTCTCCACTGCGGGTGCTCCATAGAGGACACACTTTCACAGAATGGCATAGGAATTGTGGAGGCGTGCAGCTGGAGGGATGCGCCTGTTCCACCACCCTCACCCTCCCTGAGCCCACTGTGGTCCAACCACCTCTTTCTTGCCAACCTCTGAAGCAACGGTAGTGGCACTGGTGGTCCCTGGATGGAAGAGGAGGTCCCACAAATCCTGGCCAACTCAGCCTGGAGATGAGTAACCTCCTCCCTCAGCCCAGAGAGGTGCCTGCAGATGGGACAACACCGCATCCTCCAGAACATCTCCCGGAAGACTGCTGCTCCACAGCCACTGCACTGCACCACTCCCATCATGTCTTATTTCTGGCCCCTTAACTGTTTGCAATCCTTACTCTTTCCTCTGTTTTTTTTTTTCTCTCTCTCCTTACTTTCTGCCTGTGTGCCCTTTAAGCTCCTGATTGTCCTGTTCTGAGACAAGAATATCCTATATTTCTCAGTAGACCCCTTACTTGCTCAGAGGCAGACCTCCAGCAGCTAGAGGGGGCCGGAGAGCTACTCTTGCCCTTCTAGGATGGTGGGTCTTTGGTGGCTCTGTGATCACTCACTTCCTGCTCCCAAACAGGAAGTTCCTGTTGTCAGTCAAATCCTGTGCCTATAAAAGTAGAACTAGCTTTAGGTGGGAGGGAAGGAAGGAGGGCAATATAGTCCCAGTAGAGAAGTCCAGTCACACAGAAGTCCTTTCTCCTGCCAAGCTACTAGCAGAATCTTTCTAAGGCAGTCTTTAAATGTAGCTTCCTTCTAGCTAAGCCACTCCCCCTAGTTACTAGATCTTTCTACAAGTAATTTAAACCTCACAGCTATCAAGTCCTTTCAATCACCTGAGATTTACACCTAGGTAACTGTTCAGATAACCATTCAGTTAATTCAGCCAAACACACATTTTTTTTTGTTTTGTCAGTTTTTTTTTTTACCCTAAATTAAAGGTCCAAGTACAAGAGTTCTATTTCTTTAGTCCCAGCAGAGAAGTCCAGTCACACAGCAGTCCTTTCTCCTCGTGTCTTCTGCCAAGCTACTACCCCAACAGTGTGAAGGCACTAACACAAGTCCCGGAATGCCCCTGTAAAAGAGGCACCGAAGCCCAGTGGAACCAGCATGGACACTGAGGAGCAGCCCACGGCCACCTGGGTGGCAGCTTCCTCGAAAGTTGTCATTTGTTCAGTGGACCCCGCAGTCGCAGAGGCAGCCTTACGGGCATCCTTAGAGTGAACAGGAGGGTCCCGCTCACCTGGGTGACCCAGCAAGAGTCTGTTGTACCGGTCCTCCAGAGTGGAGCAATGCAGGGTGCGGCACAGACTGCAAGCCTGAGGGTCGTGGTCCTGGCCCAGGCAATAAACATACATGGCGTGAGGGTCTATGCGAGATATTTTCTGCCCACACGGAGAAAATTTTAAACTGGGCGCAAACTTCTGAGCAGAGGAGTCCATGGTGCGAGCATGGGAAAAAAAAAGGGGCGATGTAGCCTGAAGACCAAATGGGAAATTAGCGGTAAAGCAAAGACATGGCCTACAAAAACGCAGAGCGCAATAGAGGGAACCTGTCTCTTCCAGCGGACAGGAAGATCTGACATCATGGGGCGATTCCAGGGAGGATACAACCCGGGTAGGTGGGAGGAGCCAGCTTGAAGTCCTTCTGGTGACTCTTAAAGGGAAAGAAATTCTGCTAGAAGTGTAGATAGTACACCATATCCATGTCCCTAGAAGTATGTCTTCACAGAAAGAGTGGTGGATGCCTGGAACAGCCTCCCAGCCGAGGTAGAGGGGGCAAAAACTGTAGTGGGATTCAAGAAAGCATGGGATAGGCATAAGGGAACCTTAGTGGAAAGAAAAGGGGGGAAGGAGACAGAGATCAAGTAGAGTCTGCGGTGTTACAGTAGGCAGGGAAAATGGGCATACTAGGTGGGCCAAGCGATCCTTATTCACGATAAATTTCTATGTTTTTGTGTAGGGTTTCTCATGCAGCCCTGGCATCATTTTAGTTGTCCACCTCTGGACTGCCTTCACCCTGTCTATGCCCTTTCTGAGATGCAGCCTACGGAACTGGACACAGTACTCCAAGTGGGGTGTCAGCAACAACATATACAGTGGGAACAACACCTCCCTCTTCCTGCTGGTGATACCTCTCCCTATGCACCCCAGTATCCCACTGGCCCTGCTTACTGCCATGCCACAGTGCCCTGCCACACTGAGGTCATCAGATATTATAACCCCAAGGTATCTTTCTGCTTAGTGACCATCGACACCCCCCCCCATTTTATGCCTGGGTCCTGGGTTTCTATGACCTAGGTGCATAATTCTGCACTTTTTGGCACTAGACCCCAGCTGCCATACCCTTGACCACTCCAAGTTTTCTAAGGGTCCCTACTCATTCTCTCCACCCCTCCTGAGCATCTCCCCATTACAGATTTTGGTGTCATCTGCAAAAAGACATACCCCCCCTTTCTGCAATGTCACTTATGAAGGCACTGAACAGGACCAATCTCAGTACTGAATCCTGTGGCATCCTACTGGTCACTTTCCCCTCAAGAGAGTATGTGCCATTTACCACCACTCTGTCACCTATCCATTAACCAGTTTTACTCAGTTGTCAACTTTAGATCCCACCCGTAGACTGTCCAATTCCTTTATTAGTCTCTAATGTAGCACAGTGTCAAAGGCCTTGCTGGAGTCCAGGTAAGTGACATCCACCACCCTTCCTTGATCCATTTCCCTGGTCACAGAGTCGATCAGATTCATCTAGCATGACGCACCCCCCATCTCACCCCCATGAATCCATGTTGCCTTTGGTCCTGCAATCCACTGTTTAAGATATTCCACTAGCCTTTCTTTTTAACATGGTTTCTTTCTTTATTATTTTTATTTATTTTTTTGTTAATCTTTGGTAACCATCAAAGGCCCACTAGACACAAGACCTGTTTTCAGGGGTGACCCAGGAGCACTGGGGTGGTTAAGTCACTTGTTCAGGGTCACAAAATATGCAGCTGGAGGTTGTAGGAATCAAACCCAGGTCTGCTGAATGTACCAAGCTCATTCTAAGGTCGTTATTCTAACCGCTAGGCTATACCGCCAGCCCCATTGCTTTTTTTTTTTAAATATACTTTCTTTTTCATATACTTTCTTCTCACCCCAGTGCTTCCTCACCTTTGGGAGTCTCCTACGGCCTTGTGTGTCCCTGCTCGTCTGTCGGCATCGGGTGCAGTATCCCCCCACGCTGCCTTGGTTTGACCCCCAGGCGGGTACGAGGCGGGGCCCCCCTTCCACCGCCCGAGCGACTGAGTTTCGGGCCAGGGATCTGGCCATCCATGCCAGCACGGGACCTGGGATCGGGCCTGAAGCTCCGTCTACAGGGAGCACGGAGGTATTTTCCTTTCTGCCCATCCCATAGGATGTCTGCCGCTGAGAGCCCAGGAGCGGCGCACGCCACAGCGCATAACACCCGGCTCCCGCAGATGTCCTCCTCCTGCTACATGTAGTCCTCGCTGCACCACCAACCATGGTCACCCAGGTGGTGGTATCGCAGCGGGACTCGCATCCTACCCCACCAGGAGGACAGCAGCCTCTGGGCGCTCGATCCTCCTACCCCCGGCCGGCCCTCCAGTTCCTCGAGTCCGTTCCCGAACTTGGGTCGCTGGCACCGTGAGCGGTAACCCTACCGCTGCACCAGCGGGCCCGCCAAGCCCTATTGCTGATGTGAGATTGACTAGTCTATAGTTTCTAGATTCCTCCTTGCTGCCGCTCTTACGGAGTGGGACTATGTCAGCTCTCCTCCAGTCCTCTGGAACCACTCCTGTTCCAGTGAGTTGTTGAATAATGCAGTTAGTGGTGCAACAAGCTCCTAATTGCATCCCTTAGCACCCTTGGGTGTACCTAGTCTGGTCCCACGGCCTTGTCTACTTTCAAGTTTACAAGTCCCTCCAGAACTCTCTCTGTAAATGGACTTGTGTTCACCTCCCACCCAGTGTTCCCGCTGCTCCTCAGTGCACCATCCCTCTCCCTTCATTGTGAAGAGAAGACTGAGTGAAGTAGTACCTGTTCAGCATGTCAGTTTTTTTCCTGATCCTCCTCTACAGAGTTACCCTCTGCCATCCTCATCCTCGCTATTCCTCCCCTTACCTTCCTATTCTCGCTTCTGTCTTTGTCTTTAAAGCTGATGATAGAGGTGAACAGGTCAGTGCCTTGTTTATAGACCGAGCCAAGGCACTTGACTTGGTCAGTCTTAAATGAGACTCTGTCTTGCAGGCAGTATTCTGTTCTGGTTCATGGACTATCTGACAGGCAGCCAACATCAGGTTAAAATTGGAGAGGCCTTTTTTTTTTTTTTCCTTCTTCTTTCTTTTTTTGCTGATCACAAATGCCTTAGGAATTAGGGTCTCAACAAGAGTCGATCTTTGGGCCATTACAGTGTAGATTCGTTATCAGAAACATTCCCAATGTTTGCCAGGCTACAAAAAAAAGGTTACTCATCTGTAACAGTAGTTCTAGGAGTGGTATATGTTGCTCACCCACACTTATTGGCAGCGTCCCTTTCCCTTTAAATCAGCCGCAAAGTTTTGAAGCTGGCTCCTCCCACCCACTTGGGAGGTATAACCCTCGGCTCCGCTCCATGACGCCAGATCTTAGCCCGCTGGAAGCCAGGTTTGTGCATCTGCAGCCGGGGAGGTCAGGTGGGTCCATGTGGATAAACAATATAACACTCCTAGAAAGTATAGTTATGTAAGAACTTACCGTAACAGTAGATCTTCAAGAGAGGCTCTTGCAGTAGGTATTCACATATATGACTAAGCCGCCAGGCATCAGGACCCCACAGAAACATTTCTAGCTAGCAGTCTCTGGCGGGGGACCACCCCCACGTCAAGTGACCGGCGTCATACAACGTTGGTATAAAGGGGCGGTCCCCCACACCCGCCTTCTAGTTCTTTCCCGCCAAAGGCCAAAAGAGGCAAGACGAGAGAGAAGAGGATATTTCCTCTCATGGAAATGAAGCAAAAAAGCTTAGGGGGATGGAGAGTGGGAAGGCAATACCTACTGCAACAGCCTCTCTCGAAAATCTACTGTTATGGTAAGTTCTTACGTAACTGTACTATCTTACATCGAAAGGGCTCTTGCAGTAGGTATTCACATATAGCACTGAGTCCCAAGCAGTCTGGAACAAGGAAAAGCACTCGGGAGGAGGATTGTGATCCATAGCATGGAACCTCAGGGCTGGAAGGGTCCGATGAAAGGAGACTTTGCAGGACAGCCAACCCGAAGCCTGCTCTACAGTGAGAGACAATGCCCAGACTGTAGTGTTTTGTGAAGGTATGGACAGAAGTCCAAGTTGCGGCTGCGCAGATGTCTGCCGATGACACATTCTTGAAACAAGCCACAGAGGTAGCAACTCCTCTGGTGGAGCGACCTCTGACTTGACCTGGAAGGGTCTTGTTGTACTTGTCGTAACAGAAAGTGATACAATGTGCCAACCATTTTGATAGGCATTGCTTAGAAACAGCATTGCCTTCTCTTTTGTGAGCAAAGAGACAAAACGCTGATCAGTCTTCCTGAGATCCTTAGTACGATTGGTGTAGTATCTCAAGATTCCGTGAACATCCAAAGTATGCAAGAGGAACTCCCCTTGGTTGGAGTATTGCATAAAGAAAGCCGGTAGCTCAATATATTGATTCAGCATAGATTCAGCCACCACGTTAGGGAGAAACTTAGGGTTGGTGCGTAGAGCCACACATTCCTTGTGAAATATCAAGTATGGTATTTTACACATTAAGGCCTGGAGCTCGGAAATTCACCGAGCGGAAGTAATGGCCACTAGGAAGAGTGTCTTCCAAGAAAGAAACTTCAAATCAGCTGTTGCTGCTGGCTTCAAAGGAGGCAGAGTAAGCTTCACCAGCATGAAATTCAAGTCCCATGGAGGGGCAGGGATGTGGATTGGGGGGGGGGGATCTCAAATGGAGAACCCCTCTGAGGAAAGTCTTGGAGACTTCCAGCTGAGCAAAAGTCCTGTCTCCAAAGGGAACATGGTAGACTGAAACAGCAGCCATGTGGACTTTCAATGAGGAATGGCCGAGACCCAGGTTGAAGAGGTGACTCATGTAGTCCAGGACTTTATTGGCTGGGCATGAGAAAGGCTCGAAGTCCTTTGAATATGCCCAAACAGAAAACCGTTTCCACTTCATGGCGTAGATGGACCTGGTGGAAGGCTTCCTGGCCTCAACCAAAATGTCCGCTACGAGAGGAGAGACTCCAAAGTGGGCTTTAGCTATGTCTGCAGGAGCCACGCATGTAGATGAAGGGATTTGAGACCTGGATGAACAAGAGTCCCCTGATCCTGGGTCAACAATTGTTGCGACAGAGGAAGAGGAAGTGGAGGTTCCTCTGAAAACTGTTGCAGAAGAGAGAACCAAACTTGCCTAGGCCAGAAGGGAGCGATGAGAATCATTCGAGCTCCCTCCAATCTGAGTTTGCTCAGGACCCTCGGAATTAAAGGAATGGGAGGGAAGGCATACACAAATCTGTCCTGCTAAGCGAGAGACAGAGCGTCCCACCAAAAAATGTCTCGCCCTGGAGCGAGCTAGCAGAAGGCGGGTAGCTTTGCGTTTTGGGGGGAGGCAAAGAGGTCTATCTGAGATGTCACTCATCGCTGATAGATGTCATTTACGACTTCTTGATCCAACTCCCATTCGTGAGACCTGGCTGAGGACCGACTGAGTTGATCTGCCAGTGTATTTTCCACTCCCGGAACGTGAACCGCAGTCAAGTGAAGATGGTGCTGGGCTGCCCAGTGCCAGACTCTCATTGCTTCCTGGCACAGAGGGTAGGACCGTATCCCTCCCTGCTTGTCGAGGTACCAGACAACGCACATGTTGTCTGATTGTATGAGTAGATGACGGGGGAGGATGAATGAGAGTAGAGCCTGAAGGGCATAAAGGACTGCTCTCAGTTCGACCACATTTATGTGCAGGTTTTGTTTGAACCTGGACCAGCTGCCCTGAGTCTTGTGAGACCCCAGATGGGCAGCCCAACCTTCTCTTGATGCATCCGTTGTCAATGTTTGGGAGGGCGGATCAATGCAGAAATGAACTCCCAGGCACAGGTTCTCCTGAACCATCCACCATTACAAGTCCCTGATCATAGGATTGGATACTAGAACTTCTTGGTCTAGATTGTCCCTGGTTTGGTCCCATTGAGTTTTGTTTGAACCTGGACCAGCTGCCCTGAGTCTTGTGAGACCCCAGATGGGCAGCCCAACCTTCTCTTGATGCATCCGTTGTCAATGTTTGGGAGGGCGGATCAATGCAGAAATGAACTCCCAGGCACAGGTTCTCCTGAACCATCCACCATTACAAGTCCCTGATCATAGGATTGGATACTAGAACTTCTTGGTCTAGATTGTCCCTGGTTTGGTCCCATTGAGACCAAGTGTCCACTGAGAGATTCTCATATGGAGCCGAGCAAGTGGGACTGTCGGGATAGCAGTCACCATTAGCCAGAGGAGGCGGAGGACTGATCTGGCTCCGACCCTCCTGCAACCGGACAGAAGATGGGCCTGGTTCTGAAGGGTGTCTATCCTGTCTGGAGGCAAGAAGGCTTTGCCTGTGGTCGTGTCCAGAATTGCCCCTATAAATTGGAGGCGTTGGCATGGGACCAAATGGGACTTGGCCTGACTGATGGTGATACCCAGGCTGGTAAAAACCTGCAGGGTAAGGGAAAGGGAGTGCAGGAGTTCCTCCCTGGACAGGGCCGCCAGGAGCCACTCGTCCAGGTATGGGAATACCTGTACTTCCTGGGTACGCAGGTGGGCCACTACCACAGACAGGCAGGCATTTGGTAAACACTCGGGGGACCGAGGAAAGACCAAATGAGAGGGCCTTGAATTGTTAGTGGCCCCCCTGAAAGCAAAAATGAAGGAATTTGCGCTGGGAAGGGCATATGGGGATATGCAGGCAGGCATCCTGCATGTCCCTAGCACATAGCCACTGTCCCTGCCGAAGAAGTGGTAGAAGGCTCTGCAAAGAGAGCATTCTGAAGCATTTATACTCCATGAACATGCTCAGGAAGCTGAGGTCTAGGATAATCCTCAGATCTCCTGTCTCCTTTGGAACTAGGAAGAAATGGGAATAGTAACCTGTTCCCCAAAGGTGGGTGGGAACTGGATCTACTGCCACCTTCGAGAGAAGGGAGATGATTTCCTCTAGGACCAGAGGAAGATGTTGTGGGGAGTAAGACGACTGGGGGGGTGGTCTTCCGGGTGGTTTCTGCAGAAACTCTATTGAGTGTCCTACTGATATCAACTGAATCACCCAAGCATCTGAAGTTATCCTCTCCCAATCCAGCACATCAGAGGAGACTCTCCCCCTACCGGTTCCTCTAGAACCTCCAGAGGCAGTGGGAGAGGCAGGGAGTCAGGAGGTGAGGGGCAGCGCAGCGGAGCTCCTGTGGCTTTGCTGGGGAGTCTTGGTTGCTGGAGGGTCCGGCGTTTGTTGGCTGCGTTTGCCCTGTGGTTTTGTCTTTATTGGTTTTGGCGACGAAAAGGACGCCACTGCCCTTGAGGGAGCCCATACATAGTCTGGACAGACTTGAGTGCAGTACCCTTCTACTGCAGTTCAGTAATGATGTCCTTGACATCACCCCCCTACAGCACCGAACCCCTGAAGGAAGCATCCTGAATAGTGGATTGCACTTCAGGGACCAAACCTGACACGCGGAGCCAGGCATGAAGCCGTAGGCCTACGGCAAAGGCCAAGCTCCTTCCAGCTGTGTCCACTGCATCGCAAGTGGCACGAGGCATGTGCCGACTGGCCGATCGAGCAGAATGGACAAGATCACCCACTTCCTGCTTAGTCTGTGACTCAGGAAGGGAGTCCAATTTGGATTCCAACTGGCTAAGAATGGTCTTCTGGAAATCCCCCATATGTGGCACATAGTTAAGGGATCTAATACCAAGGGTAGAGGAGGAATAGATCCTCTTCCCGTACTGGTCCAGAAGCCGGGATTCCTTATCAGATGGAGACGAGCTGAGGTATTTGTGATTGGCGGAGTGGCCATGAGCGGCGCTGATGACAACCGGATCTGTCTTGGGGTGAAGGCTAAGAAAGTCTACACCTTCAGGAGCCTGGTATAGCCTGTCTGCCTTCCTCAGAAGGGGGGCTAATGCAAAAGGTTGTTTCCAAATGGTGGTAACAAGAGCTGCCTGAGGCTCTATCCAGGGTGGGATCATCGTAGGAGCGGTCTCGGGCAGATCCAGATAGGCAGTGAGTTTTTTACGCTGTGGGTCTGGCTCCACTGATTGCCACTGATGTATTTCCTGGATTTTCCTCAATAACTCCAGAAAAGAAGGGTCCTTCGGAGGAGTCCTCAGCCTGGGGCGTCCGGAGTGTAGGGCTCGCCTTTGGGGTCAGAGTGGCCTGACTCTGAGTCAGAAGTTTCTGATGAAGAGGAAGAAGACTCCTCACTAAGAGGGGGAGGGGCAGCCCATCTGGGGAGTTCTCTGGGGTGCGTATCCTCCCCGCCTTGGGTGCCAGAGGGCTCTCCTCTGGTGTCGGAAAGGGGGGAAGGAGTCTCCTGTCTCCGAGGCCGAGAAGCCAGAGGCCGAAGAGGTGATTTTGACCGAGGTCGAAATGGCTGGTTTCTGGGACCAAGAGCTCTCCCAATCCCAAGAGCGTCTCCGTTGAGACAAAGACGGTCCTGGGTCCTTCTCCTACTTATGGGACCGAGAGGAGTACGTGCCCGCAGGACTCTCACCTTTAGTCAGGAGAGAGTGGCACAATTCTCGGAAGGAACCAGAGAAGATGGAGTCCAGGTTGAGCAGAACGAAAAAGCTCTGAGAGCAAGATTCTGCAGCACGAGCCACTTCCTCCTCGAAGGCTTGCATGCGCTCCAGTTGCTCCGCGGATCCCGCAGCTACAGAAACCGCCCACCAGGCCTCCTTGGATTTCACCAGCGGGTTCCGTTTTTCAGGTCTCCCCAGCTTAACGCATGCAAGACAGTCGTCGAGGACGTTAGATTGGAACGCGAGACAAAACTCACACGTCGTGGTGTCATGGCCGACACCCAAATAATAAACGTATGCGGGTTGGTGCATGACATCTTCTGGCCACACGAACACCGGCAAAATCTGGGGGAAGACTTGTCTTCCATGATCAAGAAAAAACAATCACAATCACTAATGCGAACAAGGCGAATTTTCGTAATAACCAAAGTTTTTGAAGCCAGGGCCTACAAAATGCGAGAGCGTGAAGGAGGCAAACTGAATCTTCCAGTGGAAAGGAAGATCTAGAGTCATGGGGTGGAGCTGAGGGTTATACCACCTGGGTGGGTAGGAGGAGCCAGCTTGAAGACTTTCTGGCTGATTTAAAGGGAAAGGGACTCTGCCAATAAGTGTGGATGAACAACATATCCACGATCCTAGAAATGTTATATGCAGATGCTGAGGCTCTGGTTATGAATACATTAGTCACTCTTTATCAGACTTGGCTTCATATCTTCAGAGTGACTTTCAATTGATAGAGTATTTGCTTTTGCAGAATAAATTTTGCCAAATGTGAAGAAAACAAAAGCACTGCATTTGGGGAATAACATGAGGCTGAAAAGCCTTGTTTCTATAGAGAAGCAGCCTATGGACAATGAAGCTTCTTTTTGTTACTAAGGACTGACACTTGATAGTGCCTTGTCCTTTGTAGAAAATGTTAATTTAATGAAATGTGCTAATACGCATTTGGGAATTTGAATCATATTAGAATTAACAATTTAGGACTACAGGAAGATAGCCATGAAGAATCTTATCTTTACATTAATCAATTATGGATTGCTAATTTACATGACTGCTTCTAATGGAGTCCATTCTAGGATTAAAAAAGCTTTACAGTATTCAAACTGCACACTTTTTTTCTCAATCCAGATGTCCATATCCATCACTGCAAGCAGAGCAGAGGTGGTCCAGAGGAGGACAACTAGAATGGTGCATCATTTACATGAGAAGCCCTACAAGGGGAGACTGCAGATCTCAACATGTACACCATGGAAGGAAGGAAAGAGAGAGATGGAATATGACAGAAACCTACAAGTACCTCAAAGGGGTGAATAGGGTAAAGGTGGGAAGTTTCAAATGAGAACAAGCACTGGGACCAAAGGCATGCAAAGATGCTGGGGGGGGGTTCAAGAATGATGTGGGTAAATTTATTTCTTCACTCAAAGGGGAGTTGATGCCCGGAACACAGAAGTGGTAGGGGCTAGACCAGTGGGGAGCTTGAAGCATTCATGGTATAGACACAGAGGTATTAAAAAATAGGATGCAGCAAGGTGGTAGCTCCATTCCCGCTGGCAGCTCACTGCCGTCGCCACTGGTGAAGCCACAAGCTGCGTGGCTAAACATTCAGACTCCTCGAGTGCCACGGAGGTGAAACAAGTCCACTGCAGCCAGTTTTCACCCAGTGTAAACTACTAAGAGAGGGTCAGAAGAACTACTGGCTGCCGCCGTCATGTTGGCTCTCATGCGGTCACGCGATACTTGTATGGTGACCTCCTGGGACTAGAGCGCTGAAAAGCACATGTCAGGGTCACTGGCAAACATCTTTCTTTTGAGTTGTGTGACCACAAGCTTGGCGTGGTGGTGGTGAAGAGTCTTCCATGACTGGAGTAATCCCACAGACACACTCCTCCTGCCAATGAGCGGCTTACTTTCTCGGATGTTGCAGGGAGGGATTGAAGTGCTGCTGTGGTGACAGGGAGTGGACGGTTCTCGGCAATTGAGTTTGCAAGTAAAACTGAATCGCTGCCATAAATATTTTAATAGCAAGTAAGCTTGGAGACTGCCAGAAAGATCAAACGGTGCCCAAAATGTTGTGCTGTGAAAAGGTTACAGTCAAAGAGATTTTTTTTTTTTGGGGGGGAGAGCAGTTCTGAAAGGAGAGCTCTGTAGCAAATAAAACAAAGGGAGACAAGCAGGAGAGACAGAGGGATTAGAAATGACACTGTTCAACTCTTAAAGGTGAAGAAAAAGGTTACTGTTGCAGCTCCAGTTTGTTCACAGCCTGGCTTGGGTTTTTTTTTTTTTTTGGTCAGTCCTTTACTGCCCTGCCTTAATTTACTATTCTTGCTGCCCTTTACTGTAGCAACAATTATGATACGTTCACAGCCTGGCTTCTATATTTATTTTGCAGTGTGATTTCATCTTAAATATTCTCCTGACCTCCTGCTTAACCCTGCTGTCTTGCAGTTTTAATTGTGGTTTATTAATATCGTGTCTCTCCTGCTGCTCTTTATATTTTCAAAATATAAGGAGCAGCAGGAGAGATACATTATTAAGAAACCACAATTAAAACTGCAGTACAGCAGGGTTAAGCAGGAGGTCAGGAGAATATTTCAGGCAGTTCACACTGCATAATAAATACAGAAGCCAGACTGTGAACATATCATAATTGCTGCTACAGTAAAGGGCAGCAAGAACAGTAAATTAAGGCAGAGTAGAAGGAGAATTTTTATTTTAGTTTTTGTTGACCGGTAAGTGCACTAGACAAATCCTGCCCATTTTCAGGCACGACCTGGGGATTAAACTGTTGGTGGTATTTTTAGTGAATGGGCAGACACTTGGCCAGAGCACTGGGGAAATTACCCTATTTTGAGAAGTACCATGGGATATTTAACATCCACATGAACTACTACCAGAATTAAAGGGGGTTGCAGATAAAAGTATAAACAGTCAAGATAAATGTCTATGTATAGTTACATTTTATCATTTATTTGAAAATAATCTTGTGATCTGCACTTATAAACCTCAGTAGGAATTTTTATCATTACTCGACCTGTGGCTCGGGGTCTCTTGCAGTGGCTATAAAATATGGGGTCTATTTAGCCACAGTGGCTAATAATTATGAAATACTAGGGGAAACGTAGGATAGCGTTGAAGGAGACCAGACAGGGTCTGCGAAGACAGCATAGGTGGAAAACATCTGGGCAGACTAGCTGGGCTAAGCAGTCCTTTTCTGCCATCAAATTCTATGATTCTATTGCCTTCTTTTTAATTAACTAGAATGGCTTCCCTTAGATTTAAGGATACAATACTTTGTTGGTTTATTTGCCTGAAAGCTCAACAATAAGCTGGTCTCTTCCTCATTTTCTACCCAAGCATGATTTTGTTTATAATATAAGAACTCCTGCTATCAAAAATTCAATTGCACCTTTTATGAAATCTGCACTGGGTCAAAGGGCACTTGTTCTCGTTTCAGGTTAAGATATGGGATTCTATTCCTGCTGATGTTAAATTGCGTGTAGTCTTCATCTTTCAGATTGTATTTAGCCAACTCAGCTGTGTGTAAATGTTTTAAACTGATCTGTATACATATGGGTTTATGTATTTATGTTTTGTATTCCTGGAACTGTTGCCCCAGGGTCCCCCCAAAATGGGCTATCAGTTAATTGGGCCTCATCCAGCAACCAATAAAATCAATTGTAACATGGCAATTAATTTTTCCAAGAATACAACAACTTGATTGGGCTAAATACACCATGTGATCCAAAAACTACTATGCATTAATTCCCAAGATATGCTGCTGAGATAATACCCAGAACAACCACATAAAAACAGAGTATTCTGCCTTTACCACCCACCCACCCAGTTGACAGTGCTGTATCATCGCCATAACAGTACCTCCTAGAAGCACTTCGCATCTTGGGTCGGCATGCTCACACGGTCTTTCACTGCACAGTCCCTTGCACCTTCCGCTGCACCTGCATGCTGTAGTTCTCCAACCCATTACCCTCTGCAGTAATATATGCTCCGAGTTTGTTAAGGCTACCTTGCTTCGATGTTCCCTTGCTCTCCCAGCTCTCTACTACCTCAGTTATTCCTCCCCCGGTTGGCATGGAAGTCCCGTAGAGGCAGCATTTCCTACACCGCCCATTCCAGGGATTTATTTAACTCCAAAAATTGATTAGCGTTTTGCTCATAAAAATGCTAAAACATTGTGAAAATGCATAGCACTTGCCTCAATGTGTTTAACAAACATAACACTTCCAGAAAACTTATATAAATATTTTCTGTACAGGTAGCATTGTCCCAAGAAAAAAACTGCTAATCAATTATTTAAAACCCTGCATTCGCCCCACACCAGGTTGCAGCAGAATGGCACACAAAAAGCAACTTCTTTATTCAGATCCAGAAACAGTCGCCACACTGCACGCACTGTGAGTAAAATATGCAAAATGTCGAAAGGTGAACCCACAAGTCTTAGCAAACGTACCTGAATAATTAATTCACAGGTGCCGTCTTCATTTCCACAATTGTTGTATTAAATAATAATTAAGCAGCATAGCATTAGCAAAGGATAAGTAGCATAACTACACTGTTTAATTAGTAAGCCTTATGACAACAGTCACAACATTAATGCACACTGTGCATATTTCTTGTCTAATGTTATTGTTGTAAAGCAGAACCAACCCAAAAAGTGAAGAAATTGAATTGTTTTTCTGCTTTTTTACTAAAGTGTTTTCTTTCATTTGCAAAACTCGGGAATTGCACTTGCCATGTTACAAGCGCATTAATCCATTTGAAAGGAGGCATTTACTTCGGAATTAATGCATGGTTGGGTGGTGGGTGAACGAGGCCGTCCCCACCTTACATTAATTCCTAGTAAATGCCTGCTTTCTGATGGATTAATGCTTACATGAATAATCCTTGAAGGTACTCACCTAAAAACTGAAGGACGTTTCTCAGAATCTGGTAACCACTCATCATCTTATTGATTTTGTGCTTTGAGAGGAGGTATGCGACTAGCATTGAGGCAAGGAAGCCATTAAAAGAGCCAAAGCCCTACAGGAGAAAAAAGGGCCAGAGAAAAAATCTAAGCTTCAGGTGCTTCTGGAACATACAAACCTCTCTGCTGTACATTTCTTTTGAGTTCTTCAATGGTAACACTATGGGAAGGTTTCTTATAAGGGATGAGGCTAACAGTTCAAGTGAGATTAAAAAAAAAAAAACAGATCAATTTGTAATACACACACACACGACAAATAGTTAACTATATTTTTCACTTTTGTTCCAGTAGCTGCTACTTGGGTTTTGTTTTGATGAGACTGATTTGTGAGAAATGGATTTCCTGGAAACAGTACAGTTGAGACTACTGTTGATTAATGTCGGATATAAAAACGTAATAGTGCTTTTAACTCCACTACCCCATCCTCCAACCTGCACTAGTAAGTTGTTGTTTTTTCCTTTTTAACCTTTCAATGATCTTTTGACCCCCCCCCTTAAAAAAAAAAAAATTCATACCTGGGCAGGGCTTCTAGACTCAAGACGTAGATTCAGAATTGCTGCCAGGCAATCACTATGCCGTTCATGTGGGCTAGTGGGGAGGCAAAGCAATGCTCTAGCAAGTAGAATTATACCTACAGAAACAGCAGCTGTTCATTCTTAAAGATATGATCAGCAAAGCTTTTGCCCCCTAAAAAGATAGTGTCATCTAGTCACAGGTTTATATGGCTCACAGTCTGGCCTAGAACACATCACTTTTTTTTTTTTTTTTTTTTTTAACTCTATCTCCACTCCCTGAGAAGTCCTTCCAGCAATCTTGGATACCAGCCTCTACCTTCCCCTGTGACTAGTCCTTCTCCCTCGTGCCACCGAGCACCACCTCCAGGTCTGAACCCTCCGGAGGTATGGCCGCCCTATCCACCCAGGGCGCTCTATCTTATAGGGCAAAGTGCCCGACAAACACGAGTGGCCCCTTGGAGAGGAGACAGCCCAGTAAATGGAAGTGTGGGCTGCTGGGCAGACAAGGTGCCTTCATCTATCCCCAGGAAATGGGGTTCTCTCTACTTTTTTGCCATGTTTCACCCCGGTAGTCACGACTTCTCAAGGCAACGTAATGCCAACTCCATCCCGCTTTCGTCGTGTTGCTGATCGGCCCCCAACAGCCACCAGAGACTGCTACACTAGCGATCGCCTCTCAACCCTCCCCAAGAAGAAAGAGCTGTCCCACGGATGCTCAATCTCTTCTCCCCTGCCGACCCCAGCGGCCGGGCTCGCCCCAACCCCGGTCGCCAGGCGCGAGGTGGCGCCCAGCGCCTCAACCCTCAGCGCCACCGGGCTGGCCTTAGAACACATCACTTGAGCGCCATGGTCTTCAGTCCTACTTTCAATAAAACTTGGAGAAAGCAAGACCCACTAAAAACTAAACTTTAGACATTTTTCAATGACAATGTAGGAGATAATCCCTTGGGTACATGCTCCATGACTTCAAAAGCCCCACAGAGAAAGTGAACAATAAAAACCCACAGTCCCCAAAGCGGACTCCCTGCTTTAAGTTCATTAAAAGTAGGCACAGACCAGGGGTCCACTTAATTTTTGGAAAGGGGAAGTATTTACTGCTAGCATCTTCCACCTAGTAGTATTTTCATCTAAATGGTAGTAATACCAGGAATGTCTTGGCCCCACCCCCCAAAACAACACGTCAAACCAACTCTGCACCAGCAGTCAGTGCCGCTCTCTGCCTGATACGACTGCAGAGTCCTGAAATACTTCTCTTCCCACTGCCATGTAGTACTGTGCCCCCGTTTTAATACTCTGCCATGTTGCAACTGCAACTCCTCAGACTCTCCCGCACAACACACAATATATGCTGATGCTGTTTTCTGTCCCAACTCTACCTTTTACACTCTTACTGTGTGAATCCATGGCTGGTGCATTGCACAATGCTGCCAATTTTGTGCATATGTACCTTAATACTGTAAGAATGCAGGGTAGAAAAATAATTCCTAAATGAGAAAGTGAATGAATAATGCAAAAACTACAGTAAAATACACTTTTACATCCTATATCTGCTCCCCTTCCAAGGGCAATATGGGATTTCCAATATTTTGTATATGAATTAAACCTACATCCCCAATCTAGTCTTCCAAAGTCATTTCAATAAAACAGATGAAATGCTGAACCAAGGCTATTACCCTCAGTCTGCCTGTTATCAGGAGATTGACAAGGGCTGTTCTACTGATTGTTTACAAACAAAAACCATCTCGTAAAAATCAAGATGAATAGGACACTAAAGCAGCTTCCACCATATCAGTCCTACTTAAACCTACACCTCTAATCAAAAAGCACAAACCGTACCTTTTAGTCTGCTAAACGACAATTTAAGTCTTGCTCATTGTACTGCACTTTACCTGATGCACCGTAAAATAATACAGTTTACATGCAGGAAGCAACCCAGAACTCCATAATTAACCTAGGAAATCGAAAGTGCATTAACCTATAACAGCTAAATGGAATCAGTTTATTACGAGGTGCATACAAGAGACATATTTTTAAATTTAGGTTCGTCATAGCTTCAAACAAAACCACTAGACGGAACCCATATCATAAGTGGATGGGTGCAAAAGCTTTCAGAGGAACATGGCATCATGTCAAACTGTTGCAAGGCAGCAGCCTTCAGCTAAAGAAAACAGCACTCCAAAACAACCAGAAAAAAATCATAAACACAGCTTACACTTAACCATGAAGTGTTTATTCTTCAGTCCACTGGTCATCAAAAGCCTTCCTGGACATCATTTATATGAATGGCTGAAGCCTAAAAGTTGATACCACGCAGCTTTCCTATATCAAAAAATAATGTTTGGTGCTTGCACTTAAAGTGCGACTGACTGCCATGTGCGTTCATGGTGGCGTTTCGATGTCTGACAAAACTAAACTTTTAGGCTCCAGTCATCCACTTGTAAATCCCTGTACAAGAAGGCTTTTGGCCAACAGTGAGATAAAGAATAAACACTTCATGGGTAAGAGTAAGCCTGTGGGTTTTTTTTGTTTCGTTTCTTTTTTAACCCCTTTTCTGGTCGTTTAGAGTGCCATTTTGTACAGTCACAGGCTGCCACTGCGCAGTGCTTTAAGTTATAATATATTTTGTTACATAGATACATACACACTGTTGGCAGATAAGGGCCTATGGCCCACCCAGTCTACCCATTTGAGCTTGTAAGTTCCCTGTATGTTTTTCTAGAAGTCTGTTGCCCCTTACCCCTGACTTCCAGAATTCCCTTATGTCTATCCCATGCATTCTTAAATCCCATGATTGTTTCAGCCCCCACCACTTCCTCTGGCAGGGTGTTCCACTTGTCCACCACCCTTACGTTTCCTCTGAATCGCCCTCCCTCCAACTTCATCCCATGCCCCCTAGTCCTGGAACATCTTTTTCGCTGAAAAATAGTGTATTCCTGCACCCTGTTCCTCCCTGTAAGGTACTTGTATGTCTCTTACATATCCCTTCTCTCCCTCCTCTCCTCCAGGAAGTACATATTCAGGTCCTTCAGCCTGTCCTCATAGGACTTGTGATGCAATCCCTGGACCATCTTTGTTGCCCTCCTCTGAACCTTCTCTACCCTATGTCCTTACGTAGGTAAGGTCTCCAGAACTGTGCACTGTACTCCAGGTGGGGCCTCACTAGTGTCTTGTATAGTGGAATTATGACCTGCTTTTCCTGCAGGCGATGCCCCTGCCTATGCATCCCAATATCCTATTTGCTTTACCTGCTGCCTTGTCGCATGGTTTCCCTACCTAGAGGTCATCAGAGATGATAACCCCAAGGTCCCTTTCCTGCTTGGTGCACGCTATATACTCACCCACCAACTGATATGATGTTCCAGGGTTTTTGTGCCCCATATGCATTATCTTGCACTTCTTTGTGTTGAATTTCAACTGCCAAACCCTTGACCATTCTTCAAGCTTCTGCAGGTCCCTCTTCATTCTGTCTACACCCTCTGGCATGTCCATTCTGTTACAGAGCTTTGTGTTGTTGGCAAACAGGGAAATTCTGCCTTCTAGGTCCTGCACAATGATCCCTGTGGTACCCCACTGGTCACTCTTCCCTCTGTGGAGTGACAGCCATTTACTAGCACCCTCTGTGTCCTGACGCCCAGCCAATTACCCACCGACCACACTACTGCCCTGCCCATTGCCATATTCCCATTTGTTTAATAGCCTGTTATGTGGCACAGTGTCAAAGGCCTTGCTGATGTCCAGATAGGCCACGTCTACTGCCCTCCCGATACCCAGTTGAAAAATTCAATGAGGCTGGTCTGGCATGACCTTCCCTCGGTGAAACCATGCTCCCTTGGGTCCTGTTGTCTGTTGGCAACCAGATGTTGCACTAATCTCTCCTTCAGTAGTGCTTCCATGATCTTCCCCACTACTGAGGTCAGGCTGACTGGTCTGTAGCTACCCACTTCCTCTTTGTTCCCGCATTTCTATAAGGGGACTACATCTGCTGTTTGTATTGCCTGAATTTTATCTTTTTGGCTTTCACTTTCTCCGCTACCTCTTTGGAAAATCATAATGACCTCCTCTTCCTTTTCCCCTTGCTAACCTGCTTAGTGCATAATTCTGTTGCTTTTGTAATCCCTGTTTTAAATATTGCCCACTGTTCCTCCACCCGATGCCCTCCCCATTCCCATTAGTGCCTCTTTCAAGCATGTCCCCTTTTTCCCCAAAGTCTGCCCTCATAAAATCCAGGATACGTGTTTTTATGCGGTTTGGTTCTGCTCCTTCTGTGATTTCAAACCACAGTGACCGGTGGTCACTGTTCCCCAGGTGCTCCCCCACTGTTACTCCTATCAAACTGTCCCAGTCTGTGAGCACAAGGTCCAGTATTGCCTTCTACTGAGTTGGTTCCATGACCAGTTGCTTAAGGAAGCCACCCTGAAGGGAATCCAGGATAAATCTGCTCCTGATTTGATGCTGCTGTTGGGAGGCTACAGTCCATGTCTGGAATACTGAAGTCTCCAACCAGCACCACCGCCACCTTGTCTGCCATCCTTTGGATGGCTAGCATTAACGTCCTGTCTGTCTCCTCCTCCTGGGCTGGTGGTCTGTAGACCATCCCGTGTGGATGACTGAGCTAATTTTCCTTTCCTGCTTAACCCACAGTATCTCTCCCCATTTTTGTTCCTCCTGGATCTCTGTGGCCTTTATGCCGTCTTTCACATAAAGTGCTACTCCTCCTCCCTTCCTGCCTGCCAGGTCTCTTCTGAATATGCTGTAGTCAGTCATGGTTATCATTGCACCAGGTCTCTGTGATGGCCACAATGTCCAGGTCCGACTGCACCATGGCAGCCTCCAGATCCTCCAGCTTGTTGCTAAGACTCCTGGCATTGGCACTCATGGCTTTAAATGATGTGAACTCCCTGGACTCTTTAGCTGTTCTACTCCAGCCCCCTCCCTGGTTGTCCTTTACCCCTGGTTCTCCCTGCTGTCTGCCCTTCTGTTGAATTTTGCCCCCTTTCTGCCTATCCACTCCTTGGGTGCCTATCTCCATCTTTTGCACACTGCTTTGTAAAGATAGTCTCTCCTCCTGTTCACTGGTTCCACTGCTAGCTATGGGGGGTGGGCAATTAGGTACCCTCTTTGCTGGCCTGTCACCCCCCTTGGCTAGTTTAAATGCTTGCCCATGTAGCATTTAAACTTATAATTCAGTGCTTCGCTTCCTCTTCAGGACAGATGCAGGCCATTAGACTTGAATAAGCCTCCAGGTGGGTCCCCAGCCACCAACGAATCCAAACCCTTCCTCGCAGCACCAGTTGTTCAGCCATGTGTTATCAAGTTCTTGGTGAGTGCGCCACTACACTCTCCCATGCCTCTCATAGGTAGTACTTCCGAGAAGGTGACAGATGTAGCTACTTGCTTGAAACCCCTTCCCAATTTCCTAAACTCTTCCTGAACTTCCTTAGGCTCCCTGTTTGCCGGGTCATTAGTACCTAGGTGGATAATGATATCCAGCTCACCCTCCCGTCTTACCTTCCCGGCGATCCCCAGGATCTTCCTCCCATCCCTCCATGCTATGGCACCCGGTAGGCACCTCACCTCCCTGTCCTCTCCCTCATGTGTTCTTAGCTGGAACCCTCTTACGATACAGCCTCTCACCAGGATTTGCTTCCTCCTCCTCATCTGGGGTTCACTGCTTTCCCCACTGAAGTCACCTCCTCGGCTGACTTCCACATCCTTCCCTTCCACTTTTCTGGGTACCTCTGTTTGGTTGTCCCTGTTTGCCAGTGCAGCACATGAGTTCTGGAGTGGAATAGGATTTGGGATGCGCCTCTGCCTGACTGCCCCAACACTCCTTAAGCCCACCGTCATCCAAGTGCTCCTCGTTCTTGGCATCCTTTGAGGCAGTGGCATTGGACTGGGTGGTCTCTGGATAGGGGTGAAGGTACTCCTAACCCAGTTTACTTCCACTCTAAGTCTGGCTACCTCATCCTGCAGTCCAGACAGATGCCTGCAGATAGGGCAACAAATCAGCATTCAGAAGGTCTGCCTGAATACGGCTGCTCCGCTTCCACTGCATTGCACCACTCCCCACATTATACTGCACTTAAACCACTATTCCAGCAGTGTTACTGAAGCTCTCCTTCTAGTTCCCTCTATTAATTTACTGTCCTGAAAATCCTTATGTTCTTATTCTCAAAATTCCAGTAACAATAGCAACAACAAATCGCAGCACAAAATATAATAATATGCAAACACACCCACCCAGATCGTATACTTCCCAACTCTGCCCCATGATGTCAGACCTTGCACACTGGAAGCAGGGATCTGTGTGCCACTTGCCAGGGGAGGTCAGGTGGATGTGCACCATATACCACTCCTAGAACAACGGTTACAGGTGAGTAACCCTCATTTCTAGGGGCGTGGATATGGTGCACTTATTCACACTGACTCCTAGCAGTTCTCTGGAAGGAGGGGGCAAGGCGCATCTGGGAGGAGGGGGCCAGGTGCACATCCATACTTGGAAACAAGGGACTGGAGAACTGATGTCCATGAGGCAGCATCCAAATGCCATCAGCACAATGAAAATGCCATCAGCACAATTACCGCAAATGTCACAGAGTTAAGGGGATCAAGAACTATTCATCATAAATTACTGACAGCACTGTATTTTCCCCTGGTGTGATATCAATTCCTGTGCCTGTGATTTAGAAAATGGATGCCTGCAGCTATAAAGGGAGGGGTTACAATCCTGACCCTAAAAGTGTTACAGGTTCAGCCAATAGGTTACGTAAAGCAGATTTCCATTGGTAACAATACTGATACATTTTATAATTTCATGTTAGTTTCCCTTTAAGCCCTACTAGAGGCTCCCTACCAGCCAGCCTATAGCAGAGGTCAATGCAGGAGACAATCCACCTGCCAATCATCCACTTAGGGGCCGGTCTGCCAGGTGCAGCTTCAGCGCAGGTGATGAAGAGTTGGCAAACCTCTCCCTGAGCTCCAGTCGCGCACTCCTTATAAGTGAGCACTTGCCTCAAGTCCAATGTTTGGAGCCTGTGTTGGCCTCTGAGGTTGGAGTGGTGAAATACACCAGCAGGTTAATCACCTGATTAAGGGGAAACTCCAAAACAACCTTCGGAAGGAACATTAGGTTGGGGCAGAGAACAACCTTGTCCACATGGAACACCATATACAGAGACTCCACCGAGAGTGTCTGGAGCACATTGATCCTTCTGGCGGAGGTGACAGCCACCAAGAAGGCGGTCTTCCATGACAGATGTGAGATGTCACACCTATGCATCAAACTGAATGGCCTGCACATGAGCACTACCAACACCGGCAACAAATCCCAAGGTGGTGGTGGAGGTGATTCATGTACTGGCAGGGACAGGTGGTCAAGGCCCTTAAAGAAGTGCCCGACCACCTTCTCCTGCACCACCAACAGCATACCTGCCCGCGCCCAGTACGCAGAGATGGCTGCCAGGCACACCTTAATGGTCGTGGACCTCAGATCTGAATGAAATAGGGAACAAAGATAGTCCAGAATGATAGCCAAGGAGCAGGCCAGGAGGTCTAGCACCAAATGGAAAACCTCTTCCATCTGAAGACGTAGCACTGGCAGGCCAACTCCTTCCAGGAGACTTCCACAACATAGAGAACCTCTTCAGAAAGACCCAAGCCTGGAGCTCTAGTCTGTCAGCAACCAAGCTATCAGGTGCAGGGACTGAAGGTCCAGGTGCAAGACCTTCCCTTCATGACTATAAAGCAGGTCCAGGCATAGTGGCAGTCACCATGGAGGCCTGCTACTGAGGCTGAGGAGATCTGGGTACCATACTAGTGTGGCCAGTCTGGGGCTACCAGAATCATCCGCGCCTTGACCAACTCTGTGGCACAAGGGAGAGAAAGTGTAAAGGAGGCCTAGTGTCCAGGGCCTCGCAGGGACAGGCACAGAACAGCTTCAGTTTTGCATTCTCCCAGGAGGCAAACAGGTTGACCAGGGGAGTGCCCCACTGCGAGAACAGGTTTTCCACTACCTCCTGCTGCAGTGACCACTCGTAAGATGCCTCACCCACCTGACTGAAGGAGGTCTGCTAGCTGGTTTTAGGCTCCAACTACTTGAATTGCCAGCACCCAAGCTGTGCATGAGGATCCAAGTGCGGAGGGTCTCCCGACACAACCGAAGTGAGTGTGTTCTGCCCTGCCTGTTCTGGTAGTACATGGTTGTGGTATTCTCCTCCAGGACATGCACAACCTGACCCCAGAAGAACAGAGCGAATTCCATCAGAGCAAGGAGCACAGCACGGAGCTCCAGCAGGTTGATCTGGTACCACAACTCCCTGGGGTCCAGAGCCCATGGGCTCTGTGGTCCTCCATGTGCACTCCCCATCCCAGTGACCAGTCAATCGTCAGGGTGACTGTCGGTTTTGGGCAAATGAGATTCCTTCCTCAAGATGTTCCAGGATGAGCCACCACTGGATGGCATCCCACACTGGCTGAGTCACCATGACCGGCTAGTCTGGGTGACCTAGGTGCTGAGACCACTGGTGAGTCCACTCCCACTTCAGGTGGCACATCCACCAGTGGGCCCATCTGACATGCTGGTGCAGGAAGTCCCAGGCAGGGCGCAAGTGCCCAAACTGAAATCATCGTGCAAAGGAGGGAAGATCTGTTGCCCACTCCATAGGGAATCAGGCCTTGGCAGGGAAGGAGTCCATCTCTGCCCGATAAAGTGGATGAGCTGTGAGAGGCCAAGTTCCAACTTGGTCAGGTTGATCAGAAAGCCCAAAGATGAGCATGTCTGGAGGGCCAGGTCCCAGAACCGCTCCACTGCCTTTCAAGATGATCCAGCAATCAATCAGTCATCCAGGTATGGACAGACACGGACTCCTCAGTGCTGCAGGAAGGCTGCCACCACTGCAGTTCACTTGTTGAAGATCCTGGAGACTGAGAAGAAGCCGGAAGGCATGATATGGAACTCACAGAGAACCCCCTCTGCACAGAATTGAAGGTATTGCCAGTGGGACGGACAGACCGGAATGTGGAAGAACGTATCCTGGAGGTCCAGAGAGCAGAACCACATGCCCTGCTCCAGGGATGGAATGATTTGGCTCAGAGTGACCATCTGGAAATTATACTTCTTCTGAAAGTAATTGAGATTGTGCACATCCAATATGGGACACCAACCCCCCGTCAGTCTGGGGACCAGAAATACCTGGACCAATGCCTAGCTGGCCATGGTGTCTGGGACATGGGCTACAGCTCCTTTTTTGAAGAGCTGAGCAATGTCCTCCAGGAGGACAGACAGTGCATTCAACAACACCACGGACTCCCAGGGAGCATGGGTTCAGTAGGGTGGGAGAGCCTTGAAGTCTAGAGGCAATCCACATCCTATCACTCTTCCAACCATTTGTCTGAAATGAAGACTGACCATGCGTGCCAAAAATGGTGAAGTTGAGTCCCCACATGGAGCTGAAGCAGGGGACATGGAGAACGGGAGGCAGGCACCCACGGCCTGTCACTGAGGAGCTTTGGAAGAGACACCAGCACCGGATACAGGAGGGGCCCTGCCACCACAACCTCTGGGTTTCCAGGAACCTTGGCTGGCAAACTTAGGCTTAGGTCGCTGGACCAGAGACTGACCTGGGCTGCTAGGACGGAAAGGGCCAAAGCTAAAAGGACTTCGGCTTCTGACCCTTGGGATCCTTCTGCGAAGACGTCATCGAATCGTGGGTGGTGCTGCACTTCTCAATCCTGGAGAGGTGCCCAACCACCCCAGGGTCAAAAAGGTTGGTGCCCAGAAATGGTACATTGGCCAATTTGTGCTGGATATCTGCTGTGAAGGTGGAAATCTGTAGCCAGGCTATATGGTGCATCATGACTCCCACTGCCACAAACCGGGAGCAGGAGTAATCTATGTCCAAGGCATTGTCTTGCTAGTGTTGTGCTAGAGACCCTAGTCTCCGACTATCTTCATCGCCAATGCAAGATTGCTGGAAAGTGGGGAAGGACATGGTCTAGGACACCTATAAGGGCATGACCGAAGTTGGCCATCATCAAGGCGGAGCTCGTTTGACAGACAACCAGAGAGGACACAGCATAGATCTTCTCTGCTGCATGATCCAGCTTCTTGGACTCCTTGTTGGGGGGCTTGTCCACATCCCCAACATTGTCCGGCTTGCAAAAGACTGAGGCCACCACCAATCCCTCGGCCGAGGTATGGGTCCGAAAAACCATGAAGAGAACCAGTTGGGACTGTGTACTTGTGCATGATGTGGGCCAACATGCCGTGCACAAAGCTGAATGCTGCCAAAGCTCCAGCGAAGGACCCAAAATAGCCTCAGTCACCAGGAAGGACACTCCTAGGGAATCATGCCGAACAAGGATTACCGTAATGGGGTACTTGGCCTGCTTCTGGACCATCTCCAAGGGGATCTCCATTGATTCGGACATAAAACAAAACAGAGACCCGAGGGAGACCAACCCATGATCAGTAGTCAGTTCTTCAGTTGATTCACGGTCAAAGCCCGGCGTCTGGGAGAATTACATGGAGGACCCCTCAGAGTCTGAAGACTCCTTGAAGACCACCCTCAGCCGCGTCTCCTAATGAAACACCCTGGACTCATCTGAGTGGGTGATTTCAACCAACCAACCTGGAAGGCCAATAGCCGGACAAGCAGCCTTGGTAGGAGCTCCCAGTAAGGGCTGCTTGGCCGGTGGCTCCACCCAGATCGGTGTAGAGGCCGGTGTCAGAGAGACTGGATGCAGCAGGACTGGGATGGGCCAGACCAGGGAAGCGCTGGGGTCTGAGGAAGGGGCCTACCGTGCCAGAGGACCCACTGCTGCCACATCTTCTCCTCACAGCACCAATGCAACCTGTGATGGAGCCTTTCTTCACAAGAATTCCCTGGACCACGATCTGGACAGAGATCGGTACCTCGACCAACGACTGGAACATTGACAGTGAGGAGAAACAGGAGGAGGGGCCATGTACAGGACATAGACCGGGTCCTTCTGAGGGACCTCCGAAGGAGGTAGGTCTTGGGAGGAGACAGCCTGCTCAACCAGCATCTCCTGACACTCCTGAGAGAGGGTCGATAGGATTGGAGTTCTCATGATTGAGATATCCTCGATCCCTTCAGACAACAGGTCAACAGGGTCAAGAAAAAGCTCAACTAGCTGGTTAGCCTGCATCATGGCCAACAAGCGCAACAGGGTTACTGTAAAGCTAGCAGCCTGGTCCTTAACCAATGGAATCTCGGCTACGGCAGAATGTTTATCAGTCGTCAAGCAATTGAGGCAATCATGAGAGTGAGAAGCGCGTGCTTCTTCCCGGTCCCACGACCAACAGCGGGATTTCTTAACAGTCTTCTCTTCTCGGCGGGAAGGGTCCTTCCTGAAGGTTTGCAGTCACAAGCACATCTCGATGAAGCAGTGTGGACACCAAAGAAACTACCGCAGCCTGCGCCGCTGCCTCTTCCATGGCCACTAGCTGAGTGGCCAAACTCACAGCCACAGACACTGCCTTATGCGCATCTTTGGAGTAGACCGAGGGGTTCCGTTCATCCGGCTGACCAAGGAGGTGGTGGGCGTAGTGATCCTCGTGCAAGGAGGGTAACAGCAGCATGCACAGGCCACAAGCCTGGGGGTCATGCTCTGCCCCAAGGCAGTAGATGCATGAGGAGTGCAGATCTGTCCGGAACATTGTCAGATTACAAGTGACATATCACTTGAATCCAGGACTGGACTGAGCTTCTTTACACTCCATAATGGAACAAAAATCGAAGATTTCAGAAAAAAATGCTAGAAAAAAGGTCTAGAAAAACTCTGGCCTTCACCATACATGAAGCTGCAAAGGAGAAGACCAGACTCTTTCAGCGGAAAAGAAAATCTGATGATATGGGGTAGAGACAGAGAGTATACCGCCCGGGGGAGCTTAGCCTGAAAATGTTCCAACTGGTCTTAAAGGGAAAGGAAGGCTGCCAATGTGTGAATAAACTACACTATATCCACGACCCTAGAAATGAGGGCTACTCACCTGTAACCATAGTTCTAGGAGTGGTATATGGTGCACATCCACACTTTGGCAGTCTTTCTTCCCCTTTAATTCCAACCAGAACGTCTTCAAGCTACACTCCTCCCACCCGGGTTATATCCTCCTTGGCTCCGCCCTGTGAGGTCAGATCTTACACACTGGAAGAAGGGATCTGTGGCCACTTGCTAGTGGAGGTTGGGTGAATCATGTGGATGTTCACCATATACCAAGCCTAGAACTACGATTACAGGTGAGTAAAGTACAGTTACGCAAGATCTTACTGTAACAGTAGATCTTCGAGAAGAGCTCTTGCAGCAGGTAATAACTGTTAGGACTATGCCACCAGGCACTAGGACCCCACAGAAAAATTCTAGCTAGCAGTCCAAGATGGGAGACCACCCCCGATGTCATCCTCAGTATATAGCAGGTGGTCCCCCGGCACCACCCCAGTTCATCTGCCAGAGACCCGGCTGGCATGAAGGATGGGACAAACTGAAGAGGCTTTTTCATCTCAATAGGGACATACAGAAAGAAGCGCTGGGGGAAGGAGGTAGGGGAAAGCATACCTGCTGCAACAGCTCTTCTTGAAGATCTACTATTATGGTAAGTTCTTACGTAACTGTACTATCTCACTTCGAGATAGAGCTCTTGCAGAAGGTAATAACCGTTAGGACTGAGTTCCAAGCAGTACCGCGATAACACCAGGTCATACGGATGGTGGATGTAAGAATGCCTGGGCTCCTGTGAGAGCAATTCCTGGAGGATTGCCAGGCTGAAACCTGCCCTCCTTCTGGAAGCAATGTCCAAACTGTAGTGCCAGACAAAGGTGTGTACCGAACTCCAGGTGGCTGCGCACAGAGATCTGCTGCCGACACATTTTTAAGATATGCGAAAGACGCTGCTATCCCTCTAGTCGAATGACCTCTAACTGGGCCTGGAAGGGGTTCGCCATACTTTTCATGGCAGAATACAATGTAGTTGACTAGCCACTTGGACATAGTCCGTTTGGTGACTGGTGCCCCTAACATCCGTTGGGCAAAGGACACAAACAATTGGTCTGACTTCCTTATGGACCGTGTACTGTCAACATAACACCTAAGGATTCTATCCACATTTAGAGAATGTAACAATACCTCCCCTTTGTTAGTGTATTCGGGGTAGTAGACAGGCAGGTTAAAGTCTTGGTTAACAGTAAACTCAGACACCACCTTCGGGAGAAACTTGGGGTTTGTGCGAAGGGACACCCTGTCCCTATGAAAAACCAAATATGGTTCCTTGCACACATAGAAACATAGAATTTGACGGCAGATAAGGACCGCTTGGCCCACCCAGTCTGCCCATTTCCCTACCTAATGGATAAGCTGCAGATCCTAGTTAACCAGCAGCCTACTTCTTCCTACCCCCAACCCCTAGAATTGCCTTATGACTGTCCCATGCATGCTTGAATTCCACCACTGTTTTGACTCCATAACCTCCTCTGGAAGGCTGCTCCATGCATCCACAACCCTCTGTGAAAAATACTTCCTTAAATTACCTCTGAGCCCCCCATATCTTCAAATTGTGCCCCTTGTTCTTGCACATCTCTTTTTTTGAAGAGTGCTACCCTCTTGGACTTTGTTGATTCCCTGAGGTACTTGAAAGTTTCTATCATGTCCCCCCTCTCCTCAAGGCTATACATATTAAGCTCCTTAAGTCTCTCTTCATATGTCTTCTGGTGCAGACCCTGCACCATTTTAGTTGCCCTCCTCTGGACAGCTTCCATCCTGTCTACGTCTTTGTGGAGATTGGGTCTCCAGAACTACACGCAGTACTCCAGATGGGGTCTCACCAGCTGTCTGTACAGAGGGATAATAACTTCCTGTTTTCTACTGGTGATGCCTCTCCCTATGCATCCCAGTATCCCCCAGCCCTCCTTGCTGCCCTCTCACATTGCTTGCCCACCTTTAGGTCATCTGATATGACTACCCAGGTCCCTTTCCATTTTTGTTGTTGTTAGTATCTCACCCCCCATTGTGTACTCTTCCTCTGGGTTTTTGTTTCCCAGGTGCATTACCTTGCACTTCTTAGCACTGAATCTAAGCTGCCATACATTTGACCATTCCTCTAACCTTGCCAAGTCCCTTTTCATCCTTCCCACCCACCTTGTGCATCAACTCTGTTGCAGATCTTTGTGTCATCTGCAAAGAGACATACTTTTCCTTCCAGTCCCTCTGCAGTATGTCGCAGTAAAGACATTGAAGAGGACTGAGTCCTAATACTGAACACTGCGGTACCCACTAGTAACCCCCTTCTTCAGAGTGGACTCCATTTACTATTACTGTGTCCTATTCTCCAGCCAATTCTTTACCCAGGCTGTCATCTTGGGACCCACTCCCAGGCTGGCTAACTTGTATATTAATCTTTTGTGCGGGACTGTGTCAAATGCCTCGCTAAAGTCTAGGTAGGCCATGTCCACAGCCCCTCCCTGATCTACTACTTTGGTCACCCAGTCAAAAAAATCTATCAGATTCGTCTGGCATGACCTTCCCGCTGTGAATCCATGCTGCCTTGGGTCCATTGCCCCTCTGGCCTCTAGATACTCGGCAATTCTTTCCTTCAGAAGTGATTCCATCATTTTCCCTATCACTGAGGTTAAACTAACAGGTCTGTAGTTTCCTGCTTCTGCCTTGCTCCCACTTTTGTGAAGGGTAATCACATCTGCCCTCCTCCAGTCCTCGGGTACCACCCCATCCTCCCATGATTTGTTAAAGAGGGTAGTCAGTGGTGTCACTAGTTCTACCCTTAGTTCTTTTAGAATTCTGGGATGAATCCCATCAGGCCCCATTGCTTTGTCCACCTTCAGTTTTAAGAGTTCTTTCAGAACCCTTTCTTCTGTAAATGAGCTGGTATCAACTTCTGTATCCAGTGTTTCTACTGTTTGTTTTAGGTACCTCCCCTCTTCATTTGTAAATACTGAGCAAAATATTTGTTTAGTATCTCTGCCTTTCACAGTCACCCTCTGCCCACCCTCCCTCCCTTGGTCTTCCTTCGCTCCCTGATGTACCTATAAAAGGTTTTATCCCCCTTCTTAACTGAGTTGGCTATCTTTTCCTCGGTTTGGGCCTTTGCTGTTCTGACTGCCTTCCCAGCTTCCTTTTGCTTTAACTGATATTCTCTGTCCTGCTCCTTCTGTGATTCCTTGTACTTCCTGAATGCTTTCTTTTTCTCTTGAACCTTCACTGCCACTTCCTTTAAGAACCATAGTGGTTTCTTACATCGTTTCGTTTTGTTTATTTGCTTCACACAAAGGCTTGTTACCTCTGTGATGGCAGTTTTATTATTCCCCATTGTTCTTCCACCCTCCTTCCTGCCCATTTGCTAGTGCATTCCTTGAGGCACTCACCCATTTAGCAAAGTCCAGCCCTCCTAAAGTCCAGTACTTTTTGCCTTTGTATGGCTTGACTCTATTGCTGTGTTTATTGTGAACCATACTGTTCGATAGTCGCTAGTTCCCAGATGGCTACCCACTTCTACATCTGTGATCTCTCTTCATCTCTATTTGAGAGAACCAGGTCTAAGATTGCTCCCTCTGAGTGGGCTCCAATACTAGTTGTCTAAGGCATGCCCCTGGGGCATCTAGAGTAACCCCACTCTTGAAGTGGCTGCTGCAACTGCACTCCAGTTAACATCTGGCATATTCAGATCACCCATCAGCAATATCTCCCTTTTTTCCATTCTAAGTATACTTTCTATCATTTCTTTCCATTTCCTCCCCTGAGAAGGTCTGTAAACAACCCTGTGCGGATTGTGGTGCCATTGCGTCTCCCAAATTTACCCACAGTGCTTCTTCTCCTCCCTGTTTACCCTTTTGTTCTGTTGCATTGATTCCTTCCCTTATGTAAGAGCTACTCCTCCTCCTCTTTACCCTCCCTGTCCCTCCTGTAGATAGTGTATCCTGGTATGTTTACGTCCCAGTCATGGTTTTGTGTACCATGTTTCTGTGACTGCCACAATATCAGATGTTCCTCCATCAGGGCCACTAATTCAGGAAGCTTGTTACTCAGACTATGGGCATTGGTACTCATTGCTCTCCATTTTTTGATGGCTTTACCTTCTGTTGCAGCATCCCCCACTGACCTTTCTACCTCTGTCTTTTTCTCATTTACTACCCTGTTTTGTAGGGAGAGGCTGGGATTTTCCTGCTGCTTATCAGTGCCTCCCCCTTGACTAGTTTAAAAGCTTGCCAATGAAGCATTTAAACAGATTGCTCCAAAGACTTGTTCCCTTCCTGGAAAGATGCAGACCATCCTGCCAGTATAGGCTGGTGTCCCTCCAGGTGGAACCCCAGGCCCCAATGAAGCCAAACCCCTGTGCTCCACACCATTTTTTCAACCATTCATTAAACTGCATGGTGCAAAGTATCCTCGCCTCACCCATGCCATTGACAGGCAGCACCTCTGAGAAGGATACTGTGTGTGCTACTTGTCTTAAGCCCCTCCCCAACTCTATAAAGTCCTTCTGCACTGCTCTAATCTCATGATGAGCTAAGTCATTTGTCCCTAGGTGGACAATGACGTCCAGCTCAGACTCCCGTGCAGCTGTTCTCGTGTTCCTGAGGATGCGCTTCCTGTCCCTCCAAGCCATGGCACCAGGCAGGCACCTTACTTCAGTTTTCCCTGCTCCCCCCAGTTCTATCCCCCTAATAACTGAGTCCCCCACCAGGAGCTGCTTCCTTTCCCTGTGGTGTCCTCTGCCTCCTTCCTGTGGGCCTCCCTTGTGACAGTTGTCCTCAGCCTCCTTAATCTCCTCTGCGGGTGCATCCATAGGGGAGCTATGCTCCCCCAGAATGGTGTATGGATTGTGGAATGGAACAACTGACTGGGTATGCCTCTGTTCCACCATCCTCACCCTCCTCGGCCCACATTTGGTCCAACTGCTGTGCTTTCTTCGCAACCTCTGACGGTAGTGGTGGTGGCTCTGGTGCTCCCTGGAGCCTGGAACTCGGAAATCCTCCGAGCCAAGGTAACAGCAACTAAAATTAACACTTTCCAGGAGAGAAAGCAAAGCTTGCAACTCATTGCTGGTTCAACGGGGGGCAATGTTATCGTCTCCAACATAAACAGCAGATCCCATGGAGGAACTAGGTCCCGAATGGGAGGCTTGATGTGCAGAATACCTCACAGGAAGGTACATGACAGATCCAGCTGCACCAAGGTCCTACCATCCACCAGTACATGACAGGCTGAGATAGCTTAGAGATGTACCTTTATGGATGAGCAGCTGACACCTGAATCAGACAGGGATAAGAGATACTCCAGAACTCAGTGCACCCTGCATGAGAACGGGTCTATGTCATGGGCAGCTGCTCATAGGCTGAACCGCTTCTACGGCGTATGTGGCCCTAGAAGACTGTTTTCTTGCAGCCACTAACAGCCCAGCTACCCTCCTGGACACCCCCGTACCTGTTCCTGGCCAAGTCTGCAGGAGCCATGCATGTAGGTGCAGAGAATTGAGGTTGGTGTGAATTGGAAAGCCCTGCTCTTGGAATAGCAACCGAGAGGTGAGAGGAAGTGGAACTGGGGGTTCTACCGCCAGCTGTTGTAGAAGCGGGAACCAAATCTGTCTGGGCCAGAATGGCGCTACCAGAATCATGGTTGCTGGTTCTGACTGTAGCTTGAGGAGTACTCGCTGCAGAAAGGTGGGAAGGCATAGAGAAACCTCCCAGTCCAAGAGAGGAACAACGCATCTCGCCAGAAAACACCAGGCCCTGGCAAGCAGAAATTGGTCAGTTTGGAGTTGGGTGGGGACGCGAAGAGGTGTAGCTCTGGAGTCCCCCATCTTTCAGATAGGTCATCTACTACCTGTTGAAGTAGTTCCCATTCATGAACTTGGGACTGCGAGCGACTGAGGCAGCCTGCTAAGGTATTTTGAAGACCTGGGACATGTACAGCAAACAGTTCCAGGCTGTGATCTACTGCCCAGTACCGGACCCTCATTGCTTCTCTGCATGGGGGGTATGAACACTTCCCCCCCTGCTTGTTGAGATAGAAAACCATGGATATGTTGTCCATCTGGACTACAACTGAGTCTGGACAGAGGTCGTCCTGGAACGCCTGTAAGACATACAGCACAGCCCTCATCTCTAGAATGTTTATATGCAAATAGCAACGTTTATATGCAAAGAGCATTCTGTCTGAGTCCAAGACCCCCTGGTCTGATTGCTCCCGAAGTGGGCACCCCATCCCGTGCCCAACGCACCCATGTTGATAACTTGTTGAGGGGAAGGGTTCCTGAAGCGGGCCACCTATCACCAAGCAGGAGGGATTCAACCACTATAGTAAGGTTTGGTGTACTGCCTTGGAAGTTCTGACCTTCTGGTCCAGATCGTAGCTTCACTGGTCCCACTGCACCCTGAAGTTCCACTGCAGAATTCTCACATGCAGGCAAGCGAGAGGCACGGTCATTATGGCAGCGGCCATATGACCCAGGAGTTGTGGTACCATTCTGGCTGGAGCCTGGTCTGGTACTGGGCAGTAGATCACAGCCTGGAACTGTTTGAGGTACATGTCTCAGATCTTCAAGGCACCTTAGCAGACAGCCTCCAAAATCAGAACTGCAACTAATCAAGACAAACTAACTGGCACCATCTTCATAGACCTGTCTAAGTCCTTTGATCTGGTTCCGCACACTCCTGGGTGCCGCCCTTCGGTCCCTTGGCCTTTCCCCTCCAGTCTTAGCCTGGTTTGCCAGCTACCTCTCAGGCAGGCAGCAGTACACCAAGTTCCAAAAAGCCCTCTGCTGTCTTACACCGGTTACATGTGGGGTACCTCAAGGGTCCGTCCTTGGCCCTATACTATTCTCCCTCTTCATCAACCAGCTTCCCTCAGTCCCTGCTTCTGGTCATGCCACACTGTACGCCAATGACCTCGTGCTACTAACTAGTTCACAGGACATTAATGTCATCAATTCCAGATTAAACTCAGACTTCAAAAGCATTTAACCCTGGCTGAAGGCCCATAAGCTTGTCATCAACCTCCAGAAGATGCAGGCCATGCTATTCGGTTCCCTTGCCAAGTCAAGGGCGTGCCCTGCCTCGCTCAAAGTCATTGGAGCGGATGGTACCCCTGTATGAGTGGTTGACTCATTCAGGTACCTGGGGGTAACCCTTGACCTCTCCCATGTGCATCTCTTGTAAGGCCACAAACTGCAAGCTGGGTCGGCACACAGAGCCAAAATTTGCCACACCTAATGCCATTTGCCCTTGCAAAGAGGGTTTCCTACTCCCATGCTGCTCTGGGCTCATCTCCTTCTTAGATGCACCAAAAACCTGGCTTACTAAATGGGACACAGCATACAATAACATATGTCGCTTCACCCTGCCAGCCCCCCCGCCTCACCCACCACTGTCAGATCTACTCAAGGCTTGGGAGGCTCTCCCCTGACAACCACCGTCCCTTTATCATGGGAACCTCACAGACAACACTGTCAGAACGTCCACTCCCCAGACACTTCCCGAACTGCTCAAGCCTGTCCCCCCCTGTCTACCAGCTGAGGTCCAGCAACTCCCAGGACCTCAAGGTCCCCAAAACTCGCTCCCTTGCAGGGGATCGTGCCTCTGCTGTCCTCGATCCCAGAACATGGAACCTACTCCCTGCCCATGTAAGGTCTGCCACCTCACACACCAGTTTCAGGTCCTCCCTCTGGGGCTACTTAAAGCAAGCATCCTCCTGCCCTTGTTCCTAGTGCCCCACCCTGTGTGGTGAGTCCAGTGTCACAAGGCCTATGAGTGGTTGCCGCGTGTGTCTAGGGAATACAGCCCTGCTGATATATACTGATTTCTTGACTGTTTCTTGTTGATTGCCATGCTTTGACTCTGTATTGTTACCGTGTTGTTACTGCACATACCGGACTGTTCCTTGTTGATTGCTGTGCCTTGACTCTTTATTTTTAGTGCCTGTACCCCGTAATTCTCCCGGGTCGCACCTGAAAATAGGCACTTGACTGTCTAGTGTGCTTACCTGGTTAACAAAAGCTAAATAAATACGTTATCTCCGAGCCAGCGCCTGAAGGCCATCTGCCCTGTCTGAAGGGAGAAAGGCCCTCCCCTGAACCATATCCAAGATGGCTCCTATGAATTGGAGTCTTTGGGATGGCCAAGGGGCTGACAGAGATCTAGAGTTATCCCCAGGTCCTGGAACATCTTGAAGGTGCATTCCAGGGTCTGACACAGCTGTTCTCTGGATGGGGCCGCTAGTAGCCAGTCGTCAAGGTAGGGGTAGATGTAATGACCCTGCCTTCTGAGACTGAGAGCTGCAGCTACTACAGCCAGGCACCTGGTGAATACCAGAGGTGCCGAGGACAGGCCGAAAGAAGGGCCCGTAACTGGTAGTGCTTTCCTTTGAATGTGAACTGGAGATAATTCCTGTGGGACGGCAGGATCTTTATGTGCATGTACGCATCCTGCATGTCCAGGGTGCAGGGCCAAACTCCTTGGCACAGCATGGCAAGCAACCCCTAGAGTGTCACCATCCTGAACCTTTTGTATTCTTTCAAGATGTTCAGTTGACTGAGGTCCAAGATGGGACAAAGGTCCCCTGTCTTCTTCAGAACCAGGAAGAAGCAAGAGTAGTAACCTTAGCCCCTCTGGGATTCCAATGCTACTTGAATCGCTCGCTTTGACAGGGGGGCGTGTATCTCCAACCAAATAAGACCTGCATGGGATGGAGAGCTGAATATGTGGGCTGGTGGTTTGTTCGAGGGTAACGGGGAAAACTCCAGGGCATAGAACCTCTCTATAAGTTGCAGCACCCATTGATCTGTCGTAATTTTCTCCCAACCTGCGAAGTAAAGGAAGAACCGCCTTCCCACTGCTTCCACTATCGATTATGCTGGAGAAAGGGGTTCTGGCAAGAAGTCAGGTTGACTGAGTGGGGAGAGGAGCTCTGGACTGCTTAGCTGTTCACGGTCCCAGAGTTCCGGGTGTCTGAGAGGGTGCTTTTCTCTTGAACCCTCCTTGTTGTTGCCATCTCTTTGCTTGCTATCCCTGGTGCCTCCGAAAGGGCTGGCGCCTAGGGGGATAAGATTCCGACTTGTACATCATGTGTACTTCAGAGACAGCTCCCTTCCCCACCCGCCCCAGAGTCCTGTAGGTCTTCTCAACCTCTTAGCCAAAGAGCACAGGGCCCTGGAATGGCAGATCCAAGATAGTGTCCCACAGGTCCTGCTGGAACCTGGACACTCGAAGCCACGAGTGTCGCCTGAGGCATACTCCTGAGGCTGCGGATCTGGCTGCTGTATCTGCCGCATCATACGAGATTCTGAGGACATGTTTGCCCACATTTGCCCCACATTGCAGGACTGCCAGAAGCTCTAACTTGTTGGGAGAATCTGGCTGGGTCTTGGTTAGATCCATAGCCGTCTGCTACAGGCTTTTCTGGTACATGCCCATATGTGCTAAGAAATTCAGAGGCCTGATGGTACAGGCAAAGGAGGTGTACACCTTCTGCCCAAACTGGTCAGTCTTTTTCAGTTCCTTATCTGGTGGCTGGGAGCTGGTATGCTTAGGCTGTTGTGACCTGCCGTGAGCCGCTGTAAGGACTATGGAGTCCACCTTGGGCTGTTCACTAAGGTGGGACTTATTTCTGGGGATCCTGTATAGGCGGTCAGCCTTTTTGGAAACTGCAGAAGTAGCTGAAGGATGCTTCCATGCCAGTTTTATTACATCCTGGAATGGCTCCACCAACGGGGAAATGACCAGCGGTTTTGGGTCAGCAGCCCCCAAAAACTTAGCAAAGCGTCTCCTTTCCGGGTCTAGTTCTTCAGTTTCCCACTGGCTGAGGAATTGGATATGCCTCATAACCTCGAGGAAAGTGGGATCATGAGTTAGAGACCTGGGTGAATCCTTTCTCGGATCCGGTGAAGGCAGAGGGAGGCCATCCTCAGAGAAGTCATAAGGCGAGGAGGAACCGCTGTTGTCACCAGATGGTTCAGAGTAATGGTCGGTGGACCTAATCCAACATCGGGAGCGATGTCCGCTTGACCTGCTCCGCCCTCAGGAGCAACGGTCGTTAGACATCCTCCGCCTGCCAGAGGAAGACCTTGAGGAAGGGTGATGTCTGTGTCTCAAACGTCCATCAGAGCCCTGGTCCGAGCCACCTGGAGTCAGGCGTCTAGCGTCTGGGATGGCGACGGAGTCCTGTGGGGAGGCGTCGGCTGTGGCGCAACAGTTGGTGCTCACGAGGGTTCAGGCTTGGGTAGTAGGTCACTCTTAATGGTGTTCCACCAGCTGGAAAAAGAGTGCTCCTACTTCCGCTAAATGGACCACTGAGACGGACGGCTGGTCTGACGGCAGTTTAGCTGGCCCTGAAGGGGTTGGTGCCCAGCCTGCCATCCGAGGGGCCTCCCTCATCAGGCTGCTGATGGGCAAATTACCATACATGTGGTCCTCCATCAGAGCGCCAGATGCGTTGGCTCTGGCTGATGACTGGGTGTCAAGCCCTGTGGGCGTAGGCTTGGTGGGGCCAAGCGTCAGGTCAGCGGTCGTCAGGTGCTCTGCTGGAGGCCCATTACGCCCTAGTGGGGCTGACGACGGCTTGGAGACTGACATTTTGTCTGACTGCAAATCGGTGGAGACAGATGACAATGGAGGCCGTCGTTGGTCCGCAGGGACAGCCGATGACAGTTTAGATTTGGAGGGTGCTTCCTTGATGAGCTTGCGACCCTGGTGCCTGATGTGGTTGTCAGTCTTGGTTGATGAACTGGAGACGAGGCCTTACTGATGGTGGGGTTTGGACAGACGCCTGTCGAAGTGGAAGTAGAAGAGGCCAAGTCCTCAGGCCTAGACCCTACTGTTTATTTGTGGGGTCTGATGGCCAGAGACACTGAAGAGAGAGCCTGAGAAGGCCCTTGCCCCAAACCTCCACCTGACGCCCGAGTAGAGTCGGAGGGTTTAGCGGTCAAAATCCCTGGAAGGGCTAGCGACCCGGGGGGGGGGGGCAGAATCCGACCTCCAGCCGGAAGCCTTGGAGCTCTTGTGTGGGGAACGGGACCACGAGTCTGATCTGGGCCTGTCTCGTCTGTCCTGTGATGCTTCCCCAAGTGCTTCTTCTCCTTGGGAAGGCTTCGTGGATGGAGAACAAAGAAGAGCTGAGCCCAGAGTGCGATTTTTGCATCGTGTCCACTTATTGTTCCAGCAGGTGAGCCCTGAGCATCTTCAGGCGGCAAATGCGGGTGCGCTTGTTAAAGCTGAGGAAATGCAGGAAGTCGTCAGACTTGTGCTGCGGTCCCAGGCACAGGAGGCAAGCCAAATGGCTGTCTTTGGCCAGAATTTGTTTGCCGCATGCACACTTTGCCTTACGCCAGTGTAGAAGTGGTAGACTCGCTACACAAAGAGGAGACTGCGAAACTCTAAGATCTGAACTGCATGGAGTGTCAAGAAAAAATGGCAGTCGACAGTAGCAGGAGGCATCCGTGAATCCAAAATGCAGGGTCAAAGGCGGGAAAAGAACTGGAGTGATGCCAGGGGACCAATTCCTATATACTGAGCATGATGTCAGGTACAGAGCCGACGTTGGGAGTGGTCCCCCGTCTTGGACTGCTAGCTAGAATTTTTCCATGGGGTCCTAGTGCCTAGCAGCATAGTCCTAACGGATATTACCTGCTGCAAGAGCTTTATCTCGAAGTGAGATCTCTCATTTCTAGCAGCGTGCATATGGTGCACTATCCACACTTAGATTCCTAGCAGTTCTCCGGGAGGAGGGGGCAAGGCACACACCCCTACTAGGGGAAAAGGAATTGGAAAATCAAGGTTCCAAAACCAGCATCCCAGCATGATTCAAGGTCGATGGGGTAATGGAAAATGAAGGTGTGTGCTGACTTCCAGGTAACAGCCCTGCAGATCTCCTGGATAGGGACATACCCGGAAGCAGCCACTGAGGCAGTGGTATGTCTGATGGAATGAGCCCTAAGACTTATGGGAGGCTCCCTATTAGCCAACCTATAGCACAGGTCGATTAATACAGGAGACAATCCACCTGCCAATCATTCACTTAACTGCCAGTCTGCTAGGTGCAGCTTCAGCATAAATGACAAAGAGCTAGCGAACCTCTCCCCGAACTCCAGCCATGTGCTATGTGTAATAATCGAGCACTCGCCTCAGGTATAACGTTTCGAGCCTGTGCTTGGCTTCCGGAGGTTGGACTGGTGAAGTATACCAGGAGACTGATCACCTGGTTAGGGTGAAACTCCAAAACAACTTTCGGAAAGGAACTTTGTGTTGGAGTGGCGTATAACCTTGTCGCTGTGGAATGCCAAGTACGGAGATTCCACCAAGAGTGTCTGGAGCCTGAACCTTCTGGCGGAGGTGATAGCCACCAAGAAGGTGGTCTTCCACGATGTGAGAGAAGTCACACCTATGCACTGGTTCAAATGGCTTGCCCACGAGTACTGCCAAGACCAGCAACAAGTACCATGGTGGTGGTGGTTCCTGAACAACTGTGGGAATACCAGCTTGCGCCCGGTAGGCCAAGATGGCTACTAGGTGTACCTTGAGGGTTGTTGACCTCAGGCCCAGCAGGGAGACTGACTACAAGTAGTCCAGAATGCTAGCCAAGGGGCATGACAGGAGGTCTAGCTCCTTGCCCCGGCACCAAATGGAAAATCGCTCCCATTTGATGGCGTAGCACTGGCAGGTCAACTCCTTCTGGGAGGCTTCCATAGCCTGGAAAACCTCTTTGGAGAGACCCAAAGGCTGCAACTCTAGCTACTCAGGAACCAGGCTGTCAGATTGATTGTACATCTGCTGACTTCTTCAATTGTAAAATAATGCTATTTTTTTTTTTTTTATTTATTTCAACCTTGTACTATACTGTATACACTGTATATACTTTTTCTTCCTTGTATCTTATTGCTTTTTGTATACCTGCTTCTGTACTGTACTTTGATGTATTCATGACCAGGTCCACCTTGCAAATGAGCCTTGCTCAATGGTGCCCGCCTGGATAAATAAAGATTTTGATTGATTAACTGGGTACAGGGACTGAAGATCTTGGTGTAAGACCTTCCCCTTGTGACAGAAGAGCAGGTCCAGGCATAGAGGCAAGTGCCATAGAGCCGAGGCCTGCTGCTGCTGAGGCTGAGGAGATATGGATACCAGAACTGGCACAGCCAATCTGGGACTACCAGGATTACCTGTGCCTTGTCCCTCCATGCCTTGCCCAGAACCCAGTGGATCAGATGAAAGGGAGGGAAGGCGTGCAAGAAGCCAGGGGTCCAGAGCCTTGGGAAAGCATCCCCCATCAGTCTCCCACATGGAGGGGGGGCTCAGGACAGCCTCAGCTTGGCGTTCTCCCAGTAGGCGGACAGGTCGACAAGAGGAATGCCCACTGGAAGAACAGGTGGTTCACCACTTCCTGATGAAGGGACCACTCATGAGATCCCTTGCCCACCCTGGTGAGGGTGTCCGCCAGCTCGTTGGAGGCTCCAGCCACATGAATCGCCAGGAGATCAGCATCCAAGCTGTACACAAGGGTAGAGGCGTGGAAGGCTTCCTGACACAGCTGGAGGGAATGCATTCCACACTGCCTGCTGAGGTAGTACATGGTCGTGGTATTCTCCGTCTTGACCTGCACAACCTGACCCCGAACCGATGAAGCAAATGCTGTCTATGCCAGGTGCACACTGCATGGTGCTCCAGCAAGTTGATGTGGCACTGGACTGCATGGGAGTCTAGAGCCCGTGGGCCCCCATGGGGCTCCCCAAACCACCAGAGATGCATTGGTCATCAGAAAGATTGTCAGCTCTGGGTGGATGAACGAGACTCCTTCCTGCAGGTGTTCCAGGACAAGCTACCACTGGATTACATCCCACATCAGCTGCATCACCATGACCAATTGGTGGTGACTGAGGCACTGACACTACTTAAGGGCCAGCTCCCACTGCAGGGGGAAAATCTGTCAGTCGGCCCACTGGACAACGCTGGTGAGGGATGCATTGTACCCCAGTAGCTGCAGGAAGTCCCGGGCAGGGTGAAAGTGCACAACTGGAAATAGTCAGGCAAAGGAAGCAAGGTCTGCTGCCCAGTCTGCTAGGAGTCAGAACTTGGCCCGGAGGGAGACGAGCTCTGCCCCGATGAAGTGGATGATATGAGGGGGGTTGAGTTCCGACTTGGCCGAGCAAGTCTGGAGGGCCAGATCCCTGGACCACTCCACTGCCTCCCAAGTTGGACTGGCAATCAGCCAGTCATCCAGGTACAAATATACCTGGACCCTGTGGTGCTTCAGGAATGCTGCCAACACTGCAATGCACTTGGTGAAGACCCTGGAGGCTGAGGAGAGGCTGAAAGGCATGACCTGAAACTTGTTCAGAACCCCCTCTGCATGAAACCGAAGGTACCACCAGTGGGATGGATGGACTGGGATGTGAAAGAAAGCGTCCTGCAGGTACAGAAAGCAGAACCACATGCCTTGCTCCAGAGATGGAATTATCTGATTCAGCATGACCATCCAGAATTTGTGCCTCCTCAGGAACTGGTTATGACTGCGCTGGTCCAGTATGGGGCGCCAACCCCTCCATCTGTTTGGGGACCAGTAAGTACCTGGACACAAAACCCTGGCCAGCCATGGGGTCTGGGACACGGGCCACAGTGCCTCTCAAGGGGCTGGACAATTTCCTCCCTAAGGGCAGACAGCATGTCCGGAGAAGCCACAGGCTACCATAAGGCATGGGCCCAGTAGGGTGGGACAGCCTCGAAGTTGAGAGGTAAACCTCAACCCACGACTTCCAACACCCATTTGTCTGTAGTGATAATGGCCCAGGTGTGCCAGAAGTGTCAAAGGTGACCCCCATGGGAAACTGAGGCAGTAACGTGGTGGCCAGGAGGCACACAACCCCCTACCTGTCACTGGGCAGCTTTGAAGGAGAAGGACCCAGAATCGGCCTCCAGGACAGCACCGTTGCTCCAGCCTCTGGGTTTCTTGGAGCCCTGATTGGCCGACTTAGACTTAGGCTGCCAGACCTGGGACTGCTCCGAATGGGGTGCTTCAGCTTAGGGTACTGTGGCTGAAAGGGTCAAAATGGAAAGGGCTTCTTTTCCAGCTTCTGACCTTTAGGGTCCTTTTGCAAAGATGTGGCAGAGTTCAGGGTGACGCTGGACTTCTTAATTCTTGTGAGGTGTGTCTCTCCACTGCCGCCCCAAAGAGGTACCCAAGAAGGGGACATCCATCGGCTTATGTTGGGTATCAGCAGTAAAGGTGGAGATCCTAAGCCATGTTTTGAGGTGCACAGCTGCCACCACGAACTGGGCACATGAATTGCCTGTGTCAAAATGGCTCATTGGTCTAGGGGTATGATTCTCGCTTTGGGTGGGAGAGGTCCCAGGTTCAAATCCCAGACAAGCCCTTAAAATAAATGAAATCTAGCTAAGAAAGCAGTATTTACACAGCGAGGGTTGTGGATGCATGGAACGGCCTTCCGGAGGAGGTTGTGGAGTCAAAAACAGTGGTGGAATTCGACCATGCATGGGACAGTCATAAGGCAATTCTAGGGGGTTGGGGTAGGAAGAAGTAGGCTGCTGGTTAACTAGGATCTGCAGCTTATCCATTAGGTAGGGAAATGGGCAGACTGGGTGGGCCAAGCGGTCCTTATCTGCCATCAAATTCTATGTTTCTATGGGGCTGGTGCTTGGCAAGAATGCGGCCCTGGTCTCGGACCACTTTGACTGCCGACGGCAAGTCCGCAAAAAGGTGGGGAATGACGTGATCCAGGACCCCCACAAGAGCACGGCCAAAGTTGGCCATCATAATGGTGGAGCTCGCCTGCCTGGGGCCCAGGGAGGACGCAGCATAAACTTTTTTGCTGCACAGTCCAGCTTCTTAGATTCCTTGTCAGGGGAGGGGGTTGTTGACATCTCTGACATTGCCCGTCCTGCAAAAGACGGAAACTGCCACCAACCCCTTAGCTGAGGATGATGTGAGAAAGCAGGAAGAGACCCGGTCAGGACTGCATACTTGTGGACCATATGGGCAGAAGGCACAGACAACAAACTGGATACTGCCACAACTCCGAGGCGGGATCCAGGACAGCTTCCATCACCAGAAAGGCCATCCTCGAGGAACAATCCCAATCAAGGATTTCCACCAGGGGGTACTTTTTTTTATTTTTTTTTATTACATTTCTCTCTTCCTCTATGGAAGGCGGGCCCCAGCATTCATGAGCTTACCGCACCGATTAGGTCTGGCTGTCGTGACGATCCTGTGCCCTACTCACACAGGCCTGGTTCAGAAGCCCCACTCCTCTCTAGGGGCCTGTACCAGGATCCAGATGGCCATGCCTCTTGTGTCCGAGGGCGCAGAGCCTGGCTGTGGGCCGCCACAGTCTCCCCCCCCCCTTGCACTTTTTCCACCATTACAACCCCCTAAGGGAATCGGACATGCAATGGTGTCTGATGCACCTACATGCAGATGCCCGCTCCGCTCCCTCCCCTTACTATGCCCGCCACTGGCAGTGCACCTAGCTTCCGCTAGGCGCCGCTGCAGCATGGTGCATGTCCCATGCCCACCCCAGAGGAAGGAGAGCAGTCATGGGATGCTCCATCCTTCCTCTCCCCTGCCAGCCAGTGGTGCAAGGTGTGGTGTCCAGCGCCTCAACCCTCAGCGCAACCGGGCCGGGCCCAGCAGGGGGTACTTGACCCAATTCTGGACTGGCTCCAGAGGAATCCCCATGGACGCGGAGATAAGATGGAGCAAGGGCCCAAATGAGACATGAATGTGGTCAGAAGCAAACTCCTCAGAGGACTCCTGGTTGAAGCCCAGGATCCTAGAGAAATGCATGGAGAAGCCATCAGTATCAGACAACCCCTCGACTACCACCTTTGTCCCTCTGTCCCAACGAACCATTCTGAATTCATCAGAGTTGATTATCTGGACAGAGAGATGTCCAAGAATGTCAGTAGCTGGGCGAGCAACCTTGGACAGGGCTTCATGCAAGGGCTACTTGAGTGGAGGCTCCACCAGGATTGATAAAGAGGTCAGCACAGGCTCCACTGGACATGGTGGAACCAGAACAAATCTCACCGGAGGAGACCAGGGGAGTGCCGCAGCCTGCGGGAGAGACTGACCTTGCCCGAGGACCCACTGCTGCCACTGATCTCCTCGTAGCAGCGCCGTAACTTGCAGAGAAACCCCTTGCTGTCCAAGGACAAGGAGGAAGAGAAGCATCGATAGCACTTCCTGGACGGTCGAGCCCGGAAACACCCAGAGTCCCAAGACCGAAATTGGTACCTCAACCATTGCGGAGCATGTTGACATCGAGGCAACGTTGGAGGAGGGACCATGTATTCCACATGGACCAGGTCCTGCTGCAGGACCCCCGAAGGGGGAATCTCATGGGAGGAGACAGCCTGGTCAGCTAATTTCTCCTGTCCCTCCTGATAGAGGGCCGAGAGGACTGGAGTTTGGGAGAGCCAGTCGTCCCCCAACTAGTCTGACAACTGGTTGATCAGGTGGAGAAAAATCTTACCTGACTGGTTGTCCCGTGTCTCAGCCAACAAGCCCAAAAGAACATAGAATCTGTTGGCAGATAAGGACCCTACAGCTCACCTAGTTGGCCCATTTCCCTACTCACTGCTGCAGCTCCAGATCCTATTTGATCTTCGGATCTCTGCTCTGCACATCTCCAGGGTACCCTTATGTCTATCCCATGCACTCTTGAACCCCCATATTGTTTTCACACCCACCACTTCTGCTGGAAAGCTGTTCCACGGCTCCACCACTCTCTCAGTGAAAAAGTACTTCCTAACATTACCCCTGAGCTTTCCAGCCTTCAGCCTCATGTCATGCCCCCTTGTTCTTGTGCAGAGTTTTCTCTGAAATAGGCTGCTCCACCTGTACTCTGTTTATTCCCTAACGCATTTTGAACATCTATCATATCTCCCCTCTCTCTTCTTTCCTCCAGTGAATAGATATTAAGGTTCTTAAGTCTTTCCTCGTAGGGCTTCTGGTACAGTCCATGTACCATCTTCATTGCCCTTCTCTGGATTGCCTTTATTTTGTCAATGTCCTTTCAGAGACGTGTTCTCCAGAACTGGGCACAGTACTCCAGCTGAGGCCTCACCAGTGATCTGTACCAATGGGGTCACCGTGGAGCTAGCGGCCTGCCCTTTCGCCGTGGGAGGATCAGTCACAGTTGAAAGCTTAACAGTCATCGAGCTATCACAGGAGTTGCAAGAACGGGAAGTGCGTGCCCATTCTCGATCCCATGACCTGCGACTGTTCTTTAATTTTGTAGATCTGTCCCCCTTGGGAAGGGCCCTCCCCAAGGGTCCATAGGGACTGACATGTCCCGGAATGATCCAGGAAATGAAGCCCCCACACTGGCACCCACCAAGAGCAGCGCCAGAGCCAATAAAGAGACCACTGCAGCCTAGGCTACTACCTCGAGAGTGGCCAGCTGAGAAGCTGAAACCTCTGCTGCTGAAATGGCACCGTGGGGGTCCTTGGACCTGACTGGAGAATCCTGTTCATCCAGGCAGCTTAGGAGGTGGGCGTACCGGTTCTAGAGCGAAGAGAGCAGAGACTTACAGAGGCTACAAGCCTGCGAGTTGTTCTCTGCCCTGAGACAATAAATGCACGAGGCATGCTGGTCAGCATGCAGCATCTTTTGGTTGCACGTGACGCACCACTTAATACCAGAGCCGGTTCTGGGGTAGTCGCTCTCCACTGAAACTGGAAAAACCCAAAGAAACTAAATCATGGCTGAAGATGCAATAAGAAAAAAGACAGGCCTACAACACACGTAGCAAGCTGCAAAGGAGGAGACCCAGTGAAGCCAGAGGAAAGGAAGATCTGGCATCATGGGATGTAGCCGAGGAGGATATCACCTCCTTGGGAGGAGATTAGTTTGAAGACGCTCCAGCTGGAATTAAAGGGGAAAGAAGACTGCCAAAGGGTGGACAGTGCACTATATGCACGCCTCTAGAAAAAAAAGAGTTTTGTTCAGCTTAAACTACAACCAGTTGTGTTAGCAGACTTATCTGGAGTCTGCGAGTGTGGGTGAACTTTTGGTTTTGTAACTTAAGGTTGCTACTGTTTATTTAACATTGTTGCTGTTCATTACAAGCACCTATTGCTCGCGCTCAGAACCTGGGATAGCAGGACAGACTGTTCAAGGAAAGTGACACAGCATCCCAAGGATGCCCCCCCTCCTCCCGCCCAGACATGAGGGAGAGGACACGCTGCATCTGTTTTGCAGTGGTGAGGGCTTGGTGGCACAGCTGATGGCAACATGGATGACCATGTGCTGCCAGGTACCCACCCCGTCGCTGCAGATTTGTACATACCTGGGTAAGTGGGCACAGGAGGGAGAAAAACAGGAAAACTGGGAGACTCATCCAGGCATGCCAGGTGACCCTCCCCAGGCCACTTAACCCTCCAGTGTGCTACACTCACTCCCCACCAGTTACACCCACTGCCTCTCTCCTGCTTACGCAGCCTGGTAGCAGTAGGAAGACCACCCAGGAGGAACAGAATCGGACCAGTGGAGTGTGGAACACCTGAGGAAGCTCATGGCAGTTATGGTGCGTGTCTGGCAGGCAACAGGGGTGATAGGCTTCCCCAAAGGTCTGGGGTGTCTAGGGGGACATAAATAGGCTAACAAAAAAAAAAGCACCTCTTGACCAATACATGCTGCTGCTGGCTAACACTTAGTCCATATCTGTATAATACATGTAAGGGACAACACATGACAATGTGTGTGTATATGATCCGATATGTTAACACCAAGAGGGGTTGTTCAATGCAAAATCTAGCTTAGTGTCCTAAAGTGAGTTTGCCATGGTGAAGAAAACTTAAACATAATATTTAAACACACTTCAGCTTATATTTTATACAATATTATAAAATGGGTAGAGAAAATTGTGCATCTCGATTGGTTGTAACTTGTTCATCAGATCAGTTGAATACACAGGTAAAAAAAAAGTACTCTAGAAGCAGGACGCAGCACAACAGAAATCAACCTGCCAAACTGACCTTTATTTATTTATTTATTTATTTTGTTAAACGCTGCCTTTTTTTCCCTGTCTTAGTGAGAGAAACTTTTGCTCAAATTAACAGCATAAACAAGTAAATGAGCCCAAATAAGCAGTCTGATAAACTAATTACCTGAAATTAAAGGTGCAAATGTACATTCTGTGCAGATGTTGCTCATATTTTTTCCCCTTTCACCATCAACAGCACTTAACATTCCTGCTTTGTGTTGTGTGTTTACTCCTCCACTATCATACCTTAGTCGCACAAACCATCGCTCACTGAAAATGCCGGTACACCAAGTAGAAGGAGGTGGAAGAGTGTGTGTCTCAAACTGGAAGTACAGTTGCTTTGGTACACTAAGTGGGAGGTGGTGGTCTAGAAGTACAGCTGCTCACTTGCACACGACATGATTGCAAAACACCGGAGGAAGTGGGCAGGCAGTATGGGGAGGGGAAACAGACTTTGACGCAGATATGACCGCTTAGCCCATCTAGTCTGCCCATTTCTCACTCTACAGGATAGGTCAGAGATCCTAGTTAACCAACAGCCTATATCTTCCTGCCCCCCAAGAATTGCCTTATGTCTGTCCCATGCATTCTTGAATTCTCCCACAGTTTTAGACCCCACAACTTCCTCAAGAAGGCTGTTCCATGCATCCACTACCCTCTCTGTGAAATAATACTTCCTCACATTGCCCCTGAACTGCCCTCCTTCTATCTTTAAATTGTGTCCCCTTGTTCTTGCAAGTCTCTTTTTCTGAAAGATGCTACCTCTTGGACTTTGTTGATTCCCTTGAGGTACTTGAAAGTTTCTATCATGTCCCCCTCTCCCTTCTTTCCTCAAGGGTATACATATTAGCTCCTTTAGTCTCTCCTCATCACGGCTTTTTGCAGGCCCTGCACCATTTTAGTTGCCCTCCTCTGGACTGCCTCTATCCTGTCTATGTCCTTACGGAGATGGGGTCTCCAGAACTGGACACAGTATTCCAGATGGGGTCTCACCAACTGTCTGTACAGAGGGATAACAACTTCCTGTTCTGCTGCTGATGCCTCTTCCTATACATCCCAGTATACCCCCGGCCCTCCCTACTGCCTTCTCACATTGCTTAACCTTAAGGTCATCTGATATGATTACCCCAGGTCCCTTTCCTGTTTTGTTGTTGTTACTACCTCCCACCCATTGTGTATTCTTCCCTGGGTTCTTGTTTCCCAGGTGCATTATTTGCACTTTTTGCATTGAATCCTAGCTGCCATACGTCTGACCATTCCTCCAACCTTGCCAAGTCCCTTTTCATCCTTTCCGCACTCCTTGTGTATCAACCCTGTTGCAGATCTTTGTGTCATCTGCAAAAGACATTTTCCTTCCAGTCCTCTGCAATGTCACTGATGAAGACATTAAAAGGACTGGACCCAATACTGAACCTCTGCGGTACCCCACTAGTAACGCCTCTTTCTTCAGAGTGGACTCCATTTACAATTACCTTCTGTGTCCTGTTGTCCAGCCAATGTTTTACCCAGGCTACCACCCTGGGACCCACTCCCAGGCTGGTTAATTTGACTAATAATCTTTTGTGTGGGACTGTGTCAAATGCCTTGCTAAAGTCTAGGTAGGCCATGTCCACAGCCCCTCCCTGGTCTACTACTTTGGTCAAAGATGAAATGTTTTGAAAACTATGGATGTCAGTAAAGGACAAATGCCCTACAACAAAAACACAATGATATCATAGTCTAGGAAGCAGAAGGGCTATTTTAAGAATAATTTAATATCATTAGTTCTGTGTTATATTTATGTAAACATCTTTTTTCAAAGGTTAGAAGAGCCCAAGGTGTCAGAGGACCGGCTGCAGGGAGGAGGATCAAGTGTCCACAGGACCGCTCCCATCCTTGGGGGGGGAGCTCTGTGCTCAACTGACCCCTGGCAGAAGCTAGGGGAAAGGCAGACCAAGGTGAAAGAAGTGGGGGAGACATGGCATACATCGGCATGTGTGCCGTGATATTAGCGCTCGCCACATCTCTCATGGTGAGAAAACTGGAAAAACTCCCAGTCTAGCAGGATGACCACTGGACTTCCACAGGCCCTGCACCCGACAACTCAGTCACCTCCCAGAAATCTGGATCCAGTCCTGGTGGGTCGAGGGACTCCCCACCACTCTGCCACGGATGGCAAGCCATGAGGGACTAGGGGAGCAGTTAAGCCCTGGGAGAAGCTGAGGTGATGGGGCTGGGACGACCAGCGGGCAGGAGGGTTGGCTGGGATAAGGGAGATATAAAACAAAAATTTTATGAGTGCAATAAGACAATCCAGGGGATGTAGTGAACATATCTGATTACACTTCCAGGGGCTGAAGGCATTCAGTCTGTGGCCTCATGCCTTACTATACCCTTAGGCGTGCAGTCAGATCTCTTCAATGCACCTTCCATCGTGTCTTACTGCTTAAGGATTTTTTATTTCCCTTCCTGTCGCCGACGCACAGGTCAGGAAGCAGAGGAAAACCAGGAGCAGTTGTAGAATTCACCAAAAATATTTATTTACACTAGCAGTAACATAAAAAAATAAACTTGTTCAGTATAACTATTTACAAAGGCAAAATAAAATAGAAAACATCCATCAGAGTTTTCCTTCAATCTCTGTGTCCCTTTTCTCCTTCAAGTAATTGCAGCTCAGCTCTCTTATATGTTCTTCCAAACCCCATTCTTAACAAGCATCTAGTTTCTTGTATGTTTCAGGCAGGTGCTGGCAGAATACAGTTTCCCTGAGCTGAGGCCCCTTTTTCACAACTCTTCTGCAAAAGGCTTAAAACTTGCACTCTGGTAACCTCTTGAGTTTGCTTTTTGCAATAATCTCAAACTATAATTATATACATTTCAAAAGTAACGCTATATGATTTTTAAACAAAGGGATCCCAACATTAGTTACATTTCTGTACAATGATCTGCATATATTTTTATATCAGCAGATAGCAAGAGAGGAAAAAAAACAGACAGCAAGGGAAAACTGAGAGACAGTGAGAGGCAGAGAACTACGAGACTGTCAAGGTGATCAAGTCCGAGGTTGCTCAGGAAAATCTGGTTGCGCAACTTGTGACAGGGTGCATGAGCGTGGTGGGATACAATCTTGACACAGCAGGCAGAGATCAGGTGCACAAAAGACGCAAGCTTGCGCCTATCATTTTATTCATATAAAAGTCCAAAATCTATACAGAAAGAAAAATCAGGAAAATGAGTCCAGTAATAAAAGAAATCTCCAGGTCTCTACTTGCCTTGTAGAGCCTGTGGCTTAACTTCAGCCAATACCCGAGTGTAATATCCTTCTTACACTCTTTTCCGAAATATCTGTGTGAAATACTCAACACACAATACAGGTCCTCCTCCTTCACTTTCAGCACACCAACTGACTCTTCTCCCCTGGTGGTGAGTCCTATTTATAGCTCTAGGGATTACATCACTCTCTGTGGGGGAGTTCCCATTGGCCATGACAATAAATAATAGGAGGAGTTTCCATATTATTCCATGCCTCATCATGCAGGGGCTTTTTTATTTGGCCCTTTTTGCCCAAATATGCTTTATTTTACAGGCAGCCCCAGTTACAACCTCTCTGGGGCTGTCACAACACTGTTTTAATTCTTTTAAATATTGGGGACACTACGGGACTGTCATTCTCCTGCCTGTAGTGTCAGATTCAGGAAGTTCTTTGTATACCTGTCGCACTGCATGTTGGTTTCATTCATTACTCAGGGGCACCAGAGCTCTTTAAATTAAAGCACGACCTGCGCTAACACAATGTCTTTCATTTTGGCATTTTCCTCAGCACGATATGCACTTTTATTCTTTATACTCCCGCTCAGGAGCTGTATTTTCAGCACGTCACGCACCATCCATCAGCCCTTTATTCTGGGCTTTTTTAAACTCTAGCGTGCCATGTGCATTTTATACATCTCCAAGATGGGAGATAGTTTCTAGTCTAATGTGCACAGCAAGGGGGTCTTTCTGAAAAGAGGACAGCAAAGAAGAGACTAGGGTTTTGTCAGGTTGGTCACCCTGACAAAGAAACAAGAAAAGGAAAATGAGAGGATAGAAAAGGGTGAGAGAAATAACACAAGAAGGACAAGAACTGGCACATATGACTCTCTATTCTTTATTTCCAGGCTCTGTATAGTAATAACAGGTAGCACCCTGTTACAGGGTGGAATAGGACCCTGTCCCATTTGTTATGGAGAAAGTGTTTAAATGCAAGTATCTTTCCTTTTCTGTCTCTTCTCTGTCTGGTTGCGTAACCACATTTTCCTGTGAGACTTCGGACTTGATCAACCCGAACAGTCCCGCAATTTTTGCCTCTCTCTGTCTCTCAGTCCTCTCTTGCTGTGTCTTTTCCTCCCTTGCATATCTGCTAATATAAAAATATGTGCAAATCATCGTGTGGAAATGTAACTGATATTGGGATCCCCTTTGTTTGGAAAATGTATAGTATTACTGTTGAAATGTATACAATTATAATTTGAGATGATTGTAAAAAGCTAATGGAAAACTCCAGAGGTTACTTGATTGCAAATGTTTGAGCCCTTTACAAAAGCTGTGAAAAGGGGACCTCAAGAAGCACACTGTGTTCTAGCAGCTCCTGCCTGATATTTACTAAAACAGGATGCTTGCTAAAGATGGGGGTTGAAATGACTTATAAGAACTAAGCTACAACTTCGAGAGAGATTTTAAAGAGATGGACACACAGAGACTGAAGGACAATTTTTTATTTTATTTAACCTTTGTAAATAGTTACACTGAAGAAGTTTATTTTATGATACTGCTAGTGTAAAATTATTTTTTATTGAATTCTACAAAAAAAGAGAGATGATGTACATGTGCTTAACTGCTGAAAGCAGCAAATGTTATTAGAGAATAAAAAGTTTTGGAAACCTGTTTAATAAAACAGGTTCCCTCTTAAGGAGGGGGGTGTATGTGATAGGGTGGAATAGGACCCTGTCCCATTTGTTATGGAGAAGGTGTTTAAATGCAAGGATCTTTCCTTTTTTGTCTCTTCTCTGTCTGGTTGCGCAACCAAATTTTCCTGTGAGTCTTTGGACTTGATCAACCTGAACATTTTCGCAATTTTTGCCTCTCTCTGTCTCTCAGTCCTCTCTTGCTGTCTGTCTTTTCCTCCCTTACTTATCTGCTAATATAAAAATTAGTGCAAATCATTGTATGGAAATGTAACAGATATTGGCATCCCCTTTGTTTGGAAAATGTATAGCATTACTGTTGAAATGTATATAATTATAATTTGAAATGATTGTAAAAAGCTAATGGAAAACTCCAGAGGTTACCAGAATGCAAATGTTTGAGCCTTTTGCAAAAGCTGTGCAAAGGGGGTCTCAAGAAGCACACTGTGTTCTAGCAGCTCCTGCCTGATATTTAGAAAAACAGGATGCCTGCTAAGGATGGGGGTTGAAAGGACTTATAAGAGCTAAGCTGCAACTGCAAGAGAGATTTTGAAGAGATGAACACACAGAGATTGAAGGAATTTTTTTTATTTTATTTTGCCTTTATAAATGGTTATACTGCACAAGTTTATTTTATGATACTGCTAGTGTAAATAAATAATTTTTGGTGACTTCTACAACTGCTCCTGGTTTTCCTATGCTTCCTGACCTGTGCCTTGATGACATAACCAGACAGACAAGAGACAGGAAAGAAAAAGAACAGAACAGATCCTTGCATTTAAACACTTTCTCTAACAACTGGGACAGGGTCCTATTTCACCCTGTCACAATTAGTTAGTTCATTTACACTGAAAAGATTATACTTTTCCTCTACAGTTGATCTACAGTACTCCTCCTGTTTAATCCTTTGCTGAAGTCAAAACACTGATTGTTACATCATAATTTAGTTCAGTTTTATTAATCGAAGTAAGCATAAAATCAACTGTAGCATACAAAAAAAAAGAGCTCACATCACAACCATTTCCACAGCAACAAACTGTCACAAACAGAGGATTATGACATCAGTAAAGGATTATACAACAGAAAGAACAGGTTACTCACGTCTAACAGTAGTTCTAGGAGTGGTATATGTTGTTCATCCACACTCTTTGGCATGTCCCTTTCCCTTTAAATCTTCCCGGAAGTCTTCAAGCTGGCTCCTCCCACCCACCCGGGTGGTATAACTCTCGACTCCGCCCCATGACACCAGATCTTAGCCCGCTGGAAGCAAGGTTGTGCGCCTAAAGCCAGGGAGGTCAGGTGGGTGCATTCGTGTGGTTGAACAACATATCCCACTCTTAGAACTACTGTTACAGGTGAGTAACCTGTTCTTCTAGGAGCGTGGATATGTTGTTCATCCACACTCACTGGCAGACTCCTAGCAGTTCTCCGGGAGGAGGGAGGCGAGGTGCACACCCCCTACTTAGGGAACAGAGATTGGAGAACCGAGGCCCCAAAACCAGCATCCTGGCGTGATTCAAGGTCGATGTGGTAGTGGGAAATGACTTCCAGGTAGCAGCCCAACAGATATCCTGTATAGGGACATCCCTGGAAGCAGCCATCGATGCAGCTGTATGGCGGGTAGAATGAGCTCTTAACTCTCTGGGAGGCTCCTTGCCCGCCAACTCATAGCACAGACCTATGCATGATGTGATCCATTTTGCAATGGTCTGTTTGGCTGCAGAAGCGGCTCCAGCGTAGGTGAAAAACAGCTGGCGAACCTCTCCCCGAATTTCTGCCGTTCTTTCCTTATAATAGGAAAGAGCACGTCTCAGGTCCAGAGTACGGAGCCTGTACTCAGCATCCGAGGTGTAGTTAGGGTAGTATACTGGCAGAGTCAACACCTGATTAAGGTGAAACTCAGACCACCTTCGGAAAGAATTTCGGGTTGGGGTGCAGGACAACTCTGTCCCTGTGAAAGACCAGATAAGGGGAGTCCACTGAAAGCGCCTGGAGCTCCCTTGTCCTTCTGGCTGATGTGATAGCCACCATGAAGGCCGTCTTCCACACAACATGAGAGCTCACACTTGTGCATGGGTTCGAATGGCTTGCCCATGAGCTTTGCCAAAACTAGCAAGAGATCCCATGGAGGTGGAGGTTCACGCACCAGAGGGGATGTGTGATCCAGGCCTCTGAAGAAGCGCCCGACCACTGTCGCCTGTGCCAATGTCGGCTGACCAGCCCACGCCCAGTAAGCAAAAATGGCTGCCAGGTGCACCCTAAGGGTCGATGGCCATAGACCCCCTTTGGAGAGAGAGACCAAAGGTAGTCTAAAATGTTAGCCACAGAGCAGGATAAGGAGTTCAGACTCTTACCCTGACACCAAATGGAAAACCTTTTCCATTTGAAGGCGCAGCATTTCCTGGTCGATTCCTTACGAGATGCCTCCACCACAGTGTAGACATCCTCGGAAAGACCCAGAGCCTGGAACTCTAGCCACTCAAGTACCAGGCTGTGAGGTGCAGGGATTGAAGGTCCAGATGGAATTCCTTCCCCTGGTTCAGTGATATCAGGTCCGGGCATGTACAAAGCCGCTCCGGGGGCCTGCAGCTGAGGCTGAGCAGGTCTGGGTACTAGAATTGGCGCAGCCAATCTGGGGCTATCAGAATCACCTTCACCTTGTCCCTCCCCACCTTGAGTAACACCTTGTGGATCAAGGGAAATGGAGGGAAGGCGTAGAGGAGGCCTGGGGTACATGGCCTCGAAAAGGCATCCCCCTGCAGCGAGCCCTGCTGAGGGGGGCGGGCATGATACAGACTCAGCTTGGCGAGCTCCCTGAAGGCAAATAGGTCCACCAACAGTTTGCTCCAACAGGAGAACAGACTGTAAACTACCTCTGGATGGAGTGACCACTCGTGGGATGTCTGGCCTATGCGGCTGAGAGCATCCGCCAGCTGGTTCGAGACTCCTGCCACATGGATGGCTAGGAGATCCACTTCCAACCGGCTGACGAGGGTCCAGATGTGGAGCACCTCCCTGCACAGCAGACGGGAGTGCGTGCCACCCTGTTTGTTGAGGTAGTACATGGTCGTAGTATTGTCCGTCTGGACTTGAACCACTTGACCCTGGAGCCGAGGAGCGAAAGCTGACAGTGCCAGTCTGACTGCTCTGAGCTCCAACAAGTTGATGTGGCTTTGGGACTCCTCGGGGGTCCAGAACCCGTGGGCCCTGTTGTCCTCCACGTGGGCTCCCCAGCCCATGAGAGAGGCATCTGTCGTGAGAACAACTGTCAGCTCGGGGCGGACAAAAGGGATCCCCTCCTGCAACCGTTCTGGGACGGTCCACCATTGGAGAGCATCCCACATCTTCTGGGTTACAGTGACCAGCTGGTCGAAATGACCGTGGTGCTGAGTCCACTGGGCGGCCAGCTCCCATTGAAGGGGGCGCATGTGTCACGTGGCCCAACGGACCACTGAGGTGCACGCCACCATGTAACCCAGAAGGCGCAGAAAGTCCCGGGCAGGGCGCAAAAGCACAACCAGAAATGATTGGACAAAGGAGGAAAGAACCTCCGCCCTGTCCGCCGGGAGCCGAGCTCTGGCTTGACGAGAGTCGAGCTCTGCCCCGATGAAGCCCATCACCAGAGAAGGCACAAGTTCCAACTTAGCCCTGTTGATCAGGAGGCCAAGATGAGAGCAGGTTCTGAGAGCCAGGTCCCTGGATCTCTCCGCCTCCTGAAGGGAGGAACCCGCCAGGAGCCAGTCATCGAGATAAGGGTAAATTCAAACTCCACAACACCAAAGATGGGCTGCCACCACTGCAATGCATTTGGTGAAGACCTGAGGGGCCGATGACAGGCCGAACGGCATGGCCTGGAACTCGTACAGGGTCCCTTCGACCCTGACGTGGAGGAACTGCTGGTGGGATGGACAGATTGGGACATGAAAAGAACGCATCCTGTAGATCCAGTGAACAAAACCACATCTTTCACTCCAGGGATGGTATGATCTAGGTCAGAATTACCATCTGGAAGGTGCAAGACCTGAGATACTGATTCAGGTCGTGGAAATCTAGGATGAGGCACCAATCCCCAGTCTGCTTGGGCACCAGAAAGTACCTGGATACGAAGCCTGGGTCTACAGGCAGATCCGGCACTGGAGCTACCACCTCCTTGCGGAGGAGCTGAGCTATATCGTCTTGAAGAGCCGACTGCATGCGAGATGAGATCCTTTCCTCCCGAGGGGCGCGGGCTCGGCTGGGCGGATACTACTGGAATTCCAGAGGCAGTCCCTGCCCTACCACTTCTAGAACCCACCTGTCCGAGGTGATATCGGAACAGGCGGAAAGAAAGTGGCGGAGCCGACCCCCCACGGGAGGACCCAGAGCAGGCATGACGGGTGTAGGGGTGGCAACCCCCTACCTGTCACTGAGCAGGCTTAGAGGAGGAGGAGGAGGCTCCTGGACTGGCACCTTGGCCTCCCTTACAGGGCTGTTGAGGGCCCTGCTTGGGCCTAGGGCGCCAAGCTTGAGCCTGGTGCTGCTGTTGGTGCTGACCTCCTTGATAGGAGGGCTGCCTGACTGCAGGGGAGGACTGCCGAAAAGGCTTCCTCTTCTGCTGGTTCTTGCCCGAGGAACCCTTAGCAGAAGTGGTGTCCAAGGTGGCATTGGACTGTTCAATATGCTGAAGGTGGCCTGCCACTCCTGGGCTGAACAAGTCGGTACCAAGGAAAGGCACATCTGCTAACTTGTGCTGGGTATCTGCCGGAAAGGAGGATAAGAGCAGCCAAGCCCTGCGGCGGGTGGCCACTGCGGCTGCTAAACAGTGGGCACAAGAATTCCCAATGTCCAGGGCCATCTGGAGCTGCTGTTTGGCAACAGCACGGCCTTGATCACGGACTTGCTTGACCATGGTCTGCATGTCTGTGGGGAAGTGAGGAAGTACTTCATCCAATGACCCTAGGAGGGCATGGGAGAAGTGTGCCATGATTACAGCCAAACTGGCCTGATGAAGGCCCAGGGAAGAGGCTGCGTAGACCTTACTGGCAGAGTGGTCCATATTATTGGACTCCTTGTCCGGAGGTCGGTCGGTGTCGGCCGAGCTACCAGTGCATCTAAAGATGGAAGCAGTCACCAGGCTCTCAGCCGAGGGATGTTCCGTGAAACCCGTCAGGGATCCCACAGGCACTGCGTACTTACGGGCCATACGTGCAGATGGTGCTGGGCAGGAAGCTGGACGCTACCAGGGCTCAAGGGCTGAACCAGTAATGGCCTCTGCTACTGGAAAGGCCTCAGTCGGGGTATCCCTCCACTTAAGGATATCCGTAAGGAGGTACTCCACCTTTTTCTGGATGGTCTCCAAGGGCATCCCGGTAGAATCGGAGATAAGGCGGAGAATGCCCTGAAAGGAGGAAGGGCCTACCTCCAAGGCCGCCGAGAGTGACTCCTCATCAGCAGGATGGGAGTGCAAACCGTTGGTGTCTGAATCCGAGGAGTTGGGGTACAGCAGTCTCCCGCCCACATCCCCGTCGATCCGCTGAGGGCGATCTGGAGTGACCGTGATGGACAAACATACAGGAAGCCAGGTGTCTGGACAGTCCTCTTTTGAGGAAGCCCTACTGGGGGGCTGCTTAGGCGATGGCTCCACCCTAATAGGTGGTGAGACTGGTATGGGCCTAGAAAGAATACGGACCCCGGTGGAGGAACCGAAGCCTTCAGTTCCAGAGGGGTCGGTGTAGGCCCTTGAGGAGCAGGCCAAGTGATGGCCGGGGCGGACGGCGTAACCAGCTTCTCCCCAGCCAAAATCAGCTGTTGCCACATGAGCTCCTCATAGCGTCAACGGAGTTTCCGTCGAAGCCTCTCCACGTCCAAGGAGGATGAGGATCTGCGGCGGCACATCTTCTTTGAATGTCGATGGCCTTTCTTCGATTTTCCGGTCAAAGAAGACAGAGTCCTCGATCGAGACTGACGGGGTCGGTTAGGTCGATCGGGGGAAACCGGACTCGAAGAAAATCGAAATTCCGATTCGATTCCCTCGATCGGGACACCCACAGGAGGCGTCCCGTGATCGGGGAAAGAGAGGATAGATGTCCTCTCCAGAGGATCATCGACCGGAGTCAGCGAAAGTGGCTTGATCGGGTCGAGAAGAAAAATCTCGGCTGGTTCAGCAGATGCCTCGGTGTCCGCCTGGCCAGACGGAAGATCCGTGAAGCCAGCGGCCAAGGAAGCGATCTCGACCGAAGTCGAGACTGCCGTTTCCTGGGACTCAGACCTCTCTCAGTCCCAGGAGCATCTTCTGGAGGAAGACTTCAGATACTTGTCCCTCTTGCGAGGGCGGGAGGAGTGCGAGCCCGAGGGCGCCTCACCCCTGGTGGGGAGAGACTGACACAACTCCCTAAAAGAACCTGAGAAGGAGGAGCCAAGGTTGAGAGGAATGAAAAAACTTCGGCTGGCCAAAGCCTGAGCAGCTTCTTCCTCGAAAGCCTTCATCTGCTCTAGCTGTTCGGCGGATCCCGCGGCCATAGAAACTGCCCACTCGCCTCCCTTCGATTTCACCGTGGGTTCCTTTTCTCGGTCTCCCCAGCTTAAAGGCGCCATGCGGTCATCCAAAACATTAGGATGGAAGGCTAAGCAAAGAGTGGTGCAGGTGGTGGTGTCATGACCGACACCTAGGCGGTACACACAAGTAAGGTAGGGATCGGTCCGTGACATTTTCTGGCAGCATGAACACCGGCGAAATCCAGGGAGCGACTTGTCCTCCATATCCAATACGCTATTATCGGAATCAACAACTCAAACGAGTTTAAGACATAAATGCTGTAAAAACCGACATTGCGAAGCCAGGGCCTACGATTGCTAGAGTTAGCACGAAGGAACCTGAATCTTCCAGCAGAAAGGAATTATCAGGCATCATGGGGCGGAGCCGAGAGTTATACCACCCGGGTGGGTGGGAGGAGCCAGCTTGAAGACTTCCGGCAAGATTTAAAGGGAAAGGGACATGCCAAAAAGTGTGGATGAACAACATATCCACGCTCCTAGTAAGAACAGTTACATAAGAACTTACCGTAAACAGTAGATCTTTGAGGGGATCTCAGTCATCAGGTTACACCATAGGAGCCCTCGCCATCGGTGAACAGGAATCCACACGGAAGATTTTCAGCAGCTCAGCTGGGACCACCCAAGCCATCGACGTCACCAACCCTATATAGGCATAGGTGACGCCGCTCCCTCCTCAGTTCTTTCTCCCTGGAGACTAAGAGAGCAAAGTTTTCGCCCTTGGGGACTGAGGACAGAAAGAGGTACTCAGACTAAAATAAAAAGCTGGATATATCAGATAGCCAGTTCCTAGACAGGAGCCCATGAAGGGGGATGGTGGAGGGGAGATATACCTGATGACAGAGATCCTCTTGGAGATCTACTGTTACACTAAGTTCTTATGTAACTGTTCTATCTTCTTCAGGGGTATCTCAGTAATCTGGTTACACCATAGGAATGAGTACCAAGCAGTGACAAGTTTAAACAGACAGTCTGGGAGGCTGGATCTCCGTAAACTTAAGACAGGGGTCCTTGCTGCACAGCCCTGCCAAATCCAGCATTGGCTCTAGAGGCACTGTCCAGACTGTAATGCTTGGTGAAAGTGTGGACAGTATTCCAGGTGGCAGCTGCACAAATGTCAGTGCTGGAGACCCCTTTGAAACAAGCCACCGAGGTAGCCACGCCTGTGGTGGGATGAGCTTTGACAGCACCGGGCAATGCCTTGCCCTACTTGTAGCAGAACACAATGCAATTTGCCAACCATTTGGATAAACATTGCTTAGAAACTGAAGCACCCTCTCTACCTGGGGCGAAGGAAACAAACAACTGCTTTGACTTTCTGGACTCTTTAGTCCGAATCAGACAGATGTGCACAGAACTTCCAAGTACTAACGTATGGAGCAGTGCTTTCCCTGGATTGGCAGCCTCAGGAAAATAAACAGGAAGGTGAACAGACTGATTCAGTGTAAACTCAGAAACCACCTTGGGTAAAAGTGTGGGGCATTTGCGCAACGAAATACTGTCTTTGTGAAAAATCAAACAAGACTTCTCATACCAGAGGGCCTGAAGCTCTGAAAATCTTCGAACAGAAGTTAATAGCAACTAAAAATAGCACTTTCCAGGAGAGAAAGTGCACATCGCAAGTCGTGATTGGCTCAAAAGGAGACAGGGGTCAACTGCTCTAAAATAAAATTCAAGTCCCAATCCCGGACAGGGGAACGGACTGGGGGTTTCAGGTGCAGGATGCACCTAAGGAAAGTACGGGAGACATCCAGCTGAGCAATTGTGCGGTCACCCACGTCTCATGAACGGCAGAAATTGGCAAAAGGTGGAGCCTGAGTGAGGAATACTGGGAGGCCTGAATCTGACAGAGATATCAGGCAGTCCAGAATATGATTCACCGAACAGATGAAAGTGTCTAGGGCATGTTTGGCAGCCCAGATTGCAAACCGCTTCCACTTCATGGCATACGTGGCTTGGGTGGAAGACTTCCGGGCGGCCACCAGGATGTCTGCCACCCTGTTGGAGACCCTGAACCTGGCGATGGCTATGTTCTCAGGAGCCAGACATACATATGGAGGGACTCGAGACTGGGATGGACCAGGGTCCCTTGATCGTGGGTCAGCAGATTTCTGCAGAGAGAAAGAGGAACCTGGGGTTCCTCTGCCAGCTGCTGAAGTAGAGGGAACCATATCTGGTGAGGTCAGAATGGAGCTACTAGAATCATGCTGGCCCCCTCCATCTGTAGTTTGATCAGCACCCCTCTGGATCAGAGGAAATGGAGGCAATGCATATAGAAATCTCCTGCTCCAGAAGAGGGACGTGTCTTGCCGGAAAACTCCAGGCCCTGGATCGTGCTAGCAGAAATTCGTCAGTTTTGCGTTGAGTGGGGATGCAAAAAGGTCCAACTCTGGATGACACCATCTGTCAAACAAATCTTCTGCGATGGATGAGAGAAGTTCCCACTCGTGCATGCTGGACTGAGTCCTGCTGAGACTGTCGGCTGAGTGTATCAGACTGTGCTCCAGTGCCCAGTACCACACTCTCATGGCCTCCCTGCAAAGGGGATATGAGTGAGTCCCGCCTTGTTTGTTGATGTAGTAGACTACACTCAAATTGTCCGACTGTACCAACAGTGGTCCTAAAGAGAGATGCTCCTTAAAAGCCTGCATGGCATACAGCACCACTCATCTCCAGGACACAGATATGCAGGGTGACTTCCCACTGGGACCAGGAACCCTGAGTTTGAAAGGGACCCTGGTGTGCTCCCCAGCCCAGACATGAGGTATCTGTAGTTAGGATCTGATGCAGGGAAGAAATCTGGAAGGGAACACCTTGAAGGAGATTCAAAGGATCCATCCACCACTGCAGTACCTTGCATACTGGAGAACAGACCAGGACTGGTTAATCCAACTCATCCACAAGTTGGTCCCACTGTACCCTGAGGGTCCACTGAAAGGTACGCATATGAAGCCTGACCAGTGGAACGGTGGGAATGCTTCTGCCATCAGGCCCAACAATCTGAGGTATACCCTGGCAGGGGACGTACCGACTGAGCAACCTCCTGAGCCTGGGAGATGAGACACTCCGCCCTGTTTTGGGGTAGGAAGGCCTTTCCCTGCTTGGAATCTAGAACGGCCCCTATATACTGCAGTCTTTGGGATGGTACTAGAACCGACTTGAGCAGGTTGACAGTAATGCCCAGGGAGTGGAAAAGCTGGAGAGTACACTCTAGAGTCACCAAAAGCTGTTCCCAGGACAGAGTTCAGGAGCCAATCATCCAGATTAGGGAAGCCATACAGTCCCTCTCTTCTGAGAGCTGATGCAACTGCTGCTAAGCATTTGGTAAAGACTTGTGGCACAGAGGAGAAGCCAAAGGGCAGCACTTTGAACTGGTAATGCTTGCCCTGAAAGGCAAAATGAAGAAACCTCCTGTGAGGAGGAAAGACCGAGATCTGCAGGTAAGCATCCAGCATGTCCAGTGAACAAAGCCAGTCCCCGGTCTTGAGGAGGGGCATCAGGCCTGGCAAAGTTACCATCTGGAACTTTCTGTACTGGACAAAGAGATCGAGTTCTTTCAGATCCAAGATGGGTCTCAGATCTCCGGTCCTTTTGGGGACCCGGAAAAACCTGGAATAAAACCCCTGGTTTCTCTGGTGCCAGGACCCTAATTTGATGGCCTGCTTGCACAAAAGAGACTGTACTTCCTCCTGGAGAACAAACAGATGAACCGGGAGGTAGCTGGAGGGCAAGGGAGGGGTGTCTGGAGGCTGCTGGATAAGCTCCAGGGTATTACCGTTTTCTATGATCTGCAGAATCCATGCATTTGAAGTTATGGTCCTCCACTAATTCAGACAGAGAGAGAACTGACCTCCGACCAGTGGCTCCTGGGTCTGAACCGGAGGAGATGGGGGGGTCTGGCAAGGAGTCAAGCCGAGGTGGAGCCAGCCACAGAGGCTGGTCCCTCACTTCTGGGGTGCTTGGCCATCGCTTCAGCATTAGAGGAGGTGGGTAAGGGAACCTGGGCTCTACACTTTCCTTGGGTACGAGGTGCAGACCCGGGCCTACTGGTCTACAAAAAGTAGGGCTCCCTCTGCCCCTCGGCTAAATGTGGAAGAGGGAATGGACTGACTTAATGGCCATGCCCAAGGCCTGCAGATCATTAATGAGATCCTGAACATCAGGTCTGAATAGCTTAGTGCCACTGAAGGGTGCATTAAGCACCCTGTTTTGCACATCAGCTGCAAAGCCAGATACTCTAAGCCAGAAGTGCCTACAAAGGCACATGCCAGTGGCAGTTGCCGTGGCAACTGTGCCGGCTATGCCATACAGTGCTCTGAGGAGATGTTTGCTGACATCCTCAGCAGCCTGCAAACATTGACGCAATTCCTGCTTCTGAGAGCCATAAGGAAGGACCTGAGAAGCAGCTTTGCCATTTCTCCAATTGGCATTCTCGTATTTAATCATGCCTGACAGATAATTTGCAATCCTCAGGCCTAAGGTGGAGGAGGCATAAACCTTTTCCCCCACAGAGGTCAATCCTATGGGATTCCTTATCCGGGAGAAGGGAACCAAGGTGTTTTGGCACTTTAGAGCTGTCATGAGCTGCCTTGATGACCACTGAGTCAGTTTCGGCCTGATCAGCAAAGTAAGGGAGACCCTGAGGGGCACTGTAAAGTTTGTCTGCCCTGTGTGGCATGGCTGGCAACATGTCTGGTCTTTGCCAGGCTGCTGTGGCTGCATTCTTCAATGCTGGGAGCACTAAAGGAATAATCTTAGACTCAAGGATCTCCAGAAAATCCACCAGGTCCTTTTTGGTGACTTCCTCTTCCTCAGTCTGAAAGCCCATTGTGGAACACAATTGTTTCATCACACAAAGAGATGTGGCATCCTCAGGAGGGGTCTCTGGAGTATGCTTCACGGAATCCTCACTGACAGAGGCAGCAGTGAACTGATCTGAGATAAAGATCTCCTCGTCTTCATTCTACACATCATCAGGGAAAATGAGATCAGAATGGTACTCCTCCTCGACGCCGACCTCTTCATTTGGATCTGGCATTGTATTTTCAGGCGACGGCACACGGGGAGTCTCCCAGGGTCGATGAACAGGTGTCGATGAAGCTCTGTCAACTGCATCAGCAAAGTGGGCCTACTGAAGACACCAAGCTGCTGAACGAGTATATTCGTGAACTTATCAAGAACTTCATTTGGGTCAATGGTGAATGTCTACTGAGGAGGTGACAACCTTCTGGCTGTGTCCTGGGAACCCGACAAGCCTGTAGCCCTCGAGGGAAGGTCTCAGTGGGACAGTTCTTCGATGATGGAGAGGCCGACAACCCAGAGGTCAACAGCCAAGCTCCTTGTGTGTCGGGCGGAGGTACTGTCTGTATGGGTCTGGTAGGCACAGAGACCTGGACAGTTGGTCTCTTCATTGGAGCAGCCGCAGCCGACAAAGAGCTCCCCTTGAGAGGCCAACGGGGAATGGGAGCATCGCCGGGGGGAGCGGTCACGATCCCGGTCTTCCTTATGACTTTTCCCTGAGGACTTGTCTCGGGCCTTGGAGGCCTGGGAGCTGGAAGAGCCAGTCAGCGACAGGGCAGCCAGGGCCACAGAGGACCCTTGCCCGGAGCTGGCTACCTGTGTTTCATGAATTTTTTGACAGCCTTCTTGCTTTGCCTGAGGATTGTTTGGTTAAACTTCGGGCAGAGCTCACAGTCAGAGACGTGATCAGGCCCAAGACACCAAACACAAACTGAGTGTTCACCTGTAGAGACAATCTTCTTTCCGCAGCAGCAGCAACGGAAAAGAGAAGGAGGATTAACTCTTGACTTAAACAAAAAGAAAAATCTCTTAAAAAAAGAGATTAAAGTAAGTATTGGAAGAAAAGGCTATAGGACAAAAAAGGCACAATGCGCTGAAGCTTCCATGGAGACTCATGCAAGCAAGTTGACAGCGGGAAAAAAATGGAGGAGGAAGCGGGGCCGCCCAGTTGTACTGCTGAAAATCTTCCGGGTGGATTCCCCATCACCGATGGCTAAGGTTCCTACGGTGTATTTAGATGACTGACATACCCCCAAAGAAGATCAGATGGATCCTGTTTCTATACAAATTAACTAAGAAATGAAGCCCAGAAAGTAGGGAAATGAGAACAGTATATAAAACAATCTGAGTTTTGTCTGAATATTATTTTTTTCAATTTTTTCTCAAAAGGGAAAACTCACTTTAACAACCCCAAGGTAACTGTACAGCAGAGTATATGCATCCATTGTTGGTAATGGTGGGCAAAGTTGAGAAATGAAAATTACGTACCTACCGTGATTCTTGATCTTCTCTTGTATCTTCACCATTCATTACTGTTGGGTGATAGCCGGAGGCGCTCACCCACCACGGGAGCTTTTTTTCTTTGAGGAGTCGGAGCCGCCCCCTGGAGTGACGCTCTGCATAGAGCACGAGGAGCGGCCGTTAGGCGCTGCAGACGACTCCACCATCCCAATTCTGTTAGCCGGAGAGGCAAAAAAAAAAGGGTTAGAAGAAAGAGTGAGGCAAGACAGCCGAGGGATAGAAAAAGGAAAGGATATAAACTGAAAAAGGAATAAGCCGATAGAGGATAGAAGGGAAAGGAAGAATCTCCTACCATAAGAGACCGAAGGGCCTCACTTCTGGGGCGGCTCTAAGGGAGGAACAGATAGAAAGGAGAAAGAAGAAGAGTAAAGAGAGGGAAGAATAGGAGGAGGCTTGGGGCAAGATCGCTGCTGGCAAATTAGCTAAGGGTTATAAGCTCGGAACCTAAACCAGAGAGCAAGGATCCCATTTTGGAATTCAAGGAGAAGGTCAACTGAACTTCTCGCGCAGAACGGACACCAAAGGCAGGTTCCCTAACCTCCCGCCTCCCCAATTTTTCCAGACTCCAGCCGGGAGCTCTTTAATTATTAAGAGGAAAAACTCTGTTCCAAACGACAGCTGCCAGCTAGGAGGGAAGAAGCCCAGTAGCACCTTGTTAAGTGATAACACAGTATCATGTGAAAGTGGGGGGGGGGCTGCAGGGGGCACCTCTATACCAAATAGGGAGAGAGAGAGGGAACTCAATCGGACTCCCTAGAGGCAAGACAGGGAACACTCTTTAAGGAAATTGGAGTGTCTGATAACACTAAACCTGTAGAGGCTTACATAATAGGATTAGGACCTGCCAGAAGGGGTCTGGAAAAGAGAAGACGAGCCACATAAGGGTTTGTCTCTTTAAACTGCGAATTGAGAAAAAATGGCTGGGGAGAGCCAAGAGATGCCCATTAAAGGAGAAGTCCACCCAGAATGTGCAAAAACATATGTTAAGTAGAGTGTTTTGATATGTATGTTAAGTCCTAGTATGTCCTTCCCTCTGTCTGCTATTAGGAGTTTTTCCTAAATTAGCCTGCTAGCTGTATGGTAGTTTTACGACACCTGGGGATCTCCATCACAAATAGGTTTATTGGTTTTCTTTCTCCTACGATGCACCCTGGCTCATGTGACAATGATGTAGCTATGCCCTTAGATTTAGCAGGGTCTGTCACAGCTCAGCCACAAAGATAATACTTCTTTCAGAGAAGTCACAATGCTAGATTCTGGGTGAGTGTAATCATTATTATTTTTTTGATATTAGTACCTTGTCCTGCTATGCTACAATCTATAAGGTGATGTTCAATTTTTGCTACTTAGTACCGGTGCAAAAACTGAAAGCGACTGAGAGGAATAGAGTAAACAGTGACATGATTCAAATACACACACACACACACACACACACACACACACACAGCAGAACAAGGTACAATATCAAACAAGCATTTGTCAGTGCCAAATGTTGCGTGCTTCTATGTGCTGTTTAGGTATCTGGAAGTCATTGGAGTGCAAATATTGAAAATTTGCGAACTTACGAGCGTGCGTAGGAACTGCGCAATGCACGCTCGTAAAACAGTCATTTTTAGGAATTTTTTCACCAAATTTTCAACATAGCCATTTTAAGACCTCTGCTCATGAACAGTGTCACTGTGATTTTGTTAATGTGTCCCACACATTGAGTTTGCACACCGACTGCGCCATTGTGCGCTACATGGGCGGAAACACGTTTTGGGCAGGATGTGAAAAATGACAGCTGTACTGCTCATAAGGAGGTGTGGTAAAATGGCAATGTTGAAAATCTGGAGTGGAAATATTGAAAATTCGCAAACCTATGAGCGTGCATGGGAACTGTGCAACGCACACTCGTAAAACAGTCATTTTTAGGAATTCTTTCACCAAATTTTCAACATTGCCATTTTAAGATCTCTGCTCATGAACAGTGACACTGTGATTTTCTTAATGTGTCCCATACACTGAGTTCGCACACCGACTGCGCCATTGTGCGCTACATGGGCGGAAACATGTTTTGGGCAGGATGTGAAAAATGACAGCTGTACTGCTCATGAGGAGGGTGTGGTAAAATGGCAATGTTGAAAATCTGGGTGAAAATATTGAAAAGTGCAAACTTACAAGTGTATTAGGAACTGCATAGCATGCTTCGTAAAACAGTCATTTTTAGGAATTTTTTCCAAATTTTCAACATAGCCATTTAGAACCTCTGCTCATGAACAGTGTCACTGTGATTTTCTTAATTTGTCCCGTACATTGATTTCACTTTACCGACTGCGCCATTCTGCGCTACATGGGTGGAACACATTTTGGGTGAGATGCTAAAAATGACAGCTATTACTACTCATAAGAAGGTGTGGTAAAATGGCAATGTTGAAAATCTGGAGTGAAAATATTGAAATTTCACAACTTACAAGCCTCGCGAGGAACCGCGAACGACGCCAGAGCAAAGTATTTTTGAGTTTTCCATTACACAGCTGATATGTGACTTTTCGAATGATGTCACTGTCGGTGGTATCTCAGGTCTGGCGGTGATTTCTGCAGCCACTGCGCCGAAATCACCTTTTCGGCCCGGATAACGCCATGACAGTGACATCATCTCACTAGAAGGGGTCCCAAAAATCCCATGTTGAAAATTTGGCAAAATTCCCAAAATGCCTGAGATATGCAACAGTTGAACCCCCCATCTAGCCCATTATACAGCTTACTGGCATTCCTCAGTTCATGGTCGGCTTTGAAGAGTGCAGACGTGTTCCCGTCCACCGAGATCGCCACGCCAGAGTCCGGAGGCATGGGGTGGGGAGGGTGGGGAGGCTGGGTGCAGTGGTGGGTGCGGCTGTGTGAGGGGGCTGGGAGACGCGCCACGGACCGCTCGCTTTACAGGTTTCAAAGAAAAAGACGTGCCGTGGGACGCTTGCCATGCTGGGGTGGGCTCTCAGCGTGGCACAAGGACGTTGGGGGCGTTCAGCCGACAGGGGATTGGGCACCCCTGCCGGTCATAGATTGCTTGCCACGCTGGGGTGGGCCCAGCGTGGCACCTACTACTGGGGAGGATCGATCAGCCGGCGGGATTGGGCACCCGTCGGCTATACAGTCGCGGGGGCACGCCCAGTGGGTGGGCGGCGTGAGCAGCCTCTATCGGTGCTCCTGAGCGTAGCCCCTTTCAACTGAATACACTGCATTTTGGAGCGGTCATAGCTCCAAAATGCATTGGCTTACAGGGGCCGTGCCTGCCAGCACACTGACTGAATTGAAGGAGGAGGTGACACACCTCCGAAATCTCCGATGATGGCACTATGTTTCTTGCACATGCGTGCAAGCAACATAAAAATAATGATTACACTCACCCAAAATCTAGCAGTGTGCTCAAATTGCCCAAATTCAACACCAGGCTAGGGAGGGCAGCAATCAGCTATTCTCTAGCTATAGCATGGAACACCCTACAAAAATCCCTAAAACTGTCCAATATCATTCCATTTGCATCCTTTAAACAGCATTGTACAGTCTTCTTCAAAGAGAAATGCAATTGCTTCCACTAGAGCTAGCATTGTCATCTCACAAATCTCCCTTCCAAACCATATATGGCATATTCCTTCCAGACAGACACCCCATCTTATGGCACCCAGTAATACCTTCACCATCCTAGTATTATATTATGTTGAGTGTCTGCAATGCCCCAACTGGGATATGTATATACTGTACATACTGTAAATATTAGCTTAACTTTCCTGTAACCGTCTTTTTATCATGTGAATTTACTGTACATCACTGTGTTTATAAACGTTATTTTCCCCTGTATGTATAACTGTCTTATATAAGTGTATGATGTATCTGTTGTGTATCAACTATTGAACCTTGACCTTATCAGGTCCATCTTGTAAATGAGCCTTGCTCAATGATGTTCACCTGAATAAATAAAGATTTGATGATGATGATGTATTTTCTCTGTGGCTGAGCTGTAACAAGACACTGGCTTCCTGCAGGGGCAATTAGACATCACACCAAAGGGCACTCTGGGAAGACTAGAGGCCATAACAGAAACCAGAACGGCAACCTCCAAGGGCAATAAAACAGTTAGGGAGAGTTAGAAAAACCATCTCTCACAGCCAGAGGAAAAGAAAACGCTGGGAACTGGTTAGAACACAGAAAAAAAAGACTACTACATATCTTTTTCTGATTTTAACATGGAGTTTTCCTTTAAGGGCAGTCAGAAAGAGTTCCCTCAGGACACATAAATGTAGCTCATTCCTCCTATTCTCAGAGGGAAAGATCCGTTCAGAAGAACGGAAGGAGAGCATGAAAACTTCTTTTTTTTTGGCTTAACGGCCAAGGGAGAAGAGGGAGGGACAAGCAAGGAGCGGGAGACGCCGAAGAAGGAGGCCCTTGAGGGGATGGTGGGAGGGATTCAGTAATGAAGGCTGAAGATACAAGAGAAGATCAAGAATTACGGTAGGTACGTAATTTTCATATCTTCCCTTGTCAATCTTCACCATTCATTCTGTTGGGTGAATACCAAACCCCCTTCCCCAAGAAGGGGGGGGAGAGAAAACCCCTGAGGGAACAGATCCCTCAGCCTCCTACTGGTGACAAGTAGAGAGGGGGAGACCCTAACCAAAAGACCAGAGTCTAAGGTGGGTGAGGAGGAGAAGGCGCCCCCGAGGGGCTGTGGGAGGGGGGGGTTGCCCCTGAAGATACCTCCTCGCCCTACGGGAAAACAGACGGGTCCCCCGGAAGGCAGAGCCAGTCACCCTACGCCGGGCCATGGGTGACAGTTGGGAGAGACGAAGCCATGCTGTCCGCCTGATGCAGATCACTGTCCCTACTAGCCTGGATGCCACCTCGCTGGCGTCACAGGATGCCCTCGCTTGGTGCCTTGCAAGCTCCAGACCCTGTGCAGAGAGGGCAATGGCTTGTCTAGACTGCTCTGAGTCAGGCAGCAAAGCTAAGACCTGAGCCAGCATCGACCACAAATGCCTGGTGTAAGCAGCGGGGTGAGCCTGATGGGAGGAAATGCACAGCAATGAACGACCAGAAGAGAAAACTCTTCATCCCCACCGGTCAAACTCAGCAGAATCCGAGTCCGGAGGCCTGTCGTGCACTGGGCAGCGAAGCCCAGAAGGAGTATCCAGGGACGTCAAACCCGAAGGTGGGTGAGGTAGAGAACCTAGAGACTCGTGGAGAGCACAATACCATCTCCTGCAGTCTCCTGGGACTGGAGGAGGAGTGGCTGGAGACTGCCAGGTGCTGATAAATGCTTCCTGGAAGGGAATCGGCCAGGAAGGCATCACCAAATGGCGGGCGCTGAATTCACTGAGGAAAGCACGCGTCTGCTGCTCGGTATTGTCTCTACAAACGTAGGAAATACGAAGCTCCGACACCATCCTCGAAAGGAAACGCTGATAGTCAGTGAAGTCAGCGTCAGAGGAAAGGTGGACAGGAAGTTCCTTTAATTCAGTTGAGGAAGATGAGGAGGAAGTGGAGCTCGAATGCCCAGAAGACTCCTGCAGGGGAGGGCGAAGACATGTTCGTCCATGGCCCTAACATAAGATGGGAAGGCCGCCGCAGTAGCTCTGAACGTCTCCCATGTTAATGGCCCAGGGGCCCCACATGGCCTGGGAGAGAGGGAGGTGGTTGTAGAGGGATTGGCGAAGGGCACCTAAAAGCACGTGCCTTGGCTTCTGCCAGAGCTCTGGGATCCAGGTAGCGATGCCGCCAAAACTGGGGACCCTGTGATCATGCCGGGTTGCGTAGGAGAGAGGAAAGGAGACGACTCCGGAAAGAGCCCTGAAGGGCAATCCCCCCTGTGGCGCACCTGGGCTTGCATGAGTGGTGAGGATCAGCGCTACGACTCCTCCCCGCACCCCGCAGGGCGGTGGGGGCTCGTCGCTGCTCTCAACCCCTACCCCTCAATCCTTCGGACTCCGAAGCAGCCCTCTTCCTTGAAACCAGCAGTGGAGGTCCCCTCTGAGCAACGCCCCGAAGGGCGCTTACTGAAGCAGGGTCCTCCTCCCTCTGCTGAAGGACCTGAGCAGCACTGGGAACAGCGGGCTGCCTGGGACCCACCAGAAGAGGGAATCCCTTCTCGGACCTGCGAAGGGTCCACCACAGAAGACTCCAGGCCACCCCAAGCCGTGGAGCCATCCGGGCTAACCAGCTCCGGGGAGTCCGGGAAGGGAATACTGGACTGCCTAGCCCTGCAGCCTAAAGGAGGTTCAGAGCCAGAGGACTCTAGCTGCTGGTCTGTGTACTCACCTGAGTCGTCTCCCTCCGAGGAGGGGTCGACAAGGGAAGACTCCAAACCAGCTGCAGCAGGAACCTGCCTTGAGGTGGCACCAGGCCTGGTACTGCCGGAGGCCACGAAGAGCAACACATCCACCGAGTCATCCGTTCCCCTGGCGGTGTCCGGTTCCCAGGCCCCACCGTGAAGGGTGTCGCCCGGGTACCCAACACCTGCAACCGCGCTGAGACCAGGCGCGGCACAGCGCAAGTCCTGACCGCCAACAGCTACTGGCGAAAGGCCCAAGTCCCCGCGCCATGAACAGCGCCAGGGCCCAGAGAGTGGCACCATGATGGCACCGCCCAAATCACTGACACCACGAATGGCGCCAAGGCCCAGCATGAGATGCCGACGGTAAGCGCTTGAGTCCCCGCGCACGAATGATGGCCGAGGCCCAGAGCGGCACCGCCAATGACTCCACCCAACCCACAGCGCCAAACCCAGAGCAACACCACCGGCGCCGCCCAAGCCCCCGGAGCCGCAAACGACACTCCCGACCAGAACAGGGCCACCCACGGCCCCACTGAGTTGCCGAGCACTGTGAGAAGCGGAAGAGAAAAGACGGAAATGAGGGCCCACTAGCGCTGGGGCCCGAGCCAGCGGCCGAAGCACCGGGGAGCCTAGACCCTGAGCAGGTGACTGCCGGGACAGCGCAACAGCACGACTGGGTGATCACGCCATCCTCTGGCGTCAAGAAGAAACTTCCTCCTCGACAAGGCTGGAAGTGGAGGAGGTTTCCTCCTTGCCAGGCTGTATAGACCCGGGAGGGGACCCAGAGGAAAGGTCAAGAGATCTGGCCTGGGAAACCCTAAGGCAACGTCATCATCTGAAAGTCGGCAGAGCTCGCCCGACTTGCAATGCGTGGACTTCTAAAACACGGCGGTCCATGGAGAAGCAGGCGTCACAATGGTCCATATCATGGTAGGGTCCCAGGCACCGGAGACAAACATCATGATGGTCCGTGACAGAAAACTGCCGACCACAGGGGCACTGACGCACAGGGGCATGGCTCGCCTTAGACTTACGTTTTGCCCCCAAACCAGACATGATGCTAAACAATTAAACAAAAACACAGAAAAGGCTCATTGTCATCAAAAGAAACAATAATAATGGAAAGGTCTTACCGGTCAACGACGTCGAGAAATACTGGGATGAAGGAGCATTGAAATAAACTTCGGAAGTGGCCTATGATGCAGTTAACTACCAAACTAGCGCAGCAGGTGCAGCCTCGACAGCGGGAGAAACAGAACTGGGATGGAGGAGGAGTCTGCAGCGCCTAATGGCCGCCCGCCTATGCAGAGCTTCACCCAGGGGCGACCTGGCCGCACAGACTCAGGAAAAAAAAGCTCCCGTGGCGGGTGCGCGCCTCCGGCTATCACCCAACAGTTATGAATGGTGAAGACTGACAAGGGAAGATCTTCACTTTGTGAAAAACCATGCTACATTCCAAAATGCTTTCACTCACAGAGACAGTGGATGGCCGAAATGGTGGGACATTCTGTGTACCAGTTGCTCACAGCTGGACCTATAATGTACCCTTTCAAATGCGGCATGGTGGGGAGGGAAGGGAGGTGGGATTTCGTCCCTCTGCAGTTTGGGGCTGGGAGTTACTTGCGTGAACTGGGTTGGGGCTGGGGAGAGGAAGGTGTGATTGGTACTGCCGTGAGGACAGAAGGAAGGCAGCATGTGCTTTTAGCACTACTAGTAAGAATATGCTTAAAATTCACCGGGTCAGGGGTAGGAAGGGAGACTGGATGCTACAAGGGTGAGGGGATGGGGGCAGATTGATGTAAATGGGTGGAGCTGGAGTGGAGGATGGTAAAGGTGCTTTGAGGATAGGGAGAAGGTTAGTTTTTTTATTTATTTAATAATTATGTTTAAGAAAACTTTGCCAGCAAAGTTGGAGGTGGGCCAAATAACTACTCCAAGTAGTGTGAATAGGCCCACTTCTCATCAACTTTGCAGGCAAAGTTTTAATTTGCTACATCTCTAGTCCTTGGAGTGCAGTATTACTTATAAAATAAGACTGAGTAGATCAAAAATAAAAACACAGAAGAAAATAAAAATACTGAACTGTGAGTACATACCATTGTCATGTGACCAGATTCCACCATTTAAATACAGGATTTTTCCAACCCAGTATTTGCTAAGCCACTCGGAACTGGAGCAAAAGGTTTTGTTTTATTTTTATTCTATATAGATTTTTCTCCCAGTCAGTAGCATATTTTTTTACAGGAATATACCCTTAATCAAGTCATACCCTGCTGTTATGTAGACGTCGACCAGGTTTTCCCCCTCCTCCCTTCACGTGGACAGAGACTGCTTCACTCATGCACAGCTTCCTCCACAAGCAAAAGGAAGCTCCCTAGCCCAGCCACAAGGTTGCTGTGGTGGCAGAACCTGCTGCCAACCATCCTCATCAAAAATGCACTGCCATGTGGCAGCTGTTTTGGCCTGGCATGCCAAGCAGCATAACTCTCCAGGCTCTCTTCCAAACCCACTGCTGGCATGGCAGCATGACAGTTGCTGCACTACCATCGGGAGGCCCAAACTTCTTGTTTTTAAACCGTGTACAGCTGTTTGGCACAACTAAATAAGAGATGAAAATAGATCCATCCTACAACATGGCACCAAAATATATATTTGGCAAAGATATTAGCACAAAAAATTAAAGGCCAAAGCTTGTCCTGCAACAGTCACACACAGAAAGGCAGAAAGTGTATTATTCCTTTACAACCAGCTGCAACTTGACTGACTGTGTAGACCTGCCAGTCCTACAGACCCTCACGTAGGCTAACACACACACAGATTTAGTGCAGCATGTGGGATACATACATTTATAGCAAAGGTAATATTATTGCTTCTGTAATTCCATATGTGCCTGTGTACTGTAGTATTCTAACAGACCTATGTGCCAGGCTACCTTTGACCCACATAATGTTAATATTGCTTCACGCAGGCCTCAGGATACAGCTGACAGTTGCTTGCTGTGCCTAAGCATTTCTATACTGTAACACGTAACGGGCCTATACAATGGCTACTTGTGCCTTTATCAGTATCTATAACACACTTGTTCTAAGTATCTTTTGTTCTGTACCTTCTGCACATCATGTGCACAGCCACTGATGAATATGTAGACCTGCCTGACCTACAGCTCCTATTATGATGTTATGATTTAGTCCTCAACGTGGACTATTATATGTAGTTAATATTTAGTATAAGGTATAGTAGTATTTACTTATGCTTAGCCATTCTTTACTGACAAAACTATTGTTTAGCTATAACAACTGGTGAAAGTAGTTACGTAAGAACTTACCATAACAGCAGATCTTCGAGAGAGGCTCTTGCAGTGGGTAATTACATGTAGGACTGAAGCCGTCAGGCGCCAGGACCCACGGAAAAATTTCTAGCTAGCAGTCTCTGGCGGGGGACCGCCACCACGACAAGTGACCGCGCCAGGAATGTCAGCATAAAGGGGCGGTCTCACACCCGCCTTTTCAGTTCTTTCCCGCCAAAGGCCAAAAAAGGCAAGACGAGAGAGAAGTGGATATTTCCCTTCCTGGAAAAGGAGCTGAAAAAGCTAAGGGGGATGGAGGGCGGGAAGGCAATACCTACTGCAAGAGTCTCTCTTGAAGATCTACTGTTACGGTAAGTTCTTAACTAACTGTACTATCTTACTTCGAGAGGGCTCCTGCAGTAGGTAATTACATATAGAACCGAGTCCCAAGCAGTCTGGAACAAGGAAAAGCACTCGGGAGGAGGAAAACTACACACCAATAGAACCTCCGGCTGTAAAGGTCTCAAGAAAGGAGACCTTGCAGAACAGCCAACCCGAAGCCTGCTCTACGGCGAGAGGCAATGTCCAAACTGTAGTGTTTTGTAAAGGTATGGACAGAAGTCCAAGTTGTGGCTGTGCAGATGTCTGCTGCTGACACATTCTTGAAACAAGCAGCAGAGGCAGCTACTCCTCTGGTGGAGTGACCTCTGACTTGACCCGGTAGGGTCTTGTGGTACTTGTCGTAAGAGAAAGTGATATAGTGAGCCAACCACTTCGATAGGCGTTTCTTAGAAACAGCATTGCCTTCTCTTTTGTGAGCAAAAGAGACAACGAGCTGATCTGACTTCCTGAGATCCTTAGTCCTAGTGGTATAGTATCTCACGATCCTGTGAACATCCAAAGTATGCAAGAGGTATTTTCCTTGATTGGAATGTTGAGTAAAGAAAGCAGGCAGCTCAGTGTATTGGTTCAGCGTAGATTCCGCTACCACCTTAGGGAGAAACTTAGGGTTGGTGCGCAGAGTCACAAGTTCCCTGTGGAAAATCAAATAAGGGATTTTGCACATCAAGGCCTGAAGCTCGGAAATTCGTCGAACTGAAGTAATGGCTACTAGGAAGAGAGTTTTCCAAGAGAGGAACTTCAAGTCTGCTGTAGCTGCCGGTTCAAAGGGGGGCAGAGTAAGCTTCTCGAGAACAAAGTTCAAATCCCAAGGTGGCGCAGGAACACTGATGTGGGGTCTTAAATGAAGAGCCCCTCTGAGGAAAGTCTTAGAGACTTCCAACTGCGCAAAAGTCCTGTCACCAAAAGGGACGTGGTAGGCCGAATGGCAGACATATGGACCTTCAAAGAGAAATGACTGAGACCCAGGTCAAAGAGATGACGCATGTAGTCCAGGACTCTCAACCGGGCAAGAAAAGGGCTCCAAGTCCTTCGAAGAGGCCCATATCGAGAAACGCTTCCACTTCATAGCGTAGGTGGCTCTGGTGGAAGGCTTTCTGGCCTCCACCAAAATGTCTGCAAAGAGCGAAGAAACTCCGAAACGGGCTTGGGCTACGTCCACAGCAGTCACACATGCAAGTGAAAGGATTTGAGACCTGGATGGACCAGGGACCCCTGATCTTGGGTTAGCAAATGCTGTGACAGAGGAAGAGGAAGTGGAGGTTCCTCCGAAAACTGCTGTAGAAGACAGAACCAAACTTGCCTTGGCCAGAATGGAGCGATGAGTATCATTCAAGCTCCTTCTGATTGGAGTTTGTGAAAGACCCTCGAGATTAAGGGAATCGGAGGGAAGGCATAGATGAATCTGTCCTTCCAAACAAGAGACAGAGCGTCCCACCTAAAAAATACCTCGCCCTGGAGTGAGCGAGCAAAAGGCAGGAAATTTTGCGTTTAGAGGAGACGCGAACAGATCTAACTGACGGGTTCCCCAACACAGAAAGACTTCGTCTAGTACCTCCTGATCCAGCTCCCATTTGTGGGCATCGGCTGACGACCGACTGAGGTGGTCCGCCAGCGTATTATCTACTCCCGGAACGTGCACTGCCATCAGGTGAAGATTATGCTGAGCTGCCCAGCCACAAACTCTCATTGCTTCCTTGCACAGAGGGTAGGAACAAGTTCCTCCCTGCTTCTTGATGTACCAGAATACACACCTTTCGTCTGGTTTGCTAGATCACCGGGAAGAATACAGAAGTAGAGAGCCTGAAGAGCATATAGAAGGGCTCTGAGCTCGAGCACATTGATGTGTAGCGTGCGCTCGAGACTGGACCAGGAGCCCTGAGACCTGTGAGGTCCCAGGTGGGCTCCCCAGCCTTCTCCTGAGGCATCTGACATCAATGTTTAGGATGGGGAGTTCCAGGAAGAACGGAACTCTTCCGGCAAAGGTTCCCTGCACCATCCACCAATGCAAGTCTCGGATCATGGGGTCGGAGACCAGAACCTGGTGGTGGAGGAGCCATGGAATGCACTGCCTAGGGGGCTGGTGGAGGCAGAGACAGTGGAGGGGTTCAAGAGGGGGTGGGACAGGTACAGGGGAAGGGTTCTGGAAGCAAAATCCAATGCAGCAAGAATATCCGGAACTGGGAAGGGAGAAGCCAGAGAAGGCGAGGGGGACAGCAAGGTCAGCACCCAGGTTGGGGACTGACCAAACGAGCAGACACGAAAGACCGTTAGGCCTATTCTGCTGGCATTTTAGTATGTTAGTATGTAACCTGCTGGTCTAGATTGTCCAAAGTCTGGTCCCATTGAGACCGAAGCGTCCATTGGGAGATTCTCATATGAAGCAGAGTGTGAGGGACTGTCAAAACTGCAGCCGCCATGAGCCTGAGGAGGTGAAGGATTGACCGGGCGCTGACTGTTCTGCGGCTAGACAACAGAGCTGCTTGCGCCTGAAGGGTGTCCACCCTGTCCAGTGGCAGAAAGGCTTTGCGGTAGTGTCCAGGATCACCCCAATGAACTGAAGTCTTTGACAAGGGACCAGACGGGACTTGGCCTGGTTGATGGCGATACCCAGGCTGGTGAAAACCTGCCGGGTAAGGGAAAGTGAGTGTAGGAGTTCCTCCCTGGACGAGGCCGCCAGGAGCCAATCTTCCAGGTACGGGAAAACCAGTACCCCCTGGATACGCAGGTGGGCCGCTACCACTGAAAGACATTTGGTGAACACTCGGGGGGCTGAAGAAAGACCAAATGGGAGGGCCCTGAATTGGTAGTGGCCCCCCTGAAAAGAAAACCAGAGGAATTTGCGATGGGAAGGGCGGATGGAGATGTGCAGGTAGGCGTCCTGCATATTCAAAGCACACAGCCACAGTCCCAGCTGAAGGAGCGGCAGAAGGCTCTGCAGGGAGAGCATTCTGAAGCGTTTGCACTCCACGAACATGTTCAGGGAGCTGAGGTCTAAAATAGGCCTCACGTCTCGTTTTCTTTGGAACTCGGAAGAAATGGGAATAATACCCGGTTCCCCAAAGGTGAATGGGGACTGGTTCTATCGCTGCCTTTAAGAGAAGGGAGGATATTTCTTCCTGAACCAGAGGAAGAGGCTCCGGGGAGTAAGATGACTTGGGGGGGCGGGTGGTCTTCTTGGTGGTTTCTGAAGAAACTTGATTGCGTGTCCTTCTGCTATGAGCTGGAGCACTCAAGCATCCAATTTAATCCTCTCCCAGCCCGGTAGATGAATGGAGAACCGCCCTCCTACCGGTTCCCCTGGACAGTCCAGAGGCTGTGGAAGAGGAAAGGAGTCAGGAGGTGTGAGGCAGCGTGGCGGCCGTGGCTCCTGCAGCTTTTTTAGGCGGCGGAGTCTTGGCTGCCGTAGGGGCCCGACACTTATTGGCCCGCTTGCCCTGAGGTTTCACTTTTGGTAGAGAATGTCTGCGAAAGGGGCAACAGTGTCCCTGAGGGGACTTGTACAAAGAATCAACAGATTTAAGTGCAATGCCCTTGACATTTCAAACGAACAGCACCGAACCCCTGAAGGGCGCATCTTGAATAGCGGATTGCACTTTAGGGACCAAGCCTGACACCCGGAGCCAGGCATGACACTGAAGGCCCATGGCGAAAGCCGAAGTCCTACCAACAGTGTCCACTGCATCGTATATGGCACGGAGCATGTGCCGACTGGCCAAACAAGCAGATCAGACAAGATCAGCCACTTCCAGCTTGGTTTGAGATTCAGAAAGGGAGTCCAATTTGGATTCCACCTGACTAAGGATAGCCTTCTGGTAATCCCCCATATGAGCGACATAATTCAGAGCCCTGATTCCCAGTGTGGAAGAAGCGTACACCTTCTTCCCGTACTGGTCCAGAAGACGTGATTCCTTGTCTGGTGGAGACGAGCTAAGGTGCTTTGGGTTAGCCGACTGGCCGTGAGCGGCACTTATCACAACAGAATCGGCTTTCAGGTGTGTATTCAATGAATCCACACTCTCGGGAGCCTGGTATAGCCTATCTGCCTTCCTCGGAAGGGGGGCTACCGTGGACGGTTGTTTCCAAATAGTGGAAACAAGGTCTGCGTGAGGCTCGATCCAGGGTGGAATCAAAGTTCGAGCTGTTTCGGGCAGATCCAAATGGGCAGCGAGTTTCTTCTGCTGTGGATCTGGTTCCAGAGATTGCCACTGGTGGACCTCCTGGATCTTTCTCAGCAGCTCCAGAAAGGAAGGATCTTCCGGATGAGGCTTCGGAGGAGTCCTTGGCCTGGGACGGTCTGGAGAGTGAGGCTCGTCGTCAGGATTGGAGCACCCCCCGGAATCGGAGTCTGAGGTCTCCGAAGAAGAGTGAGAAGATGACTCCATTCCGCATGGGGGAGAAACGGACCCCTTGGGCAGCCCTCGGGGAAGCATGTCCTCTCCGGCCCTGGCACCTGAGGGCTCACCTCTGGTGTTGGGTGGGGGGAGGGAGTCTCCGGTGAAGAGGATCCAGTACAGGGACCAACGTCGGTAGATGGCTCTCCACCTCCCTGGTGAGTTGGGCCTTGGCCTCAGCCCACCAGGCAGCCCGAGTCTCCTTCAAATCCACTGGCGGCTGAGGGGGTGGTGGAAGAGGAGGATACAGATACTGGGGGTGTCCATAGGGCGAGTATCTGCAGCCTGATGGCAGGAAGCCCGGCTTCGGATAGGTCAGCGTCGGGTACTGTGGCGTGGGATACTGCAGTCCCAGGTAGGGCCAGGCGTTGGATAGAGCAGTCGGGAACTAGAGCTCTGCCAGCGCCAGAAAGCTAGAAAGAGGCCCAGCAGGCAGGCCCGAAACAGGTGGCCCCGTAGGCATTGGGTCTGACGTTGGGACAGCATCCAATAACGGAATATAGCCCAGCGTCCAAGGATACGGCGTCAGGGGATCCGGTCCCAGAGGGGGAACACACCTGATGGCAGCGTACCAACATCCACTTTGTCGGCCGGGGAAGGAGATCTAAAATCCCTGGGGTCCAACAGGGGTGATGCTGGGGTCTCGGAATGCAGCGGTGAGCACTGCGCGAGCCAGGAACGGCGGACTGGTCGGAGGGTCAGTATGGCTCTTCAGCTATGCAATCGTCAGAGGGGCGATGACTGTCTTACCAGCGGGATCTGGGGCGGTCGGACAGCCAGCGTCCGACTATGAAACCCGTGTGAGACGAAGGCCGCGATGGAGGGGCAGCCTTGGCGGGCGGCTTAGGGGCTGTCCGCGCTCCCGAAGAGGTCGACAACTTATCAGTCTTGTCCGGGCAGACGTCAGTGGCACCAGCGTCTGGCTTACCGGACCCACTCAACCCAGAGGGCCGCGAGACATCGGCTTTCCCGGGAGCGGTCGCCTCCTTTCTCCCGGAGGCTCCTGAAGGGCCTGAGTGTGAGCCCGATGGGAGGTCCACCGTCGCGCTTTGAAGCCTCCAAGACAGCCGTCAAGGATCGGTCCCCCGGGGGGTGGGGGGGACATTACCTGCAGTACGGCGACTCCAGCTGAAGTCACGGTAGCCATGGAAGTGGAGTCCCGGTCACGGTGCTTCTCCTTTTTCTTGCGGTGACCCTCAGACGAAGTGGAGGCCTGCCTTAGCTTCTTCAGCCCCTTCTCCATAGAGGCCATCTTCTTTTTTAAAATATGGTCCTCCAGAGACTGCTGCCTCAGTTTACAGGTGGCAGCATTGAATTTCAGGCAGTGCTGGCACTTCTCCACGGGGTGATCTGGGCCTAGGCAGAGGAGGCACAGGTAATGACTATCCTTGTGCAGAAGCTGGGCGCCGCACAAGTTGCACTTGTTCTTATACGAATCGGATGGTGTAGGGGACAACATACACGACGTTTTGTAAAGAAAAAATTGAAAAAACGAGGAAAAAATTTGGTTTGAAAGATCGACGACTGACTGACGAGCAGAGGAACTTAACCGCGAAGCACTATGGCAAGCAAACGGCGGGAAAGAACTGGAAGGCGGGCATGGGGGACCACCCCTTTATACGGACGTCGCCCAACGCCAGTCACCTGACGTGGGGCGGTCCCCCGCCAGAGACTGCTAGCTAGAAATTTTTCCGTGAGGTCTTGGCGCCTGACGGCTTCAGTCCCATATGTAATTACATACTGCAAGAGCCCTCTTGAAGTAAGATCAATTTTTTTCAATGCGCTCAGCCAGTTGATATTCACCGTAATAACCGGTGGGTTATTATGGCGAACACACACTCTGTCACTTTAACAAGAGCGCTCCGCTCCAGTGTGTGGGTAGGCTGAATAGTTCCAAAATCATGGCGGCTTCAAATCTGCGCTAGTGAGGAGCCACACCATCCCACAACTTAAGATATAGCTATCTGGTCGATCCTGCCTTTACATTTATTTCTAAATAAACAAAGACAAAAAAAAAAAAGTTTTTATCTGGTTGATCCTGCTGTTGGTCACCTTCGGCAACACTGCGAGTAGGGACTGCACCATCTGGCAGCGCTACTGAACCAGGATCCCAAAGACAGTAAGAAAAGAAAAAAGTCATCATCCTAGGGAGAAACGGAGATGGTATGTGTGTGTGTGTGTGTGTGTGTGTGTGTGTGTGTGTGTGTGTGTAAGAGAGCGAGAGAGAGAGAGACAGTCACAGCACTAGGGCAGGAAAAATTTGCTCGTGAGTGTATTATATAAAATAAAAGATGAAGAAATGTGCATTTGATAATTTAATGCACACCCTCGGGGTGGGATGCTTTGATAAACCCCTCGGGCCTCACCCTCAGGGTTTATGTGACATCCCACAACTCGGGTGTGCATTAAATCATATCACACACTTCCTCATACTTTATTCTATATATGATTTACTGCTATTTAGCTATGATCTACTCACAAACTGTGTTACTGTGAGTCACTGACATACTGTTTGTTGTCTTAGAGCGCCACCTACTGCCATTAGGTACACTGCCTTAGTCAGCATATAATATGACTGTTCTATTGTTCTAATACAACTATAGTCTGCATAACATAATTGAATGAGACACGTCTCTTTTCACTTCAGGAGAGAAGGCAGTGTGGTGACATTTTGCTATTGTATAAAATCTTTAATTCTCCAGATCTATACTCCCTATGTAGGCTCAAATTAAATCCAAGGGGTAACCACCTACATTCCCATGACACACAATTTATAGTACCATGGGCAAATACATCAAAAAGAGACAATTACTTCACGGTTCACAACATAAAACATTGGAATAAACTGCTCCAAGATCTGGTGGACAAAAGTACATTCAAGGGTTTTAAAAATGGCCTAGATAATTACTTTATGACTAAATGAAGAAATGGTGGGAGCAGTCAATACAGACCCACCTGTGTGGGGGGGACAATCTCGATGGGCTGTCCTAGCCCTCTTCTGTCCTACAAAATCCAGTAAATCCAGTAAACTACTTATTACTTTGTATAACACGAAATGCCAAGATCTTGTTCCGAGCTGCCCACAACTTGCACCAATAGAAATGTTTTGCATGACGTACACAGTACACACATGAACTGTTATCAAAGTAACGGGACTTTTCTTATCACACTATAAGAGCTTGTTGTTTACCAAAGCTCGACGAGTACCAGAATGCCAGACTTCAGTGGTGGAGGTTCTGAACTGGATTCCCACTAATGTATTGTTGTACTTGCTGTCCTTGTTACTTGTGGGAATAAACCCTTAGTTTGCAATGACTGTCTTCTGAATCACGTATTGTCAGACCATCTTGTCTAGAATCTGCTAGATGCAAATCTAACAACAGGCAGCTCAGCAGACAACTACACAGAGGCCAGGACTCAACTCTTAGGAATACAGAAATAGACAACACTGGCAAAAAAAGATCACTGGTCCATCCAGTATGTAAAAAGTTCTCTATTTAGCCCTGGGACCTTCTGTCCCTCTAGGGTCCTAGTCCTCCCCATCCTCCCCCGCCCCCCATTTCTGCCACCTCGAGCAACCATTATACCCTTCATTCTCTTCCAACCGTGCCTGAAACCACCAACAGTTTTCACTCTCACCACTTCAAATAGTAGACTGTTCCATAGCTCTACCACCCTTTCTGTAAAATACTACTTACTCATGTCCCTCCTTAATCTCCATCCTGTTAGTTTCCACACATGTCCACATGACTGCGAGCTAGTATTCAAGCTAAATAGTCCCCTGCAGTTCACCTTGTTAATTCTGTTTAAGAACTTGAAGGTCTCTATTGTATTTCCCCTCTCCCTTCTGGTCTCGGAGTACTTGTTCAGTGCCTTGAGGTGCTCCTCACAGGACTTGCCCTGTTGGCCTGAATCAGTTTTGTCACCCTGCATTGCACAGTCTCTAGCCTATCCCTATCTTTCCTGAGGTGAAGACTCAAGAAGTGGGTGCAGTACTCAAGGTGTGGCCTCACTAAATATCAATATAGGGGCAGCATTACCTCTTCCCTTCTGCTATCAATACCCCTTCTGATACAACCCAGCATCCTACTCTCTTTGCTATATGCCTTGTTGCCTGACTCAACTGTTTGTGGGCGTCACTGATAACTCCTGTTACTCAGCCATAGTGCTATATCTCACCCCACCCATCAAGTACTCGGTCATGGGGCTCTTGTTCCCTAGGCACATTACCTTGCACTTTTGGCACTGAATTTCAACTGCCAAACCTCAGACCACCTCTCTACCTTTGGAAGTCACTCTGCATTTTCCCCAGTTCCCTTGTCGCTATCCACCCTCCCACAGAACTTAGCATCATCTGTGAAGAGACACAGCCTGCCCTGGATTCCCTCACCAATGTCGCTGCTGAACATACCGAAGAGGACTGAAACCAGACATAGCCCTGTGGCACTCTGTATGTGACCTCCCCTCTTCTGATTTGACCCCACTTAGCACAACCCTCTGCTGCCTCCTCTGTTACCTACCCAGTTTACTATGACTTTAGCCATGCCCAGATCCTCCATCTTCTTCATTAAGCATCTGTGAGGCACCGATCGACAGCCTTGCTGAAGCTGAAGTGCAGCAAATCCACAGTGTGGCCCCTATCTAATTCCCTTGTCACCCAGTCAAAGAAAACTATCAGGTTAGGCTGACAAGACCTCCCTGCCACAAATGTGTGCTGTTTACCATCCTGGAGACCGCTGTTCTCCAAACAGTCCATGAGGTCCTCTTTGACCACTGACTCTATCAGCTTCCCTACAATAGAGGTTATGAGCAGACAGGTCTGTAGTTCCCTACTTGTACCTCGTCCCCCCCCCCCCCATACAGCGGTACTCCATCCACCACCCTCCAATCCTTTGGAACTACCCCTGTCCTTAGTGAGCTGTTCAACAGACCTACTGGGATTCAGCCAGTTCCTCGAGTAACCTCAAATGCAACCCATCTGGTCCAGGGGTCTTGTCTATCGGTAGGACTGGAAGCCCTTTCTGGATCCTTTAGCTTGTAAATATTGGCTGCCTCATCTCCAGGACCCCCTTAATGGCTGCTTTGATGCCACTCTCTTGCAATGGCCCACCATCCTCGCTAGTGAAAACTGGGCACAAGTAATCATTAAGGATGCAGCCTTGTACATACCCTCCTCTATCAACCTACTCTCCCCCCCAAGATAACCTTAAGATTCTCCCTCCTTTCTTCCTTTTTTCCCTCATATGTCAGAACTGTTTTTCTCCACTCTTGACCCCTCCACAACATGCACCTCTGTGTCTGCTTTTGCATCCCTAACCACCCTCTTTGCCTTCCTATTTTACAATAACTATTCCCCCAAATCTTCCTCCTCCTGTTTCTCTTTATACTTGTAGAAGGCCTTTTTCTAGGCCCTCAACACTTAACTGACTCTTGCCGAGAAACTTAGCCTCCTGAGTCTGTTCTTCTTGGTTACTGTGCTCATGCACAACTCAGATGCCTCAAGAATGGCCCCCTTAATTGCCCCCAAAACAACAAACTAGGCTGAGGACAGCCTTACCAGAAAAAAAGTAATACACTGACCAGGAGATGAAGTATACAGATTACTTTATTAAGTATAAGCAGTGTGATAGACTGGGGACTAGTCCCCAGTCTATCACACTGCTTGTCCTTAACGTGATCTGTATACTTACTTTGTGGTCAATTTTTTTCTGGTAAGGCTGTTCTCAGCCCCGCTTGTTTTAGTTCCAGTTCAGTTTACTATGTTCTGCAGCTGTAAGCGAAGCAGTCCCTGTTTGCTTTCCCCTTAGTTGCTCCCATCTCTCATCCACCCCACCTATGTGGTCCATCCAGTCTAACTTTTTCCTGACCAGCTCCCTCACCCTTTTGAAAATCACCCTTCTACAATCACGGACTTCAGCTCTCGACTGGGGTTTTCTGGGCCCAAGGGTTAGTTCAAACCAAATGGATTTATGGTTGCTGTTCCCCAGTGGCTCCCCAATTCTCACAGCTCCTACCACCTCGGAGTTTGTGAGCACACATCCAGAACTGCAGTCTGCCTGGCGGTTCCTTAACTAGCTATATTAAGCAGACAGTACTGAAAGGTGTCCAGTAAGGCTCGACTTCTGGTGCTCCTTCCCACTGGAACATGCCAGTTGATGTCTGGCAGGTTCAGATCACCCACCACCACTACTTCACCCTTTGCCAAGCCTCTTTCAAGTTCTTCCCTGAGCTCTCTGTCCCTTTCTCTTCACGTTGCCACGGACATCTATAGATCACCCCCAAGCATAGTTTCTTTCCCAAGGCTGCTGTGAATTGCACCCATATCGACTCCTGTCTCCCGACCACCACCACCCCTGATGCACCCATCTCCCGCCACCTCAGTGCCATCTTTGACAAAACAGGTTACTCCTCCTCTTCTACCAGTTACTCTATCTTGGCTTGGGAGATAGGTGAAATGCATAGTGGCCACAGCTCACTTTCCAATGAATGAGCATCCACACCACAAATCCACACTTACACAATTTAGCACAACTTGAAGTCTTTCCTCAGAGAGAGGAGGTCTTGGACTAAATATGCACAACCAATCCTCCCGTCAATACAGAAGTGTCGACAAGGGAGGAGCCTGAACTAAAGCCTGATTTCTCCTGGTTAGAAGCAGTGTGGCTAAATGTAATACCTTTTCAAGTTCACGTTGTCGCAGCCAGACCTTCAGAATGGCAATCCCATCCTTCATGCTCGGGAAATCTGTGGCAGCATTAAAAAGGAAATGGAGATGCTGTTCCAAGACCAGATCAGTGAGGATAGAGTTGTTATAGTGAGGAGTCGGAGGATCATTTACTCCTGGGGGAGAAGGAGATAGGAAGAAAAGGTCATGTACATAAACTTTTTTCTTATACATAAAAACTGATAAAAAAAAAAAATCACACATACAATTTATTTATCAAATTAATCCTGCTACTCAGGTAGAATGCACATTTCACACTACAAATTCAAAAAAGTCCAACCGCAGCAACAAGCACTCTGTATGACCCTGAAAAAAAAAATCCATAGGTGCCAATCTGGATGCCCTTCTAGTATTTTGAAAGTCAAAAATACTTCCTAAGTCCCAAAGCTGGGAATCAATATTCTATTAAAAAAGACAAATTTTTAAAAGGCATCATTAAATGCTTCCTGTAAAAATACGCCCTCTTTAAGAAAAATCCACCATTTTGATCATGCATGCCTGAAAGATTGGATGCTGCATAATTTTCTCATCACCTTACACCTCACCCCCCATTAAAAACTTCCTCCTACTTTATTTTCGAAGAGCTAAATCAGTACTTTACTGAGGTTTCCAAGGGCACTAACACCCCAATCCTGCTCCACCAGGAATCACCAGCACCTCCCAAATGGCAATTTACACCTCCAGGCAACTCCTGTTGACAAGGGTATACAAACTTCTCTGTGGTGAACATACCATCCATCTGTGGGGATGACAGCATCTCTCCCAAGTTCCTGAGAATAGGTGCCATAGTAGCACTCATCACCCACATCTTTAACTGGTCCCTCACACCCAGTTCCTGCACAGTAACTGGAAGCATGTGATAGTCGTTGCCACCCAGAAAGGTGGCCCTGGATATGCTCCCTCCAACTACTGACCCATCTCCCTCCAAACACATTCATTCTAACAAGGACAAGAGCATGGGCACAGGGGCCATTTTGTTGACCTTGCCAAAGCATTCAACACCACTGACCACAATCTAATTCTAGAATAACTCACAGCCTCTGGCATCTTTCCCCTCTTCTCTAGCATGGCTGCATTCCTACCTACCTACCTACCCAATCAAGCTCAGTCAGTCAAGCTAGCTCGAACCCCCCCTCCCCACAGTCACATGTGGGGTCCCCCAAAGCTCTGTTCTGGGTCCTTTGTTTTCACTATCTTTAGAAATTACCTCACCCAAGTCCTTTCCTCCTGTGACAGACAAATGTCTGTCGACGATACAGTGGTCTATGCTTCTAGCCCTGCTGTCCCCTCCACCGAAGAGCCCCTGTCAAAGGATTTCTATGTTGTTCAAAACTGGTTTCAAGAAAACAGACAATGAACCAAAATGAAACAGTATCCATGCAGTTTGGATCCAGTCGCTGGTTAATTACAGCTCCAGACTCATTTAACCTAATCACCACACAAGGGTTACACCTTGATTCGGTGCCCTTTTACAAATATTTAGGCATGCACTTGGACCAACATCTCGATTACTCTCTGGCCACATATCCCAACTAACAGCCAAGTGCTACACCAAGCTTAGTGCCCTCTACAAGGCGAAAAGCTGCCTTCAGCCTCACAAGAAGTTGCTGGTGGTCAAGCACTCCATATTCCTCCTGCTCAACTATGGGGACACGGTCCATGCAGGTGCCAATGACACCACCCTAATCAAATTGTCCTCACTATTCTATTCCCTGTACAGATTCAGTCTGGCCTGTCTCCCCAAAACACAGCACTGTATAATGTACAATGTACTTTGGTGGCTACCGCCCCCCAAGAGGCGATATCTGCACATTGCTCTAGTGGGGGATAGGTAATGGAAAGGAAAACTCCCTTGTTACTTCCTGGGTCTCTTCAAACTGGCTACAAGTCGCTCTTACTCCCTCAGGTCCAAGTACGATTGACATTTCCAGATACTATGCTGCAGGAGAAACCTAGGGCAAGCGCCAATCCCCTACCGGATTCTCTCACTTTGAAACAGTTTTCCTGCCACTATTACCTCAGCCACTTTCTTCATATAAGCTACAAATCAAAGCTCATCATGCACCCTGACTTCATTCCCCACGTACCCTAGTAACCCTTACTCTGGGAATACCCGCCAGAGGACTGACACCACTTAGTAGGACCAATCTAACTTTCCAGTCTGGGACCAGAGCCTACTTGGCACATTGCCAGAAATACTGCTACGCTGATAATATGCTCCATAGATAAAGTGAGTCTCTAATATCAGAAGTAGGTAGAAGGTCACGCTGGGAAGTACTCATAGTTGCACAAATGTAGCACACAGTCCAAACCTCAACAACAAAGCTTGGCTCTCTGTGAAGCCCATCGACGTTTCGTCAGCAGGCGTGGGAAGCTTGTTTATGTCTGCTATGAACTCCAGCATTTCAATAAAACATTTTAACTTTCATCTCAGAGGTGAGCATTCAGTTTCTCCACAGAGAGCCAAGCTTTGCTGTTGAGGTTCGAGTCTCTTGTTGTACAGACTCCAAGTGTACCTGCTAGTTACTGCACACCGTATGCAATCTGCACTGTATCTGATATTTTGTATTGCTGCTGTTTTATAAGGTCCTGTATATAAAAGTCCACTCCTGTACTATGTAGTCTTATTACTGTACTAGTCTCAAGACCTTTGGGGGTAAATGCATTCTTCTGTATAACCCTACTACCCCTTCCCTCTCCCAGGTCGCAACTGGAAATTAGCCTTCCGAACTGTTTGCTTACCTGGTAAAATGTATGTAAACAAAGTTTACCATAATGGTGGAAACAAAACACTTTCAAAGATGCCCAGGTTCCACTGCCCCAGTAATCAAAGGTTTACATACTATAGATGACATAGAAATTGACAGCAGATAAGGACCGCTTGGCCTACACAGTCTGTCCATTTTTCCCTACCTACTGCAATACTGCAGATCATACTTGATCTCCAGCATTTACCCTCTCTTTCCTATTGCTAGAGTTCCCTTGTGCCTACCCCATGCATTCATGAACTCCCCTACCATTTTTGCCCCCACCACTGCCGCTGACAGGTTGTTCCATACATCCACCCCCTTTCTGTAAAAAATACTTCCTTATGTTTCCCCCAGTCTACCCCCTCCAACCTCATATCATGACCCCTTGTTCTGTAACATCTTTTTTCTGACAGATGCTACCCTCTTGTATCTTGTTTATGCTCTTGAGGTATCTGAAGGTCTCTATCCTACCCTCTCTCCTCTCTTCCAGGGTATACATACTGAGGTCCTCTAGTCTCTCCTTACATGACTTTTGGTACAGAACCTGCACCATTTTTTGTTGCCCTTCTCTGAACTGCCTCTACTCTATGTCCTTCCGGAGATGCGGCCTCCAGAACTGGACACAGTACTCCAGATGGGATCTCAACAATGATTTGTACAGTAGTATCACCACCTCCTTTTTTCTGTTGGTGTTACCTCTCCCTCTGCACACCTGCATCCCACTGACTTGCCCCACAGACTTTTTACAATATTTTGTCACCTTTAGGTCATCAAATATGATTACCCCCAGGTCCCTTTCCTGTTTGGGGGTGGTCAGTACCTCCCTCCCATCATGTACTCCTCTCTTGGATTTCTGTGCCCCAAATGCATGATTTTACATGTATTTGCACTAAGTCTTAGCTGCCACACTCTTGACTACTCCTCAAGCCTGCTTAGGTCCCTCCTCATTTTCCATCCTCCCTGGTGTGCCAATCCTATTGCAGATCTTGGTGTCATCTACAAAGACATATTCCTTCCCTTCCAGCCCCTCTGCAATGTTGCTTATGAAGAAATTAAAGAGGACTAGCCCTGGAACTGATCTTTGTGGCACCCTGCTGGTCACCCACCTCTTCTCAGAATGAACTCCACTGGCCCGCCCGGTGACACCGGGGACTGAGGCACTGGACACCTTACCTTGTGCTATGCCAGTGACCCGTGTTCAAGAACAAGCACGGGCCGCCATGGGTTGGCAGGGGAGGAGAAGGATTGAGCATCCAATGTACTGCTCTCCTTCTCTGGGGAGGGGGGTCCTCAGTAGTCAGCGCTTGCCTGCTCCCTAGCGGAGGGTGGGGACAGGGCGCCACGCTGCAGATGGGGCAGACACTTGGAGGGAGTGCGTGCAGATGTGTGCGTGCTCCTCTCCGCGGGCATCATTGCATGCTCCAACTCCTGCGAAGGAACCAGGAAATAGAGAGAGCCGTGGCACAATGGTGGAGGGCGTCTTGCAGGCTCCGCTTCCAGCCAGCCACGATGCTGGCCCACTGAATCCGGTCTCCAGTGGGGGTTGGGGGCAAGTCCTGGGAGTACAGGTGAGCGCCGGTTGGTGGACTCCCTCTGGATGATAGCCAGATTAAGGACAGAAAAAAGTACTAACTGTAAAAAAGAATGAACTCCGTTTACTACCACCCTCTGTGTTCTATCCCTTAATCAATTTCTGACCCAGTTTACCACCTTGGAACCTGCTCATAAGCTGCCCAACTTGTTTACAAGCCTCTTATGTGGAATGGTGTCGAAGGCCTTGCTGAAATCCAGGTAGGCCACATCCACCACCCCTCCCTGATCTAATTAACTTCCAGATCACCCAGTCAAAGAAATCTATCAGATTTGTTCACCATGACCTTCCCGCTGAGAAACGATCCTGCCTAGCATCCTGTGATTCACTGGATTCAAGACATACCACAATCCTTTCCTTTAGCAGTGATTCCATTAACTTCCCCACCACTAAGGTCAGGCTGATTGGCCTGTAATTGCCAGCCTCTTCCCTGCTCCCACTTTTGTGGAGAGGGACATCTGCCCTCCTCCAGTCCTCCAGAACCACTCCTGTTTCCAGCAATTTGTTGAACAGGGCTGTCAGTGGTGCTGCAAGCACCTCTCTAAGCTCATTTAATATTCTTGGATGTATCCAATTTGGCCCCATTGCCTTGTCCACTCTCAGTTTTGGAAGTTTCTTTAGGACTCTCTCCTATGTAAATGGACTGGTGTCCACCTCCTTTCCATCGATGCTCTTGTCGCTTAACTGATGTCCCACACCAGGGCTCAAAATTAACTTACACAGGGTAGTGTAGTCCAATTTTTTGAAACAGTTTAACAGAAATCTGGCTTAAAGCAGGAGGACAGGCTCAGATACTATCAACTCCGAGATTATCTGAATAAGCAAATTAACAAGCTTACCCCCAGATATTCACGCTCTAGCAGAGTTTTCACTTTTTCAGAGGCTTTGAGACCGGGGGGCTGAGCATGGCATTACACTGTTATATTCTAATTATGTCTCTGATCAGGGGCACACAGCCCATTATCAAACTTAGATGGGAACAGGATCGGAACATCTTATTGTCGGAACGCCAATGGTCATTAATTTGGAGAAGTGTTTGGGCCACATCCAGCTCTCCCTCACTTAGGGAGTTTTGTTGGAAATTGAGGTCCCATTACTTTTTGGTACCAGTGGAAGCTGAACATAGTAATAGAGGACCACCATTGACTTGCTGGAAAGGCTGTGGAGAACCAAGAGCCACGCAGGCCCATGTGTTTTGATTTTGCCCCCACCTCACCCCATTTTGGGAGGAAATAATTTACCATCTGACACAAATTTTCTCAATTCAAACAATATTGGGCCCGGAACAATTAATATTAGGTATTATACCTAAGGAGATATCAGGTAGAGAAGCAAAGTATTTGTGGCTGATATTGATAACTGCGGCCTTAAAGTCAATAACTAGGAGGTGGCTGCAGAAGTCTCCACCGGATCTTTCTGAGTGGTCCTCTGTAACAGAATCCATACATCATATGGAGAAAATAACCTTCAGCTTGAGACAGCAACCTCAGGTATGCCAGAATAGATGGACGAGGTGGCTCCTGTATGATCCCCTTCAGCCAACAGACTAGACCCTGGGTGGACCCGAGCTATTTAGACTTCACACTCTTAGATGATTCCCAACCTAATCAGCAAAGACCTGAAAATTAAGAGGTTCCGAATTCTAAACCCTACTGTGTTCTGAAATTCTGGTATAAGTTAATAAGTTATTATTTTACAATGTATTTAAACATATTTGATCCAATGGTAAATTCATGAGTCCAGACTGTTGGGGTGAAAGTTAAATGCTGTGTATTTCACTTTACAGTGGTCATGGAGAAATGGATATGGAAATGCAGTATTTTATGATTGTAATCACATGCTGTATGACATGATAATTCTTAATAAAACAAGTATAAAAAAAAAAGAAAGAAATTAACATACACAGTTCCTTGTGCAAGTAGGGAACAGGCTAGTAGTGCATGTAATTTTCTCCCCTGCATTCACTGTAGTGCATAAAGTTAGTTTCTTGTGTCTGCAATAATAATAGTTGCCACAAGGGGCATAGGAGAGACACTGCAGGCTTAACTTTTTTTTTTTTTACATTGAGAGTAGATGTCAGTGTCTCAGAGCGCTGCCGCTGTTTACAGCAGTAAGACTCATAAGGAAGCTGCCAAACTGCTGAAGAAAACTGAAGTCAGTTCGACTCTGATAGTGATCAGCGCTGACATGCCGAGTATTGAAAGGTGGACATTGGGAGGAGTTCAGAAGTAAGATGGGCTCATCCTTTCCAAGTCGCAGGGCATGGCGGTGACAAGTGGTGAAAGTATTGGGGGTGAGCCTCTTTTCCATGACTGCAAGGCAGCCCGTGCCAGTTGTGTGTAGTGGTTGTTGGGGGGGAGGTTGTGAGTTCAAGGACCATTACTGCTTGCATGTCACGCATGCTATCACAATGCTACTGTACCATGTGTGTGTGTCTTTCTGTTACCCTCGTTGTACAGTAACTCTGAGATAGGCATGTGCACGTTTCAGAACTACGCAGTTGTTGAGAAGCAGCTCAAGTGCTTACACGCTTTGCGGTAAGCTCCATCTTGAACTAATAAAGTCAGTCTTCCAACACTGTATTTTGTATCTGAATTTAGGCAGGCAGGGTTACTGTTGTTTTGAAGGATCCCTGAAAGTCTGGGTTTCAAATTCAGATTTATTAAATTTTTTTTTTTTTAAGTAAAAAACTGGGCACTGCAGACTGAGCCAACAGCAAGGGAACAGAGTTGGGGCTCCATCCCTCCCCCAAAGGGATTCTGAAAGAGACTTTGTACCAGTTAGATACATACAAAAACAAATCCAACTGCAAAACACAGAACAGCAGTTGCTGGGCACTTTTCTTGTTACAATGGAAAGGCTTTTTTTCCAAATATAACAGTCAGGAAGACAGGAAAACTGTAAGCAACTGGGATTTAATCCTCCCCACTCGTTTTCTTTGTGGCAATATGACCCTGTGCTGCTCTGACATCTTTATGTCTTTTTTTTGGGTGGGGGCAATGTATGAAAATCAAATTTATGTAATTTTATAGTAAGGCTAGCCAGGGGGTCAGTTAATTTATTTTCAGTGGAAGTCTAAAACTTCTTTGAGTCAAAATCTGGAAGTCATTCTTGTTTTTCAGAAGTCAAAATACTTCCAGGATCCCACCTGTGGAAGTCAGTATTCTAGGAAGGACTAATGTATGGATGTTAATGCAATATATATTAGTGGTGAAATACAGTTTCTTTCAGAAAAATCCATCATTTCTGACTTCCATGCCCACAGATAATGCATTTAAGGCACAGAAACCCAGGGGCAGAGTACAAAATGGGTGGAGTGGTATTAACAACCACCAAGCAGGAACGAGAACTGGGGTAATCATATTGGTTGAACTAAACACAGAAAATACACGTTACTCACCTGTAACAGGAGTTCTAGGAGTGGTATATGTTGTTCATCCACACTGTCTGGCAGGTTCCTTGCCACATTAATTCTTGCTGGAAGGTCTTCAAGCTGGCTCCTCCCACCCACCCGGGTGGTAAAACCCATGGCTCCGCCCCATGACGCCAGATCTAGCACGCTGGAAGCCAGGTTGTGCGTCGAAGCCGGGGAGGTCGGGTGAGTCGTGTGGATAAACAACATATACCACTTCTAGAACTCCTGTTACAGGTGAGTAACCTGTACTTCTAGGGACGTGGATATGTTGTTCAATCCACACTGTCTGGCAGACTCCTAGTAGTTCTCCGGGAGGAGGGAGGCAAGGCACGCACCCCCTACTTAGGGAATAAGGACTGTACCAGCAGTAGATCCCATGGAGGTGGAGGTTCTCGCATCAGAGGGGATATGTGATCAAGGCCTTTGAAAAAGCACCCAACCACCTTTTCCTGCACCACCGACTGCTTGCTGGCCCGCACCCAGTAAGCAGAGATGGCTGTCAGGTGCACCTTAAGGGTCGTCGACCAAAGCCCTAGCTGAGAAAGGGACCACAGGTAGTCCAGAATGCTAGCCAAGGAAAAGGAAGAAGGGTCCAACCCCTTTTGCTGACACCAAATGGAGAATCTCTTCCATTTGAAGGCATAGCATTTTCTAGTCTACTACTTACGGGATGCCTCAACGATGTTGAGGACCTCATCAGAAAGACCCAAGGCCTGGAACTGTAGGCGCTCTGGAACCAGGCCGTCAGGTGCAGGGATTGAAGGTCCTGATGGAGTACCTTCCCCTTGTTGACTGAGATCAGGTCCGGGCAGGCTGGAAGCCGTCTCGGGAGCCTGGAGCTGAGGCTGAGGAGATCTGGTTACCATAACTGGCGGGGCCAGTCTGGGACTACCAGAATCACCTGCGCCTTGTCCCTCTTTGCCTTGAGAAGCACCTTGTGGATCAACGGAAATGGAGGGAAGGCACAGAAGAGGCCCGGGGTCCACGGCCTCAAGAAGGCATCCCCCTGCAGCGAGTGCTGCTGAGGGGGGCCGGCGTGAAACAGCCTCAGCTTCGCATTCTCCCTGGAGGCGAACAGGTCCACCTGAAGGGTGCCCCACTGGGAGAACAGATCTTGTACTACCTCCGGCAGGAGAGACCACTTGTGAGATGCAGCGCCTATCCGGCTGAGGGCATCGGCCAGACTGTTGGAGGCTCCTGCCACATGGATGGCTAGGAGATCCGCCTCCAGGCTGATCACGAGAGACCAGATGCGGAGAGCCTCCTTGCACAGAGGCAAGGAGTGCGTCCCGCCCTGACGGCTGAGGTAGTACATGGTCATGGTGTTGTCCGTCTGGACCTGGACCACCTGACCCCGTACAAACAGAGTGAAGGCGGTGAGGGCTAGTCGGACCGCTCGGAGCTCCAATAGGTTGATGTGGCATCGAGACTCCTGAGGGGACCAGAGGCCGTGGGCCCTGAACTCCCCCAGATGGGCACCTCAACCCATCAGAGAGGCGTCAGTCGTTAACGTGACCGTCGGCTCGGGGTGGATAAACGGGATACCCTCCTGCAGATGAGCTGGGACGATCCACCACTGCAGGCTGTCCCACATCTCCTGGGTCACCGTCACCGGCTGGTCCAGAGGACCGGAGCATTGTGACCACTGGCTGGTCAGTCCCCATTGCAGGGGACACATATGCCAGCGGGCCCAACGGACCACACTGGTGCAGGCCGTCATGAGGCCCAGAAGGCACAGGAAGTCCCGAGCAGGGCACAATTGCCCAACCAGAAATGATTGGGCAAAGGAGGAAAGGACCTCGGCCCTGTCTGCCGGAAGCTGTGGAATGCGGATCGGTCCAGGACATCTTCTGCCCACAAGAGCACCGACGGAAGCCAGGAGTCGATTTGTCCATCGCAGCCTTGAGGGAAGTCGAAGACCGTAGTCTTGTAAATTTTAAAATTAGTTTTGGAAAATCTGAAGAGTGTGAATCCAGCCTAAAACGCAGAGCGCTAAGGAGGGAACCTGAGCTTCCAAGCGATAAGGAAGATCTGGCGTCATGGGGCAAAGCCGAGGGTTTTACCACCCGGGTGGATGGGAGGAGCCAGCTTGAAGACCTTCCGGCAAGAATTAAAGTGGCAAGGAACCTGCCAGACAGTGTGGATTGAACATATCCACGTCCCTAGAGCATAGAATTTGATGGTCAGATAAGGATCGCTTGGCCCACCTAATCTGCCCATTTTCCCTACCTACTGTAATACCACAGACGCTACCTGATTCTCTGGCTTAACCCTCCCTTCCCGAACCACTAAAGTTCCTTTATGTCTATCCCATGCATTCTTGAATCCCGTTACAGTTTTTGCCTCCATCACCTCCACTGGAAGGCAGTTTCAGGCATCCACCACTATTTCTGTGAAGAAGTACTTAGTCATGTTTCTCCGGAGTCTACCCCTCTCCAGCTTCATAGCATGCCCCCTTGTTCTTGAGCATCATTTTTTTCTAAAAAACACTTTCCTCTCGTACCTTATTTATACTATATATTTGAAAGTCTCTATCATATCCCCTTCCCCTTTCCCTCCAGGGTTGACATACTGAGGTTCTTTCATCTGTCCTCAGAGATTCTGGTGCAAACTCTGCATCACTTTAGTTTCCCTCCTCTGGACCGCCTCTACTCCATATCCTTCCGGAGATGTGGTCTCCAGAACACGACACAGTACTCCAGATGAGGTCTCGCCAATGATCTATACAGCAACATCACCACCTTCCTTTTTCTACTGCTGATAACCCTCCCTATGCACCCTAGCATCCCACTGGCTCTCCCAACTGCTTTGTCACACTGTTTGGCCACCTTTAGGTCATCCGAGATGATTTTTAAATTTAATACGTGTTGCTGTTTGCATGCTGATTACAACCAGCATTAATGTTATTAATTATTTATTAAATGTTATTGTATGAAGTTTTTAAATTACATGCATGTGATTGTTTGGCGCCCAGAGCCTCTGGGATTGGGCACCAGAAAAATAAAATTTGCCTTGCCATTACCCCAGGTCTCTTTCCTGTTTGGTGGTCATCAGTACCACTCCCCCCATTTTGTACTTCACCCCTGGGTTTCTGTGCCCCAAGTGCATGACTCTGCAATTCTTCGCACTAAAACTTAGTTGCCACACTCTTGACCACTCCTCAAGCTTTCTTAGATCCCTATTCATTTTTCCATACACACATCCCCCCAGGAATGTCTACCCTACTGCAGATCTTTGTGTCATCTGAAAACAAGGCATATCTTCCCTTCTAGCCCCTCTGCAATGTCGTTAATAAAGACATTAAAGAGGACCGGTCCTAGTACTAATTCTTGTGGCACCCCGCTGATCACCCTCCCTTCCTTGGAATGAACTCCATTTACCACCACTGATACAAGAAGGTGACGGCAGATAAGGACCGTATGGCCCACCTAGTGTGCCCCTTTTCCCTACCTAATGCATTACCACAGTCTGTAGTTGATCTGAGGCTTACCCTCTCTTCCCTATTGCTAGAGTACTCTTAACGTCTATCCCATGCATTCTTGAATTCCCATGATTTTGCCCTCACCACCTCTGCAGGGAGGCTATTCCAAGCACTGATTACTCCTTCTGTGAAAAAGTACTTCCTCATGTTGCCCCTGAGCCTATCCCCCTCTAGCCTCATATCATGCCCCCTTGTTCTTGTACACCTTTTCTGAAAGATGCAACCCTCCTGTACCTTGTTTATACCCCTGATGTATCTGAATGTCTCTATCACATCTCTCCACCCCCAACCCCCAGGGAATACATACTGAGGTCCTCTAGTCTTTCCTCATATGACTTTTGGTGCAGTCCTTGCGCCATTACTGTTGCCCTTCTGGACTGCCTCTCCAGAGATAAGGCCTCCAGAACTGGACACAGTACTCCAGAAAAGGTCTCACTAGTGATCTGCACAGTGGCATAAGCACCTCCTTTTTTCTGCTGGTGATACCTCTCCCTATGCACCCCAGCATCCCACTGGCTCTCCCCACAGCCTTCTCACATTGCTTGGTAACCTTTAGGTCACCAGATATGATTAACCCCAGGTCCCTTTCTTTACTGGTGGTCATCAGTACCCCCACAATCTTGTACTCCTCCCTTGGATATCTGCACCCCAAGTACATGATTTTATACTTCTTTGCACTGAATCTTAGCTGCCACACTCTTGACCACTCCTCAGGGATGTTTAGGTCCTTTCTCATTTTTTCCATTCCCTCCACCCCCGGAGTGCCAACCCTGCTGCAGATCTTAGTGTCATCTGCAAAGAGGCATACCTTCTCCTCCAGCCCCTCTGGAATGTCACTTATGAAGACATTAAAGAGGACTGGCTCCAGTACAGATCCCTGTGGCACCCCGCTAGTTACCCCCCCCGGCTTGAACACCATTTACCACCACCCTCTGTGTCCTGTCACTCAATCGGTTTCTGACCCAGTTCACCACCTTAGGGCTCACTCCCAGGCTGCCCAACTTATTTATCAAACTCCTATGTGGAACGCTGTTGAAGGCCTTGCTGAAATCTAGGTAGGCCACATCCACCACCCTTCCCCTATCTACCTCCCTCCCTGGTCCCCTAGTCAAAGAAATCTATCAGATTTGTTTGATGAGACCTTCCCTTTGTGAATCCATGCTGCCTTGTATCCTGTGCCCCGCTGGATTCAAGAAATGTCACAATTCTGGCCTGCCGGTGCAGTGGCTGGATTTCCGCCTGTGACACCGGCGACCTGGGTTCGGGAACGGACCTCGGTTGTCGGAGGGCTGGCCGAGGGGGAGAAAGATAGAGTGTCCTCAGACTGCTCTCCCTCTCCGGGGGAGGGGGGTCCATGTGTTCGGTGTCTAGTGACACTCAGTGGAGGCTGGGCATGCCGCAAGAACACCGACGCCTGTGTCACTTAGGGGTGGGGCAGATGCTGGCCGTCACTGAACATTCCCACCCCTGCCTACAGGGGAAGAAAATCCTAGGCCTGGTCCGTCTTCATGATGCCCCCCCCGGACCTCCATTAGCCTCCGATGCCAGATCCTCAACCAGATACTGTACTTGCTGCGGAATTGGGGCAGTCACCGCAACCCCGCCCTCTGGGGGGTAAGCCAGTGGTGAACAGGGAGTGCTGGCTACGATCGGAGATGGAGGCACAAGGGGGTTGTGACCAGGGCAGATTCCTGACAGTCCACGGTACCGCAAAAAGCATAGTAAATAAAAAAAAGAAATATCACAATTCTTTCCTTTAGCAGAGACTCCATTAATTTCCCCACCACTGAGGTCAAGCTGACTGGCCTGTAGTTGCCAGCCACCTCCCTGTTCCCACTTTTGTGGAGATGAACTACATCTTCCCTCCGCAAGTCCCCTGGAACCACCCCTGTCTCTATCGATTTGTTGGACAGGGCTGTTAGTGGTGCTGCCAGCACCTCTCTAAATTTTTTTTTTTTTTTAATTCTTTATTTTTTATCTGCTGCTTTTGCCACCGAGCCATCCGCCCAGGTCATGGCCCCCTCTGCTCCCACTCCCACATTTAGCCCTTATTCCCGGATACCCCCTGAATTACCCCCCAGAGCGGGGTTGTGGCACCAGCCCAAGTGCCGCAGACAACGGGATAGGACTGGGAGCCAGCCTGAGAGCTCATTAGAGCGGAGGGGCAGGCATCATCCTAGCAGCAAGCAGCACAGCTTTTCCCCGTTAGGCGATAATGGGACGTGCAATGACGACCTGCATCTGCCCACCCCCGAGCTTACTTTTGGCATCGGAGCTTGTGGTGCAACCCAGCCTCCGCTGGGTGTCGCCACAGCTCCAATCACTCCACCACCCTCCCCCCTGGAGAAGGAGAGCTGCTGTGGGGTGCTCAAGCCATCTCCTCCCGGCTGGCCCTCCGACGACCCGAGTCCGTTCCCGAACCTGGGTCGCCAGCGTCGCAAGCAGAAATCCAACCGCTGCACCAGCAGGCCTGCCCCCAAGTTCTTTTAATATTCTAGGATGTATCCCATCCGGCCCCATAGCCTTGTCCCCTTTCAGATGCTCGAGTTTTTTTAGGATGCTTTCTTCCGTAAACGGGCTGGTGTCCACCTCTCTCCCACTGGTGCTCCTATCCCCCAATAGTGGTCCTTCTCCTTCCCCTTCTTCTGTGAATACTGAACAAAAATACTTGTTCAGGATTGTTGCTTTTTCTAGGTTCCCCTCCGCACCCACCCTTTCCTCCTTTTTTAACCTCACAATCCCATTCCTGGTCTTCTTTCTATCACTAATGTACCTGAAAAAGGTCTTGTCTCCTTTCTTAATTGCCTGGGCTATTTTTTCCTCTGTTTGCATCTTTGCGTTCCTGACTGCTTTCCCTGCCTCCCTCTGCTTTTCCAGATACAGCTCCCTGTCTTCCCCCTCTGTTTCCTTGTACCTTCTGAAAGTTAGCTTTTTCTCTCTTACCTTCCCGGACATGTCCTTTGAGAAGCATAGCATTTTTTTTTTTCTTTCTCTTTGTTTTGCCTACTTGCCTAACACAAAGGCTTGTTGCCTCTACTAGGACTCCCTTAAGGTTAGCCCACTGTTTCTCTACATCCCCACCCTTCTTTCCCTGCCAGGGCTTCCTCGAGACAGTCCCTCATTTTTGCAAAGTCAACCAGTCTGAAATCCAGGACCCTTTCTTTCGTGAGGTTTGAATCCTCCACTGTTCTCACACTGAACCACACCATAAGATGATCACTGGACCCCAGGTAGCTACCCACCGTTGCATCGGTTACTCTGTCCCCATTGTTGAGTACCAGGTCCAATATTGCTCCTTCTCTGGCGGGTTCTGCCACAAGCTGCTTAAGGCATGCCCCCCGCAGGGCATCCAGGATGCCTCTGCTCCTGGCTGTGGCTGCAGCCTGCCTGGGTGCTCCAATCCACTCAGGAAAATTGAAGTCTCCCACCAGCAGCACTTCACCTTTGGCTGTCATTTTGTGGATGCCTTCCACTAGTACCCCATCCATCTCCTCCCCTTGTGCTGGAGGTCTGCAGATCACACCTGTGCAAATGGCAGTGCCATATCCTGTCTCCAGGGTGACCCACAGTGCTTCCGCTCCTTCCTGTATTCCCTGAACTTTAACTGCTTTAATTCCCCCCCCCCCGACGTAGATAGCCACCCGTCCACCCTTTTTCCCCACCCTGTCTTTTCTAAATAGAATGTAACCTGGTATGGCTATATCCCATTCATGGTTCCCCGTGTACCATGTCTTGGCAACAGCGACAACCTCCAGGTCCACCTCTGCCGTCAAGGCCACTAAGTCCAGGATTTTATTTCTCAGGCTGCGGGCATTCGTGCATATGGTTTTCCAAGTTTTGCAACCTTCATTTCTAGTAGCTACCATTCATGTCCCCATGTCTTCCCTCCCTTCCTCTGTTTTTACTCCCATTCTTCCTCATCTCGGTTTTAGATTTTAGTGTCAATTTCCCAATCCTAGGGTCCTCTTTATTGACTGCTTCATCCTGAGGGGAGGGGGCGGAAATTAGATTCTTCCTGCCTACTATCACCTCCCCCACTGGCTAGTTTAAATGCTTGTCAATGAAGCATTTAAACCTCTCAATAAGGATCTCAGTCCCCCGGATAGATGCAGTCCATCCCACTTGTATAGGCCTGCACCCCCTCCAGGTGGCACCCCAGTCCCCAATGAAGCTGAAACCTCTGCTCTGCACCAGTCCTTCAACCATGCATTCACATCAGCAGCTAACCTCTTCACCCCTCTACAAAAGCTACAGGCTAAAGGCAGCTGCTACAAATGGATCACCCCAGAACTAAAATCACTGCTGGCGAGTCGTGAGAAGGCCTGGAAGAAGTACAAGCATTCAGCGCTGACAGCTGATCTCGTGTCCTACAGAACCCTCAGGAACCAATGTAAGCGAGCCACCAAGCTTACTAAAAGGGAGTATGTCAAACATCTCGAACAAGCCAGCCTAGATAACCCTAGGTTGTTCTGGGCCCATATCAACGAACTTCTCTAAGGCAATGGTAAGTCTCCAGCTGGCCCCATTGAGGTCAATGGCCAAATGCTAACAGATAGCCTTCAAGTTACCTCCTCCCTTGATCAACACTTTACTAATCTTGACGTCTACAAGACTGGTCTACCCCCCTAAATTCTGAGTCCAGGATGCCAGAGATTCCTTACCCCACGCAACCTCCTTTCCATCTGAGGCTGGTCAAGGCAAAGGAGGTTCTCCTCCTCAAGTCCCTTAAACTCAAAGGCACAGGAGGTCCCCACGGCATCAACCCAAGGCTGCTAAGGGCTGCGGCTCCAGCCATCTCTCGACCTCTTACCTGGCTCCTAAACATATCCCTACTTGAAGGTGATGTGCCTGACATGTGGAAGCAGGCCTATGTGGTTCCCATCCACAAGGGGGCCCCAGGGAACCTACTGGCAACTACAGGCCAATCTCCCTGCTCTGCACCCTAGCTAAAATTCAGGAAAGGCTAGTCTATGGGCAACTCTGTGACTACCTGGAGAGACACCAGCTGCTAGCACCCTCCCAACATGGCTTCAGACAAAACCATGGAACTGACACTGCCCTGATAAAATTCTTGGTTGATGTACTTGGAGCCATGGACAAAGGAACCCCTACAGGGGCGGTCTTCATAGACTTATCCAAGGCCTCTGACCTTGTCAACCACAAACTCCTGCTGACTAAATTGGGCAGGATTGGTCTAGACCCTCACTCTATCACTTGGTTCGACAGCTACCTCTCTAACCGAACTCAGAGAGTTAAGTGGAAAGGAGTAACATCCGACCCACTTCCACTGAAGGAGGGGGTACCGCAAGGTTCCATACTGGACCCCCTTCTATTTTCCCTGTTCATCAATGACCTACGTAGCCACTGTGGTGGTAGCTTTGTTGTTCAGTACACAGACAATGCTGTCATATACAGATCCCTGAACAACCTAGCTGACCTTGGCCTTCAGCTACAGGCCGACTTTGTTAAGCTGGAGGCCTGGCTAACAGAGAACAGGCTGGTACTCAACACAAGCAAAACCAAGGCTATGCTATTTGGACCTAGATCCCTGGGCCAAGACAGGATCCCATCACTCCTACTTACCTCATTTGGCAACTGCATTGAGGTGGTGGGCTCTCTTAAATACTTGGGTCTAACGCTGGATCAGGGCTTTACCCTAAAGAACCATGTCAACCATGTAACAAAAACTATCCACCGCAAACTAGGAATGCTATACTGCCTAAGTGACCAACTGATTCCTGATGCCAGATAACCATTGCTACAAGTGTTCTCCTGCCCACCCTGACCTATGCTGCTCCAGTTATGCAGGGCATGGCACAACTGGAGAATAACAGATTGCATGTGCTGTACGACAAGGTGGCTCACTTTGCCTCTCAGTCTCATGCAAGACGCAACCACTGCGAAGCCTTGGCTTCCCTAAATTAGTCATCCCTTGACTCTCGCCTTCTGTACCCCCTGCTCTGCAATGCGTACAAGTTCTTCCACTCCTCTCCTCTCCTCCGGCCAGCCTTGCAGGACTCTTGGTCCCCAAGCACTCCAGCTGAAATCTCTGTACAACAGGACAAATCCTTCTGGAAGAACCCAGGGTGCAGACCAAGGCGGGTAGTAAATCCTTCATCTCCTCTACCCCTCTGCTGTGGAACAAACTCCCTCCCTTTGTACGGGAAGCCGCCCCCCCCCCAAAAAAAACCTTCCGAATCAGGCTCAGGGCCCACTTGCTCGACGCCAGTGCCTGCTCCTACTATTGCACTTGATCTGACCACTGTACCACCTACTGGCAACATATGGTGCATTTATGTCTTGTACACTGATCAAATATTCTGTACCCCGTTCTCATGTATTGCTTAACACTCCTTGTATACCACTATGCATGCCTTATATCTGTACTCCTGTAAATAAGTATTGTTTAACATTCCTGTAAACTACTATGAATGCCTTATCTCTGTAACTAACTCTGGGTCGCCCCTGAAAAAGGGACATTCGGGGCTCAGTGGGCCTACCTGGTCACCAAAATTGAATAAATAAATAAAAAAATGCACTGAATCTCGTGGCGCGGAGTGTGCCCTGCCCTTCCCTTTGTCATTGACCGGTAGCAACTCTGAAAAGGTTGCAATGCATGCCACTTGTCTAAGACCCCTTCCCAGCTCCCTAAAGTCCTCCTGCACTACCCCAACCTCATCACCAGTCACATCATTTGTCCCCAGGTGGACAATGATGTCTAGCTCTCCTCCCGTCCTGCTGCCCCAGCAATCCTCTGAATGCGCTTCCCAACCCTCCAAGCCATGGCACCGGGTAGGCACTTAACCTCCCTCTTTCCCACTCCATCCACCCTCATGTCTACCCCCCTAACAATAGAATCCCCCACCAGGAGTTGCTTCCTCCTCCTCTGGGGACCTCTGCCTCCCCCCCAAGGCGTCTCCACAGTGGAAGACACCCACATCCTCCTTGGTCTCCACTGTGGTCGACTCCATGGGACAGTCCCACCCTGCCTGTGCAACATAAGAGTTGTGGAGTTTAACCATAGGAGGGATGCGCCTCTGCCCCACCACCCTCACCCTTTCTGAGCCCACCGTAGTCCAGCCACTCCTCACCCAGGCAACCTTTGAGGCAGTGGGGGTGAACTCGGTGGTCCATGAAGAAGGACGAAGTCCCCCAAATCCTGGCCAACTCTGTATGGAGGTGCCTGCAGATGGGACAGCACTGCATCCTCCAGAACGTCTCCCGGAAGACTGCTGCCCCACAGTCACTGTACTGCACCATTCCCATCACGTCTTATTTGTGGCCCCTCTCCTGTTGCTTTGTATGCTTACTCTCTTTTCCCTCTGTTTATTTATTTTTTCCATCTACTTTTCTACTGCCTTTGTGCCCTTAGAGCTCCTGCCCTTCCTGTTCTGGGACAGGAACCTCCTGTATTCCTCGGTAGTCTACTTTTTCCTTGCTCAGTGTCAGACCTCCAGCAGTTAGGGGCGGGGGAGGGGCGCTACTACTTTCCTTCAAGGATGGCAAATTTTACGTGTCTCAGACCACCCTCTGTCGCCTATCCCCCAACTTCTTACCCAGTTTACCAACTTTGGACCCACTCCCAGGCTGCCCAGCTTGTTCACGAGTCTCCTATGTTGAACGTTATCGAAGGCCTTACTGAAATTTAGGTAGGCCACATCCACCGCTCCACCCTGATCCACCTCCCTGGTCACCCAAAGAAATCTATCAGATTTGTTTGACATGACCTCCCCCAGATCCCGTAAACCACTGGATTAAAGATATTCAAGAAACCTTTCCTTCAGTAGTGATTCCATTAATTTCCACACCACCTAAGTTAAGCTGACTGGCCTGTAATTGCCAGCCTCCTCCCTACTACCACTTCTGTGAAGTGGGACTACATCGGCCTTCCTCCAGTCCTCTGGAACCTCTCCCGGCTCCAGTGAGTGGCTGAACAGGACTATCAAAAGTGCAGCCAGCACCTCCCTGTGCTCGTTCAATATCTTTGCATGTATCCCCTCTGGCCCCAGATTTGCGAGTTCTTTCAGGACTTTCTCCTCTGTAAATAGACTGGTGTCCACCTCCCTTCCTGTAACGATCCTAACCCTTAACTGTGGTCCCTCGCCTTCCCTTTCCTCTGGGAATACTGAACAGAAGTATCTGTTCAGGATGTCTGCTTTCACCTGGTCCCCCCTCCTCACACTCCCCCCCTTAGCTTTACAATCCCTCCCCTGATCTTTCTCCTTTTGCTTACATTTCAGAAAAATGTCTTGTCTTTTTTTTTTTCACTGCCTGGGCTGTTTTCTCCTCTGTTTACGTCTCTGCACTCCTGACTGCTTTCCCTGTCTCCCTCTGCTTCTCTCGATACACCTCCCTAGCCTCCTTGCTCTGTGTCTCCCTGTACTTCCTAAATGCTAACTTTTTTGGCCTTACCTTCCCGGTCACCTCTTTTGAGAGCAAAAGCATTCTCTTTTTCCTCTTGTTTTTGTTTACTTGCCCAAAGCAAAGGTTTGCTGCTTTCATTATGGCCCCTTTTAGTTTTGACCAGTGTTCTTCCACTCCACCCAAGTCCTCCCCCTCTCCCACCAGAGTACTCCTAAGGCATTCCCCCATCTTTGTGAAGTCGGCCCCCCTGAAGTCCAGGACCCTCGCCCAAGTGTGGTTCGATTCCATCACTGTCCTAATATTGAATCACAGCCTATAGTGACCACTGGTCCCCAGGTGGCACCCCCCCCACCATGACGTCTGCAACACTACCTCCGCTGGTGAGTACAAGGTCCAATACTGCCCCCTCATGAGTGGATGCTCTTACTAGCTGCCTGAGGAACACCCCCCTGTAGGAAGTCCAGGATGTCCCTGCTCCTAGCCATAGTTGCAGCTGGGATGCTTTAATCTACATCCGGCAGACTAAAGTCCCCCACCAGCAGCACGTACCTTATTTTCCATCTTTTGGATGGCTTCCACCAGAGCCAATCTCCTCCCCCTGTGCTGGAGGGCTGCAGATCGCACCAGTGTGAATACAGGCTCTATTCCCAGTCTCTAGGGTGACCCACAGTGCCTCCACCCCTCCCTGTATTCCCTGGGTCTCTGTTGCTTTAATGTTATCCCTCATGTAAACAGCCACTCCTCCCCCTTTCTTACCCACCCTGTGGTTCCTGAACAGATTATAGCCTGGTATGGCTATATCCCAGTCATGGTTCTCGTTGCACCATGACTCGGTAATGGCGACAATGTCCAGGTCAGCCTCTGCTATAATGGCCATTAAGTCTGGGATTTTATTTTCCAGACTTTGAGCATTTGCACATATGGCTTTCCAAATTCTGCCACCACCCTCTTTGTCAGCCCCCTATTCCTGTTCTGCCTACTCTTTCTCTCTCAGTCTTCATTTTCACACCCCTTTACTTCTACTATTCTGGTTTTCTTTTTGCTAGGTACTGTTGGGGATTTCCCTTCCTTAGGGTTTTCTCTACTGACTATTTCAGGTTGTGGGGGGGGGGAGAGACAGTTTATGGCTCCCTGCTTCCTTCCACCACCCCCCGGCTAGTTTAAATGCTCGCCAAAGCAGCACCTAAACTGTTCACTGAGGTTCCCGTCACAGATGGATGCAAGCCATCTCCCCTGTATAGGCCCGTATTCCTCCAGGTGGGACCCCAGTCGCCAATGAAGCCAAACCCCTCCTCTCTGCACCACCCCTTCATCCATGCACTGGAAGCTCCTGGTAGGAGAACCATGTCCTCCCTCCTGTTGTAGATAGGCACCACCTCAGAGAAGGCCACTGTGCATGCTACCTGCTTAAGACACCTCCCCAATTCCCTGAACTCTTCCTGCACCACCCTGGCTTCATTCCTAGACAGGTCCTTAGTCACTAGGTGGACAGTGACATCCAGCTCTCCCTTCCATCCTGCTGCTCTAGCGATCACCAGGATCCACTTCCCATCGCTCAGAGCCATGGCACAGGGTAGGCACCTAACCTCCCTCTCCATTTCTCTCGCTGTTCCCAAATCTACCCCCTCAGTAAGTAGTAGTAGTAAAATATTTATTTATTTATAAAAAAAAGATTTTATGAATCAGGATGAAACTCGATTGAGTCGAAAACTCATTTACAACAAGGTCCTCTAAATACATAATGTGCATAGTTACAAATCAAGTCACAGAACAAGTACAAAGTTCATATATACAGGCAAAAAATATAAATTAACAGTAAAGAGAGCGGAGAGATCATATTACTATTCTTCATACATAACATTTTCTTAAGCATCACCCCACTTGTTATTATACAGGATGGTTAACATTTACTCGGTAACTAAACTTCTATAATGACAGCATTGTCTTAATTTGCTACATGTGCTCCTCAACCATGTTTTAATTATCTTCTAAGTTTTTATCCCCGCTGAGTCTCTTAAGTTGGGTGGAATTTTATTCCATAATAGTGCACCTAAACAGTACACTGTTTGGCTGCTTCCTCCTTCTCCTCTGGGGTCTTCTGTCACCCCGGCATCTCCACTACAGAGGACCCCCCACATCCTCCCTGGTCACTACTGCAGGTGCTTCCATGGGACTGTCTTGCTCCAGCGGCGTGAGGAGTTGTATAGTAGTACCATCTGGGAAGTGTCTCTGACCCACCACCCTCCCCTTCCTAAACCCACGAGTCCAGCTGCCCCACCTCCTTGGCAACCTTGGGCAGCTGTGGCAGACTTGGTGGTCCCTGGGTGGGGGAGGAGGCCCCCCGAATCCTAGCCAGCTCGACCTGTAGATGAGAAATCTCCCCCTTTAGCCCAGAGAGGTGCTCGTAGATGTGGCAGGACTGCAGTCTCCAGAATGTCTCCCTGAAAACTGCTGTCCCACAGCCACTGCACTGCACCACTTCCAGTATATCTCTTATCTGCCCTACCTGTTTTTGTTTTGCTTACTTTAACCCTTTTTTACCGCTACCCTAGATGGGGTGTTTCACCTACTCCAAATCTTTTGTTTACTTGAAACCCATCTTTGTACCTCTACCCTAGACTGGTGTTTCACCTAAACCCAAGCTTTTGCTTACTCTAACCCTTTTTGTACCTCAAAGGTGGCCAGGCAGTGTAACAAGGCAGTCAGGAGGGCTAGAGGGATGCATAGGGAGGGATATCAGCAACAGAAGAGGGAGGTGGTGTTGCCTCTATATAAATCACTGGGAAGACCCTACCTAGAGTACTGTGTAGAGTTCTGGAGACCACATCTCTGGAAGGACATAGTGTGGAGGCAATCCAGAGGAGGGCAACTAAAATGGTGCAGTGTCTGCATAAAAAGCCCTAGGAGGGACAGATTAAGGACCTCAGTATATACACCCTGGAACGGGGAGGGGGATATGACAGAGACCCTTAAATACTTCACAGTACTAAATAAGGTACAGGAGGGGAGTATTTTTCAGAAGAAAAAGTGCTCAAGAAAAAGGGGACAGGCTATGCAGCTGGAAGGGGCTAGAATCAGGAGACATGCGAGTAAGTACTTCTTCAAAGAAAGACTGGTGAATGGTGGGTTTCAAGAATGCATGGGATAAGTACAAACAAATCATAGTGGAAAGGAAGGGGGGAGAAAGAACTGTAGATCGGGTACAGTCTGCAATAACAGTGTAGGTAGGGAGGAATGGGCAGATTGGATGGGCCAAGCAGCCTTTATCTACATCAAATTCTATATTTCTATAGGTTTCTTGTGGCCCTGGATGCTTACATGTGTCACCGAGTATGATGTACATGTGTACTGTTCCCAATTAGACCTTGCCAATGTCTGCAACAGATATGGCCGCTGATCCTCCTTCTTTTAATTACTGCACTCCTCAGCTGCATCTCCAGAAGATGTCAAGAGGGATGTGGTATCTGTCACAAATCCACTCTGGGGTTCAGGCCCTCTGCTCCCACAGTGCCCAACCTTGAAGTGCGATTCGTGAACAGGGGACAAACAAGGGCCCCCTCCTGTTTGTTTTGGGTCCGAGCAAACTACCAGTCTCAAGTCCTGGGGTCAATTATGAACCCTTTTTAGCTAGCACACCCAGGTAACAGGACCAATATCACAGTCTCTTCGGGGAAAGCAGCGCAATACTTGACCCAGCGGGCATGCACCAACCTGGTTCACAATCCCCGCCGACTCAGTTGAGATGCTGGTATTTTCTTTCCTTGCTGGATCTTTACACAGATCCATGTAAGTGTGGTTGCATATGGTGATGCACTAAGCAATTTAACAGTGCTGTCAGAATTATCAATACTGTTACACCATTCACACTCAAAATGAGAAAGTGTCTCAGGCAGACTTAAGGAAAACAAAAAGTTTACTAAAAATTAAAAATAGTAAATAAAAACAGTACATAACACAGAACATATATACATAATGATTACAGTCAAAAAGAAATAGAAAATTACAAAACAAAGCGCCTAGTAACTGAATTACTAGTTCTCACTCAGTTTCAGTTGGCAAAGGTTCACATTTGAATTACCAGTCTTGGCAGAAGTGGTCTCTCTTGAGTCCAGGAACAGTGTCTCTCTCAGAAGTCCAGAACAAAAAGTGTCAGTCCTTTCAGACAGCTTGATAATATATAAGGCCAGAATGTCCCTCTCATCCTGTGATGTCACAGCTCGGGGCTGCTAGTGTGAAGTCACACACATCCCTGCATACTTAATTTAGCAACATAACTGGAAGGCTATGCCTGTAGTTCGGTGGACAAGCAGCCAGCCACTCCCACTTCCTGTCCTATATAAGCAGTTCCTCTGAGTCTCTCTCTCAAGCACTTTTTCTCTGCAGCCAGAGGCTCTGTTGGTCTGTTCTTTGCTGCTGGCTGGCTGGGGCCTTACCCCCCACTCCCCCACCTGTTTTGGCTTCTGCTGGACTCTGTTGTCGGTCTCCTGCTTTGGTTTGTATTTTGCCTCCGGCTGTGTGCTTGTTCATGTTGCTTGTCCCGTTCTTCTGTGTTTGTCTGTCTTTTGTTTTGCTTTCTTTTTTTTGGGGGGTGTTCTGTTTCTAAACTCCTTGTATATTGTTAATCCAGAGCTCATGCTACTTGCTCCCATTTACTCACACTGCAACTGCAATCATTATGTGTGTTTCAACTCACACCACATAGCTGCTCTTCATACTACGCACCTTAATTATTTTCACCTGGTTCAGGCTCACTCTGAAATTGAACCCTAGCCCATGCAGCTCACTCCAGCTTCCTGAACTCATATCACATACCTCATTGCTGTTGTTTTTACTGCACTGCCTAGCAACTGCTGCTTTCAAAGCATTACCTCCCTCAAGTCTATGTTCATCAAATTGCTACTCCTACAACTCATAGTTACTCAGTACAGATGCTGCTCTCTGTGTTTGTACACTGCTATTATACTCTGGAGGTCAGCTAAGCTACCACTGATGCTGTAAACTAGTTTAAACATCTGCATGTGGGTCTCGGCACCTGCCATCCCTTTCTTGTTTTTCCTACGGCAGGGGACTTGGGAGGTGTTGGGGGAGTCGTGGCCTCGTGTGGCATACTTACTTTATATGTTCTAATCCTGCCTCCGTCGCCTACAATCCTCAGAGTATTTGTCATCTTCATTGGCTTCCTTGAATGCCTGGCTGGCTTGCCCCACTATGCATATTTGCTGTTCCTCTGACCTACGTGCAGGTCCAACCATTGCTACTCTGCTTTACAGACCTACCTGCAGGTCCGACCATTGCTACTCTGCTTACTGACCTACGTGCAGGTCCACTCATTGCTTACGCAATCATCTGCTCAACGTGCGCTACTACCATCTGAACTCCGTGAGGTCCCAGCTATCAATGCTCACTCAACTCCTCTTCAGTTTTCTGGTGCATGTGAGCCATACCATTCCTGGTGCAGGGCCTCCCTGCTGACGATGGTCTCGCTCTGCATTTATAAAGTCCGCATCTTGAGCATGCCTGACTTGGGGTGGGGTCCTTCTCACCTGGCCCATAGCTGGGAATGTCCTCGTTCCGGGCCTCGCTTTAGAGCCGTTCAAGACACGACGGCAACTCCTGGTGTAGAATTTAAGACTAGCCGTGAAGGGTGGTTACAGCGATCTCCTTTGGCTCTAGTATTCTACTAGCAAGGCACCTTCACCGCATTCTCCCTACGACTGCCTCTGGTACACCTGGTTTGTTTTTAGGGCCAGTAGGTCAGGTGAGTGCCTCAGCAGTCGCTGCTCTCCTCCTCCCGCCTTGGTTGCCCCCGACATTGTACAGCACGCTCGCAACCTTCCACAGCGTTTCCGTTAGAGGGACTGAGCGAGAGCTTTCCTTTAAACTGGAATATTTCCACCCCTTTACTGGGTTTCTAAATTGCAGCAGCAGAGCTGTCACAAAATAAACATCCCAAGCCTGGAAGGATAGTGACCTAGGCTTTGGATCCCCAGAGATTTCCTTAAAGGTTTTTTTTTTTCTCTCCTTCATACCTCAGGTAATAACTGTTAGTTAGCCGTAGTTAGTGTTCCCTAGTTCCTTTAGGTAGGTTCCTCTGTTGGATGGAGGTGGATGGTGTCCCTGTTGCCATTCCCTCTTTCCTTAGGAAGTCCCCTCAATCTCCAGTGCAACCCATCGCACTCATGCCATTGCTAACCTGCACATCTCATTACATTATCAAACTGCCTGGTGCCTTATCTACTACTATGCCTCATGGCTACTGATCGCTAACATGTTTTTTACTACTACATTTCTTTTTGGGGATCCTTCCTAAGGTACCTTTAGCCAAGGGAATCATCCCGCGGCACGTCTAGGGGTGGAATCCTCTTTGAGGGTTCCTTGTCTTTGGTACCCCCCTACAGGGTGGTAATTCCTCTGGAATAGAGAGTGCGAACGGCCAAAACCAAGTAACACAGTTGCACAAGCATAACATCATACTGGCTGCACAGGCCACTAAACTGAAAGGCTATGCTGTAGTTTGGTGGACAAGCAGCCAGCCACTCTCACTTCATGTCCTATATAAGCAGTTCCTCCGAGCCTCTCTCTCTCTAGCACTTTTACTTTGCCCCTCCATCTTCCCCTCCTCCTCCAGCAGCATTGCCTCTATCCTTGGGATCCTTCCTAAGGTATCTTTAACCAAGAGATTCGTCCCGAGGCACCTCTACGGGTGGAACTCTCTTCAAGGGTTCCTCGTCTTTAGTACCCCTACAGGGTGGTAATTCCTCTAGAACAAAGAGTGTGAACGGCCAAAACCAAGTAACACAGTTGCACAAGCATAACATCATACTGGCTGTGTAGGCCACTGAACAAGTATATAGCCAAATATAGCAGCTTACTGCCTGTATGAAATCAGCAAAGCTAGCAATATTTTAATTATACACAAGAGAGTCTATCTTCTCATCAGAGCATAGTTTATGACAGCATTCCCCTTTGATCTCTCAGCAAAACATCATAAAAACACCTCTCATAGCTGGGTGAATTTTCACCAGTATCTATCAGAAACTGCTTCCCTCTTGATACGCCGTAAAAGGCAATCTTTTACAACAAGTTGTCTGGGTTCAAAGCAGTGGTTGGTTTATCACTTTGGTTTTATTACAATCCCAGGAATTCAGCTTTTACAAGCTAGTTGTGACAGCAAGCAAGGCCAGAACATTTTTTTTCCTTTTAAAAATCCAGTATCCCAGGATGCCTTGTGCTGACTGCCATGTTTCACAAGCAGAATTCAAACACACATATTTATAGCAAAATTATATACACATAGCTGGCAGATGGCAATTCTCGTTACACCCTCCCTCCTAGAATGAATTTGGGGGATCCAGTCCTAGGCATAGGATGAGTTCCCTAAATTCAGTTCACTGCTCTAATTGTCAGGATAACCCATCTGCGTTCGCATTTGCTGACCCTGCTCTATGGGTGATAGTCATACTGTAGCCCTGTAAGGCAAGACTCCATCTTAGAAGTCTACCATTCATCTTACCCATCTGTGACAGCCAAACCAGGGGGTTATGACCCGTCTGTAACTCAAAGTGCCTCCCGTACAGGTGTGGTGCCAATTTCTTCAGTGCCCACACCAGTGCAAGGCACTCCTTCTCCACTGTAGAATAAGCCTGTTCTCTGGGAAGTAATATCTTACTGAGGTACACTATTGAGTGACCCTTTCCTTGGTTAGAAGTCTGACAAAGTACCACTCCAATACCCACATCTGAGGCATCTGTCTGGACTACAAATGGTTTGCTGTGGTCTGGTCTGGCTAACACAGGAGTACCGCACAGTGCCTCCTTTAGCCATGTAAAGGCTCGTTCACAGGCTGGCTCCCATTTTATCTTTTTAGGCATTCTTTTCTTTAGCAGGCCAGATAGGGAAGCTGCCAGGCCACTGTAGTTTGATACAAATTTTCGATAGAACTCTGCAGTCTCTAGAAAACTCTGGACCTGCTTCTGTGTTTCAGGTCTGGGCCATGCCTCTATTGCCTCAATCTCTGCTTGATTAGGACGGAGCTGCCACCAGCCTACTACATGCCCTAGGTATGTCACCTCCGCCATGGCCACCTGGCACTTTTCAGCTTTCACAGTGAGCCCGGCCCTCTGAACCTTGCCCAACACTTCCTTAAGGTGGGGCAGGTGTTCCTTCTAGCTGGCACTGAAGATGGCAATATCGTCCAGGTATGCCATGGCATACTCTTCAGTACCATGTAACACCAAGTTCACCAACCTTTGGAAGGATGGCAGGGGCATTCTTCATTCCGAAAGGCGTTACCTTGAACTCAAATAACCCCATCAGAATGATGAAGGCCGACCTCTCCCTAGCACTGGCAGTTAACTCCACCTGCCAATACCCTTTCGTCAGGCCAACAGTGGTACGGTATGTCACCCCTCCCAACTTATCCAGTAGTTCATCCGTCCGTGGCACTGGGTCGGCATCTGACTTTGTGACTGCAATGAGTCCACGATAGTCCACACAAAAACGAGTAGGGCTGCTGGCTGGGTGGCACTGAGGGTTGAGGCGCTGGACACCACACCTCGCACCACGCCAGTGACCCGGGTTTGGGAACGAGCCCGGGCCACCGGGGGTCGGCAGGGGAGGAAGAGGATTGAGCATCCGGAGGACTGCTCTCCTTTCTCTGGGGAGGGTTCCAGGGCTGCTTGGCATCCTAGTGACCCCCCGATGGAGATCGGGGGCAGCACAGGCACGCCAGCCAGAACGAGAGCGGGCAGGAGTGCATCAGACATCAGCAGGTGAGCCGTGCACAGACGTCACTGCACGTCGCACTCCCGAAGGGAAACAACAAAAATGGAAAAACCCTGCCTGGGACTGTGGAGATGATGGGGGCATCACAGGCAGGACACACATCCCACCGCTGGCCCTATCTCCAATGAACTCCTGGCCCGACCCGGCAACTGCGGTAAGTCCTCTCTAATTTCAGATAGGCCGCTGAGGGTGAGCGGGCCCGGCCCGGTGGGTGAACCGGTGCGCTAGGGGTGCCCAGTTGTCGGGGGAGTCCTGTCGGAATTGCAGGGGTTCAGGCAGGGAGTAGTAGTCCTCGCCGCATGTGCACCTCGGAAAGATGCCCGGCCTAGGAGGAGAATAAATAAATGATTAAAAAAACAAAAAGAGTAGGGCCATCCAGCTTGGGAACGAGAAAGTACAGTTACGGAAGAACTTACCGTAACAGTAGATCTCTTAGAGAGGCTCTTGCAGTAGGTAATTACAAATAGGACTGACATCAACAGGTGGCAGGATCCCACGGAAAAATTTCTAGCTAGCAGTCCCCGGCGAGGGACCGCCCCCATGTCAGGTGACCCGGCGTCAGAGACGCCGGTATAAAGGGAGGTCCTGACGCCTGTCTTCAAGTTCTTTCCCCACAGGCTGAGAAAAGGCTGGATGAGAGAAGGCGGATATTTCCATCACTGGAAAAGAGCTCCAAAAAGCTTAGGGGATGGAGGGCGGGAAGCTATTACCTACTGCAACAGCCTTTCTCGAAGATCTACTGTTACGGTAAGTTCTTATGTAACCGTACTATCTTACTTCGAGAGGGCTCTTGCAGTAGGTAATTATATATAGGACTGAACCCAAGCAGTCTGGAACAAAGAGAGCACCGGAGGAGGAAAACTACTCCAAAAGCAGTTCTAGCTGTGCAAGCTTCAAGATAAGAGGCCTTGCAGAACAGCCAGCCCGAAGCCTGCTCTGGCGACAGGCAATATCCAAACTGTAGTGTTTCGTAAAGGTATGGACGGAAGTCAGGTGGCGGCAACACAGATGTCTGCCGCTGACACATTTTGAAACAAGCCGCTGAGGCAGCTACTCCTCTGGTGGAGTGACCTCTTACTTGACCCGGGAGGGTCTTGTTGTATTTGTCATAACAGAAAGTGATGCAATGAGCCAACCACTTAGATAGGCATTGCTTAGAAACAGCATTGCCTTCTCGTTTATGAGCAAAAGGGACGAACAAATGATCAGCCTTCCTGAGATCCTTCGTCCTGTTGGTGTAGTATCTCAGAATCCGGTGAACATCCATAGTACGGAGTAAATACTCCCCTTGATTAGAGTACTGCGTGAAAAAGGCAGGTAACTCTATGGACTGATTTACAGTAGACTCCGCTACTACCTTAGGGAGAAACTTGGGGTTCATGCGCAGAGCAACACTTTCCTTGTGAAAAATCAAGTATGGAATTTTACACATCAGGGCCTGTAGCTCGGAAATTCTCAGAGCGGAAGTAATGGCCACCAGGAAGAGAGTCTTCCACGAAAGGAACTTCAATTCTGCGGAAGCTGCTGGTTCAAAGGGAGGCAGAGTAAGTTTCTCGAGAACAAAGTTCAAGTCCCAAGGGGGAGCAGGAGTACGTATAGGGGGTCTCAGATGGAGAACCCCTCTGAGAAAGATCTTACAGACTTCCAATTGAGTGAATGTCTTGTCTGCAAAGGGGACATGATAGGCCGAGATGGCTGCCATGTGGACCTTCAGAGAAGAATGGCTGAGACCCAGGTCAAACAGATGATGTAGATACTCCAGCAGAAGCCCCGCTGAATAGGAGAAGGGTTCCACATTCTTGGAATTAGCCCAGATAGTGAATCTTTTCCAACTTCATGGCGTAGGTGGATCTAGTGGAGGGTTTTCTAGCCTCCACCAAAATCTCCGCCACTTGGGGAGATGCCCCAAAACGAGATTGAGCTAAGTCTGCAGGAGCCATGCATGCAGCTGAAAAGATTTGAGGCCTGGATGGACCAGGGTCCCCTGGTCCTGGGTCAATACACCTCGAGATAGAGGAAGAGGATGACCCTCTGAGTATTGTTGTAGAAGAGAGAACCAAACTTACTTGGGCCAGAAAGGAGCAATCAGAATCATTCATGCTCCTTCTGAAGCTAGTTTCTGCAAGACTCGTGGGATAAGTGGAATTGGGGGAAAGGCATAGACAAATCTGTCCTTCCAGTCCAGAGACAGAGTGTCTCTCCAGAAAATGCCTCGCTCTGGAACAAGCGAGCAGAAGATGGGAAGCTTTGCGTTTAGAGGGGATACGAACAGGTCAACCTGTGGTGTTCCCCAAAGTCGGAAGACATTGTCTAGGACCTCTCGGTCCAGTTCCCACTCGTGAGTCAGAGCAGAAGAGCGACTTAGCTTGTCTGCCAGGGTGTTGTCGATTCCCAGAACATGAATTGCTGTGAGGTGAAGGTCGTGTTGTGTTGCCCAATCCCAAACCCTCATTGCTTCCCTGCAAAGAGGGTAGGACCGAGTCCCCCTTGTTTGTTGATGTACCAAACCACGCACATGTTGTCCGTCTCGACAGCTAGGTGGCCGGGAAGGATGTATTGGTGAAGGGCTTGGAGAGTGTACACACTGCCCGAAGCTCGAGCACACTGATGTGGAGAGTTTGTTCTAGCCTGGACCAGGAGCCCTGGGTCCGATGGGGACCTAGATGGGCTCCCCAACCTTCGCCCGAGGCATCTGTGGTTAGAGTCTGGGAGGGGGGAGGCTGAAAGAAAGGAACTCACCGAAACAGGTTCTCTCGAACCATCCACCATTGCAAGTCTCGAAGCATCAGTGAGGAGACTAGAACTGAGTGGTCTAAGTAGTCCACTAACTGATCCCACTGGGAGCGGGGAGTCCACTGAGAAACTCTCATGTGAAGTCAAGCGCGAGGAACTGTCAGGATAGCAGCCACCATGAGCCCAAGAAGGCGAAGGACAGACCTTGCACAGACCCACCTGCGGCCAGACAGCAGACTTATCCGAGTGGCAGGAAGGCCCTGCCTGTGGTCGTGTCTAGAATCGCCCCGATAAACTGTAGTCTCTGGGATGGGATCAGGTGAGACTTGGAATGGTTGATGGTAATACCCAGGCAGGCAAAAACTTGCTGGGTGAGGGTGAGGCAGCACAGGAGTTCCTCCCTGGACGAGGCCACCAGGAGCCAATTGTCCAGGTATGGGAAAACCCACATCCCCCCCTGGTACGCAGGTAGGCCGCCACCACTGCCAGGCATTTGATAAACACTTGGGGTGCCGAGGATAAGCCAAACGGAAGTACCTTGAATTGGTAGTGGTCCCCCTGGAACACAAAATGAAGGCATATGCGGTGAGACAGGCGAATGGAAATGTGCAGGTAAGCATCCTGCATATCCAGGGCACACAGCCATTGACCCAGCCGGAGGAGGGCAGAAGGCTCTGCAATGAGAACATCCTGAACCTTTTGTATTCCACAAAGAGATTCAGGGAACTGAGATCCAGAATTGGTCCGAGATCTCCTGTCTTCTTTGGGACCAGGAAGAAATGGGAATAGTAACTCGTCCCTTGCAGACGAAGGGGAATGGGTTCTATTTCTTGTTTCAGAAGTAGAGCTGAAATTTCCTCCTGGACCAAGAGAAGGTGTTCCCTTGAACATGACGACTTTAGAGGTGGGTGGCGAGGTGGTTTCTGAAGAAACTCTATAGAGCGTCCTTCTGCGAGGAGCTGGGGCACCCAAGAATCTGATGTTATCCTCTCCCAGCCGGAGGTGGAGGAAAAACCTCCCTCCTACCGGTTCCTCCGAGGAGTCCGGAGGCTGTGGGAGAGGGAAGGAGTCAGGTGGTGTGGGGTATCGCCGCAGCTGAAGCACACGCTGCTTTTTTGGGTGGAGGGGGCTTAGCAGCTGTGGGGGCCCGGCGTTTTGTGGCCCGCCTTCCCTGGGGTTTCGCCTTGGGCGATTCCGTCTGCGAAAGGGACGGCGCTGCTGCTGGTGGGGGCGGTACATGGAGTCGACGGACTTCAGTGCCATCCCCTTCTCCTGCAAATTGGTGATGATGTCCTTGACATCACCGAGGAAAAGCACTGACCCCCGGAAGGGCGCTTCCTGGATAGCGGATTGCACTTGCGGGACCAACCCTGACACGCGGAGCCAAGCAGGACGACGTAAGCCTTTGGCGAAAGCTAAGCTCCGTCCAGCATTGTCCACTGCATCGTAGGTCGCACGAAGCATGTGTCGACTGGCCGAACGTGCAGAGCGAACAAGATCAGCCAACTCCTGCTTGACCTGGGAGTCTGGCAAGGAGTCCAGTTTGGCTTCCACCTGAGTCAGAATGGCCTTCTGGTAGTCCTCCATATGGCCGACATAATTCAGGGCCCTAATCCCAAGCGGGGAAGAAGCAAAGATCTTTCCATACTGGTCAAGAATGCGGGATTCTTTGTCAGGTGGCGACGAGCTGAGATGTTTTGGGTTGGCCGACCGGCCGTGAGCGGCGCTAATCACGACCGAGTCGGCACGAAGGTGAGAATGTAGAAAATCAACACCCTCGGGAGCCTGGTATAGCCTATTTGACTTCCGCGGAAGTGAGGCTAGAGCCAACGGCTGTTTCCATATGGTGGTGACGAGGTCGGCATGAGGCTCTATCCAGAGTGGCACCAAGGAAGGAGCTGTCACGGGCAAATCCAGATGCTCAGCGAGTTTCAGACGCTGAGGATCTGATTCCAAAGAGTGCCACTGATGAACCTCCTTGATTTTCCTTAGCAACTCTGTAAAAGAAGGATCTTCCGGAGGAGACTTCAGAGGAGTCCTTGGCCTGGGCTTCGACGGAGAGCGTGGCTCGTCGTCCCTTTCGGAGCAACCATCGGAGGAATCCGAGGAGTCTGAGGGTGAAGAAGAGGAAGAGGAGGAGGAGGAAGAGGAAAAAGACTCACTTTCCCAACCAGTGGGAGGAACGGACCCCTTGGGAAGCCCCCAGGGAAGCGTGTCCTGCCCCTCTCTGGACCCAGACGGGAGAGCCCTGGAGTCCGAGGTGGTGAGGAGTGTGCCGCTTGGACGTGACAGGAACCTGAGACAACACTGTCCTTGATGGCGGCTCTGGCCTCCCTGGTGAGCTAAGCCTTGGCCTCAGCCACCAGGAGGCCAGAGTCTCCTGCAAGTCCACGGCGGCTGTGGGGGCGGTGGAGGAGGAGCGGGGATAAGGATACGGGTAGTGACCCATATGGAAGTATCCAAAACCTGGCTGCAGATAGTCCCACCGTATGCGGGTCACATGATGGATTGTAGTCCCGGGTACGCCGGTCAGATAGGGCGGAGTGTACCTGGGAGCCGGAGGAGCTGCTGGAGCAGATGGCTGCCAGCGGCCTCACAGGTGGATCCAAGTTGGAGGGCCCGGCGGTGGGGCGACATCTGGAAGCGGGATGTCGGCTGGAGTCGTTAGAACCGGCGTCAGAGGTACCAGCGTCGGAGCCGGCGTCCGGGGAGCCGACGTCAGATCCGGCGCACCCACAAGAGGACGGTCCGACAGAGGAAGGTCCCCAGCGTCGCCCGGGGACGGAGGGGAAAAATCCGCGGTTGGGTTGAGGACTCTGGGTCCCTGGGCGGCAGCGAAGGCTACGGAGAACCAGGAGCGCAGGACGTAGGGAGGTCGTCTTCGGTTCAATGCCAACCGGGTAGACGAACCGACATGCGGCTCTACGAGCTCCTGGCGGGCGCCAGCGGGCGGCTCAGATGTATGGAGCCTTCACCAGAGGCAGACCGAGGAAGGATAGGCCTGGTCCGATGGGAGAGGGCGCGTGCCGCCCGAAGGTCGTCGTCTTACCGGCCTTCTCCGTGCAGATGTCGGAGGAGCTGATGCCCGGCTTACTGGAGTCGCCCACACCAGTAGGCCACGAGCCTGCGGCCGAACCGGGAGCGGAGGCCTCCAATTGCCCAGAGGCGCCTGAAAGGCCCGAGCACGAGCCAGACGGGCAGGCCGACGCCCCCTTGGAAACCTCCAAGGCAGCCATCGAGGAGCGGTCCCCCGGAGGGGACGTTACCTGTGACCTGGCGGCTCCAGAGGGAGACGCGGTAGAGGAGCCCTTGTCCCGGTGCCTCTCCTTATCCTTCTTCTTCCGATGGCCTTCGGGGGAAGTGGACGCCTGCCTCAGTTTTTTGAGCTCCTTCTCCATCAAACTCATCTTTTTCTTCAAAATATGGGCTTCCAGGGATTGCTGCTGCCTTTTCCGGGTAGCCGCATTGAAGCTGAGGCAGTGCTGGCACTTCCTGGCCGGAGTGATCGGGGCCTAAGGCAGAACAGGCACGAGGAATGGCCGTCCTTCTGTCTGCGGGGTTAGGCGTCGCACGAGTCGCACTTATTTTTGTGCTCTGAGGGTGTAGGGGATGACATACACCGACGATGACCTGACATTAATCGAAAAAATCAAAATACTTCGGTAAAAACCGACGAAGGGTAGGCTGACAAAGCAACAAACTTTTCAGCGAGCTGCTGCACGAGCCAACGGCGGGAAAGAACTGGAAGGTGGGTGTCAGGGACCGCCCCTTTATACCGACATCTCCCGAAGCCGGGTCACCTGACATGGGGGCGGTCCCTCGCTGGGGACTGCTAGCTAGAAATGGTTCCGTGGGGTTCTGCCGCCTGCCGTCGTCAGTCCTATATGTAATTACCTACTGCAAGAGCCCTCTTGAAGTAAGATCTACGGGTGAGGCCCAGGGGCTGTGCGATTTCTGGATTACCCCTAAATCCAGCACTTCCTCCACCTCCCTCCTAATGTCCTTTTGGATGGCCTCGGACACCTGATATGCTGTCCACTGTATCGGCATTTGTATCCGTGTCTACATCATGCGTCGCTAAGGGGGTTAGTCCTGGCTTGGCATTAAACAATGCAGCAAAGTTTGCTAAAACCTCCCTTACTTCCTGGATCTGTTCCAGGGTCAACTGGGGCGACAGTTTGATTGACTCCACAAAGGACTCCCGCTTGCTTTCCTCCAGCAAGTCCAGAAGGGGGTCTTCCTCATCCATCCCCTCCCCAGGACTACACACTGGAAATACCATGTCAGCCCTATTTGCATATGGCTTCATCATGTTGACATGGTACATCCTTTGGGTGTGTCTCCTGTCAGGCAGTTCTACAATGTAATTTACATCATTCATCTGTTTGACTACTTTGTATGGTCCTGCGCACTCGGCCTGCAGCTTATCTTTCCGGACGGGGATTAGGACCATGACTTCCTGACCCACAGTGCACGAACGAGCCCTGGCTCTGCAGTCGTACCATACCTTCTGCTTCTGCTGGGTGGATGCCAGGTTGCTCTGTGCTGTTCCCATCAGCTCCTTCAGCTTTTCCCTAAACCTAAGGACATAATCCACTATGGAAGTTCCCTGGGTGGCATGCTTGCCTTCCCAGTCCTCCCGGATCAAGTCTAGGGGCCCTCGCACCCTGCGTCCATATAACAGCTCAAAGGGGGAAAACCCCTGTCGACTCTTGGAGCACCTCCCTGTATGAGAACAACAGGTGGGGAAGGTATTTCTCCCACTCCTTCCCATGCTGTTCAGCAAACGCTTGGAGCATTGATTTAAGGGTACCATATTAAACCTTTCCACAAGCCCATTGGCTTGTGTGTGGTAGGGTGTCGTGCATTTCTGCACCACCCCACACTTCTCCCACAAACACTTCATCAGGTCTGACATGAAGGAACCCCGATTGGTGATAACCTCCTACGGAAACCTGACATGGGAGAAAATCCCTAGCAAGGAATCCGCCACTTTGTCTGTCCTCAGTGAGGATAGGGCGACTGTCTCTGAGTACTGGGTGGCATAATCCTCCACTGTTAGGATAAACCTCTTACCAGAAGAGCTGGGGGTATTCAAAGGCCCCACAATATCCATTCCTACCCTCTGGAATGGCTCCTCCACATTGGGCAAGGGAATTAGTGCAGCTTGGGTTTTGCTACCTGCCTTCCCTATTTCTTGGCAAAGGTGACAAGACCTGCAACATTCCTTCACCTGCTGGGTGAAGTTACTTGGATTACTTAGATTATAAGACATAAGAAGGCCATGGTCCATCGAGTACGTCTCCCACCCATAGTGGGCAAATCACTTAATATATTACATTTGCTAGATGGTAGTCTAGGAGATTTTTGAATGTCTCTAAACTTCGTGCATCTACAATATTGTGGGGACGTATGTTCCAATATTTGATGGCCCTAACAGAAGAAGCTATCTTTTATTGGTGTTAGCATGAGGGATCATAAGCTGTTTGTTATGACTTCTTAGGGGGATTTGTTGATAGAGCCATGTAATAACACACTGTTCAGTCAGTACCAGATCTTGGAGAATTTTATATAGTTGAAGTAAGTCACCCCTTTTACGCCTTTAATGAAGGGAAAATAGTCTAGTGCTTTGCAGTCGTTCTTCATAAGTTTTTTTTATTTAAAGCTGGTATCAATTTTGTCACTCTATGCTGTACGCTTTCCAGAACTGTAATATCTTGTTTCAAGTGAGGATTACAATATGGAGATCAGAAGTCAAGATGTGGTCTTACATATGTTCAGTACAGACAAAGAATTAAATAGGAGTTTTTGTCAATGAAGGACCGTTTCACACAGTTTATTATATGGTTTGCAGTAAGAGCAACTTTTCTGCAGTGGTCTGCTGGGCTGAGGGACTTTATTATTACCCCAAAGTCTCTTTCAGTATTAACTTTTTTTAGTGGCTTATTGTTTATAAAGTAACTGTATTATAGATTATTACGTCCCATGTGTAGAACCACACATTTATCTTGGTTTGGTGTCATTTTGTTTTGTTGGGTCCATTTACTAATCCTATTAAGATCCTGGACAAGAGAATGATATTTGTCGATGGTATTTACTTCTCCCCCTAACCTGGTATCATCTGCAAATGTAACCATATAGTTTGTGATGTTGCTGTTTATATCACCAATGAATAGATTAAACAAGGTGGGACCCAGTATGGATCGTTGGGAACCCCACTCGTCACTTCTCCCAGTTCGGACAGATGACCATTTAATCTCACTTGTTGGTTGCGATCAGACAGTCAGTTTTCCACCCAACAAGTGATTTGGTCCGAAAGTCCTAGCTTTTGTAGTTTATGAACTATTTCACGATGTGGCACCTTATCGAAGGTTTTTCCGAAGTCGAAAAGGATGACATCTATAGGGATCCTCTTGTCCAAGCTTTTGCCAATTCTGTTATAGAAACAGATTAGATTTGTGGTGCACAGGTGTTGAGGTGTAAATCCATGTTGAGCAGTATCGCTGTATCCCATTATTTGCAATTCATGCTCATTTTGCTTTTAATGATTTTCTCAAGTAATTTACATAAAACGGACGTGAGACTAATAGGTCTACAGCTGCTGATTGTGTCTGTTTCCTTTTCTATAAATTGGTACCACGGTTGATAGTTTCCAGTCATTAGGTACATAGGATGAAGAAAGCGATTTGTTAAATAATATAGTTATAGGAATATATAATGTTTCTGCTGAGTTTGATAATAGTTTAGGGTGAATTCTATCAGAGCCTGGGGATGAGATTGTCTTAATATTTTGTAATGCTGTCTTTATTTCAATGTTGGGTAGGTCTGCTTCACAACCATCCTGGGGGCCAATAGAAATTCTGGGCCGATCGCTGCGTAGTGCGCGCGTTTCCCAGATATCCAGACATGGGGATATCATGAGCAATCTTGAGCAACCGCTCACGGTACCCCTTGGGAACGACAAGCTGCCTGCCCATCACCCCTCCCTCTGTCCTTCGTCCTGCATATACAGCAATCCATTGTCCCAATACACTGGCCCCAGATATTCAAACTCGCCGTTACAATTGCAGCCCAGCCCCTCGCTGCTCAAAATAGTTGCAGGGGTGTGCGGCGATATTCAAAAGGGTTGCGCTGAGCAACTCCTTTGAATATCACCCAGCCACAGGGCATGGCCCGGTGGAACTAAGCCACCGCAAGTTGCCAGAGTTGAGCATTAAACTTGCAGTGGCACAAGTACCATCGTCATAGCCTAAATTTCCGATATTCAAAGGTGACATGCAAATGGGGCCATAATTTATGCAAAGTAGCGGGGGGGCCATTTGCATCTATTTATAGCCCCATTTGCATCCCATTAGCATGTAGATGCGCCCGATCGAGGACTTGCGCCTGGCCGCCCTGCCAGGCAGCAGCCGTCAAGGGCGGCGCACCCTGCAGCTCCGATCGCGGGCAGTATCTCTGTATACATTCCCCCACACACACAGATCCGAAGCCAATCGCGGCGCATAGTAACATGACCCCCACACATCTCCCGAAGCCCGATCGCGGGCATAAAGTAACATGACCCCACACATCTCCCGAAGTCGATCGCGGGCAATAAAGTAACATGAACCCCCACATCTTCCGAAGCCCGATCGCGGGCAGAGCGTGTATCAACCCCCAGTGCCGATCGTGGGCAGAATGTAAGCCCCCAACCCGATTATCTCCCTGGTGGTCCAGTGGACCGTAATACCGATCGCGGGCAGAATGTCAAATTACAACCCCCAAACATCTCCCTGGTGTCTCGTGTTCCCCCACCCACCCACGAAGCCCCTCCACCCGCTCCTCCCCGGCGGCGGCGGCATCCCACCGCCTGCCGCCCACGACTGACTGTCCAGTAGGGCTGCCGCCCATTGGTGCAGAGCTACAGCCAATGGCGTGCAGCCCATACTGTACATGACAGTCCAGATTTGTGAATGAACATCATTCACAAATCCTGAACTATCATGTACCAGTATAGGCTACCGCCCGACCAACGGCTGTAGCCTCCGCAATAAGCGTCTGTACACGACACAGTCGGTCAACAGCGGCAAAGGGCACAAGCGAAGTGGAGTGGGATGCACCGCATCGCCCCCGGCTGCCGAGGGCGGCGTGAAGGCCGAGGAAACCGTGAAAGACACAGACCGGGAAGAACCTTGAGACTATAACTTTCGACATTGCCAGCGATCGGCTGACCCAATCACTGGACCACCAAAGGAATCAAGGAAGAACTTACATTCTGCCAGCGTAAAGAGCACTGAAAAGTGACCTGCGTTGCCAGCGATCGAGCTTCGAGAGGAAAGAGAGAAATTCATCTTATTGCCAGCGATCGAAGCACCGGAGAGATATGTAGGTAAGTCATACTGGCACCAGCGCGATGTTCAGACAAAGGGTCATGTACTTTATACGCGTCAGCCCGGGGAAGAGGGGATCCATACTACTTTATGCCCGCGTCGGGCTTGGAGATATGTGTGTGGGGGGTGGTTCATGTTCACTGTAACCGGTCGGGCTTCGGAGATATGTGTGTGGGGGGGTCATGTTGCTTTATGCCCGCGGTGAAGCTGGGAGATGTGTGGGGGGTCATGTTACTTTATGCCCATGATCGGGCTTCGGGAGATGTGTAGAGGGGGTCATGTTACTTTATGCGGCGATCGGGATTGGAGATGTGTGGGGGGGTCATGTTACTTTATGCCCACGATCGGGCTGGTGGGGGGGCACAGGGACCGAGTTGAGGGCCAGCCAGGGGTGGCAGCTGCTGTGTTGCGCCCTGCAATACAGCAGCTCACCTGTGGGTGGCCCTCAACTTGATCCTTTTTTTTTTGGCTCAAGGTTGTGCAGGCGCAGGTTGGGGGTTGCGCATGCACAACTCTGCACAACCCGACTGAATATCGGGTTACGCAGTTTATGCATGGTTCCTCCCCCTCCTGTTGAGCATGCATTCATTTGCATTGCGCTGTTGCGCAACCTATTGTCAGTGGCGAACTGCCTCCTGCTGAATATCGCAGAATGGCGCAATGTAGGACTTAAGCATGGTGCAACCCTTTTGAATATCTGGGCCCCTATGTCTTCCGTCACCTCCCCGTGTCCAGTCAGATTCTGCACAAGCCCTCAGGCTCTCTAAACTAGGGTCACTTTTCTGAGCAGCTGCAAAATCTTTATCTATTCCCAAGGCATGGGACAGGCCCCCTTCAGTTTCTAAACTAGGGTCCCTAGCTCTAGCACCAGGGCATTCAGGGTCACTGCCATCCCTAGCCCTCTGATGACTGGTTAACCCTCCCTCCTCAGAGTAACCTTCTATGGTTGTTTTGTTAACTGCTACCTGGGGAATTTCTACCTCTCTTTCACTGCTCTCCATGTCAAAAGACATTGGCTGGGAACCTGCCTCCCAGTGTTTCCACAGGGCCTTCTATGGGGTCAGGGAATCATAATTGGCCACTGCCATCTGACTGCGGGTAACCACACACACACACACACATTCTGGAGACTGTTCCCTATAATCACATTCAGGGCAAGATTTTCTCCCACTACAACTTTTTGCACAGTCTCTCCTGTCTCACCCCAGTCCAGGAAAACACTAGAAAGTGGCAGAGTTTTCTCCTAGCCAGTGAATCCCCATACTGTAATGAACTGAGTACGTATAAGCTGTTCAGGCTCAACCAAATCCCCTTTTACCAAAGTAAGGGACACCCCCGTGTCCCTCAACCCATGAGTTTGCACCCCATTTACAGTAACCGGGTGAATGTCCCTCATGTTTATAGGCATGCTTTCAGGGATACACAGTGCACCCACCTCTGTTCGAGCACCACTCTGGCACTCTGGGCCTTTTAGGACACTGTCTTGCAAGATGCTCAGGTTATTTGTAAAACCAACTATGATCATTTCTTTTATCAGGCAAATCCTTTCTTTGTACCTTAGGGCTGCCCGCTTTCTGGAGAGCAGTGAAGGTTTCAGCTGCCCTGAAGGTGTGCGTTTCCCTTTCTGCTCTGCCACACCCGTCCCACTCCCTTTCAGAGCAGGCCTGCTCCTGGCACAGTGGTCTTAGAGCTCGGCAGCCTCCTGCACTGTTTTTGGATCTCTGTCCTCTAGCCAGGTTTTCAGCTCTGCTGGGCAAGCCCAAAAGAGTTGCTCCAAAAGTATACCACATCCTCAATTTTCTCTACAGAGTCTGCTTTGACCCCCTCCCACCAACGTTTCAAAAACTGACACTGCTTTGTGGCTAGCTCCTCGTAGCTCATGTCAGGGCTTCTCGTGAACTTACGGAACTTAACTCTATATGCTTCAGGTGTCAATTCATACTTTTTAAGCAACGCAGTTTTAAGGTTATCATAATCATTACTGTCCTGACTGTCCATTTGACCCAAGGCATCACAAGCTTTCCAGTAAGCAGCAGGGATAGCTGGAAGCTCAGGACTCTCGGGAATTTTTGCCTGAATGCATACCTTTTCAAATGAATTTAAAAATGCATCCATATATTCCCCTCTTTAAATTCAGCTATCAATTTAGAATTTAACTCTTAACCCAGTCCTGGAGTTCCAGGTTCACCCATACCCTTACCTGCTCTGGCACTGGTCTTTGGAGTTTAGTTTTGCAGTTCAAATTCCATCTGTTAGCTCTCTCTCTTTCTCAGCCTCTCTCCGACACTGGTTTTCTTTTTTGCATCCCCAGCTCCATCTGGAACTTCCTCTGTCCAACCGATCGGGTGCTCTCAGCGATTTGCAGCAGCAACTGTTTCGGAGGAGGAATGAAGACAGGGAAATCCACCCAGGCACGTTGTTGTGGAAGCGGAAGGCCACAGGTACAGTCACCCTCCTGCCTCCAGGAATCTGCTATGTTCAGGGGCTCCTCCCTGACCGCCCGCCACTTATTGACTCCCTGGCCCGCTGCCTCCTCAGCCTCTCGGCAAAGAGCAGGTGGGGAGGTTCGTCTCACGTGCAGGAGTGGAGGGCGATTACCTCAGATGAGTGGATCTTGCAACTAGTGGCCTTGGGTCACACATATAGTTACTGGAGCTTCCTCGAAATCCTCCATTGAAGTCCTCACACTGAGGATCAGGCTATCCTCGTTCAAGAGGAGATAAATTCACCTTGCTAAACAAGCAATCGAATGAGTCCCTCAGGGCAAACAGGAAAAGGCTTACTCCCATTTTTTCCTGGTTCCAAAAAGACCGGGACTTCACCCATTCTAGATCTCAGTCAGCTGAATCATTATGTCGAGTACAAGAAGTTTCGCAGATGCTGACGCCCAGAGCCTTCTTCCGCCCCTGTTGGAGAATCACTGGCTCTGCGCCTGGATAGTGGGATGCCTACCTACATATCCCTATTTTCCCCAGCCACCATCGGTTCCTGCATTTCTGTTCCAGGGGAGCACCTCCAGTTCTGAGCGCTTCCCTTTGGGCTGTCTTCGGCACCTCAGGTTTTTACCAAGTGCCTAGCGGTGGTTGCGGCGTTTTTACGCCGCAGGGGGATTGCAGTGTTCCTTACCTGGATGATTGGCTCCTAGCGGCCCCGTCCAGGGATGTGTTGGCGGAGGCTCTGTCGTTTACCCTGGACCTGTTCAATTGACTCGGGATCACTGTCAGCGAGCCCAAGTCATACCTTATGCCCACCCAGAAACTGCAGTTTATTGGGGCGGTCGTTGACACGGTCCAGTGCAGAGCTTTCCTTCCTCCGGACAGAGTGAGACTCTGGTCCACCAGGCCTCCAGGTGGCGTCCTTGCAGGACCATCCCGCCCGAGAAGTCCTTCGCTTGTTAGGCCTCATGGCAGCTTCCATTTGTACCCATTCCCCAGCCAGGCTCTGATGAGGATCCCTGAGGGTGCAGTGGACCAGCTTATGGACGATCTGGGCCATCTGGTCCTCATCTCTTCAGCGGTCCAGAAGGATCTTCTATAGTGGATGAATCCACACAATCTTTCCTTGGGGCTTCCGTTTCGAAGCCCAGCACCCATAGCCACTCTCACCACGGATGCCTTGAACATGGGGTTGGGTGCACACCTGGGGGAACATCAAGCCCAGGGACTTTGGTCCGACTTAGAGCTTTCTCTTCACGTCCAGTGTTCTGGAGCTCAGGGTGGTCCTGTATGCCTTACAGGCCTTTCAACCTGCTGCCCGAGGGAACACTACTGATCCAAATGGACAATATGTCGGTGGTTTGGTACATCAACAAACAAGGAGGAACCGGTTGTACCCTCTTTGCAGGAGGCAACCAGGTGTGGAACTGGGCAGTCCGCACCACTTGTCCCTAGTGGCTGTGCACATACGGAGTTCTAAGCGTCCTGGCCGACAGTCTCAGCAGATCCGGACCCCTGCTCACGAGTGGGAACTTCATCAGGAAGTGGCGAATCCATCTTCCAAATTGAAGCGCCGGAACGCGACCTTTTCACCTCTAAATTCAACGCAAAACTTCCCAAGTTTTGCTTGCTTGTTCCAGAGCCAGGTGCTTCTGGAGCGACGCATTATCTCTATCCTGGACAGGGAAATTTTTGTACGCCTTCCTCCATTTCCTATTCTGCAGAGGGTTCTCTCAAACTATAGGAGGAGAAGGCCAAGATGATTTCTCATCGCCCTCTTTGGCTGAGACAGATTTGGTTCCCTGCTTCAATAGCTATCCAGGGAACCACCAGTTCCACTTCCATTGACACACGACCTCCTTACTCAGGATCAAGACCATCTGATTCATCCGGGGCTCAGGACCCTACATTTGCATGCATGGCTCCTGCAGACGTAGCCATCTCTGCTTTGGGGTATCCTCTCCAGTGGCACAGGTCCTTGTCGAGCCAGAAAACCTTCTACCCGTTCTACTTATGCCTTGAAGTGGAAGTGGTTTTCCATTTGGATGACCGCGAAGGGCTGGAACCCCTTTTCTTGCTCGGCCCCACAAGTCATGGAATACCTCCTTCACCTATCGGACTCCGGTCTAGCCTATTCCTGTCTGAAAGTGCACCTCTCTGCTATCTCTGCGTACCACGAGCTGGTGGATGGTAAACCTGTGGTTCAGTTGGGTATCGCAAAGACCTTTTTGAAAGGGATTCTCCATCTGAAACCCCCCCATCTGCAGCCCAACACCACCATGGGACTTGAATTTTGTCCTGGAAAAGCTCACCTTACCTCCTTTTGAGCCAGCAATGAGCTGTGACCTATGCATCCTATCTTGGAAGGCGTTATTTCTGGTTGCTATCACTTCAGGTCGGAGAATTTCAGAGCTTCATGCGCTGGTTTGTAAGGAGTCTTACCTGATTTTTCACCGGGACAGGGCGGTTCTCAGAACACATCAGAGGTTCCTTCCAAAGGTGGCGTCGGAAGCTACTCTGAACCAATCAGTAGAGCTTCCAGTATATTATCCAGCTCCTGCTAACAGGGTGAGGTACTCTCCATACGACGGACGCCTGTCGGATTCTCCAGTGTTATACACACCAACTAAAAATGTTCACTTATGTATCAATTGTTTGTCTCTTCGCAGAACGAATACAAGGCAAACCGTTTCAAGCAGGGCCTTTCCAAATGATTGGGCAACTGCATTAGAGTCTGTTATCAAAAGTATGATAAACCCCTCCCGGGCTCTATCAGGGGTTATTCTACTAGGGGCATCGCCGCTCCCGCAGCTTTCCTTTGTAAGGTTTCTGCAGTGGACATTTGTGCTGCCGCTACTTGGAGTTCTGTCCATACCTTTACCAAGCATTATAGTTTGGACATTGCTTCTAGGCGGTGGGCTGGCTTTGGCCTAGCTGTCCTGCAGGGTCTGTTGTCCTAGGCTGGGTTCTTTTGGACTTCATTCTTTTCCGTTGATCTTGTTTTGCCCCTCGCTGGTTTCTCTCGGTCTCACCTTAGAGGGACTGCTTGGGACTTCGATCGTGTTGTGATGACCTACTGAAGGAACCCTCTCGGTAAGATAGTACAGTTCGTAGGAACTTACCGTAACAGTAGATCTTCAAGAGAGGTTCCTTCAATAGGTCATATTTTTCCTCCTCCCTCCCCTCATTTTATGTTTTACAGGGTCTCCAAATCCTGTTCCTGCTGTTAGGCCTCTTCCTGGCTCCGGTGAAGAACTGGAAAGGCGGGCGTGAGGACCGCCCACTATATACCGTCACGCTGACATCGGTCACGTGACATCAGGTGGGTGTCCCTCTCGGTCCGGGATTGCTAGACAGTCGCCGTCAGGCGGCCTGACGCCAGGACGCCAGTCCTATTTGTGATGACCTACTGAAGGAACCTCTCTCGAAGATCTACTGTTACGGTAAGTTCCTATGTAACTGTACTTTCTGGTATCAGGATCTGTTGATAGCTGCAGACTAGCCCAGATAGTTCTGGTAGCAGGATCTCTTGATAGCTCCAGACTGGCACAAATAGTTCTGGTATCAGGATCTCCTCCACCTCAGCAGCAGGTCTTTATGGAGGCTGCCTCTGGGCCCCGACCTGCTGATAAAGGCAGCAGGTGATGGATCCTGCACCTTTCGTCCTGGTTCCTGAGTGGGTAGAGTTCAAGGCCTCAGGCCTCTCAGAAGACGTTCTCCACATTGTGGAGGCATCTCGAAAGGAGTTGGCTTGCAAAGCATATGCGTTCAGGTGGAAGAGGTCCTTGCTCTGGTGCCTAGGGAAGAATCGTGATCATCTTGCATGCCCAGTAATAACAGTTCGTGACTGATTTGGTCCCCATCACAGTTGGTACTGCAAGCCACGACCCTACAGGTGCATCTGGCAGCCATCTCTGCATACTGGGGTGGGCTGGTATGCTGACAGTGGTGCAAAAGAAGGTGGTTGGGTGCTTTCAAAGGCGTTGATCACTTGTTCCCTCCAATACATGAACAACCACCTCTGTGGGACTTACTGCTGGCACTGGCTATGCTTATGGGCATGCCATTGTGAGATGTCTCACTTGTCATGGAAGACCACCTTCTTGGTGGCCATCATGTAAGCCAGAAGGGTGAGTGAGCTCCAGTTACTGTTGGTGGAATCTCCCTATCTGGTTTTTCATGAGGACAATATTGTCCTTCACACCCATGCACTAAATAAACTGCAAGTTGACAAGGCCATGGAGCCAGATGAAATGCGCCCCAGGATCTGAAAAGAATTGAGATTAGAGTTGGCTTCCCCACTGGCTAAACTATTCACCAAATCCCTAAGAGTGGGAGGTGCCTGAAGAGTGGAAAAGGGCAGTCGTGGTCCCGCTTCACAAATCAGGCAGCAGAGAGGACTCTGGAAATTACAGGCCCATAAGCCCTATGTCCATAGTTGGGAAGTTAATGGAGACATTACTCAAACAGAGGATCATGGCATTCCTGGAGGCTGGCTGCCATTAAGACCCCAAGCAGCATGGTTTCACAGCAGTTAGGTCATGCCAGACAAACCTGATTGACTTTTTTGACTGTGTTGCAAAGGTTATAGATGGCGGGGCAGTAGATTTGGTCTACTTAGACTTTAGCAAGGCCTTTGACTCAGTTCCACACAGAAAGCCGGTAAAGAAAAGCTAGACCACATAGGAGTTGGATCAGAAGTAGCTAGATGGGTTAAAACTGGTTACAGGAAGAACCCAGAAAGTGCAGGTAAAGCAGACACTGTCATCAGAAAGTAGAGTAAACAGCGGTGTGCCCCAGGGTTCAGTACTGGGGCCCTTATTCTTCAATATTTTCATATTGGACATAGCTAACGGACTGCAGGGAAAGGTGTCTGTTCGCAGACGACACCAAAATATGCGACAGGGTCGACACCCAGCAGGGAATGGACAAAATGGAAGCTAACCTCAAGAAACTGGAAGAATGGTCTGGAGCATGGCAGTTGAGATTCAGTGCCAAAAAGGGCAAAGTCATGGCCATAGGGAAAAGAAATCCAAATAAGGCACATTACCTTGGAGGGAAGACTAGCTGCCTCCACCCAGAAGCGATTTGGGAATTATTATCTTGGACAACTTGAAGGTAGGTAAACAGTGCGAGAAGGCAGCGTATGCTGGGATGCATCGAGGGAATCACAAGCAGGAAGAAGGAAGTGATCCTGCCACTGTACAGATCACTGGTTAGGCCTCACCCTGGTACAGCATCCAGTTCTGGAGGCCCCACCTCAGAAAGGACACTGACTGAGTGGAGACGGTGTAGAGAAGGGCAACGAAAATGATTCAGGGACTGCACGAGATTTCCTACTGGGATAGACTGAAAGAACTGAACATGTATTCCCTGGAACAGAGAGAGAGAGGGGTGACATGATCAAACATTCTAAGTACATAAAAGGCACAAACCAGTGCAGATAGATGATCTCTTCCAATTTAAGAAGGGCAGCAGAACCAGGGACATGATCTAAAGCTGCAAGCAGGGCAGTTCTCCACCAACATTAGGAAGTTTTTCTCACAGAAAGAGTGGTAGATGCCTGGAACAGCCTACCTGCAGATGTGGTGGGGACAAGCACAGTGGTAGGTTTCAAGAATGCTTGAGACAGATACAAGGGAGCCCTGAAACCCAAGGGCAGTTAGAAGGCTAGGCTAAAAGACAGTGGGCAGACTAGATAGACTCTGGTGATCTCCTTCTGCCAACGCCTGTGTTTCTATGTTTCATGCAAAATTCTCCTGAAGGTTGTTTCGAGTTCCACCTTAACCAGGTGATTAACCTCCTAGTTTATTTTAACAGCCCAACCTTGGATGCCAGTTGCAGGCTTCACACCCTGGCCATGTGGAGGGTGGTATACTGTTTTAAGGAGTGCACAACGGAATTGTGGTAAGGCTCGCCAGCTGTTTGTCATATACGCTGAAGCTGCACCTGTCAGACTGACAGCAAAGCAGACAATTGCCTGGTGGAACATATCTTGCATCAACCTCTGTTATAGGTTGGCTGGTAAGAAGTCACCCTGGGGAGACTGGCCTATTCAACCAGACATACCTCTGCCCCTGTGGCTGCTTCAAGGAATATTTCCATTGAGAATATATGTAGGGCTGCAACCTGGGCTAAAAGCACACACATTCATCTCCCACTGCAGTACTGACATGTTGTCATTGTGATACTGCTTTTGGGGCCTCAGTCCTCCGGTCTTTGTTTGTGAAATAGGGGTGCGGACTTTGGCCCTTCTTCCTGGAAGACTGCTCGGAGCCTTCCAGAGTGTGGATTGTGAACTATATCCATGATGTTAAAAATATAAAGGGCAATCAAATAATCAACAGTGGTGTGGGAACAGAGGTAACACGGTATCTAGGGTGTGTGTGTGTGGGGGAGAGTGTGTAAAAGAAGCCAAAAACCCAAACTTCCTATCTAGGATCAAGTTACAAAGGAGCAAGAAAAGAGGAGAATTGTAGAAGAACCCTATCTAGGGTAAGGGTTCAGACACCAAAGGTGTGTGCTTAATACTGGAAGGGGAAAAGTACAGTGAAACCAAGAGCAGGATAGACATAGGATAGGAATAAGGAAAAGGGGAAGGCAGGGAGGCAAGCATTTAAGAGAATAAACAGTTTTCAGTCATGGGAGTGGTGCAGTGTAAAGGATGTGTGGCCACAATCTTCAGAGACACGTTCTGGAGACTGAGGTGCTGCCCCATATGCAGGCACCTCTCTGGACTGAGAGCAGAGGCTGCTGAATCCGGATCTGAACTGGCACGCTGCATCGGGTATCATCCACCTCACCTAGGGGCCACTAAGATTGCCGCTTCCCTCAAAGGATGCTAGTAAGGAGGCAGAGTGGTTGGACCTTTTATTTATTTTTTTAGTTTTGTTGACGGGTAAGTGCAGTAGACAAATCCTGCCTATTTTCAGGCACGACCGGGGAGGGATACAGATGAATGCCAACTGACCTTGAACCAGACTAAGCTGTTGGGCCTTGGTGGGCTCCAGGAGGTGCAGGAGGGAAGGAAGGAAGGGAGGGAGGGAGGAAGGCCTCAGACATTACTGCTGCATGATTCCTTCACTATCTTGGCAGGGCAGAAAAGCCAGGAGGAGGCACTCGAGGCCATAGTAAGACAGGAGGTGGGGATTTTCAAGGAAGGAGGCACCAAGGGGGTGGGGGAAGAGGACCCTAGCCAAGGAGGAGGCAGATGCTGGTGGGGGCTCCATAGTTAGGGGGATGGAGTTGGGGCAGGGGAAAGGAGGGACAGGGTAGTAAAGTACCTACCTGGCATTTGTGGGGAGAGAGGAAGCGGAGTGTCATTGTCCAGCTAGGGACGAATGACATGGGAAGGGACGCAGCTGGGATGGTGCAGGATAGGTTTAGGGAGTTGGGGAAGGGCCTGAAGCTGGTGACTTGCATGGTGGCCTTCACTGATGTGCTGCCTGTGTACGGCTAGGGAACTCTGCACCAGCTCCTTCAACAAGTGGTTAAAAGCATGGTGCAGGGTAGAGGGTTTTGGCTACATCAGGGACTAGGGCTCCACTGGGGGTGGATGGAGGCCTGTATGAAAGAGATGGCCTCTTCCATTCTGGAGGAGGAATGGCAGTCCTGAGTAGAAGGTTTAGTGCTACTTTGGGTATTTAAACCAGTCAAGGGGAGACAGAAAACTGCATGAGGTAGAGACCCCCCACAAAGACTAGAGTAGCAGGAAATAAGTCTATGGGAAGGAATTTCCCAGTGGTAGAGGGGTGTAAGGACATGGAGCAGGGTAGGTTGGGTGGTGAGACAGAAGAACTAAAGTTGGGAGAGAGGATAAGGAGGATAGGCAGAGAAATGGCAAAAAGGGGAGACAGGGCCAGGGAAATGGAGAGGACGAGGGATGGAAACAAGAAGAGGAGACAGAAGGAATGGAGAGCTATGTTTCCAAATGCAGGGAGCCTGGGAAACAAAATACTTGGCCTTGAAGCACCATCATGGAGGCAGACCTGGATCTTGTGGCCACAATGGGGTCATGATGCACCGACAGCCACAGCTAGGAAGTGGCCATCCCAGGTTACACCAACAACAGGACAGGGAGGAAAGGCGATTTGTGTGTGGGGGGTTTGTATTTACTCTCTAGTCAGGTGAACTCTTTTCTTATTAGCCTGACTAGGAGCCGTACTTAAGGATTACTGCTTCAGGCTCCACTGCCTATAGTAGTATTCTGCAGGGATTAAGAAATTCTCCTCCACTGAGAATCCCTTCTCTTGCCTGCACTTGTAGTGCCCATTGGGTGATCGTCTCATAATGAGGGCATATTACCTGCTTCTATGCTTGTCTCTGCTCATCTTACATGTATTGACCTGAACGTGAATCAAAAAATAACTCCTAGAGTGGAGAATAGCTCTCTTTTTACATTGTCCGACCGGAACTTTTCCTATCAAGTAGAAGAACTTGTATGTGCTGCAACTTCCCCTAGCCTGCTGCTGGTCCTTCACCTGCACCGGCATACAGGAACTCTCCTAGAGCCTGCCCACAGGGCAACACCACCTTCTGCATACTCCCCCCTACTCCCATTGACTCTCTTGGTCAGGGTATTATTGTATGCAGCATCAGGAAAACTGGGAACTAGTCTCAGAACTCCTTATACTGCCGCAGACAAATCACATAACCAAAAGAAGACCCAGCCACCCACACTTCTCCTAGGACTCTGCAGGAAACTCTTGTTCCTGCTTTTACTATGCTAAGGAAATGTTGAGCTTAATCCAGGGCCTCTGGCACTCATGGAATCCCCAGCAGAGCTACAAAGCCTCAAGGGGCTTACATTCTTGCATGTTAATGTATGTAGCCTATTAAAAAAAAAATCACTTGTGTTCAGGCCTGGGTATGTCATACTGCTCCAGATGTTCTGGTGATTACGGAGTCCTGGCTTCGACCGGCGACCAGGAACAATGAAGTTAACATCCCCTCCTACTCTTTGTTCAGAGCCGACAGGCAAACCAGAGGTGGTGGAGTAGCTGTTTACATCAAGGATAAATTTCCTGCCTCCATAATTGACTCAACCTCTGTCCCAAAAGAATTTGAAAGCTTGTCATTAAAGATTGAAATTGCCACCGTGTCTCATTATGTATAATAGGATGTTACAGACCCCCATCAGCTGGACTACAGTTGTTAAAACATCTTGAAAACATCCTGGGTCTGCATTTTCAGAGTGTATCATACTAGGGACTTCAACTTAGACTGGCTCTCCAGTGCATCCACCCCACTTAAAATGTTCTGTGATTCCCTTTGGTGTCACAGCTAATGAACGAATCTACTCGCCTTAACAAGCTCAACCCTAATAACAGTTCTCTTGGATATCATTTTAGTTAACAAACACCATTTATTCTCCCATGCTGGTGTCTTTTCGCTGGTATTAGCGATCATTGCTTCATCGCTGCGTAAGATCCACTTTAAATCCACAACTGTACTAAAATTCTCCTTTAAAAGGTGTATACGCAACTTTGATCTCCATGGATATATGTCAGACCTGAGAGACTCCATGCGTGGCAGGACTTCTATCTAGCCAAGTCCGTGATCACGCTTATGATATTTTCTCAGAAATTGTGCTAGGGGCTCTCAATAAGTATGCTCCCATAGTAAAAGTTTGTACCAGAAACAAATCCTGTTGGTGGTTTACAGAAGACCTGAAAGATGCTTTATGGAGTAGAGATGTACTCTGAGAACTTCTAGGAAAACTAATTTAATAAATTACTGGAATTCTTTCTGAGGGCGAGGAACCTCTGCACCAAATGGTCAGAGAAGCCAAAGCTAATTTCTACCGCTTGCAGCTGGAGAGCTCCTCAAGAAATGCCTCCAAATTCTGGAAGACTATCAAAGACATTGAAGGTCACACCACTGTAAATTCCTGCCTACTAATTTATTGAGCTTATTACTGTCATCTCCGACAGACCGCCTATCCTCGATGCTGTCAATCATTTTGCCACTGCAGGGCTAGCCTTTGACTTCTCTCCCGTGAATATCCTCCGCCAACAACTTAGATGGATACACAAGAAAACCCATCCCCAGTCCATCCTTCTCTCTGCAGCCTACCTCTCTGAAAGAAGTTGAAGATCTTCTCCTTCAGTTGGACACTAGAAAAGTGCTAGGCGGACATCATTGACCTGTGCTCTTAAAGTTCGCCACTGTGTCCTCGTAGTCCCAGTTACTCATCTCTTCAACTTATCCTGTCCCAGGGTGACGACTGCCCATTTGGAAAATGCACTTGTGGTCCCTTTGTTTAAATCAGGAGATCCTAGTGACCTCAGTAACTACAGGCCAATCTCCTACTTCCAATCCTGTCAAAGATGCTGAGAAAATAGTGAACTCCCAGCTCGAAGTACTCAGGAATCAGAAAAATTGTTCAACCCATTACAATCCAGTTTTAGAGCACAGCACAGTACAATCTCTGCTTTAGCCAAGGTAACAAATGACTGGCAGCTGAATTAGACAAAAAACTTTGTCTGCACAGTTTTCTTGGACCTAAGCAAGCATGCTCGATACCATGATCACAGACTGCTTCTGTCGTCCCTCCGAACATTGGTTTGATTCTATCCCTTAAATGGTTCTCCAACTACTCTCAGGACGACTTCAACAAGTAAAGGCAGAAGGGGAAGTTTCTCCACCAAAACGCTTATTGAGGGGTGTACCGGAAGGTTCTATTCTTGATTCCTTGCTCTTCACCATTTATATTAACAATGTAGATGCCCCCATCAAAGAAGCACAAATACACTTATTCAGGATGATACGGTACTCTATGCTAGTAGCCCCACACCTGAAGCGCCTGTAAAGCCCTTCAAATGAATTTAATCTGCTGCAACATCAGTTTATAAACCAGAAACTGCTCTTAAATGCAAAAACCAAAGCAATGTTCCTCTCGCCCTTCAAAATGCAATAAATCCTGCAATTGCTGGGACACTCAGAGATCACTACCATTCTAGGTGAGCAGTTGACTACGTACTCAAAGTTCAAGTACCTGGGAGTCTGGTTAGACCATAGACTTACTTTCACAGATCACTTAGAAGAACTGGCAAAGAAACTTAGACAAAGACTTGGTCTGTTCTTTAGGATTAATAATCTCTCACAAGAGACGCTAAACTGAAACTGGTTCAAACTACCTTTCTTTCACTATTGGATTACGACTTTCTACATAGTCAGGGACCTGTAGGTACCCTAGCCAAACTCGATACGCTTTATCACAGAGCCATGAGATTTATCACGGGACTTCCATACTCAGCCCACCACTGTGCATTGTACACGGCAGTGGGATGGTCATCCCTTGCTTACAGACGGCAAAAAAATGCTGCGGTTTGGACATACAAAGCTATCTCAAATAAACTGCCCTAGTATATCTCTGTCTGTTTACCTTTGCGCACTCTGGGGAAGTATGCCCTGAGAAGCACCTCATATATCTACCTTTATGTTTACAAAGCAAAATCTCGCATTGGCAGAGCAGCCATCAGCTTTGTGCTCCCTCAACTGTGAACAAGCTGCAAAAAACTTTGAAATTAACTCACCCCATCAGGCTAGCAGCTTTTAAATCTCTATATCTACATCATAATGAGAAGTCCTGTGCCTATCTACCCTAAATAGTGACTCCTATAAGTCCAAGCACACTCTAATTACTACTGTTAAAAGACTGATCACATCTATAATCGACTCTTCCCTCTCCCCTTTTTCTACCCCCATATCTGTCCCTTCCACATTCCTTTGACCCTGATTCCAGCTCTAAATTCTCCATACCGTATCACTATATATCTTTTTATATTAGGTTTTATTTGTGTTCAGTGCACCTGATATGTATATTTCTTTAGTTTTATGAAAAAATGTGTCCTACCCAAAACTAGCTGTATCTTCTGTTCAAAACATATACTACTGTCAATGCTACCTGCTGATATTTGTGTATACTGTATTATTGTATCTCACTTTATTTGTATTATTACTATTTTCTTGTGTGTTGCATCCCATGTATATTGTCCCTTGTTAACAAACCTAGGTCCACCTCGAAAATGAGCTTGCTCAACGGTGATCACCTGGTTAAATAAATAAATAAAGATGTGAGAGATGGTATAAAGGCCACTGACATACAGTGACACCAGGGGGATAAGGAAGGGCTGGAGGTACCGTGGGTCAGCCTAGAGACTGGGTCAGATGCCTTTATTCTTATGGCGGTGGTGTGCAGACCACCGACACAGGAAGGATTTAGAGCTGTGGGAGAAGCCATTAGCAGAATAGAAAGCAAGACAGAAGTATTAATTTTGGGGGACTTTAATCTGTTGAATATAGGCTGGAGCATTCTGGCTGCAGCTACAAGAAGCAGAGTCATACTTTACTCCCTAAAAGGGGCATTTCTCAGGCAGCTGGTTATGGAACCCACTAGAGATAAGCTAGTGCCGGACCTGGTGTTTACAAACAGGGACAGCACTGCAGACGTCATAGTGGGTAGTCCCTGGGTATAAGTGAAACCATACTGTGTGGTTTGGCATATGGATTGGGCAAGAGAAAGCAACAAATTAAGACAAGGGTCCTTTCCTAGACATACAGGGGTGCAGATTTTAAAGAAATGGGAAACTGCCTCAGTAAATACCTTGAAGGGGGGATGGCCATGGGGGAGTGGAGACCCAGTGGAAAAGGATTAAGGAGGGAATAGCCAAGGCAGCATCATGCTGTTTGAAGGAAGTGAGCAAGGGAAGGAGGAGGAGGAAGAGGCCACTATGGTTCTCAAAGGAGGTGGCAAGACAGTGAAGAAGAAACAGCATTTAGGAAGTACAAGGAGACCTAGACAGAAGAAGATGGGGGATATCTTGGAAAATAAAGGGAGACAGGAAGGAGGGTGAGGGCAGCCACCTCCACCGCAGCTCCTGTTCTGGACTTCAAACAAAGGAATCCTGTTCTGTGGCTGGCTTGCCAGGCCAGCTCTTGGCGGAGATCACCCAGTCTGAAGATACTAGGGTTGTCCATGGTGTCAACTGTTGAAGGCTGTGTTTGAGGAATCCTCTGACTCCAAAGATGAGTTGTCCATGGCCTTGACCAGGACTCACATGTTTGACTGGAAATTGGTTGAGGAGTTGACCACTGACCATGGGCCGGGATCTTTTAGAGCTTTGATCTGACTTATCGGAGTCCATGAATGTCTCCTTGAAGCCAGTCCAGAAGCGGGCCAAATACCCGTTTACAAACATACTAGTCAAGGACGATTCTCCAGGGGTTGCCTTTCCATGGCTGAGGTCATCTTGGGACTGGCCCTAAGAACTTTGCCAAGATCATGTCTGGCATCCTCCACCTATGGTCTGCAAGTACGTGGTTTCAGCGGGCTCTCTTCTGGGTTCTCTGACTACCCCTTTGCTGAGGACTTCATGTAGACTCTGCCTTCCATAAATTGGGTGGCAAAGTGGACATGGACAAGGAGTCCAATGAGACTGACCATGCAGCTAAAAGGTGTCCTCTGCTGTGTCACAGGGTCTCCTTCAGGTCAGCTGTGATGTTATGATGGCAAAATCTGGCCATTCTCTGCTGGGAGTGTTATGGGACCTCCTCCCATCTTTCTGCTGAAAAACAGTTGCCGGCCAATATAGTCTGGGACCAGAGTCAATTGCTGGATAAAGACTAGCTACAGACAGCTTTGGACATGGGCAACTTATGGCAACAGCAATGGCTGTTGCCATGGGTTTTGAGGCATGACAAAGATTTTCTACTTTACAGTGGATATCTGCATAAACCAGCCGATGTCCCTTCTTGGGCACCAAACTCTGTGACCCTGGTGTGGAAAGGCAACTCATGCAGAGTAAGGTAATGGTATCTTTGATTCTGTGGCTTTCTCTGAAAGATCAGAAGGCCCCAAAACTGAAAAGAAGGCCTTTTAGTATCTGTGCTTCAGCCACACAGCTGGTGCAGTTGCAGCACTGGCATCCCAGTTCAGGTTTGGTGGTTGGGGCAAGGGGGGTACAGAGGTGGTAGTGCCTCATGGTTTCTGCATCTGGAGATCCCTCCAAGGCTATGCAGTGTCAGGTTGTGGAGTCTACCATTACTTCAGACCGGTGGGTGCTAGAAGTGTTGGGCAAAGGTTTTCCTTGGGATTTTGAGGCGCTCCCACCATACCATCTCCAGGCTGCTAGGGAGCCCAGGGTGTTGAAGGACAGTTTGTCTGTGTTAAGGGCCAACATTGCTTAGGTTCTAGAGTGCAGGGTGATAGCCTGTGTTCCAGATGCCGTGGTCACTCAGGGATATGTGTCCCAGGTGCTTCCTGATTCCAAAATGGGTGGAGTGCTCGTGTCCCATACTAGATCTGCATTATCTGAACCAGTTCAGTAAAAGTGGAAGCACAAGATCTTACTTGGAGAGAGCTCTTAGCAGGCAGTAACCATAAGGACTAAGCCACCAGGTGCCAGGACCCCACGGAAACCTTCTAGCTAGCAGTCTTCAGTGGGGACTGCCCCCAACATCGGCTCCGCCCTGATGTCAGCCAGTGGTATAAAAGGGGTGGTCCCCAGCCCCACCTCTGTTCTTTTCCCACCATCGACCCGTACACATCAGCTCCTCGGATGCCTTATCGCAACAGTTCGACCACTTCGCGCCTTAGCATTTTTCTTGCTTTCGGCGAAAACATTTTGGATTTCATTTCCTATCTGCATGTCTTCATCTCCAGCGGTCGTTTTCATCCACGGAACAAAGAAAATCCAGAGTGTGCCCTGCGGCGAGCAGCTATCAATCGAAGGATGGCCACAGGGCCTGCCTTTTTGCCTACGCCTGAACACGATATCGTGGCCTGCTAGCGTTTAATTCCCAGACTTGGATCCACCGCCAGAAGGCCCCTAAGGCTCACCTCCTTCAGAAGCAGCTTGCTGCCAAGCAGACTCAGCCAGCGGGGAAGAGTCCTTCTTCATCTTCTTCAGTTTCTGCCTCCTCCGCCTTGAAGAAGCGCAAGGAGAAAAGGAAGGACTCAGGAAAACACAAGTCCTGGGACAAGGACCAGGAAAAATCCCAGGGCCGCTCCCATTCCAGGTCCCAGCTCTACAAGAAGTCTTCGTCCAGCTCCTTGTTCCACGGGGGATCGGACCACTCCTCCCAGCCTGCCTACAACTCTTCTGGGCAGCCGGCATCAAAGGCCCCTGCCATCGTCCTGGCATCAGGCAGGGGCAAGTCAGGGTCGGGGGCTTCAATCTCTAATGTGATGCCCCTCAAGGTGAAGGCCACACCAGCTGGGTCACCCTCCACCTTAGGGGCTGGGATGAGTCAGAAGCAAGGCGGTGATGCCCGGCACCTGCACGCCCGGTTCGGCAGCGGTCCTAGTCAAAGCCTTGGGCAGGACACCCATCATCAGAAGCAGGCGTCGGGCTCATATGAGCACCGGCGCCTCCGCCCCACCTCCAGTGCCTTTACCTAAGTCGGCGGCTGCACCCCTCCCGGAGTCCGCCAAGCAGCCGCCTGCTAATGGGGCGCCTTCTCAGGTGTTGGATCGGGAGCTTTGCCCACACACCTCCTCGTCGGCCCGTTTTCTGTTGCTGGTCAAGTAGACTCATCACCCTCCAGTGGAGGCTCCTGGCCACTGTACTTAGGCCAAATGAGGCTTCCACTGCCCTGCCTCGCGTCCTGCCTCTGCCGCCACCTCAGACGCCGGACCCCTGGACGCCAGGGGCTCTGATGCCAGCTGGCCCATCTGGTCCACAATTCTCCAAGGACCAGATCCAGGAACTCTTCTCCTTCTGGTGGAACCCAGGTCAAAGGAGACTTGCTCCCCAAAGCAGCCTGTGACCATGGAGCCTGAGCTGGAGCTGGACCAAGACAAGGACCAGAGCCTGAACAACCATGTCCTGCTCCTAAGAGCCATACCCTGAGCCCGGATGACTGCCGCGGTAGACCCCCCACAGAGAGGCGACGTCATCAGGTACTCCTGCTCATCCAGCCATCACCATCGCCGGTCTCACAGCCAACGTTGGTCCCACAGCGGTGCCGATCCCATAGCAGACATCGCTCTAGCTCTTCATCCTCCTCCTCGGTGGACACCAGCCACAGTTCTTTGTCCTTGGGCTTGGACCATTCTGAACCTAGGGGTCGCCCTTCCTCCTCGGATAATAAGGACACCCCCAGGTCACCTCCTGGTGACCCGATGTTCATGGATATCATGAGGCACATCCAGACCTCAGAGATGGGAGACGAGGGACCTGGATCCGGAGGCAGAGGTTGGCAAAGTACCTCAGGCAGAAGGAGCCCATGCCTCTGTTAGTGCCCCTTTGGTAAATACCTTTCAGGACCTCACATGGTTAACCTGGAAGCACCCATCCACCACCTCCGCTGCCTCCAAGAAGTGGGACAGGCTGTATAGAGCCCCTAGGGAAGAGCCTTTCCTGGTGGAACATCATATGGCAGACTCAGTGGTGATTATGGCTGCTCACAATAGATTGAAGAAGCCTAAACACCTGAGTACTCAGCCTTCCGACCAAGAGTCCAGCTATATCAACCAGATGGGCAAAAAGGTTTACTCATCCTTCACTTGCTCCATCAAGTCCCTTAACTTTCTCACACACATTGTACAATACCAAAATGCCCTGTGGAAGAAAGGTATGGAGATAGCTCAGGCCCTTCCGGACTCGGCACAGAAAACTGAACTCCTGGACCTCCTCTAATCAGGGTCGGATGCAGGGCCCATGTTCTGCCTACCTCATATCACCGCGGATACTAGCGACCAGGCGTGCTTTCGGGTGTCTGCCTCAGGCCCATGCCTGGCTTAGAGTCTCAGGATTCTCCCAGGATCTGCAGTCGGGCATCTTGGATCTCCTTCAAGGAGACAAGATGGAGAAACTGATCACCTGTCTCCAAGACTCCAGGAAGTCCATTTGGTCTGTCCAAAAAATGTATAAGGGGGAATAAAGGGGAATAAAGACCCTTTAAGAAGCGGCCATTTCAGAAGCCCTCAGGTCAGCAGCCCCAGCAGAGGGGAGGCTACAAAAGAAAGGCCACCTCCCAGACTCATAGAAGCTCTGCCTCTCGGACTCCAAAGTCCTCCTAGGCCCCTTTGCCTACTCCCGGAGCAACACAGTGACTCCTTGCCAGAACCCCCTTCTCCGGCGGAGTCAGTGGAGAAAGTTGTAGGGGGTCGCTTCTACCCCCATCTCAAGGGCTGCAGCAAAAATAATGAGAGACTTCTGTTTTTTTTTTTTCAAGTTTGTGTTTATTATAAGCAGATAGTATCCACATTAACTTGTACAGGGTATAGACTAAGAATGACATTACATCATCAGGAATTTTTGTTTTAGTACATACAGTAAACGCACCCTTGTAGTCTTTTACAGAAGGAATGGGGGAAAGTCCTAGGCAATAAACCCGTATTGTAATTCAAAAAGTCTTATGAAAATTGCCAACCTCTTCAATGATAAAGGTGTATCCTTTAGGGAGAATCAAAAGGAAGAACTGACACAATCTGTAGATTGCTGTTTAACCTGGTAGTTAGCTAGGTAGAACATATACAGGAAAGCGAATCCCTTTAAACCACCCCTCCTCAGCCTCCACAGAAACAATAACATTTCCCAACATGAATTGAAACTGAAATGAATACTCTCTTAGTTATTTAAGGAGCTAACTTCCTTAGTAGCACACAGTGTACTTATTTGTTTATTGTCCTTGTAAGGCCTTACAACAAAAGTCCAGGTCCGACCTTGATGTTGTCCTAGGTTATGGGGAAAAAAATAAACATGCGGGAACTACAGAAATGACTGGTCTTCCCGCCTGAATAACAAATGAGTTAAACTTCCCTACAATAATCCTCATAGTGAGATATTAAATAAAACGCAGATATCCATACTCCACATTTAGATCACTGTGTATACCAGCAAGGTTCCAAAGTGTCCAGGACACATCGGCCAAATCCCGACCCGTTGCAGAGAGAAGCCCCGAAACACCCAATCAATTAATTGTCTTCAGACTCAGAGCCCTGGAGATCGGTAGGTTCCCTCCTCGCTGCAAACTCTTTTTCCACCTTCTCAGTCCAATGACCTGCATCTTGAGGGCTGGTGAATTGCCAGGTCTTCCCTCCATATACCAGCCAAAGATCAGCTGGCAGCAGGAATGAATGAATAATTCAAGTGCATGGAGGCGGCGTCATTTTGCATAAGTGGCCTTCCCTTTCGCGGGTTTGATATGAAAGATAGTACATTTTCACATCAACTCCATTGACCTCCAGTGAATACTCTGCTGTCGCTGCCAACAGGACCTGGTTGCGCACCTCAGAGCTCATAGATTTCAGCAGAATGGTGTGCATTTGACTGGGGTAGCATGGATGCACCTCAGATTCATTCTATGCGCTTTGGTGAGTGCAGCGAAGGAAAATTGTCCGGTAAGTGTAAATTTCCTTAAGCCAATCCAGTAAATAGGGCAGCAGTATCGCCCTCTCCGCACCTTCAGGGAGCCCCATGATCCATATATTGCCAGCATGGATTTCATTTCCAAGGACTCATCACGTCCCCGGAGTTGGCAGTTTTCTTTGGTAGTAGTGGCTACCGTTGCTAGGGTTGATACCACTCATTTGTCAGTTTCTGCCAAGGATCCTGTAAGTTATGTGATTGCAGCATCATGTTTTTCCAATTTTTGCAAGTTTTTTCTATTTTAGAGTCCATGGCCTGACTCAATGGACTCAAAGTGTCCATGGAGGTTCCGTCGATCAGTCAGCATTGCCAGCGCTACTTCCACCTGAGGCTTTTCCGGCCTTGCTAATAGTTGACGCTGGATCTTTGTGCTGTCCCTGCTGCTGCGCTTTTGTTCTACCTGTGTTCAGTTCGGTATCCACCGATGCAGTATGCCTTGCTAAATCGATCTCTTCTACTGGATTTCAAAGAAAGTATCTTAAATTTTAACTTTTAATCAAAGTTTCTGCCTCATGGTAGAGAGAGTCAAGGGAATGCTTCCAACCTGGAACATGGATCTCTGGTGTCCCCAACTCTGGGTTTTACAGCTCAGAAAGAGGTCATACTCTGGAGTTCGAACAAATGCTTCCGGAAACTCCACCAGTGTCCTCCCACTAGCCTCCTTCTCATGTACCCCTGATCAAAGGAGAAATTCAGGCCCTCCTTCAAAAGTGGGCTATAGAGACATTTCCCCCAGCTGAAAGGGGAAAGGGATTTTGTTCCCACTTTTTCCTAATTCCCAGAAAGACCGGGGACCTTCGGCCCATCCTGGATCTCAGTTCCCTGAACAGATTCATCGATTACAAGAGGTTCAGGATGGTCAAGCTGCCAGGTCTGATCCCTCTCCTGCACCAAGGGGACTGGCTGTGCTCTCTAGATATGCAGGACATGTACCTGCACATCCTAGTGTTCCAACTTCACAGGAGGTTCCTGCGCTTCCTCTTCCAGGGCCGACATTATCAGTTTCGAGCCTTGCCATTTGGCCTATCCTCTGCTCCCAGAGTCTGCACCAAGTGCATAGTGGTGGTGGCTGCAGCTTTATGTCGACGGGCCATTATGTTTTTCCCTACCTAGACGACTGGCTCCTGGCAGCTCCCACGAGGAACAGCTGGTTCTGCACCTCGGAGACACCTTTACACACTTCGAGAGCTGAGGATCACCTTGAATATCCCAAAGTCGTCCCCATGGCCCAGCCAGAGACTCCAGTTCATAGGGGCGTGCTGGACACAGTACAGGGCATGACCTTCTCCCCCAGACAGGGCAGGCGCCTTGGGATCAAGCCCAAATGGTATCCTGGCTTCTCATGTCCTGGCATGAGTTTATCCTGAGACTTCTCGGACACATGACAGCGGCCATCCCTATGGTTCCCATGGCTCACCTCCATATGAGGGTCCCTCAGTGGACGCTCAGGGTGCAATGGGGCCAGAGGTTTGATGACCTAGATCAACTGGTCTTGGTCTCCGACCTAGTCTGCAGGACACTAACCTGGTGGTTGAACCTACTCAATCTATTGACAGGGGTCCTTTTCCGACAGGAACCCCTGAGACGAGGTCTGACCACAGATGCTTTGGGTCTCTGTTGGGGTGCTCACCTAGAGACCAGGCAGGCCCAGGGGAGGTTTCTGGCGAGACGCATTGTCCCTGTGTTGGACAGGGAGGTTCCTTTCTGCCTTCCCTCCCTTTTTCATTCTTCAGAGGGTGCTTCTGAAGTTACAGGCAGAGGGAGCAGAGATGATTCTCATAGCCCCCTTTTGGCTTCGGCAGATTTGGTTTCCACTACTTCAGCAGCTGGCAGTGGAACCTCCTCATTTCCCTGCCTCTGAGCTCGGGCTTGCTCTCCCAGGATCAGGGCACCTTAGTCTATCCTGACCTCAAGTCTCTGCATCTTCACGCATGACTCCTGCAGACCTATCTATGGCTAGATATGGGGTTTCCCAGGGTAGTGGATGTCCTAGTGGTGGCCAGAAACCCTCTACTAGAGCCACTTGTACCATGAAGTGGAAAGGTTTTGCCTGTGGGCTACCACATGCCAGCTTAATCCCTTTTCCTGCCCTCCGAACTCTGTGCTTGAGCATCCTCTCTCTCTGTTTGAGCAGGGCCTAGCTACTCCTCCATCAAGGTGCACCTTTCCACCATCTCGGCATACCATGCACGGTGGAGGTAAGACTCTCACTCAACTGAACAAGTCCTGTACCTTTTGCAGGGCATTTTGCACCTAAAGCCTCCCATCTGAGATCTTGCCCCTGTGGGATCTCCTCTTTATGTTGGAGAAGCTCACGCCCCTGTTTGAACCAGCCGTGGATTGTGAGCTATGCTTTCTGTCGTGGAAAGCATTATTTTGGTTGCAGTTACTTGCTTGAAGAATTTCAGAGCTCAGGCTCTGATGTGTAAAGAGCCTTATTTAATTTTCCATAAGGACAGGGTAGCCTTACATACATACAAATCATGAGTTTTGCCTCAGATGGTGTCGAATTCACCTAAATCAAGACATCCACCTGCCTGTTTACTACCCTGAGTATTCTAACGGGGGAAATGCTGTTGCATACTGCAGACGTCCATTGGACGCTTTGTTTTTACCTAAACCGCACTGCTCCCTTCTGGAAAACTGATCAGTTGTTTGTTTTGTTCGCTCCCAAGACTTGGGGTGTGCCAGTTACCAAGCAAACCTTGTCTAAGTGGCTAGTTAACTGCATCGTTTTTTGCTATGACAAGTACAGTAAGCACTAACTGGGTTTGGTAAGAGGCCATTCCACCAGGGGTGTGGCGACTTCTTTCGCCTCTTTGAGGAACGTTTCCGCAGCAGACATTTGTGCAGTGGCTACCTGGAGTTCTGTTCACACCTTCATGAAGCATTACAGCTTGGACGTAGCTTCCAGAAGTAGGGCTGGGTTTGGCCTTGCAGTTCTGCAAGGCCTCCTTTCTTTTTTTTGGTTAATTATTTATCCTCCTGTGACCGCTTTGCTGCACCCCAGCTGTTCTCTCGCATCCCTGTTAGCTGGGATCTGGCCCCATCCGCCTCACCCGGGACCGCTGGTCTCGATAGCCCCCGCGGTTTACTCCCACAGCCGGGTGGCAGGGAACCCCCTAACTCCCCACCCAGAATGGATCCAGCTCGGGTGCCAGCGTCTCGACGAACACTCGTGGACGGCCATCAAGCCGCTGGAGGCACCACTTTTTCCCTGTTCCGAGATTCCCCAGAGTCGGTGGGCATGCAGTGACGCCAGCGGTCGTGAGCACACACACGTCTGCACGTGGCCCCATCCAGGCGTCTGCCCCCGACTCCTCCCCTGAGTACGGTGTGCATCTCCGCCCCCCAGCCTTCGCCAGGGGGCAGTCTGGCGCTGACCATCATGGACCCCCTTCCCCAGAGAGGGAGAGCAGTCCTTGGATGCTCAATCCCTCTCCTCCACTGCCAGCCCCAGTGACCCGTGCTGCGCTCCCGAACCTGGGTCGTCAGCGTGAGTGTGGTACTGCGACCAGCGCCTCTGCCCTCAGTGCCCACGGGCGGCCAAGGCCTCCTTTCTCGAGCCTCTAGTTAGTTCTTTTCAGCCTCCTCCCGGACTTTTCTGTTCCTTATCCCTTGATTGCTAGGGACTTGGTCCTTTATGGTTATTGCTTGCTGCAAGAGCTCTCACTCAAAGTAAGATAGTACAATTAATGTAAGAACTTACCAAAACAGTAGATCTTCGAGAAGAGCTCTTGCAACAGGCGCTACTTTCCCTCCCTTCTTCTCCCCTGACTTTCTCTCTGCCGTTTAAATTTTTAGGCAAGAACCTGCTCGGTTCTCCTACTATCCTAGACTCCGGGTCTCTGGCGGGAGAACTGAGGTGGGGCTGGGGACCGCCCCCTTTATTATTTGGCAGATGGGGAGTAGCCGATGTCAGGGACAGTCCTCTGCTGAAGATTGCTAGAAGGTTTCCATGGTGTCCTGGCACCTGGCAGCTTAGTCCTCATGGTATTGCCTGCTGCAAGAGCTCTTCTCGAAGGTCTACTGTTACAGTAAGTTCTTACATAACTGTACTTTCTGGAAGGTCGCTCTGAATCAGATCATTCTGTCCCTGGAGCAGGGCATGTGATTCTGCTCCCTGGACCTCCAGGACATGTCCCTTCACATCCCAGTTTTTCGGTACCTTCAGTTCTGTGCAGAGAGGGTCTTGTATTAGTTTCAGGTCATGCTGTTTGGCGACTTGCCTGCACCCAGTGTCTTCACCAAGTGCATGACAGTGGTGGTGGCCTTCCATGGCGCAAGGGCGCAGGGTGTATCCCTTCTTGGATGACTGGCTGATAGCCAGGTTATCCAGAAAGGCTATGGAGTACTCCAGAGATCTGGCCCTCCAGACGGTCGGGACTTGGGCCTTCTGGTAACCCAGCCAAGTCTGAGCTGGTCCCTAAAGATTATCAAGTTTTTATTGGGGCAGAACTAAACTCCGTGTGCGAAGGCCCTCATCCCTGTGGACCCACGCACTGGATGTTACTTCCTCTGCCCAGTCATTTTCAAGCTAGGCTCTTGTGCCCTGCCTGGGACTTCTTGCGGCTGCTGGGCTACATGGCATCCTTCACTAGCGTGATCCATTGGGCTCACTGGCAGATATGACGCCTGCAGTGGGAGCTGGGCTGCCAGTAGTCCTAGCAGCTAGGTCACTTTGACCAGTCGATTGTAATGACCCAGTCGATCTGGGATGCCATCCAGTGGTGGCTGGACCCCCACAACATCAGGAGGAAGGAATCTTGTTTGCCCACCCAGAATCATCTATCCTGCTCACAACTGATGTCTGTGATAGGGTGGTGAGCACAGCTGGGAGACCACAGAGCCCATAGGTTCCAGTCACCCCAAGAGTCCCATCACCACATCAGCCTACTGGAGCACCATGCAGTGTATCTGACTGTGATGGAGTTTGCTCAGTTGCTCCAGGGTCAGTGCAACACGATGACCATATTCTTTCTGAACAGGCAGGCCGGGATGCAATCCCTTCCAATGTGTCAGGATGCTCTCTGCACCTGGACACTTGTGCGCAGCCTGGGTGCAGATCTCCTGGCAATCCATGTCACTGGAGGGAACAGTCAGTTGGTAGATGCTCTCAGCTGAGTTTGAGAGATGTCACATGATTGCTCACTGCATCAGGAGGTAGTAGATCACCTGTTCTCCCAGTAGTCACCCCGGGTGGACCTGTTTGCCTCATGGGAAAGCAGAAAGAGACTGGTTTGTTCCCACCCCCACAGTCAGTGACACTGTTGGGGATGCCCTTCCTGAGACCCTGGACCCAGGCTGCCTGTACAGTATCTCGTTCTCTTCCTTCCTCTTGGTACACAGCATCATGGTCAAGGCTCAGAAGGACAAGGCATGGATGATCCTGATAGCCTCAGACTGGCCCAGGCAGGTCTGCTAAGCAGATCTCCTCAGCCTTAGCCACAGGCCTCTGCGGAGATTGGTATGTCGCCCAGATCTGCTGACCAGACAACAGTGGAAGGTCCTTCACCCGGACCTTCAGTCCCTGCACCTCTCAGCCTGGTTACTGAGTGGCTAGAGTTCCAGGTTCTGAGCTTTTCCGAAGACGTCCTCCATGTTCCGGAGGCATCCTGTAAGGAGTTGACACACATGTGCTGTGTATTTAAGTGGAAGAAGTTTTCACTTTGGTGCAATGGTAAGGATCTTGATCCCCTTACCTGTCCTATGATGAGCATGCTTGACTACCTATGGGCCCTCTCAGTTGGGACTGCAAGCAGTGACCTTTAAAGTGCACCTGGCAGCCATCTCTGCATATCTGGTGCAGGCTGGTATGCCGACAGTGGCACAGGAAAAGATGATCAGCCACTTTTTCAAAGGTCTGGATCATTTTTCCCCTCCGGTGCATGATCTTCTCCCTCCACGGGACCTACTACTGGAGTTAACAGTGATCATGGGCAAGCCATTCGAGTCTGTGCACATGTGTGAGATGTCACATCTATTATGAAAGCCTGCCTTCTTGGTGACCATCATGTCATCCAGAAGGATAAGTGAGCTCCATGCGCTTTCTGTGGAGTCTCCACCTAGTCTTCCACAATGACAAGGTTGTCCCCCGCCCCATCCAAGTTCCTTCTGAAGGTTGTGTTGAATTTCACCTTAACCAGGTGATCAACCTTCCGATATACTTTTACCAACCTGACCTCATGAGCTGACCCATAGGCTCCATCTCTGGACCTGCAGAGGACGTTGTCGTAATACAAAGAGCGACACCTGGAGTTCGGGGTGAGGCTTGCCAGCTGTTTGTAATGTACGCTGAAGCCGTGCCTGGTACACTGGTGGCAGCAGACGACAAGCCAGGTGGATTATACCATGTGTCAACCTCTGCTATAGGTTGACTGGTATGGAGGTACCCAAGGGTCTAAAGGCTCACTCCACTTGTCATACTGCTGCCTTGGTGGCTGCTTACTGGGACATACCCACTGCGGAGATATACAGGGCTGCAACCTGGAGTAAAGCACACAGCTTCATCTCCCATTACAGTATTGACATTATGAGTTGTTGGGATACTGCTTTTGGGTCCTTAGTCCTCAATTCTCTGTTTGCCAAATAGGGGTGCACAGCTTGCCCCCTTCTCCTGGAGGGCTGCTTGGAGTAATGTCAGAGTGAGGATGTGAACTGTATCACGTTGCTAGAAATACGGGTTACTCACCTGTAACTGTAGATCTCACTTGATGGAGCTCTTGCAGCAGGCTTTTACCATTGGGACTATGCCGCCCAGGCAATCCTAGTGCCTGGTGGCATAGTCCCAATGGTAATAGCTCTGCTGCAAGAGCTCTTCTCGAAGATCTACTGTTATGTTAAGTTCTTACGTAACTGTACTTTCTTCTAGTGGTATACAGTTCACATCCACGTAACTCACCTGACCTCTCCTGGAAAGCGGCACCTGGATCCCTGCTTCCAGTATGCAAAGATCTGATGGTCAGGGGGCGGAGCCATAAGGTATACCATCTGGGTGGTAGAGGAACTTAGCTTGAACCAAAAATATGACTGTAGTGCACTCCTAACAGAGATTTCACAGACTCAGACTGAGGCTCAAAACTTTAATTTTGGCTCACCATATGCAGTTCACATACAAATTCAAGAATAGAGAAATAGTCCTGTCTCTAAGCTGGAAATGCCCCAGTGCTTCAGCTCATACCTGAGCCTTCGTTACCCCCTGAATTTGTACAGGAACTGCATTATGGCGAGGCTTGTCAAGTGAACTTTGAAACTTTTTGGCAAAATAAAAGTTCTAAGCCTCAGTCTTTGAGTCTATGAAATCTGTTAGGAGTGCGCTACATTCATATTTTGGTCGTGTAGCCGGGCTGGCTGCCCATGTAGCAGCACCCGCAGACTTGCAGCACCTGTTCTTGTAGTGGTTGAGCATAGCTTGAAGAATTCCACTGACTCATCTGTCTTTGGGAAGGATGTGGATGTGAACTTGATGCCAGTAGAAGAACTGCGGTTACAAGTGAGCAACTCATAGGTACTCAGCTGTTACCTTAGTTCTATTAGTGGTATCCAGTTCCCATCCAGACAGCCCATACAAACTCCCTTGGCAAGTTATGCACTGATCCCTGCTTCCAGCGTACAAGATATGATATTGATGGGATGGAGTCTGCGAATGCCACCATGGTTGGTGGGAGGAGCTTAGCTTGAAGACATTCCGTTGACTCTGCTATCTCCAGCTGACTGCCAGAATGTGAACAGTATAGCACTAATAGAACTATGGCTACAGGTGAGTAACCAATATTTATGGCGCTGTACTGATTTGACTTCACTATACATATACATCTAAAAGGGACAATGACTTGTTATAAGCTTTAGAATTCTTTCTAAATGGAACAAAAAATGAGTGTGCTTTCTAATGAGGCTGGCAAACAGAGCAGTGAGTCAGGCAAAGGGGGAGGCAGAACAAAGACTTGCTGGAGGGATTAGGGAGGATGACAAGACATTTTTTCTGCTGTTTAAGAGTGTGATACAAAATGGAAGGGAGGAGTGATCAGGATAAAAAGGGGGGTGGGGTGAGAACTGGTAGAGGGGTGAGAACTGGTAGAGGATGGGTAGGGTAAGACAGATCTACTAAAATAATATGAATAAATCAACAGGCTCAGATGGGGTGCACCGGAGGGTCTAAAGGGAAATGTTACAGGTCCTGGCAAGTTCACTAATGGGTCTCATTAACTACTCATTGGAGATAAGAAAGTGCCAGAGGATTGGAGGACAATGAATATGGTCCCACTTCATAAATGTGGGAGTCGGTGGAGACCAGGAACTGTAGACCAGTCTGACGTCTGTAGTGGAGAAACCACTGGAGGCTATAATTATAGAAAGGATAGTGGAGTTTGTTGGGGCTAGTGCTTGCAGGATTCCAGACAGCATGAATTTACCAGTGAAAGGTCAAGTCAGACCGGATTCAGTTCTTAATTTGGGTGACCAAGCACCGTGAATATGGGTTAGTCAGTTGATGTCTTGTACTTAGACTTCAGCAAAGCCTTCTAATCAGTCCTTCATGGGAAATTGATAATGAATTTGGGTGACCTTGGGGTGGGGGGACAAGATTATGGGGTGGATGAAAAATTGGTTGATGGGAGGACCCACAGGGTAGTCCTGAATGAAGAATCCTCAGTAGAAGTCACGAGTTCAGTGCCCCAGGGATAGGTTGTAGAACCATTTCTGTTAAACATATTTATCAGTGAAATGGGGGATGGGGTTTAGGGAAAGATTGGCCTCTACGCAGACAACACCAGAATCTCTGGAAAAGTGAATCCTGAGATGAGGAAAAGGGCTATAAAGAAGGATCTGGAAAATCTGGAGAGGTGGCCAAGGATGTGGCAGCTGAAATTTAATGCAAAAAAAAGTGCAAGGTAATGCACATAAGGGCCAAGAACGGAGTATGGAGTTAATGGGGTGGTAATGGAGAGCACATCAGAGGAAAGGGGCCTGAGGGTGTTAATAATGGAGAATATGAAGATATTGGCACAATGAAGTAGGGCTGTGGGCAAGGCAACTCTGCTGCTGGGGGAAGGGGAGGGACAGCTGTGAATGATCACTAGCAGAATTAGAGATAATGCAGACCCTGTATAGATCCCTGGTTTGCCCTCACTGGGAGTATTGTCTGCAGTTTTGGAGCCTAAACTTGTGGAAGAACTGGGACAGGTTGGAGGTGGTGCAGAGACAAGCCACTAGAATGGTCCAGGACCCTGATCCTAGTGTAGTATGTCTCCGTTGCCATTCTAATGTTAAACCACACTGTCCGGTGATCACTGGTCCCCTAGGTGGCATCCTACCCTGATGTCTGCAACACTGTCCTTGTTAGTAAGCACCAGATCCAGTATTGCCCCATCACGAGTGGGTTCCTTGACTAGTCACCTCAGAAGTGCCACCTTTAGGGAGTCTAGGATGACCCTGCTTCTAGCTGAGGCTGCGGCTGAGAGGCTTCAGTTATTATCTGGTAGATTGAACTCTCCCATCAGCAGTACCTCCCACTTATCTGCTGTATTGCTAATGGCTTCCCTCATTACCTTATCTAGATCTTCCTCCTGTGCTGGAGGTCTGTAAATCACCCCAGTGCAAATGGAGACTCCAGCTGCTGTTTCCAGGGTGACCCACAGTACCATTAGCCCCTCTTTACCTCCCTTTGCATTTGTTTCCTCCCTCATATATAACACAATTCCTGCCCCCCAAAACCTTTCCTCCTCCCCTATCGTTCTGAACTGTGTATCCTGGTGTAGCCATGTCCCAGTTATGGTTTCCTGTGCACTATGACTCTGTGATGGCCACTATGTCCAGGTCTGCCTCTGCTATTATAGCCTCAGGATCTGGAATTTTATTTCCAAGACTTCTTGCATTTGCACACATGGCTTTCCATATCTTTCACTCACCCTGCTAGCAACTCCCACTTCCTTCCTTTGGCCCTGCCTCATTTACCCCTCTCATATTACTATGTTTATTCCTTGGCCCTTTCTCTCTAGGTCCCCTCCTTTTGCCTTGAACTAGTTCCCTGGGGGAGTTTTCTCCCCTCAGGTTCTCCTTCCTTCCTGCTTTATTTTGTCTGTGTGGGGGGAGCAGTATATGCCTATCTCTGTCCTTCCACCACCCCCTCAGCTAATTTAAATGTTCGTCAGAGTAACATTTAAACTGTCCACTGAGGACTGCAGTTCCTCTTCTAGATGGATACAGGCCGTCACCTTTGTACAGGCCCACATCCTTCCAGGTTGGTCCCCAGTGTAGTCAGATCCCTCCTCTCTGTACCATTCCTTCAGCCACTTGTTGAAGCTTCTGATGCCAAGTTCCATGTTCTCCTCTTGGTTGTAAATATGTAGCACGTCAATGAAGGCCACCGTGTGTGCTACCTGTTTTAGGCCCCTCCCCAGATCCCTGAACTCCCTCCGAACAATCCCAGCTGCATCCCAAGCTAGGTTGTTGGTCCCCAGGTGGAGTGACAACCATCCCTCCACCGCCCTGCTGCCCTGCGATCCTTATGATCAGCTGACCATCCCTCCAAGCCATGGCAAGAGGCACCTTACCTCCCTCTCCACTCCCCTCCTTGTTCCGAAATCTGTCACTCTAAATGGTAGAGTCCCCTACCAAAAGCTGCTGCTTCTTCTGCTGGGGGCCTCTGCCACTCACAATAGGTTCCCTGTAGGGGACCCCAGCATCTTCCTGCCCTACTCACGTGAGGCCACCTCCAGCAGTCCCGTCCCTGCCAGGATGGCTAAGGAGTTGTGTAGTGGCACTGGTGGAGGAATGTGCCCCTGCCCTGCCACCCCCACCCTCCCTGAGCTCACCACTGTCCAGCTGATTCTCCTTCCCTTTGACATCATCTGTGGCAGCGGCAGAGGACTTGGTGAACTCTGGGTGAGGGACGAGGCCACCCAGAACCTGTTAAGTTTGGCCCAGAGTCTAGTGACCTCGTCCCTCAACTGAGAGAGGTTCGTACATATGAGGTAGCACCTCAATCTCCAGAATATCTCCCTGAAGACTGCTGCTCCTCACTGACTGCACTGCACCACTCCTATTTCTAGCTGGATGTTTTTCCTTCTGCTCCTTACTGCACCTTGTCTCTCTGTTTGTTTCTAACCCTTTGAACCTCCTAGTTGTCTTTTCTATCTCATTTCCTGTTTACCATCTTCTTTAAATTCCTCCCTGCTCTCCTCTGCCTCTTTACTACTTTTTAGATCTTTCCCCGTGGTGCCCCACTAGAAACCTTATTTCACCTTACATTAGATAGGGTGTCTCTTCTGTTCCCACTAGTGGCCTACCTTCTACCGTTACCTTTCCCTGCAGTGAGTGTAACAGAAGTAACCAGGTACCTACCTCAGCCAACTGGCAGATCCCCAGCTTCCCTATGGCCTTCTGTGGGCGCCTGCTGATGCCTAAGACATCAGTACCTGTTCCACTCACTGGCTGGGACATGAGTGTGCAGTGATTTGTAAGATGGGTACCAGGGGCAACTCCCAGAAAGTGTGTGTGTGTGTGTGTGTGTGTGTGTGTGTGTGTGTGTGTGGGGTGTCAAGAAGGAGGTCAGGAATTCGTTTTTGACAGAGTGGGAAGGACTGGAACAAGATTCAGGAGCAGGTCATCAGGGCTGAAACAGTGGAAGGGTTCGAAAGGGGATGGGACAGACACATGGGAATAGTGTAAGGGACAGACTTGGGGGTGGAGGGGTGAGTTGGAAGACTGACAAGCCACAGTCCCAAAATTTGTCATGCTTGGGCAGACTAGCTGGGCAACTAGGCCTTCATCTAGCGTCATTTTCTATGTTGCTATGTAATTGTTTCATTTTGCAGGCCACTGAATTCATCCTAAGAATTACTTTATCTTTGATGAGCAGTTCTATCTGCAGCGTAATGATATGGCTATGGGGGTGACTACTTTACCCTGTTACATGAAACTATTTTAGACAGTAGCAGCTTCATGTAGCCACACCCCGATGAAGCCTTAGTGTGAGCCGAGACTTGGGGGTGCTCATTGCTTGGAATTCACAGGACTAATGGAAAAATAAATTTGCACAGCATTTAAATTAGCAAAGGCTTTGTTAGTGCTTTTGTTTGTGGACGTTGCAGGGGGTTATGGGAAGGAGTTCTTACTGAGATAACTAGGGCCGCGATCACTAGGTAAAAGTCGGATTTTTGTTTACAAATAGTAGGTAAGAAATGTAACAAACAGATTCGCAGTTTGTGCCCAGCCGGTCCCACTACATTGTCAGTTTGGCAATCTTTACTTCCTCTTTAAGCTGAAGACAGTCAAACAGTGTGCTGCCATATCCTTGAGAGCAAAGAGAAAAAATGGCACGCATCCTGGGGTGATCCTCCCCCTGTAAATGCCTTTGCTAGACAGCTCGTGGAGTTCTCTGTCCAATTCTGGTCATCACAGTACAGGAAGAATATTAAAGAGGTAGAGGGGTGCAGCACTAGGACATCAGGCATGTGGAAGAGCTGATCTGGTGTGAGGGGGTGGAAGCCACCAGTATGAAGACATTGAGTGGGCATAGATTCCTGATGGAGGATAACCTTCAGAGTTGAACCGCATAAGTGGGTCAGCACTCCTACAGTGAAGTAAAAAGCCAGTATGTAAGTTATGTCAGCACTGCACAAAACAAAAAATTACAACATCGAGTATAATCATTGACGTGGCAAACGGTGTATGTTTGAATCTTGGTTCCACTGAACATGGACCCATCTCCATCTCATGGTAGACTTTGGATTTCAGCCATTAAAACTTGTTTATTTCTCCTGTGAAGAGTAATGAAATGTGTATTCCTCTGTGGGACTATCTTTGTTAAATATAAAATTTCTTTCTCTTGGCATACAGGTAAGGATGGGAAACGGGTGACAGTAAGGCTTCATGCCTGTGCTCCACAGATTCTTTAAACTCATCCGCTTTCGCCCCAGTAAAAACAACATCCGAAGTGCCTGGTTCTTGGAGCAGGATTCCCCGCAGGAAGGTATGTGGAACTTGGCCATGCTGTGCAGAGCTGCATTTAGCAATAGTGTATGCACCCTTTTCCTTAACATATCCAGGAGAGGCAAGAATGGAGGTGGTGGAATGCTGAGGAAGAAAAAAAGGAGTAGAGTGGTGGGGCAAGAGGTGTGGTAAGATTCTTGGAGGATTACAAATATGATCAGGGGGTGCAGCAGTGATTCAACTTGGCCTGAAGTGCGCCAATCCCTTGCCTGACTGACACTGATCGAGTTTCAGCTGCTTGAGGCAGTGACTGAGAAGGCCTTTGATGCTAATTGAATTGTGGGCCCGGGTCACTTGAAGCAGGCCTTTGACCTATGATCTTAGTTGGCAGGCCACTGTTGTCCTGGCCAGTTGACTGGTGAGGTAGATCGAGTATAGGCTCTGCACACACTTGAAGAACAGTACCAATTTCCTTAAAGGGGAACAGTCAGCAGTAGGAGTCCCATGTCTGGCTGTGGGGTTGGTCCCAATTAGCACTTCGGGTGCAAAAACGACATACTTAACTATTTGCTGCAGTGTAGTATACAATGTATACTTCAGTGTAGTAGATTGTATCAGGCTGATGTATCAGGGTAATTCTGCTGACTCCCAAGCTGGCATTTACTGTAATCAGAAATCCCAGAATCCCCGCCGCTGTTGTCAGACCTGGGCTGCAGCAGTGGGTGATTCAGTAATCTGCAGTGTATGTTAAAGCTGTTGTAAGTGGAGTTGTGGCAGGGTTATGTACAACTGGAACAAATGCATTGTTTCAGCTAGCATGTTTTAACTGTATAGATGGTTTTTCTTTCTTTTCCTGTTGGTGGTGTTCTACTTTATTTTTTTTTTTTAGCTTCTATTGAAAGGACTGACTAAGAGCAATAAATTAGAAGCACCAGTGAACCCTGGGCAATAAGTACCTGTATAGTGTATTTTATTTCTTATGTCATGCTGTTTCTGTAGAAGAGTACTGTATAAGATGAAGAAAGAAAAGTTGCAAGAAATATGTTTTATCAAATTTTTTCAATATAGCTGAGTCTTTTTAAAATAAAACTTTTATAAGTTCAGATCAGATAGTGGGGACCAGTAGGCTTGTGCCTTATTTTATTTATTTATTTTTTTACAGGGACATTTTATCCCCTACTGTCGATGCAGGGTTAGGTGTCGGTGGACTGACCATCCTGTGCTTTGTCCCCTTACTGGGATCATGTGGCAGGGCAGTGGGACTAGGGTTTTCCATGGTTACAGAGGTAGCTACAGAAGCTTAAGTCCCCCCCACCGGAGGATGCTGGCAATGAGGGCCATAGCCCAGGCAGTAATCCGTGCTGAGCACACTGCTTCTGCCAAACGCCTAACAGTGCCTTCCCCTACCCCGTATTGCTTCCTAGTGAAGCAGTGCCTGATACCCTCCCCAGGAAAGGAGAGCTGCTGTTAGGCTACTCAATCCAGCTCCCCCCCCCCCTTGGCTGACCCCTAACGACCCAGGCATGTTCCTGAACCCGGATCGCCGGTGTAGCGTGAGGTGTGGCGTCCAGCCCCATAACGCACAGTGCCACTGGGTCAGCAACTGTGTGCCTTATTGATTGGGGATCGGGTGGCAACTTCGCCTAGACCTCACTTGGGGACATTCCCGACCACCGATTCCACGTAGCACTGACCCGTGTAGAAAGTGAGACTATGTGGCTCCTAAAAGTTCATGCTCCAGAACCACTTGGTTGTGATTTTCACCATGAGTGTGCAGTAATATCGTATGCTGGGGTGCTAAGTCAGACAGCCCCAACATTGGTTAGATGACCCTTGCTAAAGTCACACTGTATGGATTGGACTGAGATCTAGTTAGTGATTCCATAGAGAGTGAGAGCAAGTGAGTGAGATTTTGTGTGTGTGTGTGTTTGATTTGTTTAGCTTGGTATAGATCCTGGGACTGTGGTTAGTGGAGTATAGATCTCCAACAAACCTCCATGCCTTTCTACTGGGTGGCACCTCTTGAAGGAGTGCACCTATAGCACGTGAGGAGACGTGGTAATGGAGGGAGAAGGAGTGGTTCAAAGAATGGATGTGGAATGGACTGTTAAATGCAACTGTGTAAAGGTTCTGTTTAACCTTGTATTGTTTAAACTGTTCGGATTTCTGTTCTGTTTTAAAAGTTGAATACCAGTGAGGATGCATTATTAGTTGCGGGCACATCCATGCCGAGGATCGGGGAAAATGAGCACACCGGTATGCTGCCTGGGATGGGCCAACATAGATAATCATGGCTGCAGTTATGAAGTTAAAATAAGGGAGTACCCTCACAAGTTGGAAAATTAAGGGCTTGGGCCATCCCATATAGTGTACTAAAGTTCTTGCACACTTTAAAAAGTTAGGGAGTGATATTGTCTGCATCCAAGAAACCCACCACACTGAGGTGGAAGGCAAAAAAATGTGTCGCAGCTGGGTGGGCAAGGAATTATATAGCAGGTGTAATTCAAAACAAAGAGGGCAATACGATACTCTGTAGAAGAGGTTTAACATTTGAGGAAGGGAAGGGGAAGAAAGATTCACAAGAGAAGTGGGTGCTTGGCTCAGCTGCTGCTTCACCAGGACTTCATTCAGAGGTAACCCCCCCCCTTTTGCTGCATTTAAAGCCTGCAGTTTTTTTTAAAAATAACTCCAATGTTCTTAGTTTTCATACTTTTTGGAGGTGCTCTTAGTTCTCATTATCCAGCTGAACCATGGTTAAGCTTGACCACTTCGGCCAAGTGACCACCTCCTTCGGTCAGGCAAAAAGCATCACATTTTAACTTGCTGTATCAGAGCTGAGGTCTCCTTGCTTCTATTTTAATGAGATCACCTCCGGCTTCATCATTTATAGTGTGCTCTGGCCAATGAAAGGCTCACAGGTGTTTATTAGGGAACTAGCAATTAGAAAAAGGCTACAACTCTCCTGCATTCAAATCAGTACAAAGGTTTGCAAGCTCTATTTACAATACAACTTAGTAAAATTAGTGGGTGGCTCCTGATGTGTGACCAAACAGAAACATACAGTTAAAGTACCAGGGCTGGTTCTAGCTGGATAATGAGACCTAAGAGCCTCTCCCAAAAGTATGAAAAGTAAGAACATTGGAGTTATTTTAAAAATTGCAGGCTGTAAATGCAGCAAAATGTGTGTGTGTGTGTGTGAGTGTGTGTGAGTGTGTGTGAGTGTGTGAGGTGTGTGAGTGTGTGGAGTGTGTGTGAGTGTGTGGGTGAGGTGTGTGAGTGTGTGTGAGTGTGTGTGTGAGTGTGTGTGTGTGTGTGTGTGTGTGTGAGTGTGTGTGAGTGTGTGTGAGTGTGTGTGAGTGTGTGTGGGGGTGCCCTAGTACTTTAACTGTATGTTTCTGTGCGGTCACACACCAGGAGCCACCCCACTAATTTTACTAAGTTGTAAATACAGGGGTTGAGCTTGCAAACCTTTTTTACTGATTCAGAGGTACTGCCTGCTACCTTTAGTCCCCCCCAGCCAAACTTTCAGTCAGTACTTTCTACCCTCCTCCTATTGACTTTCACTCTCTGCTGCAGTTGTGCACCATTCGGTGCATTGGGAGTCAGGACGAACAGAGGGAGACAGTTTCAAAGCGTGGGAACTTGAATCCACTCACTTAGCTGCTTCTTCACCAGGACTTTCATTTCAGGGAATTCAGATGGACTGCCTGTCATATTTAGTCTCCCCACCAGACTTTCAGCCGGCACATCCAAGCCCCTTTGCTGCCTTTCACTTTTGGGATAGGAAGGCAGTTGGCAAAGCTAATAGAATGATGGCGTGCATAGGAAGGGGATAACTAGTAGGAAGAGGGAGGTGCTGATGCCGTTATATAAGACCATGGTTAGACCGCACCTGGAGTACGGAGTACAGTTCTGAGACCTAATTTAAGAAAGGACATAGATGTAATAGAAAAGGTTCAGAGAAGGACAACAAAGATGGTGGAGGGTATGCAAGGGAAACCACATGAGACAAGATTGAGAGAATTAAATCTGTATCCGCTGGAGATTAGGAGAAAAGAGACATGATAGAGACATTCAAGTACATGAAGGTAAATAAAGTGAGGGAAGGAAGTCTATTATAAAGGAAAGTCAGAATTAAAAGAGGTCATACTTTAAGATTGGAAGGAGAAAGATTTAATGTAAGGAGGTGGTGTTTCACTGAGAGGTGGTTGAACCCTGGAACAGAATACCTGAGATGGTGGTAGGTGTTGAAACAGTGGAGGGATTCAAGAGCATAGGATAGGCACATGGGGTTGGTTAGATGACAGAGGACAGGCTCCATTTGTGCACCGGTGACAAGTAAGAGGGGGGGGGGGATAGGCAGACTGGATGGGCCAGGATGGTCCTTTTCTGATGACACGCAAGTATGATACCGTAGGTCTGTGCTAGCTGTTTTGTGTAAATTTTAAAGTTTTATCGTGAGTCTTTGATGAGTGGTAAGGGATCGTAGTTTGGCCCTGACAAGGTGGCTAGCTGATTCTTTCCACTTCCCTATTGTTGTCCATGCCCCCGTGCTCAGGCAGGTTATGAAGTGCAGCAAGGGAGAGGTGGTACTTGAGGTCCATAAGTGTACTACATCATTTTAACCATCCTGGTAAGCAGTCAGTTGGTCCCCTCCTGCCTTGGTTTAACTTCCACACCACTGCAGTTTCTCTCTGTTACGAGGTCAGGCAGTTTACTGCTTTTATCATGCCCTTCTGTCTGTCCCAACAGTGTTTGAATCCACCTCTGTTTTGGCAGTTCCACCCATCCACCACTCTCTGAGAAAAGGTGCTTGCAGATATCCCTCTAGGCCTACCCTAGCCAGATTAAGGTCATTCCCCTTGTGCTTGTGTTTGCTCTTAGGGTGAACAGTTCATTACAATTCTCCTTGATAATCCCATGACGATATTTGTATGCTTCTGTCATATCACCCCAGCCTCCTCCTTGTCTTTTGTATATAGGTGAAGTTCCCTCAGCCTTGCCTCATGTTTTATTCCACAAGCCCTGGTCCATTTTGGTCACCCTGCTCTGCACTGCCTCTATCCTTTCACATTCGTTTTAAAGGTGTGAGCTGCAGAATCTTGACAGTACTCCGCCCTGCACAGTATTCCAGGTGGAGGCAGACCAATGACTTACAGGGAGATGGATCATCTCCTGTGTCTACTTCTGATTTGCCCTTCCTATGCACCCTAGCATCCTGTTGTGATATACACTGCTCTGCTGCACTGTGCTGTAGTTTTCAGGCTTTCTGATATTATCACCCTCAGGTCACTTTTCTAGGTTGTGCTGTTGCCACCCCTTCCCCAGTCAGGTATTGCATTTTTGTACCCCCAGCCCAGTGTGAATCATTTTACATTTCTTTGCATTGAACCTCAACTGCCATATCCTGGACCACCTTTCAAGAGTTTCAAGAATCCTCCCTTATTATTCTGACTCCTCCATCGCTGTCCATGCTCCATGAATCTTGATGTCATCTGTGCAGTCACATCTTCCCTTACACTCTTATCCTTATATCATAAATCAGTATGTTAAGACAGGCCTCAGGACAGAACCCACTTATTTTTTGTTCTTCTTTTTTCTATCTACTATGCGTCTTCTGTAATGCCCTGACCGGCCCCTTCTGGCCATGAGGCCCAGCCCCATCACCTTCCTTATCCTTGTCTTAACCCTGTTCTTTTGGGTGCCTCAGTTGATAGTGCAGGGCCTGTGGGGTCTTCTGCCTTCATCCTGCCAGCCATGGTTGTTATCCACCTGTGTTTTTTATCCCTACCAGTTTCCCTGGGGCTGACTCGTGTAGTGGTGTGTGTGTGTGTGTGTGTGTGTGTGTGTGTGTGTGTGTGTGTGTGTGTGTGTGGCTGATGCATATACAAGTTATGGCCATCTGTTTTGAGTCCACTTCCCATTATGCTAGCCTGTCACGCCACCTAGTCTCTGCTAGTATGTGGTAGGGCAGCGAGGCTTGGAACCCCCTTGAAGGATGAGAGCAGTCAATGAGACATTCATTCCTCCTTCCCTGGCTGGCCCCGAGTGACCATGGTCCATACCTGAACCCAGGGTGCCGTGTGGCAGGAGGGTGGCATCCAGCTCCTCCACCCTCCATGCCGCTAGACCAGCTGAAACAGAACCCTCTTTAACTGTTGAATGTTCCCCAGTTTATGACCACCTCGTGTCACCCCTTGGGCCAGTTTTCTACCGATGTTGTTACCTTTCCTGTACCCTGAGATCTTAGTTTCTAGGGACATGGATATGTTGTTCATCCACACTGTCTGGCAGGTTCCTTGCCGCTTTAAATCTTGCCGGAAGGTCTTCAAGCTGGCTCCTCCCACCCACCCGGGTGGTAAAACTCTCGGCTCCGCCCCATGACACCAGATCTTCCTTACCGCTTGGAAGCTCAGGTTCCCTCCTTAGCGCTCTGCGTTTTAGACTGGATCCTAACTCTTTGGTTCATCCGAAACTCATTTTAAAGTTTTCTAGACTTCGGTCTTCTTTATCCGTCGTGGCTGTGATGGATAAATCCACTCCTGGCTTTCGGCGGTGCCCTTGCGGGAAGAAGATGTCCAGGACGGATCCGCACTCCGCGTGCGTCTACTGCCTCCGGCTAGACCACGACCTGCAGGCCTGCAGTTGTACGCTCCTTTCTGATAGCGTCCCTGGAGGATCAGCGCTGCGGTGAAGCTCAGGTGCCCGAGAAGTGTTACCCGCTGGTGAAATCAAAGAGGCCTGCTATGTGATGTCCACGGGCAGCTGGCTCAGCCTGCAGGTCGAGCATATGATCGCCCTTGAGGAGGAGGCGGCCCAGGCCGCATCTTCCTCCTCCTTGGCCGCGGCATTTATCCCGCTCTCTTTGGGCACCTCTTATTCTGCTTCGTTCAAGGAGCTTTGCCAGTCCCTTTCCATGAAGGGAGAGGGGCCATCGGGACATTCCTCTCGGTCCAAGAAGAGGGATTCGAAGGGTAAGTCCCACCGTCAGCGTTCGTGGGAGCGGGAGAGGTCTCCTTCCCCGGACAGCCGACCGTCTACTTCGGTCGAGGTTGCGGCTAAGGCCACTGGCTTCATGGCGACCCTGTCAGGCCAGCCTGCCGAGACACCCGTCGACGCAGTCAAGATATTTCTCGACCCGTCGGACGGGTTGTCGACTGGTGAAGCTGACAACCCTTCTTCGCCGGTTCCCCCAGTGGAGGCCAAGGATCTGCCTGCGCCCTCGGGCCGGCAGTCCCCGGTTAAAGTGTCCAAGCCGAGGGAGGAGCGGGTGTCCCCTGCCCCTTCCCAGGCCCACTCTCAGTTGCACCGAGGGTCTCGGTCATCCGGACCTCATCTCGGTCAGCCGATCCCGCCCACTCGGGCGGTCTCGGTCTTGGCACAGTAAGCGGCGACACGCTCCTCCTCGCCTTCGCCCTCGGAGGAGAGAGGTCACAAATTGCCGGGCGCTATGAGGAGCTGATGTGGCAGCAGTTACTGTTGTCCGGGAGTAAGCCGACGATCCCCCGGCCATCAAGTGGCTGTCACCTGAATGGCTGAAGCAACCTCTCGCTGCAGTCGAGATGCCCATATCTGGGCCGGTTGTTCGGCCGAAACTTGCTGCCCACCAATTGTGGTGGAACCTCCGCCTCCACAACCGAAATCGGGGGCACCGACCAAAGATTCTCGGTCGAGTCACGGCCTGCCCCACAGGTTGTCGGTTACCCTCACTCCCGACTGTCCTCGGCAGGTGGAGGGTGGCTTAGGCCCTAGGCAGCTCTTTGCGGACTCCTCGGAGTCCGACGACGACGACTCCTCCCTGTTCTCCAGGCAGGTCGACCTGGAGTCCTCCGGGGGCCAGTCTCTGGATGAAAGCCCATCATCCTTTATGGGTCTGCTTCAGCTCACCTCGGAGTCCACTGGGATGCAGCTCGAGCCTGTCTCCAAACGGGCCAAGTATCCCCTGATGGAGATACTGGACCGAGGGGATTCTCCCACGGAGGCCTTCCCTATGGCTGAGGCCATTGTCGGTCCAGCCTTGGAGCTTTGGCAGTGGCCTGCTTCCTGTCCTGCGTCCTCGGCCAGGAAGTATGCGGTCCCTACCGGCTCTTTGCCCGGTTTCTCGGAGCAGCCCTCTGCCAAGGGGTTAGTCACCAACAGCGTTTTCCGGAGGTCCGGGAACGCTAGGGACGTGGACAAGCCCCCCGACAAGGAGTCCAAAAAGCTGGACTACGCCAGGCACAAGGTGTATGCTGCGTCCTCCCTTGGCCTCCGCCAGGCCAGCTTGGCCATGCTGATGGCACACTTCTCCCACACCCTCATGGGCTCTCTGGATGAGGTGATCCCTCATCTCCCGGCCAACCTGCAGACTACGGTCCGGCAGGTGCGGGACCAGGGTAGGGCGGTGGCAAAGCAGCAGCTTCAAACTGCTCTGGACATAGGTGATTCCTGTGCCAGATCAGTTTGAGCCGCGGTGGCCATGCGCCGCAGGGCATGGCTGAGGATATCCACCTTCACGGTGGATACCCAGCACAAATTGGCAGACGTCCCCTTCCTGGGGACCGACCTCTTTGGCCCTGGAGTAGAGGGACACCTCCAGCGGATCGAGAAGTCCATTGCCACTCTGGACTCTGTCACCTCAGCCCAGAAGGACAAAGGCCGCTGCCAGCAGCACAAGTCCTTTCGTCCTTCTGCGCCTGCGGCACGTCCGTCCCAGCAACACCAGCACCAGGGTCAGCAGGCTTGTGCTTGGCATCCCAAACCCAAGCCTGCGGCTTCCTCCAACAGGAAGCAGGGAGGTAAAGGCCCAGGAGGTCCCTCGTCCGGTCCCTCCTCCAAGCTTGCCCGGTGACGGCCTGAGGGGTGTCGCCCTCAGCCTCACCACTCCTCCCTGGGTTCCCCCCGTTGGGGGATGGCTCCGCCACTTCCTTTCCGCCTGATCCGCTATCACCATGGACCGCTGGGTATTGGAGGTGGTAGGAAAGGGCCTGCCTCTGGAGTTCGAGCAGACCCCACCCTTTCAAGCCATCGCCCCCCGGGAGGCCACGGGGCCCGCCGAGCCGATATTGCCCTGCTCCTCGAGAAAGAGGTGATCAGGAAGGTGGCGGATCCTCCTCCAGACCCGGGGTTTGTGTCCAGGTATTTCCTGGTCCCAAAACGGACGGGGGGCTGGCGCCCCATTCTCGACCTGAATAGGTTCCTAAGGTCTCGGACCTTCAGGATGGTCACTCTGGCTCAGATAATACCATCCTTGGAACAAGGCGTGTGGTTCTGTTCCCTGGACCTCCAGGACACGTTCTTTCACGTCCCAATCCGTCCGTATCATCAGAGATTCCTCCGCTTCAGAGCGGAGGGATCCCTTTACCAGTTCCGGGCCATGCCCTTCGGCCTCTCTCTCGCTCCCAGGGTCTTCAAATGCATGGCAGTGGTGACAGCATTCCTGCAGCGCCGAAGGGTCCGGGTGTACCCCTACCTGGACGACTGGCTGATTGCAGCCCCCTCCAGAGAGGAGGTGGAGCGGTCCAGAGATCTGGCCCTCCAGGTTTGCTCTCAGATTGGCCTCCTCATCAACGAGGCCAAGTAGGAACTCGTGCCGAAGCAGGTGATTCACTTCATCGAGGCAGAGCTCGACTCTCTTCGAGCCAGAGCATGGCTCCCGGCGGACATGGCCGAGGTACTTTCCTCCTTTGCCCAATCATTTCAGGTTGGGCAATTGCGCCCTGCCCGGGACTTCCTGTGCCTCCTGGGCCTCATGGCGGCCTGCACCAGCGTGGTCCATTGGGCACACTGGTACATGTGTCCCCTTCAATGGGGACTGGCCAGCCAGTGGTCAGAACGCTGCGATCCGTTAGATCAGCTGGTGACAGTGACCCAGGAGATGTGGGAACGCTCTCCAGTGGTGGACCGTTCCGGCACATCTGCAGGAGGGCATCCCGTTAGTCCGTCCCGGACCGACGGTCTTCTTATCGACCGACGCCTCTCTGATAGGTTGGGGTGCCCATCTGGGGGAGCACAGAGCGCACGGCCTCTGATCCCCTCGGGAGTCCCGATGCCACGTCAACCTGCTGGAGCTCCGAGCAGTTCGTCTAGCCCTCACCGCCTTCGATCCGTTTCTACGGGGTCAGGTGGTTCAGATCCAGACAGACAATACCACGACCATGTACTACCTAAACCTCCAGGGCGGGACGCGCTCCATGCCTTTATGCAAGGAAGCTCTCCGCATATGGTCTCTTGTGTGCAGCCTGGAGGCGGATCTCCTAGCCATTCACGTGGCAGGAGCCGCCAACACCCTGGCCGATGCCCTAAGCCGGATAGGGGCTGTGTCTCACGAGTGGTCTCTCCTGCCGGAGGTAGTACAAGATCTCTTCTCCCACTGGGGCACGCCTCAGGCAGACCTGTTTGCCTCCAGGGAGAATGTGAAGCTGAGACTGTTCCATGCCCGCCCCCCTCAGCAGGGCTCGCTGCAGGGGGATGCCTTCTCGAGGCCGTGGACCCCAGGCCTCTTCTACGCCTTTCCCCCATTTCCCTTGATCCACAAGGTGCTTCTCAAGGCGAGGAGGGACAAGGCGCAGGTGATTCTGGTAGCCCCAGACCGGCGCTGTCAGTTCTGGTATCCAGATCTCCTCAGTCTCAGCTCCAGGCTCCCGAGGCGGCTTCCAGTCCGCCCGGACCTGATCTCAGTCAATCAGGGGAAGGTATTCCATCCGGACTTTCAATCTCTGCACCTGACGGCCTGGTTCCTGAGTGGCTAGAGTTCCAGGCCTTGGGTCTTTCCGACGAGGTCCTCATCGTCGTTGAGGCGTCCCCGTAAGGAGTCAACCAGAAAATGCTATGCCTTCAAATGGAAGAGATTCTCCATTTGGTGTCAGGAAAAGGGCCTGGACCCATCCTCCTGTTCCTTGGCAAGAATTCTGGACTACCTGTGGTCCCTGTCTCAGCTAGGGCTTAGGTCGACGACCCTAAAGGTGCACCTGGCAGCCATCTCTGCTTACCGGGCACGGGCCGGGAAGCAGTCAGTGGCGCAGGAGAAGGTGGTCGGGCGCTTTTTCAAAGGCCTTGATCACATATCCCCTCCGGTGTGAGAATCTCCACCTCCGTGGGATCTACTGCTGGTATTGGCTAGGCTCATGGGCAGGCCATTCGAACCAATGCACAGGTGCGATATCTCCCACCTGTCGTGGAAGACCACCTTCTTGGTGGCTGTCACGTCAGCCGGAAGGATGGGAGAGCTCCAGGCATTTTCCATCGAGTCTCCTTATCTGGTCTTCCACAGGGACAAGGTTGTCCTGCACCCCCAACCGAAATTCCTTCTGAAGGTGGTGTCGAGTTTCACCTTAACCAGGTGTTGTCTGCCAGTGTTCTACCCCAATCACACCTTGGAGGTCGAATATAGGTCCATACTTTGACCCTAGAAGAGCCGCTTATTATAAGGAGCGGATGGTCAAGTTTGGGGAGAGGTTCGCCAGCTGTTTGTCACCTACGCTGAAGCCGCACCTGGCAGACCTGCAGCCAAGCGGACGATAGGCAGGTGGGTCACCTCCTGAATAGTTCTCTGCTATAGGTTGGCGGGCATGGAGCCTCCCAAAGGGATAAGAGCTCATTCTACCTGCCATACCGCTGCATCGGTAGCTGCTTCCAGGGACGTCCCTATCCAGGAAATCTGCAGGGCTGCTGCCTGGAAGTCAACACATACCTTCATCACCCACTACCACATCGACCTTGAGTCACGCCGGGATGCTGGTTTTGGGGCCTCGGTTCTCTAGTCTCTATTTCCCAAGTAGGGGGTGTGTGCCTTGCCTCCCTCCTCCCGGAGAACTGCTAGGAGTCTGCCAGACAGTGTGGATGAACAACATATCCATGTCCCTAGAAATACAGGTTACTCACCTGTAACAGGGGTTCTAGGAATGGTATATTTGTTCATCCTCCGACTCCACCTGACCTCGCGCTTCGACGCACAACCTGGCTTCCAGCTGGCTAGATCTACGCCATGGGCGGAGCCGAGAGTTTTACCACCCGGGTGGGTGGAGGAGCCAGCTTGAAGACCTTCCGCAAGATTTAAAGCGGCAAGGAACCTGCCAGACAGTGTGAATGAACAACATATACAATTCCTAGAACTCCTGTTACAGGTGAGTAACCTGTATTTTTGACCATCCTCCTTTGGGGATCGAGTTGAAGGCCTTACTGAAGAGGGCACTGTAGGTTGGATAGAAACATAGAATTTGTTGGTAGATCAGGACCACTTGGCCCACCCAGTCTGCCTTTTTTTTTCCCTTCACTACTTTTATCACATCCCCATCTGGGAAGCCTATAAGGCATGTTAGCTGGGCCAAATAATTGCATATACTGCAGCTAGGCATACGCTGAGGCAGAGGGATTTGAAACAGTAAGAGAAGGAATTAAAGGCAACCAAAAAGAATACCAGAAATGTAAGACCAGGACCCCTGAGCAACTAAAAGAAGTACAAACCTGAAGTATGAGATCAACAGATTACTTGGCGTGTTATATAGGCGGGGCAGAAATATTGGGAAAATGGGGAGCAGCTGGACAGACTGCTCACCTACTGGGCACATCTATGCCAGAATGAAGGCTATATTCACTCAGTATGTAAAGAAGTGGGCATTTGACAACCAAATATAGCAGAGATTAATTGAGCCTTACAGTCATTTACAAATCTTTTGTGAGACCAATATGGGGTGGGTGGGTTGGGGGCGCTGTTGAGAAGGGTAAGTATAGGCTACAGAAGAGCTCATGGAGGTGATGAGAGAAATATGATGTGAGTGTGTGCACAGCTGACCAGTATCAAAGGTGCTGCTGCTCTGATTTACAATCATTTGCTACAAAAAATAACAAAATGTCACATGCACCATGCTGGAAGCAGCTAATCAGATTTATTGGAGTGTATCTCCACTTGTGCAGACACCCTGTGTAGCACCTTTGCAGGCTTTGTCGGGGGCCGATTTTTGGCTCAACATCATGTGATTAAATACATAGAAAACTGACATATTCATTCTGCATTCCTTCATGTGACAAGAGTACATAGTGTTCAGTGCAGACCCAGACCCCATTTGAACATTCATGTACCATTATTCATTATACATAAAAGAAAATACATATTCCAAAAGTGTCAAAGCTAAAGAAGACTTTTTCCTGCTATTCAGTCTCAATAATTTTGGCTATCCCATTCTTATTTCTTATTTATGTTGTAATTGGACTGTTCTCCTTTTCTCTGTATTCCATGTTCGGGGAGATGGGAAAGGACAGTACACTTCTGTCCACATCCAATATTTGTAACAAAATGTTCATTTTCTTTACCATCTTAAAATCACATTATCAATCTTACTCAACTCCCTGCCCAAGCCACAATTATTATTTAAACAAAGAGGAGCGAGCCCAGGAAATTCGACCTCAGCCAAAACAGTCACATTTACACATTTACAGAAGTGGTTTAAAATCTGATTGTTTTAATCCTTGTGGTTGTAGGGACTTCAGTCTGTAAATCCGTTTGGTGTCCTTTTTTTTTTTTTTTTTTTTAACTTACGTCCGGGCGTAGACTTATCGTGTGGAGACACATGCCAGTTACTGGGAGTGCCCCACCCTTTCCACCTGCATCACCACAGACCTCCACCCAGTGGTGATGGGACTATGGGAGGGACACTGTTCATCCCAGGAGAGGAGAACTGCCAATAGGTGGCCCAGTCTTGCTCTATCCTCCCCCTCCCCGAGCCAGTGGTTCCAACCTGGGTCACTGGCGTGGCCAGGTAAGGCTAGATGACTCCACCCTCTGCACCACGGGCCAGATAACGGTTTCCTTTTTAACGATATCTTAAGCCTTTCTCCTCCCCTCATGGGTTCTGGGACATATTCCAGTGCCCAAAATTCAAAAGAATTTGTTGTACAGTTATGATGTTGCCCAGTGTGCTCTCCTTGCATTCTCTATACATTGCTCTGACATGTTCTTGTATACATTCTTTCAATGGGTGTTTAGTTTGACCCTCATAAATTGTTACAGCTGCACCACCCTACGTAAACCACATACTAGGTTCTACAAGTCAGATAGTCCTCGAGTGACTGTTTGTCCCCAGTAATAGGATGTACAGACTTCTTTCCTGCCTGTCCATACTTACAGATGTTGCAAGAATGACATGGATAAAATTTCTGCCTACTGACTATTCTAATTTTCCTCTTACCACATAGTGACTGTGCACCAAGTAATCAGCTAGATTATTTCCCCTCCTAAAAGTTACACCGGGTACATCCTTTTGCAGAATTCTCCATCTCTGTTGAGTAATTTTCCTGATCGTATATGCTTGTCTCTGAAAATTCATTACAAAAGCAAGTTGCCCTAAATCATTTTGTACCTACTACCTTTGTGCAAGTAAACTACTCCTAGCAATTGACTTTGCCTTTATACAGGCCTTGTGTATCATCTTAACTGAATACCCCTATCCAGGAATCCAGAAAACTGCATTCCTGCTTCCAGCCTTAAGTATTTTCTAAGAAACAAGTCCTTTTTAGTTCTCAGAAATTGACTATAGGGGATACTGGCGACCACACTTCTCGGATGAGCACTTTGTGCTCTTAGCTATTACCATTCAAAGGTTTTCTGCAAGTTTCACGTTTGACCTTAGTATCTTCTCCAACAAGAGTACACTACTATTCAGAAATTAATTTTTTTTCTTTTTGGGTATTGAAGGGCATCTAATATTTAAATTGTTCTGATTTAATCATTTTATAAAGCCCTCAGTCTGATCAGTACCTTCACCCCAGACACATGTATCAGTAAAATGATACCAGGTGATAAAAGAACTCCCCACCTTCAAGGCTGCAGGTAGTGATGTCCTGCTAGTTGAATATTATAAAATCTTGGGCAAGCAACTGACAGGGTACCTGGCAGAAGTATTTGTGGAATTTGAGGAAACTGGCAGTCTTCCTTCCACAATGTCTGAAGCCACAATTGCTTTAATGTGCAAGAAGGGCAAACCTGAAAATGAATGCAGCGGATATTGGCCAGTATCTTTCCTAAATGTAGATACAAAAACTTTTACTGCGGTACTTGCAAAACACTTCAGGAATTGCTCACTAGCCTTACACTGCTTGCAAAATATAATATACTGTCCCACTTGGCAGCAACACTCTTAAATTACTGTGCTGCATGGTCCTTCTTGAAGATATGGGGATCGCTGAACATACGTGGCAATCCAGGGCATTAATACCTAGACCCAACATTGGCTAAATGGGCCACAACACTGCTTAAGATAGCACAACTCCATCCAGCCCCTGGTCCTGTAGGGCAAAGCCTAGCGGCTACTAGTCTAGGGTTATAAGAACACATGCTTGCTATGTTACAGTGGGTTTAGCTGTTGGAGCCCTCTAAGTACATAATTAAATAAGATGATCCTTTTTCAGAGTGTTGCCATTTTATACAGTTTTAAACTGGTTGCTACACCCTCCCCTCTACCCGAGGTTGTTTTTTTTTCCCCCTCGGCCCTCCAACAGTGTTCAGAATTGAGCGAAGCCTCTGCCTTTGTTGTACTATGTATGGTAAAACAGTATTGACACATTGATGTACAAACTCAATAACTGTCTGAAGTCTAGTGTATCTGGTTGTTGCTTACTTACACTGTAACCACTGTCGGATGTTTTTATTGTAGGTTCTGAAAACTTTGCAACAAAAGATTAACTACAGTCAGCCTGGTGGTGCCGAGGGCTGAGGCGCTGGATGCCTTACCTTGCACCACGCCTGCGACCGGGTTCAGGAGCTAGCTTGGGTCAGCCTGGGTCACGAAGGAGAGAGAATCGAGCATTCCGGAGGACTGCCTCTCCTGGGGAGGGGTAGGTTGTGGATCCCTGGCACCATGCAAATACCAGTGGAGACGGGGGTTGCAGCCAGGGGACACTATGAAATGGGTGGAGGTGTCGGCGGACATCCTTCAGGCAAGCGTGGGAGCATGCCCATTGTGCTCTGGATGTCATTGCACATCTGCACCTCCGGGGTTCAAGATGGAAAACCCCTCTGTGCGTGCAGTAAGAACGCCCCAATGGCTCCCACTCTGTCTGGCCCAAACAAAGCCCAGCCTAAGCCGGGGCCGGGGCTCAAGGGTGATCTCGGTCTCCCCCCTTGTTCACCTCTGGAGGGTGGGCAGTCCATGGTCCTTCCCATCTCACAGCCGAGGTGGAGGCCGGATCGGGGGAGTATTGAGGGTCCATGTACAGGGCCAATAGGATTTAGTACCACCTCTGCTGCACAGAGGTGAAATAACTACAACTATGGAAACAAAAAACCTACAAAAAGATTGGGCGGCACAGAGGTGACAGTTTGAGGTGCTTACTAAATCTGAAGTGGCTGTGTAAGCATAGTGTGGTACCAAGTGCAAATACTGCAAAGATTTGGACTAGGGAAAAATTCAGAACTTGGATGTAAGTACTATACAAGGAGCCAAAAGCAAAGGTACTAACTAATGGCGTGCTGTCAGAGAGGTTTAGTTTACATTGAGGCATGAGTCGGGGTGCCACCCCTCATCCATCCTCTTCATTCTGGCCTTGGAACTCTTGGCACAAAGTATTAGGGATTGTTGAGATCTTCCTTCGAGGGGGCTCTTGCAGTAGGCAGCACTGTTAAGACTAAGCAGCCAGGCACTAGGACCACACGGAAAACTTCTGGCTAGCAGTTTACAACAGGGGACTGCCCCCAATGTCTGCACGCTGATGTCCGCTTATGGCATAAAAGGGGTGGTCCCCCAGCCCTACTTTAGTTCTTTTTCTGCCAGTGACATGTGCTTATCGGACCTTACAGAACGTTGCTTCAACTGACTGCCATTCCTAATCATAATTTTCTTATTTTACTGATTTCTTTCTTTTTTTTTTTTCTTTGATAGTATACCGTCATTTTTTACCGTCGGTTGCATGTCTTTGCCGACTTTGTCAAGTGAACCCTGCAAATTTAAGTGCGCCTGCAGCAAGCAGATTCCAGAAAAGGATGGCCATTCCTCCTGCGTTGTCTGCCTAGGCCCAGACTACAACACTGAAGCCTGCCAGGCCTGCCTGAAGTTCAACCAGGCCACACGGAGATGACGACAGAGAGTCCAGAAAGCCCATCTCCTTCAGCAAAAATTTTCTGCCATGGAAGAAGAGCCGCAGCCGCGGAGTGCATCTTCCTCCCCAGGGAACCTCGTCAGAGGCTTCCTCTACTTCTAAGAAGAAGCACAAGCGGACAAGCATTGGGACTGGGATTGGTCTGTTGCCGGGCCACGGTCGCCTTCGGGGACCATGGCCGATATTGGATCTTCCCCTGTGGGGTCGACCCGCTGGTCAGGCATGCCCTCCAGTAGCCCTGGCCCCCGCCTGCTCGGATCATGGTGTTGGGCAGTGTCTCTGCGGGTTCAGGGACTTTTCCTCCATCCCGCCGCCCCTGTTGCTCAGGCCCTTCACCCCACAGGGTCCTCAGTCAGGTAGCTCAGCTGGTTCTCAGGATGTTGGTTCTCTTTCCGATGCCCGCCCGGCCCCGGTGCCTTCACCGGATCCCTCCTTAGGGTCTGATGGTCCTTTGGACCAGCACCAGCTGTCGCCCACTCCTGCTGGGCTGCAGCCCCCACCCGAGGGGTCTCTTCCTTGGACGCCTCCTGCATCTCACCAACCACCAGTGAGCCCTCTCCTGGGACTTGCCCACCCGGTGCCAGCAGGGCTGCCCCCCACTGGTCCTCCTCTGTCGGACCTGGTGCCTTGGCGCCCGGTGCCAGAACCTGCTCGTTCCCTTCTCTCAGGCCCGGCGCCTCTGGTCCAGCCTCTGCCTGACCTTTCTGCAGGTCCACAGGCACAGTCTTCAGGGCCGTCTTTGATGCTGCAGGGTTCATCGCCCGGCCAGCCATTACCCTCCTGTTTGGCTCCGGGCCACCCTTCAGGTCCACAGCCCGGCCCGCCTCTGGCAGGCCCAACCCCAAGCTACCCATTGACGCCACTAGGGTCATCAAGTGATCCCTCTGGACTGTCATCTGGTCCTTCTGAAGGTTACCCGATGCACAACCCATTGTCCTACCTGATGCCAGGGTGCTCCTTTTCTCCTGCATGGCATCACCTAATGCCAGGAGAGTATAGTGCCCTATTCAGTTCCTGGTGGGCATACTCTCAGCTCCTGATGCCAGCCCTGATGGCACATGAATCACGTTCCTGCGATCTGCGGGTCCTTCTCAGCCTCCTTCTAGGGCTCCTTCTCCTCCTGCACCAGGCCCATGACTCGACACTAAGGTGGGTGCAGTACTGACCGAAGTCTGGTCCAACGCCCATCACTGATCTCCAATCCTCAGAAGGTGAGGAGTCTGACTCTGCAGAGTCCCTTGGCTCTCCCTCCCACTCCTGTCCCAAGGAGGTATGGGTTGAGACCCCTAAATCTCCTCCAAAGGACACTTCCTTCTTGGAGGTGATGAGGCTCATCCAGACGTAACAAGGTTGGTAAACAGAGGAGCAGGACCCTCAGCGACACCATTTGGCAGAGCACCTGCACCTCCCAGAGGTCACAGCAGTGGTGGTCCCACCTCTTGTGGCACCCCACAACGACATTACCTCCACAGTATGGCAGCAGCCAGCATCAGTTCCTCCTATGCGTCAGAAGGCAGATCGGCTGTACCATGCCCCAGATAGTTGGCCCCACTTTGGGTCCCATCCTAAGGCTGACTCCTCTGTCCTCACTGCAGCCCACATCAGGGCTCTGCATTCTACGCACCTGAGCGACTTACCTCTGGAAAAGGAGTCCAGGCAGTTAGACCACTCCGGGCGGAGAGTGTATGCTTCTTCCATTCTGGCCCAGCGTGCCCAAAATTAATTGGCGCATATGGTGGTCCATCAGCAGTCCCTCATGAACCAAGCGGAAGACGCGTTGTTGGTGCTTTCACCTGACTCCTCCTCTAAGTCTCAGTTGGAGCAGTTGCTCTGCTCTGCTTCCAGTGTGGGCTTCCATGTTCTCTATGCAGCTTATGACTCTGTGGATGCTTCAGCTTGAAATGCGGTGACGGACATTTGTCTCCAGCGCCACGCCTGGCTTCACCTGTCGGATTTTGCCCCAGACGTTCAGGCGTCTATTATGGACTCCCTGTCCGGAGGCCCGGCTCTCTTTCAGAGAGGTCCAAGACATGCTCACCTCGCTACAAGAGTTGAGCAAGGCCCTGTGCTTGGTGCGCCCCCTCCAGCACACTCAACAGAGAGGGGTGCACTGTTCTTCTCTCCATTGCCCAGAGCAACATCCCGCCCGAGGGCAGCTCCTTAGTTCCCGGAGTAAGCGTCGAGCCTCTTCGGTTTCTGATGCCCCAGCCCCCAAACCCCACAGAGCTGCGGTGGCCGTAACCTCTGCGCCTTCTACCACCTCATAACTTGAGACACATCCCCCCTCCTCTAGCAGTACAGTTGGGGTAACAGATGGGGGAGTTGATTTGTTCCCAACTCATCAATTGGGGGACAGTATTTTCAGGCAAATGTTTTTTCTTCAATTGGTACCCCAGGGTACTCTTTAGATTTCTTCTTGTGGCCCCCTCGAGGGTCCTCTCTTTAGTCAGGGGCCCCCCCCAGAAAGGGTGTCATAGAATCCTTTTTGTGGGGGCAGGTAGGACTGCTTCCTCCTGGTGCTGGAGGGAGTAGGGTCTCACCAGCTGTTTCAGGGTCTGCGTCCAGTAAGCCAGTATACAGGGCGCTAGTGCCTTTGCATGATGGCTCTCCTGGGGGTCCTACCTTTGACCCTCCCCGGGACTGGACTCTACGCCCTCCTTTGGCAGGACAACTTCCTCCCCTTTTGGCCTATCTTCAGCCCCCAGCATCTTCATCAGGTGCCCAGCAACGCTGGATGCTACCCTGTGACGGGAACATTTCATATTCCCCTACCTCGACAACTGGTCTCTTATGACCATATCGACGGGCCATCTGGAACTGATTCGGGGTTCCACCCTGTAGTTGCTCTTCCTTCTGGGGATTATCATGTCCTGTTCACAGTCCTCTGGGCCACTGGCCAATGGCTCTACTATACCGGGGCATTTCTGGACTTGGGCATGGTCCAGTTTTCCTTTCCCGAACAGGGTGAAGGCCCTCGAAGAAACAAGCTCAGGAGTTATCTCAAGCTGCTGGGTTACAGCACCCCCTTCTCCAGCGTGGACCTCATGGTGGTGGCACTCCTGAGCTACCCTGGGCCCAGATCCATCTGGGCAGGTTCGCAGGGGGAATGTGTGTCCTGGGAGAGCAGGGGTTGGCTGTCTCTGACCTCTAGGTCTTGGATTCCAACCAGTTAAGGAGATTCTCCTCTGGTAACCCTGTTCCCAGACCGGGCTATCCCTGTGCATTTAGGTGCTAAGGATGCGGGCGGTGTTGTACTCTTACACCCCCAGTCTCTCCCGAGACCACTACTAGCCCAGACGGCCGACATTCGCATGGTCTGGTACTCCTCCAGACGAGGGAGAACCCGCTCGTCTCCCCATCGCTGGAAGACCATGCAGGTGTGGCTTTGGCTTGTTCGGCATGGCCCTGGCCTTTTGGTGACATAGGTGCCGGGTGTGTAGACCATCCTGGAGGACAATCTCAGCCGCACGTGGGCCCGGCTTCACAGGTAGAAATGGTGCATCCCTGTTGTCGAAGAATGCTTTGACATCCAAGGACAGCCAACATTAGCTTTTACCTCTTTTCTCGTGACCCCTGAGGGTTTCCTCCCACTGCAGTTGGGAGAACCCGGAAGAATCGTTATCGCACCATCTTGGCTACGCCAGACAGGGTCCCCTCGACTTCAATGGGCAGGAGACCCGCCAGTTCTTCTTCCGGCTTGTTCTTCCTGGACCAGATCACCTTGATCCCTTTGGGTCGGAGGTTCCTCCTCCTTTTTTTTTGCTTGGCTCCTTCTTGCGTAGCCATTTCTCGCTTTGGGGTCTTCCCCGAGGTTGCTGAGGTTCTGGTAAGGACTGGGATGCCATCTCCCAGAACCATCTCCACTGTGGGACGGAAACATTCGTTGCCAGCTTTCAAAGGATGGAAACCCTTCTCGGTTCAGTACCTCATTTCCTGGATTACTGCCTATCCCTACTGGTTTTGAGACTCGGACATTCCTTGTAGAACATCTCTGCCTACCGCTTCCCTGTGGTTGGTGAGGCCTTGGCTCAGTTGGGAGTATCCCATCCTTTTTTTCTGCAGGACATCCTTCAGATCGCTCTACCTACCTTGTGTAGTTGTTGCTTCAGCTCGTGTGATTTCCGAGCATTGAGCTCTCACGAGCCAGAAACCTCATTACTTTATTTAGAAGATAGTTGCTTTGTGCTCCATTCCTAAGTCCCTACCGGAGGTAGTGCCTCCGTTCACGTTACACCAGTCTATGTTCCTGCTGATGTCTTGTCTTCAGCTCTTTCATCAGAGGGGTCACTTCTCCACTCTCTGAAAGTGTGTAGTATCCGGGGAGTCTCTACACGTCAGACTAAGTCCTCTTGGCAGTCCGATCTACTCTTCATTTCCTTCGCTCCCAAGCTGGCAGGCACCCTGGTGGCTGGACTATGCCTGTCCCAAGGGACTGCACACTACATCACATTCGGCTTTTGACACCTCGACAAGCCCTTCCCGGAGCTGCTAAGAGCCACTCCACCAGGAGTAGAGCTGTAGCCACAATCTGTTGTCAGGCTAGCATCTACTGTGGACACCTGCATGACAGCCACCGGGGGCTCTGTCCAAATCTTTGCCAAGCTCTGCTGTCTGGACATTGCTTCTGGGCTCAGGGTTGGCTTTGGACTAGCTGTCCTGTGGGACCTCCTGTCCTATTTTGCCTACTGCAGACCTTTATTCTCCCCCTGAGTGTTGTCTCTGCTTGTTTCAGCACTGCTTAGGACTCAGTCCTAATGGTGTTGCCTACTGCAAGAGCCCCCTTGAAGGAAGATAGTACAGTTACCTAAGAACTTACCATAACAGTAGATCTTCGAGAGGAGCTCTTGTAATAGGCATATTTTTCCCTCCCTCCTTCCCCTGCACTCTTTTCTATATATGTGCCTTTCTGTGGCTCCAGGAGCCTCTCCTTCTCCTGTCGCTCCTCACAGGTCTCTGGCAGGAGAACTGAAGTGGGGCTAGGGGACAACACCTTTTATGCCATAGATGAATATTGGCATGCCAGTGTCAGGGGTGTTCCCCCACTGTAGACTGCTAGCTAGAAGATTTCCATGTGGTCCTAGTGTGACACTTGGACAGCTGGTTCTGATTACACTATGATTTTTGCAATATGAAATATGTAGTGGGATTGTCTGTCAGGAGAAAATACTGTCTTGCTGAAATGACACATCAAACCCCGCCAGGTATAATTTCTAAGTACAGGACGTAGGTTTAATTACAGATATCTGTGATGCAACTAATATGTCAGTTGCTTTGAAATCAACAGCTAAACTATATGCTTATAATGTCCTCAGGAAAACCTTTGCACTTGGTTATCAAGAGGAAGGGCATATGCATTTGTTTGGGCTCCTCAGGAAAAGTCCTTGATGGCACTTTTGTGTTATAAGGAATTAGTATATGCATTTGTTTGGGTGTCTTCAGAGGAAGCCAGTTAATTCATCAGAGAGTCTTTCATGTCTCTGTGAAGCAGGAGACTGCTCCTGGATGAAAGGAGACGCTAGCAGATCACAGCCTAGATTGGGAAGTCATATGAAGAGAGGGGGTTCGCTGATGTCACCTATTTTTAAAATACCTTATTAGGACATCCTGTGCTGTAAATATAAATTTTAATACACAGAGAAGGAGCTAGGTGACCTCAGAGAGAAGCCCGGCTCTAGACTGTTTTTAAAGGGGCACTGTCAACCTGTTTTTCATCATATTATTTCTAGTCGAAACCCCACATTTGATGATTGCTTACCCTCTCTAAAATTCACTGATGTTGCTGTTTGTTTTGTCTGTCTCCTTGTTTAGTAGAACTGAAATGCATGACAATGTATATTTATAAACAACCTTGTTTTTGTTTACAATCTTGGTTCTGTTCTTACTGCATACTTCCTGGGCATTAGAAACATACCCAAACACTGCAGTCACTCATAAGACAGTAGCCTCCTAAACTGCCACTGCATTATGAGGGCTAGACTGTTTTGTGGATGTTCCAAGTCCAGAAAAGATGCATTTGAGTTGATCAGGAATGTAAACAAACCTGTTTTGGTGTGATAGCACCAATATGTTGGACAGTCTGCTTTTTACTTTTTTTTTAAAGAAAATAAGAGTTAGAATCAAACCATCAGCTACATCAACAATGTTTACAAAACGCTGGCAATCACAAAATGTGGTTTTTATACTAGGGACACTTTGAGGCCTAAGGGGTTGATAGTGTCCCTTTAAGTATGCTGTAGCTGACCTTTAGAGACAGACATTCATATATTTGGACTGAGAAAAGGAACATCTAAGAGCACTGAATGATTATAAGAAATACCTTAGATAAATAAGTCTAATGGTTGGTAGGAATTTTGCACTTCTAACCCTGTTTTGTTTTTAAGAATGTATGTGTTGGGATATTTTGTTTTGTATTTACTGTTTACCTATTTTTATCTATCTTTATCTGTCTTAAAGTAAAGATATATATTTTTAAAACGAAAACTGCCTTGTGTGCCTCGAAACTTCTTTTTTTTTGTAAGTGAAGCTTAGATGGTTAAAGTTAACACTGTGCTTAAGCTCACTGGGATGCCAAATCGGGAAATAGGTAAGAGTTTCTCTAAGGTCTTGCATAGAGTTTTAAGGGTTCATTTTGTAATACCTGGTTGGGTGCCCGTAGGTGAAAGATATCTGGCATTTCCCCGAAGAGCAGAATTATCTGAGCCTGTACATTGGGTACGCTAGCAAGAGGTTAACAGTTTGAATCCCTGCAGAACTTGGGACAAAAGGTGACTCGAACCCACAAAACAGACAGGAGGGTTACCCTGTTCTGTTAACTGTTCACAATACTACGCTCAGAGGTTGGTACTTCGGGAGTAGATAGCTGACCTGCTGAGTGGGGTTGAGACACCTAGCACCTGGCAGCTTAGTCCTAACGGTGTTGCCTACTGCAAGATCTCCTCTTGAAGATCTACTGTTGTGTAATTGTACTATATCCAAGGTATAGGGGTGGGAGGCAGAGAGCATAAGACAGTACTGTACACAAATGATGTGCTAGCATTGGTGCCATTAGCTGTGCCCCACCTAATGCGGATACTGGACAGTTCTTCAGCTGTCTTAGGGCATAGGGTCAAGTGGATGAAATCTGAGCTGTTGCCACTTAACCAGCATTGCAAAAAGGAGCAGTCCAGGCAGTGGGGTCTCAGATGGGTTCACGGTTACCTAACATGCTTAGGCTTTAGGATTCTGGAAGACTCAACACAGATTATTCTGCTTCACTTAGACCATAACATAAAGCATTTTGAGAAAGAGCTGAAAGGTGTGGATGAATGACTGTGACAGCCTAGGGTAAATTATTTTCAAGCTGGCGGAGTGCCCATATTTTACTATATATTTACATACATGAATATACACACTGACCCCAGAACCTTATGCTTGGCTCCACCTTGGTACTTCTCCTTTCCCTCACCCCTCCTCCCTATTCCTATCCTCCTTTCTGTTTTATCCCTTCACGGCATAGGTCTCACATCCTTCTTCTATCCGCCCTTACTACTTTTCTCACACACCTCCTCCTGCGCTCTTCCCCCCCCTTTTACCTGTGCCTCCCTTTTCCATCCTACCCTACTCTCATTAATAGTAAGTGCTCCCACTGTTTTCCCATGTCTCACTGTGTCTTCATGACTGACTTGTACTCATTGGCCCCTTTGTATTGATTGCTCCTATCCCACTTTATCCCTTGCCCCCGCCCTTGTATTATGCTGACTAGGCATCTGCATATGCCTTTAGTGCTACATTGTATAACTGTTGTATTAGAGTGTTTTTCTATTAGTCCTTTCAATGTTATTTATAATTATCTGTAAGCACTGTATTTTTTGTTCTTTTATTTTTTTTGGTCTTCATTATGAGCTGTTTTGTATTTGTGTACTTCAGGACCTCCTTGCAAATGAGTTGTCTCAATGGTGTTATCCTGGTAAAATAAAATTTAATTTAATTGAATTTAACATTGTCCCTTTGGTGGTCCCTAACCAATACTTTGATAGCATAAGCAAAATATTGAGAGTATTTATCTGTAGGGGTGAGGACACCAAGATTATCCTTCACTAAGCTTTGAGCGGATAGATTAATAAGGATTGGCCTCCCTGGCTTAGAGGCTGTTACATGGTGTATAGAGGCAACCATTCTATATACAGACCATCTATCCACGCTTCTAGGTGGGCAGCTACAAGGAACCCTGTTGAGTCATCTTTGTGTAGCGGGCACCATTAAAATATGGAACGAGGTACAGAAGATAACTAAATGGGGGGGAGGGGATGCTACAAGTAGCACTTGAGTCTTCATGGAAAAGCAGAAAGATAAAGATAGGTGGGGAACCCCATATGGGGGAATATGGGAGAGGGTTGCAGTAATTCAGATAGTCACAATAGATTCAGACACAAAGATCCTACTGTCTTTTCAACAAATAATGGATAGATACTGTAACGGGAATTGCTGTCTGCCAGCTGTGTATATATAATTTTGATATAAATGTATGTTCTAGGGACATGGATATGTTGTTCATCCACACTCATTGGCAGGTATCCTTGCCGCTTTAAATCTTGCCGGAAGGTCTTCAAGCTTGCTCCTCCCACCCACCCGGGTGGTATAACTCTCGGCTCCGCCCCATGACGCCAGATCTTTCTTACCGCTTGGAAGCTCAGGTTCCCTCCTTAACGCTCTGCGTTGAGACTGGTTCCTATTTCTCCGCTTATGGATTTAAAATAAATTTGCAAAAGACTTCAGTCTTCATCCTCGCCGCGGCGGACCAATCGACTCGGATTCGGAGATGCCCATGCGGTGAGAAGATGTCTCGGGCGGATCCACACTCCACGTGTGTCTACTGTAGGCCTTGAGCACGACCCGCGGCTTGCGACCTGTGCTCATCTTTCTCGCCCACGTCCCCCGAGACCGTGCTGCCCGATTGCAGCTGGGCCGTCCGAAGCGTTTCCCTCCGGTGAAGTCCAAGGAGGCCCGGTTGGCGAGTGTCCGCGTGGCCATTTCGGCGGATCAGCTCGAGCGGATGTCGCCTCTGGAGGAGGCGGCGCTGGTCAGATCTTCTCGGCCGCTGCATTTATCCTGCCTCTCTGGGTTCTTCCTGACGGCTTCTTTTTAGGAGCTTTGTCTGTCCCTCTCCACTAAAGGAGAAGGGCCTCGCGCCTGCTGGACCTTATTCTCGGTCCAAAAGAGGGACAGGGTAAGTCCCTCCGTCGACGCTCTTGGGAGCGGGAAGGTCCCTCTCCTGGCCGTCGACCGCCGGGCTTCGTCGACCGTCAAGCCGCCACTGGCCTCACGGTGTCCCCGTCCAGGTCAGTTGACCGAGACTCCACCGATGAAGTCGAGATTTTCTCGACCCATTGGACGGGCTGTCGCCTTTAGCAGCGAGATCCCTCTCCCGTTCCCCGGAGGGTGAGGATCCCGTGGGCTCGCCTGTGCCTCCGGTTCCGGAGCCCTCGGATGGACCATCCGAGCCGAAGGGAGTGCCGGTTCCGGCCGACACCTCCCCGCACCGACCTCGGAAATTCCGGGACTCTCGGTCTCGGTCTCGGACTCTTCGCGGTCCAGCCGATCCCACCGCCATAGGCGGTCTCGGTCTCGGCATCACGAGTAGCGCGTCGCCGCCGTCCTCGTCCTCCCTCCTGGATGAGGGAGGCTTTCGCGAATTACGTCGACGGTACGAGACCTTATGTTGCAACAGCTCTCCTGGCCGGAATAAGCCGACCCTCGCCGCCTTCCCGCCATTAAGTGGCTGTCACCGAACGGCCGACACAACCCCCGACTTATCCGAGGAGCCTCATACCAGGCCGGTTGTTCGGCAAACCAGCTGCTCCACCGATTCGTGGAACCTCCGCCTCCACAGCCACCACTGGGGCTCCGACCAAGGATTCTCGGTCGGGCTAAGGTCTACCCCATCGGCTGTCAGTTACCCTCACTCCCGACCGACCTCGGCAGGTGAAGGTGGCTCAGGCCAGAGCAGTTCTTCGAGGACTCTTCGAGTCCGAAGATGATTCCTCCTTTTTCTCCAAGCGACTGGACTTGGAGTCTTCAGGAGGTCAGTCAATGGACGATAGCCCGTCGTCCTTCCTAGGACTGCTTCGCTCATCTCGAGTCTACGGATGGAGCTCGAACCCGCTTCCAAACGGGCCAGGTATCCCCTCACGGAGATTCTGGACCGAGGATTCTCCGACGGAGGCCTTTCCGTGGCCGAGGCCATAGTGGGTCCGCACTGGAGCTTTGGCAGCCCTGCTTCCTGCCCTGCGCCTTGGCCAGGATGGCCAGGAAGTATGCGGTCCCCTACCGTTCCTTGTCCGGTTTTGGAACACCCTCTGCTGAGGGGTTGGTTACCGACAGCGTTTTCCGGCGCGCTGGCAACGCCAGGGATGTGGACAAACCTCCTGACAAGGAGTCCAAGAAATTGGACTATGTCGGGCGAAAAGTCTACGCTGCGTCCTCTCTCGGCCTTCGTCAGGCCAGTTCGGCCGTCCTCATGGCACATTTTTCTCATGCCCTGTTGGGCTCCCTGGATGAGGTCATCCCTCATCTTCCCGCCGATCTGAAGACTACGGTTAAGCAGGTGCGGGACCAGGGCAGGGCAGTGGCCAAACAGCAGCTCCAGACTGCTTTGGATATAGGGGACTCATGTGCCAGATCGGTGGCGGCCGCAGTGTCGGCTATCGTCGGCTGGCTTAGCTGAGGATATCCACCTTTAGCCCGGATACCCAGCACAAGTTGGCGGATGTTCCTTTTGGGACTGACCTCTTGACCCTGGGGTGGAAGGTCACCTGCAGAGGATCGAGAAGTCCAATGCCACCTTGGACTCGGTCTCTTCGCTCAGAAGGACAAAGGCCGCAAACCACAGCCTAAGCCCTTTCGTCCTTCTGTGCCCCCGGCGCGCCCGGCCCAGCAACGCCAGGGCCAGCAGGCTCGGCCTTGGCATCCCAAACCCAAGCCGCCGGCTTCCTCTAACAGGAGGCAGGGAGGAAAGGGCCCAGGAGGTCCTTCGGCCGGTCCCTCCTCCAAGCCTGCCCAGTGACGGGCTGAGGGGTGTCGCCCCCATTCCCGTCACCTTACCCCTGGGTCCCCCCGTGGGGGGACGGCTCCGGCACTTCCGTTCCGCCTGGTCCGCTGTTACCACGGACAGGCGGGTCTTGGAGGTGGTGGGAAGAGGCCTGCCTCTGGAATTCGAGCAGGCACCACCCTTCAGAGCCGTCGCCCCTCGGGGGGCTTCGGGATCCCCAGCCTCACTGGCGGCTCGTCGAGCCGACATCGCTCTCCTCCTCCAGAAGGAGGTGGTAAGAGAGGTGGTGGACCCTCCTTCAGACCCAGGGTTTGTGTCCAGGTACTTCCTGGTTCCGAAACGGACGGGGGGCTGGCGCCCCATTCTCGACCTACACGACTAAACAAGTTCCTAAGGTCTCGAACCCTTCAGGATGGTCACTCTGGCTCAGATAATACCATCCTTGGAACGCGCGGCGTAGGTTCTGCTCTCTGGACTTGCAGGGCGCTTAGCCACGTCCCTATCCGTCCTGCCTCACCAGAGATTCCTTCGCTTCGAAAGGAAGGATCCCTCTTCGAGTTCCAAGCCATGCCCTCGGCTTGTCTCCAGCTCCCAGGGTCTTCACCAAATGCATGGCAGTGGTGACAGCATTCCTTCGGCGCCGAGGGGTCCGGGTGTACCCTTACCTGGACGACTGGCTGATAGCAGCTCCCTCCAGGAAGGAGGCGGAGTGGTCCAGAGATCTGGCCCTCCAGGTCTGCTCTCAACTGGGCCTCCTTATCAACGAGGCCAAGTCGGAACTCGAGCCGAAGCAGGTGATTCTATTCATCTGGGCGCAGCTCGACTCTCTTCGAGCCAGAGCGCGGCTCCCGGCGGACAGGGCCGAGGTTCTTTCCTCCTTTGCCCGATCATTTCTGGTTGGGCACCGCGCCTGCCCGGGACTTCCTGCGCCTCCTGGGTCTCATGGCGGCCTGCACCAGCGTGGTCCGTTGGGCCCGCTGGAACATGCGTCCCTTCAGTGGGGACTGGCCAGCCAGTGGTCACAACGCTGCGATCCCTTGGACCAGCTTGTGTCGGTGACACAGGGGATGTGAGGAAGCTCTCCAGTGGTGGACCGTTCCAGATCATTTGAAGGAGGGCATCCCGTTCGTCCGCCCCGAGCGACGGTCTCTCTGTCGACCGATGCCTCTCTGATGGGTTGGGGTGCCCATCTGGGGAACACCGGGCTCATGGCCTCTGGTCCCCTTGGCAGGAGTCCCGATGCCACATCCAACCTGCTGGAGCTCCGAGCGGTCCGCTAGCTCTCACTGCCTTTGCTCCGTTCCTCGGGGGTCAAGTGGTCCGAGTCCAGACGGACAATACCACCACCATGTACTATCTAAACCGCCAGAAGCGAGGGCCCAACTCCATGCTTCTATGCAAGGGAAGCTCTCCGCATTTGGTCACTCGTGCGCAGCCTGGAGGCGGATCTCCTAGCCATTCCGCTGGCAGGAGCCTCCAACACCCTGGCCGATGCCCTGAGCCGGATAGGGGCTGCATCCACAGGTGGTCTCTCCCGCGGAGGTAGTACAGCATCTGTTCTCCCTTTGGGGCACACCTCAGGTGGACCTGTTTGCCTCCAGGAGAACGCTGGCTGAGTCTGTTCCATGCCCGCCCCCCTCAGCAGGGCTCGCTGCAGGGGGATGCCTTCTCGAGGCAATGGACCCCGGGCCTCTTTTACGCCTTTCCCCCATTTCCCTTGATCCACAAGGTGCTTCTCAAGGCGAGGAGGGACAAGGCGCAGGTGATTCTGATAGCCCCAGACTGGCTCCTCGCCAAGTTCTGTACCCAGATCTCCTCAGTCTCAGCTCCAGGACTCCATGGCAGCTTCCAGCTCGCCCGGACCTGCTCTCAGTCAATCAGGGAAGGTGTTCCATCCGGACCTTCAATCCCTGCACCTGACGCCTGGTTCCTGAGCCGCTAGAGTTCCAGGCCTTGGGTCTTCCGACGAGGTCCTCAATGTAGTTGAGGCGTCCCGAAGGAGTCGACCAGAAAATGTTATGCCTTCAAATGGAAAAGGTTTTCCATTTGTGTCAGGCAAGGGCTTGATCCTTCCTCCTGTTCCTTGGCAAGCATCTTGGACTATTTATGGTCCCTTTCTAGTCAAGGGCTTAGGCTCAGTGACCCTAAGTGTGCACCTGGCAGCATCTGCTTACCGGGCGCGGGCCGGAAGCAGTCGGTGGCGAGGAGAAGGTGGTCTGGCTTTCTCAAGGCCTTGATCACATCTTCCTCCAGTGCGGGAACCCCACCTCCGTGGGATCTACTGCTGGTACTGGCAAAGCTCATGGGCAAGCCATTCGAACTCTATGCACAGGTGTGCTCTCTCTCACCTGTCGTGGAAGACCGCCTTCTTGGTGGCTATCACGTCAGCCAGAAGGATGGGAGAGCTCCAGGCGCTTTCCATCGAGTCTCCTTACCTGGTCTTCCACAGGGACAAGGTTGTCCTGCGCCCCACCGCAAATTCCTTCCAAGGTGGTGTCGGAGTTTCACCTTAACCAGGTGTTGACTCTGCCGGTGTTCTACCCCAATCACACCTCGGAGGTCGAATAGGCTCCATACTCTGACCCTAGAAGGGCGCCGCTTTATTATAAGGAGCGCACGGCTGAAATTGGGAGAGGTTCGCCAGCTGTTTGTCACCCACGGCTGAAGCCGCATCTGGCAGACCTGCAGCCAAGCGGGACGATAAGCAGGTGGTAACCTGCATAGATCTCTGTTATGTTGGCGGGCATGGAGCCTCCCGGAGGGATAAGAGCTCATTCCTACTCCGCCATACTGCTGCAACGGTGGCTGCTTCAGGGATGTCCCTATCCAGGAAATCTGCAGGCTGCTACCTGGAAGTCAGCAAACACCTTCATTACCCACTACCATCGACCTTGAGTCACGCCGGGATGCTGGTTTTGGGGCCTCGGTTCTCCAGTCTCTTTCCCAAGTAAGTATGGTAGGGGTGTGCGTCTTTCCTCCCTCCTCCCGGAGAACTGCTAGGAGTCTGCCAATGAGTGTGGATGAACAACATATCCATGTCCTAGAAGCAGGTTACTCACCTGTAACAGGTTCAGGAATGAATATGTTGTTCATCCTACCATTCCCTCCGACCTCCCCGGCTTGACGCACAACCTGAGCTTCCAGCGGGCAGATCTGGCGTCATGGGGCGGAGCCGAGAGTTATACCACCCGGGTGGGTGGGAGGAGCAAGCTTGAAGACCTTCCGGCAAGATTTAAAGCGGCAAGGATACCTGCCAATGAGTGTGGATGAACAACATATACCATTCCTAGAACTCCTGTTACAGGTGAGTAACCTGTATTTTTTGAATTCTGCTTGTGAAACATAGCAGTCAGCACAAGGCGTCATTGGAGACTGGATTTTTAAAAGAAAAAAAAACAAACATTCTGGCCTTGCTTGCTGTCACAGCTAGCTTGTAAAAACTGACTTCCTGGGACTATAATAAAACCAAGGTCATAAACCAAACACTGCTTTGAACCCAGGCAGCTTGTCATAAAATATTGCCTTTTATGGTGTATCAGGAGTGAAGCAGTTTCTGATAGATACCTGTGAAAACTGACCCAGCTATGAGAGGTGTTTTTTATGATGTTTTGCTGAAAGAGACCAAAGGGGAATGCTGTCATAAACTATGCTCTGATGAGAAGATGCTGTCTTGTGTATAATTAAAATATTGCTAGCTTTGCAGAATTCACACAGGCAGTAAGCTGCAATATTTGGCTATACACTTGTTATGTTGCTAAATTAAGTATGCAGGGATGCGTGTGACCTCACACTAGCAGCCCAGAGCTGTGACATCACAGGATGGGAGGGACATTTTGGCCTCTGATATTATCAAGTTGTCTGAAAGGACTGACACTTTTTGTTCTGGACTTCTAAGGGACACTCTGTTCCTGGACTCGAGAGAGACCACTTTTGCCAGGACTGGTAATTCAAGTGTGAACCTTTGCCAATTGAAACTGAGTGAGAACTAGTTAATTCAGTTACAAGGCGCTTTGTTTTGTAATTGTCCATTTCTTTCTGACTGTAATCATTATGTATATATGTTCTGTTTTATGTACTGTATTTATTTACTATTTTTAATTTTAGTAAACTTTATTTTCCTTAAGCCTGCCTGAGACATTTTCTCATTTTGAGTGTGAATGGTGTAACAATATTGATAATTCTGACATAACTGTGAAATTGCTTAGTCTGTCACCATATGCAGCTACTATAACATGGATCTGTGTAAAGATCCAGCAAGGAAAGAAAATACCAGCATCTCAACTGAGTCGGCGGGGATTGTGAACCAGGTTGGTGCATGCCCGCTGGGTCAAGTATTGCGCTGCTTTCCCCGAAGAGACTGTGATATTTGGACCTGTTACCTGGGTGTGCTAGCTAAAAAGGGTTCATAATTGACCCCAGGACTCGAGATTGGTAGTTTGCTCGGACTCGAAACAAACAGGAAGGTGTCCCTGTTTGCCTCCTTTTCACGAATCGCACTTCAAGGCTGGGCACTGTGGGAGCAGAGGACCTGTCTCCTGGAGTCGATTTGTGACAGATTGTGTGCAGTGTTGCGATCTAAAAGATTTGTTTGCATATTGTGCAATTATTTGGTGGCATGGGCATTAACACTCCAGTGTGTCGGATTGATAAACTGTAATAGTTCACACACAAACAAGGCAGAGATTTTAAAAGTAATGCATCATTTTGGTTACAGTCTAAAATTCCCTGTTTTATTTTTTTTCGGGTGCCAAGCTAGTGTAGCCATAAATTAGGGAAGAAGATGGCTTCCACCTACAGCGAATACACAACGGAATACCTGAGGCAGTTGTGCGAGGAAAGAGGAGTCCAGCGTGAGGAGCGAACCAAACAGCACCTCGTGGAGGCTCTTGTGGCAGCTGATGCACAAGCCACTGCCCAGGACCTCGAGTCACAGTCTGTGACTGAAGGGGACCAGACCTTGGACGTGGTGGTGCCAGAGTCTATCGCAGTGTCCAGTCTCAGGGAGGAGGGCAGTGAGACCCGTGAGAACAGAGAGTCACAGCACATGGGGAGGGTCACCACAATGCTGAAGCCAGAAGGGATCAGGCTGCAGATAGTGTTGAGGAGAATGGAGCTGGAATTTGGACAGAGGAAGTTCCAGATGGAGCTGGGGATGCAGAAAAAAGAAAACCAGTGTCGGAGAGAGGCTGAGAAAAGAGAGAGAGCGCAACAGATGGAATTTGAACTTGCAAAACTAAACTCCAAAGACCAGTGCCAGAGCAGGTAAGTGGCATGGGTGAACCTGGAACTCCAGGACTGGGTTAAGAGTTAAATTCTAAATTGATAGCTGAATTTAAAGAGGGGGAAATATATGGATGCATTTTTAAATTCATTTGAAAAGGTATGCATTCAGGCAAAAATTCCCCGAGAGTCCTGGAGCTTCCAGCTATCCCTGCTGCTTACCGGGAAAGCTCGTGATGCCTTGGGTCAAATGGACAGTCAGGACAGTAATGATTATGATAACCTTAAAACTGCGTTGCTTAAAAAGTATGAATTGACACCTGAAGCATATAGAGTTAAGTTCCGTAAGTTCACGTAGAAGCCCTGACATGAGCCACGAGGAGCTAGCCACAAAGCAGTGTCAGTTTTTGAAACGTTGGTGGGAGGGGTCAAAGCAGACCTGTAGAGAAAATTGAGGATGTGGTATACTTTTGGAGCAACTCTTTTGGGCTTGCCCAGCAGAGCTGAAAACCTGGCTAGAGGACAGAGATCCAAAAACAGTGCAGGAGGCTGCCGAGCTCTAAGACCACTGTGCCAGGAGCAGGCCTGCTCTGAAAGGGAGTGGGACGGGTGTGGCAGAGCAGAAAGGGAAACGCACACCTTCAGGGCAGCTGAAACCTTCACTGCTCTCCAGAAAGCGGGCAGCCCCAAGGTACAAAGAAAGGATTTGCCTGATAAAAGAAATGATCATAGTTGGTTTTACAAATAACCTGAGCATCTTGCAAGACAGTGTCCTAAAAAGGCCCAGAGTGCCCAGAGTGGTGCTCGAACAGAGGTGGGTGCACTGTGTATCCCTGAAAGCATGCCTATAAACATGAGGGAGCACATTCACCCGGTTACTGTAAATGGGGTGCAAACTCATGGGTTGAGGGACACGGGGGTGTCCCTTACTTTGGTAAAAGGGGATTTGGTTGAGCCTGAACAGCTTATACGTACTCAGTTCATTACAGTATGGGGATTCACTGGGTAGGAGAAAACTCTGCCACTTTCTAGTGTTTTCCTGGACTGGGGTGAGACAGGAGAGACTGTGCAAAAAGTTGTAGTGGGAGAAAATCTTGCCCTGAATGTGATTATAGGGAACAGTCTCCAGAATGTGTGTGTGTGTGTGTGTGGTTACCCGCAGTCAGATGGCAGTGGCCAATTATGATTCCCTGGACCCCATAGAAGGCCCTGTGGAAAACACTGGGAGGCAGGTTCCCCAGCCAATGTCTTTTGACATGGAGAGCAGTGAAAGAGAGGTAGAAATTCCCCAGGTAGCAGTTAACAAAACAACCATAGAAGGTTACTCTGAGGATGGAGGGGTAACCAGTCATCAGAGGGCTAGGGATGGCAGTGACCCTGAATGCCCTGGTGCTAGAGCTAGGGACCCTAGTTTAGAAACTGAAGGGGGCCTGTCCCATGCCTTGGGAATAGATAAAGATTTTGCAGCTGCTCAGAAAAGTGACCCTAGTTTAGAGAGCCTGAGGGCTTGTGCAGAATCTGACTGGACACGGGGAGGTGACGGAAGACATAGGGGCCCAGATATTCAAAAGGGTTGCACCATGCGCAAGTCCTACATTGCGCCATTCTGCGATATTCAGCAGGAGGCAGTTACGCCACTGACAATAGGTTGCGCAACAGCGCAATGCAAATGAATGCATGCTCAACAGAAGGGGGAGGAACCATGCATAAACTGCGCAACCCGATATTCAGTCGGGTTGTGCAGAGTTGTGCATGCACAACCCCCAACCTGCGCCTGCACAACCTTGAGCCAAAAAAAAGGATCAAGTTGAGGGCCACCCACAGGTGAGCTGCTGTATTGCAGGGTGCAACACAGCAGCTGCCACCCCTGGCTGGCCCCCAACTCGGTCCCTGTGCCCCCCCACCAGCCCGATTGTGGGCATAAAGTAACATGACCCCCCACATCTCCCAATCCTGATCGCCGCATAAAGTAACATGACCCCTCCACATCTCCCGAAGCCCGATCATGGGCATAAAGTAAATATGACCCCCACACATCTCCCGCAGTGTCCGGGCATAAAGTAACATAGCCCCCACACACATCTCCCGAAGCCAGTGGGCATAAATGTATGAACCACCCCCCACACACATCTCGAAGCCCGATCGCGGGCATAATGCTATGAACCCCCCACACACATCTCGAAGCCCGATCGCGGAGCATAAAATAACATGAACCCCACACATCTCGAAGCCGGCCCCTATGTCTTCCGTCACCTCCCGTGTCCAGTCAGATTCTGCACAAGCCCTCAGGCTCTCTAAACTAGGGTCCCTTTTCTGAGCAGCAAGGATCTTTATCTATTCCCAAGGCATGGGACAGGCCCCCTTCAGTTTCCTAAACTAGGGTCCCTAGCTCTAGCACCAGGGCATTCAGGGTCACTGCCATCCCTAGCCCTCTGATACTGGTTACCCTCCCTCCTCAGAGTAACCTTCTATGGTTGTTTTGTTAACTGCTACCTGGGAATTTCTACCTCTCTTTCCTGCTCTCCATGTCAAAAGACATTGATGGGAACCTGCCTCCCAGTGTTTTCCACAGGGCCTTCTATGGGGTCCAGGGAATCATAATTGGCCACTGCCATCTGACTGCGGGTAACCACACACACACACACACACATTCTGGAGACTGTTCCCTATAATCACATTCAGGGCAAGATTTTCTCCCACTACAACTTTTTGCACAGTCTCTCCTGTCTCACCCCAGTCCAGGAAAACACTAGAAAGTGGCAGAGTTTTCTCCTAGCCAGTGAATCCCCATACTGTAATGAACTGAGTACGTATAAGCTGTTCAGGCTCAACCAAATCCCCTTTACCAAGTAGAGGACACCCCGTGTCCCTCCAACCCATGGTTTGCACCCATTTACAGTAACGGGTGAATTACCTCCCTCATGTTTATAAAGCATACTTTCAGGGATACACAGTGCACCCACCTCTATTCGAGCACCACTCTAGGCACTCTGGGCCTTTTAGGACACTGTCTTGCAAGATGCTCAGGTTATTTGTAAAACCAACTATGATCATTTCTTTTATCAGGCAAATCCTTTCTTTGTACCTTAGGGGCTGCCCGCTTTCTGGAGAGCAGTGAAGGTTTCAGCTGCCCTGAAGGTATGCGTTTCCCTTTCTGCTCTGCCACCGTCCCACTCCTTTCAAGACAGGCCTGCTCCTGGCACAGTGGTCTTAGAGCTCGGCAGCCTCCTGCACTGTTTTTGGATCTCTGTCCTCTAGCCAGGTTTTCAGCTCTGCTAGGCAAGCCCAAAGAGTTGCTCCAAAAGTATACCACATCCTCAATTTTCTCTACAGAGTCTGCTTTGACCCCTCCCACCAACGTTTCAAAAACAGACACTGCTTTGTGGCTAGCTCCTCGTAGCTCATGTCAGGGCTTCTCGTGAACTTACGGAACTTAACTCTATATGCTTCAGGTGTCAATTCATACTTTTAAACAGCATGATTTTAAGGTTATCATAATCATTACTGTCCTGACTGTCCATTTGACCCCAAGGCATCACAAGCTTTCCAGTAAGCAGCAGGGATAGCTGGAAGCTCAGGACTCTCAGGGGAATTTTTGCCTGAATGCATACCTTTTCAAATGATTTAAAAATGCATCCATTTTTCCCCCTCTTTAAATTCAGCTATCAATTTAGAATTTAACTCTTAACCCAGTCCTGGGTTCCAGGTTCACCCATACCCTTACCTGCTCTGGCACTGGTCTTTGGGTTTAGTTTGCAGTTCAAATTCCATCTGTTGCGCTCTCTCTCTTTTCTCAGCCTCTCTCGACACTGGTTTTCTTTTCTCATCCCCAGCTCCATCTGGAACTTCCTCTGTCAAATTCCAGCTCCATTCTCCTCAACACTATCTGGCCTGATCCCTTCTGGCTTCAGCATTATGGTGACCCTCCCATGTGCTGTGACTCTCTGTTCTCACGGGTCTCACTGCCCTCCTCCCTGAGACTGGACACTCACGATGAGACTCTGGCACCACCCGTCCAAGGTCTGGTCCCCTTCAGTCACAGACTGTGACTCGAGGTCCTGGGCAGTGGCTTGTGCATCAGCTGCCACAAGAGCCTCCACGAGGTGCTGTTTGGATTCGCTCCTCACGCTGGACTCCTCTTTCCTCGCACAACTGCCTCAGGTATTCCGTTGTGTATTCGCTGTAGGTGGAAGCCATCTTCTTCCCTAATTTATGGCTACACTAGCTTGGCACCCGAAAAAAAATAAAACAGGGAATTTTAGACTGTAACCAAAATGATGCATTACTTTTAAAATCTCTGCCTTGTTTGTGTGTGAACTATTACAGTTTATCAATCCGACACACTGGAGTGTTAATGCCCATGCCACCAAATAATTGCACAATATGCAAACAAATCTTTTAGATCGCAACACTGCACACCAAATCCGTCACAAATCGACTCCAGGAGACAGGTCCTCTGCTCCCACAGTGCCCAGCCTTGAAGTGCGATTCGTGAAAAGGAGGCAAACAGGGACACCTTCCTGTTTGTTTCGAGTCCGAGCAAACTACCAATCTCGAGTCCTGGGGTCAATTATGAACCCTTTTTAGCTAGCACACCCAGGTAACAGGTCCAAATATCACAGTCTCTTCGGGGAAAGCAGCGCAATACTTGACCCAGCGGGCATGCACCAACCTGGTTCACAATCCCCGCCGACTCAGTTGAGATGCTGGTATTTTCTTTCCTTGCTGGATCTTTACACAGATCCATGTTATAGTAGCTGCATATGGTGACAGACTAAGCAATTTCACAGTTATGTCAGAATTATCAATATTGTTACACCATTCACACTCAAAATGAGAAAATGTCTCAGGCAGGCTTAAGGAAAATAAAGTTTACTAAAATTAAAAATAGTAAATAAATACAGTACATAAAACAGAACATATATACATAATGATTACAGTCAGAAAGAAATGGACAATTACAAAACAAAGCGCCTTGTAACTGAATTAACTAGTTCTCACTCAGTTTCAATTGGCAAAGGTTCACACTTGAATTACCAGTCCTGGCAAAGTGGTCTCTCCAGGTCCAGGAACAGAGTGTCCCTTAGAGTCCAGAACAAAAGTGTCAGTCCTTTCAGACAACTTGATAATATCAGAGGCCAAAATGTCCCTCCCATCCTGTGATGTCACAGCTCTGGGCTGCTAGTGTGAGGTCACACGCATCCCTGCATACTTAATTTAGCAACATAACAAGTGTATAGCCAAATATTGCAGCTTACTGCCTGTGTGAATTCTGCAAAGCTAGCAATATTTTAATTATACACAAGACAGCATCTTCTCATCAGAGCATAGTTTATGACAGCATTCCCCTTTGGTCTCTTTCAGCAAAACATCATAAAAAACACCTCTCATAGCTGGGTCAGTTTTCAGGTATCTATCAGAAACTGCTTCACTCCTGATACACCATAAAGGCAATATTTTATGACAAGCTGCCTGGGTTCAAAGCAGTGTTTGGTTTATGACCTTGGTTTTATTATAGTCCCAGGAAGTCAGTTTTACAAGCTAGCTGTGACAGCAAGCAAAGGCCAGAATGTTTGTTTTTTTCTTTTAAAAATCCAGTCTCCAATGGCGCTTGTGCTGACTGCTATGTTTCACAAGCAGAATTCAAAAATACAGAGTTACTCACCTGTAACAGGAGTTCTAGGAATGGTATATGTTGTTCATCCACACTCATTGGCAGGTATCCTTGCCGCTTTAAATCTTGCCGGAAGGTCTTCAAGCTTGCTCCTCCCACCCACCCGGGTGGTATAACTCTCGGCTCCGCCCCATGACGCCAGATCTGGCCCGCTGGAAGCTCAGGTTGTGCGTCGAAGCCGGGGAGGTCGGGTGGGTTGTGTGGATGAACAACATATACCATTCCTAGAACTCCTGTTACAGGTGAGTAACCTGTATTTCTAGGGACATGGATATGTTGTTCATCCACACTCATTGGCAGACTCCTAGCAGTTCTCCGGGAGGAGGGAGGCAAGACGCACACCCCAATACTTACTTGGGAAAGAGAGACTGGAGAACCGAGGCCCCAAAACCAGCATCCCGGCGTGACTCAAGGTCGATGTGGTAGTGGGTAATGAAGGTGTTTGCTGACTTCCAGGTAGCAGCCCTGCAGATTTCCTGGATAGGGACGTCCCTGGAAGCAGCCACCGTTGCAGCAGTATGGCGGGTAGAATGAGCTCTTATCCCTCTGGGAGGCTCCATGCCCGCCAACTTATAGCAGAGATCTATGCGGAGGTTACCCACCTGCTTATCGTCCGCTTGGCTGCAGGTCTGCCAGATGCGGCTTCAGCGTAGGTGACAAACAGCTGGCGAACCTCTCCCGAATTTCAGCCGCAGCCCTTATAATAAGCGAGCGCCCTTCTAGGGTCCAGAGTATGGAGCCTATATTCGGCCTCCGAGGTGTGATTGGGGTAGAACACCGGCAGAGTCAACACCTGGTTAAGGTGAAACTCCGACACCACCTTCGGAAGGAATTTCGGGTGGGGGCGCAGGACAACCTTGTCCCTGTGGAAGACCAGGTAAGGAGACTCGATGGAAAGCGCCTGGAGCTCTCCCATCCTTCTGGCTGACGTGATAGCCACCAAGAAGGCGGTCTTCCACGACAGGTGAGAGAGCACACCTGTGCATAGGTTGAATGGCTTGCCCAGGCTTTGCCAGTACCAGCAGTAGATCCCGCAGAGGTGGGGTTCCCACTGGAGGAAATGTGATCAAGGCCTTTGAAAAGCCAGACCACCTTCTCCTGCGCCACCGACTGCTTCCGGCCCGCGCCCGGTAAGCAGAGATGGCTGGAGTGCACCCTTAGGGTCGTCGACCTAAGCCCTTGACTAGAAAGGGACCATAAATAGTCCAAGATGCTTGCCAAGGAACAGGAGGAAGGGTCCAAGCCCTTGCCCTGACACAAATGGAAAACCTTTTTCCATTTGAAGGCATAACATTTTCTGGTCGACTCTTACGGGACGCCTCAACTACATTGAGGACCTCGTCGGAAAGACCCAAGGCCTGGAACTCTAGCCGCTCAGGAACCAGGCCGTCAGGTGCAGGATTGAAGGTCGGATGGAACACCTTCCCTGATTGACTGAGAGCAGGTCCGGGCGAGCTGGAAGCTGCAGCGAGTCCTGGAGCTGAGACTGAGGAGATCTGGGTACCAGAACTGGCGAGGCCAGTCTGGGGCTATCAGAATCACCTCGCCTTGTCCCTCCTCGCCTGAGAAGCACCTTGTGGATCAAGGGAAATGGGGAAAGGCGTAAAGAGGCCGGGGTCCATTGCCTCGAGAAGGCATCCCCTGCAGCGAGCCCTGCTGAGGCGGGCATGGAACAGACTCAACCTGCGTTCTCCTGGAGGCAAACAGGTCCACCTGAGGTGTGCCCCAAAGGGAGAACAGATGCTGTACTACCTCCGGCAGGAGAGACCACTCGTGGGATGCAGCCCCTATCCGGCTCAGGGCATCGGCCAGGGTGTTGGAGGCTCCTGCCACGTGAATGGCTAGGAGATCCGCCTCCAGGCTGCGCACAGTGACCAAATCGGAGAGCTTCCTTGCATAGAAGCATGGAGCGCGTGCCGCCCTGGCGGTTTAGATAGTACATGGTCGTGGTATTGTCCGTCTGGACTCGGACCACTTGACCCCGGAGGAACGGAGCAAAGGCGGTGAGAGCTAGGCGGACCGCTCGGAGCTCCAGCAGGTTGATGTGGCATCGGGACTCCTGCGGGGACCAGAGGCCATGAGCCCGGTGTTCCCCCAGATGGGCACCCCAACCCATCAGAGAGGCATCGGTCGACAGAGAGACCGTCGGCTCGGGGCGGACGAACGGGATGCCCTCCTGCAAATGATCTGGAACGGTCCACCACTGGAGAGCGTTCCACATCCCCTGTGTCACCGACACAAGCTGGTCCAAGGGATCGCAGGCGAGACCACTGGCTGGCCAGTCCCCACTGAAGGCGGATGTTCCAGCGGCCCAAGGACCACGCTGGTGCAGGCCGCCATGAGACCCAGGAGGCGCAGGAAGTCCCGGGCAGGCGCAGTGCCCAACCAGAAATGATCGGGCAAGGAGGAAAGAACCTCGGCCCTGTCCGCGGGAGCAGCTCTGGCTCGAAGAGTCGAGCTGCGCCCGATGAATAGAATCACCTGCTTGGCTCGAGTTCCGACTTGGCCTCGTTGATAAGGAGGCCCAGTTGAGAACAGACCTGGAGGGCCAGATCTCTGGACCACTCCGCCTCCTTCCTGGAGGAGCTGCTATCAGCCAGTCGTCCAGGTAAGGTACACCGGACCCCTCGGCGCCATGAGAATGCTGTCACCACTGCCATGCATTTGGTGAAGACCCTGGGAGCTGGAGACAAGCCGAAGGGCATGGCTTGGAACTCGAAGAGGGATCCTTCCGCTCGGAGGCGAAGGAATCTCTGGTGAGACGGACGGATAGGGACGTGAAAAAACGCGTCCTGCAAGTCCAGAGAGCAGAACCACACGCCGCGTTCCAAGGATGGTATTATCTGAGCCAGAGTGACCATCCTGAAGGTTCGAGACCTTAGGAACTTGTTTAGGTCGTGTAGGTCGAGAATGGGGCGCCAGCCCCCCGTCCGTTTCGGAACCAGGAAGTACCTGGACACAAACCCTGGGTCTGAAGGAGGGTCCACCACCTCTCTTACCACCTCCTTCTGGAGGAGGAGAGCGATGTCGGCTCGACGAGCCGCCAGTGAGGCTGGGGATCCCGAAGCCCCCCGAGGGGCGACGGCTCTGAAGGGTGGTGCCTGCTCGAATTCCAGAGGCAGGCCTCTTCCCACCACCTCCAAGACCCACCTGTCCGTGGTAACAGCGGACCAGGCGGAACGGAAGTGCCGGAGCCGTCCCCCCACGTGGGGACCCAGGGGTAAGGTGACGGGAATGGGGGCGACACCCCTCAGCCCGTCACTGGGCAGGCTTGGAGGAGGGACCGGCCGAGGGACCTCCTGGGCCCTTTCCTCCCTGCCTCCTGTTAGAGGAAGCCGGCGGCTTGGGTTTGGGATGCCAAGGCCGAGCCTGCTGGCCCTGACGTTGCTGGGCCGGGCGCGCCGGGGGGACAGAAGGACGAAAGGGCTTAGGCTGTGGTTTGCGGCCTTTGTCCTTCTGAGCGGAAGAGACCGAGTCCAAGGTGGCATTGGACTTCTCGATCCTCTGCAGGTGACCTTCCACCCCAGGGCCGAAGAGGTCAGTCCCAAAAGGAACATCCGCCAACTTGTGCTGGGTATCCGAAGTAAAGGTGGATATCCTCAGCCAAGCCCGCCGACGCATAGCCACTGCGGCCGCCACCGATCTGGCACATGAGTCCCCTATATCCAAAGCAGTCTGGAGCTGCTGTTTGGCCACTGCCCTGCCCTGGTCCCGCACCTGCTTAACCGTAGTCTTCAGATCGGCGGGAAGATGAGGGATGACCTCATCCAGGGAGCCCAACAGGGCATGAGAAAAATGTGCCATGAGGACGGCCGAACTGGCCTGGCGAGAGCCGAGAGGAGGCTAGCGTAGACTTTCGCCCGACATAGTCCAATTTCTTGGACTCCTTGTCAGGAGGTTTGTCCACATCCCTGGCGCCTGCCGCTACCGGAAAACGCTGTCGGTAACCAACCCCTCAGCAGAGGGTGTTCCAAAACGGACAAGGAACCGGTAGGGACGCATACTTCCTGGCCATCCTGGCCGGGCGCAGGGCAGGAAGCAGGCGCTGCCAAAGCTCCAGTGCGGACCCACTATGGCCTCGGCCACGGAGAAGGCCTCCGTCGGAGAATCCCTCGGTCCAGAATCTCCGTGAGGGGATACCTGGCCCGTTTGGAAGCGGTTCGAGCTCCATCCGGTAGACTCGAGATGAGCCGAAGCAGTCCTAGGAAGGACGACGGGCTATCGTCCATTGACTGACCTCCTGAAGACTCCAAGTCCAGTCGCTTGGAGAAAAAGGAGGAATCATCTTCGGACTCGGAAGAGTCCTCGAAGAGCTGCCTCTGGCCTGAGCCACCCTTCACCTGCCGAGGTCGGTCGGGAGTGAGGGTGACTGACAAGCCGATGGGGTAGACCCTTAGCCGACCGAGAATCCTTGGTCGGAGCCCCAGTGGTGGCTGTGGAGGCGGAGGTTCCACGAATCGGTGGAGCAGCTGGTTTGGCCGAACAACCGGCCTGGGTATGAGCTCCTCGGATAAGTGGGGGTTGTGTCGGCCGTTCGGTGACAGCCACTTAATGGCGGGGAAGGCGGCGGGTCGGCTTATTCCGGCCAGGAGAGCTGTTGCAACATAAGGTCCTCGTACCGTCGGCGTAATTCGCGAAGCCTCCCTCATCCGAGGAGGAGGCGAGGACGAGCGCGACGCCGCTTACCGCGGTGCCGAGACCGAGACCGCCTATGACGGTGGGATCGGCTGGACCGCGAAGAGGTCCGAGACCGAGACCGAGAGTCCCGGAATTTCCGAGGTCGGTGCGGGGAAGTGTCGGCCGGAACCGGCACTCCCTTCGGCTCGGATGGTCCATCCGAGGGCTCCGGAACCGGAGGCACAGGCGAGCCCACGGGATCCTCACCCTCCCGGGGGAACCGGGGAGAGGGGAATCTCGGCTGCTAAAGGCGACAGCCCGTCCAATGGGTCGAGAAAAATCTCGACTTCATCGGTGGAGTCTCGGTCAACTGACCTGACGGGGACACCGTGAGGCCAGTGGCGAGCTGACGATCGACGAAGCCCGGCGGTCGGCCGGAGGAGGGACCTTTCCCGCTCCCAAGGCGTCGACGGAGGACTTACCCTGTCCCTCTTTTGGACCGAGAATAAGGTCCAGCAGGCATGAGCCCTTCTCCTTTAGTGGAGAGGGACAGACAAAAGCTCCTAAAAGAAGCCGTTAAGGAAGAACCCAGAGAGCAGGATAAATGCAGCGGCCGAGAAGATCTGACCAGCGCCGCCTCCTCCGAGGCGACCATCCGCTCGAGCTGATCCTCGAAACCCGCCCGCCCTGACACCGCCAACCGGGCCTCCTTGGACTTCACGGAGGAAAGCGCTTCTCGGGGCGGCCCAGTTGCAATCGGGCAGCACGGTCTTCAGGGGCGTGGGCGAGAAAGATGAGCACAGGTCGCCAAGCCTGGGGGTCGTGCTCAAGGCTAAGCAGTAGACACCACGTGGTGTGGATCCGTCCGAGACATCTTCTGCCCGCATGGGCATCTCCGAAATCCGAGTCGATTGTCCATCGCGCCGCGAGGGATGAAGACTGAAGTCTTTTGCAAATTTATTTTAAATCCATAAGCGGAGAAATAGGAACCAGTCTCAAACGCAGAGCGTTAAGGAGGGAACCTGAGCTTCAAGCGGTAAGGAAGATCTGGCGTCATGGGCGGAGCCGAGTTATACCACCGGGTGGGTGGGAGGAGCAAGCTTGAAGACCTTCCGCAAGATTTAAAGCGGCAAGGATACCTGCCAATGAGTGTGGATGAACAACATATCCATGTCCTAGAACATACATTTATATCAAAATTATATATACACAGCTGGCAGACAGCAATTCCGTTACAGTATCTATCCATTATTTGTTGAAAAGACAGTAGGATCTTTGTGTCTGAATCTATTGTGACTATCTGAATTACTGCAACCCTCTCCCATATTCCCCCATATGGGGTTCCCCACCTATCTTTATCTTTCTGCTTTTCCATGAAGACTCAAGTGCTACTTGTAGCATCCCCTCCCCCCCATTTAGTTATCTTCTGTACCTCGTTCCATATTTTAATGGTGCCCGCTACACAAAGATGACTCAACAGGGTTCCTTGTAGCTGCCCACCTAGAAACGTGGATAGATGGTCTGTATATAGAATGGTTGCCTCTATACACCATGTAACAGCCTCTAAGCCAGGGGAGGCCAAATCCCTTATTAATCTATCCGCTCAAAGCTTAGTGAAGGATAATCTTGGTGTCCTCACCCCTACAGATAAATACTCTCAATATTTTGCTTATGCTATCAAAGTATTGGTTAGGGACCACCAAAGGGACAATGTTAAATTCAATTAAATTAAATTTTTATTTTACCAGGATAACACCATTGAGACAACTCATTTGCAAGGAGGTCCTGAAGTACACAAATACAAAACAGCTCATAATGAAGACCAAAAAAAATAAAAGAACAAAAAATACAGTGCTTACAGATAATTATAAATAACATTGAAAGGACTAATAGAAAAACACTCTAATACAACAGTTATACAATGTAGCACTAAAGGCATATGCAGATGCCTAGTCAGCATAATACAAGAGGCGGAGGGCAAGGGATAAAGTGGGATGAAGCAATCAATACAAAGGGGCCAATGAGTACAAGTCAGTCATGAAGACACAGTGAGACATGGGAAAACAGTGGGAGCACTTACTATTAATGAGAGTAGGGTAGGATGGAAAAGGGAGGCACAGGTAAAAGGGGGGGGAAGAACGCAGGAGGGAGGTGTGTGAGAAAAGTAGTAAGAGCGGATAGAAGAAGGATGTGAGACCTATGCCGGCGAAGGGGATAAAAACAGAAAGGAGGATAGGAATAGGGAGGAGGGGTGAGGGAAAGGAGAAGTACCAAGGTGGAGCCAAGCATAAGGTTCTGGGGTCAGTGTGTATATTCATGTATGTAAATATATAGTAAAATATGGGCACTGCCGCCAGCTTGAAAATAATTTTACCCTAGGCTGTCACAGTCATTCATCCACACCTTTCAGCTCTTTCTCAAAATGCTTTATGTTATGGTCTAAGTGAAGCAGAATAATCTGTGTTGAGTCTTCCAGAATCCTAAAGCCTAAGCATGTTAGGTAACCGTGAACCCATCTGAGACCCCACTGCCTGGACTGCTCCTTTTTGCAATGCTGGTTAAGTGGCAACAGCTCAGATTTCATCCACTTGACCCTATGCCCTAAGACAGCTGAAGAACTGTCCAGTATCCGCATTAGGTGGGGCACAGCTAATGGCACCAATGCTAGCACATCATTTGTGTACAGTACTGTCTTATGCTCTGCCTCCCACCCCTATACCTTGGATATAGTACAATTACACAACAGTAGATCTTCAAGAGGAGATCTTGCAGTAAAGCAACACCGTTAGGACTAAGCTGCCAGGTGCTAGGTGTCACAACCCCACTCAGCAGGTCAGCTATCTACTCCAAGTACCAACCTCTGAGCGTAGTATGAGAACAGTTAACAGAACAGGGTAACCCTCCTGTCTGTTGTTTGTGAGTTCAGTCACCTTTGTCCCAAGTTCTGCAGGGATTCAAACTGTTAACCTCTTGCTAGCGTACCCAATGTACAGGCTCAGATAATTCTGCTCTTCGGGGAAATGCCAGATATCTTTCACCTACGGGCACCCAACCAGGTATTACAAAATGAACCCTTAAAACTCTATGCAAGACCTTAGAGAAACTCTTACCTATTTCCCGATTTGGCATCCCAGTGAGCTTAAGCACAGTGTTAACTTTAACCATCTAAGCTTCACTTACAAAAAAAAAGAAGTTTCGAGGCACACAAGGCAGTTTTCGTTTTAAAAATATATATCTTTACTTTAAGACAGATAAAGATAGATAAAAATAGGTAAACAGTAAATACAAAACAAAATATCCCAACACATACATTCTTAAAAACAAAACAGGGTTAGAAGTGCAAAATTCCTACCAACCATTAGACTTATTTATCTAAGGTATTTCTTATAATCATTCAGTGCTCTTAGATGTTCCTTTTCTCAGTCCAAATATATGAATGTCTGTCTCTAAAGGTCAGCTACAGCATACTTAAAGGGACACTGTCAACCCCCTTAGGCCTCAAAGTGTCCCTAGTATAAAAACCACATTTTGTGATTGCCAGCGTTTTGTAAACATTGTTGATGTAGCTGATGGTTTGATTCTAACTCTTATTTTCTTTAAAAAAAAAGTAAAAAGCAGACTGTCCAACATATTGGTGCTATCACACCAAAACAGGTTTGTTTACATTCCCTGATCAACTCCAAATGCATCTTTTCTGGACTTGGGAACATCCACAAAACAGTCTAGCCCCTCATAATGCAGTGGCAGTTTAGGAGGCTACTGTCTTATGAGTGACTGCAGTGTTTGGGTATGTTTCTAATGCCCAGGAAGTATGCAGTAAGAACAGAACCAAGATTGTAAACAAAAACAAGGTTGTTTATAAATATACATTGTCATGCATTTCAGTTCTACTAAACAAGGAGACAGACAAAACAAACAGCAACATCAGTGAATTTTAGAGAGGGTAAGCAATCATCAAATGTGGGGTTTCGACTAGAAATAATATGATGAAAACAGGTTGACAGTGCCCTTTAAAAACAGTCTAGAGCCGGGCTTCTCTGAGGTCACCTAGCTCCTTCTCTGTGTATTAAAATTTATATTTACAGCACAGGATGTCCTAATAAGGTATTTTAAAATAGGTGACATCAGCGAACCCCCTCTTCATATGACTTCCCAATCTAGGCTGTGATCTGCTAGCGTCTCCTTTCATCCAGGAGCAGTCTCCTGCTTCACAGAGACATGAAAGACTCTCTGATGAATTAACTGGCTTCCTCTGAAGACACCCAAACAAATGCATATACTAATTCCTTATAACACAAAGTGCCATCAAAGGACTTTTCCTGAGGAGACGCCCAAACAAATGCATATGCCCCTTCCTCTTGATAACCAAGTGCAAAGGATTTTCCTGAGGACATTATAAACGCATAGTTTAGCTGTTGATTTCAAAGCAACTGACATGTTAATTGCATCACAGATATCTGTAATTAAACCTACGTCCTGTACTTAGAAATTATACCTGGCGGGGTTTGATGTGTCATTTCAGCAAGACAGTATTTTCTCCTGACAGACAATCCCACTACATATTTCATATTGCAAAAATCATAGTGTAATCAGAACCAGCTGTCCAAGTGTCACACTAGGACCACATGGAAATCTTCTAGCTAGCAGTCTACAGTGGGGAGACACCTGACACTGGCATGCCAATATTCATCTATGGCATAAAGGTGTTGTCCCTAGCCCACTTCAGTTCTCCTGCCAGAGACCTGTGAGGAGGCGACAGGAGAAGGAGAGCTCCTGGAGCCACAGAAAGGCACATATATGAAAAGAGTGCAGGGGAAGGAGGGAGGGAAAAATATGCCTATTACAAGAGCTCCTCTCGAAGATCTACTGTTATGGTAAGTTCTTAGGTAACTGTACTATCTTCCTTCAAGGGGGCTCTTGCAGTAGGCAACACCATTAGGACTGAGTCCTAAGCAGTGCTGAAACAAGCAGAGACAACACTCAGGGGGAGAATAAAGGTCTGCAGTAGGCAAAATAGGACAGGAGGTCCCACAGGACAGCTAGTCCAAAGCCAACCCTGAGCCCAGAAGCAATGTCCAGACAGCAGAGCTTGGCAAAGATTTGGACAGAGCCCCCGGTGGCTGTCATGCAGGTGTCCACAGTAGATGCTAGCCTGACAACAGATTGTGGCTACAGCTCTACTCCTGGTGAAGTGGCTCTTAGCAGCTCAGGAAGGGCTTGTCCGAGTGTCAAAAGCCGAATGTGATGTAGTGTGCAGTCCCTTGGGACAGGCATGAGTCCAGCCACCAGGGTGCCTGCCAGCTTGGGAGCCGAAGGAAATGAAGAGTAGATCGGACTGCCAAGAGGACTTAGTCTGACGGGTAGAGACTCCCCGGATACTACACACTTTCAGAGAGTGGAGAAGTGACCCCTCTGATGAAAGAGCTGAAGACAAGACATCAGCAGGAACATAGACTGGTGTAAGCGTGAACGGGCACTACCTCCGGTAGGGACTTAGGAATGGAGCACAAAGCAACTATCTTCTAAATAAAGTAATGAGGTTTCTGGCTCGTGAGAGCTCAATGCTCGGAAATCACACGAGCTGAAGCAACAACTACACAAGGTAGGTAGAGCGATCTGAAGGATGTCCTGCAGAAAAAAAGGATGGGATACTCCCAACTGAGCCAAGGCCTCACCAACCACAGGGAAGCGGTAGGCAGAGATGTTCTACAAGGAATGTCCGAGTCTCAAAACCAGTAGGGATAGGCAGTAATCCAGGAAATGAGGTACTGAACCGGAGAAGGGTTTCCATCCTTTGAAAGCTAGCCGAGATGTTTCCGTCCCACAGTGGAGATGGTTCTGGGAGATGGCATCCCAGTCCTACCAGAACCTCAGCAACCTCGGGGAAGACCCCAAAGCGAGAAGGCTACGAAGAAGGAGCCAAGCAAAAAAAAGGAGGAGGAACCTCCGACCCAAAGGGATCAAGGTGATCTGGTCCAGGAAGAACAAGCCGGAAGAAGAACTGGCGGGTCTCCTGCCCATTGAAGTCGAGGGGACCCTGTCTGGCGTAGCCAAGATGGTGCGATAACGATTCTTCCGGGTTCTCCCAACTGCAGTGGGAGGAAACCCTCAGGGGTCACGAGAAAAGAGGTAAAAGCTAATGTTGGCTGTCCTTGGATGTCAAAGCATTCTTCGACAACAGGGATGCACCATTTCTACCTGTGAAGCCGGGCCCACGTGCGGCTGAGATTGTCCTCCAGGATGGTCTACACACCCGGCACCTATGTCACCAAAAGGCCAGGGCCATGCCGAACAAGCCAAAGCCACACCTGCATGGTCTTCCAGCGATGGGGAGACGAGCGGGTTCTCCCTCGTCTGGAGGAGTACCAGACCATGCGAATGTCGGCCGTCTGGGCTAGTAGTGGTCTCGGGAGAGACTGGGGGTGTAAGAGTACAACACCGCCCGCATCCTTAGCACCTAAATGCACAGGGATAGCCCGGTCTGGGAACAGGGTTACCAGAGGAGAATCTCCTTAACTGGTTCGGAATCCAAGACCTAGAGGTCAGAGACAGCCAACCCCTGCTCTCCCAGGACCCACACATTCCCCTGCGGAACACGCAGATGGATCTGGGCCAGGGGTAGCTCAGGAGTGCCACCACCATGAGGTCTTACGGCTGGAGAAGGGGGTGCTGTAACCCAGCAGCTTGAGATAACTCCCTGAGCTTGCTCTTCGAGGGCCTTCACCCTGTTCCGGGGAAAGGAAAACTGGACCATGCCCAAGTCCAGAAATGCCCCCGGTATAGTAGAGCCATTGGCCAGTGGCCCAGAGGGACTGTGAACAGGACATGATAATCCCCAGAAGGAAGAGCAACTACAGGGTGGAACCCCGAATCAGTTCCAGATGGCCCGTCGATATGGTCATAAGAGACCAGTTGTCGAGGTAGGGGAATATGAAATGTTCCCGTCACAGGGTAGCATCCAGCGTTGCTGGGCACCTGATGAAGATGCTGGGGGCTGAAGATAGGCCAAAAGGGGAGGAAGTTGTCCTGCCAAAGGAGGGCAGAGTCCAGTCCCGGGAGGGTCAAGGTAGGACCCCAGGGAGCCATCATGCAAAGGCACTAGCGCCCTGTATACTGGCTTACTGGACGCAGACCCTGAAACAGCTGGTGAGACCCTACTCCCTCCAGCACCAGGAGGAAGCAGTCCTACCTGCCCCCACAAAAAGGATTCTATGACACCCTTTCTGGGGGGGGCCCCTGACTAAAGAGAGGACCCTCGAGGGGGCCCCAAGAAGAAATCTAAAGAGTACCCTGGGGTACCAATTGAAGAAAAAACATTTGCCTGAAAATACTGTCCCCCAATTGATGAGTTGGGAACAAATCAACTCCCCCATCTGTTACCCCAACTGTACTGCTAGAGGAGGGGGGATGTGTCTCAAGTTATGAGGTGGTAGAAGGCGCAGAGGTTACGGCCACCGCAGCTCTGTGGGGTTTGGGGGCTGGGGCATCAGAAACCGAAGAGGCTCGACGCTTACTCCGGGAACTAAGGAGCTGCCCTCGGGCGGGATGTTGCTCTGGGCAATGGAGAGAAGAACAGTGCACCCCTCTCTGTTGAGTGTGCTGGAGGGGGCGCACCAAGCACAGGGCCTTGCTCAACTCTTGTAGCGAGGTGAGCATGTCTTGGACCTCTCCGCCAAAGAGAGCCGGGCCTCCGGACAGGGAGTCCATAATAGACGCCTGAACGTCTGGGGCAAAGTCCGACAGGTGAAGCCAGGCGTGGCGCTGGAGACAAATGTCCGTCACCGTACTTCAAGCTGAAGCATCCACAGAGTCATAAGCTGCATAGAGAACATGGAAGCCCACACTGGAAGCAGAGCAGAGCAACTGCTCCAACTGAGACTTAGAGGAGGAGTCAGGTAAGGCACCAACAACGTCTTTCGCTTGGTTCATGAGGGACTGCTGATGGACCACCATATGCGCCAATTAATTTTGGGCACGCTGGGCCAGAATGGAAGAAGCATACACTCTCCGCCTGGAGTGGTCTAACTGCCTGGACTCCTTTTCCAGAGGTAAGTCGCTCAGGTGCGTAGAATGCAGAGCCCTGATGTGGGCTGCAGTGAGGACAGAGGAGTCAGCCTTAGGATGGGACCCAAAGTGGGGCCAACTATCTGGGGCATGGTACAGCCGATCTGCCTTCTGACGACATAGGAGGAACTGATGCTGGCTGCTGCCCACTGTGGAGGTAATGTCGCTGTGGGTGCCACAAGAGGTGGGACCACCACTGCTGTGACCCTCTGGGAGGTGCAGGTGCTCTGCCAAATGGTGTCGCTGAGGGTCCTGCCCTCTGTTTACCAACCTTGTTACGCCTGGATGAGCCTCATCACCTCCAAGAAGGAAGTGTCCTTTGGAGGAGATTTAGGGTCTCAACCCATACCTCCTTGGGACAGGAGTGGGAGGGAGAGCCAAGGGACTCTGCAGAGTCAGACTCCTCACCTTCTGAGAATTGGAGATCAGTGATGGGCGTTGGACCAGACTTCGGTCAGTACTGCACCCACCTTAGTGTCGAGTCATGGGCCTGGTGCAGGAGGAGAAGGAGCCCTAGAAGGAGGCTGAGAAGGGACCTGCATCGGTGCAGGAACGGACGGCGGTGCCATCAGGGCTGGCATCAGGAGCTGAGAGTATGCCCACCAGGAACTGAATAGGGCACTATACTCTCCTGGCATTAGGTGATGCCATGCAGGAGAAAAGGAGCACCCTGGCATCAGGTAGGACAATGGGTTGTGCATCGGGTAACCTTCAGAAGGACCAGATGACAGTCCAGAGGGATCACTTGATGACCCTAGTGGCGTCAATGGGTAGCTTGGGGTTGGGCCTGCCAGAGGCGGGCCGGGCTGTGGACCTGAAGGGTGGCCCGGAGCCAAACAGGAGGGTAATGGCTGGCGGGCGATGAACCCTGCAGCATCAAAGACGGCCCTGAAGACTGTGCCTGTGGACCTGCAGAAAGGTCAGGCAGAGGCTGGACCAGAGGCGCCGGGCCTGAGAGAAGGGGAGCAGGCAGGTTCTGGCACCGGGCGAAGGCACCAGGTCAGACAGAGGAGGACCAGTGGGGGCAGCCCTGCTGGCACGGTGGGCAAGTCCCAGGAGAGGGCTCACTGGTGGTTGGTGAGATGCAGGAGGCGCCCAAGGAAGAGACCCCTCGGTGGGGCTGCAGCCCAGCAGGAGGGCGACAGCTGGTGCTGGTCCAAAGGACCATCAGACCCTAAGGAGGGATCCGGTGAAGGCACCGGGCCGGGCGGGCATCGGAAAGAGAACCAACATCCTGAGAACCAGCTGAGCTACCTGACTGAGGACCCTGTGGGGTGAAGGGCCTGAGCAACAGGGGCGGCGGGATGGAGGAAAAGTCCCCTGAACCCGCAGAGACACTGCCCAACACCATGATCCGAGCAGGCGGTGGGGCCAGGGGCTACTGGAGGGCATGCCTGACCAGCGGGGTCGACCCCCCACAGGGGGAAGATCCAATATCGGCCATGGTCCCCCGAAGGCGACCGTGGCCCGGCAACAGACCAATCCCAGTCCCAATGCTTGTCCCGCTTGTGCTTCTTCTTAGAAGTAGAGGAAGCCTCTGACGAGGTTCCCTGGGGAGGAAGATGCACTCCGCGGCTGCGGCTCTTCTTCCATGGCAGAAAATTTTTGCTGAAGGAGATGGGCTTTCTGGACTCTCTGGCGTCATCTCCGTGTGGCCTGGTTGAACTTCAGGCAGGCCTGGCAGGCTTCAGTGTTGTAGTCTGGGCCTAGGCAGACAAGCATGGAGGAATGGCCATCCTTTTCTGGAATCTGCTTGCTGCAGAGCACTTAAATTTGCAGGGTTCACTTGACAAAGTCGGCAAAGACATGCAAACCGACGGTAAAAAATGACGGTATACTATCAAAGAAAAAAAAAAAAGAAAGAAATCAGTAAAATAAGAAAATTATGATTAGGAATGGCAGTCAGTTGAAGCAACGTTCTGTAAGGTCCGATAAGCACATGTCACTGGCAGAAAAAGAACTAAAGTAGGGCTGGGGGACCACCCCTTTTATGCCATAAGCGGACATCAGCGTGCAGACATTGGGGGCAGTCCCCTGTTGTAAACTGCTAGCCAGAAGTTTTCCGTGGTGGTCCTAGTGCCTGGCTGCTTAGTCTTAACAGTGCTGCCTACTGCAAGAGCCCCTCAAGGAAGATCTCAACAATCCCTAATACTTTGTGCCAAGAGTTCCAAGGCCAGAATGAAGAGGATGGATGAGGGGTGGCACCCCGAATCATGCCTCAATGTAAACTAAACCTCTCTGACAGCACGCCATTAGTTAGTACCTTTGCTTTTGGCTCCTTGTATAGTACTTACATCCAAGTTCTGAATTTTTCCCTAGTCCAAATCTTTGCAGTATTTGCACTTGGTACCACACTATGCTTACACAGCCACTTCAGATTTAGTAAGCACCTCAAACTGTCACCTCTGTGCCGGCCCAATCTTTTTTGTAGGTTTTTTTTGTTTCCTTAGTTGTATTTATTTCACCTCTGTGCAGCAGAGGTGGTACTAAGTCCCCTATTGGCCCTGTACATGGACCCTCAATACTCCCCCGATCCGGCCTCCACCTCGGCTGTGAGATGGGAAGGACCATGGACTGCCCACCCTCCAGAGGTGAACAAGGGGGGAGACCGAGATCACCCTTGAGCCCCCGGCCCGGCTTAGGCTGGGCTTTGTTTGGGCCAGACAGAGTGGGAGCCATTGGGGCGTTCTTACTGCACGCACAGAGGGGTTTTCCATCTTGAACCCCGGAGGTGCAGATGTGCAATGACATCCAGAGCACAATGGGCATGCTCCCACGCTTGCCTGAAGGATGTCCGCCGACACCTCCACCCATTTCATAGTGTCCCCTGGCTGCAACCCCCGTCTCCACTGGTATTTGCATGGTGCCAGGGATCCACAACCTACCCCTCCCCAGGAGAGGCAGTCCTCCGGAATGCTCGATTCTCTCCTTCCCGGCTGACCCAGACGACCCAAGCTAGCTCCTGAACCCGGGTCGCAGGCGTGGTGCAAGGTAAGGCATCCAGCGCCTCAGCCCTCGGCACCACCAGGCTGACTGTAGTTAATCTTTTTGTTGCAAAGTTTTCAGAACCTACAATAAAAACATCCGACAGTGGTTACAGTGTAAGTAAGCAACAACCAGATACACTAGACTTCAGACAGTTATTGAGTTTGTACATCAATGTGTCAATACTGTTTTACCATACATAGTACAACAAAGGCAGAGGCTTCGCTCAATTCTGAACACTGTTGGAGGGCCGAGGGGAAAAAAACAACCTCGGTAGAGGGGAGGTGTAGCAACCAGTTTAAAACTGTATAAAATGGCAACACTCTGAAAAAGGATCATCTTATTTAATTATGTACTTAGAGGGCTCCAACAGCTAAACCCACTGTAACATAGCAAGCATGTGTTCTTATAACCCTAGACTAGTAGCCGCTAGGCTTTGCCCACAGGACCAGGGGCTGGATGGAGTTGTGCTATCTTAAGCAGTGTTGTGGCCCATTTAGCCAATGTTGGGTCTAGGTATTAATGCCCTGGATTGCCACGTATGTTCAGCGATCCCCATATGCTTCAAGAAGGACCATGCAGCACAGTAATTTAAGAGTGTTGCTGCCCAAGTGGGACAGTATATTATATTTTGCAAGCAGTGTAAGGCTAGTGAGCAATTCCTGAAGTGTTTGCAAGTACCGCAGTAAAAGTTTTTGTATCTACATTTAGGAAAGATACTGGCCAATATCCGCTGCATTCATTTTCAGGTTTGCCCTTCTTGCACATTAAAGCAATTGTGGCTTCAGACATTGTGGAAGGAAGACTGCCAGTTTCCTCAAATTCCACAAATACTTCTGCCAGGTACCCTGTCAGTTGCTTGCCCAAGATTTTATAATATTCAACTAGCAGGACATCACTACCTGCAGCCTTGAAGGTGGGGAGTTCTTTTATCACCTGGTATCATTTTACTGATACATGTGTCTGGGGTGAAGGTACTGATCAGACTGAGGGCTTTATAAAATGATTAAATCAGAACAATTTAAATATTAGATGCCCTTCAATACCCAAAAGAAAAAAAATTAATTTCTGAATAGTAGTGTACTCTTGTTGGAGAAGATACTAAGGTCAAACGTGAAACTTGCAGAAAACCTTTGAATGGTATTAGCTAAGAGCACAAAGTGCTCATCCGAGAAGTGTGGTCGCCAGTATCCCTATAGTCAATTTCTGAGAACTAAAAGGACTTGTTTCTTAGAAAATACTTAGATTGGAAGCAGGAATGCAGTTTCTGGATTCCTGGATAGGGTATTCAGTTAAGATGATACACAAGGCCTGTATAAAGGCAAAGTCAATTGCTAGGAGTAGTTTACTTGCACAAAGGTAGTAGGTACAAAATGATTTAGGGCAACTTGCTTTTGTAATGAATTTTCAGAGACAAGCATATACGATCAGGAAAATTACTCAACAGAGATGGAGAATTCTGCAAAAGGATGTACCTGTGTAACTTTTAGGAGGGAAATAATCTAGCTGATTACTTGGTGCACAGTCACTATGTGGTAAGAGGAAAATTAGAATAGTCAGTAGGCAGAAATTTTATCCATGTCATTCTTGCAACATCTGTAAGTATGGACAGGCAGGAAAGAAGTCTGTACATCCTATTACTGGGGACAAACAGTCACCTGAGGACTATCTGACTTGTAGAACCTAGTATGTGGTTTACGTAGGGTGGTGCAGCTGTAACAATTTATGAGGGTCAAACTAAACACCCATTGAAAGAATGTATACAAGAACATGTCAGAGCAATGTATAGAGAATGCAAGGAGAGCACACTGGGCAACATCATAACTGTACAACAAATTTTTTGAATTTTGGGCACTGGAATATGTCCCAGAACCCATGAGGGAGGAGAAAGGCTTAAGATATCGTTAAAAGGAAACGTTATCTGGCCGGTGGTGCAGAGGGTGGAGTCATCTAGCCTTACCTCGCGTCACGCCAGTGACCCAGGTTCGGGAACGAACTCGGGTCGTCGGGGGGAGGGGGAGGAGATAGGAGCAAGACTGGGCCACCTATTGGCAGCTCTCCTCTCCTGGGATGAACAGTGTCCCTCCCATAGTCCCATCACCACTGGGTGGAGGTCCGGTGGTGATGCAGGTGGGGAAGGGTGGGGCACTCCGCAGTGCCTGGCATGTGCGTGCCTCCACACGCATAAGTCTACGCCCCGGACGGTAAGTTAAAAAAAAAAAAAAAAAAAAAGGACACCAAACGGATTTACAGACTGAAGTCCCTACAACCACAAGGATTAAAACACAATCAGATTTTAAACCACTTCTGTAAATGTGTAAATGTGACTGTTTTGGCTGAGGTCGAATTTCCCTGGGCTCGCTCCTCTTTGTTTAAATAATTGTGGCTTGGGCAGGGAGTTGAGTAAGATTGATAATGTGATTTTAAGATGGTAAAGAAAATGAACATTTTGTTACAAATATTGGATGTGGACAGAAGTGTACTGTCCTTTCCCCATCTCCCCGAACATGGAATACAGAGAAAAGGAGAACAGTCCAATTACAACATAAATAAGAAATAAGAATGGGATAGCCAAAATTATTGAGACTGAATAGCAGGAAAAAAGTCGTCTTTTTTAGCTTTTGACACTTTTGGAATATGTATTTTCTCTTTTATGTATAATGAATAATGGTACATGAATGTTCAAATGGGGTCTGGGTCTGCACTGAACACTATGTACTCTTGTCACATGAAGGAATGCAGAATGAATATGTCAGTTTTCTATGTATTTAATCACATGATGTTGAGCAAAAATCGGCCCCGACAAAGCCTGCAAAGGTGCTACACAGGGTGTCTGCACAAGTGGAGATACACCCAATAAATCTGATTAGTTGCTTCCAGCATGGTGCATGTGACATTTTGTTATTTTTTGTAGCAAATGATTGTAAATCAGAGCAGCAGCACCTTGATACTGGTCAGCTGTGACACACTCACATCATATTTCTCTCATCACCTCCATGAGCTCTTCTGTAGCCTATACTTACCCTTCTCAACAGCGCCCCCAACCCACCCACCCCATATTGGTCTCACAAAAGATTTGTAAATGACTGTAAGGCTCAATTAATCTCTGCTATATTTGGTTGTCAAATGCCCACTTCTTTACATACTGAGTGAATATAGCCTTCATTCTGGCATAGATGTGCCCAGTAGGTGAGCAGTCTGTCCAGCTGCTCCCCATTTTCCCAATATTTCTGCCCCGCCTATATAACACGCCAAGTAATCTGTTGATCTCATACTTCAGGTTTGTACTTCTTTTAGTTGCTCAGGGGTCCTGGTCTTACATTTCTGGTATTCTTTTGTTGCCTTTAATTCCTTCTCTTACTGTTTCAAATCCCTCTGCCTCAGCGTATGCCTAGCTGCAGTATATGCAATTATTTGGCCCAGCTAACATGCCTTATAGGCTTCCCAGATGGGGATGTGATAAAAGTAGTGAAGGGAAAAAAAAAGGCAGACTGGGTGGGCCAAGTGGTCCTGATCTACCAACAAATTCTATGTTTCTATCCAACCTACAGTGCCCTCTTCAGTAAGGCCTTCAACTCGATCCCCCAAAGGAGGATGGTCAAGAAATACAGGTTACTCACCTGTAACAGGAGTTCTAGGAATTGTATATGTTGTTCATTCACACTGTCTGGCAGGTTCCTTGCCGCTTTAAATCTTGCCGGAAGGTCTTCAAGCTGGCTCCTCCCACCCACCCGGGTGGTAAAACTCTCGGCTCCGCCCCATGACGCCAGATCTAGCCCGCTGGAAGCCAGGTTGTGCGTCGAAGCCGAGGATGTCAGGGGGTCAGGATGAACAACATATACCATTCCTAGAACCCCTGTTACAGGTGAGTAACCTGTATTTCTAGGGACATGGATATGTTGTTCATCCACACTGTCTGGCAGACTCCTAGCAGTTCTCCGGGAGGAGGGAGGCAAGGCACACACCCCCTACTTGGGAAATAGAGACTAGAGAACCGAGGCCCCAAAACCAGCATCCCGGCGTGACTCAAGGTCGATGTGGTAGTGGGTGATGAAGGTATGTGTTGACTTCCAGGCAGCAGCCCTGCAGATTTCCTGGATAGGGACGTCCCTGGAAGCAGCTACCGATGCAGCGGTATGGCAGGTAGAATGAGCTCTTATCCCTTTGGGAGGCTCCATGCCCGCCAACCTATAGCAGAGAACTATTCAGGAGGTGACCCACCTGCCTATCGTCCGCTTGGCTGCAGGTCTGCCAGGTGCGGCTTCAGCGTAGGTGACAAACAGCTGGCGAACCTCTCCCCAAACTTCGGCCATCCGCTCCTTATAATAAGCGAGCGCTCTTCTAGGGTCCAAAGTATGGAGCCTATATTCGGCCTCCAAGGTGTGATTGGGGTAGAACACTGGCAGAGTCAACACCTGGTTAAGGTGAAACTCCGACACCACCTTCAGAAGGAATTTCGGGTGGGGGTAGGACAACCTTGTCCCTGTGGAAGACCAGATAAGGAGACTCGATGGAAAATGCCTGGAGCTCTCCCATCCTTCCGGCTGACGTGACAGCCACCAAGAAGGTGGTCTTCCACGACAGGTGGGAGATATCGCACCTGTGCATTGGTTCGAATGGCCTGCCCATGAGCTTAGCCAATACCAGCAGTAGATCCCACGGAGGTGGAGATTCTCACACCGAGGGGATATGTGATCAAGGCCTTTAAAAAGCGCCCGACCACCTTCTCCTGCGCCACTGACTGCTTCCCGGCCCGTGCTCGGTAAGCAGAGATGGCTGCCAGGTGCACCTTTAGGGTCGTCGACCTAAGCCCTAGCTGAGACAGGGACCACAGGTAGTCCAGAATTCTTGCCAAGGAACAGGAGGATGGGTCCAGGCCCTTTTCCTGACACCAAATGGAGAATCTCTTCCATTTGAAGGCATAGCATTTTCTGGTTGACTCCTTACGGGACGCCTCAACGACGATGAGGACCTCGTCGGAAAGACCCAAGGCCTGGAACTCTAGCCACTCAGGAACCAGGCCGTCAGGTGCAGGGATTGAAGGTCCGGATGGAATACCTTCCCCTGATTGACTGAGATCAGGTCCGGGTGGACTGGAAGCCGCCTCGGGAGCCTGGAGCTGAGACTGAGGAGATCTGGATACCAGAACTGACAGCGCCGGTCTGGGGCTACCAGAATCACCTGCGCCTTGTCCCTCCTCGCCTTGAGAAGCACCTTGTGGATCAAGGGAAATGGGGGAAAGGCGTAGAAGAGGCCTGGGGTCCACGGCCTCGAGAAGGCATCCCCCTGCAGCGAGCCCTGCTGAGGGGGGCGGGCATGGAACAGTCTCAGCTTCACATTCTCCCTGGAGGCAAACAGGTCTGCCTGAGGCGTGCCCCAGTGGGAGAAGAGATCTTGTACTACCTCCGGCAGGAGAGACCACTCTGGAGACACAGCCCTATCCGGCTTAGGGCATCGGCCAGGTGTTGGCGGCTCCTGCCACGTGAATGGCTAGGAGATCCGCCTCCAGGCTGCACACAGAGACCATATCGGAGCTTCCTTGCATAAAGGCATGGAGGCGTCCCGCCCTGGAGGTTTAGGTAGTACATGGTCGTGGTATTGTCTGTCTGGATCTGAACCACCTGACCCCGTGAGAAACGGATCGAGGCGGTGAGGGCTAGACGAACTGCTCGGAGCTCCAGCAGGTTGAGCGGCATCGGGACTCCCGAGGGATTGAGGCGCGTGGCGCTCTGTGCTCCCCAGATGGGCACCCCAACCTATCAGAGAGGCGTCGGTCGATAAGAAGACCGTCGGTCCGGGACGGACGAACGGGATGCCCTCCTGCAGATGTGCCGGAACGGTCCACCACTGGAGAGCGTTCCACATCTCCTGGGTCACTGTCACCAGCTGATCTAACGGATCGCAGCGTTCTGACCACTGGCTGGCCAGTCCCCATTGAAGGGGACACATGTACCAGTGTGCCCAATGGACCACGCTGGTGCAGGCCGCCATGAGGCCCAGGAGGCACAGGAAGTCCCGGTAGATGGCGCATTGCCCAACCTGAAATGATTGGGCAAAGGAGGAAGTACTCGCCGTCAGAACCGCCGAGCCATGCTCTGGCTCAAGAGAGTCGAGCTCTGCCTCGATGAAGTGAATCACCTGCTTCGCACGAGTCTACTTGGCCTCGCTGGATGAGGAGGCCAATCTGAGAGCAAACCTGGAGGCCAGATCTCTGGACCGCTCCACCTCCTCTCTGGAGGGGCTGCAATCAGCCAGTCGTCCAGGTAGGGGTACACCCGACCCTTCGGCGCTGCAGGAATGCTGTCACCACTGCCATGCATTTGAAGACCCTGGGAGCGAGAGAGAGGCCGAAGGGCATGGCCCGGAACTCGTAAAGGGATCCCTCCGCTCTGAAGCGGAGGAATCTCTGATGATACGGACGGATTGGGACGTGAAAGAACGTGTCCTGGAGGTCCAGGGAACAGAACCACACGCCTTGTTCCAAGGATGGTATTATCTGAGCCAGAGTGACCATCCTGAAGGTCCGAGACCTTAGGAACCTATTCAGGTCGAGAATGGGGCGCCAGCCCCCCGTCCGTTTTGGGACCAGGAAATACCTGGACACAAACCCCGGGTCTGGAGGAGGATCTGCCACCTTCCTGATCACCTCTTTCTCGAGGAGCAGGGCAATATCGGCTCGGCGGGCCCCGTGGCCTCCCGGGGGGCGATGGCTTGAAAGGGTGGGGTCTGCTCGAACTCCAGAGGCAGGCCCTTTCCTACCACCTCCAATACCCAGCGGTCCATGGTGATAGCGGATCAGGCGGAAAGGAAGTGGCGGAGCCATCCCCCTACGGGGGGAACCCAGGGAGGAGTGGTGAGGCTGAGGGCGACACCCCTCAGGCCGTCACCGGGCAAGCTTGGAGGAGGGACCGGACGAGGGACCTCCTGGGCCTTTACCTCCCTGCTTCCTGTTGGAGGAAGCCGCAGGCTTGGGTTTGGGATGCCAAGCACAAGCCTGCTGACCCTGGTGCTGGTGTTGCTGGGACGGACGTGCCGCAGGCGCAGAAGGACGAAAGGACTTGTGCTGCTGGCAGCGGCCTTTGTCCTTCTGGGCTGAGGTGACAGAGTCCAGAGTGGCAATGGACTTCTCGATCCGCTGGAGGTGTCCCTCTACTCCAGGGCCAAAGAGGTCGGTCCCCAGGAAGGGGGCGTCTGCTAATTTGTGCTGGGTATCCACCGTGAAGGTGGATATCCTCAGCCATGCCCTGCGGCGCATGGCCACCGCGGCTCAAACTGATCTGGCACAGGAATCACCTATGTCCAGAGCAGTTTGAAGCTGCTGCTTTGCCACCGCCCTACCCTGGTCCCGCACCTGCCGGACCGTAGTCTGCAGGTTGGCCGAGATGAGGGATCACCTCATCCAGAGAGCCCATGAGGGTGTGGGAGAAGTGTGCCATCAGCATGGCCAAGCTGGCCTGGCGGAGGCCAAGGGAGGACGCAGCATACACCTTGTGCCTCATGAGTCCAGCTTTTTGGACTCCTTGTCGGGGGGCTTGTCCACGTCCCTAGCGTTCCCGGACCTCCGGAAAACGCTGTTGGTGACTAACCCCTTGGCAGAGGGCTGCTCCGAGAAACCGGGCAAAGAGCCGGTAGGGACCGCATACTTCCTGGCCGAGGACGCAGGACAGGAAGCAGGCCACTGCCAAAGCTCCAAGGCTGGACCGACAATGGCCTCAGCCATAGGGAAGGCCTCCGTGGGAGAATCCCCTCGGTCCAGTATCTCCATCAGGGGATACTTGGCCCGTTTGGAGACAGGCTCGAGCTGCATCCCAGTGGACTCCGAGGTGAGCTGAAGCAGACCCATAAAGGATGATGGGCTTTCATCCAGAGACTGGCCCCGGAGGACTCCAGGTCGACCTGCCTGGAGAACAGGGAGGAGTCAGCCGTCGTCGGACTCGAGGAGTCCGCAAAGGCTGCCTAGGGCCTAAGCCACCCTCCACCTGCCGAGGACAGTCGGGAGTGAGGGTAACCACAACCTGTGGGCAGGCCGTGACTCGACCGAGAATCTTTGGTCGGTGCCCCCGATTTCGGTTGTGGAGGCGGAGGTTCCACCACAATTGGTGGGCAGCAAGTTTCGGCCGAACAACCGGCCCAGATATGGGCATCTCGACTGCAGCGAGAGGTTGCTTCAGCCATTCAGGTGACAGCCACTTGATGGCCGGGGGATGCGTCGGCTTACTCCCGGACAACAGTAACTGCTGCCACATCAGCTCCTCATAGCGCCGACGCAATTTGCGCCGAAGCCTCTCCTCTTCCGAGGAGGAAGACGAGGAGGAACGGTGTCGCCGCTTACTTCGGTGCCAAGACCGAGACCGCCGATATGGGCGGGATCGGCTTGACCGAGATGAGGTCCGAGACCGAGACCCTTGGTGCAACTGAGAGTGGGCCTGGGAAGGGGCAGGGGACACCCGCTCCTCCCTCGGCTTGGACACTTTAACCGGGGACTGCCGGCCCGAGGGCGCAGGCAGATCCTTGGCCTCCACTGGGGGAACCGGCGAAGAAGGGTTGTCAGCTTCACCAGTCGACAACCCGTCCGACGGGTCGAGAAATATCTTGACTGCGTCGACGGGTGTCTCGGCAGGCTGGCCTGACAGGGTCGCCGAGAAGCCAGCGGCCTTAGCCGCAACCTCGACCGAAGTAGACGGTCGGCTGTCCGGGGAAGGAGACCTCTCCCGCTCCCACGAACGCTGACGGTGGGACTTACCCTTCGAATCCCTCTTCTTGGACCGAGAGGAATGTCCCGATGGCCCCTCTCCCTTCATGGAAAGGGACTGGCAAAGCTCCTTGAACGAAGCAGAATAAGAGGTGCCCAAAGAGAGCGGGATAAATGCCGCGGCCAAGGAGGAGGAAGATGCGGCCTGGGCCGCCTCCTCCTCAAGGGCGATCATATGCTCGACCTGCTCGGCTGAGCCAGCTGCCGTGGACATCGCCCAACGGGCCTCTTTTGATTTCACCAGCGGGTAACACTTCTCGGGGCACCTGAGCTTCAATCTGCAGCGCTGATCCTCCAGGGACGCTGTCGAAAAGGAGCGTACAACTGCAGGCCTGCAGGTCGTGGTCTAGCCGAGGCAGTAGACGCACGTGGAGTGCGGATCCGTCCTGGACATCTTCTTCCCGCAAGGGCACCGCCGAAAGCTAGGAGTGGATTTATCCATCACAGCCACGACGGATAAAGAAGACCGAAGTCTAGAAAACTTTAAAATGAGTTTCGGATGAACCAAAGAGTTAGGATCCAGTCTAAAACGCAGAGCGCTAAGGAGGGAACCTGAGCTTCCAAGCGGTAAGGAAGATCTGGTGTCATGGGGCGGAGCCGAGAGTTTTACCACCCGGGTGGGTGGGAGGAGCCAGCTTGAAGACCTTCCGGCAAGATTTAAAGCGGCAAGGAACCTGCCAGACAGTGTGGATGAACAACATATCCATGTCCCTAGAAACTAAGATCTCAGGGTACAGGAAAGGGTAACAACATCGGTAGAAAACTGGCCCAAGGGGTGAACGCAGGTGGTCATAAACTGGGAACATTCAACAGTTAAAGAGGGTTCTGTTTCAGCTGGTCTAGCGGCATGGAGGGTGGAGGAGCTGGATGCCTTACCCTCCTGCCACACCGGCACCCTGGGTTCAGGTATGGACCATGGTCACTCGGGGCCAGCCAGGGGAAGGAGGAATGAATGTCTCATTGACTGCTCTCATCCTTCAAGGGGGTTCCAAGCCTCGCTGCCCTACCACATACTAGCAGAGACTAGGTGGCGTGACAGGCTAGCATAATGGGAAGTGGACTCAAAACAGATGGCCATAACTTGTATATGCACCACAGCCACACACACACACACACACACACACACACACACACACACACACACACACTACACGAGTCAGCCCCAGGAAACTGGTAGGGATAAAAACACAGGTGGATAACAACCATGGCTGGCAGGATGAAGGCAGAAGACCCCACAGGCCCTGCACTATCAACTGAGGCACCCAAAAGAACAGGGTTAAGACAAGGATAAGGAAGGTGATGGGGCTGGGCCTCATGGCCAGAAGGGGGCCGGTCAGGGCATTACAGAAGACGACATAGTAGATAGAAAAAAAGAAGAACAAAAAAATAAGTGGGTTCTGTCCTGAGGCCTGTCTTAACATACTGATTTATGATATAAGGATAAGAGTGTAAGGGAAGATGTGACTGCACAGATGACATCAAGATCTGCGAGAGCATGGACAGCGATGGAGGAGTCAGAATAATAAGGGAGGATTCTTGAAACTCTTGAAAGGTGGTCCAGGATATGGCAGTTGAGGTTCAATGCAAAGAAATGTAAAATGATTCACACTGGGCTGGGGGTACAAAAATGCAATACCTGACTGGGGGAAGGGTGGCAACAGCACAACCTAGAAAAGTGACCTGAGGGTGATAATATCAGAAAGCCTGAAAACTACAGCACAGTGCAGCAGAGCAGTGTATATCACAACAGGATGCTAGGGTGCATAGGAAGGGCAAATCAGAAGTAGACACAGGGAGATGATCCATCTCCCTGTATAGGTCATTGGTCTGCCTCCACCTGGAATACTGTGCAGGGCGGAGTACTGTGCAAGATTCTGCAGCTCACACCTTTAAAACGAATGTGAAAGGATAGAGGCAGTGCAGAGCAGGGTGACCAAAATGGACCAGGGCTTGTGGAATAAAACATACGAGGCAAGGCTGAGGGAACTTCACCTATATACAAAGAAGACAAGGAGGGAGGCTGGGGTGATATGACAGAAGCATACAAATATCGTCATGGGATTATCAAGGAGAATTGTAATGAACTGTTCACCCTAAGAGCAAACACAAGCACAAGGGGGAATGACCTTAATCTGGCTAGGGGTAGGCCTAAGAGGGATATCTGCAAGCACCTTTTCTCAGAGAGTGGTGGATGGGTGGAACTGCCAAAACAGAGGGTGGATTCAAACACTGTTGGGACAGACAGAAGGGCATGATAAAAAGCAGTAAACTGCCTGACCTCGTAACAGAGAGAGAAACTGCAGTGGTGTGGAAGTTAAACCAAGGCAGGAGAGGGGACCAACTGACTGCTTACCAGGATGGTTAAAATGATGTAGTACACTTATGGACCTCAAGTACCACCTCTCCCTTGCTGCACTTCATAACCTGCCTGAGCACGGGGGCATGGACAACAATAGGGAAGTGGAAAGAATCAGCTAGCCACCTTGTCAGGGCCAAACTACGATCCCTTACCACTCATCAAAGACTCACGATAAAACTTTAAAATTTACACAAAACAGCTAGCACAGACCTACGGTATCATACTTGCGTGTCAGCAGAAAAGGACCATCCTGGCCCATCCAGTCTGCCTATCCCCCCCCCCCTCTTACTTGTCACCGGTGCACAAATGGAGCCTGTCCTCTGTCATCTAACCAACCCCATGTGCCTATCCCATGCTCTCTTGAATCCCTCCACTGTTTCAACACCTACCACCATCTCAGGTATTCTGTTCCAGGGTTCAACCACCCTCTCAGTGAAACACCACCTCCTTACATTAAATCTTTCTCCTTCCAATCTTAAAGTATGACCTCTTTTTAATTCTGACTTTCCTTTATAATAGACTTCCTTCCCTCACTTTATTTACCCCCTTCATGTACTTGAATGTCTCTATCATGTCTCTTTTCTCCTAATCTCCAGCGGATACAGATTTAATTCTCTCAATCTTGTCTCGTATGGTTTCCCTTGCATACCCTCCACCATCTTTGTTGTCCTTCTCTGAACCTTTTCTATTACATCTATGTCCTTTCTTAAATTAGGTCTCCAGAACTGTACTCCGTACTCCAGGTGCGGTCTAACCATGGTCTTATATAACGGCATCAGCACCTCCCTCTTCCTACTAGTTATGCCCCTTCCTATGCACGCCATCATTCTATTAGCTTTGCCAACTGCCTTCCTATCCCAAAAGTGAAAGGCAGCAAAGGGGCTTGGATGTGCCGGCTGAAAGTCTGGTGGGGGAGACTAAATATGACAGGCAGTCCATCTGAATTCCCTGAAATGAAAGTCCTGGTGAAGAAGCAGCTAAGTGAGTGGATTCAAGTTCCCACGCTTTGAAAACTGTGCTCCCTCTGTTCGTCCTGACTCCCAATGCACCCGAATGGTGCACAACTGCAGCAGAGAGTGAAAGTCAATAAGGAGGGAAGGGTAGAAGGTACTGACTGAAAGTTTGGCTGGGGGGGACTAAAGGTAGCAGGCAGTACCTCTGAATCAGTAAAAAAGGTTTGCAAGCTCAACCCCTGTATTACAACTTAGTAAAATTAGTGGGTGGCTCCGTGTGTGACCGCACAGAAACATACAGTTAAAGTACTAGGGCACCCCCACACACACACACACACACACACACACACACACACACACACACACACACACACTCACACACACACACACACACACACTCACACACACACTCACACACACACACTCACACACACACACTCACACTCACACACTCACACACACTCACACACACTCACACACTCACACACACTCACACACACTCACACACACTCACACACACTCACACACACTCACACACACTCACACACACTCACACACACACATTTTGCTGCATTTACAGCCTGCAATTTTTTTAAAATAACTCCAATGTTCTTACTTTTCATACTTTTGGGAGAGGCTCTTAGGTCTCATTATCCAGCTGAACCAGCCCTGGTACTTTAACTGTATGTTTCTGTTTGGTCACACATCAGGAGCCACCCCACTAATTTTACTAAGTTGTATTGTAAATAGAGCTTGCAAACCTTTTGTACTGATTTGAATGCAGGAGAGTTGTAGCCTTTTTCTAATTGCTAGTTCCCTAATAAACACCTGTGAGCCTTTCATTGGCCAGAGCACACTATAAATGATGAAGCCAGGAGAGTGATCTCATTAAAAATAGAGGAAGCAAGGAGACCTCAGCTCTGATACAGCAAGTTAAAATGTGATGCTTTTTGCCTGACCGAAGGAGGTGGTCACTTTGCCGAAGTGGTCAAGCTTAACCATGGTTCAGCTGGATAATGAGAACTAAGAGCACCTCCAAAAGTATGAAAACTAAGAACATTGGAGTTATTTTTAAAAAAAACTGCAGGCTTTAAATGCAGCAAAAGGGGGGGGGTTACCTCTGAATGAAGTCCTGGTGAAGCAGCAGCTGAGCCAAGCACCCACTTCTCTTGTGAATCTTTCTTCCCCTTCCCTTCCTCAAATGTTAAACCTCTTCTACAGAGTATCGTATTGCCCTCTTTGTTTTGAATTACACCTGCTATATAATTCCTTGCCCACCCAGCTGCGACACATTTTTTTGCCTTCCGCCTCAGTGTGGTGGGTTTCTTGGATGCAGACAATATCACTCCCTAACTTTTTAAAGTGTGCAAGAACTTTAGTACACTATATGGGATGGCCCAAGCCCTTAATTTTCCAACTTGTGAGGGTACTCCCTTATTTTAACTTCATAACTGCAGCCATGATTATCTATGTTGGCCCATCCCAGGCAGCATACCGGTGTGCTCATTTTCCCCGATCCTCGGCATGGATGTGCCCGCAACTAATAATGCATCCTCACTGGTATTCAACTTTTAAACAGAACAGAAATCCAACAGTTTAAACAATACAAGGTTAAACAGAACCTTTACACAGTTGCATTTAACAGTCCATTCCACATCCATTCTTTGAACCACTCCTTCTCCCTCCATTACCACGTCTCCTCACGTGCTATAGGTGCACTCCTTCAAGAGGTGCCACCCAGTAGAAAGGCATGGAGGTTTGTTGGAGATCTATACTCCACTAACCACAGTCCCAGGATCTATACCAAGCTAAACAAATCAAACACACACACACACAAAATCTCACTCACTTGCTCTCACTCTCTATGGAATCACTAACTAGATCTCAGTCCAATCCATACAGTGTGACTTTAGCAAGGGTCATCTAACCAATGTTGGGGCTGTCTGACTTAGCACCCCAGCATACGATATTACTGCACACTCATGGTGAAAATCACAACCAAGTGGTTCTGGAGCATGAACTTTTAGGAGCCACATAGTCTCACTTTCACAGCGGGTCAGTGCTACGTGGAATCGAGGTCGGGGAATGTCCCCCAAGTGAGGTCCTAGGCGAAGTTGCCACCCGATCCCCAATCAATAAGGCACACAGTTGCTGACCCAGTGGCACTGTGCGTTATGGGGCTGGACGCCACACCTCACGCTACACCGGCGATCCGGGTTCAGGAACATGCCTGGGTCGTTAGGGGTCAGCCAAGGGGGGGGGGGAGCTGGATTGAGTAGCCTAACAGCAGCTCTCCTTTCCTTGGGAGGGTATCAGGCACTGCTTCACTAGGAAGCAATACGGGGTAGGGGAAGGCACTGTTAGGCGTTTGGCAGAAGCAGTGTGCTCAGCACGGATTACTGCCTGGGCTATGGCCCTTCGTGCCAGCATCCTCCGGTGGGGGGGGGGACTTAAGCTTCTGTAGCTACCTCTGTAACCATGAAAAACCCTAGTCCCACTGCCCTGCCACATGATCCCAGTAAGGGGGGACAAGCGCACAGGATGGTCAGTCCACCGACACCTAACCCTCGCCGACAGTAGGGGATAAAATGTCCCTGTAAAAAAATAAATAAATAAAATAAGGCACAGCCTACTGGTCCCCACTATCTGATCTGAACTTATAAAAGTTTTATTTTAAAAAGACTCAGCTATATTGAAAAAATTTGATAAAACATATTTCTTGCAACTTTTCTTTCTTCATCTTATACAGTACTCTTCTACAGAAACAGCATGACATAAGAAATAAAATACACTATACAGGTACTTATTGCCCAGGGTTCACTGGTGCTTCTAATTTATTGCTCTTAGTCAGTCCTTTCAATAGAAGCTAAAAAAAAAAAATAAAGTAGAACACCACCAACAGGAAAAAGAAAGAAAACCATCTATACAGTTAAAACATGCTAGCTGAAACAATGCATTTGTTCCAGTTGTACATAACCCTGCCACAACTCCACTTACAACAGCTTTAACATACACTGCAGATTACTGAATCACCCACTGCTGCAGCCCAGGTCTGACAACAGCGGCAGGGGATTCTGGGATTTCTGATTACAGTAAATGCCAGCTTGGGAGTCAGCAGAATTACCCTGATACATCAGCCTGATACAATCTACTACACTGAAGTATACATTGTATACTACACTGCAGCAAATAGTTAAGTATGTCGTTTTTGCACCCGAAGTGCTAATTGGGACCAACCCCACAGCCAGACATGGGACTCCTACTGCTGACTGTTCCCCTTTAAGGAAATTGGTACTGTTCTTCAAGTGTGTGCAGAGCCTATACTCGATCTACCTCACCAGTCAACTGGCCAGGACAACAGTGGCCTGCCAACTAAGATCATAGGTCAAGGCCTGCTTCAAGTGACCGGGCCCACAATTCAATTAGCATCAAAGGCCTTCTCAGTCACTGCCTCAAGCAGCTGAAACTCGATCAGTGTCAGTCAGGCAAGGGATTGGCGACTTCAGGCCAAGTTGAATCACTGCTGCACCCCCTGATCATATTTGTAATCCTCCAAGAATCTTACCACACCTCTTGCCCCACCACTCTACTCCTTTTTTCTTCCTCAGCATTCCACCACCTCCATTCTTGCCTCTCCTGGATATGTTAAGGAAAAGGGTGCATACACTATTGCTAAATGCAGCTCTGCACAGCATGGCCAAGTTCCACATACCTTCCTCCGGGGAATCCTGCTCCAAGAACCAGGCACTTCGGATGTTGTTTTTACTGGGGCGAAAGCTGATGAGTTTAAAGAATCCTTGTGGAGCACAGGCATGAAGCCTTACTGTCACCCGTTTCCCATCCTTACCTGTATGCTAAGAGAAAGAAATTTTATATTTAACAAAGATAGTCCCACAGAGGAATACACATTTCATTACTCTTCACAGGAGAAATAAACAAGTTTTAATGGCTGAAATCCAAAGTCTACCATGAGATGGAGATGGGTCCATGTTCAGTGGAACCAAGATTCAAACATACACCGCTTGCCACGTCAATGATTATACTCGATGTTGTAATTTTTGTTTTGTGCAGTGCTGACATAACTTACATACTGGCTTTTACTTCACTGTAGGAGTGCTGACCCACTTATGCGGTTCAACTCTGAAGGTTATCCTCCATCAGGAATCTATGCCCACTCAATGTCTTCATCTGGTGGCTTCCACCCTCACACCAGATCAGCTCTTCCACATGCCTGATGTCCTAGTGCTGCACCCCTCTACCTCTTTAATATTCTTCCTGTACTGTGATGACCAGAATTGGACAGAGAACTCCACGAGCTGTCTAGCAAAGGCATTTACAGGGGGAGGATCACCCCAGGATGCGTGCCATTTTTTCTCTTTGCTCTCAAGGATATGGCAGCACACTGTTTGACTGTCTTCAGCTTAAAGAGGAAGTAAAGATTGCCAAACTGACAATGTAGTGACCGCTGGGCACAAACTGCGAATCTGTTTGTTACATTTCTACCTACTATTTGTAAACAAAATCCGATCTTTTACCTAGTGATCGTGCCCTAGTTATCTCAGTAAGAACTCCTTCCCATAACCCCTGCAACGTCCACAAACAAAAGCACTAACAAAGCCTTTGCTAATTTAAATGCTGTGCAAATTTATTTTTCCATTAGCCGTCCTGTGAATTCCAAGCAATGAGCACCCCCAAGTCTCGGCTCACACTAAGGTTTCATGAGGGTGTGGCTACATGAAGCTGCTACTGTCTAAAATAGTTTCATGTAACAGGGTAAAGTAGTCACCCCCCATAGCCGTATCATTACGCTGCAGATAGAACTGCTCATCAAAGATAAAGTAATTCTTAGGATGAATTCAGTGGCCTGCAAAATGAAACAATTACATAGCAACATAGAAAATGACGCTAGATGAAGGCCTAGTTGCCCAGCTAGTCTGCCCAAGCATGACAAATTTTGGGACTGTGGCCTTGTCAGTCTTCCAAACTCACCCCCTCCACCCCCCAAGTCTGCTCCCTTACACACTATTCCCATGTGTCTGTCCCATCCCCTTTCGAACCCTTCCACTGTTTCAGCCCTGATGACCTGCTCCGGAATCTTGTTCCAGTCCTTCCCCACTCTCTGTCAAAAACGAATTCCTGACCTCCTTCTTGACACCCCACACACACACACACACACACACACACACACACACACACACACTTTCTGGGAGTTGCCCCTGGTACCCATCTTACAAATCACTGCACACTCATGTCCCAGCCAGTGAGTGGAACAGGTACTGATGTCTTAGGCATCAGCAGGCGTCCACAGAAGGCCATAGGGAAGCTGGGGGATCTGCCAGTTGGCTGAGGTAAGGTACCTGGTTACTTCTGTTACACTCACTGCAGGGAAAGGGTAACGGGTAGAAGGTAGGCCACTAGTGGGAACAGAAGAGACACCCTATCTAATGTAAGGTGAAATAAGGTTTCTAGTGGGGCACTACGGGGAAAGATCTAAAAGTAGTAAAGAGGCAGAGGAGAGCAGGGAGGAATTTAAAGAAGATGGTAAACAGGAAATGAGATAGAAAAGACAACTAGGAGGTTCAAAGGGTTAGAAACAAACAGAGAGACAAGGTGCAGTAAGGAGCAGAAGGAAAAACATCCAGCTAGAAATAGGAGTGGTGCAGTGCAGTCAGTGAGGAGCAGCAGTCTTCAGGGAGATATTCTGGAGATTGAGGTGCTACCTCATATGTACGAACTCTCTCAGTTGAGGGACGAGGTCACTAGACTCTGGGCCAAACTTAACAGGTTCTGGGTGGCCTCGTCCCTCACCCAGAGTTCACCAAGTCCTCTGCCGCTGCCACAGATGATGTCAAAGGGAAGGAGAATCAGCTGGACAGTGGTGAGCTCAGGGAGGGTGGGGGTGGCAGGGCAGGGGCACATTCCTCCACCAGTGCCACTACACAACTCCTTCGCCATCCTGGCAGGACGGGACTGCTGGAAGGTGGCAACCTACGTAGTGGCAGGGGAAGATGCTGGGGTCCCCTGAAGGGGGAAACCTATGTGAGTGGCAGAGGCCCCTCAGTAGAAGAAGAAGCAGCAGCTTTTTGTAGGGGGACTCTACCATTTAGAGTGACAGATTTCGAACAAGGAGGGAGTGGAGAGGAGGTAAGGTGCCTCTTGCCATGGCTTGGAGGATGGTCAGCTGATCATAAGGATCGCAGGGCAGCAGGGCGGTGGAGGATGGTTGTCACTCCACCTGGGGACCAACAACCTAGCTTGGGATGCAGCTGGGATTGTTCGGAGGGAGTTCAGGATCTGGGAGGGGCCTAAAACAGGTAGCACACGGTGGCCTTCATTGAGCTACATATTTACAACCAAGAGGAGAACATGGAACTTGGCATCAGAAGCTTCAACAAGTGGCTGAAGGAATGGTACAGAGAGGAGGATCTGACTACACTGGGGACCAACCTGGAAGGATGTGGGCCTGTACAAAGGTGACGGCCTGTATCCATCTAGAAGAGGAACTGCAGTCCTCAGTGGACAGTTTAAATGTTACCTGACGAACATTTAAATTAGTTGAGGGGTGGTGGAAGGACAGAGATAGGCATATACTGCCCCCCCACACAGACAAAATAAAGCAGGAAGGAAGGAGAACCTGAGGGAGAAAACTCCCAGGAACTAGTTCAAGGCAAAGGAGGGACCTAGAGAGAAAGGGCAAGGAATAAACATAGTAATATGAGAGGGGTAAATGAGGCAGGGCCAAAGGAAGGAAGTGGGAGTTGCTAGCAGGGTGAGTGAAAGATATGGAAAGCCATGTGTGCAAATGCAAGAAGTCTTGGAAATAAAATTCCAGATCCTGAGGCTATAATAGCAGAGGCAGACCTGGACATAGTGGCCATCACAGAGTCATAGTGCACAGGAAACCATAACTGGGACATGGCTACACCAGGATACACACAGTTCAGAAACGATAGGGAGGAGAGGAAAGGTTTTGGGGGGGGGGCAGGAATTGTGTTATATGTAAGGGAAGGAAACAAATGCAAAGGGAGGTAAAGAGGGGGCTAATGGTACTGTGGGTCACCCTGGAAACAGCAGCTGGAGTCTCCATTTGCACTGGGGTGATTTACAGACCTCCAGCACAGGAGGAAGATCTAGATAAGGTAATGAGGGAAGCCATTAGCAATACAGCAGATAAGTGGGAGGTACTGCTGATGGGAGAGTTCAATCTACCAGATAATAACTGAAGCCTCTCAGCATGAGCCTCAGCTAGAAGCAGGGTCATCCTAGACTCCTCAAAGGTGGCACTTCTGAGGTGACTAGTCAAGGAACCCACTCGTGATGGGGCAATACTGGATCTGGTGCTTACTAACAAGGACAGTGTTGCAGACATCAGGGTAGGATGCCACCTAGGGGACCAGTGATCACCGGACAGTGTGGTTTAACATTAGAATGGCAACGAGACATACTACACTAGGATCAGGGTCCTGGACCATTCTAGTGGCTTGTCTCTGCACCACCTCCAACCTGTCCCAGTTCTTCCACAAGTTTAGGCTCCAAACTGCAGACAATACTCCCAGTGAGGGCAAACCAGGGATCTATACAGGGTCTGCATTATCTCTAATTCTGCTAGTGATCATTCACAGCTGTCCCTCCCTCCCCAGCAGCAGAGTTGCCTTGCCCACAGCCCTACTTCATTGTGCCAATATCTTCATATTCTCCATTATTAACACCTCAGGCCCCTTTCCTCTGATGTGCTCTCCATTACCACCCCATTAACTCCATACTCGCTTCTTGGCCCTTATGTGCATTACCTTGCACTTTTTTTGATTAAATTTCAGCTGCCACATCCTTGGCCACCTCTCCAGATTTTCCAGATCCTTCTTTATAGCCCTTTTCCTCATCTCAGGATTCACTTTTCCAGAGATTCTGGTGTTGTCTGTGAGAGGCCAATCTTTCCTAAACCCCATCCCCATTTCACTGATAAATATGTTTAACAGAAATGGTTCTACAACCTATCCCTGGGGCACTGAACTCGTGACTTCTACTGAGGATTCTTCATTCAGGACTACCCTGTGGGTCCTCCCATCAACCAATTTTTCATCCACCCCATAATCTTGTCCCCCCACCCCAAGGTCACCCAAATTCATTATCAATTTCCCATGAAGGACTGATTAGAAGGCTTTGCTGAAGTCTAAGTACAAGACATCAACTGACTAACCCATATTCACGGTGCTTGGTCACCCAAATTAAGAACTGAATCCGTCTGACTTGACCTTTCACTGGTAAATTCATGCTCTGGAATCCTGCAAGCACTAGCCCCAACAAACTCCACTATCCTTTCTATAATTATAGCCTCCAGTGGTTTCTCCACTACAGACGTCAGACTGGTCTACAGTTCCTGGTCTCCACCGACTCCACATTTATGAAGTGGGACCATATTCATTGTCCTCCAATCCTCTGGCACTTTCTTATCTCCAATGAGTAGTTAATGAGACCCATTAGTGAACTTGCCAGGACCTGTAACATTTCCCTTTAGACCCTCCGTGCACCCCATCTGAGCCTGTTGATTTATTCATATTATTTTAGTAGATCTGTCTTACCCTACCCATCCTCTACCAGTTCTCACCCCTCTACCAGTTCTCACCCCACCCCCTTTTATCCTGATCACCTCCCTTCCATTTTGTATCACACTCTTAAACAGCAGAAAAAATGTCTTGTCATCCTCCCTAATCCCTCCAGCAAGTCTTTGTTCTGCCTCCCCCTTTGCCTGACTCACTGCTCTGTTTGCCAGCCTCATTAGAAAGCACACTCATTTTTTGTTCCATTTAGAAAGAATTCTAAAGCTTATAACAAGTCATTGTCCCTTTTAGATGTATATGTATAGTGAAGTCAAATCAGTACAGCGCCATAAATATTGGTTACTCACCTGTAGCCATAGTTCTATTAGTGCTATACTGTTCACATTCTGGCAGTCAGCTGGAGATAGCAGAGTCAACGGAATGTCTTCAAGCTAAGCTCCTCCCACCAACCATGGTGGCATTCTGCAGACTCCATCCCATCAATATCATATCTTGTACGCTGGAAGCAGGGATCAGTGCATAACTTGCTAAGGGAGTTTGTATGGCTGTCTGGATGGGAACTGGATACCACTAATAGAACTAAGGTAACAGCTGAGTACCTATGAGTTGCTCACTTGTAACCGCAGTTCTTCTACTGGCATCAAGTTCACATCCACATCCTTCCCAAAGACAGATGAGTCAGTGGAATTCTTCAAGCTATGCTCAACCACTACAAGAACAGGTGCTGCAAGTCTGCGGGTGCTGCTACATGGGCAGCCATCCTTGACTACGACAAAATATGAGTATAGCGCACTCTAACAGATTTCATAGACTCAAAGACTGAGGCTTAGAACTTTTATTTTGCCAAAAAGTTTCAAAGTTCACTTGACAAGCCTCGCCATAATGCAGTTCCTGTACAAATTCAGGGGGTAACGAAGGCTCAGGTATGAGCTGAAGCACTGGGGCATTTCCAGCTTAGGGCAAGCGGACTATTTCTCTATTCTTGAATTTGTATGTGAACTGCAATATGGTGAGCCAAAATTAAAGTTTTGAGCCTCAGTCTGAGTCTGTGAAATCTCTGTTAGGAGTGCACTACAGTCATATTTTTGGTTCAAGCTAAGTTCCTCTACCACCCAGATGGTATACCTTATGGCTCCGCCCCCTGACCATCAGATCTTTGCATACTGGAAGCAGGGATCCAGGTGCCGCTTCCAGGAGAGGTCAGGTGAGTTACGTGGATGTGAACTGTATACCACTAGAAGAAAGTACAGTTACGTAAGAACTTAACATAACAGTAGATCTTCGAGAAGAGCTCTTGCAGCAGGCTATTACCATTGGGACTATGCCACCAGGCACTAGGATTGCCTGGCGGCATAGTCCCAATGGTAAAAGCCTGCTGCAAGAGCTCCATTTCCAAGTGAGATCTACAGTTACAGGTGAGTAACCCGTATTTCTAGCAACGTGGATACAGTTCACATCCTCACTCTGACATTACTCCAAGCAGCCCTCCAGGAGAAGGGGGCAAGCTGTGCACCCCTATTTGGCAAACAGAGAATTGAGGACTAAGGACCCAAAAGCAGTATCCCAACAACTCATAATGTCAATACTGTAATGGGAGATGAAGCTGTGTGCTTTACTCCAGGTTGCAGCCCTGTATATCTCCGCAGTGGGTATGTCCCAGTAAGCAGCCACCAAGGCAGCAGTATGACAAGTGGAGTGAGCCTTTAGACCCTTGGGTACCTCCATACCAGTCAACCTATAGCAGAGGTTGACACATGGTATAATCCACCTGGCAATCGTCTGCTTTGCCACCAGTGTACCAGGCACGGCTTCAGCGTACATTACAAACAGCTGGCAAGCCTCACCCGAACTCCAGGTGGGCTTTGTATTGATGACAACGCCCTCTGCAGGTCCAGAGATGGAGCCTATGGGTCAGCTCATGAGGTCAGGTTGGTAAAAGTATATCGGAAGGTTGATCACCTGGTTAAGGTGAAATTCAACACAACCTTCAGAAGGAACTTCGGATGGGGCGGGGGACAACCTTGTCATTGTGGAAGACTAGGTAGGAGACTCCACAGAAAGCGCATGGAGCTCACTTATCCTTCTGGATGACATGATGGTCACCAAGAAGGCAGGCTTTCATAATAGATGTGACATCTCACACATGTGCACAGACTCGAATGGCTTGCCCATGATCACTGTTAACTCCAGTAGTAGGTCCCGTGGAGGGAGAAGATCATGCACCGGAGGGAAAATGATCCAGACCTTTGAAAAAGTGGCTGATCATCTTTCCTGTGCCACTGTCGGCATACCAGCCTGCACCAGATATGCGGAGATGGCTGCCAGGTGCACTTTAAAGGTCACTGCTTGCAGTCCCAACTGAGAGGGCCCATAGGTAGTCAAGCATGCTCATCATAGGACAGGTAAGGGATCAAGATCCTTACCATTGCACCAAAGTGAAAACTTCTTCCACTTAAATACACAGCACATGTGTGTCAACTCCTTACAGGATGCCTCCGGAACATGGAGGACGTCTTCGGAAAAGCTCAGAACCTGGAACTCTAGCCACTCAGTAACCAGGCTGAGAGGTGCAGGGACTGAAGGTCCGGGTGAAGGACCTTCCACTGTTGTCTGGTCAGCAGATCTGGGCGACATACCAATCTCCGCAGAGGCCTGTGGCTAAGGCTGAGGAGATCTGCTTAGCAGACCTGCCTGGGCCAGTCTGAGGCTATCAGGATCATCCATGCCTTGTCCTTCTGAGCCTTGACCATGATGCTGTGTACCAAGAGGAAGGAAGAGAACGCATACTGTACAGGCAGCCTGGGGTCCAGGGTCTCAGGAAGGGCATCCCCCAATAGTGTCACGGACTGTGGGGGGTGGGAACAAACCAGTCTCTTTTCTGCTTTCCCATGAGGCAAACAGGTCCACCCGAGGGGTGACTACTGGGAAAACAGGTGATCTACTACCTCCTGATGCAGTGAGCAATCATGTGACATCTCTCAAACTCAGCTGAGAGCATCTACCAACTGACTGTTCCCTCCAGTGACATGGATTGCCAGGAGATCTGCACCCAGGCTGCGCACAAGTGTCCAGGTGCAGAGAGCATCCTGACATTGGAAGGGATTGCATCCCGCCTGCCTGTTCAGAAAGAATATGGTCATCGTTGCACTGACCCTGGAGCAACTGAGCAAACTCCATCACAGTCAGATACACTGCATGGTGCTCCAGTAGGCTGATGTGGTGATGGGACTCTTGGGGTGACTGGAACCTATGGGCTCTGTGGTCTCCCAGCTGTGTCACCACCCTATCACAGACATCAGTTGTGAGCAGGATAGATGATTCTGGTGGGCAAACAAGATTCCTTCCTCCTGATGTTGTGGGGGTCCAGCCACCACTGGATGGCATCCCAGATCGACTGGGTCATTACAATCGACTGGTCAAAGTGACCTAGCTGCTAGGACTACTGGCAGCCCAGCTCCCACTGCAGGCGTCATATCTGCCAGTGAGCCCAATGGATCACGCTAGTGAAGGATGCCATGTAGCCCAGCAGCCGCAAGAAGTCCCAGGCAGGGCACAAGAGCCTAGCTTGAAATGACTGGGCAGAGGAAGTAACATCCAGTGCGTGGTCCACAGGGATGAGGGCCTTCGCACACACGGAGTTTAGTTCTGCCCCAATAAAAACTTGATAATCTGCGAGGGGACCAGCTCAGACTTGGCTGGGTTACCAGAAGGCCCAAGTCCCGACACGTCTGGAGGGCCAGATCTCTGGAGTACTCCATAGCCTTTCTGGATAACCTGGCTATCAGCCAGTCATCCAAGAAGGGATACACCCTGACGCCCTTGCGCCATAGGAAGGCCACCACCACTGTCATGCACTTGGTGAAGACACTGGGTGCAGGCAAGTCGCCAAACAGCATGACCTGAAACTAATACAAGACCCTCTCTGCACAGAACTGAAGGTACCGAAAAACTGGGATGTGAAGGGACATGTCCTGGAGGTCCAGGGAGCAGAATCACATGCCCTGCTCCAGGGACAGAATGATCTGATTCAGAGCGACCTTCCAGAAAGTACAGTTATGTAAGAACTTACTGTAACAGTAGACCTTCGAGAAGAGCTCTTGCAGCAGGCAATACCATGAGGACTAAGCTGCCAGGTGCCAGGACACCATGGAAACCTTCTAGCAATCTTCAGCAGAGGACTGTCCCTGACATCGGCTACTCCCCATCTGCCAAATAATAAAGGGGGCGGTCCCCAGCCCCACCTCAGTTCTCCCGCCAGAGACCCGGAGTCTAGGATAGTAGGAGAACCGAGCAGGTTCTTGCCTAAAAATTTAAACGGCAGAGAGAAAGTCAGGGGAAGAAGGAGGAAAGTAGCGCCTGTTGCAAGAGCTCTTCTCAAGATCTACTGTTTTGGTAAGTTCTTACATTAATTGTACTATCTTACTTTGAGTGAGAGCTCTTGCAGCAAGCAATAACCATAAAGGACCAAGTCCCTAGCAATCAAGGGATAAGGAACAGAAAAGTCCGGGAGGAGGCTGAAAAGAACTAACTAGAGGCTCGAGAAAGGAGGCCTTTGGCCGGCCCGGTGGCACTGAGGGCAGAGGCGCTGGTCGCAGTACCTCACACTACGCTGACGACCCAGGTTCGGGAGCGAGCACGGGTCACTGGGGGCTGGCAGTGGAGGAGAGGGATTGAGCATCCGAAGGACTGCTCTCCCTCTCTGGGGAAGGGGGTCCATGATGGTCAGCGCCAGACTGCCCCCTGGCGAAGGCTGGGGGGCGGAGATGCACACCGTACTCAGGGGAGGAGTCGGGGGCAGGCGCCTGGATGGGGCCGCGATGCAGGCACGTGTGTGTGCTCACGACCGCTGGCGTCACTGCATGCCCACCGACTCTGGGGAATCTCGGAACAGGGAAAAAGTGGTGCCTCCAGCGGCTTGATGGCCGTCCACGAGTGTTCGTCGAGACGCTGGCACCCGAGCTGGATCCATTCTGGGTGGGGAGTTAGGGGGTTCCCTGCCACCCCGCTGTGGGGGGTAAACCGCAGGGGCTATAAGGGTGCCAGCGGTCCCGGGTGAGACGGATGGGGGCCAGATCCCAGCTAACAGGGATGCGAGAGAACAGCTGGGGTGCAGCAAAGCGGTCACAGGAGGATAAATAATTAACCAAAAAAAAGAAAGGAGGCCTTGCAGAACTGCAAGGCCAAACCCAGCCCTACTTCTGGAAGCTACGTCCAAGCTGTAATGCTTCATGAAGGTGTGAACAGAACTCCAGGTAGCCACTGCACAAATGTCTGCTGCGGAAACGTTCCTCAAAGAGGCGAAAGAAGTCGCCACACCCCTGGTGGAATGGCCTCTTACCAAACCCAGTTAGTGCTTACTGTACTTGTCATAGCAAAAAACGATGCAGTTAACTAGCCACTTAGACAAGGTTTGCTTGGTAACTGGCACACCCCAAGTCTTGGGAGCGAACAAAACAAACAACTGATCAGTTTTCCAGAAGGGAGCAAAGCGGTTTAGGTAAAACAAAGCGTCCAATGGACGTCTGCAGTATGCAACAGCATTTCCCCCGTTAGAATACTCAGGGTAGTAAACAGGCAGGTGGATGTCTTGATTTAGGGCCAATTCCGACACCATCTGAGGCAAAAACTCATGATTTGTATGTATGTAAGGCTACCCTGTCCTTATGGAAAATTAAATAAGGCTCTTTACACATCAGAGCCTGAAGCTCTGAAATTCTTCAAGCAGAAGTAACTGCAACCAAAAATAATGCTTTCCACGACAGAAAGCATAGCTCACAATCCACGGCTGGTTCAAACAGGGGGAGCGTGAGCTTCTCCAACATAAAGAGGAGATCCCACAGGGGCAAGATCTCAGATGGGAGGCTTTAGGTGCAAAATGCCCTGCAAAAAGGTACAGGACTTGTTCAGTTGAGTGAGAGTCTTACCCTCCACCGGTGCATGGTATGCCGAGATGGTGGAAAGGTGCACCTTGATGGAGGAGTAGCTTAGGCCCTGCTCAAACAGAGAGAGAGGAGATGCTCAAGCACAGAGTTCGGAGGGCAGGAAAAGGGATTAAGCTGGCATGTGGTAGCCCACAGGCAAAACCTTTTCCACTTCATGGTACAAGTGGCTCTAGTAGAGGGTTTTCTGGCCACCACTAGGACATCCACTACCCTGGGGGAAACCCCATATCTAGCCATAGATAGGTCTGCAGGAGTCATGCGTGAAGATGCAGAGACTTGAGGTCAGGATAGACTAAGGTGCCCTGATCCTGGGAGAGCAAGCACGAGCTCAGAGGCAGGGAAATAGGAGGTTCCACTGCCAGCTGCTGAAGTAGTGGAAACCAAATCTGCCGAAGCCAAAAGGGGGCTATGAGAATCATCTCTGCTCCCTCTGCCTGTAACTTCAGAAGCACCCTCTGAAGAATGAAAAAGGGAGGGAAGGCAGAAAGGAACCTCCCTGTCCAACACAGGGACAATGCGTCTCGCCAGAAACCTCCCTGGGCCTGCCTGGTCTCTAGGTGAGCACCCCAACAGAGACCCAAAGCATCTGTGGTCAGACTCCTGTCTCAGGGGTTCCTGGTCGGAAAGGACCCCTGTCAATAGATTGAGTAGGTTCAACCACCAGGTTAGTGTCCTGCAGACTAGGTCGGAGACCAAGACCAGTTGATCTAGGTCATCAAACCTCTGGCCCCATTGCACCCTGAGCGTCCACTGAGGGACCCTCATATGGAGGTGAGCCATGGGAACCATAGGGATGGCCGCTGTCATGTGTCCGAGAAGTCTCAGGATAAACTCATGCCAGGACATGAGAAGCCAAGGATACCATTTGGGCTTGATCCCGAAGGCGCTCTGCCCTGTCTGGGGGGAAGAAGGTCATGCCCTGTACTGTGTCCAGCACCGCCCCTATGAACTGGAGTCTCTGGCTGGGCCATGGGGACGACTTTGGGATATTCAAGGTGATCCTCAGCTCTCGAAAGTGTGTAAAGGTGTCTCCGAGAGTGCGAACCAGCTGTTCCCTCGTGGGAGCTGCCAGGAGCCAGTCGTCTAGGTAGGGAAAAACATAATGGCCCCGTCGACATAAAGCTGCAGCCACCACCACTATGCACTTGGTGCAGACTCTGGGAGCAGAGGATAGGCCAAATGGCAAGGCTCGAAACTGATAATGTCGGCCCTGGAAGAGGAAGCGCAGGAACCTCCTGTGAAGTTGGAACACTAGGATGTGCAGGTACATGTCCTGCATATCTAGAGAGCACAGCCAGTCCCCTTGGTGCAGGAGAGGGATCAGACCTGGCAGCTTGACCATCCTGAACCTCTTGTAATCGATGAATCTGTTCAGGGAACTGAGATCCAGGATGGGCCGAAGGTCCCCTGTCTTTCTGGGAATTAGGAAAAGTGGGAACAAAATCCCTTTCCCTTTCAGCTGGGGAAATGTCTCTATAGCCCACTTTTGAAGGAGGGCCTGAATTTCTCCTTTGATCAGGGTACATGAGAAGGAGGCTAGGGGAGGACACTGGTGGAGTTTCCGAAGCATTTGTTCGAACTCCAGAGTATGACCTCTTTCTGAGCTGTAAAACCCAGAGTTGGGACACCAGAGATCCATGTTCCAGGTTGGAAGCATTCCCTTGACTTCTCTACCATGAGGCAGAAACTTTGATTAAAAGTTAAAATTTAAGATACTTTCTTTGAAATCCAGTAGAAGAGATCGATTTAGCAAGGCATACTGCATCGGTGGATACCGAACTGAACACAGGTAGAACAAAAGCGCAGCAGCAGGGACAGCACAAAGATCCAGCGTCAACTATTAGCAAGGCCGAAAAGCCTCAGGTGGAAGTAGCTGGCAATGCTGACTGATCGACGGAACCTCCATGGACACTTTGAGTCCATTGAGTCAGGCCATGGACTCTAAAATAGAAAAAACTTGCAAAAATTGGAAAAACATGATGCTGCAATCACATAACTTACAGGATCCTTGGCAGAAACTGACAAATGAGTGGTATCAACCCTAGCAACGGTAGCCACTACTACCAAAGAAAACTGCCAACTCCGGGGACGTATGGAGTCCTTGGAAAATGAAATCCATGCTGGCAATATATGGATCATGGGGCTCCCTGAAGGTGCGGAGAGGACGATACTGCTGCCCTATTTACTGGATTGGCTTAAAGGAAATTTACACTTACCGGACAATTTTCCTTCGGCTGCACTCACCAAAGCGTACAGAATGAATCTGAGGGTGCATCCATGCTACCCCAGTCAGCCGCACACCATTCTGCTGAAATCTATGAGCTCTGAGGTGCGCAACCAGGTCCTGTTGGCAGCGACAGCAGAGTATTCACTGGAGGTCAATGGAGTTGATGTGAAAATGTACCCCTATCTTTCATATCAAACCCGCGCAAAGGGGAAGGCCACTTATGCAAAATGACGCCGTCTCCATGCACTTGGAATTATTCATTCATTCCTGCTGCCAGCTGATCTTTGGCTGGTATATGGAGGGAAGACCTGGCAATTCACCAGCCCTCAAGATGCAGGTCATTGGACTGAGAAGGTGGAAAAAGAGTTTGCAGCGAGGAGGGAACCTACCGATCTCCAGGGCTCTGAGTCTGAAGACAATTAATTGATTGGGTGTTTCGGGGCTTCTCTCTGCAACGGGTCGGGATTTGGCCGATGTGTCCTGGACACTTTGGAACCTTGCTGGTATACACAGTGATCTAAATGTGGAGTATGGATATTCATGCTTTATTTAATATCTCACTATGAGGATTATTGTAGGGAAGTTTAACTCATTTGTTATTCAGGCGGAAGACCAGTCATTTCTGTAGTTCCCGGATGTTTATTTTTTCCCCATAACCTAGGACAACATCAAGGTCGGACCTGGACTTTTGTTGTAAGGCCTTATAAGGACAATAAACAAATAATACACTGTGTGCTACTAAGGAAGTTAGCTCCTAAATAACTAAGAGAGTATTCATTTCAGTTTCAATTCATGTTGGGAAATGTTATTGTTTCTGTGGAGGCTGAGGAGGGGTGGTTTAAAGGGATTCGCTTTCCTGTATATGTTCTACCTAGCTAACTACCAGGTTAAACAGCAATCTACAGATTGTGTCAGTTCTTCCTTTTGATTCTCCCTAAAGGATACACCTTTATCATTGAAGAGGTTGGCAATTTTCATAAGACTTTTTGAATTACAATACGGGTTTATTGCCTAGGACTTTCCCCCATTCCTTCTGTAAAAGACTACAAAGGCGCTTACTGTATGTACTAAAACAAAAATTCCTGATGATGTAATGTCATTCTTAGTCTATACCCTGTACAAGTTAATGTGGATACTATCTGCTTATAATAAACACAAACTTGAAAAAAAAAAAACAGAAGTCTCTCATTATTTTGCTGCAGCCCTTGAGATGGGGTAGCGCACCCCTACAACTTTCTCCACTGACTCCGCCGAGAAGGGGTTCTGGCAAGGAGTCACTGTGTTGCTCCGGGAGTAGGCAAGGGCCTAGGAGGACTTTGGAGTCCGAGAGGCAGAGCTTCTATGAGTCTGGGAGGTGGCCTTTCTTTTGTAGCCTCCCCTCTGCTGGGGCTGCTGACCTGAGGGCTTCTGAAATGGCCGCTTCTTAAAGGGTCTTTATTCCCCTTTATTCCCCCTTATACATTTTTTGGACAGACCAAATGGACTTCCTGGAGTCTTGGAGACAGGTGATCAGTTTCTCCATCTTGTCTCCTTGAAGAGGAGATCCAAGATGCCCGACTGCAGATCCTGGGAGAATCCTGAGACTCTAAGCCAGGCATGGGCCTGAGGCAGACACCCCGAAGCCGCCGCTCTGGTCGCAGTATCCGCAGTATTGTATGAGGTAGGCAGAACATGGGCGCCTGCATCCGACCCTGATTAGAGGAGGTCCAGGAGCTCAGTTTTCTGTGCCGAGTCCGGAAGGGCCTGAGCTATCTCCATACCTTTCTTCCACAGGGCATTTTGGTATTGTACAATGTGTGTGAGAAAGTTAAGGGACTTGATGGAGCAAGTGAAGGATGAGTAAACCTTTTTGCCCATCTGGTTGATATAGCTGGACTCTTGGTCGGAAGGCTGAGTACTCAGGTGTTTAGGCTTCTTCAATCTATTGTGAGCAGCCATAATCACCACTGAGTCTGCCATATGATGTTCCACCAGGAAAGGCTCTTCCCTAGGGGCTCTATACAGCCTGTCCCACTTCTTGGAGACGGCGGAGGTGGTGGATGGGTGCTTCCAGGTTAACCATGTGAGGTCCTGAAAGGTATTTACCAAAGGGGGGGCACTAACAGAGGCATGGGCTCCTTCTGCCTGAGGTACTTTGCCAACCTCTGCCTCTCCGGATCCAGGTCCTCGGTCTCCCATCTCTCTGAGGTCTGGATGTGCCTCATGATATCCATGAACATCGGGTCACCAGGAGGTGACCTGGGGGTGTCCTTATTATCCGAGGAGGAAGGGCGACCCCTAGGTTCAGAATGGTCCAAGCCCAAGGACAAAGAACTGTGGCTGGTGTCCACCGAGGAGGAGGATGAAGAGCTAGAGCGATGTCTGCTATGGGATCGGCACCGCTGTGGGACCAACGTTGGCTGTGAGACCGGCGATGGTGATGGCTGGATGAGCAGGAGTACTTACAGTGACGTCGCCCTCTGTGTGGGGGTCTACCGCGGCAGTCATCCGGGCTCAGGGTATGGCTCTTAGGAGCAGGACATGGTTGTTCAGGCTCCTGGTCCTTGTCTTGGTCCAGCTCCAGCTCAGGCTCCATGGTCACAGGCTGCTTTTGGGGGAGCAAGTCTCCTTTGACCTGGGTTCCACCAGAAGGAGAAGAGTTCCTGGATCTGGTCCTTGGAGAATTGTGGACCAGATGGGCCAGCTGGCATCAGAGCCCCTGGCGTCCAGGGGTCCGGCGTCTGAGGTGGCGGCAGAGCCGGAGGCGAGACGGGGCAGTTGGAAGCCTCATTTGGCCTAAGGTTAATTGGCCAGGAGCCTCCACTGGAGGGTGATGAGTCTACTTCGACCAGCGACAGAAAACGGGCCGACGAGGAGGTGGGCAAAGCCCGATCCAACACCTGAGAAGGCGTCCCATTAGCAGGCGGCTGCTTGGCGGACTCCGGGGGGAGGGGTGCAGCCGTCGACTTAGGTAAAGGCACTGGAGTGTGGGGCGGAGGCGTCCGGTGCTCATATGAGCCCGACGCCTGCTTCTGATGAGGGTGTCCTGCCCAAGGCCTTTGACGTAGGACCGCTGCCGAACCGGGCGTGCAGGTGCCGGGCATCACCGCCTTGCTTCTTGACTCATCCCAGCCCCTAAGGTGGAGGGTGACCCAGCTGTGTGGCCTTCACCTTGAGGGGCATCACATTAGAGATTGAAGCCCCGACTCTGTACTTGCCCCTGCCTGATGCTGGGACGATGGCAGGGGCTTTGATGCCGTGGCTGCCCAGAAGAGTTGTAGGCAGGCTGGGAGGAGTGGTCCGATCCCCCGTGGAACAAGGAGCTGGACGAAGACTTCTTGTAGAGCTGGGACCTGGAATGGGAGCGGCCCTGGGATTTTTCCTGGTCCTTGTCCCAGGACTTGTGTTTTCCTGAGTCCTTCCTTTTCTCCTTGCGCTTCTTCAAGGCGGAGGAGGCAGAAACTGAAGAAGATGAAGAAGGACTCTTCCCCGCTGGCTGAGTCTGCTTGGCAGCAAGCTGCTTCTGAAGGAGGTGAGCCTTAGGGGCCTTCTGGCGGTGGATCCAAGTCTGGGAATTAAACCGCTAGCAGGCCACGATATCGTGGTTCAGGCGTAGGCAAAAAAGGCAGGCCCTGTGGCCATCCTTCGACGACAGCTGCTTGCCGCAGGCACACTTGGATTTTCTTTGTTCCGTGGATGAAACGGACGCCGCTGGAGATGAAGACATGCAGATAGGAATGAAATCCAAAAATGTTTTCGTCGAAAAGCAAGAAAAAATGCTGAAGGCGCGAAAGTGGTCGAACTGTTGCGATAAGGCATCCGAGGAGCTGATGTGTACGGGTCGATGGTGGGAAAAGAACAGAGGTGGGGCTGGGGACCACCCCTTTTATACCACTGGCTGACATCAGGGCGGAGCCGATGTTGGGGGCAGTCCCCACTGAAGACTGCTAGCTAGAAGGTTTCCGTGGGGTCCTGGCACCTGGTGGCTTAGTCCTTATGGTTACTGCCTGCTACAAGAGCTCTCTCTCCAAGTAAGATCTTGTGCTTCCACTTTTACTGAACTGGTTCAGATAATGCAGATCTAGTATGGGACACGAGCACTCCACCCATTTTGGAATCAGGAAGCACCTGGGACACATATCCCTGAGTGACCACGGCATCTGGAACACAGGCTATCACCCTGCACTCTAGAACCTAAGCAATGTTGGCCCTTAACACAGACAAACTGTCCTTCAACACCCTGGGCTCCCTAGCAGCCTGGAGATGGTATGGTGGGAGCGCCTCAAAATCCCAAGGAAAACCTTTGCCCAACACTTCTAGCACCCACCGGTCTGAAGTAATGGTAGACTCCACAACCTGACACTGCATAGCCTTGGAGGGATCTCCAGATGCAGAAACCGCAGAGGCACTACCACCTCTGTACCCCCCCCCCTTTGCCCCAACCACCAAACCTGAACTGGGATGCCAGTGCTGCAACTGCACCAGCTGTTGTGGCTGAAAGCACAGATACTAAAAGGCCTTCTTTTTCAGTTTTGGGGCCTTCTGATCTTTCAGAGAAAGCCACAGAATCAAAGATACCATTACCTTACTCTGCATGAGTTGCCTTTCCACACCAGGGTCACAGAGTTTGGTGCCCAAGAAGGGGGACATCGGCTAGTTTATGCGGAGTATCCACTGTAAAAGTAGAAAATCTTTGTCATGCCTCAAAACCCATGGCAACAGCCATTGCTGTTGCACTTAAGTTGCCCATGTCCAAAGCTGTCTGTAGCTAGTCTTTATCCAGCAATTGACTCTGGTCCCAGACTATATTGGCCGGCAACTGTTTTTCAGCAGAAAGATGGGGAGGAGGTCCCATAACACTCCCAGCAGAGAATGGCCAGATTTTGCCATCATAACATCACAGCTGACCTGAAGGAGACCCTGTGACACAGCAGAGGACACCTTTTTTAGCTGCATGGTCAGTCTCATTGGACTCCTTGTCCATGTCCACTTTGCCACCCAATTTATGGAAGGCAGAGTCTACAACGAAGTCCTCAGCAAAGGGGTAGTCAGAGAACCCAGAAGAGAGCCCGCTGAAACCACGTACTTGCAGACCATATGAGTGGAGGATGCCAGACATGATCTTGGCAAAGTTCTTAGGGCCAGTCCCAAGATGACCTCAGCCATGGGAAAGGCAACCCCTGGAGAATCGTCCTTGACTAGTATGTTTGTAAACGGGTATTTGGCCCGCTTCTGGACTGGCTTCAAGGAGACATTCATGGACTCCGATAAGTCAGATCAAAGCTCTAAAAGATCCCGGCCCATGGTCAGTGGTCAACTCCTCAACCAATTTCCAGTCAAACATGTGAGTCCTGGTCAAGGCCATGGACAACTCATCTTTGGAGTCAGAGGATTCCTCAAACACAGCCTTCAACAGTTGACACCATGGACAACCCTAGTATCTTCAGACTGGGTGATCTCCGCCAAGAGCTGGCCTGGCAAGCCAGCCACAGAACAGGATTCCTTTGTTTGAAGTCCAGAACAGGAGCTGCGGTGGAGGTGGCTGCCCTCACCCTCCTTCCTGTCTCCCTTTATTTTCCAAGATATCCCCCCCCCCCCCCATCTTCTTCTGTCTAGGTCTCCTTGTACTTCCTAAATGCTGTTTTCTTCTTCACTGTCTTTGCCACCTCCTTTGAGAACCATAGTGGCCTCTTCCTCCTCCTCCTTCCCTTGCTCACTTCCTTCAAACAGCATGATGCTGCCTTGGCTATTCCCTCCTTAATCCTTTTCCACTGGGTCTCCACTCCCCCATGGCCATCCCCCCTTCAAGGTATTTACTGAGGCAGTTTCCCATTTCTTTAAAATCTGCACCCCTGTATGTCTAGGAAAGGACCCTTGTCTTAATTTGTTGCTTTCTCTTGCCCAATCCATATGCCAAACCACACAGTATGGTTTTCACTTATACCCAGGGGACTACCCACTATGACGTCTGCAGTGCTGTCCCTGTTTGTAAACACCAGGTCCGGCACTAGCTTATCTCTAGTGGGTTCCATAACCAGCTGCCTGAGAAATGCCCCTTTTAGGGAGTAAAGTATGACTCTGCTTCTTGTAGCTGCAGCCAGAATGCTCCAGCCTATATTCAACAGATTAAAGTCCCCAAAATTAATACTTCTGTCTTGCTTTCTATTCTTAAATGGCTTCTCCCAGCTCTAAATCCTTCCTGTGTCGGTGGTCTGCACCCCACATACATAAGAATAAAGGCATCTGACCCAGTCTCTAGGCTGACCCACGGTACCTCAGCCCTTCCTTATCCCCTGTGTGCCACTGTATGTCAGTGGCCTTATACCATCTCTCACATCTTTATTTATTTATTTAACCAGGTGATCACCGTTGAGCAAGCTCATTTTCGAGGTGGACCTAGGTTTGTTAACAAGGGACAATATACATGGGATGCAACACACAAGAAAATAGTAATAATACAAATAAAGTGAGATACAATAATACAGTATACACAAATATCAGCAGGTAGCATTGACAGTAGTATATGTTTTGAACAGAAGATACAGCTAGTTTTGGGTAGGACACATTTTTTCATAAAACTAAAGAAATATACATATCAGGTGCACTGAACACAAATAAAACCTAATATAAAAAGATATATAGTGATACGGTATGGAGAATTTAGAGCTGGAATCAGGGTCAAAGGAATGTGGAAGGGACAGATATGGGGGTAGAAAAAGGGGAGAGGGAAGAGTCGATTATAGATGTGATCAGTCTTTTAACAGTAGTAATTAGAGTGTGCTTGGACTTATAGGAGTCACTATTTAGGGTAGATAGGCACAGGACTTCTCATTATGATGTAGATATAGAGATTTAAAAGCTGCTAGCCTGATGGGGTGAGTTAATTTCAAAGTTTTTTGCAGCTTGTTCCACAGTTGAGGGAGCACAAAGCTGATGGCTGCTCTGCCAATGCGAGATTTTGCTTTGTAAACATAAAGGTAGATATGAGGTGCTTCTCAGGGCATACTTCCCCAGAGTGCGCAAAGGTAAACAGACAGAGATATACTAGGGCAGTTTATTTGAGATAGCTTTGTATGTCCAAACCGCAGCATTTTTTTGCCGTCTGTAAGCAAGGGATGACCATCCCACTGCCGTGTACAATGCACAGTGGTGGGCTGAGTATGGAAGTCCCGTGATAAATCTCATGGCTCTGTGATAAAGCGTATCGAGTTTGGCTAGGGTACCTACAGGTCCCTGACTATGTAGAAAGTCTGCGTAATCCAATAGTGAAAGAAAGGTAGTTTGAACCAGTTTCAGTTTAGCGTCTCTTGTGAGGAGATTATTAATCCTAAAGAACAGACCAAGTCTTTGTCTAAGTTTCTTTGCCAGTTCTTCTAAGTGATCTGTGAAAGTAAGTCTATGGTCTAACCAGACTCCCAGGTACTTGAACTTTGGTACGTAGTCCAACTGCTCACCTAGAATGGTAGTGATCTGAAGTGTCCCAGCAATTGCAGGATTTATTGCATTTTGAAGGGGCGAGAGGAACATTGCTTTGGTTTTTTTGCATTTAAGAGCAGTTTCTGGTTTATAAACTGATGTTGCAGCAGATTAAATTCATTTTGAAGGGCTTTACAGGCCGCTTCAGGTGTGGGGCTACTAGCATAGAGTACCGTATCATCCGCGAATAGGTGTATTTGTGCTTCTTTGATGGGGGCATCTACATTGTTAATATAAATGGTGAAGAGCAAGGAATCAAGAATAGAACCTTGCGGTACACCCCTCAATAGGCGTTTTGGTGGAGAAACTTCCCCTTCTGCCTTTACTTGTTGAAGTCGTCCTGAGAGGTAGTTGGAGAACCATTTAAGGGATAGGGAATCCAAACCAATGTTCCGGAGGGACGACAGAAGCAGTCTGTGATCAACGGTATCGAACGCCTTGCTTAGGTCCAAGAAAACTGTGCAGACAAAGTTTTTTTTGTCTAATTCCAGCTGCCAGTCATTTGTTACCTTGGCTAAAGCAGAGATTGTACTGTGCTGTGCTCTAAAACTGGATTGTAATGGGTTGAACAATTTTTCTGATTCCTGGTACTTCCGAAGCTGGGAGTTCACTATTTTCTCCAGCATCTTTGACAGGATTGGAAGTAGGGAGATTGGCCTGTAGTTACTGAGGTCACTAGGATCTCCTGATTTAAACAAAGGGACCACAAGTGCATTTTTCCAAATGGGCAGTACGTCACCCTGGGACAAGGATAAGTTGAAGAGATGAGTAACTGGGACTACGAGGACACATTGGCGAACTTTAAGAAGCACAGGTCAATGAGGTCGGCTCCAGCACTTTTCCTAGTGTCCAACTGAAGGAGAAGATCTTCAACTTCTTTCAGAGAGGTAGGCTGCAGAGAGAAGGATGGACTGGGGATGGGTTTTTCTTGTGTATCCCATCTAAGTTGTTGGCGGAGGATATTCACGGGAGAGAAGTCAAAGGCTAGCCCTGCAGTGGCAAAATGATTGACAGCATCGAGGATAGACGGTCTGTCGGAGATGACAGTATGTCGCTCAATAAATTAGTAGGCAGGGGAATTTACAGTGGTGTGACCTTCAATGTCTTTGATAGTCTTCCAGAATTTGGAGGCATTTCTTGAGGAGCTCTCCAGCTGCAAGCGGTAGAAATTAGCTTTGGCTTCTCTGACCATTTTGGTGCAGAGGTTCCTCGCCCTCCAGAAAGAATTCCAGTAATTTATTAAATTAGTTTTCCTAGAAGTTCTCCAGAGTACATCTCTACTCCGCAAAGCATCTTTCAGGTCTTCTGTAAACCACCAACAGGATTTGTTTCTGGTACAAACTTTTACTATGGGAGCATACTTATTGAGAGCCCCTAGCACAATTTCTGAGAAAATATCATAAGCCGTAGTCACGGACTTGGCTAGATAGAAGTCCTGCCATCGCATGGAGTCTCTCAGGTCTGACATATATCCATGGAGATCAAAGTTGCGTATACACCTTTTAAAGGAGAATTTTAGTACAGTTGTGGATTTAAGAGTGGATTTTACACACGCGATGAAGCAATGATCGCTAATACCAGCGAAAAAGACACCAGCATGGGAGAATAAATGGTGTTTGTTAACTAAAATGATATCCAAGAGAGAACTGTTATTAGGGTTGAGCTTGTTAAGACGAGTAGATTCGTTCATTAGCTGTGACAACCAAAGGGAATCACAGAACATTTTAAGTGGGGTGGATGCACTGGAGAGCCAGTCTAAGTTGAAGTCCCCTAGTATGATACACTCTGAAAATGCCGAACCCAGGATGTTTTCAAGATGTTTTAACAACTGTAGTCCAGCTGATGGGGGTCTGTAACATCCTATTATACATAATGAGACACCGGGTGGCAATTTCAATCTTTAATGACAAGCTTTCAAATTCTTTTGGGACAGAGGTTGAGTCAATTATGGAGGCAGGAAATTTATCCTTGATGTAAACAGCTACTCCACCACCTCTGGTTTGCCTGTCGGCTCTGAACAAAGAGTAGGAGGGGATGTTAACTTCATTGTTCCTGGTCGCTGTCGGCCAGGGACTCCGTAATCACCAGAACATCTGGAGCAGTATGACATACCAGGCCTGAACACAAGTGATTTTTTTTAATAGGCTACATACATTAACATGCAAGAATGTAAGCCCCTTGAGGCTTTGTAGCTCTGCTGGAGATTCCATGAGTGCCAGAGGCCCTGGATTAAGCTCAACATTTCCTTAGCATAGTAAAAGCAGGAACAAGAGTTTCCTGCAGAGTCCTAGAGAGAAGTGTGGGTGGCTGGGTCTTCTTTTGGTTATGTGATTTGTCTGCGGCAGTATAAGGAGTTCTGAGACTGGTTCCCAGTTTTCCTGATGCTGCATGCAATACCTCCTGACCAAGAGAGTCAATGGGAGTAGGGGAGTATGCAGAAGGTGGTGTTGCCCTGTGGGCAGGCTCTAGGAGAGTTCCTGTATGCCGGTGCAGGTGAAGGACCAGCAGCAGGCTAGGGGAAGTTGCAGCACATACAAGTTCTTCTACTTGATAGGAAAAGTTCCGGTCGGACAATGTAAAAAGAGAGCTATTCTCCACTCTAGGAGTTATTTTTTTGATTCACGTTCAGGTCCAATACATGTAAGATGAGCAGAGACAAGCATAGAAGCAGGTAATATGCCCTCATTATGAGACGATCACCCAATGGGCACTACAAGTGCAGGCAAGAGAAGGGATTCTCAGTGGAGGAGAATTTCTTAATCCCTGCAGAATACTACTATAGGCAGTGGAGCCTGAAGCAGTAATCCTTAAGCACGGCTCCTAGTCAGGCTAATAAGAAAAGAGTTCACCTGACTAGAGAGTAAATACAAACCCCCCACACACAAATCGCCTTTCCTCCCTGTCCTGTTGTTGGTGTAACCTGGGATGGCCACTTCCTAGCTGTGGCTGTCGGTGCATCATGACCCCATTGTGGCCACAAGATCCAGGTCTGCCTCCGCAATGATTGCTTCAAGGCCAAGTATTTTGTTTCCCAGGCTCCCTGCATTGGGAAACATAGCTCTCCATTCCTTCTGTCTCCTCTTCTTGTTTCCATCCCTCGTCCTCTCCATTTCCCTGGCCCTGTCCTCCCCTTTTTTTGCCATTTCTCTGCCTATCCTCCTTATCCTCTCTCCCAACTTTAGTTCTTCTGTCTCACCCACCCAACCTACCCTGCTCCATGTCCTTACACCCCTCTACCACTGGGAAATTCCTTCCCATAGACTTATTTCCTGCTACTCTAGTCTTTGTGGGGGGTCTCTGCCTCATGCAGTTTTTCTGTCTCCCCCTTGACTGGTTTAAATACCCAAAGTAGCACTAAACCTTCTACTCAGGACTGCCATTCCTCCTCCAGAATGGAGAGAGGCCATCTCTTTCATACAGGCCTCCATCCACCCCCAGTGGAGCCCTAGTCCCTGATGTAGCCAAAACCCTCTACCCTGCACCATGCTTTTAACCACTTGTTGAAGGAGCTGGTGCAGAGTTCCCTAGCCATACACAGGCAGCACATCAGTGAAGGCCACCATGCAAGTCACCAGCTTCAGGCCCCTTCCCAACTCCCTAAACCTATCCTGCACCATCCCAGCTGCGTCCCTTCCCATGTCATTCGTCCCTAGCTGGACAATGACACTCCGCTTCCTCTCTCCCCACAAATGCCAGGTAGGTACTTTACTACCCTGTCCCTCCTTTCCCCTGCCCCAACTCCATCCCCCTAACTATGGAGCCCCCACCAGCATCTGCCTCCTCCTTGGCTAGGGTCCTCTTCCCCCACCCCCTTGGTGCCTCCTTCCTTGAAAATCCCCACCTCCTGTCTTACTATGGCCTCGAGTGCCTCCTCCTGGCTTTTCTGCCCTGCCAAGATAGTGAAGGAATCATGCAGCAGTAATGTCTGAGGCCTTCCTCCCTCCCTCCCTTCCTTCCTTCCCTCCTGCACCCTCCTGGAGCCCACCAAGGCCCAACAGCTTAGTCTGGTTCAAGGTCAGTTGGCATTCATCTGTATCCCCCTCCCCCGGGTCGTGCCTGAAAATAGGCAGGATTTGTCTACTGCACTTACCCGGTCAACAAAAACTAAAAAAAAAATAAATAAAAAGGTCCAACCACTCTGCCTCCTTACTAGCATCCTTTGAGGGAGAAGCGGCAATCTTAGTGGCCCCTAGGTGAGGTGGATGATACCCGGTACGCGTGCCAGTTCAGATCCGGATTCAGCAGCCTCTGCTCTCAGTCCAGAGAGGTGCCTGCATATGGGGCAGCACCTCAGTCTCCAGAACGTGTCTCTGAAGATTGTGGCCACACATCCTTTACACTGCACCACTCCCATGACTGAAAACTGTTTATTCTCTTAAATGCTTGCCTCCCTGCCTTCCCTTTTCCTTATTCCTATCCTATGTCTATCCTGCTCTTGGTTTCACTGTACTTTTCCCCTTCCAGTATTAAGCACACACCTTTGGTGTCTGAACCCTTACCCTAGATAGGGTTCTTCTACAATTCTCCTCTTTTCTTGCTCCTTTGTAACTTGATCCTAGATAGGAAGTTTGGGTTTTTGGCTTCTTTTACACACTCTCTCCCCACACACACACACCCTAGATACCGTGTTACCTCTGTTCCCACACCACTGTTGATTATTTGATTGCCCTTTATATTTTTAACATCATGGATATAGTTCACAATCCACACTCTGGAAGGCTCCGAGCAGTCTTCCAGGAAGAAGGGCCAAAGTCCGCACCCCTATTTCACAAACAAAGACCGGAGGACTGAGGCCCCAAAAGCAGTATCACAATGACAACATGTCAGTACTGCAGTGGAGATGAATTGTGTGCTTAGCCCAGGTTGCAGCCCTACATATATTCTCAATGGAAATATTCCTTGAAGCAGCCACAGGGGCAGAGGTATGTCTGGTTGAATAGGCCAGTCTCCCCAGGGTGACTTCTTACCAGCCAACCTATAACAGAGGTTGATGCAAGATATGTTCCACCAGGCAATTGTCTGCTTTGCTGTCAGTCTGACAGGTGCAGCTTCAGCGTATATGACAAACAGCTGGCGAGCCTTACCACGAATTCCCGTTGTGCACTCCTTAAAACAGTATACCACCCTCCACATGGCCAGGGTGTGAAGCCTGCAACTGGCATCCAAGGTTGGGCTGTTAAAATAAACTAGGAGGTTAATCACCTGGTTAAGGTGGAACTCCGAAACAACCTTCAGGAGAATTTTGCATGAAACATAGAAACACAGACGTTGACGGCAGAAGGAGATCACCAGGTCTATCTAGTCTGCCCACTGTCTTTTAGCCTAGCCTTCTAACTGCCCTTGGGTTTCAGGGCTCCCTTGTATCTGTCTCAAGCATTCTTGAAACCTACCACTGTGCTTGTCCCCACCACATCTGCAGGTAGGCTGTTCCAGGCATCTACCACTCTTTCTGTGAAGAAAAACTTCCTAATGTTGGTGGAGAACTGCCCGCCTTGCAGCTTTAGATCATGTCCCCTGGTTCTGCTGCCCTTCTTAAATTGGAAGAGATCATCTATCTGCACTGGTTTGTGCCTTTTATGTACTTGAATGTTTCGATCATGTCACCCCTCTCTCTACTCTGTTCCAGGGAATACATGTTCAGTTCTTTCAGTCTATCCCCGTAGGAAATCTCGTGCAGTCCCTGAACTCATTTTTGTTGCCCTTCTCTACACCGTCTCCACTCAGTCAGTGTCCTTTCTGAGGTGGGGCCTCCAGAACTGGATGCTGTACCCAGGGGTGAGGCCTAACCAGTGATCTGTACAGTGGCAGGATCACTTCCTTCTTCCTGCTTGTGATTCCCCTCCCGATGCATCCCAGCATACCGCTGCCTTCTCGCACTGTTTACCTACCTTCAAGTTGTCCAAGATAATAATTCCCAAATCGCGCTTCTGGGTGGAGGCAGCTAGTCTTCCCCTCCAAGGTAATGTGCCTTATTTGGATTTCTTTTCCCTATGGCCATGACTTTGCCCTTTTTGGCACTGAATCTCAACTGCCATGCTCCAGACCATTCTTCCAGTTTCTTGAGGTTAGCTTCCATTTTGTCCATTCCCTGCTGGGTGTCGACCCTGTCGCATATTTTGGTGTCGTCTGCGAACAGACACCTTTCCCTGCAGTCCGTTAGCTATGTCCAATATGAAAATATTGAAGAATAAGGGCCCCAGTACTGAACCCTGGGGCACACCGCTGTTTACTCTACTTTCTGATGACAGTGCTCCGTTTACCTGCACTTTCTGGGTTCTTCCCTGTAACCAGTTTTTAACCCATCTAGCTACTTCTGATCCAACTCCTATGTGGTCTAGCTTTTCTTTACCGGCTTTCTGTGTGGAACTGAGTCAAAGGCCTTGCTAAAGTCTAAGTAGACCAAATCTACTGCCCCGCCATCTATAACCTTTGCAACACAGTCAAAAAAGTCAATCAGGTTTGTCTGGCATGACCTAACTGCTGTGAAACCATGCTGCTTGGGGTCTTAATGGCCGCCAGCCTCCAGGAATGCCATGATCCTCTGTTTGAGTAATGTCTCCATTAACTTCCCAACTATGGACATGAGGCTTATGGGCCTGTAATTTCCAGAGTCCTCTCTGCTGCCTGATTTGTGAAGCGGGACCACGACTGCCCTTTTCCACTCTTCAGGCACCTCCCCACTCTTTAGGGATTTGGTGAATAGTTTAGCCAGTGGGGAAGCCAACTCTAATCTCAATTCTTTTCAGATCCTGGGGCGCATTTCATCTGGCTCCATGGCCTTGTCAACTTGCAGTTTATTTAGTGCATGGGTGTGAAGGACAATATTGTCCTCATGAAAAACCAGATAGGGAGATTCCACCAACAGTAACTGGAGCTCACTCACCCTTCTGGCTTACATGATGGCCACCAAGAAGGTGGTCTTCCATGACAAGTGAGACATCTCACAATGGCATGCCCATAAGCATAGCCAGTGCCAGCAGTAAGTCCCACAGAGGTGGTTGTTCATGTATTGGAGGGAACAAGTGATCAACGCCTTTGTGAAAGCACCCAACCACCTTCTTTTGCACCACTGTCAGCATACCAGCCCACACCCAGTATGCAGAGATGGCTGCCAGATGCACCTGTAGGGTCGTGGCTTGCAGTACCAACTGTGATGGGGACCAAATCAGTCACGAACTGTTATTACTGGGCATGCAAGATGATCACGATTCTTCCCTAGGCACCAGAGCAAGGACCTCTTCCACCTGAACGCATTATGCTTTGCAAGCCAACTCCTTTCGAGATGCCTCCACAATGTGGAGAACGTCTTCTGAGAGGCCTGAGGCCTTGAACTCTACCCACTCAGGAACCAGGATGAAAGGTGCAGGATCCATCACCTGCTGCCTTTATCAGCAGGTCGGGGCCCAGAGGCAGCCCATAAAGACCTGCTGCTGAGGTGGAGGAGATCCTGATACCAGAACTATTTGTGCCAGTCTGGAGCTATCAAGAGATCCTGCTACCAGAACTATCTGGGCTAGTCTGCAGCTATCAACAGATCCTGATACCAGAAAGTACAGTTACATAGGAACTTACCGTAACAGTAGATCTTCGAGAGAGGTTCCTTCAGTAGGTCATCACAAATAGGACTGACGTCGCCTGACGTCAGGCCGCACGGCAGACTTGTCTAGCAATCCCGGACGCGGACCACCCACCTGATGCCACGTGACCGATGTCAGCGTGACGGTATATAGTGGGCGGTCCTCACGCCCGCCTTTCCAGTTCCTCACCGGAGCCAGGAAGAGGCCTAACAGCAGGAACAGGATTTGGAGACCCTGTAAAACATAAAATGAGGGGAGGGAGGAGGAAAAATATGACCTATTGAAGGAACCTCTCTTGAAGATCTACTGTTACGGTAAGTTCCTACAACTGTACTATCTTACTCGAGAGGGTTCCTTCAGTAGGTCATCACAACACGATCGAGTCCCAAGCAGTCCCTCTAAGGTGAGACCGAGAGAAACCAGCGAGGGGCAAAACAAGATCAACGGAAAAGAATGAAGTCCAAAAGAACCCAGCCTAGGACAACAGACCCTGCAGGACAGCTAGGCCAAAGCCAGCCCACCGCCTAGAAGCAATGTCAATGTCCAAACTATAATGCTTGGTAAAGGTATGGACAGAACTCCAAGTAGCGGCAGCACAAATGTCCACTGCAGAAACCTTACAAAGGAAAGCTGCGGAGCGCGATGCCCCTAGTAGAATAACCCCTGATAGAGCCCGGGAGGGGTTTATCATACTTTTGATAACAGACTCTAATGCAGTTGCCCAATCATTTGGAAAGGCCCTGCTTGGAAACCGGTTTGCCTTGTGTTCGTTGTGCGAAGGAGACAAACAATTGATCGCAAGAGTGAACATTTTTGGTTCGGTGTGTATAACACTGGAGAATCCGACAGACGTCCGTCGTATGGAGGAGTACCTCACCCTGTTAGCAGGAGCTGGATAATATACTGGAAGCTCTACTGATTGGTTCAGAGTAGCTTCCGACGCCACCTTTGGAAGGAACCTCTGATGTGTTCTGAGAACCGCCCTGTCCCGGTGAAAAATCAGGTAAGACTCCTTACAAACCAGCGCATGAAGCTCTGAAATTCTTCGACCTGAAGTGATAGCAACCAGAAATAACGCCTTCCAAGATAGGATGCATAGGTCACAGCTCATTGCTGGCTCAAAAGGAGGTAAGGTGAGCTTTTCCAGGACAAAATTCAAGTCCCATGGTGGTGTTGGGCTGCAGATGGGGGGGTTTCAGATGGAGAATCCCTTTCAAAAAGGTCTTTACGATACCCAACTGAACCACAGGTTTACCATCCACCAGCTCGTGGTACTGAGAGAGACAGAGAGAGGTGCACTTTCAGACAGGAATAGCTGGACCGAGTCCGATAGGTGAAGGAGGTATTCCATGACTTGTGGGGCCGAGCAAGAAAAGGGTTCCAGCCCTTCGCGGTCATCCAAATGGAAAACCACTTCCACTTCAAGCCATAAGTGGAACGGGTGGAAAGTTTTCTGGCTTTGACAAGGACCTGTGCCACTCGAGAGGATACCCCAAAGCGAGAGATGTCTACGTCTGCAGGAGCCATGCATGCAAATGTAGGGTCCTGAGCCCCGGATGAATCAGATGGTCTTGATCCTGAGTAAGGAGGTCGTGTGTCAATGGAAGTGGAACTGGTGGTTCCCTGGATAGCTATTGAAGCAGCGGGAACCAAATCTGTCTCGGCCAAAGAGGAGCGATGAGAATCATCTTGGCCTTCTCCGCCTGTAGTTTGAGGAGAACCCTCTGCAGAATGGGAAATGGAGGGAAGGCGTACAAAAATTTCCCTGTCCAGGATAGAGATAATGCGTCGCTCCAGAAAGCACCTGGCTCTGGAACAAGCAAGCAAAACTTGGGAAGTTTTGCGTTGAATTTAGAGGTGAAAAGGTCGCGTTCCGGCCGCCCCCAATTTTGGAAGATGGATTCCGCCACTTCCTGATGAAGTTCCCACTCGTGAGCAGGGGTCCGCGATCTGCTGAGACTGTCGGCCAGGACGTTTAGAACTCCCGGTATGTGCACAGCCACTAGGGACAAGTGGTGCTGGACTGCCCAGTTCCACACCCTGGTTGCCTCCCTGCAAAGAGGGTACAACCGGGTTCCTCCTTGTTTGTTGATGTACCAAACCACCGACATATTGTCCATTTGGATCAGTAGTGTTCCCTCGGGCAGCAGGAGTTGAAAGGCCTGTAAGGCATACAGGACCACCCTGAGCTCCAGAACACTGACGTGAAGAGAAAGCTCTAAGTCGGACCAAAGTCCCTGGGCTTGATGTTCCCCCAGGTGTGCACCCCACCCCATGTTCAAGGCATCCGTGGTGAGAGTGGCTATGGGTGCTGGGCTTCCAAACGGAAGCCCCAAGGAAAGATTGTGTGGATTCATCCACTATAGAAGATCCTTCTGGACCGCTGAAGAGATGAGGACCAGATGGCCCAGATCGTCCATAAGCTGGTCCCACTGCACCTCAGGGATCCTCATGCAGAGCCTGGCTGGGGAATGGTACAAATGGAAGCTGCCATGAGGCCTAACAAGCGGGAAGGACTTCGGGCCGGGATGGTCCTGCAAGACGCCACCTTGAGGCCTGGTGGACCAGAGTCTCCATCTGTCCGGAGGAAGGAAAGCTCTGCACTGGACCGTGTCAACGACCCCAATAAACTGCAGTTTCTGGGTGATACAGGTATGACTTGGGCTCGCTGACAGTGATCCCAGTCAATTGAACAGGTCCAGGGTAAACGACAGAGCCTCCGCCACACATCCCTGGACGGGCCGCTAGGAGCCAATCATCCAGGTAAGGAACACTGCAGTCCCCTGCTGGCGTAAACGCAGAACCACCGCTAGGCACTTGTAAAAACCTGAGGTGTCAAGACAGCCCAAAGAAGCGCTCAGAACTGGAGGTGCTCCCCTGGAACAGAAATGCAGGAACCGATGGTGGCTGGGGAAAATAGGGATATAGGTAGGCATCCCACATATCCAGGGCGCAGAGCCAGTGATTCTCAACAGGGCGGAAGAAGGCTCTGGGCGTCAGCATGCGAAACTTCTTGTGCTTGACATAATGATTCAGCTGACTGAGATCTAGAATGGGTGAAGTCCCGTCTTTTGGAACCAGGAAAAAATGGGGTAGAAGCCTTTTCCTGTTTGCCCTGAGGGACTCATTCGATTGCTTGTTTTAGCAAGGGTGAATTTATCTCCTCTTGAACGAGGATAGCCTGATCCTCAGTGTGTGAGGACTTCAATGGAGGATTTCCGAGGAGCTCCAGTAACTATATGGTGTGACCCAAGGCCACTAGTTGCAAGATCCACTCATCTGAGGTAATCGCCCTCCACTCCTGCACGTGGAGAGCGAACCTCCCCCTCACCTGCTCTTTGCCGAGAGGCTGAGGAGGCAGCGGGGCCAGGGAGTCAATAAGTGGCGGGGCGGTCAGGGGAGGAGCCCCTGAACATAGCAGATTCCTGGAGGCAGGAGGGGTGACTGTACCTGTGGCCTTCCGCTTACCCTGGCAACGTGCCTGAGTGGATTTCCCCCTGTCTTCAGTTCCTCCTCCGAAACAGTTGCTGCTGTCGTCGCTGAGGAGCACCCGATCGGAACAGATCTAAGGGCAACACCTTTGTCCTGTAGCTCTGTAATGATGACCTTGGTGTCGCCTCCAAAAAGGACAGAGCCCCGGAATGGGGCGTCCTGAATCGCCGACTGAACCTCGTTAGCGAGGCCCGAGAGGTGAAGCCAGGAGTGCCATCTCAGGGCAATGGCAGTCGCCAAGGTACAGGCCACGGAATCTACTGAATTGTAGGTGGCCCGTAAAGCATGCCTACAAGAGATCTTGGAGAGGCAGAGATCCTTGGCGAGTTCCTCCTTGAGAGGTGAAGGATCCATAGACTGGACCTTCATCTCCAACCTGGCCATAGTCGCTTTTTGGTGCGACACCATATGGGCCACGTAACTGAGGGAGCGGAGCGCGCACGTGGCAGAAGAGTAGATTTTCTTGCCAAACTGGTCCATCTGTCTCGACTCCTTATCTGGAGGAGTAGTGCTCAAGTGCTTGGGTGTAGCAGAGTGATCATGAGCCGCTGAAATGACCACGGAGTCTGCCTTCGGATGGGTCTTCAAAAAAGGAGCATCCTTCGGTGCCCGGTAAAGCCTGTCCACCCGCTTGAGGACAGCCGGGATAGAGTGAGGCATCTGCCAGACGGTGGTGGTGAGGTCTTGGTGGGGGGCCATCCACGGAGGAACTGAAATAGGGGACAGGGACTCTTAGGTTGAGGTGCTCCGTGAGTTGCTGTCTCATCGGGTCCTCTCAGCTCGGTTCCTCCACAATTTCCTCCCAAGAGTCTCTCTCCATCAGAACTATCGTCGTCGACCTCCTCAACTGAACGGCGTTCAAAACGAGAAAGGGAAACATCCAGTCAAGACTTCCCCAAGAGGTGGACAATCGGACCCGAACTGCTCGGGGAAGGAGACCTAGGAAGCAGCAGAGGTGGGAGACTCGCTTCCAGGTCCAAAACCAACTCCGACCTTGCTCCCTGCCAACAAGACTTTAAGAAGGACTTGAAATCCGGCATTGCCGGAGGGGGTGAAGATGGAGCTGGTTGAGGCTGGGGGGGGGGGGGAAACAGCGACTGGAGGAGGGTAATATCCATGCGGACCCATGTAATGGGTATTGGGATGATAACCCTGGTAAAACTGTCCCATTGGACTCCATCCAGGAGTGGAAGCCTCCGGGTAAGGATCCCCAGGATACCCGTGGGGGTAATAGGGGGTAGTAAGGGGACGGTAGTAAAACCCCGTCGTCAGCCTGGACGTCAGCGGAACCCATGTCAGACCTGCAGTTGTATAAATTAAGTTAGGATCCGGCGTCTGAACAGTCCACGTCAGCGGGACCGACATCGGCACTGGCATCACCCGATCCCGCGCCGGAAGAGGATCCGGAGTCGGAGGAGCCAGCGCCGGCACCGGACGCAAGTGTCTCAGACGTAGGAGTCGCGTCCGGCCAATGGAACAGGCCTGACCACTGGTCCCGCGCGGACTGTTGTGGGACTGGCGGCATCGGGACTGTTGTAGGGACTGGCGGCGTTGGAGGCTCCAGCAGTCCGCCCTCAGGCTGAGGAGGGGCCTCCAAAGAAAGGCCTTCCGCCGAGGAGGAGCCTCCTGACCCTGGTGCCCGGCAGGGAGCGTGGGAAGAACCTCTGAAATCGACAGGTTCACCAGCTTCCCATCGGCCTGCGCGGACGTGTCCGTGGTGGAATGCGCGGACACGAGGCGAGGAAGAACAGGAGGGAGCGAGGGCTGTCTTCCTCGGTCCGCCGCTGACGCCGTTAGGGCCCAATGGAGGAACTGGAGCCCGTATGCATCATCAGGGACAACTCGATTTAGTGGGCTGGTCGGGCAGTTGGGGAGGACCCCGCCGACTCAGCGACCGAGGCCGGGCGACTGCCCCCAGCCGGGGGAATTGACTTAACAGCCACCGGGCAGTCTCCGGAGGAGCTGGAGGACGGCTTACCGGCCGATGCAGCGTGGTCGCTGGAGGAGCCAGCAACCGACTTATCCACCTGAAGTTTCTCCTTACCTGTGTGCTTCGACGGTGGCTGGGCCTTGCTGGTAGAGGGCCTGACGTCGTCCGCGGAGCGAGCCTGCTCCCTAGCCTTTTCCTTATGCTTTTTAGGGGAAGATTTTTCAGACGAGTCCCTAAGCTTGTCCATCTTCTTCTCAAGAGAAAGTAAACGGACCTTGAGAAGATGGGCCTGCAAAGCCTGCTGTCTCTGCTTTTTGGTTGCCTGGCTGAAGGACTGACAGTCGGGGCAAGAGAAGACTGGATGGTCTGGGCCTGGGCAGTTTACGCACTTGGGATGACCGTCTTTGTGTGGTATCTGAGTGCCACACTTGGAGCACTTCTTCTTTGGAGAAGACATGAAATAAATACAGGTTACTCACCTGTAACAGGAGTTCTAGGAATGGTATATGTTGTTCATCCACACTTATTGGCAGGTTCCTTGCCGCTTTAAATCTTGCCGGAAGGTCTTCAAGCTGGCTCCTCCCACCCACCCGGGTGGTAAAACTCTCGGCTCCGCCCCATGACGCCAGATCTGGCCCGCTGGAAACTCAGGTTGTGCGTCGAAGCCGGGGAGGTCGGGTGGGTCGTGTGGATGAACAACATATACCATTCCTAGAACTCCTGTTACAGGTGAGTAACCTGTATTTCTAGGGACATGGATATGTTGTTCATCCACAATTATTGGCAGACTCCTAGCAGTTCTCCGGGAGGAGGGAGGCAAGGCGCACACCCCCAATACTTACTTGGGAAATAAGGACTGGAGAACCGAGGCCCCAAAACCAGCATCCCGGCGTGACTCAAGGTCGATGTGGTAATGGGTAATAAGGGTGTGCTGACTTCCAGGTAGCAGCCCTGCAGATTTCCTGGATAGGGACGCTCCCTGAAGCAGCCACCGATGCAGCAGTATGACGGTAGAATGAGCTCTTATCCTCTGGGAGGCTCCATGTCCGCCAACTTATAGCAGCAATCTATGCAGGAGGTGACCCACCTGCCTATCGTCCTGGCTTGCTGCAGGTCTGCCAGATGCGGCTTCAGCGTAGGGTGACAAACAGCTGGCGAACCTCTCCCCGATTTCAGCCGTGCTCCTTATAATAAGCGAGCTTCAGGTCCAGAGTATGGAGCCTATATTCGCCTCCGAGGTGTGATTGGGGTAGAACACCGCAGAGCTGCACCTGGTTAAGGTGAAACTCCGACACCACCTTCGGAAGGAATTTCGGGTGGGGCGCAGGACAACCTTGTCCCTGTGGAAGACCAGGTAAGGAGACTCGATGGAAGCGCCTGGAGCTCTCCCATCCTTCTGGCTGACGTGATAGCCACCAAGAAGGCGGTCTTCCACGACAGGTGAGAGAGTTCACACCTGTGCATTGGTTCGAATGGCTTGCCCATGAGCTTTGCCAGTACCAGCAGTAGATCCCACGGAGGTGGAGGTTCTCGCACCGGAGGGGAAATGTAATCAAGGCCTTTGAAAAAGCGCCGACCACCTTTTCCTGCGCCACCGACTGCTTCCCGGCCCGCGCCCGGTAAGCAGAGATGGCTGCCAGGTGCACCTTTAGGGTCGTCGACCTAAGCCCTTGACTAGAAATGGACCATAAATAGTCTAAAATGCTTGCCACAGAACAGGAGGAAGGGTCCAGGCCCTTGCCCTGACACCAAATGGAGAATCTCTTCCATTTGAAGGCGTAGCATTTTCTGGTCGACTCCTTACGGACGCCTCAACCACATTGAGGACCTCGTCGAAGACCCAAGGCCTGGAACCTAGCCAGGAACCAGGCGTCAGGTGCAGGGATTGAAGGTCCGATGGAACACCTTCCCTGATTGACTGAAAGCAGGTCCGGGCGAGCTGGAAGCTGCCTCGGGAGCCTGGAGCTGAGGCTGAGGAGATCTGGGTACCAGAACTGGCGGGGCCAGTCTGGGGCTATCAGGATCATCTGCGCCTTGTCCCTCCTTGCTTTGAGAAGCACCTTGTGAATCAAGGGAAATGGGGGAAAGGCGTAGAAGAGGCCCGGGGTCCACAGCCTCGAGAAGGCATCCCCCTGCAGCGAGCCCTGCTGAGGGGGGCAGGTGAAACAGCCTCAGCCAGACATTCTCCCTGGAGGCAAACAGGTCCACCTGAGGTGTGCCCCAGTGGGAGACAGATCTTGCACTACCACAGCAGGAGAGACCACTGTGAGATGCAGCCCTATCCGTCCTCAGGGCATCGGCCAGGGTGTTGAGGCTCCTGCCACATGAATAGGCTAGGAGATCCGCTCCAGGCTGCATACGAGTGACCAAATGCGGAGAGCCTTGCATAGAAGCATGAAGCGCCCCGCCCTGGTGGTTCAGGTAGTACATGGTCGTGGCATTGTCCGTCTGGACTCGGACCACTTGACCCCGGAGAAACGGAGCAAAGGCGGTGAGAGCTAGCGGACTGCTCGGAGCTCCAGCAGGTTGATGTGGCATCGGGACTCCCGCGGGGACCAGAGGCCGTGCACTCGGTGTTCCCCCAGATGGGCACCCCAAACCCATCAGAGAGGCGTTGGTCGATAGAGAGAGACCGTCGGCTCGGGGCGGACAAACGGGATGCCCTCCTGCAGATGAAATAGAATGGTCCACCACTGGAGAGCTGCTCCACATCTCCCGGTCACTATAACTAGCTGGTCCAAAGGATCGCAGCTGCTAGACCACTGGCTGGTCAGTCCCCACTCGAAGGGGCGATGCGCCAGCGGGCCCAACGGACCACGCTGGTACAGGCCGCCATGAGACCAGAAGGCGCAGGAAGTCCGGGCAGGAGCGATTGCCCAATCAGAAATGATTGGGCAAAGGAATAAGAACCTCGGCCCTGTCCGCGGAGCCATGCTCTGGCTCAAGAGAGTCGAGCTCTGCCCGATGAACAGGATCACCTGCTTCGCTCGAGTTCCACTGGCTCGATGATGAGAAGGCCGACTTGAAAGCAAACCTGGAGGGCCAGATCTCTGGACCGCTCCACCTCCGCCTGGAGGGGCTGCTATCAGCCAATCGTCCAGTTAAGGGTACACCGACTCGCGCCAGAGGAATGCTGTCACCACTGCCATGCATTTGGTGAGGACCCTGGGAGCTGGAGACAGCCAAGGGCATGGTTTCGAATCAAGAGGGATCCTCCGCCGAAAGCGGAGGAATCTCCGGTGACGGACGATAGGGACGTGAAAGAACGCATCCTGTAGGTCCGAGAGCAGAACCACACGCCATGTTCCAGAGATGGTATTATCTGTGCCAGAGTGACCATCCTGAAGGTTCGAGGCCTTAGGAACTTGTTCAGGTCGTGTAGGATTAGAATGGGCGCCAGCCCCGTCCGTTCGGAACCAGGAAATACCTGGACACGAACCCCGGGTCTGAAGGGGTCCTCTACTGCGTGATCACCTCCTTTTGGAGGAGGAGAGCGATGTCGCTTGGCAAGCCACCAGTGAGGCTGCTGGACCCAGAGGCCCCACGAGAGCGACGGCCTGAAGGGCGGGCCTGCTCGATTCCAGAGGTAGGCCTTTTCCCACCACTCCTCCAGTACCCACCTGTCTGTGGTAACAGCGGACCAGGCGAAAGGAAGTGTCTGAGCCGTCCCCACGGGGAACCAGGGGTGAGGTGACAGGGATGGGGGGAGACCCCTCAGTCCGTCACTGGGCAGGCTTGGAGGAGGGACCGGCCGAGGGACCTCCTGGGCCTTTACCTCCCTGCTTCCTGTTGGAGAAAGCCGACGGCTTGGGCTTGGGATACCAAGGTCGAGCCTGCTGGCCCTGACGTTGCTGGCCACAGGCCACGGGCGCAGAAGGACAAAAGGGCTTAGGCTGTGGCTTGCGGCCTTTGTCCTTCTGAGCGGAAGAGACCAAGTCCAAGGTAGCATTGGACTTCTCGATCCTCTGCAGGTGACCTTCCACCCCAGGGCCGAAGAGGTCAGTCCCCAAAAAGGGAACATCCGCCAACTTGTGCTGGGTATCTGAGGTAAAGGTGGATATCCTCAGCCAAGCCCAACGACGCATGGCCACTGCGGCCGCCACAGACCTGGCACATGAGTCCCCGATGTCTAACGCAGTCTGGAGCTGCTGTTTAGCCACTGCCCTGCCCTGGTCCCGCACCTGCCTGACGTAGTCTGCAGATTCTGGGGAAGATGAGGGACAACCTCATCAGGAGCCCAACAGGCGTGAGAGAAAATGTGCCATGAGGACGGCGCGAACTGGCCTGATGAAAACCCGAGAGGGGCACTTGGCATAGACTTTCGCCTGGCATAATCCAATTTCTTGGATTCCTTGTCGGGAGGTTTGTCCACATCCTGGCGCTCCCGCACGCTGGAAAACGCTGTCGGTAACCACCTCGGCCGAGGGGTGTCCAAAACCGGACAGGAACCTGTAGGGACCGATATTTCTGGCCAACCTGGCCGGCGCAGGGCAGGAAGCAGGATGCTGCCAAAGTTCCAAGGCCGGACCCACTATGGCTTCCGCCACCGGAAGAAAAAATTACTCACCTTAGTAATGTTGTTTCTTCTAATGGAGTCTTGCTATATTACAGACATTAGCAGTTTGATCCAGCTCTAGAACTGCCCCGGAGTGAAATGGTTAAAACCATTCCAAATAGAATTTTGGCAAGAGGGCAGCTCTATCTGTGTCATTTCAAACCTGAACTGTCAGATCTTCACGAGCCAAACTCACTAAGGTCTGTGTGAAGCTGTAACCTACACTAGCCAAATGGCTACCTAAATAATAACAACCATTGATGGTCCCAACACCCAAGACTCAAGTCAGGGACCAGAAATACTAACACCATTCTAATAATATGAAAATGGAACATAAGTATAATAAAACACACACACGCTGCATACATACACATCCCCAAAGTCCCAAAGGGACAAAATGCTAACAGGACATAAGTAGTGCCCACACTAAGTTGCCGCACCTCACCAAGTAGAGGTTCTGAGAGGGCAGGTTGGGGAGGTCTATAATAGTAAGACTCCATTAGAAGAAAACAACATTACTAAGGTGAGTAATTTTTCTTCAAACAACATGAAGTCTTGCTATATTATAGACATTAGCAGAATACACAGCAGTACCTCCATGGAGGAGGGCAGAACCTACTTAGGAATAGGCTCTGAAGAACAGCTTGCCAAACCGAGCATCTCTCCTGGCCTGACATCCAGGGAGTAATGCTTGGTAAAAGTGTGTACCGTTTCCAAGTAGCAGCCTGGCAAATCTCTAATAAAGGATATCTCTGGCAGCAGCTAGAGGACGCAGCTGTACCCCTGGTAGAATGAGCCCTCAAACCGGGGGCTCTGCCCACTTTCTGATAACAAATTGGATACAAGAGATAATCCACCTGGCTATTGATCTCTTAGTGGCAGGTTTGCCTTTCCCGACTTCACCATAGGTAAGGAAAGGTTGGAGGGATTCGAACCTGTGACCTTTGGTACGCCTATGTAATAACTAAGAGCTCTCTTAACATCCAGGTTGTGCAACCTCCTCTCACCCGAAGAGGAGTGATCAAGTGAAAATACTGGAAGGGAGATAGATTGATTAAGATGGAAATCTGAAACCACCTTAGGCAAAACTTCCTATTAGTCCTAAGGACTACCTTATCCCTGTGGAAAGAAATAAAGTCAGTCTCCACTGACAAGGCTTGCAATTCACTTATCGTCTGGCAGAAGTGATAGCTACTAGAAAACAGTTTTCCAAGTTAGGTACTTAAGCTCTGCAGAAGACAGAGGTTCAAAAGGGGTTGCATTAACTGGGCAATGCAAACATTAAGGTCCAAGCAGGGGCGGTTCCAAAGGAGGATTAGTATGAGTAATCCCTTAAAAACTTGGAAAACACAGGATGAGAGGAAAGAGGGATGACTTTCCTGCTGACGCAAAAGCAGACACAGCTGCCAAATGAACTCTCAGGGTAGCTGGTCTGAGACCCAAGGAATTAAGATGTACCATGTAATCTAACAAAATGGGCAATTCAGCAGATTCTGGGAATATTTTCCAGCACACCAAATGGAAAACCTTTTCCATTTAGAACTATAAGTAGCCTAGTGGAAGGCTTTCTGGAAGCTTTAGGATCTCAAGAACACTCTGAGAGAGGTGTAAATCAGCAAACTCTAACTCCTCAAGAGCCAGGCCTTGAGGTTGAGGGATTTGAGGTCCGATACCAAACCCTTCCCTGGGCACAAGTCAACAGATTGTGATTCCTGGGAGGCACAGGAGAAGATGGACTGTCGGAGACAGAAGGAGTGGGTACCAGGGCTGCCTGGCCCAATCCGTGGCAATCAGTATCACCCTGCAAGGCTGAGATCTGATTTTGACTAGTACTTTGAATAGGAGAGGAAGGGGAAGCATGAGGAACTTCCTCCCAATCCAGAAGAAGGGCATCCAGGGAACTGGGCCCAGCACTGGAGGCCTGCAACAGAACAGAGAAGTCTGTGATTGTCTGGGGCTGCAAAAGATCTATCTGAGGGATGCCCACCTGGCAAAAACTATCCCCAGCACTTGAGGATCCAGGGACCATTCGTGATGGCCCTGGGAAATCCTGCTGAGGGCATCCGCTAGGACACTGTCCTTCCTGGAAGATGAACTGCTATGAGGAAGTGTTCAGGAATAGGCCAGAGACCACAACTTCATTGCCTCGGTGCACAAGGCCGAAGACCGAGTGCCCCCCTGTTTGTTGATGTACCACATTGTTGTGGTGTTGTCTGTTCTGACTTGTAGCACCTTGTCGTGGACAGATGCAGAAAAAGCTTGAAGAGCTAAAAAGACAGCTCTGAGTTCCAGCAAATTGATGTGGAGCAGAGATTCCTGGGGGGACCAAACTCCCTGAGTGGAAAGGTCACCCATGTGGGCTCCCCAACCCAGAAGGGAAGCATCTGTAGTGAGAGTCAAGTCGTGAGAAGGGGAAATGAAGGGGACCCCCGCTCTTAAATTGCTCTGATCCTGCCACCACTGGAGAGCTAGGATCAAGGTTCGAGTCACTGGGACCAACTTGGAAGGGGGTCTTCTCTGAGACCAAAGGTTCTCAAGTGAAACTGAATGTCTCTCATCTGAAATCTGGCTCCCTGCACAACAGCTGTGGATGCAGCTATGTGCCCCAGGAGCTGCAGAAAGTGTCTTGCTGGTCGAGACCTGCAGAGTGAAGGAAGAGGCCAGAGCCACTAAATTCCTTACCCTTTCTGGGGAAGAAGGCTCTGGCTAGCTTTGTGTCCAATTCTGCCCCTATAAGCGAGTACCTGGACTGGTTCCAGAACCGACTTTAGTAGGTTTAGCAGAAAACCCAGGAGGTGAGAAGCTGCTGGGTGACCTGCAGGTGAGTTTTACCTGTTCTGGGACTGGCCTACAATGAGCCAGTCGTCTAGATAGGGAAAACAGCAATCCTCTGCCTCCTTAAGTGGGCCACTGCCACTGCTAGACACTTTGTGAATACCCTTGGAGCAGAGGTAAGGCCGAAGGGCATTGCTCTGAACTGGTAATGACCTGAGGGCAGTTCAATCTGAGGTACTTTCAATGGGATCTTCTGATTAGGACATGGAAATAGGCATCCTTGAGGTCCAGGAGGCTAGCCAGTCCCTGGCCTTAGGGAAGGTAAAATCATTGCCAGAGTTACCATTTTGAACTTTGGTTTCAAAAGATGCTTGTTCAGATATCTGAGATCTAAAATGGGCCGCCACTCTCCTGTCTTTTTGGGGTAAGGAAGTATCTGGAATACAGACCCCTGCCCTGATGCAGGGAGGAACCCTTTCTACTGCTCTGAGAGCTAACAGGATGAGACCTCTGTTTCCAGAGCGAGGTCTCTGAAGCACTTGCAGGTAGAAAAGTCTGCTTCTCAACTTGGGAAACTTTTGAAGCTGAGAACCAGACCCTGGCTTACTACTTCCAGAACCCACTTGTCTGAGGTTAAAGAAGCCCAATTCTGACTGAAGTAAGCCAGCCTGCCCCCACTGGTACAGGAGAATCGGCCCTGGGCACCCCATTAGGGTGCCTGTTTTGCAGGAGCTTTAGGCTGGGGGGTGGGAGCAGGTCTGCCCACCCCTCGTCTGCCCCTGCCTCTGAAGAAGCCCCTCTGAGCATAGGCAGAGGAGGCCTGAGTCTGGTAGAAAGGCCTGTGAAAAGGCCTACCCCTACATAGGAACATAGAAACATAGAAGTTGACGGCAGATAAGGACCGCAAGGCCCATCCAGTCTGCCCATTTCTTTTTCTACCTTATAAATGTGCCATCGGCCTTTGCTCTGTCAGTGACCTATCTATTCATAGTCATTTGTATTGCTCCCTTATGCCTATCCCATGCCTGTTTGAAGCCCTGCACTGTATTCATAGCCACTCACTTCTTGTGGTAAGCTATTCCATGCATCTACCACCCTTTCTGTGAAAAAGAATTTCCTCACATTCCCCTTAATCGGCCTCCCTCTAATCTTATGCTGTGTCCTCTTGTCCTGCTATTTTTCTTATATTTAAACATGTTAGACTCTTTCACCTTGTTTATGCCCTTAAGGTGTTTAAATGTCTCGATCATATCACCTCTCTCCCTCCTTTGCTCAAGGGTATACATATTGAGCTCCGTTAATCTGTCCTCATATGTCTTCTGATATACCCCTTGGGGCATGCCTTTGAGGAGTGGCTTGCTGCTCCTTAGCCTGGGCACTCTTGTAAGTAGTCCTGTATTCATCCATCTTCTTCATGTAGTTCTCTGTCTGCTCTCCAAACAGAGAATTTCCCACCACAGGAAAATTCATAGCCTTAGTCTGGGTATCCTGTGACAAACTAGTACACCCAGCCAGGCCAACCCACGAAAAGCTACAGATGTGGCCATGACCCTAGAGGAAACATCATTACATCCACAGCAGCATGAAACTGAACCTTAGAGGCTTCAATGCCATCAGCAGCCACCTGTTCTAGTTCACTAGCCAGCTGGCCATGGGCCTGCTTGGCCAATAGCATAACAGTATCCCATCTAGATTTCTGATACCCTAGCTACATAAGCCATATAATTTGCTTGCCTGAGTCCCAGAGAGGCTGCCATATACTGTTTTTGCCATGGCATCAATCTTCCTGGAATCCTTGTCAGGAGGATGTGAGCCAAGGAATATTAGCTTTATCACAGGCAGCAGCCTGAACTACTAACATGACTGCATTGCTGAGAAGGAATTCTGTATCAGGGCCTCGACAATGTATACCTTCTGTCCATCTTTTTATCTACAGGAGGCACAGAATTAGGAGCTTTTAAAATTTTAATTGTTTGTTTCTAAAGACTTATGTAAAGGAACAGACAATCTCCTAGACTCTGGAATATCCATCATTTCTACAAAATCAGGCTCCTCTTGCTCATCCACAGCCTCTTCTAAAGGAAGCTGGAGGGTTTCAGCAACTTTTTTATAAAACATAAAATGAGATGGGGACTCAGACAGCATAGGGGGAGATTCTAAAGGTCTGTCTGGGGAGATGTCCGGTTCAATGGGCACACCCAGACCTTCCCAGCCACATTCATACTGATCATAATCCTCCTCCCCCTCCTCTGGTTCATAAAATTCCTAAATATCATAATCCTGAACCACTGGGACCGGACGAACCAACCTTTTACCAGATAGTGGTGGTCTGGAGGACCCCTGAAACAGTGACTGGACAATTTGTATGGCTTTTGTTATCTCTGCAGCAGTTGGAGAAGGAATTTTGGACCCAGACCTGCTGATTTTCTTGTTTTCTTTACTGGAATTGGTTCCTCAGAACCAGCTTTTCTTTGCCTGAGGAAGTCTGCCCTGGTCAGAGGGCACTCCCTCTGGTTCGGTTGGCACCGAACCGGGCTGGCCATCCGGGTCAGCGGACTTTTTGGCCTCTCGTTCCCTGAGCCTGCCCAATCTTTTTTCCAGGGTGGCTGCAGGGAAATTCTTACATACCTGGCAGTCTGACAGGAGGTGGTCAAACCCCAGACAATAAACACATGTGGTGTGTGGGTCAGCCTTGGCAAAGACTTCCCCACAAACATCACAGTGTTGAAACCCAGTGGGCCCGGTTTTTCTTTTGGGTTTCTCAGACATAATGCCAGCCTAACCAAAACTTGCCCTTTAACGGCAGTGCCAGGCAAAGACACCCTTTATCGGTTCCTAACCGTGTCACAGGTATTGGAAAAAACGTAATAATCTGCTTTTTAGAACCGATAAGAACCGGAACCACACTCTAAAATAGTAACTTTTAGTTTTAAATGAGTTTTAAATCCACTGATCGGTTCAAAACCGAACGATAACTTACAAGTTCCACACAGACAAAACCTTCATTTACTCTACGGTTACCACAGATAAAGCTTGAAACGAACGGTTTTGTTAAAATAAAACTATTCTCGGTTAAATCCAACAGAAAACACTTTTTAAACCGAGAAATGAACCGAGCAGAAGGAGAAATCTCCAGAGCGATTGTTCACTGAGGCGGAGTAAAGAATCTGACAGTTCAAGTTTGAAATGACACAGATAGAGCTGCTCTCGTGCCAAAATTCTATTTTGGAATGGTTTTAACCATTTCACTCCGGGGCAGTTCTAGAGCTGGATCAAACTGCTAATGTCTATAATATAGCAAGACCTCATGTTGTTTGAAAGGCCTCCGCAGAAGAATCCCCTCGGTCCAGAATCTCCGTGAGGGGATACCTGGCCCGTTTAGAAACGGGTTCGAGCTTCATCCCGGTGGACTCCGAGATGAGTCGAAGCAACCCTAAGAAGGACGAAGGGCTATCGTCCATTGACTGCCCTCCCGAGACTCCAAGTCCATGCGCTTGGAGAAGAGGAGGAACCATCATCGGACTCAGAAGAGTCCTCAAAGAGCTGCCTCGGCCCTGAGCCACCCTCCACCTGCCGAGGTTTATCGGGAGTGAGGGTGACAGACAGCCTATGGGGCAAACCCAAAGCCGACCGAGAATTTTTGGTCGGAGCCCCAACTAATAGCTGTGGAAGCGGAGGTTCCACCAGAATCGGTGGGGCAGCTGGAATTGGCTGAACAACCGGCCTGAGAACAGGCTCCTCGACTACAACGAGGTGTTGTTTCGGCTGCTCCGGTGACAGCCACTTAATGGCCACGGAAGACGACTGGGTCGGCTTATTCCTGGTCAAAAGGAGCTGTTGCCACAAGTTCCTCGTACCTCCGACGCAACTTGTGCCGCCTCCCTCATCCGAGGAAGAGGAAGAGCGCGGCACTCGAGACCGAGACCGGCTAAGGCGGCGGGACCGTTGATCACCAGGATGTCCGAGACCGAGACCGAGTCTCGACTAGGCCGAGGGAGGCGAGGAGAAGTGTTGGAAATCGGCACTCCCCTCGGCTCGGACAATCCCACCGAAGGCTCCGGAACCGGAGGCACAGACGAGCCGACGGGATCCTCAACTCCCACCGGGGGAACCGGGGAGAGGGGATTCTCAGCTTCTCCAGCCGACAACCCGTCTAACGGGTCGAGAAAAATCTCGACCGCGTCGACAGGAGTCTTGGTCAACTGGCCTGACGGGGACACCGTGAAGCCAGTGGCCGAAGCTGAGGGGTCGACCGAAGTCGACTGTCGACAAGGGGAAGGGGATCTTTCCCGCTCCCAAGAGCGTCGACGAAGAGACTTACTTTTGCTCTTTTTGGACCTGGAAAAAGGTCCCGGAGAAGTTGGACCCTCACCTTTGGTCGAGAGGGTCAGACAAAGCTCCTTATAAAGAAGCCGAATACGAGGCACCGAGAGAGAGCGGGACAAATGCCGCAGCTAAGGTAGAAGCGGCCTCGCCGCCTCCTCTTGAGGGTGATCATCTGCTCTAGCTGATCCGCCCGAGCCCTTCGCCCGTGGACACCGCAATCAGACCTCTTTAGATTTCACGGTGGAATTCTTTTCTCGCGCCCAGTTGTAACCGGGCAGCACGGGCTCAAGACGTAGGTCAAAAGGAAGAGCACAAGTCGCAGGCCCGCGGTCGTGCTCAAGGCCCAGGCAGTAGACGCACGTGGAGTGCGGATCCGTCCTAGACATCTTCTGCCCGCAAGGGCACCTCTGAAACCGGGAGTCGATTTGTCCATCGCAGTCATGAGGAGAAGAAGACCCAAGTCTTTTAGCAAAAACTTTTAATTTCGAACTTTCAAGAATTAGGAACCAGTCTTAATCGCAACGCTAAGGAGGGAACCTGAGCTTCCAAGCGGTAAGGAAGATCTATGCCACATGGAGCGAGAGTTTACCACCTGGGTGGGTGGGAGGAGCCAGCTTGAAGACCTTCCGCAAGATTTAAAGTGGCAAGGAACCTGCCAATAAGTGTGGATGAACAACATATCCATGTCCCTAGAAACATAATTTTTGTGCAGAAAATACAGAGTTGAAAACCGCGAAAACAACTTTCCAACGATCGCTGATGGAAGTCTGCAGGCGACTAGCATGAAGGCGGCAGCGGGAAAGGAGCAGACTGACAGTGTAGGGACGCCCTATAACAAATCATGCTGGCGTTAGAATCACGCTAACATCGGGTGGGCTGTCCCTGTCAGGGATTGCTAGAAAAGTCTGCCGTGCGGCCCAACGTCAGTCCTATTTGTGATGACCTACTGAAGGAACCCTCTCGAAGTAAGATCTGTTTGAGCCAGTCTGGTGCTATCAAGATCATCTGTGCCTTGTTCTTACAGGCCTTGATCACCACTTTGTGGATAAAGGGGAAAGGAGGAAAGGTGTACAGAAGGCCCAGAGCCAAAAGAAAGCATCACTATGCAGCGTCCAGGTCAGAGGAGGGCAGGCATAGAACAGCCTCAGTTTTCTGTTCTCCCACGCGGCAATCAAATCCACCAGGGGGTGCCTCACTGGGAGAATACACAGCAAAACAGTAAAAAAATAAATAAACAGAGGAGGCAGTGTGTGTGATGGAGAAAGCTTTCAACCCCTTGGGTGACTCCTTCCCAACCAAAACCTGTAACAGAGTTCAGTGCAGGATGTGATCCCCCTGCCAAAAGTCTGCTTGGCTGCTGGTCTGCCAGAAGAGGCTTCAGAATAAGTCAAAAACAGCTGGGAGCCTCTCCACGAACCCCTGCCATGCAGTCCTTGTAGAACAGAACACCTGGTGTATTGTTCAAAGTTTGGAGTACACACAAAGGTGGAAATAAATCACCTGGTTATGGAGAAATTCTGAAACCGCTTTCAGCAGGAATTTTAAGCGGAGCAAAGGACAACCTTTCCTGTGGAAAACCTCACCAAGACTCCACTGAAAGTGCCTAGAGCTCATCTGGTCGAGGGATGGAGGCAAAAAGGCGGTCTTCCATGACATGTGACATCTCACACTTGACCATGGGTTTGAATGGTTTACCCATCAACTTTTGGATTACCAGTACGTCCCACAGTGGCGTAGGCTTTAGCAATGGAGGAGACAGATGATCCAGGCATTTGAAAAAGCACCAAACCACTTTCTCCTAACCCACATTCGGCACACCGGGTATGCAGAGATGGCAGCCAGGTCCACCTTAACGAATGTGACTCATAATCCCAGCTGAGAAGGAGCAAAGGTAGTCAAGGACACATGCCACAGGACAAGTAAAGGGGTCTACCTACCACCTGTTCTGAACACCAGAAAGAAAACCTAGTCTACTTAAAGTTTTGTGAATTGACTTCTTACAGCATGCCTCCAGAACATGGAGAACGTGTTCCAAAAGCCCCAGAGCCTGGAATTCTAGCTACTCAGGAATCAGGTCCAGTTGCATGATCGTCCCTCCTGCTCTCATCAGCAGGTCCGGATGCAGTGGAATCCACCATGGGGGCCCGCTGCAGAAGCCGAGCAGAGCTTGGTATCAGACTTGGCATAGCCAGCTTGAAGCTATTAGGATCAGCTTCGTCCTGGCCTTGCGGATCATGAGGAACAGAGGAAGGCATACAAAAGGATCAGGGTCCAGGGCCTGGAGAAGACATCTCCAATCAGTGTTCCCAAAGGGGGGGTCTGGAACAGCCTCAGTTTTCTGTTCTCCCAGAAGGAAAACTGGTCCACCAGAGTTGGGCCTCCACTGGCTGAACTTAACTGTTCACACAATCCTGGTGCAAATACAACTCAAGCAGACGTCTCTCCCACCTCCGTGTCCACCAGCTGGCTGTCCTACCCTGCTCCATGCACTGCAAGGAGGTCTGCCTGCGGGATGCATACCAGGTTCCAGATGCAGCACACCTCCTGAGACAGGGGAAAGGAGTGTACCACTTTACTTGCTCAGGCAGAACATGGTGGTTGTGTTGTCAGTGCTGACCTGCACACAAATTAGTGCAGCAAACTCCATCGGTGCAGGTGTGCACTATCCAGAGCTCCAGCAAGTTTATATGCTGCTAGGTTTCACTCGGTAACAAGAACCTTGACCTTTAAGAAAGCTCATAAAGAGCAAAACATGTCAGGGGACAACGTGGTTGCATAACTGCTTACGTCATGAGGAAGCGCATAGTAAATAGGAAACTGAATATTTTTACCACCGTGGACTGTATTCTTTTTCGCTGATATTTGCACAGATTAAATAATTTTACATTTTATCCGGAGCCATATGGAGAGTCCTTTCTACAAAAGATTTTTTGTACTTGCATTGAGACTGAGATATTACATTAGCAGAAGCTGATTTGACTCTGCAAAGCCTCAGCTGGTGCCGGGTCCCCCAAACCGTTGGTCAAAACATTTTTTCAAGCTGCATTTTGGACCTAAGCACAGCAATCCCTGGTGCATTAGTACCCACTACAGACTTCCAGATGCAGCACACCTCCTGAGACAGGGGAAAGGAGTGCATACCACTTTACTTGCTCATGTAGAACATGGTGGTTGTGTTGTCAGTGCTGATCTGCACGCAAATTAGTGCAGCAAACTCCGTCAGTGCAGGTGTGCACCATCCAGCTCTCCAGCAGGTTTATATGCTGCTGGGTCTCGCTCTGTAACCTGAACCTGTGGGTTCTGCAATCTAACAGATGAGCCCACCAGCCCACAACCCAGACAATGAAGAATTTGTCATCAACCTGGGACAAATGGGATTCCTTCCAAGAGGTCCTGTGGAAACGGCCACCACTTGATGGCTTCCAACACTGGCTGTGACACCTGAACTGCCTGATTCAGGTGGTCATTGTATTGGGATCACCGACACCCCAGTTCTCATTGAGAGGGAGAGCATCTGCCAGAGGGCCTAGTGGACCACAGCTGTCACGGCCACCAAGAACCCCAATAGTCTGAGGAAGTCTAGGGAATGAGTACCCAACCTGAAAAGATCATGCAAATGAGGCAAGATTCTCTGACAGGTCCAAAGGTAAGCCATCCCCAGCTTGAGGGAGCCCAGTTCCACTCCAACAAACAGGATCACTTGCTTATGTACCAGCTGTGACTTGGTCAGACTGACAAAGAGGTCCAGATCCTAAACATCTTAACAACCCTCTGGTACTGCCCATGATAAGGCAGTCTTACAGGTAGGAAGACCCTGGTAGCCTCTATATCTGTGGGCTTACAACCAACAGGCACTTAGTAAATACCCTGGTGCTGATAGCAAAATAAAGGGCAAGGCCTTGAACTGGTACAGCACGTTTCCCACTCAGAACCAGAAGAACCACCTGTGGGATGGATGAATTGGAACATGAAAATTTGCATACTGGAGGTCCAGGGGGCAAAACCAAGCCCCAAGCATCAGGTACAGTATTATTTGGTTGAAGGAGAACACACAGAATTTTGCCTGTGGAAGAACTTGTTCAGGATGTGCAGGTCAAGAATGGGGTGCCAACTCCTCCATTCATTCTGGCACCAAAATGCAATAAAATACATATCTCTACCTGTCTACGGCGCCCGGGACCACCTGGACAGCACTGCGTTCCAAGAGCCGAGCGAGTTTGCTCTCTACTGGGCTCAGAGTATCCACAGGCACCGCAGACTTCAACACCATCCAAGACTGACATTAAGGGAGAGCCTTGAACTCACCAGACCTGATCCAAGAACCCACTTGTCCGACGTGATGGTGGGCCACTGTGAAAGCAAGTGGCAGAGCTGATCCTGACCGAGAGTTGTAGCAGAGACTGTGCAGGAAGGAAAAAGACTCACACAACAAGTCACATTTTACCCTTGGAGGGGGCTCTAGAGGACTGGCCACATCGCTGGCACTCCCCCCCCTTTGCTGACCCTGACCTCCAGACTTATCTGGGTTAGACGGACAAAAGTGTTGGAACTGCTGCTGCTCTTGGTATCCAGAGCCACAAGACACTTGGCAAGGAGCCCTACTTGGGCTCAGGCAGCTGCTTAACTATCCTGGATAATGCCATCAATTCCAGAGTGACACTGGACTTCTCAATGCAAGTGAGATGGTTCTCTACCACAGGACCAAACAGGTCAGTGCCCAGAAACAACAAGTTCAACAGCTTGTGCTGGGTCTCCAGTGTGACTGTGGAGAGACACAGTTAGGCCCTCTGGTGCAGAAACACCCTCACTACTTCTGTGCATGTTGAAGAATCACCCAAGTTCAAAGCTGTCTTCAACAGTTGTCTAGAGAGAGTCCCCGAGTCCTAGGTCCCAAGGCATCTGGCTGTCAAGTCACCAAGCTTATCAAACAGTCCCTCATGGAACCAGGCCATCAGGCCATGTAGGTTGCCTGGCAGATCCTGAAGGAGGCTTCCACACAGACCTTGTGTCTAAAGAAGTCCTGTATTTTGGACTCCTTGTCCAAAGACTTGTCCAAATCACCATGCACCTTAAGCTTATGGAAAGACAAATTTGTTGCAAGGCCCTCCACAGATGGGTGCTAAGAGAACCCACCAACAGGGTCTGCATACTTATAGTCTACCCAGTGGGGAGGGGGGCACCTGGCAAGAGGTAGGGTGCTGTCAAATACTAAGTGATGGGCTAAAGTTTGGCAATGGCAACCAGGAACGCCACCCCAGGTGAGACATCCTAGTCCAGGATGTCCATCAAGAGGTAAGACTCCCACTTCTGGACTTACCAAGGGAATGTCCAGGAATATAGATGTCATGTGCTGCAATAAATAAGAAAAGGATGCTGAGTAGCTGATGGTGAACCAGCTGTCCGATAAGTAGATGTCCATCCAACCCCAACAGAAAACCCTGGGCAAGTCCTCAGAGTCAGAATCATGGTCCTAAACAGAGGCTGGGGTCATTGTTCAGGAGTGTGGACTACCCGGTTTGTCAGGGTGATGACCACTGACAACAGCTTACATAGCTCAGAAACAGGCCTACTCATTTGTCAGAGCACCATCCCATGGCAGCAGAGGGGCTGGCTCCACCACAATCAGACACTGCAGTACCATCAGAACTACGGAGGGGGAAACTGCTGGACACTGCACCAAGGACTGCATTAACAAGGGCAACCAAGAGAGTGTTGAGGTAGCCGGCAAAACCAGCTGACCTCAACCTTGGCCAACTGCCCCAAGGACCCAGTGTTGCCACACAGCATCTTTGCATTTGTGGCAGAGTCGAAGTCATCAATGTCCACCTGAAGAGGATGAGCTACATAACGACCGTCTATAGTGATGGCATTGATCCAAATAAGACTGAGACCTCTACCTTAACTGATCTGTAGGCTGACCATGGCCTGGCAGAGGTGGAGCGCAGTACACCACCTGCTGAGGCACCTTCACCACTATGGGTGAACTGGAGTCAATCAGCAAAGGAACCACTGTTGGAGGCTGCGCAGGGCTACGCTGGGCTGGGGGCATGGTCTCAATCTGTTCCTCCATCTGAGAGGTGCCCAACAGTATGGGTGCCCAAAGAGAGAGGCCTCTCCAATCTGACACCATGTTGAGCAGGTTGGTGACAATCTTAAACAGATCAACCATGGATGACTGGGTCATCATCTCCATTAGAGGTACCACTGGAGTGTCAACTAGCTCTCTGGGACTGGCACCAGCTGAGCCAGGTCAAGCATCCAGGGTGCCCAATGCCCTAAAGAGAGCAAAAATGTTCCAATTCCCCAAGATGAGGCAATGGCACTTCTCTTGTTTCCTTCAAAGGTGGACTCTCATCAAAAGTTTAATGGACAGAACAAGTTCCTGAAGTCTGGGTACTCCTGAAACAACATTTTAATCCATGGTAAGCCCACAAGGACCAAAGTCAGAGCCATTTAGGCCCTGCTGCTGCCACCTCTTTCTCCACTGCCTGAAGCTGGGCCGCCTCACCTGTGACAGAGGCCTTCTTTCCTGAGGCTTACCTAGCAGGAAGCACACCAAGCGCTCAACAATGGATGATGGATGCATCACCTGGCAATGCAGGCAATTTTTGATATCGTGGGTCAGCCCCTAGGCAACAGAGGCATAGCTCATGCCCATCCGTGACAGACATTTTCAGTCTGCTGCTAACACAATCCTTCAACCCCAGTTTCTTGCACGCCATCTCATAATCATCGACAGAGCGAGAACAGAAGCAACGATGTATACAAAACTAACACGACGCACACAAAATCAGTCAAAACTGCATTTTATTTGAAAAAAGTGAGTTGAAATGCTTTAAAAACTTTGAATTATTTCTTGCAGCAGAAGCTGTGGAGGAGACTCTTCTCTTCTATTTTGAATCCAAATGGTTACAAAGTCCGAACCAGTATGGATTCACAGTGAAGGAAGTCATGTCAAATGAATCTGATAAGGTTCTTTGGGTGACAAAGGAACTAGAACAGGGTGGAGCAGTGAGCGTAGCCTACCTAGATTTAAATAAGGCATTTGACAATGGTTCCACATAGGAGACTGTTGTAAGCAGCAAGCTACGTAGTCGGTGAGTGGGTTCAAAAGTGGTAAACTGGGTAAGATATTGGCTAGGGGATAAGTGGCAGAGGGTGGTCATAAACAGGGTTAACTCAGAAGAAGGGAGGGTGACCAGCAGGGTGCCTCAGTGATTGGTGCTGGGACCAGTCCTCTTTCATGTCTTTATAAGCCAAGTGACAATGCAGAGGAGCTGGAAGGAAAGGTCTGCCTCTTTGTGGATGATACCAAACTCTGCAACAGGAAGGACACTCCCGGGGGAGTGGTGGAAGGAATGAACAGTGACCTGAGAAAACTTGAGGAGTGGTCAAGGGTATGGCAGCTGGATTTCAGTGCAAAAAAAGTACAAAATAATGCACTTGGGGCACAGAAACCCAGAGGATGAGTACAATATTGGGGGGGGGGTACTACTGATGACCACCAAGCAACAAAGAGACCTGGGGATGATATCAGATGACCTAAAGGTGACCAGGCAGTGCAACAAGGCAGTTAGGATGGCAAGTGGGATGTTGGGATGCAGAGGGAGAAAGAAGGAGGGGGTGTTGCCTCTTTACAGATCACTGGTAAGACCCCACCTAGACTCGTGTTCAGTTCTGGAGAGCACATCTCAAAAAGGACATAGACAGAGTTGAAGCAGTCCAGAGTAGGGTAACTAAAATGGTGCTGGGTCTACATCAGACCTAAATATGCACACCCTGAAAGAGAGGAGAGAAGGGTGGAATATGCTTGAGACTTCAAAATGTTTCACAGGAGTAAACAAGGTACAAGAGGGAAGGTTAGATGCTTTCCTGGTGCCGTGCTCAAAGCAATGGAAAGAGGATCTTAGGGATGACTGGGGCAGCAAGAAGGAAGGGAGAGCTGGACATCTCTGTCCACTTGGGGATAAGATGACCTGGCTAGGGACGACCCAGAAATAGTTCAGGAGGAGTTCAGGGAATTGGGGAGGGGTCTTAGGCAATCAGCATGATCTGTGACCTTCTTGTAGGTGCTAAATGTCTATGACGGATAGGGAAGACAGGATTCTCTGCACCAGGAACTTCAACATATGATTGAAGAAATGGTGCAGAGAAGAGGAATTCAGACTCACTGGGGACTGTGGCCCCACCTGTAGGGATAAAGGCCTGTACAGTGGCGACAGCCTGCATCCCAAGAAATGGTGCAGAGAAGAGGGATTCAGACTCGCTGGGGACTGGGGCCTCTCCTGGAGGGCTAAAGGCCCGTACAGTGGCGACAGCCTGCATCCATCTGGGAGGGGAACCGTGATCCTCAGTTAACAGTTTAAGGGGAGGCAGAATGGAGCAGGGAAACAAACTGTCCTCCTCCACAGGCTTACAAGGTCAGCTGTGAGAATCCAGCAGGAGACAAATCCCAAACATAGAATTTGACGGCAGATAAGAACCGCTTGGCCCACCCTGTCTGCCCATTTCCCTACCTAATGGATAAGCTGCAGATCCTAGTTAACAACAGCCTACTTCCTCCTACCCTCCCCACTAGAATTGCCTTATGTCTGTCCCAGTGCATTCTTGAATTTTCCCACTGTTTTGACTCCACCACCTCCTCAGGAAGGCCGCTCCATGTATCCACAACCCCACTGAAAAATACTTCCACACATTACCTCTGAGCCATCCTGCCTCTGTTCTCAAATTGTGCCCCTTGTTCTTGCACATCTCTTTTCTGAAAGATGCTACCCTCTTGGACTTTGCTGAATCCTTGAGGTACTTGAAGTTTCTATCATGTCCCCTCTCCCTCCTCTCCTCAAGGGTATACATACTAAGCTCCTTTAATCTATCTTCATATGTCTTCTGGTGCAGACCCTGCACCATTTTAGTTGCCCTCCTCTGGACAGCCTCCATCCTCGAGGAAAGAAGAACCCCGGGGTGAAGAATAATAGAGGACAAAGAGGGAGGCAAGGGTAAATGAGACGAGGTGGCAGTACAATACAGAGAGCTGTGTGCAAATGTCAAGTCTGGGCAACAAGATTACAGATCTAGATGCCACCGTGGCAGTAGTGGACCAGGACATAATCACAATTACTGAGTCCTGGTGCAATGAAAATCAGGACTAGGATGTAACCATACCAGGTTATGCTCTATGCAGAAGGGACAGGGTAGATAAAAAGGGAGGAGGACTGGCTCTTTATGTGAGGGAAAACATAAAAGCTACAGAAATTCAGAGGAAGCAGAGGTACTGTGGGTCACCAGGGGTGATCTACAGACCTTCAAAATGGGCAAGGGGGAAAGAGGCGGATAAGGATATGCTGGTAGAAATCCAGAGGATGGCAAACAAGGGGGACTTATTGCTGGTGGGGGACTTCAGTCTACTGGATGTGGACTGGAACCTCCCAGCTGTGGCAACAGTTAGAAGTAGGGACATCCTGGACTCCCTGCAGGGGGCATTCCTCAGGCAACTAGTTAAGGAACCCACTCTTGTGGGGGGGGGGGAAATACTGGGCCTGGCACTGACAAATGGGGACAGTGTCACTGACATCCAGTGGTAGCCACCTGGGGATCAGTGATCATTGTACAGTGTAGTTTAATAAAGAACTGGGCCAGAATCAAACCTACACTAAAACGAGGGTCCTGGACTTCAGGAGATTTCAAGAAAATGGGAAAATGTCGCAGGGACAGGGAAAAATGGGTGGAGTCGAGAACAGTGGACTAAAAAAAAAAGGAGGGCATTGAGAAGGCAACAAACCTCTGTGCCAGACAGGTTAAAAAGGGCAAAAGAAAAAAAAGAGATCGCTATGGTTCTCTACAGAAGTAGCAGAGAAACTAAAGATGAAGAAGCTAGCATTTTGAAGGTACAAGACAGCACAGAAGGAGAAGGATAGGGATACATATCAGGAGAAACAAAGGGAGGCAGGAAAAGCAGTTAGGAGCGCAAAGGCACAAACAGAGGAGAATACTGCCAAGTCAGTAAAAAAGGGGAATAAAATGTTCTTTAGGTATATAAGCGAAAAGAGGAAGCACAAAGAAGGGATAGATAGTAAGGCTAAAAGGGGAAGGATGAGTTTGTGTGGAAGAGGACCAGAAAAGCAGACATCCTGAACAAATACTTTTGTTCAGTATTTACATGGGAAGAGTAAGGCGACAGGCCACAGATGAGGAAAAGGGCATTAAGAAAGGGAGGTAGACACTAGTCCTTTTAAAGAGGAGAGAGTCCTCGAGGAACTAGCACAACTAAAAAGTGGGACAAGGCAAGGGAGCCAGATTGGGAAACACCCCTAGGGTACTGAGGAGCTTAAGGAGGTGCTGGCTGCATCTCTGACAGCCCTGTTCAGCCTATCACTAGATATGGGGAAGTTCGGGAGGCTGGAAGAGGGCAGATGTTCTTACTTCACAAAAGTGGGAATAGGGAGGAGGCACAAAACCACAGACCTGTCAGCCTGACTTCGTGGTGGGTAAAGTAATGGAATCTCTACTGAAGGAAAGGATTGGGGAATACCTTGTGGCCAGTTGATTACAGGATCCAAGGCAGCATGGTTTCCTGGGGAAGATCTTGCCAAACAAACCTGATTGAGTTCTTTGACTGGGTGACCAGGGAGTGAATCAGGGTGAAGCAGTGGATGTGACCTACCTGTATTTCAGTAAGGCCTTTGACATTGTTCCACATAGAAGACTGGTGAGCAAGCTAGGCAGCCTAGGAGTGGGTCCATAAGTAGTAAAATTGGTAAGAAGTTGGCGAAGAAACAGGAGTCAGAGGGTGGCTGTAAATGGAATTCACTCTGAAAAGGGCAGTGACCAGCGGGGTGCCACAGGGGTCTGTACTGGGCCCAATCCTCTTCAATGTCATTATTAGCCACATTGCAGGAAGGCTGGAAGGGAAAGTATGCCTGTTCATGGATGACACAAAAAATTTTCAACAGAGTGGACACATCGGTGGTGGGGGGGGGAGATGAGGGACGATCTGAAAAAGCAGGACGATTGGTCAAGGGGTTGGCAATTACGTTTCAATGCCAAAAAATGCAAATTTATGCACATAGAGCACAGAAACCCAAAGGACCTGAGAGTAATCATTTCTGATGACCTGAAGGCTGCAAAACACTATGATAAGGCAGTGGGGAAACCTAGCAGAATGCTCGGGTACATAAGGAGGGGTATCACAAGCAGAAAGAGGGAGACAGTGTTACCCCTGTATAGATTGATGGTGAGGCCCCACCTAGAGTACTGTGTCCAGTACTGGAGGCCCCATCTCTGGAAGGACATAGATTGGGTGTAGGAGGTACAAAGAGGGCAACCAAATGGTGCATGGTCTGCATCAAAAGCCCTACTAGGAAGACTCATGGAATTAAATACTTACTCTCTAAGGGAAAGGCGAACATGATAGAAACGCTCAAATACCCCAAAGGTATTAATAAGGTACAAGAGGGTAGAATTTTACACAAAAAAAGGCGCTCATGGACAGGGGTCATCATGACATGAAACTGGGGAGACAGAGGGATGTGAGAAATACTTCTTCATGGAAAGGGTGGTGAGACACCTGGAAAAACCTCCTACTGAAGCTGACAACAGGATTCAAGCATGCATGGGAAAGACACGAAGTACCTTAGTAACAAGGGGCGAGGAGAGACCGGAGATCGAGTAAGGTCTGTGGTGGGACAGTAGGTAGGGAAAAATAGGCAGACTAGGTGGGCAAGAGGTTCTTATCTGCCGACAACTTCTGTGTTTCTATGTTTATATGTATTTTCTGAAAAAAGGTGCTCAAGGAAAATGTGCATAAGAAGAAGCTGGAGGGGCAGATTCAAGAGAGATGTGAGGAAGTACTTCATAGAAAGTGGTGGATTCCTGGAACAGTCTTCCAGAGGAGGTGTTGGGGGCAAAAACAGTGGTAGGGTTCACAAATGCATGGGCTAGGCATAAGGAAACTTAGGGAAAGGGAAGCGGGGATGGGTGAATGAGCTGGAGATCAAGTGGGATCTGCGGTGATACTATAGGTAGGGAAAACTGGGCAGACTAGGTGGACCAAGCGGTCCTTATCTGCTGGCAAATTCTACGTTTCTGTTTCTAGTGGAAAGAAAGAGCTGATGTCAAATGAGGAGGAACCAGAGGATGGCACCACAGGTGGTAAGAGGAGTCAAGTCTGAAGACTGTTCTGGTGACTGAGCAATCTTAGTGAAATATGCTCTCTAGTGTGGATAGTGAACTAAATATAGGTAGTCAGAAACCTCACTAACAAGAGAGAACCTTAAATTTTAACTATCAAAATATTATTTTTAAAATAAAAAGTTTTTGTTTAGTAAAAGCATTAAGGCACTTCAGGGACTTGGTGACCTTTGTTAATCTAACCCTATGACATAAGGCCCTCAACTACGACATGTGTTTCAACCCCTCACCCCACCCCCGGTAGCCCACAGGTTTGAGTAACTGATTTAACCTGACCCTTGGTCAAGCCTTAATACTTAAAACATTAATTTAAAAAATATGAAAACATTTTTCACTATTAAGGTACTGCATGGGTTGGGTTACCTTTCTTAATATAATTTTAACCCTAGGGGAAAGACTCTTGGCTGTGCCTCGAGTCTCTTGAATTTAAAGACAGCAGAGCCATGGAAGTGGACAGTGGTCAAGAACAAGAAGAACCTTAAGGCCTGGGTAGGAAGGCAATGGATGGAATGACAGGGGTGGCTGGTACCATGTCTGGGGAGAGCAGTAATAGATACTCAGTGCTGGCAAGCCTAGAGACCTAGAAGAAGGGAGGATTGGAGGTGGGATAGGAGTAGTGGGAAGAGAGTAGACAGTGAGACCATTAGTCTGAAAGAAGGGGATGGCAATGGGGAGGGAGAAGATGCAGCAGAGCAGATGCTGAGGTAGTCGGAAGGAAGGAAGGAGAGATGCATTAGAGTGGGGGGAGGGGTCTGATTCTGACACTGGTGTAGGGTGGGTGGGCGAACAAGTGGACGAAGGGCTGGGGGATGAGGTCAGGCCAACTAGTGTGGACAGAGGAGGGAAGGGCGAATAAGGAAAAGGGCAGAGCAAGAGAAAGCACAGACATGGGTAGCGGGTTAGTGAGGTGGTAGGGACCAGGACATTGGGAGCATAAGGGGTAGAACCACGAAGGAGTAGGAGGGGTCAAGTGGTGGGGACTCAATTCTTGAGGGTGAGATATGGGGTGGGGGGCAAGGCACCAGAAAGCAACACATATGGTAGAGTGCCTGCCAGGCATGACAGCAGGAAAGGTGGGGCAGTTTCTGTGTGTGAAGAGGGAAAGGAGAACCACACATAGTGGTGCACCTTAGGCACAAATGACCTGGCAGGGGACACAGTCCAAGAGGTGCAAGAGAGGTTCAGGCAACTGGGAAAAGAGGTGAGGCAGTAGGGCACTCAGTCGCTTTCTCAGAAGTTCTCCCAGTGCCCAAGGCAAGCACGTCCAGGAAGCATCGGATAGAGGAGTTCAATGCATGGTTGGAGGAATGGTGCCAGTCCAGGGGATATCGGCTGGTAAGGAACTGGGGCACTACATGGGGGAACAAGAACATGTATGCCCCCTGACAGGCTACATTTGAGTAGGGAGGGTACTGTAACCCTGAAGCAGAGGCTGGGGAAGTATACACCTACACAGGTTCCATTAAACTAGGAGGGGGGCGGCAGAAGGTTGGAAGACAGGAGGCCAAGAGGCCTCCCCTTCCCAGGCAGCGGAGAAAGAAAAGAGGCGATCAATCTCGGGGAGAGTAAGACTGCACCCCGGGAAGAGGCATGAAGGGAGGGAGGTGGTCTCCTTGAATGCAAGGAGCCTGGGAAATGAGGCCGCTGAGCTGCAGGCAATGATGGCAGAAGGAGGGTGGACATAGCAGCCATCACTAAAATGTGGGCCAGCCAAAACCATGACTGTGACCTGGTGGTCCCAGGGTACAAACTGTACTGAAAGGAAAGGGAAAAGGGAAGGAGTGGCATTATATGTAGAGGAGGAAATATCTTGTAGCAGAGATGAGGAGGGCAGAACAGAGGCCTTATGGGTACAGATAAAGAACCAGATAGGAAGGAAGGCGAGGATGGTGGTGGTGTAAAGACCACCTGCTCAAAGCAAAGATATTGATAGGGAGCTGGGGAGCAAATAAAGAAGATCTGTGCAAAGGCATCACTACTATATCCGAAACTGTCCCCCCACACCCAAGCCCGACACACCAAATCCCGACAGTAGGATTTTGCTAACCCCAAGAGTTTGTTGTATTAATTAAGGGCTGTGCGGGTTGGAGTGAAGCACCCCGAAACATGAAAAACAAGCAAAATCCCACTGCCTGGATTTTATGTCTCTGGATTTTGGCATCGGGCTACAGGGTGTTGGGGAAACTATTTCGGGATATAGTAGTATATCCCTGTGCAGAGGGTCACACCATGATAATGGGGGACTTCAATCTGCCAGGGGTGGAGTGGAATATCTTCCCTCTGACGAAGAATCCACAGGGATTTGAAGCGCTGGGGCTAAGTGTTCTTTTTAGTCGCTGTGCACAATAAATTTTCACCAGCATTATTTCTGGAGTTTTCTGTGGCTTACTTTGTGCATCTTTCCCCTTTGCTGTGGAGTGGAATACCCCTGCTACCTCAAACAACAGGGAACAGGTCCTCCTGGAGGCTTTCCAGGACAGCTTCCTGGTGCAACTGGTAAGGGACCCAACCAGGGAAGGAAATATACTGGACCTTGTGCTGACAAATGGGAGAACATACAGGAGTTGAGGTGAGGGATCCCCTAGCAGGGAGCGACCACAACACAGTGTGGTTTTCACTTGGTATGAGTAAGGAGACAACCAGTACAAGGACAAAGGTATTAGACTTCACACAGGAAAATTGTAGAAGAATGAGGGGCATTCTGGAGGGACATATCACTAGACTCCAACCACACATGGATGCCAATCAGAAATGGGGGATTATCAAAACTGGGTTAAAAGAGGCCACAAACTCGTGTTCTAAGATCCAAAGCAAGGAGCCCAGATCAAGAAGGCCAAGCTGGTTGAGCAGGGAGGTATCAGCAAGTGTTAAAGAAAGAGGGCAACCTTCAGGAAATACATGAGATCAAAAAGCAGAAGACAGGGAGGAGTACATGAAGAAATCAAGAGAGGTGAGCAGAATGGTCAGGGCAGCCAAGGGAGCTTAGGCTGGCACAAGGGATAGGTGAGGGTGAGAAAGATACATAAGGGAGAAAAGAAGCTGCAAGGATCAAATAGTTAGGATTAAGGTGGCCAATGGGTGGGCTGAGAACGGGGTGCAGCAAGCAGAAGTACTTGATTAGTTCTGCTCTGTATTTACCAGGGAAAAGCAGGGGCCAATGCCACAGGGAAGGGGACAGTGGAGTGCAGGGGGTGGGGGGCTGAACAAACAGAGATGAAAATACCAGAGAGCAGAGTGCTAGGGGTGTTGGAGCACTGAGGGTGGATAAGAAAAATTACCGTAGTAATCTTCTTTCTTGAAGGTGTCCTTTAGCATCAGTAACTATTGCAGTGAGCTGACTAGGTAGTACTGCCCCAGAGGTGGCAATTATGGTAATGAGTGTATGAATCAGCCAATCAAATTGAAGCTTGAGGATGTGCTGAGCAGGGAGAGTGAGGAAGACTCCAGAATTTTTCCAAAGCTAGAATGGGCACCTGCCCACATAGGAATAAACGAACAGGATTCAAAAACATATACAACAACAAGAACCAGAATAGTAAACATGAAACTTTTCTCAAAATACAATTCAAAGTTTAAAATGACCAAATTGTTAGAAGACAACAGTAAGAGTCCTCTTCTGAGGGTTATCGGAGGAGGAAGGGTGGGAGCTTACTGATGCTAAAGGACACCCTGAAAGAAAGAAGATTACTATGGTGAGTAATTTTTCTTCTCACTCCAGGGGTCCTTTAGCATCAGTAACTATTACAGAACTATAAAGCAGTGCAGTTGGGAGGCGGGTAGAGAGACCTACTTAGGAAACAGGCTCTGCAGAACCACCTTGCCAAATCTGGTATCAGATCTAGACTGTACATCTAAGCAATAGTGTTTAGTGAAAGTGTACACAGTCTTCCAAGTAGCTGCTTTACAGACGTCCAGTAGGTGTATGTCCCTAGCAGCTGCCACAGAGGCAACAGTGTCCCTAGTAGAGTGGGCCCTGAGGCCCTCAGGGGGCTGTTTACTAGCCTTGTCGTAGCAGAATCGAATACATGAGACTTCCAGCGAGAGACCGTTCTCTTAGTGACTGGTTTTCCCCTACCTACCTCCCCATAGGTAAGGAACTACTGCATGAATGGGCCCCTGAACGGCTTGGTTTTATCCAAATAGTAAAGTAGGGCCCTTCTGACATCCAGATTGTGAAGGTTTTGCTCCCCTGGAATGGATTTCTCAGTAAAGAACACGGGTAAGGTGATGGACTGGTTAAGATGAAACTCTGAGACCACCTTAGGCAGGAATTTTCTGTTCTTCCTGAGCTCAGTCTTATCCCTATGAGGATAATGTAGCTGGGCTCAGTGCAGAAACCTGTAACTCTGAAATCCTTCTTGCAGAGGTAATGGCTACTAGAAATACAGTTTTCAAGTTACATACTTGAGATGAGCTGAAGCCATGGGTTCAAAGGTGGCTCCATGAGCTTGGCAATACAGAGATTCAAGCTCAAGGAGGACAGGTTCCTGATTGGAGGCTGGACATGGAGACCACCTCTGAAAAACAGTTTAAAGACTGGCTGGGAAAACACAGATTTAGTCTTCACCATAGAAAGGAAGCTGAAATATCAGCCAGATGAAGTTCCAGGAAGAAGGCCTCAAGCCTGAATCCTGTAAATGCATTAAATAATACAAAATGTTAGAAATTGAAGCCTTAAGAGGATTAATGTGCTTCTTCTTGGACCAAAGGGGAAATCTTTTCCATTTAGCTGCATAGGTCTTTTGTGTACTAGGCTTTCTGGCCATCCTCAAGATCTTAAGAACTTGTTCAGAGTACTGAGTAGCAGGAAACTCTAACTCCTCAAGAGCCAAGCTCTGAGGTGAAGAGATTTCAGATCTGAATAGATCACCCCTATCTCAGGGAGAGTCAGGAGGGAGGAAGTGACTAAGAGGGAAACGAATGGGTTTGCTGCAAGTAAGGGTTAACAATAGGGGATACTAGGCTCACCTTGGCCAGTCTGGCGCCACCAGTATCACTGTTGCAGGCCGAGCTGAGTTTTAGCAAAACTCTGAAAATCAGAGAAAAGGAGGAATGACATAAAGAAACTTTCCTGCCCAATCCAGAACTAAGGCATCTGTTGGGAGAGTCCCCAGGACTGGAGGCCTGCAGCAATGCAGAAGAAGTTGATGGTTTAGGTGAGAGGCAAAAAGATCTACTTCTGGTGTGCCCCACCTTCTGAACACAGTGGCTAACACCTGCTTGTTCAGACATCATTCGCTGTGTCCCTAGTTGATGTGGCTGAGAGAATCTGCCAGGGTGCTGTCCTTGCCTGGAAGATGTATGGCTGACAGGCTGACTCCCAGGGAGTAGGCCAAGCCCCAAATTCTCATGGCTTCCAAGCATAGAATGCTGGACCTTGTGCCACCCTGCTTGTTTTTACTTTAGTTTTTTTTTTTTTTTAATTTATTTTAAAAGTTTCACCAGGAAAGACAACATGAGCTGTGAACAGCTCATTTCAAAGCATCCTGGGGAGGGGTTACATAGGGGAAGAGCAAACTCAACAATAAAGAGTAGAGTACACAACAAATATAATCATAAAATGCTAGGAATACAGATCACAGACAAAACTGGATAAAGCAATACAATGAATTAGAAAATAATTCAACAACAAGACATTTAGGTCTTAGATTATGAATCGATCACATTAATGACGATTTATGTAGAACATTGCAGTGGTTTTGTCTGTTCCGATCTGGACTGTGTGACCTTTATCTGTGAGGCAAATGCCTTGAGTGCCAGATAAATGGCCCAGAGTTCCAGCAGATTGATGTGAGCCTTGACTCCTGTGGAGTCAAGGAGCAACTGACGGAAGTACTGTCCATGTGAGCTCCCCATCCAAGCACAGAAGCATCTGTAGTAATGATTCTTGAAGGGGAGGGTGCTTGGAAGGAAATTCCTACCGAGAGGTTGGTAACTTCCTTCCACCAGTCCAGAGACTTGAGGTGTGTCTTTGTGACTGGGACAAGTTTGGACAGTGAACTTTTGCTTTGGGACCAGTGAGACCTTAGGTGCTGCTGTACGTCCCACATTCTGAATCTAACTCCTGGAACCATGGCTGTCATAGAAGCCATGTATCCTAGGAGCCTTAGGAAGTGTCTGGCTGGCCCAGTACAAAAGAATGTGCCACTGACAAAAAATGTTTATTCTTTCCAAAGGAAGGAAAAGCTCTGCTCTGTAGGGTGTCCAGCTGTGCTCCTATGAACATAAGGAGCTGTGCTGGCTCAGATGGGATTTCTTTTGGTTTATAAGAAACCCCAGGAGTGCAGAGTGTCTCTTGTCTGGGAGGGCCTCCCTCCACTTGTGGGGGTTTTCCCACTATGAGCCAGTCGTCCAGGTAAGGATAGACTGAAATCACCTTTTTTCTTCAATGCACTGCCGCTACAGTCAGACATTTTGTGAATACTCTTGATGCAGATGGCAGGCCGAAGGGCATGGCTGCAAACTGGTAGTGCATTGAAGGAAGTTTGAACCTCAGAAACTTTCTGTGGTACTGTATTATTGGGATGTGAAAGTAGGCGTCCTTGAGATCTAGGGAGGCTAGCTAGTCTCCCCTGCTGCAGAGACTGAATCACCATTTTTAGGGTGACCATTTTGAATTTGGGTTTCAGAAGATGCTTGTTCAAGTATCTGATGTCTAAAATAGGTTGCCACTCCCAGTTTTTCTTGAGTGTCAGGAAGTATCTGAAGTAGAGACCTTTGCCCCTTTGAAAGGCAGGTACTCTATCACCCTTGCTTTCAAAAGGTGCTTCACCTCCCACTCCAACAGCATCATTTCTGTTGGAGTTAGAAATTTGGATAGCTGGGTGCCCTTGAGGGCTGGCATCTTTTTTGAACTGAAGGGACAGGCCCTTTTCCACTACCTCCAGGACCCACATGTCTGTTGTGATGAGGGTCCAGGACTGGAGGTAGTGGGAGAGCCTGACCCCTACAGGCAGAGGGGAGGTCACCTGACCCGAGTGGTCGGTTCCCTCGTGGTAAGACCAGCGACTTATCTGAGGTAAAATATAAAGAAAACACGGTTCCCTCTTAAAAATGGAACCGTGAGTAAAAGAATAAAAGGAACCGTGAAAACACTATACGCTAACTTTTTACTATAAAAATAAAGAAAAGGAACCGCGGAACTGAAAGAAAAACACGGTTCCCAGGAACTGAGGGGAGCCATGAAAAACCCAAAAATAACACTCTGCACACTACAAAAATTAGAAAAACAGCATTTTATAGCTACCAAGTCCTAGGAAAGTTTTTCCTTGGCCAAGAAAGAGCACCTCAGAGGCAGTGTTGCTCAGTCAGAAAAAATTTTGGAGCCTTCCTCACTCTCCCTGCTCAGCACACCCTCAAGCTTCAATTTGATTGGCTAATTCATAAACTCACTATCATAATCTCCACCTCTAGGGCAGTACTACCTAGTCAGTTCACTGCAACAGTTACTGATGCTAAAGGACCCCTGGGGTGAGAAAGCACCAGGTCCGGATGGCATACACACCAGGGTCCTGAGGGAAATGGCAGAGATCCTAGCAGGACCATTGGCAGACTTGTTCCAACATCCCTGAGGACTGGATGCATGCCCCAGGACTGGAGGATGGAGCATGTGGTGCACATCCATAAAGATGGGCCCAAGGACAAGCCAGGGAATTGCAGGCGGTCAGCCTCACCTCCATCGTGGGGAAGCTCATGGAGACTGCCCTCAAAGAGAGGCTTGTAACCTTTTTGGAGGAGAATGGTTTCCAAGACAGCAAGCAGCAAGGGTTTTGCGCCAGCAGATCCTGCCAGACAAAGTTCGTAGACTTCTATGACTGGGTAACAAGGGCTATTGACAGGGGCCATGCGGTGAATGTCCTGTACTTGGACTTCAGCAAGGCCTTTGATTCAGTGCCACATGGGAGGCTGGTTAGCAAATTGGGTCATCTGGGGGTAGGGGAGCGAATGGTGAAGTGGTTCAAAAACTGGCTGTGGGATAGGCAGCAGAGGGTTGTTGTAAGGGGAGGAGCTCTCATCCCCAAGGGCTGTAACAAGTGGGGTTCCACAGGGATCAGTGCTGGGTCCAGTGCTGTTCGGCATCTTCATTGCTGACACTGCATATGGAGTTAGTAACAAGATCAGACTGTTTGCAAATGATACAAAGATCAGAGCAGTGGTGGACAGCACAGAGGGGTGGCTATGACTGCAGGAGGACTTGGATAAACTAGAACGCTGGTCAGACGCATGGCAGCTGGGTTTCAATGCAAAGGAGTGCAAGGCTTTGTACATGGAGCCAGAAACCACAAAGTCTGGTACAGACTGGGGGGTGTACAGTTATCTAATACAGAGAAGGAGAAGGATCTAGAGGTGATAATCACAAGGCAAATGAACCACTCAGCACAGTGCAGGAAGGCAGCAGCTAAGGCCAACAGGATGCTGGGGTGTATTGCCAGGGGCATCACCTCACAAAGGAGGGAGGTCATCCTGCCACTGTACAGGTCACTGGTCAGACCAAACCTAGAGTACTGTGCACAGTTCTGGAGGCCCTACTTAAAGGAAAATGTCAGGTTACTAGAGGGGGTTCAGTGCAGAGCCACCAGTATGATCACGGGAATGGAGGACAAACCCTACAAAGACAAACAGAGAGCTCAACATGTAATCCCTAGAGGAGAGGAGGGATAGAGGAGATATGCTTGAAACCTTCAAACACATGAAGGGCATAAACAAGGTTAGTACAGAGGGAATTTTTAGATTAAATGGAGGGAGAAACACTAGGGGGTACAGTCTAAAATTGGAGGGAGGACAGTTCAAGAGGGAAATGAAGCCACTACTTCATGGAAAGGGTGGTGGATGGGTGGGAACACCTCCCGGAGGTAGCAATGTTAAAACTTGGTGGCCAGTTTTAAGAAAGGGTGGGCAGGGTCAAGGAAAGGTCACTACTGGATTGGGGGTGGGTGGGCAGCTGCAGGGTAACACACTGCTGCTACACAATCCAACAGACTCGACAGACCTTGAGACCTGTATCTGCTGGCATTTTTTCGTATATATGACCTCCCTCCTCACAGGGTAGATCAATCGATGGTAATCCAACTCTGGTCACGACTTAATGCTTACTGTATATACATGTATCAAACGCACATAAACCCTTCGTTCCAATCACTTCCCATAGGCAAGTTCCACTCACCCCCAACCCACCCAATTACCTTTAGGTTTGAGAAGCAAAATGGGCTTCAGATGATTGCTGTTCTTACATCCAAACTTCACGCTCCGAAGAACTCATTCTTGGAGGTGATGAGCAATGTGTCAGGTACAGTGCCCTCTTCCTGTAGTAACGTTGATTCAAGTTATCCTTTTCTTGAAGGACTTCCTGTAGAGGAAAACAAATAATAAGTGTCAGTGAATCATCTGATAGTACTCCTGTTTCTGGGCAAGGAAGATCCGATAGTCATGAGTTTACGTCCTGAACAAGGCACTTAGGCCAATACCCAACATGAACACTGCAGTGCTGCTCAGCTGAAGGTGCCATCTTTTGAGAGAAAGATGTATTTTCTGCCCATCACTGGTGGCAGTCCTGATGAAATTAAATGCTGATCAGGATACCAGAGACTTTTGAAAAGTGCCATGTAATCTTAAATTTCATCAGGACTGCCAACAGAGACAGGTAGAAGGACAACTCTCACCCAATTGTTCTTCCAGCACTGCCACTGGGTCAATTTTCCCTCTCAAGAGCTATTGATCTTGCTCTAAACTCCATCTGGTGTAGGCTTAGTGTTTCAACACCATGCCGTAATGTATCCCCACAAAGCGAAATCTGGCGTAAGCAAAATGTTAACCTGTTTATGGATTAAAACCCTGTGTCCTGGCTCAAAGTGCACTGCCCTAACCATTATGCTATGGCAGCTGCTGACTTGCTCAGTTGAAGAGCAATCTTCACACAGATGCACTACCCCAAGGCATAAACGGACCTAGGAGCAGTGCTCAAGAGAATACTTTGTCAAGACTATACCACATGCAGACACTGCACTTGTTAGTAACAATGCTCGAAACTGGCAGGGAATGTGCTGATCTGTGCTGGAATTCAACAGTCCCCGCTCCTACCAGCAGATCCATGGCAATCACCTGCTCTGTCATGTTTCGGTACTCTAAAAGGGTGTGGATTAATTAACGTGCTAGATTAGTCCATACTTTACCAAACTGAACCTCCTAGATCAAAGCCTTAGCAATTTAATTTAAAGACTTGAAGTAGATACGAATTACAATCAAGACCAATGAAAAAGGGGTACACAGAAACTGGAAAAGAAGACAGACTTGCCTGCGGCATTGTAACTGCAACATCCACATTGATCTCTGGCTTCACACACGTGTCAAGAAGGTAGCTACCGACAACCTTAACAGAAACTGGGGAGAAAGTAAACTTCCCTTTCACGCTGTAAGGAACTTGCAGAAATGGGACTTTTACATCGCTGGGTATCCAGGACTGGTCTGTGATCTGTAGATTAGAATAAAAACACATATCTGTAGATTACAGATAACTAATATTCATATAAGAGGTGCAGAGAGAAATGCCCCCAAACAAAACAGATAAGTCTGAACCCACTTTGCAAGAAACTTAGAAATTGTCAGCAGATGCCCTGTCAAGAGTAAACATCTGGGCCAAGTGGGAACAGGATTTAGACACCACAGTTAATGCTAACACCTAAGGCGTGGCAGCCAAGCACTTCCAACCTGGCCCCACAGTAACAAGCTGAAACAGATTCAGTTGAACTTTATGTACAGGGCTTATCATCACCCCACTGAAACTATGTTGTTCTCCCTGACAGCACCTCGGACTGCCCCAAGTGCTCCTCTGAGGGGGCTGACTTTATGCACATAATTATTTATTTATTTAGCTTTTGTTAATCAGGTAGGTACACTAGACAAGACAATTGACTATTTTCAGAGTGCGACCGGAGAGTACAGGAATAATAGATTTAGGTACATCTAGCGACATTGTACAATTTAGACATGTTACAATTCATGTGAGGATACAGATTCAACACAGCATACGAAACATGGTAAGGCATAGATTATACAGTATTAACATAACAAAAATAAACACCTTGTGGGAGATAAGAGCAGTAATGTTACAGATTCAACACAGCGTATGAGTGTGGTAAGGTATAGGTTATACAGTATTAACATAACAACATAAACACCTTATGGAAGCAAAGAGCAGTTCCAGGGGCACAGTATCGAAATCCTTCAGATGTGACACTATATACAGCTTAGCAACCTCTTGGAGTCTGGTCTTTTGTCCAGGAACAGCTCAGAGCAGAGGAGTGCTGTGATGGATCAATTCACGGGGTTTGGGGCAGCCACAGGCTGAGGCAAGTTTGAGATGGTTCCATAGGGAGGAACGGAGACACATCTGTGAGCAGCACGGACCTGGCAGGGAAGGAGTTCCACAGTCTGGGAGCGAATGCAGCAAGTCCCACCCACCCATTTGAGTCCGTGTGGCGGTGTCTTGAGGAAGGCCTGTCCCTGGGACCTGAGGGAATAGGAGGAGGAGCGGACAGGACAAGAAATTTCGCAAGCCCTGGAGGGTGCCAGTGCCAGGACCTTTCGGTGAAGCACCCTAAGGCAGAAGTCTATGTGGTTGTGGTGAGAGCCAATTTAGCCTGCTATAGAGGTCGCAATGGTGAGTGAGACGGGGGGGGGGGGGGCAGCCAGCGCGAAGGGACATATCCCTTACATGTCCCCAAATCACCCCTTCTAGCATGACATACAGAAATGTATTAGTTGCTGTCAGGGCATGAAATTCGTAAAAAAAAGTACATGCCCACTGGGGCATGTAAGCAGTACAAGTACATGCCCAGGAAACGTTTTACATGCCACCCATTTTTTTTCCACATAATTCTGGTTTCATCATCCTGGTTTGTCAGCTTGTAAATAATAAACAGAAATATAAAGAAATTAAACTGGCTCCGTGTGATTTATTTCAGTAACACTACCTGTGCATGCCCCAACAAGCACTGACTGCAACTAACAAGGTTTTTTATTTAAGAGGACAAATCAAAATGCAGTGTAGTGTGGACTAGTACAGCAGTCCAAAAGAAAGGACTTTCATTTACAGTATTTGTTTTCCTTCTGTCAAGTCAATCCCTGGCTAGTGCCCTCAGGCCTCATAAGTCCTTAAGAAGAGGACAGACCCAAACATACAAAGGGTGACAAGTAATTTATTATTAAGAGGAGATGACAATCACTAAGTTACCCCACAAATTCAACACACGAAAGGACAGGACTTTTACATTTATTTTATTTTCTCCTGCCTTGCCAGTAGCCACTGACTACCCTCTGGGGCTCCCTCCCAGTCAGTCCTCAAGAGGACAAATCAGTAGGCACCAGGCAGGCTGAAGCTAAGCAGTCACAAGGCTTTTATTCTGGTGCTTTAAATTAGATCACAGTATAGGTCAGTTCTCTTCCCAAACCTTTTTATTTACTCAAGATGACATCCTCAGGCGAGCAGCTCCCTGTAATTCTCAATTTAGATGTTTGAGGGCTTAGTTTAGTTAGTTAAACCCCACTTAAGTAAATCAGGCAGCTTTTATTACACTGAATGCAAGGACTTTTTTACTTTTATTTTCTGTTCCCAGCAACTGTGACTAGTAAGTCTGCTATTATTTAATTAGTTCACTCTGTGGCAACTGGGTTTACACTTTTTGATATTTATATAAACTCAAGCAGCTGAGTCCCCTAACTATAGGTAGAGCTTCCACAAAAAAAAGCCTGTTGCATCCTAGAGTTTAGACTCTGAGAATGGCCCCTTGTAAGCAGTTTTAATTCACTCTGTGGCAACTGGGTTTACCCTCCAAGTCCAATTACAGCAGGCAGCCGAGGTCCCAAGGTAGAAGCTTGTACAAGTCTCTCAGTCACCTCACCACCAAATTTAGTTATGCTGTACAATGCTCCAGTTTCTTTTTTTTCCACCACAAACATAAGTTGAATCTTGTCAGGCTGTAATTTTGGATCGCGGTGACTGACTAGAGTTCTTTACTTTGGTCTCACTGTAGTCTCCCCAACTATCACTTTTGCAGATTGCAGGAGGCAGATCTAATTAGACACTGCTTTAACTTAAGAATAGCTCTTATAAGAGCTTTTATTTTTTAATTTTCTCCCAAGTTGTGCCGAGTCTATCCTTCATGATCTCCCCTTATCACTTGCAAGCACTTTTTACTGCAATATTTAAAAAGTAGTAATTCAGTATTTCATGTTGGAGCTGATGGACAACAGCTCTTAAAGAGCTTTCTATTAACTATTTGATCGCGATGCGATAAAACCAAATGGATGTAATGGGCAAGCTGAAAACAGCTACTCACCATGTCTTGCTTTCCCAATAAAAAGATCAAGTGGTGGCGCTTTACACAGGCGGCAAGACACGCACTGTGTGGTGACGAACTGTGCAGACTGACTCTTCCGATTAGTGTCAGTCTCCTGCAGCCCGCCTTCACCAACAATGTTCCAACCCCTCGTATGTACAGCTGGTTGATAGCCGTGCCAGTCAAATGTCAGCCCGTTGTTCTCAGAATGTCAGCTGATCTCCGAAAGGGCTCATCTTGTGACTTGGCAGTGGCATCAACTCAGGCTGCTCGGCACTCCTCAAACGGCCACCCGCCCAAAGCAAAATGACGCTTGCGCTCCTCAGCGGCCCCCTCCCCACAGGAAAATGAGATCGAGTTTTTAAAATAAACGGACGTGCCGACGTGGGGGTAAACAAAGCTGCTCAGCAGTGAGAAAAGAAACTGGGACTTGGTTAAATACCTTAGGTGCCCCACTGGGCAGGTACTAAACTGCATTAGGTGTCCTGAGACAAAAATGCCTGCCCTGGGGCACCTAAGGTATAGGAATTTCGCACCCTGGTTGCTGTATTGGTCCTTGTAAGAACAGATCCAGAAGCAAATGGTTTGATACCTTTTAATGGACCAACATAGATGTTACAAAAGAAGAACAATGTCTAAGCTTTTGGACCAACTAGGTCCTTGATTATATACGGACTTATCATTGAACTTTGAACATTTTAAGTCGCATGAACTCATTTTCTAAGTAGTCCTTGAGAGATTTATTTTTTATTTGGCAGTAATACTGACACTTGATGTTATTTTGTTATAATATTGTTACAACACTGTATGTTTTAATATTTATGGAGTGTATTAACTGGTTGAGAGTATAGTTTAGAAAATATCTCCAGATTAGTTGAATTCTGTATGAATGTTTTGAACAGTTGTTCATATGAGGTACGTTTTTCTTATTCCCCTCTTATTTCCATACATATATTTCTGTTGTACATTTTTTTTTTTTTGTATTATTTCTTTTTCGCCCCTATGTGCCCAGGATCCGCCACTCTTTTGGGCAGCCACGGTCCCCGACGTCCCCTACTACTCCTCCCCTGGAGCGCTCCTTACCTAATATTTGCAGCCTGACCCCGGGGTAGCTCGGCGTAACCCTTCGCCAGGTGGGTCCCCCTCCTCCGAGGGGGAAGGCACCAGTGGGGACACCCAGCACATTCTTCTCTCTGTCCCAGGGCGCTGCTGAGGTGAATGGAATTTCCACAGGAGGCTCTTTGGAGGTGTCGATAGGCCGTCTGCTGTCATCCGGCCAATCCTGGGCTGTTTTCCATTTTCTTGGTTCAACCCTCTGTTGTGATTCTCATGCAGTGCTCTCGGTCTCCACGAGGCTGTTGCAGAGCAAGCGATCCATACCACCCAGGAGAGGACAGCAGTCTCTGGATGCTCAGTCCTCTCCCTACCGACCCCGGTGCCTCGAGTCAGTTTCCGAACCCGGGCCACGGCGTGGTTCGAGGTAAGGCGCCAGCGCCTCAACCCTCTGCACCACCGGGCTGGCCTCTGTTGTACAGTTTTTAATCATACAATACTATCAAGTTTTAACTTGAACATTTGTGGTATTAAATCTAAAGGTCCTGCTTTTAATTTGAATGTATTCTTCTAACACACACATTCATTAATAATGTCAGTTACAGGCTTTGCCTGCTTGCGTCTTCAGCTTATCTATGGATTTGTCCTTGAAAAGATTCTCAGTAATAGCAAGCTAAAGGGATGCTATTCATTCCACTGAAATTTGTGATTTTGTGAAAAAGGTACTTTTAACCAATGAGAATTTTTTTTTTTTTTAGGTATGATCTGGGTTTAATAGATTGTGACTCTCTGAACAAATGTCATAAGTCACTGAGGAAGGACTTGGTTGGTCCAAAAAGTTTAGACATGGTTTTCTTTTTGTAACATCTATGTTGGTCCATTAAAAGGTATCAAACCATTTGCTTCTGCACCCCGTCTAGCATGAGATTCATAACATCATGACATGGGTTCTCTGGGTATGCCCCCCCCAATCCCCTCTGGAGCTCCTTTTAGGTGCTTACCCCAATAAGCATACCGCTGGAGGTAATTTGCCTTTATGATCCCTCACCCTAAATGCTAAGAAAACTATAGAACAAAACTGGCTGTCAGCTAGTCCTCCCTCAATTCAGCGGTGAGCTCTAAACCTGAAAACATGCCAGAAGCTAGAGAGGGTGCGACTGCCAACCGGGCAGCTGAGGCCTTCTCCACAATGTGGGGCCTCCTAATGGCAGACCCAACCCTGTCCCCTCTACAGGCTGGGGATGGGTTGGGACTACCTATTCCTGCACTGATGAACCAGACAGCCTGCTCATGCTTTGATCCCCGCTTAGGTCAATCGCTAGGGACATGGATGAGAGAGGCTTTTCCCAGTGTCCGTAGCTTTTACCTCAGTGTGCCCCTTGTTTGCCACTTGGTGGGCCCTCCTCACTCTCCATGTCTGCCTGATTTATGGTCCTACATTCCAACATGTGGATTCAACTTGTTTTTTATGAATTTTGCTATCAGTAGTGTTTGTATCTCTAACTGTGGCTAAATGTAAAGCATGTAAATTCCTGTTTTATCTCTGTAATTCATCTATCTATTCCTAAACCAAGTCAGTTGTTATGTTTGTACTTTTCATTTCATCTTTTCAATAAAGATATTTAATAAATAAAAAGGATGTCCCTGCTTCCCCAGCCTAGTGGAGGAGCGACTGTGCTTCCACCCTCCACGCCCAGTGACCCAGGTTAGGAAACAGACATGGGTCACTCCAGTGAGCGGTGGGGCAGGATCAAGCACCAGATGGTAGCTCTCCTTCAGGGGGGATGCCAGTTCCCCATAGGGACTACCACCTGGCGGAGGCTGGGCAGCAGCACAGCAAGAGTGCAAACTAGCGAGGGGATGGCTGGAGTGTGATGTGCTGGCGCACACATCTTGACATTCCAGCCTTAGGTAGCCTAGCAGCACCCTACAGGCTTTGCAACCTACACTGCTGCAACCCATCCAAAGAGAACAACATAAGTGGTGGATAACCAGCAGGTCCATGAGAAGGTCAGTGATGGGGCCTTGGGAAGTGCCATTGGGCAAACCCAGAGGCGACAAACAGGATTACAAAAAAAAAAAAAAGATGATCCCGTTTCTAGTCAAAGCTGCATTTGGAAGGCTCCAGTCCACATCTGTCAGACTGAAGTCCCCAACTAGCAGCATCTCCCTCTTTTCTGCCATCCTGCCGATGGTTTCCCAACCTTTATTCAACTCCTCCCCAGCTCCTGTCTCCAGGGTGGCCCACAGCACCTTCAGCCCTTCCTTTACCTCTAGGTTCCCTTGCACTTCCATATCCCAGATTCCCACCCTCACATGCAGAATAACCCCTCCTCCCTGCCTCCTCCTTCCCTAATGCAGCCATGTCCACTTGTGATTTTCTATGCACCACAACTCCATTATGGCCACCAGATCCAGGTTCGCCTCCACCATGATGGCCTCAAGTCCAGAATTTTAATCCAAGACTCCTTGTGTTGGCACATATGGCTCCCAAACCTCTCTCTCCCTGCCTACCCCCTTTCCTCTGCCCTTTCTGCCTGTGCTGCTCCCCAAAACTCCCCAGACTCCCTTCTTCCCTCATTACTCTCGGTTTCTTGTCTCCTCTACACTCTCTTTCTTCCTCCTTTGTTCTTATCCCCCTTGTCTACATCCCTTCATCTTACCTTCTGTCCTGTTTCCTCCCCAGCCTTCCTTCCTGCTGCTTTAACATCTGAGGCAGTTTATGCCTCCCTTGGTATCTAGCCTCCACCATCGACTAGTTTAAATGCTCATCCGAGTAACATTTAATTCTCCCATTTAGTACTGTCATTCCTTTCCCGAAGGATGCAGGCAGTCACCTGCAGAGGGCCATCATAGCCTCCAAGTTAGCCCCAGTCCCCAATAAAGCCTAAAACCTCTTCCTGCATTTGACAGCCTATGAATTCTTGGCATGGGTTGCTGCACAGAACTTCTGGGGCATGCAAATCCTGCACTTCCATAGCTGGAGTCTTCCCTTTCTTCACTTGGCGCTGCACATCTTCATGTCTTGGGACCTGCCTGAATGAGGATACAATTCCACTAGCGGAAAAAAAAAGGAAATTCTTTGCAAAACACTTTATTAATGCACCGATTAGGGTTCAAGTTAACACCACAAAAGTAGGGAAATGTGGCGTCAGGGCTTCCAACCTTAACTCCCCAACCCCCCAAGCAGCAAAAGGAAAAACAGAGTTTTGGGTCTCTGGAGTCTTGGCGAATCAGTAGTGGGGGTTTCTTTGGGGTTGTCAACCTAATGCTCACCCTGTTCTCTGAGCAAACAAGATCAGATGTGATCTCCTTTCTTTCTTCCTTCTTTCAGGGCCCTGTGTAAAAGCTACAACGCACTGTATTGGCAGCGTGTGGCAAGACATACTTCTCTACCTTTGAAGCGTATCAGTATGAGGGCACTGTTTGGACCTGTACCCCATGCTTTGGAAAGGAGGCTATGGGATTTTGGGGAGGGGATGCTGAACATTAGGGTTGACAACCCAAGGAAGACCCCACCTCTGACTCGTCAAGAGACTCAGAGACCCAAAATCCTAATGTTTTTCCCTTCTGCTGCTTGGGGGTGTGGGGGTTAACCAAACCATATTTCCTTACTTTTGTGGCATTAACTTGAACCCTAACTGGTGCAGACAAGGAAGTTTTTTTTATAGGCGAGTGTAGTAGCTACTCTCTTTTTGTTTGCTTTTTCGTTTTGCTTTTGACACTCCCTCAGTGGATGCTGACTTTCCAAACCACTCAAGCTTCACTCTTGTTTATGTGGTGGCACACACTTCGGGCGTGGGGGAAAAAATCTCTATATAGTCACCTATACATTATTCTATATGTAATGCCCACTCTGCAATGTCTTATTCCTTACATAAAATACTATTTAAAATATATATTCCGAATACAATTTCATGGTAGCAGAACATTTATAACCAAGGGTCCTGCTCCCTCACTCTTGAAGATAAAATGTATATTCTGACTCAGGCTATTTTATGTTCCATATAAGATCTCAGTGTTCAAATACTAAAGAGGATAGACAGGGTAGAGTATAACCAGATGTTTGTGTTGATGAATGCAAACAAAACTAGAAAGCATGCACTCAAACTAAGTGGGGGAGGGGCAGAATGAAGAAAACATTTAGAAGCATTTATTCACATGAAGGTGGTTAATATGTGAAACAGCCTGTCCAGTGAGGATGTGGAGGTTAGAACTGTTCAGGCTTTTAAAGCATGACTAGACAGATTATGGAGAAAAATTACAACAAGGGTTACACAGTATATGTAGGGATAGCATTGTGGGAGTTAAAACAGTATTGCATGAATTCCAGGGACCGGTTACCTGAAAGATCTTCTGGTTCCCTATTGCCCCCTCCGTCCTCTCCGTTCCATAGCGAGGATTGCTAGAATTCCCAGGGTTTGTTTGAAGTTATCGGATCTCGTGCTTTTGCTTTTTCGGCTCCAACCTGTGGAATTTCTACTCGCTGGTTGAGAGAATGCCCAACCGCTGACAGTTTTAAAACTGCTTTAAAGACATATCTTTTACCTGCTTATTCTTTTTAGTCATGGTTGTTTTAATGTTTGGATTTTGCTGTTCTATTTATTTTTGTACAGCGCCTTGATTTCGAAAGGCGCTTTATAAATAAACATGACTTGACTTGACATGATACCAGTCAAAATTTTGACATGTATCTTTTTATTGCATTTCAGACTTTGTTTTCCTCTCTCATCTTGTAAGAAGCCCTTTGTCCCCCAGTTTTAAAATATGCTTTTGTGTATTTTATTTTTGCTTACAGAATGGCCAAAGCAAGGTGGTGCTTGGTCAGCACAAGGGGCTGTGGATGTGTGCGCTGTACAAGACAAGGATGTAAGAATGCAGGAGGCTTTACAAAAATCCTATGCTGAGAAGGCTGATATTGACGGCATCTAGCTGGCTGATCAATGAAACTGTGTGTAGCTCAAAGGGTGCAGCCTCACCAATCAAACTAGTTTTCCACCCATTAGCCAGCTAACAGACATCATCAGGCTTTAAAGCTCAACATCTAGTAGATATGGAGGAGGACCAAAGGTGGTCCATTATCAAGGAGGAATAATGGTTGCCACAAAGGGTGCATTAGGCTCAAAGGAAGAACTCGATGATCAATGCACCCAGCTGGTTTAGCACTGAGGTTGCCCAGGCAGTAACGGATAAGAGGTCAGCCTACAAGAAATTCAGGAGAACCTAGAGAGGACAACAGGAAGGACTACCTGAAGATAGCTAGTGTAGCAGGTAATGTTGTCCAGCAGGCAAAAGCACAGAAGGAACTGCAGCTAGCCAAGGGAATTAAAGAGATGGAAAAGGACCTTTTTTCACTATACTAGTCAGAAAAGGGACATGAAAGATGGGATTGTTATGCTCAAGAAAGGGCACGGAGGGGTGGAGGAGAATGGGGGCAAAACAGAGGTACTGAATGAGTACTTCTTTTCCATCTTACCAGGAAGAGAGACAGACAGGTGCTACAAGGGGGAAGGAGAAGTGAAGAGGAAAGGGTGCATGGATGTTTTAATAGAGGTGGATAGGGTAAGGACAGGATTGCTGTAACTGAGGGTAGATAAATCCCCAGGCCCAAACGGCATACACCCAAGAGTGCTGGGGGAGCTGGCAGAAGAGCTCACAGATCCTTGGCTGACCTGTTCAACAGTTCAATAGAGCTGGGCATGGTACTGGAGAACGGTACATGTATTGCCCCTCCCTAACTGTAGTCCCAAGGATGACCTAGGGAATTACAGACTGGTCAGTCTGACCTCAATTGTGTGCAAGCAGATGGAGACCATACCTAAGGAAAGGTTAGTAGAGTATCTAGATAAGAATGGTCTCCAGAATGAGAAGCAACACGGGTTTATTGGAGGGAGGCTGTGTCAAATAAATCTGACTTCTCTGACTGAGTCACTAAAACAGTGGACAGTGGCCAAGTAGTGGACATCCTTTACCTGGACTTCAGTAAGGCCTATGACTCTTTTCCTTGCCAAGAGGCTGATCAGGAAGCTAGCAGATCTAGGGTTTGGTGAGAAGTTGACTGAGTGGGTGGAAAACTGTCTGAGGGCAGGACCCAGAGCGTGGTGGTGGGAGGTGAGCTCTCCAGCACCGTGGGGGTGAGGGTCACCAATGGGGTCCCATAGGGCTTGGTGCTCGGACCAGTGTTGCTCAATATCTTCACAAGTAATGCTGGGGATGGCACTAAGGGCAAAATTTGCCTATTTGCAGATGACACCAAGCTCTCTGGGAGGCTGGACACAGCAGAAGGGATATAAGACCTAAGGAAGATCCTGAAAACCAAGAGAGGTGGTATGGGATTTGGCAACAGCTTCAGTTCAAAGAAATGCAAGGTTATGCAAACTGCTGTGAAGAACCGAGGACTGAGTACAGTCTTGGAGGGGTCCAAGTAGATGCATCAGAGGAGAAGGACAGGGAAGTGATGACCTGTACACTCTATGAAATGTAGGAAAGCAGCAGCAAAGACTAATAAAATGTTGGGATGCATTGCCAGGAAGGATCAGCAGCAGGCAGGAGGAGGCAATACAGCTCTTGCACAAGTCATCAGTGAGGCCTCATCCGAATACAGTGTACAGTACTGGTGTCCATACCTTAAAGGGCATAAACCTGCTGGAGACAGTCCAAAGGAGGACAACTAAGATGATCATGGGCCAGCAGGGTAGGATGTACCAGGAGAGGTTGGAGGCCCTAAACATGTACTCCCTGGAGGAGAGGAGAGAGAACATGAATGACATCTTCAAATGTGGACAAAGGGGTCTCTTCAAGCTTAGTGGGAACCTAAACATGAGGACACAGTCTCATGTTGGAGGGGCAGTTTAGCAAGCAAGCACAATTTATTTATGAAACACTATTCCAATAAGACCATAACGTTGAACACAGAATCATAAAAATCATAAAACATCCATTTCAACAGAATTATAAAACTTAAAAACAGATTGTAGAAACAGCAGAACTAAATATCAGAAAATGCTAAGTCAAATAAATTGGTTTTAAGACAGATTTAAAAGGCCTCAATGAGCAAGCATTCACTAACCGGGGAGGTAGAGAATTCCACAGGGTTGACGCCGCAAAAGTAAAATGATCTAGCACTGAAGTTGTCAAACAGACCTCAAGGAGGCACTTCTTCACAGAGGGGATGGAGGCAAGCTGGAATGGGCTTCTCTGAGGAGGTGATTTCATGGAAACGGTGGCAGCTTAAGAGAGGCTGTGGTAGAGTAAAGGGAAATAAGGGTCAAGAATGGGGCAGGCGGAGTGGAAGGCAGACTGGGAGGGCAGGGTCAGTAGCCAATGCTGAGGGACTCTACAATACAAGTAGACTCAATAGACCTATTGGCCTTATTCTGCTGGCTTCCTTATACGTTAATATCAAGCCTTAGAGTGAGTGAGTGAGTGTGTGTATGTGCCCCATTCAAAGTGGTTTCCAATTAGTTAAAGACAAGAGTCTGAACAGCATCTCTTTGAAAGCACTGAACATGGTGGGAAAAGAAAAAAACACTGCATACGGAATGCAAATATGATAGCCTCAAATGAGTTTACAGCACCTCAATGAGCAGAAAACACCAAAACAGTTTATTTAAATTACATATTGTTTATATTTCCTTAGAGAGCCCCCAATACCAGCTGGGTAACTGAAAATGTGAGAGCTAAGAACACGATTCATTTTATAGTTCATATATTTTTGCAGTTTCTCCCCCACCCACCCCACGAGGAAGAAGGGAACAAAAATTACTCACCATAGTAATCTTGTTTCTTCCAGGGATCACACAGTATGATTAAACTAATGTAGTCACAGCCTTCAGTGTTTAACTGCCTGGAGAGATGGAATGTATGCAAATGATGGAACTCTCATTGGCTCGTACCAATTTCAAACTGCTGCACTCTGAGTGCTCAGATTCATCACGCAGCCTAACAGGGTAAAGACCCTCTAGCTAACTAACTAAGCAGATTAAGCCCCCTTAATCACAGTCCCCAAAACAACAAGTACCAAGTAGGGACCACAATGAGAACCAACTGAAATATGTAGCTATAACCCACGACAGACCATGGGTATACCAGGCATTAATGCACGCCCCAGTTGCATTGTGAGGCACGAGTGCAGTAGCCCAAGTGACCTCCAACTAACTGGGAAGTGCATTAATGCCGGGTATACCCACGGCTGGAGCGAGTTATTGCACTTATAAAATGACACCTTTTCAGACTGGAAAAAAATAATCCAAACTCTGTAAAATCGAATTGTATTTATTTTCAAGGTGTCTGCCATAAAAAGTAGTTTGTTTTAAAAAAACTTTTATCATTTTTCACATTTATAATTAAACAACATCTAATTGTAAGTGTGAATCGGTAATTTTTTCCCATTTCTTATCAATGTTGTTGTAAAATCAGCTATTTAACTGCAATGCAAATCTCTAGATTCTATGAACAAACTACATCTCCAAGCAAACATTACGTCACCCGTTTCACAACGTTTCCAGTAAAAAAAAAAATGTGATTTACAGAATTGTGCTGAAGACAGTGATGACTTGGTTTTTATTGTGCATGTATGGCTGTTTCCTTCAGGCTGATGGAAGGGACCTCATGCTTCTGCCACCTCCCACGGCTCAACCCTGCGAGTGGCTGCCCCTGCTGCCGTTTCCTGGGTTCAAAGGGTGATGGCAGACGAAGATTGTGATAATGTTTATTTATTTATTAGCTTTTGTTTACCAGGTAAGCATGCTAGACAAGGAATGCCTATTTTCAGGTGCAACCTGGGAGATTACAAGAGTAGGTTTACAAGCAGAATGATAACAATTACAACATAGTGAAATACAGGCATTGAACAGGGTGAAAGAAATAAACAAGTACAGGATGATCAGATAATCATATACATCAAGGCAAGAACATACAAGCAGTAATAACAATTCTTGGTATGACACATGGGCTTTTAAGGTTGTTTGGTGGGTGATTGTCGGTATAAGGATGATAAGTGCTGAGGTGCAGAAAACCATAAAGTGGATGGTTCCTATTTTTAGCTCGGGGGTTGGGAACTAGGGAAGTGGATGGAGCACACCTGGGTCCAAGTCAGGGTTGGACTACCAAGCAGCCTAGGGACAGTTACAGGCTGAGGCAGACTTCAGGTGAGACCAGAGGAGCTCTTAAACATAGGATGGGTGGGACTACGTCTGATGGGCGCAGGTAGGGTATTCCAGAATCTAGGGCACGATCACCTGCCAGACTATGAGTTTTGGGCTGGGGGGGCAGGACAGCTGACCTGAGCTGGTATGACAGTAGAGCGGTTGGAGGAGATGAGACAAAGCAGGTGGGGTGGCATTACGGACAATTTTGTCTGTGAAGCAGCCCAAGACACAAACGATAATTACTTGGGGACATCCAGTGTAGGTTTTGTAGAACTCACATTGATGGGTAAGCCGAGGGGCAGCGAAGGCAAAGTGGCAGATATTATTATAGGCCGTCCCATTTATGAAACTAGTTTTAGTAGCGAGGGTAAAGGTAGTCAGTCCGTAGCTGAGAGAGGGAAGAAACAATCCTTTAGCAAGGGCAAGGCGAGCAGCTGCTGTAAGGGACCCACGAGCCCTGAATGCAAGTCCAAGCCTGATGTTTGTTGCCCTGCATACATTTTGAATATGTAGAGATAGGTCTAACTGAGGGTCAAGAGTAACTCCCAGGTAATTAAAAGAGCATGTAGTGCCAACAGGGACTCCATCATGACTCAAGACATTTAGTGGGATGGGACACTGCTTGAGCTTGGCAGAGGATCCGAAAAGCAAGAGTTGTGTTTTCTTTATGTTTAGCACAAGCTTGTTTGTCAGGAGTCAATTCTGCAGCTTGTTGAAGTCAGCTTGTAAACTGTGATTTATGGCACTTGCATCACTCGAGCTAGATATGAGGATCAGGTCATCTGCATAAAGTGTTGTGACACTATACATGGGGACCGTGGGAAGGTCGCTGACGAAAGAGAAAATAGGATGGGGCCCAGGATAGATCCCTGAGGACACCAGTCACAACAGAGCAGGATCCAAGAGAGCTCTATTGTACTTAACAAGCTGTAGCCTGCCAGTGAGATAATTGGAAAATCAGTGTAAGGCTGGGCCGGACACACTAAGGGAGTGAAGTTTAGCACAAAGTAGGGAGCGATCCACCAGATCAAAGGCCTTAGAAAAGTCTACAAAGATAGCCCACGACAACATGCCATGGTCCATGGCAGTCCTTATTTCAGATGTGACTTTAGCAAGGGCTGTACTGGTGCTATGGCCTTTTTGAAATCCATGCTGTTCAGTGGGCAGTAAGGTGCATTTAGTCAGGTAATCTGTCAGCTGCACTTTCACTACCTTTCCAATATCTTGCTGACAACAGACAAGGTGACTAGAAGACGGTAATTTTCTATGCACAGTTTAAGGAAGCCCTTGCAAATCCTTAGCTACTGCACGATCCCTTTGGCCAGATAGCGATTCACTAAAGTGTTATATATTTATCCTGCCTTTCCTTGTGGTGCATCTTAAGTTACTGCTCCTACATTTGAACACACACTTCCTATTCCCCAAAAATGCACAGTTAAAAGGAATAACCATTTCCTTGTGTTCTCTGTAGTATGTCCACAAAATCGGAACTGGGACTTTGGAGACAACCCCTGTACTGTAGCTTCTCTAATCACACTAAATATATGAGATATTTCAAACGGCGCCTAATCTTTTATTTGTCTCCGAGTTACAGCATCAAAAACACAACTCACATTGATTTAGGTGCAGTGCCCAAGAGGCAGCATGCCAAGTATGGGTATCTAAGGGATTAATCAATGAAACATAGAATCTGACGCAGAAAGGACCACTTGGCCCACCAGTCTGCCCATTTCCTACCTACTGGATAAGCTGCAGATTCTAGTTAACCAACAGCCTACTTCCTGCAACCCCCACTATTATTGCCTTATGTCTATCCCATGCATGTTTGAATTCCCTACTGTTTTAGATCCAACGACCTCCTCAGGAAAGCGGTTCCATGTATCCACCACTCTCTCCGTGAAAAAAAATTTCTTCACATTACCCCTGAGCCGTCCCCTCTATCTTTAAATTGTGCCCCCTTGTTCTTACACATCTCTTTTTCTGAAAGATGCTACCCTCCTGGACTTTGTTGATTCCCTTGAGGTACTTGAACGTTTCTATCATGTCCCCCCTGTCCCTCCTTTCATCAAGAGTATACATATTAAGTTCTCTCAGTCTCTTTTCATATGGTTTCTGCTGCAGACCCTGCACCATTTTAGTTGCCCTCCTCTGGACTGCTTCCATCCTGTCTATGCCCTTGTGTAGATGAGGTCTCCAAAACTGCACACAGTACTCCAGATTGGGTCTCACCAACTGTCTGTATAGAGGGATAACCACTTCCCTTTTTCTACTTGTGATGCCCCCCCTATGCATCCCAGTATCCCCCTGGCTCTCCTTACCGACTTTTCACATTGCTTGTCCACCTTTAGGTAATTTGATATGACCTACCCCCAGGTCCCTTTCCATTTTTGTTGTTGTTAGTACCTCCCTGCTATTGTGTACTCTTTCCTGGGTTTTTGTTTCCCAGGTGCATTACTTGCACTTCTCTGCATTGAATCTAAGTTGCCATATGTCTGACCATTCCTCCAACCTTGCCAAGTCCCTTCTCATCTTTTCTACCCCCATCTTGTGTATCAACTCTGTTATATATCTTAGTGTCATCTGCAAAAAGGCATACCTTTCCCTCCAGACCCTCTGCAATGTCACCTATAAAGATGTTAAAGAGGACTGGACCCAGTACTGAGCCCTGAGGTACTCCACTAGTAACCCCCCTTTCTTCAGAATGTGTTCCCTTCACTATTACCTTCTGTGTCCTGTTGTGCAGCCAGTTTGCTACCCAGGCTATCACCCTGGGATCCACTCCCAGGCTGGCTAACTTGATTATTAATCTTTTGTGCGGGACTGTGTCAAATGCCTTGCTAAAGTCTAGGTAGGCCATATCCACAGCCCCTCCCTGGTCTATTACTTTGGTCACCCAGTCAAACAAATCAATTAGATTCGTCTGACATGACCTTCCTGCTGTAAATCCATGCTGCTTTGGGTCCTGTGCCCCGCTGTCTCTAGGTACTCAACAATTCTTTCTTTCAAGTGATTCCATCATTTTCCCTACCACTGAGGTCAAACTTACAGGTCTGTAGTTTCCTGCTTCTGCCTTGCTCCCACTTTTGTGAAGAGGAATCACATCTGCCCTCCTCCAGTCCTCAGGTACCACCCCATCCTGCCATGATTTGTTAAAAAGCATGGTCAGTGGTGTCACTAGGTCCTCCCTTAGTTCTTTTAGGATTCTGGGGTGAATCCCGTCAGGCCCCATTGCTTTGTCCACCTTGAGTTTTAGGAGTTCTTTCAGGACTCTTTCTTCTGTGAATGGACTGGTGTCAACCCCCCCCACCCAGAGTGCTTCTATTGTCTGGTTTAGGTAACTCCTCATCTTCTTCTGTGAATACTGAGCAAAAGTATTCATTCAGTATCTCTGCCTTTTCACTGTCTCCCTCTGCCCACCTCCCCTCTCCATTTTTAATCTTCACTATCACTCCCTTAACCTTTCTATGCTCCCTAATGTACCTATAAAAGGTTTTATCCCCCTTCTTAACTGATGGACACATAGACCCATTTAACCAATGGGGCTGCACATTTTATAACTAACTAGTCATAAACCACACAAAAGTCAAAGCAGAGATGCAGAACCAAGTCCGTTTCCCTTTTTTTTTTTTTAGGCTGAGGAAGGGAAGGTAAGGTTGGAGCTTTAATCATACTGTATGATCCCCTAGAAGAAACAAGATTATTACGGTGAGTAATTTTTTCTTCTAACCCAAGGAATCACACAGTATGAATTAACTAATGCAGAAGCAGTACCACTGGAGATTGGGCTGAGAACCTATCTAGAAAACATGTTCTGTAGCACTGCTGTACCAAATCTAGCATCACTTCTGGACTGTATGTCCAGGCTGCAATGTTTGGTGAAAGTGTGTACTGTTTTCCATGTAGCTGCTTTGCAGATTTCCAGAAGTACAGCTGAACCACCTGTAGAATGTGACCCGAGGACCAGGGAAGCTTGTCTGCCCACTTTACTGTAACCGAACTGTATGTAGGTCACTTTCCAATGTGCAATGGTTGTTCTGATGTAGGTTTTCACTTCCCCACTTCCCCATAGGTGAGGAACAGCTGGGTATGCTTTGGCCTATGAGCCTTGGTCCCATCAATGTAGTGGCTTAATGCCCTCTTGATATTCGGGCTATGCACTTTCCACTCAGGTAAGCTGGAATTGTCAGTGAAGAAAACAGGCAAAGTGATGGTCTGATTCAAATGGAAGTCTGAGATCACTTTCGGGAGAAATTTCCTACTGGTCCCAAGCACCACCTTGTCCCTGTGGAATGAAATGTACTCCATATCGGTACACAGGGCTTGCAACTTACTTATCCTCCTGGCTGAAGTGGCGGCCACCTAGAAGACAGTTTTCCATGTGACATACTTCAAATCTGCAGTAGCCATGGGCTCAAAGGGAGGCTTCATGAGCTTGGCAATGCAAATGTTCAGATTCCAGGCGGACTGGTTCCCTAAGGTGAGGATGAAGGTGGTTGAGACCCTTGAAGAATTTGTGAAAGACAGCGTAAGAGGCCATAGATCTGTCTTTGCCAGCTGACACATACGCTAAGACTGCTGCTAGGTGCACTCTCAAAGGTTGAAGGGCGAAAGCCCAAAGTATGCAAGTGTGTCAGGCAGTCCAGCAGGACAGGAAGACCTGCCCTAGAGGGAACAATGTCCCTTCCTGAGCACTAAATGGAAAACCTCTTCCAAATTGAGAGTAAGTTTTCTTGGTTGATGACTTCCTGGATCCTCTGAGCACAGTCAAAACCTCCTCTGAGAGGCTAAGCTAGCAAATTCTAGGTCTTCAAGAGCCAAGCCTTCAGTGCAGAGACCCAAGGTTGGAATAAAGGATCCTGCCCTGAGAGGATGCCAGAAGATTGTGCCTCTGTGGCAGGTGAATCAGAGGAAAGACAGACAGGGTTATCAGGAGTGAGTACCATGACTGTCTGGCCCAGTCTGGTGCCACCAGGATCACTGTTGCTGGCTGGAACCTGAGCTTCACCAAGGTCCTGAGTAACACAGGAAAAGGTGGGAAGCATACAGGAATCTTCCTGACCAGTCCAGTGCATCCGGTGGGACTGTGCCCTTGTTTGGAGGCCTGCAACATAACTGTGGCAGCTTATTGTCCTTGGAGGCAAAGAGGTCTATTTCTGGTGTACCCCACCTTCTGAACACTGCCTGCAGCATTTGAAGATTCATTGCCCATTCATGATGAGTTCCAAAGTGAATACCACAAACTACAAAATAAGGGTGGTACATACAAAAAAGGTTGCCACACCTGAAGCAAAACTATTCCCAAAGTTGTTGCACTCATAAAGATTGGATGTTCACACCGGGTAAAGAGAAATCGAACAAATGTATTATTTAAAGGATAGCAATATTATGCTCACCAGTGTGAGACTAAGACCCACTGACCAATGAAACCTGGGGATCAGTGGTCAGTGGATCTCAATCTCACACTGGTAGCTATAACTTATCACTAAATAACTCATTCATGAGTTATCTTTACCAGGTGTGAACATCAATCTTTAGGACTACAACAAGTTTGAGGAATAGTCACCAATCGTGATGATCCTGGCTGATCCTGCTAAGGAGTCTGCCAGGATGTTGTCCTTCCCTGGAAGGTGGACAGCCAATAGGGACACCTGCAAGGAGTAGGTCAGACTACACAGTTTCATTGCCTCTGTGCATAGTGGTGTGGATCTGGTTCCTCCTAAACTTGCTGATGTACATGGTGGTTGTGTTGTCTGTTCAACCTGTACCACCTTGTTTTCTAAGTGTGGATCAAATGCTTGAAGAGTCAGGTATATCGCCCTGAGCTCCAACAGGTTTAAGTGCAAGCGATTCATATTGGGGGCCCATGTCTCGCTGACTGTTAGCTCCAGTATGTGTGCCCCCACCCCAGCAGGGAAGAATCTCTTGTGAGCACCACTGAGGAATGCTCCTTTAGAAATGGGATTCCTTCCCGAGGTTGCCTGTCCAGCCACCAATGCAGGGCCTATAGGTGTGGATGTGACTAGTACCAGCTGGCTAGTGCATCTTTTTCTGGGACCAGTGAGCTCTTAAGTGAAACTGTATGTCCCTCATCTGAAACCTGGATCCTGGAACAACTGCTGTTACATATGCCATATGGCCCACCAGGCATAAAACTCCCTTGCAGGTCTGGGCCTGTTTAGCCAGAATGCTCCTGCTACCTGCAGGTTGCAGTTTACCCTGTCCTGAGGAAGAAATGCTATGCTCTGCCCAGACTGGTGTCCCACTCTGCTCCTATGAGTCCAGAATCTGAACAAGTTCTTGCTGGGACTTCTGTTAGTTTATGAGGAATCCCAGAGACTCTAGTGTGCTCCTGGTAGGGCCAGAGTTTCTCTGGTATGCTGCGAGACTGACCTATGACTAGCCAGTTGTCTAGGTATGGGAGCACTGTCACTCCGGTCTTAAGTGTGCCACCACCACTGCCAGGCACTTTGTGAATGTCCTGGGAGGTTAGGCCGAATGGTAGTGCTGCAACCTCATAGTGGCCTGAGGGAGTCTGAACCTCAGGTACTTTCTGTGGCTTGTCTTGATAGGAATGTGGAAGTACACAGCCTTCAGGTCTAAAGATGACAACCAATCCCCTTTTCGTAATGTGGGGCTGATCATGGCCAGAGTCATCATCTTGAACTTTGGTTTCAGAATGTGTTTGTTTAGAGTCGCAGATGCAGAATGGATCACCAGTCCCCATTTTCTTCTAAGTGAGGAAATATCTTGAGTAGAAGCCCTTTCCCTCTGAGGCAGGGGACGGGTTCCACTGCCCTGATTGCCAATAGGTTTGCCACCTCTGCTTCTAAGGGTATCTTGTCTGCAGAGGTAACTGGGGAAAAGCTTCTGGCTCTTAGCCTGAGTAGTGACTTGAAGTAGAGATGGTTCTTGGCTCACTGCCTCTAGGATCCACTTGTCTGTGGTGATGGTGTACCAAGCTTGGAGGTAGTGAGCTACTCTGCCGCCTACTGGCAAGGGGAGGTGACCTGTACTAGCCCTTCAGGGATTTTTGTTTAACCTGGGCCTGCACTTGGAGGTACCTGAGCAGGTCTCCTCATCTCTTGCCCCTACCCTTAGTACCCCTAGACTGCTGGTAGTCTGGCATTGTTTCTGCTTGAAAGAAGGGCCTGGAGTAGGACCCTCTGCCCCTGCCTCCCCTGTACTGGGACCCGTGAGAGGTTGAAGAGTTGCTCCTATAGGTGGCCTTATGCGCGTCCACCTTTTCATGCAGGCCTCAGTTTTGTCCCCAAGAGGAATCTCCTTCACAAGGGAAATAGGTGCCTTAGTCTGTGTGTCCTGTGTCAGGTTAGTGGCTCTAAGCCACGAAAACCATCTCAGGGAGCTGGAGAGAGCCACGACCTTGGCTACAGTGTCATTTGCGTCCACAGCTATGAGGAACTGGTATTTGGTGGCATCCAGTGCCACCCTTGCAGTGGCTGTCAGGTCCACCGCTGCTTCACCTGGAACTTTGTCAGATATTGCCAGCACAGTGTTCCATGAGGCTTTCTGGTACTGAACTGCATAGGCCATATAGTTGGCCTGTCTCACTAAGAGCAAGGCAGCTGTATACCCATTTTTTTCCCCATCCCATCCAGTTTTCTGGGATTCTTGTCAGGGGGTGAGAAGCCAAGGGAATCCTTGCTTTATCACCAGCTGCTGCCTGGACCTACCATTTGTTTTACAAATGAGTAGTGTGATGTGTATAATCCTCTGGAACCCTAGGTGGGAGAGCCAAAGCCCTGCTCTGGGGATAGCTCAAGTTCTGTGAGTTCCCCTTCATCCTCATCCTCTTCAGGATTATTATACAAGTATAGCAGTTCCCAACTCCCTGGAACAGGGGCAGAAACCGGTGGAACTGGTGCAGAGGCAGGGACCACTGCCAAGAGAGCCTGCAAAACCTGCAGGGCTTTAGCAGTGTCTTCAGGAGAGGGCATAACAGTTTTGCCTGCTGAGAGCTCCTTAGCCTTCTCGGCCGGAGGTGCAGCGACATGTTTTTCCTTATGTTCTTTCTTAGATGGAACTGATTCCACAGGCCTTTTTGACTTAACAGTATCAGATTTTTCTGTTAACTTAGGTTCCACTACCTCCTTAGGCCTGTCTTTATCTTTTTTTTTTTGAGGAGGAGGTGAACGGCTCATCCTCTGAAGAAGCAGCACCTGTTGCCATGTCTTCCAATTGTTTGACCTGCTTTTTAGCGTTTTGGGGCAGAATGTTTTACAAATGGCACAATTTGAAAAATATGACTAGTCCCTAGGCAAAAGCATAGGTTGTGCCAGTCTGCCTTGGCTATAATCTGGCCACAACTGTTACAGAACTGAAAACCAGTGGGTTACGTCGGTTTCTCAGGATTATCTTTAGAAACCTCTGACATTGATTTAAAGTAAGCGCTAAAACCGTTAAACAAGATATCGGTTCCTGGAACCGATAAATATAGTTTTAAAAGTAAAGCGTTCGGTTCCAAAAAGCAAATGGGAACCAAACGCTATTGGTTCCCTGACTGAAAAGAGAACAGCAAACAAAGAAAATAAATATAAAACGTAAAACTCTATACAGGCCTTGAGATGAACCATCAGAAAACAACAAAATAAACTAAAATCTGAGGTAAAACTCCTCAGAAATAGCGGTTCCATGGAATCAATGAGGAACCGAAAAACTATTAAAAACAATCCAAAATGTAAACTAAACTATAAGGGCAGCAATTATCAAAATAAAGTAAAAAAGCATTGCTTATCGCCAAATAAAGGTAACAGTAGAAAACTGAGGAGAGCTGTCCAAAGCATCTTAACCGGCAGGCGGAGTAAAGACTGTGAGCACTCAGAGTGCAGCAGTTACTAAGGGCAGCAGTTTGAAATTGACAGGAGCCAATGAGAGTTCCATCATTTGCACACAATTCCATCTCTCTGGGCAGTTCAACACTGAAGGCTGACTACATTAGTTTAATCATATTGTATGATTCCTGGGGTTAGAAACGACATTTCTGCAATTACTTCCCCTTTATTACCAAGGGAAACGACAACAAAAAAAAAAAAAAAGATTACTGTCCCTTGACCTTTATGTCCTCTGGCTGCCTGTCGACACATCAAATGCTGTTTAAGACATCATGAGTACAGCAACAGATTGGGATGTCATAAACAGAACTGTAACTGCAGAAGTAGACAAGCTGACAACAAATAGGACAAAGATCCCCGTTCCATGCAAATGTCCTTAATATTAAAGCAATAAGGGTGACAATGACAGAAAAATATAAAATATAATCTATAACGTGTTTAAATATTATATTTTTCAAAGACGTCTAGAAACACAGAAAAAACAGGTTACTCTCCTGTAACAGTAGTTCTAGGGGTGGTACATGTTGTTCATACACACAATCTGGCAGTGTCCTCTCCCCTTTAAGATGTGCTGGAAAGTCTTCAAGCTGGCTCCTCTCACCCACCTGAGTGGTAACTCCCCTAGCACTGCCCCATGACACAAGTTCTTGCCCGCTGGAAGCATTCCTGTGTGCCACTGCCAGGGGAGGTCAGGTGGGTCTGTGTGGATGAACAACATATACTACTCCTAGAAAGTACAGTTACGTAAGAACTTGCCGTAACAGTAGATCTTCCGAGGACTGTCTCTTACAGTAAGTCATTACTTATAGGAGTATCCACCAGGTGGCGCTGTCACACGGCAGCTTCTCTCAGCAGTCTTGCATGGGGGCCATCCACACGACATCACTTCCTGTGGATGTGTATAAGAGTGGGCGGCCCCCAGTACCCTCTGTTCACCGTTGGCTTCGGCGAGCACAGCCTGGACGGAGGCAAACGAGGGCCAGAAAAAACAGAACAGCGGTCCCACCAACGTCCTGAGTTGCAGATTTAAGGCAAACAGGCAGGGGGACGGAGGCGCGAGGACTTACTGCAAAGACAGTCCTCGAAGATCTACTGTTATGGTAAGTTCTTCACGTAACTGTACCATCTTCTATTGACTGGTCTCTTGTAGTAAGTCATTACTATGGGAGATTAGCAGTAAAATCCAAATGGGAGGAAAGGCAAAGCCAAAGAAGCAAATTCATAATAAAATGTCAAATTCAACCACGCCCAGAGGCAGATAGGCCAGGTGGGGTAAGGACCAAGTGTGTGATATGTAACCACAATGTCCAACTCAAACCTCTTCCATGCAGGCAGATAGGCCAACGGCTAGGCGAAGACATCTGGCATGAAATCAGGAGAAATGTCAACTCAAACGACATCCGCTCAGGGAAAAAAGGCTCAAAGGTGGTTGAGGACAGCATGCAGAAGGCACGATGCAGAAAGAACTGTAGGCAGCCAGGCACACTGATTCACCCTAACGAGGCAGAGGTTGACAGCCTCTGGCATAAAGTCAAATCAGAAATATACAAGTATAGCAGATCAGATAGCAGAAAAAAGAGCACCAGGAAAACACATCCCAGAGGGTCAGAGGAAGGGACAACTGAAGGGCTCCAGGAGGGAGAAGCAGGAGTTCCAAACAGATCCACATGGAGGTGAAGCGTCCAGTCCGGAAGCAAGCCTCCAAGAAAGGTAAAGAGATCCCGTGCGACTCTGAGGCCTGTAGAGGAGGCGGGATACCTGAAAAGCAGTTTAGGGGCGCAAGTGGGTCCCGCCTGGCGTGAGGATGGGAACGCCGCGGAGGGCAGACCAAGCTGCCCCCTGAAGCCCTACACGGTCCTGAGAGACACCCCAATGGGGGCTGGAGCGAGACGGCCTGCCCGTGGGACCTTAGGGTGGGACCTGGGGGCGCGACACAGGTCCTGAACAGACCGAAGAGTATGCCCGAAGCCATAAGGGAATCCAGGATGGACTGCGCACCAGGTCCAAACAGCAGGTTCCCAGAAAAGGGGCATCGGCATCGACAGCTGGATGTCTGGCGGCAAACCCAAATCCACAGCCAGGCGGGTGCTGAAGGGAGACGCCAGCGGCCAAAAGGCGGGCCGATGCGTCAACTGCATCGAAGCACGCACTGAGCAAGTGACGGGAAAGGGAGGATATGGCAGACAGTGGCCGAGCCAGCCTGATCGACTCAGGGGAGGGAGGGAGGCAAATCGGACAGGAGGTCCAAAGCCGAGGCACCAAGAGTGCGAAGGTACCAGACCATATGACCTAGATAATTAAGAATACGAAGTAGCAAAGTACTGGAGGAATAAACTCAAACACCAAAGAAATCCATGCGCCAGGAATTAGCATCCGGTGGCACGGAACTGGTATGGCGAGGACGTGCGGTCCAGTCATGGGCCGCCACCCTGACAACCGAGTCCACCACAGGGGTGGTGGACAACTGGGGGTGGTCAGGAGGGGCACAGTACAGCCAATCAGGGCCATGAAGGATGGGCTGGGCGGAAGCAGGACGAGACCAAGCACAAGAGAGTGCGTTAAAATACGCAGCAATCAATGGTGGGACCACCATGGTAGGCTCCTCGGAACATCAGGTAGGCAGCCATGTCCCAACAAAGGAGTCCTGATCCGCAGCAGGGAAGTCAAAAGTGTGCTGGATCTGCAGCATGAACTCCATAAAGAGGATCCGGGAGGGTCAGGCGGGCGACCTCCATGAGGAGGACACAAGCAGAGAACCAAGTTCCCCAGGGTCCCATGAGAACCCCCGGAAGGGATCTCACCTCCGAAATCACCATAAAGGGAGACCTTATAAATGGGAGGCGTGGGGACCAGGCGGGAGCGCGGGTCTGGGTGCAAGCACTTGGGTGATGGGAGGGTGAATGGGGACGAGGCGGACTGACCCATACTCAGCAGGACCTCCATCACAGTGCAGGCGATGCCCGGAGCTTGTGTGACGGTCCAGAGATGGAGGGCGCCAAGGGTGGCATCAGGAGAGGCAAGCCAGCCTGGGAACTGCCGACCCTGAACAGCGGGGTGAGGCACCCGACCTCTGTGGACGGGACCTGGTAAGGGCACAGAACTCAGGGTGAGGTCCATGCAGCAGTCAAAGGCCCAGAAAAGTCGCAGACAAAGGGCATGACAAGGGTGACAAGGGGAGAACCCCCGAGGCTGCCATCCGGTGCAGAGGCAAGTGGGGGGGCAGGAAAAACCGAGCCCCGAGCAGGGGGAGTCCCAGGGTGGGAAGACCCCATCGTCGACGAGGGAGGTAGCCCTGTCGAAGAAATGAAGAGAGGCCCTTCTGTTGACTGAGGAATCAGGCCCATCGACGAGGGGTCAAAGGGAAGCCTCTCCGTTGACGGGGGAAGCCATCCAGTCGACGAGGCATGCAAGGCATGCTGTCCCGTCGACGGGAGAGGCAGCCCCGTCAACGAGGAGCACTCCATCGATGGAGAAAAGGGCTCAATCAACAAGAGAACAGGAGAAACATGGTCCATGAATGGGAGAGGAGCTCCCATTGATGAGGGAGAAGAAAGAACACGTGTTGTCAAGGGGGGAAGCATCCCCGTCGACGGAAAACATTCAGAAACAAGCTCCGTCGACGGGACATGGCCCATCAATGATAAAACAAGCCCAGCAGGCTCCGTCAACGGGGGCAGCAGACCCATCAATGGCGTAGGAGCCATCGTCGACAAAGTAATGCAGAGGGAGTGAGAGAGTGACTCCCTCCCTCCTATGCCTGGAGCAGTGCCCTGGGCCAGGGAGCCTGGGCGACCCCCGAGATCCATTCTGGCCTGGCTGAGGTTTTCAATCAGCCATGAGGATGACCAAGACCCAGCAAAAGTGTCTGGGTTTGGGAGCAGCAGGTGCACCGTGAGTACTAATGGAATACCAGGCCTACTGTAGAAGAAAAAGCGGGCTAGGCCCTAAAGAAGACCCAGACCCAGCAAGAGAGCCAGAGTCTGGGAGCAGCAGGGGTACTGTGAGTGGGTTACAGGCCTGCTATGGAAGTCCGGGGATGCTGAGAGCAAGTCCCAGACCCATAGGTAGAAAATCGGTTCAAGTTCGAGTCAAAGACTGCAACCCAGGAGGTCAGGAGAGCTTAGTGTGCGAGCTGAAGCTGGCAGGAAAATGAACAGAGGGTACTGGGTGTCGCCCACTCTTATACACATCCACAGGAAGTGACGTCATGTGGACGGCCCCCATGCAAGACTGCTGAGAGAAGCTGCAATGTGACAGCGCCACCTGGTGGATACTCCCATAAGTAATGACTTACTGCAAGAGACCAGTCCATAGAAGATCTACTGTTACAGGTCAGTAACCTGTTTTTCTAGGGATGTGGATATGTTGTTCTATCCACACAATCTGGCTGACTCCCAGCAGTTCTCCAGGAGGAGGGAGGCAAGGCGCACACACCCTACTTAGGGAACAGCGACTGGAGAATTGAGGCCCCAAAACCAGCATCCCTGCGTGACTACTGTAAGTCAATGTGGTAATGGGAAATGAAAGTGTGTGCTGACCTCCAGGTAGCAGCCCTGCAGATTTTCTGGATAGGGACGACCCTGGAAGCAGTCAACGACGCAGCAGTATGGCAGGTGGAATGAGTCCTTAGCCCTCCGGGAGGCTCCCTACTTGTGCACCTATAGCAGAAATCAATGCAGGATACTACCCACCTGCCAATCATCTGCTTGGCTGCAGGTCTGGCTTCAGCGTAGGTGACAAACAGCTGGCGAACCTCTCCCCGAACTCCAGCCGTGTGCTCCTTGTAGTATGTGAGCGCTTACCTCAGGTCCAGAGTATGGAGCCTGTGCTCAGCCTCTAAGGTGTGGCTGGTGAAATACACTGGGAGATTAATCACCTGGTTAAGGTGGAAATCTGACACAACCTTCGGAAGGAACTTCAGGTTGGGGCACAGGACAACTTTGTCCTTGTGGAAGACCAAATAAGGAGACTCCACCGAAAGCACCTGGAGCTCGCTGATCCTTCTGGCCGATGTGACAACCACCAGAAAGGTAGTCTTCCATGACAGATGTGACATCGCGCACCTGTGCATCGGTTAGAATGGCTTGCCCATGAGCTTTGCCAAAATCGGCAATAGATCCCAAGGTAGTACTGGTTCATGCACTGAAGGGGGAAATGTGGTCCATGCCTTTGAAGAAGCACAGACTATCTTCTCCTGCACCACCGACTGCTGACCGCCCATGCCTGATAAGCAGAGATGGCTGCCAGGTGCACCTTGAGGTCATCGACCAGAGGCCCCCACAGAGAGAACCAAAGGTAGTCGAGAATGTCAGCCACTGGACAAGCCAAAGGGTCCAGCCTTTGCCCTGACACCAAATGGAGAATCTCTTCCATTTGAAGGCATAACATTTCTGGGTCAACTCCTTACAAGATGCCTCAGCAACATTGAGTACATCTTCGGAGAGACCCAAAGCCTGGAACTCTAGCTGCTCTGGTACCAGGCTGCCAGGTGCAGGGACAGAAGGTCCTGGTGGAGTATCTTCCCCTGACTGACTGACAGCAGGTCCGGGCATAGTGGGAGATGCCACAAGAGTCTGTTGCTGAGGTTGAGGAGATCTGGGTACCAAAACTGGTGTGGCCAGTCCAGAGCCACTAGGATCACCTGTGCCTTGTCCCTCCTGACCTTGAGCAGAACTTTGTGAATCGGGGGAAACCGAGGGAAAGCATAGGAAAGCACAGAAAAGGCCCGGGGTCCAGGGCCTCGAGAAGGCATCCTCCTGCAGTGTTCCCTGCTGAGGGGGGTGGGCACAATAAAGCCTCAGCTTGGCATTCTCCCTGGAGGCAAACAAGTCCACCACAGGTTTGCCCCAGTGGGAGAACAGGTTCTGCACTACCTCGGGATGAAGAGACCACTCATGTGATGCCTCACCCACCTGACTGAGGGCACCCGCAAGCTGGCTGAGAGGCCCACCAACATGGATGGCCAGAAGGTCTGCCTCCAGAATGCGCATGACTGTCCAGATGCGGAGGGCTTCCCTGCACAGCGGAAGGGAGTGTGTACCACCCTGATTGTTGGTAGTACACAGCCGTGGTGTTGTCCATCTGGATCTGCACCACTTGGCCCCTTAGATGGAGAACAAAAACGGTCAGCACCAGCCAAACTGCCCTGAGCTCCAGCAGGTTGCTGTGACACTGGGACTCCTCGGGGGACCAGAGCCCGTGAACTCTGTGATCCCCCAGGTGGGCTCCCCAGTCCACGAGGCGTCAGTCATCATGATGACCATCTGCTCTGGACAGACAAATGGGATACCCTCCTACAGATGTTCCAGGATTAGCCACCACTGGAGCGCATCCCACATCCGCTAGGTCACCGTGATCAGCTGGTTGAAGTGACTCTGTGCTGAGACCACTGGCTGGACAGCTCTCTTGCAGGGGACGCATTCTCCAGTGGGCCCATTGGACCACACTGGTGCAGGGCGCCATGTAGCCCAAGAGGTGCAGGAGGTCCCGAGCAGGGCACGATTGCCCAACACAAAATGATCATATGGAAAAGGAGGTAACAGCCTCCACCCTGTCCACCGGGAGCCGAGCCCTGGCTCTGCAACAATCGAACTCTGCCCCGATGAAGTGAATCACCTGTCACGGCACAAGTTCCGATTTGGCCTCGTTGACCAAGAGGCCCAGAGAGATGCAGATCTGGAGGGCCAGGTCCCTGGACAGTGCCACCTCCTGCTTGGAGGGACCTGCGATGAGCCGGTCATCCAGGTAGGGGTATATTCAGACTCCCCAGTGCCTCAGGTGGGCAGCCACCACTGTGATGCACTTGGTGAAGACCCTAGGCATCAAAGACAGGCTGAATGGCATGGCTTGGAACTCATATAGTGGTGCCCTCCACCCAAAGTGGCGGAACAGTCGGTGGAATGGAAAGATCGGACGTGAAAGACGCATCCTGAAGATCCAGAGAGCAGAACCACATGCCCTGTTCCAGGGATGGTATACTCTGAGACAGAGTGACCATCCTGAAAGTGCGGACCTGATGAAGTTGTTCAGGTCGTACAGATCTAGAATGGGGTGCCAGCCCCCCCGTCCATTTGGGGATCAGGAAGTACCTGGACACAAACCCTATATGCTATGGAGGGTCCGGGACTGGAGTTACCACCTCCTTGAGCAGGAACTGATCAATGTCGTCCCGAAGGGCCAATTGGGTGTCGACTGACAGCATGTCTTTCCATGAGACGTGGGCTTGGCTGGGAGGGTACTGCTCGAATTCCAGAGGCAGACCCTGGCTGACCACCTCGTGAACCCACCTGTCCATTGTGACAGCGGACCAGGCAGAAATGAAATGGCAGAGCCAGGCCCCTACAGGAGGACCCAGGAAGTTCAGGATGGGAGAGAAGGGCACCCCATCCCGTCACTGGACAGGCTTGGAAGCAGAGGAGGTCGGTCAAGGGACTACTGGATCCCGACCCTCTGGCGTCAGGACGACCGATGCCACAGACATGGGTCTCGGACAACAGGTCTGCTGCTGACCAGCTGGGGCTGGGCAGATTTGGCCACTGAGGCAGGCCGAAAGGGCTTTTTCTTGGCGGAATTGGAGCCTTTATGGTCCTTTTGAGCAGACATCACCAAGTCCAGGGTGGCACTGGACTTTTCAGTCCTGATGAGATGCCCCTCCACACCAGGACCAAACAAGTCGGTCCCCAAGAAGGGCACGTCTGCCAACTTGCAGCGCAAGTAGAGATGCCCAGCCAAGCCCTGTGGCGCATGGCAACTGCTGCGGCCATGGACCGGGCACAGGAATCGCCAATGTCCATGACTGTCTGAAACTGTTGCTTCGCTATAGCATGGCCTTGGTCTCAGACTTGCTTGATAGTAGTCTGCAAGTGTGCAGGGAAGTGGGGAAGCACCTTGTCCAAGGACCTCAAAAGGGCGTACATAAAGTGGGCCATCAGAAGAGCCGAACTGGCTTGCCTGAGGTTAGGCAAAGAGGTGGCATACACCTTCTTGGCCAAGTGGTCCAATTTTTTGGACTCCTTATCAGGGGGCTTGTCCACATCCCCCACATTGCACATGCGCCGAAAGAAACAGTCAGCCACCAGCCCCTCAGCCAAGGCATGCTCAGTAAATCCCGGGCGATAACCAGTAGGGATCACGTACTTGTGGGCCATCTGGGCAGAAGGTGCCAGGCAAAAGGCTGGGTGTTGCCACAGATCCAGAGCAGGACCGAGGATAGCATCCTGGACTGGGAAGGCCTCCATCGGAGTGTCACCCTGGTCCAAGATCTCAGTCAAGGGGTACCTTTCCCTCTTCTGAAGGGGCTCCAGCTGGAGGCCTGTGGACTCACAGATCAAGTGAAGAAGGCCCATGAACAAATTGGGGCCCTGCTCTGTAGAGAGAGCCTCAGCTGACTCCACGTCCACTGGGCGAGAGTGAAGAGAGGAACCCCTTTGATTCCAAGGATTCATGAAACAAAGGCCTGCCACCCACGTCACTGCTCACCTGCCAGGGGGCGGTTTGGGGTGAGAGTAACTTTGAGCCGATAAGGAAAACCTTTCTTGGGTCAAGCGTCCTTAGTCAAGATGCCATCCTTTGGCACAGGGGGCAGTGGCTCCAGCACTATCGGTGGAGAAGCTGAGGTGGGCCGCACCAGGGCCATCCAGATCAGCTCCTGCCAGGGTGGAGTCTGCTGCAGCTCCGGTTATGGCAGCGCAGTTATGGCCGGGTTGGGAGCCAAGGGTGTCTTCACCCGGGAAAACTGAAGCTGCCACCACATGAACTCCTCGCAGCCCCAACGCAGCTTGCGCCGGTACTTCTCTTTGCCCAAGGAGGACAAGGAGGAATAGTGGTGGTGCTGCATGCACACGTCCATGCTACCAGGCGGGACCTCGGCCAACACCGGGGAACCTGCAGGGTCAATCAGAGAGTTGGCGACTGCTGACTCACCCCTTGGTCAGGAAGCTCTGGAGTGGGAGGCGTGGGATAGTATTGCCAGTCCCCCGAGAGAGAGAGAGAGAGAGAGAGAGAGGGTCAACCTCTTCTGAAGAAATGATCGGCTTGACGAGGTCAGGAAAGATCTTGGCCAGAGAGTCGGTCTGATCCTCAGCCAACTGGCCCAATGGGGGTACCGTGGAGCCAGCAACCAAAAGTAAAGCCTCGGCCAAAGCCGAGAGCTCAGAAGAAACGTGGGAATCAGAGGCCCGAGTGCGATCCCGATCCCATGAGCGTTGACGAAACTGTTTCTTGGTCTCTTTCTCCTTGGAATCCTTCAACGTTTTGGTCTTCTTAGAGCCAGAGGGACCCTCCCCATAAGTAGGGAGAGACTGGCACAGTTCCTAGAACATACCGGAGAATGACGTGCCCAACCGAAGTGGCATGAAAACCGAAGCCAAGGAGGAATGTACCACAATCCGAGCCGCTTCTTCCTCCTCCATGGCCGCCAACTGCTTGGAGGAACCCGCAGCCACAGAAACCACCTTCTGTGCCTCCTTTGAGTGGACAGGCAGATCCCGTTCGCTCAGTCATCCAAGGAGCAAGCGGGCGAGGCAATCCTCCAGAGTTGAAGGAAAAAAGAGCAACAAAAATTGCAGGCCAGGACATCATGTTCGTGGCCCAGGCAGTAAACACACGAGGAATGCAGGTCGGATCACGACATCTTCTGCCCACAACCGCAGAACTGGAAACCCAGAGCAGACTTAGCATCATCCATTGCAGCGGCGAGAAGTAGAGAAGACAAGTATTTGCTGATAAACTCTCTGAAAGGGGTTTTAGAAGGTTTTTAGGGCCTTGGTAACGCAGAGCGGTAAGGATTGAACCTATTCTTCCAAACAGAAAGGAAGAACTGGCATCACGGGCGGTGCTAGGGAAGTTACCACCCGGGGTGGGTGGGTGGGAGGAGCTGGCACTGAAGACTTTCCAGCACATCTTAAAGGGAAAGGACACTGCCAGATTGTGTGGATAGAACAACATATCCACGTCCATAGAACACAGAATTTGACAGCAGACAAGGATCGCCCACCTAGTATGCCCATTTTCCCTACCTACTGTGTTACCATGTCACCGCAGATGCTACCTGATCTCTGCCCCCACCCCTTCTTTTCCACCAAAATTTCCTTATGCCTATCCCATGCATTCTTGAAACCCCACCACTGTCCTTCTGGAAGCAATGTCCAGACTGAAATGCCTGATAAAGGTGGACCAAACTCCAAGAGGTTGCGGCACAGGATCTGTGGCTGACACATCTCTTAGTGAGGCAAAGGAAGCAGATATTTCTCTAGTGGAGTGACCCTTCACAGTACCGGTAAGAGCTTCCCATGTTTCTCATGGCAGAAAACAATGAAACTGACCAACCACTTTGACAGAATCTGTTCACTGACTATGCCAACATCCGCTGAGGAAAAGAAACAAACAACTGGTCAGATTTCATAACCGACCTGGTTCGGTCAAAGTAGTACCAAAGAATTCTGTGGATATCTAAGGTATGCAATAGAGTCTTCTTTCCCTTTGTTAGAATACTCTGGATAGTAAACCAGAAGGTTGATGTCCTAATTTAGCGTTAACTCAGACACCACCTTTGGAAGAAACTTAGGATTTGTATGGAGGGACACTCTGTCTCTGTGAAAAAACAAATCGCTCTTTGCTCATGACAGCCTGAAGCAATAGCAACCAAAAACAATGCTTTCCAAGAAATAAAGCGAAGTTCGCAACTCACGGCTGGTTCAAGGGGGCAAAGTCAGCTTTTCTAGCATAAATAACAAATCCCACAGGGGGACAGGGTCCCGTATGGGGACTTAATATGAAGGATACCCTAAGAAGGTCCAGGACAGACTGAGCTGGGCTAGGTTCTTGCCATCCACTGATTCAGCCATCTCTGCCTATCTTGTAAGATGTACCTTAATGGAGAAACAGCTAAAGTCCAAGTCTGACAGGTATAAAAGGTACTCCAGGGCCCAATTTACGTCACACAAAAATGGGTCCAGATCACGGGCGGCCACCCAGAGGCTAAACCTTTTCCACTTGATGGCGCAAGTGGCCCTAGTAGACGGTTTACTTGTGGCTACTAACACTTCAGCTACGCCCTCCGATACCCCGAACCTGCTCCTAACTATGTCTGCAGGAACCATGTATGGAGATGCAAACACTTCAGGTTGGGGTGTAGTAACATGCCTCGCTCCTGGGACAGGAAGTGAGAGGATAGCAGGAGGGAACGGTGGTTCACTGCTAGATACTGTAAAGTGGGAACCATATTTGTCCAGAAGGAAGCTATCAGAATCAGGGTGGCGCTGGTTCCGATTGTAACTTGAGCAGAATCCTCTGCAGAAGCGGAAAAGGCAGGAAGGCATAAAGAAATTTCCCCATCCAAGAGAGGACAACGCGTCTCACCAGAAAACACCATGTCCTGGCTCTAGCAAGCAGAAATTTGGCAGTTTGGCATTGGCGGGGCGCAAAGAGGTCCAACTCTGGCGTGCCCCATCTGTTGAAAAGATCTTCTGCCCGTCTTGTAGCAACTCCCATTCATGGGTTTGCGACTGCAAGTGACTGAGGCTATCTGCGGCGTGTTTTGAAGGCCGAGAGCGTGGACTGCCTGCAGATGCAGACCGTGATCCATTACCTAATGCCAGACCCATGGCCTCTCTGCAAATGGAGTAGGAATGAGTTCCCTCTTGTTTTTGGCGTAATATACCACTGACATGTCTGTTTGGTTCAAGTGGGGCCCGGTAGAAGTTCGCTCTGAAGCCTGCAAAGCGTGCAACTGTCTCATGTAGAAAATTTTGTGGAAGGCACTCTACCTGTGTCCAAGATCCCTGATCTGGTGGTTCCCAAGGTGGGCACCCCATCCCACTCCAGATGCGTCTCTGGTGACTGCTTGCTGAGGTGGAAGGTTGCTGAAAGGAGCCCCTATGAATAAGTGAGAGGGGTTCAGCTACCATGAGAGAGCTTGGTGAACGGCCTTTGAAATACAGAATCTCTGGTCGAGGTCGTCACTTCGCTGATCCCACTGCACTCTGAGGTTCCACTGGAGCATTCTCATGTGCAGACAAGCAAGAAGGACCGTCACTATGGCAGCTGCCATGTGCCCCAGAAGTCGCAGTATTGAACTGGTTGGAGCATGTTGAGCGGAAGCCAACCTCTGAGCTAGGGCCTGCAAACGCTCTGCTCTGTCAGAGGGGAGAAAAGCCCTCCTGCACCATATCCAGAATGGCCCTATGAACTGGAGCCTTTGAGGCGGCCATGGCATGGGCGTCGGTAGAATTCAATGTCCTCCGAGGTTCTGGAACATACTGAAGGTGCACTCCAGAGGGCAATGAATTTGCTCCCTGGAGGGCTGATAGCAGCCAATCGTCTAGGAAGGGGTAAATATAGTGTCCCTGCCTCCTTAGGGCTGCTGCTACCACCACCAGACACTTCATGAATACCCGAGGCGTCGAGGAGAGGCCGAAGGGCAGGGACTGGAACTGGAAGTGTTGCCCTTCGAATACGAATCTGAGTTGCCTCCTGTGGGATGGCAGGATCTTTATGTGCATGTAGGTGTCCTGCATGTTTAGTTAGCAGAGCCAGTCCCCGTGATGAAGCAAGGGGAGAAGTCCCTGTTGTGTCACCATCCTGAACCATTTGTATTCTATGAATAGGTTCAGTTGACTGCGGTCCAAGATGGGGCAAACGTCTCCTGTCTTCTTCGGAACCAGGAAGAAGCGGGAATAGTACCCTCCTCCTCTTTGAGATATGGGCACTACTTGGATGGCTCGTTTGGATAGGGGGGGCCTGAATTTCCACCCAGATCAGACCTTCATGGGAGGGGGAGCAGGTTGACAGGACTGGAGGATTGTCCGGCCGGTAGCGTAGAAAACTCTAGGGCATAACCTGTCTCTATGAGCTGCAATACCCATTGGTCTGTGGTGATTCTGGACCATCCTGTGAAGTAAAAGAAATGCCCCTCACTTCCTCCCTACTAGCTCTGCTGTGGGGGAGCAGGAGTCAGACTGAGGCAGAAGGAGTAGGGAGAGGCCTCTATGCTGCTTAGCAGTGCGTTGGCCCTGGAAGCCTGCTGTTTGGAGGGTGCTTTTCTTTAAAGCCACCTCTTTGTGGTTGCTTCTTTGTCTGTTGCCCCTGGGAGGGCAGAGGAGCTCATCCTCCGAAGAATGGTAGGTGGAGGAGTCGTCGTTAGAGCCTCTAGAGCGGTCCGACAGACGGTCCGTGGACCTGTTGTAACGTCGGTAGTGGCGTCCCTTCGATCTGCTTCTACCCCTTAAACTTCCGTCTCTGGATCTGCTGTACCTGCGAGAGAGAGAGAGCGTGTGGGGGAACAATGGCCCCGGTCCTTTCACCTGACAGAGTCTTGGTCCGAGTCACCTGGAGTTGGCCTAGGTGTCGGACGTGGCAATGGAGATCTGGGAGGAGGTGCCGGCTGCGGTGGGGGAACTCCCCCCGGTGTCTCCTTCTGATCGGGTCTATGGAGGTCTCCCTTTATAGTGTTCCACCAGTTGGTGAGCAATACTCCGACCTCTGCTAAAGGGACCAAACAGCCCGACTGGCTCTCATGGACCCAAGGGAGCTGGCGTCTGGTCCAGCAGCAGGGGAACATTTGGCGTCTGACCGCCTGACTTTCCATTCCCTGTCCCCTGGTTGTCTCCCTTATTCTTAGGCATCGGGGGAGTGGTCGAAGGCCGTTTGTCTGGACCTGGCATCAAGGGGTCTGACATACGGTCAGGTGCAGTCAGGTCCTCTAGGGGAGGCCTTTGGGAGGCTGACAGCAGCGGTGGAGCCTCAGCTTTGTCTGGCATCGCAGCCGTGGAGACTGGCGCTACGGGGATCTGTCGCCTGTCTACCTTGACTGGGGATGACTGGTCAGGTGTAACAGAGTTGAACTGGATGTCTCGCCTCCCATGCGCTTGCCCCTGTCATCAGGCTTTGCTGACGGACAAGAGGACGTGGTCCTGACAACAGGGGAGCGTAAGCGACCTCTTGCCGGAGAAGAAGCAGTGACCCGGTCCTGGGTCTTAGACCCTAATGTCTGTTTGTGGGGTCTGATGACCAGAGAGGAAGAGGAAGAAGAGGCCTGAGAAGGCCCATGCCCAGCATTCCCGCCTGACACCTGAGAGGAGGCGGGAAGCGTTAAGACCGCAGCACCCAGGAGGGCTAACGACCTTTGGGCAGAGTTCGATGACCTGTCGGAAGATGAGGCCTTACCTTTATGTGGAGAGAAAGACCATGGGTCTGACTTGGTTTCTCCTATCCTTTTGTAATGTTTCCCAGAGTGCTTTTTCTCCTTGAAGGAGGAGCTGTGGCGGAGAGGCGAGGCGCTGTGTCACGTCTGCATCACAGCCACTTGCTGCTCAGAAGGTAGGTCTTAAGTGTCTTCAGGCGGCAGATGTGAGTGCACTGATTGAAGCTCTGGAAGTGCGGGCAATCGTTGGTCTTGTGTCCGGGACCCAGGCACAACAGACAGGCAGAGTGGCCGTCCTTAGCTGGAATTTGTTTGCTGCACGTGCATTTAGCCTTCCACCGTGGTGTGGAAGTGGACGGCTCGGAAGACATAAAGAGGCGACCGAAAACTCGTATACTGAACTGCACAGAGCGAAGAAAAATGGTGGTCGACGGGAAGTAGGAGGTGTCTGTGGAGCCGATGTGGTGGGTCGACGGCGGGAAAAGAACTGAGGTGGTGCCGGAGGACTGCCCCCTTTATACAGTGGCTGACGTCATGGGCGGTCCTCCGTCTTGGACTGCTAGCTAGAAGTTTTCCGTGGGGCCCTAATGCCTGCCGGCATAGTTCTATATGTAATGACCTGCTGCAAGAGCGCCATCTCAAAGTGAGATCGACGGTTCCCGCTAAAAAACTGGAACCGCTAACTAAATAAAATACTGTCAAAACACTAAAGACGCTATTTATTTTACTTCAGAAATAACTGCTAGGAACCGCAGAGTAACTGCGGTAAAGGTAGAAAACGCAGTTCCCGGGAACAGACGGGAACCACTAAAACATAGAGAAACAAAGCAAAATACACTTAAATACTCACAAACTCAGCACTAAAACAGAAAAAAGTAAGAACTTAAGGCAAATTTTTCTCTTTGGCCAAAAGTGAGAGAGCACCCCAGAGGCAGTGTTATTCAGTCAGGCAGAGAAAAAATGCTGGTGCCCTCTGGGAAAACTCCACTCAGCACACCCTCCAACTCTCTTCTGATTGGCTAATCCATTTTATTCATTATCATAAACTCCACCTCCGAGGCAGCTTAACCTAGCCAGCTTACTGCATACTGTTACTGATGCTAAAGGACCCCTGTGGTGAGAAATCTTTATCTGATGTGGTGCCCTTCCCTGGAGGCACAGGGTACCATTACAATATCAAGCAGTGGCAACAAATTAAACATCTCAACGGACAGTAAACAAATCCTCAAGAAATAAAATTGATTAAAATACTGCATTCAAAAAAAAAAAAAAAAAAAAACATAAATGAACTACTTAGTACTTAAAAATTGGAATAATGACGGCCGGTGGCGCCGAGATTGAGTGGACACCACACCTTGCGCCATGCGGCGACCTGTGTTCTGGAGCGAGCACGGGCCGTCAGGCATCGGAGAAGACTTGAGCGTCCACTGACAGCTCGCCTTCTCCTAGGGAGGGAGGAATGCAAGACTCTGCACTCGAGTGCCTCCCGGCAGCAGGGGTGGGGGGGTACGGTGCCGCAACCTGCACGCAGGAGGAAAGGTGGTACATGGCAGATGTTGGCAGAAAAGCACTCAGGAACAATCGCGTCTCCACTGGGCGTCATTGCACAATCATGCACACCTTGGGGAGGGGGGGGCGGAACCACCAGAACAAAGGAAACGCCCCGGACAGGTGGCAGGCGATGGCGTACCCTGGCCTCACGCCCACTTAGATCCCAATCCTCCACGTGCCACCAATGCCTGGATGATACTGGATGTTTAGGGTGCCTGTAGGAGTGGCGGCCCCACCCTGGGGAGTAAACCAGGGAGGTCTCTCGCCAGGAAAAAGTAAGGCACCTGCGGAGCTCTGAGAGGGGACCCAGAGTTGGGGGGGTTTCGGGCTGGGCAGGAGACAACTGGGACGACGCCAGAGAGACCACCACTCCGGTGACCGGAGGGAAAAAGTAAAAAAAAAAAAAAAAACTAAAATGACAGCTGTGGGAAGATTAACCCCAAATGCCTGAGCAAAAAAAAGGCTTCTTTCAGACCTCGCTTAAAGGCCTCCACTGATGACCTCCCTCAAAGTTCTTGGCAAACAATTCCAGAGGACCAGACATGCTACTTCAAAGGCCCAGCCCCAAGGTCTTCAACCCTGACCCTGGAACTACAGGAGGCCCTCCTCAGTGGAGTGGAAGGTTGTGAGGATATGTGAGAGTGCAGGAGCTCAGCCAGATAACCTGGGCCCAGCTCGTGTAGGGCCTTATAATTGAAGTCCAGCTTTCAAAGAGTTTCATCGCTTGACGTGTGCCATGCAGATCACACAGCACTAGGGAGACATGACCTTGAAAGACCAGTCAGCAACTGAGCAGCTGTGTTCTGCACCAACTGCAGGCATCACAGTGTACCCCCACTGACCCCAAGGTATAGAGCACTGCAGTAGTCAAGCCTCAAAGTCACTATCACATGCACCAGCATGGCCAGATCACCATGTGGGATAAGGGATTTAATCTGTGTGATATTCCACAGATGGTAAAAGCTATTACAGACTCTGCCGACACCTGAGCCTCAAGTGTCTGCCCCCATCCAGAATGACTCCAGACTTTTCAACTTTGTGTCAGCCAACAGCCAGGGGGGTGGGGCCCAACTGATGCCATGTCTTCTTGGTAGTTGCCACTCCCTCCCACATCCCAGTTCCACTGCCAGTACTTCAGTTTTCTCTGGGTTTAGACTCAACCAGCTCAATAATACCCAGTCTTGGATCTCAGCCAGGCATCCTTTAAGCACATCAACCACAATGTGTCCCAAGCGCAAAGGACAAGTAGAGTTGGGTATCATCAGTGTAGCAGTGAAAGCCAAGCCCATACTAACAAAATGATCTTAGCCAGGGTAGCATATACACTGCAAACAACATGGGTGACAAAGTCGAACTCTTAGGTACACCAGAGGACAGAACCTTTGAGAGCGAAGAAAACCTTCCCAAAACTGCCCTCTGTGTTCTGTCACTGAGACAGGACTAAAACCAGAAGATGACTTTACCGGCCAACCCTACATATTCCCTGAGCCGTTCCAAAAACAGCCCACTGCCTACGGTGTCAAATGCTGAAGAGAGATCAAGGAGGACGTGAATGTGTTGTTCTCCTCTATCTTTCACCCAAAGCAGATCACTGTGCACCCTAACTAGTGCGGTCTCTGTACTATGCCTGGACCTAAACAGACTGGAGAGACTCACAGATGTCCCTCAAGCTGAAGCACAAAACCTTCTCAATAACCTTTCTCTAAAGAGAAGGTTATAGACAAGTCAATGGTACTCAACCCGTCCAGGTCAAAGATGGCTTTTTGGGAGAGTTTTCACCAATGCACTTTTAGCAGCACTGGAACACCCCTGTGACAGGTAGTACCAAACAATCTCAGCGAATACCAGGCCAAATTGTCCAACACAGCTCACAAACAGACATGTCAGGCTTGAATCGGGTTATAAAATGTTGGCCCAGCTCAGTGATCACCTCTCACCTCTTCCATCATCACCCGTGAAACTCTCCTCCAAGACCAATGCATCGTCCAAGACTCATGGGCTCTACCCTGCTGGGCTGTGACAGCCCACTTGTGTGACCCTGGTCCTAGCAGAGGAGACCCTGTCAGAGAAGGACCCATGAACTCCTTGTATTTCACAAGTGAAAATGCTCTCATGGGCCCCAGGCAGGATAGAAAGCCTATTCACAGTCTAAAGGAGGCAGTATAGCGCAGTGGTTTAAGGCTCTCAGCTGCAAACCTGGAGACCTGGGTTTGAATCCCTTCCCTTGCATACTGTGTGACCCGAGCAAGTCACTTAACTTCCTTGTGCTCCCAGGTCACACCTGTAAACAAGCTTTCAACTAGTGTGTCTCTCCTGGTAAAAAGTCTGGAAGAGCTAAGCCCATCGGTTCCTCCCAGCAGTAACAGCAATCTCCCTAGACAAAACTCTGCCTTTTCCAAGGTATTACCATGATACTCATCACAGTGAAACATGAGAGCCACTTTGTCCTCCTAGCCCCTGGATCTTCAACAACACTCCAGCCTCCACCCCTTTGTTTTCAGCTCCCTCAGCTCACAATCAAACCATGGCAAACTGAGGCGAAACCAGCAGGGGTACACAAACCGGTGCACTTAAGTCAAAGGCCATCATCACAACCATATTGCAGGCTGCAACTGCTGCCTCTGAACCCCAAGCGCACGCTATCAACACATCCAAGGTGTCTAGACCCGCCAAAAGCCTTCTGGCCAAAGTCCTCTATAAAGGCCAAAACTGGAGTACCTCCACAGGGGCGAACTACAAGGGGGTGGCCCTGAAAGTGAACCTGATAACACAGTGATCTGACCAACTGAGCAGATCAATCTCAAGCTCCAGGGTGAATACCAAGGCATGGCCGTATTGGTGGGCACCCCCTTTAATACTTTCAAATTTAATAGACTGCTAAAGCCGACTATTGACAAGGAAAAAAGGGCATCTTATAACACAGGAGAGAAGGGGCAACCTATAATAAAAATAAAGCAGAGGTTCAAACTTTTCAGCGTAGCCTGCACTGCTGCTTTTCTCTGATGCGAATCCATAATCCAATTGGGTGTAATCATTGCCATGCATCAGAGAGCAAGATGAACCTCAGGTTCCTTCCATCTTCACAATACTATATTACCATGCATGCAACGTTATTAAGTTTAAGTGTCTCTATTAGCAAAGGCTTCTACCCATTTCAGAAAATAAAATTATATCTCTGATTCAAGCACCCTCCACCCAAATATCTCTAAGACTAAGAAATAAAGTTGCAACAGCATCGTAAGTTGTCATCTCTTAAGTGCCAAGGCTAAGGTTTTGCACTGCATGATGCATCACAAGTGGGTAGTTCATTATAAAGAACCAACAACCATGAAGGTGAGCAGCTTCACAAGTGCTGTGGAACAGATCGAGCTGATGCCCAAGCAGCAAAAAACAGTCTTCTAAATTGATTAGCTAACACAGTGACTTAGCTAACAGACCGGTGTAAACACACTGGGTGGTTATTTGAAATTGATTAGTGGTGTTCCAGTTCTGAGCAGAGAAATGCTTCTGTAAACAGGTTATTGCCCTGTTGTTCATTATTTAAACGGATAAACTGTGTACAGTATTAAAAGGATGATGTTCTCACATCGGTTATTGATGTTTCGGGGACACTGCTCAGCAGGTTGTTGATTTCATGCAGGAACGCATCAATGCATTTCCTCTTCTTCTCATTCAGTCTCACTTCCTTCAGGAGTTCTTCAATCTGTAAAAAAAAAAAAGCAAACAAACCAGAGAATTGAATCCTTTAGCCTCTCAGTTTTTTCTTCTGTACAGATTTTTCTCCTCCTGGCAGGTATGGGCAGCTAAGCCCAGCCCTGTCCCACCTTCCGAGGCCATCCCGCGTCTCTTTCAGTCTCTGGGGCTTATATCCTTCCCCCCCCCGGACTGTCCCCTGTGACAAGACCAGGAAGGTAGGGCCGTCCTCCCCCACCTGGAACACAAATCTAGATGTCACTGGAGCCAGAGAGACCAAGCGGGCCATCAGCATTAGTGGGTAGGGCTTCATGTAGCCCATCCTCCGTTTTCCTCCTTTTTTTCTCCCCCTGGGCTGTGCAGACGTGCAATGAACACGGTGTGCAAGCTCCACCTCCGCAGAGACGCCCCCACTGCTCTAAATGAACGCCCCTCCCCACTTACTGGGCCTCACATGCGCTACCATCTGGATTCCTCCAGATGGCAGTCAAGCAGCAAGGCACGGATCCCCCCTCCCAAAGGAGGAGAGTAGTCCCGTGGACACTCTATCCTCCCTCCCCAGCCAACCCCCAAGCCCGTTTCCTGGAACCCGGTCATCAGGCGTGGGGTGAGGTAAGGCACACGACGCCACCTCTCTACAACACCGGCCAGCTTAGCCCCTCAGTTTTAAGTTCCATCACATACTGCCAATGCCAGTCTTGAATTCTTTTTTTTTTTATAAACACAGAAACATAGATGTGACGGCAGATAAGGACCGCTTGGCCCACCTAGTCTGCCCATTTTCCTATCTAACAGATAAGCTGCAGATCCTAGTTAACCAACAGCTTACTTCCTCCTACCCCCCCCCCCAATAAGACTGCCCTATGTCTGTCCCATGCATTCTTGAATTCCCCCACTGTTCTTGACTCCACTACCTCCTCAGGGAGGCTGTTCCATGCATCCACAACCCTCTCAGTGAAAAAATACTTCCTCACATTACCTCTGAGCCGTCCCCCCTCTATCTTCAAATTGTGCCCCCTTGTTCTTGCACATCTCTTTTTCTGAAAGATGCTACCCTCTCGGACTCTGTTGATTCCCTTGAGGTACTTGAAAGTTTCTATCATGTCACCCTCTCTCCCTTCTTTCCTCAAGGGTATACATATTAAGCTCCTTTAGTCTTTCTTACTGTATGTCTTCTGGTGCAGACCCTGCACCATTTTGATTCTTCCTCTCTGGACAGCCTCCACTCTGTCCATGTCTTTGTGGAGATGGGGTCTCAGAACTGCACACAGTACTCAAGATGGGGTCTCACCAACCGTCTGTAGAGAGGGATAACAACTTCCTATTTTCTACTATTGATGCCTCTCCCTAGGCATGCCAGTATCCCCCCAGCTTTTCTTACTGCCTTCTCACATTGCTTGCCCACCTTTAGGCCATCTGATATAATTACCCCCAGGTCCCTTTCCATTTTTACTGTTGTCAGTATCTCACCCCCCCCCATTGTGTACTCGTCCCCTAGGTTTTTGTTTCCCAGGTGCATTACCTTGCACTTCTTTGCACTGAATCTGAGCTGCCATACATTTGACCATTCCTCCAACCTTGCCAAGTCCCTTCTCATCCTTTCCAATCCATCCTGTGCATCAACCCTGTTGCAGATCTTTGTGTCGTCTGCAAAGAGACATACTTTTCCTTCCAGTTTCTCTGCAATGTCACTTATAAAGACATTAAAAGGACCAGTCCCAGTACTGAACCCTGCTGTACCCGCTAGTAACCCTACTTTCTTCACTGTGGACTCTGTTTACTACTACCCTTTGCGTCCTGTTGTCTAGCAAATTTTTTATCCAGGCTACCATCTTGGGACCCACTCCAAGGCTGGCCAACTTGTGTATTAATCTTTTGTGCAGGACTGTATCAAATGCCTTGCTAAAATCTAGGTAGGCCATGTCCACAGCCCCTCCCTGGTCTACTACTTTGGTCACCCAGTCAAAGAAATCTATTAGATTCGTCTGATACAACGTCCCATCGTGGAATCCATGCTGCCTTAGGTCCTGTGCCCCACTGGCCTCTAGGTACTCAACAATTCTTTCCTTCAGAAGTGATTCCATCATTTTCCTACCACTGAGGTCAAACTAACTGGTCTGTAGTTTCCTGCCTCTGTCCTGCTCCCACTTTTGTGAAGAGGAATCACATCCGCCTCCTCCAGTCCTCAGGTACCACTCTATCCTCCCATGATTTGTTAAAGAGAGTAGTCAGCGGTGTCACTAGTTCTACCCTTAGTTCTTTTAGAATTCTTGGATGATTCCCATCAGGCCCCATTGCTTTGTCCACCTTCAATTTTATTAGTTCTTTCAGAACCCTTTCTTCTGTAAATGGACTGGTATAGGCCCCGTCTTCAGAGTGTTTCTCTTGTTTGGTTTAGGTACCTCCCTCCTTTGTGAATACTGAGCAGAAATATTCATTCAGTATCCTGCTTTTTCACTGTCACTCTCTGCCCGTTCTCCACCCCTTTATTAGGCCTCAGTATCCCTCCTTGGTCTTCTTTGCTCCCTAATGTACCTATAAAGGTCTTATCCCCCTTCTTAACAGAGTTGGCTATCCTTTCCTCAGTTTGGGCCTTTGCTCTTCTGACTGCCTCCCTGCCTCCCTCTGCTTTAACTGATAAAGTTCTCTGTCCTGCTCCTTCTGTGTTTCCTTATATTTCCTGAATGCTATCCTTTTCTCCTAACCTTCCTGCCACCTCTTTTGAGAACCATAGCCGTTTTTCCTTCGTTGTGTTTTGTGGTTTGCTTTACACAAAGGCTTGTTGCCTTTGTGATGGCTGTTTTGATTACTTCCCATTGTTCCTCCACCCCTCCTTCTTGCCTGTTTGCTAGTGCTTTTCTGAGGCACTCTCTCATTTTCCCAAAGTCAGCCCTCCTAAAGTCCAATACTCTTGCTTTTGTATGGCAGTGTTTATCGTGAACCACACTGTTTGATGGTTGCTTCTTCCCCGATGGCTACCCACTTCTAAATCTGAGATTCTTTCTCTGTCCTCATTTGAGAGTACCAGGTCTAACATTGCTCCCTCCCGAGTGGATTCCAATACTAGCTGTCTGAGGCATGCCCCTTGTAGGGCATCAAGAATGACCCTGCTCTTGAATGTGCCTGCAGCAAAGGTGCTCCAGTTAACATCTGGCATATTCAGGTCTCCCATCAACAATATCTCCCCTTTTTCTGCCATTCTAAGGATGCCTTCTATCATTTACATGTCCATTCCTCCCTGAGATGGGGGTCTGTATACAACCCCCATGCGGATTGTGGTGCCATTTCCTGTCTCCAGGGTGACCCAGAGTGCCTCATCTGCTCCCTGTTTACTCTTTAGTTCTGTTGCTTTGATCCTTCCTTTACATAGAGAGCTACTCCTCCTCCTCCTCTTTTACCCTCCCTGTCCCTCCTGTAGATTGTGTATCCGGGTATGTTGACATCCCAGTCATGGTTCTCTGTGTACCGTGTTTCTGTGACTGCCACAATATCCAGGCAAAACTCTTCCACCAAGGCCACTAGTTCAGGGCTTGTTACACAGACCACGGGCATTGGTACTCATCACCCTCCACTTTTTGATGGCCTTACCCCTTTTAGCCCCATCCCTGTCCTCACTGCCTTTGCCGTTTTTTACATTTACCTCTGTCCTGCTCCCTAATGACTTCTCTACCTTGGTGTTTACCTCACTAATTACCGTGTTTTGTGGGGGAAGGCTGGGATTTCCCTGCTCCTTTTCAGTACCTCTCACCTCGGCTAGTTTAAATGCTTGCCAATGAAGCATTTAAACCTCTCACCTAGGATCCTGGTCCCCCCCTGAACAGATGCAGACCATCGCGCCAGTATAGGTCTGCATCCCTCCAGGTGGCTCCCCAGTCCCCAGTGAAGCCAAAACCCTGAGCTCCACAGCAGTTTTTCAACCATTCACTGAATTCCCTGGTGAGGTACCCTAGCATCACCCTTGCCATGAACAGGCAGCACCTCCGAGAAGGTTACCGTATGTTCTTGTCTAAGGCCCCTCCCAACTCTACAAACTCCTCTTGCACTGCTCTGATCCCATTCCTAGCCAGGTAATTTGTCCCTAGGTGGACAATGACATCCAACTCCCTCCCTCGTGCAGCTGCTCCCCGATCCTGAGGATTCGCTTCCTGTCCCTCAAGCCATGGTGCCAGGCAAGCACCTGCCTCCTCCCCCTTCCTCCCCTCGTCTACCCCTCAATGATCGAGTCCCCCACCAGGAGTTGTTTCCTTCCTCTGTAGGGTCCCATGCCACCCTCCTGTGGGTCTCCTATGTGAAGTTTCCCAGCATCCTCCTTGGTCTCCACTGCAGGTGCCTTCATAGAGGAACCACTATCCACCAGAAGAGTGTATGAATTGTGGAGAGGTACAGCTGGAGGGATGCAACTCAGTTCCACCTCCCTCTCCTCCCTGAGCCCACCCTGGTCCAGCCTCTCTCTTTCTTGGCAACCTCTGAGGTAGTGGCATTTGCCCTGGTGGTCCCTGGGTGGGGAGGTTTCATGAATCCTAGCCAGGTCAGTCTGGAGATGGGCAACCTCCTCCCTCAGACCAGAGAAATGCCTGTATATTCTATTTTAATCTCCGTTGGGCCAGGGCATCTCTCAGAGGTGCCCACGCAACCTATCGCCTCTACTCCTCGCTGAGATCTCCCTCCTCTGGGACCCCCTACCAGGACTTTCCTGCCCCCCCAATCACCCCCCCCGGGGGGGCCCACCTCACCTACCTGGTGGCCTTTCTGAAATTAAAGGTCCGTCTGGTTGGGGCCTTGGGGACCGTTGGAAGGATGAGTCTGGCGCTAGTGATGTGAGCTCGGTCTCTGGAGCCCTCGTCACCTCCCCTGGTCCTCTCGGTGTTTTGCGTGCTGTTTCCCTCTGGAGCACAGGCGTGCAATGGCGTCTAGGCACTGCATGCCGACATCCACGATGCTCCACCCCAAATCATGGCACCAAGTTCCTTACGTGCCCCGATCTCCATCAGGGGCGCTAGAGTGGTGCAAGGCCTGGATCCCTCCCGGAAAGGAGAGCAGTCCTCCGGACGCTCAATCCCTTCCCTCCCTGCCGACCTCCGATGGCCCGAGTCGTTCCCAAACCCGGGTGCGCCAGCGAGGCTCGAGGTGTAGCGTCTAGCACCTCAACCCTCAGCAACACCGGGTTGGCTCAGTCTTAAATTCTTAACCTTTTTTTTTTTGTCTGTGGGTTCTAGAAAGTGACACAGTACACAGAGAATATCATTAACACCAAACAGTGAAGAACAAGCTGGTTCACACACTTTGAAACATAGAATTTGTTGGCCACCTAATCTACGCATTTTGTTCCTGCCTATATTGTTACTGCCAACCCTACCTGATGTCCCGCTACCCTCCTATGCTTTCCTACTAGGATTCCTTTGTACCCATCCCATGCATGCTTGAAGCCCACCACTGTTTTCACCCCATCACTTCTGCTGAAGACTGTTCTAGGTGTCCGCCGCTCTTTCAGTGAAGTAGTACTTCCTCACATCTCTCCTAAATTTCCCCCTTCAAGCTTCATAGCATACCTCCTTGTTCTCATGCCCCTCCTCTTCTGAAAAATACTCCCCTCCTTCAGCTTACTCACCTCCCGTGAGGTACTTAAAGGCCTCTATCATGTCCTACCACTCCCTCCTCACTTCCAGGGTGTATATACCGAGATCCCTCAGTTTCGCCTCGTAAGGCTTGTAATGCAGCCCTTGTACCATTTTAGTTGCCCTCCTCTGGACAGCCTCCACCCTGTCCATGTCTTTCCAGAGATGAAGTCTCAGAACTGGACATGGCACTCCCAGTGAGGTCTCACCAGCGACTGATACAGTGGTAACACCACCTCTCTCCTTGTAATGGTGATCCCCTCCTATGCACCCTTCATCCCATGAGCCCTGCCCACTACACTGTCGCACTGCCTTACCACTTTGACATTAGACAAGATAATCTGAAGGTCCCTTTCCTGTTTAGTGACTGTTAATACCACTCTCAATTTTATACACCACCCTTGGGTTTCTGTGCAACAGGTAAATTATTTTGCACTTTTTTGCAGTGAAACACAGCTGCCACACCCTTGACCACTCCTCAGTTCTCTCAGGTTTCTACTCATTCTCTCCAACCCCCTCTGGATTACCTACCCTACTGCAGATTTTGGTGTCATCTGCAAAGAAGCATACCTTCCCCTCCAGCGCTTCTGCAATATTTCTTAAAAAGACAAATGAAGAGGACTAGTCCCAATGCTGCACCATGAGATACCCCGTGGATCACTTTCCCTTCATTAGAATGAGTGTCATTTACCACGTGTCACCTATCAACCAGTTCTGTACTCCATTTACCACCCTCAAACTGCCCAGCTTCCCTGTAAGCCTCCTATGAGGTACAGTGTCGAGAAACTTGCTGAAGTCTAAGTAGGACACATCCATGACCCACCTGATCTATTCCCCAGTACACTCAGTTGGGGAATCGATCAGGTTGCCTGACATGCCCCCTCCCCACTGTGAATATAGCTACCAAGGGTCTTGTAGCCAGATGGATTCAAGATACTCCACTAGCCTTTCTTTTAGAAGAGTCTCCATTAAATTCTTCACTACTGACGTTAGACTGGTGACCTATAGTTGCCAGCCTCCTCCCTGCTGCTGCTTTTCTGAAGCAGTACTATCCTGCCCTCCTCCAGTCCTCTGGAACCACTCCAGTTTCCAGTAAGTTGTTGAACAGAGCTGTCAGAGTGCAGCCAGTACCTTCATGAGCTCCCTCATCACCCTTGGATGTACCCAATGTAGCCCCATAGCCATATCCACTTTCAGATTCACAAGTCCTCTTAGGACTCTTTCCTCTGTGAATGGACTTGCATCTACCTACCTCCACCCATCTGCTGCTTCTATATGGTCTGTCCTCCTCACCCTCCACTGTGAAGACTGAGCAGAAGTATCTGTTCAGGATATCTGCTTTTTTCTGATCTGCCTCTGCACAGTTTCCCCCTGCCCTTCTTATACAGCAGCTTCCTAGTAGCTAAGTGCCCCAGCCCATTTGATAACTTACCCCTCAGATATCTCCCTACAAAGTGTGGCCGAAAAACTCCCTTTCTAGTTAAAGTTATGTCCATCAGAAAATTGAAATACAGTCTTTTTTTTTGCCAACCTGCTGTATTTTAATTTTATGAGGACATACACTAACTAGAAAAAGTTTACGACCTTATAGATGTCTGAGGGGTAAGGTATCAAATGAACTGGGCAAGGCAGCTTACTGGAAACTGCTCTTTAACCTCACAATCCCTCCCATGTCTTCCTCTTTTCACTCATGCATCTAAAATAGGTTATGTCCCTTTAGTTACCCCTCTGGTAACAGACAGGTGATAGAGTATCCTTTGACTATCCATTCCTCTGTTTGTGCCTTTATACCTCACCCTTCCCTTCCCTTTGTTCTTCCTGGTACCTTCCTATTCTCTTCCCTCTGCATCTCCTTGTACCTCCTGAATGCCACCCTTTCACCTTTACCTTCTCAAGTCACTTCCCTCTAGAACCAGTGGTCTCTTTTTCTGTTTCTGCTCCTCCTTCCTTTGAGAGATTTGTTGCCTGCACTGTGCTATCCATAATTTGGCCCTGTTCATCCACCCACCAGGTAACTCCTCACTAGGTCATCTCTGAGGCATTTTTTTTTTTTTTTTTTTTTTTTTTTTAAATCTGCCCTCCTGAAGTCCGGGACCTTTGTCCTTGTGTGGTATGTCTCTGCAGCAGTCCTTATGTTAAACCACTCTGTACAATGGTCACTGGTCTCCAGGTGGCATCACACTTTGACATCTGCATTACTGTCCCCATTTGTGAGCACCAGGTCCAGCAGTGCCTATTTGCATGGGCTCTCTGACTAGCTGCCTGAGAAATGCCCCCAGCAGGGAGTCTAGGATGGCCCTGCTTCTAGGGAATGAAGTCCCCCACCAGCAGCACATCCCCCTTTTCTGCCATCATGCTGATGGCTTCCCCCAGTACCCTATCCCATTCTTCACCCTGTGTTGGTGGTCTGTATATCACACCAGTGCGAATAGCGACTCCTGCTACTGTCTCCAGGGTGACCCACAGGACTTCCAACCACTCCTTTCCCTGCTGGTTCCCTTGGGTTTCTGTGGTTTTGATACCTCCCTTACAAACAGTACAACCTCTCCTCCCTGTTCTTCTTGAACTGAGTATAGCCTGAAATACGTACCATGACCCAGCTGTGGCTCCTGTGCACCATGACTGGGCAATGGTTACAAGATCCAAGTCTGAATCTGCTATGATGGCCTCAAGACTCCTTGCATTTGCACACATGGTCCTCCCACGTGTTCCCACTCTGCCTGTAACACCCCGTGTCCCTCTTCATTTCCCTCTCTTTTTACAACAAAGCAGCTGGGCTTCAGCATCACCAGGTTAATCAACGCACTGCTTCTCCATCAGTGTCACGCACTGATGCCGAGAGTACTAGCAACTTAAAAACAGGGCCAGGTCTGTCACTAAGTAGGAGATAAATCTGTGACTTACAGGCCCACAAATTACTTGTCCACTCGTTTAACACCACTCGATCTTTAAAAGAAGCGGGGCTAGGGAAGCAATATTTTTTCATCATGTTTGAGTCCCCCATTTGTTTGTACTACCCCATCAACCCTCAACATGGTATACCTGATGCATTCCAACACTCTGCTTTGTAAGGTATACAAGGCTACAGAGGACCTACAGCAGCCAGTTAGTAAATCTGAAGGTCACTGGGTCCCATTGAATACCACACTGACATTAAAATGCAGCAGTGCTGCTGAATCCATCACCTCAGACACTGCTATTAAGTTAACAAAACAATTACATACAGGGACACAATCAGAAAAATATACACAGGTGGAAAAAGCTCAAGGGAGAATATAACCATACACTGTAGTCAATATGAGCAACACCACTTGTATTAAAAAAAAAAAATTGTAGAGGATAGTAACATGACAACAAAGTTTAACAAAAATGTAGACATATTTATTTACCCAAACAAGCAGACCTCAGAACAAAGAACTTCAATCACGAGTTCTGAAGGTACTCCAGCTGACTAGGGAGCTCAGTTTTAACAAGTTTTGCAGAGTGCCATACTTGGAGAATAACACAGCTAACTGAAGATTTACCAAACAGCGTGGCACATATTGGGATGTCCAAGAGGATGAGCTAATTTTTTCTTACAGTGTAGATACTACAGGACCTGAAAAGAGACTGGTGATGTGACATAACATGGCAATTTGTTAAACAGAAACTTGTATGTCCACAAATATAGATTTTTTTTTTTACCTCCTACTGGAGAAAAAAAGACCAACCAACGGGATGCATACAATGTGATATGTATGAGGAGTCCTATGGAGTGAATCCATGATGAATCCGAGAGCCCTACAGTGAAGCACATCAAGTTTGGCTAGACAAGTACTGGTGCAGTGACTGTATAGCAGGTCTGCATAATCTAGTAAAGGGAGGAAGGTTACCTAGACCAGGTGCCTTCGGGCATCTACTGCAGTACAGCCACTCATGATGCAGGAGGTGGTGGCAACTGAATCATGAACAGCAATACTGTGTGTGAGTGTACGTAAAGTTCAGGAAGGCTTCAGTGAGATTTGAAACATGACGTTTTGATACGATTATCCCAAAAAACTGGCCTTTTACTTTTTTTAAGATTAAGGAAGCAAATGAAATGCAATGAGCTACATCAGAGAAAGGGAACAGAGAGAAGCACTCCACATTCCTTAAGGTGCTTAAAACGTTTTTAAACAAAACAGACACTTTAAGTGCGCTGGGTAGGCTCTGAGCGTGCCACCCTAGGTGGGTGTGTGTAGGGAGGTGGAGCCAGAAGGTGGGCAAGGGACTCACCCGAGACCAGTCTCCTTGTTTCACAGAATTAAAAAGAAAAAAAAAAAACAGGCAGCTGTTGAGTACGCTGAGGTGGGCTCCCAGCGTGCCACCCTACGTGTTTGTTGGGGGACTGGAGCTGGCAAGGGGACTGGGCACCCGCCAGCCATACAGTGTGGCCGGGGAAACATTGCCTGTGAGGTGGGCTCCCAGCATGCCAACTGCTTGTTCTTTTTTTTTCTGGGGGGGGCTGCAGCGACAAGCTGTGCATGACAGCAGTTTGGCTGGCGTGAGTATGCAAATTGCATACGCTATGACCGCTGATTGCAGCGGACCTTTTCTTAGAAGTGAAGATCAACACAGCCTAACTGCTGTCATACACAGCTCGGTATGTATTGGTCCCCTAGGGTCGCACTTGCTGCACTCAGCACTGCACTGGCAAGGAGGGTTACACACCTCCAAAAGTCCTACTACTGCTGCAAGACGTTCCTTGCGAAAGCGAATGTAAAAATGGGCAGAATGGGTGGGCCTAGCGGTCCTTATCTGCTGTCAATTTCCATGTTTCTATGTTTCAACACAGCACCCTACAGACGTCCAGCATATGTAAACAACACCCCCCCTTCCGTTGGGAGTCGAAAAATACATAGGAAAGTCAATGATCTGATTTAGTGTTCTCTCAGACTTGACCTTTGGAAAAAATGAGAATTTGTACATAATGTAACGCTATCCTCATTGAAAATAAGAAAAGGAGGGTCAGCAGCAAGAGCCTGTAACTCAAGATATGCGTCTAGCAGATGTCATAGCCGCTAGGAACAGTGTCTTCCAAGAGAGGAAGCGCAGCTCAGAAGTAGTGGCAGGCTCTAAGGGAGGCGCAATAAAGGTCTCTAGGACCAAATTAAAGTCCCACCAGATCGAGGATTGGGGGGTGTAAGAGGAGGGTACCTTTGAAGAACCTACAGGCAACCTCAAGCTTGGCCACTGTCTTGTCTTCTGTTAGGGCATGAAAAGCCAACACTGTGGCCAAGTGGACTTTAACAGAAGAATACCCAAGCCTGACTCTTTAAAGGGACAAGAAGTAGTCCAGCACTACTTTAACTGGACAGGAAAAGAGACCCAGGGTATAAGCTGCAGACCAAACTGTAAAACAGTTAAATTTTTGTGAGTAGGTGTATCACATAGATGGCTTTCTAGCTGCTAGTAGAACAAGTGGAAGCCGCCAGGGAAACCCTAAAGCAGGAGTGCTCTACAGCCCCACGAGCTAGGTGTTGAGGTGTAAGGACTGCAGATCCAGATGCACCAGAGCACCCAGCTCCTGTGTCAGAAGTCCCATTCGTGGAGGGAGTGGGTCAGGAAGTTCCATTTTCAATTGCTGAAGCAGAGGGAAACAAAATTTGTATGGGCTGGTACGGCGCCACCAGAATCAGAGTGACTGACTTGGCCCTCAGCTTGACCACAATCCTGTGTATTAGAAGGAAAGGGGGAAAACACATACATGAATCTCCCTTTCCAAGAGAGGGACAACATCTTTCACACAAAAAAAAGAAAAAGAAAAAGAAAAAAAAAATTCTAGGCCCTGGAACGAGTCAGCAGAAATGCAGCAGTTTTGTGTTATACAGAGACACAAACGGGTCTCTATCTGGGCAACCCAATTTTATGAACAGGTCATCCACGATGGAGACCAAGAGCTCCCACTCAGAACAGAGTGCCCGGGGCCAGATGAGGTGATCAGCTTAGGCATTTAGGGTACTAGGCAGGAACACTGCAAACAGAAATATTTCATGTTTCACCGCCCAGTGCCAAACTCTCATTGGCTCTATGTAGAGAGGATACAAGTGGACTCCTCCCTGTCGGCTGATGCAGTATATCACCACAATATTGTCTGTATGGATCAGCAACTGATGTCCCAGAAGGAGGGTGCTGAAGGCCTATAATAGTTCACATAGCATAGCCCTCATCTCCAGAGTGTTGCTGTGCAGAACCGTATCCAAGGGGTCCATTAACCCCCAGTTCTGAAGGGGCCCATAAGGGCACCCCAACCTTAACTGAGGTGTCTGTTGTCATCATCAGGAGTGGGGATGAACAGAAAGCAGGGACCCTGTCTCTGGTTTGGGGCAGTCAAGCACCAGTGCAGGAGTAACAGACAGGAGTCACTGGTATGAGACACTTAAACTCATCATAATGCTGTGGCCACTGTGCCCTGAGGAACCACTGTAGGATCCTCATGTGCAAATGTGCCAGAGAGACAATCAGTATGGCAACAGCCATGAGGCCGATGAATGAGTACAGGCATCTGGCCGAGACAGTTACTAGAGGAAACCATCTGAGCCTGGGCCACCAGTGCTGTATCACAGTGTGAGGGAAGAAATGCCTGACCCAGCCCTGTGATCAAGATAGTAACTATGTATTGTAGGTGCTGGCACAGAGTTAGGACCAACTTTGGCTCGCTGATCAGGATACCCAACGGTTGAAAAGCTGTTAGGTCCAAAACAGGATGCAGACTATGGCCTCCTGTGACAGGGCTTTCAAGCCAATCGATATATAGGAAGACACACAGACCCTCTCTTCTACCACAGCAAACCACTTGGTAAACGCTACGGTGCAGACAACAAACCAAAGTGCAAGACACAAAACTGACAGTGTAAGTCCTGGAGCATGAAACGCAGGTACTGAGACTTGCGGATCTCATCATGAAGGCATGCATCTTTAATGTCCAGAGTAATCATCCAGCCCCCTTTTATGAAAAAGGGGAAGGAGGGACTGCAGAGAGACCACTCAAAACATTCTGTATTTGATGAACAGATTCAGTCCTCCAGGGTCTAGTATGGGCCTTAAATCCTCTGTCCATTTTGGTACCAGGAAGCACATGGAATAACAGTCAGGGTTTTGTTTGGAAACTGGGACAGGCTCTACAGCCCTTTTGTGGAGGATGGCTTGAACCACCACCTGTAGGAAGGCAGGAAGATGTCCCAGAGTGTATCGGTTTGGGTGGGGGGTGTCAGTGGAGAACAGAAACGAGCTCTAGGGCGTGTCCTAGATGAATTAGAAAGATTCTGTTAGTAGCTTGACAGAAGACACCAGGAGGAAGGAGTGCTGTGTGACTGGACTTCTCTACTGGGACTAAAGAAGTAGAACTCTTGTACTTGGACCTTTAATTTAGGGTAAAAATACAAACTAACAAACAAAACAGAAAAAAAATAGTGTGTTTGTCTGAGTTAACTGAATTGAATGGTTATCTGAACAGTTATCTAGGTGTAAATCTCAGGTGATTGAAAGGGCTTGATAGCTGTGCAGTTTAAATTACTTGTAGAAAGATCAAGTAAGTAGGGGGAGTGGCTTAGCTAGAAGGAAGCTAAATTTAAAGACTGCCTTAGAAAGATTCTGTTAGTAGCTTGGCAGAAGACACCAGGAGGAAGGAGTGCTGTGTGACTGGATTTCTCGACTGTTGTGCCCACAAAGCCAGTTCTACTTTTATAGGCATAGGATTTGACTGACAACAGGAACTTCCTGTTTGGGAGCAGGGAGTGAATGATCACAGAGCCACCAAAGAACCACCATCCTAGGAGGGCAAGAGTAGCTCTCTGGCTCCCTCTAGCTGCTGGAGGCCTGCCTCTGGGCAAGTAAGGGTTCTACTGAGAAATATAGGATATTCTTGTCACAGAACAGGACAATCAGGAGCTTAAAGGGCACAGAGGCAGAGAGTAAGTAGAGAGAGAAGAGAAAGAAAAGAAAAAAAAAAACAGAGGAAAGAGTAAGGATTCCAAACAACAGTTAAGGGGCCAGAAATAAGACATGATGGGAGTGGTGCAGTGCAGTGGCGTGGAGCAGCAGTCTTCGGGCGACGTTCTGGAGGATGCAGTGTTGTCAATCGGCAGGCACCTCTCTGGGCTGAGGGAGGAGGTTGCTCATCTCCAGGCTGAGTTGTCCAGGATTTGTGGGACCCTCCTCCATCCAGGGACCACCAGTGCCACTGCTGTTGCCTCAGAGGTTGCCAAGAAAGAGGAGGCGGTTGGACCACAGTGGGCTCAGGGAGGTGAGGTGGTGGAACAGGCGCATCCCTCAGCTGTACCTCTCCACAATTCCTATGCCATTCTGGCAAAGTGTGGTTCCTCTATGGAGGCACCTGCAGTGGAGACCAAGGAGGATGCTGGGAACCTCCACAAGGAGACCCACAGAAGGGTGGCATGGGACCCCGGGAAGGAAACAACTCTGGTGGGGACTCCATTGTTAGGAAAGTAGAAGTGGGGGAGGAAGGGAGGAGGTAAGGTGCCTGCCTGGCGCTATGGCTTGGAGGGACAGGGAGCGAATCCTCAGGATTGCCAGAGCAGCTGCACTGGGGAGGAGCTGGATGTCATTGTCCACCTAGGGACAAATGACCTGGCTAAGAAGGGATTAGAGCAGTGCAGGAAGAGTTTGTGGAATTGGGAGGGACTTAACAAGTAGTACGCACGGTAACCTTCTCGGAGGTGCTGCCCATCTATGGCGTAGGAGAGGCTAGAGTGTTCTGCACCATGGGATTCAATCAGTGGTTGAAAAACTGCTGCAGAGCTCAGGGATTTGGCTTCATTGGGGACTGGGGGTCCACCTGGAGTGATGCAAGCCTATACTGACATGATGGGCTGCATCTGTCCAGGAGGAACCAGGATCCTAGGTGACAGGTTTAAATGCTTCATTGGCAAGCTTTAAACTGAGACAAGGGGAGGCACTGGAAAGGGCAGGGAAATCCTAGCCCCCCCCAAAAAAATCACGGTAGTATGTACGGTAAACACCAACATAGAGGTGGCGATAGGGAGAAGGGCAGGGGTAAATGGGGAAAGTGACAAAGGCAAGAAGGACAGGGATGGGGAAAAAAGGAGTAAGGCCATCAAGAAATGGAGGGTAATGAGTACCAATGCCCGTAGTCTGGGCAACAAGCTCCCTGAGCTGGTGGCCTTGATGGAAGAGGGATGCCTGGATATCGTAGCAGTCACAGAAAAATGGTACAGAGAACCATGACTGGGATGTTAACATACCAGGGTACATAACCTGCAGGAGAGAAGAGGGGGAGGAGTAGCTCTCTATGCAAAGGAAGGGATAAAAGCAACTGAACAAAAGAGTAAACAGGGAGGAGAGGAGGCACTGTGGGTCACCTTGGAGACTGGAAAGGGCACCACAATCCGCACAGGGGTTGTGTACAGACCCCCATGTCAAGGGGAAGGAATGGACAAGCAGGGGCGCCGACAGCGTGGGTGCTCAGGTGCTTGAGCACCCACAAAGTTAAACTGGGCACCCGCAAAGAACGGACTGTTCATCATATTAACTGAGAATATGAGTGGTACAATTTTAATTTATTCCGATTCCACCATAAAACAGCTGAAAGCAGCAGTGCAGTGGCAGATTTCTTTATTTTACATTACTCTTGCACTGCTGCTCCTTTAACTGTGAACACATCGGCTGTCCCGTTCCCCTTCAGTCTGGCAGCGAGCCGTCTTATGTTTGGGCATGTACACTCCTTTAAAAATCTCACTGTTCTGCATCACATGATCCTGTCCCTGGGAGTCTCAGAGACGTGACGTGCCGTGGCTACGATTTACGATCTCACAATCTCAGCTACACTACTTGAAATGAGTGAGCCTTCCCTTCCGCGGTGCAGAAGGTCAGTGAGAATTTGAAAGTGAAACTGTTTATGTCTCTCTCACTCTCGTCTGGAATGGACAATTTAGCAACTAAACTAAAAGGGAAAAAAGATCTGCACAGAGCAAGTCACAGGGAGAGAGTAGTTGAGTGTTTCTGTTTGGAATAGGGATGGTGAATGTGTTGTGTTTTGAAAACAGGAGAGCAAAGTAGATGTGTTGTTGCACAGCAGAAGAAGGATTCAGTTAGGAATCACTCATTTCTTATTTTTGTTCAACTTCCTGCCTGAATAAGCTAATCAAACATAAAAAAAAGGGTCTGTTTTGGAGACAGTAAATTAAGCCAGCAGAGATGCACAGCTGAGTAAATAGTTCCCCAGTTTTTGATTTCTGCTTGGCTTGATTGAATGTGAATGGATATGGACTAACATAAAAATACAGAAATAAGTTTTGTAATCTGGTTACTGTAACAGGATACAAGAAGAAGAGACACTGCAATTAGATTTTACACTGTGTGTCTGAGCGTATGAGTCCTCTCCTGTTTATCCACTGTTGGTGCCCCCCCCAGCCCCAATGTTATGTGTCCCCTTGTCCCCAGTCTTGTGTCCCCTCTCCTCTGCCCTCAGATTTGTGCTCTCTGTCCCAAGTTCTGTGTACCCTGCCCTCAGATTTGTGCTCTGTCTCGAGTTCTGTGTACCTTGTCCTCAGATTTCTGCTCTTTGTCCCATGTTCTGCATATCCAGTTCCTAGCCCTGTGTCCTCGACCTCCATGCCCCCAGACTAGGTGTCTCCCTATCCATAGCCCCATGTCCCCTTTTCCCCATCCCTACTCTACTTACTGGCACTGGGTCCCGCTGTTCCCAAACCCTATCTCCAGGGCCCAGTCCCAAGCTGTGTTGGAATTAAACTTTGAGTTTTGGGAGCTGGGAGAGGGACACAGAGGTCCATATCTGTAAATTGAGCCCCATTCCTATTATTATAAGTCAGTGGCAGTGAATCATGAGCTACCAGGGCTGTCTTCAGAGCTGGGGTGGGGTGAGCCTGACAAGCCCCCTGTAATTTCAACACTGGTCCCAGGACCCAAGCCCTGTACCCCCAGTTCTGTGTTCACTGTTTCAGTCCCTGTCACCTGGCACTGCTGTCAAGAGCTCATTAGTGGTCAAAGACACATCATGGTTTGTCACAGTATTGACTTAGATGCTTAGGGAGCAGCACCACAGGTAATCTGATTAAAGAAGTGCAGGTTCTTTAAAGTGTGATACATGCATTTTTGTGCCACTGATGCATTGGTACTAACAGTAGGATTAATAGTCAAGGCTGCTTTTTGATGGCTTAATTTAATCTGATTTGTTGCAGCTTCTGCTGTTGGTTAGCCCTATTTAGCCCAAGGGAGCAGGGCCACTACACCCTTCCCCTCTGTGAGAAGACGGTATTATGATATAAGCTCCTCATCTGATCAGCGCCGAAAGATCAGGGATGATAAATATTCTTGTAATTGGAAATGACTCCATTCAGCTTCCCTTCATTTGATCCATTGAAAATATAACTTCTCAACTGTCCCTTATTTTCAAGGATGTCCCTGATATTTGCCTCAAAATGTTCCCATCCCTTATAAAATTTTGTTTTTGTGACTGAACTGTAGGGATAGTAAGCACAAAATAAAGTTAAACATTAAAATTACAAACTTGTTCTTCAGAAAATGCATCTTACACAAATCCCCTTATTCTACCAGCTTTCTGAGTAAATATTACTAAATTTAAAGATGTGCCCCTGATTCTGGCACTTTGTCCCTAATTTTTGAGGCAAGAGCTTGAGTGTCATGGATGGCAGGACAAAAAAGAGACATTGCACTATGAAGTGTGTATGTCTGTGTGTGTGTGTGTGTGTGTGTGTTTACACTTTGGAATACTTAGAGAAACATGTCCATGCAGCATACCTCTCAGTGTTTCATCACTGAAATGCATAGCACTCACTGACCTTCCAAATCCAGAGGAAATGGCCAGAGTGTGAATCACTTGCTAATTTTAAAGAATAATATCTCTAAGAATTGTGGGCCTCAAATGTTTAGTGTTAGGAATGTTTTATCAATTTAATTCAAAAATGTGACTGAAATAACTATAGTGCTATGTGACTTTCATAACAGTTGAGAGGTATGTAGTGCAGGTGTGTGTTAGGAGGATTTTCACACACCTCTGAGGTGTGTGATAAGCACACAAAAAACCTCGCTTGAGGGGTCTATTAGATTATCACACACCTAGGGTGTGTGAAAAATCTTCATAGCCCAAATCTTGCACAGGCAGCATTATTTTCTTTCATAATAACTGGTACAATTTCTTGAGACAGTGTATGGAGTGCTCCAGGGAATGCTTACATCTCATGGGGTGGTGGTATTGTTACCTGAAATCTAAATTGGCATGCTTGCAACACCTGGAGTCATCAAAGATCTCCAGAGCACCCTGCTATGGGTCTTAGCACCTTGCCAGGCATCAAAGAGCCCACAAAGGCACTCTTACATCCTCTGCAGTAGAACAGAGGTGGTGGTGCATATACATTCTAAAATGTATTAAAATAACCCCCAAAATGCACCACAAAGCATGAAAAATCCTATAGCTTCTGGGGGCCTAGGCGGCCCCCAAACCCCTGACCTTTTATAATTACCCTGAGCACCCACAACATTTTTCAAAACTTGGCACCCCTGTGGACAAGGATATGATAGAAGGCATTCTTAGGATGGCAGAGAAAGGGGAGATACTGTTGATGGGAGACCTGAATATGCCAGATGTTAACTGGAACACCTTTGCTGCAGCCACATCCAAGAGCAGGGCCATTCTCTATGCCCTACAGGTGGCAGGCCTCAGACAGCTAGTTTCAGAACCCACTCATGAGGGAGCAATCTTAGACCTCGTACTCTCAAATGGGGGCAGTGAGAGGATCTCAGATCTAGAAGAGGGTAGCCATCTGGGAACAAGTGACCATCAAACAGTGTGGTTCACGTTAAACTCAGCTACAGAGTCAAGCCATACAAAAGTGAGGGTACTGGACTTCAGGAGGGCTGACTTTGGCAAGACGGGAGAGTGCCTCAGAAAAGCACTAGCAAACAGGCTAGAAGGAGGGGTGGAGCAACAACGGGAATCATCAAAACTGCCATCACAGAGGCAACAAGCCTTTGTGTGAAGCAAATAAACAAATCAAAACGAAAGAAAAAGCCACTACGGTTCTCAAAAGAGGTGGCTGGGAAAGTCAGGGAGAAAAAGATAGCATTCAGGAAGTATAAGGAGACACAGAAGGAGCAGGACAGAGAGCTGTACCAGTTAAGGCAGAAGGAAGCAGAGAGGAAGAATAGCAAAGGCCCAAACTGAGGAAAAGATAGCCAACTCGTTAAGAAGGGGATAAAACCTTTTATAGGTATATCAGAGGCGTAGCAAGCCAAAGGAGGGATAGTGAGGCTGAACAGAATGAATGGTGGGTGGGCAGAGGGACAGTGAAAAAGCAGGAGATACTGAGCAGTATTTCTGCTCAGTATTCACAAAGAGGAGGGAAGTGCCTAATCCAATTAACAGAAGGCTCTTGATGGGGGGTGATCCCATCCCTTTCACAGAATAAAGGGTTCTGCAAGAACTCCTAAAACTGAAGGTGGACAAAGCAATGGGGCCTGATGGAATTCACCACAGAATTCTAAAAGAATTAAGGGGGGAACTAGTGAAACCACTGACTACTCTTTTTAATAAATCATGGGAGGATGTTGTGGTACCCGAGGACTGGAGGAAGGCAGATCGATTCCCTTCACAAAAGTGGGACCAAGACAGAGGCAGGAAACTATAGACCTGTCAGTTTGACCTCTGTGGTAGGGAAAGTGATGGAGTCACTTCTGAAGGAAAGAACTGTTGAGTACCTTGAGGCCAGTGGGGCCACAGGACCCAAGGCAGTACAGGTTCACAGCGGGAAGGTCATGTCAGGTGAATCTAATAGATTTCTTTGACTGGGTGACCAAAGTAGTAGACCAGGGAGGGGCTGTGGATATGGCCTACCTAGACTTTAGCAAGGCATTTGACACAGTCCCACACAAAAGATTAATAGTCAAATTAACCAGCCTGGGAGTGGGTCCCAGGGTGGTAGCCTGGGTAAAACATTGGCTGGACAACAGGACACAGAAGGTAATTGTAAATGGAGTCCACTCTGAAGAAAGAGGGTTACTAGTGGGGTACTGCAGGGTTCAGTACTGGGTTCAGTCCTTTTTAATGTCTTTATAAGTGACATTGCAGAGGGACTGGAAGGAAAAGTATGCCTCTTTGCAGATGACACAAAGATCTGCAACAGGGTTGATACACAAGGAGGTGTGGAAAGGATGAGAAGGGACTTGGCAAGGTTGGAGAAATGTCAGAAGTATGGCAGCTAGGATTCAATGCAAAGAAGTGCAAAATAATGCACCTGGGAAGCAAGAACCCAGGAGAAGATTACACAATGGGGGAGGTAGTAACAACAACAAAAAAGGAAAGGGACCTGGGGGTAATCATATCAGATGACCTTAAGGTTAGCAAGCAATGTGAGAAGGTAGTAGGGAGGGCTGGGGGGATATTGGGATGCATAGGGAGAGGCATCACCAGCAGAAAATAGGAAGTTGTTATCCCTCTGTACAGACAGTTGGTGAGACCCATCTGGAGTACTCGTCCAGTTCTGGAGACCCCATCTCCACAAGGACATAGACAGGATAGAGGCAGTCCAGAGGAGGGCAACTAAAATAGTGCAGGGTCTGCAAGAGAAGCCGCATGAGGAGAGACTAAAGAGCTTAATATGTATACCCTTGAGGAAAGAAGGAGAGGGGGACATGATAGAAACCTTTAAGTACCTCAGTGGAATCAATAAACTCCAAGAAGGTAGCATCTTTCAGAAAAAGAGACATGCAAGAACAAGGGGACACAATTTAAAGATGGGGGGGGGGCGGTTCGGGGCAATGTGAGGAAGTATTTTTTCACAGAGAGGGTAGTGGATGCATGGAACAGCCTTCCTGGGGAGGTTGTGGGGTCTAAAACTGTGGGAGAATTCAAGAACACATGGGACAGACATAAGGCGGTTCTTGTGGGGGTAGGAAGAAATAGGCTGCTGGTTAACTAGGATCTGCGCTATCCTGTGGAAATAATGAAATGGGCAGACTGGGTGGGCCAGCGGTCCTTATCTGCCGTCAAAGTCTATGTTTCTATGTCTATGTTTCTATGAACTACTTCTAGAACTCAAGCATCAGTTATAATCTCCCTCACTTTTTAAGAATAGGAGATTTGGCCTCCATCAGAACTTCCTGAGGCAGTGAGGCGGAGGAGAGGAGTCAGAAGTGCTAGAGGCCAGCAGGGGTGCTGGTAATGGTTTGACTTTTGTAAGTCTGGTGGGCACTGGGAGACAAGTTTGTGGCTTGGGACTGAGAATGCTGGGAACCATGTCCCTGACTTCTTGAATAGTCATGTCCTGGATGTGCATATGTCCTGCAAAGATTAGCTGCCCACCCATGGGACTTTGGGTTCAGCGTACAGGGACTTCAGGGTCATCTTTGAGGACTGTAGGTCCTGCAGTGCCTTCACCACATCCGATTGAAACAGTTGTTTCCCTATGAATGGGGCACTGAGGACAAGCTGTTGTACATTAGAGGCAAAAAATTTATGACATGCAGCCAGGAATAGCAGCGGAGGCAAATACTGTAATCAGCAGCACAAACAACTCCATCTGAGGCAACATAAGTTGATCTGAGAAAATACTTACCGGCTTCCAGGCATCTGCCAGCTGTCTGTTTAGCCATAATCTTGTTAGGGCCTTCCGGCAGTTTACCAGCTAGGGAGGCCACTGATTTCCATAGGTAATTTGGATACTTGATCATGTTGTATGCCTGATAGTTGCATAGAAACACAGAAACAGAGGTTGACGGCAGATAAGAACCGCAAGGCCCATCCAGTCTGCCCATTTCTTTTTCTACCTTATAAATGTGCCATTGGCCTTTGCTCTGTCAGTGGCCTATCTATTCATTGCTCCTTTATGCCTATCCCACGCCTGTTTGAAGCCCTGAACTGTATTCATAGCCACCACTTCCTGAGGTAGGCCGTTCCATGCATCCACCACTCTTTCTGTGAAAAATAATTTCCTCACATTCCCCCTTAATCGGCCTCCCTCTAATCTCATGCTGTGTCCTCTTGTCCTACTATTTTTCTTATATTGAAACATGTTCGACTCTTTCACCTTGTTAATACCCTTAAGGTGTTTGAATGTTTTGATCATATCACCTCTCTCCCTCCTTTGCTCGAGGGCATACATATTGAGCTTCGTTAATCTGTACTCATATGTCTTCTGATGCAGTCCCTGCACCATTTTGGTTGCCCTTCTCTGGACTGCCTCAATTTGGTTAATGTCCTTGCGAAGGTGTGGCCTCCAGTACTGCACGCAGTACTCCAGATGGGGCCTAACCAGTGTCTTGTAAAGAGGGATTATTACCTCCCTATTACGACTTGTGATACCCCTACTAATACACCCTAACATCCCTCTAGCCTTACCTACTGCTTTAGAGGTCTGCTTGGATGATTTCAGCTCATCGGTGATGATGATGCCCAAGTCTCTTTCTTCCTTTGTGACTGCCAGCAACTCCCTCCCAGCCTACAGGTGGCTTCAGGGTTTCTCTTCCCTTTGTGCATGATCTTGCACTTCTATGCATTAAATCCCAGTTGCCACTCTTCTGACCATTTTGCTAGTTTATCCAGATCTCTTCTCATTCTGCCCACCCCATCAGGATCATCTACTCTGTTGCAGATCTTGGTGTCATCAGCAAACAGACAAGCCTTACCTCTAGTCCATCCATGATGTCACTAATGAAGATATTTAAGAGGACTGGCCCCAGGACTGATCCTAGAGGTACCCACTTGTGACCTGCATCTCTTCTGACTGTATACCATTTACCACCACTCTCTGTTTTCTGCCCGTCAACCAGTTTACCACCCAGTTGACCAACTTCTGACCCACCCTGAGCCTACCCAGCTTATTTATCAATCTTCTATGTGGAACAGTGTCGAAAGCTTTGCTGAAGTCAAGGTAGGCGACATCAACTGCTCACCCTTGGTCCACCACTCTGGTTACCCAGTCAAAGGAATCTATGAGACAAGTTTGACAGGACCCTTCCTTTGTAAACCCATGCTGTCTTGGATCCTGTACCCTATGGATTCCAGGTGTTGCACTATCCTTTCCTTAAGGAGTGCCTCCATAATCTTACCCCCTACTGAGGTAAGACTGACTGGTCTGTAATTCCTGCCTCCTCCCTGCTACCACTCTTGTGGAGCGGGATCACATAAACCCTTCTCCAGTCTTCTGGGACCTCTCTTGTGCTCACAGACTCACTGAACAGTTCTGCCAATGGCTCAGCTAGTTCCAGCCTTAGCTCTAAGTACCCTGGGATGTATGCGATCAGGTCCCATTGCCTTGTCTACCCTGAGCTTTGCGAGCTCTTGTAGGAACCTTTCTTTTGTGCGGGGTAGTGCTCACCTCCCTCCCTCCTGTGTCCATGGTGCTAAGCTGTGGGCCCTGCCCTGCCTTCTCTTCAGTAAATACTAAGCAAAAGTATCTATTTAGAATAAATGCTTTACAGGGTCCTCCTCCTCACATGCCCTTTTCTCCTTTGAGCTTAGCAATACCCCTCTGGACTTTCTCCTTTCACTAATGTATCTATAGAAAGTCTTGTCACCTTCTTTTACTGTTCATGCTGATGTTTCCTCAGTTTGGGACTTTGCCTGCCTCACCGCCTTCCCTGCTTCCATTAGGGCAGTTTGGTATGCCTCCTATCTTCATCCGCTGTGTTCCCTATGTTTCCTGAAGGCCAGCCTTTTGGCTCCACCTTTTCTGCTACTGTATTTGAGAACTAAAGTGGTTTCCTTCTTCTTTTGCACTTCCTTTTCTGTCTAACACAATGGGATGTTGCTTCAAGTATTGCATCCTTAATGCTTGCCCACTTTGCCTGTACCCCTCACCTGTGTTTCTTTTTGCCAGGGCTAGCTTAACTCTGTTGGCCATCTTATCAAAGTCAGCTCCTCTGAAGTCCCATACTTTTGCCTTGGAATGGGATGATTTAGATGTAGTAGCCAAATTGAACCATACCATGTAATGGTCACTGGCCCCCAGGTGACCTTCTACCTGGAGATCTGTGATCCCTTCCCTGTTAGCAATCCTTAGTCCAAGGGAAGCAGAAGACAAGGTCCTCCCTCTTCCCCATTAAGTCCAGTTTCTCCAACTCCTTTTCAACAGGAAGAGAACTAATATGTTTGGGTGCTTCTGACCTATCATGAGCAGCCATTATGACGGAATCTGTCCCAGGCTTATAGGACTAGTAAGGTTTAGCAGTAGGAGCGGGATGTAGTTTATCTGCCTTTCTAGGCACAAAGCAACTTTAGAAGGCTGGGAGACAGATCGAAGGGGCACTTGGCTTCTCTGGCATTTTCCATGGTCCTCCCTGAGGGGAGCTAGAGGAAGAGGAAGGACAGACTGAGGAAGGAGGAGACTGAGGAGTTGAATAGGTGGTTGAAGGGATGGTGCCAGAAGGCGGATGCCATTTTCCAGGAAACTGGGAGGCTTCTCGGACAGGAGGATCTTCAAGGGTAATGGCCTTCACCTAACAGAGGTGTACCTGGGCAGAAGTTTGATGTCTACACTGGCAAACATTTAAAGTAAGAGAGTGTGAGAGTGTGTGTGTGTGTGGGGGAGAAGCAGGGACATCCGGTGACATCACAGCCCAAAGCTCCCTTTCCTTCCGAGCAAATCAAGCCTCCCTCAGAGATTAAAATCGCTCAAAAATGTTTTCAATTCCCACTGGGAAAGGGAACATTGTTTAACCAGGAGTAGCACACTAAGCCGAAGCTTGTTTCCACATGCGACCTGGAAGCACAAGAAAGTTAAGTGACTTGCTCAGGATCACACAGTATGTACCTAAGTGGCTATGGGATTCAAACCCAGATCTCCAGCTCAGAGCCTTAACCCACTGTGCTATACTGCCTCCATAACTGGACAAGAGGGGGACAACAGTAGAACAAGATCCTATTCTCAGAAAGTGAAAATGACAAGGGATGGAGGCTGATTTTGGGGTAACACTGAACAGAGGTGGAACCTTTCACCTGCCAGCTTGAGACCCGGGTTCTGCTGCTGATGGAGAGAGTGAACGCTTAACCCACAACAGATCTTAACTACTGCTAAAGGAAATACAAGCATCCCAATGTGAAAATGAGTAGGAGTTCCAGAAACTTAATGAGAGACTCACCGGCATGGAGCAGGCAATGGAGGAGGCAGAACAGTGGGCTGGTGTGGTGGAAGTTGGCTCGATTCAGACTCCTTATTGCACTACATGGAGGAACTGCAAGAAAAATGCACACAGACCTGGAAGTCAGGTCTTGTCGAGACAACCTGCGCCTAAGTAGCTTATCAGAAGGGACAGAGACTGAGCGCACATGTGATTTCCTGGTATTCCTCCCACCCAAGATGCCCGAGAATCGAGCATGCTCATAGAGCACTTTTACTGAAACGGATGGACTCCCAAGCCAGACCCTAGACCAATACTGATGAACTTCTCCAATTATCACACAAAGAGGACGTACTGAGAATGGCGTGGCAGAAAAAGGAGATTTCTTACAACGGAACCCGGTTATTTCTGTATCAATACTACACTTCAAATACACAGAGGAAGTGACTTCACTATGCAGACATACTCAGAGCCCTGCGGAGTAGGCAGATATAATTTCCAACTCCCTATCCAAAAGGCTTAAAGTGTTTTGGGAGGATGTGTTTCATATTTACCACGCTCCAGCAGAAACAGAGATGACCTTGAAGAACAGAGGGATTCAAGCAGAGAGTCAGAGACAGAACACAGAGCTCAGACAGAGACCCCAGAAGTGCGACTGGACACTGGTGCACAGACAATAAATTACAGCAACCGGCTAGAAGGCTACCACTTGCACCATGACAGAAATCTGAGATCTACAGCAGGTGGTGCAGAAGAAATCCTCCACTAAACAGAAGGGAGACAGAGCGACCCAAAACTGAAGTGCAGACTGGTATCCTTGAACTATTTACAGTACGGTCAGTGGGGTGGGGGGCACTGCAGTCGCTCCACACTCCCTCTCCCAATCCAGCGTTGACTCTTCTCAGTTCAGCCGCACCTGCAAATTTGTTTAAATAATGAGAACCTAAGTGAAGACCTTAAGTTCGATTCCTATGTTGACTTTTATCCAAAGTTTACTATCTTACACAGTGTATCTTTTTTTTTTTTCTTAATTTTCCATACCCTCCCAATGTGTGACCACAATGCTTTTCTCTTTCTAGGTGTGAAATTCCTGGGGCTTCTCACTACTCTAGTGCCCCGGAGTGGGATTAGGGCACCGGAACATAAAAGTGGGGTTGGCCTAACTAACCGAAGAGTCCCTTATTGATAACTAATAAGATGGTGGTGTGGGGGGAGGGAAACCGCGCAGAACACTTAAAGGCAAATTGTCCCAGACGTGGAGCACATCTATACCCCCAGCGGAAGTGAAGATGTCTGTTGTTCACAACAGGGGGCCCATAAAGAAAATCAGGGCAAATGCATGACATGGGGGTAGATGCTGTGATCAAGGCTAGCTGTGTTGACTTTTTGTCTTTCTGCCTTTCTGGGGCTGGGCCGGGGGCTTGCGTTGCCCACTTGGAGGTCAACTTTGTTGGCAGGCCTGAGGCGACACAGTACCCTCGGTGCTGGAGTGAAGGGTTGAAAATACCACCCAAACTGGCTGACAAGTACCTAGATGCACTAAAAGACTTATTTACCCTGGGGTCCTACAGGTAACACCTTACATGTCCTGATCCTAGCTCACACAACTCAGTCAAACGAGGCCTCAGCATGTCCATTCAGAGATATATTAAAGCAGCACTATCATGTAGCCAAAACCATTCTGGGGAGTTCTTTCTCATCTCCAGGAGGGGTAATATTATACAATCCTACCTGTATGGATGTAGACAGCTAATTGCAGAAATCATTTTGACGTTAACAGGGCTGGGGGCTACCAGAACTTCAGGGGACCTTGTGACCACCTTTGACCTGCCTGATCTCCAGCTCCTCAGATGATGTAACAAAGCACCTTATTCATGGAGCTGTCAGTTTGGCAATATCATTATAAGCAAGGGGGTGGACGGCTTAAGGGGGAAAATTCCATGCAACTGAAGCCTTGGACTCTTTTCTTTTATATTCTGTGAGCTTTCAGATATCTGGAGCAGCTCACGCAGTAGCCCTCTGGCTAGGGGGCTCGATAACCACTACCTGCCTGTGAGAGACCTTTTAGCAAGGCCCAGAGAGTGCAGCATGCATTCTCCTACCCTGGAAGCGTAGTTTGTTTTTTATCCTTAGTTATGTTCTTTATAGACCAGTTGGTTAGTTCACATGTTGGTAATATGATAATGGGATGACTGTCAGATATCTGATTCAACGGGGTGTGTGTGGGTGGCAGTGTATGAAGTTCGTTAAAAAAAGTACCTGCCCACTTGGGCATGCAAGCAGTAAAATATACGCCCAGCAACTTATTTACATGCCGCACCATGTTTTTGTTTTAACATAATTTCAATTTTGTCATCACCAAACCGAGCATCAGAATTTTCTGCATCACTAGCAGAATTGTTAGCACTAATTTGTTGTTTTCTTGTCAATAATAAACATCAGATAAAGAAAACTGTGACTGTGTGATTTATTTCAGTACTGCTGAGGACAGGTTTAGAGTGGGTTTATTTAACAGATCCCACCCTCTATTTAGATTTTAGGTAGTCCACAGAGTAGCTCATAAGAAAGCTTTTAAGAGGCTTTATTTAACAGATCCCTATATTTAGATTTTAGCCAGAGGAAAAAAGCTTTTTTCCAGACAGGTTTCTTTTAAATTCAGTCCAGCAACTTCTACACTGCTGCAGACCTCAAACTCTGAGATTGGCAGCACCCCTCTCAACGTTTATTTATAGGTACTTATTAATTTTACAAGACAACAGCGGTACCTGCCTGGCTTAGTTAACTTCCTTTAACTAACACACACACACAGCTTTTTTTTTTGTAAATTATTTTTATTACATTTTAAAACGCATTAAACAGATACGTTTAACAGACAATTCATACAAATTATTTACAGTCGGGTCCAAACAATAATAAAATAACAATAGCATATATATAATTTTATTCCATAGTGCAATGAAATGATTCTAGACATCCAGAAGCATTTACAATAAAAATAAATCCCATTACACTCATTGCTTTCCTATAGCTTAATTACTACACTCTATTCGAATACAGAATTGCAAGCCAGGCTATTATTGACTTCATTAATTCTGCAGGCACCTCATTTCCTTTTTAGGCCCTCCATTCCCTCATATTTCCCGGGTGTAAGTGGAACAGGACATACTAATATAATGACCCTCTCTCCAGGTAAGCCGTGTACCCCTCAGAGGCCCATCTGGAGTAGTTGTTGCTCTCCAGGATTAAGCATGTTAAGGAAAGGTGCCCACTCATCCAGGAACCTGTCGGCTTTATCCTTTACTATACATGACAGCCACTCCAAGGCCAGAATCCTGAGTGCCAGTGTACGCCAATTCCGAATCATTAACTTGTCTCCAGATACCCATGTGTTTAAAATATACTGCCGGGCCATTAACAATAAGATTCTAACCCATCTCTTGAAGGGTGTCCAGCCATCTTGACCCCCAGCCTCTACCCCAAAGAGCAGAACTAGGGAGACACTGGGAGTTGGTAGCCCAGCATGGTTGCCAGTTTCTGTGCTATTTTACCCAGAAATCTTGCAATATGGGACACTCCCAAAAACAGTGGATATCGAACCCATACCAGACCCACAACTTCCACAGGTGGAGGTCACCGCTGGGTTAAATTTATGGACTATGTCAGGGCAAATACAGCCTGATGCACAAACTTGTAAGTGCTTCTTTATAACTATTACAGACCAGGAGGCCCTTGTGCAATTCCAATATTATATCCCAATTGTCCTCCGATATGGACACCCCAAGTCCCTTTCCCACAGTCCCCTAGTTGTGTGTGTCATATTCAGCAGGGTCTGGCGTAGCACATACAGTATGTTGTGATAACTCCACGGGATCCTTCTGGGCCCTATATATCATGTTCTGATCATCTCTAAGGAAGCCCCTGGGGTATCCTGCCTATCCAAATGCTGGATGTACTTCCGAATTTGAAAGTATCTGAATAGATGCTTAGCCGATAGGTGTAAACCTTGCATTAGGTCTTCAAAAGTATATAATGTCCCTCTCGGTCTCAAGTCCCCTAAACAACTAATACCCTTCTTTTCCCACTCTCCAAAGGTAGGGTCCTCAAGACGTGGGAGAAAAAGTACAGTTATGTAAGAACTTACTGTAACAGTAGATCTTCGAGACAAGCTCTTGCAGCAGGTAACACTCGTAGGACTGACGCCACCTGGCGGCAGATCTCGCCAATTCTTTTCTGTAGCAGTACTAGCATGGGACCGCCCACCCGGCGGCAGCTCCGCCCCCAACGTCACCCCATATAAAGGCAGTAGGCGGTCCCCACGTGCTCCAATTCTTGAATGCCAATGGCAGGCCAAAACTAACAGCTGTGGATAAAACTACTCCACAAAGAACTCAGGGCAAAACAAGGCCTGCAACAGAAGGCTAAACTTTGGCTCAGAGAAGCTTACTCCCGGGGGAAGGAGGGAGGAAAAATCATACCTGCTGCAAGAGCTTCTCTCGAAGATCTACTTTTCCACTAAGTTCTTACGTAACTGTACTATCTTACTTCGAGAGGAAGCTCTTGCAGCAGGTAACACTTGTAGGACTGATTCACAAGCAGTATAAAACTAAAAGACAACACTTGGGCAGGGGACGTCAACATACAGACACACTCCCAAACGGTATAAAACTTAAGACAACCATTGGGAGAAGGGAAGAGAGACAGACACACATGGGAGAGAGATCTCTCAAGAATTAAGGCCCTGGAGAACTGCCAGGCCAAAACCTGCTCATTGCTTGAAAACAATATCCAGGTTGTAGTGCCCTATGAAAGTGTGAACAGAGTGCCAAGTGGCGGCAGCACAAATGTCAGCCACTGACACTCTCTTGAGTGCTGCAAAAGAAGCAGCAACCACCCTGGTGGAATGCGCCCTGATCGCACCCAGAAGGGTTTTCCCACCCGTCTCATAACAGAAGGATATGCAGTTGACCAACCAACGCAAAAGCGTTTATTTGGTGACTGGGCGCCCCAAGGACTTGTCCGCAAAGGACACAAAAAGCTGATCCGATTGCCTGGCCTCCTTAGTTCTGGACAGGTAACAGCGGAAAGCGCGATGCACATCTAGGGTGTGCAAAAGCGCCTCACCCCTGTTGGAATGTTCCAGGAAATAAACCGGAAGTTGAACTGCCTGATTAAGAGTAAGCTCCGAGACACCCTTAGAAAGAAATTTTGGATTGGTGCATAGATCCACCCTATCCTTATGAAAAATAACATAAGGTTCTCTACACATCAAGGCATGAAGCTCCGAAATGAGTCTAGCAGAGGTGACTGCTACCAAGAGCAACGTCTTCCAAGAGAGGTAGCAAAGCTCACAACTCATGGCCAGTTCAAAAGGGGAAAGCATAAGCCTTTCCAGAACAAATGATATGTCCCAAGGAGGAACAGGGTCCCGGACCGGCGGACAGAGATGTAGGATCCCCTTTAGAAAGGTTTTGACCACCTCCAGTTGAGCCACTGTCCTGTCCTGGATGCAGTGATAATAGGCGGAAACAGCAGCCAGGTGTACTTTGATGGAGGAGGAGCCAAGACCTGACTCGAAAGAGATAACAGGTATTGTAGGATAGAGCTGAGCAGAACAAACCAGAGGGTCCAATCTCCTGGCTGTGGCCCAAAGACAAAGCATTTCATTTCATGGCGTAAGGGCCCTGGCAGTGGGCTTCCATGCCTCAACCAAGATTTGAGCTATTTCAGTCAGATACTCCAAATCTAAGCTTAGCTAGGTCCAAGGAGCCAAGCATGCAGGTGGAGGGAGCATAAATTGGGATGGACCAGAGCTCCCTGTTGCTGAGAGAGTAACTGACCCGAAAGTGAAGGGCCACGGAAGCTCCACCGTCAGACTCCTGAGCAGTGGGAACCAAATCTGTCTGGGCCACAGAGGGCTATCAGGATCATGATCACCCTCTCTGATTGGGCTTTGAGAAGGACCTGCTGCAAGAGGGGGAAGAGAGGAAATGCATAAAGGAACCTCCCTTTCCAGGATAGAGACAATGCATCTTGCCAAAAAGCTCCAGGCTCAGGACCGAGCGAGCAGAAATTGGGCAGTTTTGCATTGCACTGAGATGCAAAGAGATCCAACTCCAGCATTCCCCATCTTGCGAACAGTGCATCTGCTACAGACTGTAGCAGGGACCACTCATGAGAGAGCGGTATGGCCCGGCTGAGAGCATCTGCACCCACGTTCAAGGAACCTGGAACGTGAACTGCTGAAAGACTAAGTTGATGCTCCATCGCCCAATCCCATACTCTCATAGCTTCCCGACAAAGGGGATAAGAGTGCATGCCCCCTTGCTTGTTGACGGAGAACACCACTGAGGTGTTGTCCGTCTGAACACGACGGTGACCAGGCAGAAGGAATGGAGCCAATGCCTGTAGAGCGTACAGGACAGCTCTTAGCTCAAGCACACTGATATGCGGGTTCTCCTCTAAGGAGGACCACCGCCCTTGAGTCCTGTGGATCCCCAGATGAGCCCCCCATCCCGTTCCAGACGCATCTGTAGTGAGAGTCTGGGTAGGAGTGTCTGGCTGGAAGGGGAGACCTCTGCAGAGATTCTGAAGGGACCCCCACCAGTGGAGTTCTTGACGAATTGGCTCCATGAGCCTGATGGGCAAATCCAAGTCATCCCAGGTTTGGTCCCACTGGATGCGAAGCGTCCACTGAATAGTGCGCACGTGCAACGTGGCGAAGGGGACCAAAACTATGGCGGCTGCCATGGGGCCCAAAATTCTGAGAATGGATCTGGCGGGAATGACAGATGCTGAACAGGTCTGGATTGCCAATCTCCTGAGGCACTCCACTCTGTCTGAAGGTAAGAAGGCCTTCCCCAGGGAAGTATCCAAAAGAGCTCCTATGAATTGGAGACGTTGGGGAAGGAGCTGTGACTTTCTGGGTTCACTGTGATCCCCCAGACGTCGACAAAGGGAGAGAGTATCAGTATTGTCTCCCAGAGACGAGGCATGGACAAGGCCAGAAGAAGCCAATCATCTCGATAGGGGAACAGGAAGTGCCCATCTCAGCAGAGCTGATGCGAAACGCAAGGCACTTTGTAAAGACCCTGGGGCAGAGGAGAGGCCAAAAGGAAGGACCTTGAACTGGTAGGACTGACCCTCGAACCTGAACCTCAGGAATCTCTGATGATTCTGGCATATGGGAATTTGAAGACATGTGTTCTGCATGTCCAATGACGCCAGCCAATCCCCAACCGTCAAGAAGGGGAGGAGATTTGGAAGCGACACCATGCGGAATCTCTGCTAGGAGACCCACTGGTTGAGGTCGCCGAGATCCAGGATAGGCCTTAGGTCCCCTGACTTCTTGGGAACCAGGAAGACGTGGGAGTAGAAACCAGAGTCCACCTCTGCCTCCGGAACGCACTCTATGGCGTCCTTGTCCAGGAGAGACTGGATCTTCTGTCTGATAGGAGCTCTGTGGTCTCTCGGATAATGAGACGGAGGTGGTGGTCTGTCCAGAGGCAAGGACTCTAATTCAATGGAGTACCGGAACTCAATAAGGTCGAGGACCCACTGGTCGAAGGTCACTTCTCTCCAGGCTTGGGCGTAAAGACAAAAACGACCTCCCACCTGGCTCTCCTGACGACAGGTCTAGAAGAGGAGGGTCGCCTGAATAGTCACATTGAAGGAGGGGGAGGGAGGGCAGCAGCAGCAGGTCTAGCCTGTCTAGAGGGGGGTAGAGGCAGCACCTCTGAACCCCCTCCCCCCGCTCGTCGACCAAAGCCTCCCTGCTTTGTGTGAGACTGAACACAGGGCTGCTGAGGCTGATGTCCCCCCTCTGCCACAAAAACGGGGCTTGTGAAAACGCTCCCATTTCGGGCGGTACATAGACTGCACAGAACGGATGGCCTTTCCGGAGTCCTGCAGTTTGACTACGACTTTCTCTGTGTCTTCCCCGAAGAGCACAGAGCCTCTGAAAGGGGCATCCAGAAGGGTTGTTTGAAACCTCTGGGTTGAACCCTGAGACCCGGAGCCAGGAGTGGTACCGAAGGCAAATTCCAGTTGCAGCCGCCCTTGCTAAGGTGTCCACAGAGTCATATGCTGCTCTGGAGGATGTGGGTACCCACATCCGAGCAAGTTTGTAAAGCTTTGCAAGCTCTGCCTTTGAAGTCAGTCAGGCACGCCTTGCAGGATGTCCAGTCCTTGGTCCCAAAGGGCATTTTGGAACGGGACCAAGTGAGTCAAAAAAATTGAGGCTCCGTATGCTGCAGGTGGCAGAATAGTACACCCTGTGGCCTAAGGAATCCAGCTGCTTAAGACTCCCTGTCAGGTGGCTGGATACTAAGGTGTTTCGGCCTCTGCAAATGATCATGTGCAGCAAATATAACCAAAGAATCAGCTGTGGGATGTTCAGCTAGGTAACAGTGCTCCTTGGGGGCCTGGTACAAGCGATTGGCCTTTTTGGGCACCGCAGAGGAAGAGTGTGGATGCCTCCAAGAGGCCAAGGTGACGTCTTGGAAGCAATCCACTAATGGAGGGGATAACCAATGGCTTGGGGTCTTTCTGGCATAGATATTTTGCCAGATGCAAGCGTTCAGGGTCCAAGGCCTCTGTATCCCATCCCATATTCTCCTGTATGAGTCGCATGACCTCCATAAAGCTGGGGTCATCGGGTGGAGACTTAATCTGTTCCTTTGTGTAGCCAGGAAGCGAGCCAGGGTTGGAATCAGGAAGGGAAGGCTCTGATTCCCCATAGGCAACTGAGGAAGAAGAGGAACGTCATCTCCTCTTCTTGTGTCTGGGCCTTCTGGGCGAAGTAGAGCGGGAAGAGGAGGAGATCTAGTCTTCTTAGGCTTGTCTTTGTGCTTCCTGGGGCTAGCAGGAGTCTTATCCTCTCGTTCCCAGATGGGACAGGAGTAACCTGAACATCTGGCTCAGGGACTGGAGGAAGCTGAGGAGTAGGAGTAAGAGGGGAGACCAAGTCTTGCTTGACAGTCTCTCACCAATAGGTGAAGAGTCCCTTCACCTGCGACATATCCAGCTTGGGGGACTCAGGTTTAGGAGACGACGTCGGGTGGCCGGCTCCCGCACCGGCGTCGGTGGAATGGGCAACGTCGGTAATGCCTCCATTGCACCATCATCGGGTTCCGGCGTCGGGTGAACCGGCATACGGTCCCAAGGGGAGATGTCGGGGCTGCCGACAGGCGATGTCAGAGGGACAGATGATGGCTGAGGTATGGTGGTCTTAACCGGCGCAGGAGGAACCGAAGGTTTCTCCAGCGTCGGGCCAGAAGTCTCGTCTGATGGGCGTCCCTTGGCCGGAGACGGGTGGGGACAGTCGGAACGTGAAGAGGCCTTTGCCGGCCTATCTGAAGGCTTATGGGGCTTGTCCGACTGGCATCTGTCTGAATCCATGGACTGACGCCGGTCGGGCCTGGACTTAGGCGGCAGGGAAGAAGCCCTGGAAGCTGAGTGCCCCGAAGCCTGTTTGGCCTCCCAGGGACAGACAGAGACCAATCAGGGGACGACTTACTTTTAGCCGCTGCACAGCCGGTGTCGGAGGGCTGTTTAGCTGTAGAACCGGAGTCCGAGGGCCTTTGAGCCACTGCGGAGCTGGAGTCCAGGGCCCTGATCTTGATAGGCTGTAAGGAGGGCCCCCTTAGCAAGAGAAGCTGAGGTGGGAGGCTTGAGGGAGGTAAGCCAGGCTTCATGACCGGAGAAGCTGGAGAGCGACCAGCGGACTGGGAGCTGGATGACCTGGGCCTGGAAAGCAAGCAATCCCAGTCCCGGTGATGGTGCTTCTCCTTTCGGTGTTTCCTGGGTTGAGATGGGGAATAAGATTCCCGCCCGGAGGACGTCTCCTGCTGCATCTAAGCCAAACGTTTTTCTGCTAAAAAGGCCTGAAGAGACTTAGGCCTGTGGATTCTGGTTCGGCTGTTGAAGACTTGGCAATGGGTACAGGCGCTGGCGTCGTGGTCTGGGCCCAGGCAAAAAGGCAGGCAGAGTGTCCGTCCTTAGCAGGATCTGCTTCCCGCAAAAGAGCACTTATTCGGTGCCTGAACAGAGGACATCGTGAGACTTTAAAATATTATAGAAAAATTACTGTTCTTAAGGCTGAGAAGCCGCTAGAGAGCCGAGAGCCGACTAACGTTGCTGCGGCGGGAAAGAACTGGAGCACGTGGGGGCCACCTACTGCCTTTATACAGGGTGACATTGGGGAGGAGCCGATGCCGGGTGGGCGGTCCCATGTCAGTACTGCTGGAGAAAAGAATTGCCAAGATCTGCCGCCAGGTGGCTCAGTCCTACAAGTGTTACCTGCTGCAAGAGCTTCCTCTCGAAGTAAGATAAAGGGTTCCCAGAGACTGGAAGCAGGTATGTTTCGTCTTCCTGCGCTAACAATAGTTTTCTAATCTGTGCCCAGCCATCTAGCAACCCCATCATCACTGGATTGGGGTGACCCAAAGCTAAGTACGTCTGGCATCCTGTGTTGGCTAAATATGCCTACAGGCGTCCTGGGCAACCCTCCTCCTCGAGATCCAGCCTCTCTCGTGCGATACACCCAATCTTTTATATACCTAACCTGGGCGGCTAGAAAGTAAGTTGTAATGTCAGGAAATTTAGACCTCCTGTATTAACTGCTGTCTTCAGTCTCGCCCAGGCTAGCCAGAGGTCTCCTCCCTGCCAAACAAACCCACTAAAGGCAGTCTCCAGACTCACACCCTAGATACCGTGTTACCTCTGTTCCCACACCACTGTTGATTATTTGATTGCCCTTTATATTTTTAACATCATGGATATAGTTCACAATCCACACTCTGGAAGGCTCCGAGCAGTCTTCCAGGAAGAAGGGCCAAAGTCCGCACCCCTATTTCACAAACAAAGACCGGAGGACTGAGGCCCCAAAAGCAGTATCACAATGACAACATGTCAGTACTGCAGTGGGAGATGAATGTGTGTGCTTTTAGCCCAGGTTGCAGCCCTACATATATTCTCAATGGAAATATTCCTTGAAGCAGCCACAGGGCAGAGGTATGTCTGGTTGAATAGGCCAGTCTCCCCAGGGTGACTTCTTACCAGCCAACCTATAACAGAGGTTGATGCAAGATATGTTCCACCAGGCAATTGTCTGCTTTGCTGTCAGTCTGACAGGTGCAGCTTCAAGCGTATATGACAAACAGCTGGCGAGCCTTACCACGAATTCCGTTGTGCACTCCTTAAAACAGTATACCACCACCTCCACATGGCCAGGGTGTGAAGCCTGCAACTGGCATCCAAGGTTGGGCTGTTAAAATAAACTAGGAGGTTAATCACCTGGTTAAGGTGGAACTCCGAAACAACCTTCAGGAGAATTTTGCATGAAACATAGAAACACAGACGTTGACGGCAGAAGGAGATCACCAGGTCTATCTAGTCTGCCCACTGTCTTTTAGCCTAGCCTTCTAACTGCCCTTGGGTTTCAGGGCTCCCTTGTATCTGTCTCAAGCATTCTTGAAACCTACCACTGTGCTTGTCCCCACCACATCTGCAGGTAGGCTGTTCCAGGCATCTACCACTCTTTCTGTGAAGAAAAACTTCCTAATGTTGGTGGAGAACTGCCCGCCTTGCAGCTTTAGATCATGTCCCCTGGTTCTGCTGCCCTTCTTAAATTGGAAGAGATCATCTATCTGCACTGGTTTGTGCCTTTTATGTACTTGAATGTTTCGATCATGTCACCCCTCTCTCTACTCTGTTCCAGGGAATACATGTTCAGTTCTTTCAGTCTATCCCCGTAGGAAATCTCGTGCAGTCCCTGAACTCATTTTTGTTGCCCTTCTCTACACTGCCTCCACTCAGTCAGTGTCCTTTCTGAGGTGGGGCCTCCAGAACTGGATGCTGTACCCAGGGTGAGGCCTAACCAGTGATCTGTACAGTGGCAGGATCACTTCCTTCTTCCTGCTTGTGATTCCCTCCCGATGCATCCCAGCATACGCTGCCTTCTCGCACTGTTTACCTACCTTCAAGTTGTCCAAGATAATAATTCCCAAATCGCGCTTCTGGGTGGAGGCAGCTAGTCTTCCCTTCCAAGGTAATGTGCCTTATTTGGATTTCTTTTCCCTATGGCCATGACTTTGCCCTTTTTGGCACTGAATCTCAACTGCCATGCTCCAGACCATTCTTCCAGTTTCTTGAGGTTAGCTTCCATTTTGTCCATTCCCTGCTGGGTGTCGACCCTGTCGCATATTTTGGTGTCGTCTCCGAACAGACACCTTTCCCTGCAGTCCGTTAGCTATGTCCAATATGAAAATATTGAAGAATAAGGGCCTAGCATTGAACCCTGGGCACACCGCTGTTTACTCTACTTTCTGATGACAGTGTCTCGCTTACCTGCACTTTCTGGGTTCTTCCTGTAACCAGTTTTAACCCATCTAGCTACTTCTGATCCAACTCCTATGTGGTCTAGCTTTTTCTTACCGGCTTTCTGTGTGGAACTGAGTCAAAGGCCTTGCTAAAGTCTGGTGACCAAATCTACTGCCCCGCCATCTATAACCTTTGCAACACAGTCAAAAAAGTCAATCAGGTTTGTCTGGCATGACCTAACTGCTGTGAAACCATGCTGCTTGGGGTCTTAATGGCCGCCAGCCTCCAGGAATGCCATGATCCTCTGTTTGAGTAATGTCTCCATTAACTTCCCAACTATGGACATGAGGCTTATGGGCCTGTAATTTCCAGAGTCCTCTCTGCTGCCTGATTTGTGAAGCGGGACCACGACTGCCCTTTTCCACTCTTCAGGCACCTCCCCACTCTTTAGGGATTTGGTGAATAGTTTAGCCAGTGGGGAAGCCAACTCTAATCTCAATTCTTTTCAGATCCTGGGGCGCATTTCATCTGGCTCCATGGCCTTGTCAACTTGCAGTTTATTTAGTGCATGGGTGTGAAGGACAATATTGTCCTCATGAAAAACCAGATAGGGAGATTCCACCAACAGTAACTGGAGCTCACTCACCCTTCTGGCTTACATGATGGCCACCAAGAAGGTGGTCTTCCATGACAAGTGAGACATCTCACAATGGCATGCCCATAAGCATAGCCAGTGCCAGCAGTAAGTCCCACAGAGGTGGTTGTTCATGTATTGGAGGGAACAAGTGATCAACGCCTTTGTGAAAGCACCCAACCACCTTCTTTTGCACCACTGTCAGCATACCAGCCCACACCCAGTATGCAGAGATGGCTGCCAGATGACCAAATCAGTCACGAACTGTTATTACTGGGCATGCAAGATGATCACGATTCTTCCCTAGGCACCAGAGCAAGGACCTCTTCCACCTGAACGCATATGCTTTGCAAGCCAACTCCTTTCGAGATGCCTCCACAATGTGGAGAACGTCTTCTGAGAGGCCTGAGGCCTTGAACTCTACCCACTCAGGAACCAGGACGAAAGGTGCAGGATCCATCACCTGCTGCCTTTATCAGCAGGTCGGGGCCCAGAGGCAGCCTCCATAAAGACCTGCTGCTGAGGTGGAGGAGATCCTGATACCAGAACTATTTGTGCCAGTCTGGAGCTATCAAGAGATCCTGCTACCAGAACTATCTGGGCTAGTCTGCAGCTATCAACAGATCCTGATACCAGAAAGTACAGTTACATAGAACTTACCGTAACAGTAGATCTTGAGAGAGGTTCCTTCAGTAGGTCATCACAAATAGGACTGGCGTCTGGCGTCAGGCCGCCGACGGACTTGTCTAGCAATCCCGGACCGAGGGGCACACCCACCTGATGTCACGTGACCGATGTCAGCGTGACGGTATATAGTGGGCGGTCCCACGCCCGCCTTCCAGTTCCTTCTACCGGAGCCAGGAAGAGGCCTAACAGCAGGAACGAACAGGATTTGGAGACCCTGTAAAACATAAAATGAGGGGAGGGAGGAGGAAAAATATGACCTATTGAAGGAACCTCTCTTGAAGATCTACTGTTACGGTAAGTTCCTACGTAACTGTACTATCTTACTTCGAGAGGGTTCCTTCAGTAGGTCATCACAACTACGACCGAGTCCCAAGCAGTCCCTCTAAGGTGAGACCGAGAGAAACCAGCGAGGGGGCAAAACAAGATCAACGGAAAAGAATGAAGTCCAAAAGAACCCAGCCTAGGACAACAGACCCTGCAGGACAGCTAGGCCAAAGCCAGCCCACCGCCTAGAAGCAATGTCCAAACTATAATGCTTGGTAAAGGTATGGACAGAACTCCAAGTAGCGGCAGCACAAATGTCCACTGCAGAAACCTTACAAAGGAAAGCGTGGAGCGCGATGCCCCTAGTAGAATAACCCTGATAGAGCCCGGGAGGGTTTATCATACTTTTGATAACAGACTCTAATGCAGTTGCCCAATCATTTGGAAAGGCCCTGCTTGGAAACGGTTTGCCTTGTGTTCGTTTAGCGAAGGAGACAAACAATTGATCGCAAGTGAACATTTTTGGTTGGTGTGTATAACACTGGAGAATCCGACAGGCGTCCGTCTATGGAGAGTACCTCACCCTGTTAGCAGGAGCTGGATAATATACTGGAAGCTCTACTGATTGGTTCAGAGTAGCTTCCGGCGCCACCTTGGAAGGAACCTCTGATGTGTTCTGAGAACCGCCTGTCCCGTGAAAATCAGGTAAGACTCCTTACAAACCAGCGCATGAAGCTCTGAAATTCTTCCACCTGAAGTGATAGCAACCAGAAATAACGCCTTCCAAGATAGGATGCATAGGTCACAGCTCATTGCTGGCTCAAAGGAGGTAAGGTGAGCTTTTCAGGACAAATTCAAGTCCCATGGTGGTGTTGGGCTGCAGATGGGGGGGTTTCAGATGGAGAATCCCTTTCAAAAAGGTCTTTGCGATACCCAACTGAACCACAGGTTTACCATCCACCAGCTCGTGGTACGCAGAGATAGCAGAGAGGTGCACTTTCAGACAGGAATAGGCTAGACCGGAGTCCGATAGGTGAAGGAGGTATTCCATGACTTGTGGGGCCGAGCAAGAAAAGGGGTTCCAGCCCTTCGCGGTCATCCAAATGGAAAACCACTTCCACTTCAAGGCATAAGTAGAACGGGTAGAAGGTTTTCTGGCTTCGACAAGGACCTGTGCCACTGGAGAGGATACCCCAAAGCGAGAGATGGCTACGTCTGCAGGAGCCATGCATGCAAATGTAGGGTCCTGAGCCCCGGATGAATCAGATGGTCTTGATCCTGAGTAAGGAGGTCGTGTGTCAATGGAAGTGGAACTGGTGGTTCCCTGGATAGCTATTGAAGCAGCGGGAACCAAATCTGTCTCGGCCAAAGAGGAGCGATGAGAATCATCTTGGCCTTCTCCTTCCTGTAGTTTGAGAGAACCCTCTGCAGAATGGGAAATGGAGGAAGCGACAAAAATTTCCCTGTCCAGGATAGAGATAATGCGTCGCTCCAGAAGCACCTGGCTCTGGAACAAGCAAGCAAAACTTGGGAAGTTTTGCGTTGAATTTAGAGGTGAAAAGGTCGCGTTCCGGCCGCCTCAATTTGGAAGATGGATTCGCCACTTCCTGATGAAGTTCCCACTCGTGAGCAGGGGTCCGCGATCTGCTGAGACTGTCGGCCAGGACGTTTAGAACTCCCGGTATGTGCACAGCCACTAGGGACAAGTGGTGCTGGACTGCCCAGTTCCACACCCTGGTTGCCTCCCTGCAAAGAGGGTACAACCGGGTTCCTCCTTGTTTGTTGATGTACCAAACCACCGACATATTGTCCATTTGGATCAGTAGTGTTCCCTCGGGCAGCAGGAGTTGAAAGGCCTGTAAGGCATACAGGACCACCCTGAGCTCCAGAACACTGACGTGAAGAGAAAGCTCTAAGTCGGACCAAAGTCCCTGGGCTTGATGTTCCCCCAGGTGTGCACCCAACCCCATGTTCAAGGCATCCGTGGTGAGAGTGGCTATGGGTGCTGGGCTTCGAAACGGAAGCCCCAAGGAAAGATTGTGTGGATTCATCCACTATAGAAGATCCTTCTGGACCGCTGAAGAGATGAGGACCAGATGGCCCAGATCGTCCATAAGCTGGTCCCACTGCACCCTCAGGGATCCTCATGCAGAGCCTGGCTAGGGGAATGGTACAAATGGAAGCTGCCATGAGGCCTAACAAGCGAAGGACTTCTCGGGCCGGGATGGTCCTGCAAGACGCCACCTTGGAGGCCTGGTGGACCAGAGTCTCCACTCTGTCCGGAGGAAGGAAAGCTCTGCACTGGACCGTGTCAACGACCGCCCCAATAAACTGCAGTTTCTGGGTGGGCATAAGGTATGACTTGGGCTCGCTGACAGTGATCCCGAGTCAATTGAACAGGTCCAGGGTAAACGACAGAGCCTCCGCCAACACATCCCTGGACGGGGCCGCTAGGAGCCAATCATCCAGGTAAGGAACACTGCAATCCCCCTGCGGCGTAAAAACGCGGCAACCACCGCTAGGCACTTGGTAAAAACCTGAGGTGCCGAAGACAGCCCAAAGGGAAGCGCTCAGAACTGGAGGTGCTCCCCCTGGAACAGGAAATGCAGGAACCGATGGTGGCTGGGGAAAATAGGGATATGTAGGTAGGCATCCCGCATATCCAGGGCGCAGAGCCAGTGATTCTCCAACAGGAGCGGAAGAAGGCTCTGGAGCGTCAGCATGCGAAACTTCTTGTACTCGACATAATGATTCAGCTGACTGAGATCTAGAATGGGTCGGAAGTCCCCGGTCTTTTTTGGAACCAGGAAAAAAATGGGAGTAGAAGCCTTTTCCTGTTTGCCCTGAGGGGACTCATTCGATTGCTTGTTTTAGCAAGGGTGAATTTATCTCCTCTTGAACGAGGATAGCCTGATCCTCAGTGTATGAGGACTTCAATGGAGGATTTCCCGGAGGAAGCTCCAGTAACTATATGGTGTGACCCAAGGCCACTAGTTGCAAGATCCACTCATCTGAGGTAATCGCCCTCCACTCCTGCACGTGGAGAGCGAACCTCCCCCTCACCTGCTCTTTGCCGAGAGGCTGAGGAGGCAGCGGGGCCAGGGAGTCAATAAGTGGCGGGGCGGTCAGGGGAGGAGCCCCTGAACATAGCAGATTCCTGGAGGCAGGAGGGTGACTGTACCTGTGGCCTTCCGCTTACCAGCAACGTGCCTGAGTGGATTTCCCTGTCTTCAGTTCCTCTCGAAACAGTTGCTGCTGTCGCCGCTGAGGAGCACTGATCGGAACAGATCTAAGGGCAACACCTTTGTCCTGTAGCTCTGTAATGATGACCTTGTGTCGCCTCCAAAAGGACAGAGCCCGGGAATGGCGTCTGGATACATCGACTGAACCTCGTTAGCGAGGCCCGAGAGGTGAAGCCAGGAGTGCCATCTCAGGGCAATGGCAGTCGCCAAGGTACAGGCCACGAATCTACTGAATTGTAGGTGGCCCGTAAAGCATGCTTACAAAGAGATCTTGAGAGGAGAGATCCTTGCGAGTTCCTCCTTGAGAGGTGAAGGATCCATAGACTGGACCTTCATCTCCAACCTGGCCATAGTCGCTTTTTGGTGCGACACCATATGGGCCACGTAACTGAGGGAGCGGAGCGCGACGCATGCAGAAGAGTAGATTTTCTTGCCAAACTGGTCCATCTGTCTCGACTCCCTTATCTGGAGGAGTAGTGCTCAAGTGCTTGGTGTAGCAGAGTGATCATGGAGCCGCTGAAATGACCACGGAGTCTGCCTTCGGATGGGTCTTCAAAAAAGGAGCATCCTTCGGTGCCCGGTAAAGCCTGTCCACCCGCTTGAGGACAGCCGGGATAGAGTGAGGCATCTGCCAGACGGTGGTGGTGAGGTCTTGGTGGGGGGCCATCCACGGAGGAACTGAAATAGGGGACAGGGACTCTTAAGTTGAGGTGCTCCATGAGTTGCTGTCTCATCGGGTCCTCTCAGCTCGGGTTCCTCCACAATTTCCTCCTCCGAAGAGTCCTCTCTCCCATCAGAACTATCGTCGTCGACCTCCTCAACTGAACGGCGCTCAAAAACGAGAAAGGGAAACATCCAGTCAAGACTTCCCCAAGAGGTGGACAATCGGACCCGAACTGCTCGGGGAAGGAGACCTAGGAAGCAGCAGAGGTGGGAGACTCGCTTCCAGGTCCAAAACCAACTCCGACCTTGCTCCCTGCCAACAAGACTTTAAGAAGGACTTGAAATCCGGCATTGCCGGAGGGGGTGAAGATGGAGCTGGTTGAGGCTGGGGAAACAGCGACTGGAGGAGGTAATATCCATGCGGACCCATGTAATGGGTATTGGGATGATAACCCTGGTAAAACTGTCCCATTGGACTCCATCCAGGAGTGGAAGCCTCGGGTAAGGATCCCCAGGATACCCGTGGGGGTAATAGGGGGTAGTAAGGGGACGGTAGTAAAACCCCGTCGTCAGCCTGGACGTCAGCGGAACCCATGTCAGACCTGCAGTTGTATAAATTAGGTTAGGATCCGGCGTCTGAACAGTCCACGTCAGCGGGACCGACATCGGCACTGGCATCACCCGATCCCGTGCCGGAAGAGGATCCGGAGTCGGAGGAGCCAGCGTCGGCACCGGACGAAGTGTCTCAGACGTAGGAGTCGCGTCCGGGCCAATGGAACAGGCCTGACCACTGGTCCCGGCGTCGGGACTGTTGTAGGGACTGGCGGCATCGGGACTGTTGTAGGGACTGGCGGCGTTGGAGGCTCCAGCAGTCCGCCCTCAGGCTGAGGAGGGGCCTCCAAAGAAAGGCCTTCCGGCCGAGGAGGAGCCTCCTGACCCTGGTGCCCGGCAGGGGGCGTGGGAAGAACCTCTGAAATCGACAGGTTCACCAGCTTCCCATCGGCCTCGCGGACGTGTCCGTGGTGGAATCGCGGACTGCAGGCGGGAAGAACAGGAGGGAGGCCAGGGGCTGTCTCCCGCGGTCCACCCGGCTAGCCTGCCGTTAGGCCCCAATGGAGGAACTGGAGCCCGTGCTGCATCATCAGGGACAACTGATTTAGTGGGCGTGGTCGGCAGTTGGGGAGGACCCCGCCGACTAGCGACCGAGGCCGGGCGTACTGCCCCAGCCGGGGAATTGACTTAACAGCCACCGGGCAGTCTCCGGAGGAGGCTGGAGGACGGCTTACGGCCGATGCAGCGTGGTCGCTGGAGGAGCCAGCAACCGACTTATCCACCTGAAGTTTCTCCTTACCTGTGTGCTTGACGGTGGCTGGGCCTTGCTGGTAGAGGGCCTGACGTGCTCATGGAGCGAGCCTGCTCCCCTAGCCTTTCCTTATGCTTTTAGGGGAAGATTTTCAGACGAGTCCCTAAGCTTGTCCATCTTCTTCTCAAGAGAAAGTAAACGGACTTGAGAAGATGGGCCTGCAAAGCCTGCTGTCTCTGCTTTTGGTTGCCTGGCTGAAGGACTGACAGTCGGGCAAGAGAAGACTGGATGGTCTGGCCTGGGCAGTTTACGACTTGGGATGACCGTCTTTGTGTGGTATCTGAGTGCCACACTTGGAGCACTTCTTCTTTGGAGAAGATATGAAATAAATACAGGTTACTCACCTGTAACAGGAGTTCTAGGAATGGTATATGTTGTTCATCCACACTTATTGGCAGGTTCCTTGCCGCTTAAATCTTGCCGGAAGGTCTTCAGTTGGCTCCTCCCACCCACCCGGTGGTAAAACCTCGGCTCCGCCCCATGACGCCAGATCTGGCCGCTGGAAACTCAGGTTGTGCGTCGGAGCCGGGGAGGTCGGTGGGTCGTGTGGATGAACAACATATACCATTCCTAGAACTCCTGTTCAGGTGAGTAACCTGTATTTCTAGGAACATGGATATGTTGTTCATCCACAACTATTGCAGACTCTAGCAATTCTCCGGGAGGAGGGAGGCAAGGCGCACACCCCCAATACTTACTTGGGAAATAAGGACTGAGAACCGAGGCCCCAAAACCAGCATCCCGGCGTGACTCAAGGTCGATGTGGTAATGGGTAATAAGGGTGTGTGCTGACTTCCAGGTAGCAGCCCTGCAGATTTCCTGGATAGGGACGTCCCTGGAAGCAGCCACCGATGCAGCAGTATGACGGGTAGAATGAGCTCTTATCCCTCTGGGAGGCTCCATGTCCGCCAACTTATAGCAGCAATCTATGCAGGAGGTGACCCACCTGCCTATCGTCCGGCTTAGCTGCAGGTCTGCCAGATGCGGCTTCAGCGTAGGTGACAAACAGCTGGCGAACCTCTCCCCGATTTCAGCCAGGCGCCTTATAATAAGCGAGCTTCTAGGGTCCAGAGTATGGAGCCTATATTCGCCTCCGAGGTGTGATTGGGGTAGAACACCGCAGAGCTGCACCTGGTTAAGGTGAAACTCCGACACCACCTTGGGAAGGAATTTGGTGGGGGCACAGGACAACCTTGTCCCTGTGGAAGACCAGGTAAGGAGACTCGATGGAAGCGCCTGGAGCTCTCCCATCCTTCTGGCTGATGTGATAGCCACCAAGAAGGCGGTCTTCCACGACAGGTGAGAGAGTTCACACCTGTGCATTGGTTCGAATGGCTTGCCCATGAGCTTTGCCAGTACCAGCAGTAGATCCCACGGAGGTGGAGGTTCTCGCACTGGAGGGGAAATGTGATCAAGGCCTTTGAAAAAGCGCCCGACCACCTTTTCCTGCGCCACCGACTGCTTCCGGCCCACGCCCGGTAGGCAGAGATGGCTGCCAGGTGCACCTTTAGGGTCGTCGACCTAAGCCCTTGACTAGAAATGGACCATAAATAGTCTAAAATGCTTGCCACAGAACAGGAGGAAGGGTCCAGGCCCTTGCCCTGACACCAAATGGAGAATCTCTTCCATTTGAAGGCGTAGCATTTTCTGGTCGACTCCTCACGGACGCCTCAACCACATTGAGGACCTCGTCGAAAGACCCAAGGCCTGGAATCCTAGCCAGGAACCAGGCGTCAGGTGCAGGGATTGAAGGTCCGATGGAACACCTTCCCTGATTGACTGAAAGCAGGTCCGGGCGAGCTGGAAGCTGCCTCGGGAGCCTGGAGCTGAGGCTGAGGAGATCTGGGTACCAGAACTGGCGGGGCCAGTCTGGGGCTATCAGGATCATCTGCGCCTTGTCCCTCCTTGCTTTGAGAAGCACCTTGTGAATCAAGGGAAATGGGGGAAAGGCGTAGAAGAGGCCCGGGGTCCACAGCCTCGAGAAGGCATCCCCCTGCAGCGAGCCCTGCTGAGGGGGGCGGGCATGAAACAGCCTCAGCCAGATTCTCCCTGGAGGCAAACAGGTCCACCTGAGGTGTGCCCCAGTGGGAGAACAGATCTTGCACTACTACCAGCAGGAGAGACCACTCGTGAGATGCAGCCCTATCCGTCTCAGGGCATCGGCCAGGGTGTTGAGGCTCCCGCCACATGAATGGCTAGGAGATCACGCTCCAGGCTGCATGACGAGTGACCAAATGCGGAGAGCCTTGCATGCAGAAGCATGAAGCGCCCCGCCCTGGTGGTTCAGGTAGTACATGGTCGTGGCATTGTCCGTCTGGACTCGGACCACTTGACCCCGGAGAAACGGAGCAAAGGCGGTGAGAGCTAGCGGACTGCTCGGAGCTCCAGCAGGTTGATGTGGCATCGGGACTCCCGCGGGGACCAGAGGCCGTGCACTCGGTGTTCCCCCAGATGGGCACCCCAAACCCATCAGAGAGGCGTTGGTCGATAGAGAGAGACCGTCGGCTCGGGGCGGACAAACGGGATGCCCTCCTGCAGATGAAATAGAATGGTCCACCACTGGAGAGTGCCACATCTCCCGGTCACTATAACTAGCTGGTCCAAAGGATCGCAGCTGCTAGACCACTGGCTGGTCAGTCCCTCACTCGAAGGGGCGATGCGCCAGCGGGCCCAACGGACCACGCTGGTACAGGCCGCCATGAGACCCAGAAGGCGCAGGAAGTCCGGGCAGGAGCGATTGCCCAATCAGAAATGATTGGGCAAAGGAAGTAAGAACCTCGCCCTGTCACTGGCCGAGCCATGCTCTGGCTCAAGAGAGTCGAGCTCTGCCCGATGAACAGGATCACCTGCTTCGCTCGAGTTCACTCTGGCCTCGTTGATGAGAAGGCCGACTTGAAAGCAAACCTGAGGGCCAGATCTCTGGACCGCTCCACCTCCGCCTGGAGGGGGCTGCTATCAGCCAATCGTCCAGTTAAGGGTACACCGACTCGGCGCGCGAGGAATGCTGTCACCACTGCCATGCATTTGGTGAAGACCCTGGGAGCTGGAGAGCAAGGGCATGGTTTCGAATCAAGAGGGATCCTCCGCCGAAAGCCGGAGGAATCTCCGGCGTGACGGACGGATAGGGACGTGAAAGAACGATCCTGTAGGTCCGAGAGCAGAACCACACGCCATGTTCCAGAGATGGTATTATCTGTGCCAGAGTGACCATCCTGAAGGTTCGAGGCCTTAGGAACTTGTTCAGGTCGTGTAGGTTTGGAATGGGCGCCAGCCCGTCCGCTTCGGAACCAGGAAATACCTGACACGAACCCCGGGTCTGAAGGGGTCCTCACTGCGGATCACCTCCTTTTGGAGGAGGAGAGCGATGTCGGCTGGCAAGCCACCAGTGAGGCTGCGGATCCAGAGGCCCCACGAGTGCGACGGCCCTGAAGGGCGGGCCTGCTCGGATTCCAGAGGTAGGCCTTTTCCCACCACCTCCAGTACCCACCTGTCTGTGGTAACAGCGACCAGGCGGAAAGGAAGTGTTCTGAGCCTGCCTCTCAAGGGGAACCAGGGGTGAGGTGACAGGGATGGGGCGAGACCCTCAGTCCGTCACTGGGCAGGCTTGGAGGAGGGACCGCCGAGGACCTCCTGGGCCTTTACCTCCCTGCTTCCTGTTGGAGAAAGCCGATGGCTTGGCTTGATACTAAGGTCGAGCCTGCTGGCCCTGGACGCTGTTGTCGCTAGGTCAGCAGGCACAGAAGGACGAAAGGGCTTAGGCTGTGGCTTGCGGCCTTGTCCTTCTGAGCGGAAGAGACCAAGTCCAAGGTAGCATTGGACTTCTCGATCCTCTGCAGGTGACCTTCCACCCCAGGGCCGAAGAGGTCAGTCCCCAAAAAGGGAACATCCGCCAACCTGTGCTGGGTATCTGAGGTAAAGGTGGATATCCTCAGCCAAGCCCAACGACGCATGGCCACTGCGGCCGCTACAGACCTGGCACATGAGTCCTCGATGTTCAACGCAGTCTGGAGCTGCTGTTTAGCCACTGCCCTGCCCCGGTCCCGCACCTGCCTCGACCGTAGTCTGCAGATTCGCGGGAAGATGAGGGACAACCTCATCCAGGGCAAGGCGAGAAAATGTGCCATGAGGACGCGTCGAACTGGCCTGATGAAAACCGAGAGAGGGACGGCATAGACTTTCGCCTGGCATAATCCAATTTCTTGGATTCCTTGTCGGAGGTTTGTCCACATCCCTTGCGTCTCCGCACGCTGGAAAACGCTGTCGGTAACCAACCCCGCCGAGGGGTGTCCAAAACCGGACAGGAACCTGTAGGGACCGATATTTCTGGCCAACCTGGCCGGCGCAGGGCAGGAAGCAGGATGCTGCCAAAGTTCCAAGGCCGGACCACTATGGCTCGCCACCGGAAGAAAAAATTACTCACCTTAGTAATGTTGTTTCTTCTAATGGAGTTGCATATTACAGACATTAGCAGTTTGATCCAGCTCTAGAACTGCCCGGAGTGAAATGGTTAAAACCATTCCAAATAGAATTTTGGCAAGAGGGCAGCTCTATCTGTGTCATTTCAAACCTGAACTGTCAGATCTTTACGAGCCAAACTCACTAAGGTCTGTGGAAGCTGTAACCTACACTAGCCAAATGGCTACCTAAATAATAACAACCATTGATGGTCCCAACACCCAAGACTCAAGTCAGGGACCAGAAATACTAACACCATTCTAATAATATGAAAATGGAACATAAGTATAATAAAAACACACACGCTGCATACATACACACCCCCAAGTCCCAAAGGGACAAAATGCTAACAGGACATAAGTAGTGCCCACACTAAGTTGCCCGCACCCCACCAAGTAGAGGTTCTGAGAGGGCAGGTTGGGGAGGTCTATAATATGCAAGACTCATTAGAAGAAACAACATTACTAAGGTGAGTAATTTTTCTTCAAACAACATGAAGTCTTGCTATATTATAGACATTAGCAGAATACACAGCAGTACCTCCATGGAGGAGGGCAGAACCTACTTAGGAATAGGCTCTGAAGAACAGCTGCCAAACCGAGCATCTCTCCTGGCCTGGACATCCAGGGAGTAATGCTTGGTAAAAGTGTGTACCGTTTCCAAGTAGCAGCCTGGCAAATCTCTAATAAAGGGATATCTCTGGCAGCAGCTAGAGGCGCAGCTGTACCCTGGTAGAATGAGCCCTCAAACCCGGGGGCTCTGCCCACTTTCTGATAACAAATTGGATACAAGAGATAATCCACCTGGCTATTGATCTCTTAGTGGCAGGTTTGCCTTTCCCGACTTCACCATAGGTAAGGAAAGTTGGAGGATTCGAACTCAGACCTTTGGTACGCCTATGTAATAACTAAGAGCTCTCTTAACATCCAGGTTGTGCAACCTCCTCTCACCCGAAGAGGAGTGATCAGTGAAAATACTGGAAGGGAGATAGATTGATTAAGATGGAAATCTGAAACCACCTTAGGCAAAACTTCCTATTAGTCCTAAGGACTACCTTATCCCTGTGGAAAGAAATAAAGTCAGTCTCCACTGACAAGGCTTGCAATTCACTTATGCGTCTGGCAGAAGTGATAGCTACTAGAAAACAGTTTTCCAAGTTAGGTACTCAAGCTCTGCAGAAGACAGAGGTTCAAAGGGGGTTGCATTAACTGGGCAATGCAAACATTAAGGTCCAAGCAGGGGCGGTTCCCAAAGGGAGGATTAGTATGGAGTAATCCCTTAAAAACTTGGAAAACACAGGATGAGAGGAAAGAGGGGATGACTTTCCTGCTGACACAAAAGCAGACACAGCTGCCAAATGAACTCTCAGGTAGCTGGTCTGAGACCCAAGGAATTAAGATGTACCATGTAATCTAACAAAATGGGCAATTCAGCAGATTCTGGGAATATTTTCCAGCACACCAAATGGAAAACCTTTCCATTTAGAACTATAGTAGCTAGTGGAAGGCTTTCTGGAAGCCTTTAGGATCTCAAGAACACTCTGAGAGAGGTGTAAATCAGCAAACTCTAACTCCTCAAGAGCCAGGCCTTGAGGTTGAGGGATTTGAGGTCCGGATACCAAACCCTTCCCTGGGCACAAGTCAACAGATTGTGATTCCTGGGGAGGCACAGGAGAAGATGGACTGTCGGAGACAGAAGGAGTGGGTACCAGGGCTGCCTGGCCCAATCCGTGGCAATCAGTATCACCCTGCAAGGCTGAGATCTGATTTTGACTAGTACTTTGAATAGGAGAGGAAAGGGGGGGAAGCATAGAGGAACTTCCCCTCCCAATCCAGAAGAAGGGCATCCAGGGAACTGAGCCCAGCACTGGAGGCCTGCAACAGAACAGAGGAAGTCTGTGATTGTCTGGGGCTGCAAAAGATCTATCTGAGGGATGCCCCACCTGGCAAAAACTATCCCCAGCACTTGAGGATCCAGGGACCATTCGTGATGGTCCTGGGAAATCCTGCTGAGGGCATCCGCTAGGACACTGTCCTTCCTGGAAGATGAACTGCTATGAGGGAAGTGTTCAGGAATAGGCCAGAGACCACAACTTCATTGCCTCGGTGCACAAGGCCGAAGACCGAGTGCCCCCTGTTTGTTGATGTACCACATTGTTGTGGTGTTGTCTGTTCTGACTTGTAGCACCTTGTCGGACAGATGCAGAAAAAGCTTGAAGAGCTAAAAGACAGCCCTGAGTTCCAGCAAATTGATGTGGGAGAGATTCCTGGGGACCAAACTCTGAGTGGAAAGGTCACCCATGTGGGCTCCCAACCCAGAAGGGAAGCATCTGTAGTGAGAGTCAAGTCGAGAAGAAATGAAGGGACCCCGCTCTTAAATTGCTTTGATCCTGCCACCACTGGAGAGCTAGATCAAGGTTCGAGTCACTGGGACCAACTTGGAAAGGGGGTCTCTTCTCTGAGACCAAAGGTTCTCAAGTGAAACTGAATGTCTCTCATCTGAAATCTGGCTCCTGCACAACAGCTGTGGATGCAGCTAGTGCCCCAGGAGCTGCAGAAAGTGTCTTGCTGGTCGAGAGACCTGCAGAGGAAGGAAGAGGCCAGAGCCACTAAATTCCTTACCCTTTCTGGGGAAGAAAGGCTCTGGCTAGCTTTGTGTCCACTTCTGCCCCTATAAAGGCGTAGTACCTGGACTGGTTCCAGAACCGACTTTAGTAGGTTTAGCAGAAACCCAGGGAGGTGAGAAGCTGCTGGGTGACCTGCAGGTGAGATTTTACCTGTTCTGGGGACTGGCCTACAATGAGCCAGTCGTCTAGATAGGGAAAACAGCAATCCTCTGCCTCCTTAAGTGGGCCACTGCCACTGCTAGACACTTTGTGAATACCCTTGGAGCAGAGGTAAGGCCGAAGGGCATTGCTCTGAACTGGTAATGACCTGAGGGCAGTTCAATCTGAGGTACTTTCAATGGGATCTTCTGATTAGGACATGGAAATAGGCATCCTTGAGGTCCAGGAGGCTAGCCAGTCCCTGGCCTTAGGGAAGGTAAAATCATTGCCAGAGTTACCATTTTGAACTTTGGTTTCAAAAGATGCTTGTTCAGATATCTGAGATCTAAAATGGGCCGCCACTCTCCTGTCTTTTGGGGTAAGAAGTATCTGAATACAGACCCCTGCCCTGATGCAGGGAGGAACCCTTTCTACTGCTCTGAGAGCTAACAGGGATGAGACCTCTGTTTCCAGAGCGGGTCTCTGAAGCACTTGGGTAGAAAAGTCTGCTTCTCAACTTGGGAAACTTTTGAAGCTGAGAACCAGACCCTGGCTTACTTCCAGAACCCACTTGTCTGAGGTTAAGAAGCCCATCTGACTGAAGTAGCCAGCCTGCCCCCACTGGTACAGGAGAATCGGCCCTGGGCACCCCATAGGGTGCCTGTTTGCATGAGAGCTTTAGGCTGGGGGTGGGAGCAGGTCTGCCACCCCCGCCTGCCCCTGCCTCTGAAGAAGCCCCTCTGAGCATAGGCAGAGGAGGCCTGAGTCTGGTAGAAAGGCCTGTGAAAGGCCTACCCTACATAGAACATAGAAACATAGAAGTTGACGGAGATAAGGACCGCAAGGCCCATCCAGTCTGCCCATTTTTTTCTACCTTATAAATGTGCCATCGGCCTTTGCTCTGTCAGTGACCTATCTATTCATAGTCATTTGTATTGCTCCCTTATGCCTATCCCATGCCTGTTTGAAGCCCTGCACTGTATTCATAGCCCACTTCTTGTGGTAAGCTATTCATGCATCTACCACCCTTTCTGTGAAAAAGAATTTCTCACATTCCCCTTAATCGGCCTCCTCTAATCTTATGCTGTGTCCTCTTGTCCTGCTATTTTCTTATATTTAAACATGTTAGACTCTTTCACCTTGTTTATGCCCTTAAGGTGTTTAAATGTCTCGATCATATCACCTCTCTCCCTCCTTTGCTCAAGGGTATACATATTGAGCTCCGTTAATCTGTCCTCATATGTCTTCTGATATACCCTTGGGGGCATGCCTTTGAGGAGTGGCTTGCTGCTCCTTAGCCTGGGCACTCTTGTAAGTAGTCCTGTATTCATCCATCTTCTTCATGTAGTTCTCTGTCTGCTTCCAAACAGAGAATTTCCACCACAGGAAAATTCATAGCCTTAGTCTGGGTATCCTGTGACAAACTAGTACACCCAGCCAGGCCAACCCACGAAAAGCTACAGATGTGGCCATGACCCTAGAGGAAACATCATTACATCCACAGCAGCATGAAACTGAACCTTAGAGGCTTCAATGCCATCAGCAGCCACCTGTTCTAGTTCACTAGCCAGCTGGCCATGGGCCTGCTTGGCCAATAGCATAACAGTATCCCATCTAGATTTCTGATACCTAGCTACATAAGCCATATAATTTGCTTGCCTGAGTCCCAGAGAGGCTGCATATACTGTTTTTGCCATGGCATCAATCTTCCTGGAATCCTTGTCAGGAGGATGTGAAGCCAAGGAATATTAGCTTTATCACAGGCAGCAGCCTGAACTACCAACATGACTGCATTGCTGAGAAAGGAATTCTGTATCAGGGCCTCGACAATGTATACCTTCTGTCCATCTTTTTATCTACAGGAGGCACAGAATTAGGAGCTTTTAAAATTTTAATTGTTTGTTTCTCAAAAGACTTATGTAAAGGAACAGACAATCTCCTAGACTCTGGAATATCCATCATTTCTACAAAATCAGGCTCCTCTTGCTCATCCACAGCCTCTTCTAAAGAAGCTGGAGGGTTTCAACTTTTATAAAACATAAAATGAGATGGGGACTCAGACAGCATAGGGGGAGATTCTAAAGGTCTGTCTGGGGAGATGTCCGGTTCAATGGGCACACCCAGACCTTCCCAGCCACATTCATACTGATCATAATCCTCCTCCCCCTCCTCTGGTTCATAAAATTCCTAAATATCATAATCCTGAACCACTGGGACCGGACGAACCAACCTTTTACCAGATAGTGGTGGTTCGGACGGACCCTGAAACAGTGACTGGACAATTTGTATGGCTTTTGCTATCTCTGCAGCAGTTGGAGAAGGAATTTTGGACTCCAGACCTGCTGATTTTCTTGTTTTCTTTACTGGAATTGGTTCCTCAGAACCAGCTTTTCTTTGCCTGAGGAAGTCTGGCCTGGTCAGAGGCATCCCTCTGGTTCTGTTGGCACCGAACCGGCTGGCCATCCGGTCAGCGGACTTTTAGCCTCTCATTCCCTGAGCCTGCCCAATCTTTTTCCAGGGTGGCTGCAGGGAAATTCTCATACCTGGCAGTCTGACAGGAGGTGGTCAAACCTCAGACAATAAACACATGTGGTGTGTGGGTCAGCCTTGGCAAAGACTTCCCACAAACATCACAGTGTTGAAACCCAGTGGGCCGGTTTTCTTTTGGTTTCTCAGACATAATGCCAGCCTAACCAAAACTTGCCCTTTTAACGGCAGTGCCAGGAAGACACCCTTTATCGGTTCCTAACCGTGTCACGGATTGGAAAAAAGTAATAAACTCTTTTTAGAACCGATAAGAACCGGAACCACACTCTAAAATAGTAACTTTTAGTTTTAAATGAGTTTTAAACCACTGATCGGTTCAAAACCAGACCGATAACTACAAGTTCCACACAGACAAAACCTTCATTTACTTACGTTACCACAGATAAAGCTTGAAGCGAGCGGTTTTGTGGTTAATAAAACTATTCTCGGTTAAATCCAACCAGAAAACACTTTTAAACCGAGAATGAACCGAGCAGAAGGAGAAATCTCCAGAGCGATTGTTCACTGAGGCGAGTAAAGAATCTGACAGTTCAAGTTTGAAATGACACAGATAGAGCTGCTCTGCTAAAATTCTATTTTGGAATGGTTTTAACCATTTCACTCCGGGCAGTTCTAGAGCTGGATCAAACTGCTAATGTCTATAATATAGCAAGACCTCATGTTGTTTGAAAGGCCTCCGCAGAAGAATCCCTCGGTCCAGAATCTCCGTGAGGGATACCTGGCCCGTTTAGAAACGGGTTCGAGCTTCATCCCGGTGGACTCCGAGATGAGTCGAAGCAACCCTAAGAAGGACGAAGGGCTATCGTCCATTGACTGCCCTCCCGAGGACTCCAAGTCCATGCGCTTGGAGAAGAGGGAGGAACCATCATCGGACTCAGAAGAGTCCTCAAAGAGCTGCCTCTGGCCTGAGCCACCCTCCACCTGCCGAGGTTTATCGGGAGTGAGGGTGACAGACAGCCTATGGGGCAAACCCAAAGCCGACCGAGTATTTTTGGTCGGAGCCCCAACTAATAGCTGTGGAAGCGGAGGTTCCACCAGAATCGGTGGGGCAGCTGGAATTGGCTGAACAACCGGCCTGAGAACAGGCTCCTCGACTACAACGAGGTGTTGTTTCGGCTGCTCCGGTGACAGCCACTTAATGGCCACGGAAGACGACTGGGTCGGCTTATTCCTGGTCAAAAGGAGCTGTTGCCACATAAGTTCCTCGTACCTCCGACGCAACTTGTGCCGAAGCCTCCCCTCATCCGAGGAAGAGGAAGAGCGGCGACACCGCGAGACCGAGACCGCCTAAGGCGGGGCGGGACCGGTTGATCGCAGGATGTCCGGAGACCGAGACCGAGTCTCGATCAGGCCGAGGGAGGCGAGGAGAAGTGTTGGAATCGCACTCCTCGCTCGGACAATCCCAATCAAGGCTCCGGAACCGAGGCACAGACGAGCCGACGGGATCCTCAACTCCCACCGGGGAACCGGAGAGGGAATCTCAGCTTCTCCAGCCGACAACCCGTCTAACGGGTCGAGAAAAATCTCGACCGCGTCGACAGGAGTCTTGGTCAACTGGCCTGACGGGGACACCGTGAAGCCAGTGGCCGAAGCTGAGGGGGTCGACCGAAGTCGACTGTCGACAAGGGAGGGGATCTTTCCCGCTCCCAAGAGCGTCGACGAAGAGACTTACTTTTGCTCTTTTTGGACCTGGAAAAGGTCCGAAAGTTGGACCTCACCTTTGGTCGAGAGGGTCAGACAAAGCTCCTTATAAAGAAGCCGAATACGAGGCACCGAGAGAGCGGGACAAATGCCGCAGCCAAGGTAGAAGCGGCCTCGCCGCCTCCTCTTGAGGGTGATCATCTGCTCTAGCTGATCCGCCCGAGCCCTTGCCCGTGGACACCTTAATCAGGGCCTCTTAGATTTCACCGTGGAATTTTTTCTCGCGCCCAGTTGTAACCGGGCAGCACGGGCTCAAGACGTAGGTCAAAAGGAAGAGCACAAGTCGCAGGCCCGCGGTCGTGCTCAAGGCCCAGGCAGTAGGCATGCCGTGGAGTGCGGATCCGTCCTAGACATCTTCTGCCCGCAGGGCACCTCTGAAACGGGGTCGGTTGTCCATCGCAGTCGTGAGGAGAAGAAGACCGAAGTCTTTTAGCAAAAACTTTTTAATTTCGAACTTTTCAAGAATTAGGAACCAGTCTTAATCGCAACGCTAAGGAGGGAACCTGAGCTTCCAAGCGGTAAGGAAGATCTGCGTCATGGGGCGGAGCCGAGAGTTTTACCACCTGGGTGGGTGGGAGGAGCCAGCTTGAAGACCTTCCGGCAAGATTTAAAGTGGCAAGGAACCTGCCAATAAGTGTGGATGAACAACATATCCATGTCCCTAGAAACATAATTTTTTGTGCAGAAAATACAGAGTTGAAAACCGCGCAAAAACAACTTTCCAACGATCGCTGATGGAAGTCTGCAGGCGACTAGCATGAAGGCGGCAGCGGGAAAGGAGCAGACTGACAGTGTAGGGACGCCCTATAACAAATCATGCTGGCGTTGAATCACGTAACATCGGGTGGGCTGTCCCTGTCAGGGATTGCTAGAAAAGTCTGCCGTGTGCCCAACGTCAGTCCTATTTGTGATGACCTACTGAAGGAACCCTCTGAAGTAAGATCTGTTTGAGCCAGTCTGGTGCTATCAAGATCATCTGTGCCTTGTTCTTACAGGCCTTGATCACCACTTTGTGGATAAAGGGGAAAGGAGGAAAGGTGTACAGAAGGCCCAGAGCCAAAAGAAAGCATCACTATGCAGCGTCCAGGTCAGAGGAGGGCAGGCATAGAACAGCCTCAGTTTTCTGTTCTCCCACGCGGCAATCAAATCCACCAGGGGGTGCCTCACTGGAGAATACACAGCAAAACAGTAAAAAATAAATAAACAGAGGAGGCAGTGTGTGATGGAGAAAGCTTCAACCCCTTGGGTGACTCCTTCCCAACCAAAACCTGTAACAGAGTTCAGTGCAGGATGTGATCCCCCTGCCAAAAGTCTGCTTGGCTGCTGGTCTGCCAGAAGAGGCTTCAGAATAAGTCAAAAACAGCTGGGAGCCTCTCCACGAACCCCTGCCATGCAGTCCTTGTAGAACAGAACACCTGGTGTATTGTTCAAAGTTTGGAGTACACACAAGGTGGAAATAAATCACCTGGTTATGGAGAAATTCTGAAACCGCTTTCAGCAGGAATTTTAAGCGGGAGCAAAGGACAACCCTGTCCTTGTGGAAAACCTCACCAAGACTCCACTGAAAGTGCCTAGAGCTCTATCTGGTCGAGGTGATGGAGGCAAAAAGGCGGTCTTCCATGACATGTGACATCTCACACTTGACCATGGGTTTGAATGGTTTACCCATCAACTTTTGGATTACCAGTACGTCCCACAGTGGCGTAGGCTTTAGCAATGGAGGAGACAGATGATCCAGGCATTTGAAAAAGCACCAAACCACTTTCTCCTAACCCACATTCGGCACACCGGGTATGCAGAGATGGCAGCCAGGTCCACCTTAACGAATGTGACTCATAATCCCAGCTGAGAAGGAGCAAAGGTAGTCAAGGACACATGCCACAGGACAAGTAAAGGGGTCTACCTACCACCTGTTCTGAACACCAGAAAGAAAACCTAGTCTACTTAAAGTTTTGTGAATTGACTTCTTACAGCATGCCTCCAGAACATGGAGAACTGGTTCCAAAAGCCCCAGAGCCTGGAATTCTAGCTACTCAGGAATCAGGTCCAGTTGCATGATCGTCCCTCCTGCTCTCATCAGCAGGTCCGGATGCAGTGGAATCCACCATGGGGGCCCGCTGCAGAAGCCGAGCAGAGCTTGGTATCAGACTTGGCATAGCCAGCTTGAAGCTATTAGGATCAGCTTGTCCCTGGCCTATGGATCATGAGGAACAGAGGAAGGCATACAAAAGGATCAGGGTCCAGGGCCTGGAGAAGACATCTCCAATCAGTGTTCACAAAGGGGGGGTCTGGAACAGCCTCAGTTTTCTGTTCTCCCAGAAGGAAAACTGGTCCACCAGAGTTGGGCCTCCACTGGCTGAACTTAACTGTTCACACAATCCTGGTGCAAATACAACTCAAGCAGACGTCTCTCCCACCTCCGTGTCCACCAGCTGGCTGTCCTACCCTGCTCCATGCACTGCAAGGAGGTCTGCCTGCGGGATGCATACCAGGTTCCAGATGCAGCACACCTCCTGAGACAGGGGAAAGGAGTGTACCACTTTACTTGCTCAGGCAGAACATGGTGGTTGTGTTGTCAGTGCTGACCTGCACACAAATTAGTGCAGCAAACTCCATCGGTGCAGGTGTGCACTATCCAGAGCTCCAGCAAGTTTATATGCTGCTAGGTTTCACTCGGTAACAAGAACCTTGACCTTTAAGAAAGCTCATAAAGAGCAAAACATGTCAGGGGACAACGTGGTTGCATAACTGCTTACGCTATGAGGAAGCGATAGTAAATAGGAAACTGAATATTTTACCACCGGGACTGTATTCTTTTTCGCTGATATTTGCACAGATTAAATAATTTTACATTTTATCCGAGCCATATGGAGAGTCCTTTCTACAAAGATTTTTGTACTTGCATTGAGACTGAGATATTACATTAGCAGAAGCTGATTTGACTCTGCAAAGCCTCAGCTGGTGCCGGTCCCCAAACCGTTGGTCAAAACATTTTTCAAGCTGCATTTTGGACCTAAGCACAGCAATCCCTGGTGCATTAGTACCCACTACAGACTTCCAGATGCAGCACACCTCCTGAGACAGGGAAAGGAGTGCATACCACTTTACTTGCTCATGCAGAACATGGTGGTTGTGTTGTCAGTGCTGATCTGCACGCAAATTAGTGCAGCAAACTCCGTCAGTGCAGGTGTGCACCATCCAGCTCTCCAGCAGGTTTATATGCTGCTGGGTCTCGCTCTGTAACCTGAACCTGTGGGTTCTGCAATCTAACAGATGAGCCCACCAGCCCACAACCCAGACAATGAAGAATTTGTCATCAACCTGGGACAAATGGGATTCCTTCCAAGAGGTCCTGTGGAAACGGCCACCACTTGATGGCTTCCAACACTGGCTGTGACACCTGAACTGCCTGATTCAGGTGGTCATTGTATTGGGATCACCGACACCCCAGTTCTCATTGAGAGGGAGAGCATCTGCCAGAGGGCCTAGTGGACCACAGCTGTCACGGCCACCAAGAACCCCAATAGTCTGAGGAAGTCTAGGGAATGAGTACCCAACCTGAAAAGATCATGCAAATGAGGCAAGATTCTCTGACAGGTCCAAAGGTAAGCCATACCCAGCTTGGAGGGAGCCCAGTTCCACTCCAACAAACAGGATCACTTGCTTATGTACCAGCTGTGACTTGGTCAGACTGACAAAGAGGTCCAGATCCCTAAACATCTTAACAACCTCTCTGGTACTGCCCATGATAAGGCAGTCTTACAGGTACGAGAAGACCCTGGCGCCTCTATATCTGTGGAAGGCTGCCACAACCAACAGGCACTTAGTAAATACCCTGGGTGCTGATAGCAAAATAAAGGGCAAGGCCTTGAACTGGTACAGCACGTTTCCCACTCAGAACCAGAAGAACCACCTGTGGGATGGATGAATTGGAACATGAAAATTTGCATACTGGAGGTCCAGGGGGCAAAACCAAGCCCCAAGCATCAGGTACAGTATTATTTGGTTGAAGGAGAACACACAGAATTTTGCCTGTGGAAGAACTTGTTCAGGATGTGCAGGTCAAGAATGGGGTGCCAACCTCCATTCATTCTGGCACCAAAATGCAATAAAATACATATCTCTACTGCTCGGCGCCGGGACCACCTGGACAGCACTGCGTCTCCAAGAGCCGAGCGAGTTTGCTCTCTACTGGGCTCAGAGTATCCACAGGCACCGTGAGACTTCAACACCATCCAAGACTGACATTAAGGAGAGCCTTGAACTCACCAGACCTGATCCAAGAACCCACTTGTCCGACGTGATGGTGGGCCACTGTGAAAGCAAGTGGCAGAGCTGATCCTGACCGAGAGTTGTAGCAGAGACTGTGCAGGAAGGAAAAGACTCACACAACAAGTCACATTTTACCCTTGGAGGGCTCTAGAGGACTGGCCACATCGCTGGCACTCCCCCTTGCTGACCCTGACCTCCAGACTTATCTGGGTTAGACGGACAAAAGTGTTGGAACTGCTGCTGCTCTTGGTATCCAGAGCCACAAGACACTTGGCAAGGAGCCCTACTTGGGCTCAGGCAGCTGCTTAACTATCCTGGATAATGCCATCAATTCCAGAGTGACACTGGACTTCTCAATGCAAGTGAGATGGTTCTCTACCACAGGACCAAACAGGTCAGTGCCCAGAAACAACAAGTTCAACAGCTTGTGCTGGGTCTCCAGTGTGACTGTGGAGAGACACAGTTAGGCCTCTGTGCAGAAACACCCTCACTACTTCTGTGCATGTTGAAGAATCACCCAAGTTCAAAGCTGTCTTCACAACAGTTGTCTAGAGAGAGTCCCAGTCCCTAGGTCCCAAGGCATCTGGCTGTCAAGTCACCAAGCTTATCAAACAGTCCCTCATGGAACCAGGCCATCAGGCCATGTAGGTTGCCTGGCAGATCCTGAAGGAGGCTTCCACACAGACCTTGTGTCTAAAGAAGTCCTGTATTTTGGACTCCTTGTCCAAAGACTTGTCCAAATCACCATGCACCTTAAGCTTATGGAAAGACAAATTTGTTGCAAGGCCCTCCACAGATGGGTGCTAAGAGAACCCACCAACAGGGTCTGCATACTTATAGTCTACCCAGTGGGGGGGCACCTGGCAAGAGGTAGGGTGCTGTCAAATACTAAGTGATGGGCTAAAGTTTGGCAATGGCAACCAGGAACGCCACCCAGGTGAGACATCCTAGTCCAGGATGTCCATCAAGAGGTAAGACTCCCACTTCTGGACTTACCAAGGGAATGTCCAGGAATATAGATGTCATGTGCTGCAATAAATAAGAAAAGGATGCTGAGTAGCTGATGGTGAACCAGCTGTCCGATAAGTAGATGTCCATCCAACCCCAACAGAAAACCCTGGGCAAGTCCTCAGAGTCAGAATCATTGGTCCTAAACAGAGGCTGGGGTCATTGTTCAGGAGTGTGGATACCCGGTTTGTCAGGGTGATGACCACTGACAACAGCTTACATAGCTCAGAAACAGGCCTACTCATTTGTCAGAGCACCATCCCATGGCAGCAGAGGGCTGGCTCCACCACAATCAGACACTGCAGTACCATCAGAACTACGGGGGAAACTGCTGGACACTGCACCAAGGACTGCATTAACAAGGGCAACCAAGAGAGTGTTGAGGTAGCCGCAAAACCAGCTGACCTCAACCTTGGCCAACTGCCCCAGGACCCAGTGTTGCCACACAGCATCTTTGCATTTGTGGCAGAGTCAAGTCATCAATGTCCACCTGAAGAGGATGAGCTACATAACGACCGTCTATAGTGATGGCATTGATCCAAATAAGACTGAGACCTCTACCTTAACTGATCTGTAGGCTGGACCATGGCCTGGCAGAGGTGGAGCCGGCACACCACCTGCTGAGGCACCTTCACCACTAGTGGGTGAACTGGAGTCAATCAGCAAAGGAACCACTGCTGGAGGCTGCGCAGGGCTACGCTGGGCTGGGGGCATGGTCTCAATCTGTTCCTCCATCTGAGAGGTGCCCAACAGTATGGGTGCCCAAAAGAGGAGAGAGGCCTCCTCCCAATCTGACACCATGTTGAGCAGGTTGGTGACAATCTTAAACAGATCAACCATGGATGACTGGGTCATCATCTCCATTGGGGGTACCACTGGAGTGTCAACTGGCTCTGGGACTGGCACCAGCTGAGCCAAGGTCAAGCATTCCAGGGTGCCCAATGCCCACAAAGGGCAAAAATGTTCCCAATTCCCCAAGATAGACGGCAATGGCACTTCTCTTGTTTCCTTCAAAAGGGTGGACTCTCATCAAAAGTTTAATGGACAGAACAAGTTCCTGAAGTCTGGGTACTCCTGAAACAACATTTAATCCATGGTAAGCCCCACAAGGACCAAAGTCAGAGCCATTTAGGCCCTGCTGCTGCCACCTCTTTCTCCACTGCCTGAAGCTGGGCCGCCTCACCTGTGGCCACAGAGGCCTTCTTTTCCTGAGGCTTACCTAGCAGGAAGCACACCAAGCGCTCAACAATGGATGATGGATGCATCACCTGGCAATGCAGGCAATTTTTGATATCGTGGGTCAGCCCCTAGGCAACAGAGGCATAGCTCATGCCCATCCGTGACAGACATTTTCAGTCTGCTGCTAACACAATCCTTCAACCCCAGTTTCTTGCACGCCATCTCATAATCATCGACAGAGCGAGAACAGGAAGACAACGTACAGTATACAAAACGAACACGACGCACACAAAATCAGTCAAAAACTGCATTTTTATTTGAAAAAAAAGTGAGTTGAAATGCTTTAAAAACTTTGAATTATTTCTTGCAGCAGAAGCTGTGGAGGAGACTCTTCTCTTCTATTTTGAATCCAAATGGTTACAAAGTCCGAACCAGTATGGATTCACAGTGAAGGGAAGGTCATGTCAAATGAATCTGATAAGAGTTCTTTGGGTGACAAAGGAACTAGAACAGGGTGGAGCAGTGAGCGTAGCCTACCTAGATTTAAATAAGGCATTTGACAATGGTTCCACATAGGAGACTGTAGTAAGCAGCAAGCTACGTAGTCGGTGAGTGGGTTCAAAAGTGGTAAACTGGGTAAGATATTGGCTAGGGGATAAGTGGCAGAGGGTGGTCATAAACAGGGTTAACTCAGAAGAAGGGAGGGTGACCAGCAGGGTGCCTCAGTGATTGGTGCTGGGACCAGTCCTCTTTCATGTCTTTATAAGCCAAGTGACAATGCAGAGGAGCTGGAAGGAAAGGTCTGCCTCTTTGTGGATGATACAAACTCTGCAACAGGAAGGACACTCCCGGGGAGTGGTGGAAGGAATGAACAGTGACCTGAGAAAACTTGAGGAGTGGTCAAGGGTATGGCAGCTGGATTTCAGTGCAAAAAAAGTACAAAATAATGCACTTGGGGCACAGAAACCCAGAGGATGAGTACAATATTGGGGGTACTACTGATGACCACCAAGCAACAAAGAGACCTGGGGATGATATCAGATGACCTAAAGGTGACCAGGCAGTGCAACAAGGCAGTTAGGATGGCAAGTGGGATGTTGGGATGCAGAGGGAGAAAGAAGGAGGGTGTTGCCTCTTTACAGATCACTGGTAAGACCCACCTAGACTCTGTGTCAGTTCTGGAGAGCACATCTCAAAAAGGACATAGACAGAGTTGAAGCAGTCCAGAGTAGGGTAACTAAAATGGTGCTGGGTCTACATCAGACCTAAATATGCACACCCTGAAAGAGAGGAGAGAAGGGTGGAATATGCTTGAGACTTCAAAATGTTTCACAGGAGTAAACAAGGTACAAGAGGGAAGGTTAGATGCTTTCCTGGTGCCGTGCTCAAAGCAATGGAAAGAGGATCTTAGGGATGACTGGGGCAGCAAGAAGGAAGGGAGAGCTGGACATCTCTGTCCACTTGGGGATAAGATGACCTGGCTAGGGACGACCCAGAAATAGTTCAGGAGGAGTTCAGGGAATTGGGAGGGGTCTTAGGCAATCAGCATGATCTGTGACCTTCTTGTAGGTGCTAAATGTCTATGACGGATAGGGAAGACAGGATTCTCTGCACAGGAACTTCAACATATGATTGAAGAAATGGTGCAGAGAAGAGAAATCGAACTCACTGGGGACTGTGGCCCCACCTGTAGGATAAAGGCCTGTACAGTGGCGACAGCCTGCATCCCAAGAAATGGTGCAGAAGAGGATTCAGACTGCGCTGGGGACTGGGGCCTCCTGGAGGCTAAAGGCCCTGCAGTGGCGACAGCCTGCATCCATCTGGAAGGGGAACCGTGATCCTCAGTTAACAGTTTAAGGGGAGGCAGAATGGAGCAGGGAAACAAACTGTCCTCCTCCACAGGCTTACAAGGTCAGCTGTGGGAATCCAGCAGGAGACAAATCCCAAACATAGAATTTGACGGCAGATAAGAACCGCTTGGCCCACCCTGTCTGCCCATTTCCCTACCTAATGGATAAGCTGCAGATCCTAGTTAACCAACAGCCTACTTCCTCCTACCCTCCCCCACTAGAATTGCCTTATGTCTGTCCCGTGCATTCTTGAATTTTCCCACTGTTTTTGACTCCACCACCTCCTCAGGAAGGCCGTTCCATGTATCCACAACCCCCACCGTGAAAAAAAATACTTCCACACATTACCTCTGAGCCATCCCGTCTCTGTCTTCAAATTGTGCCCCCTTGTTCTTGCACATCTCTTTTTCTGAAAGATGCTACCCTCTTGGACTTTGCTGAATCCCTTGAGGTACTTGAAAGTTTCTATCATGTCCCCTCTCTCCCTCCTCTCCTCAAGGGTATACATACTAAGCTCCTTTAATCTATCTTCATATGTCTTCTGGTGCAGACCCTGCACCATTTTAGTTGCCCTCCTCTGGACAGCCTCCATCCTGCGAGGAAAGAAGAACCCCGGGGGTAGAAGAATAATAGAGGACAAAGAGGGAGGGCAAAAGGGTAAAATGAGACGAGGTGGCAGTACAATACAGAGAGCCATGTGTGCAAATGCTCGAAGTCTGGGCAACAAGATTACAGATCTAGATGCCACCGTGGCAGTAGTGGACCAGGACATAATCACAATTACTGAGTCCTGGTGCAATGAAAATCAGGACTAGGATGTAACCATACCAGGTTATGCTCTATGCAGAAGGGACAGGGTAGATAAAAAGGGAGGAGGACTGGCTCTTTATGTGAGGGAAAACATAAAAGCTACAGAAATTCAGAGGAAGCAGAGGTACTGTGGGTCACCAGGGGTGATCTACAGACCTTCAAAATGGGCAAGGGGGAAAGAGGCGGATAAGGATATGCTGGTAGAAATCCAGAGGATGGCAAACAAGGGGGACTTATTGCTGGTGGGGGACTTCAGTCTACTGGATGTGGACTGGAACCTCCCAGCTGTGGCAACAGTTAGAAGTAGGGACATCCTGGACTCCCTGCAGGGGGCATTCCTCAGGCAACTAGTTAAGGAACCCACTCTTGTGGGGGGGGGGGAAATACTGGGCCTGGCACTGACAAATGGGGACAGTGTCACTGACATCACAGTGGGTAGCCACCTGGGGATCAGTGATCATTGTACAGTGTAGTTTAATACAAGAACTGGGCCAGAATCAAACCTACACTAAAACGAGGGTCCTGGACTTCAGGAGGGACGATTTCAAGAAAATGGGAAAATGTCGCAGGGACAGGGAAAAATGGGTGGAGTCGAGAACAGTGGACTAAAAAAAAGAGGAGGGCATTGAGAAGGCAACAAACCTCTGTGCCAGACAGGTTAAAAAGGGCAAAAGAAAAAAAAGAGATCGCTATGGTTCTCTACAGAAGTAGCAGAGAAACTAAAGATGAAGAAGCTAGCATTTTGAAGGTACAAGACAGCACAGAAGGAGAAGGATAGGGATACATATCAGGAGAAACAAAGGGAGGCAGGAAAAGCAGTTAGGAGCGCAAAGGCACAAACAGAGGAGAATACTGCCAAGTCAGTAAAAAAGGGGAATAAAATGTTCTTTAGGTATATAAGCGAAAAGAGGAAGCACAAAGAAGGGATAGATAGTAAGGCTAAAAGGGGAAGGATGAGTTTGTGTGGAAGAGGACCAGAGAAAAGCAGACATCCTGAACAAATACTTTTGTTCAGTATTTACGCAGGAAGAGTAAGGCGACAGGCCACAGATAGGGGAAAAGGGCATTAAAGAAAGGGAGGTAGACACTAGTCCTTTTAAAGAGGAGAGAGTCCTCGAGGAACTAGCACAACTAAAAGTGGGACAAGGCAAGGGAGCCAGATTGGGAACACCCTAGGGTACTGAGGGAGCTTAAGGAGGTGCTGGCTGCATCTCTGACAGCCCTGTTCAGCCTATCACTAGATATGGGGGAAGTTCCGGGAGGCTGGAAGAGGGCAGATGTGTTCTTACTTCACAAAAGTGGGAATAGGGAGGAGGCACGAAACCACAGACCTGTCAGCCTGACTTCGGTGGTGGGTAAAGTAATGGAATCTCTACTGAAGGAAAGGATTGGGGAATACCTTGTGGCCAGTTGATTACAGGATCCAAGGCAGCATGGTTTCCTGGGGGAAGATCTTGCCAAACAAACCTGATTGAGTTCTTTGACTGGGTGACCAGGGAAGTGAATCAGGGTGAAGCAGTGGATGTGACCTACCTGTATTTCAGTAAGGCCTTTGACATTGTTCCACATAGAAGACTGGTGAGCAAGCTAGGCAGCCTAGGAGTGGGTCCACAAGTAGTAAAATTGGTAAGAAGTTGGCGAAGAAACAGGAGTCAGAGGGTGGCTGTAAATGGAATTCACTCTGAAAAGGGCAGTGACCAGCGGGGTGCCACAGGGGTCTGTACTGGGCCCAATCCTCTTCAATGTCATTATTAGCCACATTGCAGGAAGGCTGGAAGGGAAAGTATGCCTGTTCATGGATGACACAAAAAATTTTCAACAGAGTGGACACATCGGTGGTGGGGGGGGGAGATGAGGGACGATCTGAAAAAGCAGGACGATTGGTCAAGGGGTTGGCAATTACGTTTCAATGCCAAAAAATGCAAATTTATGCACATAGAGCACAGAAACCCAAAGGACCTGAGAGTAATCATTTCTGATGACCTGAAGGCTGCAAAACACTATGATAAGGCAGTGGGGAAACCTAGCAGAATGCTCGGGTACATAAGGAGGGGTATCACAAGCAGAAAGAGGGAGACAGTGTTACCCCTGTATAGATTGATGGTGAGGCCCCACCTAGAGTACTGTGTCCAGTACTGGAGGCCCCATCTCTGGAAGGACATAGATTGGGTGTAGGAGGTACAAAAGAGGGCAACCAAAATGGTGCATGGTCTGCATCAAAAGCCCTACTAGGAAGACTCATGGAATTAAATACTTACTCTCTAAGGGAAAGGCGGAACATGATAGAAACGTTCAAATACCCCAAAGGTATTAATAAGGTACAAGAGGGTAGAATTTTACACAGAAAAAGACGCTCATGGACAAGGGGTCATCATGACATGAAACTGGGGGGAGACAGAGGGGATGTGAGGAAATACTTCTTCATGGAAAGGGTGGTAGACACCTGGAAAAACCTCCTACTGAAACGGCAACAGGATTCAAGCATGCATGGGAAAGACACGAGGTACCTTAGTAACAAGAGGGGGGAGAGACCGGAGATCGAGTAAGGTCTGTGGTGGGACAGTAGGTAGGGAAAATAGGGCAGACTAGGTGGGCCAAGAGGTTCTTATCTGCCGACAACTTCTGTGTTTCTATGTTTATATGTATTTTTCTGAAAAAAAGGTGCTCAAGGAAAAATGTGCATAAGAAGAAGCTGGAGGGGGCAGATTCAAGAGAGATGTGAGGAAGTACTTCATAGAAAGAGTGGTGGATTCCTGGAACAGTCTTCCAGAGGAGGTGTTGGGGGCAAAAACAGTGGTAGGGTTCACAAATGCATGGGCTAGGCATAAGGAAACTTAGGGAAAGGGAAGCGGGGATGGGTGAATGAGCTGGAGATCAAGTGGGATCTGCGGTGATACTATAGGTAGGAAAACTGGCAGACTAGGTGGACCAAGCGGTCCTTATCTGCTGGCAAATTCTACGTTTCTGTTTCTAGTGGAAAGAAAGAGCTGATGTCAAATGAGGAGGAACCAGAGGATGGCACCACAGGTGGTAAGAGGAGTCAAGTCTGAAGACTGTTCTGGTGACTGAGCAATCTTAGTGAAATATGCTCTCTAGTGTGGATAGTGAACTAAATATAGGTAGTCAGAAACCTCACTAACAAGAGAGAACCTTAAATTTTAACTATCAAAATATTATTTTTAAAATAAAAAGTTTTTGTTTAGTAAAAGCATTAAGGCACTTCAGGGACTTGGTGACCTTTGTTAATCTAACCCTATGACATAAGGCCCTCAACTACGACATGTGTTTCAACCCCTCACCCCACCCCCGGTAGCCCACAGGTTTGAGTAACTGATTTAACCTGACCCTTGGTCAAGCCTTAATACTTAAAAACATTAATTTAAAAAAAAATATGAAAACATTTTTCACTATTAAGGTACTGCATGGGTTGGGTTACCTTTCTTAATATAATTTTAACCCTAGGGGAAAAGACTCTTGGCTGTGCCTCGAGTCTCTTGAATTTAAAGACAGCAGAGCCATGGAAGTGGACAGTGGTCAAGAACAAGAAGAACCTTAAGACGAAGGTAGGGAAGGCAATGGATGGAATGACAGGGGTGGCTGGTACCATGTCTGGGGAGAGCAGTAATAGATACTCAGTGCTGGCAAGCCTAGAGACCTAGAAGAAGGGAGGGATTGGAGGTGGGATAGGAGTAGTGGGGAAGAGAGTAGACAGTGAGACCATTAGTCTGAAAGAAGGGGATGGCAATGGGGGAGGGAGAAGATGCAGCAGAGCAGATGCTGAGGTAGTCGGAAGGAAGGAAGGAGAGATGCATTAGAGTGGGGGGAGGAGGGGTCTGATTCTGACACTGGTGTAGGGTGGGTGGGCGAACAAGTGGACGAAGGGCTGGGGGATGAGGTCAGGCCAACTAGTGTGGACAGAGGGAGGAAGGCGAATAAGGAAAGGGCAGACAGAGAGAAAGCACAGACATGGGTAGCGAGTTAGTGAGGTGGGGGACCAGGACATTGGGAAGCATAAGGGGTAGAACACGAAGGGAGAGAGTGGCCAAGAGTGGGGGACTCAATTTGAGGGGGAGATATGGGGTGGGGGGCAAGGCACCAGAAAGCAACACATATGGTAGAGTGCCTGCCAGGCATGACAGCAGGAAAGGTGGGGCAGTTTCTGTGTGTGAAGAGGGAAAGGGAGAAACCACACATAGTGGTGCACCTAGGCACAAATGACCTGGCAGGGGACACAGTCCAAGAGGTGCAAGAGAGGTTCAGGCAACTGGGAAAAGAGGTGAGGCAGTAGGGCACTCAGTCGCTTTCTCAGAAGTTCTCCCAGTGCCCAAGGCAAGCACGTCCAGGAAGCATCGGATAGAGGAGTTCAATGCATGGTTGGAGGAATGGTGCCAGTCCAGGGGATATCGGCTGGTAAGGAACTGGGGCACTACATGGGGAACAAGAACATATGCCCCTGACAGGCTACATTTGAGTAGGGAGGGTACTGTAACCCTGAAGCAGAGGCTGGGGAAGTATACACCTCACAGGTTCCATTAAACTAGGAGGGGGCGGCAGAAGGTTGGAAGACAGGAGGCCAAGAGGCCTCCCTTCCCGAGGCAGCGGAGAAAGAAAAAGGCGATCAATCTCGGGAGAGTAAGACTGCACTAGGGAAGGGCGCAGAAGGGAAGGGGGAGGGTGGTCTCCTTGAATGCAAGGAGCCTGGGAAATGAGGCCGCTGAATTGCAGGCAATGATGGCAGAAGGAGGGGTGGACATAGCAGCCATCACTAAAATGTGGGCCAGCCAAAACCATGACTGTGACCTGGTGGTCCCAGGGTACAAACTGTACTGAAAGGAAAGGGGAAAAGGGGAAGGAGTGGCATTATATGTAGAGGAGGAAATATCTTGTAGCAGAGATGAGGAGGGCAGAACAGAGGCCTTATGGGTACAGATAAAGAACCAGATAGGAAGGAAGGCGAGGATGGTGGTGGTGTAAAGACCACCTGCTCAAAGCAAAGATATTGATAGGGAGCTGGGGAGCAAATAAAGAAGATCTGTGCAAAGGCATCACTACTATATCCCGAAACTTGTCACCCCCCCCCACACCCAGAGCCCGACACACCAAATCCCGACAGTAGGATTTGCCCAACCCCCAAGAGTTTGTTGTATTAATTAAGGGCTGTGCGGGAGTTAAGCATCACCTCAAACATGAAAAACAAGCAAAATCCCACTGCCTGGATTTTATGTCTCTGGATTTTGGCATCGGGCTACAGGGTGTTGGGAAACTATTTCGGGATATAGTAGTATATCCCTGTGCAGAGGTCACACCATGATAATGGGGACTTCAATCTGCCAGGGGTGGAGTGGAATATCTTCCCTCTGACGAAGAATCCACAGGGATTTGAAGCGCTGGGGCTAAGTGTTCTTTTTAGTCGCTGTGCACAATAAATTTTCACCAGCATTATTTCTGGAGTTTTCTGTGGCTTACTTTGTGCATCTTTCCCCTTTGCTGTGGAGTGGAATACCCCTGCTACCTCAAACAACAGGGAACAGGTCCTCCTGGAGGCTTTCCAGGACAGCTTCCTGGTGCAACTGGTAAGGGACCCAACCAGGGAAGGAAATATACTGGACCTTGTGCTGACAAATGGGGAGAACATACAGGAGTTGGAGGTGAGGGATCCCCTAGCAGGGAGCGACCACAACACAGTGTGGTTTTCACTTGGTATGAGTAAGGAGACAACCAGTACAAGGACAAAGGTATTAGACTTCACACAGGAAAATTGTAGAAGAATGAGGGGCATTCTGGAGGGACATATCACTAGACTCCAACCACACATGGATGCCAATCAGAAATGGGGGATTATCAAAACTGGGTTAAAAGAGGCCACAAACTCGTGTTCTAAGATCCAAAGCAAGGAGCCCAGATCAAGAAGGCCAAGCTGGTTGAGCAGGGAGGTATCAGCAAGTGTTAAAGAAAAGAGGGCAACCTTCAGGAAATACATGAGATCCAAAAAAGCAGAAGACAGGGAGGAGTACATGAAGAAATCAAGAGAGGTGAGCAGAATGGTCAGGGCAGCCAAGGGAGCTTAGGCTGGCACAAGGGATAGGTGAGGGTGAGAAAGATACATAAGGGAGAAAAAGCTGCAAGGATCAAATAGTTAGGATTAAGGTGGCCAATGGGTGGGCTGAGGCAGGGGTGCAGCAAGCAGAAGTACTTGATTAGTTCTGCTCTGTATTTACCAGGGAAAAGCAGGGGCCAATGCCACAGGGGAAGGGGACAGTGGGTACGGGGGGTGGGGGGGCTGAACAAACAGAGATGAAAATACCAGAGAGCAGAGTGCTAGAGGGTGTTGGAGCACTGAGGGTGGATAAGAAAAAATTACCGTAGTAATCTTCTTTCTTCGAAGGTGTCCTTTAGCATCAGTAACTATTGCAGTGAGCTGACTAGGTAGTACTGCCCCAGAGGTGGCAATTATGGTAATGAGTGTATGAATCAGCCAATCAAATTGAAGCTTGAGGATGTGCTGAGCAGGGAGAGTGAGAAGACTCCAGAATTTTTCCAAAGCTAGAATGGGCACCTGCCCACATAGGAATAAACGAACAGGATTCAAAACATATACAACAACAAGAACCAGAATAGTAAACATGAAACTTTTCTCAAAATACAATTCAAAGTTTAAAATGACCAAATTGTTAGAAGACAACAGTAAGAGTCCTCTTCTGAGGGTTATCGGAGGAGGAAGGGTGGGAGCTTACTGATGCTAAAGGACACCCTGAAAGAAAGAAGATTACTATGGTGAGTAATTTTTTCTTCTCACTCCAGGGGTCCTTTAGCATCAGTAACTATTGCAGACTATAAAGCAGTGCAGTTGGGAGGCGGGTAGAGAACCTACTTAGGAAACAGGCTCTGCAGAACCACCTTGCCAAATCTGGTATCAGATCTAGACTGTACATCTAAGCAATAGTGTTTAGTGAAAGTGTACACAGTCTTCCAAGTAGCTGCTTTACAGACGTCCAGTAGGTGTATGTCCCTAGCAGCTGCCACAGAGGCAACAGTGTCCCTAGTAGAGTGGGCCCTGAGGCCCTCAGGGGGCTGTTTACTAGCCTTGTCGTAGCAGAATCGAATACATGAGACTTCCAGCGAGACCGTTCTCTTAGTGACTGGTTTTCCCTACCTACCTCCCATAGGTAAGGAACTACTGCATGAATGGGCCCCTGAACGGCTTGGTTTTATCCAAATAGTAAAGTAGGGCCCTTCTGACATCCAGATTGTGAAGGTTTTGCTCCCCTGGAATGGATTTCTCAGTAAAGAACACGGGTAAGGTGATGGACTGGTTAAGATGAAACTCTGAGACCACCTTAGGCAGGAATTTTCTGTTCTTCCTGAGCTCAGTCTTATCCCTATGAGGGATAATGTAGCTGGGCTCAGTGCAGAGAGCCTGTAACTCTGAAATCCTTCTTGCAGAGGTAATGGCTACTAGAAATACAGTTTTCCAAGTTACATACTTGAGATGAGCTGAAGCCATGGGTTCAAAAGGTGGCTCCATGAGCTTGGCAATACAGAGATTCAAGCTCGAAGGAGGGACAGGTTCCCTGATTGGAGGCTGGACATGGAGACCACCTCTGAAAAACAGTTTAAAGACTGGCTGGGAAAACACAGATTTAGTCTTCACCATAGAAAGAGAAGCTGAAATATCAGCCAGATGAAGTTCCAGGGAAGAAGGCCTCAAGCCTGAATCCTGTAAATGCATTAAATAATACAAAATGTTAGAAATTGAAGCCTTAAGAGGATTAATGTGCTTCTTCTTGGACCAAAGGGGAAATCTTTTCCATTTAGCTGCATAGGTCTTTTGTGTACTAGGCTTTCTGGCCATCCTCAAGATCTTAAGAACTTGTTCAGAGTACTGAGTAGCAGGAACTCTAACTCCTCAAGAGCCAAGCTCTGAGGTGAAGAGATTTCAGATCTGAATAGATCACCCCTATCTCAGGGAGAGTCAGGAGGGAGGAAGTGACTAAGAGGGAAACGAATGGGTTTGCTGCAAGTAAGGGTTAACAATAGGGGATACTAGGCTCACCTTGGCCAGTCTGGCGCCACCAGTATCACTGTTGCAGGCCGAGCTGAGTTTTAGCAAAACTCTGAAAATCAGAGAAAAAGGAGGAATGACATAAAGAAACTTTCCTGCCCAATCCAGAACTAAGGCATCTGTTGGGAGAGTCCCCAGGACTGGAGGCCTGCAGCAATGCAGAAGAAGTTGATGGTTTAGGTGAGAGGCAAAAAGATCTACTTCTGGTGTGCCCCACCTTCTGAACACAGTGGCTAACACCTGCTTGTTCAGACATCATTCGCTGTGTCCCTAGTTGATGTGGCTGAGAGAATCTGCCAGGGTGCTGTCCTTGCCTGGAAGATGTATGGCTGACAGGCTGACTCCCAGGGAGTAGGCCAAGCCCCAAATTCTCATGGCTTCCAAGCATAGAATGCTGGACCTTGTGCCACCCTGCTTGTTTTTACTTTAGTTTTTTTTTTTTTTAATTTATTTTAAAAAGTTTCACCAGGAAAGACAACATGAGCTGTGAACAGCTCATTTCCAGAAGCATCCTGGGGGAAGGGGGTTACATAGGGGGAAGAGCAAACTCAACAATAAAGAGTAGAGTACACAACAAATATAATCATAAAATGCTAGGAATACAGATCACAGACAAAACTGGATAAAGCAATACAATGAATTAGAAAATAATTCAACAACAAGACATTTAGGTCTTAGATTATGAATCGATCACATTAATGACGATTTATGTAGAACATTGCAGTGGTTTTGTCTGTTCCGATCTGGACTGTGTGACCTTTATCTGTGAGGCAAATGCCTTGAGTGCCAGATAAATGGCCCAGAGTTCCAGCAGATTGATGTGAGCCTTGACTCCTGTGGAGTCAAGGAGCAACTGACGGAAGTACTGTCCATGTGAGCTCCCCATCCAAGCACAGAAGCATCTGTAGTAATGATTCTTGAAGGAGGGTGCTTGAAGGAAATTCTACCGAGAGGTTGGTAACTTCCTTCCACCAGTCCAGAGACTTGAGGTGTGTCTTTGTGACTGGGACAAGTTTGGACAGTGAACTTTTGTTTTGGGACCAGTGAGACCTTAGGTGCTGCTGTACGTCCCACATTCTGAATCTAACTCCTGGAACCATGGCTGTCATAGAAGCCATGTATCCTAGGAGCCTTAGGAAGTGTCTGGCTGGCCCAGTACAAAAGAATGTGCCACTGACAAAAAAATGTTTATTCTTTCCAAAGGAAGGAAAGCTCTGCTCTGTAGGGTGTCCAGCTGTGCTCCTATGAACATAAGGAGCTGTGCTGGCTCCAGATGGGATTTCTTTTGGTTTATAAGAAACCCCAAGGAGTGCAGAGTGTCTCTTGTCTGGGAGAGGGCCTCCTCCACTTGTAGGGGGGTTTTCCCCACTATGAGCCAGTCGTCCAGGTAAGGATAGACTGAAATCACCTTTTTTCTTCAATGCACTGCCGCTACAGTCAGACATTTTGTGAATACTCTTGATGCAGATGGCAGGCCGAAGGGCATGGCTGCAAACTGGTAGTGCATTGAAGGAAGTTTGAACCTCAGAAACTTTCTGTGGTACTGTATTATTGGGATGTGAAAGTAGGCGTCCTTGAGATCTAGGGAGGCTAGCTAGTCTCCCCTGCTGCAGAGACTGAATCACCATTTTTAGGGTGACCATTTTGAATTTGGGTTTCAGAAGATGCTTGTTCAAGTATCTGATGTTAAAATAGGTTGCCACTCCCAGTTTTCTTGAGTGTCAGGAAGTATCTGAAGTAGAGACCTTTGCCCTTTGAAAGGCAGGTACTCTATCACCCGCTTTCAAAAGCTGACCTCCCACTCCAACAGCATCATTTCTGTTGGAGTTAGAAATTTGGATAGCTGGGTGCCCTTGAGGGCTGGCATCTTGTTTGAACTAAGGGACAGGCCCTTTCCACTACCTCCAGGACCCACATGTCTGTTGTGATGAGGGTCCAGGACTGGAGGTAGTGGGAGAGCCTGCCCCCTACAGGCAGAGGGGAGGTCACCTGACCCGAGGAGTGGTCGGTTCCCTCGTGGTAAAGACCAGCGACTTATCTGAGGTAAAATATAAAGAAAAACACCGGTTCCCTCTTAAAAAATGGAACCGTGAGTAAAAGAATAAAAGGAACCGCCGAAAACACTATACACGCTAACTTTTTTACTATAAAAATAAAGAAAAGGAACCTCGGAACTGAAAGAAAAACACGGTTCCCAGGAACTGAGGGGAGCCATGAAAACCCAAAATAACACTCTGCACACTACAAAATTAGAAAACAGCATTTTTAGCTACCAAGTCCTAGGAAAGTTTTTCCTTGGCCAAGAAAGAGCACCTCAGAGGCAGTGTTGCTCAGTCAGAAAAATTTTGGAGCCTTCCTCACTCTCCTGCTCAGCACACCCTCAAGCTTCAATTTGATTGGCTAATTCATAAACTCACTATCATAATCTCCACCTCTAGGGCAGTACTACCTAGTCAGTTCACTGCAACAGTTACTGATGCTAAAGGACCCCTGGGGTGAGAAAGCACCAGGTCCGGATGGCATACACACCAGGGTCCTGAGGGAAATGGCAGAGATCCTAGCAGGACCATTGGCAGACTTGTTCACAACATCCCTGAGGACTGGATGCATGCCCCAGGACTGGAGGATGGAGCATGTGGTGCACATCCATAAAGATGGGCCCAAGGACAAGCCAGGGAATTGCAGGCCGGTCAGCCTCACCTCCATCGTGGGGAAGCTCATGGAGACTGCCCTCAAAGAGAGGCTTGTAACCTTTTTGGAGGAGAATGGTTTCCAAGACAGCAAGCAGCAAGGGTTTTGCGCCAGCAGATCCTGCCAGACAAAGTTCGTAGACTTCTATGACTGGGTAACAAGGGCTATTGACAGGGGCCATGCGGTGAATGTCCTGTACTTGGACTTCAGCAAGGCCTTTGATTCAGTGCCACATGGGAGGCTGGTTAGCAAATTGGGTCATCTGGGGGTAGGGGAGCGAATGGTGAAGTGGTTCAAAAACTGGCTGTGGGATAGGCGGCAGAGGGTTGTTGTAAGGGGGGGGGGGACTCTCATCCCCAAGGGCTGTAACAAGTGGGGTTCCACAGGGATCAGTGCTGGATCCAGTGCTGTTCGGCATCTTCATTGCTGACACTGCATATGGAGTTAGTAACAAGATCAGACTGTTTGCAAATGATACAAAGATCAGAGCAGTGGTGGACAGCACAGAGGGGTGGCTATGACTGCAGGAGGACTTGGATAAACTAGAACGCTGGTCAGACGCATGGCAGCTGGGTTTCAATGCAAAGGAGTGCAAGGCTTTGTACATGGGAGCCAGAAACCACAAAGTCTGGTACAGACTGGGGGGGTGTACAGTTATCTAATACAGAGAAGGAGAAGGATCTAGAGGTGATAATCACAAGGCAAATGAACCACTCAGCACAGTGCAGGAAGGCAGCAGCTAAGGCCAACAGGATGCTGGGGTGTATTGCCAGGGGCATCACCTCACAAAGGAGGGAGGTCATCCTGCCACTGTACAGGTCACTGGTCAGACCAAACCTAGAGTACTGTGCACAGTTCTGGAGGCCCTACTTAAAGAAAAATGTCAGGTTACTAGAGGGGGTCCAGTGCAGAGCCACCAGTATGATCACGGGAATGGAGGACAAACCCTACAAAGACAAACAGAGAGCTCAACATGTAATCCCTAGAGGAGAGGAGGGATAGAGGAGATATGCTTGAAACCTTCAAACACATGAAGGGCATAAACAAGGTTAGTACAGAGGGAATTTTTAGATTAAATGGAGGGAGAAACACTAGGGGGTACAGTCTAAAATTGGAGGGAGGACAGTTCAAGAGGGAAATGAGAAGCCACTACTTCATGGAAAGGGTGGTGGATGGGTGGAACGCACTCCCGGAGGTGGCAATGTTAAAACTTGGTGGCCAGTTTTAAGAAAGGGTGGGCAGGGTCAAGGGAAAGGTCACTACCGGATTGGGGGGTGGGTGGGCAGCTGCAGAGTAACACACTGCTCGCTACACAATCCAACAGACTCGACAGACCTTGAGACCTGTATCTGCTGGCATTTTTTCGTATATATGACCTCCCTCCTCACAGGGTAGATCAATCGATGGTAATCCAACTCTGGTCACGACTTAATGCTTACTGTATATACATGTATCAAACGCACATAAACCCTTCGTTCCAATCACTTCCCATAGGCAAGTTCCACTCACCCCCACCCCACCCAATTACCTTTAGGTTTGAGAAGCAAAATGGGCTTCAGATGATTGCTGTTCTTACATCCAAACTTCACGCTCCCGAAGAACTCATTCTTGGAGAGGTGATGAGCAATGTGTGTCAGGTACAGTGCCCTCTTCCTGTGGTAACGTTGATTCAAGTTATCCTTTTCTTGAAGGACTTCCTGTAGAGGAAAACAAATAATAAGTGTCAGTGAATCATCTGATAGTACTCCTGTTTCTGGGCAAGGAAGATCCGATAGTCATGAGTTTACGTCCTGAACAAGGCACTTAGGCCAATACCCAACATGAACACTGCAGTGCTGCTCAGCTGAAGGTGCCATCTTTTGAGAGAAAGATGTATTTTCTGCCCATCACTGGTGGCAGTCCTGATGAAATTAAATGCTGATCAGGATACCAGAGACTTTTGAAAAGTGCCATGTAATCTTAAATTTCATCAGGACTGCCAACAGAGACAGGTAGAAGGGACAACTCTCACCCAATTGTTCTTCCAGCACTGCCACTGGGTCAATTTTCCCTCTCAAGAGCTATTCGATCTTGCTCTAAACTCCATCTGGTGTAGGCTTAGTGTTTCAACACCATGCCGTAATGTATCCCCCCACAAACGAAATCTGAGCGTAAGCAAAATGTTAACCTGTTTATGGATTAAAACCCTGTGTCCTGGCTCAAAGTGCACTGCCCTAACCATTATGCTATGGCAGCTGCTGACTTGCTCAGTTGAAGGAGCAATCTTCACACAGATGCACTACCCCAAGGCATAAACGGACCTAGGAGCAGTGCTCAAGGGAATACTTTGTCAAGACTATACCACATGCAGACACTGCACTTGTTAGTAACAATGCTCGAAACTGGCAGGGAATGTGCTGATCTGTGCTGGAATTCAACAGTCCCCGCTCCTACCAGCAGATCCATGGCAATCACCTGCTCTGTCATGTTTCGGTACTCTAAAAGGGTGTGGATTAATTAACGTGCTAGATTAGTCCATACTTTACCAAACTGAACCTCCTAGATCAAAGCCTTAGCAATTTAATTTAAAGACTTGAAGTAGATACGAATTACAATCAAGACCAATGAAAAAGGGGTACACAGAAACTGGAAAAGAAGACAGACTTGCCTGCGGCATTGTAACTGCAACATCCACATTGATCTCTGGCTTCACACACGTGTCAAGAAGGTAGCTACCGACAACCTTAACAGAAACTGGAGGGAGAAAGCGAAACTTCCCTTTCACGCTGTAAGGAACTTGCAGAAATGGGACTTTTACATCGCTGGGTATCCAGGACTGGTCTGTGATCTGTAGATTAGAATAAAAACACATATCTGTAGATTACAGATAACTAATATTCATATAAGAGGTGCAGAGAGAAATGCCCCAAACAAAACAGATAAGTCTGAACCCACTTTGCAAGAAACTTAGAAATTGTCAGCAGATGCCCTGTCAAGAGTAAACATCTGGGCCAAGTGGGAACAGGATTTAGACACCACAGTTAATGCTAACACCTAAGGCGTGGCAGTAAGCACTTCCAACCTAGCCCTACAGTAACAAGCTGAAACAGATTCAGTTGAACTTTATGTACAGGGCTTATCATCACCCCACTGAAACTATGTTGTTCTCCCTGACAGCACCTCGGACTGCCCCAAGTGCTCCTCTGAGGGGGCTGACTTTATGCACATAATTATTTATTTATTTAGCTTTTGTTAATCAGGTAGGTACACTAGACAAGACAATTGACTATTTTCAGGTACGACCCGGGAGAGTACAGGAATAATAGATTTAGGTACATACAACGACATTGTACAATTTAGACATGTTACAATTCATGTGAGGATACAGATTCAACACAGCATACGAAACATGGTAAGGCATAGATTATACAGTATTAACATAACAAAAATAAACACCTTGTGGGAGATAAGAGCAGTAATGTTACAGATTCAACACAGCGTATGAGTGTGGTAAGGTATAGGTTATACAGTATTAACATAACAACATAAACACCTTATGGAAGCAAAGAGCAGTTCCAGGGGCACAGTATCGAAATCCTTCAGATGTGACACTATATACAGCTTAGCAACCTCTTGGAGTCTGGTCTTTTGTCCAGGAACAGCTCCAGAGCAGAGGAGTGCTGTGATGGATCAATTCACGGGGGTTTGGGGCAGCCACAGGCTGAGGCAAGTTTGAGATGGTTCCATAGGGAGGAACGGAGACACATCTGTGAGTGCGCAGCACGGACCTGGGCAGGGAAGGAGTTCCACAGTCTGGGAGCGAATGCAGCAAAGTCCCACCCACCCATTTGAGTCCGTGTAGCCGGTGTCTTGAGGAAGGCCTGTCCCTGGGACCTGAGGGAATAGGAGGAGGAGACGGACAGGACAAGAAATTCAAGCCCTGGAGGGTGCCAGTGCCAAGGACCTTTCGGTGAAGCACCCTAAGGCAGAAGTCTATGTGGTTGTGGTGAGAGCCAATTTAGCCTGCTATAGAGTCGCAATGGTGAGTGAGGACGGGGCAGCCAGCGCGAAGGGACATATCCTTACATGTCCCCAAATCACCCTTCTAGCATGACATACAGAAATGTATTAGTTGCTGTCAGGGCATGAAATCTGAAAAAGTACATGCCACTGGGGCATGTAAGCAGTACAAGTACATGCCCAGGAAACGTTTTACATGCCACCCATTTTTTTCCACATAATTCTGGTTTCATCATCCTGGTTTGTCAGCTTGTAAATAATAAACAGAAATATAAAGAAATTAAACTGGCTCCTGTGATTTATTTCAGTAACACTACCTGTGCATGCCCCAACAAGCACTGATTGCAACTAACAAGGTTTTTTATTTAAGAGGACAAATCAAATGCAGTGTAGTGTGGACTAGTACAGCAGTCCAAAAGAAAGGACTTTCATTTACAGTATTTGTTTTCCTTCTGTCAAGTCATCCTGGCTAGTGCCCTCAGGCCTCATAAGTCCTTAAGAAGAGAGGACAGACCCAAACATACAAAGGGTGACAAAGTAATTTATTATTAAGAGGAGATGACAATCACTCAGTTACCCCACAAATTCAACACACGAAAGGACAGGACTTTTACATTTATTTTTATTTTCTCCTGCCTTGCCAGTAGCCACTGACTACCCTCTGGGGCTCCCTCCCAGTCAGTCCTCAAGAGGACAAATCAGTAGGCACCAGGCAGGCTGCAAGCCCAGCAGTCACAAAGGCTTTTATTCTGGTGCTTTAAATTAGATCACAGTATAGGTCAGTTCTCTTCCCAAACCTTTTTTATTTACTCAAGATGACATCCTCAGGCGAGCAGCTCCCTGTAATTCTCAATTTAGATGTTTGAGGGCTTAGTTTAGTTAGTTAAACCCCACTTAAGTAAATCAGGCAGCTTTTTATTACACTGAATGCAAGGACTTTTTTTTACTTTTTATTTTCTGTTCCCAGCAGCAACTGTGACTAGTAAGTCTGCTATTATTTAATTAGTTCACTCTGTGGCAACTGGGTTTACACTTTTTGATATTTATATAAACTCAAGCAGCTGAGTCCCCTAACTATAGGTAGAGCTTCCACAAAAAAAAGCCTGTTGCATCCTAGAGTTTAGACTCTGAGAATGGCCCCTTGTAAGCAGTTTTAATTCACTCTGTGGCAACTGGGTTTACCCTCCAAGTCCAATTACAGCAGGCAGCCGAGTCCCAAGGTAGAGCTTGTACAAGTCTCTCAGTCACCTCACCACCAAATTTAGTTATGCTGTACAATGCTCCAGTTTCTTTTTTTTTTCCACCACAAACATAAGTTGAATCTTGTCAGGCTGTAATTTTGGATGCGAGTGACTGACTAGAGTTCTTTACTTTGGTCTCACTGTAGTCTCCCCCAACTATCACTTTTGCAGATTGCAGGAGGCAGATCTAATTAGACACTGCTTTAACTTAAGAATAGCTCTTATAAGAGCTTTTATTTTTTTTTTTTAATTTTCTCCCAAGTTGTGACCGAGTCTATCCCTTCATGATCTCCCCTTATCACTTGCAAGCACTTTTTACTGCAATATTTAAAAAGTAGTAATTCAGTATTTCATGTTGGAGCTGATGGACAACAGCTCTTAAAAGAGTTTTCTATTAACTATTTGATCGCGATCGCGATCGCAACCAAATGGATGTAATGGGCAAGCTGAAAACACGCTACTCACCATGTCTTGCTTTCCCAATAAAAAGATCAAGTGGTGGCGCTTTACACAGGCGGCAAGACACACTGTGTGAGTGGGCGAACTGTGCAGACTGACTCTTCCGATTGGTGTCAGTCTCCTGCAGCCGCCTTCACCAACAATGTTCCAACCCTCGTATGTACAGCTGGTTGATAGCCGTGCCAGTCAAATGTCAGCCCGTTGTTCTCAGAATGTCAGCTGATCTCCGAAAGGGCTCATCTTGTGACTTGGCAGTGGCATCAGCAACTCGGGCTGCTCGGCACTCCTGGCGGCTACCGCCCAAAGGAAAATGACGCTGGCGCTCCTCAGCGGCCCCCTCCCCACAGGAAAATGAGATCGAGTTTTTAAAATAAACGGACGTGCCGACGTGGGGGTAAACAAAGCTGCTCAGCAGTGAGAAAAGAAACTGGGACTTGGTTAAATACCTTAGGTGCCCCACTGGGCAGGTACTAAACTGCATTAGGTGTCCTGAGACAAAAATGCCTGCCCTGGGGCACCTAAGGTATAGGAATTTCGCACCCTGGTTGCTGTATTGGTCCTTGTAAGAACAGATCCAGAAGCAAATGGTTTGATACCTTTTAATGGACCAACATAGATGTTACAAAAGAAGAACAATGTCTAAGCTTTTGGACCAACTAGGTCCTTGATTATATACGGACTTATCATTGAACTTTGAACATTTTAAGTCGCATGAACTCATTTTCTAAGTAGTCCTTGAGAGATTTATTTTTTATTTGGCAGTAATACTGACACTTGATGTTATTTTGTTATAATATTGTTACAACACTGTATGTTTTAATATTTATGGAGTGTATTAACTGGTTGAGAGTATAGTTTAGAAAATATCTCCAGATTAGTTGAATTCTGTATGAATGTTTTGAACAGTTGTTCATATGAGGTACGTTTTTCTTATTCCCCTCTTATTTCCATACATATATTTCTGTTGTACATTTTTTTTTTTTTGTATTATTTCTTTTCGCCCCTAGTATGCCCAGGATCCGCCACTCTTTTGGGCAGCCCACGGTCCCCAGCGTCCCCTACTCCTCCCTGGAGCGCTCCTTACCTAATATTTGCAGCCTGACCCCGGGGTAGCTCGGGCGTAACCCCTCGCCAGGTGGGTCCCTCCTCCGAGGGGAAGGCACCAGTGGGGACACCAGCACATTCTTCTCTCTGTCCCAGGGGCTGCTGAGGTGAATGGAATTTCCACAGGAGGCTCTTTGGAGGTGTCGATAGGCCGTCTGCTGTCATCCGGCCAATCCTGGGCTGTTTTCCATTTTCTTGGTTCAACCCTCTGTTGTGATTCTCATGCAGTGCTCTCGGTCTCCACCGGGGGCTGTTGCAGAGCAAAGCGATCCCGCTACCCACCCCAGGAGAGGACAGCAGTCCTACGGATGCTCAGTCCTCTCCTCCCCTGCCGACCCCCGGTGCCTCGAGTCAGTTTCCGAACCCGGGCCACCGGCGTGGTTCGAGGTAAGGCGCCAGCGCCTCAACCCTCTGCACCACCGGGCTGGCCTCTGTTGTACAGTTTTTAATCATACAATACTATCAAGTTTTAACTTGAACATTTGTGGTATTAAATCTAAAGGTCCTGCTTTTAATTTGAATGTATTCTTCTAACACACACATTCATTAATAATGTCAGTTACAGGCTTTGCCTGCTTGCGTCTTCAGCTTATCTATGGATTTGTCCTTGAAAAGATTCTCAGTAATAGCAAGCTAAAGGATGCTATTCATTCCACTGAAATTTGTGATTTTGTGAAAAAGGTACTTTTAACCAATGAGAATTTTTTTTTTTTAGGTATGATCTGGGTTTAATAGATTGTGACTCTCTGAACAAATGTCATAAGTCACTGAGGGGACTTGGTTGGTCCAAAAGTTTAGACATGGTTTCTTTTGTAACATCTATGTTGGTCCATTAAAAGGTATCAAACCATTTGCTTCTGCACCCGTCTAGCATGAGATTCATAACATCATGACATGGGTTCTCTGGGTATGCCCCCAATCCCCTCTGGAGCTCCTTTTGGTGCTTACCCCAATAAGCATACCGCTGGAGGTAATTTGCCTTTATGATCCCTCACCCTAAATGCTAAGAAAACTATAGAACAAAACTGGCTGTCAGCTAGTCCCTCCTCAATTCAGCGGTGAGCTCTAAACCTGAAAACATGCCAGAAGCTAGAGAGGTGCGACTGCTAACCGGGCAGCTGAGGCCTTCTCCACAATGTGGGCTCCTGATGGCAGACCCAACCCTGTCCCTCTACAGGCTGGGGATGGGTTGGGACTACCTATTCCTGCACTGATGAACCAGACAGCCTGCTCATGCTTTGATCCCGCTTAGGTCAATCGCTAGGACATGGATGAGAGAGGCTTTCCCAGTGTCCGTAGCTTTTACCTCAGTGTGCCCCTTGTTTGCCACTTGGTGGGCCCTCCTCACTCTCCATGTCTGCCTGATTTATGGTCCTACATTCCAACATGTGGATTCAACTTGTTTTTTTTTTTATGAATTTTGCTATCAGTAGTGTTTGTATCTCTAACTGTGGCTAAATGTAAAGCATGTAAATTCCTGTTTTATCTCTGTAATTCATCTATCTATTCCTAAACCAAGTCAGTTGTTATGTTTGTACTTTTCATTTCATCTTTTCAATAAAGATATTTAATAAATAAAAAAAGGATGTCCCTGCTTCCCCAGCCTAGTGGAGGAGCGACTGTGCTTCCACCCTCCACGCCAGTGACCCAGGTTCGGAAACAGACATGGGTCACTCAGTGAGCCGGTGGGGCAGGATCAAGCACCAGATGGTAGCTCTCCTTCAGGGAGGGGGATGCCAGTTCCCCCAGTAGGGACTACCACCTGGCGGAGGCTGGGCAGCAGCACAGCAAGAGTGCAAACTAGCGAGGGGGATGGCTGGAGTGTGATGTGCTGGCGCACACATCTTGACATTCCAGCCTTGCGTAGCCCCTAGCCGGCACCCCTACAGGCTTTAGCGCAACCTACACTGCTGGCAACCCATCCAAAGAGAACAACATAAGTGGTGGATAACCAGCAGGTCCATGAGAAGGTCAGTGATGGGGCCTTGGGAAGTGCCATTGGGCAAACCCAGAGGCGACAAACAGGATTACAAAAAAAAAAAAAAAGATGATCCCGTTTCTAGTCAAAGCTGCATTTGGAAGGCTCCAGTCCACATCTGTCAGACTGAAGTCCCCAACTAGCAGCATCTCCCTCTTTTCTGCCATCCTGCCGATGGTTTCCCCATACGCTTTATTCAACTCCTCCCCCAGCTCCTGTCTCCAGGGTGGCCCACAGCACCTTCAGCCCTTCCTTTACCTCTAGGTTCCCTTGCACTTCCATATCCCAGATTCCCACCCTCACATGCAGAATAACCCCTCCTCCCCTGCCTCCTCCTTCCTAGTACGGCCATGTCCCACTTGTGATTTTCTATGCACCACAACTCCATTATGGCCACCAGATCCAGGTTCGCCTCCACCATGATGGCCTCCAAGTCCAGAATTTTAATTCCAAGACTCCTTGTGTTGGCACATATGGCTCCCAAACCTCTCTCTCCCTGCCTACACCCCTCCTTTCCTCTGCCCTTTCTGCCTGTGCTGCTCCCCAAAACTCCCCAGACTCCCTTCTTCCCTCATTACTCTCGGTTTCTTGTCTCCTCTACACTCTCTTTCTTCCTCCTTTGTTCTTATCCCCCTTGTCTACATCCCCTTCATCTTACCTTCTGTCCTGTTTCACACTCCCCCAGCCTTCCTTCCCTGCTGCTTTAACATGCGGAGGCAGTTTATGCCTCCCTTGGTAATACAGCCTCCACCATCGACTAGTTTAAATGCTCATCCGAGTAACATTTAATTCTCCCATTTAGTACTGTCATTCCTTTCCCCGAAGGATGCAGGCAGTCACCTGCAGAGGGCCATCATAGCCTCCCAAGTTAGCCCCCAGTCCCCAATAAAGCCTAAAACCTCTTCCCTGCATTTGACAGCCCTATGAATTCTTGGCATGGGTTGCTGCACAGAACTGCAGGGCATGCAAGAATCCTGCACTTCCATAGCTGGAGTCTTCCCTTTCTTCACTTGGGCGCTGCACATCTTCATGTCTTGGGACCTGCCTGAATGAGGATACAATTCCACTAGCGGAAAAAAAAAGGAAATTCTTTGCAAAACACTTTATTAATGCACCGATTAGGGTTCAAGTTAACACCACAAAAGTAGGGAAATGTGGCGTCAGGGCTTCCAACCTTAACTCCCAACCCCCCCAAGCAGCAAAAGGAAAAACAGAGTTTTGGGTCTCTGGAGTCTTGGCGAATCAGTAGTGGGGGTTTCTTTGGGGTTGTCAACCCTAATGCTCACCCTGTTCTCTGAGCAAACAAGATCAGATGTGATCTCCTTTCTTTCTTCCTTCTTTCAGGGCCCTGTGTAAAGAAAGCTACAACGCACTGTATTGGCAGCGTGTGGCAAGACATACTTCTCTACCTTTGAAGAGCGTATCAGTATGAGGGCACTGTTTTGGACCTGTACCCCATGCTTTGGAAAGGAGGCTATGGGATTTTGGGGAGGGGGGATGCTGAACATTAGGGTTGACAACCCCAAGGAAGACCCCACCTCTGACTCGTCAAGAGACTCCAGAGACCCAAAATCCTAATGTTTTTCCCTTCTGCTGCTTGGGGGTGGGGGTTAACCCAAACGCCATATTTCCTTACTTGTGGCATTAACTTGAACCCCAACTGGTGCAGACAAGGAAGTTTTTTTATAGGCGAGTGTAGTAGCTACTCTTTGTTTGCTTTTCGTTTGCTTTTGACACTCCCTCAGTGGATGCTGACTTTCCAAACCACTCAAGCTTCACTCTTGTTTATGTGGTGGCACACACTTCATGGGGAAAAATCTCTATATAGTCACCTATACATTATTCTATATGTAATGCCCACTCTGCAATGTCTTATTCCTTACATAAAATACTATTTAAAATATATATTCCGAATACAATTTCATGGTAGCAGAACATTTATAACCAAGGGTCCTGCTCCCTCACTCTTGAAGATAAAATGTATATTCTGACTCAGGCTATTTTATGTTCCATATAAGATCTCAGTGTTCAAATACTAAAGAGGATAGACAGGGTAGAGTATAACCAGATGTTTGTGTTGATGAATGCAAGCAAAACTAGAGAGCATGCACTCAAACTAAGTGGGGGGAGGGGCAGAATAGAAGAAAACATTTAGAAGCATTTATTCACGCAGAAGGTGGTTAATATGTGAAACAGCCTGTCCAGTGAGGATGTGGAGGTTAGAACTGTTCAGGCTTTTAAAGCATGACTAGACAGATTATGGAGAGAAAATTACAACAAGGGTTACACAGTATATGTAGGGATAGCATTGTGGGAGTTAAAACAGTATTGCATGAATTCCAGGGACCCGGTTACCTGAAAGATCTTCTGGTTCCCTATTGCCCCCTCCGTCCTCTCCGTTCCGCCAGCGAGGGATTGCTAGAGATTCCCAGGGTTTGTTTGAAGTTATCGGGATCTCGTGCTTTTGCCTTTTCGGCTCCAACCCTGTGGAATTCTCTACCTCGCTGGTTGAGAGAATGCCCAACCGTTGACAGTTTTAAAACTGCTTTAAAGACATATCTTTTAACCCTGGCTTATTCTTTTTAGTCATGGTTGTTTTAATGTTTGGATTTTGCTGTTCTATTTATTTTTGTACAGCGCCTTGATTTCGAAAGGCGCTTTATAAATAAACATGACTTGACTTGACATGATACCAGTCAAAATTTTGACATGTATCTTTTTATTGCATTTCAGACTTTGTTTTCCTCTCTCATCTTGTAAGAAGCCCTTTGTCCCCCAGTTTTAAAATATGCTTTTGTGTATTTTTATTTTTGCTTGCACAGATGGCCAAAGCAAGGTGGTGCTTGGTCAGCACAAGGGGCTGTGGATGTGTGCGCTGTACAAGACAAGGATGTAAGAATGCAGGAGGCTTGCTACAAAAATCCTATGCTGAGAAGGCTGATATTGACGGCATCTAGCTGGCTGATCAGCGTAAACTGTGTGTAGCTCAAAGGGTGCAGCCTCACCAATCAAACTAGTTTTCCACCCATTAGCCAGCTAACAGACATCATCAGGCTTTAAAGCTCAACATCTAGTAGATATGGAGGAGGACCAAAGGTGGTCCATTATCAAGGAGGGAATAATGGTTGCCACAAAGGAGTGCATTAGGCTCAAAGGGAAGAACTCGATGATCAATGCACCCAGCTGGTTTAGCACTGAGGTTGCCCAGGCAGTAACGGATAAGAGGTCAGCCTACAAGAAATTCAGGAGAACCTAGAGAGAGGACAACAGGAAGGACTACCTGAAGATAGCTAGTGTAGCAGGTAATGTTGTCCAGCAGGCAAAAGCACAGAAGGAACTGCAGCTAGCCAAGGGAATTAAAGAGATGGAAAAGGACCTTTTTTCACTATACTAGTCAGAAAAGGGACATGAAAGATGGGATTGTTATGCTCAAGAAAGGGCACGGAGGGGTGGAGGAGAATGGGGGCAAAACAGAGGTACTGAATGAGTACTTCTTTTCCATCTTACCAGGAAGAGAGACAGACAGGTGCTACAAGGGGGAAGGAGAAGTGAAGCGGAAAGGGTGCATGGATGTTTTAATAGAGGTGGATAGGGTAAGGACAGGATTGCTGTAACTGAGGGTAGATAAACCCCAGGCCCAAACGGCATACACCCAAGAGTGCTGGGGAGCTGGCAGAAGAGCTCACAGATCCTTGGCTGACCTGTTCAACAGTTCAATAGAGCTGGGCATGGTACTGGAGAACGGTACATGTATTGCCCCTCCCTAACTGTAGTCCCAAGGATGACCTAGGGAATTACAGACTGGTCAGTCTGACCTCAATTGTGTGCAAGCAGATGGAGACCATACCTAAGGAAAGGTTAGTAGAGTATCTAGATAAGAATGGTCTCCAGAATGAGAAGCAACACGGGTTTATTGGAGGGAGGCTGTGTCAAATAAATCTGACTTCTCTGACTGAGTCACTAAAACAGTGGACAGTGGCCAAGTAGTGGACATCCTTTACCTGGACTTCAGTAAGGCCTATGACTCTTTTCCTTGCCAAGAGGCTGATCAGGAAGCTAGCAGATCTAGGGTTTGGTGAGAAGTTGACTGAGTGGGTGGAAAACTGTCTGAGGGGCAGGACCCAGAGCGTGGTGGTGGGAGGTGAGCTCTCCAGCACCGTGGGGGTGAGGGGTCACCAATGGGGTCCCATAGGGCTTGGTGCTCGGACCAGTGTTGCTCAATATCTTCACAAGTAATGCTGGGGATGGCACTAAGGGCAAAATTTGCCTATTTGCAGATGACACCAAGCTCTCTGGGAGGCTGGACACAGCAGAAGGGATATAAGACCTAAGGGAAGATCCTGAAAACCAAGAGAGGTGGTATGGGATTTGGCAACTTGGCTTCAGTTCAAAGAAATGCAAGGTTATGCAAACTGCTGTGAAGAACCCGAGGACTGAGTACAGTCTTGGAGGGGTCCAAGTAGATGCATCAGAGGAGAAGGACAGGGAAGTGATGACCTGTACACTCTATGAAATGTAGGAAAGCAGCAGCAAAGACTAATAAAATGTTGGGATGCATTGCCAGGAAGGATCAGCAGCAGGCAGGAGGAGGCAATACAGCTCTTGCACAAGTCATCAGTGAGGCCTCATCCGGAATACAGTGTACAGTACTGGTGTCCATACCTTAAAAGGGCATAAACCTGCTGGAGACAGTCCAAAGGAGGACAACTAAGATGATCATGGGCCAGCAGGGTAGGATGTACCAGGAGAGGTTGGAGGCCCTAAACATGTACTCCCTGGAGGAGAGGAGAGAGAGAACATGAATGACATCTTCAAATGTGGACAAAGGGGGTCTCTTCAAGCTTAGTGGGAACCTAAACATGAGGGGACACAGTCTCATGTTGGAGGGGGGACGGTTTAGCAAGCAAGCACAATTTATTTATGAAACACTATTCCAATAAGACCATAACGTTGAACACAGAATCATAAAAATCATAAAACATCCATTTCAACAGAATTATAAAACTTAAAAACAGATTATGAAACAGCAGAACTAAATATCAGAAAATGCTAAGTCAAATAAATTGGTTTTTAAGACAGATTTAAAGGCCTCAATGAGCAAGCATTCACTAACCCGGGGAGGTAGAGAATTCCACAGGGTCGGAGCCTCAAAAGTAAATGATCTAGCACTTGAAGTTGTCAAACAGACCCTGGCTAGGAGGCACTTCTTCACAGAGGGGATGGAGGCAAGCTGGAATGGGCTTCCTCTGAGGAGGTGATTTCGTTGAAAACGGGTGGCAGCTTTAAGAGAGGCTGTGGTAGAGTAAAGGGGAAAATAAGGGTCAAGAATGGGGCAGACGGAGTGGAAGGGCAGACTGGGGAGGGGGCAGGGTCAGTAGCCAATGCTGAGGACTCTACAATACAAGTAGACTCAATAGACCTATTGGCCTTATTCTGCTGGCTTCCTTATACGTTAATATCAAGCCTTAGAGTGAGTGAGTGAGTGTGTGTATGTGCCCCATTCAAAGTGGTTTCCAATTAGTTAAAGACAAGAGTCTGAACAGCATCTCTTTGAAAGCACTGAACATGGTGGGAAAAGAAAAAAACACTGCATACGGAATGCAAATATGATAGCCTCAAATGAGTTTACAGCACCTCAATGAGCAGAAAACACCAAAAACAGTTTATTTAAATTACATATTGTTTATATTTCCCTTAGAGAGCCCCCAATACCAGCTGGGTAACTGAAAAATGTGAGAGCTAAGACACGATTCATTTTATAGTTCATATATTTTTCAGTTTCTCCCCCACCCCACCCCACCCCGAGGGAAGAAAGGGAACAAAAAATTACTCACCATAGTAATCTTGTTTCTTCCAGGGGATCACACAGTATGATTAAACTAATGTAGTCACAGCCTTCAGTGTTTAACTGCCTGGAGAGATGGAATGTATGCAAATGATGGAACTCTCATTGGCTCGTGCCAATTTCAAACTGCTGCACTCTGAGTGCTCAGATTCATTACGCAGCCTAACAGGGTAAAGACCCTCTAGCTAACTAACTAAGCAGATTAAGCCCCCCTTAATCACAGTCCCCCCAAAACAACAAGTACCAAGTAGGGACCACAATGAGAACCAACTGAAATATGTAAGCTATAACCCACGACAGACCATGGGTATACCAGGCATTAATACACGCCCCAGTTGCATTGTGAGCACGAGTGCAGTAGCCAAGTGACCTTCCAACTAACTGGGAAGTGCATTAATGCCGGTATACCCACGGCTGAGCGAAAGTTATTGCACTTATAAATGACACCTTTTCAGACTGGAAAAAATAATCCAAACTCTGTAAAATCGAATTGTATTTATTTTCAAGGTGTCTGCCATAAAAAGTAGTTTGTTTTAAAAAACTTTTATCATTTTTTCACATTTATAATTAAACAACATCTAATTGTAAGTGTGAATCGGTATTTTTCCCATTTCTTATCAATGTTGTTGTAAAATCAGCTATTTAACTGCAATGCAAATCTCTAGATTCTATGAACAAACTACATCTCAAGCAAACATTCGTCACCCGTTTCCACAACGTTTCCAGTAAAAAAAAAATATGATTTACAGAATTGTGCTGAAGACAGTGATGACTTGGTTTTATTGTGCATGTGGCTGTTTCCTTCAGGCTGATGGAAGGGACTCATGCTTCTGCCACCTCCCACGGCTCAACCCAGCGAAGTGGCTGCCCCTGCTGCCGTTTCCGTTCAAAGGGTGATGGCAGATTTAAGATTGTGATAATGTTTATTTATTTATTAGCTTTTGTTTACCAGTAAGCATGCTAGACAAGGAATGCCTATTTTCAGGTGCAACCTGGGAGATTACAAGAGTAGGTTTACAAGCAGAATGATAACAATTACAACATAGTGAAATACAGGCATTGAACAGGGTGAAAGAAATAAACAAGTACAGGATGATCAGATAATCATATACATCAAGGCAAGAACATACAAGCAGTAATAACAATTCTTGGTATGACACATGGGCTTTTAAGGTTGTTTGGTGGGTGATTGTCCCGGTATAAGGATGATAAGTGCTGAGGTGCAGAAAACCATAAGAGTGGATGGTTCCCCTATTTTAGCTCGGGGGGTTAGGAACTAGGGAAGTGGATGGAGCACACCTGGGTCCAAGTCAGGGTTGGAGCTACCAAGCAGCCTAGGGACAGTTACAGGCTGAGGCAGACTTCAGGTGAGACCAGAGGGAGCTCTTAAACATAGGATGGGTGGGACTACGTCTGATGGGCGCAGGTAGGGTATTCCAGAATCTAGGGCACGATCACCTGCCAGACTATGAGTTTTTGGGCTGGGGGGGCAGGACAGCTGACCTGAGCTGGTATGACAGTAGAGCCGGTTGGAGGAGATGAGACAAAGCAGGTGGGGTGGCATTACGGACAATTTTGTCTGTGAAGCAGCCCAAGACACAAGAACGATAATTACTTGGGGACATCCAGTGTAGGTTTTTGTAGAACTCACATTGATGGGTAAGCCGAGGGGCAGCGAAGGCAAAGTGGCAGATATTATTATAGGCCACGTCCCATTTTATGAAACTAGTTTTAGTAGCGAGGGTAAAGGTAGTCAGTCCGTAGCTGAGAGAGGGAAGAAACAATCCTTTAGCAAGGGCAAGTCGAGCAGCTGCTGTAAGGGACCCACGAGCCCTGAATGCAAGTCCAAGCCTGATGTTTGTTGCCCTGCATACATTTTGAATATGTAGAGATAGGTCTAACTGAGGGTCAAGAGTAACTCCCAGGTAATTAAAAGAGCATGTAGTGCCAACAGGGACTCCATCATGACTCAAGACATTTAGTGGGATGGGACACTGCTTGAGCTTGGCAGAGGATCCGAAAGCAAGAGTTGTGTTTTCTTTATGTTTAGACAAGCTTGTTTGTCAGGAGTCAATTCTGCAGCTTGTTGAAGTCAGCTTGTAAACTGTGATTTATGGCACTTGCATCACTCGAGCTAGATATGAGGATCAGGTCATCTGCATAAAGTGTTGTGACACTATACATGGGGACCGTAGGAAGGTCGCTGACGAAAAGAGAAAATAGGATGGGGCCCAGGATAGATCCCTGAGGGACACCAGTCACAACAGGAGCAGGATCCAAGAGAGCTCTATTGTACTTAACAAGCTGTAGCCTGCCAGTGAGATAATTGGAAAATCAGTGTAAGGCTGGGCCGGACACACTAAGGGAGTGAAGTTTAGCACAAAGTAGGGAGCGATCCACCAGATCAAAGGCCTTAGAAAGTCTACAAAGATAGCCCACGACAACATGCCATGGTCCATGGCAGTCCTTATTTCAGATGTGACTTTAGCAAGGGCTGTACTGGTGCTATGGCCTTTTTGAAATCCATGCTGTTCAGTGGGCAGTAAGGTGCATTTAGTCAGGTAATCTGTCAGCTGCACTTTCACTACCTTTCCAATATCTTGCTGACAACAGACAAGGTGACTAGAAGACGGTAATTTTCTATGCACAGTTTAAGGAAGCCCTTGCAAATCCTTAGCTACTGCACGATCCCTTTGACGCAGTAGACGATTCACTAAAGTGTTATATATTTATCCTGCCTTTCCCTTGTGGTGCATCTTAAGTTACTGCTCCTACATTTGAACACACACTTCCTATTCCCCAAAAATGCACAGTTAAAAGGAATAACCATTTCCTTGTGTTCTCTGTAGTATGTCCACAAAATCGGAACTGGGACTTTGGAGACAACCCCTGTACTGTAGCTTCTCTAATCACACTAAATATATGAGATATTTCAATACGGCGCCTAATCTTTTTATTTGTCTCCCGAGTTACAGCGTCAAAAAACACAACTCACATTGATTTAGGTGCAGTGCCCAAAGAGGAACGGCATGCCAAGTATGGGTATCTAAGGGATTAATCAATGAAACATAGAATCTGACGGCAGATAAGGACCACTTGGCCCACCCAGTCTGCCCATTTCCCTACCTACTGGATAAGCTGCAGATTCTAGTTAACCAACAGCCTACTTCCTGCAACCCCCCACTATTATTGCCTTATGTCTATCCCATGCATGTTTGAATTCCCCTACTGTTTTAGATCCAACGACCTCCTCAGGAAAGCGGTTCCATGTATCCACCACTCTCTCCGTGAAAAAAAATTTCTTCACATTACCCCTGAGCCGTCCCCCCTCTATCTTTAAATTGTGCCCCCTTGTTCTTACACATCTCTTTTTCTGAAAGATGCTACCCTCCTGGACTTTGTTGATTCCCTTGAGGTACTTGAACGTTTCTATCATGTCCCCCCTGTCCCTCCTTTCATCAAGAGTATACATATTAAGTTCTCTCAGTCTCTCTTTCATATGGTTTCTGCTGCAGACCCTGCACCATTTTAGTTGCCCTCCTCTGGACTGCTTCCATCCTGTCTATGCCCTTGTGTAGATGAGGTCTCCAAAACTGCACACAGTACTCCAGATTGGGTCTCACCAACTGTCTGTATAGAGGGATAACCACTTCCCTTTTTCTACTTGTGATGCCCCCCCTATGCATCCCAGTATCCCCCTGGCTCTCCTTACCGACTTTTCACATTGCTTGTCCACCTTTAGGTAATTTGATATGACTACCCCCAGGTCCCTTTCCATTTTTGTTGTTGTTAGTACCTCCCCTGCTATTGTGTACTCTTCTCCTGGGTTTTTGTTTCCCAGGTGCATTACTTTGCACTTCTCTGCATTGAATCTAAGTTGCCATATGTCTGACCATTCCTCCAACCTTGCCAAGTCCCTTCTCATCTTTTCTACCCCCATCTTGTGTATCAACTCTGTTATATATCAGTGTCATCTGCAAAAAGGCATACCTTTCCCTCCAGACCCTCTGCAATGTCACCTATAAAGATGTTAAAGAGGACTGGACCCAGTACTGAGCCCTGAGGTACTCCACTAGTAACCCCCCTTTCTTCAGAATGTGTTCCCTTCACTATTACCTTCTGTGTCCTGTTGTGCAGCCAGTTTGCTACCCAGGCTATCACCCTGGGATCCACTCCCAGGCTGGCTAACTTGATTATTAATCTTTTGTGCGGGACTGTGTCAAATGCCTTGCTAAAGTCTAGGTAGGCCATATCCACAGCCCCTCCCTGGTCTATTACTTTGGTCACCCAGTCAAAGAAATCAATTAGATTCGTCTGACATGACCTTCCTGCTGTAAATCCATGCTGCTTTGGGTCCTGTGCCCCGCTGGCCTCTAGGTACTCAACAATTCTTTCTTTCAGAAGTGATTCCATCATTTTCCCTACCACTGAGGTCAAACTTACAGGTCTGTAGTTTCCTGCTTCTGCCTTGCTCCCACTTTTGTGAAGAGGAATCACATCTGCCCTCCTCCAGTCCTCAGGTACCACCCCATCCTGCCATGATTTGTTAAAAAGCATGGTCAGTGGTGTCACTAGGTCCTCCCTTAGTTCTTTTAGGATTCTGGGGTGAATCCCGTCAGGCCCCATTGCTTTGTCCACCTTGAGTTTTAGGAGTTCTTTCAGGACTCTTTCTTCTGTGAATGGACTGGTGTCAACCCCCCTACCCAGAGTGCTTCTATTGTCTGGTTTAGGTAACTCCTCATCTTCTTCTGTGAATACTGAGCAAAAGTATTCATTCAGTATCTCTGCCTTTTCACTGTCTCCCTCTGCCCACCTCCCCTCTCCATTTTTAATCTTCACTATCACTCCCTTAACCTTTCTATGCTCCCTAATGTACCTATAAAAGGTTTTATCCCCCTTCTTAACTGATGGACACATAGACCCATTTAACCAATGGGGCTGCACATTTTATAACTAACTAGTCATAAACCACACAAAAGTCAAAGCAGAGATGCAGAACCAAGTCCGTTTCCTTTTTTTTAGGCTGAGGAAGGGAAGGTAAGGTTGATTTAATCATACTGTATGATCCCTAGAAGAAACAAGATTATTACGGTGAGTAATTTTTTCTTCTAACCCAAGGAATCACACAGTATGAATTAACTAATGCAGAAGCAGTACCACTGGAGATTGGGCTGAGAACCTATCTAGAAAACATGTTCTGTAGCACTGCTGTACCAAATCTAGCATCACTTCTGGACTGTATGTCCAGGCTGCAATGTTTGGTGAAAGTGTGTACTGTTTTCCATGTAGCTGCTTTGCAGATTTCCAGAAGTACAGCTGAACCACCTGTAGAATGTGACCCGAGGACCAGGGAAGCTTGTCTGCCCACTTTACTGTAACCGAACTGTATGTAGGTCACTTTCAATGTGCAATGGTTGTTCTGATGTAGGTTTTCACTTCCCACTTCCCATAGGTGAGGAACAGCTGGGTATGCTTTTGGCCTATGAGCCTTGGTCCCATCAATGTAGTGGCTTAATGCCCTCTTGATATTCGGGCTATGCACTTTCCACTGGTAAGCTGGAATTGTCAGTGAAGAAAACAGGCAAAGTGATGGTCTGATTCAAATGGAAGTCTGAGATCACTTTGGAGAAATTTCCTACTGGTCCCAAGCACCACCTTGTCCCTGTGGAATGAAATGTACTCCATATCGGTACACAGGGCTTGCAACTTACTTATCCTCCTGGCTGAAGTGACGGCCACCTAGAAGACAGTTTTCCATGTGACATACTTCAAATCTGCAGTAGCCATGGGCTCAAAGGGAGGCTTCATGAGCTTGGCAATGCAAATGTTCAGATTCCAGGCCGGGACTGGTTCCCTAAGGTGAGGATGAAGGTGGTTGAGACCCTTGAAGAATTTGTGAAAGACAGCGTAAGAGGCCATAGATCTGTCTTTGCCAGCTGACACATACGCTAAGACTGCTGCTAGGTGCACTCTCAAAGGTTGAAGGGCGAAAGCCCAAAGTATGCAAGTGTGTCAGGCAGTCCAGCAGGACAGGAAGACCTGCCCTAGAGGGAACAATGTCCCTTCCTGAGCACTAAATGGAAAACCTCTTCCAAATTGAGGAGTAAGTTTTCTTGGTTGATGACTTCCTGGATCCTCTGAGCACAGTCAAAACCTCCTCTGAGAGGCTTAAGCTAGCAAATTCTAGGTCTTCAAGAGCCAAGCCTTCAGTCGCAGAGACCCAAGGTTGGAATAAAGGATCCTGCCCTGAGAGGATGCCAGAAGATTGTGCCTCTGTGGCAGGTGAATCAGAGGAAAGACAGACAGGGTTATCAGGAGTGAGTACCATGACTGTCTGGCCCAGTCTGGTGCCACCAGGATCACTGTTGCTGGCTGGAACCTGAGCTTCACCAAGGTCCTGAGTAACACAGGAAAAGGTGGGAAGCATACAGGAATCTTCCTGACCAGTCCAGTGCATCCGGTGGGACTGTGCCCTTGTTTGGAGGCCTGCAACATAACTGTGGCAGCTTATTGTCCTTGGAGGCAAAGAGGTCTATTTCTGGTGTACCCCACCTTCTGAACACTGCCTGCAGCATTTGAAGATTCATTGCCCATTCATGATGAGTTCCAAAGTGAATACCACAAACTACAAAATAAGGGTGGTACATACAAAAAAGGTTGCCACACCTGAAGCAAAACTATTCCCAAAGTTGTTGCACTCATAAAGATTGGATGTTCACACCGGGTAAAGAGAAATCGAACAAATGTATTATTTAAAGGATAGCAATATTATGCTCACCAGTGTGAGACTAAGACCCACTGACCAATGAAACCTGGGGATCAGTGGTCAGTGGATCTCAGTCTCACACTGGTGAGCATAATATTGCTATCCTTTAAATAATACATTCATTGGATTTATCTTTACCAGGTGTGGACATCCAATCTTTAGGACTGCAACAAGTTTGGGAATAGTCACCCATTCGTGATGATCCTGGCTGATCCTGCTAAGGGAGTCTGCCAGGATGTTGTCCTTCCCTGGAAGGTGGACAGCCAATAGGGACACCTGCAAGGAGTAGGTCAGACTACACAGTTTCATTGCCTCTGTGCATAGTGGTGTGGATCTGGTTCCTCCTCGCTTGCTGATGTACATGGTGGTTGTGTTGTCTGTTCCAACCTGTACCACCTTGTTTTCTAAGTGTGGATCAAATGCTTGAAGAGTCAGGTATATCGCCCTGAGCTCCAACAGGTTTAAGTGCAGAAGCGATTCATATTGGGGGGGGGGGGCCCATGTCTCGCTGACTGTTAGCTCCAGTATGTGTGCCCCCCACCCCAGCAGGGAAGAATCTCTTGTGAGCACCACTGAGGAATGCTCCTTTAGAAATGGGATTCCTTCCCCGAGGTTGCCCTTGTCCAGCCACCAATGCAGGGCCTATATGAGTGTGGATGTGACTAGTACCAGCTTGGCTAGTGCATCTTTTTTCTGGGACCAGTGAGCTCTTAAGTGAAACTGTATGTCCCTCATCTGAAACCTGGATCCTGGAACAACTGCTGTTACATATGCCATATGGCCCACCAGGCATAAAAACTCCCTTGCAGGTCTGGGCCTGTTTAGCCAGAATGCTCCTGCTACCTGCAGGTTGCCGTTTACCCTGTCCTGAGGAAGAAATGCTATGCTCTGCCCAGACTGGTGTCCCACTCTGCTCCTATGAAGTCCAGAATCTGAACAAGTTCTTGCTGGGACTTCTGTTCGTTTATGAGGAATCCCAGAGACTCTAGTGTGCTCCTGGTAAGGGCCAGAGTTTCTCTGGTATGCTGCCGAGACTGACCTATGACTAGCCAGTTGTCTAGGTATGGGAGCACTGTCACTCCCGGTCTTAAGTGTGCCACCACCACTGCCAGGCACTTTGTGAATGTCCTGGGAGGTTAGGCCGAATGGTAGTGCTGCAACCTCATAGTGGCCTGAGGGTAGTCTGAACCTCAGGTACTTTCTGTGGCTTGTCTTGATAGGAATGTGGAAGTACACAGCCTTCAGGTCTAAAGATGACAACCAATCCCCTTTTCGTAATGTGGGGCTGATCATGGCCAGAGTCATCATCTTGAACTTTGGTTTCAGAATGTGTTTGTTTAGGAGTCGCAGATGCAGAATGGGTCACCAGTCCCCATTTTTCTTCTAAGTGAGGAAATATCTTGAGTAGAAGCCCTTTCCCCTCTGAGGCAAGGGGACGGGTTCCACTGCCCTGATTGCCAATAGGTTTGCCACCTCTGCTTCTAAGGGTATCTTGTCTGCAGAGGTAACTGGGGCAAAGCTTCTGGCTCTTAGCCTGGGTAGTGACTTGAAGTTGAGAGATGGTTCTTGGCTCACTGCCTCTAGGATCCACTTGTCTGTGGTGATGGTGTACCAAGCTTGGAGGTAGTGAGCTACTCTGCCGCCTACTGGCAAGGGGGAGGTGACCTGTACTAGCCCTTCAGGGATTTTGTTTAACCTGGGCCTGCACTTGGAGTTACCTGAGCAGGTCTCCTCATCTCTTGCCCCTACCCCTTAAGTACCCCCTAGACTGCTGGTAGTCTGGCATTGTTTCTGCTTGAAAGAAGGGCCTGGAGTAGGACCCTCTGCCCCTGCCTCCCCTGTACTGGGACCCGTAAGAGGTTGAAGAGTTGCTCCTATAGGTGGCCTTGTACGCGTCCACCTTTTTCATGCAGGCCTCAGTTTTGTCCCCAAAGAGGGAATCTCCTTCACAAGGGAAATAGATTGCCTTAGTCTGTGTGTCCTGTGTCAGGTTAGTGGCTCTAAGCCACGCAAACCATCTCAGGGAGCTGGAGAGAGCCACGACCTTGGCTACAGTGTCATTTGCGTCCACAGCTATGAGGAACTGGTATTTGGTGGCATCCAGTGCCACCCTTGCAGTGGCTGTCAGGTCCACCGCTGCTTCACCTGGAACTTTGTCAGATATTGCCAGCACAGTGTTCCATGAGGCTTTCTGGTACTGAACTGCATAGGCCATATAGTTGGCCTGTCTCACTAAAACAAGGCAGCTGTATACCCATTTTTTTCCCCATCCCATCCAGTTTTCTGGGATTCTTGTCAGGGGGTGAGAAGCCAAGGGAATCCTTGCTTTATCACCAGCTGCTGCCTGGACCTACCATTTGTTTTACAAATGAGTAGTGTGATGTGTATAATCCTCTGGAACCCTAGGTGGGAGAGCCAAAGCCCTGCTCTGGGGATAGCTCAAGTTCTGTGAGTTCCCCTTCATCCTCATCCTCTTCAGGATTATTATACAAGTATAGCAGTTCCCAACTCCCTGGAACAGGGGCAGAAACCGGTGGAACTGGTGCAGAGGCAGGGACCACTGCCAAGAGAGCCTGCAAAACCTGCAGGGCTTTAGCAGTGTCTTCAGGAGAGGGCATAACAGTTTTGCCTGCTGAGAGCTCCTTAGCCTTCTCGGCCGGAGGTGCAGCGACATGTTTTTCCTTATGTTCTTTCTTAGATGGAACTGATTCCACAGGCCTTTTTGACTTAACAGTATCAGATTTTTCTGTTAACTTAGGTTCCACTACCTCCTTAGGCCTGTCTTTATCTTTTTTTTTTGAGGAGGAGGTGAACGGCTCATCCTCTGAAGAAGCAGCACCTGTTGCCATGTCTTCCAATTGTTTGACCTGCTTTTTTAGCGTTTTGGGGCAGAATGTTTTACAAATGGCACAATTTGAAAAAATATGACTAGTCCCTAGGCAAAAAAAACGTATAGGTTGTGCCAGTCTGCCTTGGCTATAATCTGGCCACAACTGTTACAGAACTGAAAACCAGTGGGTTACGTCGGTTTCTCAGGATTATCTTTAGAAACCTCTGACATTGATTTAAAGTAAGCGCTAAAACCGTTAAACAAGATATCGGTTCCTGGAACCGATAAATATAGTTTTAAAAGTAAAGCGTTCGGTTCCAAAAAGCAAATGGGAACCAAACGCTATTGGTTCCCTGACTGAAAAGAGAACAGCAAACAAAGAAAATAAATATAAAACGTAAAACTCTATACAGGCCTTGAGATGAACCATCAGAAAACAACAAAATAAACTAAAATCTGAGGTAAAACTCCTCAGAAATAGCGGTTCCATGGAATCAATGAGGAACGGAAAAACTATTAAAAACAATCCAAAATGTAAACTAAACTATAAGGGCAGCAATTATCAAAATAAAGTAAAAAAGCATTGCTTATGGCCAAATAAAGGTAACAGTAGAAAACTGAGGAGAGCTGTCCAAAGCATCTTAACGGCAGGCGGAGTAAAGACTGTGAGCACTCAGAGTGCAGCAGTTACTAAGGGCAGCAGTTTGAAATTGACAGGAGCCAATGAGAGTTCCATCATTTGCACACAATTCCATCTCTCTGGGCAGTTCAACACTGAAGGCTGACTACATTAGTTTAATCATATTGTATGATTCCTGGGGTTAGAAACGACATTTCTGCAATTACTTCCCCTTTATTACCAAGGGAAACGACACCAAAAAAAAAAAAAAAAAGATTACTGTCCCTTGACCTTTATGTCCTCTGGCTGCCTGTCGACACATCAAATGCTGTTTAAGACATCATGAGTACAGCAACAGATTGGGATGTCATAAACAGAACTGTAACTGCAGAAGTAGACAAGCTGACAACAAATAGGACAAAGATCCCCGTTCCATGCAAATGTCCTTAATATTAAAGCAATAAGGGTGACAATGACAGAAAAATATAAAATATAATCTATAACGTGTTTAAATATTATATTTTTCAAAGACGTCTAGAAACACAGAAAAAACAGGTTACTCTCCTGTAACAGTAGTTCTAGGGGTGGTACATGTTGTTCATACACACAATCTGGCAGTGTCCTCTCCCTTTAAGATGTGCTGGAAAGTCTTCAAGCTGGCTCCTCTCACCCACCTGAGTGGTAACTCCCCTAGCACTGCCCCATGACACAAGTTCTTGCCCGCTGGAAGCATTCCTGTGTGCCACTGCCAGGGGAGGTCAGGTGGGTCTGTGTGGATGAACAACATATACTACTCCTAGAAAGTACAGTTACGTAAGAACTTGCCGTAACAGTAGATCTTCCGAGGACTGTCTCTTACAGTAAGTCATTACTTATAGGAGTATCCACCAGGTGGCGCTGTCACACGGCAGCTTCTCTCAGCAGTCTTGCATGGGGGCCATCCACACGACATCACTTCCTGTGGATGTGTATAAGAGTGGGCGGCCCCCAGTACCCTCTGTTCACCGTTGGCTTCGGCGAGCACAGCCTGGACGGAGGCAAACGAGGGCCAGAAAAAACAGAACAGCGGTCCCACCCAACGTCCTGAGTTGCAGATTTAAGGCAAACAGGCAGGGGGACGGAGGTCGGGGGACTTACTGCAAAGACAGTCCTCGGAAGATCTACTGTTATGGTAAGTTCTTACGTAACTGTACCATCTTCTATTGACTGGTCTCTTGTAGTAAGTCATTACTTATGGGAGATTATGTAGCAGTAAAATCCAAATGGGAGGAAAGGCAAAGCCAAAGAAGCAAATTCATAATAAAATGTCAAATTCAACCACACGCCCAGAGGCAGATAGGCCAGGTGGGGTAAGGACCAAGTGTGTGATATGTAACCACAATGTCCAACTCAAACCTCTTCCATGCAGGCAGATAGGCCAACGGCTAGGCGAAGACATCTGGCATGAAATCAGGAGAAATGTCAACTCAAACGACATCCGCTCAGGGAAAAAAGGCTCAAAGGTGGTTGAGGACAGCATGCAGAAGGCACGATGCAGAAAGAACTGTAGGCAGCCAGGCACACTGATTCACCCTAACGAGGCAGAGGTTGACAGCCTCTGGCATAAAGTCAAATCCAGAAATATACAAGTATAGCAGATCAGATAGCAGAAAAAAAGAGCACCAGGAAAAACACATCCCAGAGGGTCAGAGGAAGGGACAACTGAAGGGCTCCAGGAGGGAGAGAAGCAGGAGTTCCAAACAGATCCACATGGAGGAGTGAAGCGTCCAGTCCGGAAGCAAGCCTCCAAGAAAGGTAAAGAGATCCCCGTGCGACTCTGAGGCCTGTAAGAGGAGGCGGGGGATACCTGAAAAGCAGTTTAGGGCGCAGAAGTGGGTCCCGCCTGGCGTGAGGATGGGAGGCATGCGGAGGAGGGCAGACCAAGCTCCCCCCTGAAGGCTTCCACGGTCCTGAGAGACACCCCAATGGGGGGCCGGGAACGAGACGGCCTGCCCGTGGGACCTAAGGGGTGGGACCTGGGGGCGCGACACAGGTCCTGAACAGACCGAAGAGTATGCCCCGAAGCCATAAGGGAATCCAGGATGGACTGCGCACCAGGTCCAAACAGCAGGTTCCCAGAAAAGGGGGCATCGGCGACCGACAGCTGGATGTCTGGCGGCAAACCCGAAATCCACAGCCAGGCGAAGTGCTGAAGGGAGACGCCAGCGGCCAAAAGGCGGGCCGATGCGTCAACTGCATCGAAGCACGCACTGAGCAAGTGACGGGAAAGGGAGGATATGGCAGACAGTGGCCGAGCCAGCCTGATCGACTCAGGGGAGGGAGGGAGGCAAATCCGACAGGAGGTCCAAAGCCGAGGCACCAAGAGTGCGAAGGTACCAGACCATATGACCTAGATAATTAAGAATACAGTAGCAAAGTACTGGAGGAATAAACTCAAACACAAAAGAAATCCATCGCCAGGAATTAGCATCCGGTGCACGGAACTGGTATGGCGAGCGTGCGGCGGTCCAGTCATGGGCCGCCACCCTGACAACCGAGTCCACCACAGGGGTGGTGGACAACTGGGGGTGGTCAGGAGGGGCACAGTACAGCCAATCAGGGCCATGAAGGATGGGCTGGGCGGAAGCAGGACGAGACCAAGCACAAGAGAGTGCGTTAAAATACGCAGCAATCAATGGTGGGACCACCATGGTAGGCTCCTCGGAACATCAAGGTAGGCAGCCATGTCCCAACAAAAGGAGTCCTGATCCGCAGCAGGGAAGTCAAAAGTGTGCTGGATCTGCAGCATGAACTCCATAAAAGAGGGATCCGGGAGGGTCAGGCGGGGCGACCTCCATAAGGGAGGACACAAACCGAGGGGAACCAAGTTCCCCAGGGTCCCGCCAGAACCCCCGGAAGGGATCTCCTCCGAAATCACCATAAAGGGAGACCTTATAAATGGGAGGCGTGGGGACCAGGCGGGAAGCGCCGGGTCTGGGTGCAAGCACTTGGGTGATGGGGAGGGTGAATGGGACGAGGCCGGACCCCGACCCATACTCCGCAGGACCTCCATCACAGTGCGGGCGATGCCCCGGAGCTTGTGACGGGTCCAGAGATGGAGGACGCCCAAGGGTGGCATCAGGAAGAGGGCGAGCCAGCCTGGGAACTGCCGACCCTGAACAGCGGGGTGAGGCACCCCGACCTCTGTGGACCGGGACCTGGTAAGGAGCACAGAACTCAGGGTGAGGTCCATGCAGCAGGTCCAAAGGCCCAGAAAAAGTCGCAACCAAAGGGCATGACAAGGGTGACAAGGGGAGAACCCCCGAGGCTGCCATCCGGTGCAGAGGCAAGTGGGGGGGCAGGAAAAACCGAGCCCCGAGCAGGGGGAGTCCCAGGTTGGGAAGACCCCATCGTCGACGAGGGAGGTAGCCCTGTCGAAGAAATGAAGAGAGGCCCTTCTGTTGACTGAGGAATCAGGCCCATCGACGAGGGGTCAAAGGGAAGCCTCCGCTGACGGGGAAGCCATCCAGTCGACGAGGCATGCAAGGCATGCTGTCCGTCGGCGGAGGCAGCCCGTCAGCGGAACCTCCATCGATGGAAAAGGGCTCAATCAACAAGAGAACAGGAGAAACATGGTCCATGAATGGAGGAGCTCCCATTGATGAGGAGAAGAAAGAACACGTGTTGTCAAGGAAGCATCCCGTCGACGGAAAACATTCAGAAACAAGCTCCGTCGGCGGGACATGGCCCATCAATGATAAAACAAGCCCAGCAGGCTTCCAACGGGGCAGCAGACCCATCAATGGCGGGGGAGCCATCGCGACAAAGTAATGCAGAGGAGGTGGAGAGGTGACCTCTCCTCCTATGCCTGGAACGAAGTGCCCTGGGCCAGGAGCCTTGAAGCCACCCCCGAGATCCATTCTGGCCTGGCTGAGGTTTTTCAATCAGCCATGAGGATGACCAAGACCCAGCAAAAGTGTCTGGGTTTGGGGCAGCAGGTGCACCGTGAGTACTAATGGAATACCAGGCCTACTGTAGAAGAAAAAGCGGGCTAGGCCCTAAAGAAGACCCAGACCCAGCAAGAGAGCCAGAGTCTGGGAGCAGCAGAGGTACTGTGGTGGGTTACAGGCCTGCTATGGAAGTCGAGGATGCTGAGCAAGTCCCAGACCCATAGGTAGAAAATCGGTTCAAGTTGGAGTCAAGACTGCAGCCCAGGAGGTCAGGAGAGCTTGAGTGTCGAGCTGAAGCTGGCAGGAAAATGAACAGAGGTACTGGGTGTCGCCCACTCTTATACACATCCACAGGAAGTGACGTCATGTGGGCGGCCCCATGCAAGACTGCTGAGAGAAGCTGCAATGTGACAGCGCCACCTGGTGGATACTCCCATAAGTAATGACTTACTGCAAGAGACCAGTCCATAGAAGATCTACTGTTACAGGTCAGTAACCTGTTTTTCTAGGGATGTGGATATGTTGTTCTATCCACACAATCTGGCTGACTCCCAGCAGTTCTCCAGGAGGAGGGAGGCAAGGCGCACACACCCTACTTAGGGAACAGCGACTGGAGAATTGAGGCCCCAAAACCAGCATCCCTGCGTGACTACTGTAAGTCAATGTGGTAATGGGAAATGAAAGTGTGTGCTGACCTCCAGGTAGCAGCCCTGCAGATTTTCTGGATAGGGACGACCCTGGAAGCAGTCAACGACGCAGCAGTATGGCAGGTGGAATGAGTCCTTAGCCCTCCGGGAGGCTCCCTACTTGTGCACCTATAGCAGAAATCAATGCAGGATACTACCCACCTGCCAATCATCTGCTTGGCTGCAGGTCTGGCTTCAGCGTAGGTGACAAACAGCTGGCGAACCTCTCCCCGAACTCCAGCCGTGTGCTCCTTGTAGTATGTGAGCGCTTACCTCAGGTCCAGAGTATGGAGCCTGTGCTCAGCCTCTAAGGTGTGGCTGGTGAAATACACTGGGAGATTAATCACCTGGTTAAGGTGGAAATCTGACACAACCTTCGGAAGGAACTCAGGTTGGGGCACAGGACAACTTTGTCCTTGTGGAAGACCAAATAAGGAGACTCCACGAAAGCACCTGGAGCTCGCTGATCCTTCTGGCCGTCGTGACAACCACCAGAAAGGTAGTCTTCCATGACAGATGTGACATCGCGCACCTGTGCATCGGTTAGAATGGCTTGCCCATGAGCTTTGCCAAAATCGGCAATAGATCCCAAGGTAGTACTGGTTCATGCACTGAAGGGGGAAATGTGGTCCATGCCTTTGAAGAAGCACCAGACTATCTTCTCCTGCACCACCGACTGCTGACCGGCCCATGCCTGATAAGCAGAGATGGCTGCCAGGTGCACCTTGAGGGTCATCGACCAGAGGCCCCCCACAGAGAGGAACCAAAGGTAGTCGAGAATGTCAGCCACTGGACAAGCCAAAGGGTCCAGCCCTTTGCCCTGACACCAAATGGAGAATCTCTTCCATTTGAAGGCATAACATTTCTGGGTCAACTCCTTACAAGATGCCTCAGCAACATTGAGTACATCTTCGGAGAGACCCAAAGCCTGGAACTCTAGCTGCTCTGGTACCAGGCTGCCAGGTGCAGGGACAGAAGGTCCTGGTGGAGTATCTTCCCCTGACTGACTGACAGCAGGTCCGGGCATAGTGGGAGATGCCACAAGAGTCTGTTGCTGAGGTTGAGGAGATCTGGTACCAAAACTGGTGTGGCCAGTCCAGAGCCACTAGGATCACCTGTGCCTTGTCCTCCTGACCTTGAGCAGAACTTTGTGAATCGGGAAACCGAGGAAAGCATAGGAAAGCACAGAAAAGGCCGGGGTCCAGGGCCTCGAGAAGGCATCCTCCTGCAGTGTTCCCTGCTGAGGGGTGGGCACAATAAAGCCTCAGCTTGGCATTCTCCCTGGAGGCAAACAAGTCCACCACAGGTTTGCCCCAGTGGGAGAACAGGTTCTGCACTACCTCGGGATGAAGAGACCACTCATGTGATGCCTCACCCACCTGACTGAGGGCACCCGCAAGCTGGCTGAGAGGCACCACCAACATGGATGGCCAGAAGGTCTGCCTCCAGAATGCGCATGACTGTCCAGATGCGGAGGGCTTCCCTGCACAGCGGAAGGGAGTGTGTACCACCCTGATTGTTGGTAGTACACAGCCGTGGTGTTGTCCATCTGGATCTGCACCACTTGGCCCCTTAGATGGAGAACAAAACGGTCAGCACCAGCCAAACTGCCCTGAGCTCCAGCAGGTTGCTGTGACACTGGGACTCCTCGGGGACCAGAGCCCGTGAACTCTGTGATCCCCCAGGTGGGCTCCCCAGTCCACGAGAGAGGCGTCAGTCATCATGATGACCATCTGCTCTGGACAGACAAATGGGATACCCTCCTACAGATGTTCCAGGATTAGCCACCACTGGAGCGCATCCCACATCCGCTAGGTCACCGTGATCAGCTGGTTGAAGTGACTCTGTGCTGAGACCACTGGCTGGACAGCTCTCTTGCAGGGGACGCATTCTCCAGTGGGCCCATTGGACCACACTGGTGCAGGGCGCCATGTAGCCCAAGAGGTGCAGGAGGTCCCGAGCAGGGCACGATTGCCCAACACAAAATGATCATATGGAAAAGGAGGTAACAGCCTCCACCCTGTCCACCGGGAGCCGAGCCCTGGCTCTGCAACAATCGAACTCTGCCCGATGAGTGAATCACCTGTCACGGCACAAGTTCGATTTGGCCTCGTTGACCAAGAGCCCAGAGAGATGCAGATCTGGAGGCCAGGTCCTGGACAGTGCCACCTCCTGCTTGGAGGGACCTGCGATGAGCCGGTCATCCAGGTAGGGGTATATTCAGACTCCCCAGTGCCTCAGGTGGGCAGCCACCACTGTGATGCACTTGGTGAAGACCCTAGGCATCAAAGACAGGCTGAATGGCATGGCTTGGAACTCATATAGTGGTGCCCTCCACCCAAAAGTGGCGGAACAGTCGGTGGAATGGAAAGATCGGGACGTGAAAGAACGCATCCTGAAGATCCAGAGAGCAGAACCACATGCCCTGTTCCAGGGATGGTATACTCTGAGACAGAGTGACCATCCTGAAAGTGCGGGACCTGATGAAGTTGTTCAGGTCGTACAGATCTAGAATGGGGTGCCAGCCCCCCCGTCCATTTGGGGATCAGGAAGTACCTGGACACAAACCCTATATGCTATGGAGGGTCCGGGACTGGAGTTACCACCTCCTTGAGCAGGAACTGATCAATGTCGTCCCGAAGGGCCAATTGGGTGTCGACTGACAGCATGTCTTTCCATGAGACGTGGGCTTGGCTGGGAGGGTACTGCTCGAATTCCAGAGGCAGACCCTGGCTGACCACCTCGTGAACCCACCTGTCCATTGTGACAGCGGACCAGGCAGAAATGAAATGGCAGAGCCAGGCCCCCTACAGGAGGACCCAGGAAGTTCAGGATGGGAGAGAGAAGGGCACCCCCATCCCGTCACTGGACAGGCTTGGAAGCAGAGGAGGGTCCGGTCAAGGGACTACTGGATCCCCGACCCTCTGGCGTCAGGACGACCGATGCCACAGACATGGGTCTCGGACAACAGGTCTGCTGCTGACCAGCTTGGGGCTGGGCAGATTTGGCCACTGAGGCAGGCCGAAAGGGCTTTTTCTTGGCGGAATTGGAGCCTTTATGGTCCTTTTGAGCAGACATCACCAAGTCCAGGGTGGCACTGGACTTTTCAGTCCTGATGAGATGCCCTCCACCAGGACCAAACAAGTCGGTCCCCAAGAAGGGCACGTCTGCCAACTTGCAGCGCATAAGTAGAATCTGAACAAGCCTGGCGCATGGCAACTGCTGCGCCATGGACCGGCACAGAATCGCCAATGTCCATGACTGTCTGAAACTGTTGCTTCGCTATAGCATGGCCTTGGTCTCAGACTTGCTTGATAGTAGTCTGCAAGTGTGCAGGGAAGTGGGAAGCACCTTGTCCAAGACCTCAAAGGCGTACATAAAGTGGGCCATCAGAAGAGCGAACTGGCTTGCCTGAGGTTAGGCAAAGAGGTGGCATACACCTTCTTGGCCAAGTGGTCCAATTTTTGGACTCCTTATCAGGGGCTTGTCCACATCCCCCACATTGCACATGCGCCCGAAAGAAACAGTCAGCCACCAGCCCCTCAGCCAAGGCATGCTCAGTAAATCCCGAGCGATAACCAGTAGGGATCACGTACTTGTGGGCCATCTGGGCAGAAGGTGCCAGGCAAAAGGCTGGGTGTTGCCACAGATCCAGAGCAGGACCGAGGATAGCATCCTGGACTGGGAAGGCCTCCATCGGAGTGTCACCCTGGTCCAAGATCTCAGTCAAGGGGTACCTTTCCCTCTTCTGAAGGGGCTCCAGCTGGAGGCCTGTGGACTCACAGATCAAGTGAAGAAGGCCCATGAACAAATTGGGGCCCTGCTCTGTAGAGAGAGCCTCAGCTGACTCCACGTCCACTGGGCGAGAGTGAAGAGAGGAACCCCTTTGATTCCAAGGATTCATGAAACAAAGGCCTGCCACCCACGTCACTGCTCACCTGCCAGGGGGCGGTTTGGGGTGAGAGTAACTTTGAGCCGATAAGGAAAACCTTTCTTGGGTCAAGCGTCCTTAGTCAAGATGCCATCCTTTGGCACAGGGGGCAGTGGCTCCAGCACTATCGGTGGAGAAGCTGAGGTGGGCCGCACCAGGGCCATCCAGATCAGCTCCTGCCAGGGTGGAGTCTGCTGCAGCTCCGGTATGTAGCGCAGTTATGGCGGGTTGGGAGCCAAGGGTGTCTTCACCCGGGAAAACTGAAGCTGCCACCACATGAACTCCTCGCAGCCCCAACGCAGCTTGCGCCGGTACTTCTCTTTGCCCAAGGAGGACAAGGAGGAATAGTGGTGGTGCTGCATGCCAGCGTCCATGCTACCAGAGCGGGACCTCGGCCAACACAGGGGAACCTGCAGGGTCAATCAGAGAGTTGGCGACTGCTGACTCACCCCTTGGTCAGGAAGCTCTGGAGTGGGAGGCGGTGGGATAGTGGCCAGCCCATCCCCCGAGAGAGAGAGAGAGAGAGAGAGGGTCAACCTCTTCTGAAGAAATGATCGGCTTGACGAGGTCAGGAAAGATCTTGGCCAGAGAGTCGGTCTGATCCTCAGCCAACTGGCCCAATGGGGTACCGTGGAGCCAGCAACAAAAGTAAAGCCTCGGCCAAAGCCGAGGCTCAGAAAAGAATGGGAATCAGAGGCCCAGTGCGATCGATCCCATAGGCGTTGACGAAACTGTTTCTTGGTCTCTTTCTCCTTGGAATCCTTCAACGTTTTGGTCTTCTTAGAGCCAGAGGGACCCTCCCCATAAGTAGGGAGAGACTGGCACAGTTCCTAGAACATACCGGAGAATGACGTGCCCAACCGAAGTGGCATGAAAACCGAAGCCAAGGAGGAATGTACCACAATCCGAGCCGCTTCTTCCTCCTCCATGGCCGCCAACTGCTTGGTGGAACCCGCAGCCACAGAAACCACCTTCTGTGCCTCCTTTGAGTGGACAGGCAGATCCCGTTCGCTCAGTCATCCAAGGAGCAAGCGGGCGAGGCAATCCTCCAGAGTTGAAGGAAAAAAGAGCAACAAAAATCGCAGGCCAGGACATCATGTTCGTGGCCCAGGCAGTAAACACACGAGGAATGCAGGTCGGATCACGACATCTTCTGCCCACAACCGCAGAACTGGAAACCCAGAGCAGACTTAGCATCATCCATTGCAGGAGAAGTAGAAGACAAGTATTTGCTGATAAACTCTCTGAAAGGGGTTTTAGAAGGTTTTAGGGCCTTAGTAGCATGAAGCGGTAAGGATTGAACCTATTCTTCCAAACAGAAAGGAAGAACTGGCATCAGGGCGGTGCTAGGAAGTTACCACCGGGGTGGGTGGGTGGGAGGAGCTGGCACTGAAGACTTTCCAGCACATCTTAAAGGGGAAAGGACACTGCCAGATTGTGTGGATAGAACAACATATCCACGTCCATAGAACACAGAATTTGACAGCAGACAAGGATCGCCCACCTAGTATGCCCATTTTTCCCTACCTACTGTGTTACCATGTCACCGCAGATGCTACCTGATCTCTGCCCCCAACCCCCTTTCTTTTCCACCAAAATTTCCCTTATGCCTATCCCATGCATTCTTGAAACCCCACCACTGTCCTTCTGGAAGCAATGTCCAGACTGAAATGCCTGATAAAGGTGTGGACCAAACTCCAAGAGGTTGCGGCACAAGGATCTGTGGCTGACACATCTCTTAGTGAGGCAAAGGAAGCAGATATTTCTCTAGTGGAGTGACCCTTCACAGTACCCGGTAAGAGCTTCCCATGTTTCTCATGGCAGAAAACAATGAAACTGACCAACCACTTTGACAGAATCTGTTCACTGACTGGTACGCCCAACATCCGCTGAGGAAAAGAAACAAACAACTGGTCAGATTTCATAACCGACCTGGTTCGGTCAAAGTAGTACCAAAGAATTCTGTGGATATCTAAGGTATGCAATAGAGTCTTCTTTCCCTTTGTTAGAATACTCTGGATAGTAAACCAGAAGGTTGATGTCCTAATTTAGCGTTAACTCAGACACCACCTTTGGAAGAAACTTAGGATTTGTATGGAGGGACACTCTGTCTCTGTGAAAAAACAAATACGGCTCTTTGCTCATGACAGCCTGAAGCAATAGCAACCAAAAACAATGCTTTCCAAGAAATAAAGCGAAGTTCGCAACTCACGGCTGGTTCGAAGGGGGGGCAAAGTCAGCTTTTCTAGCATAAATAACAAATCCCACAGGGGGACAGGGTCCCGTATGGGGGACTTAATATGAAGGATACCTCTCAAGAAGGTCCAGGACAGACTGAGCTGGGCTAGGTTCTTGCCATCCACTGATTCAGCCATCTCTGCCTATCTTGTAAGATGTACCTTAATGGAGAAACAGCTAAAGTCCAAGTCTGACAGGTATAAAAGGTACTCCAGGGCCCAATTTACGTCACACAAAAATGGGTCCAGATCACAGGCGGCCACCCAGAGGCTAAACCTTTTCCACTTGATGGCGCAAGTGGCCCTAGTAGACGGTTTACTTGTGGCTACTAACACTTCAGCTACGCCCTCCGATACCCCGAACCTGCTCCTAACTATGTCTGCAGGAACCATGTATGGAGATGCAAACACTTCAGGTTGGGGTGTAGTAACATGCCTCGCTCCTGGGACAGGAAGTGAGAGGATAGCAGGAGGGGAACCGGTGGTTCCACTGCTAGATACTGTAAAAGTGGGAACCATATTTGTCCAGAAGGAAGCTATCAGAATCAGGGTAGCGCTGGTTCCGATTGTAACTTGAGCAGAATCCTCTGCAGAAGCGGAAAAGGCAGGAAGGCATAAAGAAATTTCCCCATCCAAGAGAGGGACAACGCGTCTCACCAGAAAACACCATGTCCTGGCTCTAGCAAGCAGAAATTTGGCAGTTTGGCATTGAGCGGGGACGCAAAGAGGTCCAACTCTGGCGTGCCCCATCTGTTGAAAAGATCTTCTGCCACGTCTTGTAGCAACTCCCATTCATGGGTTTGCGACTGCAAGTGACTGAGGCTATCTGCGAGCGTGTTTTGAAGGCCGGGAACGTGGACTGCCTGCAGATGCAGACCGTGATCCATTACCTAATGCCAGACCCTCATGGCCTCTCTGCAAATGGAGTAGGAATGAGTTCCCTCTTGTTTTTTGACGTAATATACCACTGACATGTCTGTTTGGTTCAGAGTGGGGCCCGGTAGAAGTTCGCTCTGAAACGCCTGCAAGGCGTACAGCACAGTCTCATGTAGAAAATTTATGTGGAGAGAGCACTCTACCTGTGTCCAAGATCCCCTGATCTGGTGGTTCCCAAGGTGGGCACCCCATCCCACTCCAGATGCGTCTCTGGTGACTGCTTGCTGAGGTGGAAGGTTGCTGAAAGGAGCCCCTATGAATAAGTGAGAGGGGTTCAGCTACCATGAGAGAGCTTGGTGAACGGCCTTTGAAATACAGAATCTCTGTTCGAGGTCGTCACTTCGCTGATCCCACTGCACTCTGAGGTTCCACTGGAGCATTCTCATGTGCAGACAAGCAAGAAGGACCGTCACTATGGCAGCTGCCATGTGCCCCAGAAGTCGCAGTATTGAACTGGTTGGAGCATGTTGAGCGGAAGCCAACCTCTGAGCTAGGGCCTGCAAACGCTCTGCTCTGTCAGAGGGGAGAAAAGCCCTCCCCTGCACCATATCCAGAATGGCCCCTATGAACTGGAGCCTTTGAGACGGCCATGGCATGGACGTCGGTAGATTCAATGTCCTCCCGAGGTTCTGGAACATACTGAAGGTGCACTCCAGAGGGCAATGAATTTGCTCCCTGGAGGGAGCTGATAGCAGCCAATCGTCTAGGAAGGGGTAAATATAGTGTCCCTGCCTCCTTAGGGCTGCTGCTACCACCACCAGACACTTCATGAATACCCGAGGCGTCGAGGAGAGGCCGAAGGGCAGGGACTGGAACTGGAAGTGTTGCCCTTGAATCTGAATCTGGTTGCCTCCTGTGGGATGGCAGGATCTTTATGTGCATGTAGGTGTCCTGCATGTTTAGTTATAGAGCCAGTCCCGTGATGAAGCAAGGAGAAGTCCCTGTTGTGTCACCATCCTGAACCATTTGTATTCTATGAATAGGTTCAGTTGACTGCGGTCCAAGATGGGGCAAACGTCTCCTGTCTTCTTCGGAACCAGGAAGAAGCGGGAATAGTACCCTCCTCCTCTTTGAGATATGGGCACTACTTGGATGGCTCGTTTGGATAGGGGGGGCCTGAATTTCCACCCAGATCAGACCTTCATGGGAGGGGGAGCAGGTTGACAGGACTGGAGGATTGTCCGACGGTAGCGTAGAAAACTCTAGGGCATAACCTGTCTCTATGAGCTGCAATACCCATTGGTCTGTGGTGATTCTGGACCATCCTGTGAAGTAAAAAGAGAAATGCCCCCTCACTTCCTCCCCTACTAGCTCTGCTGTGGGGGGAGCAGGGAGTCAGACTGAGGCAGAAGGAGTAGGGAGAGGGCCTCTATGCTGCTTAGCAGTGCGTTGGCCCTGGAAGCCTGCTGTTTGGAGGGGTGCTTTTCTTTTAAAGCCACCTCTTTGTGGTTGCTTCTTTGTCTGTTGCCCCTGGGAGGGCAGAGGGAGCTCATCCTCCGAAGAATGGTAGGTGGAGGAGTCGTCGTTAGAGCCTCTAGAGCGGTCCGACAGACGGTCCGTGGACCTGTTGTAACGTCGGTAGTGGCGTCCCTTCGATCTGCTTCTACCCCTAAAACTTCCGTCTCTGGATCTGCTGTACCTGCGAGAGAGAGAGAGCGTGTGGGGGAACAATGGCCCCGGTCCTTTCACCTGACAGAGTCTTGGTCCGAGTCACCTGGAGTTGGCCTAGGTGTCGGACGTGGCAATGGAGATCTGGGAGGAGGTGCCGGCTGCGGTGGGGGAACTCCCCCCGGTGTCTCCTTCTGATCGGGTCTATGGAGGTCTCCCTTTATAGTGTTCCACCAGTTGGTGAGCAATACTCCGACCTCTGCTAAAGGGACCAAACAGCCGACTGGCTCTCATGGACCCAAGGGAGCTGGCGTCTGGTCCAGCAGCAGGGGAACATTTGGCGTCTGACCGCCTGACTTTCCATTCCCTGTCCCCTGGTTGTCTCCCTTATTCTTAGGCATCGGGGGAGTGGTCGAAGGCCGTTTGTCTGGACCTGGCATCAAGGGGTCTGACATACGGTCAGGTGCAGTCAGGTCCTCTAGGGGAGGCCTTTGGGAGGCTGACAGCAGCGGTGGAGCCTCAGCTTTGTCTGGCATCGCAGCCGTGGAGACTGGCGCTACGGGGATCTGTCGCCTGTCTACCTTGACTGGGGATGACTGGTCAGGTGTAACAGAGTTGAACTGGATGTCTCGCCTCCCATCGCTTGCCCCTGTCATCAGGCTTTGCTGGCGGACAAGGGGGCTGAGTCCTGACAACAGGGGCGTGGCGACCTCTTGCGGAGAAAAGCAGTGACCCGGTCCTGGGTCTTAGACCCTAATGTCTGTTTGTGGGGTCTGATGACCAGAGAGGAAGAGGAAGAAGAGGCCTGAGAAGGCCCATGCCCAGCATTCCCGCCTGACACCTGAGAGGAGGCGGGAAGCGTTAAGACCGCAGCACCCAGGAGGGCTAACGACCTTTGGGCAGAGTTCGATGACCTGTCGGAAGATGAGGCCTTACCTTTATGTGGAGAGAAAGACCGCGGGTCTGACTTGGTTTTCTCCCTATCCTTTTTGTAATGTTTCCCAGAGTGCTTTTTCTCCTTGAAGGAGGAGCTGTGAGCGGAAGACGAGGAGGCGCTGTGTCACGTCTGCATCACAGCCACTTGCTGCTCCAGAAGGTAGGTCTTAAGTGTCTTCAGACGGCAGATGTGAGTGCACTGATTGAAGCTCTGGAAGTGCGGGCAATCGTTGGTCTTGTGTCCGGGACCCAGGCACAACAGACAGGCAGAGTGGCCGTCCTTAGCTGGAATTTGTTTGCTGCACGTGCATTTAGCCTTCCACCGTGGTGTGGAAGTGGAAGGCTCGGAAGACATAAAGAGGCGACCGAAAACTCGTATACTGAACTGCACAGAGCGAAGAAAATGGTGGTCGACGGAAGTAGGAGGTGTCTGTGGAGCCGATGTGGTGGGTCGACGGCGGGAAAAGAACTGAGGTGGTGCCGGAGGACTGCCCCCTTTATACAGTGGCTGACGTCATGGGCGGTCCTCCGTCTTGGACTGCTAGCTAGAAGTTTTCCGTGGGGCCCTAATGCCTGCCGGCATAGTTCTATATGTAATGACCTGCTGCAAGAGCGCCATCTCAAAGTGAGATCGACGGTTCCCGCTAAAAAACTGGAACCGCTAACTAAATAAAATACTGTCAAAACACTAAAGACGCTATTTATTTTACTTCAGAAATAACTGCTAGGAACCGCAGAGTAACTGCGGTAAAGGTAAAAAACGCAGTTCCCGGGAACAGACGGAACCACTAAAACATAGAGAAACAAAGCAAAATACACTTAAATACTCACAAACTCAGCACTAAAACAGAAAAAGTAAGAACTTAAGGCAAATTTTCTCTTTGGCCAAAGTGAGAGAGCACCCCAGAGGCAGTGTTATTCAGTCAGGCAGAGAAAAATGCTGGTGCCCTCTGGAAAACTCCACTCAGCACACCTCCAACTCTCTTCTGATTGGCTAATCCATTTTATTCATTATCAAAACTCCACCTCCGAGGCAGCTTAACCTAGCCAGCTTACTGCATACTGTTACTGATGCTAAAGGACCCTAGGTGAGAAATCTTTATCTGATGTGGTGCCCTTCCCTGGAGGCACAGGGTACCATTACAATATCAAGCAGTGGCAACAAATTAAACATCTCAACGGACAGTAAACAAATCCTCAAGAAATAAAATTGATTAAATACTGCATTCTAAAAAAAAAAAAAAAAAAAACATAAATGAACTACTTAGTACTTAAAAATTGGAATGACGGCCGGCCCGGTGGCGCTGAGATTGAAGTGGACACCACACCTTGCGCCATGCGGCGACCTGTGTTCTGGAACGAGCACGGGCCGTCAGGCATCGGAGAAGACTTGGCGTCCACTGACAGCTCGCCTTCTCCTAGGGAGGGAGAATGCAAGACTCTGCACTCGAGTGCCTCCGGCAGCAGGGTGTGGGGAAGTGCGGTGCGCAACCTGCTGCAGGAGGAAAGGTGGTACATGGCAGATGTTGGCAGAAAAGCACTCAGGAACAATCGCGTCTCCACTGGCGTCATTGCACAATCATGCACACCTTGGGGAGGGGCGGAACCACCAGAACAAAGGACGCCCGGACAGGTGGCAGGCGATGGCGTACCTGTTCACCCCACTAGATCCCAATCCTCCACGTGCCACCAATGCCTGGATGATACTGGATGTTTAGGGTGCCTGTAGGAGTGGCGGCCCCACCCTGGGAGTAAACCAGGAGGTCTCGCCAGGAAAAGTAAGGCACCTGCGAGGCTCTGAGAGGGACCCAGAGTTGGGGGGGTTTCGGGCTGGGCAGGAGACAACTGGGACGACGCCAGAGAGAGACCACCACTCCGGTGACCGGAGGGAAAAAAGTAAAAAAAAAAAAAAAAAAACTAAAATGACAGCTGTGGGGAAGATTAACCCCCAAATGCCTGAGCAAATAAAAAAGGCTTCTTTCAGACCTCGCTTAAAGGCCTCCACTGATGACCTCCCTCAAAGTTCTTGGCAAACAATTCCAGAGGACCAGACATGCTACTTCAAAGGCCCAGCCCCAAGGTCTTCAACCCTGACCCTGGAACTACCAGGAGGCCCTCCTCAGTGGAGTGGAAAGGTTGTGAGGATATGTGAGAGTGCAGGAGCTCAGCCAGATAACCTGGGCCCAGCTCGTGTAGGGCCTTATAAGTTAGAAGTCCAGCTTTAAAAGGAGTTTCATCGCTTGACCGGCAGCCAGTGCAGATCACACAGCACTAGGGAGACATGACCTTGAAAGACCAGTCAGCAACTGAGCAGCTGTGTTCTGCACCAACTGCAGGCATCACAGTGTACCCCCACTGACCCCAAGGTATAGAGCACTGCAGTAGTCAAGCCTCAAAGTCACTATCACATGCACCAGCATGGCCAGATCACCATGTGGGATAAGGGATTTAATCTGTGTGATATTCCACAGATGGTAAAAGCTATTACAGACTCTGCCGACACCTGAGCCTCAAGTGTCTGCCCCCATCCAGAATGACTCCAGACTTTTCAACTTTGTGTCAGCCAACAGCCAGGGGGGTGGGGCCCAACTGATGCCATGTCTTCTTGGTAGTTGCCACTCCCTCCCACATCCCAGTTCCACTGCCAGTACTTCAGTTTTCTCTGGGTTTAGACTCAACCAGCTCAATAATACCCAGTCTTGGATCTCAGCCAGGCATCCTTTAAGCACATCAACCACAATGTTCCCAAGCAAAGGACAAGTAGAGTTAGGTATCATCAGTGTAGCAGTGAAAGCTCAAGCCCATACTAACAAAATGATCTTAGCCAGGGTAGCATATACACTGCAAACAACATGGGTGACAAAGTCGAACTCTTAGGTACACCAGAGGACAGAACCTTTGAGAGCGAAGAAAACCTTCCCAAAACTGCCCTCTGTGTTCTGTCACTGAGACAGGACTAAAACCAGAAGATGACTTTACCGGCCAACCCTACATATTCCCTGAGCCGTTCCAAAAACAGCCCACTGCCTACGGTGTCAAATGCTGAAGAGAGATCAAGGAGGACGTGAATGTGTTGTTCTCCTCTATCTTTCACCCAAAGCAGATCACTGTGCACCCTAACTAGTGCGGTCTCTGTACTATGCCTGGACCTAAACAGACTGGAGAGACTCACAGATGTCCCTCAAGCTGAAGCACAACAACCTTCTCAATAACCTTTCTCTAAAGAGAAGGTTATAGACAGGTCAGTAATTTGCCCAGCCGTCCAGGTCCAAAGATGGCTTTTTTGGGAGAGTTTTCACCAATGCACTTTTTAGCAGCACTGGAACACCCCCTGTGACAGGTAGTACCAAGCAATCTCAGCGAATACCAGGCCAAATTGTCCAACACAGCTCACAAACAGACATGTCAGGCTTGAATCCGGGTTATAAAATGTTGGCCCCAGCTCAGTGATCACCTCACTCACCTCTTCCATCATCACACGTCGAAACTCTCCTCAAGACCAATGCATGCGTCCAAGACTCATGGGCTCTACCCTGCTGGGCTGTGACAGCCCACTTGTGAGTGACCCTGGTCCTAGCAGAGGAGACCCTGTCAGAGAAGGACCGCGAACTCCTTGTATTTCACAAGTGAAAATGCTCTCATGGGCCCCAGGCAGGATAGAGAAGCCTATTCACAGTCTAAAGGAGGCAGTATAGCGCAGTGGTTTAAGGCTCTCAGCTGCAAACCTGGAGACCTGGGTTTGAATCCCATAGCCCCCACTTGCATACTGTGTGACCCCGAGCAAGTCACTTAACTTCCTTGTGCTCCCAGGTCACACCTGTAAACAAGCTTTCAGCTTAGTGTGTCTCTCCTGGTAAAAAAAGTCTGGAAGAGCTAAGCCCATCGGTTCCTCCCAGCAGTAACAGCAGCAATCTCCCTAGACAAAAACTCTGCCTTTTTCCAAGGTATTACCATGATACTCATCACAGTGAAACATGAGAGCCACTTTGTCCTCCTAGCCCCTGGATCTTCAACAACACTCCAGCCTCCACCCCTTTGTTTTCAGCTCCCTCAGCTCACAATCAAACCATGGCAAACTGAGGCGAAACCAGCAGGCGTACACAAACCGGTGCACTTAAGTCAAAGGCCATCATCACAACCATATTGCAGGCTGCAACTGCGGCCTCTGAACCTCAAGCGCACGCTATCAACACATCCAAGGTGTCTAGACCCGCCAAAAGCCTTCTGGCCAAAGTCCTCTATAAAGGCCAAAACTGGAGTACCTCCACAGGGGAACTACAAGGGGTGGCCCTGAGAAGTGAACCTGATAACACAGTGATCTGACCAACTGAGCAGATCAATCTCAAGCTCCAGGGTGAATACCAAGGCATGGCCGTATTGGTGGGCACCCCTTTATCTTTCAAATTTAATAGACTGCTAAAGCCGACTATTGACAAGGAAAAAAGGGCATCTTATAACACAGGAGAGAAGGGGCAACCTATAATAAAAATAAAGCAGAGGTTCAAACTTTTCAGCGTAGCCTGCACTGCTGCTTTTCTCTGATGCGAATCCATAATCCAATTGGGTGTAATCATTGCCATGCATCAGAGAGACAAGATGAACCTCAGGTTCCTTCCATCTTCACAATACTATATTACCATGCATGCAACGTTATTAAGTTTAAGTGTCTCTATTAGCAAAGGCTTCTACCCATTTCAGAAAATAAAATTATATCTCTGATTCAAGCACCCCACTCCACCCCAAATATCTCTAAGACTAAGAAATAAAGTTGCAACAGCATCGTAAGTTGTCATCTCTTAAGTGCCAAGGCTAAGGTTTTGCACTGCATGATGCATCACAAGTGGGTAGTTCATTATAAAGAACCAACAACCATGAAGGTGAGCAGCTTCACAAGTGCTGTGGAACAGATCGAGCTGATGCCCAAGCAGCAAAACAGTCTTCTAAATTGATTAGCTAACACAGTGACTTAGCTAACAGACGGTGTAAACACACTGGGTGGTTATTTGAAATTGATTAGTGGTGTTCCAGTTCTGAGCAGAGAAATGCTTCTGTAAACAGGTTATTGCCCTGTTGTTCATTATTTAAACGGATAAACTGTGTACAGTATTAAAGGATGATGTTCTCACTCGGTTATTGATGTTTGGGGACACTGCTCAGCAGGTTGTTGATTTCATGCAGGAGCATCAATGCATTTCCTCTTCTTCTCATTCAGTCTCACTTCCTTCAGGAGTTCTTCAATCTGTAAAAAAAAAAGCAAACAAACCAGAGAATTGAATCCTTTAGCCTCAGTTTTTCTTCTGTACAGATTTTTCTCCTCCTGGCGAGTATGGGCAGCTAAGCCCAGCCCTGTCCCACCTTCGAGGCCATCCGCGTCTTTCAGTCTCTGGGGCTTATATCCTTCCCCGGACTGTCCCTGTGACAAGACCAGGAAGGTAGGAGCCGTCCTCCCCACCTGGAACACAAATCTAGATGTCACTGGAGCCAGAGAGACCAAGCGGGCCATCAGCATTAGTGGGTAGGGCTTCATGTAGCCCATCCTCCGTTTTCCTCCTTTTTCTCCCCTGGGCTGTGCAGGCGTGCAATGAACACGGTGTGCAAGCTCCACCTCCGCAGAGACGCCCCCACTGCTCTAAATGAACGCCCCTCCCCACTTACTGGGCCTCACATGCGCTACCATCTGGATTCCTCCAGATGGCAGTCAAGCAGCAAGGCACGGGATCCCCCTTCCCCAAAGGAGGAGAGTAGTCCCGTGGACACTCTATCCTCCCTCCCCCAGCCAACCCCCAAGCCCGTTCCCAAACCCGGGTCATCAGCGTGGGGTGAGGTAAGGTGCACACGACGCCTCACCTCTCTACAACACCGGGCCAGCTTAGCCCCCTCAGTTTTAAGTTCCATCACATACTGCCAATGCCAGTCTTGAATTCTTTTTTTTTTTTTTTTTATAAACACAGAAACATAGACAGTGACGGCAGATAAGGACCGCTTGGCCCACCTAGTCTGCCCATTTTCCTATCTAACAGATAAGCTGCAGATCCTAGTTAACCAACAGCTTACTCTCCTACCCCCCAATAAGACTGCCCTATGTCTGTCCCATGCATTCTTGAATTCCCCCACTGTTCTTGACTCCACTACCTCCTCAGGGAGGCTGTTCCATGCATCCACAACCCTCTCCGTGAAAAAATACTTCCTCACATTACCTCTGAGCCGTCCCCCCTCTATCTTCAAATTGTGCCCCCTTGTTCTTGCACATCTCTTTTTCTGAAAGATGCTACCCTCTCGGACTCTGTTGATTCCCTTGAGGTACTTGAAAGTTTCTATCATGTCACCCTCTCTCCCTTCTTTCCTCAAGGGTATACATATTAAGCTCCTTTAGTCTTTCTTCGTATGTCTTCTGGTGCAGACCCTGCACCATTTTGGTTGCCCTCCTCTGGACAGCCTCCACTCTGTCCATGTCTTTGTGGAGATGGGGTCTCCAGAACTGCACACAGTACTCAAGATGGGGTCTCACCAACCGTCTGTAGAGAGGGATAACAACTTCCTATTTTCTACTATTGATGCCTCTCCCTAGGCATGCCAGTATCCCCCCAGCTTTTCTTACTGCCTTCTCACATTGCTTGCCCACCTTTAGGCCATCTGATATAATTACCCCAGGTCCTTTCCATTTTACTGTTGTCAGTATCTCACCCCCCCCCATTGTGTACTCGTCCCCTAGGTTTTTGTTTCCCAGGTGCATTACCTTGCACTTCTTTGCACTGAATCTGAGCTGCCATACATTTGACCATTCCTCCAACCTTGCCAAGTCCCTTCTCATCCTTTCCAATCCATCCTGTGCATCAACCCTGTTGCAGATCTTTGTGTCGTCTGCAAAGAGACATACTTTTCCTTCCAGTTTCTCTGCAATGTCACTTATAAAGACATTAAAAAGGACCAGTCCCAGTACTGAACCCTGCTGTACCCCGCTAGTAACCCTACTTTCTTCACTGTGGACTCTGTTTACTACTACCCTTTACGTCCTGTTGTCTAGCAAATTTTTTATCCAGGCTACCATCTTGGGACCCACTCCAAGGCTGGCCAACTTGTGTATTAATCTTTTGTGCAGGACTGTATCAAATGCCTTGCTAAAATCTAGGTAGGCCATGTCCACAGCCCCTCCCTGGTCTACTACTTTGGTCACCCAGTCAAAGAAATCTATTAGATTCGTCTGATACAACCGTCCCATCGTGAATCCATGCTGCCTTAGGTCCTGTGCCCCACTGGCCTCTAGGTACTCAACAATTCTTTCCTTCAGAAGTGATTCCATCATTTTCCCTACCACTGAGGTCAAACTAACTGGTCTGTAGTTTCCTGCCTCTGTCCTGCTCCCACTTTTGTGAAGAGGAATCACATCCGCCCTCCTCCAGTCCTCAGGTACCACTCTATCCTCCCATGATTTGTTAAAGAGAGTAGTCAGCGGTGTCACTAGTTCTACCCTTAGTTCTTTTAGAATTCTTGGATGATTCCCATCAGGCCCCATTGCTTTGTCCACCTTCAATTTTATTAGTTCTTTCAGAACCCTTTCTTCTGTAAATGGACTGGTATCGACCCCCGTCTTCAGAGTGTTTCTCTTGTTTGGTTTAGGTACCTCCCCCTCCTTTGTGAATACTGAGCAGAAATATTCATTCAGTATCCCTGCTTTTTCACTGTCACTCTCTGCCCACGTTCTCACCCCTTTATTAGGCCTCAGTATCCCTCCTTGGTCTTCTTTCGCTCCCTAATGTACCTATAAAAGGTCTTATCCCCCTTCTTAACAGAGTTGGCTATCCTTTCCTCAGTTTGGGCCTTTGCTCTTCTGACTGCCTTCCCTGCCTCCCTCTGCTTTAACTGATAAAGTTCTCTGTCCTGCTCCTTCTGTGTTTCCTTATATTTCCTGAATGCTATCCTTTTCTCCTTAACCTTCCCTGCCACCTCTTTTGAGAACCATAGCCGTTTTTTCCTTCGTTGTGTTTTGTGGATTTGCTTTACACAAAGGCTTGTTGCCTTTGTGATGGCTGTTTTGATTACTTCCCATTGTTCCTCCACCCCTCCTTCTTGCCTGTTTGCTAGTGCTTTTCTGAGGCACTCTCTCATTTTCCCAAAGTCAGCCCTCCTAAAGTCCAATACTCTTGCTTTTGTATGGCAGTGTTTATCGTGAACCACACTGTTTGATGGTTGCTTCTTCCCCGATGGCTACCCACTTCTAAATCTGAGATTCTTTCTCTGTCCTCATTTGAAGTACCAGGTCTAACATTGCTCCCTCCGAGTGGATTCCAATACTAGCTGTCTGAGGCATGCCCCTTGTAGGGCATCAAGAATGACCCTGCTCTTGAATGTGCCTGCAGCAAAGGTGCTCCAGTTAACATCTGGCATATTCAGGTCTCCCATCAACAATATCTCCCCTTTTTCTGCCATTCTAAGGATGCCTTCTATCATTTACATGTCCATTCCCTCCCCTGAGATGGGGGTCTGTATACAACCCCCATGCGGATTGTGGTGCCATTTCCTGTCTCCAGGGTGACCCACAGTGCCTCATCTGCTCCCTGTTTACTCTTTAGTTCTGTTGCTTTGATCACTTCCTTTACATAGAGAGCTACCCCTCCTCCTCCTCTTTTACCCTCCCTGTCCCTCCTGTAGATTGTGTATCCGGGTATGTTGACATCCCAGTCATGGTTCTCTGTGTACCATGTTTCTGTGACTGCCACAATATCCAGGCAAAACTCTTCCACCAAGGCCACTAGTTCAGGGAGCTTGTTACACAGACCACGGGCATTGGTACTCATCACCCTCCACTTTTTGATGGCCTTACCCCTTTTAGCCCCATCCCTGTCCTCACTGCCTTTGCCGTTTTTTACATTTACCTCTGTCCTGCTCCCTAATGACTTCTCTACCTTGGTGTTTACCTCACTAATTACCGTGTTTTGTGGGGGAGGCTGGGATTTCCTGCTCCTTTCAGTACCTCTCACCTCGCTGGTTTAAAATGCTTGCCAATGAGCATGAAACCTCTCACCAGGATCCTGGTCCCCCCTGAACAGATGCAGACCATCGGCGCCAGTATAGGTCTGCATCCTCAAAGTGGCTCCCAGTCCCCAGTGAAGCCAAACCCTGAGCTCCACAGCAGTTTTCAACCATTCACTGAATTCCCTGGTGAGGAGTACCCTAGCATCACCCTTGCCATAGACAGGCAGCACCTCCGAGAAGGTTACCGTATGCGCTACTTGTCTAAGGCCCCTCCCCAACTCTACAAACTCCTCTTGCACTGCTCTGATCCCATTCCTAGCCAGGTAATTTGTCCCTAGGTGGACAATGACATCCAGCTCCCTCCCTCGTGCAGCTGCTCCCACGATCCTGAGGATTCGCTTCCTGTCCCTCCAAGCCATGGTGCCAGGCAAGCACCTGACCTCCCTCTCCCCTTCCTCCCCTACGTCTACCCCTCAATGATCGTGTCCCCCACCAGGAGTTGTTTCCTTCCTCTGTAGGGTCCCATGCCACCCTCCTGTGGGTCTCCTATGTGAAGTTTCCCAGCATCCTCCTTGGTCTCCACTGCAGGTGCCTCCATAGAGGAACCACTATCCACCAGAAGAGTGTATGAATTGTGGAGAGGTACAGCTGGAGGGATGCAACTCAGTTCCACCTCCCTCTCCCTCCCTGAGCCCACCCTGGTCCAGCCTCTCCTCTTTCTTGGCAACCTCTGAGGTAGTGGCATTTGCCCTGGTGGTCCCTGGGTGGGGGAGGAGGTTTCATGAATCCTAGCCAGGTCAGTCTGGAGATGGGCAACCTCCTCCCTCAGACCAGAGAAATGCCTGTATATTCTATTTTAATCTCCGTTGGGCCAGGGCATCTCTCAGAGGTGCCCACGCAACCTATCGCCTCTACTCCTCGCTGAGATCTCCCTCCTCTGGGACCCCCTACAGGACTTTCCTGCCCCCCAATCACCCCGGGCTCCCCTCTACCTACCTGGTGGCCTTTCCTGAAATTAAAGGGTCCGTCCTGGTTGAGGGCCTTGGGGGACCGTTGGAGGGATGGTCTGGCGCTAGTGATGTGAGCTCGGTCTCTGGAGCCCTCGTCACCTCCCTGGTCCTCTGCGGTGTTTTTGCGTGCTGTTTCCCCTCTGGAGCACAGACGTGCAATGACGTCTAGGCACTGCATGCCGACATCCACCGATGCTCCACCCCCAAATCATGGCACCAGAAGTTCCTTGCGATGCCCCCGATCTCCATCAGGGGCCGCTAAGGAGTGGTGCAAGGCCTGGATCCCTCCCCGGAAAGGGAGAGCAGTCCTCCGGACGCTCAATCCCTTCCCTCCCCTGCCGACCTCCGATGGCCCGAGTCCGTTCCCAAACCCGGGTCGCCAGCGAGGCTCGAGGTGTAGCGTCTAGCACCTCAACCCTCAGCAACACCGGGTTGGCTCAGTCTTAAATTCTTAACCTTTTTTTTTTTGTCTGTGGGTTCTAGAAAGTGACACAGTACACAGAGAATATCATTAACACCAAACAGTGAAGAACAAGCTGGTTCACACACTTTGAAACATAGAATTTGTTGGCCACCTAATCTACGCATTTTGTTCCTGCCTATATTGTTACTGCCAACCCTACCTGATGTCCCGCTACCCTCCTATGCTTTCCTACTAGGATTCCTTTGTACCCATCCCATGCATGCTTGAAGCCCACCACTGTTTTCACCCCATCACTTCTGCTGAAGACTGTTCTAGGTGTCCGCCGCTCTTTCAGTGAAGTAGTACTTCCTCACATCTCTCCTAAATTTCCCCCTTCAAGCTTCATAGCATACCTCCTTGTTCTCATGCCCCTCCTCTTCTGAAAATGCTCCCCTCCTTCAGCCTACTCACCTCCGTGAGGTGACTTAAAACCTCTATCATGTCCTACCACTCCCTCCTCACTTCCAGGGTGTATATACCGAGATCCCTCAGTTTCGCCTCGTAAGGCTTGTAATGCAGCCCTTGTACCATTTTAGTTGCCCTCCTCTGGACAGCCTCCACCCTGTCCATGTCTTTCCAGAGATGAAGTCTCCAGAACTGGACATGGCACTCCCAGTGGGGTCTCACCAACGACTGATACAGTGGTAACACCACCTCTCTCCTTGTAATGGTGATCCCCCTCCCTATGCACCCCTTCATCCCGCAGGCCCTGCCCCCTACACTGTCGCACTGCCTTACCACTTTGACATTAGACAAGATAATCTGAAGGTCCCTTTCCTGTTTAGTGACTGTTAATACCACTCTCCAATTTTATACACCACCCTTGGGTTTCTGTGCAACAGGTAAATTATTTTGCACTTTTTTGCAGTGAAACACAGCTGCCACACCCTTGACCACTCCTCAGTTCTCTCAGGTTTCTACTCATTCTCTCCAACCCCCTCTGGATTACCTACCCACTGCAGATTTTGGTGTCATCTGCAAAAGCATACCTTCCCTCAGCGCTTCTGCAATATTTCTTAAAGACAAATGAAGGGACTAGTCCCAATGCTGCACCATGAGATACCCGTGGATCACTTTCCCTTCATTAGAATGAGTGTCATTTACCACGTGTCACCTATCAACCAGTTCTGTACCCCATTTACCACCCTCAAACTGCCCAGCTTCCCTGTAAGCCTCCTATGAGGTACAGTGTCGAAGGCTTTGCTGAAGTCTAAGTAGGACACATCCATGACCCCACCCTGATCTATTCCCCAGTACACTCAGTTGGGGGAATCGATCAGGTTTGCCTGACATGCCCCCTTCCCCCACTGTGAATATACGCTACCAAGGGTCTTGTAGCCAGATGGATTCAAGATACTCCACTAGCCTTTCTTTTAGAAGAGTCTCCATTAAATTCTTCACTACTGACGTTAGACTGAGTGACCTATAGTTGCCAGCCTCCTCCCTGCTGCTGCTTTTCTGAAGCAGTACTATACCTGCCCTCCTCCAGTCCTCTGGAACCACTCCAGTTTCCAGTAAGTTGTTGAACAGAGCTGTCAGAAGTGCAGCCAGTACCTTCATGAGCTCCCTCATCACCCTTGGATGTACCCAATGTAGCCCCATAGCCATATCCACTTTCAGATTCACAAGTCCTCTTAGGACTCTTTCCTCTGTGAATGGACTTGCATCTACCTACCTCCACCCATCTGCTGCTTCTATATGGTCTGTCCTCCTCACCCTCCACTGTGAAGACTGAGCAGAAGTATCTGTTCAGGATATCTGCTTTTTTCTGATCTGCCTCTGCACAGTTTCCCCCTGCCCTTCTTATACAGCAGCTTCCTAGTAGCTAAGTGCCCCAGCCCATTTGATAACTTACCCCTCAGATATCTCCCTACAAAGTGTGGCCGAAAAACTCCCTTTCTAGTTAAAGTTATGTCCATCAGAAAATTGAAATACAGTCTTTTTTTTTTGCCAACCTGCTGTATTTTAATTTTATGAGGGACATACCCTTAACTAGAAAAGGAGTTTTTCGGCCACATTTCATAGAGAGATGTCTGAGGGGGTAAGTTATCAAATGGGATGGGCAGGCAGCTACTAGGAAGCTGCTCTTTAACCTCACAATCCTTCCCCATGTCTTCCTCTTTTCACTCATGCATCTAAAATAGGTTATGTCCCCTTTAGTTACCCCTCTGGTAACAGACAGGTGATAGAGAGTATCCTTTGACTATCCATTCCTCTGTTTGTGCCTTTATACCCCTCACCGCCTTCCCCGCTTCCCTTTGTTCTTCCTGGTACACTTCCCTATTCTCTTCCCTCTGCATCTCCTTGTACCTCCTGAATGCCACCCCTTTCACCTTTACCTTCTCAAGTCACTTCCCTCTAGAACCAGTGGTCTCTTTTTTCTGTTTCTGCTCACTCCTTTCGCACAGAGATTTGTTGCCTGCACTGTGCTATCCCTTAATTTGGCCCACTGTTCATCCACCCCACCCAGGTAACTCCTCACTAGGTCATCTCTGAGGCATTTTTTTTTTTTTTTTTTTTTTTTTTTTTTTAAATCTGCCCTCCTGAAGTCCGGGACCTTTGTCCTTGTGTGGTATGTCTCTGCAGCAGTCCTTATGTTAAACCACTCTTACAATGGTCACTGGTCTCCAGAGTGGCATCACACTTTGACATCTGCATTACTGTCCCCATTTGTGAGCACCAGGTCCAGCAGTGCCTATTTGCATGGGCTCTCTGACTAGCTGCCTGAGAAATGCCCCCAGCAGGGAGTCTAGGATGGCCCTGCTTCTAGGGAATGAAGTCCCCCACCAGCAGCACATCCCCCTTTTCTGCCATCATGCTGATGGCTTCCCCCAGTACCCTATCCCATTCTTCACCCTGTGTTGGTGGTCTGTATATCACACCAGTGCGAATAGCGACTCCTGCTACTGTCTCCAGGGTGACCCACAGGACTTCCAACCACTCCTTTCCCCTGCTGGTTCCCTTGGGTTTCTGTAGTTTTGATACCCTCCCTTACAAACAGTACAACCTCTCCTCCCTGTTCTTCTTGAACTGAGTATAGCCTGGTACGACCATGACCCAGCTATGGCTCCCTGTGCACCATGACTGGGCAATGGTTACAAGATCCAAGTCTGAATCTGCTATGATGGCCTCAAGACTCCTTGCATTTGCACACATGGTCCTCCCACCGTGTTCCCACTCTGCCTGTAACACCCCGTGTCCCTCTTCATTTCCCTCTCTTTTTACAACAAAGCAGCTGGGCTTCAGCATCACCAGTTAATCAACGCACTGCTTCTCCATCAGTGTCACGCACTGATGCCGAGAATACTAGCAACTTAAAAACAGGGCCAGGTCTGTCACTAAGTGGGAGATAAATCTGTGACTTACGGGCCCACAAAATTACCTTACTTTCGTTTAACACCCTTTCGATCTTTAAAAGAAGCGGGGCTAGGGAAGCAATATTTTTTCATCATGTTTGAGTCCCCCATTTGTTTGTACTACCCCATCAACCCTCAACATGGTATACCTGATGCATTCCAACACTCTGCTTTGTAAGGTATACAAGGCTACAGAGGACCTACAGCAGCCAGTTAGTAAATCTGAAGGTCACTGGGTCCCCATTGAATACCACACTGACATTAAAATGCAGCAGTGCTGCTGAATCCATCACCTCAGACACTGCTATTAAGTTAACAAAACAATTACATACAGGGACACAATCAGAGAAAAATATACACAGGTGGAAAAAGCTCAAGGGAGAATATAACCATACACTGTAGTCAATATGAGCAACACCACTTGTATTAAAAAAAAAAAAAAAATTGTAGAGGATAGTAACATGACAACAAAGTTTAACAAAAATGTAGACATATTTATTTACCCAAACAAGCAGACCTCAGAACAAAGAACTTCAATACGAGTTCTGAAGGTACTCCAGCTGACTAGGGAGCTCAGTTTTAACAAGTTTTGCAGAGTGCCATACTTGGAGAATAACACAGCTAACTGAAGATTTACCAAACAGCGTGGCACATATTGGGATGTCCAAGAGGATGAGCTAATTTTTTCTTACAGTGTAGATACTACAGGACCTGCGAAAGAGACTGGTGATGTGACATAACATGGCAATTTGTTAAACAGAAACTTGTATGTCCACAAATATAGATTTTTTTTTTTACCTCCTACTGGAGAAAAAAAGACCAACCAACGGGATGCATACAATGTGATATGTATGAGGAGTCCTATGGAGTGAATCCATGATGAATCCGAGAGCCCTACAGTGAAGCACATCAAGTTTGGCTAGACAAGTACTGGTGCAGTGACTGTATAGCAGGTCTGCATAATCTAGTAAAGGGAGGAAGGTTACCTAGACCAGGTGCCTTCGGGCATCTACTGCAGTACAGCCACTCATGATGCAGGAGGTGGTGGCAACTGAATCATGAACAGCAATACTGTGTGTGAGTGTACGTAAAGTTCAGGAAGGCTTCAGTGAGATTTGAAACATGACGTTTTGATACGATTATCCCAAAAAACTGGCCTTTTACTTTTTTTAAGATTAAGGAAGCAAATGAAATGCAATGAGCTACATCAGAGAAAGGGAACAGAGAGAAGCACTCCACATTCCTTAAGGTGCTTAAAAACGTTTTTAAAAACAAAAACAGACACTTTAGGTACGCTGGGGTAGGCTCTGAGCGTGCCACCTAAATTGTGTGGGGTGGGAAGGCGCAGAAGGTGGGCAAGGGACTCACAGGACAGTCTCCTTGTTTCACAGGAATTAAAGAAAAAAAAAAAAAACAGGCGCTGTTGAGTGCGCTGAGGTGGGCTCCCAGCGTGCCACCCTACGTGTTTGTTGGGGGACTGGAGCTGGCAGGGGACTGGGCACCCGCCAGCCATACAGTGTGGCCGGGGAAACATTGCCTGTGAGGTGGGCTCCCAGCATGCCAACTGCTTGTTCTTTTTTTTTCTGGGGGGGGCTGCAGCGACAAGCTGTGCATGACAGCAGTTTGGCTGGCGTGAGTATGCAAATTGCATACGCTATGACCGCTGATTGCAGCGGACCTTTTCTTAGAAGTGAAGATCAACACAGCCTAACTGCTGTCATACACAGCTCGGTTGTATTGGTCCCCTAGTGCGCACTGCTGCACTCCAGCACTGCACTGTGCAAGGAGATTTTACACCTCCAAAAGTCCTACTACTGCTGCAAGGCGTTCCTTGGCATAAGCGAATGTAAAATGGGCAGAATGGGTGGGCCTAGCGGTCCTTATCTGCTGTCAATTTCCATGTTTCTATGTTTCAACACAGCCACCCTACAGGCGTCCAGCATATGTAAACAACACCCCCTTCCGTTGGGAGTCGAAAAATACATAGGAAAGTCAATGATCTGATTTAGTGTTCTCTCAGACTTGACCTTTGGAAAAAATGAGAATTTGTACATAATGTAAGCGCTATCCTCATTGAAAATAAGAAAAGGAGGTCAGCAGCAAGAGCCTGTAACTCAAGATATCGTCTAGCAGATGTCATAGCCAGCTGGAACAGTGTCTTCCAAGAGAGGAAGCGAGCTCAGAAGTAGTGGCAGGCCTCTAAGGAGGCGAATAAAGGCCCTAGGACCAAATTAAAGTCCCACCAGATCGAGGATTGGGGGTGTAAGAGGAGGGTACCTTTGAAGAACCTACAGGCAACCTCAAGCTTGGCCACTGTCTTGTCTTCTGTTAGGGCATGAAAAGCCAACACTGTGGCCAAGTGGACTTTAACAGAAGAATACCCAAGCCTGACTCTTTAAAGGGACAAGAAGTAGTCCAGCACTACTTTAACTGGACAGGAAAAGAGACCCAGGGTATAAGCTGCAGACCAAACTGTAAAACAGTTAAATTTTTGTGAGTAGGTGTATCACATAGATGGCTTTCTAGCTGCTAGTAGAACAAGTGGGCTTCGCCAGAAACCTAAAGCAGGAGTGCTCTACAGCCCACGAGCTAGGTGTTGAGGTGTAAGGACTGCAGATCCAGATGCACCAGAGCACCCAGCTCCTGTGTCAGAAGTCCCATTCGTGGAGGAGTGGGTCAGGAAGTTCCATTTTCAATTGCTGAAGCAGAGGAAACAAAATTTGTATGGGCTGTGCTGGCGCCACCAAAATCAGGTGACTGACTTGGCCCTCAGCTTGACCACAATCCTGTGTATTAGAGGAAAGGAAAACACATACATGAATCTCCCTTTCAAGAGAGGACAACATCTTTCACACAAAAAAGAAAAAAGAAAAAAAATTCTAGGCCCTGGAGCAGGTCAGCAGAAATGCAGCAGTTTTGTGTTATACAGAGACACAAACGGGTCTCTATCTGGGCAACCAATTTTATGAACAGGTCATCCACGATGGAGACCAAGAGCTCCACTCAGAACAGAGTGCCCGGGGCCAGATGAGGTGATCAGCTTAGGCATTTAGGGTACTAGGCAGGAACACTGCAAACAGAAATATTTCATGTTTCACCGCCCAGTGCCAAACTCTCATTGGCTCTATGTAGGTGATACAAGTGGACTCCTCCCTGTCGGCTGATGCAGTATATCACCACAATATTGTCTGTATGGATCAGCAACTGATGTCCCAGAAGGAGGGTGCTGAAGGCCTATAATAGTTCACATAGCATAGCCCTCATCTCCAGAGTGTTGCTGTGCAGAACCGTATCCAAGGGGTCCATTAACCCCCAGTTCTGAAGGGGCCCATAAGGGCACCCCAACCTTAACTGGAGGTGTCTGTTGTCATCATCAGGAGTGGGGATGAACAGAAAAACGGGGACCCTGTCTCTAGTTTGGGGCAGTCCAAGCACCAGTGCAGGGAGTAACAGACAGGAGTCACTGGTATGAGACACTTAAACTCATCATAATGCTGTGGCCACTGTGCCCTGAGGAACCACTGTAGGATCCTCATGTGCAAATGTGCCAGAGAGACAATCAGTATGGCAACAGCCATGAGGCCGATTAGCCGTAGCAGGCATCTGGCCGAGACAGTTACTAGAGGAAACCATCTGAGCCTGGGCCACCAGTGCTGTATCACAGTGTGAGGGAAGAAATGCCTGACCCAGCCCTGTGATCAAGATAGTAACTATGTATTGTAGGTGCTGGCACAGAGTTAGGACCAACTTTGGCTCGCTGATCAGGATACCCAACCGGTTGAAAAGCTGTTAGGTCCAAAACAGGATGCAGACTATGGCCTCCTGTGACAGGGCTTTCAGAAGCCAATCGATATATAGGAAGACACACAGACCCTCTCTTCTACCACAGCAAACCACTTGGTAAACACTCACGGTGCAGACAACAAACCAAAGTGCAAGACACAAAACTGACAGTGTAAGTCCTGGAGCATGAAACGCAGGTACTGAGACTTGCGGATCTCATCATGAAGGCATGCATCTTTAATGTCCAGAGTAATCATCCAGCCCCCTTTTATGAAAAAGGGGAAGGAGGGACTGCAGAGAGACCACTCAAAACATTCTGTATTTGTCGAACAGATTCAGTCCTCCAGGGTCTAGTATGGGCCTTAAATCCTCTGTCCATTTTGGTACCAGGAAGCACATGGAATAACAGTCAGGGTTTTGTTTGGAAACTGGGACAGGCTCTACAGCCCTTTTGTGGAGGATGGCTTGAACCACCACCTGTAGGAAGGCAGGAAGATGTCCCAGAGTGTATCGGTTTGGGTGGGGGTGTCAGTGGAGAACAGAAGCGAGCTCTAGGTGTCCTAGATGAATTAGAAAGATTCTGTTAGTAGCTTGACAGAAGACACCAGGAGGAAGGAGTGCTGTGTGACTGGACTTCTCTACTGGGACTAAAGAAGTAGAACTCTTGTACTTGGACCTTTAATTTAGGGTAAAAATACAAACTAACAAACAAAACAGAAAAAAATAGTGTGTTTGTCTGAGTTAACTGAATTGAATGGTTATCTGAACAGTTATCTAGGTGTAAATCTCAGGTGATTGAAAGGGCTTGATAGCTGTGCAGTTTAAATTACTTGTAGAAAGATCAAGTAAGTAGGAGGAGTGGCTTAGCTAGAAGGAAGCTAAATTTAAAGACTGCCTTAGAAAGATTCTGTTAGTAGCTTGGCAGAAGACACCAGGAGGAAGGAGTGCTGTGTGACTGGATTTCTCGACTGTTATTGCCCACCCAAAGCCAGTTCTACTTTTATAGGCATAGGATTTGACTGACAACAGGAACTTCCTGTTTGGGAGCAGGGAGTGAATGATCACAGAGCCACCAAAGAACCACCATCCTAGGAGGGCAAGAGTAGCTCTCTGGCTCCCTCTAGCTGCTGGAGGCCTGCCTCTGGGCAAGTAAGGGTTCTACTGAGAAATATAGGATATTCTTGTCACAGAACAGGACAATCAGGAGCTTAAAGGGCACAGAGGCAGAGAGTAAGTAGAGAGAGAAGAGAAAGAAAAGAAAAAAAAAAACAGAGGAAAGAGTAAGGATTCCAAACAACAGTTAAGGGGCCAGAAATAAGACATGATGGGAGTGGTGCAGTGCAGTGGCCGTGGAGCAGCAGTCTTCCGGGCGACGTTCTGGAGGATGCAGTGTTGTCCAATCGGCAGGCACCTCTCTGGGCTGAGGGAGGAGGTTGCTCATCTCCAGGCTGAGTTGTCCAGGATTTGTGGGACCTCCTCCTCCATCCAGGGACCACCAGTGCCACTGCTGTTGCCTCAGAGGTTGCCAAGAAAGAGGAGCGGTTGGACCACAGTGGGCTCAGGGAGGGTGAGGGTGGTGGAACAGAGGCGCATCCCTCCAGCTGTACCTCTCCACAATTCCTATGCCATTCTGGCAAAGTGTGGTTCCTCTATGGAGGCACCTGCAGTGGAGACCAAGGAGGATGCTGGGAACCTCCACAAAGGAGACCCACAGAAGGGTGGCATGGGACCCCACAGGGGAAGGAAACAACTCCTGGTGGGGGACTCCATTGTTAGGAAAGTAGAAGTGGGGGAGGAAGGGGAGAGGGAGGTAAGGTGCCTGCCTGGCGCTATGGCTTGGAGGGACAGGGAGCGAATCCTCAGGATTGCCAGAGCAGCTGCACTGGGGAGGGAGCTGGATGTCATTGTCCACCTAGGGACAAATGACCTGGCTAAGAAAGGGATTAGAGCAGTGCAGGAAGAGTTTGTGGAATTGGGAAGGGGACTTAGACAAGTAGTACGCACGGTAACCTTCTCGGAGGTGCTGCCCATCTATGGCGTAGGAGAGGCTAGAGTGTTCTGCACCATGGGATTCAATCAGTGGTTGAAAAACTGCTGCAGAGCTCAAAGGTTGGCTTCATTGGGGACTGGGGTCCACCTGGAGTGATGCAAGCCTATACTGACATGATGGGCTGCATCTGTCCAGGAGGAACCAGGATCCTAGGTGACAGGTTTAAATGCTTCATTGGCAAGCTTTAAACTGAGACAAGGGGAGGCACTGGAAAGGGCAGGAAATCCTAGCCCCAAAAAAATCACGGTAGTATGTCGGTAAACACCAACATAGAGGTGGCGATAGGAGAAGGGCAGGGGTAAATGGGGAAAGTGACAAGGCAAGAAGGACAGGGATGGGAAAAAGGAGTAAGGCCATCAAGAAATGGAGGTAATGAGTACCAATGCCCGTGGTCTGGGCAACAAGCTCCCTGAGCTGGTGGCCTTGATGGAAGAGGGATGCCTGGATATCGTAGCAGTCACAGAAAAAAGGTAGAGAACCATGACTGGGATGTTAACATACCAGGGTACATAACCTGCAGGAGAGAAGAGGAGGAGTAGTCTCTATGCAAAGGAAGGGATAAAGCAACTGAACAAAAGAGTAAACAGGGGAGAGGAGGCACTGTGGGTCACCTTGGAGACTGGAAAGGGCACCACAATCCGCACAGGGGTTGTGTACAGACCCCATGTCAAGGGAAGGGAATGGACAAGCAGGGGCGCCGACAGCGTGGGTGCTCAGGTGCTTGAGCACCCACAAAGTTAAACTGGGCACCCGCAAAGAACGGACTGTTCATCATATTAACTGAGAATATGAGTGGTACAATTTTAATTTATTCCGATTCCACCATAAAACAGCTGAAAGCAGCAGTGCAGTGGCAGATTTCTTTATTTTACATTACTCTTGCACTGCTGCTCCTTTAACTGTGAACACATCGGCTGTCCCGTTCCCCTTCAGTCTGGCAGCGAGCCGTCTTATGTTTGGGCATGTACACTCCTTTAAAAATCTCACTGTTCTGCATCACATGATCCTGTCCCTGGGAGTCTCAGAGACGTGACGTGCCGTGGCTACGATTTACGATCTCACAATCTCAGCTACACTACTTGAAATGAGTGAGCCTTCCCTCCCGCGCTGCAGAAGGTCAGTGAGAATTTGAAAGTGAAACTGTTTATGTCTCTCTCGCTGTCATCTGGAATGGACAATTTAGCAACTAAACTAAAAGGGAAAAAAGATCTGCACAGAGCAAGTCACAGGGAGAGAGTAGTTGAGTGTTTCTGTTTGGAATAGGGATGGTGAATGTGTTGTGTTTTGAAAACAGGAGAGCAAAGTAGATGTGTTGTTGCACAGCAGAAGAAGGATTCAGTTAGGAATCACTCATTTCTTATTTTTGTTCAACTTCCTGCCTGAATAAGCTAATCAAACATTTAAAAAAAAAGGGTCTGTTTTGGAGACAGTAAATTAAGCCAGCAGAGATGCACAGCTGAGTAAATAGTTCCCCAGTTTTTGATTTCTGCTTGGCTTGATTGAATGTGAATGGATATGGACTAACATAAAAATACAGAAATAAGTTTTGTAATCTGTTACTGTAACAGGATACAAGAAGAAGAGACACTGCAATTAGATTTTACACTGTGTGTCTGAGCGTATGAGTCCTCTCCTGTTTATCCACTGTTGGTGCCCCCCAGCCCCAATGTTATGTGTCCCCTTGTCCCCAGTCTTGTGTCCCTCTCCTCTGCCCTCAGATTTGTGCCTCTGTCCCAAGTTCTGTGTACCCTGCCCTCAGATTTGTGCTCTGTCTCGAGTTCTGTGTACCTTGTCCTCAGATTTCTGCTCTTTGTCCCATGTTCTGCATATCCAGTTCCTAGCCCTGTGTCCTCGACCTCCATGCCCCAGACTAGGTGTCTCCCTATCCATAGCCCCATGTCCCCTTTTCCCCATCCCTACTCTACTTACTGGCACTGGGTCCCGCTGTTCCCAAACCCTATCTCCAGGGCCCAGTCCCAAGCTGTGTTGGAATTAAACTTTGAGTTTTGGGAGCTGGGAGAGGGACACAGAGGTCCATATCTGTAAATTGAGCCCCATTCCTATTATTATAAGTCAGTGGCAGTGAATCATGAGCTACCAGGGCTGTCTTCAGAGCTGGGGTGGGGGGTGAGCCCTGACAAGCCCCCTGTAATTTCAACACTGGTCCCAGGACCCAAGCCCTGTACCACCCCAGTTCTGTGTTCACTGTTTCAGTCCCTGTCACCTGGCACTGCTGTCAAGAGCTCATTAGTGGTCAAAGACACATCATGGTTTGTCACAGTATTGACTTAGATGCTTAGGGAGCAGCACCACAGGTAATCTGATTAAAGAGGTGCAGGTTCTTTAAAGTGTGATACATGCATTTTGTGCCACTGATGCATTGGTACTAACAGTAGGATTAATAGTCAAGGCTGCTTTTGATGGCTTAATTTAATCTGATTTGTTGCAGCTTCTGCTGTTGGTTAGCCCTATTTAGCCCAAGGGAGCAGGGCCACTACACCTTCCCCCTCTGTGAGAAGACGGTATTATGATATAAGCTCCTCATCTGATCAGCGCCGAAAGATCAGGGATGATAAATATTCTTGTAATTGGAAATGACTCCATTCAGCTTCCCTTCATTTGATCCATTGAAAATATAACTTCTCAACTGTCCCTTATTTTCAAGGATGTCCCTGATATTTGCCTCAAAATGTTCCCATCCCTTATAAAATTTTTGTTTTTGTGACTGAACTGTAGGGATAGTAAGCACAAAATAAAGTTAAACATTAAAATTACAAACTTGTTCTTCAGAAAATGCATCTTACACAAATCCCCTTATTCTACCAGCTTTCTGAGTAAATATTACTAAATTTAAAGATGTGCCCCTGATTCTGGCACTTTGTCCCTAATTTTTGAGGCAAGAGCTTGAGTGTCATGGATGGCAGGACAAAAAAGAGACATTGCACTATGAAGTGTGTATGTCTGTGTGTGTGTGTGTGTGTGTGTGTGTTTACACTTTGGAATACTTAGAGAAACATGTCCATGCAGCATACCTCTCAGTGTTTCATCACTGAAATGCATAGCACTCACTGACCTTCCAAATCCAGAGGAAATGGCCAGAGTGTGAATCACTTGCTAATTTTAAAGAATAATATCTCTAAGAATTGTGGGCCTCAAATGTTTAGTGTTAGGAATGTTTTATCAATTTAATTCAAAAATGTGACTGAAATAACAATAGTGCTATGTGACTTTCATAACAGTTGAGAGGTATGTAGTGCAGGTGTGTGTTAGGAGGATTTTCACACACCTCTGAGGTGTGTGATAAGCACAAAAAACCTCGCTTGAGGGGTCTATTAGATTATCACACACCTAGGGTGTGTGAAAAATCTTCATAGCCCAAATCTTGCACAGGCAGCATTATTTTCTTTCATAATAACTGGTACAATTTCTTGAGACAGTGTATGGAGTGCTCCAGGGAATGCTTACATCTCATGGGGTGGTGGTATTGTTACCTGAAATCTAAATTGGCATGCTTGCAACACCTGGAGTCATCAAAGATCTCCAGAGCACCCTGCTATGGGTCTTAGCACCTTGCCAGGCATCAAAGAGCCCACAAAGGCACTCTTACATCCTCTGCAGTAGAACAGAGGTGGTGGTGCATATACATTCTAAAATGTATTAAAATAACCCCCAAAATGCACCACAAAGCATGAAAAATCCTATAGCTTCTGGGGGCCTAGCCGGCCCCCAAACCCCTGACCTTTTATAATTACCCTGAGCACCCACAACATTTTTCAAAACTTGCACCCTGTGGACAAGGATATGATAGAAGGCATTCTTAGGATGGCAGAAAAGGGAGATACTGTTGATGGGAGACCTGAATATGCCAGATGTTAACTGGAACACCTTTGCTGCAGCCACATCCAAGAGCAGGGCCATTCTCTATGCCCTACAGGTGGCAGGCCTCAGACAGCTAGTTTCAGAACCCACTCATGAGGGAGCAATCTTAGACCTCGTACTCTCAAATGGGGGCAGTGAGAGGATCTCAGATCTAGAAGAGGGTAGCCATCTGGGAACAAGTGACCATCAAACAGTGTGGTTCACGTTAAACTCAGCTACAGAGTCAAGCCATACAAAAGTGAGGGTACTGGACTTCAGGAGGGCTGACTTTGGCAAGACGGGAGAGTGCCTCAGAAAAGCACTCAGCAAACAGGCTAGAAGGAGGGTGGAGCAACAACGGAATCATCAAAACTGCCATCACAGAGGCAACAAGCCTTTGTGTGAAGCAAATAAACAAATCAAAACGAAAGAGAAAAGCCACTACGGTTCTCAAAAGAGGTGGCTGGGAAAGTCAGGGAGAAAAAGATAGCATTCAGGAAGTATAAGGAGACACAGAAGGAGCAGGACAGAGAGCTGTACCAGTTAAGGCAGAAGGAAGCAGAGAGGGAAGAATAGCAAAGGCCCAAACTGAGGAAAAGATAGCCAACTCGGTTAAGAAGGGGGATAAAACCTTTTATAGGTATATCAGAGAGCGTAGCAAGCCAAAGGGAGGGATAGTGAGGCTGAACAGAATGAATGGTGGGTGGGCAGAGGGGGACAGTGAAAAAGCAGGGATACTGAACGAGTATTTCTGCTCAGTATTCACAAAGAGGAGGAAGTGCCTAATCCAATTAACAGAAGCGCTCTTGATGGGGGGTCGATCCCATCCCTTTCACAGAATAAAGGGTTCTGCAAGAACTCCTAAAACTGAAGGTGGACAAAGCAATGGGGCCTGATGGAATTCACCACAGAATTCTAAAAGAATTAAGGGGGGAACTAGTGAAACCACTGACTACTCTTTTTAATAAATCATGGGAGGATGTTGTGGTACCCGAGGACTGGAGGAAGGCAGATGCGATTCCCCTTCACAAAAGTGGGACCAAGACAGAGGCAGGAAACTATAGACCTGTCAGTTTGACCTCTGTGGTAGGGAAAGTGATGGAGTCACTTCTGAAGGAAAGAACTGTTGAGTACCTTGAGGCCAGTGGGGCCACAGGACCCAAGGCAGTACAGGTTCACAGCGGGAAGGTCATGTCAGGTGAATCTAATAGATTTCTTTGACTGGGTGACCAAAGTAGTAGACCAGGGAGGGGCTGTGGATATGGCCTACCTAGACTTTAGCAAGGCATTTGACACAGTCCCACACAAAAGATTAATAGTCAAATTAACCAGCCTGGGAGTGGGTCCCAGGGTGGTAGCCTGGGTAAAACATTGGCTGGACAACAGGACACAGAAGGTAATTGTAAATGGAGTCCACTCTGAAGAAAGAGGGGTTACTAGTGGGGTACTGCAGGGTTCAGTACTGGGTTCAGTCCTTTTTAATGTCTTTATAAGTGACATTGCAGAGGGACTGGAAGGAAAAGTATGCCTCTTTGCAGATGACACAAAGATCTGCAACAGGGTTGATACACAAGGAGGTGTGGAAAGGATGAGAAGGGACTTGGCAAGGTTGGAGGAAATGTCAGAAGTATGGCAGCTAGGATTCAATGCAAAGAAGTGCAAAATAATGCACCTGGGAAGCAAGAACCCAGGAGAAGATTACACAATGGGGGAGGTAGTAACAACAACAAAAAAGGAAAGGGACCTGGGGGTAATCATATCAGATGACCTTAAGGTTAGCAAGCAATGTGAGAAGGTAGTAGGGAGGGTTGGGGGGATATTGGGATGCATAGGGAGAGGCATCACCAGCAGAAAATAGGAAGTTGTTATCCCTCTGTACAGACAGTTGGTGCGACCCCATCTGGAGTACTGCGTCCAGTTCTGGAGACCCCATCTCCACAAGGACATAGACAGGATAGAGGCAGTCCAGAGGAGGGCAACTAAAATAGTGCAGGGTCTGCAAGAGAAGCCGCATGAGGAGAGACTAAAGGAGCTTAATATGTATACCCTTGAGGAAAGAAGGGAGAGGGGGGACATGATAGAAACTTTTAAGTACCTCAGTGGAATCAACAAAGTCCAAGAGGGTAGCATCTTTCAGAAAAAGAGACATGCAAGAACAAGGGGACACAATTTAAAGATGGGGGGGTTCGGGGCAATGTGAGGAAGTATTTTTTCACAGAGAGGGTAGTGGATGCATGGAACAGCCTTCCTGGGGAGGTTGTGGGGTCTAAAACTGTGGGAGAATTCAAGAACACATGGGACAGACATAAGGCGGTTCTTGTGGGGGGTAGGAAGAAATAGGCTGCTGGTTAACTAGGATCTCCGGCCTATCCTGTAGGTAATGAAATGGGCAGACTGGGTGGGCCAAGCGGTCCTTATCTGCCATCAAAGTCTATGTTTCTATGTCTATGTTTCTATGAACTACTTCTAGAACTCAAGCATCAGTTATAATCTCCCCTCACTTTTTTAAGAATAGGGAGATTTGGCCTCCCGCCAGAACTTCCTGAGGCAGTGAGGCCGGAGAGAGGAGTCAGAAAGTGCTAGAGGCCAGCAGGGGGTGCTGGTAATGGTTTGACTTTTTGTAAGTCTGGTGTGGGCACTGGGAGACAAGTTTGTGGCTTGGGACTGAAATTGCTGGGAACCATGTCCCTGACTTCTTGAATAGTCATGTCCTGGATGTGCATATGTCCTGCAAAAAGATTCGCTGCCCCACCCATGGGACTTTGGGTTCAGCGCATAGGGACTTCAGGGTCATCTTTGAGGACTGTAGGTCCTGCAGTGCCTTCACCACATCCGATTGAAACAGTTGTTTCCCTATGAATGGGGCACTGAGGACAAGCTGTTGTACATTAGAGGCAAAAAATTTATGACATGCAGCCAGGAATAGCAGCGGAGGCAAATACTGTAATCAGCAGCACAAACAACTCCATCTGAGGCAACATAAGTTGATCTGAGAAAATACTTACCGGCTTCCAGGCATCTGCCAGCTGTCTGTTTAGCCATAATCTTGTTAGGGCCTTCCGGCAGTTTACCAGCTAGGAGGCCACTGATTTCCATAGGTAATTTGGATACTTGATCATGTTGTATGCCTGATAGTTGCATAGAAACACAGAAACAGAGGTTGGCGGCAGATAAGAACCGCAAAGGCCCATCCAGTCTGCCCATTTCTTTTCTACCTTATAAATGTGCCATTGGCCTTTGCTCTGTCAGTGGCCTATCTATTCATTGCTCCTTTATGCCTATCCCACGCCTGTTTGAAGCCCTGAACTGTATTCATAGCCACCACTTCCTGAGGTAGGCCGTTCCATGCATCCACCACTCTTTCTGTGAAAAATAATTTCCTCACATTCCCCTTAATCGGCCTCCCTAATCTCATGCTGTGTCCTCTTGTCCTACTATTTTTCTTATATTGAAACATGTTGACTCTTTTCACCTTGTTAATACCCTTAAGGTGTTTGAATGTTTTGATCATATCACCTCTCTCCCTCCTTTGCTCGAGGGGCATACATATTGAGCTTCGTTAATCTGTACTCATATGTCTTCTGATGCAGTCCCTGCACCATTTTGGTTGCCCTTCTCTGGACTGCCTCCGTTTGGTTAATGTCCTTTGAAGGTGTGGCCTCAGTACTGCAGAGTACTCCAGATGGGGCCTAACCAGTGTCTTGTAAAGAGGATTATTACTCCCTATTACGACTTGTGATACCCTACTATCTACACCCTAACATCCCTCTAGCCTTACCTACTGCTTTAGAGGTCTGCTTGGATGATTTCAGCTCATCGGTGATGATGATGCCCAAGTCTCTTTCTTCCTTTGTGACTGCCAGCAACTCCTCCCAGCCTACAGGTGGCTTCAGGGTTTCTCTTCCCTTTGTGCATGATCTTGCACTTCTATGCATTAAATCCCAGTTGCCACTCTTCTGACCATTTTGCTAGTTTATCCAGATCTCTTCTCATTCTGCCCACCCCATCAGGATCATCTACTCTGTTGCAGATCTTGGTGTCATCAGCAAACAGACAAGCCTTACCCTCTAGTCCATCCGCAATGTCACTAATGAAGATATTTAAGAGGACTGGCCCCAGGACTGATCCCTGAGGTACCCCACTTGTGACCTGCATCTCTTCTGACTGTATACCATTTACCACCACTCTCTGTTTTCTGCCCGTCAACCAGTTTACCACCCAGTTGACCAACTTCTGACCCACCCTGAGCCTACCCAGCTTATTTATCAATCTTCTATGTGGAACAGTGTCGAAAGCTTTGCTGAAGTCAAGGTAGGCGACATCAACTGCTCACCCTTGGTCCACCACTCTGGTTACCCAGTCAAAGGAATCTATGAGACAAGTTTGACAGGACCTTCCTTTTGTAAACCCATGCTGTCTTGGATCCTGTACCCCTATGGATTCCAGGTGTTGCACTATCCTTTCCTTAAGGAGTGCCTCCATAATCTTGCCCCCTACTGAGGTAAGACTGACTGGTCTGTAATTCCCTGCCTCCTCCCTGCTACCACTCTTGTGGAGCGGGATCACATGAGCCCTTCTCCAGTCTTCTGGGACCTCTCTTGTGCTCACAGACTCACTGAACAGTTCTGCCAATGGCTCAGCTAGTTCCAGCCTTAGCTCCTTAAGTACCCTGGGATGTATGCGATCAGGTCCCATTGCCTTGTCTACCCTGAGCTTTGCGAGCTCTTGTAGGAACCTTTCTTTTGTGCAGGGAGTAGTGCTCACCTCCCTCCCTCCTGTGTCCATGGTGCTAAGCTGTGGGCCCTGCCCTGCCTTCTCTTCAGTAAATACTAAGCAAAAGTATCTATTTAGAATAAATGCTTTTACAGGGTCCTCCTCCTCACATGCCCCTTTTTCTCCTTTGAGCTTAGCAATACCCCCTCTGGACTTTCTCCTTTCACTAATGTATCTATAGAAAGTCTTGTCACCTTCTTTTACTGTTCATGCTAGTGTTTCCTCAGTTTGGGACTTTGCCTGCCTCACCGCCTTCCCTGCTTCCATTAGGGCAGTTTGGTATGCCTCCCTATCTTCATCCCGCTGTGTTCCCCTATGTTTCCTGAAGGCCAGCCTTTTGGCTCCACCTTTTCTGCTACTGTATTTGAGAACTAAAGTGGTTTCCTTCTTCTTTTGCACTTCCTTTTCTGTCTAACACAATGGGATGTTGCTTCAAGTATTGCATCCTTAATGCTTGCCCACTTTGCCTGTACCCCCTCACCTGTGTTTCTTTTTGCCAGGGCTAGCTTAACTCTGTTGGCCATCTTATCAAAGTCAGCTCCTCTGAAGTCCCATACTTTTGCCTTGGAATGGGATGATTTAGATGTAGTGGCCAAATTGAACCATACCATGTAATGGTCACTGGCCCCCAGGTGACCTTCTACCTGGAGATCTGTGATCCCTTCCCTGTTAGCAATCCTTAGTCCAAGGGAAGCAGAAGACAAGGTCCTCCCTCTTCCCCATTAAGTCCAGTTTCTCCAACTCCTTTTCAACAGGAAGAGAACTAATATGTTTGGGTGCTTCTGACCTATCATGAGCAGCCATTATGACGGAATCTGTCCCAGGCTTATAGGACTAGTAAGGTTTAGCAGTAGGAGCGGGATGTAGTTTATCTGCCTTTCTAGGCACAAAGCAACTTTAGAAGGCTGGGAGACAGATCGAAGGGGCACTTGGCTTCTCTGGCATTTTCCATGGTCCTCCCTGAGGGGAGCTAGAGGAAGAGGAAGGACAGACTGAGGAAGGAGGAGACTGAGGAGTTGAATAGGTGGTTGAAGGGATGGTGCCAGAAGGACGGATGCCATTTTCTGGGAAACTGGGAGGCTTCTCGGACAGGAGGATCTTCAAGGGTAATGGCCTTCACCTAACGGAGGTGTACCTGGGCAGAAGTTTGATGTCTACACTGTGCAAACATTTAAAGTAAGAGAGTGTGAGAGTGTGTGTGTGTGTGTGGGGGGGGGAGGCAGGGACATCCGGTGACATCCCAAAGCTCCCTTTCCTTCCGAGCAAATCAAGCCTCCCTCAGAGATTAAAATCGCTCAAAAATGTTTTCAATTCCCACTGGGAAAGGGAACATTGTTTAACCAGGAGTAGCACACTAAGCCGAAGCTTGTTTCCACATGCGACCTGGAAGCACAAGAAAGTTAAGTGACTTGCTCAGGATCACACAGTATGTACCTAAGTGGCTATGGGATTCAAACCCAGATCTCCAGCTCAGAGCCTTAACCCACTGTGCTATACTGCCTCCATAACTGGACAAGAGGGGACAACAGTAGAACAAGATCCTATTCTCAGAAAGTGAAAATGACAAGGATGGAGGCTGATTTTGGGGTAACACTGAACAGAGGTGGAACCTTTCACCTGCCAGCTTGAGACCCGGGTTCTGCTGCTGATGGAGAGAGTGAACGCTTAACCCACAACAGATCTTAACTACTGCTAAAGGAAATACAAGCATCCCAATGTGAAAATGAGTAGGAGTTCCAGAAACTTAATGAGAGACTCACCGGCATGGAGCAGGCAATGGAGGAGGCAGAACAGTGGGCTGGTGTGGTGGAAGTTGGCTCGATTCAGACTCCTTATTGCACTACATGGAGGAACTGCAAGAAAAATGCACACAGACCTGGAAGTCAGGTCTTGTCGAGACAACCTGCGCCTAAGTAGCTTATCAGAAGGGACAGAGACTGAGCGCACATGTGATTTCCTGGTATCCCTCCCACCCAAGATGCCCCGGAGAATCGAGCATGCTCATAGAGCACTTTTACTGAAACGGATGGACTCCCAAGCCAGACCTAGACCAATACTGATGAACTTCTCCAATTATCACACAAAAGAGGACGTACTGAGAATGGCGTGGCAGAAAAAGGAGATTTCTTACAACGGAACCCGGTTATTTCTGTATCAATACTACACTTCAAATACACAGAGGAAGTGACTTCACTATGCAGACATACTCAGAGCCCTGCGGAGTAGGCAGATATAATTTCCAACTCCCTATCCAAAAGGCTTAAAGTGTTTTGGGAGGATGTGTTTCATATTTACCACGCTCCAGCAGAAACAGAGATGACCTTGAAGAACAGAGGGATTCAAGCAGAGTCAGAGACAGAACACAGAGCTCAGACAGAGACCCCAGAAGTGCGACTGGACACTGGTGCACAGACACAAATTACAGCAACCGCTAGAAGGCTACCACTTGCACCATGACAGAAATCTGAGATCTACAGCAGGTGGTGCAGAAGAAATCCTCCACTAAACAGAAGGGAGACAGAGCGACCCAAAACTGAAGTGCAGACTGGTATCCTTGAACTATTTACAGTACGGTCAGTGGGGTGGGGCACTGCAGTCGCTTCCACACTCCTCTTCCCAATCCAATGCTGACTTTTCTCAGTTCAGTCCACCTGCAAATTTGTTTAAATAATGAGAACCTAAGTGAAGACCTTAAGTTCGATTCCTATGTTGACTTTTATCCAAAGTTTACTATCTTACACAGTGTATCTTTTTTTTTTTTCTTAATTTTCCATACCTCCCAATGTGTGACCACAATGCTTTTCTCTTTCTAGTGTGAAATTCCTGGGGCTCTCACTACTCTAGTGCCCAGGAGGGATTAGGCACCGAACATAAAAGTGGGTTGGCCTAACTAACTAAGAGTCCCTTATTGATAACTAATAAGATGGTGGGTGGGGGAGGAAACCAAGAGAACACTTAAAGGCAAATTGTCCCAGACGGAGCACATCTATACCCCCAGCGGAAGTGAAGATGTCTGTTGTTCACAACAGGGGGCCCATAAAGAAAATCAGGGCAAATGCATGACATGGGGGTAGATGCTGTGATCAAGGCTAGCTGTGTTGACTTTTTGTCTTTCTGCCTTTCTGGGGCTGGGCCGGGGGCTTGCGTTGCCCACTTGGAGGTCAACTTTTGTTGGCAGGCCTGAGGACGACACCGTACCCTCGGGTGCTGGCGGCGAAGGGGTTGAGAAAATACCACCCAAACTGGCTGACAAGTACCTAGATGCACTAAAAGACTTATTTACCCTGGGGTCCTACAGGTAACACCTTACATGTCCTGATCCTAGCTCACACAACTCAGTCAAACGAGGCCTCAGCATGTCCATTCAGAGATATATTAAAGCAGCACTATCATGTAGCCAAAACCATTCTGGGGAGTTCTTTCTCATCTCCAGGAGGGGTATATATATACAATCCTACCTGTATGGATGTAGACAGCTAATTGCAGAAATCATTTTGCGTTAACAGGGCTGGGGCTACCAGAACTTCAGGGGACCTTGTGACCACCTTTGACCTGCCTGATCTCCAGCTCCTCAGATGATGTAACAAAGCACCTTATTCATGGAGCTGTCAGTTTGGCAATATCATTATAAGCAAGGGGGTGGACGGCTTAAGGGGAAAATTCCATGCAACTGAAGCCTTGGACTCTTTTCTTTTTATATTCTGTGAGCTTTCAGATATCTGGAGCAGCTCACGAGTAGCCCTCTGGCTAGGGGCTCGATAACCACTACCTGCCTGTGAGAGACCTTTTAGCAAGGCCCAGAGAGTGCAGCATATGCATTCTCCTACCCTGGAAGCGTAGTTTGTTTTTTATCCTTAGTTATGTTCTTTATAGACCAGTTGGTTAGTTCACATGTTGGTAATATGATAATGGGATGACTGTCAGATATCTGATTCAACGGGGTGTGTGTGGGTGGCAGTGTATGAAGTTCGTTAAAAAAAGTACCTGCCCACTTGGGCATGCAAGCAGTAAAAATACATGCCCAGCAACTTATTTACATGCCGCACCATGTTTTTGTTTTAACATAATTTCAATTTTGTCATCACCAAACCGAGCATCAGAATTTTCTGCATCACTAGCAGAATTGTTAGCACTAATTTGTTGTTTTCTTGTCAATAATAAACATCAGATAAAGAAAACTGTGACTGTGTGATTTATTTCAGTACTGCTGAGGACAGGTTTAGAGTGGGTTTATTTAACAGATCCCACCCTCTATTTAGATTTTAGGTAGTCCACAGAGTAGCTCATAAGAAAGCTTTTAAGAGGCTTTATTTAACAGATCCCTATATTTAGATTTTAGCCAGAGGGAAAAAAAAGCTTTTTTTTCCAGACAGGTTTCCTTTTTAAATTCAGTCCCAGCAACTTCTACACTGCTGCAGACCTCAAACTCTGAGATTGGCAGCACCCCCTCTCAACGTTTATTTATAGGTACTTATTAATTTTACAAGACAACAGCGGTACCTGCCTGGCTTAGTTAACTTCCTTTAACTAACACACACACACAGCTTTTTTTTTTGTAAATTATTTTTATTACATTTTAAAACGCATTAAACAGATACGTTTAACAGACAATTCATACAAATTATTTACAGTCGGGTCCAAACAATAATAAAATAACAATAGCATATATATAATTTTATTCCATAGTGCAATGAAATGATTCTAGACATCCAGAAGCATTTACAATAAAAAATAAATCCCATTACACTACGTGCTTTCCTATAGCTTAATTACTACACTCTATTCGAATACAGAATTGCAAGCCAGGCTATTATTGACTTCATTAATTCTGCAGGCACCTCATTTCCTTTTTAGGCCCTCCATTCCCCATATTTCCCGGTGTAAGTGGAACAGGACATACTAATATAATGACCCTCTCTCCAGGTAAGCCGTGTACCCCTCAGAGGCCCATCTGGAGTAGTTGTTGCTCCAGGATTAAGCATGTTAAGGAAAGGTGCCCACTCATCCAGGAACCTGTCGGCTTTATCCTTTACTATACATGACAGCCACCCAAGGCCAGAATCCTGAGTGCCAGTGTACGCCAATTCAATCATTAACTTGTCTCCAGATACCCATGTGTTTAAAATATACTGCCGGGCCATTAACAATAAGATTCTAACCCATCTCTTGAAGGGTGTCCAGCCATCTTGACCCCCAGCCTCTACCCCAAAGAGCAGAACTAGGGGAGACACTGGGAGTTGGTAGCCCAGCATGGTTGCCAGTTTCTGTGCTATTTTTACCCAGAAATCTTGCAATATGGGACACTCCCAAAAACAGTGGATATACGAACCCATACCAGACCCACAACTTCCACAGGTGGAGGTCACCGCTGGGTTAAATTTATGGACTATGTCAGGGACGCAACATAGCCGATGCACAAACTTGTAAGTGGCTTCTTTATAACTATTACAGACCAGGAGGCCCTTGTGCAATTCCAATATTATATCCCAATTGTCCTCCGATATGGACACCCCCAAGTCCCTTTCCCACAGTCCCCTAGTTGTGTGTGTCATATTCAGCAGGGTCTGGCGTAGCACATACAGTATGTTGTGATAACTCCACCGGGATCCTTCTGGGCCCTATATATCATGTTCTCGATCATCTCTAAGGAAGCCCCTGGGGTATCCTGCCTATCCAAATGCTGGATGTACTTCCGAATTTGAAAGTATCTGAATAGATGCTTAGCCGATAGGTGTAAACCTTGCATTAGGTCTTCAAAAGTATATAATGTCCCTCTCGGTCTCAAGTCCCCTAAACAACTATACTCCTTCTTTTCCACTCTCCAAAGGTAGGGTCCTCAAGACTGGAGAAAAGTACAGTTATGTAAGAACTTACTGTAACAGTAGATCTTGAGACAAGCTCTTGCAGCAGGTAACACTCGTAGGACTGACGCCACCTGGCGGCAGATCTCGCCAATTCTTTTCTGTAGCAGTACTAGCATGGGACCGCCCACCCGGCGGCAGCTCCGCCCCCAACGTCACCCCATATAAAGGCAGTAGGCGGTCCCCACGTGCTCCAATTCTTGAATGCCAATGGCAGGCCAAAACTAACAGCTGTGGATAAAACTACTCCACAAAGAACTCGGGGCAAAACAAGGCCTGCAACAGAAGGCTAAACTTTGGCTCAGAGAAGCTTACTCCCGGGGAAGGAGGAGGAAAATCATACTGCTGCAAAGAGCTCTGAAGATCTACTTTCCACTAAGTTCTTACGTAACTGTACTATCTTACTCGAGAGGAAGCTCTTGCAGCAGGTAACACTTGTAGGACTGATTCACAAGCAGTATAAAACTAAAAGACAACACTTGGGCAGGGGACGTCAACATACAGACACACTCCCAAACGGTATAAAACTTAAGACAACCATTGGGAGAAGGGAAGAGAGACAGACACACATCGGGAGAGAGATCTCTCAAGAATTAAGGCCCTGGAGAACTGCCAGGCCAAAACCTGCTCATTGCTTGAAAACAATATCCAGGTTGTAGTGCCCTATGAAAGTGTGAACAGAGTGCCAAGTGGCGGCAGCACAAATGTCAGCCACTGACACTCTCTTGAGTGCTGCAAAAGAAGCAGCAACCACCCTGGTGGAATGCGCCCTGATCGCACTCCAGAAGGGTTTTCCCACCCGCCTCATAACAGAAGGATATGCAGTTGACCAACCAACGCAAAGCGCTTATTTGGTGACTGGGCGCCCAAGGACTTGTCCGCAGAAGGACACAAAAAGCTGATCCGATTGCCTGGCCTCCTTAGTTCTGGACAGGTAACAGCGGAAAGCGCCGATGCACATCTAGGGTGTGCAAAGCGCTCACCCTGTTGGAATGTTCCAGGAAATAAACCGAAGTTGAACTGCCTGATTAAGAGTAAGCCCGAGACACCCTTAGAAAGAAATTTTGGATTGGTGCATAGATCCACCCTATCCTTATGAAAAATAACATAAGGTTCTCTACACATCAAGGCATGAAGCTCTGAAATGAGTCTAGCAGAGGTGACTGCTACCAAGAGCAACGTCTTCCAAGAGAGGTAGCAAAGCTCACAACTCATGGCCAGTTCAAAAGGGGAAAGCATAAGCCTTTCCAGAACAAATGATATGTCCCAAGGAGGAACAGGGTCCCGGACCGGCGGACAGAGATGTAGGATCCCCTTTAGAAAGGTTTTGACCACCTCCAGTTGAGCCACTGTCCTGTCCTGGATGCAGTGATAATAGGCGGAAACAGCAGCCAGGTGTACTTTGATGGAGGAGGAGCCAAGACCTGACTCCGAAAGAGATAACAGGTATTGTAGGATAGAGCTGAACGAACAAACCAGAGGGTCCAATCTCCTGGCTGTGGCCCAAAGACGAAAGCATTTCCATTTCATGGCGTAAGGGGCCCTGGCAGTGGGCTTCCATGCCTCAACCAAGATTTGAGCTATTTCGTCAGATACTCCAAATCTAAGCTTAGCTAGGTCCGAAGGAGCCAAGCATGCAGGTGGAGGGAGCATAAATTGGGATGGACCAGAGCTCCCTGTTGCTGAGAGAGTAACTGACCCGAAAGTGGAAGGGGCCACGGAAGCTCCACCGTCAGACTCCTGAGCAGTGGGAACCAAATCTGTCTGGGCCACAGAGGGGCTATCAGGATCATGATCACCCTCTCTGATTGGGCTTTGAGAAGGACCTGCTGCAAGAGGGGGAAGAGAGGAAATGCATAAAGGAACCTCCCTTTCCAGGATAGAGACAATGCATCTTGCCAAAAAGCTCCAGGCTCAGGACCGAGCGAGCAGAAATTGGGCAGTTTTGCATTGCACTGAGATGCAAAGAGATCCAACTCCAGCATTCCCCATCTTACGAACAGTGCATCTGCTACAGACTGTAGCAGGGACCACTCATGAGAGAGCGGTATGGCCCGGCTGAGAGCATCTGCACCCACGTTCAAGGAACCTGGAACGTGAACTGCTGAAAGACTAAGTTGATGCTCCATCGCCCAATCCCATACTCTCATAGCTTCCCGACAAAGGGGATAAGAGTGCATGCCCCCTTGCTTGTTGACGGAGAACACCACTGAGGTGTTGTCCGTCTGAACACGACGGTGACCAGGCAGAAGGAATGGAGCCAATGCCTGTAGAGCGTACAGGACAGCTCTTAGCTCAAGCACACTGATATGCGGGTTCTCCTCTAAGGAGGACCACCGCCCTTGAGTCCTGTGGATCCTCAGATGAGCCCCCCATCCTGGCTCCAGACGCATCTGTAGTGAGAGTCTGGGTAGGAGTGTCTGGCTGGAAGGGGAGACCTCTGCAGAGATTCTGAAGGGACCCCACCAGTGGAGTTCTTGACGAATTGGCTCCATGAGCCTGATGGGCAAATCCAAGTCATCCCAGGTTTGGTCCCACTGGATGCGGAAGCCCACTGAATAGTGCGCACGTGCAACGTGGCGAAGGGGACCAAAACTATGGCGGCTGCCATGGGGCCCAAAATTCTGAGAATGGATCTGGCGGGAATGACAGATGCTGAACAGGTCTGGATTGCCAATCTCCTGAGGCACTCCACTCTGTCTGAAGGTAAGAAGGCCTTCCCCAGGGAAGTATCCAAAAGAGCTCCTATGAATTGGAGACGTTGGGGGGAAGGAGCTGTGACTTTTCTGGGTTCACTGTGATCCCCCAGACGTCGACAAAGGGAGAGAGTATCCAGTATTGTCTCCCAGAGACGAGGCATGGACAAGGCCAGAAGAAGCCAATCATCTCGATAGGGGAACAGGAAGTGCCCATCTCTGCGCAGAGCTGATGCGACAACGGCAAGGCACTTTGTAAAGACCCTGGGGGCAGAGGAGAGGCCAAAAGGAAGGACCTTGAACTGGTAGGACTGACCCTCGAACCTGAACCTCAGGAATCTCTGATGATTCTGGCATATGGGAATTTGAAGACATGTGTTCTGCATGTCCAATGACGCCAGCCAATCCCCAACCGTCAAGAAGGGGAGGAGATTTGGAAGCGACACCATGCGGAATCTCTGCTAGGAGACCCACTGGTTGAGGTCGCCGAGATCCAGGATAGGCCTTAGGTCCCCTGACTTCTTGGGAACCAGGAAGACGTGGAGTAGAAACCAGAGTCCACCTCTGCCTCCGAACGCACTCTATGGCGCCCTTGTCCAGGAGAGACTGGATCTTCTGTCTGATAGGAGCTCTGTGGTTCTCGGATAATGAGACGGAGGTGGTGGTCTGTCCAGAGGCAAGGACTCTAATTCAATGGAGTACCGAACTCAATAAGGTCGAGGACCCACTGGTCAAGGTCACTTCTCCAGGCTTGGCAAGAAAGACAAAAACGACCTCCCACCTGGCTCTCCTGACGACAGGTCTAGAAGAGGAGGGTCGCCTGAATAGTCACATTGAAGGAGGGGAGGGAGGGCAGCAGCAGCAGGTCTAGCCTGTCTAGAGGGGGTAGAGGCAGCACCTCTGAACCCTCCCCTCCTCGACCTCAAAGCCTCCCTGCTTGTGTGAGACTGAACACAGGGCTGCTGAGGCTGATGTCCCCTCTGCCACAAAAACGGGCTTGTGAAAACGCCTCCCATTTCAGGTGTACATAGACTGCACAGAACGGATGGCCTTTCCGGAGTCCTGCAGTTTGACTACGACTTTCTCTGTGTCTTCCCCGAAGTTTAACTTTGCAGCACAGAGCCTCTGAAAGGGGCATCCAGAAGGGTTGTTTGAAACCTCTGGGTTGAACCCTGAGACCCGGAGCCAGGAGTGGTACCGAAGGCAAATTCCAGTTGCAGCCGCCCTCGCTAAGGTGTCCACAGAGTCATATGCTGCTCGGAGGATGTGGGTACCCACATCCGAGCAAGTTTGTAAAAGCTTTGCAAGCTCTGCCTTTTGAAGTCAGTCAGGCACGCCTTGCAGGATGTCCAGTCCTTGGTCCCAAAGGGCATTTTGGAACGGGACCAAGTGAGTCAAAAAAATTGAGGTCTGTGATGCTGCAGGTGGCAGAATAGTACACCCTGTGGCCTAAGGAATCCAGCTGCTTAAGACTCCCTGTCAGGTGGCTGGATACTAAGGTGTTCGGCCTCTGCAAATGATCATGTGCAGCAAATATAACCAAAGAATCAGCTGTGGGATGTCTCAGCTAGGTAACAGTGCTCCTTGGGGGCCTGGTACAAGCGATTGGCCTTTTGGGCACCGCAGAGGAAGAGTGTGGATGCCTCCAAGAGGCCAAGGTGACGCCTTGAAGCAATCCACTAATGGAGGGGATAACCAATGGCTTGGGGTCTTTCTGGCATAGATATTTTGCCAGATGCAAGCTGCTCAGGGTCCAAGGCCTCTGTATCCCATCCCATATTCTCCTGTTGAGTCGATGACCTCCATAAAGCTGGGGTCATCGGGTGGAGACTTAATCTGTTCCTTTGTGTAGCCAGGAAGCGAGCCAGGGTTGGAATCAGGAAGGAAGGCTCTGATTCCCCATAGGCAACTGAGGAAGAAGAGGGAACGCCATCTCTTCTTGTGTCTGGGCCTTCTGGGCGAAGTAGAGCGGGAAGAGGAGAGATCTAGTCTTCTTAGGCTTGTCTTTGTGCTTCCTGGGGCTAGCAGGAGTCTTATCCCTCTCGTTCCCAGATGGGACAGGAGTAACCTGAACATCTGGCTCAGGGACTGGAGGAAGCTGAGGAGTAGGAGTAAGAGGGGAGACCAAGTCTTGCTTGACAGTCTCTCACCAATAGGTGAAGAGTCCCTTCACCTGCGACATATCCAGCTTGGGGGACTCAGGTTTAGGAGACGACTCGGGTGGCGCCCCGCACCGCGCCGGTGGAATGGGCAACGCCGGAATGCTCCATTGCACCATCATCGGGTTCCGCGCGGTGAACCGCACACGGTCTCAAGGGGAGATGTCGGGGCTGCCGACAGGCTATGTCAGAGGGACAGATGATGGCTGAGGTATGGTGGTCTTAACGCGCGAGGAGGAACCGAGGTTTCTCCAGCGCCGGGCCAGAAGTCTCGTCTGATGGGCGTCCCTTGGCCGGAGACGGGTGGGGACAGTCGGAACGTGAAGAGGCCTTTGCCGGCCTATCTGAAGGCTTATGGGGCTTGTCCGACTGGCATCTGTCTGAATCCATGGACTGACGCCGGTCGGGCCTGGACTTAGGCGGCAGGGAAGAAGCCCTGGAAGCTGAGTGCCCCGAAGCCTGTTTGGCCTCCCAGGGACAGACAGAGACCAATCAGGGGACGACTTACTTTTAGCCGCTGCACAGCCGGTGTCGGAGGGCTGTTTAGCTGTAGAACCGAGTCCGAGGGCCTTTGAGCCACTGCGAGCTGGAGTCCAGGGCCCTGATCTTGATAGGCTTGTAAGGAGGGCCCCTTAGCAAGAGAAGCTGAGGTGGGAGGCTTGAGGGAGGTAAGCCAGGCTTCATGACCGGAGAAGCTGGAGAGCGACCAGCGGACTGGGAGCTGGATGACCTGGGCCTGGAAAGCAAGCAATCCCAGTCCCGGTGATGGTGCTTCTCCTTTCGGTGTTTCCTGGGTTGAGATGGGGAATAGATTCCCGCCGAGGACGTCTCCTGCTGCATCTAAGCCAAACGCTTTTCTGCTAAAAGGCCTGAAGAGACTTAGGCCTGTGGATTCTGGTTCGGCTGTTGAAGACTTGGCAATGGGTACAGGCGCTGGCGTCGTGGTCTGGGCCCAGGCAAAAAAGGCAGGCAGAGTGTCCGTCCTTGGCAGGGATCTGCTTCCCGCAAGAGCACTTATTACGGTGCCTGAACAGAGGACATACGTCGAACTTTCGCAGAAATATTATAGAAAAATTACTGTTCTTAAGGCTGAGAAGCCGCTAGAGAGCCGAGAGCCGACTAACGTTGCTGCGGCGGGAAAGAACTGGAGCACGTGGGGGCCACCTACTGCCTTTATACAGGGTGACATTGGGGAGGAGCCGATGCCGGGTGGGCGGTCCCATGTCAGTACTGCTGGAGAAAAGAATTGCCAAGATCTGCCGCCAGGTGGCTCAGTCCTACAAGTGTTACCTGCTGCAAGAGCTTCCTCTAAAAGTAAGATAAAAGGGTTCCCAGAGACTGGAAGCAGGTATGTTAGATGTCTTCCTGCGCTAACAATAGTTTCTAATCTGTGCCCAGCCATCTAGCAACCCCATCATCACTGGATTGGGGTGACCCAAAGCTAAGTACGTCTGGCATCCTGTGTTGGCTAAATATGCCTACAGGCGTCCTGGGCAACCCTCCTCCTCGAGATCCAGCCTCTCTCGTGCGATACACCCAATCTTTTATATACCTAACCTGGGCGGCTAGAAAGTAAGTTGTAATGTCAGGGAAATTTAGACCTCCTGTATTAACTGCTGTCTTCAGTCTCGCCAGGCTAGCCAGAGGTCTCCCTCCCTGCCAAACAAACCCACTAAAGGCAGTCTCCAGACTCTTGACACCACCTTTATGTAGTCCCATTGGCAGCATCTGAAGTAAATATAGTACCCGAGGCAGGATATTCATTTTTATAAGATTCATCCTTCCTATTCAGGATATGGGCAAAGCCCTCCATCTTCTCATCTCCTCCAGTAGGCCTGTTACCACAAGGGTGTAATTAAGGCGATAAAGGAAGAAAGTGTCCATTTCTGTATTAACACCTAAGTATTCAAAGGAGTCCCCATATCTGAGCACCCACAATCCCCGATTCTTGTCCCAAAAATGTGATCTCTGATTTGGCTAGGTTGAGTTTATACCCCGAAAAGCTGGTGAACTAGGATATCAGGGTCAAAAGCAGAGGCATCGAGGTGGCATTATTATGCACATACAGGATCATATCATTTGCATATAATGTTATTTTATGTTGCCTCCCACTTTTCCCCAGAAGACCCAATATATTGGTATTATTCTGAATACTAATCGTAAGGGGTTCTATCGCTAACGCAAATAATATCGAGGAGAGGGGACATCCCTGGCATGTGCCTCTAAACAGCAGAAACTGCTCAGATAATGTCCCATTAACTAGAACTGATGCTCGGGGACAACCATATAAGGTCTTGATCAGCCCCACGAACTGATCACGCAGACCAAACCTCCCAAGGGTCTCAAATAGGTAGTACCACTCAATATGATCAAATGCGGAGAGCACAGCTACCCAGAATGCCGAGAAGAGCACCACATTATATTCAGGACCTTTCTAAGGTTGTGATAGGAGTGTCTACCCCGAATGAAACCAGTCTGGTCTGGGTGAATCAACTCCAGGAGCAAACCCTCCAGCCAAGAAGCCAAAATTTTGGCATAAATCTTTGCATCACAGTTGAGCAGGGAAATTGGCCAAGAGGCACACACCTGTGGGTTCTTCCCAGACTTCGGGATAATACATATAACAGCTTCCTCACAGGTATTTGGGAGTGTCCCCCCTCCCTGCACCTCCCCAAAAACTTCCATAAAGGCTCTACTACTTTCTTCCAGCACTGCTTTGTAATAGTCAGCTGGGAGACAATTAGGTTCACAGGCCTTGCCTACCTTTAGTCCCTGGATCGCAGCTCTGATTTCTTCTCAGGAGATCTCCTGTCCCAAGGCTTCCCTCTGCTGGTCCGATAGCCGTGGTAAGGTCACTCCTCCCAAAAAGCCCCTGGCATCAGGAAGCTTGTCCTGGCACTCAGCACTGTACAAGGTCTGACAGTATTGACAAAATCTTTCCCAATACCTTTAGAGTCTCTGACCACCCCTCCCTTTGAATCTTTTGTCCCCAAAATATGTGTTGGTCCCCTTCTACCTTTAATAAGTTTGGCCAATAAGGGGCTGGGTTTATTACCCCATTCGTAACATTTATGTCAGATACAGAATCACTGTTTGCGGGCTCCCTCTGATAAAAGGGTGTTGAGGGTTTCCCTGGCCAGAGAGAGCTGTTGTAAAATAGTGGTATCATCCTCTCTAACTGCTCTACACGCCAGATCTAGAATTACACTGTGAAGCTTCTCCTGTTGTTGCATCTTATCCTTTTTATATTTAGCTACATAACTTATAACAGCACCTCTAACACAGGCCTTCCCTGCAACTCAAAATGTTTGAGTAGAGGGGGCAGACTCTCTATTAAGCTCTTTATATAGTCTCAACTAATCTATCAGGTACTCTTTAAATTCTTTATGCCCTAATAGGTACGTGGGAAATTTCCAGGAGCCACCTCTGTCATTTTTCTCCTCAGCTTGGAAGGTTGCCTTAAGCACTGAATGGTCCGAAATATGTAATAGCCCATGTTTAATATCCAGCAACTTGGCATACCAGCACGTATCTGTGTATACATGATCTATTCTAGACCAAGTTTTGTGAGGGTTTGAAAAGAAAGTGTATTCCCTAGCAGTAAGGTTAGCGGACCTCCATGCGTCTACCAGGTTAAGGTCTGCTAGGTTCCCCCACCATTTTTTCATACACCCTTCTCCCCTTCTTTTCTCTTCCGAATGGTCCATCTTTGGATCTGGCGTGCAATTAAAATCTCCACTCATTATCAGGCCCCTAAAATGCTCCCTAACCAAAAGATCTGAAATGGTCTGGTAAAAGGAGGGATCCGGTATAGCTGGCGCATAAACGCTACCAAAAGTTACCGCCTCTCCCAATAGGGACCCTTCCACTAAGACATACCTACCTTCCTTAGGGTCAGCCACCACCCTGGTAACCTGGAATAGAAGCTTCTTATGTATTAGAATAGTAACTACCCGATTCTGCGAGTTGTAGGAAGAGGCATAACAGGTCCCCACCCAACCTCGGGCCAGCTTTTGATGCTCCTTAGGGAACACATGGGTCTCCTGTAAGACAGCCACTTGCGTATTTTGCTTTCGTAGGGTTGTTAAGATGCATGTACGTTTAATAGAGGATGAAAAGCCTTGCACATTCCAGGACAAGACTACTGTACCCGTATGTAACTCTAACATACATACTAACATACTAAAAGCCAGCAGAATAGGCCTAATAGTCTGTCATGTCTGCTCGGTAGCCAGCCGCCTAGTGGGTGCTCGCCTTCCCGCTCCCCCTAGCCCCCTGAGAGGTCCTCTTTGGCTTCAGTTTCCCCTTGTACCTGTCCCACCCCTTCCTGAAGCCCTCCACTGTGCCCTACTCCACCAGCCTCCTGGGCAATGCATTCCACGGCTCCACCACCCTCTCAGTGAAATAATGTCTCCTACGTTCTCCTATATATTACTACTTGCACCAACTTCTGCAGAGGGTGCCTGGGAGGTGAAGCACAGCAGCTACCATTAGAGCAATGCAAATCACTCTGAGTGTAGTAAACATTTCTTTGTGGACCCAGTATAAGCATCATAATATACAACAGAAATAAAACATTTCTGAAAACACAAACCAAACAACATATTTAACATATCCCATCCCATCCCTCTAAAATCACAAAGGACCTTTAGTAAAATCTCAAAAGAAATCACTCTCTTTAGGATTTCCCTCCCCTTTTTTTGTAGACATGAAACCTCCACCCCATCCTGGAGCATGTCATACAATAACAATTCAAGAATCCAAACAATGTAGAAAATACAAGCAGTGTTTTCTGTTCTGGGGTTACACTCACCACTCCAGAACATGTATGTAAATATTCCACCCTTCTGATTTAAGCTACTCGGCAGGACTCCAGGAGAATCGCTCTTACAACCCCCCCCCCACCAAAAGTCCACTGAGTCAGCCCCTATTCTATCACTTCCATAAATCATAAATGATTTTGTTCATGGTCATCGCTCCCTCCGACCCAAATTAAAGGCACATCACTCCATCCCCATCCCCTCCCTCCCCCATCCCTCCCATAGGCATTTCAAATGCCAATTCCCACAGTCTTAGCATATCCAGACTCTACAGTAAGGCATCCAATGGGGATAAGGTGTTCTGTTGTTGGAGGCGAAGAGAAGGGCGGCACCAATTAGATTATACGTGCTTCGCTCTTCTCTCCCCCCCCCGGGCCTACCTCAGCACTTTGGGAGAAAATGCAGCAATCGTAAAATTGCCACACCACCATCCTGCATAGCACATGTACTCCTCCTCTTGTCCCTCACTCTGCAGAGCATATCTCAAGATCTCACCGTCAGAGTCAGTTACCGATCCTAGTGATGGCTGAGTCATCGCATTGCCCTCGCATCAGAGCCTCAATATACGGGAAGCAAGAACTGGTTTCTCAACATGGGAAATGTTCAAGCATCCATGGAGAACAAGCCTGGCGCAGGCCTCAATCGCACAGGGCATAGAAGAGTCCCAGGAGGGGAGTCATACACAGCAGGGGGCAGGAGTAGGGTCTAGACTACAAAACCACAGCAGAATTTCAGAGTTCTGTTCTGATTAACTTAAAAAATAATGGAATTAAAATTTATAGCACAAATAAACTTATATTGCCAGCAGCCTTGTAATCAATATCTTCAGCCCACCTTAGATCTCAATGATTGCACCAATGCAGCCACTTTGTCCACATCCCAAAAACTAAATGATGCTCCCTCGTGCTTGATACACAGGATAGCTGGGTAGGTCATGTACCATTCCACTTCTAATTCTTTTAACTGGACAATGATATTCTTACAGGCACGTCTTTTCTTCAGCAATCTGTTTGACAGATCTTGCTATATATTTCAAATGCCGTCTAATTTCAGCTCTGGAATTCTTCTATATGTAGCCATCACCACTTTGTCTGTCTGGGAAATTATGATAACGAATATCTGGCATGGTGGCTGGCCTGCCTCAGGTTTGGGCTGTACTGCTCGGTGAACCCTTTCAATTTTGTGGCATCCTCCCTTCGGTGTGAGGCCTAATAATGTGGGCAACTGGACGGCACAAAACTCTTCAATATTTGGGCCTTCCTTCCCCTCAGGCAGACCTCGAATACGCAGATTCAGCCTCCTATGATAATTTTCTTGGTAGTCAAAAGCCTCCTTTAGCTGCTCTAGTTCTTTCTCTAATGCCACTACTCTTTTAGGAAGTGGGCCCAGTGTATCCTTGATCTGAGAGATGTGCTCCTCCGTCTCCGTAATCTTTTCATTCTGTGTGGATATTTGCGTTACTATTTCTTAAAGCCTTTTATCAATTTTGGTTTCCAGCTGCTCTAATTTGAGTGAGAAGGCTTCCAGGAGCTGATCTTTCAGTTCACGCTCAAGTGCCGCCATCTCAGCTGCCGATAAGGATATAGGTTTCGGTGCTTCAGATGGCAATGAGGTCACTTGTTTCTTTGTGTTCTTAGCTCCCGACCGTTGTGATTTACCACCCGTCAGAACAATATACTCGTCCATCTTTGTCTGCGCTATTTTGCAAAATGATCAGAGGATAAAATACAGGTGGAGGATTTAGATTGTGGGGCTAATTTTCTCTCAAAGAACAGTGCGCTGGCGAAAAATGTCCTCACACCATGCAGCGATCACGTGACCTTGACACACAGCTTTTTATTGATAGAGAGGAGACAGATTTTTCTTTGAAATTCAGATTGGTTCCAAGGCCCAGTAAACAGTAAGTAACTGAAATGAATAAATAAACTTAAAAAAAAAAAGACTAGTGCTGTAGCTTGAAAAGTGAATGGGAATGGCCCCTGCCACCAGACACTCTCTACTGCAGTCTAGCTGCTGCTTTTCAGTACTGTCTGCCTGTTGCAGTACAATCCCAGATCACAAACTATAATACATTAGGCGGCAGCACTTTGGGTAAACTAATTAGTTGGTAAAGAGCTTGCCTTTCACAAAATTTCACTGTCTACAGTTCTTTCCCCCAGTTACTCTCACCCACGTCTCCTATTAGTTATTACTCCCCCCCATAGAACTCGATGAAAACGGAGTCAGTGTGCGTCTTAGTATTTTATTTTTTTTAAATCTTTCCTCAACGTCTGATCGTGGTTCTTGAATCCCAACTATGCTGTCTGGGAGATTCTTTCCTAGTTTCCTCCCTTCGTGGTCTCACCCTCCTCTCCTGCCTAAGTCCCCCAATCCTCACTCCTCTCGTTTGTACTAGAGTACTCCTAGCTCTTAAAAGAGCTTTTGTTCTTTTTCTATTTTTTTTTTTTTTTTTTTAAATGTGGCTTAAAAATTTGTTTTACATTTTACTGTGGCTCAGGAGTTTGATCGCAATCAGTGAACCTGACTGCTGTGGGCACTCTTACTCCTTGCAAGTGCAGCACGACCTAACAGTCCAAGTTAACTCAAAGGGATCGAATGCAGCACTTTGCAGGGTCCTGGTGTCACATGGAAGGAAGGGGATGAGCAAACTATACAAATACAGTCACTGACTGGCATCTGAGCTTGCAATCCGCCTCCAGCAGTGATGGACGGATCCCATGTAAATTGTGTTTGGCTGCTGGGTGTGCCAAAGAAACAAAGGGGCCTTTAGCCTGCTACTCTCCTCCAGGAACCAGTCAGCTGACAGCAGGACATGCAGTTCAGTGTACTTATGATCGTGTCCCAGTGTCAGAGCTCTGCGCATGTGCTCTCAACGTCCCGACTCCCGAAGAAAAAAAGAAAGACTTCCGAAACAAACGAAAAGCACAGCACAAGAAAGAAAAAAACACAACGCTCTGCAAGAATACCATAGGTGCCCCACTGGGCAGGCACTAAGCAGTAGTAGATGTCCTGAAACAAAAGTGCCTGCCCTGGAGCACATAAAGTATAGGAATTTTGCACCTGGGGGTGGCGCATTAACATAACATTGTAAGATACAATCTTTGCTGGCTGAGATGTCAGTGGGTTTAGGCATCCTATAAAGCTTAATAAAATTTTTATTACTGTCTTTTTTTTTTTTTTTATTATTATTTATCTATGGATAACCGTGGTTTTACCCCGCGCTGCTACTGCCCCGGTTGATAATCTGATCTACAACCAGGCAGCTGCAATCAGTGGTTGTCAATCGAGCTCACGCTACACTCAAAGCGTACTAACCAAACTGTTCCCCAATCTCCCCAGTTCAGTTCCTTACCCAGAAATCAGTGAGGCGACTAAACATTTCATAACCGTGGTACAAAAATTTTAAAGTGCCATCCTGAGAAAAAAATTAAAAATGTGGAATCGCAGTTCAATGTGACAGATCTCACAAATTGCTAAGACTCCCCTTACTGTGTCTCCCCTCCCTCCCCCCTGATCCTCACATGGAGAGAATCTCCATAGCAACGGGGAAAAAAATGGCAGTGTCTCGTTTCATATGTAATGAAAGTACCAAAAAAGGCATGAAGCTGCAAAGGGAAACCTTCCTTGCAACATCATGAGGAAAAAACATTTCATTTATTACTGTTCACTTGCATTATTTGAAGGACTTTTAAAACTGCTCAGTTGAATGGACTGCAAGTTACTGCGGATCATACTGCAGTTAGTCAGAAAACTTAAGGCGTGATGCCCATTTTCGTTCCCATCCCAGAACCCTTACTTAAGTGGTACCCTCCTATTGAGAATCCACTTGTCCAGTCAATTCATAAATGTTATCTTATTTTTGCTAACAATTATGACCAATGGTAGATTATTCCATACTGCAACTATTCTGTGAGAAAAAGAACCTTCTACTGTTTGTACTGAACGTAAACAAATGTAGTTGCAGTGGATGCCCCCTAGTTTCCACTGTGTCTTGTTTGAAGGCGAATCCCACCTCTACAAATAGGTAGGAGTCGTTAACAACATCCCATAAAAACAACAGATCACCTCTCTGTTGTCTCTGTTCCAAGGACATAAGATTTAGTGTCTCCAGTCTGTTTTGTTATTCCATATTTTTAAGACCCTTAATTTGTTTAGTGAATTTTCTCTGGATTCTTTCTAAAGGCTGCATGTCAGGTTTTTTTATGAGAGGACCAAAACTGGGAACAGTGATCGACATGTGGCCTTACATATGCTCGGTACAGAGGGAGGAGGACCCTAGCATCCCGAGAGACAATGTTCTTCCTTATAGTCCACAGGATCTTATTTGCCTTACCTATGACTGTATTTGTCTATTTGGAGAATTTTAAGTCATCTATTATTGGTATTCCTAGATCCTTCTCCACTGTTGTTACAGAGAGTACTGCATCCCATTGATTGCACTGGTGTTTATTTTTTGGTCCCACGTGCATAACTTTGCACTTATTGATATTTAAAGCCATACCCCAAGTTTTTGTCCATTCAGTAATGTTGTCAAGCTCTTTCTGAATTGACATAATATTTTCAAGTGTGCTACAATCCCCGCCCAATTTTAGGTCATCAGCCAACTTTATGTTGTTATTATTTATTTTGTCATTAAGATCCGCAACAAAAACCTGGAATATATATGGTCCCAGCACCAAGCCCTGGGGGACTCCACTGGTTACTCCAGTTGTTCCACAGTAGTGCCCGTTTATAGTAACGTCCAACAAGTTGTGTATCCACTGTATGAGCTTCTGGTTAACATTTCTCTGTGTCAGTTTTACAATAATGTGTTCGTGGGGAACCCTATCAAACGCTTTACTGAAGTCGATACATATGACATCATAGGGTGTTTTGTTGTCAAGTTGTTTATTTACATTTTCATAGAAACAACAGCAGGTTAGTCAGCTAGGATCTTTTTTTGACGAAGCTGTGTTGAGTACTGTCAATGTTACCTAGTTGTTTTTCCATCCAATTTTTTAGTATCCCCTCCAATATCTGCCCCACTAAGTCAGGCTTATCGGTCTGTAGTTTTTGACCTTTGTTTTTTCACGCTTTTTAAAAATTGGAATTATATTAGCTGTCCTCCAGTCAAGTGGTACATGACCAGTGTTTAGACTGCTTTTGAAATTCTTTCGAGTGGGTTTATGAGCTATTTTGACATTATTTTAATCATTTTCCCTGTGACACCATCTGGGCCAGGTGAACAGTCCTCCCTTATGAATTTAATCCTGTTGTATATTTCTTCTTCTGTAATTGTGATATATCCCGCTTGATTCATGTCAGTATTTAGATTTATATGATGTTTAGTGCTATAAACACTACAGAAGTAGTTATTTAGTAGTTTAGCCATTTGCTCTGCTTCATTTACAACTTTGTTTTGATGTTGTAGTGGCCCCACTTTACGTTTGTTTTTTAAGGAATTAATATAACTGAAGAAGTTTTTGTATTTTTTTTTTTTTGTTGCATAGTGTAACTCGGTTTCGTTTTTTTGAGTGTCTTATAGCTGTTTTGCATTTCTTTTCTAGTTGTTTGTATTTATTCTAATAATGAGGTGTTTTTTTTAAATCTTTAAACACTTTGTGCTTTTTCTGTATTAGTTTTCTGATCTTATTGTTCAGCCATTTTGGTATACTTTTGTTATTGTTTTTCGTATATTTTGGAATATGTTTGTTACACAGATCCAAGAGGTGTGCCTTTAACTTGGTCCACAGTGCTTCTGTTTCATAACTGGAGAACATAAGGTCCCAGTTTATAGTTGACAATTTTATATATCTTTAATTTATCAGCTTTATTATAGTTGAAGAGAACATTTTTGTTTGTGCTAGTATAAGTATGTTGTGTTTAGGGTGAAAGTGACCGAGCTATGGTTGCTATTTCCTTGGGGTGGACCTACTATACAACTGTAATATTAATTCCTTCAGTTCCAAGAATGATGTCTAGTACATTAGCCCCTCTGGTGGGATTTGTTATATACTGACGAAGAGCAAGTTGTTCACGTGCTGTACTAAAGATTTGCTATGTGTTGTTTTGGCCAGATATGTCTCCCAGTTTATATCGTTCAGGTTCATATCTCCCAAAAATATTGTTTCTGCCTCATGCCTAAAAGAGCTTAATATGTATACCCTTGAGGAAAGGAGGGAGAGGGAGGACATGATAGAAACGTTTAAGTACCTCAGTGCAATCAACAAAGTCCAAGAGGGTAGGATCTTTCAGAAAAGAGACATGCAAGAACAAGGGTACACAATTTAAAGACAGTGGGGGTTCTAGGGCAATGTGAGGAAGTATTTTTCACAGAGAGGGTAGTGGATGCATGGAACAGCCTTCCTGAGGAGGTTGTTGGGTCTAAAACTGTGGGAGAATTCAAGAATACTTGGGACAGGCATAAGGCAATTCTTGTGGGGGGTAGGAAGAAATAGGCTTTTGGTTAACTAGGATCTGCGGCTTATCCTGTAGGTAGGGAAATGGGCAGACTAGGTGGGCCAAGCGGTCCTTATCTGCCATCAAAGTCTATGTTTCTATCACATGCAAGTTCTTGTACCATGGTATTACCTTCTATTTCCTCCAGGGTAACATCAGGAGGTCGATATCCTTGCCCAATAATGAAGCTGTTCGTGTTGATAGGCGACACATTTATATATATGGTTTCTGTGCAGGCATTGGGATCTTTTTTTATTTTGGATTGACTTATGTCTACCAGTTTGAGTTTTTTTTTTAATAAACATGACTATCCCTTCTCCCTTCTTATTCTTTCTATTGAGATGAAATGTTTCATATCCAGGGATACATTTATTTCAGATGTTGCTATCGTTCCACCAACTTTCCATAACTGCAATCATGTCAGAGTTGTTGCATATACCTAATGTGACCAGTTTGTCAAATTTGTTAAGTTACTTCTAAAACAAGTTAACTGAAAAAGTTAAAAAAAATATATATAACTTATTCAGAAAAAACTCACAAAAAAAGGTTTTATTTGCATGTTAAACTTTACCGGAATAAAACAGTTTACAACAATTTCCCACTCTCTGCCTCTGCTATTTTCAGAGCCCAATGTTATAAAAAATGATGACCAGTAATCAAACAAAATAAAAACGTGGGTGTGTGGAACCAAAATTTTACACACACCCTCAGTGTGGGATGCTTTTATAAACCCCTCGAGCTTTGCTCTCAGGGTTTATGTAGCATCCCACACCTCAGGTGTGTACATTTCTGGTTACACACCACCCCCATGTATTATTCTATATTTGTAACATGGCTTACAAAAAGGGTTGCACCTCATTGTTGCGATCACAGCAGCTGACCATGCAGAGCTGACATCGGGCAGAGTCGCACATAGCGCTGAACGGCAAAATGAGAACCACAGCTGTACTGTGAATTTTAGCCTCTCAGGCACCATCTCCATAAGCAACTGGGTTGATCTTCAGTAAGGAGACACAGAGTCACCCAACCATGATGGCAAGCAGCTGTGGCATGGCAACTGCAGACAGCAGCAGAATCGCAAGCAGAGCTAAAGGGACTGGAGCACCAACAGTGTTAAAATCCCACAACAGAGAGACAAGACGGCTCAGTATCCTGCAGTGATGTGCAAATAGTGCAGTGGGCAAAACCGGATGATGAGCCCCCCAAGAAGGTGCAAAAGCAGGCGGGCACCAAAATGTTTGCACATACCCTCAAGGACACCTGACAGGCTGCTGTGTCTTCCAGTGATGTACAGTCAGTACAGGTGCAGTCTGACAATCGCTAACGGGCAGCCAACCTAATACAGTGTCCTGTACTGATCTGCACACAGTGCACTGGGCAAAACACAAGCAGCAGTCTTGGAAACAGATGAAAAATGAGCCGGGCAACTAATATTGAGCAAATGCTCTGACGCCCAGCCGACATGCTCCAGTATCCTGCAGTGATCTTGACTCATTGGAGCAAAAAAAAAATACAAATTAGCCCAACACACACAAAAATGCTAGTTGGGCAATGAATGTCTTCCAGGACTGGTTGACATGTAAAGGCACACACATTAATGTAAGCATGATCAGCAATACAGACTTAGCCCAAATCCTCCAAGAACTGTATGCTTCTGGGTGGACCACCGTTAGACAGCAATACACAATTAGTTCCTTTATTGGTCACCAGGCAGGACTGAATCGCCACTTCAGCAGTGTGGATGTCAACCGTAAAATCAACATAGTCACCAACCCAGAGTTTACCTCTGCCAACAATGCGTTTGTGGTGGTCCTGATTGAGTACCACCGCAGGACATGACGTCAGCACCTTCCAAAAAATAATGGACAGTGATTTACAGCCATCAAGTTTTGTGAGAAACTCAGTCCAGACACTGCCTATGGGCCAGTGAGGCGAGGTAATGGTCCAACACTAGCCAAGGCACATCTCCACAACAGGGGAGTAAACACCAGCCTCTTTACAAAAGAAAGGGTCCTTGAGGAGCTGCCTAAATTAAAGGTGAACAAGGCAATGGGGCCGGATGGAATACACCCAAGAGTTTTGAAGGAACTGCGGGAGGAACTTGCAGCCCCACTAACCAAACTATTTAACAAGGCACTGGAAGATGGCATAGTGCTATACAGGCCTGGAGAAGAGCCACAGTTGTGCCACTGCACAAGAGTGGTAGCAGGAAATTACTGCCCAGTCAGCCTGACCTCAGCAGTATGTTAAGTAATGGAGACATTACTTAAAGAAGGGGTAGTGGAGTACCTGAAAGAAAATGGGACCTGAAGTAGCATGGCTTCACGGCAGGATGCTTGTGCCAAACAAATATGATAGAATTCTTCGACTGAATTACAAGAGTAGTGGACCAAGGTGTGGCTGTGGACATAATATATCTGGATTTTGGCAAAGCCTTTGATACAGTTCCACACAGAAGGCTAGCAAATAAACTGGAGCAAACAGGCATAGGACAGAAAGTGGTTAACTGAGTCCTGTTCTGTAGCCAGCTTTTTATCCAGAGAGTTATGGTAAATGACATCTTGTCGCAGGAGGGCAGCATAACCAGTGGGGTTTCACAGGGATCAGTGCTTGGCCCAATCCTGTTCAACATATTCATCAGCAACATCGCTTGAGGGACTGAAACGGAAAGTCTGCCCGTTCACAGACGATACAAAGCTCTGCAACAGGGTGGGCACACAGGAAGGGGTCCAAGGAATGGAGGCAGATCTAAGAAAGCTGGAGGAATGGTCCAAGAATTGGCAGTTGAGATTCAGCGCCAAAAAAGTGCAAGGTAATGCACTTGAGTAAGAGGAACCTAGGAAATAACTATGTCCTGGAAGGGCAGCACTTGATAAAGACTAACATGGAACGGGATCTAGGAGTTATATCAGACAATTTCAAGACAGGAAAGCAATGCGAAAATGCAGCACTAAGGACAAGTGGCAGCCTTGGATGCATAGGTAAGTGTATTACTAGCAGAAAGCGTGAGGTAATCATCCCAATCTATAGGTCCTTGATGAGGCCTCATTTGAGAGTACTGTGTGCAGTTCTAGAGGTCACACCTAAACAAGGACATACACCATCTGGAATTCGTGCAGAGAAGAGCCACCAAGATGGGTCAGGGACTACACCACGAACCTTACAAAAAAAGGCTCAACTAGTTAAATGTATTCTCCCTAGAGCAGAGAAGGAACAGAGGAGACATGATAGAAACATTTAAATTTGTTAAAGGGATAAACGAAGTACACGCTGGTAACCTCTTTCAGGAAAATAGGACTGTGCGTACAAGAGGGCACAACTTACACCTGGGTTGGCAGCAAATTCAGAACCAATATTAGGAAGTACTTTTTCACAGAGAGGGTCATGGACCCTTGGGACAGCCTGCCACCTGAGGTGGTGGTGGCTCAGACTGTCAGAGAATTCAAACAGGCACAGGACAGTCACTGTATTCACCTCAACAAGAGCAGTAGATGGGGGGGGGTAGACATCTTGAGCAGACGAGATGGACTGCATGGTCTCTTTCTGCCAGCACATTTTTACGTTCTTATGTCTGGTTCGAGCGGTAGCTCGGTCTGACAAGGTGAGGATGGGAAGGACTGACAAAATTGAAACAGCAGTCCTTCACATTTTCCAGGGATCAGCGTGGCAAAGAATTCATGTGCCACTCAATGAGGCTACAAAACATCATAACATAATCAAAAAACATCAAAGGGACACACTGAAAGGCATCCTGTTTGCCAACCCCAGTAATCCCCAGTGTCCAGTGGCCCTTTTCAAAAAATACATATCCAAATGCCCAAAAAATGCTCACGCCTTTTATCTGCGCCATAAATGCCTCAGTGTGCATTGGATAAACAGCAATGGTGGTACAGCAGTCAACCAATGGGCATTAACTATTTTGGGGACATGATGGCACAAATCTCCTGGGATGCTGGCCTGAGCAAGACGTACACTAATCACTGTATTCAGAGCATAGCAGTGCAACTGTTATCAGAGGCAGATCTTGCGTTTCGGGAGATTATGAGTGTCACTGGTCAGAGTTACAAGACAAGCCTCCGCAACTACTGGTCGCCATTGCCCACGGACCATGAGAAATGGTCCAGTATACTGTTTCACAGTGGTTCGAACCGGCAACCACCACCAAAGAGACTCAGTGCAAGTAACATGGGATGTGGCCCAGACACAGTGCAGCACTGCCCACCAGTTCACCACCTGGCATGCCAAGCAATGCAACCCCTAAAAACAGCAACCACAGTGCTTCTAGCAACATACCACACACAAAGCTAGAAAACTCACCACCTGACATGCCTGTTCCAGCAGCAGCAACACCAGCACTAGCCCTAGGAAGTTAGGCCACAACCTCCAGCTACTACCCGCCCCAGAGCCACAACACAGCAAGGAGCATCACAGGGTGGAACCCTTTTAACCGCCGTCATTTTACCATCAATGGAGCTGTCAATTTCAATTATTTCTCCAACCAGCAACAGAGAAGTCCTGCCCAGGTCAGCAGCTCTGGCCAGAGAGCATCACAGATACCTCGCTAGTAAAGAACCACACTTTCACAGCAGGTGAAACATAGGCAAAGGCAAGGCAAAGTTTATTTAAAAGACGCCCAATCCCGCAGGTTCTGGGCGCCATACAAATTGTTTATAAAACAACATTTGAAAACAATATTGCAACATCACAAAATTATTTAACTAAGAATAAATATCTCCAATAAAATCTCAACTTACTACAGATTATAATTTATATAATAAAAGCTTGGGAGAAAAGGAGTGTCTTCAAACAAGCCTTAAAAATATCCACAGCGGTTGCTTCCCTGACCTGAGCTGGCAAGGAATTCCACAGAACGGGTGCTGCAACACTAAAGGCTCTATCGCCAGCTGATTTAAGCCTCGTTCTGGGAATGGTCAGGAAGCCCCCACTTGAGGAACGGAGAGGGCGGACAGATAGAGCAGGTATTAGAAGGTCCAACAGATAACCAGAGCCCTGCCCGTGTAGGGCCTTATAGGTGAGAAGACCCACCTTAAAGAGGATTCTCCACCTGACTGGCAGCCAGTACAATTCACGCAGCACCAGTGTTATGGCAAAATTTTTGCTGCCCAGTAAGTAACCGGGCAACTGCGTTTTGCACCAGCTGCAGTCTGCGGAGAGATCCCCGTGACCCTGTTACAGTAGTCAAGCCTAGATGTGACTAAGGCATGTATCAAAGTAGGGAGGTCCAGAGGCGGAACAAGGGGCTTAGTCCTGGCGATATTTCTGAGATGGAAAAAACAGGTACGAACCATGGAGGATATTTGAGTCTCCATAGTTAAATTCCTGTCCAGAATCACTCCAAGATTTCGCACCCAAGAGGAGGCCTTCAATGACACAGCTCCAAGAACAAGTCCAGTTTCTGAGTCAGAGGCCATCCTATCACGTACTCTGTTCGACTCCACTACCAATACCTCAGTCTTGTCCGGGTTCAGTCGCAACCAGCTGGAGGCCATCCAGTCGTTGATCTCAGCCAGACAGATATTTAGCACATCCACTGCGTTGGATGTTCCTGGGCAAAGGACAGTTATAGCTGGGTATCATCGGCATAGCAATGAAAACCCAGACCACACTTCCTAATGATCCCCCACAGGGGCAGCATGTACACTGCGAACAACATTGGGGCCAGTACCGATCCTTGAGGGACTCCGCAAAATAGGAGACTGGGTGTAGATGAAGAATTTCCCATCATAACCCGTTGTCTCCTGTTGGTAAAAAAGGACTCAAACCAGTGGATGACAGTACCAGTGAGTCAGCATAACTCCCTAAGGCGGGCAAGCATCACACAATGGTCCACAGTGTCAAAACGCTGAAGAGAGATCAAGGAGAACAAGAATTGTCTTGTCCCCCCGATCTCTTGCCCTGAGGAGATCATTCTGCACCCGAACAAGCGCAGTTTCAGTACTATGTCTAGCCCGAAATGCCGATTGGAAGGGTTCATACAACTCATGAGTCACGAGGTGCTCTTCCAACTGAAGCGCTACCACCTTCGCCAAAAAGGGAAGGTTGGATATAGGACGGTAATTTGCCCTGGCCTCCGGGTCCAAAGATGATTTCTTTAAAAGGGGTCTCACTAGAGCCTCCTTCAAGGCATCCGGAAAGACCCCCCTCAGATAAGGAACACCGGACAATCGAGGCAACATACCATGTGTTGTGCACTGTCAAGTATTTTATTTATGTATTTTATTTACTGAAATGTTTCACCAGGAAGGCACACTGAGCAACAGTTTGCTCATCTCCCGGTGCGACCTGGGGGGAAGGGGTACAATAGGGATGAGACATTATAAATTCAGGTAACATAGTTCAACATTAACATAACAGTAATTAAGGCAGGTGTTACAAACTGTGTTAAATACATATGTAAATTGTGAGAACAATTTATAAGTGCAATAGTAATAAGTGAACAAGTGCTATCATGAAGGGAGGGTGAAGGACAGAGAGGATGAAATGAGGGAGGGGAAGAGTCGTGGCCCAGAGAGACCCCCATCAGGATGTGGGGATGCCTGTGAGGGGACTGGATATAAGGGAGGGAAGGCAGAGGAGATAGGCGAAGGAAAAGAGAGAGGGAGCGAGTGTGAATAACACCTAGGAGGGGGAAAAGGCCAGACCCAAGGAAGGAAAAGAAAGAAAACCCTTCAGGATGCAATGAACCCTGCAGGGTACAGGGAGGGCCAGAGGACTGACATTTACAGGGAAAGCGGGAAATGCCTGTTCCAAGGGACCCTTCAGGATGCTGGAGACCCTACAAGGGGAAAAGGAAGGCCAAGGATAGGTAGATGGGGGAAGGGGACAATGGAGGCAAGCCTGGGAACAGTAAGGCCCCCTCAGGATGTTAAGAACTCTGCAAGGGAGCTGCGAAGGCTAGGGGAAATGAGGGAAGGGAACAAGGGTGGCAAGCCTAAGTACAGTAAGGCTCTTTCAGGATGCTGAGAACCCTGCAAGGGGGTTCTGAAGGCTAGGGAAAATGTAGGAGAGGGTAGGAGAAGGGAGAAGGAGTGAGAACTAGTACCTAGTAGGGGCTAGGATCATAAGAGGCAAAAGAGTCGACAGAGGCAATGGGTAATGGGTATAGGGGAAGGAGTCAGTGAACCAGCATCAGGACAAAGGGGCATGCGAAACAAGTAAGGGAAAAGGTGGGGGAAAGGAGAAGGGTGGAAGGAAGGAAGGAAGGAAGGAAGGTTAGGAGGGGTGATGAGATTAATGAGGAGAGGAGGAGCGGGGATTAGGTACAGGTACAGTTTGCTGATAGGAAGTTAACGAGGACAGAGGTGATGGAGTCAGGAGAGGAAGAGTGGTGAATCTGGTGAGGGAATGCGTTCCTAATTTAGGGAAGAGATATCAGAAGGCCGACTGGCCATTGGCAGTAGTCTGTCGAGGGATTACCAGAAGACACGAGTCCTACGATCTGAGCGCATGGGCAGGTGGCGGGAGGGTGGTAAGTGAAGAGGCAAGGTAAGGGGGGGGGGGGGAGTGGACCAAACCAGAATTTAGAAACAAATTTGGCGCAATGGATGTGACACCAGTTTGTGAGCGAGGAGAAAGCCAGGGAGTGGTAGAGGCTACAGTGATGAGAGAAGGGGTATCTAGAGCAAAGCGATAGAAGGCGTTAAAGAGGGTATCCAATCTGGTTAGGGAAGACCTGGGAGCGGCACTGCAGATTACATCGCAGTATTCAAAGACAAGTAGGATCATCTTCTGGACAAGTTACCACCTTGCCAGTAGTGGGAGGCTACTGCGGTTCCTGTATAGGGTGCCAGGTTTTGGGCACAGCTTTTTTAGGATGGCGTCCACATGACCAGAGAATGTGAGGTGTTGGTCCAGCCACACCCCAAGGTACCTAAATGAAGTGGAGTCCTCAAGGACGGTCCCGTCAAAGGTTTGGAATGTGGACAGGGAGAGTAGAGTAGACAGTCTCTGCCTAGTGCCAAAGGTCATAGAGACTGTCTTTTTAGCACTGAGGGAGAGCTGATGGGAGCTAAACCAGCGCTGAACATTGCTGAAGTCATGCTGAAGTCGGGTAGCTACATCACCCGGGGTCTGACCTGAGGTGAAGATGACAGTGTCATCAGCATACATAGGGACAGAGGTGGATGAGCAGGCAGAGGGGAGATCATTTAGGAAACTAGAGAATAGGATCGGGCCCAAGACAGAGCCCTGGGGAACACCAGTGTTGATGGGGGGAGGAGGGAAAATGGAATCAGCAATCCTAACTGACTGGATCCTACCTACCAAGTAGGAACAAAACCAGCTGGCGACAGATTCAGACAGGCCAGCCAGGGCAAGGGTATTTAAGAGAAGGGTGTGGGAGACTGTGACAAAGGCCTTGGACAGGTCGACAAAAGGATTCTTCCTGAATCCAGACTGGAAAGGAGTGAAGAAGTTAGTAACAGAGAGGAAGGAGGAGAGCTGGGAAAGGATCAGGGTAACTAGTGGGGTACCGCAGGGTTCGGTACTGGGACCGGTCCTCTTTAATGTCTTTATAAGTGACATTGGAGAGCACCTGGAAGGAAAGGTACGTCTCTTTGCAGATGACACAAAGATCTGCAACAGGGTTATACACAAGGTGGGATGGAAAGGATGAGAAGGGACTTGGCAAGGTTGGAGGAATGGTCAAATATGTGGCAGCTCAGATTCAATGCAAAGAAGTGCAAGGTAATGCACCTGGGAAACAAAAACCCAGGGGAAGAGTACACAATGGGGGGTGAGTTAATAACGACAACAAAAATCGAAAGAGACCTAGGAGTAATTATATCAGATGACCTAAAGGTGGGCAAGCAATGTGAGAAGGCGGTAAGGAGGGCTGGGGGGATACTGGGATGCATAGGGAGAGTAGAAAACAGGAAGTTGTTATTCCTCTGTACAGACAGTTAGTGAGACCCCATCTGGAGTACTGCGTGCAATTCTGGAGACCCCATCTCTGCAAAGACAGAGTGGAGGCTGTTCAGAGGAGGGCAACCAAAATGGTGCAGGGTCTGCACCAGTAGACATATGAGGAGAGACTAAAACAGCTTAATATGTATACCCTTGAGGAAAGGAGGGAGAGGGGGACATGATAGAAACTTTCAAGTATCTCAAGGGAATTAAAGTACAAGAGGGTAGTATCTTTCAGAAGAAGAGATGTGCAAGAACAAGGGGCACAATTTGAAGATATAGGGGGGACGACTCAGAGGTAATGTTGAGAGTATTTTTTCACAGAGAAGGTTGTGGATGCATGGAACAGCCTTCCTGAGGAGGTTGTGGAGTCAGGAACAGTGGAAGAATTCAAGAATGCATGGGACAGGTATAAGGCAATTCTAGTGGGGGGTAGGAGGAAGTAAGCTGTTGATTAACTAGAATCTGCAGCTTATCCATCAGGTAGGGAAATGGGCAGACTAGATGGGCCAAACGGTCCTCATCTGCTGTCAAATTCTATGTTTCTATGTTTCGGTGTTCTTGAAGCTTGGCAAGGGTGGGTAGGAGAGATCTGGGATGATAATTTGAGGGTGCTGAAGTATGTGTTTTCTTTGAAGTATTTAGTATTTTTGCACTGTTAGTTAAGCGGCAATGTTTCTGTAGCATGTGTTTTCTTTCAAGTATGCAGTATTTTCGCAGTCTTACTAAGCTGCAATGTTTGTGCAGCCATCCTGCAGTCACAGTGCCGGATAGTGTCACTTACTCTGTGTACTGCCATAAAACTGTCAGTTTGATTTATTAGTAGCCTGCAAGTTCTCAGTAAATGAAAGATCAGTAGCATTCTTCCAACCTCCGTGGAGTCACAAGTTTGTTTTTATTGCCGTATTTCTTCCTGATATCTGTACAATGTCTTAGTTAATGTGCACCATTATTTCTGTTCACAAGTTTGTGTGTTGTACTGCCACGTTTTTTCATATGTACCACTCAATGGGCAGCGTTGTTATAGCCTAGCAGAAAGAGTTGGTAGACAGATTCAAACCAAGGGACAGGGAGGTCACAATTGGGGACGCCACAGGGTTCAGTCCTGGGACTAGTCCTTTTCTGTATGCACATCAGCAATATGGGAAAAGAACACCAGGCAAGATGCACCTCTTCACAGATGACACTAAGTTCTGTGGCTGGGTAAATGGCAAGAAGGGTGTTAGGGAGTTGTAGAGGCAAGGCAATTTTTATTTTTATGGCACCCAATCCCAGAGGCTCTGGGCACCTAACAATAAAAGCAAAACAAATAGCAAAGTTAAAACACAAGAGATATACATAGTCTGCAGATTTAAAATTAAAATATTAAAGATAACAGAGGTCAGTTTCAGTCAGCAGTCAAGCGAATCAGGTAGACTCCTCCAGGAAAGCCAGGAAGAAAAGGTGGGCCTTCAGCCTCCACTTTAACACCTCGATGGAAGAGGCCTCCTGAACTGTAGATGGTAGCAAGTTCCACAGGGATAGCCCAGCGACACTAAAGGCACAGCTGCTGTTTTAAGCAGAACCCTGGGAACATCCAGGAGGTCCCTAGATGAGGAGTGGAGAGAGCGGACCAAGGTGGCAGGTGCGAGGAGCTCAATCAGGTAGCCCAGGGGCTGCAAAGGTTAGAGAGGTGGTCCAAAGTTTGGCAGTTGAAATTCGATCCCAAAATGTGCAAGGTGAATCACATAGGGAACAAGAACCTAAGGATGGAATACTGAATGGAAAGGGTTAAGATGGGCACTACTTCTAAGGAAAGGGACCCAGAAGTCATCATAAGCGACTTCCTAAAATAATCCAACCAATGCAACAAGACTTACAGCAAGGCAAATAGAATGCAGGCTGTACTGGTTTTTTTTTTTTTTTTTTTATATAAACATCTTTTTCCCTCCGATCATTACCTGCGGGGCCTCTCTAAGGCATCCCAACCTGATCCTGCCCGTCTGAGATCCCCCCAGCCCGAACCTCCCCCACAGTACCCCCCCCCTGCAGCTTGGCACCCCTGGTTTAACCCCCAAGGGTGGGGCCGCCACTCCTCTTGGTGCTCTCAGAGACGGAACCACTGCAGGTGGGGCTTGGGGAAGAGGGAATTAGGAGGCTGGGTGGGTGGGATCCGGCAGAGGACATGGAGGTCAGGTGCCACTGTCTATCCTGCAGAGCAGGGTTTTTCATTGTTCTGGTTTTCTCCCCCCACCCCAGAGGCACGGACGTGCAATGACGTCTAGCGCAGGCGTGCACACTCCTGCACATGTCTGCAGGGATGTCTGCCGACACCTCTTTCTCGGCCTCCACAAGTGCTCCCTGCCTCCGTGGGTGTCACTAGTACTGGGAGACACTTCCCACCCTCACCCCAGGAGAGAACAGCTGTCGTCGGACCTCTCCTCCCCGGGCAGCCCCCGGAGACCCAAGCTCGCTCCCAAACCCAAGTCGCCGGTGTGGAGCGAGGTGTGGCGTCTAGCGCCTCAATCCTCAGCGCCTCCAGGCCGGCACTGAAGGGGTTTTGACAGCAGGAGGAAAGACGTAATACAGTACTACCTGTGTACAGATCCCTGGTGAGGCCCCATCTGGAGTACTGTGCCCAGTTCTGGAGTCACCCTTTTTTTTGGGGGGGAGGGCTAATTTATATTTATTGCATTAAATGAAAAACAGTACATACACTTCCTCATACAAGGCAATCAATAACTTTCATTCTCTTTTTCTTTTTGCTGTTTATTTATCGTCCTCGACTTGGGGGGAGGTTGTGCCATTGGTTCCCCCCCCCCCACCTAGCCATCCAGCCAGCTGCCGACCCGGTTGCAGACAGAGCTCTGACCTCCCAGTCACTACCCCTGGTCACTTCAAGACCAGGTACTTACCCCACCACCACGGAGACCAGGCGGTGGACCCAGGAGGGAGCCAACTTGCATCGCCCATGAGCTAGCAGGCGAAAGCAGCCTCATGCTGCTGGAGAGGTTTTTTCCCTGTGTGGTTCTCTTGCGGAAGGGGCGTGCCGTGATGTCAATGAAAGAAGCGCGCACGTGTCCGCCCATGCTCTTCCCAGCGTCTGTCCTCTCTCGCCCCAGCTTCTACAGCTTCAGCGGCACTGCCCCTCAGTCTCCACCAGGGGCCAGCCACACGCCGACTGCTCGTGTCCCCCCCCCTCCCCAGAGAAGGAGAGCAGTCCACCGGACGCTCAATACTTCTCCAACCCTGCCAACCCCTGCGCCCCATGCTCACTCCTGAACATGGGTCACCAGTGTAGCATGAGGTAAGGCATCTAGTGCCTCAACCCTCAGCTCCACTGGGCCGGCACATTAACTTTCAGTTTCAGTACAGCTGATATACAATTATATACCTTGTAATCTGTTACAGCAGGATTTGAGGGTTATTTAAGAAAATGTCCATAGAAAAATGTTCAGAAATCCCAGCCAACTCAGTAGCTTAGGAAGGTTCATCTTGGGTAGTATCAGCAGGAAAATGTTACTGCAATCCTACTGGATTGCTATTTATCCATGTACAACAGTTAGATTATAGAGAGATTGCGCTTACCAGATTTTACACTACACCCAGCCAGAAAAAAATGGTTTCTCCATTAAATTTGTTCAAGAAACAAGCAAAGTTAAACAGGGAGATATAACACTGCCACAGTTTTAAGCTTCTATCATCTGGAGACTAAGATAAAACAGGGCCAGTACGAATAATATTGTCCCTCACATCCCCCTCTTAAAATACATATTGAGACCACATTATCCCAGACACAAAATAGACTTACCTAAAGTCAGTAACTTCCCTTATATTTGAAGCAAATGGTATGCTCTATCTTGACAGTGAGGAGGCTAGCAGGAAAACCAAACAGATAATAAAACAAAGAAACATCTCCCCTTATTAAGGAGGAGACCACACTGTAAATAGCCCTTTACAGCTCCAACCATGTGAGTTAAATCAAAGTCCCCTATGGTAGTAAACCAGTTCAATCACTGTCTGATGTATCTTCTTCCAGGGCCCCTTGGTTTTGGCATCAAATTCTTTCTCAAATTTTTTTCCATCCAGCGCCCGCGTCCTTAGGGTCATTAAACTGCCAGCTTTTTTCCCCCCACAGACTATTCGAAGGCACGCAGGTAACAAGAAGGAATGCACTATTCCCAGTGCACGGAGTCTCTCCCTAATGCCATCAAATTGCTTACAGTGGGCTCTAGTTTGGTACGAAAGGTCTGGGAACATTTTTACATCATGTCCAGCAATATCAAATCGGTTACGCCGATCTTGCCGCTGATAACAACTGATCCCAGATCTCCACACCCACCGTGCGCACTAGAACACTGTGAGGCTGATCCGTGGTGGTAGGCCTAACCCTTGGGTTGACTCGATATACCCTCCTGAGAACACCCCAATCAAAGTCTTCTGGGAGCGGAATGGAGTCCTGCATCCAACTTTTCAGGAAGCTCAATAAATTGGAGCCTTCTACTTCCTCTGGAACACCAACAAGATGCAGGTTTCCAACTCGAGCTTCATTTTCTAGGGCCTCCAACAGACCCCTCAGTTGTGCGTTCTCTTTGGTTAAGGAGCAAACCGCTGCTTGTGTAGAAATGGAGCATTTATCCACTTCACCAACAGTACTACAGAGTTCCTTTATGGCAACCTCGTGCATCTCCAACTTAGTTAATGTTCGCTCCATCTTGCTATCCATATAGACTGTACTGTTGCCAGAATTTGTTGCCACAGAGGGGCTTGCAATCCCTCTGTGTCGTGCCCTACCTCGTGGCTTACAGCCTCTCAAGCCTGCCCTTGTTTCGCTGCGGCAGTTTTAGACACTCCCGAACCTGTGGGTTTTGTTTTCCCCATAACAGGTTTAGGTTCATATTAAAGCTGATGACTTCAGGAATCTCGTTTTCAAACTTCCCGTCATCTTTATTTGACTTTACGATATTAAAATTAATTTTTTCTAGGCTGAAGTGCAGAGCAGAACTGATCTGGAAAACGTCCTGCTGGGAGATCGGTTCTCTAGCGCCCCTCCCTGGAGTCACCCTTTAAGTCAAGTAAACACCTTCTTATTGTAGAGTATTTTAGCAAAAATGGATTTCTGGTATCCTTAGACTAACAGAGATGCAGATGACAGGAGAAACAGACCAATGGTCTATTCAGTCTGCCCATATTACCCTTTCACACCCCAGGACCTACTGTGTCAGGGGTGGGAAGGGGGTCTTTGCTTACACTATTCCTTCTTTTCATTCATAAGTAGTACAATTTTTTTTTTTTTTTAGATTTCTTTTTACTCGTCTGACCCAGGCAACGTTACCTGACTGACCACCAAACAGCACGCTCGGCGGGACCCCCCATCTTGCCGTGGTTTACCCCCCAGGCATAGACAGGGTGCGGCTACCCTCGTATCTTTAATCCAGTCAAGGCCCCAGCTCGAGCCATGCCGCACCGGTGGTGAGGGCCTTCCAACCCTCTTGTCGGTGTCACACCGGATCAGTGTTTTCCTGTACACCCCCAAGAGGAATGACATGCACATGATGTCAAGGTGCATGCACCGACATCCGTTGCTCCTCTCCCCTTGTTGCTGGCTCAGTGCCTGCTGTGTCTCTGACCTCCACCAGAGGTCAGTCGAGCACTGACCCTCATCCCCTCCGCATCGGGAGAAGGTGAGCCGCCTTCAGACACTCAAGTTCTCCCCACCCCCGCTGGCCCTCCATCTCCCCGGGCTTGTTCCTGATCCCAGGTTGCCAGCATCACAAGTGGTACCGCTACCACTGCACTGGCGGGCCGGCCAACCCTGTAAGTAGTATAAAATTTTAATGTACTCAGATTTAATAAAAAAAACAGCTTCTATAGCTATGTTTGTAATTCATGACTCAAGTAATTAAAGATTGCTGCTACTCGTAATATTTAATAATCTCTTCCAGTGAGGGTACCCATGGACTGTACAAATTGTAATGTATTATGATGGTGATAGCACTTGTTTGTTGTTTCCACGCATAATCTGTTTTTCCTACCCAGATGAGGCAGGCTTGGGCTCCCTTCTGCCCTACAGCACCATCCACCACCTCCCAGGCTCAACTGACCAGTCTGGATACCCTGACAGATTGCCCCCACGGCAGGGTCAGGAGGGGGAGGGCCGCCACCCCCATTAAGCCCAATTCCACCACGCCCCCCATTAAGCCCAAATCCAGTTTGGCCAGCAAGTCGTTCCTGGTGGTGGAGCGGGTGGGAGCTCAGTGTGCAGAGCGTGACACCTGCCTCGCCACAATTTCCTCCACTTTTCTTCCTCTCCTAGCTGCAGCAGCAAAGGCTGCATGTGCACATGGAGGCTCAGATGCATTCCATAAACGTGGCTCCCCCTCCTCTGACTACTGTCCGCCGCTTGTGCATTGGTGCTACCACCAGGCCTCCAGCTGGTGGCACAAAGAACACAATCGATATGCCTCCCCTGTCTTTATTTTATTTATTTAAATGTTTCACCAGGAAGGTACACTGAACAACAAGTTGCTCGACTCCCAGTGCGAAATGGGGGGGGGGGGTACAACTGAATGAAGAATTAGACATACAGTTTAACATATCTGTGAAATTAAACATTCAATTACGTTTGTAACAAGACATACAATTAAAAAATATAAATCTTACAATCTCATCTGAGACACAACATACAGTTTAATATATCATACCTGTGGAATATGCATTTTATTACAAGTGGAATATCTGAGGAACATAGTACAGAAATTTAATGTAGCCTTGGAGCCAACTCCCTGCAGGAATGATCACATTAAAGAAGTAGATTATTTAGCAATTACTGAATGAATGAGGTGCAGTGAGGGGACATCAAGGTGGGTAGAGGAGTAGACAGGAGAAACCAGCTGGGGAAGAGAGGATAAAGATTGGGGGGGGACATTATCTAAGCAAAAAAATCAGTTGTGAGGGGCAAGTTAACACAGGGCTAGTGCAATCTGGGAGCACCTCAGACAGAACAAAAAGTGCACGTTATTAGCTCAAGTGAACTAATTCCTTTGTTTAAGTGCAGGGGGGTAGAGAGGGGGCAGGAGAGAGGTGGGGGTAAGGGATTGGGTAGGGAAGGATGAGTCATACCTGGAACTGGCCCCTTCAGAGTGCAGAGATCACCGCCAGTGGCAGAATGAGGTGAGGACTTAGAATAAGGGGCAGGAGTAGTTAAGGACAAGTTGGGTAGAGATAGTAGATGGGATGGTAAAGGGAAGGAGGAAGGGTGGGAGAAACTAGCCTAAGATTAGGCCTCTTCAGGATGCTGAGAACCCTGCAAGAAGGCAGAATCAGACGAGGACGAGTTAAGTAGAAAAGGGGAGGGAAGGAAGAGTCGTTTCCCAGTGCTGGACCCCTCTAGGATGCTGAGAACCCTGCCAGGGGGCAGAACTAGGTGAGGACAAGATGGGAAGGGAAAGGAGGGAAGGAAGAAGCTTGCCTAAGACTAGGCCAATCCAGGATGCTGAGAACCCTGCCAGAGCGCAGAATCAGACGAGGACTAATTGGGTAGAAAGGATAGAGGGGGAGTGAAGGAAGAGTAATTGCCCAGTGCTGGGCCCCTCCAGGCTGCGGAGAACTCTGCCAGGGGATAGAATTAAGTGAGGAGTGTGACGTAGACAGCCAGTCCTGAGTGCTGTATCATTTCTTTTTAATATAAAAAGTATTACTGAATGTCTCTGCTGAAAAATCAAATGCTCTATTAATGACCTCACTTATCCCCCAGATTTCAGCTGACAGATGCAGGCCAAGAGAAATGCTGACAGTATGTATCACACACACACAGTTTTTAGAGACAATGTGCTACATGGAAGACTTTAATCAAGGATCCTGTTTCTCTGAGTTAATTACAGAGTTGTTTAAATTAACTTTATTAAAAGGGAAAGCATAAAAAGGGTTTAGGACGTTGAAGAGAAAACACAGGTTATTACACAGCGGTGAGAGGTTGTAAATGCTCATATGAAGCCTGTGTGAGGAGGATGCAGCATGAATCAAAAGAGGTGTCAGTGAAATTGAGTTATGCTAAGGTTGCAGAATTAATGCTCTGAAATGACATCCTGTGGTTGTATAGAAATATATATTTTTTAGATATTTTGACAGGGAAGAGCTACATGACCTCATGCAAAAGAGATGGGCAAAACCAGCTTTTAAAGATTATTTAAAGATTGCTACTGTTTGTTGCTAACATTTCATTGCTTTATTTTTTTCTCTGATTCAAGTTGTTGTTGCTGGTATACCTTCTTCTGCATTATTACAAGGTGTGCCTACAGGTGTGTGCTAACAGATTACTGCTGTAATCTTCTGATTCAAATTGTCTTTTGCAAGGTATATCTTCTGTTACTGCTTTATTTTTCTCTGTAGCAAAGTGTTTCTTACAGGGTATATCTTCTCTGAAATTATTACAGGTGGTGCTTTACAGGTTTTACAGTTTTATCTAACATTAGGATAAGCTTTCAGGGTTACTGCATTTGTTGTTGACTGATTGTTTCTGCTCTACCTCCTTGTTCTTTCGTCCGTGGTTCTTCTTTTTAGGCAGGAAGGGCCCAGCCACCCACCCCATCCCCAACCACCCACGCTACACCTCTTTTATAGGTACCACAGTTGTACATTTCCTGTGGCAGAGCAGGAAGGGGCGGATCAGTGGGGCTCCACAAGGTGATCTCATTTACAGGGGCACTAGTAATTTAACTTGTTATAACAAGTTAAACAAAGCACAATTAAACCATTACTTGCATTTTTTCCTTTTTTTTCCTTCTAATTACTCAGACTAGGTTACAAACCCAGCAACTTATTTGGAATGGATTTCATTAACTGCAGGTACTGTGGAACAATTTCAGAAGGACAGTCTTACAGGATTTAGGACACTGTCCCACATGCTGGGCCTTTGGAGATCTTAGGTCTCAGCTCCGGCAGCATGGGCAGAGATTGCACGCCTCAAATTTCATATTGAAGAGGAAATACATTATAAGAACCACCCGCCATTTCCCCAGCATCCAACAGAAAACCTCGACTCAGAGGGTAGTTGGTCCAGGAGGTTGGCAGGTGGTTAGGAGGAGCAAATCAGGTGCCCCATCACTCTCTGCTCTCCAACACATTACCTCCAAAACCATATAAACACTACAAACAGGTATCTGCCTCTATCTCTGAAATCAAATAAAGAGGCAGAAGACACTGCAGAGCAGGACACTGCAGCACAGGAGCTACACAACTATACTCACCCAAATCAGGAACCAAAACTAAACAAGCACAAAGAAATCCAAAAAACTTCTGATCATAGGAGACTCCATGATTCGGGGAGTTGATACCCATCTCCAGCCAGGGGTGATAGTCAGATGTCTCCCAGGTACATCAGCATGGAGAGACACTGACCGCATTGCTAAAATTGTTCACAAAGCAGGAGAAAACATCGATGTCCTAGTACACATAGGGACTAATGATCTCGCCAGCCGGTCAGTTGTGGAGACCAAGGAACACCTAACTAAGCTGGGTGACAAACTATCATCTATTTCGTCCGGCATCTCCTTCTCTGAGATCCTGCCAGTCTGGGAGAAGGGAGCAGATGGACGGAAGGTCAGAGAAGGGAGATAGGGGATCTAAACACGTGGCTCAAGGACTGGTGCCAGGAAAAAGGACACAGATTTGTAGGGAACTGGCAACAGTTCTGGGGCGAAGTTCTTTAAATTTGATGGACTGCATCTGACTAAAGAGAGTCAGTGCATTGGGGCAGAAGTTTGGCGTCTTTGCAGAATATTTAAACTAGCAAATGGGGAGGGGGTGCCTTTATCGTCGCGTGGAAAGAACACCCTCCCCTCAGCTAGTGGTCAAACAGGAATTCAGCGGTTTGCTGCTCATTTGCATCACCAGGTAAGAAAAATAGGTTTGTCTCCCCATACGATGCACAGGGTAATGCCAAACTTCACCCAACAACTAACACACCAAAATCTGGCCAATGGAAAATCATGTACACAAATGCTCACAGCCTGGGAAATAAGATCCCAGACCTGCAGGCAATAATGTCAGAGGCTAAACTGGACATAGTAGCAATTAGTGAGGCGTGGTTTACCAGTAACCACACTTGGGAGACTTCAGTACCTGGCTATGTATTGTTCAGAAGAGACCGAGGTGCAAAAGGGGAGGAGTGGCCCTGTATGTTAATGAAAATATCAAAGCTACAGAAATTCAGAATACACAAAGAGCCAGAAGAACTGTGGGTCACCCTGGAAACAGGAAATGGGACAGCCATAAGAACTGGGGTTGTCTACAGGCCCCAGACCAGAGGGAGGACATAGACACATTACTGTTAGAAGATATACAAAACATGACAGCTAAAGGGAGGTTCTGATAATGGGAGACTTCAACATGCCAGATACAGATTGGTCAATACCAGCAGGAACATCTGCCAGAACTAGACTCATAGTGGATTCCTGCAGGGAGGGCCTCAAACAACTGGTACAGCAACCCACAAGAGACAGGGCTATCCTAGATCTAGTACTGACTAACAAAGAAGGATCACAGATCTCCAGGTAGAAGGTCACCTGGGGGCCAGTGACCATCACATGGTATGGTTCAATTTGCTACTACATCTAAATCATCCCATTCCAAGGCAAAATATGGGACTTCAGAGGAGCTGACTTTGATAAGATGGCCAACAGAGTTAAGCTAGCCCTGGCAAAAAGAAACACAGGTGAGGAGGTACAGGCAAAGTGGGCAAGCATTAAGGATACAATACTTGAAGCAACATCCCATTGTGTTAGACAGAAAGGAAGTGCAAAGAAGAAGGAAACCACTTTGGTTCTCAAATACAGTAGCAGAAAAGGTCAGAGCCAAAAGGTGGCCTTCAGGAAATATAAGGGAACACAGTGGATGAAGATTAGGAGGCATACCAAACTGCCCTAAGGGAAGCAGGGAAGGCAGTAAGGCAGGCAAAGTCCCAAACTGAGAAACATTAGCACGAACAGTAAAAGAAGGTGACAAGACTTTCTATAGATACATTAGTGAAAGGAGAAAGTCCAGAGGGGTATTGCTGCTTTAATGGAGAAAAGGGAGCATGTGAGGAGGAGGACCCTGTAAAGGCATCTATCCTAAATAGATACTTTTGCTCAGTATTTACTGAAGAAAAGGTAGGGCAGGGCCCACAGCTCAGCATCATGGACACAGGAGGGAGGGAGGTGAGCACTACTCCTTCACAAAAGAAAGGGTCCTACAAGAGCTTGCTAAGCTCAGGTGGATAAGGCAATGGGACCTGATGGCATACATCCCAGGGTACTTAGGAGCTAAAGGAGGAACTAGCAGAGCCATTAGCAGAATTGTTTAGTGAGTCTCTGAGCACAGGAGAGGTCCCAGAAGACTGGAGAGGGCTCATGTGATCCCGCTCCACAAGAGTGGTAGCAGGAGGAGGCGGGAACTACAGACCAGTCAGTCTTACCTCAGTAGTGGGCAAGATTATGGAGGCACTCCTTAAGGAAAGGATAGTGCAACACCTGGAATCCATAGGGGCACAGGATCCAAGACAGCATGGGTTTACAAAAGGAAGGTCCTGTCAAACTAATCTCATAGATTTCTTTGACTGGGTAACCAGAGTGGTGGACCAAGGGGGAGCAGTTGATGTCGCCTACCTTGACTTCAGCAAAGCTTTTGACACTGTTCCACATAGAAGATTGACAAATAAGCTAGGTAGGCTCGGGGTGGGTCAGAAGTTGGTCAACTGGGTGGCAAACTGGTTGACTGGCAGAAAACAGAGAGTGGTGGTAAATGGTATACAGTCAGAAGAGATGCAAGTCACAAGTGGGTACTCAGGGATCAGTCCTGGGGCCAGTCCTATTCAACATCTTCATTAGTGACCTCGCAGATGGACTAGAGGGACTTGTCTGTTTGCAGATGACACCAAGATCTGCAACAGAGTAGATGATCCAGATGGGGTGGGCAGAATGAGAAGAGATCTGGATAAACTAGCAAAATGGTCAGAAGAGTGGCAACTGGGATTTAATGCAAAGAAGTGCAAAATCATGCACATAGGGAAGAGAAACCCTGAAGCCACTTATAGGCTGGGAGGAGTTGCTAGCAGTCACAAAGGAAGAAAGAGACTTGGGCATCATCATCACTGATGACCTAAAATCATCCAAGCAGACCTCTAAAGCAGTAGGTAAGGCTAGGGGTGTTAGGGTGTATTAGTAGGGTATCACAAGTCGTAAGAGGGAGGTAATAATCCCTCTGTACAAGACATTGGTTAGGCCCCATCTGGAGTACTGGCAGTATTGGAGCCACACCTTCACAAGGACATTAACCAAATTGAGGCAGTCCAGAGAAGGGCAACTAAAATGGTGCAGGGACTGCATCAGAAGACATATGAGGACAGATTAACGGAGCTCAATATGTATACCCTTGAGCAAAGGAGGAGAGAGGTGATATGATCGAGACATTTAAACACCTTAAGGGCATAAACAAGGTGAAAGAGTCTAACATGTTTAAATATAGAAAATAGCAGGACAAGAGGACACAGCATGAGATTAGAGGAGGACGATTAAGGGGAATGTGAGGAAATTTTTTTCACAGAAAGGGTGGTAGATGCATGGAATAGCTACCACAAGAAGTGGTGGCTATGAATACAGTGCAGGGCTTCAAACAGGCATGGGATAGGCATAAGGGAGCAATACAAATGACTATGAATAGATAGGTCACTGACAGAGCAAAGGCCGATGGCACATTTATAAGGTAGAAAAAGAAATGGGCAGACTGGATGGGCCTTGCGGTCCTTATCTGCCGTCAACTTCTATGTTTCTATGTTTATTCTGTTTCACTATAGACACTTTTATCTGACACTGACCAAGAAAACATCTGAGCACTGAAAACAGGTATTTAGAAAGCTAGACAAAAACTAAATAGTGTTGTAGGAATTGCACTGTTTTAAACCTTGTTTTGTTTAAAGATATGTATGTCTTGTGATATAAGAGATCTGTATTGTATGTTTGACATAATATTATATATTTTAGTAAAAACTCTAATTTTAGAGCATACCTGGTCTGTCTTTGAATTGCTTTCCTTTGCCAAGAAATATTTATGGTTATAGCAGACAGCAGACATAAGCTTGTATGGTGGCACCAAACTGGAAAGAGAAGCGTTAAATCTGAGGTCTTTATTAAAGTTTTAAAGGGTTCATTTCTGAATACCTGGTTAAGTGCCCATAGGCAAAGATATCTGGCCCCCCGAAGACAGATATATCTGAGCCTGTGCATTGGGTATGCTAGCAAGAGGTTAACAGTCTGAATCTCAACAGAACTTGAGACCAAAGGTTGATCCGAACTCACAGAAACAGACAAGAGGGTTACCTTGTCTGTTACACTGTTCACAAGACTGCGCTCAGAGGTTGGCACTTTGGGAGTAGAGGGCCTGACCTGCTGAGTGAATCTGTGACAGACTGGTTGGCAGCGGTGGCATAATTTTGGTATCACAAGCTTTATTGATCTGTGTCAGCTGAGACCATAAGCTCTCTTACAAAGAAAGAAAAAGGCAGAGTTTTATTTTAAAAAGGAAACAGAACTATATATCACTTGGCATACAGTCGAGTTCCTACCCATTTTATTTTTTTTTCTCTAAAGTGCAGTCAGAGTAGCCGTAGTCAGGGAAGAAGAAGATGGCTTCCAACTATAGCAGACACACTGTAGATTACTTGAAGCAGTTGTGCGGGGACAGGGGAGTACCGTTCGAGGTGACTGGCAAAAAGCAGAACCTCATAGAGGCCCTGATGGTAGCAGATACCCACAGCAGCGAGTCACCGACCGTGACTAAAAAGGACAGCAGGGCCACAGCAGCAAGGGATGGTCACCAGTATCCTGAATCCAGAGGTACTCAAACTGCAAACTGAGTTGCACAGGATGCAACTGGAGGCAGAGCGACAACAGAGGGAGGCAGACCGTGAGGAGCGTGAGTGCCAGCAAGCTGCAGAGGAGAGGAGAGAGCAAGAACACAGAAAGGCAGAGGAGAAGAGAGAGTGAGAACTCAGAGAGGCAAAGGAGAGAGGAGCGCCAGTGGCAACACGAACTGGAGAAGCTACGACTCCAACCAGCGGCACCAGAGCAGGTAAGTGGCTTGGGTTTAACGGACTACAGGACTGGGTTACAAATTGAATTCCAAATTAATAGCCGAGTTTAAGGAAGGGGAGAACATGGACGCCTTTTTAAATTCTTTTGAAAAAGTTTGTATTCAGGCTAAAATTCATAGAGAGTCCTGGAGCTTCCAGCTATCCCCGCCACTTACCGGGAGAGCTCGAGATGCATTGGGTCAAATGGACAATGAAGACAGCAATGATTACAGCAAACTAAAAGCTGCACTGTTAAAAGTTTGAATTAACTGCTGAACCATACAGAACTAAATTCCGTAAGCTCAGGAGAAGCCCCGATATGAGCTACGAGGAGCTAGTCACGAAACAACGTCAGTTTTTAAAACGTTGGTGGGAAGGAATTGAGGCAAATTCTGTTGATAAAATTGAAAATGTGATCTTATTAGAACATTTTTATTGGGCATGCCCAGCGGAGCTAAAAACCTGGCTAGAGGACCGAGATCCAAACACAGTGCAAAAGGCTGCTGAACTCTCGGACCGATATGCCAAGAGCAGACCTGCTCTGAGAATGAATGGGGCGGGTGTGGCAGCGCAGAAAGGGAAAAGCGCACCTTCAGGGCAGCTAAAACCCTCATTGCCTCCACCGAAACCAGTTAGCCCCAGGTTTCAAAGAAAAGATTTCTCTGAAGTAAGAAATGCCTGTTGGTTGTGTAAAGAAACTGGGCATATTGCCAGACAGTGCCCCAAAAAGGTGAGCCATAATACACAGCAGGGAGCTAGAAAAGAAGTGGGTTGTTTGTGTGTCCCTGGAAGCATGCCAGTGAACATGAGGGAACACATGCACCCAGTCATGGTGAATGGGGTACAGACGCAGAGGTTAAGGGACACAGGGGCATCCCTGACATTGGTAAAGGGGGATCTGGTACAGCCTGGTTCGCTTATACCCAATAAATTTATTTATTGGAACATCAGTTTACAACCTTTGAGCCAGAGGCTCATTTACAAAGGTACCTCGTCACAGAGAGGACAAAACAGTGCAAACAGCATTTTACAATAAGACGGTGTACAAAAGAATATTGGAGACATAAGGACATAGGACAGAACACAATTTTGATACAACAGGAATTGGCAACACACAAGTCAGTTCAGAGTAATCAGACCAGTAACAGATGAGCACTACAGGAATGACAGTATACAAGGAGGTACAGGACGATTTGTACAGTGTGCTAACAGAGGTGGATCTAAACAGAATAATTCATAGTGGAGGCGTGCAGAGAAGAGAGTAGCCTCATGGGTAGAGAAAAGCAAATCGGTTTGCGAAGCCGCTCAGGGAGCTTTGTCAGGTCAAAAGATCTGGAAATAGACTTAGAGGCAGCCACAGTGGTGCGTAGTGAGTAGGTGCTTTCAAAGGGTAGTTTTGAAACAAGATATCGTGGAGGCATCAGTGATAATGGTAGGGAGGGTGTTATACCAAGATGGGGCTCTGTAGGAGTATGCCCTTTGTCCTTGCGAGGTTCTTGCCCTCGGTACGACCAGTGCAGTTTTGCAGGAGAATCGGGTATGCACTTAAGGGTTTGCTCGGTGGACAGAGGCAGTCAAACCTGGTAGGGATAGACCAAGAAGAGTCTTTTTAGTTAGGAGGCAGGTTTGGTATCTGAGACGTTCATCTAGATCAAGCAGATTAGCCAGGGTGTATAGTTGGCAGGTATGGGTTAGTCTAGGCGCCCCGGTTATTAGCCTACATGCCTTACTTAAGGTGAGGTGGATTTTATTTAGGGAGGTCTGGTCAGCGGCCCCATAAACTGGCAAGCCATAGTCTACTAGGGATAGTACAGAGGATGGGACTGCCAGTCGGAGGGCATCAGGGGGGAGACAGTTTTTATGGCGGTAAAGGATACCCAGCCGAATGTTGAGGCTGAGGCAAGGGCAGAGATGTGAGCATGAAAAGAGAGAGCAGGGTCGAAGGTTATCCCTAGGTACTTGTACGAGAAGACTTGCTCGATTGGGTGTTCAGAACTGGCAAGAACCTGAAGTGGATAATTACTAGCTTTATTTTGGGGGTGGGCAAAGAGCATGGTTTTAGTTTTTTTAAGATTAATTACGAGTCTATGCTCTTTGAACCAGGCTTCTGCGTCATTGTAAGATAACTGCAAGGAGTCCTGAAGGGAGATGGGGTTTTGGTCAGAGACAAAGATAACAGCATCATCTGTGTAAAGTAAGATTCTACCAGTACATTCACCAGGCAGGGAGTTGAGAAATAGAGAAAAGAGCAAGGGCCCAAGAATGGAGCCCTGAGGGACACCAGAGCGGATAGGACAGGTGCTGGAGAGTGTCCTATTAATTTTAACACATTGTGAGCGGGCAGACAAGTAGCTGGAGCACCAGGAGACAGGCCCAGCGGCAAAGCCTGTTTGGCTAAGAGCATCCAGCAGGAGGGGGTGGGAGACAGTGTCGAAGGCTTTTGATAAGTCAACGAACACTGCACCCACTAGAGAGCCAGAATCCAGAGAGGAATGAAGAAAATGAGAGAACTCAAGGAGGGCGGTGTTAGTGCTGTGGCCAGCTCGGAAACCATGCTGTTCAGGGCAGAGGATGCTGTATTTGTCTAAATACTCAGAGATTTGGGAGGACACGACTTTTTTTAAGGCCTTTGAGAGAGGAGAGAGGATAGAGATAGGCCGATGATTACCAGAGAGAGAGTCCTATCCCTGCCCTTGTGTATGGGGGTGTCTGTAGCGATTTTCCAGGCAGAGGGTAATTGTCCTAGGCAGAGAGATTTGTTGAAGAGGCTGGTGATTGGTAAGATAACCAATCCAGAACCTGACGGAGGAGACTAGGATAGAGGGAGTCACTGCCAATAGTATTGCTCTTTAAGGCCTTGAGTAGGTAAGGTCTGATTTCCCGGGCAGTAACACGGTGTAGGTGGAACCAAGGGCGTGTGAGAATAGGGTCAGGTTGGGGGGGGGGTGGAATCGAAGAAGTTGTTCGGGAGCACAGGGCTAAGGTCAGTGAAGGATTTGTTGAGGTGGTTGGCAATATGGGCTGGGTCTGTGGAGATAGACCCATCAATGATTTGAGAGGGTGGGGGGGACGTGTGCCCCCATTCAGTTGTTTGATGTTGTCCCAGAAGGTCCTGGCATTCCCCCATGATGAGGTGAGTGAGGCTTGATAGTGTTCAGCCTTCGCCTTGCGGATGGCCCAGGTACATTTGTTCCGGGCAGCAGCATAGGCCTGCCTATCAGCAGTGCGGCCAGTTTTGGTGGCGATGTGCCATAGGTTATCCCTATTCTGAAGAAGTTGGCGCAGGGGGGGTGTAACCCAGGGGGCATGCCGTACTTTGGATAGGGAGGAGCTAGATGACCTCATACAAAAGAGGTGGGCAAAACCAGCTTTTAAAGATTATTCTGTTTCACTACAGACACTTATCTGACACGGACCAAGAAAACATCTGAGCACTGAAAACAGGCATTTAGAAAGCTAGACAAAATCTAAATATTGTTGTAGGAATTGCACTGTTTTAAACCTTGTTTTGTTTAAAGATATGTATGTCTTGTGATATAAGAGTTCTGTATTGTATGTTTGACATATTATTAAATATGTTAGTAAAAACTCTAATTTTAGAGCATACCTGGTCTGTCTTTGAACTGCTTTCTTTTGCTAAGAAATAGTTATGGTTATAGCAAAAAGCAGACATCAGCTTGTATGGTGGTACCAAACTGGAAAGAGAAGCGTTAAATCTGAGGTCTTTATTAAAGTTTTAAAGGGTTCATTTCTGAACACCTGGTTAGGTGCCCGTAGGCAAAGATATATGGCCCCCCAAAGACAGATATATCTGAGCCTGTGCATTGGGTATGCTAGCAAGAGGTTAACAGTTTGAATCTCTCCAGAACTTGAGACCAAAGGTTGATCCGAACTCACAGAAACAGACAAGAGGGTTACCTTGTCTGTTACACTGTTCACAAGACTGCGCTCAGAGGTTGGCACTTTGAGAGTAGAGGGTCTGACCTGCTGAGTGAATCTGTGACAAGGACAAGCTGGACAGAGGGAAATGGGGGGTATAGAAGAGGAAAGGAAAAAATGGAGGAGGGAAGAAACTTAACTGAGAGTGCTAAGGATCCCGACAGAGGGTAGATTTAGGCAAGGACAAGTTGGGTAAAAAGAGAGAAGAGGAGAGGAGAGCTGCCTGAATGCTGCTCTATCCACTCCTGGGCCTCCCTGCCAACCCCAGGTGACCTGAGCTCGTTGCCAACTCAGGTCACTGGTGTGGTGAGTGATAAGGCGCACAGCCCTCTGTGCCACCTGGCCAGCCACCAGCACTGATTTCTGATGGTAAAGAGCATCACACCACACAAATGTTTACATTATTTTCATGGTGGCCATTGCAAAGGAGCAGAAACATTTAAAGGATGCCTAAACCATCAAATTTCACAGATCAGGTTTAAAAAGACTCCATTGACCTTTAAGGGAGAGATTGATGTTTACATTAATGCTGAAACTGCATTTATTTAATCAGGATAAATGCAGTTTTATAGAGTTTGAAAAGTGTAAACACAGCCTCCCTGCATTTGAAAATCCCGCCATGTCCAAACCCTAAAATGGCTCCTGACGTGCAGCATGATGTCAATGAGGAGAGCGCTCTCAACTCGCAGCCATAGCATTACCGTAAAACACTGCTGCACAGTCATTTCCTGTACTGCCCTTTGCAAGAAAAAAAAACCTGAAATCATTACTTAACCTGTGTATTATTTACACAAATATACAACTTAAGTGATGATCTGGAACTTGTCAAAGCAATCTTGACTAAAGTGAAATGCTGAGATGACAGACACCTGCAGCTGCAAGTGTACTGCTGTATATTGTCACCTTTCACAACGCACAGCCAGCTGTTCAATCAACCTCCCAAAATGGTCAAAATCCTGAAAAAAATACTTGGTAGTCCAATGGGGTAAGTTTTGGTCCTACATACAGTTTTGATCAATGTCCCCCCCCCCAATGACAATCTACTGTAACTACCAGTAACTGTCCTAAAAGCATCACCAAGTATGTCCCAATCCTTCCCCTGCCCCCCTAAAATATACCCGATGGTCCAATAGATGAAGTGTGTGTCACTTAAAGTCCTGGTCCTGCACAGATATAGTTACATGCTGAGTGTCCTTCATTTTAACTTCAAGCACATCAGCCCCACTGAGTATGTCCCAGTCCCCCCCCCCACCTTGCAAATATAGCTGGTGGTCCAGTGAGTGAAGTGTGGGTTTCTCGAAGTCCCAGTCCTTCACAGATATACGCACCCCCCACATGTGACTGTCGGTATCGACTGCCCCTTCCTTTTAACTTCAAGCACAGCTGTCCCTGATTAATCAAATCGAGATCCAGCGAGCCCATAAAAACAAAAGAATACATGGTGGTTCTGGTGTTGGACAAGTGTTTTCTTGGAAGCTCCCACTCTGACATTGCCTCTGTACTGCTCAGTGTCAGCTGACAAAAAAGGTCATCTATGAAATGTGTGATCTGCATATGACTAGGGTCAGACAACATGGCAGCTGTGATATGGGTAATGAGGAGGGTTTTTCAGTAGCTGCCACACTTCAATATAGAATCAATGTGGGACTGGGAACTTCCAAGAAAAAGCACACCAACACCAGAAGCACCATGTATCCTTTTCTTTTTATGGGATCACTGGATCGCGACTTGATTCGCAGTCTTCAGGGGCAATTGTGCTTGTAGTTAAAAGGAAGAGACAGTTGGCAGTCGTACAGGGCGCGTACTGATATCTATGTAGGACCAGGATATTGAGCGATCCACTCTTCACCCAGTGGACAACTAGGTATATTTCCGGGGATGGGGGCATGAGGGGATAGGGATATACTCAGTGGTGCATTTAGTACAGTAGTTAGCTACTAGTTATAGCCGACAGCAGTTGGTGATCGCCATGGGGGGAGGGGGATACCTTGGTCTACAGTATGTATGACCAGAACTTTGAGGGACCCAAACTTATACCACTGAACCATCAGGTATTCTTTGGGGGTGTGGGGTCTGATCATTTGGAGAGAGTGACTGAACAAACTACTAGTAATGAAAGGCGGCATATGCAGCATGCACTCCCAGATATAGACGTCATGTCATAAACTAAGACCAAAATCTTGGATTTCAGGAGGGTGGACTTCAGGAAAATAGGCGAAGTGCTAAGGAGCCATCTGGTGGGCATCAGAGCAGATATGGGGGTGGACCAAAGATGGTCCATCATTAAGGAAGGAATACTGGTTGCCACAGATGAGTGTGTTAGGCTCAGGGGTAAGAACACAAGGGCGAAAGCGCCCCGCTGGTTCAGTTCTGGGGTTCCCCAGGCAGTAAGAGAAAAGAGGCTGGCCTGTAGAAACTTCAGGAAGACCAAGAGAGAGAGGTAGACAAGAAAAAATTACCTAAGTTTGGCTAGTGAAGCAAGTAAGAATGTCAGGTGAGCAAAGGCACAGAAGGAGCTGCAGATAGCTGAAGGAATTAAGAAGTGGAGAAGGCTTTCTTTCACCATATAAGTGAGAAAAGGGACAAGAAGGAAGGGATTGTTAGGCTTAAAAAAGGGGTGGAATGGGTGAAGGATAATGGGGGAAAAGCAGGGATACTAAATGAATACTTCTGTTCCGTCTTCACCAGGGAGAAGTACGACCAGTGCCTTCAGGAGGGAAAAGAGAAGTGGGGGAAGGGGGACACAGATGTAGTGATAGAGGAGGAGGAGGAGGAGGACAGAGTGAGGGAGGGGCTGCTGGCATTGAAAGTGGACAAATCACCAGGCTCGGATGGAGTACATCCAAGGGTACTATAGGAACTGGCTGAGGAGCTGGCAGGGCCACTGGCAGACCTATTTAACAGTTCACTAGAGACAGGCATAGTACCGCAGGACTGGAGAACAGCACGTGTAGTGCCGCTCCGCAAAAGCGGTCCCAAGGATGACCCAGGGAATTACAGACCAGTCAGTCTGACCTCCATTGTGGGCAAACTCATGGAGGCCATACTACAGGAAAGGTTGGTGGAATATCTAGAGGAGCATGGACTCCAGGATGTGAGGTAGCATGGGTTCATGGGGGGAGATCGTGTCAAAGAAATCTGATAGACTTCTTTGTGTCACTATGACAGTAGATAGGGGCCAAGTGGTAGACATCCTCTATCTTGATTTCAGCAAGGCCTTTGACTCTGTGCCCCACAAAAGGTTGATCAGGAAGTTGGTGGATCTCGGGGTTGGGGAAAAGATGGCCAGATGGGTGGAAAACTGGCTGAAGGACAGAACCCAGAGGGTGGTTGTAGGGGGAAGAGTTATCTGGCACAAGGCAGGTAACCAGTGGGGTCCCGCAGGGCTCGGTGCTGGAGCCGGTGTTGTCCAATGTCTTCATCAATGACACTGGACATGGCATTAAGGGCAAAATGTGCCTATTCGCGGATGACACCAAGCTCTGTGGGAGAGTGGAAATAGCTGAAGGGATACAGGACCTACAGGAAGATCTGGAAAAGTCAGGGAGGTGGTCCAGGATCTGGCAGCTTGGCCTTAATGCCAAGAAATGCAAAGTTATACATATTGGAGCCAAGAAACCCAGGACAGAGTACTACATGGGTGAAGTCCAAGTATCTGCATCAGAGGAGGAGGAGGAGAAGGACCTGGGAGTGATGATCACTAGTGACCTAAAGCACTCCACGCAGTGCAAGAAAGCAGTAGCAAAGGCAAACAAGATGCTGGGATGCATATCTAGGGGGATCAGTAGTAGGAGACAGGAGGTCATATTGCCCTTGTACTGCTCACTGGTAAGGCCACATCTAGAGTATGGAGTTCAGTACTGGTGCCCACACCTCAAAAAGGACATTAACCTGATGGAGAAGGTCCAGAGGAGGGCTACACAGATGATAGCTGGTCAGCAGGGTAAGGCATACGAAGAGAGGTTGAGGGCACTGAACATGTACTCCCCGGAAAACGGGAAGGGGGGCATGATTGGGACCTTCAAGTACTTGAAAAGAATAAAATAAGGTTGATAAGGAGTGTCTCTTTAAGCTGAGTGGCAACCATAACACGAGGGGGGACAGTCTTAAGCTGGAGGGTGGGAGGTTTAGGAGGGAGGTCAGAAAGCACTTCTTCACAGAGAGGGTGGTGGACACTTTGGAATGCGCTGGCCGAAGAGGTAATCTTGTTGAAGACAGTGAGCAGCTTTAAGAGTGTCTGGGACAGGTATAGGGGAAGGGTAAGGGTCATGGGTAGGGAGGATAGGAGGAGTGGGGAGAGGGGGCAGGGACAGTAGCTCAAGCTGTGGACCCTGCAACACCAGCACACTTGATAGACCAAATGGCCTTCTTCTGCTGGCTTCTTCGTATGTTCATATCTCACCATTTAATTTTAGTCAAGATTGTTTTGATAAATTCCAAAGCATCACAACCTGTGTGTTTGTGTAAATAATATACAAGTTAAGTGATGATTTCTGTGTTTTCTTATCGCAAAGGGCAAAAACTGAAATGATTGTGAAGCACTGTTCTATCTACTATAATGTTATGGCTGCCGAGCTGGGAGCTCTCTCCTGACGGACATCACGCTGCACGCTGGCAGCTCTTTAAGGGTTTGGACAAGGTGAGATTTTTGAATGCAGAAAGGCTGTGTTTACACTTTTCAGCCCCATAAAACTCCATTTATCCTGCTTAAATAAACACAGTTTCAGCATTAATGTAAACATCAGCCTTTCCCTTTAAGGTCTATGAAGTCAGTTTTTTTGAAAACCTGATCTGTGAAATGTGATGGTTTAGGTATCCTTTAAAAGACTTAAAAAATGAGGTATCTCAATTTAGGAATGAAACAAAATAAAAAGAATATTGACTCACTGCCAGAAATATATCATTGCAAAAATAATACATAGATACATAGACAGTGTCGGCAGATAAGGGCCTATGGCCCACCTAGTCTGCCCATTTGAGCTTGTAAGTTCAGTTTGTTTTCCTAGAAGTCTATTTCCCCTTACCCCTGACCTCTAGAATTCCTTTATGTCTATCCCATGCATTCTTAAATCCCGTGATTGTTTCAGCCCCCACCACTTCCTCCGGCAGGGTGTTCCACTTGTCCACCACCCGCTCTATGAAGAAATTCTTTCTCATGTTTTCTCTGAATCGTCCTCCCTCCAACTTCATCCCATGCCCTCTAGTCCTGAAACATCTTTTTCGCTTAAAAATAGTGTTTTCCTGCACCCTGTTCCTCCCTGTAAGATACTTGTATGTCTCTATCATATCCCCTCTCTCCCTCCTCTCCTCCAGGGCATGGTGACTAACAAAATACTACTACTTTAAGCACAAAATACAACAATCTGGACTTGCATATATTGGCAAAAAGTTGACAAGTTTCTGAATAGTGTGTGCTTCAAGAACTCAGCTGCTGTACAAACCTGCATGCGGAGGATATTGGAATGGAACAGGTTCTCCGTTTCCTTCAGCTGGTTGAGCTCTTCATTGGTTGGTGGCTTGTATAACTCAGACTTGCTCAGTTTAACGGGTTTAAGAATCCCTTCCTCTGTATCCTCTGCCTTTCTCACTTTTCTTTTCTTCTTGTGTGAGGATTTCTGATCATCGTCCTCTTCCATAATTTCATCTCCATCATCATCTTCTTCCATGAATCTGACGTTCTGCAGTTTGGAAATAGAGCAGTTCTAAGAATTAAAAACAATTCTAAGAATTAAAAACAATTATCACAGAAACACAGAATTTGGTGGCAGAAATGACTGCTTAGCCCACCCAGTCTGCCCACATGTTCCCTACCTATTCTGTCTCCACAGACCCTATCTGGTCTCCATTGACCCTCCCACCTCCCTGCCTCCTAACTAATATAACCCTATGTCTATTACACGGATGTCTGAACACAACCCCCAGCAATGCTTGGCCTCTGCCACTTCCACTGGCAATTAATTCCAGGCATCGACTACCCTTTCAGTGAAGGAACATTTCCTCACATCACTCTAGAATTCACACCATCAGGACAGAAAATAAAGTAACAATTATGCTTTCTATGATTTCCCTTAGCAGTGATTAGTTGACGATTGAAGGGTATCGACCTGATCACGCAGTCGGAGATGCCTGATCTGGAGACTAACTGAAGCACAGAGGCGAAAAAAATCAGGGGTAATGTTAGGAGACACTGTCTCCCAAATGATAGTTGAGCCTTCAGGTTACCAATAAAGACTGTAGCTGTAAAGACAGTACAGGCCTTCACAGAAACACAACTACATAAAATCTGATGGCAGAAGAGACTAAAGGTCCATCGGGTCCAACCCTTACTATACCACCTTACCCCACTGACCTAATGTCCTGGTCGACTGTATCCCTTACCCCCCACTACCCCACCCTAAATCCTTAGCCACCACTGGGGACTAGGAGTCCCATCTCCCTGTCTCGAACATATCTGCACTCGTTAAGAGTAAATGCCCCCACAACTTCTGCCAGCAGTCGGTTCCACCACCTTCTCAGTGAAGAACTTCCTCAAGTTTTTCCTGAATTCCTCCCCCCACCCCCATCCTCCAGTCATGCTCCCAGTGACTGCCTCCCTATTTCTTACAAACAGGTCCTCGCTGTTTACCTTGTTTTTACCCGAGAAACTTACATTTCAACCATGTCCCTTGCTCCCACCTGGCCTCTAGCAAATACATGTTTAGGGCCTCCAGCCAATTCCTCACAGCATCTGCCACGCCAGCTCTTTATCATCTTGGTGACCCTTCGCTGTACTGACTCTAGTCAGTCAATGTCCTTCCTGAGGTGAGGGCTCCAAAACTGGGAAAAGTACTCCAGATGAGGATTCACCTAGGATCAGTACAATGGCAGAATCACCTCACTTCTCCTGTCAAAACCCCTCCCTATATAACCCAGCATCCTTGAAGCCTTGCTGTATGTTTTGCTTGCTTTGTTGTCTGCTTAAGACCCAAGATCTCTCTTTTTCCTCTGTCGAAGCGGCCAGTCTAACTCCGCTCATCCAATATTATTTATTTATTTAAAAGTTTAACCAGGAAACACATACTGAGCGAACAATAGCTCGTTTCCAGATGAGTCCTGGGGAGAGGGGAGAAGGAGATAGCCGGGGAGATAGCTAACAATATAATAACAAGGTAAAACACAATAATATAGTAATACAAACAGAATCATAAATATTAAAGGCAAAATAGTAAATGAGACAACTAGAAAATAAAAACAGTACACTCTCAAATACAGTATATACAGATAGAAAACAATAATGGAAACAGCAAGAAAACGGCAAGATTAGAGAACAGAGAAAAAGAGGAATGGTCAAAGGCAGTTGCAGGTAGGATGACAAAAGTCAGAAAGAAGAGACTTTAGGGAGGAAATAGAAAGGCAGAAGGAATAGAAAGGGGAAGGGAGGACCAAAGTTTAGGAAAGTGGTAAGAAAATGCATTCTGTATGCGGATTCAGTCTAAAAGCATTACTTTGCACTTCTTGGTACTGAACCTTAACTGCCACACCTCAGACCATTTCTCTAGTTTCTCGAAGTCCTTCAGGAGCCTTCAGCAAGGCATTTGATTCGGTACCCCACAGTGGCCTGCTGGCTAAGCTGAAGGAAATGGGGGTAGGGAGACAGTTGTTAAGATGGATAGGAAATTGTCTCTCTGATCGTACTCAGAAGGTGGTGGTTGGAGGGTTGGCCTGATCCCCAAGGTGGGTTACTAGTGGGGTTCCCCAGGGGTCAGTGCTGGGGCCACTCCTGTTCAACGCCTATGTCTCAGACATAAGGAAGGGGATCAGGAGTGAAATGAGTCTCTTTGTAGATGACTTAAAGCTGGGTGCAGTGGCGGATGAGGAAGCGGGGAGGGTGGCCTTGCAGGAGGACCTGGAGGCTCTGGAAAGGCGGTTGGGAAAATAGAAACTAAAATTCAATGCGGCGAAGTGCAAGGTTCTGCACCTAGGAGTCAGAAATCCAGGCGAGGTGTATACCCTGGGAGGTGACACGATTCAAGTCACGGAGGGTGCGAGGGACCTGGGGGTAGTGGTAGATGTCAAAATGAACAACTCAGAGACCTGTAGGAGGGCAGCAGCAAGGGAAAATAGGATGATGGGATGCATTGCCAGGAGGATTACCTCCAGAAAGGCAGACGTGATCCTTCCACTGTACAACTGCTTGGTTAGGCCACACCTTGAGTACTGTGTGCAGTTCTGGAGACCACATTTAAAGAAGGACATTACACTCCTAGAGAGGGTCCAAAGGAGGGCAACCAAAATGATCCGGGGCCTGGGGGAGAGGACCTATGAGGAGAGGCTCAAGGAGCTCGACATGTACACCCTGGAAGAGAGGAGGGAAGGGGGGACATGATAGAGGTCTTTATGTACATGAAAGGGATCAATAAGGGAGGCCCAGTCAAGGTGCTCCAAAGGAAGCAGGGTGGGGCAATGAGAGGTCACAGGTGTATGCTGGAAGGGAGCAGGCTCAGAGGGGAGTGGAGGAGGTGTTATTTCACTGAAAGGGTGGTGGAGCCATGGAATGTGCTGCCCAGGGAGCTGGTAGAGGTGGAGACTGTGGATGGATTTAAGAGGGGATGGGAAAGGTACAGGGGAAGGGTAAATCTGACCAGGCCCAATACAGGTGGAACATCTGGGACTGGGAACAGTATAACCCAAGGGGGAGGTGGGGGAAGCACCAAAATTGGCCCTCAGTGCGGGTGCTGAAAATCGAGCAGACTCGCATTTTAGTATGATAGCTCCCACACCCCTTTCTTGTGATCCACCCAGCCACAGTGCTTTGTGTCCTCAGCAGAGAGACAACTTTTCTTGGATACCCTCCGTTGTCATTTATGAACATATTAAAAAGGACAGGTTCGAAGACAAATCCCTGCAGCACCCTGCTCGTGACTTGACCCCCGTCCCGATTTTTTTTTTTTTTTACTTTTTATTTAGAGATTTTCATAATACAAAAATAGCAACACGTACATACATAACTGTACATATGCAAACAGTAGGTTGAGGGTATTATCTGTTCAGATAGTCCTACTCAATAGTTTTATTACAGATCATGCTCTTCAGACTAATACCAACCCCCTCAGAGAAATAAACATGAGTAAATGCACAGAGAAAGTAAAAACGCAGGGCATGACACTCTCACAACAGAATATATAAGATGTAGACTCTTCACCGATTTTCTCCTCTCGCAGGACTAAACAAAGTGATGGACTAAACAGGGTGAACACTTGCACAGGGGGACACAAAACTTAATTACAGAATGTCCGAGCTCAGTTAAGCTAAGACCCTGCACTTAAAAATATCCTCTAAGGGACTATGCAGGGGAAAAGCCAATATCCAGAAATGTATCAAAGTCCACGAACTGAGCGGTGCACTACAGCACATCAAACATTTGAACTGTCCCTTTACAACAGGAAAGAAGTAGCAGGCAAGTAAACATGCAAAAGGAAACATGCCTGCAACAAACTGCGATTCTGCAGCGTCCCCAGGGATTAATCAACACTTAAACATCATGTGCAACAGACACTGCAGTTAACCTTCTGACTTCACCCAGCAGTGTAAAATACCTTTCTAAGTGGTGCGCCATGTCACTGCTTTGCAATAGCTGTTCAAATAAACCCAGTTTTTTTCCACTTAAAACTGTTGCCTCCCTGATCTACTCAGACACGCTGTATACCAGACGTCAGTAGCGTGATGGTGTCATTAGGAGGGCAAGCAGGACTGTAGACAGACCGACAGTAGAGTCTCCTATTTTATTGCATGCCTTACTAAGTGTATTCAATGAATAAAGTTGTGCCACCTATGAAGTCTGAATTACCCTCAATCCCTCTATATGGTTTTGCCCTTCTGAAAGTACAAGTTTAATTTACATTAAAATGAAGATTCTGCGTTCTCTGATTCAAATTGCTGTTGCAGGGTATACTTTCTGCTGCATTATTACAGGGTGTACCTACAGGTTTGTTACTATTTTGTACTTACAGATTACTGCTGTAATTTTCTCAGTTTCAAATTATTTCTTGCAAGGTATATCTTCTGTTACTGCTTTATTTTTCTCTGTAGCAAAGTGTGTTTTGCAGGGTATATCATCTGTGAAATTATTACAGGTGGTGCTTACATTTTTGTGACTTTTTTTATCTATCATTAGGCTAAGCAAAATTACTGTTTGCTACTATTTTATTTTTTGCTGAAAGGTTGTTGGTTTGGTCTCAAAGGTGTTACAGTCTCCTTCTCACATTGAAAGAGCTAATTGCTTTCCTCCCACAGCTATTCCAGGGATTAGGTGTGTAACCGATGGCGGGGGCTGACAAATTCTTAGTAACGTCAAGCAGAAGAAGAGTTAAAAAGTCAGGTTAGTTGGTGTTTTTGAGGTGGAAGACTAGGTTGGCTGGCAAGGGCACCTAGCTTCACCTGAGCTCTTTTCTTCAAGGTTTGCTTGTAAGAACAGAGCAAGGAAAAAGATTAAGGCTTCTTTTGGCTAGGCAGATTTACGGTGTGATATTTTCTTTTGTACTCACAGGGTTTGTTACTGTCTTTTGCCAACATATTACTGCTTTATTGTTCTCTGATTCAAATTGCTGTTGCAGGGTACACTGCATTATTACAAGGTGTGCCTACAAGTTTGTTACTCTTTTGTACTTACAGATTACTGCTGTAATCTTCTCTGATTCAAATTGTTTTTGCAAGGTATATTTTCTGTTACTGCCTTATTTTTCTCTGTAGCAAAGTGTTTTTTGCAGGGTATATTTCTGTGAAATTATTACACGTGGTGCTTTACAAGTTTTATCCATCATTAGGTAAGCTTTCAGGGTTACTGCATTTGTTATTGGTTGATTGTTTCTGCTCTTACCTCCTTGTTTCTTCTTTTTTGGCAGGGGAAGGGCCCAGTCACCCCCATCCCCAACCACCCCATGCTACACTCCTTTTATAGGGCAGCACAGTTGTGACATTTCCTGTAGCAATGCATGAAGGGGAGGATCAGAGGGGTATCCACACAGTGACCTCACTTACAGGGGCACAAGTAATTTAACTTGTTATAACAAGTTATACAAAAGCAAACAAAACATAAAATCAAACTTTTGCTCTCATTTTCCTCCTAATTACTTGGACCAAGTTATAAACCCAGCAACTCATCTGGAATGGATATTATTAACTGCAGGACACTTTCCATAAGGGCAGTTATACAGCATTTAGGACGCTGTCCTACATGCTGGACCACTGGAGATCTAAGGGCTCAGCTCCAGGCAGCATGGGCAGAGACTGCGCACCTCAAATCGCATATTCAGGAGGAAATATATTATAAGAACCGCCCGCCATTTCCTAGACATCTAAATGAAGCACCTCGACCGTAGAGGGTAGTTGGTCCAGGAGGTTGGCAGGTGGTGAGGAGGGGCAAATCGGGTGCCCTATCACTCCATGCTCTCCAACGTATCACCTCCACAAACCATATAAAAACTATGAACAGGTATCTGCCTCTATCTCCAAAATCAAACAAAAGGGCACAGGACACTGCAGTACAGGAGCTAGCGCAACAAAACTCGCCCCAAACAGGGACCAAAACCAAAAAAAAGGAAATCCAAAACACTTCTGATCATAGGAGACTCCATGATTTGGGGAGTTGATACCTACCTCCAGCCAGGGGTAATGGTCAGATGTCTGCTAGGTGCATCAGCGTGGAGAGACAGTGACTGCATTGCTAAAACTGTGCAGGAAGCAGGAGAAAACATTGATGTCCTGGTATACATAGGGACTAACGATTTCGCCAACCGGTCAGTTGTGAAGACCAAGGAACACCTGACCAGGTTGGGAGACAAACTGTCATCCATTTCATCCAGCATCTCCTTCTCTTAGATCCTGCCAGTCTGGGAGGGGGGGGCAGATGGACGGAAGGTCAGAGAAGAGAAGACAGGGGACCTAAACATGTGTCTCAAGGGCTGGTGCCAGGGAAAAAGGACACAAATTGGTAGGTAACTGGCAACAGTTTTGGGAGCTAAAGTTCTTCAAATTTGATGGACTGCATCTGACTAAGGAAGGAGTCAGTGCATTGGGGCAGAAGTTTGACGTCTTTGCAGAATATTTAAACTAGCAAATGGAGAGGGGTGCAGCACCTGATACATCGAACAGGAAGAACATCCCTCCCCCCTCAGCTAGTGATTAAACAGGAGTTCAGCATGTTTATAGTTCATTTGCATCACCAGGTGAGGTAAAAGGTCCGGCTCCCCATACGATGCACAGGGGAAACCTCGCCCAACAACTAACACACTGAAATTCGGCCAATGGAAAATCATGTACACAAATTCCAGCAGTCTGGGAATCCCAGACCTGCAGACAATAATGACAGAGGCTAAACTGGACATAGTAGCCAATAGCGAGACATGGTTCACCAGTAACCACACTTGGGAGACTTCAGTACCCGGCTATGTACTGTTCAGAACAGATCAAGGTGCAAAGAGGGGCAGTGGAGTGGCCCTTTATGTCAATGAAAATATCAAAGCTACAGAAATTCAGAATACACATAAGGAGCCAGAAGAACTGTTGGTCACCCAGTAAACAGGAAATGGGACTGCCATACAAACTGGGGTTGTCTACAGGCCTTCAGACCAGGGGGAGGATTCAGACACATTACTGTTAGAAGATATACAAAACATGACAGCTAAAGGGGAAGTTATGATAATGGGAGACTTCAACATGCCAGATACAGAGTGGTCAATACCAGCAGGAACATCCGTCAGAACTAGACACATGGTGGATTCCCTGCAGGAGAAGGGCCTCAAACAACTGGTACAGCAAGCCACAAGAGACAGGGCTATCCTAGACCTAGTATTGACTAACAGGGAAAGGATCACAGATCTCCAGGTAGAAGGTACCCTGGGGGCCAGTGACATCACACGGTATAGTTCAGTTTGGCCACTAGAACTAAATCACCTCATTCCAAGGCAAAAATATGCGACTTCAGACGAGCCGACTTTGATAAGATAGCCAAGAGAGTTAAGCTAGCCCTGGCAAGAAGAAATACAGTTGAGGGGGTACAGGCAAAGTGGGCAAGCATTAAGAATGCAATACTTCAAGCAACATCCCACTGTGTTAGGGAGAAAGGCAAGAGCAAAAGAAGGAAACCACTTTGGTTCTCAAAAACAGTACCAGAAAAGGTCAGAGCCAAAAGGCAGGCCTTCAGGAAATATAAGTAAACGCAGCGGGACGAAGACAAGGAGGCATACCAAACTTCCCTTAAGGAAGCAGGGAAGGCAGTAAGGCAGGCAAAGGCCCAAACCAAGGAAACACTAGCACGAACAGTAAAAGAAGGGGACAAGACTTTTTATAGATACATTAGTGAAAGGAGAAAGTCCAGAGGGTGTATTGCTAAGATCAAAGGGGATAAGGGGAGTGTGTGGAGGAGGACCAAGAAAAAGCATCTATCCTAAATAGATACTTCTGCTCAGTATTTACTGAGGAGACAGTAGGGCAGGGCCCACAGTTTAGCACCATGGACAAAGGGGAAGGGAGGTGTGCACTAGTCCCTTCACAAAAGAAAGGGTCCTACAAGAGCTTGCTAAGCTCAGGGTGGACAAGGCAATGGGACCTGATGGCATACATCCCAGAGTAAAGAAGCTAAGGGTGGAACTAGCAGAGCAATTAGCAGAACTGTTTAGTGAGTCTCTGAGCACAGGAGAGGTCCCAGAAGACTGGAGAAGGGTTCATGTGATCCTGCTCCACAAGAGTGGTAGCAGGGAGGAGGCAGGGAACTACAGATTGTCACACTTGGACAGCTGGTTCTAATCCCTGTATCATTTTTTGTAAATATAAAAATGTGTGATGGACTGTGTCAAGAGAAAATGCTGTCTTGCTGGAACTGACACATCAAACCCCCAAGGGATAAGTTCAAAAGACAGAAGGTAGCTTAAACTGCAGATATCTGAGGTGCAATTATCTTGTTAGTTTACTTTGAAGGCAGGAACCAAGATATCCATTTTATAATGCCCTCAGGGAAATCCTTTGGTGTGCACTAGGTGTCCTGAGAAAAGGAACACAGGCCAGTGTTATGGGTATCCTCCCAGGAAGCTAGCTCATTTCATCAAAGAGACCTTTGATGTCTGGGGATACCAGGTCCCAGACTAAATTAAGGAGTCCAATATACATTTGCTTTGAATATACAGTGACTTACATCAAAGAGACTTTTGATGTCTAGGGTAAAGCAGATCACAGACCGGTTTGGACCAGTCACATAAAGAGAGGCGATTTATTATGTCATCTATTATTTTTTCTAAATATCTTAGTATGCCATCCTGTGCTGTAAAATATCAATTTTAATACTCCAAGACAGAGTTAGGTGACCTCAGAGAGAAGGTCGGCTCAAGACTGCTGTTAGAACTACTGAGCAGACCTTATACAAGGACATTCATTTCCATTTTCAGACTGAGAAGAAAGACCACGAAGCACTGAAAGATTAAGAAGTAAGGACCTTAGACAAGATTAGTCTGAGTGTTATTATTTGTAGGAATCTGCACTTTTAAACCTGTTTGTTTTAAGGCTGCATGTGTTGGGATATTTTGTTCTGTAATTTTACTATTTTCCTATTTTACCTATTTTAAAGTAAAGATATATATTTTAAAAATGGAAACTGCCTGGTGTGCCTTGAAATTTCTTTTTATATAAGTGAAGCTTTGAAGGTTATAGTTGACACTGTGTATGAGCTTATTGTGATACCAAACTGGGAAATGGATAGAGTCCTCTAGGTCTTGCACAGAGTTCTAAGTGTTCATTTTCTTATACCTGGTTAGGTGCCATAGGCAAAGATATCTGGCCCCCCAAAGACAGATTTATCTGAGCCTGACAATTGGGTACGCTAGTAAGAGGTTATCAGTTTGAATCCCTCCAGAACTTGGGACTAAGGTGACTTGAACCCACAAAACAGACAAGAGGGTTACCTTGTTCTGTTCACTGTTCACAATTCTACGCTCAGAGGTTGGCACTTCAGGAGTAGAGGGCTTGACCTGCTGAGTGGGTTTGTGACACAGACCAGTCAGTCTTACCTCAGTAATGGGCAAGATTATGGAGGCACTCCTTAGGGAGAGGACAGTGCAACACCTGGAATCCACAGGAGCACAGGATCCAAGACAGCATGAGTTTACAACAGGAAGGTCCTGTCAAACTAATCTCATAGATTTCTCTGACTGGGTAACCAGAGTGGTGGACCAAGGGGGTGCCGTTGATGTCGCGTACCTTGACTTCAGCAAAGCTTTCGATACTGTTCCACATAGAAGATTATTTAACAAACTGGGTAGGCTCGGGTGGGTCAGAAGTTGGTCAACTGAGTGGCAAACTGGTTGGCGGGCAGAAAACAAAGAGTGGCAGTAAATGGTAAACAGTCAGAAGGGACGCAAGTCAAAAGTGGGGTATCTCAGGGATCAGTCCTGGGGCCAGTCTTCTTCAATATCTTCATCAGTGACATTACAGATGGACTAGAGGGTAAGGTTTGTCTGTTTGCAGATGGCACCAAGATCTGCAACAGAGTAGATGATCCAGATGAGGTGGGCTGAATGAGAAGAGATCTGGATAAACTGGCAAAATGGTCAGAAGAGTAGCAACTGGGTTTTAACGCAAAGAAGTGCAAGATCATGAACATAGGGAAGAGAAACCCTGAAGCCACCTACAGGTTGGGAGGGGATTTGCTGGCAATCACAAAGCAAGAAAGAGACTTGGGCATCATCATCACAGATGACCTGAAATCATCCAAGAAGACCACTAAAACAGTAAGTAAGGCTAGAGGGATGTTGGAGTGTATTAGTAGGGATTTCGCAAGTCATAAGAGGGATGTAATAATCCCTCTTTACAAGACACTGGTTAGGCCCCATCTGGAGTACTGCGTGTAGTACTGGAGGCCACACCTGCACAAGGACATTAACGAAATGGAGGCAGTCCAGAGAAAGGCAACCAAAGTGGTGCAGGGACTGCATCAGAAAACATATGAGGAGAGATTAACAGAGCTCAATATGTATACCCTAAAGCAAAAAAGGGAGAGAGGTGACATGATCGAAACATTCAAACTCCTTAAAGGCATTAACAAGGTGAAAGAATCTAACCTGTTTCAATATAAGAAAAATATCAGGACAAGAGGACACAGCATGAGATTAGAGGGAGGCCGATTAAGGGGTAATGTGAAGAAGTTCTTTTTAAAAGAAAGGGTGGTGGATGCATGGAACGGCCTACCTCAGGAAGTTGTGGATATGAATACAGTGCAGGGCTTCAAACAGGCATGGGATAGGCATAAGGGAGCAATACAGATGAGTATGAATAGATAGGCCATTGACAGATTAAAGTCCTATGACACATTCATAAGGTAGAAAAAATGGGCAGACTGGATGGACCTTGAGGTCCTTATCTGCCGTCAACTTCTATGTTTCTATGTAGCTCCTTTGCAGGCTCGTCTGACTCTGTCCCTCTGCACTCACATCTGAGGCCGCACTTCCAGCCGACGAACCCAAGCGGTGTGTAGGGGCTAGACAGCATATTGCAGCCATGTGATTCTGAATATGAATGAGGGGGTTGCAGTGGTCGACGTGAAGTGACATGTACTCGGTCTGTCTGGTCAGAGTTTCGCCGGCTGGAGTTCAGTAACATTGTGAAGATCATCCAAATACTGTGACCAACCAGTTGTAGTTTGGATCCGGGCCCTGCACCTCTCTTAGTAGGATGTGTGGAAGTTATCTGCCCAATCCTTGCTGACATTGTCTGGAAGTCTTTGGAGATGGGGGTCTTTCCTGACTCTCTCAAGGAGGCGGTTGTTCAACCACTCCTTTAAAAAAATCCTCCTTGGATCCAGACTGTCTAGCTATTTAGTTATTATTTATTTATTTGTTTTTGTTAACCAGGTAAGCACACTAGACAACGAGTGCCTATTTTCAGGTGCGACCCGGGAGGTTACAGTACAAAGAACAATAGTACATTTACAGGGTGACAAACAGGCCCGCAACTACAAGTGGGCCAGGATGGGTACAGTACACAGCACATAAGTATAGACAAAGAACGATCTCACCCACACACAGGTGGGAACAGCATAAGGACAATAATACATGTACAGATCAACAAACTAGAGAGCGACTACAGGCTCAAAAGCGAAAGTGCATATTGAAGCGGTAGTAGGAAGAGGTAGGAAACAAGAATTGGCAGTGGGCAATATAGGAGCTAGAACCAGAGGAACCACTAGGCAGGCGAAACACGGCAGGGAGAGGGACTGACCAGTCAGGGACCAGCCCCAGTAGGCGGGTCTGGAGATGGCAACCTATCTCTAACCTGCCGTTTGTTGCTAAGGTTATTGAAAAGGCGGTTGCGTTGCAATTGGATGATCATCTTATAACTCACAATGTCTATGATACTCTTCAGTCTGGTTTTAGGAAGAAGCATAGCACGGAGACTGCCCTTGTCCGGGTATTGAGTGACCTCCTAATGGCCAGCGATCGAAAGGCATGTACCATTCTGGTCCTTCTCGATCTCTCTGCTGCATTTGACACTGTAGACCATAGTGTGCTGTTGGATCGCCTGCGGGTTTATTGCGGGCTGTCTGGTACAGTCCTAAAATGGTTTCATTCTTACCTCACAGACAGGTTTCAGAGAGTTGCCACTGGAATTTATTCCTCTGGCGCTCACTCCCTGCCTTGTGGGCTACCGCAGGGCTCCATTTTAGCTCCCATGTTGTTTACAGTGTATATGCTGCCATTGGGAGAAATCCTCAGGCGATACAGTTTGGGATTTCACTGCTATGCAGATGATACCCAGCTGTATCTGTCCTTTCTGCCCGGCCAGGATGGTGCACTCTCCGTGCTAAATAACTGCCTTGCTGAGATCAGACTTTGGATGAGTTCCAGCTGGCTGAGACTGAATCCGGACAAGACTGAGGTATTGGTAGTGGACCCAAGTCGTCTGGGGGTGGGTTTGAGAGCTGGACAACCATCAGGCTTGTTACTTGGTGGCATGCCGCTCCCTACCTCTGATCAGGTGCGAAATCTGGGCATTATTTTTGATGGCGGCTTGACCCTAAAATCTCAGGTGTCAGCTGTCATCAAATCCTCTTTTTACCATCTGAGGAATATCGCCCAGGTGAAACACCTGGTTCCTCCGGGTGATCTTCCAACATTGGTCCATGCCTTTGTCACTGCCCATCTTGATTACTGCAACTCCCTTTACCTAGGGCTACCTGGGGTTGATATCCGCCGCCTGCAGCTGGTGCAGAACACGGCGGCCAGGCTTTTGACTGGTACTTTTAGAACCAGTCATATTACACCCGTGCTCCGCGAACTGCACTGGCTGCCTGTTAGGTGGCGGATCACCTTTAAGGTTGGTTTACTAACCTTTAAAGCCCTACATGACCAGGGACCCGGTTACCTGCAAGATCTCCTGATTCCCTACTGCCCCCTCAGTCCTCTCCGCTCCGCCGGGGGATTGCTAGAGATTCCCAGGGTTCGACTGAAGACATCAGGATCTCGTGCTTTTGCTTTCTCAGCACCAACCCTGTGGAATTCTCTACCTCGTTGGTTGAGAGAATGCCCAACCGTTGAAAATTTTAAAACCGGTTTGAAAACATATTTATTTACTTTAGCTTTTCTTTAATTATGGTTATTAAATTTTAATGCTGTTTTTAAAATTCTTATTAGTATGTATATGTTTTATGTAAAGCGCCTTGGTTTTGAAAGGCGCTATAGAAATAAAGTTGACTTGACTTGACTGAATAGGTTTTCCAACCTTGTCATTAATGCTGACTTTAGTAAAGCAATCCGTTCCTAGAAATGAGCATTTAAAGTTGTGAAATAATAGAGCATGAATACTGCTTCCTGCCATGTGATATACCTGGACCAGCTGCACCATCAGACAATCCGAAAGCACATCTAGCAGTGCCTGACTCCTGGTGCTCCCATCTGCCGGGATGTGGGGATAAGGAGACACTGAGCTACCTGTATAAATAAATAACACAATAATACCTGCTGGCCTGTCGGCGCAGTGGCTGGATTTCCGTCTGCAATGCCGGCAACCTGGGTTCGGAAGCGGACCCGGGTCGCTGGTGGGCCGGCCGGGGGAGAAGGTTGGATCATCCAACAACAGCTCGCCTTCTCCGGGGGGGAAGGGGGGACATGGCCCGTCATGTGCTGACTCCTGGAAGAGGCCAGGAGTACAGCAGCATGTCGGCGCCCTAGGCTTGACTGTCCTCAGATGTAGGACTGAGGTTCGGCAAGTTCCGGGGCGACACAGGGGAGGATGTCAGAACGTCAGCGCTTGCGCCTGACGTCAGGGCAACTGCAACGTCCACGTGAAAATGGGAAAATGCCCTCCAGAGTCGGGAAGATTAAGTGCCGAGCCGGGTCTGATCTGCTGCCTGCCCAGCTGTCTTGGGAAGCCCGACGAGATTTTAAGGTTTGGGGGTTGGCCAACCCCGACCTCGAGCGGGGTGCAAACCACAGCAAGATAGGGAACCTGAGCACTCAGGTAAGGCGGTGGTAGGGGCAGGCTTAATTGGCACCTCCTGATGATGAAACTCCGGGGGGGGCGGGGGAGAGAGAAACTGCAATTGAAAGAAAAAAATAATAAAAGAACCTGTAATGGTAATGATGGAGTTGATCTTAAGATATTTTTCTGTGTCACTGATATACTGGCTTTTCACTTGCATGTATTTAACAGACAGGTACAGTCCTGGAGATATGGAAGCAGGTGACCATGGTTCAAATCTTTCAATCTGGTGAAAGAAGTCTTGTAAACAAACTCTGGTCAGAGCCAATATAGCTGCTAATGCATTACCTTGATAAGAAACATAAAATTAATGTGGAGGAAGGGTGTGCCTGATGTATGCATAATGGTTGCAGTAGAATAACTTACTGATCTCCATATGTGTGGCTAAGACCTTCATAACTGACATGGCTCTGACAATCATGAGTTATGGGTCATGCAAACTCATTAGGTGGACATAAACATGTTTTTATGAATTTCCTATGTATGATCTTTAGCAATACCTATATGTCTTGTCATGCCTGTAGCAGTTTAGTGAGGGGCAAGTTAGTGAAAGATAAGGAAAGAAGGGAAGAATGAGTGAAAGACAATGTGTGTGTATGAAAGAAAGGCTAAACACAAGTGATTTGCTTAGGGTCACACTTTTATAAGTGGTGAAACTGAAGCCTGGCGCATTCACAACTGTGCGCTCTACCCATACAAGGCGGGTACATATACATTCACATACGTACGTACGTACACATATATTATATAACAGTAATAGGGTTGAGCAGCCACTTCTATGTTAAAGACAAACTTTTACACTGTAATAACTTTGTAACCGTATGACGGATTTGCCTGAAATTTTGCATTCGCAGTGTGGCACCAGAGATCTCTGGATCTGGTAAGTTTTGTTCTGGTAGGATGTGCAGTTGCAGAGCGCCAAAAAACATGTAAAACACCACTTTTTGGGCAATTTCTTTGCTTGGGGCTACGGCCCAAATGGTTTGGTGGTCTGGTATTATTAGGGTATATGGGCTCTGGGTCACCGACGGGCCTTTTGAAGATTTGGTGAAAAAATATTTATCCATTCAACAGTTATTAAACTTTGAATCTTCCCATTATAGCCTATGGGAGAAAATATATGTACAGCATGAAAGTTTCGTGAAAGTACTGCGGAACTTCTGCAAAAGCACTTTTGCGAAAGTTGCAGTACTTTTGCGAAAGTACGCAGGTAAACAGCCCCAAAAAGTCAGTTTATTTGCCACTTCATAGCAAACAAACAGTTAGGGCTTTTGGGCTGCAATTTGCAGGATGGCAAGCCCTTGCCCCACAGATGTGCCTTTTGGTGGTTTAGTGAAACAGTTTACACTGGTTCCACAGTTATGGTGTTCCGCAGTTGAGAAATTTCCCATAGGATAACATTGCGGGACCGGTGTTGCCTTTCGACGCTCGTATCTCTAAAATGGTTTGAGATACGGATTCTTCGCTCTGGGCAGCTAAGCCTGCGTGGAGGTTGCCAAGTCCTGATTACAACTGCAGTGGAATTTTTTTTATAACTGCTACAGTTACTGAGACATTGCAAAATTAGTGTTACAAGGGTTCTTTTTCAGTACTATAGGGATGCTGTATGTCTCCAAACTTATCTGTAAGTAGTAGCGCAGGGCCCAGAGGGTCAGCGCTCCCACATGTGCACACCATTATGCAAAAATGGGCAGCATGAAGGAAGCGCAGGGCCCGGAGAGCCCACAGGGTCCACACTCCCACATACTCATACCAGTTACATTACACTTTCTCTCAAAAGAAGGAAATCCATTGCCAAAAACTGTGTTAATGCATCAGTTAGGGTTGATAGCAAAGCAAAAAAAGTTTGGAAATTCGATGTTAGGGTTACCACCCCTACCACCCCACCCCACCCCAACCTCCACCCATCAGCAAATGTCAGGGTGTGTCATGGGGTCGTCAGGCCCAACTCTCACCCCATTCTCCTACACTGTAGCATGTCAGCTTTACAGATGGAATGGGGTGAAAGTTGGGCCTGGCACACCCAGTCTGTTGGTGTGCGTGGGGGGCGGTGGTAGGGGTGGTAACCCCAACATCGAATTTCTAAACTTTTGTCACTGTACTATCAATAATAATAATAATTTTATTTATATGGCACCTTTCCATTGCCAAGGCGCCTAACAATATAAAAGTCATATAACATCAAATAACAGAATACAGTTAAAATCATATGCCATTACAATAGTAAATACTTCAGTTATCTAAAGAAGCTTTTGCCACAGATAGGTTTTTAATCCCTTCTTAAATTCCTCCATAGTTGTACACTCCGGTAACCGACGGGGTACAGAATTCCAAACCCTAACCAACCCTAAACTGATGCATTAACGCAGTTTTTTGCTAATATTATACACACACACACACACACACACACTATAGGGCCACGGTCATGCCCCTATAGTTAGGGTTGAGTAGCCTGTTTAATGTTAAACCTCAAATTTTGCACTCTAGTAACTTTCCATCTGATCAATACATTTGCACAAAATTTGGATTGTGCTGTCCTGTGGGGTAAGTCTCTTGATGTGGCAAGTTCCTTTCCAGTTGGATGTATGGATTCTGAGATCCGGATACTGCCAAAACCTTAAAAGTCACTTTTTTTATTTTTGCATTTTTTTGATCATTGCCTTGCATCCAGACGGTGCGGAATTTTGGTGTGATTTGTTCATGGTACAACCAGCTTGGGTAACAGAACTGCCATGCTTAGTTTGGTGAAAAAATATTAATCTCTTGCAAAGTTATTGCATTTTTTAAGTTCCCATTGTTTTTAATGGGAATTCCTCGTCCAAATTAGAGGGAACAAATTCGACCAAGGATTGACCTCACGAAAAAGAATTTGCTCTCGTGAGAGCTGTTCCTTTTTCGTGAGGTAAAAATCCTGTTTCATGAGGGAAAAATCCTTTTTCATGAGCTGCCATCTCCCCCCCCCCCCATGAACTAAAAAGCACGGAAAATGCATAAAAATGTTGTCATTGCACAAATCAAACATCAGAACCTAAGTAAACGGGCCCGTTTAGCTATATTCTGGTGTTTGTTTTTCGTTATTGGGGCCAGAAATACTTTTTCTAGGCACCCGAAATCCCGGGTGCCCAGCTTAGCGAGGAGCCTTCCTCCGCGTTCTCTGTACGAGAACCGCAGAGTTTATCTGAAACCGAGTCTTGTCCCCCAAGTGTAGCAGGCATTTCCTCCTGACAACTACAGTATATAGTGACAGGGTGATTAACTGCTTTCTTCCAGCAGGTTGTTAGTACCTCAGTCTCATGATAATCCCCTTAACACGCTGTTAAACTTTTCCACCTGTTGCCTGTAACAAACTAGTCACTGGGAGATGCAAAGAAAACAATTTTCCCACCTGCTGCCTGTAATGCGGTTGAGACTGTGAGACAGCGAGCTAACGTCATGAACACAGACAAAACAAGGAATGGTTCTCAGTGGTACGCTAATGCTGTTAATTTATAATGCCTTACAGTACCTATATTATCAGCGGCACATTTCTTTTTTTTTTTAATTATTCCTTTTCCCTCCAGTCACCGGAACGCAGGACCCAACTCAGGCGACCTCACCAACCTGGCTTCCTACCGCCCTGTCTGAGGCCCTCCTGACCAGGGGATCGGGTGCTGGATCCCTCCTACCCAACTGAGCCTTGACCAATTTCCTGCCTCTACCCCTCCCCGAAGGCCACCTACCCTTACCTGGTGCCCTTTCAACACTGTAGCAGGTCGTGGCTCGGGAGCAGACAGAGACTCAGGAGAGCTGGTCAGGCAGAGTCTGGTGGTGGGCGTGTGGGCCAATTCTTAGAGGTACCACTGTCCACCTACGTTCTGAAGTCTTCCACTTTTCTTGTTGCCCCCCCCCCAGGCGCAGACATGCAATGACATCCAGCGTGTCGCACCCGCATGCAGGACGTCCTCAGTCACCCACCCCATCCATGTTGGTTGTTGTGCTCCTAGGCTTCATTAGGAGCCACTAACATGGTGGAGCAGAGTCCCCCCTCTCCCTCCCAGGAGAGGAGAGCCATCCTCTGGACGATAATTCCTCCTCTCCCCGGCCGATCCCCAGCTCCCCGAGCTCGCTCCCGAACTCAGAACGCTGGTGTGGTGCGAAGTAAAGCTGATGCCTTAGTCCTCAGCGCCACGGGGCCGGTCTGCATCAGTACATTTTAAAAGCAAAAAAATGTACGAAAACACACACTCACATGTGATTCCATCATGGCAGTGCATTTTGAAAGACAGAGTGCCAGTGAAAAGCTGCCGGTGACTTGACCAGTTTCAGGTGTTGTGGTTGCTTTTCATTGTAAATGTAGGTTTACCGGCACCTGCTTCAACTGCTTACCATTCACCTAGCCCGGAAATTTGAATGAGGTACAGGTGAGCGGGCAGTGTTGGAGCAGGCAAGCAGTGATGAAATTGAGAGAGAGCACGACAGAAGTTTATCCGAAAGTAACTGAAGCCTTGTGCTGATGCTGCTGATAACAGAGCCACTGTACTACTTTTTAGGTGGCATTATACATTAGCAGCATTACACTGTCTGTGTGTGACCTGTGACCTGAGCCCCCCTCCTCTTCTCACAGTCTCAACTACATTACAGGCAGGTGGAAAAGTTGTTTCCTTTGTGCACCCAGTCTCCCAGTCTCAACCAGTGTTGCTGTGTTGCTGTGTTGCTCACAATGCTTACACTACCCTCTGATAATACATGTACAGTACATTCGGTGAAAACTGCTACACAGGCTTGACTCCCGCTTATCTGAAACCCCGCTAATCTGAATGTTTTTCTTGTACCCCACTGCATTCGGATAAGCGGGGTTTTACTGTACTTAGTTCTGCAGCTGAACTCTGTTGCCGGCTGCAGTGAGAGTTGTGAGCCCCCATTTTCCCAGGTGTCTAGTGGTACCCCTCACCTTCCAATCACTGTTCCCATATATTCCCTGGTGTCTAGTGGCACCCTCTGATTGCCGTCCCCTAGTCCCTAGTTTATTAATTTATAAAATCCAACATCGGGATGCCCCCCCTTTTTTTTGTTTTTAAAGAATTAGCCAACATCAGGGAGCCCAATCCCCATGTCGCATTTAAAGTCCCTCCCCAGCAGTGTGGAATACTGGGAGCCCACCCCAGTGTCCCAAATTTTTTAATTAAATCCTGCAAAACAGAAAATGGTCATCCTGATGTCTTTTTTTTTTTTTAAACCTGAAAAAAAAAAAAAAAAAAAAGGTCCCTTCGCTGCCATCCCTCCCCATCCTGACCCTCACGAGAGCACCCACCACCCCATCCCCTTACCGTATACTTACCATTGGAGGTCGAATGCTGTCATCTTCTGTGGACAGAGACACATCTGCACACTTCAAAGGCGAAACATGAACCGAGGAATAAAGGTAAGTGCCATATAATGTATTTCAATGGCGTTTTGAACTTGTGTTCATAACTTTGCCATTTTTTGGAATTTTTTCACCAGATTTTCAACATGGCCTTTTTGGGACCTCACCTCATGAACACTGCAACTGTCATTTCCTTAATTGGGCCTGGAGGGTCATTTCGAGGTTGCTGCTCAAAATCACCTTTCGGGACCGAATAACGAAATTTCACTGCCAGTGTTCATGAGGTGGGGTACCAAACAGGCCATGTTGAGAATTTTGGTGAAAAAAATCCTAAAAATGCCAGTTACACGCGTTCACTGAAATTTTTCTATGCAGGCACATAACTTTGGTAATTTTCAATATTTTTGATTCCATATGTTCAACATGGCCATTTTTTCACACCACCTCATGAACAATTCAGCTGTCATTTTTCACATCCTCTCCAAAACATGTTTTTGCACTTGTGGCGCAGAATGGCATTTTTTGGCACGGATCTGAAAATTCTCACCAATGGGGTTTATGAAGTGGGGTCATAAGAAGACTGTTGAAAATTTGGGGTCAAAATATGAAAAAATGCCAAAGCTATGATCATTCTTTGCAATTTCCCTACGTCAGCTCATAACTTTGGAAATGTTACATATTTTTACCCGATTTTCAACATAGCCTTCTTATTATCCCACCTCATTTATGTCACAGCTGTCATTTTTCAAATCCTGGCCCAAAATTTATTTTTGCACCTATGGCGTGGAATGGCGTTGCAATTGCGCAGAATTACATTTTTGCGGGGATTCAAAAATGTTCTGTACCGGGTACATGAGGTGGGGTAATAAGATGGCTATGCTGACAATCTGGTCACTGTTGTTCTATAAATGGAAGCACAGGGCCAGGATGGCCCTGTGCCTCCACAGCTACATACAATGGGAGGGCAGGGTCCAAATGACCCTGCACTCCCACAGTAAAATAAGGATGCTATCATACTATCTCAAAAAGTAAGGAAATAAGTTGCAAAAAACTTCATTAACGCTCCAGTTAGGGTCAAAGCGACAAAAGTTGGGAAATCAGGTGTTTGGGAAACCCTAACACCCAGCCCTCCCAAACCAGGCAGGAGAGCAGGTGTGGGGTGTGCCTTGGGCTTCTCAAGCCTAAAACTCACCCCATTCTCATAAAATCTACACATCTGACCTTATTTACAGATGGAACGGGGTGAGCATTAGGCCTGAGAAGCCCAAGACACACCCCACACCTGCTCTCCTGCCTGGTTTGGGAGGGTGGGGTGTTAGGGAAACCCTAACACCTCATTCCCCAACTTTTGTCACTGACCCCCAACTGGAGCATTAACAAAGTTTTGCAACATATATATGTTGCAAAAAACTTTATTAATACTCCAGTTAAAGATAACAACAAAAAGCTGGGAAATGTGGTCTTAGGGTTTCGAACCCTAACACTCCACCCCCAACTCTGCACGTAGCAACAGGTGTGGGTGGCATGCCTTGGGGTCATCAAGCCTAACGCTCATCCCATTCCATGAGAAAATAAGCTGACATGGGCACAGTATAGGAGAATGGGGTGAGCGTTAGGCTTGACTACCCCAAGGCACACCCCCATGCCTGTTGCTGCATTTAGAGTGGGGGTGGGCCTAACACCATATTTCACAACTTTTGTCGCTGGAACCCTAACTGACGCATCAACGATGTTTTTCACAAAAAAATGCCCTCACTTCTTTAGATAGTAAAATCATAGCCTTATTTGCCTGTGGGAGCACAGGGCCCTCTGGGCCCTGCACTGTCATCCATCCATAAGCCCTGTGCTCCCATCAGTCCATAATGGTATCCGTATTTGCATATGGGAGTGCAGGGCCCCATCCATGCATAATTTTTGAGATAGTGTAGTGGTATCCTTATTTGACTGTGGAAGCACAGGGCCCTCTGGGTCCTGCGCTCCCATCCCATAGTGTGCAACGCCAAAGAAACACCTCACATTGCACTGTTATCCTATAGAAAATAAAGCAAAATTTGAAACCTGTATAACTCGACACCAAATTAATATATTTTCACAAAACCAGCAAAAGGCACATCGGTGGGGCAAGCTATTTGTACTCTGAAAATTTCACAGCAAAATTGTAAACTGTTTCTTCACAGCGTAGTGACAAAGAAACAACTGTGTACACCTAACATTACAATGTTATCCTATGGGAAATGAAGCAAGATTTAAACCCAAATAACTCCAGAGTAAAGTAATATCTTTTCACCAGACTAGCAAAAGGCACACCTGTGCAGCAAGCCCTTTGTACCCTGAAAATTTCAGACTAAAATTACAAATAGTTTGTTAACTGTGGAGTGACAAACAAACAGCTCTCTTAAAATTCCTTTTTCACAAATTGCAAAAAAGAATCCTTTCCGCAGTTCCTTTTTCGCAAATTGCGGCAAAGTATCCTGTTTCACTATCCCTTTTTTTGACAATTTGCAAAAAGATTTCAGCATGTTCAAAAAACACATTTCTAAGAAACGTATTGAAAAACTAACCGTAGAATCGAATTGTATGGGTCCCGATTAGGTAAATACAATTGCTGGTGTTTCCTAAACCTGTCTACGTTTTTTGTTATTTAATTTTGTTGTCACTGCTAACAAAAAACAAGATGGTGGCAACACGGAAAAAGATTCCGCATTTACGGCAAAAGATCCCTCGTTTGTGAAAAAGGTTTCCGTTTTTGCAATAAACCCTTTTTCAAGCGACATATCTAACTGGTCACATAGGAAATAATGGGAAACTTTGAAATTTAAGAGTAGGCTGAGTCTCTTTGTGGATGACTCAAAACTGGGAGCGCTGGCGGATGGGGAGAAAGCAAGAGAGAGACAAGTCCAGGGGGGCCCTGGATACCCTAGAGAGGTGGTCATGGAGGCAGGGATTGAAGTTCAATGCAGGGAAATGTAAGGTGCTGCATCTGGGGGTCAGAAACCCAGGTCGTCATGTATACACCTGGGGGGGAGGGGTCACACTGCAAGCCATATCGGGCGAGAGGGATCTAGGGGTGGTGGTAGACGTCAAAATGAATAACACTGAAAATTGTAGAAAAACCGCAGCCAAAGCAAACAGGATACTGGGCTGCATAGCCAGGGGGATTACGTCCAGGAGGAGGGAGATGATCCTTAGGCCGCATCTCGAGTACTGTGTGCAGTTCTGGAGACCTCGTCTTAAGAAGGACATAGCACTGCTGGAGAGGGTCCAGAGGAGGGCGACCAGGATGATTCAGGGCATGGGGGGGGCGCCCTATGAGGAGAGACTAGAAAAAAACATTACTTAGCATAGTAATCTTGATTCTTCTAAGGAAATCTTACTGTATTCTAACAATTGCAGTATGGTCTCACCATAGAACTGCCCCGGAGCCGAAATGGTTAATAGAACCTATGCTAATGATGGCATGTTAGGCTCGAGCTCGGTTTTCAAATCACTGTCCCCGGCTGCACTTCCTGCAACCGTCAGATTCTTACAAAGCACGCAGAAGCTAAAATTACTAAGCTACTTATCTATAGCTAAATACCCTAATTAGGGTAAGAACTAATAAAGGGCATCACTAAGACTCAAGTCACCAGATGCCCAACAAACTAATAGGTACCCACAGGTTTCCAACACAGTAACCAGCAGTATGCAGGGTCCTGAAAATCCTAGCAGGGGAGGAAGGGTGGGGAGCTCAGAATACAGTAAGATTCCCTTAGAAGAAACGCAATTACTATGGTAAGTAATGTTTTCTTCAAACCCCAGGAACTCTTACTGTATTCTGACAATTGCAGACTACCCTAGCACTGCCTTTGGAGGCAGACAGAGGACCTATTTAGGAAACAGACTCTGCAAAACTGCTGTGCCAAACCTGGCATCACTCCTGGCCTGGATGTCCAGACAGTAGTGCTTAGTGAATATATGGACTGTTTTCCAGGTAGCTGCTTTACAGATTTCCAAAAGAGGGATATCTCTTAAAGCTGCTATAGATGCAGTTGTCCCCCTGGTAGAGTGGGCCCCAAGCCCTTGAGGGTGCTGTTTGCCCACTTTGCTATAACAGAATTGAATACATGCCACAATCTAAGGTAGGATCTGCAGCTTATCCATTAGGTAGGGCAATGGGCAGACTGGGTGGACCATGCGGTCCTTATCTGCCGGCAAATTCTATGTTTCTATGTAATCCATCTTGCCATGGACCTTTCTGTGGCAGGTCTGCCTTTCCAACTTCCCCATAAGTCAAACAAAAAGTTGGGTTTTATGTCCTCTATGACTTTTTGTATGCTCCAGATAGTAGCTGATAGCCCTTTTAACGTCCAAGCTATGCAGCCTACGTTCACCTGAAGTAGAATGGTCAGTAAAGAAGACAGGAAGTGTGATGGACTGATTAATGTGAAAATCTGAAACCACCTTTGGAAGGAATTTATTATCAGTCCTGAGGACTACCTTATCCCTATGGAATGCCACATAATCAGGTTCCATGGACAAAGCCTGGAGTTCACTGATCTTTCTGGCAGAAGTAATGGCAACCACGAACACAGTCTTCCAAGTCACATAATTAAGATCAGCTGTTGCCACAGGTTCAAAGGGTGGTTGCATAAGTTGTGCTATGCAAATATTGAGATCACATACTGGAGTAGGAGTTCTGTGGGGTGGGTGCAAATGCATCAATCCCTTAAAAAAATCTCCTAAACACCAGATTAGAGGCCAAGGATGATGACTTACCTGCTGACAGGTAAGCTGAGACTGCGGCCAGGTGCACCTTCAGTGTGGAAGGCAATAAACCTAGAGAATGCAGGTGGGTAAGGTAATCCAGAACCACAGGCAGTCCCGCCTGATTGTAGTTCAACTTTCTATTTTGGCACCAAACAGAAAATCTTTTCCATTTGGAAGAATAAATCTTTGTGGTAGAAGGTTTTCTAGAAACCCTGAGGACCTCCATAACACTCTCAGAGAGGTGTAGATTGGCATACTCTAGGTCCTCAAGAGCCAGGCCCTTGAGCCTGAGAGACTGAAGGTTCGGATACAGAATCCTGTCCTGGGATGAAGTCAGTAGGTTGTGCCCCATGGGGAGGCTGACCAGTTTGGCTATTGACAGGTCCAGTACCATGGAGTACCAAGGTTGCTTGCCCCAGTCTGGAGCAATTTGGATCATTGTGGCAGGCTGGGATCTGAGCTTGATCAGAACCTTTAGCAATAAGGGGAACGGAGGGAAGACATACAGAAACTTCCCTGACCAAACCAGAACTAGGGCATCCAGTGGCACTGACCCTGCCACTGGTGGTCTGCAACAATATCGTGGTAACTGGTGGTTTTCTGGTGAGGCAAATAGATCTATCTCTGGAGTCCCCCACCTTCTGAATACTGCTTGTAGTACTTGACTGTTCAGGGACCATTCATGGTGGCCCTGATGTATTCTGCTCAATACACCTGCCAGGACATTGTCCTTGCCTGGCAGATGAACAGCTGATAATTGGATATTTAGTGAATAGGCCAGGGTCCATATTTTCATAGCCTCTGTGCACAAAGGAGTGGACCTTGTGCCTCCTTGTTTGTTGATATAGCACATTGTGATAGTGTTGTCTGTTCTGACCTGTACCACCTTCCCCTGAAGCATGCTGGCAAATGCCTGCAGTGCTAACAAGACTGCCCTGAGTTCCAGCAGATTGATGTGAAGCAGGGGCTCTTGCTTGGACCACGAACCATGGATGGTATGCTCCTCTACGTGTGCTCCCCAGCCTAGGAGGGATACATCCGTGGTAAGCACCCTGGAGGGTTTTACCTGCAGGAAGGGAACTCCTTGCCTGAGGTTCTCTTCTTCTAGCCACCACTGCAAGCGTTTGGGTTACTGGGACAACCTTTGACAGAGAATCCTTCTTTTGGAGCCAGTACTGTTTCAAATGATATTGAATATCTCTCATCTGAAACCTTGCTTCTAGCACCATAGCCACTGATGCTGCCATATGGCCAAGCAGCTGTAGGAAGTGCCTGGCTGGCCTGAGACTGCCAGGTTGGAAAGAGCTTGCCAACTGCACCAAGTTCCTTGCCCTTCCATGTGGAAAGAAAGCTTTTCCTTTCACCAAATCCAGTTGAGCCCCTATAAATTCTAGAAGCTGCACTGGTTGTAGCACTGACTTTTTCTGATTTATTAAGAACCCCAGGGAATGCAGGAGATCCTGTGTAAGTACCAGGGACTGCTTGGTCTGGTGAGGATTTTTCCCTACCAGTAACCAATCATCTAGGTAGGGAAATACTGCCACTCCTATTCTCCTTAGGTGTGCCACGACTACAGCCAGACATTTTGTGAACACCCTTGGAGCAGAAGTGAGACCGAAAGGCATTGCCTTGAACTGGTAACGGCCTGAGGGCAGTCTGAACTTGAGGAATGCTCTGTGTGACTGCCTTACTGGGATGTGGAAGTAAGCATCCCTGAGATCTAGAGATGCAAACCACTCCCCTTGCTTTAAAATGGGCAGAACTGTAGCCAGAGTGACCATTTTGAATTTTGGTCTCAGTAAATGCTTGTTCAGATATCCAAGATCCAGTATGGGTCGCCACTCCCCAGTTTTTTTGATAGTGAGCAAATACCTTGAATAGAGGCCTTTCCTCCTTTGTTGCAGGGTAACTGGCTCTATTGCCCCTTGGGAAAGTAGATTTAATACCTCCTTCTCCAGCAACAGGATTTCTGCTAGGGGAGAAGGTTGAAAAACTCTTGACCTCAGCCTTGGTTTTAATTTGAAGCCGAGGGCCAGACCTTGGCCCACTATCTCCAGGACCCACTTGTCTGTAGTAATGGATTTCCATTCCTGGAGGTAGTGGGCCAACCAGCCTCCTACTGGTACTGAGGAGGCAACCCGAGCAGACCTCTCAGGGGGTCTGCTTAGGTTGTGAAGCTGGCGGATTGCTAGGGGCTATCTGGTTAGCACCCCTTTTGCCCCTGCCTCTGAAGTAACCCCTCTGGTGCTGGCACTGCTGATACTGTAGAAAAACCTGGGACTGAAAGAATGGCCTATAGGGCCTACCTCTGGAACCCCTGGCTTGCTGCTTATGGGGTGTAGAGGATTTCTCTTTTGCAGCAGCACTCTGATAAGCTGTCTTGTAATCATCCATTTTTTCATGTAGGCCTCTGTCTGCTGACCAAACAGAGACAGAGGCTCACAGGGGAAGTCCATTGCTTTGGACTGGGTGTCCTGTGTCAGGTTAGTTGTCCTGAGCCAGGCAAACCTTCGCAAAGATAAGGAAGAAGCCATCTGCCTGGCAGCAGTATCATTAGTGTCTACTGCCATTCTAAATTGCACCTTAGATGGCTCTATGCCCCTTTTTGCAGCTTCCTCCAAATCCGCTGCCATGGGAACTGGCACTGACTTTGTGATGTCCAGTACGGTGTCCCACGAAGTTCTTTGATACCTTGCAACATAAACCATATAAGAATCCTACCTTATTGCAAGAGAAGACCCTAGATACTGCTTTTTTGTGATGGAATCCATCGTTCTGTAGTCTTTATCAGGAGGATGTGAGGATAAAGGAATGCCAGCCTCATCACAGGCTGCAGCCTGTACCACTCCTTCATGGGTATGGTGGCCAAACAAAAATTCTGCCCCACCCTTAGCCACCCAGTACTTTTTATCCACCTTTCTTTCCAGGGGTGGAATGGAAGTGGGGGTATGTAGTACTTTCAATACCTGTTTCTTTAAGGACTTATGAATGGGCAACAAAACTCTTTTTGAAGTTGGCACATCCATCATTTCTTTGTAATCTTGCTCCTCCTCCTCCTCATCATCAGTGGATTCCTGAGTGGGGAGGTCCAAAGAGAGAGCCACCAGTCTAATACATTGAAAATGGGATGTATAAGCCTCAGTTCCCTTCTCAGGGGAATCAGGTCTGTGAGGATCAGGGGGAATCACCTCCCCCTCCCCCTCCTCCCCCTCTGTTCCAACATCCACTTCAAGTTCCCCTGAACCAGGAACTGGAGCCGGAGTTGAAGAAACCAACTGCAGTCTTTTCTCAACTGGGGCCGGGTTGGTTTGTAAGGATTGAATAATGCGAATCGCGTTCGCCATCTCCTCAGTGGATGGAACCGATGCCTTCAGTTGCGGTTCAACCACTGAGTGTTTTTCTTTTTTCTTTCTTTTGCCGGAATGTGCCAGGTCAGTGGCCGGTTCAGATCATCTCTTTGTAGATGAGGAGTCACCCTTGTCAGAGGGCTGGTCCCTCGGTTCCTTATGAGCGTCTCCTACTGGTTCAGCGGTTTTCTCAGACATCTTCTCCTGCAGTCATTTAAGGCGCCTATCCAGCGTCAACTGAGGAACATTTTTACAAATCTCACAATCCTCCTTGAGGTGGTCAAACCCCAAACAAATGACACAAACTAAATGAGGATCTGCTTTAGCGAACGGTTCCCCACACTCTGTACAATGTTGGAAACCTGTGGGGCCTGTTAATTTTGTAGGCTGTGACATTTATCGGTTGGTTAGAACCAAAATTAACCAACAATTACCTTGGTTAAAAATAGTGAAAAACTAAAATTAACTGAACTGCCTTTACTGGTTGGTAAAAGTATTTAAACTAAACAAATACAAACCAAATAAAGGCTCAGTTCCCTCCTGGTTAGGGAGAACCGGAAAGGGACCGATAAAACTTACTAATTTGACACTATCTAACTAAATCCACCTGTAAACCAAGGACAGTGCTTCAAAAATCGAATAAAATAAAGACTTAAATTTAAACAGGGAAACAAACTTCTTCAGATGAAGTGAAGGAGAGCTCTCCGGAGACGTCTTACTGAGGCAAGCGGAGTAAAGAATCTGACTGTAAACGTTTCTAAAGTTTTTGGGAAGTTAGACCCATGCCTCACATTTTTGAAGTCGGAATACAAAGGGAGATCCATTTTGGGAAGTTTTAATATTACTGGTACAATGTATTTCATTCAGAAAACTAATCATCTTTACCTCCAGATCTGCAAAAAAGTAATTTGGCTTTCTTTTCTCCCTTGTAAGAGACTTCTTCCCCTTCTATTGGAAGGGTTTACTAGTACCTCCTCCACTTTGTTTTAGAAGCACTTAACTTTCCTATAGCTAGTGACGTATTGTTTAGCTGCTCACTGTGCTTAAACTGACAGCGGCTTTTCTAAAAAGACTGCCTTTTGTCAATTTTATGCAGGTCTTCATATGCAAAAGCCACACAACCTTGAAGGCTGACAGCCAACTGTATGTACTGTAAAGGAAGACTTCAATCAAAAAGCTATAGATTTTTCGTGCATGTCATGAAGACAGTCAACTTTACATGTTCTGTCAAAATGAAAGCCTCCCCCCGCTACATGTAGAGGAAATGGGTTGTTCTTGTAGCGTGGATATGGGGTACTATCTACACTTCTGGCAAAATTCCTTTCCCCTTTAAAATCTGTCCGGAAGGTCTTCATGCTGGCTCCTCCCATCCACCCGGGTGGTATCCTCCTTGGCACACCCATGACGTCAGATCTTCTTTTCTGCTGGAAGAGACAGGTTCCCTCCATAGCACTCTGCGTTTGTGTAGGCCCTTTCTTTTTCGAACTAAAAGACAAAACAAAACTTTTGGTCTTTCAGGTTGCTCTACGGTTTCACCATTTTTGGCATCATGGACTGGATGACTTCCAAGTCGGTGCCTGGTTTCAAGCTTTGCCTGAGCGGACCAGAAGATGTCACGCATGGACCCTCATGTCACGTGCGTTTACTGCCTGGGCCAGGAACATGATGCATCCCTCCACCGTGGAGGACTGGTACGCGCAACTTTTGATGGGTCATCCGGACGAGCAGGATCCTCTCATTCAGTCCAAGGACGCCCACCAGGCAGTCTCCATGGCTACAGAATTCACTGAACAATTGGTAGCTTTCAAAGAAGCTGCCACCCAGACACCCACAGGCACTTCCTTGGTGTCCACGCTGGTCCCACTTAGCTTTGGCACCTCTTTCAAATCGGGGCATACCAGGATTTATGCCACTCTCTTCCTAACCTCGGGGAGGGCCCTTTCCACGGGTCCAAATCCTCAAAGAAGGACTCCAAGGCAAAAGCCAGAAAGTCCCGTCACAGGCTGTGGGACTGCGAGTGCTCTTAGGCCTTGGATTCCCACACTCCTGCTTAGTCAATCTTCCTTGATGAATCAGCTTTGGCTGATGCTTCAGTCCAGGCCACTGGCCCCACGGTGTCCCCATCGAGCCTGTCGGCAGAGATGCTGGCCGACCAAGTTAGTCAAAATTTTTCTCAACCAGGTCAACCTGTTGTTGCAGGACAAGGGGGATACCTCCCTCCCTCTCCAGGACTCTGGTCCTGACACTCCAGTTCCAGGGCAGGTTGGATCAGCCCCCTGACCCGGTCCCTAACCCTCAGGACACTGAGCTTACAAGGGACCCAAGGCATCCCTCGCCAGTTCTTGCCTCTCCCTGCCATCCAGTCCACCAGCAGTCGAGGTCAAGGACCCGTAGCTTGAGACAGAGTAGCCCTCGCCGCAGTCGGCGGTCTTGCTCTTGACACTTGGGAAAGTGGCGTCACCGCTATTCCTCCTCTTTGGAGGAGGATCGGCTCCGCTCCAAGTTGCGACGGTGCTATGAGGAGCTCATGTGGCAGCAGCTCCTTTTGGGTGCTGGGCCTAAGTTGGTGCCAGCTCCTACCCTGCTCACGCCTTGGCTGCTACTGGCCCGAACCTGTTCGATTTGGCCAATTCCGTACTTCTTCGCCTATTCGGGGAACCCGCCAAGTTCAGCCAAAGGATGGTCCCCATCCAAGGAAGCCCATACTAGTCCTGGGCTTCCTCAGCAACTGTCAGTCACAGTCACTTGAGGCGATGAGCCCCGCAAGGTTAGCAGGGACTCGGGGGGGGGGCTGGCCGGTCTTCAATGAATCCTCAGTATCGGAGGGTTCAGCCATGCATTCCAGGCCGGCTGACCTGCAGTCGTGTTGACGGGCCATCCTACTTCCTGCAGGGCCATGCTCCACCAGATTTCATAGGCTATGGGGATTCAGCTGGAGCCCGTTCAGAAACAAGCTAAGTATCCCTTCACCAAAATCCTCAACCGGGTCAACTCCCCTGGGGTCGCCTTCCCAGTGGCATAGGTTATTCTTGGGCCCGCATTGGAGCTCTGGCAATACCTGGCCTCCTTCCCTACGATGTCGGCCCATATGGCCTGCAAGTATGTGTTCTCTATGAGTTGCCACTCTGGGTTCAAACACCCCTCAACTGAGGGTTCGGTGGCCGACTCTGTGTTTCGCCGGATGGGTAATGTCAGGGATGTTGACAACCCCCCCCCCCCCGACAAAATATCCAAGAAATCGAATCATGCGGCCAAGAAAGTGCATGTGGCCTCATCTCTGAGCCTTAGGCAGGTTAGTTTGGCCTTAATGATGGCTCACTTCACTCATGCCTTGTTGGGCATCCTAGACGAGGTGCTCCCTCAACTCCCGGCCGACCTTCAGATGACAGTCAAGCAAGTCAGGGACCAGGGCTGTGCAGTGGCTAAACAGCAGCTCCAGATGGCCATACACATTGGCGATTCCTGTGCCAGGTCTGTGGCCACAGCAGTGGCTATGCGCCAATGGGCTTGGCTGCGGATCTCAATCTTCATGGCAGATACCCACCACAAATTGGTAGATGCCCCCTTCCTGGGCACCGACATGTTTGGGCCAGGGGTGGATGGTCATCTCACTAGGACCGAGAAGTCCAACGCCACTTTGGACTCCATCACCTCGGCCCAAAAGTACATCAAGGTCTCAAAACCCCAAAAGAAGTCCTATCGACACCACCCAGCCCCTGCAGCCAAGCCTCCCCAGACCCCGGCTGGGCATCAGCAGTCCTAGCATCCCAGGCCTAAGTTGGTCGCTTCTGTGGTCCAGAAGCCTGGAGGGCAAGGTCCAGCAGTGTCGTCCACTGGCCCTGCCTCTGCAACAGTGCCTGCCCAATAAGTGTTACCATGGACAAGTGGGTGCTAGAAGTGGTCTGTCAGGGCTCATCTATGGAATTAGAGGCTCTCCCACCCAGCCAAGCCTGTGACCCTCAGGAGAATGTGGTGTCTGCAGACATGTTGTCCGCTCTTTGGGAGGACATCACCCCACTCCTCAAGAAGAAGGTGGTGGCTCGTGTCCTGGACCCACCAGCTGATCCAGGGTTTGTCTCCAGATATTTTCTGGTTCCCAAACAGACAGTGGGCTGCGGCCCCATCTTGGATCTGCATGACCTGAACAAGTTTCTATGGTCGCACACCTTCAGAATGGTCATTCTGAACCAGATCATTCCATCCCTGGGGCAGAAGAAAAAGTTACTGTAGTAATCTTCCAAGGAGTCCTTTAGCATCCGTAACTTTAAGCAGCTAGCTGACCATGTAGTACTGCCCCAGAAGTGTGGTTTATGCTAATTAATTAGCATCAGCCAATCAGGAGAGACTTTGGGGGTATGATGAAGAGAGACTGCCCAAGAAGGCACCAGCATGTTTCCGAAGAGAACCAACAGGAATTAAAAATCATGCAAAAAGCATGTTTAACAATAAACCAGAGAAACTTTTGCTTAAAACGAAGTTCCAAGTGGAAACATTGCAAATTTGGGAGAGGACAAAGGCAGAGATCTCTGTAGTCAGGTTGTCAGGGGAGGAAGGGTGGGAGCTTACTGATGCTAAAGGACACCTTGGAAGAAAGAAGATTACTACAGTGAGTAATTTTTTTTTCTTCTTATCCCAGGGATCCTTTAGCATCAGTAACTTTAAGCAGACTACAAGTAGTGTAGTAAGGAGGAGGGCAGAGAACCTACTTAGGAAAGAGGCTCTGCAGTACCACCCTTCAAAATTTGGCATCAGATCTAGACTGCACATCTAGGCAGTAGTGTTTAGTGAATGTGTGTATGGTCTTCCAAGTGGCTGCTTTGCAGACATCCAGAAAAGGATGTACCTAGCAGCTGCCACCAAGGCAGCCGTGCCCCTGGTAGAGTGGTCTCCGAGATCCTCGGGAGGCTGTTTGCCAGCTTTGTCACAGCATAAATGAATGCAAGAGACTATCCAATAAGAAACAGTTCTCTTGGTGGCTGGTCTGCCTCTTCCCACTTCCCCCATAGGTAAGGAATAGTTGGGTGGAGAAACCCTTAAGCTGCTTGGTGTGTTCCAAATAGCAGAACAGGGCTCTCTTGATGTCCAGACTATGGAGTTTCTGTTCCCCAGGAGTGATCTTTTCAGCAAAGAACACTGGTAGGGGACTTCTGGTGACATCAGCGTCTGCATGGCTGCCTAATCTGGGAGCTCTGTATCAGCTGACTCTAATCTTGTGCCATCCTGGCACTAAAACAGCATCACCGCAGGAACAAAGGCAAGGGGGTAGTAGTAGTCAGTATGGCCACCAGGGAAAAGTTGAAAGAATCTGCTGCAAACTCGACCCCAAAGGGTCCAAAACAGAAGACCTTAGATTGGCACCACTCAGACAATGTCCCAGAGAACGAGCCTACAGAACATGAGGCAGCCACTACACTCTCTGATGATGAAATGGAGTTTATCATCACATCCAGACAACTATGTGACCAGCTACAAAAAATTGGTGAGACCCTCCAATGGCTCGAAAGTATGGCAGCGGACATTAAACAAGACTGAAGTTGTAGTAGCGAAGCACATCGGAGCGGTCGAAGCCTGCCTCACGGAATATTCTCAGTTTACAGATATCCACAACACAGCGCTTCTTGATTTACATTATCAGGAAACAGACTGGGCAGAGGAATGGTGGTGGTGTTGGGGGACTTAAACATGCCAGGAACAGACTGGGAGACTATGACATCCTCTGTGACCAGGGAACAGAGGTTGTTGGATATCTTTCAAGACGCATTCCTAACTCAGCAGGTGAGGGAACCGACCAGGGAGGCACGGGTACTGGATGTGGTCCTGGCAGACAGTGACCAGATTGGGGGCCTGGAGGTAAGGGACCCATTGGCGGGGAGTGACCATGCCACGGTCTGGTTCTGCCTGGACCTAGGAGGGGTAGAAGGCTGCACAAAGACGGAAGTAACCGACTTCAGGGGGCGGATTTTAAGGAAATGGGAAGGATCCTTAAGGAGCATTTGGATGGGACTGGGTCAGACATGGACGCTGATAGTAGGTGGGAAATCATCAGGAGAGGGGTGCAGGATGCTACCAGCACCTGTGCAAGAGTAAGACGAAAATGCGTAGGGCCCAAAAACCCTGTTGGTGGACCAGGGAGGTCCAGGAGGGGTGGGGAAAGAAAGCAGCCTATAAGCAATTCAAGTGCTCAAGGAGTGAAAGGGATCGAGGGGAGTACGAGCTGATGGCTAGAAGGGCCACTAGAGTGGCGAGGGTGGCTAAGGCAAGGAAGGAGCAGAACCTGGCCAGGGAAATTAGGAGAGGGAACAAGGGGTTCTTTAGATACACTGGGGAAAAACGAAGGGTGAAGGGGCAGATTAGCAGGATTAAATCAGGGGAGAGATGGGCACAAGACCCGGGGGAGCAGGCTGAGGTACTAAATGAGTACTTCACCTCAGTTTTCACGAGGGAAAATGGGGGTGCTGCATCATACATGGGAGGTGACAGAGATACTGAGGAGGGGGAGACCCTTACCGATCGGCAGGTCTGGGGAGAGGGGGAGGCATCACTGGCAGGTGGGGGAGGGCTAAGCAGGGAGAAGGGGTACCAGAAGTGGAAATCACAGCAGAAAGAGTGAGGAAGCCCCAGCTCCTTAAGACGGAGAAAGCACCGGGCCGGATAAATTACATCCCAGAGTGCTGAAGGAACTTGCAGATGTCCTGGCAAAACCCTGGCAGAGCTTTCACCATCTCTGAGGACAGGGTGGTGCCCCAAGACTGGAAGGTGGCGCATATAGTGCCTATCCACAAGGGGGGATCAAGGGAGGTGGCAGGGAACTACAGGCCTGTCAGCCTGACATCGGTGGTGGGCAAGGTGATGAGGGCATTGTCAAGGAGAGGCTAGGGGGGACCTGGATAAGTCAGGGTGCCTGGACGATAGACAGCATGGATTCATCCTGGGGAAATCATGTCAACAAACCTGGTGGAGTTCTATGACTGGATGACAAGTGCCTTGGACCTGGGTAGACCAGTGGATGTCCTCTTTCTAGACTTCAGCAAGGCATTTGACTCTGTTCCTCACGTGGGCCTGTTGGATAAGCTGGGAGAAATGGGGGTGGGGAACCAGATGATCAGATGGATAGGCAATTGGCTCCAGGACCGTACCGAGAGGGTCGTAGTTGGTAGGATAGTCTCATCCCCAAGGAGGGTCATTAGTGGGGTCCCACAGGGATCAGTCCTTGGGCCCCTTCTGTTCAACGCCTACGATCTGACATAAGGACAGGAATCAGGAGGAGATGAGTCTCTTGCAGATGACTCAAACTGGGGGTGGTGGTGGATGGGGAGGAGGGGAGGGTGGCTTCACAGGGGGACCTGGAGGCTCTGGAAAGATGGTCTAGAAAGTGGAAGCTGAGGTTCAATGCAGGGAAATGCAAGGTACTCCACCTGGGGGCCAGAAACCCAGGCCAAGTGTACACCCTGGGGGGGGAAATGCTACAAGTCTCGATGGCTGAGAGGGACCTGGGGGTGGTGGTGGATGTCAAGATGAACAACTCTGAGACTTGCAGGAGAGCAGCATTCAGGGCCAACAGGATGCTGGGATGCATCGCTAGGGGGATCACCTCCAGAAGGAGGGAAGTGATACTCCCTCTGTATAACTGCTTGGTGAGGCCGCACCTTGAGTACTGCGTGCAGTTTTGGAGGCCACACTTAAAGAGGGACATTAACCTCCTGGAGATGGTCCAGAGGAGGGCAACCAAAATGATCTGGGGCTTGGGGGACAGGACCTATGAGGAGAGGCTCGAAGAGATAAATATGTACACATTGGAAGAGAGAAGGGACCGGGGGGACATGATAGAGGTCTTTAGGTACATGAAGAGGGTAAATAGGGGAGGAACAGTCAGGGTGCTTCGAAGGAAGGAGGAAGGGGCCACTAGAGGGCATGAGTGGAAGCTGGAGGGGGGAAGATTCAGGGGAGAAAGGAGGAGGTGCTACTTCACTGAGAGGGTGGTGGAGCCATGGAATGCACTGCCTAGGGGGCTGGTGGAGGCAGAGACAGTGGAGGGGTTCAAGTAGGGGTGGGACAGGTACAGGGGAAGGGTTCTGGAAGCAAAATCCAATGCAGCAAGAATATCCGGAACTGGGAAGGGAGAAGCCAGAGAAGGCGAGGGGGACAGCAAGGTCAGCACCCAGGTTGGGGGCTGACCAAACGAGCAGACACGAAAGACCGTTAGGCCTATTCTGCTGGCATTTTAGTGTGTTAGTATGTTAAAGCTTGTCCAAAATGTAGAGGAACTAGATAACAGACATCACAGAAACAACATCCGCATTCATGGACTGCTAGAAAAAACAGAAGAGGGTAACAAGATAGAATATATGGATGGTCTACTAAGAGAGCGTCTAAACCAGCCTGCCAACTCACCACTTAATATTATTCGGGCTCACCATATTGATTCCTCCTCCCAAGGATCCCAAGGCTCATCCAAGGTCCATAAGAAAAAAATACTCACCTTAGTAATTATGTTTCTTCTAGTGGAGTCTTGCTGTATTCTGACAAGTGCAGTTAGCCCCAGCCTTTAAACTGCCCCGGAAAACAATGGGTTCTATGCAAGGCATACAATGTTCATCACGAGCTCGGTTGATGTCTCTGCCTGTTGTAATCCGAACGGCAACCGTCAGATCTTTACGAGCAAAAATCACTAGGTGTTCTGTGTGGAAACTGTAAAATTTTTTATTAATCAACTGGCAGAAAAACAATCTTTTGGGTTCCCAAAGGAAGACTCAAGTCAGGAAACCCAAAAAACAAAACCCATTAAAATTGAAACAAATTACCCCATGAGTAACAGAAGGTATAAGGGGACACCCCTGGGGTGTCAACACTGCACCTGCCACCCACATCCCAAAAAATGCAGGTTCTGAGAGGGGAGGCGGGGGGGAGGTCAGAATACAGCAAGACTCCATTAGAAGAAACATAATTACTAAGGTGAGTAATTTTTTCTTCAAACAACATGAAGTCTTGCTGTATTCTGACAAGTGCAGACTACTAAGCAGTACCTCCATGGAGGAGGGACAGAACCTACTTTGGGAATAGGCTCTGAAGTACTGCTGTGCCAAACCGAGCATCACTCCTAGCCTGGATATCTAAAGAGTAATGCTTGGTAAAAGTATGGACTGCTTTCCAGGTGGCTGCTTGACAAATTTCTAAAAGAGGGATATCCCTGGCAGCAGCCAGGGAAGCAGCTGTACCTCTTGTGGAATGAGCCCTCAGGCCTGAGGGTGGAGTTTTTCCCAGTTTTTCATAGCAGAATTGTATACAAGACACAATCCACCTGGCAATAGATCTCTTGGTGGCAGGTTTGCCCTTCCCAACTTCTCCGTAAGTGAGGAACAACTGGAGGGAGTAGTAGCTAAGAGCTCTTTTAACATCCAAACTGTGTAGCCTCCTCTCTCCCGAGGAAGAATGATCAGTGAAGAAAACAGGGAGAGATATAGACTGATTCAGGTGGAAATCTGAAACCACTTTAGGCAAGAACTTTCTGTTATTTCTAAGGACCACTTTATCTCTGTGAAAAGAGATGAAATCAGGTTCCACTGAAAGGGCTTGCAATTCACTGATACGTCTAGCAGAAGTAATGGCTACCAGAAACACAGTTTTCCAAGTCAAGTACTTAAGCTCTGCTGAGGACAAAGGTTCAAAAGGGGATTGCATAAGCTGAGCAATGCAGACATTAAGATCCCAAGCAGGAGCTGGATCCCTAAAGGGGGGATTGGTGTGAAGCAATCCCTTGAAAAACTTACAGAATACAGGGTGGGATGACAGTGAGGAAGACTTGCCTACTGACAGGAAAGCAGAAACAGCTGACAAGTGTACCTTGAGAGTAGCTGGTCTGAGGCCTAGGCCATTGAGATGGACCATATAATCCAGAACCGTAGGCAATTCAGCAGAGTCTGGAGAAATACTTTTCTTAGAACACCAAATGCTGAATCTTTTCCATTTGGAGTTGTAAGTCTTTCTGGTGGAGGGCTTTCGAGAACCCTTGAGGATGTCCAGAACCCTGTGGGAAAGATGCAGATCTGCAAACTCTAACTCTTCAAGAGCCAAGCCTTGAGATTGAGAGACTGAAGATTGGGGTACCAAATCCTCCCCTGAGAGGATGTTAACAGGTTGTAATTCCTGGGAAGAGACAGGGGAAGATGGCCTGCTAGGGACAGCAACAAGGGATACCATGTCTGCCTGGCCCAGTCTGGAGCAATCAGAATCACTTTGCAAGGTTGTGATCTTATCTTGACTAACACTTTGGACAGGAGAGGGAAGGGGGGAAAGCATACAGAAATTTCCCTTCCCAGTTCAGAATCAGAGCATCCAGGGGGCCTGAGCCCAAGACTGGAGGTCTGCAACAAAAGAGAGGAAGTTGGTGATTGTCTGGGGCTGCAAAAAGATCCTTCTCTGGAGTGCCCCATCTTGAGAAAATCACCTTCAACACCAGAGGATCCAGGGCCCATTCGTGATGACCCTGAGATATTCTGCTCAGTGCATCGGCTAGGACATTGTCCTTCCCTGGAAGGTGAACTGCTATCAGAGAGGTTTGCAGGGAATAAGCCAGGGACCACAACTTCATTGCTTCTGTGCACAAGGCCGTAGACCGAGTGCCTCCTTGCTTGTTGATGTACCACATGGTGGTGGTGTTGTCTGTTCTGACCTGAACCACCTTGTTCTGTACTGATTTGGAAAAAGCTTGCAGTGCCAGAAACACTGCCCTGAGTTCCAAGAGATTGATGTGTAGAAGAGATTCCTGAGGCGACCACAGTCCCTGGGTGGTGAGGTCCCCCAAATGGGCTCCCCAGCCCGCAGAGAAGCATCTGTGGTAAGGACCACTGAATGAGACTGAGTGGCAAATGGAACCCCTTGTCTCAAATTGCCCTGATCCTGCCACCATTGCAGGGCTTGGATCAGAGCTTGAGTCATTGGGATTAGTTTGGTAAGGGAATCCTTTCTTTGGGACCAGAAGGCTCTTAAATGGAACTGAATGTCCCTCATCTGGAGTCTTGCACCTTGGACCACTGCTGTAGAAGCTGCCATGTGGCCCAAGAGCTGAAGGAAATGTCTTGCTGGTCGAGAAACCTGAGGTCTGAATGAAGAGGCCAGCTCCATGAGAGCTCTGGCCCCTTCCAGGGGAAGGAAAGCTCTTGCTTTTACCGTATCCAGCTCTGCCCCTATGAAGGTGAGGAGCTGCACTGGTTCGAGAACTGACTTTGGGAGGTTGAGAAGAAATCCTAAAGAAGTGAGCACTTCCTGGGTCACTTGCAGGTGTGACTTGACTTGGTCTGGGGACTGGCCCACTATGAGTCAGTCGTCCAAATATGGAAAAATGGAAATCTTCTGTCTTCTTAGGAAGGCAACCACTACTGCCAGGCACTTTGTGAAGACCCTTGGGGCTGAGGTTAGGCCAAAGGGCATTGCTCTGAACTGATAGTGGCCTGAGGGCACCTCGAACCTGAGGTACTTTCTGTGGGAGCACCTGATGGGGATGTGAAAGTAGGCATCTCTGAGGTCAAGGGAGGCTAGCCAGTCCCCTGGCCTTAGAGAGGGAAGGATTATTCCCAGAGTTATCATCTTGAACTTTGGCTTTAAAAGATGTTTGTTCAGGTATCTTAAGTCCAGGATGGGTTGCCACTCTCCTGTCTTTTTGGAGGTTAGGAAGTACCTGGAGTACAGTCCTTTGCCCCAGTGTAGGGTAGGTACTCTCTCTATAGCTCTTAGAGCTAGGAGAGAAGAAACCTCTGCCTCTAGGACAAGGGTCTCTGAGAGATTTGCAGGTGGAAAAGATCTGGCTCTCACCTTTGGAAATTTTTTGAAGCGGAGAACCAGTCCCTGGCTTACTACTTCCAGGACCCACTTGTCTGATGTAACAGACATCCAGTCCTGGATTCCTGGACAAAGTAAGCCAGCCTTCCTCCTACTGGGATAGGAGAATCAACCCGGGCAGACACATCAGGGTGTCTGCTTGGCAAGGGCTTTAGGCTGAGGGGTGGATGCAGGCCTGGTCATCCCCCTTCTGCCTCTCCCTCTGAAGAACCTCCTCTTCGAAAAGGAAGAAGAGGCCTGTGCTTGTTAAAAAGACCTTTGAAAAGGTCTGCCCGTGCCCCTGGACTGCTGCCTTTGAGGAGTTGCCTGCCTTTCCTTGGCCTGAACACTCCTGTAAGTGGTCCTGTATTCGTCCATTTTCTTCATGTAATTCTCTGTCTGCTCCCCAAACAGAGAATTACCCACTACAGGAAAATCCATGGCCTTAGCCTGAGAACCCTGGGAGAGGCTAGTATATCTGAGCCAAGCCATTCTCCGAAGAGCCACAGATGTAGCCATGACTCTTGATGATACATCATTGGAGTCCACAGCAGCATGAAACTGAATTTTTGATGCCTCAATCCCATCTGCAGCCACCTCCTCCAGCTCCTTGGCAAGCTGGGGGGAAGCCTGTTTAGCCAGTGCCAGTACAGTGTCCCACCTGGACTTCTAGTACCTGGCTGCATAGGCTATATAATTCACCTGCCTGAGTCCCAAGGAAGATGCCATGTACTGCTTCTTTGCCATGGCATCAATCTTCCTGAAGTCCTTGTCTGGGGGGTGTGATGCCAAGGGAATGCTTGCCTTATCACAGGCAGCAGCCTGTACAACCCCAACATGGCTGCACAGCTGATAAAGGAACTCCGTATCTGAGCCTGAAAAAGTATACCTCTCGTCCATTCTTCTATCCACAGGAGGTATGAAACTGGGAGACTTAAGAATTTTTTGTGTCTGTTTCCCAAAAGATTTGTGGAGGGGAACAGACAGTCTCCTGGACTCTGGGATGTCCATCATCTCTACATAGTCAGGCTCCTCCTGATCCTCCAGTGCCTCCTCCACAGGAAGCTGGAGGGTCTCAGCCACCTTTCTGTAAAACATAAAGTGGTAAGGGGACTCAGAAAGCCTAGGAGGAGAAACACCTGAAGGTCTGTCTGAGGAGATGTCCAGGTCAATAAGCACATCCAGACTTTCACCATCACCATGTTCATCTTCCAACTCTCCTTCCTCCTCAAACTCCGGTTCATAAAATTCTACCAAGGTATAATCGTGAACTGGGAACCGGATCAACCGAGCCCTGCCAAAGGTGCCGGATCAGTCGGAACCGGCGGGTTTATCTACAATACTAATCGCTTGGGCTATTTCTTCCGCAGCTGGAGTATGAGATTCTGGATCCGAACCGGACAATTTTTCTTTGAGTTTCTTTTTTGCTGGAACCGACCCCTCGGGATCAGATCTCCTTTTCCCCGAAGAAGTATCGCCCTGGTCAGAGGGCACTCCTTCTGGTTCGGTCGGAACCGAACCGGGCTGGCCATCCGGGTCAGCGGACTTCTCGGCCTCCCTTTCCCTCAGTCTACCTAATCTCTTTTCAAGGGTAGATTTGGGAAAATCTTTACAAATTTAGCAGTCTGAATAGAGGTGGTCAAACCCCAGACAATAAACACAGGTGGTGCGGGGACCGGCCTTAGCAAAAACCTCCCCACACTCACTGCAGTGTTGAAACCCAGTGGGCCCGTTTTTTTCCTTGGGTTTCTCAGACATGGCCAACCTAAACAAACTTACCCTTTTTTCGGCAACCGCCAGGCAAGACTCCCCTATCGGTTCCTGACCGTGTCACGGGTCTTGGAAAAAAACGTATTAAAACCCTTTTTTTTTTTTTTTTTTTTTTTTTTTTTTTAAGAACAGATATGGACCGGTAACCACATACTAAAGTAAAACACAAAATTTACCTAAATGATCGGTTCAGCCAAACCAATCCACAGATTTTACAATTTCCACACAGAAAACAGAACAAAAACCTATCTAGTACTCACGGTACCACAGACAGAGACTTGAACCGACTATGCGGAAACTAAATTTTGGCAGAAATGGACCGAAAACCGACACTTTAACCGACTTCGAACCGAGCTGCAGGAGAAATCTCCGGAGCGACTGTTCAGTGAGGCGGAGTAAAGAATCTGATGGTTGCAGTTCGAATTACAACAGGCAGAGACATCAACCGAGCTTGAGATGAACATTCTATGCCTTGCATAGAAAAGTTAACCCATTGTTCTCCGGGGCAGTTTAAAGGCTGGGGCTAACTGCACTTGTCAAAACACAGCAAGGCTTCATGTTGTTTGAATCATGGCCTTCTTAGACTTCCAAATGAAACAGAAAATACTTCAGACTGTTTGGGAGAAGAAAGAAGTGGTGTTTGGAGATCAGAGACTTTTCTTTGAACACGATTTTGCTCCCTCTACGATGACTCAACGTAGAAAAGTCCTAGCCGTCACAAAGCTGCTACGGCAAAAAGGCCGCCAGACCTACCTAGAATATCCAGCCAGACTACATGTGACATCACCGCAGGGGACTAAATGATTTGAGAAGCTCTCAGAAGCTCGAGAATTTCTGGCAATCACAATATTAAGTTAGAGGAGGTGGCCGCTCATTTCCCGGAACAAGAGCTTCACAACCCACCAGGGACCCCGACCCACCTCAAAAGAGGAATCAGGACTTTTTGCACAGAATACAGCTAGTGGCTAAAGATGGAAAGACAAGGTCCACGTAAAGCGACGCAAGGAATTCCAGGCTTCTAACATTAGGCCCAAACCGGGGACTAAGCTGAACTTTTAATGTTTTATCCCGGTGGGTAAACTTAATTCAATCTCTATTTTTCCTGTATGGGATGCATTAGTCCTCTCGGCAGAAAAGTTGTAATGATCTTTCCCCTTAGCATGGAACCTACAGACAAGACACTCTATTTACTTTCTAAGCAGCTGCCTAGCTTAAAGGGACACTGTCGGCCTGTTTTTCGTCATATCATTTCTAGGTAAAAACTCACATTTTATGATTGCTTACTTTCTCTAAAATTCATTGATGTTGCTGTTTGTTTTGTCTGTCTCCTTGTTTAGTAGAACTGAAATGCATGGCAATGTACATTTATAAACAACTTTGTTTTTGTTTACTATCCTGGATCTGTTCTTACTGCATAATTCCTGAGCATTAGAAACACACCCAAATAGTGCAGTCACTCATGAGGCAGTAGCCTCCTAATCTCCCACTGCGTCACAAGTGGCTAGACTGTTGTGGGTGTTCCCAAGTCCAGGAAAGATGCAGCTGGAGCTGATCAAGGAATGTAAACAAACCTGTGTTTGTGTGGTAACACCAGGATGGTGGGCAGTCTGTTTTTCATTTTTACTATGATAAAAAACAGCAAGAATCAAACTGCTAGCTACATCAGCAATCCTTACAGAATGTTGGCAATTATAAAATGTGTTTTTTAAACTAGGGACACTTTGAGACCCAAGGGAGCTGACAGTGTCCCTTTAATTGTTATTATGTTTATGTTATTACTTTCAGGGGCCACAAACTGGAGCAGCCACTAAGGTATTTCACTTTATCATACAGCTGAATCTGTGGTAGGAGCTGCTATTTCCGGATGGAGACCCCGCTTGTAAAATATTTGTTCTGAGAGGGTAACTGTGATTAGCATAATTATTGTATATATATTAAAAAAACTGAAGAAAGCCTTTGTATTGGAGATTTTGCATGACCAGATAGGTTGGGTCTTTTCATAATGAGAGAAATTTACTGCTATCTGTTTCTCTACATTGCTAACCTTGCCTCAGGGAAGCATCCCCCCCCAAACACAAACCAAAAAAAAAAAAAATGTTTAGGGTTAAAGAGCATATGCTCTATGTCCACGCACAGACTGAACAGAATGTAGAGACGATAGACGACAGCACAGGGTCAGAGGTAGACCATGCCCAAACTCCCCAGATAGTAGAGCATGTGCCTCATCACTTTCCCCAGGTGGTAAGAGAGACACTACTGCTACTTTGGGCGGATAGACACCTTCACTGACCCCACTTCCCCCTCTGACTACATCTCCCTTATAGTAGTCAGACAAGGATTATCCTTAGTGGATAGTCCATCACCCAGTTTGGATACCCACCATACCTTAAGTGGGAGGGTGAACTCTGGGATTAACACCATGAAGTGTTTAACTGCAAAAAATATAAAAGAATACAAGAAGCGTATTGCTTTATATCTGTTACAACCTGTAAGTGCTTACTAACATTTAAGTGTTTAAAAGTTCACATTTATGAACTGTTTATATGTTTTTCTTCTGTACCAAGACCTAGGGGCTATATTATGTGTGGTGGCACTCGGGAGCAAGCTGAACACTTTATTGTCAATAAACAAGAATGGTCGAACTAAAAATAACTACATATAATGTAAAGGGATTGCATGACCAAATTAAAAGGGCCAGATTATTATAAGAATTACAGAGATTAAAAACAGATGTGGCCCTCATAGAGAAACACATCTGAATGCATTACAACATTCAAAATTGAGGAGATCATGGGTGGGGGGAGCACATGCCTCATATTGCCATCAGAACGTGCGTAAACGTAGGGTGGCGATTTTGGTGTGAAAGCACCTGCCACTGAAGGTGCAGGATGTTCAGTTTGATCCAGAGGGTCGATATGTTTTACTTAAAGGCAAGCTGGGGGCTTGGGCCTGTATTGTTTTAAATCTGTATGCTCCCAATAAGTATTACTTAAAGTGATTTTCTAAGGTTTTGCAGATGCCTTTTTCGCATGGTATGCCTTTGCCAGCCCATGCTTCAGACGTTGAAGCTGCAATTTGTTTTGTAAAAAAATCTGTCATTATTTTTTTTTACATTATAGCAGCACTTGGTTTCTGCCCACCCTCCAATTTTCTGTGTGAGCCCACACCCCCAGAATGATGTCATGCAAGGCAACTATCAATATTTTACATACAGCAACAAGGAATTCTGGGTAAATTTTAAATTGGCTTAAATGTTTTTTACTCAGAGGTGCATTCCCTTATTTTGGTAGTGGTGGTGACTGCAGAACAGCACTTAATATGTAGAAATATTTATTTATTTAGAAGTTTCACCAGAAAAAGACATACTGAACACATGTTTCACCTGGAAAGGTATACTGAGCAAAGAAAAAATTACTCACCTTAGTAATGTTGTTTCTTCTAATGGAGTCTTGCTATATTATGACAATTGCAGTATGACCGCAGGTTAGAACTGCTCCGGAGGTGAAATAGTTAACTTTCCTTGCAGGCATGGAACTTAGAGCACGAGCTCGGTTGAAAACTCTGTCTATTGTGCTTCAAAGGTAAACTGCCAGATCTTTACGAGCTAAAACTCACTAAGGTTCTGTGTGGAAGCTGTAAACCTACACTAGCCAACTGGCTACTAACATAAACACTCATTTTTTGGCCTAAAACAAAGACTCAAGTCAGGAGGCCCAAAAAATGCAAAAATACAACACCAATTCACCCAAAAAGGTAGGTGAAAACGACAAGGTGGGCATTAAAAAGTGCCAACCCTGTACTGCCCACCCACATCCCAAAACAGAGGTTCTGAGAGGGCAGGCAGGAGGAGGTTCATAATAGTAAGACTCCATTAGAAGAAACAACATTACTAAGATGAGTAATTTTTTCTTCAAACAACATGAAGTCTTGCTATATTATGACAATTGCAGACTACACAGCAGTACACCCCATGGAGGAGGGACAGAACCTACTTAGGAAATAGGCTTCTGAAGCACGGCTGTGTTAAAGCTTAGCATCACTCCTAGCCTGGATGTCCAAGGAGTAATGCTTGGTAAAGTGTGAACTGTTTTCCAGGTAGCTGCTTGACATATTTCTAGAATAGGTATGTCTCTGGCAGCAGCCAGAGAAGCAGCTGTACCTCTGGTAGAGTGAGCCCTCAGGCCTGAGGGAGGAACTTTACCCAACTTCTCGTAGCAGAATTGGATACAAGAGACAATCCACCTGGCAATGGATCTTTTAGTGGCTGGTTTCCCTTTCCCAACTTTGCCATAGGTAAGGAACAGTTGGAGGGAATCAAACCTATGACCCTTGGTACGCTCTATGTAGTAACTAAGAAGTGGTCAGTGAAGTACACTGGGAGAGAAATAGATTGATTAAGGTGGAAATCTGAAACCACCTTAGGCAGGAACTTTCTGCTAGTCCGAAGGACCACCTTATCTCTGTGAAAAGAGATAAACTCCTGCTCCACTGACAACGCTTGTAATTCACTTATGCGTCTGGCAGAGGTGATGGCTACCAGAAACACAGTTTTCCAAGTCAAGTACTTGAGTTCAGCTGAAGACAAGGGCTCGAAAGGGGGTTGCATAAGCTGAGCAATGCAAACATTAAGATCCCAGGCGGGGCAGGATCTCTAAATGGAGGGTTGGTGTGCAACAACCCCTTAAAAAACTTGGAAAATAAGGGATGAACTGAAGGAGAAGAGGATTTACCTGCTGAAATAAAAGCAGACACAGCTGCCAAGTGCACCTTGAGGGTAGCTGGTCTCAGCCCCAAAGAATTCAGGTGGACCATATAATCCAGGGCTGTGGGTAGATCAGCACAGACTGGGGAAATATGCTTTTCCGAGCACCATATGGAAAACCTTTTCCATTTGGAATTGTAAGTAGCCCTGGTGGAAGGCTTCCTTGAGGCCTTCAATATATCCATTACACCTTGGGAAAGGTGTAAATCAGCAAACTCTAACTCTTCAAGAACCAAGCCTTGAGATTGAGAGATTTGAGATTGGTACCAGATCCTTCCCTGGGCACAGGTTAACAGATTGTGATTCTTGGAAGGCACAGGGAGGATGGACTGCTAAGGACAGCAGGAGTGGATACCAGGGCTGTGTGGCCCAATCCGGAGCTATCAGAATGACTTTGCAGGATTGGGATCTGATTTTGACTAGCACTTTGAACAGGAGAGGAAAGGGAGGGAAGGCATAGAGAAACTTCCCCTCCCAACTGAGGGCTAAGGCATCCAGCGGGAGAGAGCCCAACACTGGGGGCCTGCAGCAAAAGAGAGGAAGTTGGTGATTGTCTGGGGCTGCAAAAAGATCTATCTGCGGGGTGCCCCATCTGGCAAAAATTACTCCCAAGACCAGGGGATCCAGTGACCATTCGTGGTGGCCCTGGGAAATCCTGCTGAGACCATCTGCCAGGACATTGTCCTTGCCTGGGAGGTGAACTGCCGTAAGAGAGGTGTTCAGGGAGTAAGCCAGAGACCACAATCTCATCGCTTCGGTGCACAAGGCCATAGACCGAGTGCCCCCTTGCTTGTTGATGTACCACATTGTAGTGGTGTTGTCTGTTCTGACCTGAATACTCTTGTTCTGAACAGATTTGGAAAAACTTTAAGTGCTAGAAAACTGCTCTGAGCTCCAACAGGTTGATGTGGAGCAGGGATTCCTGGGGACCACAGACCCTGGGTGGTGAGGTCGCCCATGTGAGCTCCCCCCCCAAGAGGGACGATCTGTAGTAAGGATTAGAGAATGAGACTGAGTGACAAAAGGAACCCTTGTCTCAGGTTGGTCTGATCCTGCCACCACTGTAGGGCTTGGATCAGGGTTCGAGTTACTGGGATCAACTTGGTAAGAGGATCCTTCTTTGAGACCAAAAGCTCCTCAAATGGAACTGGATGTCCCTCATCTGAAATCTTGCTCCCTGCACAACCGCTGTGGAAGCAGCCATGTGCCCTAGGAGCTGCAGAAAATGCCTTGCTGGCCGGGAGACCTTCAGGGTAAATGAGGAGGCCAGTGAGACCAGGGTCTTTGCCCTGTCTAGGGGAAGGAAAGCCCTTGCTTCCTGTGTGTTCAGCTCTGCGCCTATGAAGGTAAGAAGCTGGACAGGCTCCAGAACTGACTTTGAGAGATTCAGAAGGAAACTTAGAGGTAAGCAGTTGCTGCGTTATCTGGAGATGTAATTTGACCTGGTCTGGGACTGGCCTACTATGAGCCAATCGTCCAGGTAAGGAAAGATGGCAATCTTTGCCTTCTTAGGTAGCAACTGCTACTGCCAGACATTTGGTAAATACCCTTGGGGCAGAAGTGAGGCCGAAGGGCACTGCTCTGAACTGGAAGTGGCCTGAGGGCAGCTCGAACCTGAGGTACTTTCGATGGGAGCTTCTGATGGGAATATGGAAGTAGGCATCCTTGAGGTCCAGGGAAGCTAGCCAGTCCCTGGCCTTAGAGAGGGTAGGATAATTCCCAGAGTCACCATTTTGAACTTTGGCTTTAAAAGGTGCTTGTTTAAATATCTGAGATCCAGGATGGGCCGCCATTCTCCTGTCTTTTTGGGGTAAGGAAGTACCTGGAGTACAAACCTTTGCCCTGGTGTAGGGAGGAACCTTTCCACAGCTCTGAGAGCCAGGAAGGTAGAGACCTCCCTCTAGGCAAGAGCCTCTGAAGGATTTGCAGGTGGAGAAGATCTGGTTCTCAGCTTTGGAAATTTTTTGAAACTGAGAACCAGTCCCTGGCTTACTACTTCCAGGACCCACTTGTCTGATGTTAAAGACTTCCAGTCCTGGACAAAAGTAAGCCAGCCTACCCCCTACAGGTAGAGGAGAATCAGCACTGGCAATCCCATCAGGGTGCCTGTTTGGCAGGGGTTTGGGCTGAGGGGTGGAAGCAGACCTGCTTGTACCCCATCTGCCTCTCCCTCTAAAGAACCCCCTCTGAGCATAGGCGGAGGAGGAGGAAGCTTGGGCTTGGTAAAAAGGCCTATGAAAAGGCCTGCCCCTGCCCCTAGGAAGCCGCTTTTGAGGAGTGGCCTGCCTTCCTTGGCCTGTGCACCTATAGGTGGTCCTATATTCATCCATTTTCTTCATGTAATTCTCTGTTTGCTCCCCAAACAGAGAATTTCCCACCACAGGAATATCCATGGCCTTGGACTGGGTGTCCTGAGACAGGGTAGTACATCTGAGCCAAGCCATCTTGCGAAGTGCCACAGATGTAGCCATGACTCTTGATGAAACATCATTAGAGTCCACTGCAGCATGAAACTGCACCTTGGATGCCTCAATACCGTCCATAGACACCTGTTCCAGCTCCCTGGCAAGCTGGTCAGGGACTTATTTTGCTAGGGCCAGCACAGTATCCCATCTGGATTTCTGGTACCTAGCAGCATAAGCCATATAATTTGCTTGTCTGAGCCCCAAAAATGCTGCCATGTACTGTTTCTTTGCCATATTATCAATCTTCCTGGAGTCCTTCTCAGGGGGGTGTGAAGCTAGGGGAATATTAGCCTTGTCACAGGCTGCAGCCTGCACTACCCCCACATGGCTGCATTGCTGAGTGAGGAAATCAGTGTCAGAGCCTGATAAGGTATACCTCTTGTCCATCCTTTTATCCACAGGAGGTATGGTGTGAGGAGTTTTTAAAACTTTTACTGTCCGTTTCCGAAAAGATTTATGCAAAGGAATAGACAGTCTCCTAGACTCTGGAATATCCAGCATTTCTACATAGTCTGGCTCCTCCTGGTCATCAACAGCTTCCTCAACAGGGAGCTGGAGAGTTTCAGCAACTTTTTATAAAACATGAAATGAGAAGGGACTCAAAGTCTTGGAGGAGAAACCCTAGGGGTCTATCTGGAGAGATGTCCGGATCAATGGCACATCCAGATCTTCAAAACCATATTCACTCTCCTCATATTCCTCTTTCCTCCCCAGTTCATAAAAATCCTCAAAATCATAATCTTGAACGGTGGAACCGCCGAACTGAACGCTTACTCAGAAGGTGTCGGTTCGGTCGGAACCGAGAGAGACTGACAATTTAATTGCTTTAGCTATTTCTCAGCAGTTGGGAGATAACTTTGGCTCTAAACTAGCTGACTTTCTAGCCTCTTTGATGGAACGCCCTCAGAACCGGCTCTTCGTTTGCCCGAGGAAGTATCGCCCCGGTCAGAGGCATCTCCTCCGTTCGGTTGGTACCGAACCGGCTGGCCATCCGGGTCAGCGGACTTTTTGGCCTCCTTTCCTGAGCCTACCAACTCTTTATCTATGGTGGCAGCAGGGAAATTGTGACAAATCTGGCAGTCTGAATTGAGGTGGTCAAACCCCAGACAATAGACACATGTGGTGTATGGGTCAGCCTTAGCAAAAGCTTCCCCACAAAGACTACAGTGTTGAAACCCAGTGGGTCCGGTTTTCCTTTTGGGTTTCTCAGACATAATGCCAACCTAACCGACTTGCCCGTTTATGGCAATCCACCAAGCAAGACACCCTTATTGGTTCCCAACCGTGTCATGGGTCGTGGAAAAAACCGTAATGAAATCCGTTTTTTTTTAGAACCGATAAGAACCGGGAACCGCACTCTAAAAAAGGGCTAGCAGATTTAAATACAACCTGATCGGTTCAAACCGAACCGATAACAAATTACAAGTTCCACACAGAAAAAATAATGTAAAACCTATCTATTACTTACATTACCACAGACAGAGCTTGAACCGACCGGTTGCGGTTTACTTTCGGCTAAAAACCGAAAAATAATACTTTTAAACCGACAAAATGAACCGAGCAGAAGGAGAAATCTCTGGAGCGACTGTTCAGTGAGGTGGAGTAAAGAATCTGACAGTTTACCTTTGAAGCACAACAGACAGAGTTTTCAACCGAGCTCACGCTCTAAGTTCCAAGCCTGCATGGAAAGTTAACTATTTCACCTCCAGAGCAGTTCTAACCTGCGGTCATACTGCAATTGTCATAATATAGCAAGACTTCATGTTGTTTGAATAAGGTCATTTCCAGATGCATTCTGGGTTAGAGGGGTACACAGGAGGCACATATGTTGCAAGGCATTGTTGGTACAATAAGAAATTATTTTCCAGTTTCCTTACTGTAAGATGCAGACTCACATTTCTGCAGTGGCTTTAACAATAAAAGCTCTCATATGTTTATTTTCAAAACAAGGCAATATACACATAGGATCTAGCTGACAACATTTCTTTACTGAGAGATGTAGTCTCCTATTTCTGTAGTGACTACAGAAATAGCTGAGGTTTATGTCTACCTAATCAAAGTGCAATCTATTTTTGCAGCGTTTACAGCAGTACAATCAGTTGAAAAGTTTCTGGAAAATGTTTTTGTGATGCAGGTAGGCCAAAAAGATAATTTACCAGTCTATGTAGATGTTTGACTTTTACTAACTGCTGGTGGAGTGACAGGTCTGAAGTGACAGCTCTTGTCAGAATGTGGGAGCATGATAATATGTTTCTGTGTTTATGTTATAGGACCTGAATGACTGCAAGTAGTTCAGGAATGCAATTATGGGTCTGAATACTTTTCTTTTTCTTTGCTTATGCTAGGAGTCCAAAACTATGAAGAAAACAGGATGCCTGCAATACCAAGACTGACCAACAGAGGTCTCTGTTTCAAAACTTTGTTTCCCTTGCATGATGTCACAGTTGGGGGTTGCAGTACTGAGAAAAAAAAAAAAAGGTAGGGTTATGCAAATGAAGTAGCGCACAGAAATAAAAACATATTTTCCACGGAAAACAGCACTTTTTTGCAGGTTGAATGGTAGGAGATGGATTTACAACTCCTACAGATTACTATATTCCAATTTGTTATGGCAAACCTTAAGAAAATCACTTTAAGGATCCCTTTTTTTAACCAAAGTCATTTCAGAGGCAGCCATAGACCCTTCAAGCTTAATAATTATAGGGGGGAGACTAACACACAATCGTATCCCCACAGTTACATAAATCCAGACGCCATCCTAGCAAGAAGTCTCAGGCTACACAGGCCCCATCACGCACAATATTAGACTATGGGCTTTTGGACATATGGAGGTATATAAATCCCACAATGTGGGACTATTTGTATTATTCCCCATGGCACAACCTCTATTCAAGGCTGGATTACTTTCTTATCCCCACCAGCTGGGCTTGGGCCGCAGCATCAGCTCAGATAGGCAGCATAGGCCTTTCAGACCATGCCCCAGTAACTTTGAAATTGGTGTCAGACACACCAACTAAAAATCCCACCTGGCGCCTTAATATCAGTCTCCTCAACAAAGAAGACTGTAAATCACTAATCAGAGATGAAATTAAGACATTCCAACAATTAAACCCTCCAGAGGACGTAACCCCTCCATATACTGGGATGCCCTAAAAAACATACTTAAAGGGAAAACTAATTTCCTACACTGCCAAGGAAAACAAGGAACGGATGAAAAGGCAGAGAGATTTAGAGGGGGAAATATTAAACTTAGAAAGCCAACACAAAGCTAACCTCATTGATACACTCAGACAAAAGCTAGTACAGACAAGAAGAACAGGTTACTCACCTGTAACAGCAGTTCTAGGAGTGGTATATGTTGTTCATCCACACTGTCTGGCATTGTCTCTTTCCCCTTTAAATCTTGCCGGAAGTATTTTTTTTTTTTTTTTCTTCTTACTCCCCCGAGCTACCTGCCGCCTTACTATCCGCCCGGTCACGGGCCACCGGCCTCTGCACCCCAAATCAGCCACAGCCCCTGATACCCCATGGCTTGCCCCCCACGGTGGGGCCTGCGGCACCCCGGGTTATGCCGCAGGCACTGGGATTAGGTCAGGGCCTGGCCTGGGGAGCATTGAGGCCGTGGCGAGCTTCATTCGCGCCGGCAGGCAGCTCCTCCATTTTCCGCTTTTCTGGGGAGGCGGGGTCCTGCCATGATGTCATCATCCGCCCCGCCTCCTATGAGTTGTCAAGCGTCGGCTTGCGTGGGAACTCCCGGCCTCCGCCAGGGGTCCCCAACGCACCGATTACTACCCACCCCTCCCCGAGGAGAGCTGCCCAGCGGCGCCAATCCTACTCCCCCGCCGCCCTCAGACGACCCGGATTCGCCCGAACCCAGGTCACTGGCGTCGCAGCAGAAATCCACCGCCAGGCCGGGCGGGCCGGCTGTTTGCCGGAAGTCTTCGTTGCTTCTCCCACCCACCCGGTGGTAAATACCTCGCCTCTGCCCCATGACGCCAGATCTAGCCCGCTGGAAGCCAGGTTGTGCGCCTGCCGGAAGGTCGGGTAAGTGGGATGAACAACATATACCACCTTGAAAGTACAGTTACGAAGAACTTACCGTAACAGTAGATCTTCGAGAGAGGCTCTTGCAGTAGGTAATATATATATATATATATATATATATATATATATATATGTATACTGACGCCGCTGGCGGCAGGACCCCACGGAAAATTTCTAGCTAGCAGTCTCTGGCGAGGGACTGCCCCCACGTCAGGTGACCAGCGTCAGACGACGTCGGTATCAAGGGGCAGTCCCGGACACCCGCCTTCCAGTTCTTTCCCGCCACAGGCCCGGACGAGAGAGAAGCAGGTATTTTCCTCAATGGAAAAGGAGCTGAAAAAGCCTAGAGGGATGGAGTGCGGGAAGGTATTACCTACTGCAAGAGCCTCTCTGGAAGATCTACTGTTACGGTAAGTTCTTACGTAACTGTACTATCTTACTTCGAGAGGGCTTTTGCAGTAGGTAATTACATATAGGACAGAATCCCAAGCAGTCTGGAACGAAAGAAAGGCACTGGGAGGAGGTACTACTCCAAGAAGTAGCAGAGAGAGACCTTGCAAGCCTCAAGAAAGGAGGCCTTGCAAGACCGCTAACCCGAAGCCTGCTCTACGGCGAGAGGCAATGTCCAAACTGTAATGTTCAGTGAAGGTATGGACGGAAGTCCAAGTGGCGGCAGCACAGATGTCTGCCGCAGACACGTTCTTGAAACAAGCTGCAGAGGCTGCTACTCCATGAGTGGAGTGACCTCTGACTTGACCCGGTAGGGTCTTGTTGTACTTGTCATAACAGAAAGTGATGCAATGGGCCAACCATTTTGATAGGCATTGCTTAGAAACAGCATTGCCTTCTCTTTTGTGAGCAAAAGAGATGAACAACTGATCAGTCTTTCTGAGATTCTTCGTCCTATCGGTGTAGTATCTCAGAATCCTGTGAACATCCATGGTGTGGAGCAAGTATTCTCCTTGGTTGGAGTACTGCGTGAAAAAGGCAGGTAATTCAACAGACTGATTTAAGGTAGATTCCGCTACCACCTTCAGGAGGAACTTAGGATTCGTGCGAAGAGCAACTCGTTCTTTGTGAAAAATCAGATAAGGGATTTTGCACATCTGGGCCTGAAGCACGGAAATTCTGCGAGCGGAAGTAATGGCCACCAAGAAGAGCGTCTTCCACGATAAAAATTTCAAGTCTGCGGAAGCCGCAGGCTCAAAGGAAGGAAGAGTAAGTTTCTCGAGGACAAAGTTTAAGTCCCAAGAGGGGGAGCTGGAGTCCAGACAGGGGGCCTGAGATGAAGGATCCCTCTGAGAAAAGTTTTGGATACCTCCAGTTGGGCAAATGCCCTATCAGTGAAAGGGACATGGTAGGCTGAAATAGCCGCCATATGGACTTTCAAAGAGGAGTGACTGGGACCCAGGTCGAAAAGATGACGCATGTAATCAAGGAGAATGGTCACAGGACAGGAAAAGGGCTCCACGATCCTGGACGCAGCCCAGATGGAAAATCTTTTCCATTTCATGGCGAAGGTGGACCTAGTGGAGGGTTTTCTAGCCTCCACCAGAATCTCGGCCACCTTAGGAGAGACGCCAAAGCAAGATTGAGCTAGGTCTGCAGGAGCCATGCATGAAGTTGAAGGGACTTGAGTCCTGGATGGACCAGGGTCCCCTGATCCTGGGTCAGCAATCCTGGAGATAAAGGAAGAGGAAGAGGAGGAACCTCTGAGTATTGTTGTAGAAGAGAGAACCAAGATTTGCCTGGGCCAGAAAGGAGCAATCAGAATCATTCTCGCTCCTTCCAAAGCCAGTTTCTGCAGCACACGAGGGACCAGAGGAATTGGGGGAAAAGCATAGACGAATCTGTCCTTCCAACTTAGAGATAGAGCGTCGCTCCAGAAAGCGTCTCGCTCTGGAGCGAGCGAGCAAAACATTGGAAGCTTTGCGTTTTGGGAGGAGGCGAACAGATCTATCTGAGGAGTCCCCCAAACCTGGAAGATGCTTTTTAGAACTTTTTCGTCCAGTTCCCACTCGTGTGGTAGAGTCGACGAGCGACTTAGCCTGTCTGCCAGGACATTGTCAACTCCCAGAACATGGATCGCCGCGAGGTGAAGGTTGTGAAGCGTTGCCCATTCCCAAACCCTCATCGCTTCCCTGAACAGCGGGTAGGACAGAGTCCCTCCCTGCTTGTTGATGTACCACACCATGCACATGTTGTCCATTTGGACAGCAAGGTGGCCGGGAAGGATGTATTGGTGAAGGGCCTGGAGAGCATACAGCACTGCTCGAAGCTCGAGCACGTTGATGTGGAGAACTAACTCCGATTTTGACCATAGGCCCTGGGTTCGGTGAGGACTCAGATGGGCTCCCCAACCTTCGCCTGAAGCGTCCGTGGTCAGAGCCTGATTGGGGGGAGGATGAAAAAAAGGGGGACCCCCCCGGAATAGGTTCTCTCGAACCATCCACCATTGCAAGTCTCTTACCATCGGCGAGGAGATCAGAACCAGATGATCTAGGTCTACTCGTTGATCCCACTGAGAGCGGAGAGTCCACTAAGAGATTCTCATGTGGAGGCGCACGCACGGAACCGTCGGGATGGCCGCCGCCATAAGCCCCAGTAGACAGAGCACCGACCCCGCCGGAACCCTCCTGTATTCCAATAGAAGGGAAATCTGGGACTGGAGGGAGGCCCCCCCTGTCCGGAGGCAGGAAGGCCCTGCACATTGTCGTATCGAGGATTGCCCCGATGAATTGGAGTCTCTGAGAAGGATCCAGGTGAGACTTGGAATGGTTGATGGTGATACCCAGGCCAGAGAAAACCTGCTGGGTGAGGGAGAGGAAATGTAGGAGTTCCTCCCAGGACGGGGCCGCCAGGAGCCAGTCGTCCAGGTAGGGAAAAACCTGAACTCCCAAAGTACACAGGTGGGCCGCTACCACCACCAGGCATTTGGTAAAGACTCGGGGAGCCGAGGAAAGACCAAAAGGGAGCACCCGGAATTGGTAGTGGTCCCCCTGAAACGCAAACTTGAGGTACTTTTGGTGCAAAGGGCGAATGGGGATGTGCAGGTACGCATCCTGCATAGCCAGTGCACAAAGCCATTGGCCCGGCTGAAGCAGGGGCAAGAGGGTTTGAAGGGAGAGCATCCTGACCCTCTTGTATTCCACATAAAGGTTCAGGGAGCTGAGATCGAGAATGGGTCTGAGATCTCCCATCTTCTTTGGTACAAGGAAGAAATGGGAATAGTAACCCCGTCCTGTGGAGGTGAGGGGGGACGGGCTCTATAGCCTGCTTCGCGAGGAGAGCAGAGATTTCTTCCTGACCAAAGGAAGATGGTCCCTTGAGTAAGAGGAGTTCAGAGGGGGTGGCATGGAGGTTTCTGCAGAAACTCTATGGAGTGCCCTCTGCTATGATCTGAAGCACCCATGAACTGATGTTATCCTCTCCCAACCTGGAAGGTGGAGGAGAATCTCCTCCCACTGCTCCTCCGGGCGTCCGGAGGTGGTGAGAGGGAAGGAGTCAGGGTGGTGAGGCAGCCGCCAAGAGCTGGGGCACCCGCTGCTTTTTGGGCAGCGGGGGTCTGGCAGCTGTGGGGGCCTGACGTTTAGTGGCCCACCTTCCCTGAGGTTTCGCTTGAGGCCGGCTGCGTGCACTTATTTTTTTAAGGGGACGACATATACCAACGTTCCCCTGATGACAGAATAATACAAAATACAAAATACTGAAACTTTTCGGAAAAACCAACAAAGTAACAGGACTGAACGATAGGAACTTCACCGCGAGGCGCTGCTCGAGCTGACGGCGAGAAAGAACTGGAAGGTGGGCGTCGGACCGCCCCTTTATACCGACGCCGCCTGATGCCGGTCACCTGACGCGGAGGCGGTCCCTCGCCAGGGACTGCTAGCTAGAAATTTTTCTGTGGGGTCCTGCCGCCAGCCAGCGTCAGTCCTATATGTAATTACCTACTGCAAGAGCCCTCTCGAGGTAAGATCTACTGTTACAGGTGAGTAACCTGTTCTCCTAGGAGCATGGATATGTTGTTCATCCACGCTGTCTGGCAGACTCCTAGCAGTTCTCCGGGAGGAGGGAGGCAAGGTGCACACCCCCTACATAGGAAACAGAGATTGGAGAACCGAGGCCCCAAAACCAGCATCACGTCGTGACTCTAGGTCGATGTGGTAATGGGTACTAAAGGTGTTTGCTGACTTCCAGGTAGTAGCCCGACACATTTCCTGGATAGGGATGTCCCTGGAATCAGCCACCAAAGCAGCAGTATGGCGGGTAGAATGAGCCCTTATCCCTCTGGGAGGCTCCTTGCCTGCCAATTCATACCACAGACTTATGCAAGATGTAATCCATCTTGCAATAGTCCGTTTAGCTGCAGGTCTGCCAGAAGCGGCTTCAGCGTAGGTGACAAACAGCTGGCGAACCTCTCCCCGAATTTCTGCTGTCCTCTCCTTATAGTAGGAGACAGCACGCCTGAGGTCCAGAGTATGGAGCCTGTACTCGGCATCAGAGGTGTAGTTAGGGTAGTATACCAGCAGAGTCAACACCTGGTTGAGGTGAAACTCTGACACCACCTTCGGAAGGAATTTCTGGTGAGGGCGCAGGACAACTTTGTCCCTGTGAAAGACCAGATAAGGGGAGTCCACTGAAAGTGCCTGGAGATCCCCTGTCCTTCTGGCTGACGTGATAGCCACCAGGAAGGCGGTCTTCCACGACAAGTGCGAGAGCTCACACTTGTGCATGGGTTCGAATGGCTTGCCCATGAGCTTGCCAAACCAGCAAAGATCCCATGGAGGTGGAGGTTCACACACCGAGGGGATGTGATCCAGGCCTTGGAAAGCGCCCATCACTGTCTCCTGAGCCAACGCCGGCTGACCGCCCGCACCTGTAGCAGAGATGGCTGCTAGGTGCACCCTAAGGGTCGATGATCGAAGACCCCCTTTGGAGAGGGACCAAAGGTAGTCTAGAATGTTAGCCACAGAGCAGGATAAGGGGTCCAGGCTTTTTCCCTGACACCAAATGGAAAATCTTTTCCATTTGAAGGCATAACATTTCCTGGTCGATTCTTTTCGAGATGCTTCCACCACGGTGTAGACATCCTCAGAAAGACCCAAAGCCTGGAACTCTAGCCGCTCAGGAACCAGGCTGTGAGGTGCAGGGATTGAAGGTCCGAGTGGAAGACCTTCCCCTGGTTCAGCGATATCCGGTCCGGGCATGTACACAGCTGCTCCGGGGCCCTGCAGCTGAGGCTGAGGAGATCTGGATATCAGAACTGGCGTGGCCAATCTGGGGCTACCAGAATCACCTTCGTCTTGTCCCTCCTCACCTTGAGTAACACCTTGTGGATCAAGGGAAATGGAGGGAAGGCGTAAAAGAGGCCTGGGGTCCACGGCCTCGAGAAGGCATCCCCCTGCAGCGAACCCCGCTGAGGGGGGCGGGCATGGTACAGCCTCAGCTTGGTGTTCTCCTTGGAGGCAAACAGGTCCACCAACGGTTTGCCCCAACGGGAGAACAGGTCGTAAGCTACCTCTGGATGGAGAGACCACTTATGGGATGTCTGGCCTATGCGGCTGAGAGCATCCGCCAGTTGGTTCGTGACTCCTGCCACATGGATGGCTAGGAGATCCGCCCAGCCGGCTGGACAAAGGTCCAGATCCAGAGCGCCCTTGCACAGCAGACGGGAGGCGTGCCCTCTGTTTGTTGAGGTAGTACATGGTCGTGGTACTGTCCGCCTGGACTTGAACCACTTGACCCCGGAGCTGAGGAGCAAGCTGACAGTGCCAGTCTGACTGCTCTGAGCTCCAGCAGGTTGATGTGGCATCGGACCCTCGGGGTCCAGAACCCGTGGGCTCTGTTGTCCCGCACATGGGCTCCCAGCCCATGAGAGAGCGCCGGTCGTGTGACGACCGCCGCTCGGTGGACAAACGAGACTCCTTCCTGCAAATGACTCGGGACGGTCCACCATTGGAGAGTGTCCCACATCCTCTGGGTGACTGATCAGCTGGTCGAAGAGACCCTGACGCTTAGACCACTGGGCAGCCAGCAATCATTGAAGGGGGCGAATGTGTAGTCTGGCCCAGCGGACCACTGAGGTGCACGCTGCCATGTAACCCAGGAGGCGCAGGAAGTCCCGGGCAGGGCGCAAGTGCCCAACCAGAAATGACTGGGCAAAGGAGGAGAGAACCTCCACCCTGTCCGCCGGGAGCCGAGCTCTGGCTTGACAAGAGTTGAGCTCTGCCCCGATGAAGCCCATCACCTGAGAAGGTACGAGTTCTGATTTGGCCTCATTGATCAGAAGGCCCAAGTGGGTTCCACCTCCTGAAGGGAGGAACCCGCTAGGAGCCAGTCATCTAGTTAGGGGTAAATATGAACCCCTTGACGCCGTAGATGGACTGCCACCACTGCGATGCATTTGGTGAAGACCCTTGGAGCCGATGACAGGCCGAACGGCATGGCTCTGAACTCGTACAGGGTCCCTTCGACCCTGAAGCAGAGGAACCGCTGATGGGACGGACGGATTGGGACGTGGTAAAAGCGTCCTGAAGATCCAGTGTACAGAACCACATGTTTCGCTCCAGGGATGGTATGATCTGGTTCAGAGTTACCATCCGGAAGGTGCGAGACCTGAGATACCGATTCAGGTCGTGGAGATCTAGAATGGGGCGCCAACCCCCCGTCCGCTTGGGCACCAGGAAATACCTGGAGACGAAGCCTGGGTCTGAAGGAGGATCCGGCACCGGGGCCAGCGCCTCCTTGAGGAGGAGTAGCACAATGTCATCCCGAAGGGCAGACTGGGTGCCAACTGAAATCCTTTCCTCCCGTGGGGCACGGGCTCGGCTGGGAGGGTACTGCTCGAAGTCTAGGGGCAGACCCTGCCCGACCACTTCCAGAACCCACCTGTCTGAAGTGATACCAGACCAGGTGGAAAGGAAGTGGCAGAGCCGGCCCCCCACGGGAGGACCCAGAGCTGGCGTGATGGGTGCGGGGGAGGCCACCACCGACCCGTCACTGTGCAGGCTTAGAGGAGGAGGAGGCGGCACCTGGACCAGCACCTCGGCCTCCTTTGCGGGGCTGCTGGGGACCTTGCTTGGGCCTAGGGCACCAACCTTGAGCCTGCTGCTGTTGTTGACCTCCCTGGAAGGAGGGCTTTTTTTTTTTTTTTTTTAATTTAGTTGTTTAACCAGGTATAGCACACTAAGCTGAAAGCTTTTTTACAGGAGCGACCTGGGAGCACAAGGAGGTTAAGTGACTTGCTCAGGGTCACACAGTATGCAAGTGGAAGCTGTGGGATTCAACCCCAGGTCTGGTCTGCTGGATGTCACCAAATTTGCAGCTCAGAGCCTTAGACCACTGCGCTATACTGCCTCTGTCCGACCACAGGGGAAGAATGCCGAAAAGGCTTCTTCTTGCGCTTCTGCTGGTTCTTGCCTGAAGAACCCTTAGCAGAGGTGGCATCTAAAGTGGCATTAGACTGCTCAATGCGCTGAAGATGACCTGCCACTCCCGGACCGAAGAGGTCGGTGCCAAGGAAGGGCACGTCAGCTAGCTTGTGCTGAGTATCCACGGGAAAGGAGGATAACCTCAGCCAAGCCCTGCGGCGAGAGGCTACCGCTGCCGCTAGTGAACGGGCACAGGAATCACCAATGTCCAGAGCTGTCTGGAGCTGTTTGGCAACAGCCCGGCCCTGGTCCCGGACCTGCTTGACCGTGTTCTGCATGTCTGCTGGGAGGTGAGTAAGAACTTCATCCAGCGACCCCAAAAGGGCATGAGAGAAGTGTGCCATGATCACTGCTGAGCTTGCCTGACGAAGGCCCAAAGATGATGCCGCATAGACCTTCCGGGCCGAGTGGTCCTTAAGTTTGGAGTCCTTGTCCGGAGGGCGGTCAGTATCCGTAGAGCTGCCTGTTAGGCCTGAATACTGAGGCAGTCACAAGGCTTCCTCACCAAGGGTGCTCAGTAAACCCCGCCAAGGACCCTGTGGGCACCGCGTACTTGGGGGCCATGCGGGCAGATGGAGCCGAGCAGGAGGCTGGATGCTGCCAGAGTTCCAGAGCCAGGCCAACTATGGCTTCGGCCACTGGAAAGGCCTCCGTCGGGGTATCCCCCCTCTTAAGAATATCCGTGAGGGGATATTCTGCCTTCTTCTGAATAGGCTGCAAAGGCATTCCTGTGGACTCTGAAATGAGTCGAAGGACGCCCTGGAAGTAAGAAGGCCCTACTTCCAAGCCTGACACCGGCATCTCATCATGGGAATGAAGGCCGGTATTATCCGAATCGGAGGAGTCCAGATATAAAGGCTTCCCACCCAAATCTCCCTCGTTACGCCTAGGGCGATCAGGGGTGACCGTAATCGACAGTCTGTGAGGAAGACCCAAAGACTGCCGGTCCTCCTTAGAGGGAACCCCTCCCAGGGGCTGTTTTGGTGGAGGTTCCACCAAAATTGGTGGGGATCCTGTAGCCGGCCGAGCCAAAGGCGCACGGGGGCCACCGAAGGGACCGGAGCCCTAGAAGCCGAAGAAGTCGGTGTCGGGTCAAGAGGCTGAGGCCAAGTGATAGTTGAACCGCCGTAGCCGGCTTCTGGCCTGTTAGCAGAAGTTGCTGCCACATAAGATCCTCATAGCGTCGACGGAGTTTCCGTCGAAGCCTCTCCTCATCAGAGGAGGAGGATGAGGAACGGTGGCGGTGCCTCTTCCGGGAGTGTTTGTGTCCCTTCTTGGGTCTACCAACCGAAGAGGACTTACTCCTCGATCGAGACTGACGGCGTCAGCTCTGTCAGTCAGGGGAAGCCGGACTCGGTGAAAACCGAGGTTCCGGCTCCTGGCCCTCAATCAGGATACCCGCGGGACGGGTTTCCTCGTTGGGGAAAGAGAGAATAGGCGTTCTATCCAGAGAGTCGTCGACAGGCGTCGGCGACAACGGCTCGATCGGGTCAAGAGAAATCTCAGCCGGTTCAGCAGTGTCCTCGACTTCAGTGCCTTGTCCAGACGGAAGGTCTGAAAACCCGGCAGCCGAGGAGGCGATCTCGACCGTAGTCAAGACCCCTTGCTCCTGGAAGTCGGACCGCTCTCAGTCCCAGAAGCATCTTCTTCGGCTAGAAGACGACGGTTTTGGATCCTTCTTTTTGGATCGGGAGGAGTGCGAGCCTGAGGGTGCCTCACCCTTAGTAGGGAGAGACTGGCACAACTCCCGAAACGATCCTGTGAAGGTGGAGCCCAAGTTGAGTGACACGGAGAAGCTTCGGTTGGCCGAAGCTTGGGCAGCTTCTTCCTCAAGGCCGCCATCTGCTCGGCAGATCCCGCAGTCAGCAGAACCACGCACCTGGGCTCCTTCGATTTCACCGGTGGATTCCGAAGCTCCGGTCTCCCCAGCTTCAGGCGCGCCTGACGGTCCTCCAGAACGGTGGGATGGAAGGCAGAGCAAATAGTGCATTGCGAGGTATCATGCACGGTACCGAGGCAATAAACGCACGAGAGGTGGGGGTCGGTGCGTGACATTTTTTGTCCACAAGGACACCGGCGAAACCCGGGGGACGACTTGTCATCCATGTCCGAAAAGTTCGGATCCAAGTCGTATACTCTACGAGTTTCAAAGCAAGAAGATGCGGTGAAAACAGTCGATTAGACTCCAGGGCCTCAATCGCTGCAAAAACATGAGGGAACCTGTATCTTCCAGCGGAAAGGAAGATCTGGCATCATGGGGCGGAGTCGAGGTATTTACCACCCGGGTGGGTGGGAGGAGCCAGCTTGAAGACTTCCGGCAAGATTTAAAGGGGAAAGGGACAATGCCAGACAGTGTGGATGAACAACGTATCCATGCTCCTAGAAAAGATCACTCCCAACTTCTGAACTATAAGATGGAAGGTATATTAAGATTTGCCAAACAGAGTTAATCGAGCTGGGAAGTTGTTGGCAGCACAGCTGAGGAAGGAAGCTGCTAACAGGCAATTCTCAAACTGAAGCATGATTATACCAATGAGATTCTGACTTCCCCAAAAGAAATCTCCCAAAAGTATGTGGAATTTCATAAACAATTATATTCCTCGGAATAAGACCACATGCATGTGGACCATGTCCAAAATTATTTAGCCGACATCCCGCTCCTTTCCCTTTCTAAGATACAGGCAGACGTACTAGGGGCACCTATCACCTTACAAGAACTTACAAACCAGGTAAGACATCTAAAGTGCCGGGTCCAGACGGCTATCCAGCAGAATTCTATAAATTTTTTCAAAAGGATCTCCTCCCACTGTTACTTAGGGCCACTAATTCTATTTTACAACAAGACGAACCTATTCCCCCCTTCATGGCACCAAGTCCAAATATCTATCATACTAAAACCAGGTAAAGACCCCTAAGAGTGTGGTTCCTATCGTCCCAACTCGCTATTAAATATACTAACATACTAAAAGCCAGCAGAACAGCCCTCATGGTCGATTGTGTCTGCTTGGTAGCCAGCACCCCTACTGGGTGCTCGATTTGCCACCCACCCCTCCCCCAGAGAGGGACTTCCCGGCTTCAGTTTCCCCCTCTACCTGTCCCACCCACTCTTGAAACCCTCCACTGTGCCCTCATTCACCAGGCTCCCAGGCAGTGCATTCCATGGATCCACCACCCTTTCAGTAAATTAGCGCTTCTTTTCGCTCCCCTAACTCCCCCGCCTTCCACCTTGCCCCTGGTTGTTCTCTTCTTCTTTTTTTTTATACTTAAATTTATTCATTTTTGGTTTATACATTAACATTTTATCGATCAGACCAACAGTTTACAATTGACATCTTAATTGACAGTTATACTGTTATTTTCTTCAATTAAACATAAAAGAAAAAAAGATGAACCAAAACTTAATAAAAAAAGTAAAATAATTACATTATCAAAATTTTAAAAACCAGGGAGAGAAATTAATAAAACCAAATGAAATAACTGTTATCAGTTGAATTAATTCTTGCTACAGCCATCATGAACAAGTCATCCGGGAAGGGGTATCACAATAATCGGGGACAAGTACACATTCCTCACATTCATTCCTAGATAGAAGAGTTTAGGAGAGGTTCTTAAATTAGAGGGCCGTGGGGAGGGGGAGGAAGCATGAGGGGAGAGGAGAGGAGGGAAGGAAATGTGTGGGGGAGGGGAGGAGGTGGATGGAAGGGAGGGGGAGGAGGGGAAAAAGGGGAGGAAAAGGGGAAAGGAAGAGAAGGTAAGGGAAGAGATAGGGAAGGGAAGAGGTGTATGACTTATAAATCTAGCTTCGAGTCATTTCATCTATATATAACTCCCATCTATTCCATCTAACATCATATGCACTCCCACTGTGGTTTATACTATATTTTATTCTTTCCATTTGTCGGATCTGGTTAACTATTCCCAGCCAATCCTGCACAGTGGGAGGTAATTTCTGTAGCCATCTCTTAGTTATGGATTTCAAGGCAGAGATTAACAGAATGGACCATAGGTATCGAGCATCCTTATCCTTGGCTTCATCTGGGCAAAGACCTAGCAAACAGTCCTCAGGGCCTAATATCTTTGTCAGGCCGAACAGGGCGGCCAGGTGTTTAGTTACACTGGACCAGAAATCAGAAATTCCCAGGCAATACCAGAACACATGGGCTTGGTCAGCTGTCATCTCCCCACACCCCCGCCAGCAGAGTGCCTGTACTTGTGCTCTCATTTTACTGAGCTTTTCCAGTGTATAAAAATACCCGATCCTTACCTTCCAGGCATATTCCCTCCACCCTGGTGATGACGTTGTTTTCCAGGTATTTCGAAATACTATGCCCCATGTTTCAGAGCTTAATATTATCCCCAATTCTTTTTCCCATTTCCCTTGTGTCCTACTTATGTTGATGCTATATGGCAACAGGATTGCAGACTTGGCATACGTGATTGCACCTTTTCCATGGTCTCCCTCCCATACGTGCTCAAACACCCTCAGATATGGTCTCTCGTCCAGCCACGACATGTTATGTCTCAATTTTTTAGCCAAGTAATCCTGCAGCTGAAAATAGAACAAGTGATCCCCTGGTGACCAGCTGTACCTAGCCCGTAGGGTTTCAAAGGACATAATATCAGGCCCCCTGAGGAGCTGCCAGGCTGCTACAACCCCCCATCCCATTTGCTCCTTATACCAACTATGTAAGGCAGCCGAAGCATATTCTACATCATAATACCACCATCTGTACTTCCATAGGCTTTTGGCTGTACAACCTTGCCTGGTGCCCAGAGTCCATCCCTGTAGAGTAACTTGTACTGTGTAGCTTCTGAAAGAGGATATATCAATTTGTGCAGGTGGAGAAAATAAGAGAGCTGGTAAGGAAGGGGAATTTGCTATGGAGAGCTCCATTTGTTGCCAGTGCGCCTTATATGAGGGATGGGACCACAGCAGGGCATTTTTCATATGCACTGCCACCCAATATTTGTATAGATCCGGTCAGGCCCTCCCTCCGCTCTGCTTAGGCAGTGTTAACACTTTTTTAGATATCCTGGGATGGGATTTGGCCCAGAGGAACATCATTTTTTTTTTTTTGCCAGGCCCCTGCCACCTTCTGTGGGATAACACATGGAACAGCCTGGAATAGGTAGAGGAATCTAGGTATTATATTAGTCTTAATTACTTGAAGTCTGGAGTAAAAGGGGAGCGGTAAAAGTGACCACCTCTCTATGTCAGCCCAGACTCTCTTCACTAAGGAAGGGAAATTATCTTTAAAGAGATTTTTGGGAAAGGGACCAATCTGGACCCCTAAATATTTAATAGTGTGGCAGTCCCATTGCATGGGGTATTTAAGTTTTAATCCCATGGGTACCTCCACATTGATGGCTAGAACCTCCGTTTTTGCCCAATTAAGTCTGTAACCCGACAAGTTAGAGTAAGTTTCAATTTGCTGAAATACTTTCGGGAGTGATTCTTCAGGCTGAGTGAGGTAAAGTAAGATATCATCCGCATAAAGTGCAATTTTATGTATCGTGTTGCCCCACTTAAACCCCTCTATTCCTCCATTAACCCTGATACTCTGAGCAAGTGGTTCTATATAGAGGGCAAATAGGAGCGGCGATAGTGGGCAGCCCTGGCGTGTGCCTCTAGTAAGATCAAACGGCCTCGAGACGTAACCATTAGCTCTTACATAAGCTACTGGAGAAGTATACATCTTGATTATTATATTATGAGAGTCTTCGAACCCGAAGCCGGCCAGGGAGGCCCACAAGAATTCCCATGATACTTGATCAAATGCTTTCTCAGCATCCAAACTCATAATAATAGCTGATTTTTTTGTAGTCTGCATTTTTTCTATTATGTTAATTGTTCTACGGACATTGTCCAGGGTCTGTCGGCCCGGGACAAAGCCCGCCTGATCCATATGAATCAAGTTCGGTAGAACCCCTTCTATTCTTCTGGCTAAAATTCCCGCCATTATCTTGTAGTCTACATTCAATATAGATATTGGGCGATAAGACCCACAAATAGTTATATCCCTGGCCGGCTTCGGGATCACCGAGATAATCGCCCTTGTCCATGAGGGGGGCATTGAACCGGTATCTCCAGAAAGATAATTGTATGCCCTACACAACAGAGGAGAAACCTGGTCCTTGAATCGCTTTTAAAACTCACTGGGGAGTCCATCGGTACCAGGACATTTGCCGGTTTTGATCCTCCCAATCTCAGCCTTAACCTCAGCCTCTGTGAAAGGACGACTCAAGATCTCCCCCTGTGTATGGGTTAATTTGGGCAAGCCCAAAGGGGACAAAAAGGAGTTGATCTCCTGTTCTGTTAGCTTGGGGCCCCCATTATAAAGCTTTGCATAATATTTTGTAAATGCCTCAACTATGTTTTCGGTCTTGTAGTGTAAACTCTGAGTCACCAGGTCTTTAATTTTGGAGATCGTCGCTCTGCTCCTAAATTGGCGCAGCCGACTTGTTAGTAATTTCTGGGCCCGGGGGCCTCCCTCATAATACCTCTGTCTTAAGTAGATGAGACGCTGTTCTATCTGATAATCAAGCATCCTAATGTATTCCTCCTTCAATTTTTGTAAAAGTTTACCTCTTTCTCTATCAAGGTTCTGATATTGCAATTGCTCCAGACTATGGATTTGTTCCTGCAACTCAATACACCTTTTCTCCCTGTTTCTCTTCAATCTAGATGAGAATTCCACCAAGGTCCCTCTGACTATGGCCTTAATTGTGTCCCAAAGAATACCTGGGGATATAGTGGGGTGTTGATTCATTTGAATAGCCTGCTCAATGGATTGAGTTATCTTTTCTTGTACCTCTTTCAGCTGAAGGAGAGAGGTATTCAGCCTCCAGAATTTAGAGCTTTTGGGGGGTCCTATTTTCAGTCTCAAGTTTACAGGACTGTGGTCTGAAAGCGGGGACACCCCAATCTCTGAGGATTTACATATTTCAAGAGTTTCAATGGTAGTAATAAAATAATCCAACATGGAAAACGTCCGGTGAGGCGGTGAAAAAAAAAAGAATGTACTGTTTACACCTGCCATTCAAGGCCCGCCACACGTCCACCAAGCCCACCTCTGCCAAAAAACTGGCAACCTTCTGGGCCACTCCCTTTTCCTTTCTCGGCAGCTGGGCCGAGGAGTCCAGTTTGGGGTTTAATCTCAAATTGAGGTCTCCCCCCATCACCAAACGGCCCTCCGCCCACTCCATGATTTTGATAAAGAAATCCCGGTAAAAGGTGAAATCTGAGCCTGGGGGGGGCATACAATGACACCAAAGTTATCTTTTCTCCCCCAGCCATCATGCCTTTAGCCGCTACATACCTGCCCAGCCTGTCCACCAACTTGTCAGTTAGTACAAACTGCGTGGCCTTAGGAATAAGTATCGCGGCCCCCCTTCTACGGCCACTGGAGTATTAGGATGCTATCACCTCTTTATATCCAAATTTCATTAATTTACCATGCTCGGTATTACTCATGTGGGTTTCCTGGAGCAGTATAACATGCGCTCTGGTTTTCTTGAGAAAGGACATGACTCGGGAATGTTTGATAGGGTGTGCTAGCCCATTAACATTGTAGGTTAAGCTTGTTAGATCTGAATTAGCCATTTTTATAGTTTCATGTTAAAACCTAGTTTAAGTAGACATGGTACCTATCAAGTCCCCCACAGCCCCCGCCATTTCGATTGTTTTAGCGGCCCGTGAGATCTCCCTTATAAAACAAAAACATAAATAAGCTTCTCAACAGGAACATTATTCCATAACTTTAGAACTTTATACAAGTTAATCTCTCCACAGTGGAGGTCATCCTTGCTCCAGGAGACCTCTGTGTGTTCAGCTTCCCCACCCGAAGGAGGTGAAGATAGCCGGACAGGGGAGATGGAGCAACAGTACTCCTCACTGCTGACAAGCAGTTCTCCCAAGGAGCCTACATTGGAAAACTCAGAAAAAAGGCTCCTCTTTAGCTGTAGTCCGCCCAACTAAGGTGCAGACCGCTTTAAGGATGTCAAGTTGCCTTTAGCAAGCCCCCACAGATACCCTCTTCACAGTAATTTATATTAGTAACTGCTTAGGTAGTCCCCCGAGGCAACCCATTCACATTTTTTAAGAAACCCCCAGCAACAAGCCTGTAATTGTATACAAGTTGGAACAAAAACAGTATGTTCTTCTTTTCCCTTAAACAGGCATAAATCTTAAGGACTACTCGAGAATTTTTGTTATATTCATATTCGTGAAGCAGGATTGTTATCAAAGCGGCCCATTTCCCTCTTGTTATTACTTAAAGGGTACCATGAACAGTCGCAAGGTACAGGGAGACGCTGGGCAGTCACATTACTCCAGGCCTCAATCCTATCCCTGGACCCAGAATCTTACAGTATGTCTAGAAAAACTCGTATGTCAGTCCTGAGCCTGCGTTAGATTGTTACTGCCCTGTGGTCTCCACTGGGTCTCCTTAGATCCCGTGGCGCGCAAAACATTCGCAATGGATCCTCTTCCCCTTCTCCGTTTGTTCTGCGCCATAAGCCATTCCATGGGTGCCTTCCACAGAGCGAGCTGTCCCTGCCCAGCAACCCCCTCCGGCACTGCTTCCATCCAGCCCCGCTGCACTAAAGCTTTCCCCACTTCCTCCGGTGAATCATATGCTTTCATGCCTTCAGACCAGAAGACGCGGATCCTAGCTGGGTAGGGCATATTGAATCTGATATTTTTTGCTCTTAGGATTTTCAAGATGGGGCCATATTTTAGTCTTTGCCTCTGAACTTTTATGAGTAATCATGGTCAAAAAATAAGCGGCTGGACAGGTATTTAATCTCCTTCTGCTGCCAAGCTCTCCGGAGGATATCCTCCTTTATTTTAAAGCTGTTGAACTTTAGCACTACTGACCTGGGCCTGGCTTCTGGTGGAGGTTTCGTCTGAAGGGCTCTGTGCGCTCTTTCTATGCCTAATTGAAACCCCGGGGGCAGCTGCAACACGTCTGTTATAAGGTCTGTAATGAAGTCAGTCATTGTCTGGCCTGATTCAGCGCCTTCTGGGAAGCTGTGTATCCGTATGTTCTCTTCTCGAGCGACCTTCCAGGTCTATGCACTTATTCTGGAGCTGTTCAGTGTGTTCCACCAGGGCTTGCAGTATTAGGCCCATTTTGGTGGTATCATCCTCAGAGTTGCTTATCTGAGTCTCCCCTTCCTCCAGTCTCGTCTCCAAACCTTTGAGCTACTGATTAAGCTGCTTAAATTCAACCCAGTTCTCCGCCCTCATTGCTTTAATCTCTGTAAAGAGTTTCTCAAACCGAGATCTGGATAATTGATCGGTTTCTGCGTCTGTATCTGGTATACTCACAGGGGAAGGGCTTCTGCTTTCGTCCCCTCAAGTCGACTTGAATCCTGCAGCATCGGGCCGTTTATTCGCGTCCTTTAGTTTAGATCTACCTCTGGTGTCCTTAGCATGTTTAGTACTTGCCATTTCTGGTAGTATTGAGCTGGTTTCTGCAATTTAGGTAACTTTTTTGGCCTCTGGGAGGAAGAGCTCTCTAGCTGTCTGCTATCGGCCCCGTGACGTCACCGGAAGTCTGTTCCCCCCTTCTTAAACTTGAACACCTGCTCGGCTCCCCCTCTGTTGATCCCCTTTACAGACATAAAGACCTCTATCATGCCCCCTCATCTCTCCTCTCCTCCAGTATGTACAGGTTGAGCTCCTCCAGCCTCTCCTCATAGGGTCTAGGGTAAATACCAACTTAAAGCTTTTCACAGGAATCCTAGCAAACAGACTTCAGCAAGTAACCAGAGACCTAGTTCACCACAATCAGACAGGGTTTATAAAAGGGAGACTTTTACAGGATAACATTAGAAGATTCCTTAATATAATTACTGCTCAAGGGGGACAGAGAGTTCAGTTGGCCATAAGTGTTGATGCAGAAAAAGCTTTCGACAGGGTGGATTTGGTGCTTCCTATCAGGAGTCCTGTCAAAATTTAACTTGAGGGATAAATTTGAAAAGACAGTCGAGGCCTTGTACTCTAGCTCCGAAGTGACACTGAAGGTAAATGGGTGTTAGTCTGACGGGTTCCCACCGAGCTATGGTATATGGCAAGGCTGCCCCCTTCCTCTGCTGCTGTTTACCCCCTCATTCAAAACCCCTGCAGCTCACAACAGGAGACACCCGGATATACTGGGAGTCAAGACTGGACAGCAGAAGCATAAAATAGTTTTATGCTGATGACACCCTTTTGTGTCTGGGAGACCCACTGAACTCTTTACAACCCCTTTTGGACACCCTAGAATGTTTCCACGTATTAGCGGAATATAAAATGAATCTAACCAAATCAGAGGCAATTTTTCTGAGCGGCTCCCCTTCTCCAGACTTCCGTACAAAATTCCCCTTTGCATGGGCACTGCACAACAAATACAGGTTACTCACCTGTAACAGGAGTTCTAGGAATGGTATATGTTGTTCATCCACACTTACTGGCAGGTTCCTTGCCACTTTAAATCTTGCCAGAAGGTCTTCAAGCTGGCTCCTCCCACCCACCCGGGTGGTAAAACTCTCGGCTCCACCCCATGATGCCAGATCTAGCCCGCTGGAAGCCAGGTTATGCGTCGAAGCCAGGGAGGTCGGGTAGGTTGTGTGGCTGAACAACATATACATTCCTAGAATTCCTGTTACAGGTGAGTAACCTGTATTTCTAGGGACATGGATATGTTGTTCTATCCACACTTACTAGCAGACTCCTAGCAGTTCTCCGGGAGGAGGGAGGCAAGGTGCACACCCCCTACTTAGGAAATAAGGACTGGAGAACCGAGGTCCCAAAATCAGCATCCTGGCGTGACTCAAGGTCAATGTGGTAGTGGGTAATGAAGGTGTGTGCTGACTTCCAGGTAGCAGCCCCGCAGATTTCCTGGACAGGGATGTCCCTGGAAGCAGCCACCAAAGCAGTGGTATGGTGGGTAGAATGAGCTCTTATCCCTCTGGGAGGCTCCATGCCCACCAACCTATAGCAGAGATCTATGCAGGAGGTGACCCAGCTGCCTATCGTCCGCTTGGCTGCAGGTCTGCCAGGTGCGGCTTTAGCGTAGGTGACAAACAGCTGGTGAACCTCTCCCCGAACTTCAGCCATCCGCTCCTTATAATAAGAGAGCACTCTTCTAGGGTCCAGAGTATGGAGCCTATATTCGGCCTCCAAGGTGTGATTGGGATAGAACACCGGCCGAGTCAACACCTGGTTAAGGTGAAACTCAGACACCACCTTCGGAAGGAATTTCGGGTGGAGGTGTAGGACAACCTTGTCCCTGTGGAAGACCAGATAAGGAGACTCAATGGAAAGCGCCTGGAGCTCTCCCATCCTTCTGGCTGACGTGATAGCCACCAAGAAGGTGGTCTTCCACGACAGGTGAGAGATATCACACTTGTGCATCGGTTCGAATGGCTTGCCCATGAGCTTAGCCAATACCAGCAGTAGATCCCATGCAGAAGGAGGTTCTCGCACCAGAGGGGATATGTGATCAAGGCCTTTGTAAAAATGCCCGACCACCTTCTCCTGCGCCACAGACTGCTTTCCAGCCCGAGCCCAGTAGGCAGAGATGGCTGCCAGGTGCACCTCAAGGGTCGTCGACTGAAGCCCTTGCTGAGAAAGGGACCATAGGTAGTCCAGAATGCTGGCCAAGGAGCAGGAGGAAGGGTACAACCCTTTATCCTGACACCAAATGGAGAATCTCTTCCATCTGAAGGCATAGAATTTTCTGGTCGACTCCTTATGGGATGCCTCAACAACATTGAGGACCTCGTCGGAAAGACACAAGGCCTGGAACTCTAGCCGCTCAGGAACCAGGAGGTCAGGTGCAGGGATTGAAGGTCCGGGTGGAGTACCTTCCCCTGGTTGACTGAGATCACGTCCGGGTGAGCTGGAAGCCGCCTCGGGAGCCTGGAGCGGAGGCTGAGGAGATCTGAATACCAGAACTGGCAGGGCCAGTCTGGGGCTACCAGAATCACCTGCGCCTTGTCCCTCCTCGCCTTGAGAAGTACCTTTTGGATCAAGGGAAATGGAGGAAATGGCCTCGAGAAGGCATCCCCTTGCAATGGGCCCTGCTGAGGGGGGCAGGCATGAAACAGCCTCAGCTTCGCATTCTCCCTGGAGGCAAAATACAGGTTACTCACCTGTAACAGGAGTTCTAGGAATGGTATATGTTGTTCATCCACACTTATTGGCAGGTTCCTTGCCGCTTTAAATCTTGCCGGAAGGTCTTCAAGCTGGCTCCTCCCACCCACCCGGGTGGTAAAACTCTCGGCTCCGCCCCATGATGCCAGATCTGCCCGCTGGAAGCTCAGGTGTGCGTCAAGCCGGAGGATCGTAGGATGAACAACATATACCATTCCTAGAACTTGTGTTACAGGTGAATAACCTGTATTTTAGGGACATGGATATGTTGTTCATCCACACTTATTGGCAGACTCCTAGCAGTTCTCCGGGAGGAGGGAGGCAAGGCGCACACCCCCTACTTAGGGAATAAAGACTGGAGAACCGAGGCCCCAAAACCAGCATCCCAGCGTGACTCAAGGTCAATGTGGTAATGGGTAATAAAGGTGTGTGCTGACTTCCAGGTAGCAGCCCTGCAGATTTCCTGGATAGGGACGTCCCTGGAAGCAGCCACCGATGCAGCAGTATGACGGGTAGAATGAGCTCTTATCCCTCTGGGAGGCTCCATGCCCGCCAACTTATAGCAGAGATCTATGCAGGAGGTGACCCACCTGCTTATCGTCCGCTTGGCTGCAGGTCTGCCAGGTGCGGCTTCAGCGTAGGGTGACAACAGCTGGCTAACCTCTCCCCGACTTCAGCCATGCGCCCTTATAATAAGCGAGCGCCTTCTAGGGTCCAAAGTATGGAGCCTGTATTACGGCCTCCGAGGTGACTGAGGTAGAACACCGCAGAGTCAACACCTGGTTAAGGTGAAACTCCGACACCACCTTCGGAAGGAATTTCTGGTGGGGGCGAGGACAACCTTGTCCCTGTGGAAGACCAGGTAGAGACTTAATGCAGGCGCCTGGAGTTCTCCCATCCTTCTGGCTGACGGATAGCCACCAAGAAGGCGGTCTTCCACGACAGGTGAGAGAGTTCACACCTGTGCACTGGTCTATGGTTTGCCCATGAGCTTTGCCAGTACCAGCAGTAAATCCCACGGAGGTGGAGGTTCTCGACCGAGGGGAAATGTGATCAAGGCCTTTGAAAAGCGCCAGACCACCTTCTCCTGCACCACCGACTGCCCCTCGCCCACGCCTGGTAAGCAGAGATGGCTGCCAGGTGCACCTTTAGGGTCGCCGACCTAAGCCCTTGACTAGAAAGGGACCATAAATAGTCCAAAATGCTTGCCAAGGAACAGGAGGAAGGGTCCAAGCCCTCATTCTCTGACACCAAATGGAAAACCTCTTCCATTTGAAGGCATAGCATTTCCTGGTCGACTTCCTTACGGGACGCCTCAACAACATTGAGAGGACCTCGTCGAAAGACCCAAGGCCTGGAACTCTAGCGCCAGGAACCAGGCCGCCAGGTGCAGGGATTGAAGGTCTGATGGAACACCTTCCTGATTGACTGAGAGCAGGTCCGGGCGAGCTGGAAGCTGCCTCGGAGCCTGTAGCTGAGGTTGAGGAGATCTGGGTACCAGAACTGGCGGGGCCAGTCTGGGGCTATCAGAATCACCTGCGCCTTGTCCCTTCTTGTCTTGAGAAGCACCTTGTGAATCAAGGGAAATGGGGGAAAGGCGTAAAAGAGGCCCGGGGTCCACAGCCTCGAGAAGGCATCCCCCTGCAGTGAGCCCTATTGAGGGGGGCGGGCATGAAACAGCCTCAGCTTCGCATTCTCCTTGGAGGCAAACAGGTCCACCTGAGGTGTGCCCCAGTGGGAGAACAGATCTTGTACTACTCCAGCAGGGAGAGACCACTGTGAGATGCAGCCCCTATCCGCCCCAGGGCATCGGCCAGGGTGTTGGAGGCTCCTGCCACATGAATGGCTAGGAGATCCGCCTCAGGCTGCGCGACGAGTGAGCAAATGCGGAGAGCCTCTGCACAGAAGCATGGAGCGGCCCCGCCTGGCGGTTCAGGTAGAACATGGTCGTGGTATTGTCCGCCTGACTCGGACCACTTGACCCCAGAGAAACGGAGCAAAGGCGTGAGAGCTCAGGTGACCGCCGGAGCTCCAGCAGGTTGATGTGGCATCGGGACTCTGCTGGGACCAGAGGCCTGCACTCGTGTTCCCCAGATGGGCACCCCAACCCATCAGAGAGGCATCGGTCGAGAGAGACCGCTGCTCGCGGATAAACGGGATGCCTCCTGCAGATGGGATGGAACGGTCCACCACTGGAGAGCGCTCCACATCTCCTGGGTCACTGTCACTAGCTGGTCCAATGGATTGCAGCGCTAGACCACCGCTGGCCAGTCCCCACTGAAGGGGCGATGTGCCAGCGTGCCCAACGGACCACGCTGGTACAGGCCGCCATGAGACCCAGGAGGCGCAGGGAAGTCCCGGCAGGGTACATTGCCCAACCAGAAATGATTGGGCAAAGGAGGTAAGAACCTCGGCCCTGTCCACCGGGAGCCGTGCTCTGGCTCGAAGAGAGTCGAGCTCTGCCCCGATGAACAGGATCACCTGCTTCGGCTCGAGTTCCGACTTGGCCTCATTGATGAGAAGGCCGACTTGAGAGCAAACCTGGAGGGCCAGATCTCTGGACCGCTCCACCTCCTGTCTAGAGGGGGCTGCTATCAGCCAATCGTCCAGGTAAGGGTACACCCGGACCCCTTGGCGCTGCAGGAATGCTGTCACCACTCCCATGCATTTGGTGAAGACCCTGGGAGCTGGAGATAAGCCGAAGGGCATGGCTTGGAACTCGAAGAGGGATCCTTCCGCTCGAAAGCGGAGGAATCTCTAATGTGACGGACGGATAGGGACGTGAAAGAACGCATCCTCTAGGTCCAGAGAGCAGAACCACATGCCGTGTTCCAGAGATGGTATTATCTGCGTCAGAGTGACCATTCTGAAGGTCCGAGACCTTAGGAACTTGTTCAGGTCGTGTAGGTTGAGAATGGGGCGCCAGCCCCCCGTCCGTTTCGGAACCAGGAAATACCTGGACACGAACCCCGGGTCTAAAGGGGGTCCTCTACTGATCACCTCCTTTTGGAGGAGGAGAGCGATGTCGGCTCAACGAGCCGCCAGTGAGGCTGCGGACCCCGAGGCCCCCTGAGGTGCGATGGCTCTGAAGGGCGGGGCCTGCTCGAATTCTAGAGGTAGGCTTTTTTCCACCACCTCCAGTACCCACCTGTCCGTGGTAACGGCGGACCAGGCGGAAAGGAAGTGTCTGAGCCGTCCCCCCACGGGGGGAACCAGGGGTGAGGTGACGGATGGGGGCGACACCCCTCAGCCCGTCACTGGACAGGCTTGGAGGAGGGACCGGCCGAGGGACCTCCTGGGCCTTTACCTCCCTGCTTCCTGTTGGAGGAAGCCGACGGCTTGGGTTTGGGATGCCAAGCTCGAGCCTGCTGGCCCTGACGTTGCTGGGCCGGGCGCGGCGCAGGCGCAGAAGGACGAAAGGGCTTAGGCTGTGGCTTGCAGCCTTTGTCCTTCTGAGCGGAAGAGACCGAGCCAAGGTAGCACTGGACTTCTCGATCCTCTGCAGGTGACCTTCCACCCCAGGGCCGAAGAGGTCAGTCCCCAAAAAGGAACATCCGCCAACTTGTGCTGGGTATCCGAGGTAAAGGTGGATATCCTCAGCCAAGCCCGACGACGCATGGCCACTGCGGCCACCACAGACCTGGCACATGAGTCCCCGATGTCTAACGCAGTCTGGAGCTGCTGTTTGGCCACTGCCCTGCCCTGGTCCCGCACCTGCCTGACCGTAGTCTGCAGATCTGCGGGAAGATGACGGACAACCTCATCCAGGGAGCCCAACAGGGCGTGAGAAAAATGTGCCATGAGGACGGCTGAACTGGCCTGACGAAGGCCGAGAGAGGACGCAGCATAGACTTTTCGCCCGGCATAATCCAATTTCTTGGATTCCTTGTCGGGAGGTTTGTCCACATCCCTGGCGTTCCCGGCACGCTGGAAAACGCTGTCGGTAACCAACCCCTCGGCCGAGGGGTGTTCCGAAAAACCGGACAGGGAACCGGTAGGGACCGCATACTTCCTGGCCAACCTGGCCGAAGGCGCAGGGCAGGAAGCAGGACGCTGCCAAAGTTCCAAGGCCAGACCCACTATGGCTTCGCCACCGGAAAGGCCTCAGAGGAGAGTCCCCTCGTCCAGAATCTCCGTGAGGGATGCCCGGCCGCTTAGAAATGGGTTCGAGCTTCATCCCGGTGGACTCCGAGATGAGTCGAAGCAACCCTAAGAAGGACGAAGGGCTATCGTCCACTGACTGCCCTCCCGAGGACTCCAAGTCCATGCACTTGGAGAAGAGGGAGGAACCATCATCGGACTCAGAAGAGTCCTCAAAGAGCTGCCTCAGGCCTGAGCCACCCTCCACCTGCCGAGGTTTATCGGGAGTGAGGGTGACAGACAGCCTATGGGGCAAACCCAAGGCCGACCGAGAATTTTTGGTCGGAGCCCAAACTAATGGCTGTGGAGGCGGAGGTTCCACCAGAATCGGTGGGACAGCTGGAATTGGCCGAACAACCGGCCTGAGAACAGGCTCTCGACTCACAACGAGGGGTTGTTTCGCTGCTCGGTGACAGCCACTTAATGGCTGGGGAAGACGACTGGTCGGCTAATTCCCGTCAAAAGGAGCTGTTGCCACATGAGTTCTCGTACTTCGACGCAGCTTGCGCAAGCTTCCCTCATCCGAGGAAGAGGAAGAGCGGCAGCGCTTGCTGCGTGCCGAGACCGGGACCGCCTATGGCGGGCGGATCGGTTGGACCGCGAGGATGTCCGAGACCGAGAGTCTCGACGGAGCGAGGAAGGCGAGGAGAAGTGTGGAATCGGACCCCTCGCTCGGACGATCCCACCGGAGGCTCCGGAACCGAGGCACAGACGAGCCGACGGGATCCTCAACTCCCACCGGGGAACTGGGGAGAGGATTCCGCTGCTCCAGCCGACAACCCATCTAACGGGTCGAGAAAAATCTCGACCGCGTCGACGGAGTCTCGGTCAACTGGCCTGACGGGACACCGTAGCCAGTTGCAGTCTGAGGGGTCGATCAAGTCGACTGTTGACAAGGGAGGGGGATCTTCCCTCCCAAGAGCGCCGATGAGAGACTTACTTTTGCTCTTTTTGGACCTGGAAAAAGGTCCCGAAGAAGTTGGACCCTCACCTTTCATCGAGAGGGTCAGACAAAGCTCCTTAAAAGAAGCAGAGTACGAGGCACCGAGAGAGAGCGGGACAAATGCCGCAGCCGAGGTAGAAGCAGCCCGCGCCACCTCCTCTTCGAGGGCGATCATCTGCTCGAGCTGATCCGCCGAGCCCACCGCCGGACACCGCCAATCGGGCCCCTTTAGATTTCACCGGTGGAATTCTTTTCTCGGGGCGCCGCAGTTGTAATCGGGCAGCACGGTCTTCAAGGACGTAGGCCGAAAAGGAAGAGCACAAGTTGCAGGCCTGCGGGTCATGCTCAAGGCCCAGGCAGTAGACGCACGTGGAGTGCAGATCCGTCCTAGACATCTTCTGCCCGCAAGGGCACCTCCGAAAACCGGGAGTCGATTTGTCCATCACAGCCGCGAGGAGAAGAAGACCGAAGTCTTTTTAGCAAAAACTTTTGATTTAACTTCAAGAATTAGGAACCAGTCTTAAATGCAGCGTTAAGGAGGGAACCTGAGCTTCCAAGTGGTAAGGAAGATCTGGCGTCATGGGGCGGAGCCGAGAGTTTTACCACCCGGGTGGGTGGGAGGAGCCAGCTTGAAGACCTTCCGGCAAGATTTAAAGCGGCAAGGAACCTGCCAATAAGTGTGGATGAACAACATATCCATGTCCCTAGAACAGGTCCACCTGAGGTGTGCCCCAGTAGGAGAACAGATCATATACTACCGCCAGCAGGAGAGACCACTCGTGAGATGCAGCACCTATCCGGCTTAGGGCATCGGCCAGAGTGTTGGAGGCTCCCACCATATGGATGGCTAGGAGATCCGCCTCCAGTCTGCTCACGAGGGACAAAGTGCAGAGAGCTTCTTTGCATAGGGGCAAGGAGTGCGTCCCGCCCTGGCGGTTTAGGTAGTACATGGTCGTGGTATTGTCCGTCTGGACCTGGACCACTTGACCCCCTACAAATGGAGCGAAGGCGGTGAGGGCTAGTTGGACCGCTCAAAGCTCCAGCAGGTTGATGTGGCATTGAGACTTCTGAGGGGACCAGAGGCCATGCGCTCTGTGCTCCCCCAGATGGGCACCCCAACCCATCAGAGCGGCATCGGTCGTTAGAATGACCGTCAGCTCAGGGCGGACAAACAGGATGTCCCCCTGCAGATGAGCTGGAATGATCCACCACTGGAGAACGTTCCACATCTCCTGGGTCACTGCCACTGGCTGGTCCAGAGGACCGGAGTGCTGTGACCATTGGCGGGCCAGCCCCAACTGAAGGGGATGCATGTGCAAGCGGGCCCAGTGGACCATGCTGGTGCAGGCCGCCATGAGGCCCAGGAGGCACAGTAAGTCCCGGGCAGGACACAATTGCCCAACCAGAAATGATCGGGCAAAGGAGAAGAGAACCTCGGCCCTGTCCGCCGGAAGCCATGCTCTGGCTCGAAGAGAGAGTCGAGCTCCGCCCTGATAAAATGAATCACCTGCGTTGGCATGAGTTCTGATTTGGCCTCACTGATGAGGAGGCCAATCTGAGAGCAGACCTGGAGGGCCAGATCCCTGGACCGCTCCACCACCAGCCTGGAGGTGGCTGCAATCAGCCAGTCGTCCAGGTAAGGGTACACCCGGACCCTTCAGCGCCACAGGAATGCTGTCACCACTGCCATGCATTTGGTGAAGATCCTGGGAGCTGGAGAGAGGCTGAAGGGCATGGCCCGGAACTCGTAAAGGGACCCCTCTGAAGCGAAGGAATCACTGGTGGGACGGACAAATTGGGATGTGAAAGAACGCGTCCTGGAGGTCCACAGAACAGAACCACACGTCTCATTCCAAGGATGGAATGATCTGTGCCAGAGTGACCATCCTGAAGGTTCAGGACCTTAAGAACTTGTTCAGGTCGTGTAGATCTAGAATGGGGCGCCAGCCCCCTGTCCGTTTTGGGACCAGGAAATACCTGGACACAAACCCTGGGTCTGGTGGAGGATCCGCTACCTGCCTGATCACCTCCTTTTGGAGGAGCAGAGCAAAGTCGGCTTGACGAGCCGACAGAGAGGCTGCGGACCCCATAGCCCCCCCCCCACCGTGCACAGACGGCCCGATGGGGTGGGGACTGCTCGAATTCCAGAGGCAGATCTTTCCCTGCTACTTCCAACACCCAGTGGTCCGTGGTGATAGTGGACCAGGCGGAAAGGAAGTGGCGGGCCTTTTCCTCCCGACTTCCTGCTGGAGGAAGCTGCAGGCTTGGCTTTGGGGTGCCAAGTGCGAGCCTGCTGGCCCTGATGCTGGTGTTGCTGGTCCGGACGTGCGGCAGGGGCAGAAGGCCGAAAGGGCTTACGCTGCTGCTGGCAGCCTGTGTCCTTCTGGGCAGACGTGACTGAGTCCAAGGTGGCACTGGACTTCTCAATGCTCTGCAAGTGACCCTCCACCCCAGGACCGAACAAGTCGGTACCCAGGAAGGGAACGTCTGCCAGCTTGTGCTGGGTATCCGCCGTGAAGGTGGAGATCTGCAGCCAAGCTCTGCGGCGCATGGCCACTGCGGCCGCTGCTGACCGGGCACAAGAGTCTCCAATGTCGAGAGCAGTTTGGAGCTGTTGCTTTGCCACCGCCCTTCCCTGATCCCTCACCTGCTTGACCGTAGTCTGGAGGTCAGCCGGGAGATGAGGAATCACCTCATCCAGGGAGCCCAAAAGGGGCGTGGGAAAAGTGTGCCATCAGTACTGCCAAACTGGCCTGACGAAGGCCTAAGGAGGACGCAGCGTAAGCTTTACACCCGGAGTAGTCCAGTTTCTTGGACTCTTTATCCGGTGACTTGTCCACTTCCCGAGCATTTCCAAAGCGCCAGAAAAAACACTGTTGGTCACCAACCTCTCCACAGAGGGATGCTCCGAGAATCCGGAGAGTGAGCCGGTGGGAACAGCATACTTCCTGGCCAAGGGAGCGGGACAAGAAGCCGGCCGCTGCCATAGCTCCAGGGCCGGGCCAACAATGGCTTCGGCCACAGGAAAGGCCTCCGTAGGACAATCCCCTCGGTCCAGTATCTCTGTGAGGGGATACTTGGCCCGCTTTGACACGCGTTCGAGCTTCATCCCCATAGATTCTGAGATGAGCTGAAGTAATCCCATGAACGAGGATGGGCTCTCGTCCACTGACTGTCCCCCAGAGAGCTCCAGGTCGAGAGGCCTGGAGAACAGGGAAGAGTCATCGTCAGACTCTGAGGAGTCTGCAAATAGCTGCCGAGGGCCTGAGCCACCCTCCACCTGCCGAGGGCGATCGGGAGTGAGGGTGACCGACAACCGATGGGGTAACCCAAGACCCGACCGAGAATCCTTGGTCGGAGCCCCAGTGTTTGGTTGTGGAGGCGGGGGTTCCACCACGATGGGTGGTGCAGCTGGTTTCGGCTGAACAACCAGCGCTGGCTTCAGCTCCTCAATGACCACGAGGGATTGTTTCGGCCTCTCAGGTGACAGCCACTTAATGGCAGGGGAAGGCGATGGAGTCGGCTTGCTCCCAGACAAAACGAGCTGCTGCCACATAAGATCCTTGTAGCGCCGACACAACTTGCACCAGAGCCCATCCTCAGAGGAGGATGATGATGATGAGGATGAGCGGTGCCGCCGTGTCCCTAGGTGCCCAGACCGCCGATGTCGGCGGGATCGGCTGGACCGAGAGAAGGTCTGAGACTGAGACAGAGATCCTCGGTGTTTCCAAGGGTGGGTCTGGGAGGGAGCGGGGGAAACCCATTCCTCCCCCGGCTCATGGACCTTAACTGGGGACTCCGGCACAGGAGGCATGGGTAAGTCCTCGGTTTCCACCGGGGAAACCGGTGAAGATGGGTTGCCGGCATCTCCAGTCAACAGCCTGTCCGATGCCTCAAGAAAAATCTCGACTGCATCGAAGGGTGTCTCGGCCGGCTGACCTGATGGTGACACAGTGAAGCCAGCGACCTGAGCCGCAACCTCGACCGAAGTTGAGTGTCGACTATCCGGGGAAGAGGACCTCTCCCACTCCCACGAACGTCGATGGTGGGACTTACTTTTTGAGTCCTTTTTCTTGGACCAAGAGGAGTGTCCTGATGGCCCCTCTCCTTTAGTAGAGAGGGATTGACAAAGCTCCTTAAATGAAGCAGAGTAGGAGGAGCCCAAGGAGAGCGGGATAAATGCCGCGACCAAGTAAGAAGAAGATGCGGCCTGGGTTGCCTCCTCCTCGAGGGCGATCATTTGCTCAAGTTGCTCAGCTGAGCCCGCCGCCGTGGACACCGCCCAACAGGCCTCCTTTGACTTAACTGGAGGAATAAGTCTCTCGGGGCGCCCAAGTTGAAGTCTGGCAGCACAGTCTTCGAGAACGTTGACCGGAAAGGACTTGCACAATTCGCAGGCCTGCAGATCGTGTTCGAGCCCAAGGCAATAAATGCACGTGGAGTGCGGATCGGTCCAAGACATCTTCTGCCCACAAGGGAACCGCCGAAATCCGGGAGTCGATTTGTCTATCGCAGCCGCAAGGGAAAAAGAAGACCGAAGTCTTTTAAACTTTAGAATGAGTTTCAGATTAACCAATGAGTTAGGATCCAGGCCTAAAAGGTAGAGTGCTAAGGAGGGAATCTGAGCTTCCAAGTGGTAAGGAAGACCTGGCGTCATGGGGTGGAGCCGAGAGTTTTACCACCTGGGTGGGTGGAAGAAGCCAGCTTGAAGACCTTCCAGAAAGATTTAAAGCGGTAAGGAACCTGCCAGTAAGTGTGGCTAGAACAACATATCCATGTCCCTAGAAGTTTAGGTTTTGGCATCCAAATAACAGCAGATGTTTCCAAGTTATATTCTGATAATTATCAAAATCTTCTCCAAGCCATAAAGCAAGATCCCGCAAGATGGCAGATTCTCCCCTTAAGATTATACGGAAGAGCGCAAACCATTAAAATGAATGTTCTACCCAGACTTATTTCTCTTTCAAACCCTCCCAATCTCAGTCCCCCGGCCACACCCATTTTGGAGCGAAATCTATTCCATCTTTTTCAAATTTATCTGGGAGGGCAAGAGGCCAAGAATTTTGAGATCCTTGCTCTATATCTCCAAACAGTTCAGAGGCCTAGGTCTTCCAGACCTATATAAATATTATCTTGCAGCTCAGGGCCCATGGCTTTATACCTGGATAAAACAAAAGGCGGAGGCGGGATGGTATCAAATGAAGCTGCAGCAGCTCCCCTCTTACACGATATGGACACCACCCAAAGGATATATTTCTGTGCAGCTACTTCGTAGTGTCACAAACCCCTGGACTAGGCACACTATTAAGGCCTTACTCCAGTTGCACAAAGTTACTACTACACCTAACAGACTTGGCCCGTTGTTTTTAATTAGGCACCACAACTCATTCACTCCCCCTAGCTTAGACCAAGGTTACTACTTCTGAGAAGTCCAGGGCCTCACCAGATTCACACAGTTGCTGGGTAATGGGACCTGTACCACATTCAACCAATTGCAAAGAAAATACAAACTTAGAAAGGAAGACTGTTTTTGCTTCCTGCAGGTGTGCCACTTTGTTTTGCAACCACATTACCGTCAACAATTATTAAGGCCCCAAACCGAGTTAGAGGAGCTATTTTATAATTGGGCTACATTAAAAGACAAAATGAGACCCCTGTCACAAATATATCATCTCCTGATTACTCCAACAGAGTCATACACTGATAAAATCCACCTTAAGTGGAGTCAGGAATTTTCACATCCCATTACAGAGCAAAGTTGGGCAAATCTGTTTAGGTTGGGGTGGAGAATAACATCCTCCCTCTCTTGGGGAAGAGTTTTATTCGAAGGTCCTGATGAGATATTTTAGAACTCAAACAATTACAAAACATTTCAGTGCCACTCACACAGATCAGTGTTGGCGGGCATGCGGACAGATGGGATCTCATGTCCACATCTTTTGGGACTACCCAAATCTGATGCCATTTTGGCTCCAAATACAATCTCAAGTGCAGTCTGTCCTTGGGATCTCTATCCCATTCACTTTCACAAATCTAGTACTAGGTATTTTAGATGGGAACATCAGTTTCAAATCTAAACAAGAAAAGAAACTCATGTTTTTAGATTGGCTGCACTTAAATGCATCACTCAAAAATGTCGAGAGAGAGAGAGAGAGAGAGAGAGAGACTCCCAATATAAGACAGTGGAAAAATAATGTCGAAGAACTTGAGAGGATGGAGATAATTACAGCTTTCCTCAGGGTGAGCCTAGATAAATTTCTGGATATCTGGTGGCCTTGGCATATAGTGGAGGGGGAGGCCGCCCTGAGGAATGGAACAGATAGTAGTACACATCCTAGCAGCCATAATAGGGTTACTATAACCCATCTAAGTCAGCATAACACATAATGATACACACACACACACACACACACACATATATATTTTTTAATACTACATCACACACACAGTTAGAATTTAACAACCACAAAAGGTCCTTTATTTGTCTGTTTTGATTGTTTCCCCAGGTCCACATGGTATGAAAAGTTCTTAGTTAAATTATACTTTTTCCTGTTTCTTTTATTATATGGTACAAAAATATTTCAACATATGTGAGACTGTGAAACGAGTCCAATTTTGTTTCTGGAGACCCTTGTGTGGAACTTGGAGATACAAAGAAGGTGAAAGAACAGTGTTTAAAGGGACTCTTTCTCCAACACATGAACTGTTTCTCACATTTCTGTGTAAAATAAAGAAAAGAAAACAAAAGTATATAAGCAAGTCGGCCCGGTGGCGTTGAGGGCTGAGGCGCTGGACACCTTACCTCAAGCCACGCCGGCGACCCATGTTCGCGAACCAGCACGGGTCATCAGGGGTTGGCGGGGAGGAGAAGGATCGAGCGTCCGTTGGACTGCTCTCCTTCTCCGGGTTGGGGGGACACTAGCTGTCGGCGCTCCACTGGCCCCTAGCAGCTGCTGGGGGGCAGCGCACCGATGCTACAGCTGAAGGGAAGGAGACTGGCAGACACTTGGTGAGAGCGCATGCGGTAGCATGCGTGCTCTCACCGCAGGTGTCATTGCACGCCCTGCCTCGTCACAAGGGGAGAAAAGCGGAAAAAAGCTCCAGCTGGATGACGTGGTCCCCGCAGTGCGCCACCTCCAAGAAGGCAGCTCCCCGGCATGGATCCGTTTGGGGTGGGTTGAGTCACTCCCCACCACCCTGTCACAAAGGGTAAGTCGTGGGGTGCACAAGGAAGGGGGTCTAAACTTCGGGGGATGGCACGCTGGGGGACAACTGATGGCAGAAGCCGGGAGCGCGGAAGAAATAATACATAAAAAAAAAAGTATATAAGTAACTACAGTCGTGTTATTAATGTTTACAAGTACTAATGGAGTCAAAATGTACCATGTTGGATTTTGAAAGTGTTATTCTGTAACTGTCAAGAATTAATAAAAACTAAGTTATAAAAAAAGAACACTGGTAGGGTAATGGACTGGTTAAGGTGGAATTCAGATACCATCTTGGGCAAAAACTTTGTTTGTTCTGAGCTCAACCTTATCCTTGTGGGGAATAATATAGGTGGACTCAGTACAGAGAGCTTGCAACTCTCCTAGCAGAAATGATGGCTACCGGCGGGCCCGGTGGCGCTGAGGGTTGAGGCGCCAGACACCACACCTCGCACCACGCTGGCAACTCGGGTTTGGGAATCAGCCCGGGCAGTGGGGTCAACAGGGAGGAGAGAGGATTGAGCGTCTGATGGACAGCTCTCCTCTCCTGGGGGGGGTGACCTCATTCAGTGCTTGACTGGCCTCTGGCGGAAGTCGGGGGCATGGCAAATGTACAGCAACTACTAGGGGATGGGGGTGGCGACGTTGGCAGTGACACCATGACATCAGGGTACATACCACTCCCCCAAAACAAGGGAAAAAATTGGCGTCTGGTCTCCTAGATGACGGAGCACCATGCAGAGACCCTGATTGCCCGCACCTGCCTGGCAACCCATCGGAAGTCCAACGAAAGTTGAATGTCTCTGTGTGTAGCTGCCCCACTCTGTACCCGCCTGGGTGGTATAGCCAAGGCTTCCTGGGGACTCGGCGGGGGACCAGGCAGGTTGTGGAGTGGGGATACTGCGATGAGTCTCCCGAAGGAGTGGAGACCAGACCAGGGTGAGGAGCATAAAATAGTAATTTCAAAAAAAAAAAAAATGATGGCTACCAGGAAGACAGTCTTCCAGGTAACATACTTGAGATGGGTCATAGCCATAGGCTCAAAGCAGCGCTCCATGAGCTTGGCTATACACAGATTAAAGCTCCAAGAGGGAACAGGTTCCCTAACAGAAGGCTGAAGGTGTGGGAGGCCTTTATAAAAAAAACTGTTTGAATACCAGCTGGAAGTAAACAGACTTGGGCAGAAACAGCAGCCAAATATAGTTTGAGTGAAGAGGGCCTCAAGCCTGAGGCCTGGAGGTGAACCAGACAGTCCAACAGAGTGGTGACAAAGGATGAGAAGGGACTAATCTTCTTGCCCTTACATCAGATGGAGAATCTCTTCCATTTGGCTGCACAAGTCTTTTTTGTGTTAGGCTTTTCTGCCATTCTCAGGATCTTAAAGACATGTTCTGAGTACTGAGAAGCAGAAAACTAACTCCTCAAGAGCCAAGCCTTGAGGTAAAGAGACTGCAAGTCTGGGTAAGTCACCCCTAAGTGGGGAAGGGTCATGAGTGAGTGGCTGAGGGGAAGGCGAATGGGCCTGCTGTGCAAAAGTGTTAACAGCAGGGGATACCAAACTTGTCTTGGCCAATCTGGAGTCACCAGAATTATTAGTGCTGGTTGGAGCCTGAGCTTAAACAGAACACTGAAAATGACAGGAAATGGAGGGATGGCATAAGGGAACTTCCCTGACCAATCCAACACTAGGGCATCTGTAGGGAGAGTTCCCAGGACTGGTGGTCTGCAGTAGAAGAGAGGGAGCTGGTGATTGAGGGGGGGGGAGGCTAACAGATCTATTTCTGGGGTCCCCATCTCTTGAACACTGTGGCTAACACCTGCTCGTTGAGGCACCACTCACTGTGCCCTTGACTTATGCGGATGAGGTCATCTTCCAGGGTGCTGTCTTTGCTTGGAAGGTGAATTGCGGATAGTCTCACCTTGAGGGTGAGGTCCAAATCTTCATGGCCTTTGTACAGAGGATTCCTGAACTTGTGTCACCCTGTTTATGTAGAACATGGCAGTGGTGCTGTCTGTCCGGACCTGCACTGAGTGGCCTTTGATATGAGGAGTAAAGGATTTTAGTGCCAGATAAATGGCACCGAGTTCCAGAAGACTGATGTGTGACCTTGACTCCTTTGGGGTCCAAGTGCCACTGAGAGGAATTGTCCAGATGTGCTCCCCATTCCAGCAGGAATGATTTTTGTAGGAGGAGAAATCTGGAAAAGAACACCTACAGACAGGTTGGCACTGTCTTTCCACCAGAACAGTGCTTGAAGAAGATTCTGTGTTACTGGTATAAGTTTGGACACGGCATTGCTCTTCTGGGACCAGTGGGAGTGCAAGTGATACTGTATGTCCCTCATCCTGTACCAGACTCCTGGGACTACAGCAGTCATGGATGCCATGTGTCCCAGGCAATGCTCCAGATAATGTTGGCAGGTAGGAGTAATTTACTCACCAATTTTAAAATACAGTGAGTAAAACAAAATTGGGATGGGTAAAAGTGCTGTAAATCTAACGCTCTTTCTGAATCACCAAATATGTTATTAAGCACTATTCTTTGGAGTGTGGAGTATTTACAAATGTTGGGTGAGTATCGGTACTCCTTAAAAAAAATTTCTGAAGAGTATTTCCTAAAATGAGGTGAGTAAAATAGGTTGTTACTCCCGTTACCTGGAGCCCTGATCGTCAGGAGTTTTAGAAGGTGTTTGGCTGGCCAAGGGCAAAAGAGTTTGCCACTGCTAGGAAATTCTGAATTCTTTCTGGTGGCAAGAAGGCCCTGCTCTGCTTTGTGTCCAACTGTGCCCCTATGCATGTTAGGAGCTGGGTTGGTTCGAAGTGAGATTTCTTTAGGTTTATGAGGAAACCTAAGGAGAGTGCTTTTTATGATCAACAGGAACTTCTGGACCTGGCTTGGGGATTTCCCTATTATTAAGCCAGTCGTCCAGGTAGGGATACACCGACACCCCTTTTTTTCTGAAATGTGCTGTCACGACAGCCAGACATTTGGTGAATACCCTTGGCGCAGATGTTGGGCCGAAGGGCACTGCTGCTAATTGGTAATGCCCTGAAGGAAGCCTGAACCTCAGGAATTTTCTGTGGGACTGCCTTATAGGGATGTCAAAATAGGCATCCTTGAGACCCAGAGAGACTAGCCAGTCTCCCTGTTGCAGAGACTGAATGACCATTTTTAGTGTTACCATTCCAAATTTTGGTTTTCAGGAGGAGCCTGCTGAGATACCGGAGGTCTAGGATAGGTCGCAACTCCTCGGTTTTCTTTTGGGTGAGGAAGTACCTGGAGTAAAGGCCTTTGTTTTTCTGTAAGGCTAATACTTTTTCCACCACCCCTGATGTCAGAAGGTTGTTGACCTCCAGCTCCAGCAGAAGTTTTTGTGATGGGGTTAGGGGTTATGAAAACAGAGAACCCCTTAAGGCTGGCATCATTCTGAAGTGAAGAGGCAGGCCCTTTTCCACTACCTCCAGGACCCACTTGTCTGAGGTTATGTGGGTCCAAGCTTGGAGGTAGTGGGAGAGCCTGTCCCCCTACTGGTGAAGGGGAGGCAACCAAGGCATCTACGTCAGGGCTTAGACTGAGATGCAGGGGCCCGGGAAGTGGTCGGGTTTAACTGGCCTCTCCTGCCCCTTCCCAGATAGTACCCTCTTGTCAGAGTAGTCATACTGAGGGGGAGGACAGGGATAATAGGGCTTAGGAAAATAACCCCTTCCTCTGCCTGCATTGGGCTGAGACTTTTGGGAGGAAGTCCTTTGTTTAGCTGTATTGCTCTGGCAAGTGGACTTGTATTCATCCACCTTTTTCATGTACTCTTCTGTCCCGGAGTCAAACAGAAGATTTTTGTCACGGGGAAGTTCAGAGCTTAGACTGGGTATCCTGTGTCAAGCTGGTGGTCATCAGCCAGGCAAAATCTTCTTAGAGAAATGGTCTGAGTCAAAACACTGGATGCAGCATCATTGTTATCGTCTGCCATGTAGAACTGGTACTTAGTTGCTTCCAAGGCAGTCTTTGCAGTTTCAATTAAGTCCTGGACCATAGACTCAGATTCTGATTAAGTGATGGCCAGTACAGAGTTCCACGAGGCCTTTTGGTACCTAGCTCTATAGGCTACATAGGAAGAAAATCGAAAAAACAAAGAAGCAGAAGTGCAAGTTTTCTTTGCAATGTAATCTATCTTTCTGAAGACTTTGTCTGGAAGTAAAGAAGACAAAGGCACTCCAGCTTTATCACAGGCAGCTTACAGCACTACTCCCTCATGCCCAGGGTGGACAGACAAAAAGTCAGTGTCTGTCCTGGAAAGTTGGTATTTTTTATCACTGCTTTTGGTAAAGAAGACGGGGTCTGCAAAAGCTTCATGATGTTTCTCCTGAAGGCTTTGTAAATAGGGAGCACAGTCTTTTTAGGAGGAGGGAGACCTTTCATTTCCCTGTAGTCGTCATCCTCCTCTTCTTCCTGGCTGGACTTCTGGCAGGGTATGTCCAGAGTATCCACCAGGTGCTGGAGAAAAGTTAGCATAGAGGATCTTTCCTCCTGATCCGAAGGGGAAGCACCAAAATGAGGATCAGGGGAAATGTTAGGCTCTAGGGAATTAATTCCTGAAAGATTGTCTGAAGCATCATAATAATCATCCTCTTCATCACCCCCATAGACTCCTGCATCAGTGGGGGCTGCAGAGGGGTGTCTGCTTGACAGAGCAGAAAAAACAGACCCCATACCTTGTAAGGTCTGGAAAACATGCTAAGCTTTTGCTGTATCTTCAGCAGAGGGCAGTCCCTTCGGAAAATCAGGGAGACTGTCAGGCTGTGTGTGCTCAGACTTCTCTATGTTTTTTGCCTCCTGCTTGATCACCCTTGCCATTACCGGAAGGAACAGGAGGCAATTTTTCTTTACACATTTGTTTAGCTCCCCCTTCATCCGTGGCAGAATCTGGTTTCCTTTTAGATCCAGACACTTCATCTGTGCCCCTATTATTTTTATTTTTTGCAGGAAATTCATCAGCCCCTTTGGAAGCCCTTGGTTTCGAAGGCACTTCATCAGCACCTGATTTATTATATTTTTCTCTTGAAGACACTTCATCAGTGCCTCTTTTGGACTTAGAGCTAGTGGATGCTTCGTCAGCACCCCTGTTATTTTTTGAAGGTTCCTCATCAGTAAGCTTGGGTCTTTCTGGAACTGAAGAGGACCTTTCCTCAGCCATCTCTCTAAGCCTCTTTTTCTCAAGGTTCTGGAACAATATTTTGAGCAAAGTGAACAGTAATGGTCTTGACCCAAACACTTTAAGCACAGATCGTTGGTGTCAGCTTTGGCCACAGTCCTGTGATAATTTAGGTAATTTTTAAAACCTGTGGGTCCAGTCCTCTTTTTGGGGATTTCTGACATGCCAATTGACAGAAACCATTTTAAACTGAAAGATTCCACTACTGTTAGTAATGGAATGCAATCAGTTCCTCGGGGTAAAGAACCGCTATTTCTGAAGTAAAAAACAAAAAAAAAAAAAAAAAAAAACAACTTAAAATCGAGGTTCCTGAAGAAAAAAAGGGAACCATGATAAAAGGTTTAAAAGGAACCATCGAAATACACAACGCAGTTAAAATAAATGAAAAGAAATATAGGAAGGAACCGTGGAACCGACCGATAAACGCAGTTCCAGGGAACAGAGGGGGAGCCACGATAAAACAGCTAAACAATACTCAGCACAGTAGAATAAAATGTAAATTGAAAAGATTTTACCACAGAAGTTCAAGAAAATTTATTTTCTTGGCCATTTGAGTGGAACACCTGTGAGGCAGTGTTGTTCAGTCAGTGGAGAAAAAAATTCTGGTGCTTTCTCAGGCAGTCTCTCCTCAGCACACCCCCAAAGTCTTTCCTGACTGGTTGATGCTAATTAATTAGCATAAACCACACCTCCAAGACAGTATTACCTGGTCAGCTAGCTGCTTAAAGTTACTGATGCTAAAGGACCCCTGGGGTAAGAACATGTGGTTCTGCTCCCTGGACCTGTGGGACGCCTTCTTCCATGTCCTCATCCATCCAGCCCACCGGTGGTTCCTTCTGTTCCACACAGAGGGGACCCTCTACGAGTTCTAGGTCATGCCCTTCGGCCTTAAGAAGGCAGTATAATGTAGTGGTTAAGGGCACTGAGTTGCAAACCTGGACACCAGGGTTTGAATCCCATCAGCCCCCCACTTGCATACTATGTGACCCTAAACAAGTCACTTAACTTCCTTGTGCTCCCAGGTTGCATCTAGAAACAAGCTCCAGCTTAGTGTGCCTTTCCTGGTTAAACAATTCCCCCCTTCCCTTCCCCTAAGCTCCCAGGGTTTTCAACAAATGTATACCAGTGGTGGCAGCTTTCCCGAGGTGCTAAGAGGTCCGGGTGTGCCCATAATTGGACTGGCTGACTGCAGGCCCCTCCAGGGTGGAGGCGGAGCAATCCACGGACCTGGACCACCAAATCTGCTTACTCCTTCGTCTCCTGGTCAACAAGGTTAAGTCAGAACTCATCCCCTCACAGGCAACTCATTTCATCAGAGCGGACCTTGACTCCTGCCGAGCCCGAGCAGGCTCCCAGGAGACAGGGCGGAGGATCTTTCCTCCTTTGCCCGATCATTTTGGGTTGGTCAGTTGCACCCTGCAAGGGACTTCCTGCACCTCCTGGGCTTCATGGTGGCCTGCACCAGCGTGGTCCATTGGGCCCCTGGAGAATGCACTCCCTGCAGTGAGGGCTAGCCCGTCAGTGGTCTCAGTGTCAGGGCCACCTCAACCAACCGGTCACTGTGATCCAGCAGATGTGGAATGCCATCCAGTGGTGCTTGGTCTTCGAACATCTATAGGAAGGAGTTCCATTTGTCTGACTGAAGCAGACGGTCACCCTCACAACCAACACCTCCCTGTTGGGCTGCGGTGCCCACCTGAGGAAACACAGAGTTTACGGCCTGATTCACATCAACCTGCTGGGGCTTTGAGCTGTTCACCTTGCCCTGACAGCCTTCACTCTGCATCTCCAGGACCAGGTCGTCCAGGTCCAGACGGACAACATGATGACCATGTACTGCCTCAATGAGCAGGGCGGGACGCACTCCCTACTTTTGTGCAGGGAAGTGCTCCGCATCTGGACCCTTGTGCTCAGCCTCAAAGACAACCTGCTGGCTATTCATGTGGCTGGAGTGTCCAGTCGGCTGCTGGATACCCTCAGCCATGTGGGTGAGATATCTCACGAGTGGTCCCTTCATCAGGAGGTAGTTTGACTGTTTTCCCAGTGGGGCACCCCTCAGGTGGACCCATTTGCCTCCCAGGAGAACACCAAGCTGACGCTGTTTTGTGCCTGCCCCCCCCCCCAAGCGGGATATGCTGCAGGGGGATTCCTTCGCATGGCCATGGACCTGAGGCTTCCTTTATGCCTTCCCTCTGATCAACAAGGTTCTGATCAAAGCTCAGATGGACAAGGTACGATGATCCTGGTTGCTCTGGACTGGCCACGCCAGTTCTGGTACCCTGATCTCCTCAGAGTCAGCAGCAGGCCTCCGTGGAGCCTGCCACTTTGCTCAGACTTCCTCTCGTGCTCTTGGAGGGAGGTCTTCCACCTGGACTTTCAGTCCCTGCACTTGACAGCCTGGTTCCTGAGCGGATAGAGTTCCGGTTTCTGGGTCTCTCAGACGAGGTCCTCCATGTTGCTGAGGCCTCTCGGAAGGAGATGACTCATCGGTGCTATGCCTTCAAATGGAAGAGATTCTCCACTTGGTGCCAGGGTAAGGAGTTTGACCCCTTGCCCTGTCCCCTCACTAGCATTCTCAATTACTTGTGGTCCCTCTCTCAGCTGAGTCTTCGGTCGATGACCCTCAAGGTACACCTGGTGGCTATCTCTGCATACCAGGTGCGGGCTGGTAGGGCACTTCTTTAAGGGCCTTGACCATATTTCCCCTCCAGTGCGTAAACCACCACTTTGGGACTTGTTGCTGGTGTTGCAAAAGCTCATGGCAAGACACTCGAACCAATGCACAGGGTTGAGATGTCAAACCTGCCGTAGAAGACTGCTTTCTTGGTGGCCATCACATCCTCCAGAAGGATCAGTGAGTTCCAGGTGCTTTCCGTGGAGTCTCCTTACCTGGTCTCCCATAGGGACAAGGTTGTCCTTCGCCCGAACCCGAAGTTCCTTCCTAAGTCTGTCTCAGAGTTTCACCTTAACCAGTTGATCAATCTCCCGGTTTACTTCAACAACCACACCTCGGAGCACAGGCTCCATACTCTGGACCTACGGCAAGCGCTTGCCCATTATAAGGAGCGCACAGCTGGAGTTCAGGGATAGGTTCGCCAGCTGTTTGTCACCTACGCTGAAGCTGCACCTGGCAGACCAGCAGCTAAGCAAACGGACTGGCAGGTGTATCATATCCTGCATTGACCTCTGCTACAGGTTGGCTGACAGGGAGCCTCTCATAGGGCTTAGGGCTCATTCCACCGGATATACTGCTACCTCGGAGGCTGCTTACTGGGACATCCCTATCCAGATCATCTGCAGGGCTGCTACCTGGAAGTCAGCACACACCTTCATCTCCCACTACCACACCGACCTCAAGTCATGCAGGGATGCTGGTTTTTGGGACCTCTGTTCTCCAATCTCTGTTCCCTAAATAGGGGGTGTGCACCTTGCCCCCACCTCCCGGAGAACTGCTAGGAGTCTGCCAGAAGTGTGGCTAGTACACTATACCCACGCCCCTAGTAAAACAAGTTACTGACCTGTAACTGTAATTCTAGGAGTGGTATATGGTGAACATCCACACAACCCCCTGACCTCCCCTGGCAAGTGACACACTGCTCTGGTTTCTAGCATGTCAGATCTTACATCACGGGGCGGTGCCAAAGAAGATACCACCTGGGTGGGTGGGAGGAGCCAGCTTGAAGACCTTTTAGACAGATTTAAAGGGGAAAGGAATTCTGCCAGAAGTGTTGATGTACACCATATACCACTCCTAGAATTACAGTTACAGGCGAGTAACTTCTTGGGGGTTTTCCCCCATTCGTGCCAGAGACCAGAATATTGCAGTCACATAAGTACTTACAAGCAGTCACTCTCATCCTTGTACTTTAAAAGAAGGAACCGTCTTGTCTTTGGATATGGAAGTTGCTATCAATATTAAAAGAACATGCAATATAACACTGAACAGAACATTATATCTTAATGGAATCCAACCCAAGGCATTCAAACAATTAATATTAGCGAATGGGGTGGTTTGTCCATAATGTAATGCAATTATGCATTATATTGCCATTTATGTGGTAGTAGTGTCTATGCGTGTATTGATGATGGTGTGTTTGGGGGACAAGAATGATAAGATTGAAAGTCAGCATGATTGACCAACTAGCTGGTGCATTTCGTGAACTAGTCGCAGCTGTCAGTACTTGTCAGAGAGAACTGGTCAATAATGAACCTTTGATCTCGGGAACATATTCTATCTTTTTGAGTGAACAGTCTACTTTATAAGGCTCTCTGTAAGTCTCTCTGTCTGAAGATGACCCAGAATTACAGCGCGGCCCAGGTTTAGCCACACTCTGGGTACGGTGTCCTGAACCTTTCATTCCACATCTAATTATGATAATTATTATACATACCCTGTGTTGACTTAAAGCAGTCTTGTGAGGTTTACAGCAGAACTGGCTCGGGCATGTCCTTCACGTAGTGTTGTAATGAAAAAATTAATATACAATGTATGGTAGAATGCTGTTTAACCTTAGGGAATCATTTCCTAAGGTTGTTATACCATTGTTGTGACGTAGAAATGTTGTTAACCTATCGATGCTACATCACATCGATAGGTTAACAACGGGGATCGGTTTGTGTATGTGCACGCCTTTTTTTTTTCCCCACTCGGGAACTGACGGATGCTCGCAGCGGTAAGGGAAAGAATTAATGGCCGTGGTGGTGGCTATATTTTCAAAAGTAAGGAGCTGTTTTCATTTTTTCTTGGGACCATACACTATAAAAAATAATGTATGGTCCTTCTATCGGCAACCGGTTACTGTTAACCATCTTGAGGTTGCCATGGCGATGAAAACCTCAAGCTTTGCTCTCAAGGTTTACACGGTCACCCTGGTGACCTCTCGACGGTTAACAGACCAGTTACCAATAGAGGACCATACATTATCCTCTATGTTTAGTTAGGCTAGCTTTATAACGAGAGAGAGAGAGACAGAGAGAAAGACAGTGGTGATATAACAGTGAGTGTTTCTGCCCGGTGCCATGTGGAAGAAGGCGTGCCATGTGACCCGCTCAGTGTGGAGTGGTTGGTGAGAGATGGAGAAGGTTACAGCACAGAAATACAAGCTATGGTCAGAGCCAACATAGTAACAGCATTCACAAACAAATGAGGAATGTGCTGTAGGAAAGGCAGCAGGGTGGGCAGCAAGAAAATACTGCAGTGGAGGGGAGAGGTAGTACGGAATGAAGACAGTAGAGTGAGTGTGCAAGTAAGCGAAGTGAAGGCCTTCAACTCCATAATTTTGTGCTTCATTAAGAATCTGGTCACATGCTTCCACAGCCCCCTTTTTCTACTGCATAATAGCAAGATATCAGCATAGCTCTCGCTATGCAGCCCCCAAAATTACAGACTTATCTCACTCCTCTCCCCACTATCCAAAGTCCTGGAGAGGGTGGCCTATGACCAGGTTAAAACATACTTGGAGCAATATAATATTTTGTACCCATATCAGCATGGATTTCTAAAGGAGCATAGTACGATCACTGCCCTTGTCGAGCTGACCACCTATCCCCATGACGCCTTGGACATTGGTGACATGGCAGCTGCGATACTTCTTGAGCTACCAAAAGCCTCTGCTTTGGTTTACTACAGTTGCCTGCCTGGAAACACATGAACTCAGGGTTTATGGACTTGAACTGGTCTGAAGATTTGATTAACAGAATGCAGAACATTTCCATGGATGGTGTTTTTTCATTCTTGGATAAAACAGAAGGGATCAATTCTTGGCCCTTTGATTACTATTTTTTTAATGATTTATCATTTGGGGATTTGACATCAAAGGTTCTTTTTTAAGCAGATAATACGGTATTGTTTTCCCATGGGATACAAGCTGATTCTTTGATTTCTATGACATAAATTGATTTTATATTGGTTCAAAGAAAATTAAACAGAAATGGACTTCTATATGTATCCAAGTCTAAATCAAGGATTTTTTTTCCTAGATCTCAATGTAGCCGTCCAATTTCTACCCCAGTGCACTAGCTTCCTCCCTTGTGAGTTGAAGCCATTTCCCTTGAAAAGCCTTCTATTCCAGAATCCTCACTAGTCCCCCACAAATTCAAATCCCTCCTCCCCATACCATTCCATCAACCAGGTACTGAATGCCTCAGTTTCCTTCTGCCTCACCCTTCCTCCTTTCCCTAGCCTACACAGGCAGCACCTCTGAAAAAGCCAATGTGGCTGCCTTCCCCTTCAGACCCTCCCCAAACTTCAGAAGTTGGACTCAGTAACTTCCAAACCATGATTCGTCAAGTTATTCATGCCTAAGTGCACTAGGACATATGGCACCTACATAGACAGATACATAGAATGTGCCAGCAGATGGGGATCACAAGCTCCATCTATCTGCCCATGGAACTTCTATCCCCCCAACCACCACCACCACCTGTAATCACTAACTTATTTTACGTGCCTATCCCATGCTAGTTTAAATTCATTTACCATTTTTGCTCTCACCACCCCCGGAGGCAGGCCGTTCCACAGGTCCACCACCCTTTTGGTGGAAAAGAACTTTCTAATATTACCCCTGAACCTACCTCCCCACAAGCGCATGTCATGCCCTCTTGTTCTGCTACAACTGCTGGTCTGAAAAAGGTCCTGCGATTGCACATTGTTGATACCTTTAAGGTACCTGAATGTTTCTATCCTGTCCCCCCTTTCCCTTCTCTGCTCCGGGGAGAAAAGGTTGAGCTCCCTCTGCCTTACCTCGTAAATTTTATGGTGGAGACCATGAACCATTTTTCGTTGCCCTCCTCTGCACTGTTTCGAACCTATCAATGTCCTTTTAAGGTGGGGCCTCCAGTACTGGACACAGTACTCCAGGTGGGGCCTCACCAGGGACCAATACAGTGGCAAGATAACCTCATGTCTCCTGCTAGTGATGCCTCTCCCTATACAACCCAGAGTGCTACTTGCCTTCTGTGCCACTTTTTCGCACTGCCTATCCATCTTTAAGTCATCAGTGATGATGACTCCCAGGTCACGCTCCTGTTTTGAAACTATTAGCTTCTCCCTCCCAGATGGTAATCTTCCCCCAGGTTCCGCTTTCCCAGGTGCATCACCTTGCACTTCTTTGCACTGAAATTCAGCCCCCAGTCACGTGACCATTTTTCCAATCTTAAGTCCTCCTTTATTATTTGTGTCCCTTCTGGTGTATCGACTCTACCACAGAGCTTTGTGTTGTCTATGAACAGACACACCTTCCCCTCTAGACCATAAGCAATGTTGCTGATATACAAATTGAACAAGATCAGTGCCAGCACCGATCCCTGTGGCACACCACTTGTCACCATTCCTTCCTCCGACAACTCTCCGTTGACCAGCACTCTCTGCGTTCTCCCGCTTAACCAGTTTCTTACCCAGTTTGTTATTCTGTGCCCAATGCCCATGTGTTCCAACTTGTTTATCAATCTTCTGTGGGGGACTGAATCGAAGGCCTTGCTGAAGTCCAGATAGACCACATCAACCACGCCCCCCTGGTCCACGATCTTAGTGACCCAGTCAAAAAATTCAACCAAGTTGGTTTGGCAGGACCTTCCTGCAGTAAAGTCGTGCTGCTTTGGGTCCATCTGCCCGCTTGCTTCTAGAAAAGACAAAATCCGCTCCTTTAATAGGGATTCCATCAACTTGCCCACCGCCTAGGTGAAGCTGACCACCTGGAAGCTTCCTGCCTCATTTCTGCTCCCACTTTGTGTAACAGCACCACTATGGCTCTCCTCCAGTCCTCCGGAACCATCCCCATTTCTAGAGATTTGTTGAAGAGTTCGGCTAGTGGTGCAGCCAATTCGTTACCAAGTTCCTTTAGTATCCCTGGATATATGCCATCGGGTCCCATAGCTTTGTTTCATACTGGGTTTCATACTGGGTGATAGAACTGAAGAAGGCACCATTGCCCATTATACCATTCCCTGCATAGCAGGTTCATTTCATCTCCTTAAAAACATACTATTTGGTCGATCTCCCTTTTAAAATTTATCTAATGTACTACTCAGTTTGTTGAGCTTCTCCAGGGCTCATTCTGTGAAAGGACTTGTGTCCACTCTTCCAGCAGTGTCTTCCCTTCTGTTCAGTGCTGGTTCATTGCCATCTTCTTCCTGAGTGAAGACTGAGCCTAAGTATTCATTCAGGACTTCCGTGTTTTCTTTACCTCCATCTGTGTGACTTCCATTTCTCTTCTTCAGGTTTATGATTCCTCCCTTGTTCCTTCTCTTCTCCCTGATAGATCTGTAAAAGGTTTTGTCTCCTTTGGTTACCCCCTACACTATCCTCTCTTCTGTTTGCGTCTTTGCTGTCCTTATAGCTTTTACGCTTCCTTCAGCTTTTCACTGTATGCTTCCCTCTTGACTTCACTTCCAGAGTTCTTGTATTTTCCAAAGGTTTCCTCTTTTCTTTCACTCTGGCTGCTGCTACTTTTGAGAACCAAAGTGGATGTCTTTCTCTTTTGGTCTCATTTATCTGTTTGATACAATGTTCTGTGGCAATGGTTATTGCTTGCTTCAGTCTGGTCCAGCACTCTTCCACACCCTCATTTGTCCCGTGGCCTAGGTTGTCCTTAAGGTAGGTTCTCATGAGTGTAAAATCTGCTTTCCAAAAGTCGAGGACTTTTAGCTTTGAATAACTAGTGTCTTCGAATTTATCAACTGTGAACCATACAGTGTAATGGTCATTAGTATCCAGCTGGCTGCCTACCTCTATGTTCGAGACCCTGGTGCTAAGTATCAGATCAAGGATGGTATGCCGTCCCTATGGTGACAATTTTACCGCAACAGACAGTACAGCGACAGGTCACTGTAGTGTCAGCAAGGGCACTGCTTTCTGGGGGTCTTGCACCCCCCTCCCACAATCAACTCAGGCTCAGAGTTGATTATTTTAATTATGGGGGGTGCGGGTGGCTCTGGTTCAGGGGCAAAGCCCCCAAAAGAAACTACAGTCCAGGGGTCAAAACTGGCACCGGCCCACTACCCAAATGCTGGTAAATTTTGTATTGGGTTAGTAAGATTTTCATTTAACTAGTCCTGAGAGGTTGTACTAGAGAAGGCAACACTTCAGTATGTACCCCAGCTGGGCCAGTGGAAATGTCTGTGGGGCCAGTGGATTTTCCGAGTGACTAGCCCTGTTGGCTAGTGGCTGCAAAACTTAATTTTGAACCCTGCAGTCTCAAGTGACCCGCTTTATGCCAACTGCAATTGCGGCTGACATAAAGGTGTCACTATAACGTCAGTCGACAACTAATTTGTCGACCGACTGTCATGGATCCATCAAGGATTACCCCCTCACGTGTGGGCGTTCTCACTAGTTGTTCAAGACCAGCCTCACGAAATGCCATTATGAGGTTGCGGCTCCTTACTGATGCTGCTGAGTAGGAGCTCCAGTCTACATCCAGTAGATTGAAGCCTCCCACCAGCCCCATCTCCCCTTTGTTCAATACCCTTACGATGATTTCCAGAATTTCTTTGCCATTCTTCTCCTCCCGTGTCAGCGGCCTGTAGAACACTCCCACCCATATGGAAGCTTTGCTAGTTGCTACTGACCCCAATAGTGATCCACAGAGCCTCTGCTTCCCCTTGGGTTCCATGGAGTTCTGTCACCTTGATTCCCTCTGTTACGTAGATTGCTTACCCCCCTTTTTTTTCGTTTTCGGTCCCTTCTGAAAAGGTTGTAACCCAGGATTACTACATCCCAGCTGTGACCGTCATTGAACCAAGTCTCAGTCACAGCAACCCAGACAAGGTCAGCCTCAACAATTGTGCCCATGAGGTCCGGAATCTTATCAGCCAGACTGCATGTATTTATGGACACTGCTTTCCATGTCTGGCTTCCGTTTCTATTCTCATTCATACTCTTCCCCCTTTCCAGCTTTTTTTACCCTTTTAATCTTTCCTGTGCTGGCAATCCCCATTTGAGTTTCATGTCCTTTGTCATTTGTCCTGTCAAGTATCCTTCCTATCCTGGCCTCATTCCTCGGAGCCAGTGAGTCAGGAAGGCATCTGACCTCTGCCATCTGACACCTACACCTGCCCACCACCCTCTCTACACCCCTTACCACTGAATCCCTTGCTATTAAGATCTTGCTTACCCCTTCCTTTACTCCCTTGACCCTGCTCGGTGCCCTACCAACTCCATGATCCTGGATTGGTGTCCCATTCCCTGCCTGATCCCCAGCAGTGACTGGCTCTCAGCCATCCCCATCTGAGTCAGGAAGGTGCACCTCGGCCATCCCCATCTGAGTCAGGTAGGTGTGCCTTGTTCAGGGGTGCAAAATGGCTTATAGTCACTGCAGGAGGGCCCTGCATAGTACCCAGTGCTCCAGATAACTCTGGCATTCAAGAATAATGTACTCACATTTTTTACATTGAGTAAAATATAATGTTGACAAATAAACGTGCTTCAAACTTGGGGGAAAAAAAACAACTCAATTTGAAGCATCTATAAAGCATTTCCAAGTATAGAACAAGTATCAGAATGCATCAATTTATTTACTTTTTTTTTTTTTTTGAAGAGAGTTATTTGTTAAAAATGGGGGAGTAAAATAGGCCAGTACCTTATCTGGAGCACTAATAGTACCCACAATCTTCATCCGCCCCCAAACTACACTCCATCCCCCTGGGCTACTAGGCCTCTACAAGAGGGGGGGTAATAGGTAGCAGTTCAGGACCCCAACTCAGTTGTCTGTGCAGCCAGAGTATTTCCCCTCTTGTTGTCTGCAACTGTGAATGGAGTTCCTTGAAGCTTCTGCAGACTGGGCAGTGACCAAACATCCAAACCACAGCCCGCTAACCCTTCTCCCTGAATGAACTCCCCCCCCGCCGCCAAATTGTTTAACCAGGTGAGGCACATTAAGCTAAAAGCTTGTTTACAGGTGCAACCTGGGAGCACAGGGAAGTTAAGTGACTTGCTCAGGGTCACACAGTATGCAAGTGGGGGCTGTGGGATTCAAACCCAGGTCCCCAGATTTGCAGCTCACAGCCTTAAACCACTGCGCACCCCTTCTTTTTTTATACTTACATTTCATGGTTTTAAAATAAAACAATAGTATACAGTTGATAATTCCTACCTCACATACAATACTGAGTGCACAGAGCCAGCCAATGGAAGACAGAATAAAAGTAGCCTCAACAGTCTGGTGTAAGGAGTTGGGGGTAATCAGAATTGTCCCAAAAAAAGCTGCACCTCACAATAGTGAGGTGATCCTGCAACAATAAGATATACCAAAAATATCTGATAATCAACCCAAAAGCTGATATGATCCCATCTCAAAAATGCATTTACAACAATAGTAGAACTCCACTTACAACAATAGTAGAACTCCACCACCACCTCCTGCAAAACATTTAGACTCCTACTTTATAGAAATAGGCAGTTACTCAATTTCAAGGTAAAAATACTGCCAAAAACAAGGCAGTAGCATCATTTTTAAGAAACTGAACTGTCAAATTTCTACAGCTTACTCGTAATTGTAACTACCAGATACTCAGCAAAATGGGAACATAAGATGCAAAACAAAGAATGTAAAAACATAAAATCTGATAAAAGTCATTTAGTCTGCGCGAGCCTCACTTGTCCTCCGAATTACATGAGCTGGCTGCCTCGGGATCCGAAACCATAATCAAGTCCCTGGAAACAAACAGCTAGATGAAAAAGAACTAAGACGGTATTACTTCCTTACTTTAGGATTCTCCCTCTGAATCATCTTTGCCCAGTGGCTGAGCCACTGCAAACTCCCTCTTGAGTGCCTTGACCTTTTTTCCAGCCACCTATGTTTCTGCATATTGATAGGTATGGCCGCCACGGTGGATACGGAGGCAGGCTGGCATCAGGAGGGAATGTACAATTCCTAGACTTAGAAGACAAGTCCAGACTGCATCAAATTTCTTTCTCCAGGACCATGTGTTAAGGGACAGGTCCAGAAACAGATGTAGGGGTTTTCCATCAAAGTTACATCTCTGCAAATCTCTAGCTGCTTGAAGAAAGGAATCTCTTACAGTCACTGCCGTAGTGACTATAAAAATCATTCTAGGAAAGTCAGATTGTATAGAGACAACACGTGGGGAGATCCTGTATGCCCAGACAAATAAGGGAGCCATCGCAGTTCCACAGTCCACTCCCAAAGCTCCAGGTAACCAGTTTTGCAAGAAGGCTATAAGATCAGTGCTTTCACTGCCCCTCGGAAGCCCAATTAGATGATGATTCACAGCCCCCTGGGTATTCTGAAGGGCTTCCATGCAGTACCTGAGTTGGCCGTTTTCTTGCACACGTTTATCAGTAGTGGTAAAGGCTTTCAAAGCTTGCGCTTCTGCTGAAGTGGCAGTTTTGGAAGCCGCTTCAATTTTTATATCTTGCTCACCCAGATGCCGAAGAATCTCCTCTACTTTACCACTGATTGCCTGCATAGATCATGTCAATGAGTGCCATGGTGGTCCATCAGACCTCGAGGCCTCCACTGGCAGAGGTAGAGCCTGCTGCTCTGCTGGTGTCCGATTTTTACAACCTCCGGGGCCGCCTTTATTTGAAGGACACATTACTGAAAGCAATCTTGTTTGATTCCTCTCAATATAAGCTGTAAGATGCTATAACTTAGAAATCCAAGTCATAGAAAGATTGTGTATTTTATGTATTAAGTCCAATATTTGCAGAGACGAGATGAAGCACGTCTACTTAGCGAGTGTGCTCAACAGCACCCCCACTTCAACCCTTCTAAATGCATCTCCTACTTCCTCAATTCAGGCATATCCTAGATAGAATGCAGCACTAACTAATGGTTATACCCTCCTGCTCTGTCTACCCATTTGTAGGCCTACCCCTTACAGGGTGTAGTGTCTGCAGCTGGCTTACCCTGCTTTTCTGTTTATCCATTTGTGAGCCTACCCCTTCAACATAAACCTGGACAAATTTCTATTTCTGCTGAGCAAAGAAAACTCATGGTAACCCGAGAAGTGGAGTGGGTAAGGAATCCCTATAAACTGGTACGTGGTTGGATAGCATACTTATTTCATCATTGCTTGCATCACGAGGAGACATGATGGGCTTAGAATCCATCTGACCTTTAATTATTATGTTACTGTGATACGGAAGACCTTAGTGAAACTATCCATAAAAAGAGATCTAGGATCGGATTTTTAATCAAGATGTTTATCCTCCTCCTTCGGCAGGCGCCCCTTATCTAGGCTCACATGGCAACTGCCCAGCCCCGTTGACTCCAGGCCCTCCACATCTAGCCTGTGGCAGGGCTGGTAGGTAGGCATTCCTCATCATAATATGGCATGAGAGTGGGAATGGGCAGCAATCGCAGAGCCCTAGGGTACTAGTGCTATTATCCTGCCAGATGCAAAGGTTATCCTCCTGATTTTAACCCTAAATCCTGTTGTCATGCACACAGTTATGATGGGCTTGTACACATGTAACTGCACCCCCACTGAAAGCAAGCTCTCCGTCCTCCACAGGACGTCACTACTGAGGTGAAAACGCAGTGCTTTCCTCCCCCAAGCTGGGACAAACTGCCTTGTGCAATGCTCCCCCACCCAGACCACTTCAGTGCTAACAATCTTAGCCAGCTCATGTGCATGATAGCCACTGGACCACTGGAAGACACAAGCAGATGCTTTTAGCCAATTTCTATACCCCAGGGATGACAAAGTACACCTTCAGTCCTGCTCTTCACTCCAGCTCAGGCAAGGCACTGATACTCTGACCAGTGGTAGACAGGGGAATTATAATGTCTCTATTGGCTGCTTATTACCATTCTGGTTGTGCACAGGCTCCATAGAGCAGGCAGAAAGGTATGGGCCGTCTTCCCCTCAGCTGGGATAAACAGAATAGTCTGAGTATGAGGACATGCCCCAGTCTCAAACGTCAGTCACCCCTCTGTCCAAGACTGTAGACTGAACCCTAAACTAAGGCACAGTTGAAATACAGTGTACTACTGAACTAATAAGCACAGGAGCAAACAGTCAGGGAGGTCAGCACTGAAGAAAAGGGAAGGACAGCCTGGTAATGGAAGCAGCCTACACACAACCAGAATTACCCGCAAGGAATTTATACAGTATATAACAGAAGTGCACATTAGTCCTGGACAGTGCAACTATACATTCAAGGTTCCTCTTGAATGCTGAGGTATAAAACTTTGGAAAACTATCTCACCCATTCACTGACAACGTCCAAGTCCCCGATTTAAAACATTCCATGGCGAAATGCAGTGTGTAATCATTCCCCTTGGTAGAGCAGTGGTCCTAGTGGCTGAACACTACTCTGATAGAAGTTTCTCCAGCAGTTTCATTTCTTTCATCTCTCATCTTTTTTCTTTATCTTATATATTCTCCTTTGTTCCTCCCCCTCCTTTTAATATATATTTTTTTTACATTAGAGATAATTGCTTACAAATTGTGTAACTTTCTAAATGACTTTGTATACAGTATGCAATTTATTATAGAGTGACCTTTTGCAGCAAAACTTGACCTCCATTTGCTTAGTACATTTAAAGTTTGCTTGGCCTTACCTGAAATTAATGCTTTAGAAAGCATAAATGTCCTTCCTAAGTAATTTTCTAAATAAATTTGTGTACAGTATGCAATTTATTATGGAGTGACCTTCTGCAGCAACATCTGACCTCCCATTTGCTTAGTGAATTTAAAGTTTACTTGGTTTTGTAATTAATGCTTGAGAAAGTATAATCTGTATACAGTAGGCAATTCATTATGGAGTGATCGTTTGCAGCAAAATTTGACCTCCCATATGCTTAGTGAACTTAAAAGTTTTGGGGGGGGCTTTACTTGGGATTAAATCAATGTTTACGAAAGTATAAATGTTCTTTCAAGTTGATTTTGTAGTAGGAAAGTTAATTGGATTACTATTTATCCAGAAAAACCTGGTGGAATCAAGCTATCTAAAAGATTTTAATTTAATTTGAAATGAATCAGCTTTATTAATACAATGACGAATAAATTAGAGATAAGCTTGAAGTTTTTTACTTTTCATTTTGTGTTTTAGCTTTCTAATTTCCTCACTGTGCACACTGTATTGTATCACATGGGAAGCACTGATTTTTTAATTGTTTAATTAACTTTGTATAATTCTAACAGGTCTGTGAGTTCCTTAGAGCTGCCCCTAAGGAAGACCCGCTTGAGGGTTGACGCGCAAGGCTAGGTCTCGTTAGGAAACTGCTGAAATAAAATTGCACATGCTTTAGCATAAGAATTAGTGTGCAGAGTCTTATTTTATTTTGTTTCTTGTGAGTTGGCAAACTCTGCTCAAGCAACTTTTACAGTCCGTTTCTGCAGATACCCACCAGAGGGATTCCTCTTGAGGCTGTCACTGAGGCTGCAGTACCCTTTGTGGAATGTGCTCCAAGCACTCAGGGGTGCTGCTGACCAGCTTTTTCATAGCAGAATTGTATGCAAGAGACCAACCACTTTGAAAGGTCTTTCTTGCAGCAGGTCTGCCTTTGCCAGCCTCCCCACAGGTAAACAGCTGGCTGTTGTCTGGTCTATTTTGTTCTGTCAAGATAGTAGCCAGGTGCTCTTTTGACTTCGACTGTGCAGTTTCTGTTCAACTGGAGTTGAACTGGATAGAAAAAGCAGAGGTAGAGTAACTGTCTGTTTAAGGTGAAACGCCTCTCTCTGCAGGGGAGAAAACAGAGAAAATGGAGCCCTCGCCATGGATGACGATGGTCCCCTCCCCTCACAGCGCCGCCGGGAAGGCACCTCCCCCGAACTGGATCCAGACTGGTGGGCGAGTACCTCCCCACCCCCCGCCACGAGGGGTAAGTCGTGGGAGCTGAAGGGGATCTGATACATGGTCGGCACGGAGGGTGGACGTCAGAGGGTTAAGGCGAGGCGCTCCCAGAAACACCACCAACAAAAAACAAACAAACAAACAAACAAAATAACTTATGATTGTCCCACGAAGCAAACAAGTCCAACATTGGTACGCCCCATCACCTAAATAAAGTCTGACCCACCTGGTCACCTAGTGACCAATGGTGGTTTCCCCGACTTATCCTTCTTAGAAAATAGGCCAAGACACTGTCCTTCCCTATTGAATGTATAGCAGTGATTTATGTGTTTAGTGTATATGCCAGATTCTAGAACCTCATTGCCTCATTTTGTGAATCTGGTGCCACCTTGCTTGTTTATGAAGTACAAGGTAATGATACTGTCTGTTCTGACCAGAACTGCCTGGTCTTGGACCAGGTTTGAGAAGTGCTAAAGAGAAAAGTACAGCCCTCAGTTCCAGCAGGTTTATGTGCTCCTGCTGCTCTTGTAGAGACCACACTCCACTTACTTTGTGATCGTCCAGATGCCCTCCCCATCCTAGTAAGGAAGCATCTGTTGTCAAAGTGAGAGTTGTGGACAGTTTTTGGAACGAGATCCCTTTCCTAAGAATGCCCACTTCTTTCCACCACTCCTGAATCTTAACCAGGCCTGCTGTGACTAGTACTAGCTGGCTAAGTGGGTATGACCTTGTATGCCAGTGCCTTAAGTGGTAATGAACATCTCCAATCTGAAAGCAGGCCCAGGGCACCACAGCTGTTGCTGCAGTCATGTACGCTAGCAGCTGTAAGAAGTCCCTTGCTGACCTTGGCTCGCCTGACTTTTAAGATCTTGCACAGGACAACAGGGTCTGCTCTCTTGCCTGCAGTTAGAATGCTTCCCCGAGTGGTGTCCATCACTGCTCCTATGAAGACCAGTGCTTGGTTGGGTTCCAGCTGGGACTTTTCTATATTAAAAACAGAAAGCCCCAACTTTTCAGGGTGTTTCTTAACATTCAATGCAGCACTGTGCCTCCAGCTGCCTACATTCTCAATGGAGTGACCTACAGACCTCCAGCCCAAGAGGAGGAGTTAAATAAGGTACTGGTTGAAGCTACTGGCAAGATGGCAGAAAAAGGGGTAGGTGCTGCTGGTAAGGGACTTCAATCTGCTAGATGTACATTAGAACCTCCCAGCTGCAGCTTCATCTAGAAGCAGGGACAACCTGGACTCCCTGCAGGAGGTGTTCCTCAGACAACTAGTCAGTGAACCCATTCGCGATGGGTAAGGATGTAAGTTTGTCATGGGAAAAAATGACAAAATTCATGGGTTGGTCACAGGCAATTTTTTGGATAATTCACTGGGTCGTCAGGGCCAAATTTGCTAATGTCATGGTAAAGTCACGGGCACTTTTTAACTGACATAAAACATACATTGTTGTTGCCTCACCCCCTAAAATGTTTTCTTATATACTCCATGGATGTAACCACACAGATGACTCAGATAAGTTACAAAGTAATGCACTCGCTGTTGACCTACAGTGGCGTGAAAAAGTATTTGCCCCCTTCCTGATTTTCTCTATTATTGCATATTTGTCACACTGGATGTTTTCAGGTCTTTAGACAAAATATAATATTAGATAAAGGGAACCTGAGTGGACAAATAACACTTTTTTTTACTTATTTCATTTATTTAATGAAAAGTTAACCAACACCAACTGGCACTGTGTGAAAAAGTAATTGCCCCTAGTTAAATCAGCCCAATTAAAGGGATAATTAGAGTCAGCTGATTGAACACAGCCAGGCTTGATTACAGCCAGCCCTGCTCAATATAAACCTCACTTATTTTGGCCCTTACCATCAGTGTCACATTGCCAACACAAAGATTAAACAAGCACATTATGCCATGATCAAAGGAAGTTCCTGAAAAGATCAGAAAAACATTTTGTTGCCCTCTATCAGTCTGGAAAGGGTTACAAAGCTATTTCTAAGGCTCTGGGACTCCATCGAACCACAGTGAGAGCCATAATCTCCAAATGGAGAACACTTGGAACAGTAGTGACCCTTCCCAGGAGGGCGGCCTGCCAAATTACTCCAAGGGTGCAGTGTAAAATCATCCAAGAAGTCTCAAAGGATCCTAAAACAACATCCAAAGAACTGCAGGCTTCTCTTGCCTAAGCTAAGGTCAGTGTTCATGACTCCACAATCAGAAAGAGACTGGGCAAAATGGGCTTCATGTGAGAGTAGCAAGGTGAAACCACTGCTAACCAAGAAGAACATAAATGCTCGCTCTCATTTGCCAAGAAGCACCTGGATGATCCACAAGCCTTTTGGGAAAATGTTCTATGGACAGATGAGTCAAAGTGGAACTTTTGGACAACATGGATCCCATAATGTCTCGCGTAAAGCAAACACAGCAATCACAGTAAGAACACCATACCAACAGTCAAACATGGTGGTGGTAGTGTGATGGTGTGGGATGCTTTGCTGCCTAAGGACCTGGATGACTTGCCATAATTAAAGGAACCATGAATTCTGCTCTGTACCAGAAAATTCTTAAGGAGAATGTCAGTCATCCTTCCGTCAGCTGAAGCTGAAGCGTAGTTACAGCATGCAGCAAGACAATAATCTAAAACACAAAAGCAAGTCCACATCAGAATGGCTAAAAGAAGTAAAATTAAAGTTTTAGAGTGGCCTAGTCAAAGTCAGACTTAAACCCAATAGAGATGCTGTAGTAGGACTACAAACGAGCAGTTCATGCTCGAAAACCTACCAAATGTTACTGAATTAAAGCAGTTCTGCGGGAAGAGTGGGTTAAAATTCCTCCACAGCAATGTGAAAGACTGATATTGAATTATAGGAAGTGTTTGGTTGCAGTCATTGCAGCTAAATGTGCGTAACCAGTTATTAAGTGTAAGTGGGCAATTACTTTTCACACAGTGCCAATTGGTGTTGGTTAACTTTTTTCATTAAATAAGTGAAATAAAAAAAAAAACAAGTGTTATTTGTTCACTCAGGTTCCCTTTATCTAATATTACATTCTGTCTAAAGACCTGAAAATATCCAGTGTGACAAATATGCAATAATAGAGAAAATCAGGAAGGGGGCAAATACTTTTTCACGCCACTGTATATGTTACCCAAGCCCCTACAGACATGGCAACACTATATCCTCTCCCCCAAGTCCTCTTTCACTTTTTGTCAGTTATTCAGCACTCCCTCTTACCTGCCTGGCAACCACTGTTCCAGTCACCTTGCTAAATGGAAACACGTCCCCACCAGAAGAGAGGTTGCAAAACTCCCAGACACTCTCACCTGGAACCCTCTTCTAGCAATTTCATTGTTCAGCAATACTGCCCCAAATCGCTGTTTTTTTGCCACCCAACACACGCGCTACATGAACGGGAAGATGGCATGAATGCGATGTCTGTGGTGTGAGCAGCTCACAGCGCCTGCGTGAAATGCACTGCGCATGCACAGACCAGGAAACTGCCAAAAAGGGAAAAGTCATGGAGTCACCCGAATTTTGCAGTTTCCATGACCTCTGTGACAAACTTACAACCATAGTGATGGGGCAATACTAACAGGGACAGTGTTGCAGACATCAAGGTAGGAGGCCACCTGGGGAACAGCAATCACTGTACAGTGTGGTTCAACAGAAGGACGGCTAAGGAACTGAATCACACAAGGGCAAGGAACCTGGACTTCAGGAGAGCAGATTTTATAAAGATGGGTGAATGCCTCAGGGATGACATGGTGGGGAGATAACCTGGCTGGGGTGGAGGAACAGTGGGCAAAGTTAAAAAAAGGACACAGAGAAGGCAAAAAACTCTGCTTCAAGCAAGTCAGCAAAAGCAAGAGGAAAGAGAGACCGCTATGGTTCTCGAAAGAGGTGGCAGAAGAGGTAAACACTAAAAGGGTAGCATTCAGGAGGCATAAGGAGAGGCAGAGGCAGAGGGAGGAGGACAGGGAGGTGTAGCAGGGAGACCAGTAAGAAACACAAAGGCACAAACTGAAGAGAGAGAGTAGCCCAGGCAGTGACAAAGGGGGACTTTTTTTTTTTTTTTTTTTTTTATATATAAGGTATGTAAGCGAAAGGAGGAAGACCAGTGGACCAGAAAAAGGCAGACACCCTAAACAAATACTTTTGTTCAGTGTCCACAGAGGAAGGTAAAGGAGAGGGGCCACAAAACAAAGCTATGGGGCCAGATGAGGTGCATCCAAGGGTATCGAGGGAGCTCAGAAAGGTACTGGCTGCACCTCCGATAGTTCTATTTAACAGCTCATTGGAAACAGGAGTGGTTCCGGAGGACTGGAGGAGGGCAGATGAATCCCACTTCACAAAAGTGGAAGAAAGGGAAGAGGCTGGCAATTATAGGCCAGTCAGGCTGACATCAGTGGTGGGCAGTGGAATATCTTGAATCCAGTGGGTTACATGACCTGAGGCAGCATGGATTCATGGGGGAATTCAAACGAATCTGACAGATCTCTGTAACTGGGTGACCAAAGAATTAGATCAGGATGTAGCAGTGGATGTGGCCTACCTAGATTTCAGTAAGGCTTTCAACACTATTCCACACGGAAGACTAGTAAGCAAGCTGAGTAGCTTAAGAGTGAATCCAACAGTGGTAAAACTAGGTAAGAAATTGGTTAGGGAACAGGCGGCAGAGAGTGACAGTAAATGGAGTTAGCTCAGAGGAAGGGAGGGTGACCAGCAGAGTGCCTCAGGGATCAGTGCTGGGACCGGTCCTCTCTAAAGTCTTCGTAAGTGACCCTATAAAAGGAGCTGGAAGGGAAGGTCTGCAGTTTGCGGATGACACCAAAATCTACAATGGGGTGGATGCTCAAGGATAGGGTGGAAAGGATGAGCAGAGACCTGAGAAAACTCGAGGTGTGGACAAGGATATGGCAGCTGGGTTTCAAAGTGAAAAAATGCAAAGTAATGCACTTGGGGCACAGAAACCCAGAGACAAAGTACAAAATGGGAGGAATGGTGCTGACGACCGCCAAGCAGGAAAAAAATATGGGGGTGATCATATCCGAGGACCTAAAGGTGACCAGGCAGTGCGACACGGCAGCTGGGAAGGCTAGTGGTATGTTGGGGTGCACAGACAGTGGTATCACCATCAGAAAGAGAGAGGTGGTATTGCTAGTAAGATTCCACCTAGAGTACTGTGTCCAGTTCTGGAGACCACATCTCTGGAAGGACAGAGCGGAGGCAGTCCAGAGTATGGCAACTAAAATAGCGCAGGATCTGCACCAGAAGCACCAGGAGAGACTTAAGGACCTAAATATGTACATCCTGGAAGGGGGGAGGCATTCATAGAGACCTTTAAACACCTCGGGGGGAGGTAAATAAGGTACAGGAAGGAAGTAGATTTCAGTTAAAGAAAAAAAAAAAAAAGGTGCTCGAGGACAAGGAGGCACATTAAGAAGCTGGAGGGGCAGATTCAGGAGAGATATGAGGAGGTACTTCTTCACAGAAAGAGTGGTGAATTCCTGGAACAGTCTTCCAGAGGAGGTGGTGAGGTTCAAGAATGCATGGGACACACATAAGGGAATCTAAGGGAAAGGGAAGGTGGGGTGGGTGAGTGGGCCAAAGATTAAGTAGGATCTGCGGTGATACTATAGGCAGGGAAAAATGGGCAGACTAGGTGGGCCAAGCGGTCCTTATCTGATGGCAAATTCTGTTTTTCTATGTTTTGTCCTTCCTGTGACTAATCACTTGCAGCCAAAGAATTAAAGGAGGGGGCTCTATGGGATGCAGTAGTCCGCCCTCCCAAAAAGAGCGGAGACGCACTTAGGGAGAAGCAGCGATTAGAGTAGCAGGGGTGTTCGGCGGAGAGCCGATCAGCGCTACGATCACGCTCCCAGCCCTCTGAACCACCAATCAGGGACTATCGGAAGCATTCATTGGCCCTTGTGGGGTACATAAAGAAATACCCACCAAGCAGTCCCAGACACCAAGGACCCATGCAACAAGGACTGTGGAATCTGCCCACCAGAGTCAGCTGAACAAGGCAGCTGGCAGCTGGACACTCTGCTCCACAGCAGAGGGTGAGTAACACAGCCAAAGAGGAAGAAGGAAAGCAGGAGGTCTGCAAGGGAAGACTGAGTTAGACAAGAAGCAAGAGTGGATGAAAAGCCCTATCTAGGGTAGGGGTACAAAAGACATTTTAAACACGAGATACCTATCCAGGTCAGGGGCTTGGGGACAACTATTTCAAGGGGTATCAAAGCAGAAAATATGATGGGAGTGGTGCAGTGCAGTGGCTGTGGGGCAGCAGTTTTCAGGGAGACGTTATGGAGATTGCGGTGCTGTCCCATCTGTATGCATCTCTCTGGGATGAGTGGGAGGTTGCTTGTCTATGAACCAAGTTGGCAAGGATCAAGGGGGGGCCTCCTCCGCCACCCAAGCACCAAGTCTGACACCGCTGCCTCAAAGGGTGCCAGGGAGGAGGAGTGGCTGGACTACGGTGGGCTCAGGAACAGTGAGGGTGGTAGGTCAGAGGCACATCCCCACCATGGTACCACTACACAATTCATACGCCACCCTGGTGGAGGAGGACCGTCCCACAGAGGTACCCATAGCAGTGACCAGGGAGGATGTGAAGGACCTCCATTCTGGTGTCCCCAGGGAGGGTGGCAGATGACCCCAGAGGAGGAAGAAGTAAATCCTGGTGGGGGGGCTCCACTGTAAGGGGGACAGATCAGGGGGTGAGAAGGGGCGAGGGAGGTTAGGTGCCCACCTCATGCCATGGCACGGAGGGATGGAAAGCGGAACCTGAGGATTGCTAGGACAAGAGGTACAGCTGGATGCTGTTGTCCAACTAGGAACTAATGACCTGGCTAGGGACGAGGTTAGGATGGTGCAGGAGGAGTCTTAGGCAGGTAGCATGCTCAGTGACCTTTTCTGAGGTGCTGCCTGTCTACAACGGGGGGGGCGCGGAACTACGGTACAATAGGGTACTCTGTACCAGGAGCTTCAACTAATGGTTGAAGGAATGGTGCAGAGGGGAGCAATTTAGCTACATTGGGGACTGGGGTCCCACCTGGAGGGATAAAGGCCTATACAGGACAGGTGGCCTGCATCCATCCAGGAGGGAAACCCAGGTCCTCAGTAAGTGGTTTAAATGTTACACTGGCAAACATTTAAACTAGTCAACAGGGTGGCGGTAGAATGCAGGAAAACAAATTCCACCCCCCCCCCCCAACAAGCTGAAATAGTCAGTAGGGAAAAACCCAAAGGGAGACAAATCCCCAAGGGTTTCAAACAACAAGGTAGTCCCACACAGGGCGGTGGTGCTGCAAGTCAATTCAAATACTTGAGACAAAGTTTGAGCACTCACCACCCAATTAAAAGAGCATATAGGGTGGTGGGAGGGCGGTTAAGGCAGGGAAGGAGCAGAACCTGGCCTGGGAAATTAGGAGCAGGAACAAGGGGTTCTTTACATACATTGGGGAAAAATGAAGGGTGAAGGGGCAGATTAGCAGGATTAAAACAGGGGAGAGATGGGCACAAGACCCAGTGGAGCAGGCTGAGGTACTGAATGAGTACTTCACCTCAGTTTTCACCAACGAAAATGGGGGTGCTGCATCATATATAGGAGGAGACAGTAATAATGCAGGGGGGGGTGACCTTACAATCGGCGGGTCTGGGGGGGAAGGGGAGGCATCACTGGCAGGAGGGGGGAAGGTTAAGCAGGGAGAAAAGGTAGCAGAGGTGGAAATCACAGCAGAGAGAGTGAGGGAAGCACTCAGGTACCTTAAGACGGAGAAAGCACCGGGGCCGGATAAATTACATCCCAGAGTGCTGAAGGAACTTGCCAATGCCCTGGCGAAACCCCTGGGGAAGCTTTTCACCATCTCTCCGAGGACAGGGTGGGTGCCCCAGGACTGGAAGGTGGCGCATATAGTGCCTATCCACAAGGGGAAATCAAGGGAGGTGGCAGGGAACTACAGGCCTGTCAGCCTGACATCGGTGGTGGGCAAGGTGATGGAGGGCATTGTCAAGGAGAGGCTGGGGGGGCAGACCTGGAAAAGTCAGGGTGCCTGGACGATAGACAGCATGGATCTGTCCCAGGGAAATCATGTCAGACAAACCTTGTGGAGTTCTGTGACTGGGTGACGAGTGCCTTTGACCTGGGTAGACCAGTGGACGTCCTCTTTCTAGACTTCAGCAAGGCATTTGACTCTGTTCCTCACGAGGGCCTGTTGGATAAGCTGGGAGAAATGGGGTTGGGGAACCAGATGATCTGATGGATAGACAATTAGCTCCAGGACCGGACTCAGAGGGTCGTAGTTGGTGGGATAGTCTCATCCCCAAGGAGGGTTATTAGTGGGGTCCCACAGGGATCAGTCATTGGGCCCCTCCTGTTCAATGCCTACATCTCTGACATAAGGACAGGTATCAGGAGTGAGATGAGTCTCTTTGCGGATGCCTTGAAACTGAGGGCGGTGGTGGATGGGGAGGAGGGATGGGTGGCCCTACAGGGGGACCTGGAGGCTCTGGAAAGATGGTCTAGAAAGTGGAAGCCGAGGTTCAATGCAGGGAAATGCAAGGTACTGCACCTGGGGCAGAAACCCGGCCAAGTGTACACCCTGGGATGCTACAAGTCTCGATGGCGGAGAGGACCTGGGGTGGTGGTGGATGTCAAGATGAACAACTCGAGACTTGTAGTAGGGCAGCAGCCAAGGCCAACAGGATGCTGGGATGCATCGCTAGGGAATCACCTCCAGAAGGAGGGGATACTCCTCTGTATAACTGCTTGGTGAGGCCACACCTAGAGTACTGCGTGCAGTTTGGAGGCCACATTTAAAGAGGGACATTAAACTCCTGGAGAGGTCCAGAGGAGGGCAACCAAAATGATTTGGGGCTTGAGGGACAGGACCTATGGGAGAGGCTCGAAGAGCTAAATATGTACACATTGGAAGACAGAAGGGACCGGGGGACATGATAGAGTCTTAGGGTACATGAAGGGGGTAAATAGGGGAGGAGCAGTCAGGGTGCTTCGAGGAAGGAGGGGGCAACTAGAGGGCATGGGTGGAAGCTGGAGGGGGATTCAGGGGAGAAAGGAGGAGGTGCTACTTCACTGAGAGGGTGGTGGAGCCATGGAATGCACTGCCGAGGGGGCTAGTGAAGATAGAGACAGTGGAGGGGTTCAAGAGGGGGTGGGACAGGTACAGGGGAAGGGTTCTGGAAGCAAAATCCAGTGCAGTGAGAATATCCGTAACTGGGAAGGGAGAAGCCAGAGAAGGCGAGGGGGGCAGCAAGGTCAGCTCCCAGGGTGGGGGCTGACCAAACGAGCAGACACGAAAGGCCGTTAGGCCTATTCTGCTGGCATTTTAGTATGTTAGTGTAAGTTCAAGCCATGACGTCACTTTTTATTTGAAGACAATCATTTGCCACAAAACAGGACAACAGCCTGACGCATTTTGGATCCAGGTCTCAATGGATGTTTTTATCGGAGGTGGTGAGTGCTCGACTTTTTGTCTCAGAAATCCCCAAGGGTACCTGATAACAAGAAAAACAAAGCAGTAGAAATGAAGAGAGCTAGGAATGGGGACAGAGGGGATAAAGAGAGAAGGAAAACAGGAGGGCTGACGAGCAAGATGGTAGCAGAATTTGGATGGCCATATGCGCAAATGCTCGAAGTCTGGGAAATAAAATTCTGGACCTACTGGCTATTATGGCAGAAACTGACCTGAACATTGTCACCACTACAGAGTCAAGATGCAATGGGAACCATGACTGGGACATATCCATACCAGGCTACACTTTGTTCAGGAAGGACAGGGTGGGTAAGAAAGGGGGAGGGGTGTCTCTTTATGTGAGGGATAGCATAAAAGCCACAAAGATACAGGTATCACAAGGAGGGGTGGAGGTACTCTGGGTCACCCTAGAGACAAGGAATGGAGTCGCTATTTGCACTGGCGTGATGGATAAGGATCTAGTGGAATCCATCCAAAAGACGGCAAATAAGATGGAGGTGCTGCTGGTGGGGGCATTTCAATCTTTCGGATGTAACTGGAGCATACTTGGGCCCCTCCTGTTCAATGCCTATGTCTCTGACATAAGGAAGGGTATCAGGACTGAGATGAGTCTCTTTGCGGATGACTCAAAACTGGGGACAGTGCTGGATGGGGAGGAGGGAAGGGTGGCTCTACAGGGGGACCTGGAGGCTCTGGAAAGGTGGTCTAGAAAGTGGAAGCTTAGGTTCAATGCAGGGAAATCCAAGGTACTGCAGCGGGGAGCCAGAAACCCGGGCCAAGAGTACATCCTGGTGGAGGAATGCTACAAGTCTCGATGGCTGAGAGGCACCTGGGGGTGGTGGTGGACGTCAAGATGAACAACTCGGAGACTTGTAGGAGGGCAGCAGCCAAGGCCAACAGGATGCTGGGATGTATCGCTAGGGGGATCACCTCCAGAAGGATGGAAGTGATACTCCCTGTATATAACTGCCTGGTGAGGCAGCACCTCGAGTACAGCGTGCAGTTTTGGAGACCACACCTGAACAGGGATATTGAGCTCCTGGAGAGGGTCCAGAGGAGGGCAACCAAAATGATCTGGGGCTTGGGGGGTAGGACCTATGGGGAGAGGCTCGAAGAGCTAAATATGTACACACTAGAAAAGAGAAGGGACTGGGGGTACATGATAGAGGTCTTCAGGTACATGAAGGGGGTAAATAGGGAGGAGTAGTCGGGGTGCTCGGGAAGGAAGGAGGGGGGCAACTACAGGGTATGGGTGGAAGCTGGGGAGTTCAGGGAGAAAGGAGGAGGTGCTACTTCATTGAGAGGGTGGTGAAGCCATGGAATGCGCTGCGGGGCTGGGAGGCAAAGACGGTGGAGGTTCAAGAGGGAGGGGACTGATACAGGGGAAGATTTCTGGAAGCAAAGTCCAGTGCAGAGAGAATATCCGGGACTGGGAAGGGAGCAGCCAGAGAGGGCGAGGGGGGCAACAGGGTCAGCTCCCAGGGTGAGGGCTGAACAAACAAGCAGACGCGAAAGACCATTAGGCCTATTCTGCTGGCATTTTAGTATGTTAGTATACCAGCTGTAGCTTCAGGCAACATAACCAAATATGGGAGGGAGGTGGACACCAATCCATTTACGGAAGAGAGAGTTCTAAAAGAACTCACAAAACTGAAAGTGGACAAGGTAATGGGACCAGATAGGATACATCCTAGAATATTAAGGGAACTACAGGAGGTGCTGGCAGCCCTGTTCAATGAATCACTCAATACGAGAGTGGTTCCAGAGGACTGGAAGAGGGCAGATGTAGTCCTCTCTTCACAAAAGCGGGAGTAGGGAGGAGGCTGGAAACTACAGGTCAGCCTGCCTCACCTCAGTGGGGAAAATTATGGAATCACTACTTAAAGAAAGGATTGTGGAACACCTTGAATCCAGTGAAGCACAGGATCCAAGACAGTATGGATTCACTGCGGGAAGGTCATATTAAAGAATTCTAACTGATTTCTTAGACTGGGTGACTAGGGAAATGGATCGGGGACGGGGGGGGGGTGATGGACGTGGCCTACCTGGTTTCAGTAAGGCCTTTGATACCGTTCCACATAGAAGACTTGTGAACAAACTGGGCAGCCTGGGAGTAGGTCACAAGGTGGTAAACTGCGTTAGGAACTGGTTGAGTGATAGACGATAGATGGTGATGGTAAATGGAGCTCAGTCTGAGGAAAGGAGGGTGACCAGCGGGGTACCACAGTGTTCAGTTCTGGGGCCAGTCCTGTGTAATATCTTTATAAGTGACATTATGGAGGGCCTGGATAGGAAGGTGTGCCTCTTTGCAGATGAGACGAAGACCTGCAACAGGGTGGACACTCCGGAAGGGGTGGAAAAAAATGAGAAGGTACCTAGGTAAACTGAAGGAATGGTCTAGAGTGTGGCAGCTGAGTTACAATGCAAACAAAAATGCAAAATCATGCATTTGGGGTACAAGAAACCAGGGTCACCAAACAGTAAAGGGATTTGGAGGTAATCACATCTGATGACCTAAAGGTGGCCAAACAATGTGCCAAGTCTGTGGCGGAGTCAGTGGGATGCTGGGGTGCATAGGGAGTGGTATCACCAGCAGAAGAAAAGAGGTGGTGATGCCACTGTACAGATCATTGGTGAGGCCTCATTTGGAGTAGTGTCCAGTTCTGGAGTCCACATCTCATAAGGACATAAGGTGGAGGCAGTTCAAAGAAGGGAAACAAAGATGGTGCAGAGCCTGTACCAAAAGTCATATGAAGGGAGACTGGGAGACCTCAATATGTATACCCTGGAGGAGAGGAGAGACTGGGAAGATATGACAGAAACCTACAAATATGCAAAGGGAATAAATAGGGTACTGGAGGGTAGCATCTTTCAGAAAAGGAGATATTCAGGAACAAGGGGGCATAACATGAGATTGGAAGGGGGTAGACTAAGGGGTAATGTGAGGAAGTATTTCTTCACAGAAAGGGTGGTACATGCATGGAATAGACTGCCAGCAGAGGTGGTGGGGGCACACACAGTGGGGGAATTCAGCACCATTCTAAACTCAAGGCAACCTCTCAGAGTGGAGGTGATGCATTTTTTTGTATGGCATCATTACTGGACTCATTGCTAGAATAAACAGTATACGACTTCCCTCCAGTTGAATAGACCCTAGGTCCTTTGCTCGCTGAAGTACTGTGTCTCTTGCCCTCACAGATGCAATCACTATGAGCACAGTTCTGGGGTCCTTCATGGCTGCTCGTGTCTGATGGACTGTAGTTCGGTATAATTTCACAATAGAGGGCATTCACCAGTCCCAAAGTTTCAAGCAGCCATCATTCCAAAAAAGTTAAGTCGGTTCCCACGATACCATCAGGGATTCCAAGTACATGGACATTCAGGGACTGGACAGCTTTCTAGTTGCTTAACTTGTGAGCACAGTCACTGTTCCTTTACTACCATCGCTGCGCAGCCTAAGTCAAAACTTTTCCTGCAGTTTTATTAGTATCTTCAACACCAAACCCTCAACTTTATTTTCCAGTACCACCACATGTTCAGCTTACAGTATTTATCCAGTTTCAGGTCCAGTCATTGAACTGACCGGGTCAGCGCTATTATCACCATCTGCAAAGAGTTCAGAGTTGCAGGCCCCCCCAATTACTGTTTCTCCAGTGCTTTTAACACCCTGCACCAGACAGGAAGGAATCTAATTTATGCTGCGTCTTCAATCGTCCCATCTTGTTCCACTGAGCAATATCTACCAGATCTGTCTAATTTGGGGTAAAGAGTCCCAAAAGACAGGTACAGATATATAGTTAAAAATCAGCTGTGCAGATCAGGCATTCAGAAGGAAGCATGCCCGCTGGCCTGTTAGCTCTGCCCCCAGTGGGCCCAGGTCTGAATGGGTTGGCTGAAGCAGGTGACCTGCCTCTAGACCCATCCCCAAAGGTTTAGCCCCTTGAAGCCGTGGATAGAGACAGGGATCTGGGAGTCACTGTGGGCAAGCCGTGCTTAAAACACTAGATAGTAGACACTGTCCTTAGTGGATTTTTCCAAGGAATATCTCCCAGATCAGCTCCTATCTAGGGGATGACGACCAGGCACTCTAGTGCATACCTTTGTGAGGTCTAGACTAGATGACAGCAACACTTTATACCTATGGCTGCCTGGAAGGCTGGTGTGCCACATGCAGCTAGTGAAGAATTCAACGGCCCATCTGACTGCCAGAACCAAGATCTCGGAACATATCACTACAGTCCTACATGAACTGCCCTGGCTGCAAATTCCATGGCACGTCACTTTCAGGAATGCATTTTACACATAAAAAAAAAAAAAAAAAAATACAGGGCCTGGTTTCTGACTACCTGAAAGAGTACGACAATGAGCCTGGGTCATATGAGGGCCTGGGAGAGGGGAAATTGAGCATACCACAGGACACTCTCCTCCTGCACAGGGAGGAAGAGTTTTGCGTCCCACTGCATTACCGCTCCCTGGGTGACCACAGGTGGTAATGCAAGGGATACGTGGATGCTGGGAGGGACCACTGAAGTGCACCCACAGTGCGTCAGGCTTCACCAGCAGTCAATCCTAATGCATGCTGCTAGCGGGGGATGAGCACACAGATCGGGCAGATTATGCTCTCCAGCAGCCCACAACTCAAGTGTCTCACATCTTCACTTCACCCCAAGTGGACCAGATGAATGCAGGGAAGAAATGCCAAAATGCATAATGGCATACCCAAGCCCAGGGGGGTAAGCTGGGAGGGCAGCACAGGGGTGCGTCATGGATGGGTGTGGGGACAAGGAGTGGATGCAGCAAGGTTTCAGGCAGAGGTTGAAGTTCGCGTTGAGGAAGCAAAAGGAGGTCTCAGCCTGTGGCCCCTGAAGGAGGAGAATAAAATATGTTTAAAAAAAAAAAAAAAAAAAAAGAAAGAACTTGCATTTGAGGTCTCATACCCTTCATCTCACTACCAGGCCCGAATATTGGTAGCTCACCCAACTGCTTACTGGGGTTAGAAATTGTTTCACTGCAGGGTCCAGATGCCAAACAGGATGATGATCCTTGTGCTGCATTGGATTGTTCAAATAACAAATTCAAAGTGAAAGGGGTTGTCTGAGGATGGGGTGCAGAGGGTGGTGGGGCCAAGATGGGTGGAGTTGGCTTTCCTACATCAATAGCATTCAGCAGGGCAGTCAATTTGCCTCCTATACACAGATCACAATATGGCAGCGGTGTGTGAGCTGCCTGAGGCTTGAGTCTTGCCACGTTTAGTTTTTAATATTATATTGCTTAATTTTTGCTGTTTTTAGCGGAGTTCGTCCGTTTTTTTATTCTGTTTGTCTTTCTTTTCTTGATTTTTTTGTAGCTGGAGGAGCACTAGGGAAGAACTAGTAAGTGCCTCTTTACTATTAGTTTTGGCATTCTTATGGTTTTCGCCTGCAGCCCTGCTTTGTTCGTTTAGTAAATCTGTTTTACCGCATTTGGCGCACAGCGTTCTCGTAACCCTGAAATTTTTTACCCACAGTTTTTTTAGCACAATCTGGTGGGTTGCCAACTGTCATTGCATTTTTGCTGGTTTGCCGGCTTTTCGTACCAATGTGGTATTTTCCTCCCATCATACTTGTTGGAGAGTCTGTGCCCTGGAAGCCTGTGGATTAGTGAACTCGGAATCTAAGTTTGGATTACATGGACTGTTGATTCTTATCTGCATGGACTGATTTGCCTGTGGGGATTGCTTTTTGGCTTAGGCTTTTTTCTCCTAACAACTCAGCTGGAATAGCGGCTAGAATTACACGGCTTTTTATTGGACAAATGTTCTTTGAAGATTCAAGGAGCGAGTCTGGAACTCTTGTTACTACTCCATGAACAGAACTGCTAGCTGGGGACAACAAATTTTGAGAGCTGTACTGGGGAGACAATTGGCACCATCTTGTAGTTACATCAAAGGAGACGTGTGGGCACATCAAGAGAAGATACTGGATTATTTACAGGAAACTTCTTTGAAATATTTGCAGTGTATGATCCAGGCCGTCAGGTTGGTGGTGTATGAGAACTGGCTTAATCTGGTATAGTGAGCAGATTGTCCTGATCCTTGGGGTGGGGTGTAACGGTGGGTGCGCGGCTGCGCGGGAGCCCTGGTCTCATCTTGCTAGGTAGCTGGTGGGTTTGGGCTAGTAGCCCTACAGAGAGATTCTCCACGGAGCCTACTAGTTGGTGGGCCCAGGTGGGGACCTGCCGTAGTAGCCGTAGATTCTGCAGTTCATCCCCCCGATTGGATTTGTCAGGGCCTTGCTCCTGCTCCAGAGTTCATCAACTGCAGAAGAGGACTTTCTGGGACCCCTTTTATCTTAATTATGTCCCCACTTCAGTGAGAGTGGTTTGGGGCTGAGAAACACCCAGACATTAACATCTGCTTGACCCAGGAAGTGAGAGTTCCTGGGGCTTTGGTCTCCTTTTGCATGCAGAGATCCATTGGGGCTGAGAAATCATCCAGACATTACCATCTGTTCGACCCAGGAAGTGAGAGTTCCTGGGGGCTTTCGGTCTCCTCTGGTGGTGAGAGGTCCGTTGGGGACTGGAAAAACCTGATCTCTCCTGTGTTTTTGATTTATATTTGTATTGTATTATTAGTTGCAGTTTTAAAGATTTATTTTTGTGTTTGGCCTCTTGCAATCCGCTGCTCTGGACTCAATGACTGTGACACTGTATTCACTTTAAATAATTGTTTTATTGCATGTGACTGGGGGGTGGGTTGGGGTTGGAGTATTGTTTTCTTAAATATGTATTTAGAGTTTTATGTAGTTTTTGGATAGTATATTTTTATTTTTGGTTGTTATTTTAATTATAATTTGGAATCGATTGTTATTTGATTTTGTTAGGATTAAGTTGTTGGGTGTTTTAAAAATGTGCCGGGAAGGCCAAACGACGGTCAGGCAGTATTCCCCACTAGGCTCAGGGAATTGCACTCTTTTGACTGCCCTTATTTGTCAGCGGAGACTTTCAAATGTTGTCAATCCTTCAGGATTGCTAGAAGGTGCAGGAAAGGGGTGAGAACTGGGCCTGGTGGGGGAATGGAAAGGGGAGGACGTATTGGGGTGGTGGGGACCAGGCGACGCCCTGGGGCGAAATGGCACCAGGACAGGGGTAATCCCTGTCTTGTCCCCATACCCAAGGGTCCAGCAATTAACGCTGGTCAGGAATCGAGGTTTTCCTTAGCATCTCATCCAACACGGGCAGTGTTATGTAATGCCAGGTCCATCAAAAACAAAACTGCTATTATAGCCAATCTTGTTAAAATGGTGGATCTGGCATGTATCACCAAGACCTGGCTGGATGAAAATGCGGGCCCAGTATTGGCTTCTGCAGTTCCAGCTGGGTTTTTGGTGATTCACCGCCTGAGGTTGGATTGCAGGGTGGGGGTGGAGCCATCTTTTTTAAGACCGAACTGGGTCTTGTGTATGTTCCAGTGGGGATTATCAGATCCTTTGAGTGTATCATGGGTGAGGGTGTAGGTTGCAGGATACTCCTCATTTACCGTCCACCAGGTGATGGGGGTTTATTCCTGCAGGAGATTGCAGACTTCATCGTCGACATGGTATTGAAGTCTCCCAGATGGATAATTCTGGGGGACTTCAATGCATGGGTTGATGATGAACTTTCATCATTTGGTCAAAATCTCCTCCAGCTAATGACAATGCTGGGCCTTACACAGGTGATTACTTCCTCTACCCATATAGGAAGTCACTCACTGGATCTGCTCTTCCTCCTGAGGATGGAGATCTCTGACTTGGGGGTGGAACCAGTCAGTTGGTCCGACCATCACACCACAGGGTTCAGTTTTGGGGCTCCCCCAAATAGACCTACCCCTTCAGAAATGGTCCAGTACTGCCCTTTAAGGAGTTACCCAGGTGGTCTATCGGTGGTCCTGGACCCATCAGGATTGTTGGGTGAAAGCGGGAGATGCCCTGGGATCTCTGTTCTAGCTTATGATGACCCTCACTCTTCGCCCAAGGTCCCTTGGTATGATGGGTCCTTCAAGGAGTTGAGGCGTGTTGGTCAAGGCTGGAAAGAGTATGGCAAAAGTCCAGCCTGGATGCTGACAGGCTTAGATTGATAGAACATTATAAGGGCTATCAATCAGAAATCACCCATAAAAAGGCAGAGTTCCAGCCCAAGGCAGATTTCTGCTGCGATGAATCGACCGGCTTAGCTTTTCCGAACTGTTGACAGATTGTGCAATCCAGTCTGCCTCCAGTCCGGAAGAGCTTTTTCACAAATCAAATGTGATGAGCTAGCTCGGTTCTTCGCAGATAAGGTTGCCAGAGTCAGATCCGGAATAGGCCCGGTTCTCTCTATGAGGGGTTGCGGAGGTCGACAGGAGGTGGTGAGCACCTGGTCTGCCTGGATGGATTTCAGCCGACCGGAATTCATGGACATTGTGAAGATTGTCCAGACTCTGCGCTCAACCTGTTGTAATTTGGATCCGGGCCCTACCTCCCTTTTAGTGGGGTGTGTACAAGTTATCTGCCCGATCCTAGCTGAAATTGTATGGAGATCCTTGGAGAGGGGTGTCTTTCCAGACCCCCTCAAGGAGACGGTCATTCGACCACTCCTTAAAAAACCCTCCTTGGATTCCGTCGATCCAGCTAACTACCGACCTGTCTCTAACCCTCCCTTTGTGGGGAAGGTTATTGAGAAGGTGGTTGCGTTACAACTGGACAATCACCTTGTAGCTCACAATGTCTATGAAGCCCTTCTGTCTGGTTTCAGGAAAAGGCATAGCACAGAGACTGCCCTTGTTCAGGTACTAAATGATCTCCTAATGGCAAGAGACTGAAAGGCTCATACCATCTTGGTCCTTCTTGATCTCTCAGCAGCTTCTGACACTGTGGACCATGGGGTGCTTTTGGAGACCCAGCGGTTTCTTTGTGGACCGTCGGGCACAATCCCCGAATGGTTTCGATCATTCCTCATAGGCAGGGTTCAGAGGGTGGTCACAGGAATTTATTCCTTCGGTGCCCTACCAATGTCCTGCGGGGTGCCGCAGGGCTCCATATTAGATCCCATGTTGTTCGCAGTGTATATGCTGCCATTGGAAGATATTATCAGGCGATACAGCTTGAGTTTTCACTGCTATGCAGATGACACTTTGCTGCATATGTCCTCTGTGCCTGGACAGGTTGATGTGCTCTCTGTGCTAAATAATTGCCTCTCCGAAATCAAAGACTGGATGAGCTCCAGTTGGCTGAGACTGAATCTGGATAAGACTGAGGTGTTGGTTGTGGACCCGGGTCGGGTTTGGGGGCTGGACATATGTCAGGCCTGTGGCTTGACGGTGTCTAGCTCACTGCCTCAGATCGGGTGCGGAACCTGGGCGTTATCTTTGACAACGGCTTGACCATAAAATCTTAGGCGTCAGCTGTTAAATCCTCATTTTACCACCTGAGGAATATCACCCGGGTGAAACACCTGGTTCCGCCAGGAGACCTTCCAACTTTGGTCCATGCCTTCATTACTACCCGTCTTCACTACTGCAATGCCCTCTACCTAGGGCTATCTGGGGTTGATATCCGCCGCCTGCAGCTGGTGCAGAACGCTGTGGCCAGGCTGCTGACTGGTACCTCTAGGTCCAGTCACATAACGCCTGTGCTGCGCTGACTGCATTGGCTGCCAGTTCAGTGGCGGATCACCTACAATGTAGGCTTGCTTACCTTTAAAGCCCTACACGAACAGGGACCAGACTACCTGAAAGATCTCCTGGCTCCCTACTACCCTAGCCGCCCTCTCCAATCCGCCGACGAGGGATTGCTAGAGATTCCCAGGGTTTGTCTTAAAACATCTGGAGCTTGTGCCTTTTCATTTGTGGCACCAACCCTGTGGAATTCTCTCTACCTCATCGGTTAAGAGAATGCTTGACCATCAGTAGTTTTAAATCTTTGTTAAAAACTTATTTATTTTCACTGGCCTTCCCAGACCGATTTTAAATTTTAAATTTATATTGCTGTCTGCTTGTATATTTATGTTTTTATATCCTGTACAGCGCATTGATATTGAAAGGTGCTATATAAATAAAGACTTGCTTGCTTGGTGAGGCCACACCTTGAGTACTGCGTGCAGTTTTGGAGGCCACACTTAAAGAGGGACATTAAACTCCTGGAGAGGGTCCAGAGGAGGGCAACCCAAATGATTTGGGGCTTGGGGGTCAGGACCTATGAGGAGAGGCTCGAAGAGCTAAATATGTACACATTGGAAGAGAGAAGGGACCGGGGACATGATAGAGGCCTTCACATACATGAAGGGGGTAAATAGGGGAGGAACAGTCAGGGTGCTTCGAAGAGAGGAGGAGGGGCCACTAGAGGGCATGGTGGAAGCTGGGGGGAAGGAGATTCAGGGAGAAAGGAGGAGGTGCTACTTCACTGACAGGGTGGTGGAGCCATGGAATGCGCTGCCTAGGTGGCTGGTGGAGGGGTTCAAGAGGGGGTGGGACAGGTACAGGGGAAGGGTTCTGGAAGCAAAATCCAATGCAACGAGAATATCCGGAACTGGGAAGGGAGAAGCCAGAGAAGGCGAGGGGGGCAGCAAGGTCAGCTCCCAGGGTGGGGGCTGACCAAACGAGCAGACGCGAAAGACCATTAGGCCTATTCTGCTGGCATTTTAGTATGTTAGTATGCTTGCTAGCTAAATGAGCCAAATTTGCTGGCCCACAGGAAATTATGCTGGTCCGCTAGGAAAAGTAATTTTCTCTAAGAAAATCTTTTTTTTTTTTTTTTTTAATTATTAAATAAAATACTGTTTCTAAACCTTTTAAGTAGTAGGTTGGAGGTGCTACCTGTCCAAGGCATGAGGGAGGCCAGGGCACTCCACATCCTAACCTTCAACTCCTGGTTGAAGGATTGGTGTGGAAGGGAAGGATTTGGCTTCATAGGGGAGTGGGGCCCAACCTGGGCAGGTGCGAGCTTGTACCAGAAGGATGGCCTGCATCTGTCCGGATAGCTGGACCTCAGTCCCCTTAGTGAGAAGTTGAATGCTTCAGCAGAGAGCATTTAAACTGGCCGGGGGAGAGAGCTAGGAGAGGCAGGTGGCTATGAACACCCCACCCCACCTCCGGCAAGAACATGCAAAAGTACAAGTTGACAACAGGAACAACTGAAGCAAGCAGTGATGGGCAGGCAGGGGAAATGTTTATAAGGGGGATGGGGGAAATAGCACATGGGCAGGGGGAAGAGGCAAAGTAGAGAAAACAGGAACAGAGGGAGGGCAGGGAGTTAAACATGGAAGGTCATGTTCACAAATGCCCGCAGTCTAGGAAATGAGGTTCCAGACTTGGAAGCCTTGATGACGGATGCAGACCTTGACATAGCAGCAATAACAGAGACATGGTATTCTGCTACTTACAACTGGGATGTCAGTGTACCAGGCTATACACTGTTTAGAAGGGACAGATAAGGCAAAAAGGGAGGAGGGTGGCCCTGTACATCAGAGAAGGCATAAAGGCTACAGAAGTATAGGGAAGGCAGGGGGAGGCCGAGGCAATGTGGGTCACCCTTGAACCAGGAAATGGCACAGCAATACATACAAGGGTGATCTACAGAGCTCCGGCACAGAGAGAGGAAGAGGACATGGTACTAGTGGAGGAAATTCATGACATGGCAGCTAAAGGTGAAATTCTGTTGATGGGAGATTTCAATATGCCAGATGTGGACTGGACCACCCAGGCAGCTGCTTCAGCAGGAAGCACGGCCATCCTGGAATCCATGCTGGGGGTTGGACCCAAGACAGCTGGTGCATGAGCCCACCAAGGACAAATTGATTCTAGAGCTGGTATGAACCAATGGGAACAGAGACAAAAGAATCCAGGTGGAAGGACAGCTGGGATCCAGGGACCACCACATGGTGTGGTCTGACATGGAGACAGGGACTCAATTAAGCCACACAAGGGCAAAAGTATTAGATTTCAGGAGGGCGGATTTCAATTAAATGGGTAGATGTTTAAGAGCAGCCCTGGAGAAGGTAGAGCTAATGGAGGGGGTGGAGGAACAGTGGGGGAGACTAAAACGAGCCATTATGGAGGTAACTAACCAATACATTACGACAGTGGCCAAAGGGAAAAAGAAAGAAACCAGTATGGTTCTCTAAAGAGGTGGGAGACTAAGTAAGGGTAAAGAGAGCAAGTTTCAGGAAGTATAAGGGGACCCAAAGGGAGGAGGACAGGGAGGTGTACCTTGAATGTCTAAGAGAGGCAGGGAAGGCTGTTAGGAAAGTCAAGGCATAGACAGAGAAGGATTTAGCATGGACTGTGAAAAAAGGAGACAAGACATTCTATAGGTACATCAGCAACAGAAGAAAACCTGGGGGAGATTGTGAGGCTCCAAAGGAGAGGAGGAGTGCAAGAGGGGAGTTAGACAAGGCAGAAATACGAACAAATACTTTGTTCAGTATTCACTGAGGAGGGAGAAGTCAAGGACCACAGTTGGGAGCAGGGCAATCGGGGGGGGGTAGTGGACACCAGTCCATTAACAGTTAAGAGAGTTTGGGAGGAACTCACAAAGCTGAAGGTGGATAAAGCCATGGGGCCAGATGACATACACCCAAGGATATTAAGGGAGCTGCAGAGGAAACTAACAGTGCCTTTGGCCACCCTGTTCACAGAGTCACTCAACACAGGCGTGGTTCCAGAGGACTGGAGGAGGATGCATGTAGTCCCACTGCACAAAAGTGGCAGTAGGGTGGAAGCAGGGAATTACAGGCCAGTCAGCCTCACCTCAGTGGTGGGGAAGATCATGGAGACACTGCTGAAAGAAAGGATAGTGGCACACCTGGAATCCACTGGTGCCCAGGATCTGAGGCAGCACGGATTCACATCAGGAAGGTCTTGTCAAACGAATCTGACAGACTTTTTTGATTGGGTGACTAGGGGAGTGAATCAGGGAGGGGCCGTAGATGTCGCCTACCTAGATTTCTGCAAAGCCTTCAATACCATCCCACACAGAAGGCTGGTTGACAAAATGAGTAGTCTGAGCATGGGGCATAATGTGATACACTGGGTTAGAAACTGGCTGATGGACAGAAGGCGGAGGGTGGTGGTAAATGGGATCCAATCTGGGGAGAGAGGGGTGACCAGCGGAGCGCCACAAGGATCAGTATTGGGACCAGTCCCGTTCAATGTCTTCATTAGTGACACTGCAGAAGTGCTGGAAGGAAAGGTCTGCCTATTTGCAGATGACACCAAGATTTGCAACAGGATGAATACTCCAGAAGGGGCGCAAAAAATGAAGAGGGACCTGGAGAAGCTTGAAAGATGGTCGGAGGTTTAGCAACTGAGGTTCAATGCAAAAAAGTGCAAGATAATGCACCTGGGTAGGGGGAATCCTGGGAAGAGCTACAGGATGGGGGGAGGTGCTAACCATCACCAAAGAGGAGAGGGACCTAGGGGTTATCATATCTGATGACCTGAAGGCATCAAAGCAGTGCGCACAGGCTGCATGGAGGGTCAGTGGCATGCTGGGGTGCATAGGCAGAGGTATTACTAGTAAGAGGTGGTAAGTGGTGATGCCATTGTATAAAAACACTAGTAAGGCCTCACCTGGAGTATTGCATGCAATACGGGAGACCACACATGCGTAAGGACATAAATAAGGTGGAGGCTGTCCAGAGAAGGGCGACAAAGATGGTGCATGATTTACACCACAAAACATATGAGGAGAGACTAAGACCTCAGTATGTACTCACTGGAAGAGAGGAGAGAAAGGGGTGACATGATAGAAACTTTGAAGTACCGTAAGGGCATAAACAAGGTGCAGGTGGGAGATCTTTTCCAATGTAGAGAAGATACTGGAACAAGGGGGCACGATATGAAGTTGGAGGGGGGGAAGATTAAGAAGTAACGTGAGGAAGTTTTTTTTATACAGAGAGGGAGGTGAACACTTGGAATAGTCTGCCACAAGAGGTGGTAGGGGCAAGCACAGAGGAACCTTGGGCGAGAAGGGAGTAATGAAGCTACTGTCCACTTAGAACCACAGAATCACACATACCCCCATAATGCAAAGCATCATGGGCTATATATGCAAATCACCACAAAATATAATGCTGGTTCAACTTTAAGCAGAAATGCATGGTGCCGTAAGGCCTCTCACACAGTATGCAAAGGGTGCCAACAGAAGACACAGACACGTGTTTCGTCCTACCAGGACTCATTAGTGTGCTTCATCTGTATGACACCTCAGTGGAATGAACCAGCTACCCTAAGTTAGTCTATCTGGGTTGGGCTGACCACTTAGGGCAAGTGGATGCATACATGTATATAGGGCCTATGGACAGACTGGATGGGCCTAGCGGTCCTTATCTGCCAATGATTTCTATGTTTCTAGGTAGTGTTCTGGTGATTTTAAATTTAAAAGGTGGGGTGTATTGTAATTAATTTGCATCAGTGAAGTCTGTAACAGTGAGTGATAAAGTATCCACCCACAAACAACTAATGCAAAATGGGCCCGTGCAGGTTCCCCCGCAGAGACCAGGTGGGTCAGATGGTCTTATCTGCCGACAGATTCCATGTTTCTATCAATAAAATGTTTTTGAGAGTAATCCCATATATTGTTAAAATCAGATACAATAAAAAGAAAGCAAAGAACAGAAAGAGAAAATAGTAAACGAGAAAAGGTTATAAGAATGAAGAAGACAGTAGATACAGAAAGTACATAGGAAATTCAGCCTGCCTAACATTTTCGTCCCCCCTCACCCCGACTTGGAGCAGCACTGACATGGACTAATTATTTCAAAAGGTTTGCAGGTTTACCAAAGAGAAATACTTAGATCTGTTCGCTGCTCGTTTTCCAGAAACTGTACACCTGGTAAAGTTCCTTTATTAGTTCTATTGTTCATCCTGTCCCTTCCCCCCAACACTTTTCTCTCCTGTACCCAACTTTGATGACTATGGTTACCTCTGATGTACCTCCCTTCTGGCCTGCAGGGTGGACCTGTGAGTGTCTTCATGTTGCTCCCCTTCTCACCCTCCTCCCGGATGTACAGTTTCTGGAACACGAGCAGCTATCACATGCAAGTATGTCTCTTTGGTAAACCTGCAAACCTTTTGAAATAAATAGTCCATGTCAATGCTGCTCCAAGTCGGGGGGGGGGACGAAAATGTTAGGCAGGCTGAATTTCTTATATACTTCCTGTATCTACTATCTTAGTCATTCTTTTTTTTTTTTGTTAACTCTTTTTATGCTGTCCCACACCCAGGCATCCTTCCAGGGAGTACCCTCGACGTCGGCCTCTACTCCCTTGCCTGAACCCTGCTACTGACCAGAGGAACTCCCACAACCACTCAGGCAGACCTAGCCCACCGCATCACCCCCCAGGGTGGGCCCGTCCTCCCTTGATGGCCTTTCTGAAATTAAAGAGGTCCTACCTTGGGTGGTGGGCTGGGCGTGGAGTCCTGCGGTCGCAGGGCCAGCAGTTGGGATGTGGGCCGCATTCCCCATACCCCCATCATCTCCGCGGTGTGTGGCAGGGATTTTTTCATTTTTTTGTCCCCTGCAGAGCTCAGCCAGCGAGGCAATGTAGTGCTGTAGCTCTGCCCCCCCCAGGCATATGCCGCGTTGCTACGTTTGCGCCCTCCAGCCACTGCCAGAGGTCGCGCAGTAAGCAGACGCTCCCAAGCCCTCCCTGGGAGAGAGAGAACAGTCCATCGGACGCTCGATCTCTTGCCTCCCCTGCCGACCCCCGACAACCCAGGCTCATTCCCGAACCCGGGTGTCCGGCGTGACGCAAGGTGTGGCATCCAGCGCCTCAACCCTCAGCGCCACCGGGAGAGCCTTCTTCATTCTTATAACCTTTTGTTTACTTTATTCTCTCTCTGTTCTTTGCTTTCGTTATTGTATCTGATTTTTATAATATTTAGGATTACGCTTGAAAAAATTTATTAATAGAAACACAGAATCTGTCGGCAGATAAGGACCATATGGCCCACCAAGTCTGCCCATTTCCCTACTCACTGTTGCAGCCCCATATCCTATTTGATCTGCGTGTCTCCTGCTCTGCACATCTCCAGGGTACCCTTATGTCTATCCCATGCACTCTTGAACCCCTGTATTGCTGTCGCACCCACTTCTGCTGGGAGGCTATTCCATGGCTCCATCACCCTCTCAGTGAAAAAGTACTTCCTAACATTACCCCTGAGCCTTCCACCCTTCAGCCTCATATCATGCCCCCTTGTTCTTGTGCCGAGTTTTCTCTGAAATATGCTTTCCACCTGTACCCTGTTCATTCCCCTAAGGTACCTGAAAGTCTGTCACCTCTCCCCCTCCCTTCTTTCCTCCAGTGAACAGATATTAAGGTCCTTAAGTCTTTCCTCATAGGGCTTCTGGTGCAGTCCATGTACCATCTTCATTGCCCTTTTCTGGACTGCCTCTATTTTGTCAATGTCATTCCACAGATGTGGTCTCCAGAACTGGACACAGTATTACATTAAGCAGGCTGAATTACATGCCATAGAGTAACATATGTTAAAAACATTCTTATATTTGCACTAAGTAAGCAATAAGACAACAATGTGTGTATGAAACATTTTACCGCACGCCCAGGACGTGGTGAGGCACGAGGCCACAGGCCAAGTACCTTTCAGCCCCTGGAAGTGCGGTAAAATATGTTTCGTACACACTCCGGAGTGGCTTATTGCACCTATAAAATGGACTCCTTTTAACTTTTTACAGTTGGGAAGAGAATGAGCGTAAGAGACACTACTTCACTTAGAGGGTGGTGGAGCCATGGAATGCACTGCCCAGGAGACTGGTGGGAGAGGGCACAGTGGAGGGATTCAAGAGGGGGTTGGACAGGTACAGGGGGAAACTGAAGCTGTAGAAGTCCCTCTCTAGGGTTGGGGGAGCGGAGAAGCGAGTACCCAGTAGGGGGCTGGCTACCAATCAGACACAACAGACCATGAGGCCTATTTTGCTGGCTTTTAGCATGTATGTATGTATGTTAGTATGTATATATGTATGTATGTAGGTATATGTAGAAACAGAGCTACTTGTGTGCATTTATGATGAAATAGTCCTTCCGCCCACTGCAAATGATGTCATAGATGATGTCATTGTATTAGTGCTGTACAAAGTTTGTCCATTGCTGGCATCAAGATTCAAGATATGGAATATTTATCACAGAATGTTTATCATGGAATGTTTCCCATGGAATACGTGGATTCAAAATTCTGCTCAGTTCCACTGGCAGAATGTTTCTCTCCTAACATACTGTGTACGTACACACACACACACACACACACCAAAGGCCTCTGTTACAGCCAGAGATTCAATTTTCTTACTGTCAGGGCAAGCAGAAGAGATTTCCCAGATGAGCAGGTAAAGACAGAAGGGGAATTTTTCATTGTCAGCGAAGAAACAGTTGTAGCGAAAACTATAAATAATACTTAATGTTTCTAATTTATGTGTTTAAGGAAAGTATTCTGGTTGTAGGGGGACTGATGGAACATAGTTCTGGTTGTTTGCTCACTGTGTGATGTGGTTTAGGACCAGGATGACTGTGCATGGAACAGATTTCATGCATGGTCACATGATATATTTTGACCAATGAGACTTCTTTATTCTGGATGCCCATTTTATAATAGCTGTTATAGAACTGTTAGTACAGGCTGTAGAAAATATCAGCACTAGATGGATTTATTTATCCTTGTTATTCTATTAATTCAATTATTTGTACTGTTTTTAATTAATCAATTCTGTATTGTATCTTTACTAATAAAAAAAAAGTAACAAAAACAAACAAAAAAGGTAGGACACATCCTCTATAACCAAAAGGTGGAGAACCATGTTACTATGACACACACACACACAGTCCTCAGCCAGCCTCGGGGTACATCATAAGGTATCGCACTTAAGACCCAGTCTCCCAGGTGTCACAATGTAATGGATCAGCCAGTGCTGTGTCTTCTAATCTTATTTTTAATTAATGGGTCATGTTTTTTCCCCATACAAATAGCCGTGTATTAAATGCCATAATATGAGTGTTAATTATGACATTTAATACACTGCTCTTTATGTGAGAGAAAGCAGCAAAAAAATGCAACCTCTCAATTAAATAAAACAAAGTATGGGGTGCAGTGTGTAAACTCGAATTTACACACACTCATTGCTGGATGGCTGCATAAACCCCTCTCAGGCTTCACATGCCATCCAACAACTTAGATGTGTGTACAATTCTCGTTACACACTGCACCCCATACTTTATCCTATATATTACTAACCCTTCATCAATGCATTAACTATTTCCTTATTCATAATACTAAGAATAAATGGAACATGCAGCTACTATGCTATATATAAGTTAAACAAAAAAAAAATCATCACTGGGCAGCAGTTTGAGTAAGCATTAAGACACAATGGGGTGTTGGTTGTCCTAAAAGGACCATCTCTTCCTTATTCTGAATTAGCTTGCTGTGTCGAGTCCCCTAATCTAGGGAACACAACTGTCTTAAATGGAAAGAGAAACCTTATTTATAATTCAATGGTTTGCACACACCCCCACCACCGTCATCAGTTCAACCCTTACTTAGACATGAACAAAACTGAAAATGTGACTTCACTAGCTAAATAAGATGCAATGTGGAGTCGTTATCGTATCCAATGTAATAAAAGAAAATGGAAAGGGGGGTCCAGCTTCCACCTACTTCTGCAGATAGGTGAGCAAACCACTGATCTGATCATTCATTTCGTGGAAAGAAACTGCCATCACCTGAAGAAGGGCTGGGTGTATGTATGAAAGCTTGTGTACGGCAACTTTCTTGTTGGCTCAATAAGTTATCAAATCGATCCCCCTGTTCATCTGTTAGAATGGAACAGAATTTGCCTACATACATTTCCTTCCATGCTATGTATTTTGTACCCAACATAGCTAGTAACTAGATGCAGCATCCTGATTTCAATGGCTCCGTTGCTCCCTGTTCTACGGCTGGGTGGACTGAAGCGCAGGGAGACCAAGCAACTTGTGGAAGCTCACACATGGAGCCAGCAGCTGTGGTGAGTTTTAAAACTAGAACCCCCATTAACAGTCGCTAAAGCAGTGTAATATTTGTTGAAACTAAATAGCACCAGCCCCACAGGAACCTATAGAGGTATGCACGGGTTAAATGATTAATGCAATCTCATTTTAACATCACTTTGAAGGATGGCATCTAAACAGTGTATCACCAATACTGCTGCACTTAGTGTTAGTACTGGGTATTACCCCCAATTCCTGGTATAGGATTAGAACCCACTGAAAACGCAATATATCTGAATAATTAGAAAAAACAATTTTTACACTAAACTAAGCTGCTCCCTCCCCCCCAAAAAAAACTTGGGCTTATCTTACTGCCTGTCAGTGATCCTGGCCTCCTTCTTCACCGTCCGGTCCCACTAGGACTGCCAAGGTGGAAACTAGCAGGGCAGGAGCTCTGATGGGATTCAACCTAGGGCTCCACCTTCTGAACCTGCAGCTGACACCTCAAGTCCCCCTCTGTCCTTGGGTCTCTCCAGTCTCCAGTCTCCTTGGGGCCAAGGCAGGGGGTAGAAAAGAGGACACCAGCAGGTGAATAGAGTTATCCCGAGCGTAGGAGTTGCAGCAGGCCGAGTAAGAGTGAGCAAGGAGCACGGAGGCCATGTCAGGCTGCCATGAATGCACAGAACAGCACAAATCAGAGCAGGTGCTCCAATGTCTAGAACAGGCACTGCACCCACTTCAAGTGAGGGTGAGGTTCCCGGGCAGGAAGCGGAGCCAAGACTGAGGTCCCCATCACCTTCAGGTGCTTTGTAAGAGTTCTTAGCCCAAGAACAGTCAGCAGGGCCAAGAAATAATGCAAGTGCACATGTGCACCAACTGGGAAAGTGGTGCCAACAACCACCTTCCACACAACATAGTTCCCAACAGAGAAACAGGTTTAGTGCCCAGAATAATAAGCATATCCCTGGCCACAGGACAGTAAGCAGGGTCAGGGCAGCATTAAAACAACACTGATGAATTTAAATTAAAGCAGCAGCTAGCTGCCAAAGTTGGGACATGGAGTAAACAAAGATGGCGGCCACCATAACTCCACAGAAAGCAAAGACTCATGGGAAGGGGGTCGGGAGTCAGAACCAACGTTGCATGTGTAGTCTGGCCAATTAGGAGCTAGCTTGTGCCAAAGACCATTTGTCTGGGAACAAGCCTGACCAATCAGGCATCGAGTTTCACCCCAGTTAAAAAGGGGCTGATTCCAGGGATCGTGGCCAGTTCAATCAGACAGCCCAGTGAGTGACTGTGCGTCAAGGTGTGGGTCGGTGTGCCACTGTCTGACCAAGCACTGCAGGCCTGGCAGTCAAAGTGTCTAGAATACCAATTAAAATGTTTGTGTGGCACCAACTCCATGGCACTAGCTGATGGGGATTCGCCTGGCATGCTGACGACCAGGGTCTGCGCCCCGTGCCTGGGATGGCAGGAGCGGAGACAGGCACGGAGGGTTCAGAGCATCCCATGGACGCCTTCCGGGGGCAGGGACTAAGCTGCACTACTCTTAGGGTGACTACTGGTGGCCCTTTGGGGCAGTGCACATATGCAGTGTGGGTGACAACGTACCATAGGGGCATTACTCCAGGACACTGCAAGCGTGTGGCTGTACTTTGGGAGGGCAGAGCTACCTTAAGGGGAAAAAATGACTGCCTGGTCATCTGGATGACAGCGATCCACTTGCTCTTCTGCCACAAAGTCGGAGATGTTTGTGCTGTACCCTCGCCGTGCTCTGGTGAGGAACGAAGAATGCTGGAGGCAAAAATAGTCTCCTCTCCCGGTCGTGACCACAGATGAGGGCCCCCCCATGACGGGATACATCAGGTCAACCAGAGGCACGGCACAGTGACGGGCAGTGGATGGCGATAGGGGAGTTCAGTAGACTTGGTCGCCCGAAGGAGTGAATTATCAGGTGTGCCCGGAGGTAAAAAAAAAAAAAAAAAAGTTTTTGTGTGAAGAAAGGAACAAGTTTTCATCCAAACTGCAGAACTAAAGGCAAGTGGGAGCTAAGTTTTTCCTGACCCACCACAGACTTTTCTCCGAGAGTCGAGCTTCTACAGCATCTCCAGTCCAAGAAGGACTCTGCCTTGTTGCAGGTACCGAGCCTCAGAGACAGCAAGAGAGAGACAGAGAGAGAGAGAGCGCGTGCGAAATGGAGAGAAGCCATCAGCAAGCCTGGGGAAGCCTGCATCCCAGCTGGGAGCAACAGCATCCATTCAGCCTGTCAGGGCAACCTGCACTAGAGGCCTCCCTTGAGGCATCAAAACCATGAGTAAACTCCGGGGTTCAATCCTGCAACTGGGAAGAAATTGTATTGTGCCAGGAACAGAGGGTGAAGTCCTGGGCAGCACCATGTCAGACACAGAACTGCATACTGTGAAGGGGTTTGGGGAGGGGAAGAGTACTTTAGATACTCTAGGGAAAAAGGAAGATGAGTGGGGATCTATTAGGCAGACGGGGCAGGTAATAGCAGAAAACAAGCAGAAGGCAGCTGTTGTACTCGACTACTCTTGCTCTGTACTGACAATGGAAGACAACAGACCCTTGCCTACAAGCGGCATAAAAGCTGCTGTAAGAGGGATCCCAGAAACAGAGAAGGTGGTAATTACAGGAGAAATGGGTATCAGCTCTGAAAACAGATAAGGCTCCAGAGCCAGATGGGATGCACCTGAGAGTGCTAAGGGAACTGGCATCGGAAATGGCTGAACACATGGCAGGGCTACCTGACAGGTCCCTACAGTCACGGGTGGTACTGAAAGGCTACTGGGTAGCAGACGTAGTTCCACTCCACAAGGGAGGAGACCAACAACAAGGGAAGTACAGATCTGTTAGTTTTACCTCCACAGCTGGTAAACTAATTGAGACACCAGTCAATCAGGACCTAGTAGACTTCCTGGAGAAAAATGGGCCCCAGGATATTAAGCATCCTGGGTCTGTAGCACAAGGCCTTGTCAGATCATTCTGACAGCATTCTTTGACTAGGCAACTAGGGCAATGGATAAGGGACAAGCAGCAGATTTGCTCTATTTCGACTTCAGGAAGGTATTCGACTCCGAAGATTCCTGAAGACGTCAGAGGATCTGGGAATGGTGAAGGCTCTACTTAGAAGGAATACGAGGCAAGATGTGTCTCTTCCCTGATGACACTAAGTTCTGCAGCAGTTTAAACAGGGAGGACGGGGTTTAGGAGCTGCAGAGGGACTTGCAAAGATTAGAGAGGTGGTCTAAAGTTTGGCAGTTGAAATTCAATGCCAAGAGGTGCAAAGTAATGCACACAGGGAACAACCACCCCGGGGCAGAATACTGCATGGGAGGGGCCAAGCAAGACACTACCACTAAGGAAAGGGACCTGAAAGTCATCATGACAGACTCCCTAAAACAATCTAGCCATTGTTGCAGTCCACAGCAAGGCAACAAGGATGCTGGGGTGTATAGGAAGGGGGTTTGAAAGGAGGAAGGAAGTGATACTGCATCTCTACAGATCACTGGTGCATCTGCATCTGGAAAACTGTGCCCCATTCTGGAGCCCCCACCTAAGAAAAGACAAAGACAGGCTAGAGACAGCGCAGCTTAGGGTTAACAAAATGATTTAGAACCAGCAAGGTAGATCCTACAAGGATCAGCTTAAAGGACAACTGCACTGACCCTACAAGTAATTTTCCCCTGTAGAAGCTGATTTTTATGTTTGCTTGCACGCATGTGCAAGAAACATAATGCCATCACCCAGGTTTTCGGAGGTGTGGCAGCAGTCTTCCAATTCAGTCAGTGTGTTTGCAGGCGCGGCCGCAGTTCTCCAATGAACACTGCAGCTGTCTATGACAGCAGTTGAAAATGCAGTGGCCGTACAGTTGAAAGGGAGAGCTACGCTTCAGTGAGCAGCGATAAGATATTGCATGCTCATGTGCTCACACACACACACACACACACACACACACACACACACACACACTCTGCGTGCTTGTGCCCCATGCACACACTGTATAGCCGACGGGAGTGCCCAACTCCTCGACGGCTGTGCTGCCCCCCCAACAGAGTTTCAGGTGCCACGCTGGGAGCCCACCCCAGCATGGCAACAGATCATATGGCCGACGGGGTGCCCAATCCCCGCCGGCTCCACTGTCTCCCAAAGTGACAGGGTACCACGCTGGGAGCCCACCCCAGCGTGGCAACAGATCGTATGGCCGACGGGGGTGCCCAATCACCTGTCGGCTCCACGGCCCCCCCCCCAAAACAGCCTTCCAGCTGTCACAGTGGGAGCCCACCCCAGCGTGGCACAAGTCCCGCATCTCGTAAAAAAAAAAAAAAAAAAAAAAAAGAAACCTGAAAGAAAAAACCTTCCCTCACTGATTGTCCTGACCCAATCCCCCCTCACCTATGCCCACCCTCTACACACCCTGCCTCCGCACCCCTTCTCACCCCATACTTACCTCCGTAGTCCAGGGCGATGATCTTCGGTGGACTGGGAACACGTCTGCACTCTTCAATGCCGACCGCAAACTGAGGAAATGCTGGTAAGCAGTATAATGTAATAAATAGGTTTTTTTTCAACTTTAGTGCATATCGAGGGCATTTTTTTTTAATTTTTTTTTCTTCACCAAATTTTCAACATGGGGTTTTTGGGACCCCACCTCGAGTTCTGTCACTGTCATGGCGTTACTCGGCCCTGAAAGGTGATTTTACGGTCACTGCACAGAACCACCTTTCGAGACTGATTTACCAAATGACAGTGTCACAGTTCATGAGGTAGGCCCCAAAACCCTATGTTGAAAATTTGTAAAATCCAAAATGACTGTTTCACTGAGCATGCGCTATGCCTGTTCCCTAAGCACGCTCATAAGTTCGCGAATTTTCAATATAGTACCACTCCAGATTTTAACACTACCATTTTACCATACCTCCTTATGAGCAGTGCAGCTGTCATTTCACATCTCACCCAAATGTGTTTCCGCCCATGTAGCGCACAATGGCACAGTCGGTGTGTGAAATCAATGTTCGGGACAGATTAAGAAAATCACAGTGACACTGTTCATGAGCAGAGGTGTTAAAATGGCTATGTTAAAAATTTGGTGAAATATGTCCATAAAATGACTGTGTTACGAGCGACCATTTCGCAGTTTCCACGCACTCTCGTAACTTCATGGATTTCTAATATTTTCAGTCCAGATTTTCACCACTGGCATTTTTCCACATCTCCTTATGAAGAGTACAGCTGTCATTTTTCACGCCATGATTGAAATGTGTTTTCGCACTTCCAGTGCAGAATTGCGTGGTCGCTGTGGGAAATCACTGTTCTGGACAGATTAAGAAAATCGCAGCAACACTGTTCATGAGCGGAGGTTCCAAAATCCCTATGTTGACAATCTGCTGTAAAATCTCCAAACTAATTGCATTGGTGTCGTTGCGCATTTCTCACGCACACTTGTGACTTCCAGTTTTTTTTAATATTTTCACTGCAAAATTTCAACATTGCCATTTTTTGCACCTCCCCATGAAAAGTACAGCTGTCATTTTTCACATCCTGTTCAAAATGTGTTTTCGCACCTGTGGTGCCAAATGGCGTAGTCACTGTGCGAAATCAGCTTTCAGCTAACAAACCGATATTGCCACTATTCATAAGGTGGGGGTCACAAAAAAATCATGCTGAAAATTTGGGGTGAAAATGCCAACGAACGCCTGAGGCGTTAGGGTTTCCGACCTTAATGCCCCAGCCTGTAGAGATTGAGAGGCATCAGAGGTGTGACCTGGGATTCTCGCCTGTAATGCTCATACCATTCCACACCCTGCAGCCAGTGAGAGGCATCGAGGTGTGCCTTGGACTCTTCGGCCCCAAAGTTCACCCCACTCTCCTATACAAGACCCATCTCACCATATTTCCTGATGGAATGGGGTGAGCATAAGGGCCAAAGACCCCAAGGCACACCGTAACACGCACAGTGTCTGCAGGGTAGTGGTGAAATGGCGTGGCCGTTATGCCTGATGACCCAAAGGCACACCCCAATGCCTGTCGGTCTCTGAAGGGTGGTGGTGGGGTTGGCTTCAGTTCAATACTTCACTGCCATTCCCATTATGCAGCTCTCTAATTCCTACACTACCAACGCCAATGCCAGCAAGCAAACATTCAGCATTGACAAATGCTTGTTAAATACTGGCTCTTATGATGTTACTATCCCATTTCTACTGTCTTCTTAGTTATCGTAGTGGGTGTTTCTGATTAACACACTGGTAACTAGTACCATTTTAGAACTGTATGATATAGATCATGTCTTTTGCTCAGCTTTTCCATTGTTGGCACAACATATCCATGTTCTTTTATAGAACTCTAGTTGAGAAAGACAAACTACATCATATAATTCTAAAATGGTACTTAACACAGAATGTAATCAGAAAACACTCACTCCGCTTACTAATAGGCCCATATAAAAAGGAATAATAATAGAACTGGAAACAGTGTTTAAAAACAGCTTCTACTGTGAAAAACAACTTTAAAGTTCAATACAGTTCTCCTTTAAGGCCCTGAGCATGTACTTGCTGGAGACAAGAAGGGAGAGGAGAGGGGCAATATGACAGGGACCTTCAAGTTCCTGAAAGGAAATAAACAAGCTAGATTGTGACGAAACAGTTAACAGGACTTGTGAATCAAGAACACGGGGACATGGAGTTCCAGTCAGAAATCTGTGCCCTTTACACAAAAGTGAAAGATGGCTTAACTAAATCTAAAGATCAGGTCGACAGGCTCGAGGCTCATGGCACCTATTCGGACACCAGTGGACTGTCCACAGAGGCTTATGGTGCACATTATTGAGGAAAACCAACAGCTTGTGGCTAAATGTGATGACCTCAACAACCACTCCCGTAGAAACTATGAAGATCAACAGGGTCCCAGAAGAGGAGGAGGGCCAAGACATGCTGGCCTTTTAGACTCTTTACATGAAACCTTGCAACTGGACCTTGCTATCCCATAAGGCACTGAATGAGCCCACCACACACTCACCCACCCTGACAAGCACCCAAGGACAATCATTATAAAGTTTCTCAACTATGCAGTAAAACAGGATCTTTTACTCAAGAGTATGGCACCTGAAACAAGTTATTTACAAGGACAAATGAATCTTCTATGACAATACATGACCCCACAATGCAAATCACCACAGAATATTATGCTGGTTCAACTTTAAGCAGAAATGCATGGTGCCGAAAGGCCTCTCGCACAGTTTGCAAAGGGTGCCAACAGAAGACATAGACACGTGTTTTCCTACCAGGACTCATCAGTATGCCTCGTCTGACACCCCAGTGGAATGAACCAGCTACCCTAGGATAGTCTATCTGGGTTATGTTGTGGTGAACCCAATTAAAACAAAAAACTATTTAAAAGACAAAGAACCTCTGTGCGCAAGCACTGAGGTAATGGTTACCCCATAACGACTACTCTTTCAGCCTTACAGCCAAGAAACACACCTTCTCTCCCATTCTAAAAGCTCTACAGGTCCACCTGTTAACATGTCAAAACTCTCTACCCTGCCAAACTTGTTATCCTGTTTCCTGAAGGCCCAAAGACATTTACCTTGCCTGACAAACCCATCCAGGAGTTGAAAGGCAGACACACAGATGTACCCCTTCCATGCCGATCCTTGCCACCAGACGATCATCAGATCTTACATCAGGACTTAAGGCAAAAAGTGCCTTAAGTCCTTCAGCCTTAGGAAAATGGGCAGACTAGGTGGGCCAAGCGGTCCTTATTTGCCATCAAATTCTATGTTTCTATGCAAAGTTTCTATGGCTGCCGACAAGAAACTGCACAAGCAAGCTGCACTCCAGGATATAAAGCAGCTTTTAAAATCCTTTCAGTGCCCTTCACAGCAGTCAGACCCTTAGTCTTAACAATGGGAATTCACAGGAGAGTGTGCAGGAGGGGGGCTACCAGGGCAATTGCCCACTGATGGAGTCTATCACCCCAGCAACACGTTTACCACCCTGGAAGCCGCTATGGCCGTCCCTTGGTCCCATGCCTCCTACCAAAACTCCTGCCTACCTTGATTCGGAGTTGACCTACCCCTTCTTCTGTAATACGAACCAGTATCTGCGGCAGAACACTCCCCTTTGATCTCTTTATTGGAATATATGTAGAAATGCCACAGCATCTATTTCTTTAATGAAGGGGAACCACCTGAACGTCCTGATGTTGGCTTGATTGGCGGGCGGGGATGGTCAGATGGTTCACCTGTTGAGAAGGACCATCTCACTGCAGTAACTGATGAATGACTCTCTCAGAGTTGTCACAGACCCCCAATTAGCTCCCGAAGACTTTGAACTATGTGCAGAATTGTTCTCACCGATGCAGTGCAACTTTTAAAACCTTGGGCACAGAGTTTAACCCTCGACCTGCACCGAGTGGTGTGACCAAAGTGTTTTTTTCAGTTTTATTAAGAAAAGGATTTCATACTACTAGACTTTTTGTTGAACTGTACATAGAGAATGGGGGGAGTTACTGTTTAGTTGCCATTTATATATACTTTTCCATGCATACTATCCCTCCCCCAGATTGCCCGGTTCCCACGGCTTTCAGAGGAGGCCTCGTACCTCCTCCTACTCCGTCCACCTGGGCAATCCCCCAAGGCATCACCCTAGAATGCTGGCATGAAGGACATATGTCCAGACTAGGCAACGTGCTGACACACCGGTCAGTCAAGCGCCTAACAGCGTCCCCCCTCCCCGACTCCATGAAGCAGAGCCGCCAATGCCCCGAAAGCCAGTGCTTCCACCGACTTCAGGAGCGTCGGGTGCGTGTAGCACCCCCGGTATCCAACCCCCAAAGAAGGAAAGCATCCGTTGGGATGATCAATCCTCCTTCGCCTCGCTGACCCCCAGCAACCGAGTCCGTTCCTGAACCCCGGTCACCAGCGCAGCACGAGGTGTGGCGTCCAGCGCCTCAACCCTCCGCGCCACCGGGCCGGCTTCATACTATTTTTTTTATAACATCGCAGGAATTAATGTTTGATTGTGCAATGGATTTGGGGGGGGGGGGTCTAAAATCAAGGGACTAGCTTAATTACTGATATATTGTGTTTCACTGATTACAACCTTAATTCGTCATACTGCTTGGGTGGCCCCAAGATTCCTAACCTTTGGCTCTGCATCACATGACTAGCTACAGCCCTGCTACGCTGTAATCTTCAGACTACTGCCATCCCAGGCACTGCTACACTGGCACCCTGGTTTGTTTTGGACTCCTGACCTCAGTCCTCACTCTGGCACTGTGTCCTTTTGCGCCTCTCAAAGACTCCTTCTCACTAGGTTAGTGGCCTGGGCTCTATCGGGGGGGGGGGGTGACCCAGTGGGGCCTGGTAAGGAATGGGCTTATCCCAGGAAGTGGGATCCTCGCCCCCACCTTGATTTGCTAACTCCTCCTAATCACAGCGTTCCCCCCCCCCCACCTCCAGACGAACCGACTATGCTGCCTTTGCTCCATGCTCCCTTGGGCCGGGGGGGGGGAGGAGACACAGACAGGCTTTGTGTCCCTTGTGGGAGACTGGCTGAGCTCTGGCTTTGTTTCACACAATGTTCATAATTTGGGGCCCAGGGTGACACCCTAGCACACTGACATCTGCTCTGTGAGCCCCTGACTGGACTACCGACTCCACGAACCTGCGGCCGTGGCTGGAGAAGCCAGCCGGCCATGTGTCCTTCAGCCTGCCCATCTGGGAGCCCTACAAGCCAGCTCCGTGAGCACCTGATCGAGCTACCGACTCCACAAACCTGTGGCCATGGCTGGAGAAGCCAGCCGGCCGCGCGCCCTTCAGCCTGCCCATCTGGGAGCCCTACAAGCCGGGTAAGCTAGCTCACAGCCTCAGGGAACAGCTTGGAGCCTTGACTGGTCAACGACTCGCTGGGAATCCCTCAGATTGGCTGCCGCTGTATGGCTTTGCCGGCGATTGGCCGCCTGGAGACTGCTCTCTGCGGCTCTTTTTCAAACTTCTCTCATTTTCGGCGCTCTAGCCTCCTCTGAAATTTCTTTCCTTACCACCGGCCCCACCCCCGGCCTCTATTAAATGCTCTCCCCAGCCGAGAGCAAGCCCAACCCGCTACACACCTATTGGACCAAGCACTGTTAGTCACGCCTATCCTATGGCCCCCTCCCCCAGCTAGCCCTGCCTTCTCAAGTAGTCTCATACAGATCGGTCCTATTAACCTCACACACGCTACCCCTTCTAGGACATAACTCCCCATTAAAAATGACATATGGGGATAGTCTCTTGCTTAGCTGCCTCATCTTGCTAATCCATGCCCCAGTCAGAATTCCAGTTACCAACCTGCATCATGGCCAAAGCTCCTCCCATGTTGACTACCAAGCTATGCCCCTTTTTGATAGGCTATGGCAACACATAATGGGGACAACTCCCCTTTGGTCTTGTCCATCCTCACATCAGGCGCTGACCAGAGAACACGTGAGAGCGCCCCTGAACCTATCGGCAAAAACAGTAACTTATGCATTTTTTTCTAACAAATCACACTGATGTCCATAAGCCAGCAACCACAAAACCCTCCCATGCCAGACGAAGCAGCAAGAAACTACTCAGCAGGCTAAGATACCACCTCAAGAAACTACTACTGCTTCTCTTACTCTGTTCTGGAGACGTCGAACTTAACCCCGGCCCACCTGTTACACACAACACCCCTGCGGACCTCCCACAATACCAAGGTACCAGCTTCCTGCATGTGAATGTCTGTAGCTTACTAAAGAAGCTTGACCTAATAGAGACTTGGGCTCCACATGCATCCCCTGATTTCTTTATGATAATCGGAATCCTGGCTTACGCCTTCGATCCCTGACAAATCCATCAACATACCGGGATACAGCACCCACCGATGAGATAGACCAACCAGAGGAAGGGGAGGTCGTAATATATGTTAAGAGCAAATTCGTTGTCACAGTCGTTGATTCCACCTCTAAGGCTAAAGAATTTGAATGCCCGGCACTAAAATTATCCCTCTCCACTGACAAGGCACTCCTTATTTCTGCGTGCTACAGACCGCCCTCTGGTGGCATGGCCCTCCTACCACATCTCCAAAGCCTTTTCGAATCAACTATCACCGAGTGTATTCTAATGGGGGATCTCAACCATAACTGGAATGATGACCGCTCCAAGAAGCTCAAAGACTTCTGTGATGTGAATGGATTGGCACAAATGACACCCGCAGTCACCAGACCCAACAGAAAAAAAAACAAAAACAAAGCGAAGCTCCCTACTGGACCTCATGTTAGTAAACAAACCTCATAACATCTCATACACTGGAGGGTTCTCTAACTACCTAAGTGATCACCGCACCACTGCCTGCATCAGACATTCTCCCCAGTCGGCCCCTAAATTCAAACTGAAAATATGTCAGAAAAAATTTTGCCAAAATGCCTTCCTGAAAGACCTGGGTAACATCAGATGGCAGGACTTCTACCTAGCCCCTTCCCTCAACGAGACATTCAATATCTTTCATAGCCTCTTAGAGGGCATAATAAACAAACACGCCCCTCTAAGACTGATCAAGGCAACAAAAAAAAAAAAAAAAAAAGAGACCTCCCGGCTGGTTCTCTCCTATCCTGAAGAAAGCACTCAAGGACAGAGACGCCTGGTGGAAAAGAGCGAGAAAATCACACCTGGAGGCTGACTGGCAAGCATTTCGTACCTCTAAAAATGCCTGCACCAAACTAATGAGGTCTGAAAAGGCTAAATAGTTTCAAGCAGCTTCAGAAGACAATAAAAACAACTCTACCAAATTCTGGAATATCCTCAGAGAGGTCGAAGGGCATACTACTGACGCCTCCTTCCAGCCAAAATAAATAGTGTCCAATGGATCTACCTTCACAGACAGAGCTGCTATATTAGAACAGCTTAACAAACACTTTGTCACAGCAGGACTGGCCTTTAACACCTCGCCTATCAACAAGCTCAACCCATTAGGGGACTCCACTGCTAATTGCAGCTCTAACCAACCTCATTCCTCCTCCTTCAGCTTCCACGCAGTCACGTTTAAACAAGTAGAGGACCTCCTATTGTCACTGGATACAAGAAAGAGTGCCAGTGCTGACAACATTGAACCCTACTTCCTTAAATTATTTATTTATTTTATTTATTTAGCTTTTATTGACCGGGTAAGTGCACTAGACAAATCCTGCCTATTTTCAGGCACGATCCGGGGAAGGGGGATACAGATGAATGCCAACTGACCTTGAACCAGATTAAGCTGTTGGTGGTATTTTTAGTGAATGAGGGAAATTTGGCCAGGACACCGGGGAAATTCCCCTACTCTTTTCGAGAAGTGCCATGGGATCTTTAACATCCACCTGAACTACCACCAATCCAGGCAGATGGGACCTCGGTTTAACATCTCATCCGAAAGATGGCACCTCAGAAGTGCGGCACCCCTCTCATGCTGCACTACAGTGTCAATACTGGGATATTAACCCAAGTGCCAGATGTGGGAACTGAACCCACAGCCCTCTGATCTCCCGGCCTCAGAGGCGAGTGTGCTACCTGCCGAGCCACTGACACTGAATCAGGCCATTACTACTTTACCGCCCCCATCACCCATTTATTCAACACCTCCCTAATGCAGGACGAGCTCCCTGTGTTGTGGAAAACTGCACACATCATACCCTTGTTCAAATCTGGGGATCCCAGTGACCAGAATAACTACAGACCCATTTCCTTACTACCTACCCTATCAAAACTTCTGGAAAAAATTGTCAACACCCAAGTCAGAGAGCATCTGGACTCGCAAAAACTACTAAACCCTGCACAGTCCAGATTTAGAGCCAAACATAGTACAGTATCTGCCCTTGCAAAAGTAACCATTGATTGCCAAATTGCCTTGCACTCTAAGAATAATAATAATAATAATTTTATTTATATAGCGCCTTTCAGTGTGTCAAGGCGCTGAACAAATTAAAATCATAGATTCAGATTCTAAATACAAAACTTTAAAACATATATAAAAATACATCATAATAGCATAATAAATTATGATAAAATTCCAATCATACTAAAATTAACTTAGTTATCCAAGAAGACCATGTCCAAGAAGTCCAAGAAACATATAGAAACATAGAAACATAGAAGTTGACGGCAGATAAGGACCTCAAGGCCCATCCAGTCTGCCCATTTCTTTTTCTACCTTATAAATGTGCCATCGGCCTTTGCTCTGTCAGTGACCTATCTATTCATAGTCATTTGTATTGCTCCCTTATGCCTATCCCATGCCTGTTGGAAGCCCTGCACTGTATTCATAGCCACCACTTCTTGTGGTAAGCTATTCCATGCATCTACCACCCTTTCTGTGAAAAAGAATTTCCTCACATTCCCCTTAATCGGCCTCCCTCTAATCTCATGCTGTGTCCTCTTGTCCTGCTATTTTTCTTATATTTAAACATGTTGAACTCTTTCACCTTGTTTATGCCCTTAAGGTGTTTTGAATGCCTCGATCATATCACCTCTCTCCCTCCTTTGCTCAAGGGTATACATATTGAGCTCCGTTAATCTGTCCTCATATGTCTTCTGATGCAGTCCCTGCACCATTTTGGTTGCCCTTCTCTGGACTGCCTCAATTTGGTTAATGTCCTTGTGAAGGTGTGGCCTCCAATACTGCATGCAGTACTCCAGATGGGGCCTAACCAGTGTCTTGTAAAGAAGCGATTATTACCTCCCTCTTACGACTTGTGATACCCCTACTAATACACCATAACACCCCCCTAGCCTTACCTACTGCTTTAGAGGTCTGCTTGGATGATTTCAGGTCATCAGTGATGATGATGCCCAAGTCTCTTTCTTCCTTTGTGACTGCTAGCAACTCCCCTCCCAGCCTATAAGTGACTTCAGGGTTTCTCTTCCCTATGTGCATGATTTTGCACTTCTTTGCATTAAATCCCAGTTGCCACTCTTCTGACCATTTTGCTAGTTTATCCAGATCTCTTCTCATTCTGCCCACCCCATCTGGATCATCTACTCTGTTGCAGATCTTGGTGTCATCTGCAAACAGACAACCTTACCCTCTAGTCCATCTGCGAGGTCACTAATGAAGATGTTGAATAGGACTGGCCCCAGGACTGATCCCTGAGGTACCCCACTTGTGACTTGCATCTCTTCTGACTGTATACCATTGACCACCACTCTCTGTTTTCTGCCAGTCAACCAGTTTGCCACCCAGTTGACCAACTTCTGACCCACCCCGAGCCTACCCAGCTTATTTATCAATCTTCTGTGTGGAACAGTGTCAAAAGCTTTGCTGAAGTCAAGGTAGGCAACATCAACTGCTCCCCTTGGTCCACCACTCTGGTTACCCAGTCAAAGAAATCTATGAGATTAGTTTGACAGGACCTTCCTTTGTAAACCCATGCTGTCTTGGATCCTGTGCCCCTATGGATTCCAGGTGTTGCACTATCCTTTCCTTAAGGAGTGCCTCCATAATCTTGCCCACTACTGAGGTAAGACCCAGCTGGTCTGTAGTTCCGCCTCCTCCCTCCTGCCACTCTTGTGGGCGGGATCACATGAGCCATTCTCCAGTCTTCTGGGACCTCTCCTGTGCTCAGAGACTCACTAAACAATTCTGCTAATGGCTCTGCTAGTTCCTCCTTTAGCTCCTTAAGTACCCTGGGATGTATGCCATCAGGTCCCATTGCCTTATCCACCCTGAGCTTAGCAAGCTCTTGTAGGACCCTTTCTTTTGTGAAGGGAGTAGTGCTCACCTCCCTCCCCCCTGTGTCCATGATGCTGAGCTGTGGGCCCTGCCCTACCTTCTCTTCAGTAAATACTGAGCAAAAGTATCTATTTAGGATAGATGCCTTTACAGGGTCCTCCTCCTCACATGCTCCCTTTTCTCCATTAAGCTAGCAATACCCCTCTGGACTTTCTCCTTTCACTAATGTATCTATAGAAAGTCTTGTCACCTTCTTTTACTGTTCGTGCTAGTGTTTCCTCAGTTTGGGACTTTGCCTGCCTTCTGCATACCTCTGCTTCCCTTAGGGCAGTTTGGTATGCCTCCCTATCTTCATCCCGCTGTGTTCCCTTATATTTCCTGAAGGCCAGCCTTTTGGCTCTGACCTTTTCTGCTACTGTATTTGAGAACCAAAGTGGTTTCCTTCTTCTTTTGCACTTCCTTTTCTGTCTAACACAATGGGATGTTGCTTCAAGTATTGTATCCTTAATGCTTGCCCACTTTGCCTGTACCTCCTCACCTGTGTTTCTTTTGCCAGGGCTAGCTAACTCTGTTGGCCATCTTATCAAAGTCAGCTCCTCTGAAGTCCCATATTTTGCCTTGGAATGGGATGATTTAGATGTAGTAGCCAAATTGAACCATACCATGTGATGGTCACTGCCCCAGGTGACCTTCTACCTGGAGATCTGTGATCCCTTCTTTGTTAGTCAGTACTAGATCTAGGATAGCCCTGTCTCTTGTGGGTTGCTGTACCAGTTGTTTGAGGCCCTCCCCCTGCAGGGAATCCACTATGAGTCTAGTTCTGGCAGATGTTCCTGCTGGTATTGACCAATCTGTATCTGGCATGTTGAAGTCTCCCATTATCAGAACCTCCCCTTTAGCTGTCATGTTTTGTATATCTTCTAACAGTAATGTGTCTATGTCCTCCCTCTGGTCTGGGGGCCTGTAGACAACCCCAGTTCTTATGGCTGTCCCATTTCCTGTTTCCAGGGTGACCCACAGTTCTTCTGGCTCCTTATGTGTATTCTGAATTTCTGTAGCTTTGATATTTTCATTAACATACAGGGCCACTCCTCCCCCTTTTGCACCTCATTCTCTTCTGAACACATGGCCAGGTACTGAAGTCTCCCAAGTGTGGTTACTGGTAAACCACGTCTCACTAATTGCTACTATGTCCAGTTTAGCCTCTGACATTATTGCCTGCAGGTCTGGGATCTTATTTCCCAGGCTGTGAGCATTGTGTACATGATTTTCCATTGGCCAGATTTTGGTGTGTTAGTTGTTGGGTGAGTTTGGCATTACCCTGTGCATCGTATGGGAAGACAAACCTTTTTCTTACCTGGTGATGCAAATGAGCGGCAAACACGCTGAATTCTGTTTGACCACTAGCTGAGGGGAGGGTGTTCTTCCATTCGGCGTGTATGGGGTGCTGCACCTCTCCCCATTTGCTAGTTCAAATATTCTGCAAGGCGTCAAACTTCTGCCCCAATGCACTGACTCCTCTTTAGTCAGATGCAGTCCATCAAATTTAAAGAACTTTCGCTCCCAGAACTGTTGCCAGTTCCTACAAATCTGTGTCCTTTTTCCTGGCACCAGTCCTTGAGCCACGTGTTTAGCTCCCCTATCTCCCCTTCTCTGACCTTCCGTCCATCTGCTCCCTTCTCCCAGACTGGCAGGATCTCAGAGAAGGAGATGCCGATGAAATAGATGATAGTTTGTCACCCAGCTTAGTCAGGTGTTCCTTGGTCTCCACAACTGACCGGCTGTGCGAGATCGATAGTTCCTATGTGTACTAGGACATCAATGTTTTCTCCTGCTTTGTGAACAATTTGTAATCGCGGTCAGTGTCTCTCCATGCTGATGTTACCTGGAGACATCTGACCATCACCACTGGCTGGAGATGGTATCAACTCCCGAATCATGGAGTCTCCTATGATCAGATTTTTTGGATTTCCTTTGTGCTTGTTTAGTTTTGGTTCCTGATTTGGGTGAGTATTGTTGTGCTAGCTCCTGTGCAGCAGTGTCCTGCTCTGCAGTGTCTTCTGCCTCTTTATTTGATTTCAGAGATGAGGCAGATACCTGTTTGTAGTGTTTATATGGTTTTGGAGGTAATGTATTGGAGAGCAGAGAGTGATGGGGCACCTGATTTGCTCCTCCTAACCACCTGCCAACCTCCTGGACCAACTACCTCTGCGGTCGAGGTTTTCTGTTGGATGCTGGGGAATGGCGGGTGGTTCTTATAATGTATTTCTCTTCAATATGAAATTTGAATGCAATCTCTCTGCCATGCTGCCAGGAGCTGAGACCTAAGATCTCAAAGGCTCAGCATGTAGGACAGTGTCCTAAATCCTGTAAGACTGTCCTTCTGAAAATTGTTCCACAGTACCTGCAGTTAATGAAATCCATTCCAAATAAGTTGCTGGGTTTGTAACCTAGTCAGAGTAATTAGAAGGAAAAAAAAGGAAAAAAAGCAAGTAATGGTTTAATTGCTTTGTTTAACTTGTTATAACAAGTTAAATTACTAGTGCCCTGTAAATGAGATCACCTTGTGGAGGCCCCACTGATCCGCCCCTTCCTGCTCTGCCACAGGAAATGTCACAACTGTGGTTCCCTATAAAAGGAGTGTAGCATGGGGTGGGTGGCTGGGCCCTTCCCCTGCCTAAAAAGAAGAACCACGGATGAAAGAACAAGGAGGTAAGAGCAGAAACAATCAGTCAACAACAAATGCAGTAACCCTGAAAGCTTATCCTAATGTTAGATAAAACTGTAAAACCTGTAAAGCACCACCTGTAATAATTTCAGAGAAGATATACCCTGTAAGAAACACTTTGCTCCAGAGAAAATAAAGCAGTAACAGAAGATATACCTTGCAAAGACAATTTGAATCAGAAGATTACAGCAGTAATCTGTTAGCACACACCTGTAGGCACACCTTGTAATAATGCAGAAGAAGGTATACCAGCAACAACAATTTGAATCAGAGAAAAAATAAAGCAATGAAATGTTAGCAACAAACAGTAGCAATCCCTGTGAGTAAAAAATAAAAACACCACCACACAGTAAATCTGCTTAGCCAAACTAAGTCTTAATCCTTCTCCCTTGCTCTGGTAAGTTTCTCTACTCTGCCTTTCAAGCAGTCTTAGAAGGAAAGAGCTCAGGTGAAGCTAGGTGCCTTGGCCAGCAAACCAAGTCTGTTTGTGTTTGCATGTGTTTGCCCTCTTCCTCGATCTTAGTAAGGCCTCTTCCTCGATCTTAGTAAGGCTTTCGACACTGTGGATCACAATATTATGCTTGATGCACTGAACAATATCGGACTCGATGACTCTGCCATCAAATGGTTCACCAGCTACCTTACAAACAGGTTACAACAAGTTAAAGCTGCAGGTGAATTGTCTCCACTAAAATCTCTTCCTCGAGGTGTCCCCCAAGGCTTCATCTTAGGTCCAATCCTATTCGCAATCTATATTAATAACCTTGACTCACATCTGCGCACAGCTAATGTGCACTTATCTGCAGACGATACTGTACTCTACACCTCAAACTCATCCCTGGACCTGGCCCACGAGGATTTACAGTGAGACTTTATCTCTCTCCAATACAACCTTATCAGCCACAAGCTTCTACTCAACACTTAAAAGACTAAAGCCATGATCCTCTCCCCAAAGCCAGCCTCAGGACCTACACACCATCCCAAGATTCTAATGCTTTTGGGAGAACCTTTTGAAATAGTGGATATCTTTAAATACTTAGGGTTCTGGTTCGATAACAAACTTAACTTTCTGTGCCACCTGAATGAGGTATCAAAAAAACTAAGGCAGCGGTTAGGCTTATTTTACCGCATTAAGCATCTACTCACCAAAGAAACTAGAAAGAAGAATAATAATAAGAAGAATCAGCATTTATATAACGCTTTTCATACACAGTATCCCAAAGCGCTTTACAAGCAATGCTAGACTGGTAATGAAGCAACTGAATGTGTGGTGGCAGCCATATCGCACATCACCCCCCACACACAGCCTGGATAATTGCATGAACTGGTTTATGGGAAGGAGAATGTTGGCCAGGACACCAGGAATGTTCCCTGCTCTTTGCGAAGAGTGCCCTGGGTTCTTTTACTTCCACCTGGACACCCACCAGGACAACACCAGGATGGGCAGAAGGGACCTTGGTTTAACGTCTCATCCGAAGGACTAGAGACTAGTGCAAACCACATTACTACCCTTACTGGACTACACTGACTTTCTTTACAACCACTGCCCCTCAACAGCGCTCAACAAACTCGACACCCTTTATCACCGGGCCTTAAGATTCATCCTTAATCTGCCCCCTCGCACCCACCATTGCCACCTGTACCAAGAGATGGGATGGCCCTCACTCTCAACTAGGAGGAAGAGAAATGCTCTCCTCTGGTTCTTTAGAGTGCTGTCTGATAAACTTCCTGCATACATCTTGAACTTCTTCGAACGTGCCAAGGGATCTTATGGTCCGAGATGCTTCTCCATACTCTGCTTCCAGATCCCCAGAGTAAATACAACCCATGGCTCGGCTGCTATCAATTTCTCACCCCCATCCCTATGGAACACCATGCAAGGCTCTCATCCCTTCCAGGACCATTCACATTCAAAGCACTAATAGCAAAGTACCTGAAGGAAACCTACAGCTGTTCTTAGGTGACTATGTGTTGTAGTTTTGGGTATCTTCCATGAATCCCTTGTTACAGAGTCTATCTCAACTCACAGCCCCACTGGGGGGTTCCCAGCATTTATTAGCCCACCTCCCCAATAGGGGGTACCCAGCACTTATTAGCCCACCTACACTTCCCCCGGCCCTCACCATTCTATCCTCTCTCCCCCTCACATACTCTCTCCTCTTCCCCTTTTCCTCACTCTGTTATGATTTATAACTGATGCTACCTATGTTAGTTATGTATGTATAGGCCTAAATTATCCTTCACATGTACAATGCCTTGTTTTTGTCCATTTTATTTGTGAATGTGTATTATATTGTTGTCCAGGACCACTTTGAAAATGAGCCTGCTCAACGGTGTTTACGCCTGGTTAAATAAAGTTTGATTGATTGATTGATATCTGCCTACATAAATTTACCCTATGATCTGGTTACAGTCTCCAGTTCTGGCCCTCAGCTTAGTTGGAGGGAGAAGAGCCAATGCACCTAAATAAAGCAGCCGTTCACCCTACTGAAGTACAGGTGTTCAGCCCCAGGCTCAGTTCCAGCTTAATAAATACACAGCTATTAACAGATGGATGTGCTCGATCATCTCTCATGGAACCCAGTGTAATTACACACTTGGACTCCTATAATTCTGTGGCTGGCAGACAATGGGGAGACCATGGCGGGGTTTGGGCCCATCACGGTGGAGCCCCCCCCCCCCCAGCTGGGCCCTGCGGACAGCCCCACTCTTCATGGTGGGGGGGGGCTGAGGTCTGTGGGCCGAGACTACCAGGCTTAATGCCTTCAGTGCACTGGGGGCTATGGCAGTTCTACTGAGCCAATCAACTATACAGAGCATCACCTCCACCCCTGCTGGGCTCTCCCTCTTCTCACCCCTTAACTTTAGAGGAAATTGCTTCATTTTATAACTAAGGGTTTAGATCTGATGTCACCCTCTATCAGTGGTGCATGATTCAGAGGACCAGAAAGCTACCCAAGACATAGATTTCTCTTGGTTGGTGCTGTCCAAACTTTACAGAGGTGCACGTCAGTATTTATATTGGCAACATCTCTGCATAATTGGCAGATACCCTGTAGAGAGGGCCTGTGATCTTGGGTACATGGTTTCCCCTCTAAGGATACAACAGCTGTCCACAGAAGACAGCAGGTGATCTCCCTACCTTGGAAGTGCCACATTTACTGTGTTTTCTCAAATTTTTAGTAATGGTTGGACCAAGGGACAGCGCTAACATGCACCAAAAAGGCAAAAGTTGCATCCTGCCCAGAAATTACCCATTTTCCCTTTGCCAGAGGGTCCAAATTGATGCACCTATTCTATAACAATAGCTAAAGGAAGAGAACATGAACAGTTCAAAAATCTGTCAATTATGTTTTGACCCACAAGGTTCCTCTTTAGACCAACATTTTTTTATACCACTGGGTCCAGTTCGCTCCATGTTTTAAAGCCCCCAGCGCTGTCACTGGGTGGCCCAGTGGTCACCACAGTTATCTTGGTTCCATGTGTTGATATTTTCTACCTGGATGTTATTTATTGACTTGCAAGTTGAACTGCACTGTTTACACATCTTTGCTACTCAGCTCTTTCTCCTTTTCTTGTATTTTATTGTTCTATCTTTATCCTTTCTCTCTCTTTCTGCCCTTAATATCGCCTACCTCACTTCTTACTTGCTCTCTTGGCGAGGTGGGGAACCTGCAGCTTTGAACTACACTGCCACCTCAGCCATCATGGCTAACACTAACATTCTCACTTGCAATGTAAATGGCATTGCCAGCCCAATCAAACAGGCCTCTCTTCTTCAATATTTTAAATGGGAGTGTCCAGAAATTATTATGCTCCAAAAGACTCATCTTCCAATGTCTGAACATGAGAAATCTAAATCTAGGGCTTTCCTGAAGTGCTCGCCTCCTCCCACAAGTCCAGGCAACACCGGGGTGTACGGACCATGATATCACAGGGTGTTCAGTTCCATCTACAGGATCAGTCTATGGACCTAGATGACAGATGTGACTGCCACTGGTACACTTTACAATGCCCCACTAACCATAACCAATGTCTACTTCTCACCTGGATCCCAAAAATCAATAGCTTAAACATTCTTTAATAAGCTGCTGCCAGTCCTCCGAGGCCAGCGTATTCTAGGGGGCAATCTTAATATCACCCTCAACTCAGCACTCGACTCAACGGGCCCATGACAGTTTAGAACGACACCTATCCAAAAAGTACTTTTGCGCACCTTAACACATCTAGGGCTGATTGATGTGTAGAGGCATACTTTTCCCACAAGCCACACCTATACTCACTATGCTCGGAGAACAGAAACCTCAGCTGGGCTGGGCTATCTCATCACTACCGCAGCACACCTGGACTACATACATGATATGATATCAGTCATGGAGCTACAATATTATTCAATCACTCCCCAGTTATCACCACACTTGCCCTAGGTAAGCCGCCCCGAAATCACCCACTGGAGATTTAATCTATCACTGCTCAAGGAGCCTCAACTAACGAACATTTTAACAGACCACATCCCGCAAATCATCCGTAATGACTCCAGCATCGATGTCCCAGCTCCCGTTGTGTGGGATACGATAAAAGCAGTCATTCGAGGCGTGCTTAAAACGTACTTTTCTAGACAGAAATGGCTCCAGGAAGCCTGCTATGAGGAGCACCAGCACACAGTATACACCCTCCAATCATTCATCCAGCAGAGTGACAACACTGTGCAGCCCCAAACGTGACCAACAAAAACTTATGGACACCATAACTGAACAAGCCCTGTTCTATTTAAAACAGTATAATTACAAGGGAGGCTCTAGAGAAGCCCTCACCCTTGCCAGGCGTCTACATGCTCACCGTACATAAGCATGCATTCTTCAACTTTTTAATCCTCAAACCCAGACCCCCATGAGGTGCCCATCTGAGATCTGCCACAAACTTACAGAGAAAGATGGAAGTTGTCGGCAGATGTGAACCTCTTGGCCCACCCAGACTGCCCAGTTTTCCCTGCCCACTGTGCCACCACAGACCCTACTGCTCCCGGACAGCATCGATAAGGACCAGGTAGGGTTCATCAGACAGTGCCAAGCTCACTTACCTCTTACTACCAATCTTTAAACATGCCAAAATCCCAGGCCTCCCCAGCAGCCATCTGTGAACACTTGGCCCAATTACCACTCCCAAAGCTTCGACTGTAAGTAACACAATTGCTACTGCTCCTCATTACTGCTGCCAAAATCCAAACAGTATTACAAGAAACAAAAACCCAAAAATGTCTGGAGCCAGACAGGTTTCCAGTGGAGTTCTACAAAAAAATTCCATGAAACACTCCTCACACCTTTCCTAGCAGCCTTCCATGCAATACAGAAGGAAGGCATTCCTCCACCTTCCTGGAACTATACAGTTATCTCTGCCATTCTTAAACCGGACAATAACCCCCATTATCCAACCTCATACTGCCCAACATTAATTTTAAATTGTGACTATAAACTCTTCATGGTAGTATGGGCTCACCACCTTTAGTCCTTACTCCCGGACATCACTGATAAGGACAAGGAGGGGTTTATTAGACGGCACCAAGCTCACAACAAAGTCCGCCACACCCGTCTGTTGATAGAATATGCTGTGGCCTGACAGAGCCTCTTGACCCTGTTGAGCCTGGATATGGAGAAAGCATTCGACGGAGTGGACTGAACCTTCCTCTAGGCTGCCCTGTCGGGCTTTGGAATCCCAGACCAGATGACCAAGATGTTGCAAGGAATATAGAAATTTAAATACCTGTAAATTTTCTTTCTTCGACTACTGGTCTCCGGGCTCATAACCAGTGGGAGGTCCTTCCTGGTACCACGTGACAGGTAGGAAAAAGATCTCTGCAGGGGAACCAGATCCTCCCCTCTGCATCCTGTAGCCCTCAGTTTTTTCCAAAGCATGTGTTCCTTGAAGTAATACATCACTGGGAAATAAGAAGAAATGTTAATCTGCACTTGCAGCCTGGAAGGGCCGACTTCAAACACTCTGGCCATATGGCCAACATCCAACATTCTGGGAGGGGAGAAGCCCAGAGACCAGCAGTCAGAGAAAAAAAATGTACAGATATTTTAAATTACTATTTCTCTCTCCTAAGCTGGTCTCCGGGCTCATAATCAGTGGGATATACTAAAGTAGTACATCCCCTCACTTCCCGGGTTGGAAGAATGTTAGCAGACATTTATGGATCCCCTGCTGATTGAGGGACCTGTCAACCAAAGGATGCCTCAGCGGAGGCAGACACATCCAATCTGTAGAACTCTGCCAAGGAATGGATGGATGCCCAAGTGGCCACTCTGTGTAAGACTGCTGGAAAAGCTTCTCTGAATTCCGCGCAGGAGGTAGCCACTGCTCGAGCGGAATGTGCCCTCAATGGGCCCAGCAGAGAAACCCCTACCTTTTGGAAGGTGATGGAGAAGGGAACAAATCCATCTGGTCCAAGAGACTTTTTTTTTTTTTTTGTAAGACTTTTTTTATGCTCCTACCTGACGGGTCATCTTTCGGGAATCATCTCTCTGCATTGGTGCTCCTGACCGCCCGTCTGAACTGCCACCTCCGACCCCATAATCAGGTTCAGGATCTCTGCTCCCCAAGATCCCTTAGGAGAGGCCCAAGATCCCCAAGGTGAAGTCGGGGTTGCCAGCCGACGTTGGACATGTGGGCCCAGTCCACTGGAGGTTCAGTCACCTCCCCGGGGTAGGAGTATTTACTTGTTTTTCTCCCCGAAGCTCGAACGTGCAATGACATCCAGCTTGGCTGGTGCACACTCCAGTGCACCCTCAAAAAGACGTCCGCCGCAGCTTCCAGCCCTGTATTCTGCAGCCATGCACTGTAGTACCACCGGCCTCCGCCAGCAGTCTCTAGTGCATTGGAAGGTGGAATCCCCCCCTCCCCGGGGAAAGAGAGCAGTCCTTGGGACGCTCAATCCTTCCCCATCCCTGCCGCCCCTAACGACCGGGGCTCGTTCCCGAACCCAGGTCACCGGTGTGGCGCAAGAGACTTTTAATGCTTTTTTGCCCAAATTCGGCCCCGAAGTGAGGATGAATAGACTTGAAGACTCGTATAAGGACTTCCGCTCTCCTAATGTAAAGCTCGAGTGCTCTCCTCAAGCCAAGAAGGAGAATTGCCCTCTCCTTCTCACTCTTAGGACTAGGACATAGGGCAGGGAGATTCAATTCCTGGTTGCCAAGGAAGGGAGATAACACTTTCAGCAGAAAAGATGGATATGTCCGTAGAATCACTGAGTTCTGGAGGAACACGGTGTATGGTTCCTTGGAAAACAGCGCTCCTATCTTGCTGATACAGCGGGCCGAAGTGAGTGCTGCAAGAAAGGCAACCTTCATTGTGAGGAGGATGACGGATATTTCCTTAATAAGTTCCAATGGGGTCTTGGTGAGGGCTCTGAGGACCAGGTTGAGTTTCCAATGTGAGGTGATGGGCTTTATTGGGAGACGCTTCAGCGTTCTCCTCTCAGGAACCGACTGACGCGAGGGTGAGCACCCAAGGGCTCCCCTGAGTCCGCTCTCAGGAGTGTACCCAGAGCTAAGAAAATGTAGGGACATCTGGACCCATCACGAGAACCGTGGCTGACGTGGCCAACGAGGACATATTAGGAATAGCTCCGCCTAATCTAGGGTGATCTTGTGCAGGATTCTTGAGAATAGCAGAATTGGAGGAAAGTCGTACAGGAGATTGCAGGGACCCCAGTCTAGGGAGAAGGCATCCTGTGCTATGGTCAGCTCAACCCGGATTAGAGAGCAGGACTGGGGAACTTTGCAGCTTCACCAACCGGTGAAGAACTTCCTGCAGAAGGCCCCACCATGCAGCGAGAAGGAGGAAGGTGCTGATCTTTAGATCCCATTCTCCTGGGAGGACATCCTGACTTAGCCAATCCTCCATGATGTTCTCCTGGCCTGGTATGTAAAACGGCCACCATGCTCACCAGGCGATGCTCTGCCCACTGGAAGAGCAACAGGGTTTTCTTGTACCATCAGAGAGCTCATGTACCTCCCTGGTGATAGGTGCAGGCCCTTGTAGTTCGACTGACTGAGGATGAGAACATCCTGGTTGGAGATCTGTGCTTCGAATCTTTGAAATGTCAGGAGGCATCTACAGTATGTTGATGTTGTATCGGGTCTCTACCCTCAACCACTTGCCCTGTGTTGAGAGCTGATCCAGATGAGCTCCCCAGCCCCGAAGGCTGGTATGGTAGTAATTCTCCCCGGTGAGGATGCCCCCGCTTGCGACCGTTCATGAAGTTGGAGAAATGAGTCCCCCAGTGCAGGGATGCTTCCACCTGGCAATAGCCTTGAATCTGTTGTCTCAGACTGACCCTTGGCTGGGACCCTGATGGAGTAGGTTTGACTGGCCATATGCTTGAATCTGCTGGCACAGATTGACCTTTGACTGGGACCCTTGATGTAGTAGGTTCGACTGCAGGGGACGCATAAAAACCAGAGCCCAGGGAACTGAGACTGCCAGGAAGACCATCATCCCTGGGAGCTGTGTGAATGAGTGGGCTGAAAGGCATTGGGCCACTTAGTCTTTGCTGAGAAGAACCCAGAGGTCCCTGAACTTAGAATCCGTAGGGAAACTCTTTAATTTGGGATGTTTTGAAGATTACTCAATGATTCAGACTCTGAGATGGCAGAAGAGAGCTCTTTTAGTGATCAGGAATCCTATAGAGGAGAGGCATTGGGTGACCTCAGTCACTGCCCAAGTTGTTTGCTCGCACCATGGGGCATTGATCAGAGTGATGCCCAGATAGGATATGCAATAAATGCACCTGCAAATCTACTGAGACCAACTAATCTCCCCTATGGAATTCCCCTGAAGATGGATACAAGGGTTTCCATCTTGAATGTCCTGTGGTGGACAAAGTCGATCAGACATTTTAGGACCCATACAAGCCTGAAAACTCCAGAGCAATTTGGGACTATGAAGAAGAGACAGTAAATGTCCACGTTTCTTTCTGCACTGGGCACTCACTCACTTGCTCAAGCCTGTAGGTGATCTGTGAGAGTGCTTGAACAGTCGACATACTTTGTGCAGATAAGGGTGAGGGTACAAGAAGTGGGAGGACCCTGCTTCAAACTCTAGGAGGTAACCCTTGTGCACTATGTCTGGCACCCCACTGATCATGGTGGTGTAAACCCTTTCCTCAAGAAAACTGGAAAGCTTGCCCCCTCCTCGAGGATGGGTCCGGAGCCTTTACTGTGACCTTTCTGGCATCTCAGACACTGCTTCTTCCTCCCCCCCCTGAATCCACGATGACCCAGGTTTGTCTGCCTGAGGCAGATTTAATTTGTCCTCTGAGTAGTTATGGGCTCAAACATTATGTCTGGATCCCGATGACCTGGGTCTGTACCTGTCCCTGGATTGTGGTATTTAAGTTTTTGTCGTTTCCCTGGATTCTTTTACCCCCTCCTTCAAAGCCAATCCAAAACAGGAGATCTCCCTCGTAGGGGACATTCACCAAGTGTGCCTTGATGACCTGTCCACCTGCCATGCCTGCAGCCCTAGGTGTGTTACAGCATGGCTCTTGCTGCGCATCTGGCAGCCTTCTTTGAGACACCAGCTGAGAATGCAGAGATTAGTCCCATGAGCTGTAATTGCTGCAGGGTGGACTTGTTTATATCTGGCTCATCAGCAAGCTGGAATGCCAGCTCAGTGGCCCATGGTAGTATGGCTCATGCTGAGAACAGGTTGGCTGTAGCTGCCTCGAGGGAGGTTGCAGTGGACTAAAATGCCTTTTTTGAGGGATGCATCCACCTTCGTATCCCCTGGGTCCTGCAGAGATGCCCCACCCCTGATGGGATATATATTCTCTCTTCTGCTTGGTAGGTGGAGCAAGTCTGAGCACTGGTTTTGGGAGTTTAGGAACTGACAAGGGAGACCCAAAGTGAAACTCCTCAATCACCTGCTTAATGAAGAAATCGAGGTCATCCAAGACTAAGTTTCTGGATGGAGAGCCATCTGAAACAGAATCGTCATCTGGTAGCACCCCTTCTTCTGGGGGTATTAACTCACCTCTGACGGACTTGGGAACCTGTCCTGATGGACGTTTTCCACTGTGAACATCCTTAGATCTGCTCCTAGTTCGTGACCTCTTCCTCGCCTATGGTGCCGAGAGCAGCGATGTCCCTCCAGTCCAAAGATGGGGAGGAGTGCATTGGGGTGACCTTCCTGTGGGCCCTATGATCTGGGTAGAAAATCAAGGCGTGATGGGTTGAGGGTAAAGGCCCTGTTAGGCTTTCCTATTACATCTGGGGCTAAGTCTGATGGCAAAACAACACTGCCCCTTGAAGGAGGAGAAGGCCTGATCGGGCTCCACTGCCCAGGATTGGTGCTCTTGTGAGACCATGGTAAATGTCTCCGTGACCTCCTCTGACCTTGTAGCTTCAGCACTTAGGCATAGTGAGCAGGAGAAGGTGACCCATGGGGGAATCTATGTCTGGGGCACTTTCTGCCCCATGAGGATTTGTGCTATGCTTCCAAAAGGCCCTTGCAGCCCCTCTGCACAGGGCTGTGGCATGAGTCTCTAATGCTGGATTCCTGCTAGTACTGCCGCCTAGAGCCAGGACCTTTTGGACCAAATGCGCTTAAAGAGTTGCTGATGAGCCAAAATTAGCAGGAGCTCGTTGGCGCGTTGTGAGCATCGACCTTCCCCCTGGTTCGACTGTCTGTGGTGGGACTTGCTGGGGGCAGCAGCCAACAATGAGCTGGATCGTTAGAGGAGCGCAATCACTCCAACTGGCTTCCCCCATCATTCGACAACAAGCATGTCGACCAAGGGGCTCATCAATAGGCCGCAGCATTGACTGCCTGTGCACCAATGGCCATCGACGAGAGGATGAAGCGCGGCTCTTTCGGAGCCAAAATAAAGTCCTGCTGCTGCGAAGCGTGATCACTCAGAGAAAGCGCGTCTCTCCCAGAAGCATTCCCACTGCTCATCAATGAGCCTGAAGACCAGGGAGCTCGCTGATGGCGAGTAGCGATGAGGAGGATGAAGTGTGGCTCCTTCAGAGCCGAAATAAACTTTTGCGGCTAGTGTGTCTCCTATTCCTGCGCCCTGCCAGTCTAAGAAAGCAGACTACTGACGGATATTTCGCTGACGAGCCTGAAGACCAGGGGACTCGTTGACGGTGAGCAGCATCGACGGCCTGTGCAGCAGTGGCCGTCGATGAGGAGGATGAAGCATGGCTCATCCGGAGCCAAAATAAACTTTTGCAGCTAGAGAGCCCCCTTTTCCTGCATTCTGCCAGTCTAAGGAAGCCGATTACTGGTGGAGGGAGGAGGGCGGCATAAGACATGGCTCATGCTGCACGGTGTGATCTGCTCAAGGCGCGGGGAAGGGCTGTGCTGTGTCGGCGGGGGGGGAGAGAGAGGAAGGAGCCAGTCTGTACAGCACACATGGCTGAGACTGGGATCCCTGTGCTGGGACTGCGATTTCCTTGAGAGGAGTCCTGCCTCCTGAAGTCCTGTCATGCCTCATGTGCCTCCCTTTGGATGTGAAGATGACTGTTGGGGGGAGGGCCAATGCGTGGCCCCTCAAGCATGGGAAGGAGGAAGAGAGATAGAGAGCCAGTCTGTTCAGCATGCATGGCTGAGACTGGGGTCCCTATAAAGTCAGGGAGGCAATGCTGGTCAAGTTCCCCCTCGTTGAAAAATCCCCTTTTTTAAGAAAAAGGTAAACTGCACTTACAGTTTGATGGCTTCAGCTCTGACACGTCAGTGACAGAGCCTCTGCAGAGAACTTGCCTCTTTACAGGCAGGAAGTAAACCAAGGGCTACAGGATACAGAGGGGAGGTTCTGGTTCCCCTGCAGAAATCTTTTTCCTGCCTGTCATGTGGTGCCAGGAAGGACCTCCCACTGGTTATGAGCCCGGAGACCATCTTAGGAGACAGAACTATGCCATTCCTCAAGCACACCTGCAGCTCCTTTCCCTCGGAGCCGAGGTACATGCCAGGGTTGCCCCTTATCCCCTTAATTGTTTGCCCTCTACCTAGAACCATTAGAGATAGCTATCCAAGCAGACCCCAAGATTCAGGGGATACCAGTGGGAGGGACAGACTGTAAACTCTCTTTATTTGCAGACAGCTTGCTTCTAATCTTAACCTCACCTAAAAATTCCATCTTTGTAGTTTGGGATACACTCAGCTGGTCTGGGGAAAAAGCTGGCTACAATCTAAATACACAAAAAACAGAGATTCTATAATATAACTTCTCCCCCTCAATGGCCTTAAAGGGCAGATATCTCTTCCGATGGAATAAAGGTGCTATCCGTTGCCTTGAGATAAAACTCATTAAAAATCTCACACACTTGGAGCTTCTTAATTTTGAACCCTTAACTCAGCAAATCACCACGGACCTGTCCAACTGGTTCCAACTACATCTGGTCTTCTTCCATAGAACAGAGATTATTCAACAGACTGCCCTTCCTCAGTTCCTCTACTACCTTCAAAACACGGCCACTGATGCCATCCCCTTTTGACTTTAAATCTTGGAAAATAATTTTCTCTTGCTTTATATTGCAAGGAGCACCACCTCGAATGTGCTTTTCACCACTATATCTTCCACGTAACTTGCGGAGGAGTGAACTTCCCTAATTTAAGATGGTATGCCCAAGCTGCCTTCATACATACATACACTGTGCATCTGGATGACGGACACATAGTAACAATATTAGAAACATATAGCATTTACCTTAAACAATCTTTTCAACCTAGATTACTATATATTTAGCCACCTACCTCAACATAAACCCACTTCAAAATTCACACGATTTACCGCAGAGATTTTCAAACAATGGTCTATCCTAACATCTAGGCTCATACCACCAGAACAGTTGTTTCAATTACGGGTACTTGCCTATGGTCAGACCTATTCCCAAAATCTCACGGATTTAGCCATGTGGTGATGGAGTCCACTGGGCCTCAGATATTTTTATCAGCTCATCACCCAGATGAGAGTCCTACCTTTTGCAACAATGAAAACAACTTACCATCTCGCTCAAACGGATCATTACCAATATTTACTACTTCGCACATACATCCAGCACCAGGGTAAATTGTTCTCCAGCGTCCTGGAGAGGCTGCCTCTTCTGGTGCAGCTCTTGCAGCTGCACCCAGAAGGCAACTCCACTGATCACCTTATCAGTCAACTGGTTAAAAGTACTACAGGAAAGCTACCCAGAATCCATGGATCACATCATATAGAGGTGAAACAAAGAACTCCAAGTGCAATATGCACTGGAGGTATGGCGCAAATACTCGCTCCCGGCGTACAGAGTGACCTCAGCTAACACCTGGTGTGAATTAGCCTGGAGATGCAGGTATAAATTTTGAGAGACACATGATATTGTAGCTAAATATGCAGGCCCAAGAAGAACTTCCTGCTGAAGGACTGCAGAGTCTCCCGGCTAATCACTTGCATATTTTTTATCACTGCCACCTACTGCTGAAAACAGATGGAAAAGACAGATCACATACCAAGCACTAAACTACCCTGATTTTGTTCAATGAAGCAGCCCCCCCACTTGCTTGTTTCCTTCCCTTCTCTCTTCCTCTGTTCTTCATTTCTTTAGGTCACTGTGCTAGACATCCTTGTCACAAACGCACTCTGCAGATCAGGCCCTCTACTCCCACAGTGGCAACCTCAGAGCACAATCGTGTGAACAGGTAACAGACAGGGTAACCCTCCTGTCTGCTTTTGGGTCCGAATCACCTTCAATCTCAAGTTCTGGTGAGATTCAAACTGTGAACCTTATGCTAGCGTACCCAATGTACAGGCTCAGATACGTACCCTCTTCAGGGATTGCAGTACAATCTTTCGCAAGGGGCACCAAGCCAGGCTTCCAAAATGAACCCTTAAAACTCTATAAAAGACCTTAGGTTAGTCTTACCTTTTCCCAGTTTAGTAACACCAAGAAGCTGTTGAACAATTGTCAGACTTAACCCTCTATACGTCACATGCAAAAAGAACTGGCAGACACCCAGGCAGTCTTTCAAATAATAGGTACTTTACTAAAAGATGACAAAAATATGAAAAATGTAAACACAGAACAATATATCAAAGAGCTCACAATCACCTAAAAGAACAAAGGAAGATTACAAAACAAAAACTCCTACCACAATACAGTTATACTTTTTCTATCTAATGTATTACCTCTACAAGTGCCTTTAAAAGTTAGAACAGAGAGCGGTGTCTGAGTCCCAAAATTATGTCATTTTCCCCAGTTACAAGGATACCTTTCAACTCCATCTCCCAACCCCCTCGGTGAGTCATCTAGTTCTTCCTTTTAGAATATAAAAAAATACAATCATGATGTCCTATCAGGAGGTATATTAAATAAGGGGACATTGGCAAAAATTCCACTTCCTAAATATGACTCCTTAATTAAACATTTTCTCTTTGATCTTGTGTGGGTCATGTTCCCATGGCATATCAAAGGGTTTTACAACTTTTAGCACCAAGGTGGTATCAATGTTCTTCCTATAGGAATCAAAAAACCTTACAAGCCCTATATCCTGGCAGCTGGGTCAGTTCTATTTAAGAAAAAAAAAAAAAAAAACAGGAGACCTTTAACCAGGTCTTTGGTCTTTTTTTTTTTTTTTTATTACCTCCTGGTTTCAGGTCACTTGTCACTGCTGACACCTTGATGTAGGCCAATTCTCACATCCTCTGGTCAGTTTAATATATCCTGTAGCTTCACTGAAACCTTGGGGGGGGGGCATCCATAAGCACAGGCTGTCTTATGTGAGACAATCACCTACTATATTTTTTATATTACAAATATCATGCAACAATCATAACCAGCTGGCCAAGCGTCACAATCCTCACTAGCTGGAGAATTACCATTACTTCTAGGCACAATACTGTTTTTTGTAGCACAATTTTGCATGTTCAGTCTACAACTTAGCAGGTCAACTCATTGTGTCATAGCTCTGCATCTCAATCTGTTTAAGATTAATGTTTACCTCCTTTGTGCAACTGTATTGTGCTCTTCTATTCCTACAAGTCTCGTTTATTATTGAAAACTAAAAAAAAAAAAAAGACATCATGAGTGGATGCTGGAAGGGGGGGAGATTAAGGATGGATGTGAGAAAGTTTTATTTTACAGAAAGAGTAGCTGAGCTGTGGAACAGTCTACCAGCAGAGGTGGTGGGTGCAAGAACCATTAGTGGTTTCAAACACTGCTGGGACAGATTAAAAGGTTTAACAGTTACATGGGGGGAAGCAGTAAGGGTGGGGAGGGCAATAACCCTGACTAGAAATTAGGTCCCAGGGTAAAACAGGAAAGACTGGCTGGATTGATGGTCTTTTCTATCGACATCTATATTTCTATGAAAACATAATCCCTGGTATCTTACCTCACCTAGTAATGGGATACAGTGTCAGATAACAGTGGTACATACAGGATAAAATTTGGAGGGAGGACAACCAGATGAAACAGAACCCATTTATTACTGGGCATTTGCCAATGGGGAGTTGTATTACAGTGGGTGCCTGGGCTCTGGATCGTCTAGTGTCAGTCCTGAGGAGAAAGCTTGGTGAGAGGAGCATAGACTAGTAAACAAGGGTGCATTCGTGATGGCAGGCAACTGGCAGTGGGTGGTAGGTGCTGGCAAAGGCTGGTGGGAGCAGGTATATGACAGAGCACCAGTGACTGGGAAGGAATGTGCAGTCAGCACAAGGGAGGCTTCCACAGGGCCAGTAATCGGATGAAGCCGAGAGGTTAGTGCCAAAAGTTTGTTACAGATCCTGGGAAATGGGTATCTGGGGACATTTTACGTAGTTTGCCATTACATTTGGAAGTATGTTGTGGAAGCACTGGAGTGTGGGGGAATCCCAGGGAGGGGTTCCCCTCAAGTGAAGCAACCCAATGGTTCTCAGGCCCATGTTGCGCTCCCCTGAAGAAATTCGGGAGACGCTGGCAGTGGGGGGGGGACTAACTCAGAGAAGTAGCCCTGCAGACAACCCAGACTTAAAGCAGCAGAGGCTCCAACAGGAACAGGAACTGTCAAATAGAGTAAGTGACTCATCTTCAGCACAAACAGGGGGTCCCGAGGTAGGTTAGGCTCCTTGGGCTTCTTGTTGCAGCCGCGGCTGTCCAGCTCCACGGAGACAATGGCCTGTAGGGGCATGGCAGCTGGCGCAGCCTGGGCTCAAAAACAGTTGTGCGTGCAGCTGCTAGTCAAGTGATGCCCTTCTGGCACTTGGTCAGTGGAGTATCAGCAGGCAGCCGTGCAAACGGGCACTGGGCCCACAATGACTTCACCTTAAAAACCTAAACGTCAGGGGTCAAAACTGGCCAAATGCTGGTAGTTTTGTATTGGGCTAGTAAGGTTTTCATTTAACTAGTCCTGTGGACTTTTACTGGAGAAGGTAACGTTTCAATACATGTACCAGCTGGGCTAGTAGAAAAGTCAATTGGGCTAGTGGATTTCCCCCATCACTAGCCCTGCTGGCTAATGACTGCAAACCTTAATTTTGAGTCCTGAATGTGTCACTCCAGTAAAGTACAAACTAGCGAATCTTGGCTCACACCTTCATAGACGGGCACCACCGAGTGAGCAAGAGAGAAGGAACAAAAGCACTAAGCATGAACTGGTTATGCTGTACAACCCTGTTAGGCCAGTGGGAGATGGGCACCAAGTTAAAGTGAACGAGAGGGATCTCCTCACGACAACTGACCCCGTAACTAAGGAAAGAGCAGGGTGCATCGAGGCACAACAGCACAAGGTATAGCAAGCTGCACTATAAGGAAAAAGTGGGAGTCACTGAGACGAGACAGGGTGATAATGCATTTCAGCAAGAGGCTGTGTTTGGAAGTCGGTCAAGCCAAACCCAGCCTGATCTTAGGGTCAGGAGTTAGCAAGGAACCACAAGACAGAGAACATGCATATTTCTGAAAGCTGTACTGGAATCGCACATAGCTCTGAAAGGGGAGAGAACCACAGGTTGCTGTAAAGGAGGCAGACACTGTGTACAGCTCTGAAAGAGATTGCCTGTTAATCATATCTACATTAACTGTGATCCCTTGCATTTATAAATGTGTGCAGTTTATTGCAGTAAAAGACAGATGTGTTCAAAGACATTTGTGGTCTTTTACGCACAGATGGACCTGGGGTGCCACATAATTCCCTAGCCCAGGTGAAGCAAAGTAACAACACTTATAAAGGGATTAAGGGCACTCTAGGCAAGCCAGAAATACACCAGGGTCATGCCCACTCCATTTCCTAGGATATGTGAAGTTATGTGTTAATAGTAGTGATCCTTATCAGGGACCGGAGGTGTGTACAGCGTTCAAGGCATCAGGTAGTTAACGGGAAACTGCAGCGTTTTGTGATTATATGCAGACTTGCTTTCTAGGAAAGGTAATGCATTGCCCTAATACCTACCAGGTTCCCGGAAAACAAAACTTCACGTAATTGCAGTGCATAAGGAAAAGTTAAGAAACCACATGCCAGGTTAGCCCCCTTGAGCATATTAATCATCCGGTATCTCCCAGATCACTGGCCGATTTCTTGCAATTAACATGTCTTACCTCCCCTTCGCTTGCTCCTGCTACAGCCGCCTCTGCGAGTCTTTTCATATCTCCACTTATTTAGATTAAGACACTAATAACACATATATATTTGTTAAGTAGTTCTCATCCCAGACAAACCTCACGGTACCTTCACTCACATGGGGTGAACACAACGTATGAACACACGGACAGCCTACCATGCTACCACTAAGTCCCGTCCATTAATACATTTCATTTGTCAATAGTCAAACAGGAAGAAGCTGTTCTATTATCTGATTGCTCAATATTTAAATCCATCAACAAAACTTGACCTATCCGTCACCGACCTTTTAAAGTTTCGTTGTCTTTCATTCTAGTACTGTGACTGTGAGTACTCTTGGTATACAGAAGCAGAGAGAGAAAAAAAATACTAGAATGGTAACGCGTCATCGCGCAGGAGGTAAATCAGGACGCCATAGTGTGGATGACAACACGGCAGAATTCCGTATTTGTGAATAGCTTCTGACAACTGCAACTGCACGTCACTCACTGTTTCTGAAATTTACAAAACTCCTCCGACTTAGGATTTTCATACAAGATCTGATAATATAATATTAGTTATAGCTAACGTGCTGTTGTACCGATTCATGATTTTACAGTTTCATTCATGATTTTTAGTTACTCTGTTATTCTGCTCCCAGCCGAAGTTTCAGCAGTGACAAATCGTTCTAGCATCTGTGTAGTTTTCCTATATCATTCCTGTCCGTAAATTGTGTTGGTCATTATAGTAATAAGATGTGTTCTTCTCTTATATGGTATATTTATTTAAATAGTTTAATTGTATTATTTCTTTATTTGACCTGTTGAATGTTAACTTTTGTTCACTCTGTATTACCGAAACGGTAATTATGATACTTCATGTAAGCAATAAGGCATGATGGGGTGTTCGTGGAACACATTTTACTGCACGGCCAGGGGCATAATAAGGCGAGCGACTTTAGCCACTGGCCCTGCAGTAAAATGTGTTCCAGCTGCCTGCCCTTGAACAGGGCTGCTTCAGCTCCCCCACGGTCGGCCGGCACCCAGCCAGCCACCGACCGAGACCAGGACGCCCGCCTGCAGCTCCTTGGAAGCTGCCTGCCCTTGAACAGGGCTGCTTCAGCTCCCCCACGGTCGGCCGGCACCCAGCCAGCCACCGACCGAGACCAGGACGCTCACCTGCAGCTCCTTGGAAGCTGCCTGCCCTTGAACAGGGCTGCTTCAGCTCCCCCACGGTCGGCCGGCACCCAACCAGCCACCGACCGAGACCAGGACGCCCACCTGCAGCTCCTTGGAAGGTACGGGACAGCGCAGCCAATTGGAACACGGGGTGCTTCCAGCAAACCTGCTCTGACTGGCCAGGACTTTTTCCCTGCCTCAGCCATCTGGCACTTTTAACAAGTAGATTTTCGATAGAACTGAGCACATTTCAACTGTGTAATTGATTTTTTTTTTTTTTGGCTAGTTTTCCATTGGCAGGTTATACAGACCTGCCACTAGAGGGATTCTTCTTCTTTCTGCACAAATCACTGTACCAATCCTAACCCCACTTGCACTGCTCGGTTGTTGGCTGTCTAAACCCTGTCCTCGTGTAACTGTCGACGGGTGGTAGGAGTGCTTACAAAGGGCGAGGGCAAGAACTCCTTCCCAGAAATAACCTCAGCCCTGTGTCTATAGCTGGTAGCCTTGAATTGCACTGTGCAGGCCTTTATTTTATTTATTTGGCACATACCAATAGCAAATCCACTAACTTCCTTCCAGCCTTAGTACATCCATCTCCTTCTTTCACCCAGTTCTTGTTAGCTGACTGATAATTATCTCACAGACTAGTGCTATGCCTCCAGCCAAGATGTGGACGTGGTTCCTCCCATCCATCTAATGAGGATAGGGATACTCAAATATTAAAGGTAGAGAGGTGCTGGCTGTCATCCTGAGGATATAGGCCTTGTAGGTCTTATAGTGGGACTCTCCTTGTTGCATATGGTCACGTCCCCCCCAATAACACTGAGTGACAACTGGGGATGGTCATCCACCTACAAGGTCCCCGACTACACCTTCTCCAATATCCTTGTGATCTCCGAAGCGCACTGCAGTGTTACTTGCTGTCTAGATCTTCGGTGCCTTATGTATACAAGCAGGGTAAAGTGTACCCATGCTAAAAAACTCCCAGGTTGTCAAGCGCATAGGAGGTGGTATCTCCCCTGGCTCCTCCTACTTGCACTACTACTGGCCGGTGATATTGAAACCAACCCTGGCCCATTAAATCTGACCCACAAAATCCCTCCCGTATGGGGCATGGGTAAGGGGCTAAAAATAGCTCATCTTAACATTAGGAGCCTGCTACCTAATCGTGATGAGCTATTAGCATGGGTTGCACTCTACAAACCCGACATTCTAGGAGTGACGGAGACCTGGCTGAAACCCTCTGTCCCTGACTCTGCCTGTGAACTCACTGGGTATGAATTCACCTGACTGGACAGAGCTGGGGACAAGGGGGTGGCATACTAATCTACCATAAGAGCCACTTAAAAATCTCCCAAATTGCCCACCAGGATTCAAACGTGTCCCCCTGTGAGTTGCTACATGTCCTGCTACTTGGGGACGCAAAGAAACTGCACTTGGTGTGCACCTATAATCCTCCAAGAGGTGGGCTACCTGGATTAACTCACCTCATGGACAAAATTGGTCCCAGAGTCGGGGATAATGAACTCATAATCCTGGGGGATGTAAACCTTAACTGGGATAGTGGTAATGTTAAGCAGTTTGAATCCCTGTTTGCTAACCTTGCCCTGACCCAGCTCATCCAGGAACCAACTAGGCGGACAGCAAATGGATCCTCCAGCACCTTACTGGACTGGATCATGTCTAACCATCCTGACAGGATCTCATCAACGGGTACATTATCTGACTCCATCTCTGTCCACTCACCAGTTTTCTGTGTATGGAAAATTCCCACCCCCAAAATTCCACACAAAATTATGCATGTCAGAAACTACTCTAGATTCGATACTGAGGAGTTCCTGGGAGACCTAAGAGTTACTGACTGGTCTGGGGTGTATGGTGCCACTGACCTCTCGGCAGCAACCTCTTACTTCCTCTCCACCTTTGGGGCCTTGCAAGACAAGCATGCTCCCAAGGTCACCCGTAGGGTGAGGGGGTCCACTATCCTCTGGTTAAATGGGAATCTCCTAGCCCAGATGCGGGAGAGAGATAAGTGTTGGGCTCATTCCAAAGGTACCAGTGATCCCATAATTATTCAAAGGTACAGACACCTCAGGAACAAGTGCAAAAAGGCCATCAGGGCAGTAAAGAGTGACTTCTGCAAGTCTGCCCTACTAAGCTCTGCCAGTAATCCCAGGAGGTTCTGGAGAGATATTAAATCCCTTGTCAGCGGATCCTCCCATCCGGGGGTTACGGACATGGTCATAAATGGAGCCTCCTGCAATAATCCCCATACTATTGCCAACTCCCTAAATAATCACTTCTCTGACCTCTCTGCCTTCACAACCCTCTTCTCACCTGATGAGGCTCTGTCCCACCTCCTTCCCTCCACTCTGCTGGAGGGTCACCCTCCTCATCAAATGTTCCACCTCAGGGCTGTATCAGTTCAGGACTTGCAGAAATGCCTAGCTGGCCTCTCCCAGTACTCCAGTCCTGGCCTAGACAACCTGGAACCTAAACTCCTTAAGTTTGGTGCTGCACACATTGCCTCACCAGTAGCCTTTATCTTCAACCTATCCCTTGGTCTGGGGACCATCCCAGACATCTGGAAAGAGGTGAGGATTGTCCTTGTACTGAAGCAAGGAAATCCCAAACTGCCTGACAATTATCGACCGATTGCCATTCTCCCAACCCTTAGCAAGCTCCTTGAAAAGGTAGTGGCTGAGCAGCTTTTGGAATATTTCCACTCTCATGAACTTCTGTCCCCAGCCCAGCACGCCTTTCGTAACGGACACAGCAACACCACAGCCTTAATCTTGGTTATATCAAGTATCCGGACAGCCATGGACCAGGGCAAACTCTCTGGTGCAATATTTATCGACCTGTCCAAATCCTTTGACCTTGTTGACCACAAACTGCTTGGTGCACAGTTGTGGTCACTTGTCTCTCCCCATGCCATGAAATGGCTAATGGTTATCTACATGGCAGAAAGCAACGATTCGTTTCAATAAAGTCCTCTCCGAGCCTCACTGTGACCTCCCGAGTGTCTCTGGCTCGGTATTGGGTCTCCTCCTCTTGTCCTCTTCATCAATCAACTACCCGTGGTTACTACCAGCTGTAGCGCCACCATGTATGCAGATGATCTGGTAATCCTGGCTCACTCCCAGAATGCCACTACCTAAACCAGAACCTGACCCATGACTTTAACAGGGTATTGTCATGGGTTACTAGTCACAAACTGGTCCTGAACCTGAAAAAGACACAGGCTATGCTCTTTGGCTCAATGGCTAAAATCAAAGCCTCATCGGCCTGCTTACACGTCACCAGCGCAGATGGATCCTCACTACCCATAGTGAGCTCCATCAAATATCTGGGGGTAACACTTGACCCCCAACTTGACATGGGTAATCATATCCTTAACACCTGCAGGGCAGCAAACTGCAAACTGGGTCTGGCCTATAGGGCCAAGTATAACCTTACACTAGCAGCCAGGCTTGCCCTAGCAAAGGGTGTGCTCCTTCCCTCCCTCAGCTATGGGCTGCACCTATTTGCTCGCTCTCCAAAGACACATCTCACCCGGTGGTACACTGCTTACAATAACATTTGTCGTTTTGCCTTGGCTGCCCCCCGACTCACCCACCATTGTGAGCTATATGAGAAACTCTGCTGGCTCTCACCAGCCAGATACCTTGATTTTGGTTTGGGATGCCTCTCTGGGAAAGTGATCAGAACTAGCACCCCCCAGGGGCTGGCCCGGCTTCTGCCTAAACTGAGTCCCACCCCCTACCAACTTAGGTCTCTCACATCAGGGATGCTCAAAGTCCCTCCTACCCAGACCCTCATGGGGGATCGGGACTTTGCCATAAGTGCGCCCAGACTCTGAAATTCGCTGCCTGTGGATATCCGAGCTGCCCCCTCCTATCTGAGTTTTCGAAATTCCCTGTGGGGTTTCCTAAAACTAGCATCAGAGTGTGACTGCCCTAAACCTCCTAGAGTAAAGTGTCAAATTGTTTTGTCTGAACCTCCCCAGGGTGTCTCCATTGAATTCCTGGAGATATTTTCTCACTGTATCAATGACTTCTGACTACTCCTCCTAAAAGCCTTGGGCATTTTACACCCATTATTGCTCCACGGTCATAGACTAACCATGACATATTGCACCTTGGTCACTTGGTAGAAACTTGTACTACCAAGTGTTTCTATTCTGTCTAACATGTGCATATTTAGAAAAATGTGATGAGCTGTATATACCTGTCTGCGATCCAACTAGCCTAGGGGGTGTATACAACAATGTTATAAATTATATTATGACCACTCCAGTCCTTGAGCTATGCTCCACTCCTATGTATGATGACCTGTATATATCTGTCAGTTGAACTAGCTAGTCTAGAGTGTATAATCTGAAATGTGCTTACTACTATGTTTCCCCAGCGTCAAATGATATATTTCCCACATGTTTGTTTACTGTGACAAAATGTACTCTCTTTGCCATGTCTCCTTGACTGTTGTTCCTCATGTTGTATTCTCCCGGGTCGTTCCTGAAAATAGGCATAATACTTATCTAGTGTACTTACCCGGTAAACAAAAGCTAAATAAAAATAAATAAACAACCCGACAGGGCGTGGGTATACTGGTGGATTTATCACAGATGTTGTGGTTCGGTCACAAGGCACAGCCGAGTGACTTAACCACACCAGTAGTGGTAAATCCACCAGTATACCCACACCCTGGAGGGGTATATTGCTATTATGCAATGTGTGGCTTTTTTTGTAAGAGAAAAAAAATATTTATATATGTATGTATTTTGATTTTCAATGAGTTTTGATCATTTTATTCTTACACAAGAAAAAGTAGTTCTTTATTTGTATATGGGTGAGTAGTAGAAGTTAAATTATAAAGAACAAAGTAAAGCTTTGAATGATGAGTTTATTAATATATGATATTGTGCAATTAATTCAACCTTGTGAAAAGAACAGTTTGTCTGTATTGCAACTTTTATTATAGTAACTGTTTCTACTATTAAGAATCAAGTAAAAGATTAGAGGAACATAAGGTGCAGTGAAGTAAAGAGAACTATTCTGGTAACTTTGCTTATTGTACAGCACAGTTTCCATAGTCCAAGCTGTATTTAAGTAAGCAGTAGTGCTGTTAAGAAAAAAAGAAAACGTTTTCTAAAGTTCGTTTTTTTTATTTTTTAGACGTAGAGTCTGTAACAGTTACGTTCTGTTGCTTTAAGAAGCTTGTGTGATTCGTGTGGGGGATGTGAATTTTTCGATGGTGTCACGTGGCTTGCTTGAGTTGGAGAGCGTTACAGATCGTAGAGAGATGTTGCTCCGTGAAGATCTTGCAGATTTGCAACTGTTGGAGTTTAACAGGTATCTTTATTTGTTGATGTACTTTCTGGCCCAGATATTCAAACTGCGCCCAAAAAGTGCGCAACAGCAGGAGCAAGCGCAAGTCCACTGCACCCATGCGCAAGAAGCGCGATATTCAAAAACTGCGCAAGCCAAGATGCGCCTACGGCCGACCCACTGAATATCACACTAATTTGTGCCATAGCTAACTAGGAGGTGAAGCTGAGCATATCTGATGTGCCATAGCACAACAAGGGATGTTCAGCTGAGCAGTCCAGATGCACCATAGTGCAACCAGTGACGCTCCCAGCAGCAGGGCAGCAATGCAACAACACAACCAGGGATGCAGGGCCCACCACCCATGCCACAGATGGGCAGAGGAACACACAGCAGAACAGACATCATCCCCCCACACCCCATGCACTGCACAACTGGGGGAGGGCTGGAATAGCCACTGGCCCATGGAGACCAGCAACCAACCCACAACTGGGCCATGGTGCCCCATCACACCCCCTGGCAAGCTGTGACTGGCACACAAGGATGGCCGACCACCCCGTACCACACCATCCCACAAATGCAGAGCACACCCTGCACCATGATCCCCATACACCCTGCCCAGGAGTAGCACCCAACAGTGCAGGACACCCCATGCATGCCACCACCCCCACTGTGACAATGCAACCCTGTGCACTATGGAGCCATGCAAGGCAGCCCCACCATGGACACCCTGCAGCAGGCGGCAGCAGACAGTGATGCAACAGATGCATACACAGTGCCGCCCTGCACATTCCCCCCGAGGTACATCTGAGAGACCAACCGTGTGTCAGTACACAAGGTACCCAACATGCAACAGGGCATGCCCCGGACCCCACCTCCAGCAGTACAGCACCCTGCACACCCTCCCAAGGACACATCCCGTCCCAGCACTGGCCACAGCAGCCACCACTGACACGCCAGCAGACCCTGCATATCACAGACATGCAAGAGTGTCAGCTGCACAGGCCATGGACGGTCTGACAGGGTTGCCATGCGCACAGTGCAGGCCACATGGACCACTGCACACAGGCATCCAGTGCACAGAGTACAACACACAAACCACAGACAGTGACTGATCCCCCTGCCCACACCATAGGCGGTTCATCTCTGCACACACACACACACACACACACACGCCCATGCCTGCACCACCCCTGACGCCATGCACACCACTGCAGCTGAGCACCTGTAGCCCACTGCAAATCAGAGACCACCACAGTTGTTATAACAAAATGTATGTATTAAAATATAAGAACTCTGAAACATATGTACAGATATATACAAGGGTGGGGGGAAAGGACCACAAACCAGGTGGGGGTGGGCATGGGGCAGGGGTGTACAAATGGGAGAGGGAAGAAGGGGTGTGAGGGTGGGTCCAGGGGGTATGGGTGTCAGGGGGTCAGGGAGGGCCTATTCTCTGCCCTGATCTCCACTCCTGTGGCGCCTCCGGGTTCTCCTCCTCCGGACCCCATGCCGCTCTATTCTCTCCAACTCTGCCAGGGACGCCCGTGCCAGCTGCAGAATCTCTTGTATGGCCCATTCCAGGGCCATCCAGCATTGTCCACCTAGGACAAGGGAGCAGAGTCAATATGTGTGACTGTCCAGCCCCTGCAGCAAACCCACTGTGCATGGCGTACAGCCATGTGCCACGCCCCTGTGATGGTGTGCGACCACCCACAGTGACTGTGTCCACAAGAGCTGCCTACCCAGGCAGCCACAGCCATGTGGACCACTGCAAACACCCACCGCCCATGTCCTGCACAGCGCCACTGTGGCCGTACAGTGACTTGGCTATGCGGTGTGAAGGCAGTGGCACAGCCATGTGCCCGGTGCACGCATAGACCACCATTGACGCACTCCCAGGCATGCAGTGCCACTGGACAGTGCTGACTGTAACAAGTTGCGTGCATGGCAGTGGTGTCAACGGATGGTGGCCATGCCCCGCTGCCCACCCTGTTACCAGCATGCAATACTAATTATGGATGTAAGGCACTCACCATCATCTGGCTGGTCCCTGCGCCTCTGCGGACCTTCACCCCTCCCGGCCTGATGGTCCTCCTGGCAGCGCCTCCTCTCTCTCACCAGCCTGCACTCTTCTGGGCCTAAGGTGCAAACATGGAGAGAGGAACATCAGTACAATCCTGTAGCAAAGTCTCCCCGCCCCCATGTGTGTGCAGTCCCACACAGCCAGACCCACCCACCCCACACCCTGATAACACCACCACAGCCAACACCGGACGCCCCCCCCATGTGCCGGACACATGCAACCTTGATACCCGTATGGACGATAAAAGTGTATGGATGTTGCACCTACCTAGCCGTGGCACCGTGCCCCTCTTGGCATGTGCCCGCAGGTGGGCAAGCAGGTCCAGGTCCCTCTGCCTCAGGTCCCCATATCGGTGGCGGCACTGCTCTGCCGTCCGCCCCATACCGGTGGCCTTCTCCAGGGTGTCGGCCACCTCCTGCCATGCCTGACTCCTGGCCTGTCCAGTGTCCTCCCCAAATAAGGGGCCAACATGTGGCTCCACAATAGCAAGCAGGTTTGCCAGCTCCACCTGGCTCCACTGCACAGCACGCCTCCGCGCCATTTCTGCTGCTCAGTTAAGTCAAAATGGCGCTCTGCAACGCGGTTCTGCCACGTGCAGATGCTGCACGGTACAGTGCTGCCATTCCCTGTCACACTGTCACCGAACAGCGCGATAGTGGTGCACCCATGCCTGATGCATGGCGCCTAGGGGCCAAAGGTCGGGCACAGGGTCAAGGGTCTCTGGTGCACGGACAGCCACAGCGCAATTGGAACCCAATGTGTGTGTGCCACCTCCTGGAGCGGCCTACTGCGCTGTTGCCCCAGTGTGCCTACGACGCCCCAGTGCCACAGCGCCATATAGGTGAACAGCACTGTAGCGCCACTGGCACAATGGTGGCTGTGCCCTACATTGCCTCCCGCGCACAGCACGTCAGCAGCATGGCAGGCGCCTGCGTCATCAACCCGGGCATGCGCAGTTAGGTGTGTACTGCGCATGTCACAGAACTGCGCCCTTGGCTCAGCACATTCAACACAATTGCGCAATGCGCAACAGCGCGATATTCAGCCGGCATATGCAAATCAGTGAATCAGCCATTCAATGGCGCAGCCACTGCATTTGCATCCACTTAAAGATGCACCTCGCCTCATTTGCATGGGTTGCGCTATAAAAGTACGACATTGGGCTGCATTGGTCATAGTCGGTTACTGCAGTCTATTGGTGAGTTGCATGCTGTTTTGGAGTGTGGACTGTGGATTTTGGGACATGCATGGGACTGCACAGTCACAGGTGACACCTGTCATTCTCACAGGCTGAATCATGACCAAGCTTGTTGTGGAGGAAGAAGAACAGAGTCGTGGGAGGAGGAGGAGGAGGCCTAATTTCATGAAGGCCGAGATGGATGCCCTGTTCGAGGCCTACCTAGACCAGAAGCTGCTTGTCAGCAGATGCCAGGGAACACCACAGGCCCGTGCTGCTGCATGGGAGGAGGTGGCGCATGCTGTAAACCTGCATGGCAGCCACCAGCACTCCATGCAGGAGTGCAAGAAGAAGATGGGCACAGACAGGCGGAGGATTAAGGAGAAGGTGGCTGCCATCAGGGCAGCACGGTCCGCGACAGGTGGGGGACAGCCGGAGGTGCTACGCCTGACCCCACAGGAGGAGAGGGTTGCTGGCAGCATGCAGCATTGCGCCATTGAGGATGTTACAGGTGGTGGATTCCAGATGGGTGGTAGCCCGTCACTGCATGGTAGGTCATGGTCTGTCTATTGTGGGGGACAGGGTAGGTCATATGCAGTAACGCGACTTTGTTTTCCCTTACAGCTCCTGAGCGTCTGCATGGGTCAGCGGTGGTGGGCTTCTCCACTGAGGCTGGTCAGATGGAGATGGAGGAGGGCCCATCCACCTCCACAGGAATACGCGGCTCAGGGCGACAGTGGGCCTGCCTGGACGTCCAGACTGATGTTGGTGGAGTAGGTGCAGAGGAGGCTCTGCCCGTGTCCCAGCATGCCAGCGTCCACGGATGCCAGCATGCTGAGACTCGGGCTGGTGCCGGATCCATCACCGATGATGATGTCGCTAACATCATGGGCAGTGACACGTGTGTGCCACAGGATGGCCACACAGCAGGTTACATCGCGGCCATGGCTGTGGGTAGTGCTGCTGTGGAGGCCTGCGTGTCATCACAGTCCCAGCCTGTGCCTGTCAGCACCGGTGGGGCAGCACTGGTGTGTGTACAGGACAGTGGAACTGTTGCGGCCACTGCGGCGGCACCATTGAGCCCTGGGGAGCGGCAGCCGTAGGGGCAGCATCAGCAGTCAGCCAGTGGGCATGGGGGTGCAGTGTCAGGGGGCAGCGTCAGTGCACTGCCTGTGGACATGCCCAGGCCTGGCCCTGGTGTGCAGCGCCCACCCTCAAGGGATGATGAACATCAGGACCGCGAACACCGTGAGTGACAGCATGCCGATCAGGCAGATGACCTTTTGGATGAGCACACCCGCATACTGCAAGCATCAGTCAATCAGCAGATGCGGCTTGTGACGGCAGTGGATGCACTGAGTGCGGCTGTGCACCAGGTAGAGGAGCGTTGCAGCAGAGAAACCATTTTGCTCCTGGCAGGGATGGACCGGATGCGGGAGGATGTGACCGTTGCCATTGACAGGCTGATACAGACAATCACAGCTGCCATGGCCACAGTGGGCACACAGTTATTTGCCCATGCATCGCAGACACTGTGCAGTGCAATGTCCATCCCCATTCCCAGCGTTGTGCGACACCATCCTTGTCGACACCGGGTTCAGCTGTGGGCATCCTGAGCACACCTGGTGCAGGCATGTTCGGTGTGCTGCAGACCCCTGCGCGAGCACGGTCGCGTTCATGCAGTGGAACCCTTGGGGGACCATCGGTGCCACTGAATGAGGCCAGTGGTCAGCCTGTCACTGCTGGTGGGTCTCAGCGGGGCTGCCCACACATCCGTGGCGGCCGGGGCACTGTGGCGCTTGACTGACCTTTCTCCCAGCTGGGCTACTGTCTGATGCTGCCCTGTGTGCATTGTGTCATTCAGCGGGCAATGCATGGGTGGGTACCCAGCCCTGCACACACACACACACACACACACACAGTCCATCTGCACACCTTCCCGGCTGCTGTCCGCAGTTACATGTGCATGATGCCTACATTGCGCTGTACGCCAATTTGCATGGTGCCCAGCGTCTGACACACGCACAATGACAAGCAGTGGGCGTGGTGGTCTGTGGACATGTGTGTGGCTAGGGGTGGCATTCTGGGTCGGCATGCCTCCTACCCTTTGTGTATGTCTGGTGAGTGTGTGTGTGTGTGTGTGTGTGTGTGTGTGTGTGTTTCTGACCGCGTGCCATGTTAGACCTCGCCCATCCCTGGCGGTGTGTGTGGTTCCAGGCCTGGCCACTTCCCTTGATGGCATGCACCCCTGGTGTGTGTCCATGCATGTTTGTGGGTTGTGCCTTTGCCACTGGTGGTTGCACATGGCCCCATGACTTACCTGGGTCGGCTGAAGTGCTCCTCTGTGATGGTGTCCCGGTGCAGCTGTGCCAGCCGGAGCAGTCGGGGGTCCCGTCACCCAAAGAGGGGGGCTGCCCATCACCATTGTCACCGGCGTCCTCATCGTTCCCATCGCTGTCCCCCTCTTCAACCTGTACGGTTATCCCACATTCGTTGGCCATGTCGTGCAGGATGCAACAGGCCTGGAATAGCCCACAGGCCTTTGAGGGGCTGTACTGTAGGGCACCACTGGAGGTGTCCAGGCAATGGAAACTTGCCTTCAGCATACCGAACACCCGCTCGATGACATTACATGTGGCAGCATGTGCCTCATTGTAGCATTGCTGCGATGGGTTCTTGGGCCGCCGGTATAGTGTGAGCAGCTAGGGACGGAGTGGGTATCCACTGTCACCTGTGTGTAGAGGGTGGAGGTTAGTTTGGTGATCAGCATCGCCCTGCCCCGGGCCACGTAGACCACTACCCATGTCACCTCTGACCATGCCCCTCCCAAGCCCTAAGTTTGTCCGTGTGGTTTGCATACTCACTCACTAAGTGGCCAGTGGGGATGTCCCCACTCTCAAATCTGTGGCACAGTGCCGACTGGTGCCAGATGAAGGCATCGTGTGCTCCCCCCAGGGTGCGTGGCTCAGACATTGATTATGTGCCCCCTGGCATCGCACACCACCTGGCAGTTGATGCTAGCATAGCCCTTCTGATTAATATATGCGGCCCCCTTGGGGCCAGGTGGTGTGCGGATGGCCACATGGGTGCAGTCTATTGCCCCTAGCATGCCAGGCATACATGCTACCCTGTGGAACTCCTGTATGTTTGCTGTCCACTCCGCCGGTGTCCTGGGGAAATGGATGTACTCCGCAGCATGTGGCAGCAGTGCGCTGAGGAATTGGGTGAGGTGGCGTGACGTGGCTGACTGGGTTATGCCTGTGGTGTCCCCTGTTGGTCTCTGGAAGGTACCCGTGGCGAGCAAGCACATGCAAGCTGTCACTTTAGTCTCCACTGACAGAACATGGCTCCGTCCTGTGGGTGCCTGCATCACATCACTGCACAGCTCACAGAGCCACCTCAGAATTGCCCAGATCAGGTGGTACCGGACCACGATCTCAGTATCACTGTACAGCTCGAAGCTGGTGCGGGCTCGGTACTGCCTGTTGGGGGCATACTGCCAACAGGCCCTTCCACGGCCACACCCCCCCTGCTGCCCGCCTTCTCACCCCTCTCATTACTGCCTCCATCTGGATGGTGGCACTGGCCATGTCCCTGGCTTGTGTTCACCCCCCTGGCAGCTGTTTCTGTGTTCCCCCCGCTGTCCTGGCTGCTACTTCCCATGCACCAGGAACACCTAACTGTGGTGGCCTCAGTGCTGTGTGGCACTTCCCCCTTCTGCACTGCGGCTGTGGCTGTGGCTCCCCACACATTCCCTGTGCCTGTGGGTTCCAGGTGCCCTTTCTCTGTCCTGCCCTGTGTGGCTGGCTATAGTTCAGCAACATGTGCCTTCCCTGTAGCGTTCTTGCGCCTCTCCCTCGTTCTTTTTTATTTTGGCTCATTTCTGCTATCGCGCAACTTCCGCTTGCTCCCCTATTGCGCATGGCGCATGTTGAATATTACACTGTGACATTTATGCATGGTTCCCCCCCTTCAGTTGCGCAACATTCATTATCATTGCACTATTGCTCTGCGTGATTTGGGGGCGCAACTGCCTCCCGCTGAATATCGCAGAATGGCGCATTTTCGGACTTGCGCTGGCACAACTCTATTGCGCATGGCACAACCCTTTTGAATATCTGGGCCTCTGAGTTTTAGCTAGAAGGGAGAACGAGAGAAAAATAGTTTAGTATGCATTTTTTGGAATAGAGGTGAGTTTTGTGAGATGTGCGTTTACCTTATGTTTTAGGTGCTTATGTGTGACACTTCATGATTTTTTGTTGGCACCAAGGAAAAAGTTTATTTCGCCATAGTTGATGAAGTGACTGATTTGAGGCGTAGTTTGTATTCCTGGTGCAATATTCTGTTGAGGTTTGGGATATGCTGTCGTTGCTGCGTTTTGGAAGTGCGTAGGTGGATTTGTTGTCGTCTGGTGGAGATGGTGCAGTTCATCTTGCAGAATCTGATCTGTTTCTTCTAAGTAGTGTAGTTCTTCTCTTAGCTGAGTATGTTGCAGGATTTGGGAATTGCAGTCCTCTTCTATTAGGACATCTGTAGTACTTTGGGAGCATTGACTCAAATGAGTATGGATTACTGTGGTTTTCAGTGTTGCAGGTTCATCTGATAGTAATGAGGAGCATGGTTGGGCTTCCGTATGTGGATTATGAGTTGCGTACAATTTAATTTTTCTTGATGTTTGGTCTGAATTTTGAGGGGAAAGAAAATGTTTTGGGTGGTTTGATTGGGTGATTTCATTGCTTGTAGATGGTTGTGGCTCTTGTCCTGAAATAATAGATGCCCATGTTTCATGGTGTTGGAAGTTCGGTCTCCAATAACTTTTTAAAGAACTTTCACTTTTATGGCCTGTTATATCCATGATTTGTTTTGCTTCTAGTCCAGCATCTGTTAGTAGGGTAACCGCTGTTGCTCTGAGGCAGTGGTTTGTAAACGTTTTTGGAAGGCCAGCTTGTTTGCAGATATTGCGTAACATTTTGCCTAAAAAATTGACACCCATAGGCTCTAGGGTGTACCATGTGTTGAGTTTATCAAGCTCTGTTTATGGCAGTTTTTTTACGTGGCAAAAGAGAGCTGGAGGATTTTCAGGAAGCTTTGCAATATATTTTAAGTAGCTTGCGACTGGGCAGAGCGGGTCTTCAGGCCTCTCGAACATGAATCCTTTATGACAGTGTCGTGTTGGGTCTTGAAAGTCCTTGTGATTTTTTGTTTGTTCATTACATGATTTGGTCAAATATCTGAGGCCATTTGGAGGAATGTTTATTTCAAAAGAATATATATTGAAGTCACGGACTCCCTCGTTTCCCCTACAAGCTAGGTGTAACTGAATATTGAGCCAAACATTGTTAATTAATCCAGTTGCTGTTAGTGGCGATAAGGCTGGTGATTGTCTAAGATGGTGTAGTTCTTCTTTAGTTAATGGGCTATGGTGTGTTGCTTTATCTTTTCCTGCTTTTTCGGTATTATTTGACTACTCCTTTGAAGACATTGTTACATTTATTGAATATGGGATCTGTCATTAAAGTCACTGCTCTACTGATTGGGGGATCATTCATGTAACGATTTATGCCTGATCGTAACCCGAAGAAACTTGTTGGGCCATATTTTTGCCTGTTACAGTTCCTTACTGTACTGTAAAAGTGCCGGAGGACGCGACTAAGGTTGTCAAGTGGTATTGTTTGTAAGTCTATAGAAATGATTTTTTCTTTCAGCCAGTCAGTAAAAACGTTTATTATACAATGGACCCAAAAAAATTCACAGAATCCTGCATTTTGATTGGCTGGATGGCACCTTTTCAGCGTTGTAAATCCTCCAGTGTACCCACTGGAAAAAGGTGCCAGCCACCAGTCAGCCGCAGCAGGAACCCTCACAAAAATCACTCCGACTGCCAGAATCCCAAACAGTGGCAAACACACTACGATCCTACGCCTACTTCCATAAGTGCTCACAGTACCAGCGGTTCCCATTCTTAGCCCTCTAAAAAATTCGAACTTATATTTTTTGAATCACCTCCTCAGTAGCCCTTCGTAACAGCCTTACCCGGATATCCATTCCATTTGAATACTGGCTGCGCCCTGTCACAGAAATACATGTCAGCCTTCCACACTTCTCAAACGCCAAGCCTCAAACCTTTCACACGCCGGCAACCCGCCATTTCCGATTCATTTTCTCCTGACCAACAGTGAACCGGAAGCACAAGGTCATACACTGCAGCCCTTTACAGTTCGAAGTTTGCAAACAAACATGAAACACAACTATAAATCCTGCCTATCACATTTCTAAAAAACAAGCATACCTCATTTATCGGCGAGGACACACCGCAATTAAAACTAACTGAAACTTCAGGGACCTGGTGGGTATGTCTACCTAGCAACAAAGAACTATTTTTTTTTGGTGGAGCAATAAAACTAACAAAAAAATAATTAAAAGATAAAACAAAAAGTATTTCTATATTTTAGTCACCCAAAAATGTAAGCCATTGCATAATAGTAATATACTCCTCCAGGGAGTGGGTATACTGGTGGATTTACCACTTCTGGTGTGGTTAAGTCACTCGGCTGTGCCTCGTGACCGAACCACGCCAGCAGTGGTAAATCCACCAGTATACCCACACCCTGGAGGGGTATAGTGCTTTATTGCCCATTTAGTTTGCTTTATTGTAGTGATCTCATTTTGACTAACCTCAAGGTTTTGAAGATTCTTTTCTGAGGTTTCTTGGTGATGCTGTTTTGCTTTTTTTCTTGCAGGGACCTATGATTTCTGACGTGCTGAGATCACCGGAGGCAGATTGGAGTATTTCCCCAGGTATGTGCGCAGTTTCTGGGGTGTTTGCAGTTTGTGTTACCCTTGCCTGTGTAGAATTAGCGGGGGTGAGTTCTGGACTGTTCCGTAATACTACAATATTTGCTGTGGGGCTTGTAGTGGTGGCTTCTGTGTCGGAGAAGTCATTTTCATTGCTGAATATGTTTTGTAGCTCGTTTTCGTCGTAGAGAATAAATGTGGAACTCATATTTGTTTTAAATTTACCGCGGTAGCGCGTTTGAAGCGGCGTTCAATATGGCGGCGATTTGGGGTGCTGTTGGGGCTCGAAGGGATATTTTTATTGGTTGTATGGGATGAGGTTTGGCTGGCACCTTTTCCAGTGGGTACACTAGTGGATTTACAACAGTGGAAAGGTGCCAGCCAACCAATCAGAATGCAGCATTCTGTGATTTTTTTTTGTGCCCATTGTATAATAAGCAATATACCACGAGAGGGTGTTGGTGATGCCAGGATTTACCCATGCCCTGGAGTGTTGTTCAGTCAGGAGGCGCAGCCAAGTGGCCAACAACACACCAGGCATGGGTAAATCCTGGCATCACTAACACCCTCGAGTGGCATATTGCAATTATACAATGTCCTTCTATTTTTGGCACATAGGAAAAATAGTAAATAAAAGTTTTTTTACTCATTTTAAGCTATATTTTACTGTGTTTATTCCGCTGAGAAAAAATATTCCCTGGTTGCTGGAGCCACGCTGCTACTGTGCATGCGCAGTACTGAGTTAGCATTGCCGGTTGCAGTGTGTTTTTGAGGGGCTGGGAAATGTTGAAAATTGTGCGTGTGGCACAGAAGAGAGTATGAAAGAAATAGCAATGAACATGGCAGAAAGCCGTGGTTTCAATTTCATCTGAGGTATGTGGTTTCGTGTTGTAGTAACTATTCGGTAACTCGATTTGCCGGTCGCTATCAAGCAGGGATTTTCGCCGTCTTTCCGAGTGCTCTGTTGGTGACTGTTGGAGTGATTTTGGGGGACATCCTGATGCGGTTGACCAGTGGCTGGCACCTCTTCCCGTGGGGTGATTGTAGATTTTACAACAGGAGAGGGGTGCGAGTCAGCCAATCACGATAGAGAATTTACGTTTTGTTTTGTGGCCCATTGTATAATTGCACTTGTAAAATGGGCTCCTTTTTTAAAAACTTTTTACAGTTGGGAAAAGCATGTTTATATGTACAAACAATAGATTTAGTTGTGTGCATTTATGATAAAATAGTCCTTACACCCAGTAGTGTAAGTGGTAGACAAGAAGTGCGGGAACTCAGGCATTGGCAAATATGAAATGCAGAATGAAGATCCTCAATTTGAAGGATCGCTGTGTCAAGACACATCTATCTGTTTAGACACTAGTAGATTCTCTTAGAGATATTGATGTATTTTTAGGAAAATAGCACTTCTGTACAAGTCAAATGTTGTTATGGAAACCCTGATTTCAGGTCACAGATCCAGAAACCGTCATTATGTTGCTGGCTTAAGAGTTTCACAGCAAAAAAAGTACAGGAACTGAGCTCCTGTGCGTTCCTGTTCACTTTCATCACTGCTTCCACTCACTACAAATGATGTCCTTGATGATGATGTCATTGTATTATTGCCTGCTTTCTTCTTCCTGTTTTTTTCCCCACATTCAAGATATGGAATGTTTATCATAGAATGTTTACCATGGAATGCATGGATTCAAAATTCTGCTCAGTTCCACTGGCACAGTGTTTCTCTCCAACACTCCATACACACAGACAACATAGAGGATTGTGTGTGATCGCTCATACACAACAAGGGTATTTTTCACTCGAGAGGTTTCCATGGTAACTGGAGACCTCGAGTCTTTTATAGTGTATGCTCACTCATACAAAGACTGCACTTACTTTTATCCACATTTGTGTGCAGTTTTTGCTTCTTCTAGCCTGTTTAACCGCCACGGCCGTTCTTGGCTCATCGCTGGTCCCCCGATCGTGCATGCGCACCCAGCTTCCATGCATGCGCACCCACTTTCTAGGTGTTATGCTGCACTAGCTACGTAGCTAGTGCAGCACAACAGCTGCGATGACATAGCTAGTGCAGCATAACAACACTGTTGGGAGCATGGATTTCCATGCTCAACGGCATTCTACCATACACTATATAGAGGATTGTGTATGAGCAGTCATACACAACAAGGATATTCTTGTATTGAGAGGTTTTGGCAACAGATGACCTCGAGCGCAGCTCGAGAGGTGCTCTGTTACCAAGGGAACATCGAGATACAAGAATATCTCCATTTGTGTACCACTGCTCGTACACAATCTTTTATAGTATATGAGCAGTCACAGCATAGTAAATCACACAAAACCTGCTAGAGAAGACAACGGAGAATAAAAATTTTAACATTTTCTTTTTTTTTTTTAACTGACACAGTGTGCTGCCGACGTTTCTGCAAGTTCAAGTTTAAAAAAAAATAACTTGCAGCTTAACTGGATAGAGGAAAGCAACTATGTGGCAGCATTCCAAGTTGTTCTGCTGCAGCAGTGACATCACTACTGCAGCAGAACAACATAATGATGTCACTACTGCAGCAGAACAAGCATATTCCAGGCATGGAATTCCATGCATAACAGCATTCTACCATACACTATATAGAGGATAATGTATGGTCCTCTATCGGTAACCGGTCTGTTGACCATCGAGATGTTGCCAGGGCGACTGTGTAAACCTCGACAGCAAAGCTCGAGAGGTTTATGTCGCCATGGCAACCTCGAGATGGTTAACAGTAACCGGTTGCCGATAGAAGGACCATACATTATTTTTTATAGTGTATGGTCCCACAAAAAAAGGAAAACGGCTCCTTACTTTGTGAAATATAGTCACCGCCACGACCATTCAGTCCTTCCGTAACCGCTGCATGCATCTGTCGGTTCCCGAGTGTAAAAGGAAAAAAAAAAAAGGCGTGCACATGCACAGACCGATCCCCGTTGTTAACCTGTCGATGTGACGTAGCATCGATAGGTTAACAACATTTCTATGTCACATCGATAGATTAACAACCTTAGGAAATGATGATTTCCTAAGGTTAACAGCGTTCTACCATACATTATAAAGGTCTTTGTTACAGCCAGAGACTCAATTATCTCACTTTCAGGGCAAGAAGAAGACAGTCCCTGATGAGCAGGTAAAGATAGAAGGGGGATTTTTCACTGGCAGCAAAGAAACAGTTGTAGTGAAAACTATAAACAACACTTATTGTTTCTAATTTATTTATGTATATAAGGAGAGTGTCATAATCAGGGAAACAACAGTTAATTAATTTGTTTTATTTTTTATTTAAGGTAGTTTTATTTTTAGGGCCCAGATGAAGTTTTTTACAGTGTAAAGGTAGCAGCCATGTTTGTGGTGGAAGATCAGTTCTGGCTGTAGGGGGCTAACTGAAATGCCTGTGTTCCAAATGCCCATTGATCTGGGTTCCAGACTCTTTGCAGTCCTTTTTTTTAGCCACGTGTAAACCATATTTTATACATAATTTGACATGGTGTAAACAAATTATTATTCTGACAAGGAACCTTTGTAAATGAGCATTTCTGTTCAAAGGTGTATTTCCAAACTTTGAAATAAATAAATAAAAATATATATTTTCAGTCTCGCCTTGCTGCACACTACCATCTGTATTTCCGTGGACATACCAGGAGGTTCATATACTCACTGTTTAGATTGTGCTAGTAAATCGTTTAGTTCTTGAAATATTTATTTAAAAGGCTCTCATTTTAATATGTAAATCTCCACCTTGTTCTTTTTTAGTTTTATTGAACTTTTATTACTGTGTAAGAACCTTCATTTATTTATTTATTGAATTTTATTAACAAGGTAGGCCTACTGGAACCAAGAGTCCCTTTTTCAGGGGCGATCCAGATTTAATTACACATACTACATATAATTAAGCAATAAGGCACTGACAGCATGGGTTATTGTGTAATAAAATCACACCTCCGGTGGTTGAAGCATGAGGCCACAGGCCGAGTGCAGTCAGCATCCAAGAAGTTACCTTATTACACAATAACACAAATCCCTGAAGTGCCTTGTTGCTATTACACAATGTCTAATTTTTATATAAAATAAAAAGAAATGTTAACAGTTTTTAAGCTCTACTTTGAACGTGGACTGGAAGTATATTTGAAAAGAAATGTTTCTTTTTTTTTCTCTCCACTAGGTGGCGTGCCTTGCTGGATTGCCTGTGCCTGTCTCTCTCGTCCCACCCCACATCTCTTTCACCCCCAGCCAACTTTGGTTTTACCCCAAAGGGAGGCAGTTTCACTTTTGTGTTATTATAAAGTGCTAAAGAAAAGCTGGTGGTTAAATGAGTAGCTTTTGTGAGATGACATGCAGAAAGGGAAAGTGATTGAGAGTGGCGCGGCTTGATTTTCTGTTTCTCTGCTCCACTTCTGAATTATGTCAGGCTTGCTTATATGAAAAAATTAGTCACTCTAGTAATATTGTTTCTTCCAAGGTATTTTTCAGCAGTAGCATGCATTCACCGTTTGCAAGGCATGCACTGCATGTCCTATAAATTTGTGTTAACTTTTATAATTAGTTCAGTACAGTAGTCTGGAGTGAGTCTGTCATAAATAACTCACTATGCGGACTGTGAGTTTCAGCGGTGCTCAGACGTCGGCTGTCCGTCTGGCAATGGCATGCAGTGCTCCAAGTTGCATCCAGTTGCCTAGGCGACAGTAGCATTGTACAGCTGACCCTTTCTGGCTGGCATTGACTTGGAAAAAGTGGCCAAGGCTTGCAACTGAAGAACTGAATCAGCTGGAGAGGAAACAGAACAGAAAGAGATGAGTCCATGTCATGTCCGGCGCTGCAACACCACAGGCGCGAGAGTTAAATCAGTGGCAGCAGCACCAGTGACCAAGCAGGGCTTCCCATAAAGCCATCCCATTTGGTTTAATCCTGCAGCAACCACTGCAACTGATGGAGATACACCAGCTCAGACTGGGAAGTTCACACCAGCTCAACTTGGGAAGTGCTGCTTCAGGGATGGAAGGGAGGGAGAGAGAGGCGCAGGATGATGAACTGCTGTCTGGATTGATATGCAAAATGGGGGAAGGAGTAGGGTATAATGGCATAAATTTTGTTGCTAATGGTGTTTCTGCTCATTTTCCTGGTGTCCCCCACTATTTCTTGAGGTTGTGGAACGTTCTATCCTGCCGCGGTGACTCTCACTTGTTACACTGTTCATGTGAGAGTTGCCATGGTGGATCAGCTGTGAGAGAGGGTAGTACCATAAAAAAGTGTGCATTGAACTCACAAAGTTTGCAGCAAAGTGCCAACGCAGCATAACAAACGAGTAGTCATTTGCACATAGAAGTGAGCAAGAAGAGTCATGAACTTAAAAAAATCAGTCTATTCAGTCAGTCAGAATAGCTCTGCAGAAACCGATCACCACTTGAGCCACAGAAGTGATCTGCAAATCACCTCCAGGCACAGAAGTAAAGTAATTGTCACTCATCATCACATCTGGAGTACTGTGTACAGTTTTGGAGACCCCATCTCTGCAAAGATATAGACAGGGTGGTGGAGGCTGTCCAGAGGAGGGCAACCAAAATAGTGCAGGGTCTGCACCAGAACACATATGAAGAAAGACTAAAGAAGCTTAAGATGTATAGCCTCAAGGAAAGGAGGGGAAGGGGGGGACATGATAGAAACTTTCAAATACCTTAAGGGAATCAACAAAGTCCAAAAGGGTAGCATCTTTCAGAAAAAGAGATGTGCAAGAACAAGGGGGCACAATTTGAAGATAGAGGGGACGGCTCAGAGGTAATGTGAGGAAGTATTTCTTCACAGAGAGGGTTGTACATGCATGGAACAGCCTTCCTGAGGAGGTCATAGAGTCAAAAACAGTGGGGTAATTCAAGAATGCATGGGACAGGCATAAGGCAATTCTAGTGGGGGGGTAGGAGGAAGTAGGCTGTTGGTTAACTAGGATGTGTAGCTTATCCATTAGGTAGGGAAATAGGCAGACTAGGTGGGCCAAGCAGTCCTTATCTGCCGTCAAATTCTATGTTTCTATGTTTCTGTCATTCCAACAAAACAGCACTTAACCCAGCAAATGGCACTGACTTTAGAAGTCATCTATCTGCAGTGAAATATAGAAGTTTACTGCCTGTATCTATAAAGATAGGTGCTCCTTTAAATACACACTGCTGACAATTCTCTCTGACGTTAGCTGGCTAAAGTCAGTGTCATTTGTTGGGCAAAGTGCTCTTTTGCTAAAATGAGTGACCGTTACTTCACTTCTGTACTTGTAGGCAATTTGCAGATCACTTCTGTGGCTCAAGTGGCGATCGTCTTATGAAGTGGTCTCACAGGTTATGTGGAGCTGCTCTTACTGAATAGACTGATTTTTTTTTTTTTTAAGTTCATGACTCTTCTTGCTCACGCCTATGTATGAAGGACTGCTGGTCTGTTATGCTGCGTTGGCATTTCATCAGAAACATTTGGAGTTTAAAACACTGGAATTGGATTGGTTCTGTTCCTGAATCTTTCAGGAAAATTTTAGAAGTAGTCGGAAGCAGGACATCTAGAATTGATAGGACTAGGTGTTTAGTAACTGTTGATGTCAGTCACATACAGTATTAATATTTCATCATAGGTTTTAGGTAGTACAATGTGCACTGCTGATTTTGCTACAGGACAACACTGCTGCTTGCTATGGTTCTGTTAAATTTCTATTGAGAATGTATTAATGAAAAATTAATTTTAGTATGTGTGTTAGTTACTGTAGATTGGTTTATTCTTGAAATTAAATCTCACACTTTAAAAGCTCGGTGGTGCATGTGTCGTATTGAGTTAGTTTGATAATTTGGTAAGTAGGTTGGTGTGAGTGAATAGCTGGTGTAATGTGATGTGACTGATGTCTGATAATCCCAGGTTTGAATATCTATCATTATAGCCTCTTGTGAGTAAAAAGTGAGAAGTCATTATTACCATGGCTTTAATACCAAGAAAATCCCTGCTGTACTTTTGAATCTTGACACAGAAAAAGGCTTCAACAGGGTGTCCTGGGACTTCCTCTGGGAGTCCCTGGGGGCTTTTAACTTCCCAGAGACCTTCCAGACTTGGTTACGAAATATGTATTCTCATCCTAGGGCTTACATCTGGGCTAATGGTTCCCTGACCTCCCCGATCCTCCTACAGCCTGGCACCAGGCAAGGCTGCCCCCTTTCCCCACTCCTGTTCACCCTATACATGGAGCCCCTAGCCACGGCGATCCTCAGGGAGGGAGGGGTGGAGGGTGTCCCCATTGGACAGAAACCATGGAAAATGGTGCTGTTTTCAGATGACGTGCCTTTACTTCTCTAATCCCCAGAATGTCTATACCCAGGCTGTGGGCACTACTGACAGAATATGAGCATTTAGCGGGCATTAAACTCAGTGTTAAAAAGACAGGGGTTTTAACTTTTAATTTTACCCCATCAACACCTTTAAAACGTAATATACCCCTGAGCTGGAAATGGACCCATTTAAAATACCTAGGAATCACTATAACACAAAACATAGACCATCTGGACTTGATGAACTACAAGCCACTCACACAGCAAATTCAGCAACATTTTGATTCATGAGGTCACTTATATTTAACTTTCTTTCAACGGGTAGAGAAAATACGTAGGAATATTTTACCCGGCATGCTTTACATTTTCCAAAACTTACTAATCCAGCCACCCGGTTTTTACTTCAATTCATGGAACAAATCTATTTCAAACATTATATGGGGTGGGCAGCGCCCGAGAGTTAGATATTCGCTGTTACAACTACCTCTGGCACGGGGGAGGGGTGTCAATTTACCTAACCTAGAATGGTATTCTAAAGCCAGCTTTCTTAAAATAATACTTCAGTGGATTGTCCCTACTTATTCTATGCCATGAAAGGAAACAGAACAAGACCTCGATGATCTGGATGATTTAGCACCTATATTATTCGCTTCTGGGGTAAAATTTTTCCTCTTCAAAACTTCTCAAAATTGACGGGCGAACCCTTCTATATCTGGCACATCATTAAAAACTATTTGAAGTTTACAAAGACCTTTTACTATATGCAACTTATCTCAAAGGATGAAAGATTTCCCCTGTCCTCGCTAGATCCTGCTTTCAACAGGTGGAGACAGATAGGGATTCATTACATGGGTGTGGGTAGGACAGTAGTGCAGTGGGTAGGTAACTGGCTGGGCGGCAGAACACAGAGGGTGGTGGTAAATAGCTGTCACTACACAGAGAGAAGAGTGACCAGTGGAGTACCACAGGGATCAGTGCTGGGACCGGTCCTATTCAACATCTTCATCAGTGATATTGCGCAGGACCTAGAAGGCATAATTTCCCTGTTCGCTGATGACACAAAGCTGTGTAACAGAGTGGACACACCAGAGGGTGTAGACAGAATGAGAAGGAACCTGCAGAAACTTGAAGAATGGTCAGGGGTTTGGCAGTTGAAATTCAATGCAAAGAAGTGCAAGATAATGCATATGGGGCACAAAAACCCTGGCACAATATATCAGTTGGGGGGTGAGGATATAGAATGCACCAAGCACGAAAGGGATCTTGGGGTTATCATCTCTGATGACCTCAAGGTAGGAAACAGTCGACAAAGGCAGCAGGTAAAGCAAATAGGATGCTGGAATGCATAGGCAGGGGCATCACCAGCAAGAAAAGGGAGGTCATAATTCCACTATACAAGACACTAGTGAGGCCCCACTTGGAGTACAGTGTACAGTTCTGGAGATCTTACCTACGTAAGGACATAGACAGGGTAGAGAAGGTTCAGATGAGGGCAACAAAGATGGTACATGGATTGCATCACAAGTTCTATGAGGACAGGTTGAAGGACTTGAATATGTACTCCCTGGAGGAGAGGAGGGAGAGAGGGGATATGATAGAGACATACAAGTATCTTACAGGGAGGAACAGGGTGCAGGAATACACTATTTTTAAGTGAAAAAGATGTTCTAGGACTAGAGGGCATGGGGTGAAGTTGGAGGGAGGACGATTCAGAGGAAACGTGAGGAAGAATTTCTTCACAGAATGGTGGTGGACAAGTGGAACACCCTGCCAGAGGAAGTGGTGGGCGCTGAAACAATCACGGGATTTAAGAATGCATGGGATAGACATAAAGGAATTCTGGAAGTCAGGGGTGAGGGGCAACATACTTCTAGGAAAACATAAAGTGAACTTACAAGCTCAAATGAGCAGACTGAGTGGGCCGTATGCCCTTATCTGCTGACACTGTCTATGTTCTATGTATTTTCCAAATATTAAATGAAACGGGGGAAACAGTGTCCTCTCTTTTTCTGAATTACAAACAACATTTGAGTTGCCACAAGGTGATTATTTTTGCTATTTACAACTAAGAGCTTTCATACAAAAACAAACAGTTAATAGAACTAAACTCCCCTACCCCAGGCCATCTTTAATGAGCCGCTTAACTGATGCTCTTGAGGGTGCACTGGGAGGTTGGATTATAGGCCGTGCATATAAAATTTTGAGGGAGACCTTGGGAGACAATACCGCATCAGTTTTACAGAAGTGGAACACAGACTTGCAGCTTTCGGTCCCTACTGAGGAATGGCAGGCCCATACTATACCAGCGATCACAATTACCCACTCACATATTTAGCCTGAATTTGCGTGGAAGTGCCACTACAGGTTTTTCACAGCACCAAAGATTCTAGCAAAATGTTTACCTCCCAACTATGGGCGCTGTTGGAGGGGCTATAATTGTGAGTTAGCAGACTTGAGTCATGTTTTTTGGGAGTGCCCCTCACTTACCCCCTTTTGGTGTGCTTTACAAATTACCCTTCAGGACTGCCTAGGGGAAGTACTTGAGTTGACAGCTGAAATGGTCCTTCTTTCAATTATGCTTCCCCATAGCCCACCCTGGCATTGCATATTTTTCTATTGGTAGCAAAAAAAGCCATTATACAAAGATGGATGACTAAAATAATTCCATCAGTAGAGGAATGGAGAAGTACAGTCTGGTCTAAATACCAAATGGAACAATTAACGGCAACCTTGCAAGCTACGTTACCAAGGTTTACAGATATATGGCAAAGATGGGTGATGCAAATGGTGCAGGTAGATGACTCATTTGTCTCTTAAAATTTGACACCTGAGGGGAAGGGGGACGCTGCTCTCGCTGAAAGGAAGAGGGATGACCTCAGTTCACAATGACGTGTAAAACAGCCCACCGTTTTTGAAACATGTTTGTCTGTGAGAATATCTATTGAATGTAGTACGGACCTATTAGGGAATGGACTCAGGTTACTTATGAATGTGCAAGTTCAGTGACCGTTAATTAAGAACAATGTGTTATTAACGTTCATCTATGTACAACAAATAATTTGTGTCTGTATTACTATATTATTACCATGGCTAATGGGACTCATTAGCATGTATCCTGTGTCTGACAGTAATAGTCTTGGTAGTCTAGTTGTTCTTCTCACACATAGAAACGTAGATTTTGACAGCAGATAAGGACTGCTTGGCCCACCCAGTCTGCCCATTTCCCTACCTATTGGATAAGCTGCAGATCCAAGTTTTACCAATAGCCTACTTCCTCCTACCTCCCACTAGAATTGCCTTATGTTGGGGGGGGAGGGGGCGCTGTGCAGCCCGAGCTAACAAGCAGCACGGATTAAGAGCTCTGATACTTAAAGTTTTAAAACTCAGAATTTTACCTATTTGGAGCAAGAATCTAACTAATCTTTTTTTCCCATCTGAAAGAGGACACTTTGAAACACAAGATGGGTAATCCATGCAAGGATCGCTCCGGAACTTCAGGTGGAAAAGCAGCTACTGAATCTCAGCCCACGCGGTCAGGCTAGGATCCCCAAGTCACTATACAGCCTGAATTGGAAGAAAGTATGGCCACCATTAGGGTCAAGCTGCAACGTCTTATTACCTCGGTGGCAGATTTAAGCTCAAAAATTAATTCCTTCGGCACCCGTGTTACTGCAGTGGAGCAAACTGTGGAACCTTTGCAGATGGAGATGGTGGACATTAAAAAGTCATCTGATTCTACCTCTGTGACCACTTCTCTAATTGTTAAGGAAAACGCTCACCTGTGGGCCAGACTCAAGACGTTAGAAAACCAGGGCCGTTCATCCAATGTGAGGATTCTTGGCTTGCCAGAAAGGATTGAGGGAGATCATCCTCTTATTTTCTTGCAGGACTGGTTGGATGAAAAATTGGCGCCGAAGGGTCAGAATATTCATTCTGGGCTGCAAGCCCTGTCGAATCACTTGTGAGGGTTATGGGGCGATCGTGTAATTCCTAGGTGGCTATCCCAAGGGCTACTACCCCTGCCTGCTTGGCTAGTAGCAGGTTAAGGGGCCTGAGTTCTGAAACGGTGTCTCCACCCGGAGGTCAGGGTTGGTAGTGGTCAAGCTGACCTGGGCAAAGCCCTCCGTGACACTGTAACCACCCCTCTTTCCCCTCTAGTGGCCTGCACACTGCACAGTAATCACTTTCACAATACCCCTGGTACACCACACAAGTACCCACACTGTTTGCACTTACCACCAGAGCTGGTTCCTCTGGCTCAACCCTGGGGACCCCTTGTAAAACAAGGATATGCACAGCAAATAGCAACAGTACAGTACTTTGAGCACAAACTGGAACTACAGTCAGATTAAATGCAGAAAAAGTGAGATCTGATTTATTTAGGGGACTTGAACAAGGAAGGGGCGAAATCAGGTTAGTTAGGTTAATTAGCTTAAAGGTTATATCAATCAAGCAGTTATGCATGCGCTTTAAGTTACCCCACACAGTCACACCTCTGGGTACCCAGGTGGAGAAGACCACAGCTGGTTGGGGCCCTGTGATGGAAAACACAACATGCACAGTACACACTATTTGTAATCTGGAGCCAGAGGGCTCAGTTTATAAAGGAAAGAAACAACAAGACAATCAGATGACACACTCAGATTAAGCTGTTGTTGCAAGGAGCTACCCTGGTATTTACTCACAATACCCAAGACTGGACACAGGCTGGACGAAAATCAAGACTGCAGGTGGTTGATCTGGAATGCCAGGAGAAGCAGGGCCCACACGAGTCACCGAGGCATCATTCCTGTTCAAGCCTGGAGCAGGGAGCTGATCCCCAGGCAGGTTTCTCGTCGATGGCTTCTCTGTGCGGTGGGTAGTCCGGTTGGGCCAGTCTGGCAAGGCCCAGACTGCATGGAGACAAATTCGGATGCAGTCCATTTTGGGCTGGATACAGCTTCCAGCAAGCAGAACACAGTTCACACAGTGGGGAACCAACTAACGACCCACTAGCAGCTCACAGCACATTTACAGGCAAGAAAATTCTACTGTACCAGGCAGAGCATCCAATGAGCAGAACACGGTTCACACAGTGGGGAACCAAATCACAACCCACTAGCAGCTCACAGCACATTTACATGTAAGGGAATTCTACTGTACCAGGCAAAGCGCTCCCCAGTCACAATCGTAGAGTCTTTGCACACACTTAGGTGTGTAGGTAGCTGAAATTCCTGACAGGCTGATCACATTCAGCAAAATCTTTGGTCGTCTTCAGGTTGAGCCTGGTCCCAGTTCAGTAGCTTACTTTAGTCACACAATTCTGATTCAGTCCGAAAACAATTCTCTTTCCCCTCTCAGGGCAGCAGGTAGACATGCAGGATAAAGATCAGGCCTTTCCACAGTTCTCCGGCGCGAATCTACGCAGACGGCTGCTCGAACTGTCTCGAGCTGTTGCTTCTTCAACTTCCAACTTAGATCTGACTCAACTGCCAACAAGCCTGGGACTTTCCCCAGAATCCAAAAGGTTTGGTTGGCTGATCTGTCTGTCAGTCACAACAAAGGCTCCCACTTCAGGTGTAAAAAGGCGCCAAGAGCCCAAAACTAAAATTCCTACAGATTTTGACTCCAGAAGCTCCTGTAGTTCGGCTCCATTTTGGGTCCCACAGTACTGATTGGTCCAATTCTCAGTCCTGGCCAAACGGTGGAGATAAACAAAAAAGTCCTTGCTGCAAAGAAGGCAGGTTACACAAACTACATTATCATTATCACTCTAATAGGTTTTTTCAGCAAACAGTTACATCTTCTAAAGAGCTCCCTCTGCGCAATTAGCGATGGCAGAACAGAGCGATTACCAGGCAGCCCGGGCGGGACTCGAGCATGAAAACACTCATCCCCCTCCCAGATTAATCACCACTGCAAATCTAGGCAGCCCTTAAAGAGGCAGTACACAGGCACTCTCTGGCAATAACGTTTAACTGCTAAAACGTAGGACACCAGCCTGGCAGTGAGCATTTAGGCAAGATCTTGGAAGACTTTTCGGGAACCCCCATTTGTAGGGGGGTTACACCCTTCCCTGCCTGGAGAAAACTTGGCGTCCGCATCAAGTCTGTACCATCATGCATCAGTTAACATAAGCTTACTACTTTACTATACATTTTCACTATACTTCATAGTACTATATCCATTCTGACAATACATCAAGCACATTTCACACAGGTAACTTACACATTATTATGCGGAATCATGTAATAACTTCTTGTACATTAAACAGAGTAAGAGGGGGCCCATCCCTACCAGCTAACGTGGGGCTAGACGGGGCAGGGGAACTATACCTAGAGGGCAGAACAATCAACCTGGAATTGGCACTTAGGCTTAGTTTGGGCAGTGAGCTCTGAGAGACATAAACTCCTTTGTGGACCACATTGAGAGGCAAATCCACTGGCCTCCCAGGAGAATCATAACTGAAACGCACTACTGGCTTGACAGCTCGACCAGTCTTTCTGGGGGGAACAATCACAGTCTCTAAACTCTCAGCACTGGTCCGAGGACTTTCATCACTTGTGAGGGGTGCCTCTGCCAGGGCAGGAATGTCCAAACCTGGAGCACTGTCGGCCACTTGCTCTGTAGGCTCTGTTTCCACAACACTCTGTTCATTTTGAAGACACTCTTGACACTGAAGGGGGATTGTCATCACTCGCACAGCGTTCTTCAAGTTCCAGCATGTCACTAGAAAGACTTATACCATCAGCCCCTCCTTCAGGCAAATCATACAGTTCCACAATACACAGAGACTCAGCATCTTCAGACATGATGCTTTACACTTCACTCTCAGGAAGCATTGGCTCCAAGGACGAAGCTGGGGGTTAGGTAGTCCAGAAGGCCCAGCTTCATCCCCAAGATTAATCATGGGATTACCTCGAAACAGCTGACTCAGTTCATAAGAGGGTTAATAGGCAGGGTGACATTCACTTTCGTCAGAGGTAGACTGACAGTCACTATCATTCTGGGCCTGCTGCGGAGAAAACCTTAAATCAGTGACCACTGGGGTAGGTTAACTCTGTCTCTTTCTTGCAGCAGCATGAGTCACCAGTCCAGGGGGATCAATCTCTGAAGGTGCAGCCTCAATCATGACTTAGTTGATAGGTAGTAAGTGGTTACGGTGCATGGTCTTGATGGCTTTGGAGTTGTTCTCTGAGCGCACTTTGTACACAGGTAAATCATCCAACTTTCCTACTACTACTTGGGGAAGATGGTGCCATCGATCAGCAATTTTATGTTTACCATGTAGTCCCAAATTTCACAACAACACACGGTCTCCAGGCCAAAGCTCTTGAGCCTTTACTTTTCTATCATCCCTCTCTTTGTTGGCTAAATTTCTCTTGGCAGCCATTGTCTGGGCCAGTTGATAGGCATGGTTCAGTTCGGCTTTCAGTTTTTGTACATATTGCAAATAGTTTTTGGCTCAGACCCCATCTGGAGAAACCCCAAAACAGACATCAACAGGCAGCCAGGCCTCTCTCCCAAACATGAGGCGGTAGGGAGAGAACCCAGTAGCATCATTTTTCATGCAATAGTATGCATGTACCAAGATGCCAATCTGCTGACTCCATTTATGCCTGTCTTTTGGGTGGAGAGTGCCTAGCATGTCTAGCAGGGTGCAGTTAAAGCATTCTGGTTGAGGGTCCCCCTGCAGGTGATAGGGGGTGGTTCGTGACTTTCGCACCCCCCCCCCCATAGAGAGAGCATTTCTGTGACTGGCTGACTCTCAAAGTCTCTGCCTTGATCAGAATGAATCCGCTGGGGAGGCACTATAGTGGACGAAGAAATTCTCCACTAGCACCTTGGCCATGGTAGATGCCTTTTGATCTTTAATGGGAAAAGCTTGTGTATACCATGTGAAATGGTCCATAACCACTAACACATTGCCAGTGTTTCGCTGATCAGCCTCTAAACTTAAGAAGTCTATGCAGACTAGTTCCATTGTGGTGCTGGTAGTAATGTTGATAAGGGGGGCAGCCCTCTGAGGCAGGGCTTTTCTCTGCAGGCAGCGACTACAAGTCCTTATGTGGTGCTCAACATCGGTCCCCATCTTGGGCCAGTAGAATCGAGATCGTACTAGGTCAAGGGTCCAGTCAGTACCGAGGTGGCTCATATGATTGTGGGGGGACCTCAGTACCAAATCTTTGAAGGCTGTGGGCAGGACCAATTGTTGCTTGTCTATTTGGCCACCCCGATCTACTGTCTCACTATACAACAACTGATTAAGCAGCTTCAACCTGGGGCCTTCTTTAAACAATAAAGTGGTTCGCAGATCAGAAGAACGCAACTGGGACACATCTTTTCCTGCACGAAGGGCATCAAGTGCTGGCTGAATCATAGGATTTCAGGATTGAGCCCATTGAATGCTGTCATTGTCAAACTGAGGTAATGCGCTAATATCTAGAGCAGAGAAGTGGCGATATGCAGCCGGTATGCAGGTGTCAGAAGGGCCCAAGCAATCTACTAAGCAGTCCGCTGTGTCCGTAGACATCTGTTCATTTCTATTAAACTTTTGGCACAATGCTCAGATGTCAGGTTCAGACAGCCTAACCCAGTCGCTCTTGGAAATGGGCCTCCGGGATAGGGCGTCAGCATCAATATGATTCAGGCCCGGTCTGTATTCAACAACACAATCATATGTTGACAATGCAGAAAGCCACCGGTGCCCAGTGGCGTCTAACTTAGCTGAAGTCTGTACATAGGTCAATGGGTTATTGTCAGTTCTCACCAATATTTTTGCCCCATAGAGGTAATCATGAAACTGGTCTATAATGGCACATTTTAACGCAAGGAACTCCAACTTGTGCACAGGGTAGTTTCGCTCTGATGGGGTCAAGCTCCTACTGACAAATGCCACTGGTCTCAAACCATCCTCATGGATCTTGATACAGCACAGCTCCTAGACCCTGCAGACTGGTGTCAGTATGCAGCACATAGGGTTTGGTGGGATCAGCATAAGTGAGGATGGGGGTGTGGGTGAGCTGGTATATGACTGCGTGGAAAGCTGCTTCACAGTCAGGCATCCAACGGGATCTGAAAAGTTCACCTGGATGGAAGTATGCTTTGTCTGGTTCTTTGACCCCCCCTTTTTTGTATTTCCGATTGGTAGGAGGGTAACCCTGGGTAAGGTAGTAGCCTCAGAATCCCAGGAAACATTATTGTTCTTTCAAATTGTGGGGCTGGGGCCAAGTAGTCAGTGCCTTAACTTTACTAGAATCAGTCTCTATTCCCTCTGTAGATACTATGTGCCCCACATACTTCACAGAGGTTTGGAAAAACTGGCACTTGTCTATGGACAGCTTGAGGCCGAAATCTTCCAGTCGATCTAGTACTTTGAACAGTCGACTGTCTTGCTCCTCTAAGGAACTTCCGAACACAGTGACGTCGTCCAAGTATACCAGGCATTCCAGCAAATTCATATCTCCCACCGCTCATTCCATCAGTCACTGAAAGGTGGCCGGGGTGCCCGATATCCCCTGTGGCATTCTCAGAAATTCATAGAACCCCGAAGGACAGATGAAGGCTGTCTTCTCACGGTCCTCCGGGGCCATTGGAATCTGTTAATATCCACTGCGAAGATCCAACACTGAGAACTATTTGCTCCCATTCAAACAATCCAGGGCATCTTTCATATGGGGCATGGAGTATTGGTTGGGGGTGGTTCGCCAGTTCAGGGTCCGATAATCGACACACATTCTCACAGACCCATTCTTTTTACGCACAACCATAATAGGAGAAGCATATGGGCTCCTGGATTCTTGTATCACACCAGCCGTGAGCATCTCCTGCAGGTGTCTTCTCACATCATCTATGTCTGCTGGGACTAGGCATGACCATGGCAGTCATGGTAGGCATCGAGACCTTTCTTGAAGTGGTCATTCATCGTGCAGGTGTATGTGATGCTCCGCACCCTGTACACATCCCATGTCCCATTCCTTCAACGAAAACACTTGGTCTCTCTGGGCAAGTTTCTTGCTAATTCTAGTCTTCCATTCAGTTGGCAATGGGGAATCACCAAAGTCAAACAAATCTGGGGTCACTCTATCTGTCTTACCAGGATGCTTGTTGCTGGGCAACACTGCTGTGTCTGTGCCATGTACCATAACTAGGGTGCACCCTCTTTTCACCCGGATCTCCCGATCTGATACATTGCATATCTGGACCATCACGCATTGTGCATGAGCACGAGCTGGCAAAATGCTGGGCTTGACCATTAATCCTTCTGGCAATTTTCCATCGCCTGGCGCATCCAACATCAGTATCTTGTTCTTGACATCTTTCCGGCGGCGGACTTCCCCTTCAATGGTACACTGGGCGTTAGGGGCCAGTACCATTGAATCGGGATCCTTCTTCCACACGACCCCTACCGGTTCATCCTGGTCTACTTCCTCAAGTTTCTGTTGCAGATCAAAGGCCCTCTTAATCAGAGATGGAATTCTTAGGGCCCTCCCAGTCCATCGCCCTTGTTTCTCATGACAGAGTTGTGCCAGTCTCCCAAACATATGGGCGTTGGTCCCAATTAACAGGGGAACCCCATCATGTAGTCCAGTAGGGGGGCACACTAGAGCCAGTGTCTCTACTTGCTCCTCTACACCAGTTACAGCTGTAGGAAATGACAACCAGAGGTGGACATATCCTAGGTAGGGGTAAGACTTGTCGTTCAGTCCCACACATGTAGGCCTTCCAGGGATTGTAAGGGCGCAGCAGATAAGTGTTTGTCATACCAGTCCTGAAATACAATGGTCACTTGTGACCCACTGTCCAGCACAGCCTGAGTAGGAATACCATTCACAGCCACAGTAGTCTCCATTGAAGGGCCCACTATTTTGGACCAGTCTGGAGGGACAGCAGCAGGGGCCTGGATGGACGATTTAGCCACAGAGGGGTTTGAGTTAGGATGTCTGAAGCCTTCACTGTGGTTATTTTGTGCGTCCCTTGACCACTGATTCATTTTCCAAAGCTCTCCTTGAAGCCGGTTCACCACTTTTTCTAAGTCCTTCTGAAACCGGCATTCCCTCTTCATATGGCCATCCTTTCCACAGTTGTGACAAATGATAGACTCCTGGGTCGTCATCCTTGGAGAGAACATTTCATGAGGAACTGAAGTAGTAGCAAGGGATTGGGGTCCAATATCTGCTTGCAGCAGTGAGAGGGGTGCAACGTGTCTCAATAGTTCCTTTAGGGTGGCAGTCAATTCTTTGATTTCAGCCTGGGAGCTACCCTCGGTATAAGATGCCTGAGGGTGCACCCCCACCCCCATGGCAGTCACGTCCTGAGAGGAACCAGAATCTTGTTCCATGGGGGAAACCCTTGCAGAGGCGCCCACCTTCAACTCTCGGACTTCCTTTAGTAGCTCGTCTTTCCAAAACTGGGCCCAGGGCAGGAAGTCCTTTGCATTCTCAGAGTGCTCGCTAGGTGCCGACCTTTTCCCCCTGAACCTCACTTGGCTGATCACTCTCGGTCACTCGCGCAGTAGCAGCAGATAGTGGTGCAATTCCCCCATGAGGTCGCCTTTGCTCAACCCCACTGAATTTCTTTCATTAGCTCGATTTAATGATCTTCACCAATGGCCCCTGACTGCTGCAGAGATTGTGAATGGCAAGTTTTTCATTTTTAATTTAATTTAACTGTTTCACTTTTCTGGCTGGCAGCCTATGCCTCCTCAATGAATATCCAGCAAATTGAGAGTCATTTGTGCCTGTCTGTAGAAGAGAGAACCATGGGTTCTGTGTTCAAGCAAAAGGGATAATGTGAGAATTAGACTGTGTGAGGATTAGGGGTCGTGAGTAGTGTGTTCTAATAGGACTCTAGCCTGTGATGCTGATGTTGAATATTCCTAAGCATTTCCAAGGTATTTCTGAGGACTGGACCCTTTTTGTTTTGATTAGCAGACATAAAGGTCGCTGTGAGTAAGTAAGTTGATGAGCAGTGATGTAGATGGCTGTACATACCATAGAGTGCTGGCATCAAGAGATACATAATAGTTGAATTAACCCCAGAGGGATCTGCCAGCTATCTGTGTCTGTTACATTAATGCAGACTGCAGGCTGAGAATGGTAGGCACTCTCACTATGCAATGTGGGTAGCAGGCAAGCTACATGCAGTAAGGTGTGTTGCTCAGAGCCAGAATTAGACACCTGAAGTTCCCACATCACCTGGGGGCATCAAAGAACCCCCCAGAGCACTCTCCTATGGGTATTGGCACATGGCTAGGCATTTAAGAGCCCCCAAGGGAACCCTTGCATCCTCTTTAGTAGAGTAATGGTGGTGGTGGCATACACATTCTAAAATGGATCAAAATACCCCCAAAATGCACCACAAAGCATTAAAAATCTGATAGCTTATGGACGCCTAGGCGGCACCCAGACTCCCGGCCTTGTAATTTATAGTTGCATACCTTGCTAAAAAAGTCACCGCACGCCACTGTTCTTCAGTATGCTTGACAACTGCAATATGCCAGCTGGGTCTAGCTGCCCCAGAGGAGGAGTTTATGCTAATAGCTATTGGCATCAGTCAGTCAGAGAGCAGAAAGCGGGAGTGCTGCATAAACTAGAGCGGGAGGTCAATCAGATTAATTTCGAAGCTGAGGGGCAAAAGGCCCCAACAATTCTTATTGGAACCATAAAAAAATGTGAACAAGAACAATGTATAACAACCAGTAAAACACCCATGACTATAAAAGCTCTAATTATGATGCTCAACAGTGAAATTTGGCCCAAAGTATGAACTGCAGAACTATTCAGTCAGGTTCTGTAGGGAGGAGGGTGGTGGAGGGAAGCATGCTGAAGAATACCTTGGAAGAAACAATATTACTACTGTGAGTAATTTTTTTCTTCTCGCCCCAGGAATTCTTCAGTATGCTTGACAAGTGCAGACTACAAAGCAGTACAGCTGGGAGGCAGGTACATAACCTACTTTGGAAAGAGGTTTTGCAGGACTGCTGTGCCAAATTTGATATCTGATCTGGACTGTACATCTAAACAGTAGTATTTTGGGAAAGTGTGTACAGTTCTCGATGTAGCTGCTTTGCAGATATCTAGCAAGGGTATGTCCCTTGCAGCTGCCACCGAGGCTGCTGTGCCTCTAGTGGAGTGGGCCCTGAGGCCTTGAGGAGGCTGCTTGCCAGCCTTACTGTAACAGAACTGAATGTAAGAGACTATCCAACGAGAGATAGTTCTTTTAGAAGCAGGCCTGCTCTTCTCTACCTCACCATAGATAAGGAAAAGCTGAGTATGTGAAGTCCTGAGCTGCTTAGTGTGCTCCAGATAGTGGGTCAGTGCCCTTTTCATAAAGCTACCAACTGTCCCTATTTTCCCAGGACAGTTCCTATTTTAGGCAGCATGTCCCAGTGTCCCCACCAGTTTTGCAAAATGTCACTTTAGTCCCAGTTTTTGCTTACTTGTTCCAGTTTTGTCCCCCTTTTTTTTGCTTACTGCTAATCCGTGAGTGACAGTTATTTCAGCACTACTGTGGCTCTGCTCGGGCTGGATAGCAGTTTGCAACTTCAATCCCTGCGCCTGTGTTGCACTGCAAGCATGTGAGTGGGAGCACAGTAAAGCATGTTCCTTCCTGTTAGATTAGAATGGGTAGTAGTGCAAACAAGCACATGTGGATATCTGCCTGCCAGCAGCTTAGAGGGACTCCAGACTGAGAAGAGATCGGCAGCAGGGAACTGAGGTACCTGAAGCTGATCAGCTGTAGGGAAGTGTGTGAAAACAATCTGGTATGGTGGTGGGAGTCACTGAAGTGAAGTTTGTTCAGCAAATGAGGTGAGTGTAAGCGGGTTGGATGAAACTGTCAGGAGAAGCAATACATGCAGCTCGAATGTCTGATCACAATTTAATGCAGGTTTGCTTCTAATGAACTTTCTGTACATCATGGTTTGGAACTTGCTGCAGCAGAATGATGTATTGTTTTGATCTGAATGTGTGCTACTGGTGTTAGTGAGGGATGGCATGGCCAGAGCAAGCAGCAAAATTTAACTGATTGTGCACAGCGTTGACTGCAGCGGCGTCCATGAGAGTGACACAGTGGGGTTGGGGGAGGTGTCATGATCAGGATGAACTGTCCCAATTTTAGACCTCTGAAAGTTGGTAGCTTTACCTTTTCACGTCTAGACTATGGAGCTTTCCCTCATCAGGAGTGGAAATGTCTGTGAGGAAGACAGGAAGTGTTATGGACTAGTTCAGATGGAACTCAGTCTGACACTACCTTAGGAAGGAATTTCCTATTTGTCCTCAAAACTGCCTTATCTTTGTGAGGGATAATGTAGATGGGTTCAGTGCAGAGGGCCTGTAGCTCGGAATTCTTCTGGCTGAGGTGATTGCCATCAAAAACACAGTTTTCCAAGTGATGTACTTTAGCTCAGCTGAGGCCATAGGCTCAAAAGGAGGCTCCATGAGCTTGGCTATGCACAGGTTCAAGTCCCATGGAGGGATAGGTTCCCTCAGAGGGTGTTGAAAGTGTGACAGGCCCCTGAAGAATTTCTTAAAGATGCAATGGGAAATAAAGGACTTCTTTCCCAGCCGAAATATAGGCAGACACAGCTGCCAAATTAACTTTCAAGGATGAGGCCTGGAGGTCCAGGGCCTGTTAATATACCAAATAGTCAAGCACTGAAGATAGGGAAGCTTTCAGTGGGTGAATATGCCTGTCCTTGCACCACAAGGAAAAGCTTTTCCATTTTGAGGCACAAGTCTTCTTAGTGTTAGGCTTCTTAGCCAGGTGAAGAATCCTTAGGGCCTGTTCTGAGTACCAACGTACCGGGTCATAATGTTGCATGCTTAATAGCATATGGCATTATGGAAAAACCTGGACCTGTGCGCTCCCCGAGTTGGACACCCCCTCAGAGTTGAGAATCTTTACTGGGGGGGGGTCTGGGGGTGGAGCCCCCCACAGAACAAAGACATGATGCCTCATGGCATTAATCGTGCAGTGCGATGGTGCCATGTGGCATTATGTCTTGCGATATAATGACCCCGTGCCGAGTACCAAGAATCTGAGTACTCTAGCTCTTCAAGTACCAGGCTTTGAGGTGAAGAGACTATGTTGGGGTATGTTATCCCCGTTAGAGGCAGAGTCAAGAAACTGTCGCTCGATGGTGGTTAAATTGGCTGACTGACTGCTAGGGCCAGGAGTAGAGAATACCAGGGTTGTCTTGCCCAGTCTGGTGCCACTAAAATCATAGTGGCAAGCTAGGCTCTGAGCTTCAGAAGGACTCTGAGGATCAGTGGGAATGGGGGAAAGGCGTACAGAAACTTCCCTGTCCAATCCAGATTTAGGGCATCCACTGGTACTGTGCCCAGGGCCAGAGGCCTGCAGCAGTACAAGGGTAGTTGGTTATTCAGACTGGAGGCAAAGAGATCTATCTCTGGAGTGCTCCACCTTCTAAAAACCGTGGTCAGTACTTGTCTGTTCAGGACCCACTCGTGGTGGCCTTGACTGATGCGATCAGAGCATCTGCCAGTACATTGTCCTTGCCTGGCAAGTGAATGGCTGATAGCTGAATTTCCAGAGAGTAGGCCAGAGACCAATGTTTCATGGCCTCTCTGTAAAGCTTTGTGGACCTGGTACCACCCTGCTTGTCGATGCAGAACATAGCTGTTGTATTGTCTGTTCTGATCTGAACAGACTGTTTTTTAGGAGAGCAGCAAAGGCATTTATTGCCAGATAAACTGCCATGAGTTTGAGGAGGTAAGTGGACTCCTTGGGGGGACCATGTTCGCTTATGGACTGGCCTGCCAGATGTGTTCCCCAGCCTAGGAGGGAGGCATCTGTAGTAAAAACTCTGGATGGTTCCCTTTGCCAAAAGGGAACTCCTTCCCTGAGATTCTGTAAGTCCTTCCACCAGTCTAGGGCTTGGAGCAAAGTCCTTGTGACTGGAATAAGGTTTGACATGGAGTCCTTTTTTCTGAGACCACTGGGCTCTTAGGTGATCCTGAATGTCCCTCATTTGAAATCTGGCACCTAGTACCACAGCTGTGGTAGAAACTGTGTGGCCTATAAGCCTTAGGAAGTGTCTAGCTGGTCTTGGCTGACTCAGGACGAAAGAGTTTGCCAGGGTCTGCAGGTTGTGTGCCCTGTCGAGGGGAAGCAGGGCCCTTTTTTTTGTGTGTCCAGTTCTGCCCCAGTGAATTCCAGTAGCTGAAATGGCTGAAAATGGGATTTCTGAGAATTGATTATGAACCCTAGGAGTTCCAGGGTAGTCTGAGTTAATCTGAGACTCTCTGACCTCCTGTTGAGACTTGCCCACTATTAACCAATCGTCCAGGTAATGGAAGACAGATACCTGTTGTCTCCTGAGATGGGCTGCCAATACTGCCAGGCACTTTGTGAAGACACTGGGCGCTGAAGAAAGGCAGAAGAGCATTGCTGAAAGCTGGTAGTGGCCTGAAGGCAGTCTGAACCTGAGAAATTTCCTGTGAGACTGTCTGACTGGAATGTGGAATAGGTGTCCTTCAAGTCAGGGAAACTAGCCAGTCTCCCTTTTGCAGAGATGGAATCACCACGACCAGGGTAACCATATTGAATTTGGGATTGACAAGGTGTCTGTTTAGGTACATGAGGTCTAAAATGGGTCACCAATCCCCAGTTTTTTTCTGAATTAGGAACAAGGCATAACATAAGCGGGTTCACATCGCAATTTGCGACCCAAAGTCGGGAAAAAGTGAGTCAAATATGGCAATGATTAGCAGTCATTGCTAATCATTGCCAACTGGTCCTGGGTCCTGTAAAAGTGCCTTATTGGGCACTGTCACTTTTGTTTTTAATTTTTTTTATCAAGGTACCCTTTTTTCCATCTGCCTCCCCTGCACCCCACTCCATTTGCCCCGAGCTGTATTTTGATTTGTTGAGTGATGCTCCTGCTCCTCCCCCCACCTGGTCTCTGCACTAGAGAAATGAGAGGGAGTACTTTTGCAGCACCCCAGGGAGGGGCGAGCAGGTTGGGAGCTCCAGCCAGAGTACAAAGGTAAGTTAGATTTTTTTTTTCTTTGTCATTGTTGGCATCCAGTAATTTATTTGTATCTATTCTTTTGCAGAAGACCGAGGAGGACTATCCGAAGGGCGTGGGCCACACCGAGGAGGTGCCAGAAGTAGAAGGCCGAGACTGCGAGAGGGCACGGGACTGGGATGGACCAGAGAGCAGGCGGCTGCATTGCGGGGCAAGGCACGGTGATGCAGATTTTGGTGACGAGGGCAGAGCAAGAACACAGCAGAGAACTGGGGAGCTGCAAAAAAAAAAACACAAATCACTTTCATTTTATGGTCGGGGAGCATGGAGGAGAGAAGAAACACAGGAGGGCATGGACTTTAGGGCACAGATCTTGGGGGATGGCTGCATAAACCGCAAGAAGAGCAAGGCCTGGAACAGTACTGGACACTGGGTGGTGGGAGAAGGGCACCTGGGCTAGTAAGAGGGTGTCCTGCTTTTTGAACTTTTTGAGACAGTAAAAATAACTAAGTTTGTGCCATGCTTTGCAGTGAAGTCATTTGGGAACAGAACAGAACAGAGTGACTAAGTAATTGTGCTGCTTTGCAGAGATCCACGAGGGGAAAGTAAAAAAACTTTGCCCTGCTTTTTGCAGTGAAAATTTGGGAACAGAAAAGACTAAGTAATGTGCCCTGCAGCTTTGCAGAGATCCATGAGGGATACCAGTAAAAAGACTTAATGTGCCCTGCTAGTGTTGTGCCATGCTCTCTTAAACTTGGGAACAGAATTATTAAGACTAAAGTAATGTGCCCTGCTTTGCAGAGATCCATGAGGGGAACCAGTAAAAGACTTGTACCCTGATATGTTGTGTGCCCTGCTCTTTGTAGTGAACATACAGTATGGGGACAGAAAATACCAAGTAATGTGCTCAGCAATTTTGCAGAGAGCCATGAGGGGAAGTAAAAAGACTTGCGCCCTGCTAGTGTTGTGCCCTGCTCTTTGCAGTAAACTTGGGAACAGAATAAGGCTAAGTATTGTGCCCTGCTTTGCAGATCCATGAGGGGAAGTTATGGTAAAAATACTTGTGCCCTGCTAGACAAGTGATGTGCCCTGCTCTTTGCAGTGAACATTTGGGAACAGAATTAAGACTAAGTAATGTGCCCTGCTTTGCAGATCCATGAGGGGAAGTAAAAAGACTTGTGCCCTGCTTTGGTATGCCTCGAACAGGGCATCCGCCTTCGTAAAGTTGGGAATGCGCTTGCATGCAGGCCCACGCTCCTCACCCTCCTCATGTTCAGACATGCTGCTACCTGTGGGCAATGACATGTGGTCAGTGGGGGCAGCGGCCCACACCAGCCGTCCATCCCGCTGTGCTGTCTGTCCCCTCAGCGGCCGCAACTTACCTCGGATGGTTGCAATACCATTCCATGGCCTGTGCAGTCCCGCGGCGCCTTTATAGGGCATCGCATGCAAATGGCCTGATGCGCAACAGTAATGAGATGCTAATTCCCCCAGTGCACCACGGATAGGCTGATGAGCTAATCTGCATATGCCGGCTGAATATCGCATTGTTGTGCCTTGCACTGGCACAAGTCATGCACAATGCTGTGGCGTGTCGCGGTGCACCGTCATATGCGCCTTGCAGCCCTCGCTATAATGCCTGTGTGCAGTGTATGCTGGAGTGCGCTATAGGCCATATGGCTCGGCCACTATGGGGCCCTATGACACCTGAGCGCTATTGGGCCTATGGCGCCCAAGTGCTATGGGGCCTATGGCGATTGGGTGCTATGAAGCCTATGGCACTGGGGCGCTATGGGGCCTATGGCGGTTGGGTGCTATGGGGCCTATGGCGCTCGGGTGCTATGAGGTCTATGGTGCTCGGGTGCCATAGGGCCTATGGTGCTCAGGTGCCATAGGGCCTATGGCACCGAGTGTCATTAGCCCTATAGTGCCTGAGTGCCATAGGCCCTATAGCGCTCTGGTGCAATAGGGCCTGTAGGGCATGGTGCTCTCAGGACCCTGTTGCACACCATGCGTTATGGTCCCAATAGCGCAGTCATGCACAGTGTGCGTGCTGACCCCTGACCCCTGCCCTATGCCCCCCAGGGACATCTGCCCCATGTGCCAGTGCAGCCACACCCATATCGCTCATCCCTGGGGATGCGCGATTGACGAGGGCAGTGTATCTCTGAGCAAGGTGCACATCCTGAGCACATGGAGCTCATGCGCTACAGGGCGCCATTTTGAATCACTACACTGCGGTGTCGGCATGCCACAGCATGCAGTACCCAGGGCTCAGAACTGGAGCCAGGTTGAATTGGTGAACCTGGTGGCCCAAGTGGAGTCCCATGCTGCCTGCCTGTTTGGGCAGCAGCCCCTCACTAGACCCAGGAAGGAGGTCTGGCAGGACGTTGCGGGTGACTTAGAACAGGCTACTGGTGTGCAGCACAGCAGGAGCAGTATCACCACCATTATGGTGACCTACAGAATTGGGACCCGGAGGGGCTCAGGGCGCTGCAGGGCTGCGTCCAGAGGGGGGCCATGCCACGGCCAGGTAAGTGTGCTCTGCCTGCGTCTGTGTACGTCCAGTGTTCCATGTGGCTGGCAGGGCTGCATGCCATGCCGGGGGGGTGCTGTCACTGCATGCCCTGTGGCCTGTGACTGCACGCACTGGGTGCGCTGCGCCACCGCACAGCGGCCGTGCCAAGCTGGGGTGCACTCTGTGCAGGGGGGCAAGAGCAGTGGGCACATGGTGTTGCTGTATACTGATGCATGCTTGTTTATGTTCCCGTTCTAGGCCCTGAGGACTGGAGGAGGGCCAGGGCAGCAGGCGGGTCATGGTGGGCTGCCGCGGGACCTACGGCTGGAGCTGCGGGACAGAGGGGTGGAGCCTCTGGACCAGCGCAAGCAGCGCAACAGCGGGCAGTAGGTGCTGTGCTTTCACCATTGCTGTGCAGGGTGGGCGGCGGGGCGGTAAGCGGCTCGACCCCCTGTGCACTGAGCCATGGCAGCTATGTTCAGCCCGTGGTGTGCGTGGCGCTGTTGGGTGGCCATTGCACATGTGTGTGGCAGCTGCTGGTGGGCTGTGGGTGCGTCCAGCTGCCACCTGTGCCGCTGCGATCCCGCTGATGCCACCTGCCTGCCACTGTGCTGGTGGTCAGCCCATGGGTGGCGGTGTCCAGCGCTTTGCATAGCTGTGGCATGCCGGGTTGGTGGCAGGTGTGGGCCCACCCACTGCGGGTGGCCAGGGTGCCATCCCAGGGGCGCGTGTCACCACTGTCTGCTGCACATGGTAGGTGGGCTGGGGTGCGCTGGACACGCACTGATCACTTGTTCCCTCCTTTGCCATAGGTGTCCGATGGGGTCTTCGACAGCTGAACTATGGCCGCTTCCTGTGAAGGCTCATCACCATCACCACACTGGAGGTTGCTCGAGTCACCAGACGGTTCCTGCTGCGGGGCCAGCACCAGGCGGTGGTGGGACGTGGCCACCCATAGGGCCTGTTGGGCCTGAACCTGCTGTTCCTGCATCTGTCCACCCTTCCCATGCCTTCCCCTGTCTCTTTGTATAGCCCTGTCCCCTATCCCCATCCCTCTCTTCCCTACGTTGTTTCTGCTCTGTAAATAGTTTCCCCTACCTTGTTCCCTGTTGCGTTGTTTTACTTGATGTTTAATACAGATTTTTTATGGTTATCCATCTGTGTCCTGGTCTGCTTTGCAGCTGGTGAGTGGAACCATGCTGCAGTGGTGTGCTGGGTGGCTGTGTGGTGCACCTGTGTTGTTCTGTGGGATGTGCATGGTGTGTTCGTCCATCGGACAGTGGCTGTGCCCTGTGGTGGCCATGGGCTGTCTGTTCAGGATGTGTGGCGTATGTGTTGGGTGCCATTTGCCAGGGTGTAGCCGGCTGTGGCCCGAGTGGAATGGTGCATGACATCCATTGGGGGGTAGCCGACGGCGGCCCACCCTTGGCCATTGGTGCCACCTCTCCTACATCCACCACTGCGGTGCACGTAGTCAGAGGCTGGCTACATGCCCGTGCTCCTTGGGTGGTGTTCCATCATGGGCCAGCTGTGCCTCTCACCTGGCTCCACTGCCTCCCCGGTGGCCACCCCCTCCTCCCCGGTGCCTTGCTCCTTGCTGTGCTTGTGGCTGGTCCATATGTATCCTGGCACATCTTCCTCAGCCCCTTGCGCATCCATGGTTGTGCTATTGTGCATGTTGGGATGCTACCTGGCATACCTCTGTCTGTGCTCTGGTGCATCCATGCGATATTCAGCTGTGTTGCGCTGGCGCATATCACCATGCACAACCTTTGAATATCACGCTCATTGCACCATGGCGCATTGGACTTGCACTGCACTGGCCTTGCATTGGCATTGCGCATTTCTGAAATTCCCACATTCCCACCCCTGGAAAACTGTGTTAATAAATCAGGCACTAGGGGTGCTATGCTTTGACAAAGACATGTTTGGGTTGAAACATCAGTCTGTATGGGCGTCCTCAGGCTGAGGAGCTCAGCTTTTGTCTCTTGATTCTTGCAATAAACTGCCTGATTTATTAGCACAGTTTTCTGTGTGGACAGCAGTTTTATGTGAGCTGAGTGAGTTCAGTGACCTTTTTCTCTAGTCTGTGACACTTTGGTCACACTGAACCTGGCCCCTTCAGGCGGCTCCTATTGTTTCCTTTGTTCTGTCAATTGCCTGCAGAATGTATACCCTTAGGTACGGGGAGGATGCTATATAAATTTTTCCAGACCTGGCATACAGTACCCATTTACGCAGGAAAGCATTTGATAAGGTGAGGAGCGTCCTGAAACAGAATAAAGTACAGCACCAACTGCTCCTTCCAGCAAAGCTCCATCTTGTGTGGAAGGGGCAAGTGTACATCTTTAACGACCCAAATGAAGCAGCTAGGTGAGCACAAAGGATTGAACAGGAGCTGCACCAGAATGAAGGAGATGAAGATGCAGAAGATGATTAGGGCACTGATTTCTGCTAAAGACTAGATGTTATGAGACAATATGTTGAGTCGTTTAGGACTTATGATTTTTTTAAGTGCATTAAGGTCTCTACAACCCTTACAGTAGTTTAAAGGTTATGCACTGTTCATGGTACACTGTTCGCGTGTCACTTCCTCAGGTCTCTGTACGCCTGACGATCTACTGGTAAAGTTAAGTGATCGGTCATTAACCATGGTTTCCAGCACTGGATCAATGGTGGTAGGTGCCCCAAATGGTATATTTATCTTAAGCTTTTCTGGGCTGATAACAGTATCTTTACAGCTGGCTGCATAGACAGTATGTGGGGGGAGACGGAACTAGAGTTATTCAAATGCGCATGAGAATTGTCTGTGATGGCATCTTTTGTTGCTCTCTTTCCTCTCAAGCATTAAATCTCTACCATGTAAAGACCGATCCCAACATGTATTGTATAGTAGCGTAACAGTTGTTTGGCTATATGCCATATTTAAGTGCAGCATTAAAAGACATATGTAGGATACTAATATGCTGGAGTTCAGTTAGAAAATGTGTATAGTCTAATTAGAGACCTAGTACTTCAGTTTTACTCGTTATACATGTCTGTGCACCTTGTTATTTAAATGGAAGTTCGTGTCTGACCATTAGTGTTAGTTTCTTCTGAATTTCTCTTGGGTTTGTATATTAACTGATTCTAGTTTGATGACATGAGGGATACTGGGTGGCTGTTTTGGCCTGGATGAGAAAAGGGAATCTGAAAATATATGATAGACATATCCTTGTAAAGTTCCTAAGATGTGTGCCTATAGTTATTGTGATTTAAATGTATACTATCTGTTAATTCCGCCCTTGTGTATCGCTATGAAGGGGTCTGATCGCATCCTTGGTAAGTATAATGTTTCTGTATGTTAATTTCTTAAACCTTCCATATATAATCTTGTGAGTATGAATTGCTTGCAAAATGTAAAATAAAATAAAATAAAAAAATTCTTATCTAAATCTGCTGGAAGCTTGTCAATGTGTTAAGAGTATTTCCTGTGTCTAATGCAATAGTAGAAAGGTATTTTTCAACTATGAACGAGGTAAAAACTGACTGGAGAGCAAGTCTGGCAGAGGATACTATAGAAACATTGATTCACATTAAAAAGCAGGACCCCCCTCCACCTGAATTCAACCCAGACAGGGCTGTAGACATATTTTTTAGTGCTAAACCAAGATGTCTTGGTGATTTGGCAGCTCAGGATGGTGAACCACCCTCAGGTCCCTTCCCCCAAAACAGGCCAGAATTACTGGCTACATGCCTGGTGGAGAAGAGAGTAGCACAGACAGCAAATCTACCCAGTCCTTGTTGGTTACTTTATGGTCGGTCACGGTACCAGGCTTATGCTGGGGCAGGGGTTCATTTTAAATTTAGAATGTTTAACTTGTCATGACTCACGATCACAAATAATCATGTCATGCTCACGAATGTCACGGTGTGCTTTGGCAGACATCCCACGCAAACTCTTGGCTCTATTAAATGTACTGCTGCACTTATGCTGTAGTTCACAAATGGGTAACTAAAGCAGATAAATGTCTTAAACTATGTGTACAATGTGTATTTTATCAATATAGAGCAAGATAAGTAGATTTTATGGGGTTTTGAGCAAAAATATTAATTTTTGGTAATTGCTAATCAGCTTTGGCCAATTGCTAATCATTTTTCACTTTGATTAGCGAAGGCCACTAATCAAGTGGGAGGCAGTATAGTGCAGTGGTTTAAGGCTCTGAGCTGCAAATCTGGAGACCTGGGTTTGAATCCCACAGCCCCACTTGCATACTGTGTGATCCTGAGAAAGTCACTTAACTTCCCTGTGCTCCCAGGTTGCACCTGTAATCAAGCTTTCAGCTTAGTGTGCCACTCCTGGTTAAACAATTGGGGGGGAAAAAGTCTCTGACACTAATTTATGCCTTGAGGAAGTATCTGGAGTAAAGACCCTTTCCCCATTGGGAAGGGGGAACTCCCTCCACTGTTTTTGCAGACAGATGGGACTTTACTTGTAGCTCCAACAGTAGCTTTTCTGTAGGAGTTAGAGATTTTAATCATTTCTGACTGTGTGGAAATGGGAACTTTTTGAACTGCAGGGTAAGACCTTGACTCACTACCTCGAGTACCCACTTGTCTGTGGTAATGAGGTGCCAGTGGAGGAGGTAGTGTGATAGTCTTCCTCCTACCGGGTGAGGGGAGGCGAACTGTCTTTTATAGTCAGGAGATTTGTTTGGACTAGAGTATTAGAGGGAGGAAAGGAACCAGCTCATCTCTGGCTCCTCCTACCACTTCGCCTGAAGTAACCTCTCACCTGAGAGTAGTCCAGGGGCATGGGCATTGGCATAGAATAGAAGGTCCTGGGGCAGTAGCCTCTGCCTCTATTCCATCTGCTTTGAGGCTTCTTGGAAGTGAAGGCTTTTTCCTTGTCAGCATTACTCTGGTAGGTGGTTTTATATTCTTCCACTTTTTTTTTATATAAACTTCAGTTTTGTCCCCTAATAATGAATTATTGTTGCAGGGGAAATCCATGGCTTTATTCTGGGAATCCTGTGAGAGATTAGTTGCCCTTAGCCAGGCATGGCATCTTAGAGAGATTGCCTGGGCCATGGCTGTGGATGCAGTGTCATTAGTATCCACTGCCATGTGAAACTGGTACTTAGTAGCTTCCAGGGCCATTTTAACAGTTTCTCTGAGGTCCTGAGCTATTCTGTCTGGGATCTGCTGGCCGATAGCTAGCATCAAGTTCCAGAGAGCTTTTTGTTACTGAGCTGCATAAGCCATATAAGTAGATAGGCGAAGCAGCAGAGAGGCAGTTGTGTAAGGTTTTTTCCCCATAAAATCCAGCCTTTTAGATTCTTTTTCAGGAGGTTGTGAAGAAAGGAGTGTTTTAGCCTTGTCACAAGCAGTAGCCTGCACAACCCTTCATGATCAGGGTAAGTATACAGGAACTCTGCATTGCATCTGTCAAGTTGATACTTTTTCTCAATTTTCTTGTCCATTGCTGTGCTGGAAGTGGGGTTTGCAAGCACTTTAAAAGTTGCCCTGTGAAGTGATTTATGTATGGGCAACAGCAACTTCCTGGAAGGAGGGAGACCCATCATATCTTAAAAGTCTTCCTCCTCCTCCTGGTCAGTAGTTTCTTGTATAATGAGAGTGAGGGTGTCCACCATATGTTGAATGATGGTAAAATGAGGGGAGAAATCCTCCTGTCCACTAGTGGGACCACCAAACTCTGGGTCAGAAGGAGCCTCTGGATCTAAGGGTTCATCACCCAATCCATTATCATTATCACTCTTATAATAAAAACCCTGGGTATGACCAGAGTTTGATGTATGAGGGGTAGAAGGGTCAGGAGAGGTATTAAAAATGTTGCCCATAGCCTGCATGGTTTGATGTAAATGCCAAGCTTTAGCCAATTCTTCATCAGAGGGCATAGATTTTTGTGTCATTGGTGTCTCCCTTTGCTTCTCAGTGGGAGGGACAGTGATATGTTTTTATTTTTGTTTCTTGTTAGCAGGCACTTCATCAGTGACCTGTTCAGTATGTCTTCTTTTTTTTGGCTTGGTCAGAATTATTTTTGTCTATTTTGTTCTGTAGAAAGTCTTCATGAGATCCGCCCTTAGTTTTATGAGAGGCAGACCCCTCTTTTGAATTTTTATTAGAGGGGGAAGCAGACTGAGCAGCCATAATCTCCAACCTTTTGGTTGTATTTTTCACTGTTTTACCAGAAGGATTGGAGCCAAAGTCACAGAAACACATAACATGGCTTTTAGAAGTAGTAAGACTAGAATTCCTTTTGGGTTTGTCTGACATGCCAATTGTCAACAGACCTTTAAAAAAGTTACCAAGAGCTAAAAATGAAGAACTGATTGTAAAATCATAGTTCCTAAAAAAGAAAAGGGAACTGCGAATTAAACTGTAGAAACTGACCGTTTATTTTCACATTTGTACCTCAGGAGAGAGAGAGAACCATGCATGGAACCCTGAGGCAGCAAAATTGGGGTTCCTGGGACCAGAGGAACCGCTAGTATAAAAATCGCAAACAGTAAAAAAGATGTTTAACAAACAATCACTAAGGCAGCACAAAGAAATAAAATATTAACTAAACAAACCACGGAAAAGAACGTCTTCAAGCGAAGTGTAAAGAGAGAGTTCCGGGCAGTGTTGTCCCATCAGAGGAGAAATTAATCTGATTGACCTCCCACTCTAGCTCAGGCAGCACTCCCTCATTCTGTTCTCTGATTGGCTGATGTCAGTAGCTATTACCATAAACTCCTCCGGGGCAGCTGGGCCCAGCTGGCATACTGCACTTGTCAAGCATACTGAAGAATTCCTGGGATGAGAATTCATATTTAGGTATTTGTTTTAGTTTTCTTTTCTTTTTCTAAACTAAATCAGCTGGCATAGCTGATTTTCAGATCATCTGTTGAGCTACGCAAGTGTAGTGTGCTTGGCACTGCTGAACTGCACATGCACTATGATGTTCCCTCTATCGAGCATAAAGTGAGAATCCATGGGGTCTTGGCTTTAATTACTTTAGCTGCATTTTTTCAAACAGACTCCATGACTTTATTTACTTTATCTGTACTTTTGAAATTGCTGATCAGCCGCAGATGCTACTAGAGGAGCGTGGTGGACTGCCAACGCGCGGTCCAATAGAAAGCGGGTGAAGCTGCTCAGATCAGCAGTTCTGGAAAAAGTAAATAAATAAAGTTGTTTTACTTTAACAGTAATGCCACTACATTAATAGGTACAGTACTCTGTTGGGGGCTGGTGAGCAGTGTGTGACGAAATGGGAGCGAGCTAATTTTGAAATGGCAGAAATGGTCATTTCTGAATTTTCCTGGCAAGCGGAGAAATGTAAAACCATGTCAGCTTCGGGATAGTTGAGCAGGGAGTGATATGTTTCACTGTACTGCAGTCGTCTTTGTTCCTGGCCCAGATAAAGTGATGTTATTGTGAAATAACATCAATATCTCTAGAGCTCAGCAACCAATGAGCTTCCTAGAATTTTTCTTGTCATTGTATAATATGGATTATACAGGGTCTGAATGTACAAACATGAACATAAGTCAAGTACATTTAAACAATGGATACGGTATTCATAGGGGTGCAGGAGATTAGTACACAGGCAAAAACAAATTACAGGTCCGGGCAAATAACACAGTAAAGTATATTTCATGTTCCTGCCAGAGCCACAGTAAGTCCATCTGACCTGTCAGTGCAATCAGTGTCTGCAACGTAAGTTACTCTTCAAATTTACTTTTGCATATATGTTCTTCAGAAACTGTGACAATCAGTATGTGAAAGTAATACTTAAAAAACTTCCTTTACTTTATTTCTTTAAAGCAGCAGTACTAGATAATCCTAAACCACCATAACTAACCTTGGTCCACTGCACTGGACTTACATGTCCTTCATTTGGTACCCTTGTGCAGGTCCTGCTGATGCATCCTGCCTACTTGGGTTCTGCTCTGTATATAATGTATTTACTCTCTGTTTCAGGAGATGTTTTGACTGCGGCTCTGCTGTTGGGGCTCTGAACTATATAGAATTGCATAATGCACTGTTCATGGTCTTGGTGACTCTATGACATGTATATATTTTGTTCCTATTCTGTGTTTACTAACTGCTTGTGTTATGTTCATCTAGTTCTACCTGATTCTGTGTAATGCCTGATTTGTATAATGTTGTCCTTTGTATGAACTTGTATTTCATTGTACTCTCCCTGGTCGTATCTGAAAATAGGCAACTGTCTTGTCTAGTGTATTTACCTGGTCAACAAAAGCTAAATAAATTTAAAAAAATCAGATCTTTTGCAACAGTTTGTTCCCTGTGCTCTGTTAAGCACTTACCTGGTAATGTTTCTTGTTTTCGCTGTACTATCACCCCGTAATTTGCTCCATTTTTCTTTGTTTTTGTTTACCTTTCTCCCACCTGCTATGTTGACTGGAACCCTGTGCTGCCAACGGCATGCATGTCTTGCAGTATACACAGGGACAGAGGAACGCAAGTACAGGGACCCATGGAAGTAAACAAAAGACGTAATGAAGGGGAGGGGGAGCTCAGCTGCAAAGTAGGCATCAGCCATATTTGTTGTGGATCCACAACAATGGAAATAAATTTTAATTATGAAAAAACTAAAGATTGCTAGAAAAATATTTACAAATATGGAAACTGGAACTATGGCTGCATTCTTCCAGCCAAAAAGCAGAATTTTGATAATCACTTCCTGATTATCCTGTACTGTTGCTTTAAACAAGTAGTGCCACAAAAAAAAGTTTTTCCTAAAAGCTACTGTCAGATACAAATAATAAAAATATCAGCATGCCTGTCAGATGTACCTTTCTAGGTACCTTCTATGCTGTGCACCATGATTTTGTTTTAAATTAACAATCATAACCTTGATATGTATAGAATGACTATTTCGTACCCAAATGTGGCAGTCACTGTTCTTCTTAATGAAAAAAACAAATTAAAACGTTTATAAAATACTCAAAATTTGATGGAAATTAACCCCCCCCAACCCTGGCCAGGTGTCTCAGCACGCCCTGCACCACCCTTGTAGCTCCAAATCCTACCTACCCTGGCATGGTGTCAGCACATACTTGGGACTACACATGTACCTCCATCAACCCCATCAGTGTGTCTTCACATACTGTACCAGTGACCATCGATGTATGCCCCAGCATCACCCATGTACCTCCCCTTACCCACCTAACATCCATGTACATACCCTGTCTTTCTCTCATCATGTGTTTCCATGCACGTGTAGCTCCATGTACCTCTCCCACCCCAACATCACCTACCCCTGCACCACACATGTAACCCACATCAACCACCCATCTTTTTACAGACATGTGTTTCCGTGCACGTATACCCCCACAGCCCACACACCTCCCCCTCCCACCTACCATGGCACAGAGTCTCAACATACCCAGGACTGGTCAGCCCAGTGGCGCTGAGGGTTGAGGCACTGGATGCCACACCTTGCGCCATGCCAGCAACCTGGGTTCGGGAGCGAGCTCGGGTGCTGGGGGTCGGCAGGGCAGGGAGTAGATCGAGCGCCGACAGGCAGCTCTCTACTCCTAGGGGGAGGGCTGGGTGATGTCTGGAGTTCCAGCGGCCCCCAGTGGTTATTGGGGGTGCTGCAGCACCCCTGACTGTATGTAGCAGCGTGACTGACGCCGGCAGGGTTGCCATGCACTGTGGCGTCAGTAGTGCACACACTGGGGGAGGGTGGATGGGAAGCAGAGGAAACTAAGGGGGGAAAAATACCCCTTCGGACCTTGGAGAGGCGACGGCCCACTGGTCCCCAGCCACACGTCCAACGCTGGACCTCCATCACCGCCCCTTCATTATCCTGTGGGGCTGAGTCCCCAGAGCTCAGCAGGAACCGTAATGCCTCTGAAGTTGGTGGAGGCCACAGTTGGTGGTAGAGCTGGAGGGCAAGTAGTGGCCTGAGAGAGTTCCAAGGCCCTCAGAGGAGATAAAGAAACTGAAAAAAAAAAAACATACCCAGGACTGTATATTGACTCCCCAGAACCCCTACCTTGGCACTGTATCTGCACATACCCTGGACCACTCATGTACCTGCTGCCCCCTACCCAACCTACTCCAGTACCACTCATATACTTTCCCTTCTCACCTACCTTGGCGCTGTGAATATGTACCTCCCCCTTTTCACCCACAGTAGCAAAGTGTCTCCACATACACTGGACCACACATGTACCTGCCACCCCCGCCCCACCTACTCTGGCATCACTCAAGTACCTCCCACTCCTCACCCACCTTGGCTCAGTTAATATGTACCTCCCCCACTCCACATACAATGGCACAGTGTCTCCACATACACATACACACACCCCCACCCCACACTGGCATGGTGTCTCCACATACCCGAGACCACCCATATCACCACCCACCCTTCCCACCTACCTCGGCACAGTGCCTCCATGTACCTGGGACCACTCATTTACCCTCTGTCTCCCCTCCTACATACACAGGAGCACCATGTACCCCTTCCCCATATCCTTACATATCCTGGACTGAATATTTACCTCCCCCACCCCACCTACCATTTATTTATTTATTTATTTATTTTAACATCAGTTTAACAACCTTTGAGCCAGAGGCTCATTTACAAAGGTACCTCGTCACAGAGAGGACAAACAATGTTGCAACAAACATCAGATCAGACAGCAATACGGAGTACAAAGTAGGAGTCAGTCAAATTACAGGCATTTGTCAAGCAGTATACAATATGCTTACAGGTGAGTTTAGTATAGTAGACAGTAGATACAGGAAGATTGAGTCACCATTGCATGGTGTGCCCACATACCAGGGACCACACTTGGACCTCCACCTTCCCACCTACCCCAGAACAGAGTCTCCACATATCCATAACCACCCATGCATCTGTCCTCCCCTCACACCTACCCCGACACCCCTAAAGTACCCCCTCCCCACCTACCACCTATGTACACACGCGTTCCTTCTAGAGTCATGTGTTCCTATGCACATACCTGTGACCACCCATGTACCTGTCCCCCCACACCAACCCTGACTCCACTTACGTACTCCCCTCCCCACTTACTACCCAAGTTGCTTATAGAGTCCTGTGTCTCCATGCACACACGCCGGCATGGAGCTGTGCACCGTACAATGCTGCCACCACACTATGCCACGTGTACTCTGACACCATGCTGTACCAAGTACTGTGCCAACACCACAGTGTATCATGTGCACTATGACACTGCGCTGGGCCACATCCACTGCTGACACCATGCTGTGCCACATACACTGCCGACACCATGCTGTGCCAAGTGCAATGCCAACACCATGCTAGGCCGCATGCACGGAGCACAGTTCACTGTTGGCAGTGTATGTGGCACAGCACAGTGATGGCAGTGTACTTGGTACAGTGCAGTGATGGCTGTGTATGTGGCACAGAAAAGTGACAACAGTGCATGTGGCATTGTACAGTGTCAGCAGTCCTACATGCAGTACAATCACCAGCTTGTGCCACATGCAGTGCCAACACAGCACTGGGCCATGTGTAGTGCTGACACTCTGCAGTGCCGAGTGCATTGCCAGTAACATGATGTGCCACATGCACTGCTGCAACTCACTGTGCCACGTGACATGCAGACACTGTAGTGTGCCACATACACTGCTGACACCATGCTGTGGACCATGTGATGTCAGTGCACTGCACTATATGCAGTTCTGACACTTTGCTGTGCCACGTGCACTGCAGATGCAACATTGCCATGTGCCATATTGACACTGTGCTCTGCCATGATGATGTTGACACCGCACTTTGCCACATGCAATGTAGACGTTGCACTGTGTATTGTGCGATGCCGACATCATGCTGTGCCACATGCACCGCCAACACGGGAGTACCACAAGCACTGCTAACACCACATTATGCCACTGCACTGTTACACTGCGCTGTACCACATGCACTGAGACACTGCATTGTGTCACATGTAGTGCCGACACTTCATTCTGCCCCCAGATCCTGGCTCAGACAGCCTGATCCTCTCTTCCCAATCCCTTCCTTGCATACATGGCAAGTGTCCCTATTTTCAAGGATATTCTTAGTTTTGCCTCAAAATTTTCTTCTGTCCCTCCTTAGCATTGTTGCTTCCATGACTGAACAGTGGAGCTCCTAAGCACAAAATAGGAGCACATACCATTGTAAAGCAGTACCTTGTTACCAATGAGAAGTTACAAGTCAGACCGTTCATTAACTGTAACACCCAATCAGTGTTGTATCTGGCAACATGTGTGTGATAAGCCTACCTTGGTCTGAATATAAACCTGTTACTGGTGGTATCCCCAAGGGTCAATCCTTGGCCCCTTTCTTTTCTGTCTGTTTATAAATGACCTTCCATGGGCTGGCCCGGTGGCGCTGAGGGCTGAGGCGCTGGACGCCACACCTTGCTCCACGCCAGTGACCCAGGTTCGGGAATGAGCCTGGGTCATCGGGGGTTGGCAGGGAAGGACTAGGACTGAGCATCCGACAACAGCTGTCCTGGTCCTATGGAGAAGGGCAGATGCACACCACGCTCTGCTGGTCCCTGGGGATGCCCGGAGGTACTGCAGATGTGCGGGTGCCAGAGTAGGGGGTAAGCGGCAGACATTCGCAGGCGAAAGCGCTGATGTCCTTGCACTTCATGTTTCCATCGGGAGAGAAAGTAGGGAAAATGGAAGCACAGGTCCGCGGCAGCTTGATGGCTGCAGTTTCACCTGCCGATGATGCCTGGAGGCATGTGCCAGTAATGGTTTCCTCGCCAGGCGCGGGGGCTCCGGGGGGGTCCTTTCACAGGTGTAGCTGCGTCTGCCAGCTGGGCATGCGAACTTCGGGGTCGGCAGTGGAATGGAGGAGCGGTGTCTGGATATAGAACAGGACTGTGGCTGCAAGGTGAGAAAAATGTTAAATGATAAAATAAATGACCTTCCATCAGCATGTAAGTCCACTAAAATCCTTCTATACGCCGATGATGCAGTAATTACCTCCACTTACAGATGCCTGGAGAAACACCAGCAGAGACTACAGACTGACTTTTCTGCTATCCAGAGCTGGTTCTTCTCCAACCTACTTGTTATGAACACTAAGAAAACCAAATGCATGCTCTTTGCCACCCGCAGCAAATCCCCTTCTCCTCTGTCACCCGACATTACCTCTTCTTCAGGTACCCCATAGAACAAGTAATACCTTCAAGTACCTAAGGATCAACATAGAAACATAGAATCTGATGGCAGATAAGGACCGCTTGGCCCACCTAGTCTGCCCATTTCCCTACCTAATGGATAAGCTGCAGATCCTAGTTAACCAACAGCCTACTTCCCCCTACCACCCCACTAGAATTGCCTTATGTCTCTCCCAAGAATTCTTGAATTCCCCCACTGTTTTTGACTCTACAACCTCCTCAGGAAGGCTGTTCCATGCATCTACAACCCTCTTTGTGAAGAAATACTTCCTCACGTTACCTCTGAGCCGTCCCCCCTCTATATTCAAATTGTGCTTCCTTGTTCTTACACATCTCTTTTTCTGAAAGATGCTGCCCTCTTGGACTTTGTTGATTCCCTTGAGGGATTTGAAAGTTTCTATCATGTCCCCCCTCTCCCTCCTTTTCTTGAGGCTATACATCTTACGCTCCTTTAGTCTTTATTCATATGTCTTCTGGTGCAGACCCTGCACCATTTTGGTTGCCCTCCTCTGGACAGCCTCCCCCCTGTCTATGTCTTTGCAGAGATGGGGTCTCCAGAACTGTACACAATACTCCAGATGTGGTCTTACCAACTGTCTGTACAGAAGGACAACAACTTCCTGTTTTCTACTGGTGATGCCTCTCCCTATGCATCCCAGTATCCCCACAGCCTTCCTTACTGCCTTCTCACATTGCTGGCCCACCTTTAGGTCATCTGATATGACTACCCCCAGGTCCTTTTCCATTTTTGTTGTTGTCAGTATCTCACCTCCTGTTGTGTACTCTTTCCCTGGGTTTTTGTTTCCCAGGTGCATTACTTTGCACTTCTTTGCGTTGAATCTAAGCTGCCATACATTTGACCATTCCTCCAACCTTGCCAAGTCCCTTTTCATCCTTTCCACCCCACCTGGCGTATCAGCCCTGTTGCAGATCTTTGTGTCACCTGCAAAGAGACATACTTTTTCTTCCAGTCCCTCTGCAATGTCACTTATAAAGACATTAAAAGGACTGGCCCCAGTACTGAACCCTGTGGTACCCACTAGTAATCTCTCTTTCTTCACTGTGAACTCCATTTACTATTACCCTCTGTTTCCTGTTGTCCAGCCAATATTTTACCCAGACTACCACCCTAGGACCCTCTCCCAGGCTGGCTAATTTGTTTATTAATCTTTTGTGTGGGGCTGTGTCAGATGCCTTGCTAAAGTCTAGGTAGGCCATGTCCACAGCCCCTCCCTGGTCTACTACTTTGGTCACCCAGTCAAAGAAATCAATTAGATTCGCCTGACATGACCTTCCTGCTGTGAATCCATGCTGCCTTGAGTCCTCTGCCCCACTGGCCTCTAGGTACTCAACAATTCTTTCCTTCAGAACTGATTCCATCATTTTCCTACGCTGAGGTCAAACTGACAGGTCTGTAATTTCCTGCCTCTGTCTTGCTCCCACTTTTGTGAAGGGAATCACATCTGCCCTCCTCCAGTCCTCAGGTATCACATCCTCCCATAATTTATTAAAAGGGTAGTCAGTGGTGCTACTAGTTCTTCCCTTAGTTCTTTTAGAATTCTGGGGTGATTCCCATCAGGCCCCATTGCTTTACCCACCTTCAGTTTTAGGAGTTCTTTCAGAATCCTTTCTTCAGTGAAAGAACTTATATCAACCCCCCTATCCAGAGTGCTTCTATATTTACTGGATTAGGTATCTCCCCCTGCTCTTCCTTTGTGAATACTGAGCAGAAGTATTCATTCAGTATCCCTGCTTTTTCACTGTTGCTCACTGCCCAACCACCTTCCTCTTTATTCAGCCTCGGTATCCCTGCCTTAGTCTTTCTTTGCTCCCTAATGTACCTGTAAAAGGTTTTATCCCCCTTCTTAACTGAGTTAGCTATCTTTTCCTCGGTTTGGGCCTTTGCTATTCTGACTGCCTTCCCCGCTTCATTCTACTTTAACTGGTACAGTTCTCTGTCCTGCTCCTTCTGTGTTTCCTTATACTTCCTGAATGCTATCTTTTTCTCCCTTACCTTCCACACCACTTCTTTTGAGAACCATAGTTTTTTTTTTATTCATTTTGATTTGTTTATTTGCTTCACACAAAGGTTTGTTGCCTCTGTGATGGCGGTTTTGATGTTTCCCCATTGTTGCTCCACCCCACCTTCTTGCCTGTTTGCTAGTGCTTTTCTGAGGCACTCTCCCATTTTGACAAAATCAGCCCTCCTGAAGTCCAGTACCTTCACTTTTGTGTGGCTTGACTGTACAGCTAAGTTTATCGTTAACCACACTGTTTGGTGGTCACTTGTTCCCAGATGGCTACCCACTTCTAGAACTGAGATCCTCTCTCTGTCCCCATTTGAGAGTGCCAGGTCTAAGATTGCTCCCTCCTGAGTGGGTTCCAAAACTAGCTGTCTGAGGCATGCCCCTGTGGCATCAAGAATGACCCTGCTCTTGGATGCGGCTGCAGCAAAGGTGCTCCAGTTAACATCTGGCATATTCAGGTCCCCATCAGCAATATCTCCTTTCTCTGCCATTCTAAGGATGCCTTTTATCATTTCCTTGTCCATTTCTTCCCCCTGAGACGGGGGTCTGTATGCAACCCCTGTGCGGATTGTGGTGCCATTTCCAGTCTCCAGGATGACCCACAGAGCCTCCTCTCCTCCCTGTTTACTCTTTAGTTCTGTTGCTTTGATCCCTTCTCTTACATAGAGAGCTACTCCTCCTCCTCCTCCTCCTCTTCTACCCTCCCTGTCCCGCCTTTAGATTGTGTACCCTGGTATGTTGACATCCCAGTCATGGTTCTCTGTGTACCATGTTTCTGTGACTGCCACAATATACAGACATCCCTCTTCCATCAAAGCCACCATTTTGGGGAGCTTTTTAACTAGATTACGGGCATTGGTACTCATTACCCTCATTTTTTTATGGCCTTATTTCTTTTTGCCCCATCTCTGTCCTTACTGCCTTTGTCTTTTTCTCCATTTACCCCTACCCTTCTCCCTATCGACTGCCCTATGTTGGTGTTTACTTCACTAACTACCTTGACTCTGGCTTATCTTATGCAGCAAATGTTGACACCTTAGTCAAGACTGCCAACTCCAGACTGGGGCTACTTTATAGACACAGGAATAGCTTCCTACCAGAGATAAAGAATCTTCTAGCCAGATGCTGTGTTGTCAGCATAATTGACTATGGCCTGATAATCTACGGTGCTGCTAGTGATAGTGTGCTGGCCAGGGTTGTTTGTCTATTGAACAGAACATGCAGTTTTGTGCTTAATCTAAGGCAGGACTCCCATTCCTGCATACTCTATAGTACCCTTGGATGGCTAAACCTTAACTTGAGACTACACCACAGCAATTTGGTTGCTGGAAAGAAAGCCTTTTTTGGCTTGCTGTTGCCTGGTGTGCAAGCTGTGTTTCACCCAGTTGACCAAAAATATGCCACCAGGGACGTTGAACAAAACTCCCTGGTGCTACCTCAAAAGAGAACATCCCCAGGCCAAGCCTATTTCTCTTTCAGATTCCCTAAGCTGTGGAATAACTTGCTCCCATCTCTAAAACCAGCTGGCTCTATCAATCTGTTTAAATGCCAACTTCTTTCTTCACTTACTCCGCCAACCGGTGCAATTGATATTGCTGATATTTGAACTTGTCTTCTCTTGTCTGCCACTCAGGCACGGGCACTTGTACTAATTAAATCCACTGTCTAGAAACTGCACTACCATCCTTAGCCAAGCCTGTGTAGTTTGGCAACTCACAGTTCTCTCACTGATTATATTGTATGACTAATTGTATTGAACAAACTGTTTTGTATTGTATGGCTGTATTTCATCCCTAGTTCATAATGTTTGTTCAGCTTGTTTGTATCTATGTCTTAATTTTACTGTTATACTTATGTGTTGTACTGCTATACTGTGTATTTTGGTTTGTCTTACTGTGACAAGGTACCTTTGTAAATGAGCCTATGGCTCAAAGGTTTTCCAAACTGCTGTTTAAATAAATAAAAATAAATAAATAATGTCACTCGGTATCTCTCTGCTTTGACTTGGTTTGCATTATTATTATGATTGTATGTATTATATATCTGCCAATTGTTGTCCTCTGTTGTATCTGACCCTAAACCCTTTGAAAATAGGCTCAGCCTAAAGGGTTTTGTGTGGAATAGATAGATAGATAGATAGATAGATAGATAGATAGATAGATAGACAGATAAAAGATGAAGGTGTCATCCAGAGTTACTCCATGGTATTTGAAGGTCTTCACCTGTTCAAGGTTTTGTCCCCAGCCATTTTGAATGACAAAGGGTGGAACTTTCCTCTTCTGTGGGAAGCTAGAGAAGAACAGGGTCTTTGTTTTTTTGTAATTGAGGATCAGTTAGTTATTGGGGAACTTGCTTTCAAGTGATCTGAAATTACTTTGGAGAAAAGTGGAGAGGCTGTCAAGGTCAGGGTTTATGGAATAGATGACAGCATCATCAGCATAGAGGAGTACGTTGGCTGTCTGGCAGGCATTGGGCAATCGATTTATGAAGTGACCAAATAGGAGTGACCTGGAGAACACCAGTCATACTCCCCAGTGTCAGACAAAGATTAATTGATCTTCACCTGCTGGGAGCAATTGGTAAGATAGCTGTGGAACCAGACCAGGTCAAAGGCCTTAGTAAGGTTGATATATATATAGCTCTGACAAGGTCACCATTATCAAGCACCTCATGAACTGGTGTATTCCAGCCGCGCCATGTTAGTGCTATGTAGCTTCTGGAAGCCTTGCTACTGTACACACTGGGCTTTGTATTTTTTGAGATATGTGACAAGTTGGTCAAAGACTATTCTCTCAAGAACCTTGGAGAAGGGGAAGAGAATAGAAATGGGTCTGTAACTGGCAAAGCTAGTTTCAGTGTTAGCAATAATGTTGGGGGTATAGAAGTCAACCCATGCTTCAAGCTCATGTAGCTTGGGCCTAAGGGTATTAATATTTATGTGAACCAATTTTATACCACTCGTTTTGGACCAGCTTGGGTGCAAGGGGAAGATACCCTGTAGTTAGCAGGGACTGGACCTGGACTGGATTTGACATCCCCTGATGAGAGCAGTAGAATCTTCAGCGTTAGCTTGGTTAGGGTGTCAAGTTCTGCTATTAAAAACCTCATATTAATTCACTGCAGACAGGAGGAGAGCTTGTAGCAGTTTCATTCTGATACAGCTAGAGAAACAAGTGAATCAGTGAATCACAGACTGTCAGAGGGTGCTAACAATAAGGACTGCTCATCCTCTAATGTGTGCAGACAAAAGAGATTCTAACACTTCGAGTCACCAGTGAGAACTTGAACAGATGCTTGCAGCCCCAAAAAAATCCTTTATTCAGTCATGAAGGCACAAATCCAACAAGCTTGGAGGGAGACATGTTGTTCCCCAGTGCTTCGGCCAAATTCAGTGACTTTTATCAGAGGACACCTGTGATGAAGGCCATTGTGTTTGGCCAAAGCGCAGGGGAACACGTCTGCCTCCAGGCTGTTGGATTTGTGCCTTCATGACTGAATAAATGGTTTTTTTGACTCCAAGCTTGTGTCCGAGTTGTCAGTGGTGACCCAGAGTGCTGGAATCTATTCTGATATAGCCCATGAAGAACTAGTAGAAGTGAGGTATTGTTATTTGGGGAGGGTCCCTGTATAAGAGACCATGATTTCTCACTACTGTATATTGCTCAAAACAAGGGGTTACAGGATCAATAGCTACCAAATCAAGACAGATAAAGGTAGAGATATACTGTATGGCTACAGCAACACCTTTAAGCACCATGCTTAGTTTAGAATAGTCACTGCACCCTGATAGAGTGTAGCTAAGAGGACAAGTAAATCCTATAATAATTCATCATAGGGTGTAGCTAAGGGAACAAGTAAATCTTATAATAATTCATCATATGGTGTAGCTAAGAGAACAGTTATCCTATAATAATTCATCATAGAGTGTAGCTAAGAGAACAAGTAAATCCTATAATAATTCATCATAGGGTGTAGCTAAGAGAGCAGTTATCCTATAATAATTCATCATAGGGTGTAGCTAAGAGAATAAGTAAATCCTATAATAATTCATCATAGGGTGTAGCTAAGAGAACAGTTATCTTATAATAATTCATCATAGGGTGTAGCTAAATGAACAAGTAAATCCAATAATAATTAATCATAGGGCGTAGCTAAGAGAACAAGTAAATCATATAATAAATCATCATATGGTGTAGCTAAGAGAACAGTTATCCTATAATAATTCATCATAGGGTATAGCTAAGAGAACAAGTAAATCCTATAATAATACATCATAGGGTGTAGCTAAGAGAACAAGTAAATCCTATAATTCGTCATAGGGTGTAGCTAAGAGAAGAGTTATACTATAATAATGCATCATAGAGTGTAGCTAAGAGAACAGGTAAATCTTATAATAATTCATCAAAGGGTGTAGCTAAGAGAACAGTTATCCTATAATAATTCATCATAGGATATAGCTAAGAGAACAAGTAAATCCTATAATAATTAAGCATAGGGTGTAGCTAAGAGAACAAGTAAATCATATAATAATTCAGCATACCCTCTATAACCAGATAGGGTGCAGCTTGAGAACAAGCAGGATCCTATAACTTAAAGTAGTACACCCACTCCACCCCAATATGATGCAGCTAGGAGAACTAGTACATCTCAAACCGGAATGCAGTTTACCAACTCCACTCATATAAGTTATAGGTAAGAGAACTAGTAAATCTTATAACAACTCAGTATACCCGCTACATCCAGATAGGGTGTAGCTAGGAGAAAAGGTATATCCTGTGCCTTACCAACACATACTGGCTAAACAGTATCCGTACAAGATCCCGACACCCAAAATCCCGATGATCGAAATCCCAATGGCCACAATACCGACGGTATGGCAGACCTCCTGACAGTCACATTCCCCATGGCATGGCAACCCTGAGGTGTTTTTTTTTTCTCTTTTCTATAAGTCCTTTTTCCTCCTGCAACCTGATGGCGTGCTTCCACCCCTTCACAATCGCTCTCGGCTGTTATGCCACCCCAGTGCCTCAGGCCCTGTGATTTCCCCACGGATTGCCCCCCCTGGTGGGGCGGAAGGAGGGAGGGCCGTCCTCCCCCTCCCCTGAGTGATATCTGGAGTGGGTCCAAGAGCTGTGTAGCCACAACACCAGAGCGCTGTGGGGCTTCATTAAGCCAGCAGTCATTTTTCCATTTTTCTGGTGAGCCCCACGACCGAGAATGCACGTGCATGGAGGCGCACACGCGTCCCAATGCCACGTTCTTGCGACTCCTGTTGTCTGACACTGCCCCTTTCCTCCACTAGGTGGCAGCCATAGAGCAGGACAATGTACCCACCCACCCCCCAAGAGAGGAGAGCTGTTGTGGGATGCTCAATCCTCTCTCTCCCCAGCCAACCCCCGGTGGCCCGAGCTCGTTCCTGAACCCAGGTCGCCGGCGTGGCAAGAGGTGTGGCATCCAGCGCCTCAACCCTCAGTGCCACCAGGCCAGCGGTGAGGTGTTTAAATATATATTTTACAGGGGGTGCGGGGGGCAGAGTCCCCCTTCCCCCCACAGAGCAGTATCGAGAATTGTGCTATTGGCATTTTCCTACTGTTGGGATTGTGGCCGTCAGAATATTGATCCTTGGGATTTTGGGTGTCGGGATCTTGTACTAGATCTAGCTAAACTATGTCATCTACCTCTGATTACTTTGCCATAAGCTGACATTAGTATGAGGTACTGAAGGATATAGTCTTAGATACAACACAATTGAGCAGACCTGTATAACCCCTCCCTTCCCGCCCCATCTAGGGGCATACTTAAAAACATTGCAGGTGGTCCGGGCAGGAAGAAAGGAGCACTCCCAAAGCACTAACATATGAGACATTGCATATACTGGACCAGGGAAAATTGATGGTCCCTACCTGCTGCTGACTTCAAAATGCTGGATTACCTCCTCATTCTCAGCAATGGATCCACTCCCTGAACCAACCAACCAGACCTGGACCACCCTCTTCTCTCTCGGAGGTCCCACGGGAGCCCCTGCAGCCCCCAGAGGCTGGATTATTTCCCCTGGAATATAACTCGTGACAAATTAATCAGATTGCAAATGGGGGGGGGGGGAGATTTCATTTCATTAGATCATGCCTCTACAGTCAAATAAAGTGTAAAGCACTGTTTCTCCCCAAATTGGCTCTATTTTCACCTGCATGGCAATTGATTCCAGCTATACAAGGGTCACCATTTCTTCTTAGAAAATAATTAATCAGCTCCATGGGGCGACAACTTTATACACATTGGCTGGACATATCAAACAGCAGAACCATTGCTTCAGCAGACACCAGAAGGATTCTCATCTCCTACTCTTCCTGTCTTAGGTGAGCTACCCAAGACCCTGGAACCCAGATCCCTGCAATCTCCTGGCATATAAGGATCCGGTAAGCCAAGCCTTCCTCTTACTTTAACCTATGGGTCCCTTTTGCTCTATGGCACTGTTCGTCCCCCCTTTCTCTGGGGTGGGAAAGCGAGCTGCCTCCCCCTCCTGGACCCCTGTGCAAACCGGCCTAAACCACATGGCTTCCAGGAATTTTTCTGATGACCAAGAGCCTGACCCACTTTCCGACAGCTGGCTCTGATGATTAGAACTGAGGCCTCTCCGGCCACTTATTACTTGTCTCCACCTCAGTCCTCCATGGCCCCCAATTCACTCCGGGGTTGTTCCGCTGTCACCATCTCCTTCCTATGGGGAATCCCTGCCATGCCCACATCCCTTACAACAGTTCCTAGGCTTGAGTTAAGCACCAGGATGAGGACCACCCTTGAAGGGCTTCCATTTCTTTGGGTCTGCAACCCACCCGCACCTTAAAGTATGGCGCCCCAAGACCTGTCCCTACAAACAGGCCACTTAAATGGGTGAAAGGCTCCCCAGCTCCCTCGACACCCAGGTCGCCCTGCCACACCGGGTACAAAGGGAACCTCTGCCACTGGTTCCCCTCCTGAGAGGGCCTTGCCACTGCCCTCCCAGCCCTGGTGACCTGGAAAAACACTAACGGGCTTCCTAAGGGCTCCTTCATCTCTTCTTAGGCTTGCTAAAGCCTTCCTAATGACCAAGCCCCCTCAACGCAGGACCTGGCTACCTGAATCCTCACTGGAGCTCCATACCCCTACTCCTCATCGGCCACGGCGCATGAAACCATCCTGACTACATTTTACTTGGGGGAGGTTCCCCTGCTGGTCCTCCTGGACCACCAAGATCCCTCATTTTGCCCACCTATCCTGGTCCTGGTTCTACTCTCCAGCCTCCCCCTTTCAGCCCCAGGCCTAGTGCCAGGGCTGGAAAGAACACAATGCTTCCTGTCAGCTCCCTTATATACCCTATTTCTGCCCTCTGCTGCCACCTTGAGGTGTCCAGAGCACTAAACCCATTTCCTAACTCGGGGGAGGTAGGGGGAAAGGGATGCCTAAACGTGGGAATATAAGCCTTGCTTTTGCAGGGGGCTTACACCTGCTCAACAGTGCAAACAACAATATATCTACTTAGAAGTGTACCTGTGTCATTTTTAGTCCCTTATAGCCTTTGCCCAGTCACTTTTCAGACAGCATGCTCGCCCACCAACTGCCTCCATGGCTGGCACCCATGGTATGATGCTCTTAGTGCTCTGGACCATAGTGTGGAGGGCTGCCAGGAAAGCTCAGTCTTTTGACCAGAAAGGAAGCACCGCCTGTGCACCACTTCCAACTGCCCAACTTGTGGAGAGGCCAAGTAATGAAGAGAAGGCAGGAGTTGGGAAGGTCAGCAATTTCACAGTCCTTTAGTCCAGATCCTTGCAGCGATAAATCCGGTGGGGAAGGGAAAGTTGCAGCAGACCCTTATAACCCTAGACTTAACTCGATGTGAGGAAAAAGAAAGACCAGCCCAGGTCTTTATTTGAATTTTCGTAGGTTTCTTAAGCCCTGCTCACATACCACTTTCAACCATCCAACTGGCGAAGAGGCTGAGCGCTGAAAAGAAGGTAGAAGCTAGTAAGGTCATCCCCCGATTAAGCCCTAACGATGATAAATTGGGGTGTTGCAGCCTATATTCTGGGCAGTTCTGCACTTTAAAATGTAATGAATTAACCATAGTGCAGTATCACCTACGTTGTGAGTGCCATCTTGGTTTTTTTTTTTCTGACAGCACACTGCTGCCAGTGGTACTTTCAGGGGACAGGGTGTGCATCTCCTTTTGTGTTGTTTTTAAGTTCAGAAATCTTTACAGTCCTCTAATCTGATCCCCACAGTGATCGTTTGGGGAGGAGGGCAGAAAAATTGCAGCAGACCCTCACATCCTCTGGACTTGGCTTCCAATGTGAGGCAGACGTATGACCGTGCCGGATCTTCTATTTGAATTTTCATGGGCTTCCTAAGTCCTGTCCATTCACCAGTTCCAGATGTTCATTTGGTGGAGAGGCCGAACACTGAAGAGAAAGTAGGAGCTAGGAAACATAGAAACATAGAATGTGACAGCAGATAAGGACCACTGGGCCCACCCAGTCTGCCAATTTTTGTTAATCTTAACTTTTTTTTTCTGCAGACCCTACTTTATCTACCACGCAATCGCCTCACCCCTCCTTACTTCTACGATACCCTTGTGCTTGTTCCAGGCATTTTTGAACCTCACCACTATTTTTGCCCGCACTGTCTCCACTGAAAGACTGTTCCAGGCATCCACCACCCTTTCAGCGAAGAAGTACTTCCTCACATCCCTCGTAAATTTATCCCCTCCAACTTCATATTTTGCCCCCTTGTTCTAGAGCACCTTTTTCTCTGAAAGATCCCCTTTCTGTACCTTATTAACCCCTGTGAGATGTTTAAAGGTTTCTGAAAAATCCCCCTCTCCCTCTTTTCTTCCAAGGTGTACATGTCTAGCTCCTTTAGCCTTTCTTCATGTGACTTTTGATGCATACCATGCACCATTTTGGTAGCTCTCCTCTGGACCGCCTCTGCTCTGTCTATGTCCTTCCTGAGATGCGGTCTCCAGAGCTGGACACAGTACTCGGGGGGGGGGATCTTATCCACGCTCTGTATAGGGTCAGCACCACCTCCTTCTTCCTGCTGGTGGTACCCCTTCCTATGCACCCCAGCATTCCACTATCCCTTCTAACTGCCTTGTGACACTGCCTGGCCACTTTTAGGTAATCTAATATGATTACCCATAGGTCTCTTTCGTGCTGTGTCTTTGTCAGTATCACTCTGCCCATTTTGTACTCCTCTCCAGGGTTTCTATGGCCTAGGTGCATTATTTTGCACTTTTTTGCATTGAAACTCAGCTGCCGTACCCTTGACCACTCTTCCAGTCTTTTCAGATCCCTGCTCATATTTTCCATCCCTTCCCCCTGGACTGTCCACTCTGTTACAGATCTTGGTGTCATCTGCAAAGAGGCAGACATTCCCTTCCAGTTCCTTTTCTATAACACTTATAAAGACATTGAAGATGACCGGTCCCAGCACTGATCCCTGATGGTCACCCTTCCTTCCTCAGAGCTCACTTCATTTACCACTACCCTCTGTGTCCTATCTAACATTTTCTTACCCAAGTTATCACTTTATTACCTACTCCACATTGTCCAACTTGCTCACCAGTCTCCTGTGAAGAAGGTTGTCAATTTCACAGTCCTCTAATCTGGTCCTTGTAGTGCTCATCAGGGGAAGAGGGCAGGAAAGTTGCAGCAGACCCTCACGACCCCTGGACTTGGCTCCTGATGTGAGACAGAAGTAAGACTGTCCCGCTTCCTTATTTTAATTTTTGTGGGCTTCCTAAGCCCCACCCATGCACCACTTCCAGCTACCCAGTTGGTGGAGAGGAGGCAGGAGCTGGGAAAGTTGGCAATATTGGCTAGCAAGAGTGGCCAATCACTGCTGATTTTAAGAGCTGGGTGGGGTGGGAGGAGGATATTAGTGGGTGGGTTGAGCACCCATCACTGATTTTTTTGTAATCTCTTGTTTGGGCAGGAGGGGTGATGCTGGTTGTGGGATTGAACACCTACTGGCAGTTTTGTTTAGTGGCTGGTTTGGGTGGGAGGGAGTGATAACGGCGAAGGGGCTGAGCACCTGTCACCAGTTTTGTGTGACTGCTGGGTGAGTGGATGCTCACATGGTGGGCACAGACAGGAAAAAACTGTGGCCATTGTGCAACATCTGTGCTTTCCCCAAGACAGCAGGGAAACAAAGTACTAGACAGCACCAGTAAAGCAGAACAAACTGCACAAGGAACGCTGGTGGTAGGATGTACAAGCTGAACAAGGCGACCTCATTTCGACCTTGAATGTTTAAGCCTTGTGATTGGCCAAGTACTTCAGAGGAAAAAAGGTGGAGAGTGGGCAGAGAAAGTGAAAAGTGGGTGGAACTAGGGAGGAGATTAGGTATTCTGAAGCTGTGATAGGTGGAGGAGAGGCAAGTCCCTAAAAGCCCTCTCACAGCTCAGACATATTGCAATATGTTTGCTAGCCTTTAGAAAGCAAACATAAAAATGGTAATATAACCCCCTACAAATGGGTGTTCCCAAAAAGTCTTCCTTGAGCTTGCCTAAATGCTCACTGCCAGGCTGGTGTCCTGCGTTTTAGCAGTTTAAATGTGATTGCCAGAGAATGCCTGTATAGCCTCTGTGTACTGTCTCTTTAAGAGCTGCCTGGATTGCAGTCATAAGTAATCTGAGAGAGAGCTCTGTTGAAAGATGTAACTATTTGCTGAAAATCATTTAGAGTGATAATGATAATGTAGTTTGTCTAACCTGCCTTCTTTGCAGCAAGGACTGTTTTGTTTATCTCCTCTATCTTGGCCCGGGACTGACGAATTGGACCAATCAGTACTGGTGGGACCTAAAATGGAGCCGGACTACAGGAGCCATCTGGAGTCAGAATCTGTAGGAACTGTAGTTTTGGGCTTTTTGCACCTGAAGGGGGAGCTCCTGTTGTGACTAGGTGAATCAGCCAACCAAACCTTTTGGATCTTGGGGAAATTCCCCAGGCTTGCTGCCAGTTGAGTCAGATCTAAGTTGGGAACTGAAGAAGCAACAGCAGCAGTTTTCCGGGAGTCATTCTGGAAACTGCGTTGCTGTCCTATCTGCAGGCAACTGTCAGCTCTGAGGGAGGAGGTAGCCCACCTCCAGGCTGAACTGGCAAGGACTAAGGAGGCCTCCCCCACCCAAAGAGCACCACTGCCACAGAGGTTGCCAAGTATGAAGAGCAGTTGGACCACAGTGGGTTCTGGGAGGGTACGGGTGGTGGAACAGAGGCGAAGCCCCCTAGTTGTACCTCTACACAAACCATATGCCAGTCTGGCAGAGCAAGGTTCCTCTATGATGGCACCCTCAGTGGAGACCAAGAAGAATGCTGAGGACACCCACAAGGGGAGACCCACAGAAGGGTGGCAAGGGACACCACAGGGGAAGGAAACAGCTTCTGATAGGGGACTCAATTGTTAGAGGGGTAGACCTGGGGAAGGGAGAGGAGAGGGAAGTAAGGTGCCTGCCTGGTGCCATGGCTTGGAGAGACAAGAAGCGAATCCTCAGGATTGCAGAAGCAGCATCACAGGAGAGGGAACTAGATATCATTGTCCACCTTGGGACAAATGACCTAGCTAGGCATGGGATCAGTGCAGTGCAGGATGAAATTGTGGAGTTGGGGAGGGGCCTCAGACAGGTAGCAAGCACAGTTACCTTCTCAGAGGTGCTGCCAGTCCATGGCAGGGGTGAGGCTAGGGTACTACACACCATGCAGTTTAATGAATGGTTGCAAAACTGGTGCAGAGCACAGGGCTTTGGCTTCACTGAGGACTGGGGGTACACCTGGAGAGATGAAGGTTTATACTGGCATGATGGTCTGCATCTGTCCATGAAGGGAACCAAGATCCTAAGTGACAGGTTTAAATGCTTCCTTGGCAAGCTTTTAAACTAGCCATGGGGGGAGGTGCTAATAAGAGGCAGGAAATTTCAAGCCTCCCCACAAAACATGATGGGTAGTAAGGTAAACACTGAGGTACAGTGCTCAACAGAGGGCAGGACAGGGGTAAATGGAAAAATAGACAAGGGCAAAAAGAGCAGGCATGGGGGAAAAAAGGATAAAGCCAACATTAAATGGAGGGCAATGAGTACCAATGCCCGTAGTCTGGGAAACAAGCTTCCTGAGCTAGTAGCCTTGATGGAAGATGAACACTTGGATATTGTGGCAGTCACAGAAACATGGTACACGGGGAACCATGACTGGGATGTCAACATACCGGGGTACACAGTCTACAGAAGGGACAGGAAGGGGAAAAGAGGAGGTGGAGTAGCTCTATACATAAGGGAAGGGATCAAAGCTACAGAACTAAAAAGTAAAGGGAGAGGACAAGAGGCACTCTGGGTCACCTTGGAGACAGGGAATGGCATCACAATCCGCACAGGGGTTGTATACAGACCCCCATCTCAAGGGGAAGAAATGGACAAGAAAATGATAGAGGACATTCTCAAAATGGCTGAAAAAGGGGAGATACTGTTAATGGGGGACCTGAATATGCCAGATGTTAACTGGATGACATGTACTGCAGCCACATCCAAGAGCAGGGTCATTCTCAATGCCCTGCAGGGGGCAGGCCTTAGACAGCTAGTGTTGGAACCCACTCGGGAGGAAGCAATACTAGACCTGGTACTCTCAAATGGAGAGAGGATCACAAATTTAGAAGTCAGTAGACATCTGGGAACAAGCGACCACTGCACAGTGTGCTTCAAAATAAGCACAACCATGGAGACAAGCCATACAAAAACAAGCATACTGGACTTTAGAAGGGCTGACTTTGGCAAAATGGGTGAATACCTGAGGAATACACTAGCAAATGGCCAAAAAGGAGGGGTGGAAGAACAATGGAGAAAAATCAAAACTGCCATCATAGATGCAACAAGCCTTTGTGAAACAGATACAGAAAACAAAGTGGAGTAAAAACACTATGGTTCTCAAAAGAGGTGGCAGGGAAGGTTAAGGAGAAAAGGCTGCATTCAAAAGTATAAGGCATCACAGAAGGAGCACGACAGGAAACTGTATCAATTAAAGCAGAAAGAAGTGGGAAGGCAGTCAGAATAGCAAAAGCCCAAACTGAGGAAAAATAGCCAAGTCAGTTAAGAAGGGATAAAACCTTTATAGGTACATTAGGGAGTATAGAAAGGTTAAGGAGGAATAGTGAAGATTAATAAGGGAGAGGGAGGGCAGAGGGAGACAGTGAAAAGGCAGAGATACTGAATGAATACTTTTGCTCAGTATTCACAAAAGAAGATGAGGAGGAGCTACCAAAACCAGACAATAGAAGCACTCTGGGTAGGGGGGTTGACACCAGTCCATTTACAGAAGAAAGAGTCCTGAAAGAACTCCTAAAACTCAAGGTGGACAAAGCAATGGGGCCTGATGGGATTCACCCCAGAATCCTAAAAGAACTAAGGGAGGCCCTAGTGACACCACTGACCTCACTTTTTAACAAATCATGGGAGGATGGGGTGGTACCTGAGGATTGGAGGAGGGCAGATGTGATTCCCCTTCACAAAAGTGGGAGCAAGGCAGAAGCAGGAAACTACAGACCTGTAAGTTTGACCTCAGTGGTAGGGAAAATGATGGAATCACTTCTGAAAGAAAGAATTGTTGAGTACCTAGAGGCCAGCGGGGCACAGGACCCAAAGCAGCATGGATTTACAGCAGGAAGGTCATGTCAGACGAATCTAATAGATTTCTTTGACTGGGTGACTAAAGTAATAGGCCAGGGAGGGGCTGTGGATATGGCCTACCTAGACTTTAGCAAGGCATTTGACACAGTCCCACACAAAAGATTAATAATCAAGTTAGCCAGCTTGGGAGTGGGTCCCAGGGTGGTAGCCTGGGTTGCAAACTGGCTGCACAACAGGACACAGAAGGTACAGTGAGTGGAACACATTCTGAAGAAAGGGGGGTCACTAGTGGAGTACCTCAGGGCTCAGTACTGGGTCCAGTCCTCTTTAACATCTTTATAGGTGACATTGCAGAGGGTCTGGAGGGAAAGGTATGCCTCTTTGCAGATGATACAAAGATCTGTAACAGAGTTGATACACAAGGGGGTAGAAAGGATGAGAAGGGACTTGGCAAGGTTGGAGGAATGTTCAGACATATGGCAACTTAGATTCAATGCAAAGAAGTGCAAAGTAATGCACCTGGGAAACAAAAACCCAAGAGAAGAGTACACAATAGCAGAGGAGGTACTAACAACAACAAAAATGGAACGGGACTTGGGAGTAGTCATATCAGATGATCTAAAGGTGGGTAAGCAATATGAGAAGTCAGTAAGGAGAGCCAGGGGGATACTGGGATGCATAGGAAGGGGCATCACAAGTAGAAAAAGGGAAGTGGTTATCCCTCTGTACAGACAGTTGGTGAGACCCCATCTGGAGTACTGTGTGCAGTTTTGGAGACCTCATCTACACAAGGACATAGGATGGAAGCAGTCCAGAGGAGGGCAACTAAAATGGTGCAGGGTCTGCATCAGAAATCATATGAAGAGAGACTGAGAGAGCTTAATATGTATACCCTTGATGAAAGGAGGGATAGGGGACATGATAGAAACGTTCAAGTACCTCAAGGGAATCAACAAAGTCCAGGAGGGTAGAATCTTTCAGAAAAAGAGATGTGTAAGAACACGGGGACACAATTTAAAGATATAGGGGACGGCCCAGGGTAATGTGGGAAATCTTTTTCACAGAGAGAGTGGTGGATGCATGGAACTGCCTTCCCGGGGAGGTTGTTGGGGCTAAAACAGTGGGGGAATTCAAACATGCATGGGACAGACACAAGGCAATTGTAGTGGGTGGTGGCAGGAAGTAGGCTGTTGGTTAACTAGAATCTGCAGCTTATCCAGTAGGTAGGGAAATGGGCAGACTGGGTGGGCCAAGTGGTCCTTATCCGCTGTCAAAGTCTATGTTTCTATGTTTCGAGACAGTCTCTGTGGAAAGGCCTGAGTTTTGGCCTGCATGCCTGCCTGCTGCCCCTGAGAGGGAGAAGAGAATCAGTTCGTACTGAATCCGAATTTGTGAGAATGAAGTAAGAGACTGAGTTGTGACCAGGATCAACCTGAAGAAGACTGAAGATTTGCTGAATGCATCGGCCTGTCAGGATTTCCAGTTACCTCTAAACTCCCGGTGTGTGCAGAGACTTTGCGATTGTGACCGGAGAGCGGTTTGCCTGGTATAGTAGAATCCCTTACATGTAAATCTGCTGGGTGTTTATAGTAGGTCGTGATTTGGTTTCCCACTGTGTGAAGTGTGTTCTGCTTGCTGGAAACTGTATCCAGTCCTACCGGACTGAATCCACGTTCATCTCCATACGGCCTGGGCCTTGCTACACTGGCCCTGCCAGACTACCCCACTGCACAGAGAAAGCCATCGACAAGAGACCTGCCTGGGGATCAGCCCCTGCTCCATGCTTGAACAGGAACAACACCTCGGTGAATCGTGTGGGCCCTGCTTCTCCTGGCACTCCAGATCAACCACCTGCAGTCTCAATTTTCGTCCAGCCTGTGTCCAGTCTTGGGTATTGTGAGTAACCATCAGGGTAACTGCCTGCAACAACAGCTTAATCTAAGTGTGTCATCTGATTGTCTTGTTGTTTCTTTTCTTTCACGAACTGAGCCCTCCGGCTCCAGTTTACAATTAGTGTCTGTGGTGCATGTTTTCTTCCATCACAGGGCCCCAACCGGCTGCGACGCCGGCCTACCCTGGGCAACGATCCTGGCTAGCCCACCTCTTCTTCGCCTGGGTACCCAGAGTGTGTGACTGTTTATGGACCCTGAAGTGCATGCATAACTGTTTGATTAATACAGACTTTAAGAAAATTAACCTGATTATGCCCCTCCCTTGTTCAAGTCTCTTAAATAAATCAAATCTAACTCTTTTTGCATTTACCCTGACTGTGGTTCCAGTTTGTGCAAGAGTACTGTACTGCTGTTAGTTGCTGTGTATAACTTTGTTTTACAGGGGGTCCCCAGGGTCGAGCCAGAGGAAAGCCCTGGTGGTAAATACAAACAGTGTGGGTAATTGTGTGGTGTATCAGGGGTATTATGAAAGTGATTATTGTGTATTGTTCCGGCCACTAGTAAGGAAAGAGGGGGGTTACAGTGTCCCTGAGGGCTGTGCCCAGGTTAGCTTGACCACTACCAACCCTGACCTCCAGGTGGAGGCACCCATTTCAGAACTCAGGCCCCTTGACCTGCTCATAGCCAAGCAGGCAAGGGTAGTAGCCCTTGGGATAGCGCCACCTAGGGGTTACAGTAAGAATCTTTTTTCTTTCTTTCCATTTAGTTCTTAACAGATGAGGTTCCTGGGATGAGAAGCCCCTTGTCTTTTATTTCCTGGTTCAGAAACTAGTTGTGTGATTAGCAACACCCAGGAGATGAGCAAGGAAGACAGATCAGCAAGTGGTTGCCCAGCATAAAACTCCAGAGAGAGGGTGTTTAGAATAACCTTCATCTTTTAGGGTCACACTCAGAAACACACTCACTTTAGTCATGTTATTTATTTGTACATTTTGACCAGGAAAGGCACACTAAGCTGTGATAACTTCATTAGCTTGTTTCCACATGCTTCCTGGGGTTGGGTTGCATGGACCTGTTTTGACAGGGGGAGTATTGGCCACAACAGTGGGTAAACTCCCCTACTCTTCTTTGATAAGTGCCATGAGATCTTTTATTTCCCCCTGCACAGTGGCCAGAGATTGCTAGAAGGGACCTCAGTTTAACATCTTATCTGTAGGATGGCACATCACCAGTGCAGCCCATCATGCTGCACTACAGTGATAAGTGCCTGGTGTGAGTCTAGAACCCATGACTATCTGATCTTCTGGCCCCAGAGGCCAGTGTGCTACCTACTGAGCCACTGGCACTGCACTGCTGTTCAGGGCTGAGTTAGAGACTGTCAGATAAGAACCATTACCCTGTCTGTTAACCATCTTATTAGTGCAGAGCGTTTCTTCTGCATACATATTACTAGAACCAACATCTGTTAGAAATCAATAAAGAGGTGTATTTAATATCTTGTGTGTGTGGACTGAATTCCTTGCTCCTGGCAGTAATACTGCTCACTGAAGGTATGACTACTAAAGACAGGCTGGTACAATATATCCAGAGGTACAATAAGACGTTCTGGGACAGCAGTGAGCAATCTTAGTGCAGGTGAGTTATACTTGAGAGGCTTCACACATAGGATTGCATATTGGCAACAAGCTAGAGAGGAAACCCTGTTCAGCCAGTCCCCTGGTTAAATGTCACAGAGTGGCATTGTAACAGTCCATGCAAAAGACCTTCAGAGTGAGCATGACCATCACAGTAATACTGTATCTTGTTTCATCAGGCACTGCGTGGATTGCAGCACACTGTGCATTCATCTGATGCCTTTAATAGCACTGCAAATGGTTCACTTCCCCTTCTATTAACCCCTAGTGCGGAAAGATAATAATACTTTCCAGAACTCATTGGCCAGATTTATACAAGTGTCATTTTACCCTACTGAAACCTCTGACTAGAACCATAGATCTGCCTGCTTCATTTCTGTCCGACTCTGTTTTGTGGAATCATCTTCACGTTGCACAACTTTATTAACCATGCTCATTTTAACATACAACTGAACTGAACCTCAGGATCATGCTGTACCTGAAGTTCACATGTCCCAAACCAACAAAGGTGAAAGGGTATTTACCAGTATTGCTCTCCACCATTTGGGACATTTACCTGATTTGACCGACTGTCTAAACTACCTAACCATTCATCTGAATCATTTATTTGTTTGTTTTTTATTCTTTGGTAACCAAGTAAGGCCCACTGGGCACAAAGCCCATTTGTAGTGGCTACCTGGGAGCAAAGGGAGGTTAAGTGACTTGCTCAGGGTTATACAGTATGCAGGTGGAGGTTGTAGAAAACAAACCCAGGTCTAAGTTATACATTCTGATTATATTCCTAGAGGATGCGGACACGAGGGGTCCTATTCTCATCACAATGGCTCACGGCACAAACTGAGGGCAAATAATCATCTTGCCGCACCACCACACATTAGCACTATTAAAAAAAAACAGACATAGAAGCAAGAAGTGGGGTGTCCCCCCTGCAACAAAATTGCAGTTCAAATTACCTGGACAGATGTTTGAGGGTGAAAACGCTGCACTAGCCAATATTCTGGAGTGCGACACACAGAGTTGCAGCATTGCATGGTGCCTGTGCCGTAACATGTCACAGCACCACTTGCTTGGCGATATGCCATGCTCCAAACCTGTGCACTCCCAAAGTGTTCCCCCACCCACACTTGCAGTCACCAATTTCTTTTAGCCCACTTCTGAGTCAGTTGAGATAGATTTTCTTTGATCCACTATGGCTGTATCTAGTGGCCCATTGCTTCCCCAGCTTCTCCCTAACGTTCCAGTACTCCCCCATGTCAGTGGAACCCCCTCTTTAGTCCTGTCCCATGCTATCACCTGCCAACTGTCATGTCCCATGCTGAGGTACTGTAACAACCCCCTTCTGCCTCTAGTGAGTGGGTTTGGTTACCAGACTGCCTACTCTTTGGTACTGACTCTGACTTAGTTGGTCCAATGGGTGGAGTATAGTGACTGAAAGAGGGATTACCAGGGTGCCACTGAGAAGCTTTTGTTGTGAGGAGTCAAGGACCTCACACCTCACGGCTGCCAAAGGATCCAGACTCTGAGACCACATCACCTTGATGTCCAGTCACCTGGTAGTCTCCAAGGACAAGCCCAAGGCAGCAGTGGAGATCCCAGGGAAGGGATCTGTGGAATTTAGAGTAGATCGCTGTTAATTCTGAGAGGTATTTGATGGGACAAACCAGAAAGGTGTGTGGTCCGTGGCAGTCTTGTGGTGTGTAACCCCCCTACAAATGGGGGTTCCCAAAAGTCTTCCCAGAGCTTGCCTAATGGTGGTGTTCGGCATTACAGCTGTTTTAAATGGAGTTGCAGTGAGCGCTTTTAATGCCTCCATATACTGTCTGTTTAAGGGCTGCCTGCTTGCAGTCATAATTAGTTTAAATGGGGGGACTGTGTGTTTCTATGCCCGAGTCCCACCCGGGCTGTTGAATAATTGCTCCATTTCTGCCATCGCTAATTGTGCAGAGGGAGCACTGCTAAAAGATGTAATCATTTGCTGAGCATTTGCTAGAGTAATAATAATAATGTGAGTTGTTCTAACCTGCCTTCTTGCAGCAAGGACTGTTTCTGTTTAGCGCCACCATTTTGGTCCTGAACTGCCGAATTGGACCAGTCAGTACTTGGGTCTCTCAAATGGAGCCTGCTGAAATGGGGCTGTGTGGAGTGAGACTCTGGGAATTGTGGTTTCAAACAACATGAAGTCATGCTGTATTTTGACTATTGCAGTTAGCCCCAGCCTTTAAACTGCCCTGGAGAACAAAGGGTTAACTTTCTATGCAGAGCATAGAATGCTGAGCTCGAGCTCGGTTGAGGTCTCTGTCTGGAGCCCATTGAAATCCAACCTTCAGATTCTTTACTCTGCCTCACTGAACAGTCGCTCCGGAGATTTCTCCTTCAGCTCGGTTCGAAAGTCGGTTAAAGTCATGGTAAATTGTCTGTTTTAAACCGAATTTATTTCCGCACAGTCGATTCCGTCTCTGTCTGTGGTACCGTGAGTAATAGACAGGTTTTCTTCTGATTTTCAGTGTGGAAATTGTAAAGTGTTAGATCGGTTCAGCTGAACCGATCACTTGTAGTGAATCCTTGTGTTTTACTTTAGAGTGTGGTTACCGGTCCTTATCGGTTCTAAAAAAAACGTGTTTTGAACGTTTTTTTACAATACCCATGACACGGTTAGAAACAAATAAGGGAGTCTTGCCTGGCGGTTACCATAAAAAGGGTAAGTTTGGTTAGGTTGGCCATGTCTGAGAAACCCAAGAAAAAAACCGGGCCCACTGGGTTTCAACACTGCAGTGAGTGTGGGGAGGTCTTTGCTAACGTCGATCCCCACACCACTTGTGTTTATTGCCTGGGGTTTGACCACCTCGACACAGACTGCCAAATATGTAAAAACTTTCCTAAGTCTACCGTGGAAAAAAGATTAGGTAGACTTAGGGAAAAGGAGACCGAGAAGTCCGCTGACCCGGATGGCCAGCCTGGTTCGGTTCTGACTGAACCAGAAGGAGTGCTCTCTGACCAGGGCGATACTTCTTCGGGCAAGAGGAGAGCCAATCCTGAGGGATCGGTTCCTACAAAAAGGAAACGCAAAGAAAAATTGTTTGGTTCGGATCCAGAGGTTCATGTTCTGACCGCCGAGGAGATAGCCAGAGCGATTCGGATTGTGGAATCGGTTCACCCGGTTCAGACAGATCCGGCACCTTTTGGCAGGGGTTTGGTTTGGTCGGTTCCCCCGGTTCAAGATTATAACCCTGAAGATATTTATGAACCGGAGTTTGAGGAGGAAGGGGAGTTTGAAGATGATGGTGAAAGTCTGGATATGCCTGTGGAACCGGACATCTCCCCAGACAGACCTTCTGGTGTTTCCCCTCCTAGACTTTCTGAGTCCCCTTCTCATTTTCTGTTTTACAGAAAAGTGGCTGAAACCCTCCAGCTTCCTATGGAGGAGGCAATGGAGGATCAAGAGGAGCCTGATTATGTGGAAATGATGGACATCCCAGAGTCCAGGAGACTGTCTATTCCCCTTCACAAATCCTCTGGGAAGCAGACACAAAAAATCCTGAAGTCGCCCAATTCTGTACCTCCTGTTGACAGATGGATGGACAAGAGGTACACACTATCAGGCTCAGATATGGAGTTTTTATACCAGCAATGCAGCCATGTTGGGGTAGTGCAGGCTGCTGCCTGTGACAAGGCAAACATTCCCTTGGCTTCACACCCCCCAGACAAAGACTCCAGGAAGATTGATGTCATGGCGAAAAAACAGTACATGGCATCTTCCTTGGGACTCAGGCAGGCGAATTATATGGCCTATACAGCCAGGTACCAGAAGTCCAGGTGGGACACTGTACTGGCACTGGCTAAACAGGCCTCCCCCAGCTAGCCAAGGTAGCTGCAGATGGGATTGAGGCATCAAAGGTACAGTTTCATGCTGCTGTGGACTCCAGTGATGTGTCATCAAGAGTCATGGCTACATCTGTGGCTCTTCGGAGAATGGCTTGGCTCAGCTGTACTAGCCTCTCACAGGACACCCAGGCTAAGGCCATGGATTTTCCTGTAGTGGGTAATTCTCTGTTTGGGGAGCAGACAGAGAATTACATGAAGAAAATGGACGTACAGGACCACTTATAGGAGTGCTCAGGCCAAGGAGAGGCAGGCAATTCCTCAAAGGCAGCAGTCTAGGGGCAGGGTAGGCCTTTCATAGGCCTTTTACCAGCCACAGGCCTCTTCTCCCGCTTCTAGAGGGAGTTCTTCAGAGGGAGAGGCAGAAGGGGATGAGCAGGGCTGCATCACTCCTCAGCCCTAGGCCCCTGCCAAGAAGACACCTGATGGGCCTGCCGGGTCGCTCACCGATTCCAGTAGGGGGCAGGCTGGCTTACTTTGTCCAGGACTGGATGTCTATTACCTCAGACAAGTGCGTCCTGGAAGTAGTAAGCCAGGGACTAGTTCTCAGCTTCAAAAAATTTCCGAAGATGAGAGCCAGATCTTTTCCACCTGCAGGTCTCTCAGAAATCCTTGCCCTAGAGGCAGAAGTTTCATCTCTTCTAGCCTTAAGAGCCATAGAGAGAGTTCCTACCCTACACTGGGGCAAATGTCTGTACTCCAGGTACTTCCTTACCCCGAAAAAGACAGGGGAGTGGCGACCCATCCTAGACCTAAGATACCTGAACGAACATCTTTTAAAACCAAAGTTCAAGATGGTAACTCTGGGAATAATTCTTCCCTCGGGGACTGGCTAGCCTCCCTGGACCTCAAAGATGCCTATTTTCACATTCCCATCAGGTGCTCCCACAGAAAGTACCTCAGGTTCAAGTTGCCCTCAGGCCACTATCAGTTCAAAGCAATGCCCTTTGGCCTAACATCAGCACCAAGGGTTTTCACAAAGTGCCTGGCAGTAGTTGTTGCCTTTCTAAGAAGGCAAAAGATTTCCATTTTTCCATATCTGGATGACTGGCTCATAGTGGGCCAGTCTCCAGACCAAGTCAAGTCAGACCTGCAAATGACCCAGCAAGTGCTCACTTCTGTAGGATTTCTTCTCAACCTTCCCAAGTCAGTTCTCGAGCCAGTGCAGCTCCTTACCTTTATAGGAGCAGAGCTAGATACTGTCAAAGCAAGAGCCTTCTTCCCCTGGAAAGGGCAAAAGTTCTTATAGAACTGGCTTCTTCCTTCAGCCTTCAGGTGTCTCGACCAGCAAGGCATTTCCTCCTGCCCTTGGGCCACATGGCAGCTTCTACAGCAGTGGTCCAAGAGGCAAGATTCCAGATGAGGGACATTCAGTTCCATCTGAGGGCCTTTTGGTCCCAGAGGAAGGATTCCCTTACCAAACTGATTCCAGTGACTCGGACCCTGATCCAAGCCCTTCAATGGTGACAGGATCAGGACAATTTAAGGCAAGGGGTCCCATTTGCCACTCAGTCTCATTCAGCGGTCCTTACCAAGGATGCTTCTCTTCTGGCCTGGGGAGCCCATCTGGTGGCTCTCACTGCCCAGGGACTGTGGTCCCCTCAGGAATCCCTTCTCCGTATCAATCTCCTAGAACTCAGGGCAGTTAATTTGGCCCTGCAAGTTTTTTCTCAGTCGGTGCAGAACAAGGTGGTTTAAGTCAGAACAGACAACACCACCACCATGTGGTACATCAACAAGCAGGGAGGCACTCAGTCTACGGCCTTGTGCACAGAAGCCATGAAGTTGTGGTCACTGGCTTACTCCCTGCAAACCTCTCTGATAGCAGTCCACCTTCCAGGGAAGGACAATGTGCTAGCAGATGCACTGAGCAGGATCTCACAGGGCCATCACGAATGGTCCCTAGACCCTCTGGCATACATGTGATATCTCCTCTTTGCGCAGGAGACTCCTGTTTTTTTTTGACTGAACTCCCTCTCTCCCTCCTGGGAAACAAAATCTCCTGCTTAAGATAATTATGTCCAAAATATCCATTCATGTTTGTTTTTGGCAGATAAAAACACATAAAAAGTAAATTGGTGATGAACAATATAAGTGATAACACTGTACAACTAGTTGTGGATTCTTTTTAGTGCTTATTCTTGGCAAAATGAAATATATTAAATGTTTTTATTCTTATTTTTTGACACCATTTAAGGACAAACTCATGATGTTACGACATCTCCCTACTAGTAGGGCAATCTCCCTACTAATTTGACCCAAATCTCCCTCTTAAGCAAGTTGGATATATCACATGTATGCCTCTGGTCTTGAGGGTGATTTTTTCAAGGTGGGGCACTCCAGAGATAGATCTCTTTGCAGCCCCAGACAATCACCAACTTCCTGTCTTTTGTTGCAGACCCACAGACTTGGGCTCAGTCCCTCTGGATGCTCTGATTCTGAACTGGGAAGGGAAATTTCTGTATGCCTTCCCTCCCTTTCCTCTACTGTTCAAAGTTTTAGTCAAGATACGGTCACAACCTTGCAAAGTGATTCTGATTGCTCCAGACTGGGCCAGACAGCCTTGGTACCCCCTGTTGATGTCCCTAACAGTACATCTTCCCCTGTCTCTTCCCAGGAATTACAACCTGTTAACCTCCTCTCAGGGGAGGATTTGGTACCCCAATCTTCAGTCTCTCAATCTCAAGGTATGGCTCTTGAAGAGTTAGAGTATGCAGATTTGCATCTGTCTCAGGGAGTTCTGGATATTTTCAAAGCCTCTCGAAAGCTCGCCACTAGAAAAACCTATAACTCCAAATGGAAGAGATTCAGCATTTGGTGTTCCAAGAAACATGTTTCCCCAGACTCTGCTGAATTGCCTACAGTTCTGGATTATATGGTCCATCTGAATGGCTTAGGCCTCAGACCAGCTACTCTCAAGGTGCACTTATCAGCTGTTTCTACTTTTCTGTCAGTGGGGAAGTTTTTCTCACTATCATCTCATCCTGTGTTCTGTAAATTTTTTAAAGGATTGCTTCATACCAATCCTCCCTTTAGAGACCCTGCCCCTGCCTGGGATTTAAATGTTTGCATTGCTCAACTTATGCAACCTCTCTTTGAACCTATGTCCTCAGCAGAGCAGAAGTACTTAACTTGGAAAACTGTGTTTTTAGTAGCCATTACCTCTGCCAGACGTATCAGTGAATTGCAAGTCCTGTCAGTGGAACCTGATTTTATCTCTTTTCATGGGAATAAAGTGGTCCTTAGAACCAATAGAAGGTTCTTGCCCAAACTGGTTTCAGATTTCCACTTGAATCAGTCTATGTCTCTTCCTGTTTTCTTCACCAATCATTCTTCTTCAGGGGAGAGGAGGCTACACAGTTAAGATGTTAAAAGGGCCCTTAGCTACTATATAGAGCGTACCAAGGGTCACAGGTTTGTTTCCCTCCAGTTGTTCCTCACTTATGGGAAAGGGCAAACCTGCCACCAAGAGAACTATTGCCAGGTGGATTGTGTCTTGTATACAATTCTGCTATGAGAAACTAGGAAAAATTCCACCCTCAGGCCTGAGGGCTCACTCCATCCGAGGTACAGCTGCTTCCCTGGTTGCTGCCAGGGATATTCCTCTCTTAGAAATTTGTCAAGCAGCCACCTGGAAAACAGTCCATACCTTTACCAAGCATTACTCTCTGGATAACCAGGCTAGGAGTGATGCTCGGTTTAGCACAGCAGTACTTCAGAGCCTATTCCCAAAGTAGGTTCTGTCCCTCCTCCATGGAGGTACTGCTTGGTAGTCTGCAATAGTCAGAATACAGCAAGACTTCATGTTGTTTGAAGAAAAAATTACTCACCTTAGTAATTATGTTTCTTGTAATGGAGTCTTGCTGTATTCTGACCTCCTTCCCTGCCTCCCCTCTCAGAACCTGTTTTTGGGAAGTGGGTGGGCAGGTGCAGGGTTGCATCTCGGGGTGCTCCTTTTACACCCTCTTCTTTTTGTTTGGGTGTTTGTTTTATTATTATTCTTATTTGGATTGGTTTTTGGTTTTGGGTTTCCTGACTTGAGTCTTCCTTTGGGAATCCAAAACTTTTTGTTGCCAGTTGGCTAGTAAAAATTTTACAATTTCCACATAGGATAGTTAGTGAGTTTTCGCTCGTAAGAATCTGATGGTTGGATTTCAAAGGGCTCTAGACAGAGACCTCAACTGAGCTCGAGCTCAGCATTCTATACTCTGCATAGAAAGTTAACCCTTTGTTCTCCGGAGCAGTTTAAAGGCTGGGGCTAACTGCAATAGTCAGAATACAGCAATACTCCATTAGAAGAAACATAATTACTAAGGTGAGTAATTTTTGCTTTTGGACTGTTGGTGCCTTTTTGCACCTATAGGGGGTGCCTGTTGTGACTGACACCTGAACCGACCAACTGAACCTTTTGGATCTGAGTGAAAGCCCCTGGGCTGTCTGCTGGCAAGCCAGATTCAAGTTGGAAGCTGAGAGAGCAACAGCTCGGAGTGTTCAAGTGGCCATTCTGCGCAGTAGTTCGCGCGGGAGACCCGTGAAAGGCCTGATTTCTGGTCTGCTAGCCTGCTTTCTGCCCTGAGAGGGAGAAGAGAACTTTTGTCGGACTAAATCCGAATTCTGTGAGAACACAGCAAGCTGCTGATTTGGGACCAGACCTAACCTGTAGAAGACCGAAGATTTTGCTGAATGCGATCGGCCTGTCAGGAATTTCAGTCCCTTCTGAGCTCCTAGTGTGTGCAGAGACTTGCGATCGTGACTGGTGAGCATTTGGCCTGGTACAGGTAGAAGTTGGTATATAAATGTACTGTGAACTGGAAGAGAAGTGCGATTTAGTTTGGCTGTGTGCTGCTGGCTTGTACATATGAATGTGCTATGTGCTGAATGGTGATCGCGAACAAACCTCCCTTTTTCTGTGAACTGTGTGCTAGTTGCTGGAGACTGTTCCCAGCTGATTTTGGACTGAATCCGTTGTTGCCTAATGCAGATAGACCACGTGGGCCTTGTCTCCCTACCCTGCGGCACAGAGAAGATCCATCGACGAGGGACCTGCCAGGGGATCAACCCCCTGCTCTTTGCCTGAAGAGGAACAATGCCGAAGCAACTCATGTGGGCCTGGCTTCCTCTGGCAATCCAGAACGTCCATCCATCGTCCCTTCTGTGTTCAGCCTGCGTACCGTGAGTAATTATCAGGGTAGCTCCCTGCAACCTTTCTTAAATCAGAAGTGTGTCATCTGATTCTTGTTGTGTTGTTTTCATGAACTGAGCTCTCCGGCTCCGGATTACAGATTGGTTGTGTATGCATGTTATTTCTCCATCACAGGGCCCCAACCAGCTGCGATGCCGGCCTACCCTGGGCAACGGTCCTGGGTAGCTTTTTCCCCCATCCTGGGTACCCAGAGAGTGTGACTGAATGGGACTGTAATTGCATGCATAGTAGTGTGATTCTTAGTGTGTTTAAGCCAATTAACCTGATTGCCCCCATCCTTGTTACAGTCCCCTGAATAAATCAGGTCTTCCTTTCTTTGAAATCTACACTGACTGTGGTGTCACTATATGTTGAAAGTATTGCACTGTAACTGTGTGCCTTGCATAACCTTATTTTACAGGGGTTCCCCAGAGCCACGCTGAAGGCACCAGTCCTGGGGGTAAGTGCCAAGTTTATGTGTATGTGTTTTGCATATCTGGGGTATTGGGAAGGTTACCCCTGTGTATCAAAAGGGCAACTAGCGGGAGTCGAGGGGGGTCACATTGTCCCTGAGGGCTGTGACCTGGTTAGGCTGACCACAACCAACCCTGACCTTTGGGTGGAGGCACCCGTTTCAGTACTCAGGCCCCTTAACCTATTGGTCGCCAAGAAGGCAGGGGTAGTAGCCCTTGGGATAGCACCACCTAGGGGTCACATCTTGGAGGCACTGCTGGGATTTGCGTCCCCTAGTGGCCAAACTTACGAATTGCTGTTAAAAGTAAATGGCTACCCCAACAGAAGTGGCTGTACACCAGTTAGTGGGATGGTGTACTGTGCAGGAGATTGACCCCCAAAATGCTATGCTTATCCTGGATATTCCCACGGGTACCAATAAGGACACTGTAGAGGGAGTACTTTCCAAGGTTGAATGTTTACAAAACCCTGTGGTGGTGGGCCGACAGGCTAATCTGCTCGCCCAAAGTTTCATGGCCTTAGTAGAGTGTAAGGACCCAGTAGACAGTTCCAAAATGCCACGGACTATTACCCCTGAAGGAGCCCTTACTGCCTGGAGAGTGATAACTAGAGACAGTAAAGACCCCGGGGAAGATGAGCCCCCCCCCATTATCTGAGACTTTTGAGGAAAAACATGCTAAGTTGCTGCTGGAGGAAGGGAAAACTGTGGAGGACTTAAAGAAACTGTTCCTGCCACCTGGGAGCGTTACTACCCTAACACCCCTTCCCGCTCCAGCACCCGTTATTGCTCCTCCTTCTGTACCCGTGCCAGTGCTGGACCCTATGTCTATACCTGCCATTAGTCATGACTCTTACCGAAGGTTGTGAACCTTCTCGGGCACCCTCCCAACCCCCCAGGGGGAGGATGACTGGGAGACCTGGATAGACTATGTTGCCCCTCTAATACTAGAATGGCAATGCTCGGAAGCAGACAAGTGAAAGAGGTTAAGTGAGAGCCTCCAAGGTCCTGCCCTGGCTACCATCCATGCCAAATGGGCCAATAACCCTGAAGCGACTTCACAGGACTATCTTGAGGCATTGGAGAATGTGTATGGGAGCCCGGATTCAGATGAGGACCTGTGGTGGAGGTTGAGAAACACCCAGCAGTACCTTGGGGAGTTGTTGTCTGTGTATGTACCTCGGCTTGAAAAGTTACTGCAAGAGTGCCTCAGAAAGGGTAGTTTGCCTGTGACTGAATTAGACTGAACCAGGCTGGACCGGATTCTTAAATCTGCCCCGTTTTCAGAATTGTTGTTGCTTTAGTTGCGCCTGGCCAACCAACTGGAATCACCACCCTACTATGATGAGCTAATGAGAGAAATCCGGGGGGTTGAGCAAAGGCGACCCCATGGGGAAATTGCACCAATAGCTGCTGCTATGGCACAGATGACCGAGGGTGATCCACCAAGCGAGGTTCAGGGCCAAAAATTGTCAGCTAGTGAGTGCTCTGAGAAGGAAAAGGACTTTCCACCCTGGGCCCAGTTTTGGAAAGATGAACTACTGAAGGAGGTCCAAGAGTTGAAGGTAGGCACCCCTGCAAGGACTCCCACCGTGGGAGATTCTGATTCTGCTCAGGCTGTGACCACCCTGGGGGTGGGGAAGCACCCTCAGGCATCCTATAACAAGGATAGCCCTCAGAGTGAGATCAAAGAATTGGCTGCCACTGTGAAGGAACTGTTGAGACATGTTACACCCCTCTCACCATTGCCAGCAAATAATGGACCCCAACCCCTTGCTAATACTTCAGTTCCTCAAGCAATGTTCTCTCCAAGGATGACCCAGGAGTCCATCATGTGTCACAACTGTGGAAAAGATGGCCATATGAAGAGGGAATGCCGGTCCCAGAAGGACTTAGAGAGAGTGGTGAACCGGCTTCAAGGGTAGCTTCGGAAAATGAATCAGTGGTCAAGGGGTGCATGAAATGACTGCAGTGAGGGTCCGAGAAACCCTAATTTAAATTTCTTTGTGGCTAACATCATCTGTCTGGTCTTCTGCTGCTGTCCCTCTGGAATGGTCCTAGGTGGTGGGTTCCTCCATGGAGACGACAGTGAAATTAAATGGAGTGTCTACTAGGGCTGTGCTGGACAGTGGCTCCCAAGTAACCATCATGTTCCAAGACTGGTACAAGAAGCACTTGCCTGTTGTGCCCTTACAGCCTTTGGAAGGACTGCACATCTGAGGGTTAAGTGAAAAGGCATACCCCTACTCTGGATACATCCGAATTTGGATGTCTTTTCCCAGCTTGATGGCTGGAGTGGTGGAGCAAGTGGAGACTTTGGCCCCAGTGTGTCCCCCTACTGGACTATACGATGGGGTTCCTATGCTAATTGGGACAAATGCTCATATGTTCGGGAGACTGGCACAACTATGCTACGAGAGACGGGGGCAGCGGACTGGTAGAGCTTTGATGATTCCTGCCTTGATCAGGAAGGCTTATGAGTCACAGAAGAATGCTGACGAGATGGATGTGGATGAACCAGTTGGGGTTGTATGGAAGAAGGATCCTGAGTCCATGATCCTGGCCCCCCAATGCTCAGTGTACCTTACAAGGGGAGGTCCGCTTACGAAAAGACGTCAAGAATAAGATACTCATGTTGGATGCGCCAGGCAATGGAAAATTGCAAGAAGGATTGCTAGTTAAACCCAGTATCTTACCTGCTCGGGCTTATGCCTATGCTCAATGGGTAATGGTTCAGGTTCACAATGTGTCAGACCGAGAAATTCGAGTGAATAGAGGCTGTATTCTGGCTATCGTACACTGTGCAGACACTGCAGTGATACCCAGTAACAAGTACTCGGGGGAGACTGACAGACTGACGCCCAAATTGTTTGACTTTGGTGACTCCCCATTGCCTGCTGAATGGAAGACTAAAATCAGCCAGAGACTCACTCAGAGAGATCAGGTGTTTTCACTGAAAGAATGGGATGTGGGATGTATACAAGGAGCAGAGCACCATATATGCTGGCAAGATGAATGCCCATTCTGTGAGAGGTCTCGGCACCTAGCACTTAGTGATATAGATTATGTAAGATGACACCTGCAGGAGATGCTTGCGGCTGGTGTGATACAAGAATCCAGAAGCCCTTATGCTTCGCCTACTGTAGTGGTGAGGAAAAAGAATGGGACAGTAAGAATGTGTGTGTGGATTATCGAACCCTCAACAGGAGGACTGTCACCGATCAATACACCATGTCTCGTATTCAGGATGCTTTAGACTGTCTGAACTTTGGCAAGTGGTTGTCAGTGTTGGATCTGTGCAGTGGGTACTACCAGAGCCCCGTGGCCCCAGAAGACCATGAGAAGACAGCCTTTATATGTCCACTTGGGTTCTATGAATTTAAGAGGATGCCCCAAGGGATCTCGGGTGCCCCAGCAACTTTTCAATGGTTAATGGAGCGTGCAGTGTGGGACATGAATTTGTTGGAGTGCCTGGTATACCTAGACGATGTTATAGTGTTTGGAAGCTTGTTGGAGGAACATGAACGCCGACTGTTTAAAGTGTTGCACCGACTGGAAGATTTCAGCCTTAAGCTGTCCATCGACAAATGGCAGTTCTTTCAGACATCCGTAAAATATGTGGGGTACATAGTGTCCACTGAGGGGATAGAGACTGATCCTAGCAAAGTTGAGGCCTTGACCACCTGGCCCCAGCCTCACAACCCAAAAGAATTTCAATGATTTCTAGGATTTTGTGGTTATTACAGGCGGTTCATAAAGGACTATTCAAGGGTGATTAGTCCACTTCTGAATCTCACCCAGGGTTATCCTCCCACAAACAAAAAGTACAAGAGAGTGGCCTCCAACGAAACCGAGAGAGCATATTTCTGCCCCAATGAACCTTTTGGATCACGCTGGACACCTGATTGTGATGCTGCTTTTCACGAAATCATATACCAATTCACCCATGCTCCTGTCCTTGCTTATGCTGATCCTGCAAAACCCTATGTATTACATACTGATGCTAGCCTACAAAGCTTGGGGGCTGTGTTATATCAAGAGCACGAGAATGGCCTGAGACCAGTGGCCTTTGCCAGCAGAAGTCTGACCCCATCTGAAAAAACAATCCTGTGCATAAATTGGAGTTCGTGGCATTGAAGTGTTCCATTGTTGACCAATTCCATGAATATTTGTATGGGGCAAAGATACTGGTAAAGACAGATAATGATCCCTTGACCTATATGCAGACTTCAGCCAAATTGGATGCCACCGGCCATAGGTTGCTCTCTGCGTTGTCTACCTATGATTACGCTGTTGAATACAGAGCAGGCCTGAATCACATAGATGCTCTCTCCCGGAGGCCTGTTTCCAGAAGTGATTGGGTCAGACTGTCCGAACCTGACATTCGAGCACTGTGCCAGAAGTTTGACAAGGAGTAACAAATGTCCACGGACGCAGTGGACTGTCTAGTTGATTGCTTGGGGCCCTCTGACAGTTAATTACCTGCTGCTTACTGCCACTTCTAACGCGTTAACTAACGTGTAGTTGTTCCTCCCTAAGCTGTGTTCTCTGGTGTTCCCTGGTCTGCAAAACGAAGGATTCCATCTATAAAGGAGCCAGAGTGAGAGTCTGAGTGCTTCCAGAACTGTTTATTGACTTTTGCTGTAGCAGCTAATGAACTGAAGCTACAAGGGAATCTGGGGGAGTGACTGCTGTGGTCACTGAAAGGGGCGGGAACTTTTGTTTAAATCTGCACGCTGCTCACTTTGAAATGTACTAACGTGTAGTTGTTCTTCCCTAAGCTGTGTTCCCTGGTGTTCCCTGGTCTGCAAAATGAAGGATTCCATCTATAAAGGAGCCAGAGTGAGAGTCTGAGTGCTTCCAGAACTGTTTATTGACTTTTGCTGTAGCAGCTAATGGACTGAAGCTATGAGGGAATCTGGGGGAGTGACTGCTGAGGTCACTGAAAGAGGAAACTTTTGTTTAAATCTTGCTGCTATGTCAAGCAATAGTGAGTGGCGTGAGCACCACCAATCCCACAGAAATTGTTGGATTAGATTAAGAAAGGGAGGTTAACTGTGTTTTAATTAAAGTATATTAAAGTACTTATTTATAGTACTTAGCTTAATATTGGGGGTGCTTAAGTAACTTAAATTAGTGGTTGTTAGGTTTACTCGTTTATATTATATGTAGAATAGATATTTATGTTAATTTATTTGGAAATTTATGTATAAACTGAAATTGTAGTTAGGATAGTGTCTATTTTAAATTTGTTGTAATAGTATATGATATTAGGAGCATTTATACATAATTTTGCTGTACGGTGTTAACTCTGTGTGTGATTCTGAAAATGTTGCTGTTTCAGCTAGGCATTATGTGTTTGATGGGTGGTTATATGTCTCCCCCTGCTCCAAGGGGTACTCTGAGTAATAATGATTGCTCATTGTTTTTTTGGAGTGGTTGGTTGCAGGGGGACACATTGAGTATAATTACTAGGGGGGATCAATTAAGCAATCATATAATTTGTTCAGGTATATTGACTGATTATCTTGAATCTGATTTAATTAAGTGGATTTCAATATACAAAGGCTTATTGGTAGGTTGGGGACAAAATACAGTTTATCCGGACCATTTTACAGTTAATTATAGTAAGAAAACATCTTTGAAAGTACAGTTATATAAAGTTTGTAAAATGGTAATAATGATTAGTTTGATTGTAAGTGGGGATATTCATCCAAATCCAGGACCTTATACTAATTTGGATCGGTAAGTTTTAACTTTAGTGAAGTATTGAATTCCGATTTAACAGCTGATAGCTTAAAAAAGGATGGGTTGTGTGTGGTTCATATTAATATCTGTAGTCTATTAAGGAAAATTGACCACTTAAGGGAATGGACTATTAAATATAGCCCTGAAGTAGTCATTATTACAGAATCCTGGTTATCTGATAAGATCCCTGTCAATATGGTGTATATGAATGGATATAATTTATGGAGGAAAGATCAAACAAAGAGGGGGGGTGGAGTTATTATTTATGCACTTAGTTCTTTGGATGTATCTGTGGTCAACTGCCAACAGGACTGGGGTGGTTCTGAAGTTCTTCCATTATTATTTAATTTACCATTTAGTAAACCTTTAATGTCACTGGTTATGTATCGTCCCCCAAAAGCTAGCATTGAGGTGTTCCAAGTTTTGCAGGATTTTTTGGGTGATTACTTAAGTAGATGTGAGATTATGTTAATTGGGGATATGAACGTAGATTGGAAAACTGTAGATGGTAATCATAGTAGTGTTGAGATGAGTAATATTCTGGGTATGACTCAGTTAATTACAGAGGTAACTAGAGTTAATACCAAACAACCATTTTCCTCCACAATATTAGATCTATTATTTACTACGGACCCAGACAGGTATGTTGCTAGTGGTGTTCTTCCAAATTTTTTCTCGGACCATCAGATGATATATGCTATTAGAAATCAAAAAAAATTAAGGAGATCAGTGAAAACAGTTCATTATAGATCATTCAAACATTTTGATTATATAAATTTTATGTTAGAGTTGGATGAATTTAATTGAGGAAGGCTGGATTTAGTTCCTACAGTTGCTGATGCCTGGAGATTATTTCAGGAGGATTTATTGACAATTTGTAATAGGCATGCCCCACCCAAAATTAGGAAAATAAAGGTTGGCAATGCCCCTTCGTACAATTCCTATTTATTTAAAATTAAGAAACAGCAGGATAAGGCATGGAAGGTGGCTAAATCTACAAAAATGGACGGTGATTGGGTGAAGTATAAACAGATGCGGAATTATTATAATTGTGAACTTAAGAGGGTTAAAAATAATTATTATAATAGGGAACTAAATTCTAATCTGACTGATGATCCAAGGAAATTTTGGCAAGTTTTAAAAAAGGTGAAAGGGGATCAACAAGTGGATTATCCTGAGAAGTTTGAAATTGGGGAAGTTGAAGTCCCTATGGGCCCACGGGTTGTGGATGGTTTTAATGAACTCTTCACAACTATGGGCACAAAAGCCTTATTACAAGGTAAGACTAGTCTCTCCCCTTTAAATTCTCAAAATAAAGCTACTGAAGTTGTCCCTTTAAAGGACAAGGAGTTTGAGTTTGAATTAATATCTCCATTAGAAGCACAAAATGCATTATTCAAAATTAATGTTAGAAAGGCTGGTGGTTTGGATGAGATCCCTAATATTCTATTGAAATATGCTGCCCCGGTCATCTCATATCCCTTGTCTAATATTTTCAATATGTCCCTTACATGTGGGGAAATTCCTGAAATGTGGAAAACGGCCAAAATTATTCCTGTTTATAAAAATGGATCTAGGTCTCTAATGGAGAATTATAGGCCTATATCATTATTACCAATAGTAGCTAAGGTGTTTGAAAGATTAATAGCTAAACAATTACAGACCTACTTGGAAAATGGTAAGCTGATTAATAAGTTTCAATCTGGCTTCAGGTCCATGCATGGAACAACTTCTGCTTTGTTAAAGGTTACTGGGGATATTGTGGGTGCTCTGGACAGGGGGATGTCGGTGGGGGCAATTTTTGTAGATCTATCCAGGGCATTTGATTTCCTGGACCACGACATCCTCTTGTCCAGACTACCTGCTACGGGTGTTTCGTTGAAGGTGATTGAGTGGTTGGATGCTTGCTTAACTGGTAGGAAACAAATGGTTTCAATAAATGGGTGGGAATCTGGTTTTAGGGAGATAATTTCTGGGGTACCCCAAGGATCCATTTTGGGTCCAATATTATTTAACTTATATATGAATAATTTTGTTCTAACTAATCTTGATGTACAGTGTCATCTGTATGCCGATGACACTATTATCTATGTGAAGGGGTTATCTAACACAGATAGAATTTACTCTTCAAAAAGCATTTAATGAGCTTCAGTTATTTTATAGTGAATCCAAACTTGCTCTTAACTCAAAAAAATCTCAGGTATTATTGTTCTCTAGGGAAAATAAAGAGATCTATTCTGATTTGGGTTTGAGTATAGTGACTGTGGACAACATTGCTCTTGAACAAGTGCAGTGTTATAGATATTTAGGGATGTATTTGGACAGATCATTGAGCTGGACTTTTCATATAGATTGTACAATTAAAAAAGTTAGTAGACGGTTGGGTGCACTTTATAGAATTAGAAATTGTATGGATGTCAATGTAAGGAAACAAGTAGCTACGGCTACATTGATTCCTTTGTTGGACTATGGGGATATTATTTACATAGGGGCAACTTTAACCCAGTTAGCTAAAATAGACGTTTTTTTTTAATAAGATAGCTAGGTTTATTTTGGACATGCCTAAGAGAACCCATAGAAGAGAACTATATCAGTCTTTGAATTGGATGAGTCCTCATGATAGAAGGATATTTCATGTTTTGACATATGTGGTCAATTCAGTTAGGGGTAAGGTACCGGAATATATCACTGATGAATTTCAGGTCAGGATAATCAGGGGAGGGTTACGCTCTGCTGAGGGTATGGAATATGTTTTGCCCAGAAGAAGGACGGATTTGGGTAGAGAACATTTTTTCTATTTGGGTCCCAATATATGGAATTCATTGCCAACCCACTTGAGGCCAATTAGTTCTAGTCCTAATTTAGGAGAAATAAAAAGTTGGTTTAAATCCGAAGCTGATAAAAGGTTAAATGTTGAGTAATTATGTATGGTATGCTCCAAAATATGTTATATAGTTGCACTTTATGAATGGGAAATGTGTGATGCATATGTTGTATATTTGTATGGATTTTAGTGTTATTGTAAATTATTTTACTGTGGTATTGTTGTTATTATTTTGTGATATATTTTTTTTTGATGCTGTTAATATGAATGTATGCATTAAGGACCTCACTGGAAATGAGCTTGTCTCAGTTGAGCTTCCTATTCTTTTGCTTGTCAATTGAATAAAAAATTTGACTACTACTTACTACTACTACTACTACTTCTCCACATTAGATATTAGTGCACTGACTCAGTTTGACAATGACAGTGTTCGGCGGGCTCAATCCCGAGATCCTATGATCAGATCAGCACTTGAAGCTCTTTATGCAGGGAAAGATGTGTCCAAGTTGCGCTCCTCTGACTTAAGAACTGCATTATTGTACAAAGAAGGCCCTAAATTGAAGCTGATTAACCAGTTGCTGTACAGAAAAACAGTAGACAAGGGGGGGTCAAGTAGACAAGCAACAGCTGGTTTTGCCCACCGCTTTCAGAGACTCGGTGCTGAGGTCCCTACACAACCACATGGGGCACCTTGGTATAGACCGAACCCTTGACCTAGTGCAGTCTAGATTCTACTGGCCTAAGATGGGGCCGATGTTGAACATCATATGCGGACTTGTAGTCGCTGCCTACAGAGAAAGACCTTGCCCCAGAGGGCTTCCCCCCTTGTTAACATCACCACCAGCACCCCCATGGAGTTAGTTTGTATTGATTTTCTGAGTTTGGAGCCTGATCAGTGGAATGTTAGTAATGTGTTGGTGGTTACTGATCATTTTACAAGGTACACACAAGCATTCCCCACCAAGGACCAAAAAGCATCCACTGTGGCCAAGGTACTGGTAGAGAATTTCTTTGTTCACTATGGAGCCCCCCCAGAGAATCCATTCTGACCAAGGCTGAGATTTTGAGAGCCGCTTAATCAAGGAGATGCTCTCTCTGTGGGGAGTGCGGAAGTCTAGAACCACCCCTTACCACTCACAGCGGGATCCACAGCCAGAACATTTTAACCACACCCTGCTTGACATGCTAGGCACTCTTCACCCAAAAGACAAGCCCAAATGGAGCCAGCAAATTAGCACCTTGGTACATGCTTACAACTGCACCAGAAATGATGCTACTGGGTTCTCCCCCTACCGCCTTATGTTTGGAAGAGAGGTTTGGCTACCAGTGGATGTGTGTTTCAGGGTCTCTCCCGATGAGGTCCAAGCTGACAATTACCTACAATACATGCAAAAGTTAAAAGCTCAATTGAATCATGCATAACAACTAGCTCAGACCATGGCTGCAAAGAGAAATTTGGCTAACAAAGATATGACAAAAAGGTCAAGGCCCAAGAGCTCCAAGCGGAAGACCATGTACTGTTGCAGAATCTGGGACTGCATGGCAAACACAAAATTGCTGACCAGTGGCACCATCTCCCTCACATCGTAGTAAGGCAAATTAAATGACTTGCCAGTGTATAAAGTGCGGCCTGGAAACAACTCAAAAGATGTCAAGACAATGCCCCGTAACCATTTGTTGCCCATTGGTCAAATAATGATTGATTCTGAGCCCCCAGAGATTGCTCCCCCTGGACCAGTGACACAGGCCACTGCAGGACAAAAACAGAGAAAGCCTGCCCCTGCAGTTACTGACTTAAGGTTTCCTCCACAGCAAACCCCCATTGATATTGACTGTCAGTCCACTTCGGACGAGAGTGAGTGCAACTATGGCTACTACCCTTCTTATGAACTAAGTCAGTTGTTTCAAGATAACCCCCTGGTCAATGATGGGGATGAAGCTGGGCCTTCTGGACTGCCTAACCCCCCAATTTTATCCATGGAGCCAATGCTCCCTGAGAGTGAAGTGCAGTGTCAAGTCTGATGATATTGAATCCCTATGTATGGTGGAATGGTGTGATTTCCTTGAGAAAGAAACAGATGAGCTGAGACCGACTGGTGACCTACCAGAGCAGGAAGAGTACTTTGAGTGTAATGATAGTTCCCTTCCAGTGTCAGAGTGCCCTCCATGTGAGCTAAGTGTTGTGGAACCAGAATTTGCAGACCCAGGGGCTGACAGTGCCTCAAGTCCAAACTTGTCTGCCCAGGAAGAGACTCCCCTTGCAAGTAAGGAAAGTGCAGAGGGTGAAGCTAAAGGTACAGAGACTGTGACTGTTTCCTCCAGGAAGACTGGTCGAGCTGTAAAGCCAGTAGTGCGCCTCAGCTATGATTCACCTGGGAGGCCTGTGGATTTGCATCTCAATGTGGTCCATAAAGGGGTGTATGTGTCCCAGAGCTCACTGCCCAAACTGAGCATAAGTGCAAATTCCCAATTAATTATTCTGCTCTCTAGGTATGGTGCCCCTGTCCCATCTAGTCCCAAGGTGACTAATAGGGAAGGGCCCCGATTATCATTGTTTCATGTGTAGGAGGTGTTAACCTGATTTCAAACTGCAATGTGTGTTTAAGTAATCAGTGCAACGTGTGTGTAATGCTGTATAAAAAGTAGTGTACTGTAGAATACAGGAAATGTGTATGTAGCAAAGGTTTAATATGCTGACTGCTGCTTAAAAGTTATAGACCTGATATGCTAGTGTTATAGATGTATATGATGATTTGCATTTGAGTTATTGTAAGGGTACCTACTTGATGCAGATGCCAACTTTTTCCAGGCCAGGAAGGGTGTAACCCCCCCCCTACAAATGGGGGTTCCCAAAAGTCTTCCCAGAGCTTGCCTAATTGCTCACTGCCTGGTGGTGTTCGGCGTTACAGCCGTTTTAAATGGAGTTGCAGTGAACGCTTTTAAAGCCTCCATGTACTGTCTCTTTAAGGGCTGCCTGCTTGCAGTCATAGTTAGTTTAAATGGGGGGACTGTGTGTTTCTATGCCCGAGTCCCACCCGGGCTGTTGAATAATTGCTCTGTTTCTGCCATCGCTAATTGTGCAGAGGGAGCACTGCCAAAAGATGTAATCATTTGCTGAGCATTTGCTAGAGTAATAATAATAATGTGAGTTGTTCTAACCTGCCTTCTTGCAGCAAGGACTGTTTCTGTTTAGCGCCACCATTTTGGTCCTGAACTGCCGAATTGGACCAGTCAGTACTTGGGTGTCTCAAATGGAGCCTGCTGAAATGGGGCTCTGTGGAGTGAGACTCTGGGAATTGTGGTTTTTGGACTGTTGGTGCCTTTTTGCACTTATAGGGGGAGCCTGTTGTGACTGACACCTGAACCGACCAACCAAACCTTTTGGATCTGAGTGAAAGCCCCTGGGCTGTCTGCTGGCAAGCCAGATTCAAGTTGGAAGCTGAGAGAGCAACAGCTTGGAGCGTTCGAGTGGCCGTTCTGTGCAGTAGTTCATGCGGGAGACCCGTGGAAGGCCTGATTTCTGGTCTGCTAGCCTGCTTTCTGCCCTGAGAAGGAGAAGAGGACTTTTGCCGGACTAAATCTGAATTTTGTGAGAATGAAGCAAGCTGCTGATTTGGGACCAGGCTTAACCTGTAGAAGACCAAAGATTTTGCTGAATGTGATCAGCCTGTCAGGAATTTCAGTCCCTTCTGAGCTCTTAGTGTGTGCAGAAACTTGCGATCGTGACTGGGGAGCATTTGGCCTGGTACAAGTAGAATTTGGTATATAAATGTACTGTGAACTGGAAGAGAACTGCGATTTAGTTTGGCTGTGTGCTGCTGGCTTGTACGTATGAATGTGCTATGTGCTGAATGGGGATCGCGATCAAACCCCCCTTTTTCTGTAAACTGTGTGCTATTTGCTGGAGACTGTTCCCAGCTGATTTCGGACTGAATCCGTTGTTGCCTAATGCAGATAGGCCCTGCCACGCGGACCTTGTCTCCCTACCCTGCGGCACAGAGAAGATCCATCGATGAGGGACCTGCCAGGGGATCAGCCCCCTGCTCTTTGCCTAAAGAGGAACAACGCCGAAGCAACTCGTGTGGGTCCTGCTTCCTCTGGCAATCCATAACGTCCATCCATCGTCCCTCCTGTGTTCAGCCTAGGTTCCGTGAGTAATTATCAGGGTAGCTCCCTGCAACCTTTCTTAAATCAGAAGTGTGTCATCTGATTCTTGTTGTGTTGTTTTCATGAACTGAGCCCTCCAGCTCTGGATTACAAATTGGTTGTGTGTGCATGTTATTTCTCCATCACATGGCCCCAACCAGCTGTGACACCAGCCTACCCCGGGCAACAGTCCTGGCTAGCCTTTTCCCCCATCCTGGGTACCCAGAGTGTGACTGAATGGGACTGTAGTTGTATGCATAGTAGTGTGATTCTTAGTGTGTTTAAGCCAATTAACCTGATTGCCCCCATGCTTGTTACGGTCCCCTGAATAAATCAGATCTTCCTTTCTTTTAAATTTGCACTGACTGTGCTGCCATTATATGTTGAAAGTATTGCATTGTAGCTGTGTGCCTTGCATAACCTTATTTTACAGGGGGTCCCCAGAGCCACGCTGAAGGAACTAGTCCTGGGGGTAAGTGCCAGGTTTATGTGTATGTGTTTTGCATATCTGAGGTATTGGGAAGGTTACCCCGTGTATCAAAAGGGCCACTAGCGGTATTCGAGGGGGTCACAGTGTCCCCAAGGACTGTGACCTGGTTAGGCTAACCACAACCAACCCTGACCTTTGGGTGGAGGCACCCATTTCAGAACTCAGGCTCTTTAACCTGTTGATAGCCAAGCAGGCAGGGGAAGTAGCCCTTGGGATAGCACCACCTAGGGGTTACAGGTGCAGTAGAGGTCCCACAGAAAAGAAGGTTTCACCTTTGCGAGGCATTTGTGGTCCTGTGCCTGAGTGATTCTGCCAGCCAGGCTGCTGATGATGAGAAATGTGACAAGAGAGACAAGACATCTGACTAAGGTAGGAGATATACCTATATTTTTTGACAAAAGATCCCAGGCTGGATGGACACTGCAGCTGCTGGGGCTGGAATTATTGCCAGGTGCTGCCAGTGGCCAGGCTACAGTATGTGCTGCCATGCTGTGCCACCACACCTTCTGGCAAGTAAGGAGTAGCTGTGATGTAATGCACCCAGCTACAAGGGGGTGTCACCTGGACTACAATGGTGAGTCTAGCCTGGACTGGCATGGAGTGGCTGTCATCAAGACCAGGGGGCCCATGAATGCCCACCAGCACACCAAAGTACAGTGGATGCCTCCTGCATCACTAGCTGACACGGCACCTTGGCGTGACATATGTGTGACATGTACAATACCCTAAAAATAATAGCATAGTAGAAAAACTTATAAAGTTGTACAGAGTAGAACAGGCTGTGAACAAAGGTATAACATCACTCACTGGTGTGTGAAGACAAGAAACAGGAGGGTCATGTGGGCTCTTGTTGCAAGAGGGGGTACAATCTTTATAAAAGGACCCCAAGGTCCTGACTCATATTCAAGGCCAGGACAGAACCTGTCTCCACAGTGCTAACATGGAGAATGACCAGGGATTGTTTTCCTATCCATAACACAGTAAAGCGTGAGTACTGCTTAAAACACTGTGCAGTGTCATTTCTTCTCCTGTCAAAACAGAGGATTGAGTTGCACACACAATCCAACTGGAGAGCTGGAGGTTTACAGCAATGGAAATATTTCTGTAGGTTGGTTCTCTGGTGAGCAGTCCACCTTACCTCTAGACACAGAGGGTCCCGCTAGATCATGCCTGCCTTAGCAGGCACCAAGAGAGGGTTATCATGTGGCGCCAGCAGAAAAAAATAGGATTACAATGATTTTGGTCTTTCTGCACTCCTGTTCCCTGTTGCAGAGGTGACATTCCCACCTCCTGCTTTTCTTGTGTGTCAACTTAGATTTTATTGCAGTTTTTAATGTTTCATATAGGACATTAAGTCATATTCAGCACAGCAGCTATATATCTGGAACAATGAACAGTATACAAATTAAAGGTACACGAGCAGAGGGGATAGCAGCGCACTGTGACTGTGTCTGTGAAAGTTACCATGCTTTGCGCATGACCCTGTGGGCCATTTTGATGGTGATCCTGCCTTTCCCTGCTATTCACTAATTGTTTTATGACTGTGCAAGGAACTAATGCAACCCTGCAAAGTTGCCCGTGTCGCTGTATAGTCATTGCGTTCACATAGCAATACTCCCTTTCAAATGAGAGCATGGGCTTGGCCCTTGTTTCTTCTGACCACAAAATATACTGAAATCTTTTAAAGCGATGTACTGTGTTGTATTATTTTCCCTGTTTCTCCTGGGTTGCGGCAGAAAAAAGGACCCATGTCTCAGTGCACCTTACCCGGCTATCAATAAAGCAATAAAAAAAGGATATAAAGTAACAATTTGCAGGACCATCACATTACATGTTTAAGTGTTTTGAATATGTAGTTGTTTGTGTGTTTCTTTGAAAGCAAAGTAATTTGTCAAGAATCTTAAGTGACTGCTCACCTTCTCCGGGGAGGGAGGGGGGACAAGGCTTGGGGCTTGACTGGCCTCTGGTGGATGTCAGAAGTACCACAAGCACCAAGCCATTTGAAGGGGAGGGGGCGTGACAGACATTGGCAACTTTGCCTTGACGTCATGACGCATGTCATGCCCGCAGAACATGGAAAAACAACTCCCTGCGCTCCAGGAAGACGGAGCGCCTGGCACAGATCCCAGTCCTCTACCAGCCCCAGTGTCCTGATCAAACAAGAATGTTCAGGGTGTACGGGCCCCACCTCATCCCCACCTGGGGGGAACAGCTAAGGCTACATGGGGGAGCACTGTGAGCCCAGGTAAGAGGGGGACAGATGCCTTGGTGACTCCTGATGGAGTGGAGTTCAGGGGGAGCATAAATAGAAAGTTAAAAAAAAAAAAAAAAAGAATCTTGAGTGATGATTGGCTCTTGTCAGTTTATCAAAAGAAATTGTGATGTCTCTTAATTAATTATGAAAATGAGTTGCCCAGCAAGGTCAGTATCCAAATTTTAAAACAATCTCTTTGTAAAGCTGAGTAACTATGTTCTGATCTGTTGTTGTTGTGGTACCACTTGGTTCTAATTTAAATATCCAGTGAAATCCCAGAATCAGTAACAAGTCTCATTGTCCCATTCCCCAGTTTTTTTTTTTTATTATTATTATTATTGTATTTTTCACCCTTCCGAACTAGCAGGCAGCTCTGTCTCCACCCAGATGGCTCATCTTCAGAGCCTGGCTGTCCCCAATCCAGCTCTTTCCCTGGTAATTCCCCAGGATCCATGATGGGTGTTTGACAAATTTCTTAAATCCGAACACCCTGACAGTGAAACGGCAGGTCGACGCCCCAGCAGTGGCTGCAGTTTCTCAACACACAAAGTAAGCCTGGGGCTTCTGCCCCAAACCCCCCACAGGGAGGGTTATGCCCTGCACCCCACCACTAAGGATTATCAACCTGTCAGAGATGATTCGGGGGGGGTGCAGGACCCCCGACAGACAGTGCCCGGTTCCAGTGGGTCCCCCACAGCGGCATGGTGCTGTAGTCGCTGTGGGGGACTTCGCTGTCGAACTGTCGCTGTCGGGTGGGTATACCATTCCACCACAAATTTCCCTCCATGGCAGGGCCAGAGGGAAGAGTGCTGGCTCCCCCCCCCACCGGAGCACAGTCCAGAAGCTGGGCCAAGCTGGAACAGGGGACGCACCAGGCCATCATGGAGCCTGCTACTTCCGTTTTCCAGTTTTCTTTGTGCCCCCCCCCCTCGCGACGTGAGTGTGCACATGTGGAGGCAGGCACACACCACGTACCTACGCTCCTGTGACTCCCAGACTCCGGTGCTGCCCTCCGGTCTCCACTAGGGGGCAGTCAAGGAGCAGGATGACAACCCTCCCCTCCTTGGGAGAGGAGAGCAGTCCATCGGACACTCAATCCTCTCCCTCCCCTGCCGACCCCCAGCACCCATGGTCGCTCCCGACCCCAGGTCACCAGAGTGGTGCGAGATGTGGCATCCAGCACCTCAACCCTCGGTGCCACTGGGCTGGACCCTTTCCCCAGTTTTATGATGTGGTCTTATCTGAAGTCCTGTTTAAATCTGCCTCTCCAGGAGATTTCAGATAAGTTTGCATAAAATGTTGGAACTGCTGATCTTGGGAGATTGCATGACTTGGTAAATGGCAGAGTGTTTCACCTCTGCATCCCTGGTTTGAACCTTTCCAAGGTCAGCAACTGGCCCAACGCCATCATCATCATCTGATGGCCATTGAAAGTAGCAGTATTTGTTAGCAACCATATAGTTTTTTAGCAATAAGGCTTGTCTAACAAAAATATCAAGATACACATTTTTCTCTTAGTTTTTTCATTCCTGAACCAAGATATCCCACTCCCATGCTATGCACACCATGAAAAAAAATAAACATCTAGGTATAGTGTTGAGCTGTTTATCATCAGAAACATGCGGCTGCACCATCCTAATACGTCTACAGTATGACTCTAGCATGTACCTTCAACAGGTAAACTCAGCAGAAGAGATTTTTAAAAATGGTGACCGGTGGCTATCTTTAATGACTTGAGTCTTTTTTTTTTTTTTTACTTTCTTTTTATCCCCTCCTATCGCCCCGTCATTCCACTCTTCGGGCTCACTTATGCTACCCACCCCGACACTGAGTCTGCCCCTAGAGTGCCCATGGGTGACTCCTACCTTTTCTCCCATCTTCGTGGAGCACCCTGGCACTACGGGGTCTGCCCATGGTTCCTGGACTGGGCAACTGGAGCGGCCGTCATCTAGGACCACCGAGGTTGGTTTCCATTTTTATGTGCTTCCCGTTCCCCCCCCTCCCCTGAGGACGTCGGCTCGGGCAAGTGTGTGCTGACGCACTCCTGCCAAGTGCCTAACAATGTCCTCCCTCCCGACTCCAGCCCCTTCTGAAGCTGCCAGTGCCCGTGAGGCGGTGCTCCCACCGGCTCCAGGGAATGGTGCTACAACACCCCTGGTAACCCACCCCGAAGGAGGAGAGCATCTGTTGGGATGCTCAATCCTCCTTCCCCCTGCCGACCCCTGATGACTCGAGTCCATACCTGAACCCGGGTCGCCGGTGTGGTGTGAGGTGTGGCGTCCAGTACCTCAACCCTCAGTGCCACCGGGCCAGCTCATGACTTGAGTCTTTAATTACAACATTAGCTGTAAAAGCTGTTTTAACAATATCTGAGAAAACTGGTGGTCTGCTGGCACAGTGGTAACACTACCACTTGCGACACCAACGACCCAGGTTTGGAAGCGAGCCTGGAAGTCGGAGGGCCAGATTGGGGGAGGGAGGACTGAGCATTTTATGGACAGCTCTCCTCCTCAGGGGGGAAGGGTGGGAAAGCACCTGGTGCTCAAGTGGTTCCTAGCAGAGGCTCGGGGACTGACAGCTGGAGCTTGCGTACTAGGGGGACATGCCAGACATTCAGCTGTGAGCCACCATGTTACTGCACACCACACCACTCCCCCCAGGGAGATACAGCCTTCAAAATGACCAGGCCGAGCAGGGAGGACATCTGCTAAGCTGAACCCCCATAGCATTCTGAGGCCTTCGACCCCCAGATCAGCCTCAGTCCATCGGGGAGAAGAGGGGGCCCTCTCCGGTGGCCCTGCTCTAGGGGATAAGCCAGGGTGCACTCCGGTGGGAGGGTGTAGAGGTGAGTCCCGGGGGATGGAAGTGGCAGGGGAAAGGCCCGATGGCTAGCTAGGCAGTAGCCAAAAAAAAAAAGATCTGAGAAAACTAACAATATACTGAACATGAATACAGTATTAAGATGTCAGAAATACACTTTCGCTAAAATAAACTATGTGATGATGTTTTTTTGCCAGCTAACAAATTCTGCTGCTATGTGAAATGAATCGGGTATGTGAAATGAATTGGATAGTCTCAGTCTAGTCCCTAATTTATTTATTTATTTATTTTATTTATTTTTTGATAACCGGGTAGGTGCACTAGACATGAAAGTGGCTATTTTCAAGCACAACCCAGGAGGTCAACAACACAGAGAGATACAGGTACATAGAATACAGTGTCAAGAGATATGCAATACATCATAATCAGAAGCGAAACAAAATTAAGACAAATATTGGTACAAGGCACGTAAAGGTGTAAATTATACAAATGGAGATAAGTGTAATTGATGAGAGCCTCCTCATCACAAAATCCCATCACAACTCAATCAATCAATCAATCAAATCTTTATTTATCCAGGCGACAACTGGCAGCCTTGTGAATAGCCTCATATAAAAGGCCAGGGACAGGAAGGGCAATTGTACTTGAACTACCCTTTCTTTTATATACTAATACCTCCAGGATAGGCTTAAAGCAACAGTATGTGTTGGTTGGCAAAACATTTCATTACTGTAGTCTTCTTAGCAAAAAATGTATTCCTGACATCCTTAGATTCATAATACGTGTATTTATAATTTCGTCAGATATTTTTAAATTATTTTTTGTAAATAATTTTGTAATTAACGATTCTAACGTTAATAAAGACTGTCAGTTTTTAAAAATATCTTCCTTTGAGGTTACCTTTTAACTGTAAAATGAGATTCATACTGTGAATGTATCAGAATAGTGCCAACACACATTTATGATGGGAAACAGCATAGCACCACCACAAGATGCTTAAGGTAGTCACATTGGGAGCTGCTAACAAGCAGCAACTTTTAAAAACTTCCAAACCACATCAATGAAAATGAATGTGTAACTCCTAGGTGGCGCTATCCCAAGGGCTACTACCCCTGCCTGCTTGGCTAGTAGCAGGTTAAGGGGCCTGGGTAATGAAACGGGTGGCTCCACCCGGAGGTCAGGGTTGTTAGTGGTCAAGCTAACCTGGGCACAGCCCTCTGGGACACTGTAACCCCGCTCTTTCCCTTCTAGTGGCCTGAACAATATACAATAATCACTTTCACAATGACCCTTATTCACCATGCAATTACCCACACTGTTTGCACTTACCACCAAGGCTGGTTCTTCTAGTTTGACCCTGGGGACCCCCTGCAAAACAAGGTTAAGCACAGCAAATGGCAACAGCACAATAATTTTGGCACAAACTGGAACCACAGTCAGGTTAAATGCAAACAAAGTTAAATCTCATTTATTCAGGGTACTTGAACAAGGGAGGGGCATAATCAGGTTGATTTGCTTAAAAGCTATATTAATCAGACAGTTATGCATGCACTTCAGAGTCCCTACACAGTCACACACTCTGGGTACCCAGGTAGAAAAATGATGGGCTAGCCAGGAACGTTGCAGCTGGTTGGGGCCCTGTGATGGAAGAAAGCAACATGCACAACACACACTATTTGTAATCCAGAGCCGGAGGGCTCAGTTCATGAAAGAAAAGGCAATAAGACAATCAGATGACAACACTTTTAGATTTAGCTGTTGTTGCAGGGAGCTACCCTGATGTTTACTCACAATACCCAATACTGGACATAGGCAGGATGAAATCAAGACTGCTGGCTGTTGAGCTGGAGTGCCCGGAGAAGCAGGGCCCACACGAATCACCGAGGCGTCATTCCTGTTCAAGGCATTAAGCAGGGGGCTGATCCCCAGGCTGGTCTCTCGTTGATGACTTTCTCTGCATAGCAGGTATTCTGGCTGGGCCAGTGTAGCAGGGCCCAGGCAAATAGAAATGGATAAGGATTCAGTCCGTGGAGCTGGGTACAGCCTCCAACAAGCAAAACACAGCTCAGACACACAGTGGGGAACCAAATCACGGCCCACTAAAAGCACACAGCACATTCACATGTAAGGAAATTCCTCTGTACCAGGCAAATGGCTCTCCGGTCACAATTACAGAGTCTCTGCACAATCCGGGAGTTCAAAGATAGCTGGAAGTCCTGACAGGCCGATTGTATTCAGCAAATCTTCGGTCTTCTTCAGGTTAAAGCCTGGTCACAATTCAGTGGCTTAATTCGCTCTCTAGTCCGGAAAAAAGAGCACACGTTCCTTCTCAGGAAAGCAGGCAGGCATGCAGGCCAAACTCAGGCCTTTCCACAGTTCTCCCGGCGCTGCGCTAATCCACTATGGATTGTTGCTCGAACTATCTTGAGCTGTTACTTCTTCACTTCCCAACTCAGATCTAACTGAAACTGCAAGCAGTGTGGGACTTTCCCCAAGATCCAAAAGGTTCAGTTGGCTGATCTGTCTGTCAGTCACAACAAGGGCTCCCCTTCTAGGTTATTTTAAGCACCAAAAGCCAAAAACTACAATTCCTACAAGTTTTGGCCCCACCAAGCCCCTGTAGGCAGGCTCCATTTTAGAGTTCCAAATGTACTGATTGGCCCATTCTGCAGTCCAGGACCAAGATGATGGAAACAAACAAAACTGTCCATGCTGCAAAGAAGGCAGGTTAGAACAAACTGCAATATTATTACTATTCTAACGAATGAGCAGCAAACAAGTACATCTTCTAACAGAGCTCCCTCTCAGATTAATTATGGCTGCAATCCAGGCAGCTCTTAAAGAGACAGTACACAGAGGCTATACAGGCAATCTCTGACAATACCTTTAAACTGCTAAAACGCAGAACACCAGCCTGGCAGTGAGCATTTAGGCAAGCTCAAGGAAGACTTTTTGGGAACCCCCATTTGTGGGGGGGTTACAAATGGAATGAATTCAATGAAAAGAAAAATGGTTATAGTGACGTTTTAACCAGAAATACATTATTACCAAACAACTATATGATGATGATTGTTTTCTGCTAGCAGCTACTGCTGCTTTAAAACACATTGTGGGAACAGTGTTGGAAAGCTTTTACTGCTGCTGCCCATGCCCTACCTGTCATGTCAACAGCAAAGGATATTGGTCTCCACTGCTGTCAATCTGGTACCTTTCACAAACATCAGCATTCATTACAAGAAAAGAAATGTAATTCGGGTGCGCTCAGGAGAACCCTCGGTGCAGGAGATCAGGCAGCCAGTCCTAATAGTACAAATACACACCAAATGCTGCACTCGAACAAAAACAAGGAGAGATGTGCTGAAATTCAAAGTCCAAATTTTAATGTGGCAAGGTGCACAGAAGTGTACCCTTCTTCCCAGTGCTTCGGCTAAACACTAGGCCTTCCTTGGGGGAAGGGGGGCAGGCGGGTGTGTATTCAATACAAAAAGTTTGCTAAAAGCTCATATTGATGGTGGAACAGTTCACTCAATGTATGTTTTGATCTTGGCTTCTCTTTTAGGGACACAGTACCGTTTCTCAGTTCGCTCTTACTCCTGTGTTAGTCCGATGTAACTGTTTACCACCGGTAATATTTCTTCCTCACACCCACAGCTGTAAACTTCAGAGCAAAAAAAGTGTTCCTGCTTGGTAAAGCACATGCAATAGCAGCTGTTGCATTAGCTTTGCCAACGCGAATTCTTTGTTCAAATTAAAATATCTCTAAATACTTGGCAAGCCATTGCAATCACGAGCCTCATCTGGCTCAAAGACTACTGCTTGATCAGGCCTCAGAATATTTATGCTCAAGTCACTGTGGCTGAGTGGTAGCAATCTTACCTTTACGCCTGTAGATTGTGGGTTCACATCGTACAAACCAAGGGCTTGGGCTCAAATCCAGTGCTGCTCCTGCAGCGCAGCACTACAGGAGTGCTGTCATTTTGGGGGTGCTGTCCTGCTAAAGGGACATTAAACAGATGTCCCTCTCTCCATTTCTTGGTGTTGTCCAGGTGGAAGTGGAGGACCCTATGAACTTTTTTTTAAAGCAGAGAAGGGAATTACTAACAGATTCCTGGACAAAATTCCCTCAATAAAATGGGTTCTTAAGCAACTTACCATAGATGTATGTCCTGGTCTGCTTCAACCCCATTTGGTCTTGACTAAATGTACAAAGACTGCTCCCCCACGTGTTGGCATATAGTCAATATTCAGTCAAAAAAGCTCAAGTCAAGTTTCATCCAACTGCAGACTGTGAGCCTTTATACAAATAATCATGGAAAATCCTGACCAGATAAAACTGGGTTCCGGATCATATGCTCACATCCTGCCAGCAGTTCTCCATGACTGCCCCCTCACTGAGCTATCACCATTGCAGTTTATATAGCAGATTGAATATTTTATCACCCAGTATTTGTAGAACATGCCATTGACTAACAAGAGGACATTTCAATAAGAAATTGAGCAGCCTTGAGGTCAGATCCAAAGTGGTGAACTGGGTTAGAAATTGGTTACCGGATAGATGACAGAGTGTGGTGGTTAATGGCAGTCTCTCCAAGGATGGAAGAGTGACCAGCGGCGTGTCGCAGTGCTCAGTTCTGGGACCAGTCCTCTTCTATATCTTCATAAGTGACATTGCAGATGAACTGGAAGGAAAGGTATGTTTTTTTTTTTTAACTCATACTTTTTCCTCCCCCAGCCCTCCAAGCACCGCACCATCGGGAGTCGCTTATAGTGTCTGCCCCTGCTTCTTGCACCTACCTGGAGCCCTCCGGTACCCCCACGGAGCCGTGGTTCTTCCCCCCAGGCAGGGACGAGGTGGGGCCCGTACACCCCTAACTTTCTTGTCTTCGTTGGGCCAGCTGGGACAGGTAGATGTGAGCTGTGGGGTCTGCAGTGAGCTCTCTGTCTTGCCGGTGCCTGGAGAGCCATTTTCCTGTTTTCTGTGTAGACGCGACATGTGCACCAACATCAAGGCGTAACCGCCGATGTCCGTTGCATCCCTTCCTCTTGCACTGGCTCGGTGCTTGCTGTACCCCAGGCCTCCACCTGGTGCCAGTTGAGCACCGAGCCTCTGTACCCCCCTTCCTCCCCGGAGAAGGCAAGCGGTCCCGGGGACGCTAAGCTTCCTCCCCCCAGCCAGCCCTCTGACTCGGTGGGCTCATTCCCAAACCCGGGTTATCGGTGTCACGAACAATAGAGCTACAGCTATGCCAGCAGACCGGCCAAGATATGCCTTTTGCAGACAATACCAAAATCTGTAATAGGGTGGACAATCAGGAGGGGGTGGAAAGAATGTGTAGGACTCTTGGGAAACTCGAGGAGTGGTCAAAAACATTGCAGCTGGTTTTCAATACCAAAAAGTGCTAAACTGTATTCCTAGGGCATAGGTACCCAGGAACTAAGGGGGGAGGTACTGTCAGTCACTAAGCAGGAAAGGGGCCTTAGGGTTATCACATCTGATGACCCCAAAGTGTCAGGGCAGTTTGAAAAAGCAGTAGGTAGGGCCAGTGAGGTGCTTGGTTGCATTGGGAGAGGGATTTTCAGTAGAATAAGGGAGGTGGTGTTACCACTGTATGGCTCACTGGTGAGACCCCACCTGTAGTATTGTGTCCAATTCTGGAGGCTGCACCTCAGAAAGGAGATATACAGGGGATGCAGTCCAGAGAAAGGCAACTAGAATGGCACAGGAGTTGCACCAAAACCCTACGAGGAGAGACTGAGGGATCTTAAGATGTCGACCTGTAAGAAAGGAGAGCGAGAGGCAACATGATAAAGACTTACAAGTACATGATGGGGTGAACAGGGTGCAGGAGGGGAGTCTCTTTCAAAGGAGAAACAGCACCAGGACCAGAGGCCATATGATGAAGCTGAAGGGGGGAAGTTAAAGAGGGATGTTAGGAAGTACTTCTTCACTGAAAGAGTGGTAAACTCCTGGAAAAACTACCAGCAGTAGTGGTGGAGGTAAAAACAGTAAGGGGGCTTTAAGCATGAGTGGGATAGACAAAAGGGAATATGTCTAACCCATGCATGCTTGAAGCATGTGAGGAATAGATATAAGGGAATACCAGTGAATAGGCGGGTAGGAGGGTGGGTTGCCGGAGGCCAGTTAAGGTCAATGGAGACAGACTAGGAAGGGACGATCTGGGCAGGCTGGGTGAGCCAAGTGTTTTTATTTCTGCTGACCAATTATATATCTGTAACAGTTTGGAAATACGTGCACACTTAAGCTCCAAATCATTTATTTAGTATGTTGACTATCGCAAGCTCTCAGTGTGAATTACACTCCCTGAGTCTGCCTTCATTTGACTTCCCTAGATGCAAAAAGACAACTGGAACTACAGCATTCAGCTATAGTGCACCATTTGATTGGAATGGTTTGGCACAGTGAATACAAGATTATTATTAAGCTGAGTAATTTGAAGAAGGAACTGTACAGAACTCTTACTAGTACCTGAGCTGAACAGAGATATTTGACTGCCATGCCTGCTGTATGACCTACCGTTTGTATAAATACTTTGTATAGCCTACTGTCCACTTTGAATTGTTTACTGTACATCAGTAACGCATGGTTTGAGCCAGCCAATCTGCACACTAGTAGGGCTACCATTCACGATAATGATGACCCGGGTTCAGGAACAAACTCAGGGGGCCAGCTGGGGAAGGTAGGATTGAGCATTCCAGAGACAGTGCTCCTCCCTTATTGTGGGGGGGACACTATGTTCCACTGCTTGACTGCTATCAGGCAAAAGCCAGGTGGTAGCGCAAGTGAGCGCACAGTGCAGGGATGCCATGCACTCATGAACGCCACTATGTGCATGCTTGTGCATGCATCATTGCACGCCTGTGCACATGGGGAGAAAAATGGAGGAAAACATTCTCCAGTTTGATTCAGCATCCCCCACCCACAGGACATGCACAACTGACATGGCAGCCCACCCACCCAGCACCATGTGTGGTGCTGGGTAAGTGGTGGATAACTAGTAAGTCTATAAGGTCAGTCATGGGGCTGGGGGTGGGGTGCCACATGGTCTGGGGTCAGAGGTGCAAAAACACAAAATGGAAAAAAAAAGTCAGAAACAAGAGAGGCTGCTCAGGAGAAAACTATTTCGGGTAAACTAAAATGTAAACACAGAAAAAAAACCAGCACCAGACTCACCAAGAGTCTAAGTTGCAATAAAACTTTATTTAGTATAAAATGCAATCTAGCAATAAGGCAGCAGCACTTTGTGAACAAAAGGAAAATAAAACTTGTAGTAAGAATCGCAGGGGGTACTGTGGAGCATACCTACAGACAAGATGCACTTTGGCTCGGCTCTGTATTTCAAGAGCTTTAAAGTACAAATTTTTATTTTAAACTACAGCCAGTTGTGATTCCAGTGACTAATTTGGAACAGTTTGATACTGAACAGTGCAATGGAGCACACGCAAAAGGCAAGTGGGAGTAGTAACAAAAACTCCCCAACAGTAGATGTACAGGCTACTTCTACATCCACACTACCGGTTGCTGGGCCTGAACCCCCATGGAGGGCCCTGCAAGCTTCAGTGCAAGCGATCAACCTGAAAGTAGAGTCGATCCTGCAGCGTTTTGCTGAGTAGGATGCCAAGTTGGAGGCAGCATCGCAAACTGCTGCTTCAGCAGAAAAGGTTGCTACACAAGCTTTGACTGCTACATCCAAGATGGTGCAAGAGAACACACAGTTAAGGTATCACTTGGAGGCATTGGAAAACGCAAACCAAGCTTCCCATGTTCGGCTGATCAGACTCCTGGATGGAAGTGAAGAGGATAATTTGTTAGAGTTTCTGCAATCTTGGCTTCCTAGTGCTTTGAACATTTACCCAGATGCAATTGCTGGTTAACTGCATAAAGCTTACCAAATTTCTCCACATGCAGCAGGGCCTCAAGCAGAAGCTCCTCATACTGTCCTCCTAGTGATGGCCAGTACAGCGTCTCAGGACTTGCTTCTTCAGGCCCGAGGTCCATGGACTTCCTTAATTACAATGGGCCACTTTACACCTATTCCCTGATCTCTTCTACACAATGAGGGCACGTAGAAAAAAGTTTGATGCAGTCCGTGCCAGACTTAGGACTCTTGGGGTGATGCATTCTTTACTGATGCCACCTCGGCTCCGCATTCATTATGGAGGGCAGACTTTTCAGTATACAGACCCCCTTGAAGCAGACAAAAAAGCTGAAGTGATAGCCAAGGAGTTTGATTCTGAAGGAGCCAGACACCAGGATGAATCCGAGGATGAGACTTAAACTGTGGACTGAAATAAGTAAAATGTTCTACCTTAATTGTGCTTCCTTAAGAGGCTTTTTGCTAATTTAGCAAATTGATTACTTAAAGTGCAGGATTCTGCTGCCTAAGACTTTCTTTCCATATTTAGTTGTGGATTTTTATAAACCAGTTGAAAGAAATGTTTTGAACTCCTTGCCCACAATGTTATGGGGCATTACTGATTCTGGGGTTTTGATTGTAGTTTTCTATTCCTCCTGAAGCATCATATCATAGGGCTTTGGGTTGTAGCTATTAAGTGCTTTAAATATGCTGAGATTTTAATGTTTGGATTTGGGGTCATATCAACACCTTGTGTTGTGCTAATTTTAAGGACTTTAAATTTTGGGACTGACCACCAAAAGATATATTAGGGAATATTCCCAATTCCTTAAACCAGATTATATAGGCTAACATAGTCTGCTACATTTGGATGTATCTGAGATGTGTTTATTTCTACACCTTACATGAGACGTACTGTATACTATTGCTTATAATAATTTGCAATAGACGTAAAGTTAAAAAAATATCGCAGAAGAACACTCATGCTGGCACCACTAACCCCTATTGGCTTCGCACATGTGTACTTCTTCAGGGAGATCCAATCTCTCATCATAGTGTTTCTTTTTTTTCTTCATTTGGCTCCACGTCCGCCAGTCATTGGCCACTTGCACACTCCACCACGCACCCTTTGCCATGAGACAGACCCTGCCCCTAAACACCCCCAGCTTACCCCCGGGTTGGGGCAGTTGAGGGTGGAGGCGTGTTACCCCAATGGATGCAAGTAGGTAGCTCGGGAGTAGGAGCCTGGTTGACAGTGAGTGCAAGGTCCACTATGTGGGGTGGATGTCATCATGCAGAGGCGGAACCTCCAATTCTGCACAATTTTTCTCCCCAGGAGGTATATCATGCAATGATGCTAAGGTGACATGCCAAACATCTGACATGCCTCAACTAGAACAGGTGCCGGCAGTTGTATTCCCCCACCAGTCTCTGCCAGGGGTTAGTCACGCACCGTCACCCCCTCCCCCAGGAAGAGAAGAGCAGTTCATAGGATGCTCAGTCCTCCCCCCCCCGGCCAGCCCCCCAATGTCCCAAGTCCAGATTTGAACCCGGGGTATCAGTGTGGCCGTTAGAAATCCAACCCCTGCACCAGCAGGCCGGCTATAGTGTTTCTATTTATACAGTGTAAAGACACAGAGCAACAATAAAAAGTGAAACAGACATGAATGATTAAAACAGCAGTACCACAGGTCTATATGCTCAAGAGCAATTATGTTCACTGACTAGGTTTGTGTTTAGAAAACCCTTGTTATACTAGTAAAAATAGGCTGATATATAAAAGTTTTTGACAATACAAAATATGCATTTTAGCCTAAGTATAACAAAGGAGCAGTGGGCTATATAATTTACCTGCATATAACATGGAACAGCATAAAGAACAATATGTCAATCCAGAGGAGACAGCTAGCAAAGCATTTGCTCATAGAAAAGTACTAAATTGCACTCCGCAGCAATGTTAAAACTATTTTTACTGTTTCAGCAATATGGAATGGCCATAAACCATTATGACAAAAAGATGGGGGGGGGGGACTTAAAACAACTGTACCACTACTATAAAGGATTATTACGACTGTCCCACTACTGGCATGTGGAAATGATACCACAGTAGACACCACAATTTTTATTATTATCCCCTCAAGAAGAAATATTGTCCCCTCAAGAAGAAGTGGCTGAAAAATGATCAGCCCATTGGCAGAGCGGTAGTAGTGCCAGTTTCGATGCTGGTGATCTGGGGTCAGGAATGAGCCTGAATTGTTGGGGACCAACCTGGGGGAAGGGGTATCGGGCATTCCACAGGACATGCTCCTTCTCCCGTGGGGGTGGGTGCCATGTCCCGCTGCAGCACTGCCACCTACAGATGTGTAGGTGATAGGACGCATGGGAAATGGGGTAAGAGAGATGGCACACTCATGCCAGGGATATAGACAAGTAGCACGCACGATAACCTTCTCGGAGGTGCTGCCTGTCTATAGCATGGGTGAGGCTAGGGTATGCCACACCATGATACTCAATCAGTGGTTGAAAAACTGGTGGAGAGCTCAGGGTTTTGGCTTCATTGGGGACTGGGGGTCCACTTGAAGGGATGCAGGCCTATACTGGTGCGATGGTCTGCATCTGTCCAGGAGGGGAACCAGGATCCTAGGTGATAGGTTTAAATGCTTCATTGGCAAGCATTTACACTAGCCAAGGGGGGAGACACTGAAAAGGAGAAGGGAAATCCTAGCCCCCCAAAAATCAGGGTAGTTAGTAGTATACACCAAGATAGAGAAGTCGATAGGAGAAGGTAGGGGTAAATTGAGAAAAAGACAAAGGCAGTAAGGACAGGGATGAGGCTAAAAGGGATAGGGCCATCAAAAAATGGAGGGTAATGAGTACCAATGCCCGTAGTCTAGATAACAAGCTTCCTGAACTGGTGGTCTTGATGGAAGAGGGACGCCTGGATATCGTGGCAGTCACATAAACATGGTAGACAGAGAACCATGACTGGGATGTCAACATACCAGGGTACACAATCTACAGGAGGGTCAGGAAGGGTAGAAGAGGATGAGGCATAGCTCTCTATGTAAGGGAAGGGATCAAAGCAATGGAACTAAAGGGTAAACAGGGAGGAGAGGAGGCACTGTGGGTCACCCTGGAGACTGGAAATGGCACCACAATCTGCACAGTGGTTTTATACAGACCTCCCGTCTCGGGGGAATGGACACAGAAATGATAGAAGGCATCCTTAGGATGGCAGAGAAAGGGGAGATATTGCTGATGGGGGACCTGAACATGCCAGATGTTAACTGGAGCACCTTTGCTGCAGCAACATCCAAGAGCAGGTCCATTCTTGAGGCCCTACAGGGGGCATGCCTCAGACAGCTAGTGTTGGAGCCCACTCGGGAAGGAGCAATCTTAGACCTGGTACTCTCAAATGGGCATGGAGAGAGGATCTCAGATCTAGAAGTGGGTAGCCATCTGGGAACAAGTGACCACCAAACAGTGTAGTTCACGATAAACTCAGCTGTAGAGTCAAGCCATACAAGGGAAAGGGAAAGGGGAAATTGTTTAACCAGGAAAGGCACACTAAGCCAGAGCTTGTTTTCAGGTGCGACCTGGGAGCACAAGGAAGTTAAGTGACTTGCTCAGGGTCACACAGTATGCAAGTGGGGGATGATGAGATTCAAACCCAGGTCTCCAGGTTTGCAGCTCAGTGCCTTTAACCACTACGCTATACTGCCTCCTAAATACAAAATACAAAAAGATAAATACAAAATACAAAAGTGAAGGTGCTTGACTTCAGGAGGTCTGATTTTGATTTTGTCAAAATGGGAGAGTGCCTCAGGAAAGCACTAGCAAACAGGCAAGAAGGAGGGGGTGGAGCAAAATTGGGGAAACATCAAAACTGCCATCACAGAGGCAACAAGCCTTTTTTGTGAAGCAAATAAACAAATCAAAACTAAAGAAAAAAACATTATGGTTCTCAAAATAGGTGGTGGGGAGGGTTAGGGAGAAAAAGATAGCATTCAGAAAGTATAAGGAAACATAGAAGGAGCAGGACAGAGAACTGTGTCAGTTAAAGCAGAAGGAAGTGGGGAAGGCAATCTCAGAATATCAAAGGTCCAAACTGAGGAAAAGATAGCCAACTCAGTTAAGAAGGGGGATAAAACCTTTTATAGGTACATTAGGGAGCGAAGAAAGACAAAGGGAGGGATGATGAGGCTAAATAAAGAGGAGTGTGGGTGGGCAGAGAGAGACAGTGAAAAAGAAGGGATAATGAACGAATACTTCTGCTCAGTATTCACAAAAGAAGAGGAGGATGTACCTAATGCAGTCAATAGAAGCACTCTGGATAGGTGGGGTCACTATCAGTCCTTTTACAGAAGAAAGGGTTCTGAAAGAACTCCTAAAACTGAAGGTGGACAAAGCAATGGGGCCTGATGGGATTCACCCCAGAGTTCTAAAATAACAAAGGGGAGAACTAGTAACACCACTGACTACCCTTTTTAACAAATCATGGGAGGATGGTGTGGTACCTGAGGACTGGAGGAGGGCGGATGTGATTCCTCTTCACAAAAGTGGAAGCAAGACAGAGGCAGGAAACTAGAGACCTGTTAGTTTGACCTCAGTGGTAGGGAAAATTATGGAATCACTTCTGAAGGAAAGAATTGTTGAGAACCTAGAGGCCAGTGGGGCAGAGGACCCAATGCAGCATGGATTCACAGTGGGAAGGTCATGTCAGACGAATCTAATAGATTTCTTTGACTAGGTGACCAAAGCAGTAGACCAGGGAGGGGCTGTGGACATGGCCTACCTAGACTTTAGCAAGGCATTTGACACAGTCCCACACAACAAATGAATAAACAAATTAGCCAACCTGGGAGTGGGTCCCAGGGTGGTAGCCTGGGTAAAACATTGGCTGGACAACAGGATGCAGAGGATAATAGTAGACGGAGTCCACAGTAAAGAAAGGGGCTTACTAGTGGGGTACTGCAGGGTTTAGTACTGGGTCCGGTCCTTTTTAATGTCTTTATAAGTGACATTACGGAGAGACTGGAAGGAAAAGTATGTCTCTTGGCGGACAACACAAAGATCTGCAACAGGGTTGATACACAAGGTGGGCTGGAAAGGATGAGAAGGGAATTGGCAAGGTTGGAGGAATGGTCAAATGTATGGCAGCTTAGATTCAACACAAAGAAGTGCAAAGTAATGCACATGGGAAACAAAAACCCAGAGGAAGAGTACACAATGGGGTGAGATACTGACAACAACAAAAATGGAAAGGGACCTGGGGGTAGTTATATCAGATGAGCTAAAGGTGGGCAAGCAATGTGAGAAGGCAGTAAGGAGGGCTGGGCGATTACTGGGATGCACAGGGAGAGGCATCACCAGTAGAAAACAGGAAGTTGTTATCCCTCTGTACTGACAGTTGGTGAGACCCTATCTGGAGTACTTCTGGTGCAGAGGTAATGTGAGGAAGAATTTTTTCACGGAGAGGGTTGTGGATGCATGGAACAGCCTTCTTGAGGAGGTCGTGGAGTCAAAAACAGTGGGGGAATTCAAGAATGCATGGGACAGACATAGGGCAATTCTAGTGTGGGGGTAGGAGGAAGTAGGCTGTTGGTTAACTAGGATCTGCAGCTTATCCATTAGGTAGGGAAATGGTCAGACTAGGTGGGCCAAGCGGTCCTTATCTGCCATCAAATTCTATTTTTCTATGTTTCTAGTCCCAGTGCCGGCTTCCTTGGGGGGAGGGGAAGAGCAGCAACTCATGGGGGAACTGTAAAAGGGCTTAAAGGACCCTGGCTGGTGGGATGAATGCAGGCCCCGCACCCAGTGACTCAGGCTCCTCCTGATTCTGGATCCGGACCCTGGCAGGCTGAGGTACTCCCCGCCACTCTGCTATGGAAGTCAAGCCATGGGGGGACTCTGGGAGAGGTAAGTCCTGAGGGAAGCCAGGGTAATGGGGCTGGGAGGACCAAGGGGAAGGAGGGCTAGCCCTTAGGAGGAAAAACAGTAACAAGACAGTGCTCCCAGATCTACAGGGATTCCTGTATTTTAAGGGATTTTTACTACAAAAACGGGATACGGGAAGGAAATCTTTTATTTTTAAAATATCAGGGGAAATGGACAAAACACTACGGGAAAATGCCCACTATGAATCTCATGGCTGCCAAGATCCAGACAGAGCCCTCCAATTGGTGCTCAGTTTGCTGACTCGGTTTGCTGAATATTAGACTTGATTCTCTCAAATGGAGATGGAGAGAGGATCACAGATGTAGAAGTGGGTAGCCATCTGGGAACTAGCGACCATCGAACAGTATGGTTCACAATAAACACAGCAATAGAGTCAAGCCATACAAAGACAAAAGTACTGGATTTGACAAAAGTACTGGACTTTAGGAGGGCTGACTTTGCCAAAATGGGTGAGTGCCTAAGGAATGCACTAGCAAATAGGGAGGAAGGAGGGGTGGAAGAACAATGGGGAATAATAAAAACTGCCATCACAGAGGTAATGAGCCTTTGTGTGAAGCAAATAAACAAAACAAAACGATGTAAGAAACCACTATGGTTCTCAAAGGAAGTGGCAGTGAAGGTTCAAGAAAAAAAGCATTCAGGAAGTACAAGGAATGCATGAAGGAGCAGGACAGAGAACTGTATCAGTTAAAACAAAGGAGGCTGGGAAGGCAGTCAGAACAGCAAAGGCCCAAACAGGAAAAGATAGCCAACTCGGTTAAGAAGGGGATAAAACCTTTTATAGGTACATCAGGAGCGAAGGAAGACCAAGGGAGGGATAGTGAGGCTTAATAAAGGGGAGGAGGGTGGGCAGAGGAGACTGTGAAAAGGCAGAGATACTAAACAAATATTTTTGCTCAGTATTTACAAATGAAGAGGGGAGGTACATAAAACAAACAGTAGAAACACTCCGGATACAGAAGTTGATACCAGCCATTTACAGAAGAAAAGGGTTCTGAAAGAACTCTTAAAACTGAAGGTGGACAAAGCAATGGGGCCTGATGAGATTCATCCCAGAATTCTAAAATAACTAAGGGTAGAACTAGTGACACCACTGACTACCCTTTTAACAAATCATGGGAGGATGGGGTGGTACCGAGGACTGGAGGAGGGCAGATGTGATTCCTTCACAAAGTGGGAGCAAGGCAGAAGCAGGAAACTGCAGACCTGTTAGTTTAACCTCAGTGATAGGAAAATGATGGAATCACTTCTGAAGTAAGAATTGTTGAGTATCTAGAGGCAGAGGGCACAGGGCCCTAGGCAGCATGGATTCAGAGCGGAAAGGTCATGACAGATGAATCTGATAGATTTCTTTGACTGGGTGACCAAAGTAGTAGATCAGGAAGGGGCTGTGGACATGGCCTACCTAGAATTTAGCAAGGCATTTGACACAGTTCCACACAAAAGATTAATATACAAGTTAGCCAACCTGGGAGTGGGTCCCAAGATAACAGCCTGGGTAAAGAATTGGCTGGAGAATAGGACACAGAGAGTATTAGTAAATGGAGTCCACTCAGAAGAAAGGAGGGTTACTAGTGGGGTACCGCAGGGTTCAGTATTAGGACCGGTCCTCTTCAATGTCTTTATAAGCGACATTGCAGAAGGACTGGAAGGAAAAGTATGTCTCTTTGCAGATGACACAAAGATCTGCAACAGAGTTGATGCACAGGGTGGGGTGGAAAGGATGAGAAGGGACTTGGCAAGGTTAGAGGAATGGTCAAATGTATGGCAGCTTAGATTCAATGCTAAGAAGTGCAAGGTAATGCACCGGAAACAAAACCCAGGAAGAAAGTACATAATGGGGAGGGTGAGATACTAACAACAACAAAATGGAAAGGGACCTGGGGTAGTCATATCAGATGACCTAAGGTGGGCAAGCAATGTGAGAGGGCAGCAAGGAGGCTGGGGGATACTGGGATGCATGGAGAGGCATCACCAGTAGAAAACAGGAAGTTATTATCCCTCTGTACAGACAGCTGGTGAGATCCCATCTGAGTACTGTGTGCAGTTCTAGAGACCCAATCTCCGCAAAGACATAGACAGGATGGAATCTGTCCAGAAGAGGGCAACTAAAATGATGCAGGGTCTGCACCGGAAGACATATGAAGAGAGGTGAAAGGAGCTTAATATGTATAGCCTCGAGGAAAGGAGGGAGAGGGGGGACATGATAGAAACTTTCAAGTACCTCAAGGGAATCAACAAAGTCCAAGAGGGTAGCATCTTTCAAAAAGAGAGGTGTGCAAGAACAAGAGGGCACAATTTGAAGATAGAGGGGGGGCAGCTCAGAGGTAATTTAAGGAAGTATTTTTCACAGAGAGGTTGTGGATGCATGGAATGGCCTTCTGGAGGAGGTTGTGGAGTCAAAATCAGTGGTGGAATTCAAGCATGCATGGGACAGTCATAAGGCAATTCTAGGGGTGGGGTAGGAAGAAGTAGGCTGCTGGTTAACTAGGATATGCAGCTTATCCAGTAGGTAGGAAATGAGCAGACTGGGTGTGGCGGTCCTTATCTGCCATCAAATTCTATGTTTCTATGACTTTGCTACACTAAGTAATTCTGTTGGTCCATTTGCAGCCTGTGTTTCTCTGGGGTAGTAAGGTAATGTGTTGGCAGTTCATCTTTTTGAGGATGAATTCAGATCTTCTGATCAAGAACCAGTGAGCTGCTGCATGATCCAAACACCTGTCATGTGGCCCCACTCAAAACAGCAACACCGTTGAATCAGCCGAGCTGCATTTGAAATGCCACTGTTCTGGACTAGCAGAGCCTAAGCCACTGAAGGTAAACTAGCCTTCTTGTGGGCAGCCTCAGGTCAGTCTATTTTAAACTCATTTTAAGTGCAAAATGAGTCAGACAAAAGACTGACCACTTGATGGTGTTATGCTTGGGGGGGGTGCAAGAAAGAGTGCTTAAGTGTTGCTTGAGGGAAGCAGCGCCCTGAACCACCAAGGCAAACAAACCTTCTGTTTTGCAAATTTGTCTGTTTTAAACACATGAAGTGCAAAAAGCAAGCCAGACAAGAGACTCGATGGCGGTGGGCTTTAAAGGGTGACGGGGACACAAAGAGTGCTTAAGTGCTACTTGGCTTGTTTGGTGCACAGAGCAAAGTTGTGTTTTTAAAAAGATCACTAAGGCAGCACTTCTTCTGACCAACCTAGAGGCTGAGGTTATTTGAAAAAATTAGATAATGTTTCTATTTAATTGTGTGCCTAGGAAAGGTATGGGGCTCTTCATCAAGATAAGCAGGAGTTATGAATTATATGTGTGAGATCAGAAGGGACCTATAGACCCTGGTCTGGCCTAAGGTTAGTAAAATAAATGAAAAAAAGGAATATCTGTTTTACCTCAGAGTTTGGTGCACAAATCTGTGTGTGTGTGTAGGGGATGCTAAGCATGCTAATGAAAACACAACAATACACTGAAACAATGTTTATTAATGGAGCTACAGGTACACAGAGCTGTAGGCCCAATGCATGACTGGTGTGGAGTGGTTATGCAGCATATCTAGGCGAGTAGCTACTTACACCCTCTGTGCCCCCTGAATGGCATGCACGAAGGGGGCATATGCAGACCCACTGCACCCAATCCCCCGTGTCTGCAGACAGCTCTGCGATGGGGACATTCCGTGTGCGTGCCAGCACTACGTGTATTCACTAACCCGCATGGCCGCAAGGGCGCAGAAGGTGGTGCAGGGTACAGTAGGGAGACCCTGCCATAACCCACCGCATGCCCACATGAACACAGGCATTCAGTCACCGGGGGACCAAGACAGGGCACACTGTGCTGCTCCCGACTGCTGGGCAGCAGGAGGTGGCAGGGGCAACTGGATGGGTGAGCGCCCAGAAAGTTTATGTGAGGCAGCACTGGGACTGGAGGGTGCCACACTGATCTGGGTGTGTGCTATCAGCATGCACAGCCCCAGACCCATGCCACCCTACATGTGGGATCCACTATGGGTCCCGGGGGACATCCCATTGGATGTCTGCCTGGAACAACTCCTCCCCCGGCCACCCTGCAGAGTCCTGTGCATTGGGGGAGGAGCCCTGAATAGGTGGTCTGCATTGGTGAATGCCAGTATGGGCACACCTGGCCGTGGGCTGCAGGGGCGAGGGTGGAGTATGCACATTTTGTGCATCCTATGCCCTTTCATGCATTATATACATTGATACATAGACAGTGTCGGCAGATAAGGGCCTATGGCCCACTCAGTCTGCCCATTTCAGCTTGTAAGTTCAGTTTGTTTTCCTAGAAGTCTGTTGCACCTACCCTGACCTCCAGAATTCCTTTATGTCTATCCCATGCATTCTTAAATCCGTGATTGTTTCAGCCCCCACCACTTCTCTGGCAGGGTGTTCCACTTGTCCACCACCCGTTCTGTGAAGAAATTCTTTCTCATGTTTCCTCTGAATCATCCTCCCTCCAACTTCATCCCATGCCCTCTAGTCCTGGAACATCTTTTTCGCTTAGAAATAGTGTTTTCCTGCACCCTGTTCCTCCCTGTAAGATACTTGTATGTCTCTATTATGTCCCCTCTCTCCCTCCTCTCCTCCAGGGAGTACATGTTCAGTTCCTTCAACCTGTCTTCATAGGACTTGTGATGCAATCCATGCACCATCTTTGTTGCCCTCCTCTGAACCTTCTCTACCCTGTCTGTGTCCTTACGTAGGTATGGTCTCCAGAACTGTACACTGTACTCCAGGTGGGGCCTCACTAGTGTCTTGTATAGCGGAATTATGACCTCCCTTTTCCTGCTGGTAATGCCCCTGCCTATACATCCCAGCATCCTATTTGCTTTACCTGCTGCCTTGTCACACTGTTTCTACCTTGAGGTCATCAGAGATGATAACCCCAAGATCCTTTTCCTGCTTGGTGGATGCTATATCCTCACCCCAACTGATATATTGTGCCAGGGTTTTTGTGCCCCATATGCATTATCTTGCACTTCTTTGCATTGAATTTCAACTGCCAAACCCTTGACCATTCTTCAAGTTTCTGCAGGTCGCTTCTCATTCTGTCTACACCCTCTGGTGTGTCTACTCTGTTACAGAGCTTTGTGTCATCAGCGAACAGTGAAATTCTGCCTTCTAGGTCCTGCGCCATGTCACTGATGAATATGTTGAATAGGACCGGTCCCAGCAATGATCCCTGTGGTACCCCACTGGTCACTCTTCCCTCTGTGGAGTGATAGCCATTTACCACCACCCTCTGTGTCCTGCCACCCAGCCAGTTACCTACCCACCACACTACTGTCCTGCCCACACCCATATTCCCCAGTTTGTGTAATAGTCTTCTATGTGGCACAGTGTCAAAGGCCTTGCTGAAGTCCAGATAGGCCATGTCCACTGCCCTCCCCTGATCCACCTCCCTAGTCACCCAGTCAAAAAATTCAATGAGGTTGGTCTGACATGACCTCCCCCTGGTGAAACCATGCTGCCTTGGGTCCTGTAGTCCATTGACAACCAGATGTTCCACCAATCTCTCCTTCTGTAGTGCTTCCATGATCTTCCCCACTACGAGGTGAGGGCTGACTGGTCTGTAGTTCCTGCTTCCTCTTTGTTCCCACTTTGTATAAGGGGACTACATCTGCTGTCCTCCAGTCTTTGGGTACCTTCCGCTTCCAGTGATCGCTAAAAGGATAGCCAGAGGTTCAGCCACCACCTCTCTTAGTTCTTTAAGGACCCTGGGTGCACCCCATCTGGCCCCATTGCTTTATCAACTCTTATTACTTCCAGTTCCTTCATTCATTGTGAGCAGAACACAAAATGTATCAGTCTGTGATTAAGGGGCAAATTTGAAGTTAAGGCATTTCATACTATAAATAGAATACTGCATAAAGGACCATACTATTACAAAGTTATAATACCTTCGGGAGGTTCTGGAGACATGTGAACCTTGAAAACTGAGCTTTATATGTTCCAACATGTTCACAGAACCTCAAGATGGTATTATATTGTTACATATAAAGTTCTTATAGTTGTAAAGTTGTTATGTGATACGTTGTAGGTGATTTTTTTATATTTAAAATAAATAAGAACACAAAAAACAGCCTGAACATTTGTTCTACTGATTTTATTGACTGGCATGATGACACCAATTGCGTACTTACATTGATTTGTGCATACAGGAAAATCTACAGGAATTTCATCCCAGTTTTACAGGGAGCATACAGGGAAAATTAGAGTGCACTACAGGAAAATGCTTTGCCCGATCTGGGAGCACTGACAAAAAAATAAAAAGACCGAAAATGGCCTTATCGAAAATCAGGATCAAAGCTATATTACCAACATCCCCCTACCGGTTGTGCTAGCTGTCACCAAAATTAGCAGAAAATTGTGCCTACAACAATTAGTTGCATAGAAAAATTATACTTAAAATATCTAATTGTAAATGCCCCAAAATACCACAAGCAGACAGTTATATCAAAAAGCATATTTTGACTAGTGAGAGGGAAGGGGAAAGAGAAACTAAGGAAGATACATACAGTGACTACACCAGTTAAAAAAAGATCTAATTAAAGGAACTGTCTGAGAACAGAAAGAAATCACTTTACAGGAACTGCAGAAGAACAATTATTATTTTAAAATGAACACAGCTCAATGTAGTAGCCAATACATTTAAACACTAACAGGAGATACTTAAAATAGACAGAGTAGAGCATGAACTGTATTTTGTATGCATAAACATTTTCTGCAAGAATCCATGGCAACATTCTCATTTGAGCTCAGTGATATATTTCTGGAAAGAGGGTATGCCAATTCCATTGTTACTGACACCTGCAGTGCCCTATACGTCAAGAGTAAGAGATGACAACCACAATCTGAATTTTTTTTAACTTAGTATTTATGCCCCCTTTGACTCCACAGACGCGCCTTCCATCGGGCTCACAATGCGCCACCCAGGCTGCACTGGGAGGACCTGAGGATGCTGCCCCAATTGAATGCTCTGCTCCTTGGACATGCCAACCCTGTAGGACCCCCCAGGCGGGGCGGAGGGAACTCCCTTAATCCCTCCAGACCTCAGGAGGAGCGGACACTCAAAGCTGCTCCCTAGGCTCCCCCCAGTTGCTGGCGCAGGAGCCCGTCTCCTGGCGCTACTGTAGGGTAATTTCCATGTTTCTGGTCCCCACCTCCTGCAACCACCAGTGCTCAAGAAAGACCAATGAGATAAAGGCACACTGAGATGTGCCTTCGCTCAGGCCCTCGGCCAACGCCTGCCCCTCCTGATGCTACTGTGTCCTCGGCTGCACCCCCACCTGTGGTCACCCAGGTGGTTGTATAGCAGTGGGGACAGCAGCCCACACTCCCCAGAGAAGAAAAGCAGCCCTGTGGGTGCTCGATCCTTCTCCCCTTGGCCAGCCCTCCAACAACCCAGGCTCGCTACCGAACCTGGGTCACTGGCGTCACTAGTGGTAGCTCTACCACCGTGCCGGTGGGCCAGCCACAATCTTAATTTTATCACTACTTATTCAACACAATCTAGATAAATTCAGCTGGTTCTCCAATGGAACTGGCAGATCTTACAGATAGACCCTTCAATAAACCAGTACACCTCCAGGTATGATATACAGGTGTGGTCCTAATTTATCAGACTGTCTGGTTTACAGTTTGCAACCAGTTGAAAATATTTGTGTTAGCTGGCTTCCACCCCTTCCACAGGGTTGTTTTCCCTGTGGAAGGTGTACATTTGTTTATTAATTTAGTATGCTTTATTGCCCGCTGAACCAACCGGACCCCCATTGGTCCTACCCCGTCACCCAGCCCCATCACTTGTCTTCTCCAGGACTTGCCTCCACCTTCGAGTGCACAATGCCTTACCTCCCAGGGCAGGGTCACTGGGAGTGGGCTAGCCCTGAGTGGAGGACTGAGGCTGATTGACTGAAAGAGAGCTTTGGTCAACAGTACAGGGCTTGCAGTGAGGGGCAGACATCGCCCAGCAGCAGTTGGTGGATTTTCCACATTTTTCTACCCATTCCCCAGGACACCAAAACCACTACCCAACTCATGCACGCAATGGCAGTGCATGCAGGGTGGAGCATGTTGGCATCCTCCCTTAAGATGTCAGCTCCTGTGCCTGTCTCCTGTGGTCTCCAGGGAGTAGTAATGAAGTGGAGCACAATTACCCTCCATCCTCTGAGGTGAGAGAGCATCTGATGGGACGCTCATCTCACCTTCCCCAGACGGCCCTCCAATGGCTCAGGCTCGTTCCTGAACACGGGTCACCAGTGTCGTGGGCGGTAGCACTACCACTGCTCTAATGGCTGGCCAGGGAAGGTGTTAGTTTAGTATTATCACTATTGAGAACTGACCAATTCAATACATCCAATGCCTCTAAAATGTTTCAGATTAGGCACTTTATTAACTGTGGCTCACAAGGTATAGTTAATTTTGCCTCTTGTGACTGACTGCACAGCGTTTTTTGTTGGACAAACCACAGAAAGCCTATGAAACCCCTAGGTGGTGCTATCCCAAGGGCTACTACCCCTGCCTGCTTGGCTAGTAGCAGGTTAAGGGGCCTGGGTAATGAAACAGGTGCCTCCATCTGGAGGTCAGGGTTGTTAGTGGTCAAGCTAACCTGGGCACAGCCCTCTGGGACACTGTAACCCCCCTCTTTCCCTTCTAGTGGCCTGAACAATATACAATAAATACAGGTTACTCACCTGTAACAGGAGTTCTAGGAATGGTATATGTTGTTCATCCACACTTATTGGCAGGTATCCTTGCCGCTTTAAATCTTGCCGGAAGGTCTTCAGCTGGCTCCTCCCACCCACCCAGGTGGTATAACCTCGGCTCGCCCCATGACGCCAGATCTGGCCGCTGGAAGCTTCAGGTTGTGCGTCCCGAAGCCTGGAGGTGGTGGTGGTGTGGATGAACAATATACCATTCCTCGAACTCCTGTTACAGGTGAGTAACCTGTATTTCTAGGGACATGGATATGTTGTTCATCCACACTTATTGGCAGACTCCTAGCAGTTCTCTGGGAGGAGGGAGGCAAGACGACACCCAATACTTACTTGGGAAAGAGAGACTGAGAACCGAGGCCCCAAAACCAGCATCCCGCGTGACTCAAGGTCGATGTGGTAATGGGTAATGAAGGTGTTTGCTGACTTCCAGGTAGCAGCCCTGCAGATTTCCTGGATAGGGACGTCCTGGAAGCAGCCACCCGATGCAGCAGTATGGCGGGTAGAATGAGCTCTTATCCTCTGGGAGCTCCATGCCCGTCAACTTATAGCAGAGACTATGCAGGATGTGACCCACCTGCTTATCGTCCGCTTGGCTGCAGGTCTGCCAGATGCGGCTTCAGCGTAGGTGACAAACAGCTGGCGAACCTCTCCGATTTCAGCCGCGCCTTTGTAATAGGCGAAGCCTTCTAGGGTCCAAAGTATGGAGCCTATATTCGGCCTCTGAGATGTGATTGGGGTAGAACACCGGCAGAGTCAACACCTGGTTAGGTGAAACTCCGACACCACCTTGGAAGGAATTTTGAGTGGGGGCGCAGGACAACCTTGTCCCTGTGGAAGACCAGGTAAGGAGACTCGGTGGAAGCGCCTGGAGCTCTCCCATCCTTCTGGCTGACGTGATAGCCACCAAGAAGGCGGTCTTCCACAACGGTGAGAGAGAGCACACCTGGTGCATAGGTTCGAATGGCTTGCCCATGAGCTTCTGCCAGTACCAGCAGTAGATCCCACGGAGGTGGAGGTTCTCGCACCGAGGGGAAATGTGATCAAGGCCTTTGAAAAAGCGCCAGACCACCTTCTCCTGCGCCACCGACTGCTTCCCGGCCCGCGCCCGGTAAGCAGAGATGGCTGCCAGGTGCACCCTTAGGGTCATCGACCTAAGCCCTTGATTAGAAAGGGACCATAAATAGTCCAAGATGCTTGCCAAGGAACAGGAGGAAGGGTCCAAGCCCTTGCCCTGACACCAAATGGAAAACCTTTTCCATTTGAAGGCATAGCATTTTCTGGTCGACTCTCCGGGACGCCCAACTACATTGAGGACCTCGCCGGAAAGACCCAAGGCCTGGAACTCTAGCCGCCCAGGAACCAGGCCGTCAGGTAGGGATTGAAGGTCCGATGGAACACCTTCCCTGATTGACTGAGAGCAGGTCCGGTGAGCTGGAAGCTGCCCGGAGTCCTGGAGTTGAGACTGAGGAGATCTGGGTACCAGAACTGGTGAGGCCAGTCTGGGGCTATCAGAATCACCTGCGCCTTGTCCCTCCTCCTTGAGAAGCACCTTGTGGATCAAGGGAAATGGGAAAGCGAGAAGAGGCCCGGGTCCACTGCCCGAGAAGGCATCCCTGCAGCGAGCCCTGCTGAGGGGGCGGCATGGAACAGCCTCAGCCGTGCTCTCCTGAGAGGCAAACAGGTCCACCTGAGGTGTGCCCCAAAGGAGAACAGATGCTGTACTACCTACGGCAGGAGAGACCACTGTGGGATGCAGCCCCTATCCGCCTCAGGGCATCGGCCAGGGTGTTGGAGGCTCCTGCCACATGAATGGCTAGGAGATCCGCCTCCAGGCTGCGAGATGAGTGACCAAATGCGGAGCTTCCTTGCATAGAAGCATGGAGCCGCCCCGCCTCTGGTGGTTTAGATAGTACATGGTCGTGGTGTTGTCCGCCTGGACTCGGACCACTTGACCCCGGAGGAACGGAGCAAAGGCGGTGAGAGCTAGGCGGACCGCTCGGAGCTCCAGCAGGTTGATGTGGCATCGGGACTCCCGCGGGGACCAGAGGCCGTGGGCCCGTGGTTCCCCCAGATGGGCACCCCAACCCATCAGAGAGGCATCGGTCGATAGAGAGACCGTCGGCTTGGGGCGGACGAACGGGATGCCCTCCTGCAAATGACCTGGAACGATCCACCACTGGAGAGCGTTCCACATCCCCTGTGTCACCGACACAAGCTGGTCCAAAGGATCGCAGCGTTGTGACCACTGGCTGGCCAGTCCCCATTGAAGGGGACGCATGTTCCAGCGGGCCCAACGGACCACGCTGGTGCAGGCCACCATGAGACCCAGGAGGCGCAGGAAGTCCCGGGCAGGGCGCAATTGCCCAACCAGAAATGATTGGGCAAAGGAGGAAAGAACCTCGGCCCTGTCCGCCGGAGCCGCCTGGCTCGAAGAGAGTCGAGCTGCGCTCGATGAACAGAATCACCTGCTTGCTCGAGTTCTGACTTGGCCTCGTTGATAAGGAGGCCTAGTTGAGAGCAGACCTGGAGGGCTAGATCTCTGACCACTCCACCTCCTGCCTGGAGGAGCTGCTATCAGCCAGTCGTCCAGGTAAGGGTACACCCGACCCCTCGGCGCCGAGGGAATGCTGTCACCACTGCCATGCATTTGGTGAAGACCCTGGGAGCTGGAGACAAGCCGAAGGGCATGGCTTGGAACTTCGAAAGGGATCCCTCCGCTCGAGGCGAAGGAATCTCTGGTGAGGCAGACGGATAGGGGCGTGAAAAGCGCGTCCTGCAAATCCAGAGAGCAGAACCACACGCCGCGCTCCAAGGATGGTATTATCTGAGCCAGAGTGACCATCCTGAAGGTTCGAGACCTTAGGAACTTGTTTAGGTCGTGTAGGTCGAGAATGGGGCGCCAGCCCCCCGTCCGTTTCGGAACCAGGAAGTACCTGGACACAAACCCTGGGTCTGAAGGAGGGTCCTCCACCTCTCTTATCACCTCCTTCTGGAGGAGGAGAGCGATGTCGGCTCGACGAGCCGCCAGCGAGGCTGGGGACCCCGAAGCCCCCCGAGGGGCGACGGCTCTGAAGGGCGGTGCCTGCTCGAATTCTAGAGGCAGGCCTCTTCCCATCACCTCCAAAACCCACCTGTCCGTGGTAACAGCGGACCAGGCGGAACGGAAGTGCCGGAGCCGTCCCCCCACGGGGGGACCCAGGGGTAAGGTGACGGGGATGGGGGCGACACCCCTCAGCCCGTCACTGGGCAGGCTTGGAGGATGGACTGGCCGAGGGACCTCCTGGGCCTTTTCCTCCCTGCCTCCTGTTAGAGGAAGCCGGCGGCTTGGGTTTGGGATGCCAAGGCCGAGCCTGCTGGCCCTGACGTTGCTGGGCCGGGCGCGCCGGGGGCGCAGAAGGACGAAAGGGCTTAGGCTGTGGTTTGCGGCCTTTGTCCTTCTGAGCGGAAGAGACCAAGTCCAAGGTAGCATTGGACTTCTCGATCCTCTGCAGGTGACCTTCCACCCCAGGGCCGAAGAGGTCAGTCCCCAAAAAGGGAACATCCGCCAACTTGTGCTGGGTATCCGAAGTAAAGGTGGATATCCTCAGCCAAGCCCGCCGATGCATAGCCACTGCGGCCGCCACCGACCTGGCACATGAGTCCCCAATATCCAAAGCAGTCTGGAGCTGCTGTTTGGCCACTGCCCTGCCCTGGTCCCGCACCTGCTTGACCGTAGTCTGCTGATCCGCGGGGAGACGAGGAATGACCTCATCCAGGAGCCCAACAGGGCATGAGAAAATGTGCATGAGGACGGCCGAACTGGCCTGACGGCGTCGAGAGAGGAAGCATAGATCTTTTCGCTCGACATAATCCAATTTCTTGGATTCCTTGTCGGAGGTTTGTCCATATCCCTGGCGTTGCCGGCGCTACCGAAAACGCTTGTCGGTAACCAACCCCTCAGCAGAGGGGTGCTCCAAAACCGGACAGGGAACCGTAGGACCGTGATATTTCTGGCCATCCTGGCCAAGGCGCAGGACAGGAAGCAGGGCACTGCCAAAGCTCCAGGGCGGACCCACTATGGCCTCGCCACCGGAAAGGCCTCCGTCGAGAATCCCCTCGGTCCAGAATCTCCGTGAGGGGATACCTGGCCAGTTTGGAAACGGGTTCGAGCTTCATCCCAGTGGATTCCGAGATGAGCCGAAGCAGTCCTAGGAAGGACGACGGGCTATCGTCCATAGACTGTCCTCCTGAGGACTCCAAGTCCAATCGCTTGGAGAAAAGGAGGAATTATCCTCAGACTCGGAGGAGTCCTCGAAGAGCTGCCTCTGGCCTGAGCCACCCCCAACCTGCCGAGGCGGTCGTGGGAGTGAGGGTAACCAACAGCCGATGGGGTAGACCCTTAGCCGACCGAGAATCCCTGGTCGGAGCCCCAAACAGTGGCTGTGGAGGCGGAGGTTCCACCGGAATCGGTGGAGCAGCTGGTTTTGGCCGAACAACCAGCCTGGGTACAGGCTCCTCGGGTAAGTCGAGGGGTTGTGTCGGCCGCTTCGGTGACAGCCACTTAATGGCCGGGGAAGGCGACTACATCGGCTTACTCCCGGTCAGAAGCTGTTGCCACATGAGGTCCTCGTACCGTCGACGTAACTTATGCCGAAGCCTCCCCTCGTCCGAGGAGGAGGACGAGGACGAGCGGCGATGCCGCCATACAGCGAAAGTCGGGACCGCCATGACGGCGGGATCAGTTGACCGCGAAGAGGTCCGGAAGATCGACCGAGAGCCTTGGCTCTTCCGAGGTCGGTGCGGGAAGTGTCGGCAGGAACCGGCACTCCCTTCGGCTCGGAGGGTTCATCCGAGGGCTCCGGAACCGGAGGCACAGGCAAGCCCACGGGATCCTCAACTCCCTCCGGGGGAACCGGGGAGAGAGGAATCTCGGCTTCTATGGGCGACAGCCCATCTAACGGGTCGAGAAAAATCTCGACTTCGTCGACAGGAGTCTCAGTCAACTGACCTGACGGGGGCACCGTGAGACCAGTGGCCGAAGCCGAGCGGTCGACCGAAGTCGACGGTCGACGACTCGGGAAGAGGGACCTTTCCCGCTCCCAAGAGCGTCCGCGGAGGGATTTCCTTGTCCCTCTTTTGGACCGAAAAAGGTCCAGCAGACGCTGGCCCTTCTCCCTAGTGGAGAGGGACAGACAAAGCTCCTTAAATGAAGCTGTGTAGGAAGAACCCAGAGAGCGGATAAATGCCACGGCCGAGGAAGATACGGCCCACGCCGCCTCCTCTCGAGGGGCGATCATCTGCTCGAGCTGATCCGCCGAGCCCGCCACCGTGGACACCGCCGACCGGGCCTCCTTAGACTTCACTGAGGGAAACGCTCGGGACGCCCAGTTGCAATCGGCAGCACGTCTCGGTGGACATAGGGCCGAGAAGGAAGAGCACAGGTCGCAGTCCCGCGGGTCGCGTTTCAAGGCCTAAACAGTAGACACACGTGGAGTGTGGATCCGCCCGAGACATCTTCTGACTCGCAGGGGCATCTCCGAAAACCGGAGTCGATTTGTCCATCGCAGCCGCGAGGGATCAAGACCAAGTCTTTTAGCAAAAACTTTCAAATTCGCGAAACGGAAGAAATAGGAACTAGTCGCAAAACGAGAGCGTTAAGGAGGGAACCTGAGCTTCCAAGCGGTAAGGAAGATCTAGCGTCATGGGGCGGAGCCGAGAGTTATACCACCCGGGTGGGTGGGAGGAGCCAGCTTGAAGACCTTCCGGCAAGATTTAAAGCGGCAAGGATACCTGCCAATAAGTGTGGATGAACAACATATCCATGTCCCTAGAATTACTTTCACAATGACCCTTATTCACCAGGTAATTACCCACACTGTTTGCACTTACCACCAGGGCCGGTTCCTCTAGCTTGACCCTGGAGACCCCATGTAAAACAAGGTTAAGCACAGCAAATAGCAACAGCACAATACTTTTGGCACAAACTGGAACCACAGTCAGGTTAAATGCAAACAAAGTTAAATCTCATTTATTCAGGGGACTTGCACAAGGGAGGGGCGTAATCAGGTTAATTTGCTTGAAAGTTATATTACTCAGACAGTTATGCATGCAGTTCAGAGTCCCTACACAGTCACACACTCTGGATACCCAGGTAGGAAAATGGTGGGCTAGCCAGGAACATTGCAGCTGGTTGGGGCCCTGTGATAGAAGAAAGCAACATGCACAACACACACTATTTGTAATCCAGAGCCGGAAGGCTCAGTTCATGAGAGAAAAGGCGATAAGACAATCAGATGACAACACTTTTAGATTTAGCTGTTGTTGCAGGGAGCTACCCTGATGTTTACTCATGATACCCACTACTGAACACAGGCAGGATGAAATCGAGACTGCTGGCTGTTGAGCTGGAGTGCCCGGAGAAGCAGGGCCCACACGAATCACCGAGGCGCCGTTCCTGTTCAAGGCATTGAGCAGGGGGTGATCCCCAGGCTGGTCTCTCGTCGATGACTTTCTCTGCGTAGCAGGTATTCTGGCTGGGCCAGTGTAGCAGGGCCCAGGCAAACGGAAATGGATACGGATTCAGTCCATGGAGCTGGATACAGCCTCCAGCAAGCAATACACAGTTCAGACTCACAGTGGGGAACCAAATCACGACCCACTATAAGCACACAGCACATTCACATGTAAGGAAATTCCACTGTACCAAGCAAATGGCTCTCCAGTTGCAATTACAAAGTCTCTGCACAATCCCGGAGTTCAGAGGTGGATGGAAGTCCTGACAGGCCGATTGCATTCAGCAAATCTTTGGTCTTCTTCTGGTTAAAGCCTGGTCACAATTCAGTGGCTTAATTCACTCTCCAAATTTGGATTCAGTCCAAAAAAAGCACAAGTTCCCTCTCAGGAAGAGCAGGCAGGCATGCAGGCCAAACTCAGGCCTTTCCACAGTTCTCCTGTGCTAATCCACTATGGATTGCTGCTCGAACAATCTTGAGCTGTTACTTCTTCACTTCCCAACTCAGATCTAACTGAAACTGCAAGCAATGTTGGACTATCCCCAAGATCCAAAAGTTTTGGTTGGCTGATCTGTCTGTCAGTCACAACAAGGGCTCCCCTCCAGGTTTTTTTAGGCACCAAAAGCCAAAAACTACAATTCCTACAAGTTTTGGCCCCACCAAGCCCTGTAGGCAGGCTCCATTTTAGAGTCTCAAATGTACTGATCGGCCCATTCTGCAGTCCAGGACCAAGATGATGGAAACAAACAGAACCTTCCATGCTGCAAAGAAGGCAGGTTAGAACAAACTGCAATATTATTACTACTCTAACAAATGATCAGCAAACAAGTACATCTTCTAACAGAGCTCCCTCTCAGATTAATTATAGCTGCAATCCAGGCAGCTCTTAAAGAGACAGTACACAGAGGCTATACAGGCACTCTCTGGCAATACATTTAAACTGTTAAAACGCAGGACACCAGCCTGGCAGTTAGCATTTAGGCAAGCTCAAGGAAGACTTTTCGGGAACCCCCATTTGTAGGGGGGTTACATCTACAAGTAAGGATCAGTGAACATCTGGAGGCACTCCAGCACAAGGTTCTGTCCACTGCTTTTGCTGAACATATGGTGGATGTGAATGACAAACAACCACTATTTTAAATTCTGCAGAACTGATAAACAGAGTCAAAAGTCTTAAACATAAAAACATAGAAAATGATGGCAGAAAAAAAACAATGGCTCATCTAGTCTGCCCATGGTTCCCTGTCTAACCACATGGCCTATTATCCATCCAGGGTTCTAGTCATCCCACGCCACCCCCCTATTCCCCTCCCTGTTACTGTTGCCCTGAGTAAACAGTATACCTTTCACTTTGTTCCAACCATGCTTGAAACCATTAATGGTTCTGGTGCCCACCAACTCAGCTGGTAGACTGTTCCATGGTTCCACCACTCTTTCTGTAATATACTACTTTTCTCATATCCTTCTTTTTTTTTTAACTATTTTTATCCTCCTGTGGTGGGTCGACTTCTGCATCCGCCGAGCCTACTGAACTCGGGGTCTTTCGAGGTCTTGTAGCACCATGCGCACTCCAGCAGATCCCCTGAGTTGGTCTGGGGGCATCATCTACGTCGGCCCCCACATTTCCTCCGTTTTCTCCCTTCGCTACCCTGGGACCCCAGAAGCGGTGGCGCATGCTCGTGGAGGTGCACATACGCACCGCAGCTCCAACTGGGTCCCCTCAACCCTCCCTATTGACCTATGTCAGAGCTCTCTTGTGGCGCTGTCCCTCCAGCCTCCACCAGAGGGCGGCCAAGCTCCGAGAAAGCTGGATCCCTTCTCCCTAGGCAGAGTGCTGCCAGCCGGCAGCTTCTCACATCCTCTCTCTCCCCCCCGCCGACCTCCGACGACCCAGGCTCGTTCCCAAACCTGGGTCGTTGACATGGCACGAGGTGTGGCGTCCAGTGCCTCAACCCTCAGCACCACCGGGCCGGCTTCTCATATCCTTCTTGAACCTCCCTCCTGTCAGTTTCCACTTGTGCCACCGTGACCTGTTACCATTATCCACGCTAAATAATTCCTTGCAGTTCACCTTGTTTATTGCTTTCAGAAGGGAGAAGGCCTCTATCATGTCTCCCCTCTCCCATCTGGTCTCCAATAAGAACACGTTCAGTGCCTTGAGGTGATCCTGGTAACACCTGCCCTGTTGACCCTGAATCATCTTTGTCACCCTTCATGGCACTGTCTCCAGCATGTCCCTCTCCTTCCTTAGGTGAGGACTCCAGAACTAGTCACAGTACTCCAGGTGTGGCCTTACTGTGACAGAGTTGAACAAGACCCTGTCCCATTTGTTATGCAGAAAGAGTTAAAACGCAATGGATCTGTTGTGTCACTGCTTTTACGGTCTCTTGTCTGTCTGGTTGGCCAACCAAATGTTCTCGTGAGACCTAGGAACCGATCACTCTGATGTTCTTGCGATTCTCTACCCCTCACTATTTCTCTGCCTTCCCTTGCTGTTTCTGTCTTATTTTTCTCCTTGCGTATTTGCATTTATAAAAATATATGTGAATTTTTGTGTGCAACTGTAAGTGATACTGAGATCCCTTAGTCTGAAACTGTATACAGTTATTATGTTGAAATGATTGCAAAAAGCTATTTGGAATTTAGGGGTTAACCATAACATGCAGCACAAACTCTTTTGCAGAGTTGTCAACAAGAGGCCAGTTCTGGGACATCATGTTCTATTTTGTTGCACCTGCAAGGAAAAAAACTTACAAAGTTCTGGTTTCTTAACGAGCTCAGGATGCAGAAATAAGAGCAGCAATGCTTTTGCTAGAGTAAGAGAGAGATTGAGAAATGAAACTTGGAATTAGAGATTCCCTCAGATGAAGGACTTTGTTTTCTCTGTTTGTACTCCATATCAGATAAAAACTCTGGTGGGGGTAACAAATCTGCACCCAAAGACTTTATTTGCTATAACTGTAACAAGCCAGGCCATATCACAAGAAACTGCCATAAAAACAAGGAGGGTAACATTAAAGCAGATTTGACCTTAACAAATTGAGGCAAGTATTTAACAGATGTCAATGTAGGAGATAAGACTGTAAAGGGACTTATAGATTCGGGAAGCAGACAGACCCTAGTGTATGTTGAAGTGCTGGGAAAACACTATGTAAAAGGACCAGGTAATGGTTTCATTTGCATCCCCGGGGACACTTGATACTATCCTACCACACAAGTGACCCTGAATATTGATAGGGTGTCGCACCAAATGAAAGTGGGGGTTGTACCCAAGTTACCTGTAACCATGATTATTGGAAATGATTGTCCAGGGTTTACTGAGTTAATCTCAGAGGAAATGAACCCTGCAGTTTCAGCAGCAGTGGTAACAAGAGCACAGGCAAAGAAAATCTCAGCTGGTGGGGACACTTCCTTTCCGTTACTTTGATGCAGACTTGTTTGACCCCAGCTCCAAGATCCGGAAGTCCAGGAAAGAAAGAAGATGCCTGAAACAACAGTGACAACAAAAGACTGATGGACATGAGGGGTTAAAATATGAAAATAATGGTGCTCGGATGGTATCCGGGCCAATCCGGATCCGCCAGATACCTGCCCTCGCAGCGGAATAGTGGATCTGTTGGATACCACCACTGTCTGCCCGTGGATCCGGCCATCAGATCCCAGGTCAGATCCCACATTATCCGATGGCCAGATCCAGGGATCCAGCACCGGATCCAAGGATCCGACACTAGATCCCTGGATCCAGTGCTGGGATCTGATGCCAGATCCTTGGATCCAGCACTGTATAACGCGGGATCCACCCTTCTGTATTCGGCCAGATCCCAGGATGGATCCCACTTGAATAGTTCCGCCATCCGCTGGATCACTGGTGGATCCACGGTGGCATTATCCGAGCACCACTAATAGAACTAGTCACTGTCACTTCTGGGATAAGGGCTGCTATGGATCAGGGCAGACAGTCTGTGGCCATATTTGTTGATCTCTCGAAGGCCTTTCACCTAGTTGACCGTACCTTGCTATGCACTCAGCTTAGGACATTGGGACTGTCCCTGCCTGCACTCAGTTGGTTCCATAATTATCTTCAGGGTAGGCAGCAACTCACCAAGTATAGTAAGGTGTTCTTGGATGCTGCCGCGGTGTCCTCAGGGGTTCCCCAGGGGTCAATCCTCGGACCCCTGCTCGTCTCCATATTCGTCAATGACCTTCCCTCCTCAGCTGCCTCTTGTAAGGCCATCCTGTATGCTGACAACCTTGTTATTCTCACACATGCCCGGGATATTGGGGTCATTAACCACCAATTAAGTGAGGATTTCATGCGTATCCAATCCTGGATATCGTCCCTCAAGCTGGTCCTTAATTTTAGAAAGACTCAGGCCATACTGTTTGGATCCCAGGCTAAGTTAAAGGCCTCCCCTGTCCCTCTGTGCATCTTGGGTCTTGATGGTGTTCCCGTTCTCAGCACCGACTCTGTCAAATACCTTGGGGTGACACTTGACCCCCAGCTCGACCTTGGTCACCACATCCACAATGTGTGTCGAGCTGTTAACTGGAAATTGGGTCTGGCTTACAAGATGAAAAATAATCTTATCTCGGCTGCTCACCTTGCATTGGCCAGAGGTGTGTTTCTTCCATCTCTATGTTATGGGCTCCTTTCGTTTGCCCGCACAACCAAGGTCCACCTCACTAGGTTGACTGTAGCTTACAATAACATCTGCCGTTTTGCTCTTGCAGCCCCACGTTTTACTCACCATTGTAATCTGTATAGCAAGCTAAACTGGCTCTCCCCATCCAGCAACATGAACTTCGTCTTGGGCTGCTTCACGGGCAAGGTCCTGGGCACTGGCACCCCCCCTGGATTGGTGGAGCTCCTCGTGCCTGCCGTCCCCACTGCCTACTCCCTAAGGTCACTGGGCTCTGCCATCCTTAAGGTTCCTGTGTCGCATACCCAAACGGGGGACAGGGATTTTGCATCTTGTGCCCCGAGATTATGGAACTCCTTTCCTGTCCAAGTCAGGTCCCCCCCTCCCAGGCATGCCTACGAACCTCCCTGTGTAACTACTTGAAGCTCTTCTCAGCATGTGACTGTCGCAGACCTCCCTGAGTACTCTGGTCCCTGCACTGTACTTGAACACATCATCTCCTGTACTTGGCTCTGGCCCTGCTGTTGTTGCCTACCCGCCTCGGTGTGGCCCTGTGTAAAGTGTGTCAATCCTGTATATATCTGTATATATTGCTAGGAATATTGCTTTAGAAACCCTGTACTTATTTACATTTGACGGTGTCCACTGTTATAACCTCGGCTATCCTACTATGTGTGCCATGCTTCTCCTGACTTCAGTGTATCAGCCTTACTTGCTTCAATTTGTACTCTGTGGCCCGGATATTCAAACTGTGCCATAAAGTAGCCCATGAACACCAGCACTGAATCCACAACTGGGGCAAGGTGCCCCAGCACACCCCCTGGCAAGCAGTGACCGCAACACAAGGAGGTCTGGCCACCCAGTGCCACCCCATCCCACCAATGCAGAGCACACCCTGCACAGCAATCCCCAGACATCCTGCCCAGGATCAGTGCCCAACAGTGCATGGCACCAAATGCATGCTACCACCCCCACTGTGACAATGCAACCCTGTGCATCATGGAGCCATGCATGGCAGCCCCACCGTGAGCACCCCGCAGAGGGCGGCACCAGCCACCGACGCAACAACTGCAGACATAGTGCCACCCTTCATGGCCCCCCTGTGGCACAGCTGAGAGGTTGATCCTGCGTCGGTACCCGAGGTACCCCACATGCGACAGGGTCTGCTCTGGACCCCACCACTAGCAGGACAGCACCCTGCACACTCACCCAAGCACACACCCTGTCCCAGCACTGGCCCCAACAGCCAGCACAGACGCCCACAGTGGTGCATGGAGGCATGCGCCACACAGGATGCAACACAGGGCACAGACAAACACCCACCCAGACCCAATGGCACCCCAACACAGGGACACAATTGCGGGGCAACAAATCCCACTGGCGTGCCACCACAGCAGCCGTGTACCCATGGCCAGCACCCCACCATGGCACAGGTGTACCAGCCATCCTACGCATGCACCATGAAGCCGTCCGCCACCAGCATGTGGCTGGAGCACAAGTGACAGACATCGGAGCACAGACCCCACAACAGACACCAGTGACAGCATGGAGGGGGGACAACAACAATAGAGGCCACAGTGCCACCCGAGGCAGACATGCACCATACCGGTGACAGGAGGCAAGCCGCCATTGCGCCGGGTCCAGAGGGTGGCCAGCATGGACAGCCACCACTGACATGCCTGCAGACCATGCATAGCACAGTCATGCAAGGGTGTCAGCTGCACAGGCCATGGACATACTGACAGGGGCGTCATGGACACAGTGCATGCACCAGGGACCACTGCACCCAGGTGTCCAGTGCACAGGGAACAACACACATACCACAGACAGGGACCGAGTCCCCCACCCACACCATAGGCGGGTCCCTGCTGGACACACACACATGCTCAGGCCTGCACCACCCCCAACACCATGCACACCACTGCAACCAAGCACCATTAGCCCACTGCAAATCAGAGACCACCACAGCTGTCATAACAAAACAGATATATTAAAGGTGTGTGAAATACAAAACATATATACAACTATATACAATGGGGGGAAGGGCCACTAACCAGGTGGCAGTAGGCATGGGGCAGGGGTGAACAACTGGGAGAGGGATGAAGGGTTGTGAGGGTTAGTCCGGGGGGAATACAAAAAAGGGGTATAGAGGGCCTATCGCCGGCCCCTCTCCCCACTTCTGTCCCTGTGCTGTCTTCTGTGCCTCCGTCCTCCATCCAGCTCCAGTCTCTGCAGGAGCTTGAGGGTGGCCCTCACGAGCTGCAGCAGCTCCTGCACACTTCTTTCAAGTGCCGTCCAGCGTTGTCTACCTAGGACAAGGGAGCAGAGTCATTACGCGTGACTGGCCAGACCCCTTCAGCCCACCCACTGTGCACGGCATACAGCCATGGGCCACATCCCTGTGATGGCATGCGACCACCCACAGTGACCACACCCACATGACCCGCCTACCCAGGCACCCACAGCCATGTGGACTGCTGCACACACCCACCACCCATGTTCCGCACAGCACCACTGTGGCTGTACAGTGACATGGCTATGCGGTGCGAAGGCAGTGGCACAGCCATGTACCCAGTGCATGCATGGACCACCAGCGACACCCGCCCACACATGCAGTGCCACAGGACAGTGCTGAGTGCACTGTGTGGTGTGCAGAGCGGTGGGGCCAAGTGCTGGTGGCCATGCCCCGCCACCAACCCTGCAACACAGCATGCACAGATGTAAGGGGAAAAACAGCACTCACCTGCATCCAGGCCGGCTGGGTGCTGCTGGCCCATGGCCCCTCCACCACGACCCTGCTGCAGCTGCGGTGCACCAACCCTGTCCTGCTCGGAATGGGCCTGCCTCACCATATGGTGCTCCTCAGGGCCTAGGGTACAAACATGGAGAGGGGAACATCAGTACAAACCAGTAGCAAAGCCCCCTCCGGTGTGTGCGTTCCCACACAGCCCAGCCATGCTGCACCCCCACCAGCACCACCATCACTGCCCCCACTAGACGGACCCCACCCCCCTGCGGGGTGGACACATGCACACCGCAATACCCGGACGGATGGATGCTACCAGTGTATGGATGGAGCACCTACCTGGCCGTGGCATGGCGCCTCGTCGGGTGCATGCCTGCAGACAACCCAGTCTGTCAGGGTCGCTCCGTCGTAGGTCACCATACCTGTGGTGACACTGCTCACCAGACCTGGTGATACCGGTGGCCTCCTCCAGGCCATCAGCCACCTCCTCCCACACAGCACTGCGTGGCCTGTCAAGTGGGTCCTGGCCAAACAGGGCCCCAGCATGGGGCTCAACAGTGGCCACCAGGTTGGCCAGCTGTATGGCGGTCCACTGCTGTGCTTGCCTCTGTGCCATCCTGCAGTGAGTATCGCTATCAAAATGGTGCTCTGTAGTGCACATTCCCCATGTGCGGAGGCTGTGCAGTACTGCGCTGCCATTCCCCATCGTGCTGTCACCGAACTGCGCAATAGGGGGGCAAAGGCGACCACAGAGTCAAGGGTCTGTCCGTGCACAGAGCACCACAGCGCTATTGGGATGCCCTGCATGTAGCGTGGTAGCGTGCCTGTGTGTGATGCCCTGCAGTGGCCTACCGCGCTGTGGCTCCATGGCACCTACGGTGCACCAGGGCACGAGTGCCACATGGGCGAACAGCACACTAGTGCCACTGGCACAGCGGTGGCTGTGCCCTGCACTGCCTCCCATGCACAGCACGTCATCAGCTTCACACGCATCAGTGTCAGCACCCCGGGCTTGTGCCGTGCGGTGCCTACTGCGCATGTCACAGAGCTGCACCATAGCCTGAGCACGCTCAACAACATTGCGCAAGGCACAACAGCGCGATATTCAGCCAACATATGCAAATCAGCTCATCAGCCATTCCATGGCGCAACCACTGCATTAGCATCCACTTACAGTTGTGCCTTGCCTCATTTGCATGTGTTGCACTATATAGATGCGACATGGGGCTGCAGGGGACATAGTTTGGTATTGCAGTCTATTGTGGTGGGTTGCATGCTGTTGGGATGTGGGGGCTGTGATTTGTGAGGGCTGAATGGGACTGCACATTCAAAGGTAACACCTGTCATTCACACAGGCTCGATCATGATGAAAGTGAGGATGAGGAGGAACAGGGACGGGGGAGAAGGAGGAGGCCCAAATTCACCCGGGCTGAATCAGATGCCCTGTTCGAGGCATATCTCGACAGGGAACCGCTGCTCAGCGGACAGCGTTGAATGCCACAGGCCCATGCTGCGGCGTGGGGTGAGGTGAAGCGTGCCGTGAATCAGCATGGCAGCCACCAGTGGTGCATGCAGGAGTGTAAGAAGAAGGTCAGCACGGACAGGAGGATCAAGGATAAAGTGGCTGCCATCAGGGTAGCACGTGCTGCCACCGTTGGGGGACAGCCGGATGTGCCACGCCTGATGCCACAGGAGGACTGGGTGGCCGGCAGCATGTGGCATTGTGCCACAGAGGGCGTTCCTGGTGATGGCTTCCAGACAGGTGGCAGCCCATCACTGCATGGTATGTCCTGTGCTGTCACTGTGTGGGTGGTGGGGGGAATGCCACAGGGCAGGGCGGAGCCACTAACGCTACCATGTTCCCTTACAGCTCCTGAGCATCTACATGGGTCAGCAGTGGTGGGTGTGTCCACCGAGGGTGAAGCCCTGGACACAGAGGATCACCCATCCATCTCCACAGGTGTCCGAGGTATCGGACCAGTGCATACCTGCCTGTCTGTCTGGACTGAAGAGGGTGGTGCGGATGTGGACGAGGCCCTGCCTGTGTCCCAGCGTGACAGCGCCCACGGTCTCCAGCATGCTGGGATACGGATTGGTGCTGGATCCAGCACCGATGATGATGGATCACACGTCCCGGACAGTGATACGTGTGTGACGCAGGATGGTCCCACAGCAGGCAACGGCAAGGGCGTTGCTGTGGGTGGTGCCGCCATGGAGGCCTGCATAGCAACACAGTCCCAGCCTGTGCCTGTATGCCCCAGTGGGGCAGCAATGGTGTGCATCCAGGATGGTGTGGATGTTGCAGCAGCTGCGGCGGCTCCGGTGAGCCCTGGCGATCGGCAGCCAGAGGGGCAGTGCCAGCAGTCGGTCAATGGTGACGGGGGGACAGTGTTGGGGGGTGGTGGCAGTGTACCACATGTGGATGTGCCCCCGCATGGCTCTGGTGTGCAGCGCCCATCATCAAGGGGTGCTGCCCAGCAGGGCCAGGAACACCACAAGGGACAACATGCCGAACCGGCAGATGATCTCTTTGACGAGCGCAGCTGTCTACTCCAGGCTTCAGTAGATCAGCAGTTGTGGCTTGTGACTGCAGTGGATGCACTCAGTGCGGTTCTGCGCCAGGCAGAGGAGTGGTGCAGCAGAGACCAAGGTCTGCTCCTGGCAGAGATGGCCCGGCAGCGGGATGATGTGACTGCTGCCACTGACAGGCAGACAAATGCATTCATAGCTGTCATGGCCACATTGGGCATCCAGTTTGGTGCCCATGCACTGCAGACACCACGCAGTGTCATGTCCACCCCCGTTCCTGGCGATGTGCGACACCTGCTATGTCGACACCGGGTTCGGCTGTGGGCATACCGAGCACGTCTGGCGCGGGCATGTTTGGTGGGCTGCAGACCCCTGTGCGAACACGGTCACATTCATGCAGCATCATCCCTGGGGGACCGTCGGTGCCACCCCATGAGGCCAATGGTCAGACTGGCATGGCTGGCAGGTCTCGGTGGGGCCACCCACGCATCTGTGGTGGCCGTGGCACTGTGCCGCGTGACTGACCTGTCTCCCACCATGACCAATGTCTGCTGCTGCGCTATGTGCAGTGTGGTGTGCCTCATGCGACGCACAGGTGGGGTACCCGGCCCTGCACACACACGGTCCCTGTGCACACCCTCCTGGCTGCTGGCCACTGTGGCATGTGCATGATGATGCCTACGTTGCGCTGTCCGCCAGTGTGCAATGGTGCCCATCGTCTGAGGCATGCACAGTGACGGCCACTGGGCGTGGTCGTGTGTGGACCTGTGTGGGGGTAGGGGTGGCAATTGGGGTTGGCGTGCCATGTACCCATTGTGCATGTCTTGTGGGGTGTGTGTGTGTGTGTGTGTGTGTGTGCACATGTTGTGTTCGGCCCTGTCCATCCCTGACGCCGTGTGCGGTGCCACACTCAGACCCAGTTCCTTACCGTCGTCCACCCTTGGGGTTCTTCCCTGCCTGTCTGTGGGCTGTGCCCTTGCCATTGGTGGTTGCGCATGGCCCCATGACCTACCTGTGTTGACCAAAGTGCTCTTCTGTAATGGTGTCCCAGTGCAGCTGTGACATCTGGATCAGGCAGGCGTCCCTTCGCCCAGGGGGTGGCTGCCCATCACTGGCTGCACCGGCGTCACTCATTGTCCCCACTGCTGTCCCCCTCTTCGACCTCTACGGCTATCCCACAGTTGTTGGCCAGGTTGTGCAGGATGCAGCAGGCCAGCAATAGCTCGCAAGCCTTCGAGGGGCTGTACTGTAGGGCACCGCCAGATGTGTCCAGGCACTGGAAACATGCCTTCAGCATCCTGAACACCTGCTCAATGACATTCCATGTTGTGGCGTGTGCCTCATTGTACCATAGCTGTGATGGGGTCGTGGGGCGCCAGTATGGTGTGAGCAGCCAGGGACGGAGTGGGTAGCCACTGTCACCTGTGTGTAGAGGGTGGACATTAGTATGGTGGTCTGCATCGCTTTGCCATGGGCCGACAAGGCTGGTACCCATGGCACCTCTGACTATGCACCCCCCATGTCTGCTCATGTTGTCCTGTGTGATATGCATACTCACCCACTAGATGGCCAGTGGGGATGTCCCCACTCTCAAACCTGTGGCACAGTGCGGACTGGTGCCATATGAAGGCATCATGTGTTCCCTCAGGGTGCGTGGCACAGACATTGGTAATGCACCCCCTGGCATTGCACACCACCTGGCAGTTGATGCTTGCATACCCCTTCTGGTTGCTGTATGACACACCGTCCAGGCCAGGTGGCGTGTGGATGGCCACATGGGTGCAGTCAATGGCCCCGAGCATGCCAGGCAACCGTGCTACCCTGTGGAACTCTTGTATGTGTGCTGTGCGCTCCGCCTGTGTGCTGGGGAAATGGATGTACTCTGCAGCATGTGACAGCAGTGCGCTGAGGAATTGTGTGAGTAGGCGTGACGCGGCTGACTGGGTTATGCCTGTTGTGTCCCCTGTTGGTCTCTGGAAGGTGCCCGTGGCAGCAGGCACATGACGGCTGTCACCTTTGTCTCCACTGACAGAGCATGGCTCCATCGTGTGGGTGCCTGCATCTCATCACTGCACAGCTCACAGAGCCACCTCAGGATCACCTGGTTCAGGCGGTACTGGCCCACAATCTCTGTGTCAGAGTAGTGTTCGAAGGTGGTGCGGGCTCGGTACTGCCGGTTCTGGGTGTACCGCCGACGGGTCCTTCCATGGCCGTGCCCCCCTGCTGCCTGCCTTCTCACACCCCCCATTACCGCCTCCATCTGGAAGGTGGCACTGGCCATGTCCCTGGCTGGTGTCCCCCCCCCGGCGGCTGTTATCCCGTTCCCACCGCTGTCCATTTGTGATGCTCCCCCTGCACCGGGTACACCTCCGGCCTTTGGCAGTGGCTGTCCTGCCTCCTGCCACTGCCCTCAGTGCAATGTGGCACTCCACTAACTATCCTGCACAGTGGCACAGGCTCCCCATTCCTATCCTGTTCCTGGCTCAGTTCACGTGTGCCCTGTCCTGCTCCTGTCCAGTCCTGCTCACTGCTACCCTCTGTAGTGCCCTTGTGTCTGTCACCACACTACCACCTGTGACTTCCCTTAAGCGTTCTTACACCCCTCTCTTGCTCCCTTTTATTTTGGATCATTTCCGCTGTCGCGCAACTTCCGCTAGCTCCCCTATTGCGCACGGCGCATGCTGTTGAATATCGCACTGCGCATGTTATTCATGGTTCCGCCCCCTACGGTTGCGCATGAATTCATTACTATAGCACTCTTCTGCATTGCTACTTGCACTGCGCAACAACCTCCCGCTGAATATCGCACAATGGCGCATTTCCGTACTTGCGCTGGCGCATCCATGTTGCGCATGGCGGATCCCTTTTGAATATTCAGGCCTGTATGTTCTTTTAATTTCCTGTACTCTCCCAGGTCGTACCTGAAAATAGGCATATGTCTTGTCTAGTGTACTTACCTGGTTAACAAAAGCGAAATAAATAAATAAGAAATGCTGATGCTAAACAGATAATTGATTGTGATTTTGTTTCAGAGCAAACTAATGATGCTTCTTTTCAAGGTTATTTTAAGCAGCTGGGAGTTAAGCAAAAACAGTGTGAACCAATGTTTAAAAAATGTAATAGATTACTGTACCAAGTTTGTGTTAAACCTCAGACACAGGAACAGACAGAACCACAAAAATATACAACTGAGTTGTTACAGATAGCACATGATAGTTCTGTGGCTGGTCACTCAGAGAGGGACCGCACCCTTGCCAGATTTCTGTACAGATTTTACTGGCCTGGAATTCATGAAGATGTTGAACCTATTGCAGATCCTGTGCTGAGTGTCAGAAAGTAGCCCCAGTCACTAGAAAAGACAAGGTGCCCCTGGTGCCCCTACCCTTGATAGATGTGCCTTTTGAGAGAATTGCAATGGATGTGGTTGGCCCCTTAGACAAAAGTAAAAAGGGTAATCGAGTCATTCTGGTAGTATATGGCTGTGCTACTTGATACCCAGAGGCAGTTCCAATGCATACTGTCACAGCCCCAAAAGTCTCAGCAGAGCTTGCCAAAATGTTTAGCAGGGTGGGCATACCTAAAGAAATTATTACTGATCAGCATAGTCATTTTGGTGCTATGTTACTAAAGGAGCTGTATCAAATACTAGGTATCACTACCATAAGAACCTCCCCTTATCACCTTCAGACAGATGGTCTTGTTGAGCGTTTTAAACAAACCCTAAAATGCATGTTAAAAAGGTTTGTAAAAGGGTAATGGAAAGACTGGGACCAATACTTACCTTACCTGCTTTTTTACTCACAGAGAAGTGCCACAAGCATCAACAGGTTTTTCACCATTTGAAATGCAGTATAGTAGACAACCTAGAGGGACACTAGATGTAATAAAAGAAACATTGAGCTGGCCCACTGGTACAGCTATAGCGCTACCGCTTGTGACCCTGGTGATCTGGGTTCAGGAATGAGCTTGGGTCGTCGAAGGGCCGGCTGGGGGGGAGTAGGCTTAAGCATCCATTGGACCACTCGTCTCCTTCAGGGGGTGTGGGGGGAGCTGACTCGGTGCATGACTGACCTCTGGCTGCAGCTCAAAACCAGCCGCTGAACCAGCTTCTGCCTCAAAGAAAAGGAAAAAAGAAAAGTACAGAGATGGAACCACATGCTAAAACCATACCGGTTCCAATCACTGAATAGATCATAAATGCAATCCGTATTATTCAATTGCTGCAGGTTGGTTCCCCAACCCCGGTTCCTCAGCAAGTTCCTCAGCAGCATCCAGTTCAAGCACTGGTTGCTTCAACGGCCTTCGGTTCCTTTGAACCAGAATCATACTATGAAGATGAGGAGGAGGAGAAGGAGGAAGACTTTGATGAACCCATTGAACCTGAAATCTCTCCTGAACAGCAAGAGTTTGAATCCCACCTCATCATCCTGAGGACTTCTCTTCCCACTTCTCCTTTATGAAGCAAGTGGCAGAGACACTGGACCTCCCCACTCAGGAGACCACTGAGGAGGAGGAGGAACCAGATTATATGGAAATGATGGATGTACCAGCAACCAAAAGGTTGCTGATTCCTATCCACAAATCTCTCAAAAGGCAAGTACTCAAGATTTTGCAGACCCCCCACTTCTGTCCCCGCTGTGGACAAGAAAGTTGAAAGGAAATACCTTCTGGCAAAAGGTGGAGCTGAGTTCCTGTTCAGTCACCCCATCCATGAGGGGGTGGTACAGGCAGCTGCCTGTGATAAAGCAAGTATACTTTTATCCTCTCACCCACCTGACAAGGATTTCAGGAGAATTGATTCCATGGCCAAGAACGGATATTTAGGTTTTTTTCAGGCAAATAATCAAATCTCTTATATGGCCTATGTCTTCAGATACCAGAAAAACCTCTGGAATTCTGTATTAGAATTAGCTAGCAAAGCTCCCCTCAACTGGTAGCTGATCTGGCAGCGACTGCCAAATGTGGCATTGAAGCATTCAAGTACCAGTTTCACTTGGCAGTAGATCCTAATGACAATACTACCAAGCTTATGGCAACCACAGTGTCCCTGAGGCGGTTTGCTTGGCTTAGGGCCACTAACCTCTCCCAGGACACTCAGAACAAAGCCTTGGACTTCCCTTGTGAGCAAAAGTCCTTGTTTGGGGAACAAACAGAGGCTTACCTAAAGAAGATGGATGAATACAAGTCAGCCTACAAGAGTGCTTCTGCCAAGGAGAAGGCTTCTGTCCCTCAGAAGCACCAAGGTTGTGGAGGTAGGAGAAGGCCCTATGCCAGACCCTTCTATCAGGCCTAGGCTTTCCCAATATACCAGCAGCAGTGTGGATACTTTAGAGACAGGAGCAGAAGGGTCACCAGCTGCTCTAGCCCCAGTACTCAGCCCAAGACACCTGCAAAGCTGACCCCCTGATGTACTTGTCAGGGCCGCCGCCCCAGTTCCAGTAGCGGGCAGACTGGCTTACTATTTCCAGGCATGGAAAGCCATCACCACAGACAAGTGGGTCCTGGAAGTAGTTAGCCGGGGTCTTGCTCTCAGCTTCAAGTCCATGCAAAAATTGAGAGCAAGGCTGTTAAGACCTGCAACCCGAGTAGAGAAAGCCTTACTGGAATCAGAGGTAGCCAGCCTTTTGCTAGAAAGGGCAGTGGAGCTTGTCCCCCTCCATCAGAGGGGAAACAGCCTGTACTGAAGGTACTTCCTAACTCTAAAGAAAACTGGGGAGTGCTGACCCATGCTGGATCTCAGAAATTTAAACAAGCACCTGACAAAGCCAAAGTTCAAAATAGTTACTCTGGCAATGATTCTCCCTACTCTCAGGCAGGGAGACTGGTTGGCATCCTTAGACCTCAAGGATGCTTACCTTCACATTCTCATCAGGCAATCCAACAGAAAGTAACTCAGGTTCAGAGTACCATCAAGCCATTATTATTTCAGAGCCCTACCTTTTGGTCTGGCCTCTGCCCCTAGGGTATTCACAAAGTGCCTGACTGTGGTGGTGGCACACTTGAGAAGGCAGTGGGTGTCAGTGTTCCCTTACCTAGATGACTGGCTAGTTGGGGGGGGGCAGTCCCCTCAACAGGTAAGGGATGCCCTAGCCCTCACATAGGCCACCCTGCATTCTCTGGAGTTCCTGATGAATCTGAAAAGGTTAGTCTTGGAACCGGTCCGGCTCCTAGATGTCATAGGAGCAGAATTGGACACACTAAGGGAGAAAGCATTCCTTCCTCAAGGAAGGGTGGACAGCCTGGTACAGCTGGCAAGTTCATTCCAGCTCCACACCCCCAGACCAGCAAGACATTTTCTGCAGCTGCTGGGCCATATGGCAGCCTCAACAGCAACAGTGCCAGGAGCCAGGTTCCAAATCAGGGACATACAGTTCCACCTTGGGTCCTATTGGTCTCAGAGAAGAGACGCCCTGTCAAAGATGGTTCCAGTCACAGGGAACCTGCTTTAGGCACTCCAGTGGTGGCAGGAATGGGACAACCTCAGAGAAGGTGTCCCATTCCTGTAGCAGTTCCCAACAGTGGTGTTGGCAACCGATGCCTCCCTCCTAAGTTGGGGCACCTACTTAGGGGAGCACACAGCACATGGCTCCAGCAAGAGTCACTGCTGTACAGAAAACTGTTGGAGCTCAGGGCAGTTTTTCTGGCCCTCCAGTCCTTTGCTTCAATGGTTCAGGGTAAGGTTCTGCAAGTCAGAGCAGACAACACAACCACCATGTATTACACAAACAAGCAAGGGGGCACAAGGTCCAAGGTGCTATTCACAGAGGCAATGAAAATCTGGAGTCTAGCATACTCCCTCAGAGTTTCTCTCGCAGTAGTCCATCTACCAGGGAAAGACAGCATCCTGGCAGATGCCCTGAGCAGGATCAACCAAAACCACCACGACTAGTCTCTGAACAGACAGGTCCTGCAGTCTGTATTCAGGAGGTGGGGCACCCCAGAGATACATCTCTTCACGGCCCAGGACAAGCACCAGTTGCTACAGTTCTGCTGCAGGCCTCCTGCAGTGGGCACAGTATCAGTGGATGCACTATTGCTGGACTGGACAGGGAAGTTCCTGTATGCCTTTCCCCCATTCCCTCTGCTGTTCAGGGTACTGAACAAGTTAGGTCCCCACCAGCAATGATGATCCTCATAGCTCCAGATTGGGCCAGGCAGCCTTGGTATTTGATGATCCTGTCCCTGTCAACCTCCAGACCAATCTACCTCCCCGGGAGGCACAACCTGCTGACATCCTCCTAGGGGAGAATCCTTTACCCCAACTTCAAGTCCCTCAGGCTTATAGCCTGGCTCTTGAGGACCTACAGTATGCTAACCTGCATCTCTCTGAAGGGGTCCTGGAAGTCCTTAGAGTCTCTAGGATGCCCTCTACCAGGAAGACTCACACTTCCAAGTGGAAGAGATTTTCCATTTGGTGCCAGGAAAAGCTCATGGATCCACACCAGACTGGGCTGCCAGTTCTGCTGGATTACTTGGCCCATCTTCATTCCCTTGGCCTTAAGTTATCTACCCTCAGGGTGTACCTGGCAGCTGTCTCTGCCTATCTTTTAGCAGGTAAAGGCATCTCCCTAGGTTCAGATCTGATTTTCAGGAAGTTTTTTAAAGGGTTGCTGCTCTTGCACCCCCCACACAGGGAGCCAACTCCCTCTTGGGACCTGAACATATGCATTGCACAGCTAATGCAACCCCCATTTGAGCCCATGTCTTCAGCAGACCTCAAGTATGTGACTTGAAAAACAGTTTTCTTAGTAGCAATCACTTCATCCAGGAGAATTAGTGAACTTCAGGCTTTGTGCACAGAGCCGGACTACATTGCAGTCCATAGGAACAAGGTAATCCTCAGAACCAAAAGGAGGTCCCTCCCCAAAGTAGTATCTGACTTCCACCTCAACCAGTCTATTACTCTGCCTGTCTTTTTCACTGATCATTCCAGCTCAGGGGAATGCAGGCTGCATAACCTATGTGTCAAGAGGACTATCAGCTATTAAATGGATCACACAAAAGGCCACAGGCAAGAGAATACTCAGCTCTTCCTTACTTACGGAAAAGTGGGGAAAGGTAAATCAGCCTCAAAAAGGACTATTGCATGCTGGATTGTTGCCTGTATCCAGTTTTGCTATGGAAAGCTGGGCATGGAACCCCCAGTGAGCCTCAGAGACCATTCCACTAGGGGTACAGCTGCTTCTATAGCAGCTGCTAGAGACATTACTTTGCTGGAAATTTGCAAAGCAGCCACCTGGAAAACTGTCCACACTTTTACTAAACACTATTGCCTGGACACCCAGGCTAGAAATGATGCCAGGTTTGGCACAGCAGTACTGCAGAACCTGTTCCCAAAATAGGTTCTATGCCCACCTCCAAAGGTACTGTTTGGTAGTCTGCATTAGTCAGAATACAGTAGAGATTTCCTGGGGCTTGAAGAAAAATTACTTGCCATAGTAATCTTGTTTCTTCCAAGGAAATCTTTTCTGTATTCTGAGCTCCTACCCTACCTCCCCTACTAGAACCTGGGGGAGGGGGAGCACTGCACTTCAGCTGTTCATGTTGTTGTGGTTGTTGAAATTTATTGAGTTGGTTGTCCTTGGCATCTGTGACTTGAGTCTTTTCAGTTGTCATTATTCAATGGGAGGATTGGCTATAGTGGGTGGATTAGTTATTTAGAATAGCATAGATAGCATATTTTTTGTACATGCTTCGTAAGAATCTGACAGTTGCATAAAATGCACCAGTGACAGTAGTTTGAAAACCGAGCTCAAGCCTATCAATGTTCCACTATTTGCATAGGTTCTTTAACCCTCTCTTCTCTGGGGCAATTAGATGGTGAAGGCTAACTGCATTAATCAGAATACAGTAAAGTTTCCCTTGGAAGAAACAAGATTACTATGCAAAGTAATTTATTCTTCTCCACTAGTTCTATGAGAGCCAACATTTCACGGAAAATGCCACTTCACCTAGCCTACAGTGGTATCGAAGAAACAACAATGTATACATGACCATTACATACAAAATGCATCTTAGGCCCTGTACACATTTGTGCTTTTAAAATGTTTTAAGTGCCTTAAAACATTTTAAAGTTGTTTAACACGCTTTACGTCCATACTTATTATGAAATTAAAACATTTAAAAAAAACCTTTCTTAAACCCAGTTTGAAAGGTAGTCTTGAGTATGGTTTGTAAAACATTTTAAGTTAAGCACTATTGTTGTAGCAAGTGTGTATGCAAAGCGATTTGTAACCTAGCATCCCCAATCATCCAATATCCCATAAATCCCGACTGACCACCTGAGGACAAATGCAGAAGTGAAAGCGTGGTAAATCTGTGTAGCTGTCAAAACAGACATCATGACCGATCGAGCAGCAAGCTGGTCTGAGGATGTGACAAAAATACTGATTGACTACTGGTCAATGGAGTCTGTCCAAGACGAACTTAACAGCTACCACCACCACAGTAAAATTTCTGAGCAAATCTCTGCTCATCTAGTGGCCAGGGGTCACGATCAGTCAGCAAAGCCTGGACTCGATTATCCGGGAAAAAAAAAACATCCCAGCTGGCGGCGTTGCTGGTCCCTCAACCATCCTCCCATGGCCTGCGATCAGCTGACAAATCCTTGCTCTATGTTCCGAGATATCAGACGACTAAAGGCACAGGGGCCTTCCAGTTCTCTGCTCCCAGGCTATGGAATGCCCTTCCACTCAACCTCCGGCTGTCTCAGTCTCACTTTGGATTTAAAAGTGAATATCGTCGTTATTTATCCTTAGCTGATGCTTGCACATGCTTTGACCCAACCTGAAGCTCCTGAGACTTACCAGTAATGTCACCCCTGCTCTAATCCAGCTCTAAGACTGTCTTCTCTTCCCTTCCCCATATTTTCCTTCTCTTTGTAAATAACTTCTTGACTACTAGCTCTCTTTCTTCTCGAACCATGTTGCTGACCATCCACTGTTGTTTTGCCAATTACCACCCCTGACCTTCCTTCTGTCAGTCTTTCTTGTTATGTTTGAACATTCCTCACATTTCTCTCTATATAACCTTACTATCTTATTAACCCTTTCACTCCACAGGTCGGGTCCATGGTTTCTGCACTTATTATATATCTTACTGCCATTATCTGTATAATGCTTGCCATTATTTTTGTTGTTTCTACCCATTGTATTTTTGTAGCACTTCTGTACTGTTCCTCTATTTGTATTATTGTACCCATGTTGCTGTTGTTCAACTGTTCTTCTTTTGTTGTACTCTCCCGGGTCGTGCCTGAAAATAGTCATTTTATGGCTAGTGCACCCACCCGGTTAGCAAAAACTAAATAAATAAATAAATAAAAGCAGTGCAGAGAGAAAATTAAACAATTAAAAGTTTGCTATTATAAAGTTAAAGACTCCAACCGTAAGTCGGGTGCTGGTAGAGTGACATGCCCATTTTTTGAAGAACTGGACCGAATTCTGGGAACTCGACCCACCTCAGTACCACCCATTGTAATACAGAGTGGTGAAGCTGATGAAGAAGATCTTGACAATAATGAAGACATTACATACAAGTTTTATTTATTTATTTTTTTATACTCCAACCCCTACAGTCCCCACAATCTGGAGGGAGCTCCAACCTTTTCACCCCCAGCGTCTACCAGCCAGCAGAGTAGTGGCTCCAGGGATTACCCCCCTGGTGGGACGGGAGGGGGCCCTCCCCCCTAAGACTGGATTGAGACATTTTTCAGTGCCATGGCTAGCTGGGCGCGAGGCCTGCGAGCTCCCTCCTTCATCCTCTGGGGGCGTACTTTTTCTGTTTTCTCTTCCTGAGGCGTCGTGCTTGATGCCCCCATGACATTCTTGAAACACGCTCCATATGCGACCCATCTAGCTTCTGCTTCATTCCCTGATCCCCATGTGCGGCATCAGTACTCCTGCCCCCGGCCTCTGCTAGGGGCCAGGCAAGCTCCAACTGCTGGAGTCCCCCCTCCCCAGAGAAGGAGAGCTGTCCAGCGGATGCTCAATCCTTCTCCTCCCTGCCAACCCCCAATGGCCCGTGCTCATTCCCAAATGCGGGTCGCCGGCATGGAGCAAGATGTGGCATTCAGCGCCTCAACCCTCAGCGCCACCAGGCTAGGTTACATATGAGGTTTTGTACACTGATGGTAGGCATAACATGGCCTGTGTTTTGTAATCGTCTCCTTCACCCGCCTCCTTGTAACAACACAAATGCATGTGCTGTCACTATGCCAAGAGCTGGGTAGTCAACCCTCCAAAGGTATTCTGACTGTGGTATTGTTGCTGTACCACCAATGCCTCATTCATGAAGACATCTTTCCAAAGCCTTCCAACAACTGCTTACCCTAAAAGATGACAGGTCAAACTGTACTGATGGTATTGGAAATATTCTTGTTATTGGTACCTTTTTCAGCAAAGTCTTCCCTCAATACAGTCTATCATTATTGTTGCTGTCCTCCCCACCACCACCCCATCCCCATAATAATAATAAAAAAAATGTACAGAAACACTTGATCTGCTGTGCTTGCCTCATTTCTTCAGCAATACAGATAGCATTTTGTAAAGTGGGAAGCAGAATATTAGGACAATCACCCAAATATAATCAAGCACGAGTACAGCAGATCGTGTTTCTGTCCTTTTTTTTTTTTAACTTTCTTTATGCCCCCTACTCACCAGACTCCTAGCCTCTCTCTGGTGTAGTCACTCAGGTACCACCTTCTCCTGCGCTCCTGAAGCCCCCCAGATGACTCCTGGCATGGGCCCATCTCCCCCTGACTCCTCTGGCCACCCAACCCCCCTGGCTCTGATTCCCCCAGAGTGGAATTGCCGACTCTTACTAGCGCTCTATCTAGAATCTAGCAGAGTGACCAGGAAACAGAAGGAGAGCCAATCGTCAGCTGGCAATACCCAGAACTGTGCGTGGGGGCCATCCCACTGGACCCACCTTTGCCTACCAGGTGACCGGGGTTTTTTCACTTTTCTGACCCCCCCATTGGCTCAGCTGTGCAAATGCACACCAGCATGAGATGTGCCTGCTCCCACACATGTTCACAGGAGTGCCACCGCAGCCATTCCCCTTACCAGAGACCCCTACTGCTGCTACACCCTCAGTGTCCACTGGGGCTCACCAGACAGTGGGATCTGCTACCCCTCTCCCTCCCAGGAAAGAAGAGCTGTCCTCCAGATGCTTGATCCTTTTCGGTGTGGCTTGAGGTAAGGCATCCAGCACCTCAGCCCTCTGTGCCACCGGGCCAGCCCCATGTCCTTTTTTTCTATTGGGGGAGGGTGCCGCAACACTAAATGACAGATTGTATTGAGGAAAGACTTTGTGGAAAAAGTACCAGTCGCATGAATATTTCTAATAACATGATTTCAGTTTGAACTGACACTTTTTGGTGAGCAGAATCCTATGTTTCAACACATGTACCATTGATACCTATTGCACGCAGTAATCAACCTTCCAAATGTATTGTTCCTGTACCACTGATACCTCATTCCAGATGACTGCTTTAAAAAGCCCTTCAACAACTTGCTTACTGCATGCAAATGATATCAAATGTACAACTGGTGAAGCATAGGATTCTGAGTCACAAAAAATGGCAGGTCAAACTGAATGCATGGTATTGGAAATATTCCTGAGATTAGTACCTTTTCAGCAAAGTCTTCCCTCAATTCGCCTGCCATATATTTTGCTGCCCTCCCAAAATAAAAAAAAAACATATCCAGAAACAGCTGATGTGCAGTACTCCCCACATTTCTTCAGCAATACAGATAGCATTTTGTGAAGAGGGAAGCAGAATTGTATGACAATCACCCACATGCAACAAACAGACATGTAAATGTATTTGCTTTGTCTGTACACCAATTGCCAGTGTTTCCCAGTCGCAGTTTGTGTGTGACATAAAAAAATAATAAGGAAAAAGAAAAAAAAGTTAAAGTACTGTACTCCATTAGCCTTCTGGTATTAGAAATGCAACCCAGACAAACAAACTGTGCACATGATGGTAGTAGGAGGTGCATCAACTAATTTATGTTTTGTTTTTAGCCTTAAGTAGATCAAGTTTCTGGAAATATTCTATATATATCTGTCTATCATGCGGTGTGATTTGGTGTCAGCACACAGTGTCCAGTTATACATTTTGGTTTTTTTTGGTTGCTAGGAAGCCCATAATGTCTCTATCTTTAACAGTGTCCACTGGTACAGGGGCTCCCTTCATGACTACATTACTGGTGCCCAGCCTTAGCAAGCCACTTGTAATTCACACACCGCAGTACAGTTTGTGCCTCACTTGTACCATGAGAAGATAATTAAGAATACAAAGGGTGGCATACACATTTGGAAACAAGGTATAAATCCCCTCCCACCAAAACACACACACACACACACACCCACCCCACGCACACACACACACGTGTTGTGCACACTGCCTTAAGTAGTGCACACAGCCCTGAATCATTATATACCCTATAAGAACCCGTTCTGTCTATCTGAGGCCCCCCCATTGGTAAATGTCAAAAGATGAATGTCAGCTTTCTGTCCTTTATTGCCTTCATAACCTCACACACCATTCCCTGTCCTGAACCAGCTGCCTACCCCAGTATTGCTGTGTCCACGAATAAGTTGTACCCTGCAATGGAATGCATGAAAACTTACACAACATGGTCCATTATGACTATGTAATGGAGTGCTTATTTCTTCATTTACTCCTGTTAGCAATACCTATTGCATTCAGTAATCGACCCTCTAAATGTGCTCTAACTGTGGTATTGATCCTCTCCCACTAATGCCTCATTCCTGAAGACGTCTTTAAAAAGCCCTCCAACAACTGGCTTACTGCATGCAAACGATATCAAATGTACATGTGGTGAAATGTAGGATTCTGAATCACAAAAAATGGCAGGTCAAACTGAACAGTGGATATGAGTTTATAGTAAATCCCATCATGCTTCCATCAAGTAACACTGAAAATTCATAAAATCATAAATTCATAAAATCAGTATCAGTATAACATATACTGTATGTTATAATTTTCTTGCTGTTACAGAAAATGATATGTCAAATACAAGTGCCAGCACTGAACATTTAAGCAATAAGGCATGACCAAGGGTTATGTTGATGGTCTGTTAATCACCTTCTAGGGGTGTACTGTGGCACGAGGTGTAGCCGAGTGCCACATGCCCCTAGAGGGTGATTAACTGATCATTAACATAATCCCTGGGAGTGCCTTATTACTGTTATAATAACAACTGTTTTTAAACAGTGTTAAACCGTGTTCAATATATGGCTAAACTCTACATGTATGTTAATAAAAGATTAACATAAGGCTATTAGAATGTTTGCAGCCAATCAGAAAGCTCCATTTCTCAGACCCTTTTTATAACAGCTGAATGATTCGTCTGAAGGAGTATCAACAGTGGAACATTTAGATGAAGAGGAACTAGGACCTTCCAGTTCTCTCACCTCAACTGCAGAGTCACAGCATACTCGAAAAAGGAGTGGCTCCAAACCTTTGACTAACCTAAGAGGAAAAAAGGAAAATGTTGAGGATACAAGAAATCATCAGATGTGCCTTTGAGCCCACCAGAAAACATATCGTGGAGCAGTATGGCAAAATGCTGCAGCTGGAGCGTGAAAGAGCAGCCCCAGACAGAAATGGAGGAAAGAATGCAGAAGCATGAGACAGAGCAAAATGCCACATTCCTCCAAACCTTGCTGCAAATTATGTGCCTACAAATCAGTCTTCAGCAGTCCGCTCCACCAGTTTCTCAGGCAATGACAGGTACTCAGTCTAACTTGACTACTCAACATCAGCAGCAAAATGTCCAGCAGCAGCTGACACATCTTGCCATGCAGCATCCACAGAATTACCAGCAGACAACTCCTAACTGTAGCCAGTACACTGGGTTCATGGTGGGTGGTCAAGCAAGAAGCATGACTAAGGAGCTTTTTTCAGAAACAATGACTTGGACTGTTCTGTAAAATTAAAGTTTGATCTCTGACCTCTTGATAATGTTGAAAATTGACTGATTACCAGTAATGCTGGATAGATACAGTACTTCTGATATGTGTGCAGTTTATTGTTCAATACTGCTGTGTTATTAAAAAACAAAGTTAAAAAAATTGCAATGTTGCAGAACAATTTCAAAGTAAATAAAAACTAGACAAATGTTGATGTGCAATTAAAACTTTATTTTGAACACTATAAGTTATTTTTTAAAGTTAAATAGAAAATGTATTCCTGTATACTCAATGTTATAAATTCAGATGTTTTTCAGAATTGCACAATACAATGTATAGGACCTACGGGCAGGCTGGATGGGCATAGCAGTCCTCATCTGCCGACAATGTCTATGTTTCTATGTTTCTAATTGCAACTTGTACTGTAATTCAACTTAAAACATGTTTTTAAAAAATGCACTGATGTTACAAACTTGATAATACCATAAAAGCTATGCATAGTTACTGAAAACCAGAACTTGCATATCACGTTGCTAAAAACTTTTACTTCTATGAATAAAGTTAAAAATAGATAAGCAGTTTTTAAAATTTAAATCCACATTAAATAAATGTGATTCTTTATTGTGCATGGGTTTCTTTTTTTATTTGTAATTCATGTCAGCTGCAATGTGTGTACAGTACATGGGTACAGTGACATGTACTTTTTTCCTAAAAATACACTCAAGGTACACAGTTCCCACATAACACTATGTCTAATAATTTTTGTATAAATGAAGCTGCCCAAAACTGGATGTCAGACGCTGTGAAACTGTACAGATGAACATAACAGATTGAAAATGACCGTAGGCAGTACATATGTCCAGAATCTTAAAGAGCTGCTGACGCCTCAAAGAAGACTATGAAAAACATAATATTTAGGTACAATTCAGCTTGCATTCCATATGTAGTCAATAGACTTCTCTCCATTGCTTATTACTGATAAATTTGCTTGGAAACATGCTCTACATCCCTTAGAGCTCATCTGCCTCTTTTGCTTACTCCCTACTTCTTGTCATAATCCTCTGTTGTGACATCACAATCGGTTGCCATGAGAGTAACTGTGATGTTACAAGTAGAGCATTATGACCTCAGGTAAGGAGAAAGCAATAGGAATAGATGAACTCTTCAGCAGCAAAGATCCCATTTTCATGCAAATGGCCTCAGTAATAATTAATGGGGATGAGAAATACAGAACTAATGTGATATACAAGCTGAATTGTGTCTAAATAATGTGTTTTGTTAAAGCTGTCCTAATGGCATCAGCTGCTCTTTAAGGACAAGGTTCATTTTCAGCGGCAAAGTGTTGAGCAAGTGCATCTCCTATCATCATAGCTTGCCTTGTTTGTGCAGCCACAGTCATGTCCTCAGCGACATACACTTCTTGCTCCATCTGCTGCATGCTGTCCTGCTTGTCAAATAAGACAACACCATCTACCCTTTAATCTTTCAAATGCACATTCGACGACCATGCGCTCAGCCTGTAGTTAAACTGTCTTTTTACTCTGTCATCATAATCAGAGTACAGCTTCATTAGCCACAGTAACAGTGGGAAAGCTGGGTCACCAATGATCAGCATAGGTACCTGCACATTTTGAATCATTCATTGTAGCAGAGGGAACAGAGTACCCTTCTGACCCTTGTCAAACATAGAAACATAGAAACATAGACTTTGATGGCAGATAAGGACCGCTTGGCCCACCTAGTCTGCCCATTTCCCTAACAATAGGATAAGTAGCAGATCCTACTTAACCAACAGCCTATTTCTTCCTAACCCCCCATAAGAATTGCCTTATGTCTGTCCCATGTATTCTTGAATTCTCCCACAGTTTTAGACCCCACAACCTCCTCAGGAAGGCTGTTCCATGCATCCACTACCCTCTCTGTGAAAAAATACTTCCTCACATTGCCCCTGAACCACCCCCCCATCTTTAAATTGTGTCCCCTTGTTCTTGCATGTCTCTTTTTCTGAAAGATGCTACCTTCTTGGACTTTGTTGATTCCACTGAGGTACTTAAACATTTCTATCATGTCCCCTCTCCCTCCTTTCCTCAAGGGTATACATATTAAGCTCTTTTAGTCTCTCCTCGTATGGCTTCTCTTGCAGACCCTGCACCATTCTAGTTGCCCTCCTCTGGACTGCCTCTATCCTGTCTATGTCCTTGCGGAAATGGGGTTTCCAGAACTAGACGCAGTACTCCAGATGGTGTCTTACCAACTGTCTGTACAGAGGGATAACAACTTCCTGTTTTCTGCTGGTGATGCCTCTCCCTGTACATCCCAGTATACACCCAGCTCTCCCTACTGCCTTCTCACATTGCTTGCTAACCTTAAGGTCATCTGATATGATTACCCCTGGGTCCCTTTCTTTTTTGTTTTTGTTACTACCTCCCCCCCCCCATAGTATAATCTTCCCCTGGGTTTTTGTTTCCCAGGTGCATTATTTTGCACTTCTTTGCATTGAATCCTAGCTGCCATATTTCCAACCATTCCTCCAACCTTGCCCAGTCCCTTCTCATCCTTTCCACTCCTCCTTGTGTATCAGCCCTGTTGCAGATCTTTGTATCATCTGCAAAGAGGCATATTTTTCCTTCCAGTTCCTCTGCAATGTCACTTATAAAGACATTAAAAAGGACTGGACCCAGTACTGAGCCCTGCGGTACCCCACTAGTAACCCCTCTTTCTTCAGAGTGGACTCCATGTACAATCAAATTCTGTGTCCTGTTGTCCAGCCAATGTTTTACCCAGGCTACCACCCTGGGACCCACTCCCAGGCTGGTTAATTTGACTATTAAACTTTTGTGTGGGACTGTGTCAAATGCCTTGCTAAAGTCTAGGTAGGCCATGTCCACAGCCCCTCCCTGGTCTACTACTTTGGTCACCCAGTCAAAGAAATCAATTAGATTCGTCTGACATGACCTTCCCGCTGTGAACCCATGCTGCTTTGGGTCCTGTGCCCCACTGGCCTCTACGCACTCAATACTTTTCTTTCAGAAGTGGTTCCATCACTTTCCCTACCACAGAGGTCAAACTGACAGGTCTGTAGTTTCCTGCCTCTGTCTTGGTCCCACTTTTGTGAAGGGGAATCACATCTGCCTTCCTCCAGTCCTCGGGTACCACACCATCCTCCCATGATTTGTTAAAAAGGGTAGTCAGTGGTTTTACTAGTTCTCCCCTTAATTCTTTTAGAATTCTGGGGTGAATTCCATCAGGCCCCACTGCTTTGTCCACCTTCAGTTTTAGGAGTTATTTCGAAACCCTTTCTTCTGTGAAAGGACTGGGATTGACCGCCTTATCCAGAGTGCTTCTGTTACTTGGATTAGGCACCTCCCCCTCCTCTTTTGTGAATACCGAGCAGAAATATTTGTTCAGTATCCCTGCTTTTTCACTGTCCCCCTCTGCCCACTCACCGTTCATTCTATTCAGCCTCACTATCCCTCCCTTTGTCTTTCTGCGCTCCCTGATGTACCTATAAAAGGTTTTATCCCCTTCTTAACCGAGTTGGCTATCTTTTCCTCAGTTAGGGCCTTTGCTATTCTGACTTCCCTCCCTGCTTCCTTCTGCCTTAACTGGTACAGACAGCTCTCTGTCCTGCTCCTTATGTGTTTCCTTATACTTCCGGAATGCTATCTTTTTTCTCCCTGACTTTCCCTGCCACCTCTTTGAGAACCATAGTGGCTTTTTCTTTCATTTTGATTTGTTTGCTTGCTTCACACAAAGGTTTGTTGCCTCTGTGATGGCAGTTTTGATGATTCCCCATTGTTGATCCACCCCTCCTTATAGCTGTTTGCTAGTGCTTTTCTGAGGCACTCTCCCATCTTGCCAAAGTCAGCCCTCCTGCAGTCCAGTACCCTCACTTTTGTATAGCTTGACTCTGTAGCTGAGTTTAACATGAATCACACTGTTTGATGATCACTTGTTCCCAGATGGCAACCCACTTCTAGATGTAAGATCCTCTTACTGCCCCCATTTGAGAGTACGAGGTCCAAGATTGCTCCCTCACGAGTGGGTTCCAAAACTAGCTGTCTGAGGCATGCCACCTGTAGGGCATCGAGAATGGCCCTGCTCTTGGATGTGGTTGCAGCAAGTGTGCTCCAGTTAACATCTGGCACATTCAGGTCTCCCATCAACAGTATCTCCCCTTTCTCTGCCATCCTAAGAATGCCTTTTATCTTATCCTTGTCCATTCCCTCCCCCTAACATGGGGGTCTGTATACAACCCCTGTGCGGACTGTGGTGCCACTTCCAGTCTCCAAGGTGACCCACAGTGCCTCCTCTCCTCCCTGTTTACTCTTTTGTTCAGTTGCTTTTATCCCTTCCTTTACATAGAGAGCTACTCCTCCCCCTCTTCTCCCCTCCCTGTCTCTCCTGTAGGTTACATACCCTGGTATGTTAACATCCCAGTCATGGTTCTCTGTGTACCATGTTTCTGTGACTGCTACAATATCCAGGCATCCCTCTTCCATCAAGGCCACCAGTTCAGGGAGCTTGTTGCCCAGGCTATGGGCATTGGTACTCATTATCCTCCATTTCCTGATGGCCTTACTCCTTTTTGCCCCATCCCTGTCCTTCTTGCCTTTGTCACTTTCTCCATTTACTGCTGCCCTTCTCCTTATCGACATCTCTATGTTGGTGTTTACAGCACTTATTCCCGTGACTTTTTTGGGGGGGCTAGGATTTCCCTGCTCCTTTACAGTGCCTCCCCCCTTGGCTAGTTTAAATACTTGCCAATTAAGCATTTAAACCTATCACCTAGGATCCTGGTTCCCCTCCTGGACAGATGCAGTCCATCATGCCAGTATAGGCTGGCATCACTCCAGGTGGACCCCCAGTCCCCAATGAAGCCAAATCCCTGAGCTCTGCACCAGTTTTTCAACCACTGATTGAATCCCATGGTGTGCAGTACCCTAGCCTCTGGTACGCCGTAGACAGGCAGCACTTCCGAGAAAGTTACCGTGCGTGCTACGTGTCTAAGGCCCCTTCCCAATTCCACAAACTCTTCCTGCACTGCTCTGTTCCCTTTCTTAGCCAGGTCATTTGTCCCTAGGTGGACAATGACATCCAGCTCCCTCCCCTGGGCAGCTGCTCCGGCAATCCTGAGGATTCGCTCCCTGTCCCTCCAAGCCATGGCGCCAGGCAGGCACCTTACCTCCCTCTTCCTTTCTCCCCAGTTCTACCTTCCTAACAATGGAGTCCCCCACCAGAAGTTGTTTCCTTCCCCTGTGGGGTCCCATGCCACCCTCCTGTGGGTCTCCCTTGTGGAGGTTCCCAGCATCCTCCTTGGTCTCCACTGTGGATGCCTCCATAGAGGAACCGCACTTTGCCAGAATGGCATAGGAATTGTGGAGAGGTACAACTGGAGGGATGTGCCTCTGTTCCACCACCCTCACCCTCCCTGAGCCCACTGTGGTCCAACCGCTTCTCTTTCTTGGCAACATCTGAGGCAACGGCAGTGGCCCTGGTGGTCCCTGGATGGAAGAGGAGGTCCCACAAATCCTGTCCAACTCAGCCTGGAGATGAGCAACCTCCACTCTCAGTCCAGAGAGGTGTCTGCAGATTGGACAACACCGCATCCTCCAAACAATGCACTATTTTTAAATATTTGTACATTGTACACTTTTCCAGGCCATCCCACGTTTATATCCAGAAACTGATATTTGTGGTTCACCAATACCTGCATGATGATCGAACAGAAACATTTGCAGTTGTTATACACTGTCTCATTGAACGGAGGACAGATAATAGGAAAATGTGTGGCGTCCACTGCACCGCCACAATTGGGGAACCCCCAGTCCTGCTCAAAGCCAGATACCACATCTTCCACGTGTTATATAACTATGACTAAGGCTGTAATTAATTCATGGTCAAAAATGAATAAATTCATGGTCCCTGCTTGGCAACAATTGCTGTTTTCATGGTAAATCAGAAATGCATGCATTGTCAGATATGAATACATTCTTTACTTAAATGCAAGTTTAAAAAGCACATAAAAGCATATAAAAACATGTAAACATCATATTGCACAACAAATCAGCTAATATAAAGTGAAAAAAAATATTACAAGGTTTGCTGCAGCATGGTTTCTGTGGCTGTGACATGGCATGGCAAGCTGGGAGCTGAAGTGTGATTTTGGAAAGGCAAAGCAGGATTTTTAACATCAGTTGTAATTGTTTCATTGAGTTCCTCTAACTTGATTAGCCAGGCGATAGAGAAGTGAAAACAGACACAGGCAAGTGCGCTTCCAGGAACGAGTGGGTGCTTAAGCTTGAAACTCGAGCAAAAAAACACAAAAAAACAAGCACATAGACCAAAGAAGACATGACACAATTGAACACAGTTTAGGAGCAAGGAACCACAGCACTACTACCCCCAATAAAGAAGTTAAATCCATGCTGCAACAAGTGCTGGCAGCATATCGAGCACCTCCTTTGATTTCAGTGCCGCACTTAACACTTGTCAATTGCCTGAAATTATCGCAAGCACTTCACATGCTAGCAGGGGCTTTAAGTCAGCAGGAAGTGGGAAAAACAGGTAAAAAACATACAGTGGCCACACTTTAGAACAATAAGGCTAAATTCACGACAAGTGATGCTTATCACGGAATCCGTAAATTCTGCTCGAGCCGTGAATTATTTACTGCCTCTACTATGACTCGTGACATAAGAATCTTAACTAACATCGTGCATACATCCTACACAATCTGACTCACAGTTGATCAACCAACTCCAAATAGATGGCTGAGAATACTGTACCCTTTGCTGGTAGCCAGTCACCACAAGGCAATAGCCACCCTCTTCTCCACCTTAATTGCTTGCCATAGTCTGGTGTTTTGCTGACCTATTTGTGGTCCGATCTCTGTGCAAATCCAATTAAATGTGTCTTTAGATATCCTAAAATTTGCTACCCATTGTTCCTGGCTACAAGTCATAACACCAGTCTCCTCCCACCAACTGTCATTACGATCCACGCTCGAAACTATGCATTACACTATACTACCCATGTAGGAACCTGCCAAAAAATTCTGTATGTAGCACAAACTTTGAATCAAGGTGACTGTGAGTTGGGCAAGGGTTCTTTGTCTGTTCACCCTAGCTTTGTGAATTATGTTAAGTTTTTGTCTAATAATCTTTTGCAGTACAAGAAAGCGAAATGCTACCAGGATTAAAGCCAACCAAACTGAAGTGCTCAACATCGCTGATAGTAATGACACACTATCAACTTAATAACCTGTGATGCAGCTGAGTAGCAATACTATTGGCAACTCACAGCATATGCAAGTGGTGGGTTGTGATGGTGTTGGTGTGGGTGGAGGTGGCAAGCAGAAGACAACAGCAGTTTATTCAAAGTAGAACTGTCACACTTTGGTACAGCAACACTACAGCCAGCTCAGAACTAACCCTCAGTGTATGACATTTGCATTCATATGATCTGTGCTGTGGTTGTTATCCAATACAGAATCTCCTTTCTATCGAATTGTGGTGCAGTTTGTCTGTGAGACCTACACAGCAGAGAGCTACTTTGCCCATTTTGTTCATGGTCAGGAAATAAGCAATTGCTACATGTAATTACTTCTGAAGGTGACTGTGCTATAACAAAGTACTGAATACTTAAAGGCTATTAATAATCTCTAACTATCTCTGCATGGATATCTGCTGTATGCTGTCAAGGATTGAATGTATGCTTCCTATGGTTGTTTGTAAGACTGCATTTTGTACTCTCCCGGGTCATACCTGAAAATAGGCAGGGTTATTGCCTAATGCACTTACCCAGTCATGGAAAGCTAATAAATAAATAAATTATCAGGGGTTTATGTACACCAAAAAATAATAAACAGTATACAATCAACTCAGCAAGTACATTGCACATTTATTTATTTTATTATTTAACAGCAGGCTGCATGCACCATAATCACAATTATGTGTCTGCAATTGTTATAACATCTGAGTCAATTCTATTTTACCTGTTACCCATTTAATAGACATCCTTTCTTCTGTTGTGTACTTTTTACACTGATTGTTTGTTTGCAGTTTGATGTGAACACTAGACAGCAGCATTGTTATGCAGCATTATTCGTGAAACAAACTACATACATATTGACAGTATATTATAGTAGACGATTCACAGCTAAAAGTGCATTCCAGAGTGCTTATCTGTAAGTTCAGATCCCTGTCGTGTCACGCCAGCAAGCAAAGCATTTAGTTTACAATTTGCTGCTAATGGCAACAGCCAACTGAGTACTTACAACAGACCTATGCTGCTTTTACAGTGTACTCAGCATGTAATCATTCAGAGAATAATGTAAGTTCTACTCAATAAGTTCTGTTTACTGTGAACGGGGCTGCTTCAGCTCGCCCACGGTCGGTCGGCACCCAGCCAGCCAGCGACCGAGACCAGGACGCCCGCCTGCAGCTCCTTGGAAGCTGCCTGCCCTTGAACGGGGCTGCTTCAGCTCCTGCACGGTCGGCTGGCACCTAGCCAGCCACCGACTGAGACCAGGACGCCCGCCTGCAGCTCCTTGGAAGCTGCCTGCCCTTGAACGGGGCTGCTTCAGCTCCCCCACGGTCGGCCGGCACCCAGCCAGCCACTGACCGAGACCAGGACGCCTGCCTGCAGCTCCTTGGAAGGTATGAGACAGTGCAGCCAATCGGAACATGGGCGCTTCCAGCAAACCTGCTCTGATTGGCCAGGACTTTTCCCCTGCTACTGCCACCTGGTGCTTTTTACAAATAGATTTTAGATAGAACTAAGCATATTTCAAGTGTGTAATAGAAGTTTTTTTTTTTTTAAGTGGCTAGTTTTCCATTAGCAGTTTATACAGACCTGCCACTAGAGGGTTTCTTGGTCTTTCATTAGAAAAACGAGGGAAAAAAGAAAAGAATAAAAAAGTATACTCTCTGAAAGACACAGTCCCTGGCTGCCTGACCTTCCTGGCTGTATCCTCACGTCCCACTGATCCAGCTACTGCTCTTCTGCCCCCTTCTCCTAGCCCCGCCAGCCTGTCTTAACCCTCTCCCTCCACCTACCCCGAATCCTACCTTAATCATGTGCCTCCACCATTCTCTACCCCCTATTCTATTTCTTATTGCCTGTCTTCCACCCCTACTGCATGCCCCAAAAGCCTGCTTTCCCTCCTTTCCCCACAGCTTCCACATTCCTACATCCTTCCTCCACTTAGGCACGCTGCACACTGGTCACTGGTCTTTGCCCAGGGTCCATCCTACCGCCATGAAACTGTCCTACACCCACACTGGTCTTATCCCTCCACTCTGGTCCCCCCTGTCTACGCTTACCCTCACCCACTATCGTCGATGCTCGGCAATTTCCCGAGATGCTAGCAGGTGAAAGCATTCCCTTAAAGAAATATGCCGCAGCTCCTTGAGGCTAGTCCTCCTCCTCCTAATGCTGTCAGGCAACGTGCACCCAAACCCTGGCCCATTCTGCTCTAAAGCCATTAATCTGAGCAAGCCTTCGGGTGCCCTGTCATTCATATCAATCAACATCTGCAGCCTCCTTCCTAAAATGGATGTCCTACAGGCCTTCACCAGCCAGCACAGCCCTGACAACCTGGCGGTTGTCGAAACCTGGCTCACGCCATCAGTACTGGACCATGCAGTCAGCCTTCCTGGCTACAACGTCTTTAGGCTGGATCGCCTCTCCAAAAGAGGTGGGGGCTGCGCACTACCTAAAAGACTCCATACAGGGGCACCACATCATTATCTCACTCCAACCCACAACTGCTCAGATACTGCCAGTGAGAATCCTCCTCGGAGCCCAAAACAAAACCCTCACTGTTGCCATCTTCTACATCCCTCCCAAAGAACAGGGAACTGGTCTAACAGCTGTTCTTGACTTTGTAAAGTCACTCCCACTGGACACCGTATCCATCCTCCTAGGTGACTTCAACATCAACTGGCCTGCGGCTGATGCTGGTGCACACAGGGATACCATTGCTGCGGCAAACCTCACACAAATGGTTGACTCACCAACGAGGAAAAATTACAGGACCAGCACCAGCACACTTTTGGACTGAATCCTTACCAGTCACCCATCACAGATATCTAACACTAATGTCCTCCCTGACTCTCTCAGTGACCACTCCCCTGTTAGCTGCACCTGGTCAAATAAATTTATCAAACAACCACCAAAAACTATTACCAGCAGGGTTCTACCCAGTGGTCACCTTCCTCGACTCAAATCCCACCTCCTCCATCAAGACTGGTCCTCAACCTCATCTTCAATGCAACCAACGTAAACACTACCCTTGACCACTTCATAAACATCTTCACTGTGGCTTGTGACATGTATGCACCTATTAAGAAATGCAAATTCAAATCACTCATTAACCCTTGGCTCACAGGTGACCTCCTCAGGATGCTAAAAACAAGAGACCACCTATAGGAGCTGGTCAGAAACTCCGGAAGGCAAAACGACATCCAAAACTACAAACGTGCCTGCAATGTCTGCACCAAAACCATCCGGCAAATGAAGTCCGCCTACTATAAGCATGCCCTCACAAACTCCTGGGGCAATGGTCGGGAATTCTGGAAGAACATAAAAGAACTCACTGGGAATCCACCCAAAACCCCCCCATCAATACTCAACATCAATGGAACCACAACCCTCAACCCAAAAACCATTGTGGATACCTTTAACAAAACCTTTACAGACCTCAGCGCTGTCCTACCCCAGGACTACTTCAAAGATGGTGAAACCCCTCTGTCTGCAATGAACACTACTCCCAACAGCTCCCCCCGCTTCTACTTCAAAGCAGTCAAGGCTCACCAAGTACGCAAAGTGCTTAGTCCTCTGACCAGAATTTTCAACCTCTCCCTCAGCCTTAGCTAGCTCCTGGACAGATGGAAATCTGCCACTGTCACCCCAATCCATAAAAGTGGTGACAAAACTGCCCACACTAACTACAGACCTATCTCCCTACTACCCCGACTCTCCAAGGCACTAGAACGCATTGTCTCGGACCAGCTCACAGAATACTTGGATATGTACAACATCCTGTGCAAGCAACAATACGGGTTCCACAAAGGCCACAGCACCTCCACAGCCCTACTTGAATTCACCGGCGCAATCCACTATGCACTTGACTCCGGTGAACTACTTGGCTCAATCTACATTGACTTAACTAAAGCCTTCGACACCATCAATCACAGTCTCCTGCTTGTCCAGCTTCAGAACACTGGGCTGACAACTGACTCCATTGGCTGGTTTAAGAGCTACCTTGAAGAACGGTCCCAATCAGTAAGAATTGCTGATACACTCTCAGACCCTAGACCGGTACGCTCAGGAGTCCCCCAGGGCTCCATTCTGGGACCCCTCCTCTTCAGCCTATTCTTAAACTCACTACTGGACAGCTGCCCAGAACAAATAATTCTCTAACGCCGACGATGCTGTAATCCTTACCTCGGACTCTGATCCAATCCAATTGCAAAATAAACTTCAGCAGGCCTTCTCCTCCATCAAATCCTGGTTTCTAAATCATAAACTGCTTCTCAATCAGAAAAAAAACAAGTCTATGGTCTTCTGCAGCTCCCACAACAAAACAAACAACTCCACCTCTCCATTGCAACCAAACAAGGAGCCATCCTAGAGCAAACACAATCGTTCAAGTACCTCAGCATCACCCTTGATCCCCACCTCTCATACACTGTCCATATCAGCAATGTTGCAGAGTCTGCCAATGCGAGGTTAGGCATATTATTCCAGCACAGGAAACACCTAACCCCAGAAGCACTGGCAGTGGCCGTCCCAAAGCTCCATCATCAGCATCATAGACTATGGTCTTATCATATATGGGTCTGCAACTACCTCTGCTCTCAAACGTATCGCAACCTCCCTGAATAAGGCCTGTCATCTCATCACTGGTTCACATCGTCATACCCACACGTGTGACCTTTATTCCCAATCTGGATGGCTTCAACTGGACAAACGCATAAAATACCAAACCTGCATCATGGCCAAGAAAATTATAATGGGTCTGATCCCACCTGGTGTCCGTGCCCTCCTTAAGCCTAGACATAGGAATGTCACTACAAGGAGATCCAATTCCTATCTACTACATATCCCATGATGTCGTACGATCCAAGGACAAAGATCATTCACCCATCGGGCATCCAACTGGCTCAACTCTCTTGGCAGCAACATAGCGACTGCTCCAACCCTCGGCCTCTTCAAGTCCAAGCTGCACCTCTCACTGCTTGTATCCTGTGATTGCCCATCTTAACATTTCCACCGTTCTAGCTGCAAATGCCCCAGCACCCAGCACTCACAATCAGTCTTTGCACCCCTAGCACCTTACCTGTCATATTCCCTCGACAAGGCCCCCTGGCTGCACTGTCTCCCACTCTCGCCCACCTCCCCACCGTATCTCCACTCCTGCCCCGCCTCAACCACCTCCCAGTACTCCTTGCCCCTGCACTCCTTCCCCCGATCTCCTACCCTCACTTCCCCCACCACCCACCACCCCTTCCCTTGTCTTGCTCATAGCTCAAGTCTTTGTACTGGTTATTACATGTCTGTAAGTCAATGACTATATGTTTGTAACTAAAAATGATGATTGTTGCACACGCTGACGTGGAACCTTTGTAAAAGAGCCTCTGCGCAAAGGTATTGTAATCCTAGATTGAAATAAATAAATAAAAAAAATTCAAAGGCAAGGATCGTGACTCATTACTGTGACTCCCCCTTCCCGAGTATCCATCCACCAAGCTGGGAAATCCAATGAAGACTGACTGCTGCAGTGCTTCAGTGTTTGTGGCGAATAGGGCACAAATGTCTAAACATGGGCAGATATGTCTGGTTTTGATTATGCCAAATTTTCCAGCTGACATTACTGAAGTACTTGAGGTCAGGTGGCTCACATTAGTGAGTCCGCAGTTTAGTGGGAAACCCAGCAGCTCCTTCACTGCTCAAACCACTAATTACAAGGTTGTAAATATTTCTACAGTGGTACTGTATAATGGTTCTTTTTCTTCATTTCACGGCCTTTCAGAGAAGAAAACTATGAACATAAACTGGCACTGGCAGGAGTATCAGCGTTCTTAACAAAAGCAAAAGTAAAAAAAATATTTTACATATACTACGGTCCACATTTATGTTCCGCTTTCTATTTTTAACACCCTTCTTAAAATTACCTTTTATGAATGCTAAACAACAGGCTATGAAGGGGTATAAAGCTATCACTACCAGTGCTATGATAACAGCTCGGTCTCCACAGAGTTTTTTAACAATACAAAGGATGCTGGGACCACGATGCACTATTGGATACATCGGCCATCGCACTGTGAAATGGACTACGATACACGTGGGTCATAAAGCCAAGTATGGATGGGATACTGTGCTATAAAATGCTTCTTGTAGCCCAAATACAGATGGAAGAATTTCAATGTGGACAGGCTAGTACGATAGGCTTAAAACATATTTAAATGCATTTTAAAAAACGAATTATAAATGTGGACAGGCCCTTAGACACATTCCCCAACTGCCAATATTGTAATTATGTTTAAAACATGCTGTTATATTTTATTTTGCATTTAAACCATAGTTAGGCCAAGATAAGCCTAATTAAAACAGAGCTTTAGGATTCAAGCAGAGATGACCTCTCTACCCAGATGCAGTGCATAATGCTGACTCCATGAAACCAGAACACTTTGTACAATGATACTGAGTAAAACTTTATAGTCTTAATATCAGGTTGCTAAGAAACCATTTAGGAATTTGCAATACATATTTTCTAAGTAATGTTGGATATCATGTTACCTGTCTGTATGAACCAATCATAGATAATCCTAAAAGATGAAGTAATAACAAACTTTGGCAATAGACCCTTACTCCAAAATAGGTGAAGTCATAAGTGAATAATTTATTATTATTATGAAAAGCAACTTTTATACCTCTTGACTTTAGTTTAACTAACAGCTTCAATAAGTAATGAGGCTTTATACTCTGTTCCTTTAACAAATATGCATATGTTTTTTCAGACTTATGATCTTTGTTATAGAGTAAAAATTCTAAGTAGACATCTTTTTGCTGTCTAACTCAGCTATTAAATGAAAATTAAGAGCCATGTGATGCGCCAAGTGAGAGGAATAGTGTGTCACTTAAGCTCCACCAAAAGGCAGCCTTAAAAAGCTAATAAAAATATCATGGTATGGTCATTTTCCATTCATAGAACAGTCTGCTGAAAGCTTAAAGTAGAGCGCTCCTTTGGTTGTAGTCGTGGGACTTGATTTTCAAAGCCCCATGAATGCCGCAAGACCTTGTTGCAATGTCCATTTGGTGCGTGGGACTTGCAGCATTCTCCCAGCTGGTGATTAGGATTTTCAGTCCCGAACACCAAATACTGCAAGTTACGCCAGCCTTTCCCTGGTCTAAGTTGTGCCATTTGTGGGACCCTTTTTATGAGGCTTGCACCAAATCTTTGGCACAAGCTGCTGTACAGTGCCTTCAGAAAGTATTCACCCCCCTTGGATCTTGTCACATTTTGTTGTGTTACTACCAGAATTTTTAATGCATTGAAATGATTTTTTCCCCCTTGATTCACACAGCATACTCAACAATTTAAAGGGCCAAAAATATTTTTATTGTGTAACAAAAATTTATGAAACATTAAAAACTGAAATATCTTGTTCACTTAAGTATTCACCCCTCTGAGTCAATACTTTGTAGAAGCGCCTTTGGCAGCAATTACAGCTTTGAGTCTTCTTGGGTATGTCTGTATCAGCTTTGCACATCTGGATTTGGGGATTTTCGCCTATTCTTCCTTGCAGATTTGCTCAAGCTCTGTCAAGTTGGATGGGGAGCATCGGTGAACCGCAATCTTTAAGTCTTTCCACAGATTCTCAATGGGATTCAAGTCTGGGCTTTGGCTGGGCCACTCAAGGACATTCACCTTCTTGTTCTGAAGCCACTCCAGTGTTGCTTTGGCTGTATGCTTGGGGTCGTTGTCCTGTTGGAACGTAAATCTTCGCCCCAGTCCAAAGTCTATTGCAGACTGATGCAGGTTCTCCTCAAGGATGTGCCTGTATTTGGCTCCATTCATTGTTCCCTCTATCCTGACAAGTGCCCCAGTCCCTGCAGCTGAAAAGCATCCCCATAACATGATGCTGCCACCACCATGCTTCATGGTAGCGATGGTGTTACATGGGTGATGAGCTGTGTTCGGTTTGCGCCAGGCATAGCGCTTTGCATTCAGGCCAAAGAGTTCAATTTTTGTTTCATCAGACCAGAGAATCTTTTGCCACATGGTCTCAGAGTCTGCCACGTGCCTTCTTGCAAACTCCAGGCATGCTATTATATGGCCTTTTCTCAGGAGTGGCTTCCGTCTAGCCACTCTCCCATAGAGGCTACATCTGTGAAGTGCTGCAGAGATTGTTGTCCTCTGGACAGGTTCTCCCATCTCAGCCATGGAACTCTGTAGTTCTGTCAGGGTGGTCATTGGGTTCTTGGTCACTTCCCTGAACCAGGTCCTTCTTGCCCGGTTGCTCAGTTTGGGAGGACGGCCTGCTCTAGGAAGAGTCTGGGTGGTTCTGTAATCTTTCCATTTCCTAATGATGGACTTGACTGTGCTCCTGGGAACTTTCAACACCCTAGAAATGTTTTTATACCCCTCCCAAGATCTATGCCTCCTCACAATTCTATCACGGAGTTCTACAGACAGCTCCTTGGTCTTCATGGTAGAGTTTCTGCTCTGACATGCACTGTCAGCAGTGGTAGTTTATATAGACAGGTGTATTTCCTCTGAAATCATATCAACCATTTGAACTGACCACAGGTGGACTCCATTCAAGTTTTAGAGTGATCTCACAAGGAAATTGAATGCACCTGAGCTCAATTTGGAGTGTCATAGCAAAGGGGGTGAATACTTATCAAATCAAGACATTTCAGGTTTTATTTTAAATTACATGTACAAAAAATTCCAGAAGTTTCATTCCACTTTGACATTATAGAGTAATTTGTGTAGATACGTGACAAAAAAAATCCCATATAAATGTATTTTAATTTGAGTTTGCAACATCACAAAATGTGAAAAAATCCAAGGGGGGTGAATACTTTCTGAAGGCACTGTAAATTGAGGAAACTGTCACAACTGTGCCCAATGTACTAAAATAGGGTATAGTTGCATCAAAGAAGTTTGGTGCACCTGTGCCAAAAATGGGTATGACACAGGGCTTGACGTATGCCCTGTGTTACCCTTTGAAAATCAAGCCCATGGAGTTTGAGATGGAATGCAGAGGTGACAGTGAACTTGTACACCCCCCCACCACCACCCGAACAAAACTAAGGACCAAAACGTTATTAGCCAGATGACTCAATGTTACTGATGGGCCCAGTTAAATCGTAGACCATGGAGTCTTTTTTAAATTTATGTTGTTGATTTGCACTAGTTCAATGCATACAAAAGGAGATAATAGGAATTTAAGGTATAACTTGTGCATAACATGGAAACATCAGAATAGGAGATGGTACTTACTTTCCATCATTATTCAGAGTGAGGGTTCAACCTGTAAATAACCATTTGAAAAAACATTTAATTGTAGTAATTATTACTAATTATAAAATGGGTAGAGACATTTCAAAACAAGTGCCAACACTCACAAACCAACTTTCCTAAAATATCCTTGTGCATACCTCCTTCACACCTCCCATCTTGTTTTTTTACATTTTTATAGTGAGTTGCTCCCCGGTTTCCTTCATTCCACTCAAAAACAAAAATAAAGCATTCCTTTAACACAAAATGCTTTTTTACTCCCACTGAAAGCAACTTGTAACATGGCACTTGCAAAACTCTACCAGTGATTCGTTGGAACACATCACCTGATCATGGATTAATTCTCCTAGTTAATCCATGGTTGCCATCTGGAGCGTGCTCTCCTTGCCATTATCTGGCTTCCCACCAACCCACACCGCAGACCTCTGGGGACCTGGTCAACATCCATAGTGGTTCCCTTGCCCTGGTTCCCTGAGTAGTCTTCCCTGCATGTTAATGCAGTTTTTCCCTCCCATAAATCCCTGTCACATATCTGCAGAAAGAGAGAGAGAGAAAGAGAGTGGTGGAAGAGGTCTCCGATCACGCCCTGGTTCCCATACCGGAACAAATACATGGGTTCCGAGTAGAAATCCACATAACGATAATGTTACATGTTAGCCACATTGTTTAATTAAGTTAGCTAATGTTGTGTTACCCGGCATAGTTTTAAACTGTAATATTAAAATGCGGTATGAAAGGTAACACACACATTTGCTATAACTGGCTCAGTGTAGATTCTATGCAAATAAAGTTGTGATGTTTTCGTTCCCAGCATGCACCACGACAGTTGCCTGAAACGTTCTTCACAATGTATTAAACAGCCCAAAAAATCCCTGTAAGTCAGGTAAATGGATTGAAAATATGTGTAGTAATGATTAAACAATGCACTTGCAAGTGAATCTCCTGTAATAATAGATGTTTGCACCCACAATATATCCTGAAAAGCTGGCATTCAGCACAATGCGTACCATTCCAATACAATGTTAAACGTTTACATTTTAATGAATGTCTGTGTATTTTTGTATGTAAGTGAATAATGAGACTTGTTCATTTTTTAAGCACTTGCCATGTTACAAGCACATTAAGCCATTCCACAGCATGGTTCTACTGTGGAATTCAGTGGTTAGAGGCACTCCCCAGCATGGATTCAGTGTTTGGGTGAACAGAGTATGGGGTTAGTAGTGCTTATGTAACTGTAGTTTAGTTATGGCTTTTCTCTATTCCCGCCCTTGGTAGGTAAGCTGGGTAGTGAGTAGGGAATAGAAAGCCCAGTTCAAGGGTGAGAAGAGTGCCAGGGAAGGAGGAGGCAGAAGTGGATGGTGGGTGTTTCACAACTCGCTAAGTGGAGAACTGCCATGGGAGGCTGGCCTTTGTAGGGGATGTAAGAGGAGCAATTCCCCCACATTGAACCTCAGGCTATAGCCCTCCCATTCAATGTTTGAGTTAATAGAGTATGGGGTTAGTAGTGCTTATGTAACTGTAGTTTACTTTTGCCTTTCCTCCATTCCCACCCTTGGTAGATAAGATGGGTAGTGAGTAGGGAATAGAAAACCCAAAAGAATTACCAATGAATGTTCAAAAGAGTATGATTACCTCCTCCAACTCATGGAGAGAATGACCAGTAGCACACAGGAGAGGAAAATCCTCCAGGTGTAGGGAAACCTCTGAGGACCCATGGCTACTGACCTGCCCATCCAAACTAAGACAAACTAAGAAGAGATGACCTATGTTCTAGCAACCATAATCTAATTTTTTGGAGGAAGGTGAACTGTTTGGAAAGATGATGGTCCATCTTCAAATCCATGGATGATACATTCTGGAAGGACGATTCTGAGGTTGAAGAGGTAGGTCTGTTCTGAAGGAGCACCCACATCCTTAGAGTGGAGTAAGTCCAGTCAAAAAAGGGTGACTGTAGTCCAGGTTTCCAAGGTGATGATGGATGATATCCAAAGGGATTACTGAGCCTAATGAGCAAGAAGAGCATGATTTGATAAATATGGTACCAGACTTTGAACGGTGGGAAATATGATGGGTTATGAAGTCGTAAGGTAAACAATCTAACTTTGAAGAAGGTTTGACCTTCAAGTTAGAGTCTGGAGGTGACGAGTTAAGTGGTGAATGATAAGTTGCAATGTAAGCATCCATGAAGCAGATGAAGGAGTCAGACAGAGGTTTTATGTGCCTGGTAGGAGTAGTGACGGGAATGATTTTAGACCAATGAAGGAAGATTGATATATGCAGTAGAGATGGTAACTGAATGTATATGGACTAATTGGAAGTTCAGTATGAGGAATTCGAGAGTTGATTTGGGTATTGATGTTGTAATGATACTTGTATAGGCTCTTGCTGGTCTGCCAGTAGAAAAGTAGATATGGGTATGTCTGTGGCGTAATTGTCCATGACGTGCACTGAGGTGGCCATGACTGTTTTGCCTTACAGGTAATACAATGTATAAATACTGTGGGAAGCCTGAAAATGGGTATATGAAAGAGTTTATAGACTGATGTGGCAATGGGAAGTCAAGAGTGGTGTAGAATGCCAGGGGTGCCCATCACTGTATTCAAATATAGATCTAGTGAGATGCAAGACTTGGATAGTGAGACAACCAGATCAGTTACGGACGTTCAGACTGAGAATCAATGGAAGCCTGCTCTTGGTGAAAGTCTTCACTGGAGGGAGTATGGGAGGTGAATCATGAGGGATGAGCTAGAAGGACCACTGGATGGGCAGCTGACCTGATTGATGGTAATATGATGAAGGAATGTAGATGATTGTATGAAGTATGGGGACATCCAGGAGCTAGAAAACAGTGGTTTGGACAGAATGCCTTTAGTAAGGCAGCTAGGTACTGGATATCCAATGATGGGAGTTCTGGGAAGGTAGCTGTGAAGGTCTTAGGACATCCAATGGCTATTGAGGAAGTAGGAGTTGAGTAACGTCATCAACAGTCAGTGCTCATAGGAGAAGCTACAGAAAGATAAAACGGATGATGGCAGTACTGCTATAAGATAGCTTGCTGTTCCCGTTATCCATAAAAGTGATGATGATTACAGAGTCATTGCATGACAGAAGGAATTAGGTCACTTTTCCATGTAAAAAGATATCCTATGAGACATGGTAGATAGGGAAGCCACAGTGCTTAAACTGACAGGATGCATGGGGGTATCCATTAGTCAGATGAGGGATAAGATCTTTCTATAGTCCAGTCGAATGGAAATCTGGAACTGATCCTGGGGAGATGATTGGGAAGTACAGATAACTCTATGGCAACATAAGAGTCCATGAGGCATGTTGTCCAAGGGATGCTTGCTAGAAGTAGTTTTCCTCAGGTGAAATGAACAAGTGCTACGTCGAGTAATGAATCGGAGCTGTTAGAATGGCCAGAGTAGGTGTATGAGATAGATGAACGGGAGGCATAGTTGACTGGGGTAGGAAGACTGGCTGGAGATAGATATTAACTGCCCAAAAAAGAGCCACAGCAAACAGGAAGGAGCCCCAAGCTGCCAGGGTGGTAAGGAGAAGGCAGCTGTCCAAGGATAAAGAGGAAAGTCCAGAACGAATGTCCATGGACTGCAGGAAGGAGTCCAAGGAGAAGGCTGCATAGGCCAAGCATACTGACTTCAACAGGTGCAGACAGGAAGAGAACCGGGGATCAGTGCCACAGCAAACTGAATCAGAACAGAGAAAAACTGCTGCAGGCTATGAGGCAGAGCCATGGAAGATAAATAAGTGAATCCAGGTACTGAGAGCTACAATGTTGAGACACGAGAGTCCCATGTCTGAAGATGATGGTGAACAACAAGTGCAGGGGACAGAAGGTGCTGCAGTGCTGAAGCACGAGGATCCCACTTCCAAAGGAGAAAGAGAACTCACATGGTTGTCAGGGAGGGGCAACCAGCAGCAGGAAGTCCAGGAGACAGTTGAGCTGACTGGAGGCAGAGACGGAACAAGCTAGCAGTGTCCAAATCCAGAGCGTGAGGAGGTCAAGGTGGGGACAAGTACAATGAGTCTGTGAAAGTGCAGGATGTAGACTGGTGAGGAAGGATATGGAAGCCAAATAGAGTACATGAGTCCCATTCCCAAAGGGAAGCGGCAACTGGGTATCAGGTGGAGAATGCATAAGAGTGAAACAGTCAATTGCAGAAATAACTCCCATTCCCGGTATTCGAGGTGAGAAGACCGCCAGTTGATGCTGCCAGGCAAAAGTAGGATATGGAATTAAAATGGGTACAGTGGTCCCATTTCCAAAGGGAAGCGGTAACCGGGTATTCAAGTAGAGAATGTGGCAAACATGAAGCATAAGCACCCACACAGTGATAGAAACACTCAAAACACTGTATATAGTTAAATCAAAGTGTTTTATGTACAGACATGCAAATAGCAAACAAAACATGGCCAATACGAAAGCGTTAACGTTTCTCCTGGTACTCTGCCAGGCTTTATCAGAAGTAGAGAATGTACAAGGTTAAAACAGTGGACTGTGGACACAGGATTCCATTCCTGGTAGTCATTGTGTGATGATCTCCATTTGATGCCACCAGGCAAAGGTAGGATGCTGAAGTCAATGGGTACAGTGGTCCTGTTCCTGAAGGGAAGCGGCAACTGGGTATTCAAGTAAAGAATGTACAAGGTCAAAACTGGCTCAGCTCTTTCGAACTGTGGACAGGTTGTGTAGTCCAACCTGGAAGCTCGAAGAGCATTTTCACAGGAGAAGTGTGACGAGTTTGCTCAATTCTTTGCTAATAAAGTGGCCCACATCTTGGCGGAGATCTGATCAACCCACTCTGTGGGGACTGTCAACGGTCAGCACATGGTAAACTGTTTGGTCTTCCTGGGCATACTTTGACCAGCCGGAGATCTCTGATGTCATGCGGATTGTCCAGAGCATGCGGTCAACTTGCTGTAGTTTGGACCCAGGCCCTATGCACCTCTTATTGGGGTGCATTGATATCATTGGCCCTTTCCTGGCAGACATAGTTTGGTGCTCTTTAGAGTTGGGCAAGTTCCCCACCTCTCTGAAGGAGGCTGTGGTGACCCCACTCCTTAAAAAATCTTCTCTGGACCCAAACTGCCCTGCTAACTGCAGACCAATCTCTAACCTTCCCTTTGTTGGGAAGATGATTGAGAAAGTAGTTGCCCTGTAGCTGGAGAACCATTTCACCATCCATTACATCTATGATCCCTTCCAATCCATTTTTTGGAAGAGGCACAGTACTGAGACTGCTCTGGTTCGGGTGCTCAATGATCTCCTGATTGTGAGAGATCAGAAGTGCTGTTCCATTATGGTCCTTCAAGATCTCTCTTCAGTCTTTGACACTATTGACCATGGGGGGCTGCTTGAGTGCCTGAGAGACATCTGTGGTCTGTCTGGTATGGTCCTCAGATGATTTTAGTCCTTCCTCACTGGCAGGTCTCAGAGGGTGATGTCCAAGATTTATTCCTCAGCCTCATTCTCCCTGCCATGTGGGGTTCCTCAGGGCTCTGTGCTGTCCCCAATGCTGTTTGCGGTGTATCTGCTGCCATTGGGAGACATTGTGAGATGGTATGTACTGAGGTTTCACTGCTATGCAGATGACACCCAGCTCTACCTGTCCTTTGCGCCTGACCAGGATAGTGTGATCTCAGTCTTTAATAACTGCCTCACAGAAATCCAGGACTGGATACAGGCCAGTTGGTTGAGGCTGAATCCAGATAAGACTGAGGTGTTGGTTGTGGATCCAGGTCACAGGATAGAGAGGGTGGGGTCAGGTTCTGCCTCCAGGTTTTGGCTCGGAGGTAGCCAGCTGCTGCCCTCTGAACAGATGCAGAATCTGGGGGCGATTCTTGATGAGGGGCTGACACTGCATTCGCAGGTGTCGGCAGTAAAGTCCTCTTTTCACCATCTGAGGACCTTCCAATGCTGATCCTTTGTGACCTCGCACTTTGACTACTGCAACTCCCTTTACCTAGGGCTTCTGGGGGTTGATATCCACCGCTTGCAGCTGGTGCAGAACATGGTGGCCAGGCTATTGACAGGGGTCTCCCATGCGAGTCACATCTCGCCAGTGCTGCGCGATCTGCACTGGCTGCCTGTTCAGAGGTGGATCACCTTCAAGGTCGGTTTATTGACCTATAAGGCCCTACATGGACAGGGTCTGGGCTACCTGCAAGAGCTCCTGGTTCCCTACTGTCCCCTCTGACCTCTCTGCTCAGCTGACAAGAGATTGCTAGAGGTTCCCAGGGTACAACTGAAAACTTTGGGGGCATGAGCTCTCGCGTATGCAGCCCCTACCCTGTGGAACTATCTACCTTGTTGGATTTGAGAGTACCAGACTGTGGAGAGCTTCAAGAAGGCCTTAAAGTCCTACTTGTTCCATCTTGCCTTTGGTGATTTTACGTGATGTCATTATTTATTGTTAACCAATGTATAAGCTGGGTTGTACTGTGATTTTATTGTTTTATCTGTTTGCCTTACTGTTTTTATCTGTACAGCACTTTGATAATTTGAAGTGCGCTGTATAAATAAAGAATATTATTATAATATTATTATTAAAACAGTGGAATGCTGACACAGGATTCCATCCTTGGTAGTCAGAGTGAGATGACCTCCATTTGATGCTGCCAGGCAAAAGTAGGATTGTGAAGACAAATGAGGTAAAGTGGTCCCATTCCCGAAGGGAAGCGGCAACGAATTATGTGGTAGAAAATGCAGAAGGTAGAAACAGTCAAATATAGACTCAGGCTCCCATCCCTGGTAGTCAAGGCGAGACAACCTGGACTCGAGGCTGCCAGGCAGGTAGTACATTGAAGGCCCATGAGTAAAGAGGTTCCATTCCTGAAAGGAAACAGCAACGGGTATCAGGTAGAGAATGTGTAAGTATGACATGGTGGTAGTCGGGGTGAGATAACCTTCACTCAATGCTGCCAAGCAGAGTTAGGGACAGAGGATGTCAGGTTTGTAAGTAGTAGGCAGTAGTTGAGTGTTTATTTATTTAGTTTTTTGTTTACCGGGTAGGTGCACTAGCCATAACAATGACTATTTTCAGGCATGACCCAGGAGGATACATAACAGTACATCAAAACACCATAACAATTACAAAATAGGTGATAGTGGTTGAGGGATACAGGAGAAAAAACATTTTAGGACTAGGCATATGTTCCAGTGCCAGTGGTAGGCCAATAACAGAAACAATAAGTAAACTGCACATAGTACAAATAAGTTGGATCTATATTATAGTTTGGATACAAAGAAATAATAGTAATGTCACAAAATACCTGAGTAAGTAACAAGATAGGTCAGTGTGATACAAAACAGAAACACGAATTCAGTGACTAGTATTTGCATGTAGTTAACAGACAACTAGGTTTAGAGCAGTTTTAGCACCAAACAAAAACAAAAATAAGACCTAAGTGCCTAGTGACTTGACTAGATGGGCTTTGCAGAGGGCAGTTTGCAGCAGAGGTGAAATGTTTGAGAGTCTGAAATGTCGGTTCAAGGGGGTTTGAAGCAAACGCAGGTGACCTGGCTGAAGAGGAAAAAGAGACAATTGCTTTTGAACTGGGCATGACTATGGGCCTGGCGAACATCAAGAGGCAAGGAGTTCCAGGGTTTGGCCGCTGAGTGTGAGAAAGCAAGGGTTCCTTTGTTAGATTTACATCTTGGTATTTGCAGCAGTGATTTATCCGATGAGTGAAGGCCGTGACAGGAAGGCAGCGGAGTTAGAAGGGGGGCCAGCGAGACGGGATTCCTGATCTAATAAATTATCTGTTAGGGAGGCAAGAGCAAGAGTTCGATTAGCAGTGGGAGGTAGCCAGTTTATATCAGTATAAAGATGACAACAGTGTTTTGACCAGGGAGAGGCCAAAGCATACCTGCAGATGCTGTTATAAGTCGAATCCCACTTCCTGAGGAGAGTTATGGATGTGTTAAGATATGTGACTACCCCATAGGATAATGACGGGAGCAAGATGCCACAGGCTATGGCTAATCTAGCTGATTGTGTAAGGACGTAGCTGGTTTTGTAGGCTACACCAGTTTTAGCATTAACTGATTTACAGGTAGCTGTTATGTGCTTATCAAAGTTAAGATTTTCGTCAAGGAGTACTCCGAGATACTTAAAAGAGCGAACTGGTTCAAGGACCATCATTCGGATAAGACGTTAAACCGAGGTCCCATCTGCCTTGATTGGTGGTAGTTCAGGTGGATGTTAAAGATCCCATGGCACTTATCGAAAAAAGTAGGAGAATTTCCTTGGTGTCCTGGCCAAATTTCCCTCATTCACTAAAAATACTACCAACAGCTTAATCTGGTTCAAGGTCAGTTGGCATTCATCTGTATCCCCCTCCCCCGGGTCATGCCTGAAAATAGGCAGGATTTGTCTAGTGCACTTACCTGGTCAACAAAAACTAAATAAATAAATAAAGGACCATCCCTTCCTGACCAGAAACTTTAAAAAGGTCACGGTTTTTGTTTAATTTTACTGTAGAACCAAACACATATTATGCATCTTTTTGGCATTGTGGATTAACTTATGGTGGAAGAGCCAGGACTGAATAGCCTTAAAAGCAGTGGTGAGAGTCAGGTTTATGCTATGTATATTCTTATCACTACTGTACAAGACCAGATCATCCGTGTAGAGGACTGACGAGCAATCAGGGATACAAGACGAGATATTGTTAATAAAAATTGAGAAAAGAAGGGGCCCTAATATAGATCCCTGGGGAACACCTAGGGTTGATAGCCATGGGACTGGACACAGCAGAGTTGAATCTAACAAGCTGTGTTCTATTTGATAAGTAGCTTTTAAACCAGGCAACTGAGGTTTGTGAGAAGCCAAGGGCTAGGAAACTATCTAGAAGAAGAGGATGATCAACAAGATCAAACGCCTTTGTCAGGTCAATAAAAACAGCCCCCATGAGGTGGCCATTGTCCATAGCAGTTAGAGTAACACAGTCTCATCCCTGGTAGACAGGGCAAGCCTACCTTCACTTGATACCTCAGAAGGTACGAGTTAGGGATGGAGTCAGACAAACTGCTGGTATGGGCTGAGCAAGGAAGAGGCAGCTGGCTGTGTAGTCTTAGGTAGGTAAACTGTGAGGCAGTATAGATGGAAAGGAAGCAAGTCAAGGTAGGAAAACAGAAGGAGGAGTCATCAGGAATGCCAGTAAGGGAAAGCATAGAATAACTCAGGAAGGAGCACACTGGTAGCGATGGAACTCAATGAATGACTAAAAACTGAGTAGGCTGCAGGGCCAATGATCCATGCGACAGCAGTGGAAGCCATGGAGACAGGAAGGCAAGGTAGATCAGGAACCTGAGAGAGGCTGCGGGACAAGCAGGCCTAGGGGAGGAGAAGCCATAGGTAAATCAGTGAATGGAAACAAACATTGAGGTAGTAGCAGAGAATGGATGATGCCTGAGGAGTGAAAGCATAAGGAAAGCCAATGATGCAGGCCTAGGGGACACTGCAAGGAGCGTGGAAGAGGAAGTATGTGTGAATGGTGCAAGTAACTGGTAAGCTGAAAGAAGAGTACCAGGATTAGAGCAAGGAAACATGATCCTTGAAGCTGAGTAGGGTTGAGGTGTTTGGGCAAAATGGTGAGGGGTGCAAGCGCCTAACTAGGGTCAGAGGTAGCACGGGTCTCGATAGTAGAAGGGGCGTAAATGGAGATGGAATGGAGATGTGAGGTGTGAAAGGCCCAAAAAAGAGAACTGGGGGTATGGGACAAGGACAGGAACAGGGGAATGGGGAGGCAGGGAAGGGGGGGCTAGAAAGAGACAGCAGGGACGGATCAGGAGCTGGGGAGAAAAGAAGGGAGGGCAGGGACGGGAAAGGTGAGAGGTCAACAGTTGCTGCTGAATCCAGCAGAATGTCAGTGTACTGCACAGACCATGACAAATCAAGTAACAAAATAGGGAGGAGAACCATTCGGACAGACATGCATGAGGAAAGCAGTAGGAAGGAGGCATGAGTAGTCCAGAGGGGCCTAACCACAGGAATGTAATGAGCAACGGCAGTGCACAGGAAGAGCATGGCAGACCCGGGTATAAATATCAGACTAGGCATATATATTTGTTTTATTAGTTTAGACAGGATTTTAAACTAATCAGGAAGACAGTGCCAGGACACAGAATGTTGGGTCTTTAACCATCGGGACTCCATATGGATCCTGGTGCATCAGTAAACTGTCACAAAGCAAAGGGGTGAAGTGGAGTGTGCCATATATAGCATGTTGCAAAATTCACAGCAGTGGAAGGGTTTGAGCATCAGCTGTATCAATATAGCGACAGCACAGGACTAGGGGTTGCTCATTGAGCAGGAGCGCAGTGCACTAATACAACAGAGAGGAATATAAAAGTGAAACAGGCAAGCCAGGGAAAGGGACACAGGTGAGATTAACAAGACTGGGTGGTCGCTTGCCTGCTGAAGGCAGCACTTTGCAGTGCTACAGAAAGGAATGGAAATTACATGCAGTGGTACTTATTCAGTTGTCCAGTAGAAAGAGAACGTGAGGACTCTAGGGCACGCCGACCATGGAGGCGTTGGGATGTGGAGACAGTGGCAGGTGGCCTGCAAGCAATGTTCCTGGCAGATAGCAAGAAATGGGAGAGAAGTGAATGAGCAGGGCAGGGTGCTATGGCAGCCAAGAGGTGGTATGACAGTATGGCTTGCAGAGGAGGGGAACGGTGGCACCATCTCCCAGGGGTGCAGCGGCATGGTAGCAGCATGGGGATGAGAGGTGATGTCGAAGATGGAATGACATCACACCCAGGGGGAAGGAATACAGAGCGGTGGGCAAAAGAGGTACAGAGAGTGTAGGAAGGGAAATGAAAGAAAATGGGAGAGAGCGGAGAACAGACGGGAGGAGGGGATCAAGAGAGAATGAGGGAAAACCAAAAAGGGGAAAGAAAAGAATGGGAGGGGGCAGGGGGGAAGACAAGAAGCAGAAAGGGAACAGAAGGAAGCTCAGCCCATGAGCAACACAGGAGCCCAGGCGCTGCAGTGTTTCACAACGCGCTAAGTGGAGAACTGCTATGGGAGGCAGGCCTTTGTAGGGGATGTGGGAGCTATTCCCCCACATTGAACCTCGGGGTATAGCCCTCCCATTAATTCCACAGTGGAACCATGCTGTGTCGTGGCTTAATACTTATGTGTCACTGTCCTTCTGGACCTGATGACATTCCTTGTTTGTCCCAGAGCTACTCACGGTCTGCCGCTCTCCTTGCAGACCTGCAGAGAGTGAGAGTACTGGAGGTTTTATGAAAGTTGCTACCACAGGTGGCAGTGTGCCGCCATCAAGACCATTAGGAAATCTTGGACTTGCCAGCAACCTAGTGACCCGCTATGGTCACTTTGTACAGTGATACCATTAGCTCCCTCCTGATCTCAGAGGTACAACCATTAAAAATGTAAATTTAATTAAAAAATACCAGCTGTGCTAGCACCTTATTTCTAACAAGGGCAGCACAGCTGCTGGTGGAGTTAAAGTAAGTGGGAGGGAGTTGAGTGAGCGGCAGGTGTGAACAAGACTGTGCGGAAAAATTAATACCATACAAACAGTAACTGCAGGTACTTTTTCCAACTGTGCAGGTAATTTCAGACTTGCTCCCTCCCACCCCTAGCACTCTCTCTCTCTTTCCACCCCCATTAACACAATAAAGTGGAGGGACTATTTTGCACCAAAAAAAACAAAACCTTTTTAAAGGGACACTTGTCTGACACGAATCAGTCAAATTGCAAGTCATCCTACCTTTCTGAAATTGCTAGTGCTACAGAAGGTGCATATTGAGTGTTATTTTCTAACTGCTGTGCATTTTCTGCCATTTGCTGCCTTTTATATAATTGTATTTTTCTCTTTTTTGCTCCCACAGGTGCCGTGCCGTCCGTCCCTGTTTCCCAAGTTGAAGATTAACTGGTGCATGTGCTCCTCCTATCTGCCATCAGTGTAGCGTGCACACACACAGTCTCACACTCCTGTGTCTAGCTTCCTCCTGGCTGATGCAGCTCTTGTTCTGTGAATGTGCTCCCCATTTACCAGGATAATAAGAAACAGCCCTGTGATGTGGTTTTTCCCCTCCTGAGAGGCTACTTTGTATCGCATAAAGGCATTCTTATTTTAAGCATATTAGACATTGACTGGGGACGGGGGTTTTGTTTTCAGTTCAAAACGCACAATCACAAAAACTCTGGCTTGCTCGCTGAACTTGGGGGAAACGCATCAAACTTATTTTCGTACAGAGTTAGGAGAGTCAATATTGTTGTTTTCACACTGCTCTCAAACTACCTGTTTTCTTTCCACTTAGAATGTTTTTAATGCAATGGTAAAATTGGGTTGGGGGGCAGGTAAAAAGGAATTCTTCCTTTTATTAGCATTTTGTCCATCCAAATACAAGCCTCACTCACCTACAGACTTCCTTCTGTTTGGAATAGCTTGCTTGCCAAAATCACTACTGCCAACTCTTGTACATCATGTAAGCATCAAATAAAGGCTCACCATACTTCCCTGGTTAAATGTCCCAACTGCCTCAGTCATGCCCCCTCTGGGTATAAAAGTCAGAGGTCTGATACCCCATAGAGGGTATGATGAGCGATAAACGATACCCCCTGTGACCCAAGCCTACTTGGCACAGTGCCTGTTGTATGACAGGTTTGTTATATGATCTGTGGATACTGGGAGTCTCTTGTAAAACTCCAATGGCACCTAAGTATTGCACCGTGTATGTACTTGTGTTGTATTCTTATGTTATTTACTGCTGCTGTTTGTAAGAACACCTGTGGAAGAATGTTTTCCTGTCTCTTTTTGTAACTTGTTACCTGTACCTATTAGTTTCCTGCACCCTTCCCTTCCCACCATGCTGCAACTGGAAATTAGTCTTCTGGGCTCTGCTTGTTTATCTGATAAAATATGTTTAAACAATTAAAAAAACATAAATACAGGTTTGATGTCTCCCCCCCCCCAGTTCAGCAAGCAAGCCAGTGCTTATGTGCATTGTGACTCAAAACAACACCCCCTACCCAAACAATGTCTAATGTAACCCCTAGGTGGCGCTATCCCGAGGGCTACTACCCCCGCCTGCTTGGCTAGTAGCAGGTTAAGGGGCTTGAGTTCTGAAACGGGTGCCTCCACCCGGAGGTCAGGGTTGATAGTGGTCGAGCTAACCTGGGCACAGCCCTCCGGGACACTGTAACCCCCCTCTTTCCTTACTAGTGGCTGGAACAATACAGAATAATCACTTTCACAATACCCCTGATACACCACACAAGTACCCACACTGTTTGCACTTACGACCAGGGCTTTCCTCTGGCTTGGCCCTGGGGACCCCCTGTAAAAAAAAGGTTATTTTTATTTTATTTATTTATTTGAGTCTAGGATTACAAAAATACCTTTGAGCCGAGGCTCTTTTACAAAGGTTCCATGTCAGTAAGTACAGTCATAATGATAATACAAGTTTCAAGGTACAGAAAAACAATCAGTAACTCTACTGACATAACTTGTATATATACCGACAGTACATAAAAAACACTAGGAGGAGGTAGGCAACCAAGGAAAAAGGGGCTGAAGAGAGGAGAGGGCATGAGTGGAGTGGGAATTGGGTATAGCAGCCTAGGAAGCTTTGTCAGGACAGACTGGGGTAAGAGCAATTAATGGGCATAGGACTAACAAAGTGCTAGTAGTGAGGACAACAGCAGTCAGCAGAGACTGTTGGCAACAGTTATACACAGCAAAAGTTATACACAGCAAATAACAGCAGTACAGTACTCTTGCACAAACTGGAACCACAGTCAGGGTAAATGCAAAAAAGATTTAGATCTGATTTATTTAAGGGACTTGAACAAGGGAGGGGCGTAATCAGGTTAATTTGCTTAAAGGCTGTATCAATCAAACAGTTATGCATGCACTTCAGGGTCCATAAACAGTCACACACTCTGGGTACTCAGATGGAGAATGGTGGGCTAGCCAGGAATGTTGCAGCTGGTTGGGGTCCTGTGATGGAAGAAAACAACATGCACAACACACACTATTTGTAATCCGGAGCCGGAGGGCTCAGTTCATGAAAGGAAAGCAACAAGACAATCAGATGCCACACTTTTAGATTACACTGTTGTTGCAGGGAGCTACCCTGATGATTACTCACGATACCCGAGACTGGACACAGGCTGGACGAAAATCGAGACAGCAGGTGGTTAATCTGGCATGCCAGGAGAAGCAGGTCCCACACGAATCACTGAGGAGTCATTTCTGTTCAAGCATGGAGCAGGGGGCTGATCCCCAGGTAGGTCTCTCGTTGATGGCTTTCTCTGTGCAGCGGGTAGTCTGTCTGGGCCAGTGTGGCAAGGCCCCGGCCAAAAGGAGACAAATTCGGATACAGTCCGTTTTGGGCTGGATACATCTTCCAGCAAGCAGAACACAGTTCACACAGTGGAGAACTAAATCACGACCCACTAACAACTCACAGCACATTTATATGTAAGGAAATTCTACTGTACCAGGCAAACCGCTCTCTGGTCACGATTGCAAAGTCTCTGCACAAACCGGGGATTCAAAAGCAGCTGGAAATCCTGACAGGCTGATTGCATTCAGCAAAATCTTTGGTCTTCTTCAGGTATGAGCCTGGTAAAAAAGTCAGTGGCTTACTTTGTTTTCACAAACTTGGATTTAGTCCGAAATAATTCTCTTCCCTCCCTCTCAGGGGCAGCAGGCAGACATGCAGGCCACGACTCAGACCTTTCACAGTTCTCCCATGCAAAACTACACAGAACTCTTGCCCAAATCACCTGAGCTGTTACTTCTTCACTTCTCAGCCCAGCACTAACTGAAAATTGCAAGCAGTCTGGGAAATCCCCCAAGATCCTAAAGGTTCGGTTGGCTGATCTGTCTGTCAGTCACAAAGGCTCCCTCTTCAGGTGCAAAAAGGCGCCAAAAGCCCAAAACTACAATTCCTACAGATTTTGACTCCAGACAGCTCTTGTAGTCCGTCTCCATTTTAGGTCCTACCAGTACTGATTGGTCCAATTCGGCAGTATAGGACCAAGATAGTGGAGATAAACAAAACAGTCCTTGCTGCAAAGAAGGCAGGTTAGACAAACTACATTATCATTATCACTCTAAATGATTATCAGCAGATAGTTACATCTTTCAACAGAGCTACGTCTCAGATTACTTATGACTGCAATCCAGGCAGCTCTTAAAGAGACAGTGCACAGAGGTTATACAGGCACTCTCTGGTAATCACATTTAAACTGCTAAAACACAGGACACCAGCCTGGCAGTGAGCATTTAGGCAAGCTCAAGGAACACTTTTCAGGAACCCTCATTTGTAGGGGGGTTACACTAACATGATTAAAATAAGAATGCCTATTTGATACAAAACAGTCCCTCAGCAGGGAAAAAACCACAACACAGAGCAATTTCATTTTTTATTAGCCTGGTAAATGGGACACGTGTTCACAGAGCGAAGGCTGCATCAGCCAGGGAGAAGGCCAGAAGGAAGTTAGACACAGGAGCGCGAGAGCGTGTGTGCACATTACACCAATGGCAAAGAAGCACATGCGCCAGTTGATCTTCAACTCGGGAAACTTGGGCAGACCCCACGTGGCACATGTGGGAGTGGAATGCTGGCATGCACAGGCAGGGGCATTACTAGCAGAAGGAGGGAGGTTATAATACCCCTCTACAAAGCCATGGTGAGGCTGCAGTTAGAGTACAGGGTTCAGTTCTGGAAACCACACCTCCACAAGGATATAGATGCATTAGAAAGTGTTCAGAGAAGGGCAGTAACTATGGTGCAGGGTATGCAGGGGAGGACATACAAGCAGAGGTATAAGGAGCTGAATCTGTACATGCTGGAAACAAGGAGGGAAAGGGGGGACATGATTGAAACCTTTAAATATGTAAAGGGGCACAATGAAGTAGGTGAAAGGGGTCTGCTGAGGAGGAAGGAGGGAGCCAGAACTAGAGGGCACAGCCTCAGATGGCAAAGAAATAGGTTCAGAGGCAATGTGAGGGGGCGCTTCTTCACAGAGAGGGTGGTGGAGCCCTGGAACAGACTGCTGGATGGAGTGGTGGGGGCTAAAATGGTGGAGGAATTTAAGAGGGCACAGAACTGGCATATGGGACTAAGTATTGGGGAGGGTGGGGACAGGGGTATAGCCAGAATTCTATTTGGGGGTGTTTAAATATGACATTTGTGAAAAAGGACAGATAAAAGCCAGGGGTCTGGGGGCCGCCAGGCCCCAGGAAGCTCTGGGGTGTGTACATGTTCTGTGGTGAATTTTGGGGGTTTTCTGGAAGAAAACACACACATTTGTTACATGTTCATCACCCCTAATTTCATGAGAAACCTTTTTTATTCACATGGAATCAGGGTTGTGGAAGATGGTGACTGTCATAAGTCTACAGAACCTCCAATGGTTGTGGATAACTGGTTATCTAACAGTGCGATCAACCACCGTGGTTCTACCTGCTGTGTTAGTAATGCTGCCTGGTAACAAGGCATTGTACCACTATGTACACAGATTATGGTGGAATATTATGCCGTGAGCACCAGGTCACCATCTAAGCTCCCCCATGTTTTCTGTCATGGTGCCCTATTTGCCCCCAATGTTACCAGTGCAAACGCAGCTCCTTTTTATATCTGTATGTCAAAAATGAGCAGTTATATGTACCCGAGTTCTGAGAGTGAGCTGTTAGGCTTATGCAGTTTTTGTAATATACTGTGATGTTTGAAATATTTCTACATAAAGGCTGCTGCTGGATGTCTGGGGGCTGCTAGGCCCCAGAAGCTCTATAGTGTTTACATGCTCTGTGGTGAGTTTTAGTGTTTTTTTTTGAAGTAAAAGCGCAGTTTAGTTACATGTTCCACACTGCTAATTTCATTGGAATGTTTTATTACAAAAGAATCAGGGGTGTGGAAAACTTGTTGGCATTACAGTCAGTAGGACCTCCAATGGTTGTGGACAACTGGCTGTCCAACAGTGCCATCAACCTCTCACTCCACATGCAGTACAATATGCAGTTTTGCCAGCAAGGCTGCAAGTACCTATGGTAGTGCACTGACTGACCAACAGTGCCATGATAAACCACACCACCACCACCAACCCTTACAGCCTGTGAGAGACATTTGAAGTAAAGTTACTGTCTAAAACAAAATGTTGTTAAACATGTTGATGTGAGTGTTAAATAAACGTTGTACTTACAATTTAGTGTCTTCTTGTTTTCATTTTTCTTCATGTTCTGTTAGGGGCCAGACTGAGGATTATTCATGCACTGCCGATGTCTTGTGTGGACTCATCCAGTATAAAGCTAGCTTTTCTCTGGCTCTTCATTCACAGCAGCATCTAGCTTCTCCATGGTATTTGACTATCTGCAATGGTGTCATGCATCTGGGAGGATCGGCAGTGATCCCTCAATTCCAGGATGATCTCTACCATGGTTCACTGATGGGTCCTGAGGTGGCTCAGTAATCCAATCCTAGAGCCACAGATTCATCTGCAGAAATTGCAGATGTTTCCATGTGGGAGAGCTGCCCGCTGGTTGGGGTTTCTTTCCCTTTCCTTCCTACGCTCTCTGTTTTCGGCTTCAAGGGCAAGGCGTTTCTCTTCGAAGCAGGCCTCACTTGATGGAGTGTTCTGGCGCCATTGGAGATTGGTTGCACAGCCCTCCCAGCTTGTTATGTCCATATCTGTTTTCATGACATATGCATTCAGTGTGTCTTTAGCTTCCTTTGACCACCATGGGATCTCTGGTCGTGACAGAGCTGGGAGTATAAAATTTGTTTGGGGAGTCGAGAGTTGGCATCCGTACACAGTGTCCAGTCCAGCTGAATTGATGTCTGACGATCATTGCCTCAATGCTGGTGACATTGGCCTCAGCGAGAACACTGACGTTAGTGTGGTGGTCTGCCACTTGATGGGGAGGATTTTCCGAGACATCGTAGGTGACCTATCCTCTGGGAGGATAGTGTAGTAGCATTCATGAAGGTGTCATAAGGCAGCCCAGTCTGTTTCAATATGCAATCTTTTGAAGAATGGTCGGGACATTCCATGTCTTTGAGAGACTTAACTCATGTTACAAAATTGTGTTAGGCAGTGTTTATTCAACAAGAGAATACATTGCTTTCAAAAAGCACTGTAAGCTGAAGTGCTATCACCAGTTGCCTCAGTAGTCTCTCATATAGTGCCTTTGTCTTCCAACCAACCATTGCAATTCAGTCCCAAGATTTTTTAATGCTCAAATCACTCTTTTTGTTGTATTTAGTTTCATGAGTAGGAGTTCTGCAATGGCATGGTGCAGGGAGATGCATTCGATGATAACAGTACACGTTCCTTACTATGTATTCAATTTCACTCAGTTCTGAGCTGCAGTAAGTTTGTTCCTGAGATGACTGTTCTGGGTCCTGCTTTTCTTAATGGCTGGCCCAAGACAAGTTTCCCAAGACAACTGGTCAGACACTGATGGCTTTACTGGTCTGGGAACAGTTTTTCTGACATATTTATCTTATTGCCATTTACACCAGTTAGTGTAGAATCACTATTCCAACATCATTTCACCATGATCACTGCTCAAATGAAATTTGAGGCTGAAATACATTTAGAGGAAATTGTGATTGAAACTGAGACCACCTGGATTGTAGTCAACAGTTGAAATGAACACCTGGATCACAGTCCGTGATGCCCACTTTCCCCTCACTGACTGCTGATTTAATTTCTCTGTCTGTCATTGGTCGGCCTGTAACAAGTGAAAAAGCATTAGCACCACATCACTGGAGATGCTGCTACCTGTGTAAGGTTGTGCTATGGATACTTCAACGTCTTGGTGTCAATTGTTGAAAGATGTTTATTGAAACAAATGTTTTAGAATAGTATCTTATGTGCAATCAGCAGTTTCACCAAGCAGCACAAATTAAAAGAAATCCTCTGTAGGAGTACACAGGCTGCACATGTAGAAACATAGAATTTGATGGTAGATAAGGACTGCTTGGCCCACCTAGTCTTCCTTTCCATGTAAAGCAGCCTTCCTTCTCAGAAGTGCTGCCAGTGTAGTGAAAAAGAAAAAGCACCGAGTGAGTCAGAGAGATTGCAATATGTGAATTCAACTCATGGCTGTGTGATTGGTGCTAAGACACAGGATACCATTACATATGGAACTAGCACAACTTTTCTGAAAAAAAGCTTTTCTTTCAATATGATGGAAGCCAGTAAAAGGGCAACCTGAGGGTTTTGAGTCACTGTGGCTAACAGTAGGCATGGACAAGGGAAAACGTTTCAGAATAGGCGTGCTGTGTACAGGCTCCAAATCAAGGAGATAAAGGAGTATGGCAAACTCTGGAGATAAGGGAGTCATGGTCTAGCACTCTACTTGAAGATCATTCCCCAAGCTGAGAACAAGAACCTTGGCACCAGGTAGATCTGCAGACAGAGTCTTTCTGAAAGAGAGGTAAACATCTTCTGGCAAAAAGCAATGGAGCCAGTGTCCCCAAGTCAAAGGAAAGGCTTTCTTACAGATACTCTCACAAGGAAGAAAAATGGTGATTGGTGACATACTCTTCATCTAAGAATTGTAGACACATTTTGAAGCCAAAGTTCAAAATGGTTACTCTTTCAATAATCAGTCCCACATTGCAAATGGGAGACTGGCTAGCCTCCCTAGACCTAAAGGATGCTTACTTTCACATCCCTATCAGACCATGTCACAAAAAGTATTTGAGATTCAGGCTTGCCTCATGCCACTGTCAGTTAATAGCACTTCCATTTGGCCTAACTTCTGCTACAAGGGCCTTCACAAAGTACCTGGCCATAATGGTAGAGTGTTTGAGAAAACTGGGGGGTAACAGTCTTTTCCATACCTGAATGACTGGCTAGCAGTGGGTCAATTCTGACAGCATGCACAGCAATCTCTAGCACTAGCAAAATGAATACTGGCTGGCTAGGACAGTGAACTATGTACATCATCAACAAAACAGGGAGGGACCAGGTCAGCCCAACTTTGTGCAGAAGCAATGAGGCTGTGGTTACTGACATACTCCATGAAAGTATCCTTATCAGCCATACACCTTCCAGGGAAGGACAATGTATTGATATATTCCCTCAGCAGGATAAATCAGGACCACCACGAGTGGTGTCTGAATCTCCAGATACTCAGTCACAGTTTGAGAAGGTGGGCACCTCAGAGGTGGATCTTTTGCCTCTGTAGAGAATATAGTACTCCCAGCAGAGAAGAGAGGATGGGAACATGAATGAAACATTTGATTACATAACAGGCATTAACAGGCACAGGAACATTTTCAGTTCATGAAGAACTCCTGGACCAGGGAACATGATCTTAGGCTGCAAGGAGAGAGGTTCTCTACCAACACCTGGAAGTTTTTCTTCACAGAAACACTGGTGGATGCTTGGAACAGCCTGTCTCAGGAGGTTATGGGGGTCAACAGTGGCTGGGAACCAAGACTGTATTGGAGAAACACAAGGGAGCCCTGACTACTGTTAGGACAAATCGAGAGTCCAAATTAGGTTATATAACAAATGGCCAGACTAGATGAGCTAGCTTAACTACTTCTGACATCAGCTTTATGTTTCTATGTCATGGTGTACCAGAAAGGAGTTTTGCACACTTGCTGAGGACAGACTTCATGACATAATTCCCTGGGCCATTTATCAGCCAGCAGGTAATATTTAGAAGCCTGTTTTAAGCTTTTCATCAATTATCAAGCCCTTTTTTCATGGCACTGTCTGTGCACCAGACATGGAGTGCACTATTTATTAAGCCGCTAATCTAGAAGTGGAAATATAACATTCTGAAACAAAAATGAATGAGACACCTACAGAGTTGGTGGGACAGTCAACATGAGTAATGTATACTTGCGCTTCAACCTTGTTGGACAATCAGTATTTCTTGCCCAGATTGCAGGATTTTGCAGTTCACTGCAGCACTAACCAGTGCAAATACCACTATGCTATGGTGACACACTGGCAGCTGGATAGCAAGCTTGCAGTTATACACATGTCTGACAGCTAGTGATCCCAGATAAGTTTGGGAATTGGTGCCAGAGTCCCAGATGGAGCAGTGCTCAGACATTCATTGAAACTGTTGACAGAGCAGTATTCCTGGGAAACTGTTTCCAGACCAGTTGTGGAAAAAGTAGTCCCACACCAGTCATCATGAGACAGTGGTCCTATATCAGTTGTTACTGGAAACATTTTAATTAGAATATTTCTTGAAATGTGGGATTGCAACCACTCTTGTTGCTGGCCAAACACTCTAAAGTAGTAAGTTCAAACGCCGGCTATGTGTGGTCGCTAGTCTGTCAATCACTTCCTCACTTTGCAATGGAATATCCCCTGAATGCTTAGATGCAAGACCAATCCAGTCTGTTTTCACAGCTGGTATTGTGAAGATAACTCTTTAACTGCCTGAGAGGAGAAAGATCTCTCTCAGCATGCTGTAGAAACAGGTAGTGTAACCAAAATTTGCAGAAGCTTGTGCACATTTGGGTAAAACTGTGCATCACACTGAGTAAATGCCATTATTGCAGATTTAGGTTTTTCTGCAGTATTTTTCATTTATGGCCCCACAGCTTCATTTCAGACAATACAACTTGTTCAGAATCCAGATCAGACTCATAAAATTTTACAAGATCTGATGCTCCAGACTGTAAATGACTTGCAAAGCCATCAGCTAGGTATACTGGCAAGATGCTATTGAAACCAGAAAGCACTTTTGAATGAGAGGTAAAGCGATTGTCTAGTTCAGACAAAAAAAAGTCAAGAAAAGGAATGTACACAGTTCTTCGAAAATATTGCTCTGCGTTGTCTTCTGAGTAGTTTGCCCTGTGTTGCTGCCTGCCACTTAGTCTTGGAATCTGTAACTCTTCGCCCAAGCCATGGGCTGTTCTTTGAGTGCCCTCAAAGACTTTATGAAAAGAACTGTCACAGTCTGATCGCGAGTTCACGATGGCATCTTTGACACTGCATACGTGGGCTAGGGCAGAACTTATATCACAGTTCTCTTGCTGCAAGGCTACCTGGACAGAGGAAGTGAGACACTCGAAGACTTGTACACAGCAGTGCAGTGCAACAAGGAATTTTGGTGTTGTATCATCATGAAACTGAGTAGCTTGGAAGAACAGTCATTGTTTCCATGTTCTACTAAGTGTTCCAATGCTGCCATGCACTGGAGAAATCAGCTCACTGAAGGTTATTATTAACTGTCATGTCGCTCAACCCACCGAGTGTCACACAGAGGTAAAGTCTGTCTTTTTGATTGAGGAAGGAGCATGCCTACTTGTTCCTTTAAGATAGCGTCAGCTGTGCAGAAGCTCGAAGAAGGTGCAAACATCACTGACAGTCCCTAAACAATTGCGGATAGCTGGCACTGCAACTTTGCTTAGAGCTAACGGTGAGTGACTAGTGCAGTGCAAGTAAAGAGCTGTTGGGTATTGCTGCTGAATTAATGCTTGTACACCTTGTACTCTGCCCGACATATTACTGGTGCCATCATAACCTTGACCTCACAATCACTAAGGTTGAGACCACGATCTCCAACACTGGCAAGAAACCTCAGAATATTATCAGACAGATTTCTTCCTGTTATATCATACACAGGCATAAAACCCAAGAAATCTTCTCTCACACTATAAGTTGTGAAAGGTTCCGTTTCACTAACTTGGCAATCAACATATCGGACACACACTGAAAGCTGCTCTATTCCAGAGATATCTGTTGTTTCATCCGCAAGGACTGTAAAGTATTTTGCATTCCAGATTTTGTCTACCAGCTTTCTCTGGATTATAGCTCCACATGTAGTGACAATCTCATTCTGAATGTGTGGACTAATGTAAGTCGCATTAAGACAGGAAGTTTGGAGATGATCTCGCAGCACTTGGTCTCCACTATAAGCCTTAAACCTTATTAGCGTATGGAAATTTCCATCATTTTCTATAGTTATTACTGGATCATAGGACTGTATTGGTCCACTGTCTCTATGGCCTCGAAAAGCAAGTCCCTGTCTCCCATACACAAGCACTGTATCAATAATTGATGTCAATTTGTTACGATTTTGTTCCACCGTCTTCTTTTTTTGGGAATCTATTTGTGTGGCGATGTCTACTAGTGATCCTACTTTCACTTTCAAAAAATTTTCTGCCAGTTCATGGCAACATTGATGATAAGACGTTTTTACATGATGACTAAATACCTCCAGTGCTTTCTTTCACTTTGTGAAAGGTTTATCAACCAGTGCCCCTAAAGTCTGATGTGATCCCTTTCCAACAGCACTTTTAGCAAACAGAACACAAACTTTGCAGAATGCTCCGTTGTCTTTGCAGAGTAACACAACGAGACAAATCTGGTTAACCATGAAGCCTGAAATGCTAATTTATGATCATTTTCGGGAAAGAATAATCATTTGAAGGTCAGCCACATTTCTGAGTAAATCAATTTTCAGCTGTTCAGACACAGCAGTTGCATCAGTTATCCCTGCATACTGTCCTATGTCAAGTGCATTATAAGTGCCAGTGCTACCAGCAGCAGCAGCGCCAGCATGATCACTCCCTATATTATCAGGTACAGTGGTGGAACATGATGGTTGTGGTTCTGAAGAACTGTCACTGTGATTATTCACTTGTGAAACATGAAGATCCCGGTCGCTGAGTGAACTGTCAGTATTTTCTGGTACATCTTCAACACGGGGTTTCTTGGCAAAATAGTTTAGCAGTGTGTTGCTTGATTTTTCCTTTTTCCCTTCTCGTATATCCATCTTGTGCTGCTATTTATTTGGATCACAATGTGATCACTGCAGGCAAAGTGATAAGACTATCCGCAGGTAGTAACTAACCAGGACTACAACTCCAGCAAGCTGTAACAGAAAGTACGGATTAATGCTCATCAGTGCTATGATTCACCAAGAAGAAGTAAACATTATAAGTAGAGTAAACTTTGAACAAAGCACAAGATGAATGCGAACAAAAGCATAAAAGGCCACATAAACACAATTTTTCTATCGGGCTCCAGTGATAAAATCCTCCAGTTTTTCTTCAGCCTGAGGAACTGTTTAACGCTGTGCCTGATAGCTGATGAGTGTGCCTAAAGCTTCATTCACTGAAATTGCAAGTGAAACATCAATAAAGATGACTCAGCAACACTGCCACACTAATCTGAAAAGCAGAAGGAGGTGGGGCCCCAATGCTTTCCACTTCCCATCAGGAGCCACCAGCTGTTATAAGGCATGAAACTGTGGGGACACAAGTGTGGGGAAAGGGGTAGTTTGGGTTTTTGTTGCACTGTGCTTCCTATTCACATAGGAAGCTTTTACCACCCACAAAAAACTATGTAACGGCCCAGTCCCCTGGGGTTACTAGAATGATAATCCCATCTGTGTTAGCCATGATCTACCAGCTGCCCCCTACTTTCCTAATAGGATGATAGGGGTACCTAGTAGAGGGCTCATTAGAAGCTCTTTACATGACATCATTGTTCACTCATCCTGAGCAGAGGATGATTATGTCATTTAGAACTATTGCAGCAGCTTGAGCCACAATGGAATCAGTTGAGGAGGACAGTTTTTAGAATGGTGATATTGAAGTGCAGTCAGTGTGTAGTGATCCAAGTGTGAGAGCCCAACAAAGTGAGCTGTCTGAGTGAGAGGGCGACACCAGTCTGTCCAGTGATCTGGGTGAAGGACCTTGGTCATGTATCTCACCATAGTGAGTGTGATGTCAGTAATGACACTGGAAAGTGGTGGTGACTGTTGATGCCAGGACAACAGATTGTCATTTCAGAGAGAAAGAAGAATGGGACAGCAGTTCTGTGAGGGCAAGAGGCAATCCCCTATTACAGCAGAAGAATGTTAGTAGTCCTGTGAGGAGACAAGCGACAATTTCCAGTATGTGACCCTTGAAAGTGAAAGTTCTTCTTTATTAAGATGACTGTATTACAAGTTAAGTAAAACAGAGTACAGAGAGAAGGCAGCATGTGAGGTGGGTGCCTGAATCACGGAGCTGTCTGAAACGGCGACGCGATGTGGGCAAATGCCTGAAAGGCGAGGGGGCAGGGAGGGGGATCGGATGTGGAATGGTGGGGTGGGTGATCCTAGTGACAGGATGTCGCATTATGTACACACGCACATGGGGGGCCGAGCACATCAAGCGTGGCCTGGGAGTGGGCGGGGATGTGGGGTTGGCACTGCGGTTGGCTGGACGATCGCACCGTGGTGTTGGGGTTGGCCTCGCTTCACTGCTGGGGTTCCGGTTCCGGCCCGGCGCTACTGTGGTTTTGTTAGCCTGGCCCAAAACTTGTTATTTGTGTTTGCTTTTGCCTCAAACATGTACTTTCCAGAGTTGAAAATTCCATAGGGGGGCAGGATTTAAACGCCAATGCCATTCTTTCTGTGCGCTGGAGAAAGTCAGGTGGCAAATTGTTGTCGCCACTCCTGACGTCGCGATAATGAATCAACCGCTGTTCAAGCCGCCATTATCACACATATAACCTGGACAGGAGACTAGCAATTTTGTGTTGCTGTCTCTTGTGTATGTGCAGAAAGATAAAGCAAAATACACCAGTCCGAGCCTCAGCCTCACCACAAATATCTACTGAGCTTGAACCCTCACCCTGGGGCAAACAATGGAGGTAATGTTGGTCGGTACTGACACCTCCTCCATAGTAGACATGTTGGATCAGAGGAGGGACCCACCCGGAGAAACATGTCAAGGGTATCAGTTACCTCATGATTATATTTCATTACTTCACCCTGTGACTGTGAGTTGAGGGTCAGTTGGCATGGCGAAAGGGACATTTTCCTTTTTCATATCTTTCCTCCACCCTCAATGTGGATTGTACATAACAGCATCTGGGGCGGGGTGCTCTGTGACCATAAACACACATCACCAAGTGCAGCACTGCAAACGTGTCACCAGGAGTAGCTCTAACAGGCATACAATTCCAGAGCTTCACACAGGAGACAAGCCACCACAAAAATTTTTTTGCCCTTCCTGCTGACCTCCACTGCTGCTATCTTAGGCTCAGGACACGAACCTGAATAGCCAGCATGCCAAGAGGATGTCCAACATCTCAGCACCACTGAACAGGTCCAGAACTGAGTTTATTTCATCTTCCTTCTCCTGCTCTCTTCAAGGAGCACGTACCATTGACAACATGAGCTGCCGCTCCCAACTGCTGCAGGCTCATCAGTCCCCATTATCATGTGTTAGGAAGAGATGGCAAACACCAGGCAGTCTCTGGCACAAAACGAACGATGCCATGGAACTTAGAAGATGGACGGAGTTTCCTTCAATATACATGATTGATGACCCATTGCCATTAGACACTAGAGGCGCCACCATACTATCTCTGAACCCCCAGTCCAGCATAAGCTAGTCAAAACCATTCCTACTACTGCAGTTATCTCACCAGTTTAGTTGTTCAGTGACCCAATGACAGTAACAGAAGAGGGACACTGGAGATAGACATTATATTTCAATTTTAAGTTGTTGACTTAAAGTCACTGCAACCATTAGAACACAAGCCACACTATAGAAAACATCCCACAATAAAATTACCTTGCTTCATTTTGCTCCTTTAAACATGCACTACAGCTTACATGACTGGTCTCACACGAAGTGTCCTCAAGTCTCGGTTTACCCAAACTGTAACCATTTAGGGTTATCTCCTCGCCCATACCTACTATCAAAGCATTATTTTACCAAGTACAACAAATCTAATAAAAACTAATAAAACATTTAAACCAGCCTTTTTTTGTTAATTTTGTACACACAAAATACACAGATGTCCACTGTATAATCGCAATATGCCACTCGAAAATGTTGGTGATGCCAGGATTTACCCATGCCCTGGGTGTTTTAGCCACTTGGCTGCACCTCATGGCAAACAACACCCCGAGGCATGGATAAACCTGCATCACCAATTCCTCTTATGGTATATTGCTTAAATCACACCACATGGTACAGTGCCTCTTGTTCCAGATGTGTGCACACGTGTCACTGCAAGTGAAATGTGATACCCAAGCACAAAAAAATGTTCTTGCCAGTGCCTGTTGGTCATGTGGCAACAGTACATGACGTGACCATACAAACATCAATGCAATGACTGTATCAGAAAGCACCACCAAACCACTTTGTCATGATTGCCCTATCCTGCTCCTACAGAAAACAGCCCACACTGAAAAACTGAAATTATACAATGGGGGTATGAAAATCCTGTAACCTCATTGGTCAAAACACATCACATGACTGTGATAAATCCTCCAGCATACCCACTGTAAACGTTTTATATCACTATAAAAACAAAAATACAAGTTGAACATTGTATAATAGCAGATTTATTTCCACACCCCTCCTCCATGGCTCCCCTGGGCATAACCCCCAGAGTTGTCTCTCCATGACCAGCCTTTATGTACACTTTCCCTTTTTCTTCCTTGCAACATCCTCCCTCCACCCTGGAGGTGGCACGTATGACCCGTGTGCGAAGGACCAACTCGTTTGCACACAGCCTACCCCCCCGAAGGAAAACTAAGCTCCCTGGCCCACCATCAGTGGAATGCACTGCCAGTCCTTCTCTAACTGGGAAGGCCTCCCAGTCTGGCTGATCAAGACCTGGCCTCTTGAGTTCACTTCTGAACCCGGGGACCAGCGCAGTAGCACAACGAACAGCCAATGAGCCATCAGGTGGCCCTAATACATTTCTGCAGAGGTGTAGCAAATGTGAACATGAATACCCCCCCATGGCGTGGCAGCAATGAACTGTGGGTAAAACAGTCAAAATAGTGTCGGAGATGTCATGATCACTACTATAACTGAGACCCTAGTGTTGGCATTATTTTATCATTTTTGTGGGTTTAGCGGGGACTCTTATCTTTAAAATTATACTTACAACAGCTTTTAAACCACTCTTGGCCCATAATTCAAATACTAACTCTTTTCATGGCTGCATAGGATAGCTATGTTAGATGTAATGTGTTCGGGGAAAGGATGGGAAAGCAGAAGCAGAATCGATGCATACTACTTTAAGCATCCACAGTGGACTCTCAGATCACCATATTAGTATGCATTGGACTGCTATGCTGTCTCCTTGGGCTTATTTCTTTTTACAGCCTCCACCCCTCTATGCACTTGCTTGCATTATAAGAAAAAAAATCTGAGTATTTCTTGGATTTACTGTCGAGAGCAGGTTTCTTTTTTTATTATTTTTGTATTTGCTGTACTTTATACTCCCACTGCCCGCTACCTGCCCTTTCAGCTGCTTGCCTTCTCCCCCAGCCCTCTCATTGCCCTATGGTTTACCCCCATGGCAGAGCTTCCCGTGTTCCCTAAGCCTGGAAGGTGTTTAGCCTGGATGTGAGGTTGGCTGCCCAATGAGTGGTGCAGGACCTGTGGGGAGGAGCAGCTTTACTCTGCTAAGTCCAGGGTGCTTTCCAGGTTTTTCAGGTCCCTTCCCCCCTCGGACTCCTTGTGGGCAAGGACTGCGTAGACGTTAGCAAGCAAGCTTGCAGACATCCCAGTCAGGAGAAGCCTGCCGCCACATTGCAGCTCTGCTTGCCCCACTACCTGTGGTCACCCAGCAGCTAGTGCAGTAGGGCTCATGGCCCTCCCTCCCAGGTGAAGGAGAGTGTCCTTTGGGATGCTCCATTCCCCCCCCCCGGCTGACCCCCGATAACCCAGGCTCGCCTTCAAACCCGGGTCACCGGCATTGAGAGCAGCAGTGCTACTGTTGTGCTGACGGGCCGGCGTGAGAGTAGAATTCAATCGCTGTAGTTACTGGAGTCACTTAAAACCATTTCTCCCCCTCTCATCATAGATATACCATGAAGTCTGTATTCTGTCAGTAGATATGGTTTTATCACACTTACTTACTAATGGTAATACTGCCTTTGTCGTAGTGTTAGCATCGCCTTCCTCTCCTTTACTTTTCGATCAAAATGCTCCCTGGTGTCAAGAGGCTCTCCCTCCCACATGTCTGGGATTGAGTCCCCCTTGAGTACCACATTGAAAGTGTGGATCAGGAGTGACATATACTCTTGCTGAAGAATTTTGTAGTGTTCAGTAAGGGTACCATGTAGTCCCAAGGCCAATGTTAGAATTACAAGGGGGCTTCCCAAGGCTCAGTCCTTCCTAGCACTCAGCCCTCCCACCCTGAACGGCAGGCCGCAGAACTCCCCAGCAGGTGATACAAGGTGTAACCTTGATAAAATTATGAGCTGGACCTAATGCCATTGAGCAATGTGTTTTAGGGTCTGGCACAGGCACCCCCCCAGGTCACTCCACTGGCCTGAGTCATTACCAAATGGGTGGCTTCACCATAGTGCTGCACACTCTGTAGATTACTGGATGTACAAGACATGCTGCTTCCGAAGCCTATAGGGTACCAATGTCCTGGGGAGGATACGGCTGCATACCACCCCATCCCCTGGTTCCACCACCCACCCCCATGGGACTCTCCATCATCGATTCTGCATCCTGTGCAGGCTATTAGACTGTACTCACAATACAATACAGCTCCACTACATAAAGAGGGTGCAAGGTTTACTTACTAAGTAGCACATGGAGCAAAAATCCACACTCCTCAGCTGGATAAGAAAAGGCTTAATTATAAACAAAGTTTAAAAACTGCCGCTATTGCCAGCCCAGTGGCACAGAGGGCTGAGGCGCTGGACACCTTACCTCAGGTTTGGGAACTATGGCGGGTCATCAGGGAGCCAGCACAGGGAGGGAGGGAGGGAGTAGGACTGAGGAGCGAAGGCAGCTCTCCTCCCGGTGGTTGTCCCGCCTCCCGTAGTTCTGTTCTCATCAGGTGGAGGTCCAATGGGATGCATTGGTGGGAGGGCATGGCAGCGATTGCCAGGGGTGAAATGGAAGAGGCTGAGCCAGTACCCTGCGTGTGTGTGCGCGCCTCCATGCACACGCACATACGTGTCTTCCGAGGGCCTGGGTCGGGACAAACACCGGGGAAAAAAGCATATAAAAGTCTAAAAAAAAAACTGCATCAATTACAAACACCATTCAGGCTAGTAGCTGATCAAAGCCCCAACCAGTTTCGTACAACAGTATGTCATCGGGGAATCCCGATGTTGTACTGTTGTATGAAACTGCTCTGGGCTTTGATCAGCTACTAGCCTGAATGGTGTTTGTACTGGTGGCAGTTTTTTAACTTTGTTTATAATTAAGCCTTTTCTTGTCCAGCTGAGGAGTGTGGATTTTGCTCCATGTACTATCAGGCTGTACTGCAGTGTAGTCAGAGGGAGACTGTTAACCAGAATGTAGGCCATCGTGTATCTCTTTAGAGAGGAGCCCCACCCATCCCACTGATCTAAAGAACAAGCAATGCAGTCTTGTTGATAATCACCTCTGATGCTGCCCTGGGCCACATGCACCTCCACCATATGTGCCTAACACCTACCTTAATTTTCAACGTGCGCCACCATACCAAGAGTCACTCAACCCCAACCTCCCCCCTCAGTGAGGCCAGATGGTACCTGATTCCAGATGGCAGTTAACCTAACTTTGTGGAGCCCAGAAGAGACATACATGTTGGAGTAGGGGAAAAAGGGGATAAGGTTCACCTTCCCTGGGTACATTCCCATAGCAGATGGACAAGAGGTTGCTTCTGGTCCCCAGTCATCCCTGCTGCTATTCCATATTCCACTGCCAGCCATCACAATCGCTATAGTACTCAGTTATTTGTCCCGCATAATAATTATCTTAAAACTGTAAAACTTTCAAAATAAATTAAGAAAAATGCCTCAGTCTGAAAGTCTATCTCCACACCTCACAAAAAGTGTGGTGATTGCAGGAAAACTACTCAGCCAACTTGGATGAGTCAGATCCTCCAGTTGAATTCTGTCCTCCTTACCTTATGGCTTCTTTGGGTCTGCTTCTGCTGGCCTGGAATGCCCTCTGCTCACCTCGCTCCGTCTACTCTCTTACTCGAGTCTCTGGCAAAAATAAAATGCTTGCTTTGCTACCGGCAAGTCTGGCTGGGCACTGACTGGGGCACTGCTTCGGAATCTCGACACCGCACTGTCTCTGCTTGCCTCACCCGCTGCCCAGTGTAAACTACTGCCAAAGTGCCAATAAATTAAATTTACTTAAATCTTTTGGTCTCGCCGCTCTCGCGCTCTAGCCTCTCGCTCCGTCGCACTCTCTAGTCGTCTCTCCTCGTCTTCTGACTTGTGGGTTCCTTCCTGCCGGTTTTTACTGCAATCTGCTCCCGCCATCCAGTCAGGTGACCCAGTCCTACTGACAGTCGTCTCCTCCTCTCACAACTGCTCTCACAAGCCTTAGCCAATGCCATGGAAACAGGATGAGTAGTCTGGGGGGGGGCGGGCGAATCATGGTCCTTCTCCTCTCTGCTCCACCTTTTTTTTAAATCGGACCCCCCCCTCTGCACAGCTGAGATTCGCCCGACCCCTCCCAGACAACTCTAGCCAGCCGGCCGCCGGGTACCCACAGGTGCGGACAACAGTAACCAGTGGGGGTCGGGTGGCGCGGTGCTAAACTAACTAAGGCACAAATTTAAAGGAACTGCGTGCTCCGCGCTGCTCTGTAATAATTTAATTTTTGCGGTCATTTTTTCAGGGGGTGTTTGAACACCCTAAACACCCCCCCACCTACGCCCCTGGGTGGGAAGGGGGGTATGTGAAAGAGGAGGGTTGGGCGGATTAGATGGGCTGGAAGGGTCCTTTTCTGCCATCAGATTTCTATGATTCTATGAGCAAAGAGAAAAATAATTATATAAAAGCCAACAAATGGCAGAAAATTCAAAACAGTTAGAAAACCACGCTCAATATGTGCATTCTGTAGCAGTAGCAGCTTTAGAAAGGTAGGTTGCAACTGGATGTATGAAGGTACAGTTTTTCTTGACATATGCATATTTTATAATTACAATAAACACAGTTCTAGGGGCTGTAAGGCACTAGGTCTGTGGCCTTGTGCCTCACTACACCCCTAGGCATGCATTTATAAGAGCATAACTCGCTCCCCATCGTGTGCTGCTGCTTACGTAGTCATTTGAAGCAAGACCATGGACATAATAGCATCAGTGGAAGGTGGTAATGTCTTAGAGTTCAAGACTTAACCAACACATTACAGTGCAAAACTTCCAGATCTTCCAGAGTCTAATTAAAAAAAAAAGTCCAGTAGAAACAAATAAAACTTGCCATAATAAGACATGCTTAAACTGTAAAGAAATAGTCGGTTTTCATTGAACTCCTTGCAAAATAAGGGAATCATAACAGCAAACATTTTAGAACATCTATCTGTACCTGTATTAATTTGTGACATCCTCGGTAACTGCCCAAGCTGCCTGAAAAGACCTTCTTGATAAAGGACACATAAATGAGTCTAGAATCCAAATGCCAACTAAAATAAATTGCTGCTTGCAGGGGGGTATGCGGCTTGGCATGTGTAGTGCCACTGAAAACCGGTCTCATGGTCAAAGAGGGAAGGAACACTCCACATATGCAGATATCGCCAAACCTTCTACACCAGGTGTTCAAATTTCATTAAGTTGTATATGCATCAATGAAATAAAATTTTAATCTGCACTACCACCTGCATCAATGTCCTCCACATGTTCGTATTGACTGCTATGGGAGACTCAGCGACTAGTATTTAGATTCTATAGGACCCACACCGTGGTTTAAAACAGGCAACACCACTATGGAAGCATTGTTAATAACAGCAGTTAAGTCGCATGACTTCTCAAACCTATATGCCAACCTACGCTGATTAGACCCCAATAGACTTACAAGAATATGTTTATAGTGTCAGAAAACCCTAAACATGGAAGATAATGCTGGGACACGGCAAGTGATATGAAGTGATTTATATCAGTATGGCAATGTGATTAATATAGACTTCTGCCATTGAAAATATTGCAGAACATGTACTTCACTCTCAGAAAACTTTTTAAAATGGGCAAAATTGATTCTTTTTTTTACAGCACTTTTTGCCGACTGCTGCCTTGCATCAGCCCTTACCCCATCACACCACCTGCCTTGCTTCCCCAATTGCTGTACCCCTGCCGATACCCCCCACTTACCCCTCGGGGTGGGGCCACCATTTCGATCCAGTCCCTCTATGATGGGAGAAGGTGTTGGCCAAGACCGACATTACCTCCCTGGATTCTCCCCAGGGCGGGTTTCAGGACTGATCGGGGTGGCAGAGCCGGGATAGGTCGGTGGAGAAGCAGGGAGCCACGAAGGCCAGGCACAGGGAAAGCTTTATCTTGGTGGCCAACAAGGTTTTATTTCAGTTACCAGGGCCGGGGATGTGCAATGACATCCAGAGTCCACCCCGCCCCTCTTAGTTCAAGGCGCCGGTCGCCTGTGGATCCCCCAGCCTCCACCAGGAGTCCTCCAAGCACTGGACATGCAGCCCCTCCCTCCCCCCGGAGAAGGAGAGCAGTCCGTGGGACACTCAATCCTTCTCTTCCCATCCAGCCCTCCAGTTCCCGAGGCCGTTTCCGTACCCAGGTTGCTGGCGTCGCAAGTGGAAATCCAACCGCTGCACTGGTGAGGAGGGGCAAAATTGATTCTAATATTTGCTCTAGGTGCGAACAGCAAGAGGGAACCCTACTATATATACTGTGGCATTGCCCTAAAGTAAGCCAATATGGGAGGATATTAAACAAAAACATAGACTCCTTAGTAGGTCTGCAGGAGATTTTAATGGCTGAGGTATGTATTTTAGGGGATTAGCAAGATGAACTAGTGGGGCAACAAAAAGGGCATGTAGCCTTAATAACAGCAGCTGCTGAAATTACAGTATTAATGCACTGGCTAGACCAGGAAATCCCAACAGAAAAAGACTGACACCAGGAACTATTGTTTGCCCTAAAAGAAGAGAACATGCTTGCCAGCATGAATAACAGGTATAAAACATTTGTGCTTAGATGAGAGAAACTTCACACCTTGATTCTAGTAATGTGAAATTTGTACAAATAACAGCGAACAATGCTTGTCTTTACCAGTCTGGGGTAGGCTGAGGGTTAATGAGGGCTCCAGTAGTGAACTGTGGCTGCCTGACTGTATTGAGCTTAAGTTCAAATATGTATAGTAACATAGAAACATAGATTTTGACGGCAGATAAAGACCCCCTGGCCCACCTAGTTTGCCCATTTCCCCACCTACTTATCTCCTGATCCTAAATGATCAGCAGCTTACCCTCTCTCTTTCTTATCACTAGGGTTGACTTCTGTCTATACCATGCATTCTCGAACTCACCAATTGTTTTAGCCTGTATGACTTCTGCTGGGAGGCTGTTCCATGCATCCACCACCCTTTCTGTGAAAATATACTTCCTCACATTTTCCCTAGTCTCCCCCTCCCCTTCTAGCCTCATATTGTAGCCCCTTGTTCTTGTACATCTCGTTTTTTGAAAAATGATGCTCTTCTGGACCTTGTTGAATCCTCTGAGGTACTTGAATGTCTCTATCATATCCCCCTCCCTCCTTTCCTCCAGGATATACATATTTAGGTCTTTCAGTCTTTTCTCATATGTTTTCTGGTGCATTCCTTTCACCATTTGTGTTACCCTTCTTTGGACTGCCTCTATTCTGTCAATGTCCTTCCAGAGATGCAGTCTCCAGAACTGAACACAGTATTCCAGATGTGGTCTAACCAATTGTCTGTACAGTGGCATCACCACATCCAGTTTTCTACTGGTGATGCCCCTCCCTTTGCACCCTAGCATCCCTCTGGCCCTCTCTGCTGCCTTTTCACTTTGCTTGGCCACCTTCAGGTCATCTGTTATGTTTACCCCCAGGTCCCCTTCCAGTTTTGTTGTTGTTAGTGTCTCTCCTCCCCACCTCCATTTTGTATTCCTTTTCAGGATTCCTGTGGCCCAGGTGCATGACTTTGCATTTTTTTGCACTGAATTTAAGCTGCCACTCTCTTGACCACTCCTTCAATTTGCCTAGGTCTCTACTCATTTTTTTCCACCCCGTCTGGTGTGTCTACCCTATTGCAGATCTTGGTGTCATCCGCAAAGAGGCACACCTTCCCTTCCATCCCATCCACGATGTCATTAATGAAGACATGGAAGAGGACCGGCTCCAGAACTGAACCCTGTGGCCCCTCACTTGTCACCTCCCTCTCCTGGGATTGAACTCCATTCACCAACACCCTCTGTGTCCCATTTCTCAGCCAATTTCTGACTTATTGTACCACCTTGGGACCTACTCCCAGGCTGTGCAACTTGTTTACTAGCCTCCCGTGTGGGACAGTGTCAAATGCCTTGCTAAAATCTGGGTAGGCCATGTCCACTGCCCCACCCTAATCCACCACCTTGGTTACTCAGTCAAAGAAATCTATCAGATTTGTTTGACAAGATATCTCTGCTGTGAATCCTTGTTGCCTCAGGTCTTGTGTCCCACTAGCCTCCAGATATGCTTCAATCCTTTCCTTTAACATGAATTCCATGATTTTCCTCACCACTGAGGTCAAGCTGACTGGCCTGTAATTTCTAGCCTTCACCTTGGTCTCACTTTCGTGTAGTGGTACCACAATTGCCTATCCTCCAGCACCACTCCCTCCTCTAGTGATTTGTTAAATAGGGCTCTCAGTGATGCCCCTATTACCTCCTTGAGTTCTTTCAGTATTCTGGGATGCATCCCATCTGGTCCCATTGCCTTGTCCACTTTTAGTTTCAAGAGTTTCTTTAGGACTCTCTTCATCGTGAATGGACTGGTGTCCACCCCCCCCCCCGTGTGTGTCAACACCTCTATTTTAGTTCCCCTTCCTTCTATTTGTAAATACTGAGCAGAAGTATTTGTTTAGACTTTCTGCTTTTTCTAGGACCCTCTGCACACTCCCCCCCCCTTTATTCAACCTCACTATCCTTCCATTGGTCTTCTTCCTTTCCCTGAGATACCTAAAGAAGGTTTTGTCACCTTCTTTTACTGACTTTGCTATTCTTTCTTCAGTTTGCGCCTTTGCGCACCTGACTGCTTTCCCCACCTCATTCCGTTTTGCTTGGTACACTTCCCTGTCTCTCTCCCTCTGTGTTTCCTTGTACTTTCTGAACACCTGTTTTTTTCTGCCTAACCTTCCCTGCTACCTCTTTTGAAAACGATAGTGTTTTTTCCTTTTTGCTTTGTTTATTGACTTTACACAGAGGCCTGTTGTCTCTGCTATGGTTCCTTTATGTTTCTGCCACTGTTCCTCCATTCCTCCCCCTCCCTCCCCCTTTGCCAGGATTTACCAGAGGTATTTCCTCATTTTTGCAAAGTCTGCCCTCTTGAAGTCCAGGATCTTTACTTTTGAGTGGCTCGACTCTACTACTGTCTTCACCTTAAACCACACTGTATGGTGATCCCTGGTCCTTAGATGGCTGCCCACTGATTGATCTGTTATTCTGTCACCATTTGTGAGAACCAGGTCTAGTATTGCTCCCTCCCGTGTGGGCTCCTTCACCAACTGCCTGAGGCATGCCCCTTCCAGGGCATATAAGATGTCTCTGCTCCTGGTAGTGGGTGCTGCATATGTGTTCCAGTTAACATCTGGTATGTTTAGGTCCCCCACCAGCAACACCTCCCCTTTCTCTGCCATTTTGTGTATGGTTTCCACTAATACCCTGTTTATTTCTTCCCCTTGTGCTGGAGGTCTGTAGACAACTCCAGTGCGGATGGTGGTGCCATTTCCCATGTCTAATGTGACCCATAGAGTTTCTTCCCCTTCCTGTCTTCCTCCTATCTCTCTTGCCTTGATCCCTCTCTGATGTACATAGCCACCCCTCCCCCCTTTTTGCCCTCCCTGTCTCTCCTGAAGATTGTGTACCCTGGTATGGTAACATCCCAGTCATGGTTTCCTGTGTACCATGTTTCAGTGACTGCGACAATGTCTAGGTCTTCCTTCACCATCAAGGTCACTAGGTCTGGGATCTTGTTTGCCAGGCTCCAGGCATTTGTACACATGACTTTCCATGTTTTGGTCTCCACGCCCCCCCCCATACCAGCTCCCCCATCCCAATCCCTATGTCGTCCCTCCATGCCTCCCCTACTGTTTCCTTTTGTTGTTTCCACGGCCCTGATATCATCCAGTTTGTCTACCTCACCCTGTGGGAGAGGGCAGTTGGTTTTTCCCTGCTTAATTCTGCCATCCCCTTGGCTTATTTAAATGTTCTTTTCTCATCTCTAGTATCTGTTTGTCTACCGTAACCTGTGTGTGTGTGGGGCAGTTAGTATTTCCTTGCTTAATTTCGGCACCCCCCCTTAGCTAGTTTAAATGTTTACCAATGAAACATTTAAACCTTTCACTAAGGATCTCTGCCCCCCCCAGATGGATGCAGACCGTCCCTCCTGTACAAGCCTTTTTCTCTCCAGGTGGTCTCCCAGTCTCCAGTGAAGTCAAATCCCTCAGCTCTGCACCAGCTCTTCAGCCATTTTTTGAATCCCCTGGTGCGGAGTACCCTGGCCTCCCCATGCTATAGACAGGTAGCACTTCCGAGAAAGTTACCATGCATGCCACCTGTCTAAGACACTTGAACTCCCTCTGCACTGCCCTCACCTCTTCCCCAGCCAAGTCATTTGCCCCCAGGTGGACAATGACAACTAGCCTGCCCTCCTGTCTTGCTGCCCCAGCAATCCTTTGGATTTGCTTCTGATCCCTCCAAGTCATGGCACTTGGTAGACACCTGATCTCCCTGTTTCCTGCCCCCAGGACTTCCCCCTAATAATAGAGTCCCCCCACTAGGAGTTGCTTCCTCTTCCTCCTCCTCCTCCTCCTCTGGGGTTTCATTCCATCCTTGCAGTCTCCATTGTGGAGGATCCCCGTAATCCACCTTGTCTACCACTGTGGGTGTCTCATTGAGACAGTCCCTCTCTGCCAGAATAGTGCAGGAGTTGTGGATTGGAACCTCAGGTTGGATGTGCCTCTGCCCCACCTCCCTCACCCTCTCTGAGCCTACCTTTGTCCAACCGCTCCTCATTCCTGGCATCCTTTGAGGCAGCGAGTGTGGATTTGGTGGTCACTGGGCAATGGTGGAAGCCTCCTGATCTCTTGCCAACTGGGCCCAGAGACGAGCAACCTCCTCCCTCAACCCAGAGAGTTGCCTGCAGATGGGACAGCACAGCAGTTTCCAGAATGTCTGCTTAAAGACTGCCGCCCCACAGCCACTACATTGCACCACACCCAGCATGACTATTTTTTACCTTCTTTTTTCTCTCTCTCCTTTTTACCCTGCCTTAGTGCAAGAATGCAATTTCAAAGTATGGTTGATGTCCTGATGGCTGCTAGGAAGCCTTCCACTAGGGCAACCTATTGTATGACTTGGAAATGCTTTGCGCTGTGGGCTGCTTCACATCAGCTGGATCCCTTCACTTGTCCAGTGAAACAGATTCTGGAGTACTTGCTGTCCCTTTCAGACTCTGGTCTGAAGTGCTCCTTCCATAAGGTGCACATATTTGCCATCTCTACCTTCCATGTGCCCACTGATGGCCGTACGGTGGCACAACTGGAGGCCTCCTGTACTTTTCTAAGAGGCATCCTTCACCTGAAGCCTCCTATCCAAAGTCCAGTCCCACCTTGGGACTTGAATTTTGTGTTGGAAAAACTTACTTTGGCTCCTTTTGAGCAGGTTGCAACATGTGAGCTACACTTTCTGTCATAGAAAGCATTATTTTTAGTTGCTATTACTTCTGCTCGAAAGATTTCAGAGCTACAGGTGTTCATGTGCCAGCGGCCTTATTTGTTTTTCTACAAAGACAGGGTGTCTTTGCGTACAAATCCTAAGTTTCTTCCTAAGGTGGTGTCTAAGTTTACTTTAAATCAATCCATCCCCCTCTCTGTTTATTATCCAGAGGATACCAATCCAGGAGAAACATTGCTCCGCACTTCAGATGAACATAGCATTCTGTGTTACTACATCCACTGTACGAAGGACTGTAGAAAGTCCTCTCAGTTGTTTGTTTATTTTGCCACTGGGAAAGACAGCGTCCCTGTTTCAAAACAGTGCTTGTCCAAATGGTTGGCCAACTGTATTACATACTGCTACAGGAAGCATGGCAAGGATCTTCCTGGTGTTGTTTGTGGCCATTCCACCAGAGGCATGGACACTTCTGTTGCTTGTTTCAGGAATGTGTCGGCTGCAGAGATCTGTGCTGCTGCTACTTGGAGTACTGTCCATACCTTTACCAAGCACTACAGTCTGGACATTGCCTCTAGGCTTAGGGCCAACTTTGGCCTAGCTGTCCTCCAGGGCCTACTTTCTTAGGCTCTAGGTCTCCTCCACCCAGACTGTGCTGTATACTGACGGAACTGCTTGGGACTAATTCCATAGGTGTGGCCTGCTGCAAGAGATACCCCCGAAGTCAGATAGTACAGTTAAGTGGGAACTTACTGTAACAGTAGATCTATGAGGGGATCTCTTGCAGCAGGCCATGCTGTCCTTCCTTCCTTTCCCTTGGACCTGGGAGGTCTTCCTGTGTCTGTACCTCTTTCTCCATTATTTTCTTTTGGCGACAACCTTCGGTTCCTCCTTGGTTCCCTCTTCTGGGACTAGGTGGCTTATGGTCTCCAGCAGGAGAACTGAGGAGGGCGCAAGGGCCACCCACTGTTATAGGATAGGCCAATGTTGGTGTATAGAAGCATAGAAATTAACGGCAGATAAGGACCGCCAGGTTCATCTAGTCTGACCGTATACCCTACCTTTAATTAGCTGCCACTGACTCTACTTGGTCAGTGGCTGCTGCCTCTTCCCCCCTCTAGGGTTCCCTTTTGCCTATCCCATGCATGTTTAAATCTCCCCAATGTGCTTGCTTCCACCACCTCCTGGAGCAGGCAGTTCCAAGCATCCACCACCCTTTCCATGAAAAAGTACTTTCTCATGTTGCCCCTTAGTCTACCCCCTTCCAGCATCATGTCATGCCCTCTTGTTGTTTTAGAGCAGCTTCTCTTCTGAAAGATACTGTTCTCCTGTACCTTATTAATCCCCTTAAGATACCTGAAGGTCTGTATCATATCACCCCTCTCCCTCCTCTCCTCCAGGGTATACATATTGAGTTCCTCCAATCTCTCCTCACATGACTGTGGTGCAGGCCCTGCACCATTTTTGTTTCTCTTCTTTGAACTGCCTCCACTCTATGTCTTTGTGGAGATGTGGCCTCCAGAACTGGATACAATATTCCAAATGAGGTCTCACAAGTGACCTGTACAGTGGCATTATGATCTCTTTTCTTCTGCTGGCAATACCTCTCCCTATGCACCCCAGCATCCCACTAGCTCTCCCCACTGCCTTGGCACATTGTTTGGCCACCTTTAGGTCATCAGATGCGATGACCCCCAGATCTCTTTCCTGTTTTGTGTCTGCTAATATCTCCCCTTCATCATGTAATCCTCCCCTGGGTTACCGCACCCCAAGTGCATACTTTTGCAAATCTTCGCATTGAATCCTAGCTGCCACACTGTGGACCATTCTTCCAATTTAGCATGACATTGGAGTGGGTGGCACCTTGGTAGACTGCTAGCCAGAAAAGTTTCCGTGTGGTCCTAGTGCCTGGCGGCTATAGTTCCATAGGTGTGGCCCGGTGCAAGTGATCCCCTTGCAGATCTACTGTTATGGTAAGTTCTTATGTAACTGAACTTTCCCCACTGTGATTCCCCTACTGGAGACCAGCTAGACTGGTACAGGAATGAATGGGCTTCAAATAACAAATCACAGGACTTGAGTAATGAAGCCTACCCTTCCCCCCTCATCCATGACAGCAAAGATGTGCACACTGGACTATAAAATATTATTTCCCTGGATGGTAGACACCACAGCATTGGATCAGAGCACCCTGCTCTGGAAAGGACTATCACCCTGTACTGGCTTGTGGTCCACATTGTTGGGGTGGTCTGCCAAGGCTACACGATGGAAACTGACTAAACTAAAGGTGTCACAAGGAATAACACCACTGCAAACTGACTGTAAAGCCTGAGAGAGACAGACTGAACTGGAGCTGGTCCATAGCAACTAACCATGAATAGCAAGGATTTTCTCCTTTGTCTGGGGGAAGGTGGGTTGCAAGGGTTCAAAAGGCGAGGACAGGGGCATAAGGCAGGTGCTTAAAGTGGTGCTAGTACAGTCCCTGTTGTAAGGAAAGCAGCTAGGAATACTAAACCCTTCACACACTACGGAGGCCCCTATCTAAGATTATCTGGCCCGTGGGCCATGTATCTGTTGCCTTCTCTGGGTGGGGGACTCCCCTTCCCTGCAGCAGACAACTAAGTTCAGCTACTACCTAAAAAGCAACACTTTTCTGACTGGACCCGAGATCACCACATTTGAGTTTTAGATCAGGTTTAATGCAGCAGCATCCCCCAAGTACTCCTAATATAGTCTATGGGCTAAAAGGAGCTGTTTGAATGCCAGTACATAATGTGCTGGAGGGTAGGTGCATAATGTTCATGATCAATGTCCAGGAGGTAATATGCAAGCAATAAGACACAATGAGGTGTGGGTTATGGCCTTATAAGAGCACACCCCAGGTGTGTTATGAGTGCCAAGTGCCTTTAGCACCTGGGAAGTGTTGTTATCAGGTCATAACCCACTCCTCGGAGTGTCTTATTGCGCTTATAAAATGGGCCCTCTCCATAAACCTACCTAGTAAAAAAGTTATTTAATGAAGTATCGTATAAAGTGGTAAATATGCTGAAGATAGAAAAATAGTCCTATCTGTAGTGTACACTTCCAGATAATATATATCATCCAGGCACTACAATGCACTGGTGTTTCTCTTGTCCCAACTCTGTGTCTGCCCCAAGAGAAAAACACTTTTTATTTTACTTTTTTTATGTTTTTTTATTAGTCGTAGTCATTGGACACCTTGACTGTGATCCATCGTGTCCCTTAGCTTGCGCCCTAAAGAGTGGTTTCTGCTGTGGTGTCTGTGTGTCTCCTCTCCCAGTTCTGTATGTCCCAGAACACTTTTTTTTACCATAAAAGGTTTTATTGGTTTTCCTTTTATACGAAGCAAAACATTCACTTACATATAATTGCACAGCAGTATGTTTGTACTTACAGATAAAATAGTGATGAGTTACTCAGCGCATCTCATGTATACTGGTGCAAACACATTAAACTGTTTAGCCTTAGTACAATATTCCAGGCAGGCTACAGATAAGTACATAACTAGAACCCAATGACCTGTGCGCCAAACATTTTTCAATATACTTACTTACATTGATCAAAACTGGTCCTACTCCTTTAGACAGATAATCAGTTTCCCATTGACTGGGTGGAGTAAATTCTTGGTCAACAATATTGTTAACAGGGCACATTGCCCAAGAATCAGACAATGGCTTCAGTCTCTTCTCTCGGCCCTAAGTAGGTCACGAAAGACAAAGGGAAGGGGGCAGAGAGGGAGGGGAGAGAGAGAGAGGGGAGAGGAGGGGAGGGCTATGCCAGACAACAGTAAGGGGGAGGGAGAGAAGGTGGGGGGGGACTGGCCAGGGGTGGAAGCCAGAAGGGTTCATGCCAGTACCTAAGTAGACACATAAGACCCCAGAGTATCACCTGAAAGGGGAGGAGGGCATAGGCCTCTCCCTGAATTTCACAAAAAAGGGGTACCAGGGATTAACATAGAAACATAGAAACATAGACTTTGACGGCAGATAAGGACCACTTGGCCCACCCAGTCTGCCCATTTTCCTACCTACTGGATAAGCTACAGATTCTAGTTAACCAACAGCCTACTTCCTGCCACCCCTCACTACAATTGCCATGTGTCTGTCCCATGCATATTTGAATTCCCCCACTGTTTTAGACCCAACAACCTCCCCAGGAAGGCAGTTCCACGCATCCACCACTCTCTCTGTGAAAAAAAATTTCCTCACATTACCCCTGAGTCATCCCCCCTCTATCTTTAAATTGTGTCCCCTTGTTCTTACACATCTCTTTTTCTGAAAGATGCTACCCTCCTGGACTTTGTTGATTCCCTTGAGGTACTTGAACATTTCTATCATGTCCCCCCGTCCCTCCTTTCATCAAGGGTATACATATTAAGCTCTCAGTCTCTCTTCATATGATTTCTAATGCAGACCCTGCACCATTTTAGTTGCCCTCCTCTGGACTGCTTCCATCCTGTCTATGTCCTTGTGTAGATGAGGTCTCCAAAACTGCACACAGTACTCCAGATGGGGTCTCACCAACTGTCTGTACAGAGGGATAACCACTTCCCTTTTTCTACTCGTGATGCCCCTTCCTATGCATCCCAGTATCTCCCTGGCTCTCCTTACTGACTTCTCACATTGCTTAACCACCTTTAGATCATCTGATATGACTACCCCCAAGTCCCGTTCCATTTTTGTTGTTGTTAGTACCTACCCTGCTATTGTGTACTCTTCTCCTGGGTTTTTGTTTCCCAGGTGCATTACTTTGCACTTCTTTGCATTGAATCTAAGTTGCCATATGTCTGACCATTCCTCCAACCTTGCCAAGTCCCTTCTCATCCTTTCTACCCCCTTGTGTATCAACTCTGTTACAGATCTTTGTATCATCTGCAAAGAGGCATACCTTTCCTCCAGACCTCTGCAATGTCACCTATAAAGATGTTAAAGAGGACTGGACCCAGTACTGAGCCCTGAGGTACTCCACTAGTGACCCCCTTCTTCGGAATGTGTTCCACTCACTATTACCTTCTGTGCCCTGTTGTGCAGCCAGTTTGCAACCCAGGCTTACCACCCTAGGACCCACTCCCAGGCTGGTTAACTTGATTATTAATCTTTGTGCGGGACTGTGTCAAATGCCTTGCTAAAGTCTAGGTAGGCCATATTCACAGCCCCTCCCTGGTCTATTACTTTGGTCACCCAGTCAAAGAAATCTATTAGATTCGTCTGACATGACCTTCCTGCTGTAAATCCATGCTGCTTTGGGTCCTGTGCCCCGCTGGCCTCTAGGTACTCAACAATTCTTTCTCTCAGAAGTGATTCCATCACGGATCCCCAAGAGGGGTGTCCGAGTTCCCTCCCACATGCAGCTTGCAAAAATATGGTCAAACTAAGGTCCAGGGCACCTGCCCTCTTTCACCTCTCCAGTGCAAGTCAGAGTTTCTATGCAAGTTGCTGTTGATCTAGGTATGGCTCCCAAATCCTGTAGTAGTCTGACAGAGTACCCTTGGCCGTGTGAGCTGTTCTTTCGTTCTTGGCTTTCAACTTAAGTAGGTTTTCCCATTCCCTGACTGTGAGCGGATTTGGGTCTCTCCAGTGGTGTAGTATAATTCTTTTTGCCATTGCAAAGGTACCTGTCATCCATACCATCTGTGAGAGTTGAAGCTGGGGGGTCATGGAAACAAGGTCCAGGAGGGCCTGGGTTGAGTCTCTCCATCCCAAACCTGGAACAACTGCTTTCCAACTATCCCAGATCCCCATCCAGTATTCGTCCAGTTGAGAGCAGGCCCAAAGGATATGGATGAGTGTCACCTGCAGGAAGGAGCATCTTCCGCATTCACTCATAGGGGACAGCCATGCTTTGTACAGCCACACTGGCATGCGGTATGCCCTATGTAGCATCTTGTACTGTAATTTCTTTGCCTGGAGTTCTGTGGATGCCCTGCAGTTGGTCACTCAGCCCTCCCTCCATCTGTTCTCTGGGATATCAATTCCCAGCTCATGTTTCCATTTGGATCAGCTGTCAGATACCACTTGGACTGAGTTTAGCTGGTGCTGAAGGCCTTTAAATCTATTGGAGAAGTCTGTGAAGGAGTCCTGGTGATCTATCCAGATGGTTTCTAGTGAAGATTTGGCTGGGAGCTTATGGTCTTTTGTGACTGACATGTATAGGCGGTCCCTTACTTGTATGTATTCCCAAAAATCATGTCTGGGGACCATGTATTTCTTGTGCAGCTCCTCGAATGAGTATAAACCTGGGAGGATGTGTGGTACAGGTCACCAGTGGTTTGTATACCCTTAGACCACCAGCCTCTCCAATCCATGGCCCTACCCTCAATAAGGAGGTGTGGATTCTGCCACAGCGGTCTATTCCAGGCAGTTTCCGGGGACCACCCCAACTTTGGAGCAATTCATAACCAGAGTTTCTTAGTTACCTTAATGCACAGGGAGACAGATTTAGGGAGTCCCCAGTCTGGGTATAGCATGGCCTGGGGTTGGGGAGCGTTACTGAGCGTCTGCTCCAATGAAACCCATCTTGGGGGAGTGTGTGTAAATCGAGTGTTGTAACAGGCTACTGCATGTCTTAGCAGCCATTTTTCATGCATACTTTTAAGATCAGGTAGTCCAAAGCCCCACTGCCGCCAGTGGGCCTGTAGAGTCCTGAGTTTCAGTTTATGTGTAACTCCTAGGTGACGCTATCCCAAGGGCTACTACCCCTGCCTGCTTGGCTAGTAGCAGGTTAAGGGGCCTGAGTTCTGAAACGGGTGCCTCCACCTGGAGGTCAGGAGCTTAAAGGGCACACAAGCAGAAAGTAAGGATAGAGAAAAAAAAACAGAGGAAAGAGTAAGGATTGCAAACAGTTAAGGGGCCAGAAATAAGACATGATGGGAGTGGTGCAGTGCAGTGCAGTGGCTGTGGAGCAGCAGTCTTCTGGGAGATGTTCTGGAGGATGCGGTGTTGTCCCATCTGCAGGCACCTCTCTGGGCTGAGGGCGGAGGTTGCTCATCTCCAGGCTGAGTTGGCCAGGATTTGTGGGACCTCCTCTTTCATCCAGGGACCACCAGTGCCACTGCCACTGCCTCAGAGGTTGCCAAGAAAGAGGAGCGGCTGGACCACAGTGGGCTCAGGGAGGGTGAGGGTGGTGGAACAGAGGTGCATCCCTCCAGTTGTACCTCTCCACAATTCCTATGCTATTCTGGCAAAGTGTGGTTCCTCTATGGAGGCACCTGCTGTGGAGACCAAGGAGGATGCTGGGAACCTCCACAGAGGAGACCCACAGAAGGGCGGCATGGGAACCCGCAGGGGAAGGAAACAACTCCTGGTGGGGGACTCCATTGTTAGGAAGGTAGAACTGGGGGAGGAAGAGGAGAGGGAGGTAAGGTGCCTGCCTGGCGCCATGGCTTGGAGGGACAGGGAGCGAATCCTCAGGATTGCCAGAGCAGCTGCACAGGGAAGGGAGCTGGATGTCATTGTCCATCTAGGGACAAATAACCTGGCTAATAAAGGGATTAGAGAAGTGCAGAAAGAGTTTGTGGAATTGGGGAGGGGCCTTAGACAAGTTGCACGCAAGGTAGCCTTCTCGGAGGTGCTGCCCATCTATGGCATAGGAGAGGCTAGGATGTTACGCACTATGGGATTCAATCAGTGGTTGAAAAACTGGTGTGAAGCTCAGGGATTTGGCTTCATTGGGGACTGGGGGTCCACCTGGAGTGATGCAAGCCTATACTGGCATGATGGGCTGCATTTGTCCAGGAGGGGAACCAGGATCCTAGGTGATAGGTTTAAATGTTTCATTGGCAAGCATTTAAACTAGCCAAGGGGGGAGGCACTGGAAAGGAGCAGGGAAATCCTAGCCCCCCCAAAAAAATCACGGTAGTAAGTGTGGTAAACACCAACATAGGGGTGTCGATAGGGAGAAGGGCAGGGGTAAATGGAGAAAGTGACAAAGGCAAGAAGGACAGGGATGGGGCAAAAAGGAGTAAGGTCATCAGGAAATGGAGGGTAATGAGTACCAATGCCCGTAGTCTGGGCAACAAGCTCCATGAGCTGGTGGCCTTGATGGAAGAGGATTGCCTAGATATTGTAGCAATCACAGAAACATGGTACACAGAGAACCATGACTGGGATGTTAACATACCAGGGTACACAACCTACAGGAGAGACAGATGGGGGAGAAGAGGGGGAGGAGTAGCTCTCTATGTAAAGGAAGGGATAAAAGCAACTGAACAAAAGAGTAAACAGGGAGGAGAGGAGGCACTGTGGGTCACCTTGGAGACTGGAAAGGGCACCACAATCCGCACAGGGGTTGTGTACAGATCCCCATGTCAGGGGAAGGGAATGGACAAGGATATGATAGAAAGGCATTCATAGAATGGCAGAGAAAGGGAAGATACTGTTGATGGGAGATCTGAATATGCCAGATGTTAACTGGAGCACATTTGCTGCAGCCACATCCAAGAGCAGGGCCATTTTTGATGCCCTACAGGTGGCAAGCCTCAGACAGCTAGTTTTGGAACCCACTCGTGAGGGAGCAATCTTAGACCTCATACTCTCAAATGGGGGCAGTGAGAGGATCTCAGATCTAGAAGTGGGTTGCCATCTGGGAACAAGTGACCATCAAACAGTGTGGTTCACATTAAACTCAGCTACAGAGTCAAACCATACAAAAGTGAGGGTACTGGACTTCAGGAGAGCTGACTTTGGCAAGATGGGAGACTGCCTCAGAAAAGCACTAGTAAACAGGCTAGAAGGTGTGGAGCAACAATGGGGAATCATCAAAACTGCCATCACAGAGGCAACAAGCCTTTGTGTGAAGCAAATAAACAAATCAAAATGAAAGAAAAAGCCACTATGGTTCTCAAAAGAGGTGGCTGTGAAAGTCAGGAAGAAAAAGATAGCATTCCGGAAGTATAAGGAAACACAGAAGGAGCAGGACAGAGAGCTGTACCAGTTAAGGCAGAAGGAAGCAGGGAGGGAAGTCAGAATAGCAAAGGCCCAAACTGAGGAAAGGTTAGCCAACTCGGTTAAGAAGGGGGATAAAACCTTTTATAGGTACATCAGCGAGCGTGGAAAGTCAAAGGGAGGGATAGTGAGGCTGAATAGAATGAACGGTGGGTGGGCAGAGGGGGACAGTGAAAAAGCAGGGATACTGAACAAATATTTCTGCTCAGTATTCACAAAAGAGGAGGGGGGAGTGCCTAATCCAATTAACAGAAGCACTCTTGATAGGGGGGTCGATCCCAGTCCTTTCACAGAAGAAAGGGTTTTGAAATAACTCCTAAAACTGAAGGTGGACAAAGCAATGTGGCCTGATGGAATTCACCCTAGAATTCTAAAAGAATTAAGGGGGGGGAACTAGTGAAACCACTGGCTACTCTTTTTAATAAATCATGGGAGAATGGTGTGGTACCCAAGGACTGGAAGAAGGCGGATGTGATTCCCCTTCACAAAAGCGGGACCAAGACAGAGGCAGGAAACTACAGATCTGTCGGTCTGACCTCTGTGTTAGGGAAAGTGATGGAGTCACTTCTGAAGGAAAGAATAGTTGAGTACCTAGAAGCCAGTGGGGCACAGGACCCAAGGCAGCATGGGTTCACAGTGGGAAGGTCATGTCAGACGAATCTAATAGATTTCTTTGACTGGGTGATCAAAGTAGTAGACCAGGGAGGGGCTGTGGACATGGCCTACCTAGACTTTAGCAAGGCATTTGACACAGTCCCACACAAAAGATTAATAGTCAGATTAACCAGCCTGGGAGTGGGTCCCAGGGTGGTAGCCTGGGTAAAACATTGACTGGACAACAGGACACAGAAGGTAATTGTAAATGGAGTCCACTCTGAAGAAAGAGGGGTTACTAGTGGGGTACCGCAGGGTTCAGTATTGGGTCCAGTCCTTTTTAATGTCTTCATAAGTGACATTGCAGAGGGACTGGAAGGAAAAGTATGTCTCTTTGCAGATGACACAAAGATCTGCAACAGGATTGATACACAAGGAGGTGTGGAAAGGATGAGAAAGGACTTGGCAAGGTTGGAGGAATGGTCAGAAGTATGGCAGCTAGGATTCAATGCAAAGAAGTGCAAAATAATGCACCTGGGAAACAAGAACCCAGGGGAAAAATACACAATGGGGGGGGTAGTAACAACAACAAAAAAGGAAAGGGACCTGGGGATAATCATATCAGATGACCTTAAGGTTAACAAGCAATGTGAGAAGGCAGTAGGGAGGGCTGGGGGGATACTGGGATGTATAGGGAGAGGCATCAGCAGCAGAAAACAGGAAGTGGTTATCCCTCTGTACAGACAGTTGGTGAGACCCCATCTGGAGTACTGTGTCCAGTTCTGGAGACCCCATCTCCGCAAGGACATAGACAGGATGGAAGCAGTCCAGAGGAGGGCAACTAAAATGGTGCAGGGTCTGCAAGAGAAGCCGTATGAGGAGAGAGACTAAAGGAGCTTAATATGTATACCCTTGAGGAAAGAAGGGAGAGGGGGACATGATAGAAACTTTTAAGTACCTCAGTGGAATCAACAAAGTCCAAGAGGGTAGCATCTTTCAGAAAAAGAGACGTGCAAGATCAAGGGGACACAATTTAAAGATAGAGGGGGGGCAGTTCAGGGGCAATGTGAGGAAGTATTATTTCACAGAGAGGGTAGTGGATGTATGGAACAGCCTTCCTGAGGAGGTTGTGGGGTCTAAAACTGTGGGAGATTTCAAGAATGCATGGGACGGACATAAGGCAATTCTTGTGGGGGGTAGGAAGAAATAGGCTGTTGGTTAACTAGGATCTGCGGCCTATCCTGTAGGTAGGGAAATAGGCAGACTAGACGGGCCAAGCAGTCCTTATCTGCCGTCAAAGTCTATGTTTCTATGTAGTGGTCAAGCTAACCTGGGCACAGCCCTCCCGGACACTGTAACCCCCCCTCTTTCCCCTCTAGTGGCCTGACCACTGCACAATAATCACTTTCACTATACGCCTGGTACACCACACAAGTACCCACACTGTTTGCACTTACCACCAGGGCTGGTTCCTCTGGCTCGACCATGGGGACCCCCTGTGAAACAAGGTTAAGTGCAGCAAACAGCAACAGTACAGTACTTTGAGCACAAACTGGAACCACAGTCAGATTACATGCAGAAAAAGTCAGATCTGATTTATTCAGGGGACTTGAACAAGGGAAGGGCAAAATCAGGTTAATTAGCTTAAAGGTTATATCAATCAAGCAGTTATCATGCACTTTGAGTCCCCCCCACACAGTCCACCTCTGGGTACCCAGGTAGAGAAGAGATGGGGTAACCAGGACAGTTGCCCGTGGTTGCAGCTGTTTGGGGCCCTGTGATGGAAAACACAACATGCACAGTACACAATATTTATAATCCGGAGTCAGAGGGCTCAGTTTGTAAAGGAAACGAAACAACAAGACAATCGGATGACGCACTCAGATTAAGCTGTTGTTGTAGGGAGCTACCCTGGTATTTACTCATGATACGCAAGACTGGACACAGGCTGGACAAAAATCGTGACTGCAGGTGGTTGATCTGGAATGCCAGGAGAAACAGGGCCCACACATGTTGCAGAGGTGTCGTTCCTGTTCAAGCGTGGAGCAGGTGGCTGATCCCCAGGCAGGTCTCTCGTTGATGGCTTCTCTGTGCAGTGGGTAGTCAGGCTAGGCCTGTCTGGCAAAGCCCAGACCACATGGAGACAAGTTTGGAAGCAGTCCGTTTTGGGCTGGATACAGCTTCCAGCAAGCAGAACACAGTTCCCCCAGTGGGGAACTAACTCACAACCCACTAGCAGCTCATAGCACATTTACATGTATGGGAATTCTACTGTACCAGGGAAAGTGCTCCCCGGGCACAATCGCAAAGTCTCTACACACAACGGGAGCTTAGGGGTAGCTGGAACTCCTGACAGGCTGATCGCATTCAGCAAAAATATTCGGTCTTCTGCAGGTTGAGCCTGGCCCACTTCACTAGCTTACTTTAGTCACACAAACTTGGATTTAGTCCAAAATAATTCTCTTCTCTCCTTCTCAGGAGCAGCACACTGGCATACAAGCCAAAAACTTAGCCTTTTCAGAGTTCTCCCATGTGAATCCACTCAGAGTTGCTGCTCAGAAACACTTCACCTCCTTCTTGCTCAGCTTCCAGCTTAGTTCTAACTGAAAACTGCAAGCAGCCCGGGACTTTCCCAAGATCCAAAAGGTTTGGTTGACTGATGTGGCTGTCAGTCAAAGCAAGAGCTCCCCCTTCAGTTGCAAAAAAGGCTCAAAAAAACCCTCCAAACTAAAGTTCCTACAGATTTTTAATTCAGACAGCTCCTGTAGTACGGCTACATTTTAGGTCCCACCAGTACTGTTTGGTCCAATTTGCAGTCCAGGACCAAGATAGTGGAGACAAACAAAACAGTCCTTGCTACAAAGAAAGCAGGTTAGACAAACTACATTATCATTATCATTCTAAATGGTTTTCAGCAAATAGCTACATCTTTCAACAGAGCTCCATCTCAGATTACTTATGCTGCAATCAAGCAGCTCTTAAAGAGACAGTACTCAGAGGCTATACAGACTCTGGTAATCACATTTAAACTGCTAAAATTCAGGACACCAGCCTGGCAGTGAGCATGTGGGCAAGCTCAAAGAAGACTTTTTTGGGAACCCCTATTTGTAGGGGGGTTACATATGGCTTTTACCACCCCATATAAACAAAGAAATCTTTTATCTGAGGTTTTTGAAAAATGATGTTGGGATCTGAATTGACAGGTTGAAGAGTAGATATTGGACCTTAGGTAGCAGGACCAGTTTTAGTGCATTTACCCTGCCCCATAGGGATAGCATAATATTCCCCCACTGTGTCAGGTCTTTAGTGATGGTGTCCAGCATCTTTTGTACATTAGCCTTTACAGTCCCTGGGATATAGTTACCTATCATGACTTCCAGGCAGACTACCCCTGCAGGAGGCCACTGGAATGGGCATCCCTGAAACAAGCCCTGGGTACAAGTGTTGTTTATGGGTAATACCAGACCCTTCCAGCTCCCGTTTGGAGCTTAAGCAAGAATTCGCAGAGGAGCCTGCTGCAGCAATTACACAGGTTCCGAAGAGCCCTCCAGCTCCCGTTTGGAGCTTAAGCAAGAATTCGCAGAGGAGCCTGCTGCAGCAGTTACACAGGCTCCGAAGACCCCTCCAACTCTTGTTTGGAGCTTAAGCAAAAATTCACTGAGATGCCTGCTGCAGCAGTTACACAGGTAGATGGAAGAGCTCAGCATTGTGCTACCCTGTTTTAAAATTTATTTTCACTCTACTGTGTGCAATTTACTGGTGCCCGTTGTACTCTCTGCCTAGCTACATTGTTCAGTGTGCTTTAATTCTTTCTTGTCTGCAGAGAGTATCTGATAGATTTGTGTGGCGTGATATTTGCTGGGTTTGAGCTGATTTTCTGTTTCAGTGCACTTACCTTAATTCAGATTCATTTGTCCACCCTGTTGTAATGCTGGGTGTCTCTCCACATACTCCGGAGCTTTCCTCTGGCTGCGCATGAGCAGTGTATCTCCCCCCCCATCCCCTTCTCTTTTGTATCAGTTTCCCACTCCGACTAGAGAGCTTTTGTCCCTGAAATGTACACACCCCTGAAATTGACTCTTTATTCCCTTCACTGCCTACAGGCTCCCCAGACCCCTCCAGCTCCCATTTGGAACTTAAGCAAGAATTCTCCGAGGAGCCTGCTGCAGCATTTACACAGGTAGATGGAAGAACTCAGCATTGTGCTACCCTGTTAGCCCATCGCTGCCCTGCCCATCCTGGTCCGTCTCTTAATTTATAGGTGGTGCATGTCACGTGACCCAACATCGTGTAACCATTCTGCTGGAAGTAATCTGCCCACTTTCCCTAATGTTTCCTATATTCAGTGGCCACTAGGAGTCACTGCTGAGCCAACCTGTGGAGTCCTCCTGAATAGTATTTCACCAAGTTATGCCTCACTTCCCATCCTGTTTTCCTGCCTTACAGCTCCAGCAGTACTACTCACCTAGGTGCATTTTCTCTGTCACTTCCCTAGGTTTGAACCTCTGATCCTATACTCTGGAGGTGGTCACCTATCCGCTACACCACTGGGGCAGTCACATTAAGCTCTGTGCATAACTTACCTTTAACTGCTCTAGCCCCATTTATCTTTAGCCCCCTCCCCCCGGGAGACCTGGACCTGTTAGCTACCTGCATTACTAACTTTCCACCCAAATGAGGCGGACCATGCTACCTCTGCTAGCAGTCTTGCTGCTAGGCACCCTGTTCCTAGTAGATCTTGGTGCTTTCTTCCTTGCCATAGACCTGGGGCTCCTATCCTATCTTACTCCCTCCTTCCACCCTGATGTCCCCCCCCACATCCTCCTGTCAGGTGGGAGGGTACCCCGATGGGTCTCACATTCTTTTCATTTCTCTCAAAACAGGATGGTCACTGTCTTGGCTTCCTCCTCATGTCATCCTCTATACCCCTTCCTCCCCTGCACAAAACACCCAGTCTGTCCTTCTCTTTGCTGCTCCTAGTGGGAGACATTGAGAGCAGTCCCAGTCCGCCAAGTACCACCATCGATCACTCATATCCGGTATGGAACTCCTCCTCTGGCTTGAAGTTTGCTCACATCAGCCTCTGCAGTCTCCCCTCCAAATTTGCTGACCCTGAACCCTGGGTTGCCCTATATAAGCCACACGTGCTTGGCATCACTGAAACGAGAGTGAAACCCCATCTCTCCAGTGCTGCCTATCACCTCCCAGGGTACTCCCTGCTGAGACAAGACATGCCCGGAAATAAAAAGGGTTGAGGGGTGGCTCTCTACATCCATGAGTCCCTCTCTGCTGCCCCTGTCCTCCAACTCTGACCCCAGCTCACTCAGTGATTGGCTCCTAGTGGAGCTGATCATTGGTGCAGCAAAAAAGATCTATGTGGGATGCTGCTATGACCCCCCCGGCTAGGACACTCTGCAGGTCTCACCACCCACCTAGAGGAGTGGGTAACCTCTCCCCCACTAGGGACACCATCCTCCTTGGGGACTTCAGTCTGGATTGGCTTAGTGCTCATGAACCTGACTTCCTAAACCAACTCAAGCTCCATAACCTAGTCCAGATTATTACCATCCCTACTAGGCATAACTCACGTACCCAAAACCATACACTTCTTGATTGGGTGATCACCAACAGAGAGGAAAAGGTGCTCCTATTGGTGACACTATCGGATACCATCAGTGATCACTTCCCCACCTACATGGTTTGGGCCATGAAGGCTAAACACCCCCCCAAAACTGCTCTCTTTCCATAACTTCAACCACCCAGATATTCCTTCCCTCCTTGAGGACGCTCAGGAGATAAACCAGGCAACCTAGGTCCCTGCTTAAGGAGAGGGAAGTGAAGTTCCTGGAGTCAAGCAGTGCAAAAGACCCAAAGCAGCATGGATTCACTGAGGGAATGTCCTGTCAGACTCATCTTATTGATTTCTTTGACTGGGTAACGAGGGTGGTGGATCAAGGAGGGGCGGTGGATGTGGCCTACCTGGATTTCAGCAAGGCCTTCGACACCGTTCCACATAGAAAGTTGCTTAACAAATTGGGGAATCTAGGTGTGGGCCCTAAAGTGATAAAATGGGTTGGAAACTAGCTAAAAGGCAGGCCCCAGAGGGTGGTAGTAAACAGCATAAAATCAGAAGGGGGGGGAGGTATCTGTCACAACCCCACTCAGCAGGTCAGGCCCTCTGCTCCCACAGTGCCAACCTCCGAGTGAAGTATTGTGGACAGGATAACAGAACAGGGTAATCCTCCTGTCTGTTTTGTGGGTCTAAATCACCTTTGGTCTCAAGTTCTGGAGGGATTCAAACTGTGAACCTCTTGCTAGCGTACCCAACTGTACAGGCTCAGATAATTCTGCTCTTCAGGGAATGCCAGATATCTTTCACCTATGGGCACCTAACCAGGTATACAAAATGAACCCTTAAAAACTCTATGAAAGACCTTAGATGAATTCTTACCTTTTCCCAGTTTGGTATACCATTAAGCTTATGAACAGTGTTGTCAGAATCTTAACCATTCATACATCACAGGCAAAAAGGAAGGACTTGGAAGACACAGGCAGTCTCTTTAAAATAAGAGGTTTTACTTAAAATGAGTAAAATATGTAAAATGTAACCACAGAACAATATATCACAAAACATACAATCACTTAAAAGAACAAGGTAAAATACAAACATAAACTCTTATCACAATACACTTAGACTGTCTAATGTATACCTTCTTACAGTGCTTTAGTTAGCTGTTGTTTCAAGAGAGTCCAAGCAAGAACGTGTCTAAGTGGAAATACAGAATACAGTTAAACTGTCTCTAAACCTGCCCCTTCCATGATGTCACCTAGCTCCTCCCTGTAAAATATAAAAATTAATACACACATGATGTCCCATCACTCAGGGGGTATATTAAATAAGGTGACATCAGCAAAAACTCATTTCCCCATATGACCCTTTGATCTTGAGTCTTTCCTTTGATCTAGTGTGCCCTCCTGCCCTTCAAAGACATCACAGAACTTTTACAACTCCGCAGTTTTCTCAGCTAGCTGCAACATAGTTTTTCATCACCAGTTGAAATTAACTGCCCTTCCTGAGGACGTCATAAAATGGATATTTTAGTTCCTGGCCTCAAGCAACACAGATCCTAAACAAGGCTATAAAATGTGAGTTTTGGAAGTTAATCACATTACAGAGATCGGCTGTTTAACATTTCCTGTCCTTTGAACTGAAACCTGGGGGTCATCCCAGAAGCACAGGATGTCTCATGAGAGACACTCAATGACACATTTTTATATTACAAAATCCTAGAGCAATCAGAACCAGCTGTTCAAGTGTCACAATCCTTCCCACCTAGACTGAATTTGGGGGCTATATCCCCTGCATGGGATGAGCTTCCCAAATCAGTTCACTCCTCACAGACACGAGATAAGCCATCTGAGTTCTGATTGGTCACTCCTGCCCTATGTAAGATTGTCATGTCATACCCTTGCAAAGTAAGACTCCATCTTAACAATCTACCATTAGTTTTTCCCATTTGCATCAGCCAAACCAGGGGGTTGTGGTGAGTTTGTACCACAAAATGCTGTCCATATAAGTATGGCTCTAGCTTCTTTAGGGCCCACACTATAGCAAGACACTCCTTTTCCACAGTAGAGTATGCCTGCTCCCTGAGAAGTATGTTTTTACTCAGGTACACTACCGGGTGATCTTTTCCTTGGTTGGATGTCTGACTCAGTACTGCCCCAATACCCACGCTTGAGGTGTCAGTCTGAACTATAAAGGGTTTGCTGTAGTCAGGACTTGCCAATACAGGAGCACTGCACAGGGCCTCCTTCAGTCTGGTAAAGGCTTCCTCACAGGCTGGTCACCAGGTAATTTTCTTTGGCATCCTTTTCTTTATCAGGTCAAATAGAGGAGCAGCCAGGGCACTGCAATTGGGTACACATTTCCTATAGTACCCTGCTGTCCCTAGAAAACTCCTGACCTGCTTCTGCATTTCTGGTCTGGGCCACGCCTGGATCACCTCTATTTTTATTTGTTTAGGATGGAGCTGTCCCCGGCCTACCACATGCCCGAGGTATGTCACTTCTCCCATGGCCACCTGGCACTTCTCAGCTTTGACAGTGAGCCCGGCCCTCTGTATCCTGCCCAGCACTTCCCTAAGGTGGGACAGGTGTTCCTCCAAGCTGGCACTAAAGATGGCAATGTCATCCAGGTACGCCATGGTGTACTCCTCAGCACCATTTAACACCTGGTTCACCAACCTTTGGAAAGTGGCCGGGGCGTTCTTCATTCCGAAAGGCATTACTTTAAATTCAAATAAGCCTATCAGAGTGATGAAGGCCGACCTCTCCCTAGCTCTGTCTGTTAACTCTACCTGCAAATACCCCTTGGTCAGGTCAATAGTCGTAAGGTAGGTCGCCCCTCCCAACTTGTCCAGAAGTTCATCCATTCAGGGCATCGGGTGGGCGTCTGACTCTGTGACTGCATTCAGTCCATGATAGTCCACACAGAAATGAGTAGAGCCATCTGGCTTGAGCACAAGGACTATGGGTGAGGCCCAGGGGCTGTGGGATCTCTGGATTACCCCTAAATCCAGCATCTCCTCCACTTCCCTCCTAATGTCCTTTTGGACAACCTCTGACACCTGATATGCTGTCTGCCATATGGGCATCTGTGTCCTTGTCTCCACATCGTGTGTCGCTAAGGGGGTTAAATCCAGGCTTGGCACTAAACAGGTGGACAGAGTCTGCTAAAACCTCCCTTACTTCCTGAATCTTGTCTGGGGCCAGCTGGGGAGACAATTTTACTGCCTCCACAGAGGACTCGCACTTGCTTTCTTCCAGCAAGTCCAGAAGGGGGACTCCTTTGTCTGTCCCTTCCCCAGGACTACACACTGCAAACACCATGTCAGCCCTATTAGCATATGGCTTCATCATGTTGACATGGTACATCCTTTCTGTCTGTCTTCTGTCAGGTAATTCTATATTATAGTTCACGTCATTTACCTTCCTAACTACTTTGTATGGTCCTGCCCACTCAGCCTGCAGCTTGTCTTTCCAGGCTGGAATAAGGACCATGACTTCCTGACCCACCATGTAAGAGTGAGCTCTGGCTATGCGGTCATATCACACTTTTTATTTCTGTTGGGCAGCTGTCAGGTTGCTCTGGGCTGTCCCCATAAGCTCCTTCAGCCTTTCCCTAAACCTAAGGATGTAATCCACTATGGGAGTTCCCTGGGTGGCATGCCTGCCTTCCCAGTCCTCCCAGATCAAGTCTAGAGGCCCATGTACCCAGCGTCCATATAAGAGTTTGAAGGGTGAAAATCCTGTCGACTCCTGGGGCACCTCCCTGTATGCAAACAACAGGTGGAGAAGGTATTTCTCCCAGTCCCTCCTATACTGTTCAGCAAACTCCTGGAGCATTGACTTCAGGGTACCATTAAATCTTTCCACAAGCCCATTGGCTTGTGGGTGATATGGTGTCGTGCATCTCTGCACCACCCCACACTTCTCCCACAAACATTTCATCAGGTCTGACATGAAGGAACCCCCTCAATCAGTGATAACCTCTTGCGGAAACCCAACACGGGACAAAATCCCAAGTAAGGCATCTGCCACTTTGACTGTACTCAGTGAGGATAGGGTGACTGCCTCTGGATACCGGGTGGCATAATCCACCACAGTCAGGATGAATCTCTTCCCTGAGGAGCTAGGGGTATTTAAAGGCCCCACAATATTTATTCCCATCCTCTGGAATGACTCCTCCACTATGGGCAATGGAATTAGGGTGGCTTGGGTTTTTTTGCCCGCCTTCCCTATTTCTTGGCACTTGTGACAAGACCTGCAATACTCCTTCATCTGCTGAGTGAAGTTGGGCCAATAGAAATTCTGGGCCAACCGCTGCATAGTGCTCGCAATTCCCAGATGACCAGACAAGGGAATATAATGTGCAATCTTGAGCAACTGCTCACGATACCCCTGGGGAACAACAAGCTGCCTGCCTATCACCCCTCCCTCTGTCTGCACAGCCTGAGTATATAGAAGCATAGAAACACAGAGGTTGACGGCAGATAAGGACTGCAAGGCCCATCCAGTCTGCCCATTTTTTCTACCTTATGAATGTGCCACACACCTTTACACTGTCAATGACCTATCTATCCATATTCATCTGTATTATACATCAGTCCATTTTCCCAATAAACCTTGGGCTGGATATTCAAACTGCGCCATTCTGAGGCGCAAGCCCTTGTGCTGTGCAAAATAGTTGTGCTGGGGTGTGGCTGGGGTGATATTCAAAGGAGTTGCGCTATTGAGCAACTCCTTTGAATATCACCCCCCAGCCACAGCCACTGTGCATGGCGCAGTGGAACTTGCGCCACCGCTAGTTGTCAGAGTGGCTGATTCAACTTGCTGTGGTGTAGTACCATTAGCGCCCATGCGCAAAATCATGATATTCAAAAGGTGACATGCAAATGGGGCCATAATTCATGCAAGGCGCAGGGGGGGCCATTTGCATCTGATTATGGCCCCATTTGCATGCCATTAGCATGTAGGTGCGCCGATCCCCGAGGACTTGCGCCTGGCGCCCTGCCAGGCAGCGGCCATCGGGGACTGACGCACCCTGCAGCCCTATCATGGGTAGCAATGTGGCTCCCCCACCTCCTTCCGTAATCTCCCTGGTGGTCCAGTGGACCGAAATGCCCAATCGCGGGGGGTATGTTTAAAACTCCCCCTCCTTCACATCCTGGTGGTCCAGTGGACTGAAATGCCTGATCGCGGGCACTAGGCAAATTGAACCCCCCAATGTCCTTTGTGCTCGATCGCGGGCAGAAAGTTGAACCCCGAACATGTCCCTTGTGCCTGATCGTGGGCAGAAATAATTGAACCCCGAACATGTCCCTTGTGCTGATTGCAGGCAGAATGTAGTTGAACCCCCAAACATCTCCTGGTGGCTATGTCCCTACCTCACCCAAGCCCACCACTGCTCCCCGCAGCCAGCAGGCGGCAGCATCCCACCCGCTGCCACCTACACCACCGACCGACTGCCTGGTGAGGCTGCATGCCTGTTGGTGCAGCAAGAGCCAATGGGCATGCAGCTCATACCGACATGACAGTCAGATTTGTGAATGAATGATCATTCACAAATCTGGACTGTCATACGGTATGAGCTGCAAACCCATTGGCTCTTGCTCTGCACCACTGGGCGGCAGCCCTACTGGGCAGTCAGGCGCGCGGGCGCGGGTAGGCGGTGGATGCTGCCACCCGCCGGCTGTCGGGGAGCGGGTGGGGGCTTCGTGGGTGGGTGTGATGGGGGGACACTCAGCCACCAGGGAGATGTTTGGGGGGTTCTGTTACATTCTGCCCGCGATCGGGCATTTCGTCCACTGGACCACGAGGGAGATGTTCGGGTGGGGGTCACTTTACTTACTGCCCGCATTGGGCACAAGGGACATGTTTGGGGGTTCAATTTATTTCTGCCCATGATCAGGCACAAGGGAGGGGTTTCAATTACTTTCTGCCTCGATCAGGCATTTCGTCCACTGACCACCAGGGATGGGAATGGGAGGGGGGAGCCACATTGATGCCTGCGATCGGGCTGTTGGGGGTACACTATGCCAGCGATTGGGGGGGGCAAGAGATTGAGTTGGGGGCCAGCCACAAGTGGCAGCTGCTGTGTTGCACCCTGCAATACAGCAGCTCACCTGTGGGTGGCCCTAGACTTAAGCCTTTTTTTTTGGCTCAAAGTCCTGCAGGCTCAGGTTGGGGGTTGCGCCTGCACAACTCTGCACAGCCCGGCTGAATATCGGGCTGTGCAGTTTATGCATGGTTCCTCCCCCTCCAGTTGAGCATGCATTCATTTGCATTGCGCTGTTGCTCAGCCTGTTTTCAGTGGCGCAACTGCCTCCTGCTGCATATCGCAGAATGGCGCAATTTAGGACTTGAGTGCATGGCACATCTCTTTTGAATATCTGGCCCCTTATGTTTATCATCACCTCCTTGTGCTCTGTCAGAGCCTGCCCAAGCCCTCAGCTTCTCTAGACTAGTGTCACTTTTCTGAGCAGCTGCAAACTCCTTACACATTCCCAAGGTATGGGACAGGTCCCCTTCAGTCTCTAAACTAGGGTCCCTAGCACTAGCATCAGGGCACTCAGTATCACTATCATCCCTAACCCTCTGACAATGGGTCACTCCTCCCACTTCGGAGTAACCCTCTGTAGCTGTGTGGTTAACTGCTACTGGGGACATTTCTACCCCCTTTTCATTAGTCTCCATATCAGGAGACACAGGCTGGGGAACCAGCTTCCCACTGGTTTCCACAATGGCTTCTGTGGGGTTCAGGGAACTACAATTTTCCCTTGCTGCTTGGCTACAGGTAACTGCACACACCATCCTCTACTGGAGATTGTTGCCAAGGATGACGTCCACTGCTAACGTTTTGGCTACAGCCACCTGTTGCACAGTTCCCCCTGTTTCACCCCAGTCTAGAAGAACGAGGGGCAATGTTTTTTTCCCCACCAGTAAAGTCTTGTACAGTGACATATTTATTGGGTATAAGCTGACCAGGCTGTACCAGATCCCCTTTTACCAATGTCAGGGACACCCCTGTGTCCCTTAACCCTTGTGTCTGTACACCATTCACCATGACTGGGTGCATGTGTTCCCTCATGTTCACAGGCATGCTTCCAGGGACACACAAACAACCCACTTCTTTCCTAGCCCCCAGTTGTGTATTGCTCGCCCTTTTGGGACACTGTCTGGCAATATGCCCAGTTTCTTTACACAACCAACATTCATTCCTTTTCTCAGAGAAATCTTTTCTCTGAAACCTGGGGCTAACTGGTTTTGGTGGAGGCAGTGAGGGTTTTAGCTGCCCTGAAGGTGTGCTTTTCCCTTTCTGCACTGCCACACCTGCCCCATTCACTCTCACAGCAGGTCTACTCTTGGCATAGTGGTCTGAGAGTTCAGCAGCCTCTGTCACTGTTTTGGGATCTCGGTCCTCCAGTCAGGTTTTCAGCTCTGCTGGGCATGCCCAGAAAAACTGTTCTAAAAGAATCACATTTTCAATTTTATCTACAGAGTTTGCTTCAATTCCTTCCCACCAATGTTTTGAAAACTGACATTGTTTCATGGCTAGTTCCTCGTAGCTCATGTCAGGGCTTCTCCTGAGCTTATAGAATTTAGCTCTGTATGATTCAGCAGTTAATTCAAATTTTTTTAACAGTGCAGCTTTAAGTTTGCTGTAATCATTACTGTCCTCATTGTTCATTTGGCCCAATGCATCCTGAGCTTTCCTGGTAAGTAGCGGGGATAGCTGGAAGCTCCAGGACTCCCTAGGAATTTTAGCCTGAATACAAACTTTTTCAAAAGAATTTAAAAAGGCATCTATATCCTCCTCCTCTTTAAATTCAGCTATCAATTTGGAATTCAATTTGTAACCCAGTCCTGTAGTTCCAGTTAAACCCAAGCCACTTACCTGCTCTGGTGCTGGTGGTTGGAGCCGTAGCTTCTCCAGTTCATGTTTCCTCTGGCACTCTCGCTCCTCTCAGTCTGCCTCTCACTGTTCATGCTCCCTCTTCTCCTCTGCAGCTCGCTTCTCTCACTCTGCTTCTTGCTGTTCACGCTCCCTCTTCTCCTCTGTGGTTTGCTTCTCTTGCTCTGCCTTCCTCTGGAACTCCAGCTACATTCTGCGCAACTCAATCTGCAGCCTGAGTACTTCTGGCTCCAGAATGCTGGTGACCTTCCCCTGCTGCTGTGGCCCTTCTCTGGCACTGGCCCTGCTGCCCTCCTCATTGGATCTGGACACTACACTGGCCGTTAGCCCTTCCACACTCAAGGTTCGGTCCCTTGCAGTCACTGTCTGTAACTTGATGCTCTGGGTATCTGCTAGCATCAGGGCATCCATGGGGTTCTGCATGGTGGCTTTCACCTTGTACAGGACTCCTCTGTCCCTGCACAACTGCTTTAAGTAGTCTGCAGTGTGCCCGCTGTAGTTGGAAGCCATCGTCTTCCCTAACTACGGCTACTGTAACTTGCACTTTTAAAAAAAACAAAACAGGTAGGAACTTGACTGTAAGCCAAGTGATATAGTTCTGCGTCCTTTTAAAAAATAAATAAATCATTGCCTTGTTTTGCAAGTGAGCTGACAGCATTAAGCTGACACACTGAACAATAAAAGCTTGTATTACCAAAATTATGCACACCGCTGCCAACCAATCTGTCTCAACCCCACTCAGCAGGTCAGGCCCTCTGCTCCCACAGTGCCAACCTCTGAGCGAAGTATTTCGAACAGAGTAACAAAACAGGGTAACCCTCCTATCTGTTTTGTGGGTCCAAATCACCTTTGGTCTCAAGTTCTGGAGGGATTCAAACATGAACCTCTTGCTAGCGTACCCAACTGTACAGGCTCAGATAATTCTGCTCTTCAGGGAATGCCAGATATCTTTCACCTATGGGCACCTAACCAGGTATACAAAATGAACCCTTAAAAACTCTATGAAAGACCTTACATAAATTCTTCCCTTTTCCCAGTTTGGTATACCATTGAGCTTATGAACAGTGTTGTCAAAATCTTAATCATCCATACATCACATGCAAAAAGGAAGGACTTGGAAGACACAGGCAGTCTCTTTAAAATAAGAGATTTTACTTAAAATGAGTAAAATATGTAAAATGTAACCACAGAACAATATATCACAAAACATACAATCACTTAAAAGAACAAGGTAAAATACAAACATAAACTCCTACCACAATACACTTAGACTTGTCTGTCTAATGTATACCTTCTTACAGTGCTTTAGCTAGCTATTGTTTCAAGAGAATCCAAACAGGAATGTGTCTAAGTGGAAATACAGAATACAGTTAAACTGTCTCTAAACCTGACCCTTCCTTGATGTCACTTAGCTCCTCTCTGTAAAATATAAAAATTAATACACACAGGATGTCCCATCACTCAGGGGGTATATTAAATAAGGTGACATCAGAAAAACTTGATTCCTCATATGACCCTTTGGTCTTGAGTCTTTCCTTTGATCTAGTGTGCCCTCCTGCCCTTCAAAGACATCACAGAACTTTGCAACTCTGCAGTTTTCTCATCTAGCTGCAACATAGTTTTTCAACACCAGTTGAAATTAACTGTTCTTCCTGAGGATGTCATAAAATGGATATTTTAGTCCCTGGCCTCAAGCAATACAGATCCTAAACAAGGCTATAAAATGTGAGTTTTTGGAAGTTAATCACATTACAGAGGTCTGCTGTTTAACATATCCTGTCCTTTGAACTGAAACTTGGGGGGGGGGTCATCCCAGGAGCACGGGATGTCTCATGAAAGACACTCAATAACACATTTTTATATTACAAAATCCTAGAGCAATCAGAACCAGCTGTCCAAGTGTCACAGTGACCAGTGGGATGCCACAGGGATTGGTACTGGGTCCAGTCCTATTCAGTGTCTTCATAAGCGACATTGCAGAGGGACTGGAGGGAAAAGTATGCCTGTTCACAGATGACACCAAGATCTGCAACAGAGTTAATACACAGGAAGGGCTAGATAAAAAGAGAAATGACCTAAAACTACTTGAGGAACGGTCAAGGGTTTGGCAGTTGGGTTTCAATGCTAAGAAGTGCAAGATAATGCATCTGGAACACAGAAACCCAAGAGAGGAATACAGGATTGGGGGGAGAAGTTTCTAGCCATCACAGGTCAGGAGAGAGACCTGGGGGTTATCATATGCGATGACCTGAAGTTGTCCAAACAATGCGAAAAAGCAGTGGGGAAAGCAAACAGAATTCTACGGTGCACAGGAAGGGGCATAACCAGTAGGAGGAGCGAAGTGGTGATGCCACTGTATAGATCACTAGTGAGGCCTCATCTGGAATACTGTGTCCAGTTCTGGAGACTGCATCTCAGGAAGGACATAGACAGAATGGAAGCAGTCCAGAGAAGAGCAACAAAAATGATACATGCAGTGCACCACAAATCTTATAAAGAAAGACTCAGGGAACTTAACATCTATTCACTGGAAGAGAAAAGGGAGAGAGTAATGTTACACTTGGGTTATGCCCCTATCGTCCCACATACACCTCACATACACCTCACACTGTATTCCTGGTCTATTGTACTGTGATACTGCTATTTTGCACTAACCTAGAGTTATGAGCACCAATCATATAAACATGGGTGCTAGGAATTTGCTTTGCTGCTAAGATATGCTAATATTATCATGCATGATATATTATACCTCACTATAATACATTTATCTAGATTAGTTTGTCTTTTATAGATATTCCATATATTATCTACCTAATCACTGATAAGATGACTCAGAGGGATCATCAGTGATTATTGTATACTCATATTCTCATATAATTATATGTAATGTGTATTTTACACTCAGGCAGATATGCCTGTCAGCAGTTCTCTTTGTCTAAGCAAGCTGACACAGAGAGAGACAGCTTTGTTATGTCTCTATGTTTTATATTGTACATAAGCAAGAAATGTAGTTTGAACTGTCAGCATTTCTTTTGTCTAAGCTATAATGCTAATGGAAGCATATTCTGTCTCATATGATACTCAATAGTATTTGTCTCCTAAGTCATTCTCCAATGGAGAATGACTTAGGACCAATACATATTGTTTCTCATATCTGTAACTATGTTGTAATCTCTGTTGCTATGCTGTTATCTGTAGTATTTAGCTGTTCAGAACCCATTGTAGTGCTCTCGAGACACTACTGTAGCTGTTCTAGAAGGGCAGAGAGCTGGAGCGCTGGGAGATAGAACAAGATCTTAGAGAAGCTAAGATCTACAATTCTGGAGATTATGTACATTCTTCAGGAATGGTGAGAAACCCATCTCCCTTGTGATTTTCTCTGTCACGTGCTTAGCGTAAGTAGCATAATAAACTTTATTAGTACTCCTTGCTTGTTTATGAATGTTTCTTGGCAGACTCCAAGACACAAGAATCTGTATTATTATTATTATTTTTATTGTTTACCCTACACACCAAGAGTGTTTAGACAACATAATGGTGACTGTGATATGGAGTCTGGATGTTTCTGCCAAGTTTCATTTTTAATTTCCTCTGTAAATTAAAACACTGGGCGACAAAATCCCCAGTAACAAGCAACTGAAAGTGTCTTAACGTTTAATTTTTCAGTCAGTTGTGTGTTCCACAGTGCAGACAAAACAATCACTTGGCAGATATTCAATTTCTGTGTAATGAGTTGTTTTATTTTTGATTTTTTTTTCTATTCTTTCTCTGTGGGAACACAGCTATAAAGGATCCGAAACAAACAGTTAGACAGCTTTCTTGTGCATTCAAATCCTAATGGGTATTTACTCATCTAGGAGTCCACATACACCAAAGGCTGTTTGTGTCCTGTCATGAACTTTGGTTGCAAACAAAGTTTTTTGGATCCACAGACAGCTAAGGGTTTCTTATCTTAAGACATGTCTAAATATATCAGTACCAAGTTCAGGCTGGATGCCTTAACAAGCCAAACTGCTAACAGTAGTTGGCTTGATTTTGCTAAAGTAGCAGAATCCAATGGTAGCCCGTTAACAGACATCATTGCCCATTATGGGAAACTGAAAAATTGTACCAATGATCCTGAAGGATTATTAATTGCAACATTGTTTAATTGTTTTGATGCTGTTCTAAATTAGATATCTGTTTTGGAATATGAGTATGATGCTTGCAAAATGGAGAATTCTGCCTACAAGCAGGAGATTAGTCTGAAAAGGGCTTCTCATACAGGAAAAATAGTTGGACTACTGTCTGAGCTACAATCTGTCCGTCTAGAAAATGAGTATCTCTTTAATGAGAGAAGCAGCCACGACCTGCATGCCTTAAGAGATAATGCTCAAAAGGCAAAACTTAGAAAAAATGTTTTTCAAACTAATGGTGTTCTGGCTAGTAACACTGATTCCTTACGTTTTGAAAACAAGGAACTTAGAGATAAGTCTGAAGTAATTACTGAAAAAGTTAATGAGCTGGTATTTCAACACCAGACCTTGAAGGTACAGCATGATTCAGCATGTTTTAATTACAGCAGACTTGAAATGAAGGTTTTCAATATAAACTATGACACAGCTTCTGTCAATAATAAGCATGTTTTACAAGATGGGAATGTCTTGAAATCTGAAAACAAAGCACTTAATAGCATGCTAACTCCTATATCTGAGTTAGAATATAGGAGTAAAAAGTAAGATATGGCGAACTTGCGCCATCAGCCAGAGGTATTGGCAGGGAATACTAACTTAATGTCCAAAGACCTTGCCTCTTCTCATATTGAAGAGTTTGATTTTGAACACTCACAGTATGCTGTGGGATGGACTAGAACAAAGGCTAGCCACTTGTTTTTCTGTGATTCACAAAATGGAGAATTGTTAGAGTCTCAAAATGGCGGACACACATGTGATCAGGTTGCAGCTCCATACCATCCCCAAGATGGCTGCTCATGGTCATGTGATGATGGTCATGACACAGTAACCCATGATGCCCATGAGGTAATCCGAAATGGCCGACCACCATATCACGGAGATTCGATCCTGCAGTCACAGGGACCTGCGATTGCTGCCATAACCAAACAAAACAAACCAGAGTTGTTTGGCATGATTAATAATGTTATCAGTAACACTAGTGTTTCTGAGGGACAGAAGATTCTCATTAAAAATTATGTTGATGTACTTTTGAATAAGGTTAAAACGCAATCTGTCATGAAGTCAGCATCTGATGCTGCAGAAACAGCTGATGCTCATAACAATGTTTGCTTTATTAGCAGTGTTTACGGTATTCGAGTGTCCTTGGATAAAGAACACATTGAAGTTAATTACATGAAAAGTTGTTTTCATTTCCTGTGCAATGTAACATCAGCCGAGAAGACTGAACATACTGCTTTTCCTGTGCAGTGCAGTAATACCTTAAGCTGCAATATTAAAAACAATGTTGCTACCATACAGCAACATTCCAATTGGGAAACCCACTTTACATTTGATGTGGAAGGGGACAACCCTGATTCTGAAAGCCCCGTGGCTGTGATATTTTCAGCATCACAGGCCACATTGGGGGGGAGGGTTACAGGTTTGATTTCTGAACCTGAGCTGACAACTGTCTCAGCACTACTTTCTCCACCTCTGATGGCTACTGAACCACAATCCATAGCTGGAGAACTACGTGCAGCATGCACAACACTTTTCTCCACTGTGCAGGCACCCTTGACAGTGCCAACACTCCCTGCACATGATGAAGAACCCCCTCCATCAGTGACACCTGGATCATCCCATACTGTGACTGCAATGGCATGCAGTACAGGTAAGAAGGTACAAGGTATCCTAATACTGATATCATTGTCTTTTCTTTTAGGATCATGGACCATGGCCCCAGCATTGGTTAATCCTAACAGAGCTTTAGGGCATTATTTTGAAACTGCCACATCAGATAAAGCAATCTCAGCAGTTTTAGCCCAAACATACAAAGGACACATCAGACCCATTGCTTATGCATCCCAGATGCTTGCCCCAGTGGAGCTTAAATACAACCTTTGTGAAAGGAATCTTTTGGCTACATACTGGGCACTGATATACTTTATGTACATCATTGGATATGCACCCATTGTGCTGCATTCCAATCATTTGCCATCTAACGTTCTGTTGTCAGACAGAGTAAAAGATGACTCTGTATCCAATGCCAGATTTACACACTGGTCTCTCATTTTACAGGATCATGACATCACTGTCCTTCCTATCAAAACTTCATCCTTGTTGGCCCATGGCCTACAGTTTGCAGGAGAGACCCATGATTGTTCACTTCAACCCCCTGACCTTCCTCTCCCAGTGCCCTTTCTGACAGAACCTCAGAAAGTGTTAAAAGACACCACTGTGTGTCATGTTTTGACCGATGACTCAGCCTCACATACCGAGGGTCAGATAGCAGGGTTTGGAATTCTTATTGTAACCCCTACCCGGTCTGCCGTTGAGATCTGACAGCAATACCAGGTGGGCTGGGTTCGGGGAGGAATGGGTCACTCAGCACAAAGGCTAGGTTTGGCTACTATGCACAGGGGCACCCAAGTAACTCCAAACTCAGGAAGCAATAACTGTAATGTCCAATACCAGAAGTGGGATTCTAAAGCATGGCTTTTATTCACGTCCAAACAGAATAAACAAAGCATAGATGGACCCCCACGGGGCTACACTCCAGGTAATGCAGATTAAAAGAGTCCAGAACACATCCTCATCACTTTAGCACTCAGGCTCTGAACCCACTGGGCACACAGCCTGGACTTGCACACTGCTTTGGGTTAAACAGCCCGAACTTGTACACTGTTCTGGGTTTTCCCTGGCTCGGCTCCCTTGCCAGCCACTTGGACACCTTCCATACTTCATGGAAACATTTTCTGGTGGCTCTCTAAACCACCTAAGAGCACCTTGGCTCCATAAGGGAATCTTCCTTTCAATCCCACATCTGGGTACTTTCCTCAGGCACTGGCCAAGTACCTGAGAGAAAGCAAAAAGTGTCTCAGAGCAAATCCATAGATGTGAATTTGGTTACTACTGATGGGGGGGTCTCCCACCTCTTGCTCCCACAATTCATACCCGGCCATTTCTCTGGACAGTAAACACCTCATCCTGTAAAGCTTTGCAATGTAGATTCTTGCTAAATGTATTTCACATTCCAACTACTTGTCTTGCTTCCCATTTTTGCTGGACTTGAACATACTTAAATTAAGTGGCATTGTCCATTACTCTAGACCCTCCCATAGGTTAAGCAGTCCAATCCCCACATTCTTTCTTTCCAATTGTGTTGGACTTGAATATACTTATTAGTGGCATTGTCCATTACTCTAGACCCCCCACAAAGTTAAACAGTCCAATCCCCACATCTTCCAACTGTACTTGGTTGTCTTTTCCTGACCCCACAGTGACAGTCCCTTTAGTTTCCTTCTGTTCGGGTGAAAAACACTTGGCCCTTGTTCGGAGCAAACTCACCCTTTGGTTGCAGGTGCCCCACAGGCATTTACTCCACAAGGAATCTCTCTCTCTCTGAGCTTCTGGTGCCTCAGCACAACTTGAACAGGCAGCTTCTTTCCTTTAGCCAGACCCAGGGTGGTTGCCCCTGGAAAACAGGCAAACGCCTTCCCCCATCCCCTCAGGAATGGGGCTCTGAACCATTGAAAGCGGTCTCCACCACTTCAATTACCAGTTCCTGTGTTCCTCTTCAGGTGGAAACACACACCTACTACAAAAGTAGCTCTGAAACAGAGCTTAAAGCTCTGAGAGCCTGCACACACTCTGCTGCACTACAGTCTCTCACTCATACTGCACACAGACTGGCTTCAAAATCTCCAACGTTCTACTCTAACCTCTAACTGCAACATTCCAGTGTGGCTTATGCAGCTGCGACAGTTCTAAAATGATGTCATCCCTCAGTCTCAGCTGAGAACAGCGTGAGACGGTGTGAAATCCATTTAACTGGAGTTTCACAAGCTGCCTTCCCTGCCTACCACTAGGTCTTACTGGGATTCTAGTAACCCCGGGTAACAGGGGGGTTACATTATTGTACATCCTGGTGATGTTAGCGTGTGCGTGGCTAGTAACTGCATCATCATACATGTACGATTTTCAGGCAATGTTGAAACATGGCTGGCAAATAAAATGAAAATCAAGGAGGCGAGGAGTCTCCTAATTACCATAAATATTTGTGAATGGTTTAGAGAGCTAGAAAGTCCTTGAGAAAAACACAGCTTGTGTTAAGAAAGGAATAAAAAGATTTTTCCTTATGTAAAATGATACTAGCACTCCATAAGAGGGTTAAGTTCTGCCAGCTTCAAGAAATGTCCTTGAGATAATTACAGAGGGCACAGCAGATACAATGTTTTATTACAGTTTCTAATTGGGTCTGTTTCTCTCTAAACTGAATTTCTTTGGCAGAAGGCAAACTTCTGTTCCAGTACTCTATAGTATCGCTGTAAAATGCAGTGACTTGTTTGTGTATGTCACAACTCTAACCAGTTTAAATACTGTATATTCATAAGGTTCGAGCATGTTGTATGTATATTCTTTATGCTCTATAAGAAGGACCCTTATTTGAGGGCAGTGTATACACTCCTTAATAAAGGAACTGAGGGATAATTTCCAGAAATAGCTCTTATAAGAAAGTGAAAATGACATTCACCTATCCAGTGATGCCCTACTCATTTGGAACATCACTACTGTAACACTCATGAAAAGTTAAGCGCAATTCCTGAACACCTGAGAGTAGATTTTATATACTATACCAAATACATAGTACTCCAACTGGTGTACACCAGTGAGTCAATAAAAACCTTAGACAGACTGAAATCCTCTGTCTTGTGTCCACACATGAGAAATGATGTTTCTATGTTTCTATGATGTAGAACATTACATTAGTAACTGTTTGATCTGTGAACAGAACAATCCTATACCAGCTAGGACAAATGCATTGTTACCCCTGAGGCAAAAGGCCCCTGGAACAATATCCAGTTTGACTACATTGGCCCTATGCCAACCACTAAGAACAATTAGTTTGCACTAGTGATCACCAACCTATTTTCCAAATAGTTTAAAGCTATCCCAAAACAGAAAAACATAGTCAAAGTGACTGCAAATGTTTTGGTAAACTAGCTATTTACCAGGTAGGGATTTACCCCTAAAGGTAAATTCTGATTACAGGGATCCGGCTTTACAGCCAAAGTAATGCAGGAAATTCTGGATTTGTTATGGTTAAAACAAAAATTTTATATCCCTTACAACCCACAGTCATCAGGACAGGTGGAACGGGATAACAGGCAGATCAAAGTTATGTTATTCAAACTTGGTCAGAAAACCCAAAAGGACTGGAACTAATTATTGCCTTTACTCCTTATGGCAATAAGAGGGACACCCTCTGCAGGTACACAGCATACCCCATGTTTGAAATTATGACCGGATGGTCCATGAGACTCCCAGAACATTTACTTCTGGACCTGTGTACTGCAACTGCTGATGGAGCATCAGTAGATAAATATGCTAAATATTTCAAACAAGACATCCAAAAGGTACACTTGTTTGCTTCACGATGTATGGGCAAGGCTTAACAACAGGCCTATCCCATTGTAAACAAACTCATTCCAGCAGTCTACTAAGTTAGACTGCCTCACTATAACAGTCATTGATAAATGGCTATATGCCAATCAAATGAACTTGTTTAAAGGAGATTAAATTACTTTTCCATACCCCAATGGGTGGAATAGTACTAAACTAACAATGTTTTTCTTTTTCTCTTTTCTTTTAGGTTCCAGAGAGAGAGAGAGAAACAGAGATGCTTGCTTTTATGCTTATTATTCTTTTTAGAAGTATGGATCTTCTTACAAGCCCAAACTGTATATTTTATTGCAGATAAGAACCAGTGACCTAATCCTAAACATATTGTTGAGGCAGAATACCTCACAAGCCCACATGATTTAATTGCATCCTGTGGAATTCACGCAAAAGTCCTAAAAGACATGTTCATTGTCCAGAAGGGTAGCGAGGCCCTACTGAATGTTATGATCATTGCTTTGGATCAATTCTAAAAGCTAGACTTGATTTGGACTCCTGTTTACATTTTACTGATATCAGGAATTTTGCATCCAAATTTACATGGCAATAAAAGCCATTAGACCTTAAGGTTGTTTTTTTTTAACCCAATGATGCTTCATAATTTGTGACACTTAATACTGAGTGCCCAAAACAGAACCCTGGCCCGCCCAGTGGTCTAACAGCCACTTCTTGACCAGGTACCCTAGTTAATAATGTGCAGTTCATGCACATCCAAGTGATTTTTAAATCTCACCCTTTAGAACTTGGAATGATTTGTTTTGTTTCACAAAAAATATTTCCCACTTTTTTTTTTTAAATAATGATGTGATTGGATACCCTGGCAGCATACCAGGTACTCATTAATGACTCCCTATACAGGAACTGATAGCACCACATGTAGACACACTCAGGATTTTCACATCCTGACTGCTAGTGGTACATCTTATGGCAGTAAACCTATCCAAACACACTAGGCATTTTGGTTTTGTTTTGTTTTTCTTACTTATTAAAAAACACAGGTTTAGACTCAGGCCTATTTGGCTCTGACACATCTATTTGAAATAGGGCTGTTAGCCATTATTCAAGCACATATGTTAAAGGTTCATGATAGTATGAAGTATAATATCATACCCCCCATTGCATGGTATACATGATTTTGCTCATAAAGAGAGATTTACATTTACATTATTAAGGATATTGTGACGGGGTTTGACCTGACAATTGTTCATGTTAATAAATTGATTTCTGCTCACATTAAGGAAGCAGATGAGCATCACATAGCTAGGAAAGTCCTTTGCACTGCCCACAGCTATTATGTTTTTACAACCCTTTGATTATCTCTTCCGGGATCTGGAATTATATCCTTGATCTCATACATGACAGACGTATGGGTCAGTGGCATTGCCACATTTTGCACTTCTATTGCATGTGTTAACAAATGGTTATTTGAATCTAGCACTATTCCCTTGTCAATGGCAAGGAACCTTGGATATGTCACCACACACCAGTACTGCTACATGTTTCGAAACTTATTCCTGCACAATCCAGGAAGCCATGTTTGTGACTCTGACAGTGTCATTGCCACATTTTCATCTGGCAACATCCATCTTTGATCGTCTGGCAACCATCCTATTCTATTGATCATCTTGATGGGAATGTTTATCGTGAAAGGTTACAACTATCTCCTTTCCTTGTTTACCATGAGGTCTTGGGATCGTGACTGACTCTAAACATTAAATGTCATACCTGATAGGAACATCACCTTTTATGCAGATGTGACATCTTCCAACTTGTCTTACCAACTTGTGAATACTGGCCTAATAACTGAAATTAGGCTTCCACTTGTAAACTTTCAAATTAACTGTATTCAATCCAGTCAATTAAGATTCTACAATCAAGCTCATTGTTATGCATACTATGAAACTAGTCTGGGGTGGGGGCAATCCCCTAACTCAGCAAGAAGACTCTTCTTCATTTGATTTACAAACAAGAAATCCATTTTCTTCACTACTTGTTTTCCAAGCCTGGCTGGCGCCTCATACAGACTGAGAACTAAGTACTGTTATAAACTGTTACACTTTGTGCAACCTTGTGATCATCTTCAATTGAACACTGTTGCTATTCCATTGTAAAACTCAATGTGCAATCGAATGCACCCCCTACTGAGGCCTATGAAAATACTGCTGCCTCCTGAACATTTTGATCAACCTTTGGGAAAATCTGAATGCATCAAATCTGAACTATGAATCTTCATCTAACACTTGAAGAAACCCTGCATTTATCCTTGGAACTGTTCATGGTTTATGCCTTGTGGACATTGACATTTTGTGCCCTGTTTGACTTACCAACTCAAAAATGCCATCCTTCAAGGTGGTCTAGTCTGCTGATGTGGAACATTGTGTAGTGACCAACTATACATTCTTTTAATATGGACTAAAAGTTATGCAAAGTGAACTTTTCTAACTTCTGTTTTATTCCCTAAACAGGTAATAGGTTATGCGGTAATCACACCTGTTCCCATCCCGGAACCAGCTATTAAGTTTAGTCCTAACTATCTTGATGCTGTATCTTGATTTTTACTTACTTTTAATATCCATACAGGCAATTTAAGTTTATCTCTTCAATTTCTTCCCAATAGGACAGATGCACACCTGATACATATCAATGTTTACTGATTGTTTTGATATTGGAAAACCCCATTGTGAAGTTTTATTCCAAATGTTTATAGTAATACAAGGTTTACTAACATTTTTCCTTATAATTACATTTTGTTGTTTAAGGAAATCCCTGAAACACTACCGTGACCTGTTAAACTTCCTCTATCAGGCTTGTGCCTTGGGCCTGTAGACGAATGGTGCCTAACCTCCATCTTTTTGTTGTATTGCCACTTTTGCAATTAGGCCAACAAAGAGGGGATTGTTACGCTTGGGTTATGCCCCTATCATCCCACATACACCTCACATACACATCACACTGTATTCCTGGTCTATTGTACTGTGATACTGCTATTTTGCACTAACCTATGGTTATGAGCACCAATCATATAAGCATGGGTGCTAGAAATGTGCTTTGCTGCTAAGATATGCTAATATTGTCATGCGTGATATATTATACCTCACTATAATACATTTATCTAGATTAGTTTGTCTTTTATAGATATTCCATATATTATCTACCTAATCACTGATAAGATGACTCAGAGGGATCATCAGTGATTATTGTATACTCATATTCTCATATAATTATATGTAATGTGTATTTTACACTCAGGCAGATATGCCTGTCAGCAGTTCTCTTTGTCTAAGCAAGCTGACAGAGAGAGATACAGCTTTGTTATGTCTCTATGTTTTATATTGTACATAAGCAAGAAATGTAGTTTGAACTGTCAGCATTTCTTTTGTCTAAGCTATAATGCTAATGGAAGCATATTCTGTCTCATATGATACTCAATAGTAATTCTGTCTCCTAAGTCATTCTCCAATGGAGAATGACTTAGGACCAATACATATTGTTTCTCATATCTGTAACTATGTTGTAATCTCTGTTGCTATGCTGTTATCTGTAGTATTTAGCTGTCTGCAACCCATTGTAGTGCTCTCGAGACACTACTGTAGCTGTTCTAGAAGGGCAGAGAGCTGGAGCGCGGGGAGAGATAGAACAAGATCTTAGAGAAGCTAAGATCTACAATTCTGGAGATTATGTACATTCTTCAGGAATGGTGAGAAACCCATCTCCCTTGTGATTTTCTCTGTCACGTGCTTGGTGTAAGTAGCATAATAAACTTTATTAGTACTCCTTGCTTGTTTATGAATGTTTCTTGGCAGACTCCAAGACACAAGAATCTGTATTATTATTATTATTTTTATTGTTTACCCTACACACCAAGAGTGTTTAGACAACAGGGATATGATAGAGACTTTCAAATACCTTCGAGGAATAAACAGGGTATAGGAGAGGAGCATATTTCAGAGAAGAAAGTACACAAGGACAGGGGGACATAACATGAGGCTGGAGGGAGGGATGCTTAGGGGAATGCTAGGAAGTGTTTTTTCACAGAGAGGGTGGTGGATCCGTGGAACAGCCTACCAGCAGAGGTGGTGGAAGTGAAAACAGTACGGGGATTCAAAATTGCATGTGATAAGCATAAAGGCACCGTGCTGTACAGCAGAGCGGGGGAAAGGCAGTACAGATAAGAGCAGGGATTGCCAAACCAAGTAGGGAAATGGGCAGGCTAGGTGGGCTGTATGATGCTTATCTGCTGACAGATTCTGTATTTCTATGTTTCTATGTAACCTTCTACACCCTCTCTGATGTGTCTGAGGCTGAGAGATTCTTCACCGCCACACTTCTATGTCTCCAAAATCAGGATTTCCCCCTGACCACTCATAGAGTTAGGGGAGGCTGCACTTGTTGGGTCACTAAAGATCTCCTGGCCATGATGAGGGAGAGGGATAAATTATGGTCAGCCTATAAAAAGGCCCCCTCTCCTACCAGTTGGAATGAATACAGGTGCCTATGGAACCTTTGTAAACAAACTGCACTAGCCCAAAAGCATGCCTTCTTTCAGGGCAAACAAAGGGATAGCCTTGGTGATCCTTACCATTTCTGGGGTGAGATCAGCTCCTTGCTTAACCCACATACTCATAACCCTACCATTCACCATGATACCCCCTTGGGCTGGCTGACTGATTCTATTGCTGAGGCCTTCAGTAATAAGCTCAAAGACCTATCTGCCCTCCTTAGCAAGCTGCCTACTCAGGTGACCCCTAGCCCTGGGCCTGATCCTACTGAGCACCCCCTGCCCTAACTCCTGATAATCCACCACCTCTTTCTACTTCTAACCCCAGGAATCCACTAATATTATTACTTCTTGCAGTGCTTCTTTAAGCCAGCATTGCCCTGGAGCCAAATGGAATGCTATGCTAATGATGGAATCTTTAGCTTGTGCATCCAGTTCAAAAACTGCCCAGTGTAACTGCCTGCATTCTAACCCCAGATTTGTTCTTTCTGCTGCAAAGTTTAGATGCCCTGGAGATCTTCTCTCTATCAAGAGTGATTCCTGAAGTGCATTGAGCAAAAAAACTTAAGTATTTTGGTTTAATTTTTTCATTTACTACCTAGTGTAATTGTTTTTTAGTGTTTTACCTCATAGTTTTAATTTTAGCATTATTTTTCTGGTTCCTTGCGGTTCCTGTGAACCGAGAGGCAACCAATTCCTTTCTCTCTTGAATCAGAACCCTTTTTAAAGGGTTCGATTATATTTTTCTGCATTTTCTGCAAAATGTACTGCATTTGAACCAAATTTTCTCGGCTCCCTGAGTTGTTTCTCGGTTTTGTTTTTTTCTCGGTTTCTGAACCAACCACAAATATTTAACTTGACTTTATTTTTGTTGTATTTTTGTCAGTTCCCAGTTCCTGTTTTCTTTAAAATGTCAGATAGACCTAAAAGGAAAACAGGACTACATGATTTATGTTTGCTCTGCCTTGGGCAACAGCATTTGTCTGCTGACTGTGAGATATGCAAGTCTTTCCCTGATAAAACAGTGGAAAAATGTAAAGAAAGGCTAAAAAAAAACTGGAAGAGGGGACCATGGGCTCTAACCAGTCCACCCCCTCTAAGTCCTTGGCTGTTCCTTCCAGAGCCTCATAAACCACCCCTGTGACAGGTGAGGGCTCTGGCAAGAGAGGCAATGAACCAACTGACTCTCCGGTGCCTGCCAAAAAACTCAAGAAGACAAAGCACATTGACACCCCAGCTGAAACGCCTCAAGGGGTCCCTCAGGTGCCTGTACCTGCTCCTTCACCTGCTGAACTAACTCAGGCTCTGGCTTTGCTACATGTGCTGTCTTACCACCCCCTAAGCAGCCTGAGGCTACTCCGGTTGAAGAAAACCCTATTTTTGTACCTCCTTTACCTACTGACACAGTGGATTTTGAGGAGGATGGTCTGGCAGAGGAGGGTGTCGAACCTGAGGCCTCGCCAGAACAGGACTTTGGCTCTCCTCCCTGACCCATAGAGGATTTTTTCTCCCATTTTTCCTTTGTCAGGAGAATGGTGGAAACCCTGGATATGCAAACTGCAGAAGAGATCCAGGATGAGGAAGAAGCCCAATATATGGAGCTTATTGGGCTGACACCCACTAGAAGGCTTCTATTGCCTATGTGTAAGTTTTTCAAGAAAGATGTTCTTGAAATTCTTAAGACTCCAAACACAGCTGCATCCATTGATAAAAAGTGTGATAAAAAATACCAACTTGAAAGGTCAGGGGCTGAGTTTATATTTACTCACCCTGATCACCAGAGGATTGTAGAGCAGGCTGCCTGTGAAAGGCAAAAACTCCCTTGTCCTCACACTACCCCCCCCGGAGAAGGACTCAAGAAGGACAGATAGCATGGCTAAAAGAGGGTACCTTTCAGCTTCCCTGGCAGTTCACCAAGCCAACTACCAAGCATATGCAGCCCTCTACCAGAAGGCTCTTTGGCAGTCTATCTTGGACAATGCAGAGGCTAACCCCTCACTAACAGTTTCAGAGTTACTAGATACTGCTAGACTGGGCTTGGAGGTTTCCAAGTACCAGTTCCAGCAACAAACAAAACAAAATCCCTGACTTTTCCCTCCAGGCTGCCTCTCCGTCTCCTGTAGGGAGCAGACTGACTCATTATTTCCAGGAATGGCTGAAAATCACCACAGACAGGTGGGTTCTGGAAATAGTGAGTCAGGGTCTGTCCCTTTGTTTCAGATCCCTTCCTCCTCCAAGATCAAAATAGTTCACACCAGCTCCTTCCACAGAAAGAAAACTGCTGGAACAGGAGGTGCAGGCTTTACTTCTAGCTAGGGCAGTAGAGCCAGTTCCCCCCAGCCAAAAAGGGCAGGGGTTCTATTCATGATATTTCCTAACAACAAAAAAGAATGGAGAGTGGTGACCTATACTAGACCTTAGACTACTAAACAGGTACCTGGTAAAGCCCAGGTTCAAGATGGTCACATTGGCCATGATTCTGCCAACCTTGCAAAAGGGAGACTAGCTAGCCTTCTTAGACCTAAATGATGCAAATTTCCACATTCCCATAAGGGAGTCACACAGAAAATATCTGAGATTCAGACTTCCCTCAGGCCACTATCAGTTCTCAGCACTTCCCTTTGGACTCACCTCTACACCAAGAGTTTTTACCAAGTGCATGGCAGTAGTGGTGGCGCACCTAAGAAGACTAGATGTTTCAGTTTTTCCCTACCTGGACGATTAGTTAATCATGGAAAAATCTCACCAACAGATGACACAGCACCTTCAGGTAACCCAGGATCTGTTGCACTCCCTGGGATTCCTTCTCAACATCAAACAGTCAGTCCTGACTCCTGTGCAGGTACTACACTTTATAGGTGCAAAACTAAACAACATACTGGGAAGGGCTTTCCTCCCTCAGGAGAGGGCAGAAAGCCTTTGGGTTTTGGCAAGCCCATTTGTCCTGGGGAAGCCAAAACCAGCAAGACAGTTTCTACAACTGTTAGAGCACATGGCTTCAGCAACACGCATAGTCATAGGTGCCAGGTTTCAGATGAGAGATGTTCAGTTCAACCTCAGGGCACAGTGGTGCCAAAGGTGGGATTCTCTATTAAAGCCCACACCAGTAACAAGGGTTTTACTACAGGCACTCCAATGGTGGATGGAGCTGGAAAACTTGAGAGATGGGGTTCCATTCCTGCAGGAGCCCCTTCACTGGTTCTCACAACAGATACTTCCTTGTTAGGGTGGGGTACTCACTTGGGGGAACACACCATTCACAGCTCTTGGGAGAGTGCAGACTCCCTCCAGCATATTAACCTGCTAGAGCTAAAAGCTGTTTACCTGGCCCTTCAGGCCTTCTCACACCTAATACAGGGAAAGGTGGTACAGGTCAGAACAAACAATATCACAACAATGTACTACATCAACAAACAGGGAGGGACAATGCCTACCCCACTCTGTACAGAGGCAATGAAGATATGGAGCCTTGCTTACTCTCTAAACGCCTCCCTACAGTTGATCCATCTGCCTGTCAAGGACAACACCTTGGCAGATGCCTTGAGCAGGATAAACCAGGCCTATCACGAATGGACACTGAACAAGCAAGTGGTGAACATCCTATTTAGGAGGTGGGGCACTCCAGAGATAGACCTTTTTGCATACCACCAAAACCACCACCTGCCTCTGTATTGTTGCAGGGCCCCTGCCAAGGGAACAGTTCCCCTGGAAGGCCTGATTCTGGACTGGACAGGGAGGCACCTTTATGCCTTCCCTCATTTTCCTCTAATTCTCAGGGTGCTCATTAAGCTCAGATCACAGCCTGCTTCAAGATTCTGGTAGCCCCAGACTGGGCCTGACAGCCTTGGTACTCCCTCCTGCTTTCTATGTCGGTGGCCAAACTGATTCACCTCCCACAAAGGTACAACCTACTGACCTCCTTCCAAGGGAGGGTCGTGTACCCCAATCTCAGGTCCCTCAGACTCAAGGCATGGCTCTTGAGGACTTAGAATATGCATGTTGGTAATTCTCTGAAGGAGTCCTGGAAATCCTCAGAGGGTATAGGAAACCTTCTACTAAGAAAACCTATGCCTTGAAATGGAAAAGGTTCTCTATATGGTGTAAGGACAAGGGTGTAGTCCCAGCTCAAGCTGGCATACCAACCTTGCTGAACTATCTGACTCATCTGCATTCCCAAGGTCTGCAGCATTCAACCCTGAAAGTGCACCTGGCTTCGGTGTCAGCATACATTTCAGCTGGAAAGGACACCTCCTTAGCATCAAATCCTATCTTCAGGAGGTTCTTTAAGGGACTATCTCACCTGTTTCCCCCTCACAGGGAACCAGTGCCAGCTTGGGACCTGAACATTTGCATTGCTCAGCTTATGATTCCTCCTTTTGAGCCCATGGCCCCTGTAGACCTCAAGTTTTTACTTGGAAGGTAGTCTTCTTGGTGGCAATCACTTTTGCCAGGAGGATAAGTGAGTTCCAGGCCCTCTGTGTGGAAAAGGAATACGTTTCCTTCCACAGGAACAAGGTAGTATTGAGAACTAATTGGAAGTTCCTCCCCAAAGTGGTTTCGGACTTCCACTTGAACCAGTCTGTTACCTTGCCAGTTTTCTTCACGGAGAACTCTAGCTCAGGGGAGTATAGACTTCATAGCCTTGATGTAAAAAGGGCGTTAAGTTACTACATGACTCATACAAAGGACCATAGGCAGGACAGACAACAGCTGTTTCTCACCTATGGAGAGGTAGGTAAGGGGACACCTGCCTCAAAAAGAACTCTTTCTCTCTCTCTCTCTCTCTCTCTCGGATAGTTCAGTGTATTCAGTTTTACTACTCAAAAGCAGGTAAGATACCCACTGTTGGGCTTAGGGCCCATTCTACAAGGGGCACAGCTACCACTATTGCAACTACCCAAGAGGTGCCTTTGGTGGAAATCTGTAAAGCAGCTACCTGGAGGTCAGTCCACACCTTCACTAAACATTATAGCCTGGACACCCAGTCCAGGGGTGATGCCAGATTTGGCACAGCAGTCCTACAGAGTCTTTTTTCAAAGTAGATTCTTTGCCCACCTCCTTGCAGTACTGCTGCATAGTCTGCAAGAAGTACTAATATTAGTGAATTCCTGGTGTTAGAAGAAAACATTACTCACCTGTAGTAATCTTGTTTCTTCCAATGGGATCCACTAATATTATTACTTCCCACCCTGCCTCCCCTAGCAGAATCAGTAAAAATCCTCTCCAGTGCTGATTATATGTATACTTGGAGTGGTATGCCATCTGCTGGCACTTCTTAGTAATGTTTTATGGCTTATAGGTCTTTTTTCCTTAGGTGAATCTGACATTAAGAAATAAAGGGAATTTTTTTCTCTTTTTTCTTGTGATTTAAAGTTTATTAGTTGCCTCAGTTGGGGCCCCCTTTTCTATTCTAATTATATGTTACTATGGCCTCTTTGCAGGCTCCTAAGAAATCTGAGGTTAGAATGTAGGCAGTTATACTGGGCAGTTTTTGAACTGGATGCACAAGCTAAAGATTCCATCATTAGCATAGCATTCCATTTGGCTCCAGGGCAGTGCTGGCTTAAAGGAGCATTGCAAGAAGTAATAATATTATTGGATCCTGTTCGAAGAAACAAGATTACTACATGAGAGTAATTTTTCCTTCCGGACCATCACCCCTAAGGACACTGCCAAACTGCTAAAGGGCCTGCCTAGCAGGGGCAGCCCACGCAGCGATGGTCTTTTCCCTGCATTGCTCAAACTCATATCCCCTGCCATCCGAAAACCACTCACCTACCTGTTTAACCTGGCCTTGAACACCTCCTCAGTGCCTAGCACTTGGAAGCATGCCAAGGTGGTCCTGATTTTTAAGACTGGTGACCCATTATCCACAGACAGTTATCGGCCTATATCCTTGCTTCCCCACCTTAGTAAGCTCCTAGAAAGGATCATACACTGACAGCTGTCCGACCACATCGACTCTCACAATCTAATGTCTAGACAGCAACATGGCTTTCATAAGCACCACTCCACCACACCTGCCTTGGCCCTGTTTACTAATCACATACACAGGAACATGGACCTTGGGAGAGCCACGGGTGCTGTCTTTGTTGACCTGTCTAAAGCTTTTGACCTGGTCGACCACACCCTGTTGCTCTCCTCTCTCTGTAAACTTGGCTGCTCTTCAGAGACCACTCAGTGGTTCCAAAGTTACCTCTCAAATAGATCTCAATCAGTATGCATTAGTCCTGCCACCTCCCCTGCCCTCCCAGTTACCACTGGTGTACCACAGGGCTCTATCCTTGGCCCTTTATTATTCTCCCTGTTTATAAACTCTCTCCCCTCTGACTGTCTTACTTGTGATGCCCTACTATATGCCAACGACCTTGTCCTCTTCTCTAGTGACAAGGCTCTTGAGAATATATCCACAGTTTTATCCAGAAACTACACTTCTGCTCACATCTGGTCCAGTCTCACTGACTACTTGTGAATGTCAAAAAAATGAAATCCATGCTGTTTGGATCCAAACCCTTCCTATCAAAGGTTGCCAAGGCAGGGTCCTCCTGCTCAGTAATTACACTGGATGATACTGTACTCAAAAATGTATTAGCTTTCAAATGTCTGGGTGTGGTCCTGGACCCCTCCCCTCTCCTACATTGATCATGTCACCTCTGTCATCCGTTGTGTTAACCAGAAACTTGGCCCCAGTCCAGTGGCACTGAGGGTTGAGGCGCTGGGTGCCACACCTCGCACCATGCTGGCAACCCGGGTTTGGGAATGAGCCCGGGTCATTGGGGGTTGGCAGGGGAGGGAAGAGATTGAGCATCCGGAGGACAGCTCTCTCTTCTCGGGGAGGGTTAGGGCACAACGCGACCTCTGGCGGTGGCTGGGGGTAGCCAGTGATGCAGTTCCTGGGGGTGGAGCCACAGCAGTATATTTCCATGTCAAGCCAGGCTCCACAGGGGGACTCCCAAGCATGTAAAAAAAAAAAACCCTCCCTTCACCAATAGGCGATGGCGCCTCCTTCCTCTGTCCACACTCCTGATGTCGGGCTCGGCCCGCTCTGCTGGTACCACCTCTCCAGCCTGGTGGCTCAATACTAGAGAAAGAGCACCCTGGGAGGGGGTGACCCCTTCCCTGGAGGGAAGACCCAGGGAAGCCCGGTGCCAGACAGGAGCTGTAGGGGCAACCGAGTCATGCAGGGAGGTAGAGACGTTGGACTCGGAGGTCACTGGAGAGAATTCGGCAGAGTGGTAGGCACATAAATAGAGTTAGAAACCCCCCCAGAAACTTGGCATGGCCTCTCTGATTAAGCTATTCCTGACCAGGGAAGCCCACATAGCCATTGCTGAAGGCAACTTATTGTCCTTTATTGACTATTGCTCTCCCATTTACTCACGTGCGTCTTCGGCCATGCGTGCTTGCCTCAGCTCGACATATAACAACATCTGTCGTTTCATTCTCCTGGCACCTAACTCCACCCACCACTGCCACCTCAACCGGACACTAGGTTGGCTCCCACTCCACCAAAGATTTGACTATGTGCTTGGCTGTATTCTGGGCAGCGCCATCAAGCATGGCGATATTTCCCCTTATACATCCCTCCTTAACACCAGAACTCCCTCAAGATGCTTGTGTGCATCCTCAGTTCCCCCTTGGAAATCCCAAAAGTCACCTCGGCCATGGGTGGTAAAATGCTATCTGTTGCTGCTCCCACTCTGTGGGACAGTCTCCCTGTACCCATCTGCACCTTGGACACCCATGCCATCTTCAAGATACATCTCAAATCCTGGCTGCTTGACAAGGCCAAGTGCCATTGCTCACCTGGCTAACACCCCCCCCCCCCACTGACCACACCAGCCTGTCTCTTCTAGGCAGCTTGGTCCCTCAAAGCGCTCTTTCCCACTATCAGTGTGTCCTGTCTACCCTACCTCAATACATGTTTCATGTACTTCCACACAATCAGTGTCTTAGCGGGTTTCCTATGTCTTGCACTTATTTGCACTCATCACTTATCCTGCTGTAAATGATGCACAGTTAGTTTTTTTTTTATTATCCCAATGAACTGTTTTGTTAGTTATAATTTGTATAGCCTACCTTATTTGCTTTTCTCCTATGTATCTTACCTTGTCTGTATATGCATTAGTTCGTACCTCATTGTATTATATATTCGATGTGCTGACGCAACTGAATGAGATAATATGAGATAATGGTTGTTAAACTTGAGTTTTCTTTGTGGCTTTCCGCCTCTCTATCCATGGGATATACCACCCTGTAGGAGTACGATGCAAGGAACCCTAGAGGAAGGTTCCCCTCCACAGGTGCCGGGAATTAATGCATCGGCTAAAGGTAGGGTAGAAAGAAGCCCATGGGTAGGAGAGACATGCCACTGGAGGAGGGGAGGATGGTGGGCAATGAAAAAGAATCCTGATGAGGCCCAGGATGTTGTGACCTTTAAACTCGATGGGGGAGTGACGTTGTTGCTCCGACCATTGAACCACGGGCTTAAAGCCCTCCCATTCGATGTGCTGATGCAACTGAATGAGATAATATGAGATAATGCTTGTGTAACTTGAGTTTTCTTTGTGGCTTTCTGCCTCTCTATCTGTGGGATATACCACCCTGTAGGAGTACGACGCAAGGAACCCTAGAGGAGGGTTCCCCCCCACAGGTGCCGGGGAATGAATGCATTGGCTAAAGTTAGAGTAGGAAGAAGCCCAAAAAGAATACCTAAAGATGTCAAGCATCGAAGAGGCGAGAATGATGAATAATTTCTGTGAAGAGAAGGGCTAACTTCCTAAGGAGAGAGGGGAAAGCTGGGGCCACCATCCGCCTCCATGCAACAGCGGAACCTAACTAACTAACAAAACTAAAGCACTAACTCTAACTAATATTAGGACCATTGGCATGGAGGAGAGGAAAAAAAACCTTTTTGAGGAGGAAACCTCTGGGGATCCAAGGCCTAGGTTGCCTTCCCTCCAGGCTGACGACATTTGATTTGAGGACATATATTAGTAAAAAGAATTGTTCATAGATGAGGGATATAAGTAGGTAGGGGGATGATGGGATAAGGATAAAACTCTAAAGAACCACTGATTAAAATAAGGAACATGATGTAGCGGGGACCCAAGGAAGGTATGCTAGAGTATTCTATGAGAGATAGCGGATCAAAGGAGTACAGTATATCAGAGAAGAAAGGATGGGAGGGAGTAGATCCATGTATAAGTCAGAGCAAGGGGTATCCAGATGTGCTTAAGAGGAGATTCCAGATGTGTTGATGAGGAGACAGATGATAATGCAGACTGGCTTGACTGAATGATACGCTTGATTGAGCGATGCAATTGAGCCGACACTGAGGTTGAAGAGGCATGCTTGATTATGCGATGTAAACCATTAGATTCTGAACAATTAGACCCTGAGTTTGTAGTTAATGCGGTAGTATGGAATTCAATGATATGAATGTTCGAGTAAGAGATGTAAATAGATAAACCTTGAGGTAAAGCTGAGGTGGGTGATGTGAGTGGAATAGGTGATGGGAATGATTAGATGCTAAACCTTGAGGTAATGCTGAGTGAATGGTGACTGGATTTATGAACTCAATGGGCTGGCAGTACAGCTTAGAGGTTAGAGGAATGAGGTGTGAGCGAGCTTGGTACATCTAGTAGATCAGATCTGAGTTTGATTCTCACAACCTCCACTTGCATACTGTGTGACCCTGAGCAAGTCACTTAACCACCCAGTGCTCCCAGGTCGCCCCTGAAAACAGGTACTTGTGCCTAGTGGGCCTTACCCAGTTACCAAGTACAAGGAAGTAGGCTCTTTGAAAGGAGGTAGACTTCGAGGCCAAGAATGGAGAACTGGAACCAGAGGCAACTCAGGGTGAGTGATCGAGGAACAAAATGGGACGAGGTATGATGAGGAGTGAGCAAAAGTGGATGATGTATGATGAAGAGTGAAGCGAAGAATGGAGTGAAGCCATGCTGGCTGGTACTAGAAAAGGAGCTAGGACAAGGAAGGTAAATTAAGGAAACAGATAAGGTACAATGAGGGATTAGGAAACAGATAAGGTACAGTGAGGGATTGAAGCCATGGAGGCTGGTACAGGAAAGCGAGGTATGAAAGGACAAAGGATGGAGGGAGGTCAATGGGTTAGCATAGCACCCAGCCATGGATTGATGAGGCAGGCACATTAGTAATGATAATGATGCCCAAAAAAGAAATATCAAATGCAGCTGAGGAAGGCAACATAGGAACGGAGGAAGGACGATGCAGGATTGACGCTATGAAAGCAGATACGGGAAAGCGAAGTAGGAAAGGACGTAGGATGGTAGGAATGGAATTAGATGAGCAGGTCGAGGTGAGGGAGAGTGTAATGGTGAGAACTAGGCACTAGAAAAGAGGGAGCCCTGGAGGCTGTCACAGCATGAGGGCCACAGATCGATGAGGTGGCATAGGAGTCAGGAAAGGACGCTGAAAAGAAATAGCAAATGTATACCATAAATGGAGTGAACCCATGAGGGCTAGGATGCCAAATGATGACCGAAGTCATGAACTGGATGAATGTGGCAGGAGGGCAACAGCCCTACCGTGAAACAAAATTGGGAAGGAAACCGGTGCTCCAGAGGGGCAGCTAGACAAACCCCCAACAGCTATGAAGTTTGCAGAGAACTAGGAGAAGCACACACGAATATACCAGTGCGCTGCATGGTCCTAGGATAGCCCACCATGCAGTCCTAAACAACTCATTGAAAAGGTCCAGAAGAGAAGCATGGCCTGGCATGAGCTGGGACAGTGCCCACCAGCAGAGGCATGGAGGAGGCCATACAGGCAGACACAGCACGAGCCCCCATATCTCCAAAACAAGAGGTTTCGGAGCAGGTACCTACAAATGAGATAGTCCCTGAAAATGATTTCCGCAATTCTGGGAGGTGTAGCAGGGATGATTAATGAGAGGTAGCCAGATACAGGATAGGGAAACCCCGAAAGAAGGTACTGGACAAGGAAGGAGGAAGAGCACCCACCAGAGGGAGGAACGAAGGAAGGGACTCAGAGCGGCAGATCGGACAAGCCCTTTTTTTTTTTATTTTATTATACATGAGAAGACTGAGGAAGAGGAGACATGAAGGAACCTGAAGATGAATGGAATGATGGTGGAGAGCAGCCAACCAGTTCGTAGCAAATGGCGACAAACAGGAAGGCATGGCCTGGAGTGGAGATATAAACAAATTGAGCAATGTGATGAAGGAAGCTCCTTGAAAGGAGGTAGATTCAGAAAGGAACTGTAAAGGAACTTGGAGGGAAGCAATGGACAATGGATGAAGAGGAGTGATGCCATGAGTGAATTGAATCCTGATGGCCAGTACAAGAAAAAGCAGCTGGCATGAGATAAGGAGTCTGGAACCTGAGACATGTGGGAGGAGGGCCGTGGGTCACTGAGCAAAACAGACGATGGACGATGAGGAGCGATACCTTGAGTGAATTGAATCCAGATAGCCGAGCAGGGACGGCATGGATGAGGAAACACGGAATGAAGTCATGAACTGGAATACATGCGGCAGGAGGGCCGTGGTTTGAGAAAGTGGCATAGGAACTGTGATAGGCAAGCCCAAAAGAAATACGTAATGTAAACCGAGCATGGAAGGAATCCTAGATGGCCATTAGGGAAGGAGAATGGCAGGACGGCGAGTTGGATGAATGCCAAACAAAAGAAAAAAGAACGAAAGCAGGCCAGGAGGGGATCAAATCCAAGATGGCCGGGAGCTGGCCCGCCAGCACAGCGGTTGGATTTCCGCTAGTGACGCCAGGGACCCGGGTTCGGAAACGGACTCGGGTAGCTGGAGGGTTGGCTGGGGGAGGAGGATTGAGCACCCAGTGGCTGCTCTCCTCCTCCAGGGGTGTGGGTGGGATGCAAATCCCCTGAACACCACCACCTGGGTGACCACAGGTGGAGGTGCAGCGAGACTGCACGTAGTAGGGTGGGAGGTGATCGCCCGCCGAGCCGGAGCATCAGGCATGTCGTGACGTGCTCCGCCCCTAGGCTTCCCCAGCGTGCGCACGTCCTGAGGGCAGGGAAGAAAACCAGGAAAAAGACCCCGTCAGACTTCCAGTAGACAGAGCTCCTGGCCACGATCCCCCAAAGCCCCTACTGGCGTCAGCACCAGCATCCCCCGACGAAATTCAAGTCACGTCGGGGTGTAAAGGGCCCCACCCCATACCCGCCTGGGGCTACAGCCAAGGCTCCATGGTTGGGATGGACTGTGCTGGTCGCCGGATAGCAGGAGCGGGGACAAATCAGGCCGTTGGAGACTCCTGAAGGAGTGGAAGTTCGACGGTGTGGAGGGGGTATACGAAGAAAAATATAAAACAAAAAAAAAATCCAAGATGGCCGGCACGGGGGAGAACATCAGGACATCAAAGCAGAGGAGGAGGCCAAATCAAGGTGACAAATACTCTGAGGATAGTCGGAGGTGAGGCAGGATTTAAGAATAATGAAGCCGTAGCAACAGCCTCAGCAGGAGTTCAGGAGGCTAACCGCAGAGATGTAACTGCAATAAAACATGGAGGAAGAAGAAAGTATACAATGTGGAGCAGCTATGGGTGAGCTGAAACACTCAGATAAGGATTGCAGGCACATTGCGGCAGTTTGAGTGAGGTGAGCAACAGTGGAAAGAACACAAGCACTGGGCACAATAGTAAGCGGAGTAAACAACAGCAGAGGCTGCAGTTGTAGGTAAATGAAAGCAGTAGTCTGAGATGCTCTGAAAACAAGCGTAGCAAGGCAGTGCAATGAAGTAGCAAGGGAGAATGAGAGCAGGAAAGAGCAGCACAGTTAGGGTTAGAGGAAACCTGTCGCAGGTGAAAAGAATTAAATATATACAACATGGAGCAGCTATGGGTGAGCGGAAACACACAGATAATGATTGCAGGTGCATTACAGCAGTTTGAGTGAGGTGAGCAATGATAGGTATGATAGGGTAATGATAGGAGCAGATAGGTCAGCCAAGGAATACAGATTGAGTGATGGACATAGAGGAATATCGAGTGCAGGCTAGATGGAATCCGCTGAAGTACACCGATTGGTAAGCTGATGCAGATTGATTGAATGAACTGCTTGAGGTGGTAGGCAAGGGAAACCCCAAAATAATGCACGGAGAGGGCAGATGAGATGTCCCAAACTGAGGTTAAAAGGCACCAAGGTGCGCAGGAGAATCATGAGAGCTCAGAAAATGTTGTTTTTTTTTTGTTTTGTTTGTATAAAATTTCAAATACAATGTCCCTGCAGAAACACTGAAATGCTGTCCATGAGGAACCCAGCAAATACGAATCAAAAGGTGAAGACACTGTCCCAGTGGAAACATAAAAGCACTGCCGAAAAGAAATAGAGTTAGGGATTGGGAACAGCAGTAGTAGCCGCCAGTCAGTAGAGAACATACAGGAGACACGCTACGATGGGAATACTGAGAGGCATAACTGGGAAAGATTGTCAGGCACTGGCAATGCTACATACTGTCTGGTAGCTATATCCTGAAAAGAACAGGTATTTTCAGCTGTTATCTTGCAGCAGCTCTGCCCTGAAATTTGTAGTGTTGAGTGCCACAGACAGGGAAGCAAAGAAAAAGGGGGACTTATCAGCTACACTGAAGCAATGGAGCAGGACTGCCTCGTCGACTGAGACTAGAGTAACACAAGGAGGAATGGCAATGCCCTAGCTTTACGTGAAGAGACAACATGAAGTCCCATCTGGGATAACAGGAGGAAATTAGCAGATGTTCGATGTACAAAAAGGGGAGCCCACCAGAAGAGGAGGGAGGGCTGGGCGACGAATGCAGGAGACGCTGAGCACAAAGACGAGTTGCAAAGCTTAGAGCAGGAGAAGAGAAGCCAGGATGGCGTATCAGAGCCGCTGATGGAGAGTGCTGGAAATGGAAGCCAGGAAGTCGGAACCAGCAGACAGAATGAGGGGGGGTCCTAAGACGCATTGCGGGTTGAAGGAAGATGAGGAAGATGGTAGAGTGATGGCTGATGTACACCCAGAAACACCGGGGAGTATACGGAGCCATGGTGTTGAAACTTGCAGGACCGAGGCATGGATTCCCTTGCGGCAGCCAGCCAGAGTCCAGAGTCACAGAGCCCTGAACATCCCTTACTTCAGCGTTGCTGCACTCAAGTGTGCATCATGGAAAAGCAGTTCCAGCGGAGGGGCCAAGCCGGGTGGGTCATGGCAAATCCGGAAGTGCGGCAGAAAGCAGGAATACAAATTAAACATGAAGTGGAACGAGGGTGTACAGGGGAGAAGAGTAAGCAGGCGAGGGGGGCAGCTGGGGGCCACTCTAGGAGAAAAACGGAGCAGAAGTAGATGCAGGTGGCTAACATAGCCTCTGGCTGCAGCAACGAAAAAGAATCCTGGCGAGGCGCAGGATGTTGTGACCTTTAAACTCGATGGGGGAGTGACGTTGTTGATCCATCCATCGAACCACAGGCTTATAGCCCTCCCATTATACATTTCTCCTTCTTGTGTTGCCACCCGCTGTGGCCTGGGTTGTGCCTGAAATGGTCCCCTGGATCACTGCACTTACCTGGTTACCAAAGACTTAAATAAAATAAATAAAGAAAATATCTGGGACTTAGTACTGTTTAGTTTGTATCCTGATAGTGCGGAGTATTGCTCTATTATTTCCAGTAGTGAGTTCACTGAAGTAGGGATCTCTGTCAAAAATAAAGTGATGTTGTCTGCAAATAACGACACTTCATGGCAGGAGTCTCCCACCAAAATCCCCAGGAAGCCCATTGATGGCCTGATCTTTTAGGCCAAAGGCTCTATGGCCAACAAGAACAAGTAAGGAGACAGAGGGCAACCCTGGCGGGTGCCTCTATGCAGGGGGAAGGGAGACGACATTACTGAGTTAGTGAGTACAGCTGCCATTGGGCACTTGTAAAGCAGTTTTATTAGCTGAATGAATTTCTGGGGGAACCCATACCTCGTCAGGGAGTAGAATAGGAACCCCCAATCTACCCTGTCGAACGCTTTTTCCGCATCTAGTGACAGGAATGTCATGGCAGTCTTCACCCTGCCAGTAGACCAAATGAGGTCCAATAACCTCCGTATATTGTCTATGCCCTGCTGGCTGGGAATGAAGCCCACCTGGTCTTTGTGAATCAGCCTTCCCATTAACTTATTCATGTGCCTAGTTATCAACTTAGCATAAATTTTGGCGTCCATGTTAATAAACCAAATTGGGCAGTATAGGGCACATTTAATACTGTCCTTACCCTTTTTGGGATAAGTGATATCAACGCTTGATGGAAAGAGGGAGGCAGCGCATCCTCATTCCACGCCTCATTAAATGCAGTCAACAGTATTAGGGCAAGAAGTTCACCATATGCTTTATAGAAGTCACTGGAAAAGCTGTCCATGCCTGGAGACTTCCCCAGCAATAGGGTATTGATGGTGTCAAGGACTTCTTGGGCCATAATAGGTTGTTGTAGGTCTAAGGCTGTTTTGCCCAGCATCTGGGGGAGCTGAATGTCTCCATAAAATGCCTCATAGTTCTGTGGCTTGGGGGAGACCTCTGAGGCTTATAGGGTTTGGTAAAACTGCTGAAACTCAGTGTTAATGTCTCCCAGGGAGGTTGCTACTGTGCCATCATCTCTCGCTATGGCAGAGATGTATCATTCCTCCTCTTGGGTTTTAAGACGTTGGGCCAGGAGCCTCCCCATTTGTTCACCCACCTCGTAGTATTTTTGCTGGAGCCTATGGAGTGTATATTCTGAGATTTGGTGGTATGACCCCTCTATTTCTCTCTTTAGTCTGTTTATTTGTGGGCCCAGTGTCCCTTGTCTTTCTGGGTGTGCCTGCGGCTTGAATTCCAACAATTTAAGTTGACCCTCCCTGACTCCGATTTCCCTGACCCATTCTTTCTTAAGCTTGGCTGAATATCCTATCAGTTTCCCACTAATCACTGCCTTTAGTGCATCCACAGTGTTCGCCTCCCCATCTCTGCCATGTCGTTGAGCTCAAGGTATTCCTGAATTTCACCCTTCAGCCATACCTCAACCTCATGTTCTTGTAGAAGGGTAGTATTCAGGCGCCACTTATTCCTCGGCCCATGCACTCCTCCCCATGCCAGAGATGGGCCCACCGGTGCATGGTTTGAGACCAAGATGTTCCTCAGTTCCACTCCCCAAACAGCGGAGAACAGATGGGTTGAGATGAAAATTGGGTAGCATGTAATTTCAGTGAAAGCAAAAAGGCAAACGTAAAAACAATGTCGGCTTTATGACTGGAAATTTGGTGACATTCGCATTCTCCGCTCCTTGAGGTGCTATGACCTCAGAGTTGGTATCTTTAGAAAGGAGATGCGGTGGGGAAAAGCCACCCACAATGGGGGTGCATAGCCCCTCCACAAATACAATGGTCATCATCTTTCTGGTTGCTGTAAAGCTGGTTCTGTTTTCACATTCCCCATTTTGCTTTCGCTGAAATGGCACGGAACCGAAAATTGCATCAATACGACTGTATGTGTCATGAATGGGGGAGTAAAAAGTGAAGTCTCTTGTGTGGTGATGGAGAGCCCTCCAACTATCAATAAAGCCTACTTGTGCAAAAGTTGTTAGAACATGGTCTGCCACCTGAGCCTCTGCCACTGTGCCCTGGTTAGTTCTATCTAGGTTAGAGTCTACGGCTAGGTTCAGGTCCCCCCCCCATGACTGTAGCTACCCTCACAGACGTAAGTTCTTTCCTTACACCATCAAAAAAGGAACAGTCAGGGGAATTAGGTGCGTAGATACTTCTCAAAATCAAGGGGATACCTTGGTAGGTCCCCTTCAAGAGGAGCCAATGACCCTCAGTATCAGTCCACACCTTCTGCACCCCCCATCGGGAGGCCCTGAATGACCAAGATTGTCACTCCCCTATTTTTGGATGTGTAGGAACTAGAGTATACTTTATCTACCCAGAAACATTTGAGATACTTAGTGTCTGTATCTAGTAGGTGGGTTTCCTGCAGTAGTGTGATATCACAGGACATGTTTTTCAGCTTTAAGAGTACTTTCCTATGTTTGATTGGGAAATTCAGTCCTCTTGTATTCTAGGACATGACTTTCAATAGATCTAGGGGGCCATCTTATTAATATATAGTCAGGCAGTGCCTCTGCCCCAGTCCCCGCAACGTACCCTCCCCAGCCCCCCACGAACCCCCCACCCGTAGATATATAAGCACGATATAATAAATACACTCACTAATATCATAACTTCTGAGTTAGTTCAATATTAGTAGCACACAGTTAGATGTTTTAAGATCATTTAGTAAAAATAAAGAAAAGAAAACAAAGGTGGATCTAGGGAACTCCCCTGAGCATTAAACTCTGGTGGAGGTACACCAGTTGATCCAGCTATTCTGGTCAGTTGCAGTGCTAATACCCACGCTCACGTGGACCTGCTACCAAGAGAGAATACACCTGAACCATCCAGGGCTCACTGCCCTTCAGCCGCAAGGTAAGAAGTTTACAGCTGTTACCCTATATTAAGGATGTTATGAAGGGGAGTTAGGGCTACCAGTTATTTTAAAAGCCCAGTCGATTCTGTTTATTAGGCTTGCTTAGAGCCATTCAGTAATGTTGCATGAGGTATGAGACAGTGATGCCACAAAGTCCCTCCCATTTGAAACTCTTTACCCAAATAACCACTGGCCCAGCGTAAATAATCCTCACCCACTGCACCCAGTCCCCTCTAACTAACCTGCATTTTCAAATGTAAGCCAGGGATGGGGGGGGTGAGGGGGACAGATAAGGTAGTTTTTTTCCCAGTTGGTCAGCAGGTCGCACATATACTTGTAGGGAGTCAAGGATGACCGTGCTCCTTGCCAGAGCCACCGTTGGAAGGCTCCACTCCACGTCTGGCAGATGGAAGTCACCAACTAGCAGCACCTGCCCCTTGCTTGCCATTCTGATGATGGCTTCTCCAAGTGCCTTCTCCAAGTTATTTCCCTGTGCTGGAGGTCTGTACACTACCCTGGTATGAATAACAGCACCAGAGCCTGTCTCCAGGATGACCCACTGCACCTGCAGCCCTTCCTTTTCCTCTGGGTGACCCTGTACCTCCATGGCTTTGATTCCCTGGTTCACATATAGTGCAACCACTCTCCCCTTCTCTCTGCATTGTCTCTCTTGAACAGAGAGTAGCCAGCTATAGCCATGTCCCAGTCATTGTGCTCAGTGTATGATGACACCATAGTGACCAATAAATCCAAGTCATCCTCCACCATGATGGCTTTCTGGTGTGGAATTTTGTTTGCAAGATTCCTTACATTGGCGCACATGGCTCTCCACACCTTCTGTCCACTGTGCCTGCTGCACTGCTTCCCCCTCCCATTTCTGATTGTGTTTTTCCCTGAAACTCCCCCGACTTTCCTCCTACCTTTTTAATTTCCCTATTCCTTGACTCCTTCAATTGTTTACCCTTGCTTACCTGGTTTTCACCCCCCTCTTTTCTTCTGCCTTGTTCTTATTGCTGCCTTTTCTGTGTCCCTAACCTAAGGGGGGTTTCTCCTTCAGGGCCCTGCCTCCCTGCTGCTCCATCATTCAGAGGGGTGGGTTGGGCAGTTCTTACCTCCCTTTGTTTTACTGTCTCCCTCGGCTACTTTAAATGCTCATCAAAGTAGCATTTAAGCCTGTCACCAAGGACTGCGGTCTCCTTCCCAGAAGGTTGCAGGCTGTCTCCCTTATGGATGCCCATATTTTCCCAGGCTGGCCCATGTCCCCAGTGTAGCCGAAGCCCTCCTCCATGCACCATGCTTTCAGATAGTCATTAAATGCCTTTTATGCTGAATATTCTTGCATCTCCCTAGCCACATACAGGTAACACCGTGGAAAAAGTCACCGTGTGTGCTGCCTGATTAAGGCCCCTCCCCAACTCCCTGAAGTTACCCTGCACTACCCCTGCCCTGTTCCTTGCCACATCATTTTTCCCCAGGTGGACAATAATGTCTAGCTCCTTCCCATCTCCTGCTGCCCTAACAATCCCCTGGATATGCTCTCCATCCCTCCAAGCCTCCAGGGAGGCATTTCACCTCCTTCCCTCTCCCTTCCTCCCCCAACTCCCACATCTGTCCCCTTAAAAATGGAGTCCTTCACCAGCAGCTGCTCTCTTCCTACCTCATTGGGGCCTCCACTTCTGAGGATAAGCACTGAAACTTGTACCCATGTCAGGTTCACCTACAAGGACATCAGTACATATTGATATATAAAGCAAAGCAGAACCATTTACTGTTCAAACTGGTGAGAAATCCATGACAGTGCGCTAAATGTTGGAATTGTTAGAACAATTACTGTTTTCCATCTGTGCAGATTACAGAACAATTAAGCAGCAGTTTCTTGCTCAGCTATCGTAGATGATAAACAAGGACTGTAAAAAAAATATTCATTTCTTTTTTTTTTTTTTTTTTTGCAGGAACCCATAGACCTAAACAGGGAGACTGTATAGTCTAGAGGGTAGCGCACTAAGCTGTGAAGCTGGAGACCCGGGCTTGAATTCCACAACCTCTACTTGCTTTCCCTCCCTGTGCTCCCAGAAATCACCTGGTAATAAGTTTCATCTCCGTGTGCCTTTCCTGGCCAAAAACTCTAAAATAAATATAAATAAATGAACCAGGGGCATTTATCTTGGGTGTTTAATCATTCATATCAGCTAGTTATTTCTACATATACTCCAGCTAACAGAATATTATCACTTTAGCAAAGCGCAAAGAACAGCTAAAGAAAGGCAGCTTGGGTGCCACCTTTTACAGTCTTATAGTTAAATCAGTATTGCAGAAGCTTAGGGTTACAACACTGTTATGGATTTCCATCACATTCCTAATCAAATCCCAAAACCATTTCAGGAGTCTTGACAACAAAGCAGACGTTTGGGAGTCTCAGACTCCAGTGATTCAAAATAAAACTATGGTTAAGCTTACAATCCTACCCCCACCCTCATCAAGACAACTTGAGTGTTGTGTAGGCGACCAGCGGGGTGCTTCAGGGATCAGTGCTGGGAATGGGCCTCTTTTAATGTCTTTATAAGTTCCATTGCAGAGGAGCTGGATGGGCAGGTGTGCTCCCTTTTCGAATGACACCAAAATCTGCAGTAGGATGGACAGTCGGTGGTTGGGGGGGGGGGAGGATGAGCAGAGACCTGAGAAAACTAGAGGAGTGGTCACGGGTATGGCAGCTGGGTTTCAATGTGAAAACGTGTAAAATAATGCACTTAAGGCACAGAAACCCAAGGGCACAGTACAAAAAGGGTGGAGTGGTATTGACGACCACCAAGCAGGAAAAAGACCTGGAGGTAATCATATTGGATGACCTAATGGTATCCAGGCAGTGCAACATGGCAATAGGGAGGGTGAGTGGAATGCTGGGGTGCATAGGAAGGGGTATCACTAGCAGAAATAGGAAAGTGAAACCTATGCACCGGTGCAGGGGCAGGGCGCCTAACTGTGACGCCGATGACCCGGGTTCAGGAACGGACCCAGGAATGTAGGAGGGCCAGCTGGGGGGGGGAGAAGGATTGAGCATCCTAGGGACTGCTCTCCTTCTCTGGGAGGGAGGTGGTAGAGTGTCTGGCTTGATGGGGTCCCCTAGCAGAGGCTGGGTGTACCCCTGCATCAGCACCAGTACTTGTGGGGGCGGCGGGGCAGACACGGGATGTCATTGCACATCCCCGCCCTGGGGGTAAAACTATCAAAATTGCAGCCACCACCCATGAAGCCCACTTGCCTCTGCTCCACTAGTACTCCACAGCACTTCTGGGATCTGACCTATCCCGTTGTCCACTATGGTGGGTATGGGCTCTGCACCCCACCTTGGGGGCAGGCCAAGGAGGCAATGACAATTGGCTGTCCTGCTGGCACCCTTGTTCTGTCGCTGCGGAAATTCTGCTGGTGCAGTGGCCCCGCCTTTGGGGGCAATCCAGGGGGTATTGGGGAACTGGGAATAAGGTAAGTCCCCGGAGTGTTAGGATGTAGCCGAGGGGTGGACAGGGGCCAAGAGACTAGGCGGGCTGCACAAAAAAAAAAAAAAAAAAGAAAAGAAATAGGGAAGTGATTTTGCCTCTGTATATATCACTTGTAAAACCTCACCTAGAGTACTGTGTCCATTTCTGGAGACCACATCTCTGGAAGGACATAGAGTGGAGGCAGTCCAGAGCAGTGCAACTAAAATGGTGCAGGGTCTGTATAAAATTCCCCCATGGTTCACTTATAAAAGAGCACCAAACTTAGCAGGCACACTGTCACATAGCCTTTACACCACTGATACACACAATAGAAACACCTGGTTACTCACACTACCTAAAGGGAACTACACCTGTGGTAGGTGTAAATATTGTTCAGTAGTAGAAAAAAACAGACAATTTACCAGTGTAAATGCCACAAAGAATTTTGACATCTGAGCATTTATTAAGTGTGATGCAATTCATATTGTGTATTTGGCCACTTGTGCGTGTGCAACTTTTGATGTGGGTAAGGCTACCAGACCATTTAAACAAAGGATAGGTGAACATCAAAGGGCACTCTTTAATCAGAATTTGACTAATGCACTAACCACCTATGTAGCCAGACAGTTTTATTTTTTATTTTAGTCTTTTGTAACCAGGTAAGACCCACTAGGCACAATTGCCTATTTGCAGGAGTGACCTGGAAGCACAGGAGACATTAAGTAACTCTCTTAGAGTCACACTGCATGCAAGTAGAGGTTGTGGGAATCAAACCCATGTCTGTTTGCTAAATGTACCAAGCTCATTCACAGCTCATTACTCTAACCTCTAGGCTACACTGCCAGCCCCACATTACACATTTTTAAATACTGTGGTATACAGAAAGTTTGTTTGAGGAAAAGAGATGGCAACATCAATGATCTGGTATCAGAAAAAGAAATTATGTGGATTGTACAGCTGTACAGTCATTTTCCGCCTGGACTTTATGATAGGATGGAAGTATCCCTTGTTGTAAGGAAAAAATAAATTTCTATGGTGCTATTAGTGAGAAGATGTTTTGATTTGTGTGTGTGTGTGTGTGTGTGTGTGTGTGTATTTATACAGCAACAAAAGGGTAGGGATAAAGATTCCTAGTCCCAATATAACTAACCTCCTTATAATGTTGTCTCACTTCCCTAGATGCCACATGGTATGTGTTTACAAGAAAGTTATGGAGTATGCAAGGGGTAATATGAATCTGCACTTTACAGTGAGACATAATCCTGCCTGACTTGATTTGCACCCACCATTTGGAGTTTGGACTTAAGAGAGAGAGTCTTTAAATGGAGAAGTTAAAATGGACATATTTGCTGTATTACATGTACACACCAATTATTTCTGCTGTTTTATGTGCAATATTGACTTGTCGAAACAAGCTATCCATACCTGCTAGTTGATTACGTTTCTGTACAGGCCTTAACATGCTTCACTTTATTATGCCTGTGGGATAAATAATATGTATGAATGAAATAGTTACTGTCTGAATCAATTTCATTAGAAATATTAATTTCCCACAGTGAGTGCATCATAAGATTAGTGCCCCCTGAAACAGGGAGAATTTAGTGTCATCAATTATGTATTATGCTGTATGTATTTGATCAGTTTACTTATATCTACATTTAATGGATACACTACCACTTTAAGAGAATATGGGTATTTAAGATGGGCACTTAGTGTTGCTATGGTGACTGTTGAGAAAGCTCCAGAGTGAAACCAGTCAAGTCACTGAGGGTCACGGCTCTGCACTGTTTGCACTTTATTTGTGGACACCTTTTTAATGTAATACAAGACTTCCTCCGACTGAGTTCTTTGGGCTTCACACAGGTAGTTTCCTCTGTGACTCATAATCACAGTCACTCCTTGGACCTGGTCTTCCTCTTGGGGTTGGAGGCCTCCGATTTGGTGGTGGAACCTGTCGGATGGTCCGACCATCACATCATCAGCTTCAGTTTCTTGGCTTCCTTTGTAGGCCTGCCCCTGTGGAGAAGGTCCGATACCGCCCTTTACGGGATTTGACCCCCGATGGCCTTTTGGCAGTGTTGGACTTATCGGGAATATTGGGCAAGTGAGGGTCCGGAGAATCTACTCCAGGCTTTTAATCGACCAGTGGACGGAGCTTTGTATACCCTCGCTCCTTTCCGTGTTTGCCCACTTACTCTCTGCCGTCGGTCCCCATGGTTTGATGGGACCTTGAGGGGGATGAAGCAGGCGAAGTGAAGGCTAGAGCATGTTTGGCATAGATCCAGCTTAGATGCCAACAAGCTTAGACTGATAGAACATTATAGACTTTATCAATCAGTCATCAGTCTCCTGTAAGAAGGCAGAATTCCTGTCCAGGGAGATTGTTTCCGCACAGAACCGACGAGCTCAGCTGTTCCAAACCGTGGACAGACTGTACAATCCAGCCTGTCTACGAGTTTGGAAAGCCTTGTCGCAAGTAGAGTGGAATGAGTTTGCTAGCTTCTTTGCCAATAAGGTTGCCGACATCAGGTCAGAGATTCACTAATCATGCCCTATGGGGGTTACTGGTGGTCAGTGCAAGGTTGCAATTCCTCCTTTTTGCTGGGCCGATTTTGACCGACTGGTGATTGAGAATATCATGTGACTTCTCCAGAGTATGTGTCCAACTTGCTGTAGTTTAGATCCGGGCCCTACTCGCCTTTTAATGGGGTGCCTAGATGTGATTGGCCCGGTTCTAGCAGAATTAATCTGGTGTTCATTGAAGTCGGGGGAGTTTCCCAGCTCTCTGAAGGAGGCTGTGGTTACCCCCTTCTCAAGGAATCATCTCTTGACCCAGATTCTCCTGCAAACTACAGACTGATCGCTAACCTTCCCTTTATAGAGAAGGTTATTGAGAAGGTTGTCACACAATAGTGGTAAAACCATTTTACCATCCATGCTATCTATGATCCTCTCCAGTCTGGTTTCCATAAGAGAAACAGTACTGAGACTGCTCTGGTTTGGGTACTCAGTGATCTCCTGATGGATAGAGACCAGAAGCATCGTTCCATCTTGGTCCTTCTGGATCTTTCTTCAGCTTTTGACACCGTGGACCATGTGGTACTTCTTGATCACCTGCGGTTCATTTGTGGCCTGTCGGGTACAGTCCTCAGATGGTTCCATTCTTTCCTCACAGGCAGGTCACAGAGGGTAATATCAGGGATTTTTTCCTCTGACGCCTACTCCCTGCCATGTGGGGTCCCGCAGGGTTCAGTGTTGTCCCCTATGTTGTTCACGGTGCTTCCACTAGGAGACATTGTAAGATGGTACGGGCTGAGTTTTCACTGTTATGCAGATGATACTCAGCTGTACCTGTCTTTTGTACCCAACCAGGATAGTGCTTTTAGTTTTTTCTAACTGTCTCACCGAAATCCAAGACTGGATGAATTCCAGTTGGCTGAGATTGACCCCTGACAAGACGGAGGTGTTAGTGGTGGATCCGGCTCACCAGATAGAGGGGTTGGTTGCTGGGTGGCCATCTGGGCTTTGGCTCGAGGGCTCCCAGCTCCTGACCTCTGAATGGGTTTGGAATCTGGAGGTGATATTTGATGATGGGCTGACACTTCATTCTCGGGTGTCAGCTGTCGTCAAGTCCTCTTTTTACCATCTGAGGAACATCACCCGGATTAAGCACCTTGTTCCGTCCGGTGACCTTCCAACTTTGGTCCGCGCTATTGTGACCTCGCGCCTTGACTATTGTAACTCCCTGTACCTGGGCCTTCCAGGGATTGATATCCACTGCTTGCAGCTAGTGCAGAATGCTGTGGCCAGGTTATTGTCTGGGTCAACTCGATCCAGTCATATTTCACCTGTGCTGCGTGCTCTGCACTGGCTGCCTGTTCAGTGGTGGATCACCTTTAAAGTTGACTTGCTGACTTTTAGAGCCCTACATGGTCTGGGTCCGAGCTACCTTCAAGCACTTCTGAGCCCCTACTGCCCCCTCAGACTGCTCCACTCAACCGATGAGGGATTGCTAGAGATTCCCAGGGTGCGCTTGAAGACCTCAGGAGCTTGGGCATTTGTTTTCGCCGCTCCCTACCTGTGGAATTCTCTACCTCATCGAGTACAAGAGTGTCAGACAGTGGAGAGCTTCAAAACTGCTTTAAAAACATACTTATTTGCACAAGCTTTCTCTGACTTTTAGCATGTATATCTGTGTATTTTAAATAGTTTTTATTATTTCATTTATTTGTGAGTTGTTTTTAGAAATGTAATGACTGTACAGCATTTTGATAGTTTTCTGATACTGTGCTTAATAAATAAAATGTATTATTATATGTTTTGATACAAGATTTATTAAAGCATTTTCAATGCTCGATCACGCTGTGTTGACTTTTTTTGCTTTCATCTGTATAAAAAGCCCTACAAGGAGAGACTAAAGGACCTCAGTACGCACACCCTGAAACAGAGGAGGGAGTGGGGGATATGATAGAGACCTTTAAACACCTCATGAGGGTAAATAAGGTACAGGAGGGGAGTATTTTTCAGAAGAAAAGGCACTCAAGAACAAGGGGACATGCTATGAAGCAGGAGGGGGTAGATTCAGAAGAGATATGAGAAAGTACTTCTTCACAGAAGGAGTGATGGATTCATGGAATAGCCTTCCAGTGGAGGTGATGGGGCAAACACAGTGGTGGGGTTCAAGAATGCATGGGATAAGCATAAAGAAATCATAGTAGAAAGGAAGCGGGGAGGGAGAAAGAGCTGTAGGTCGGCTACAGTCTGCAGTGATAGTGTAGGTATTGAGAAATGGGCAGACTAGGTGGACCAAATGGTCCTTACCCACTATCAGATTCTATGTTTCTATATTTCTATAACCTTCTACACAATGGTCAGACCAATGTTAACGTTCTGTCATACTGTACTACTTATGGAAGTGTGCTTCATTTAAATAATCCTACGTTATTATAAGAGAATGTATTGCAGCACTGTGCACATTTGTGTATGTCTGCTATCTCACCTAATGAAAACAGATTTTGTTTACAAATGAGATTTACTGTGCCTTAGCTAATGCCTGTGTGAACATTGACTACAAATTTAACCACCATATTATTACTGAATTGATAGAGGGGCTTGGTTTAGCTGATAAAAATCATTGCCTTAATCTAGGGAATGCTGCGTTAACACCATATGTAACTAAGTGCAACTATTAATTAGTGGGCTCATTGGCATAGTCACAGTATATTAAGTTTCACTTAATTACAGACTTAGATTTATTGAATTATTAAAACACTAAATCTTTCTGAGGCCAAAGAGGATACTTGGAGTCTTATAAAAGAAGCTGGGAAATGTCAAAGGAGGTGGTAGTGTCTAACAGTATCGCCTCACAGATATACATATTTTTTAATCTACTTCAAATTTGGTTACCAGGAGAGGCACACTGAGCCGGAACTCATTTCCAGGTATGACCCAGGCGTGCAGCATGGGTCCAAGGTGGTAAGAATGCAATAAACAAAAGTAAATAAAAATAAACTGACAAATGCAGTGCACAAAACAGAAAAACAGCACAAGGTACAAAATGTACAAATAAATGACAAAACTTACTAATAAATTATTGAAGTAGGGGCCGTGGCTTGCAGCCCAGCTTAGAGGACATCTTTCTTGTGAGCTCCTAGTGAATAGCTCTTTTTTTTTTAATTTGATTTTTATTAAAGGATATGAAGACACACAGGTAGATACACTTATTGTATGACAGAACAGCAGTACAAAAAATGTAAAATCTGTTTTGTACAAAGTCAGGATAGATTCATCATGTATCAGTAGGGTACAATTTTACCCTTCCCCTTACATAGAAAGTAACTGGTTTAGCTTATTAAAGTTACCTTTCGCAAAACATCTCAGGCACATTTATACAATGATAATTATCCCCTATGTGTTAATACACCTCGTCCTCAACCCCTGCGATCCCCCTCAAGATACAAACTCCAGATCCACCTCGGACTGGTGGAGTACCCATCTCCACCATTTCATTTGGAAGAGTGGGAATCAATCTTGCAAAGTAGCTAAAAGGCTCTCCATTTGGTAAACACCCCACATTATATTTCTCCAGTCTTGTATAGTTGGTACAAGCTTTGTCATCCATTCCCTAGTATATTTTTTTTTGTTGCCAACACATATATTGGTAGGAGGCTCCTTAACCAGGAGGGAGAATGGTCTGGATAGACAGACAGCAGGACAATCTCCACTGTTAGGGCAATAGGTTCCCCCAGACATCCCATCAATTCGTTTTGGAAGGCGTACCAAAATGGCATCAGCAGGGGGCAGTATCATAGAATGTGGCCCAGTTCAGCCAACCTACAGCCACAATCCCTCCAACAGTGACCGTAGTTGTCGGGGAGATACTTAACTAAGATTACTGGGGAGCAAAATATCTACTCCTGCATTTCCACACGAAGTCCATCCACAACAGAGAGGAAGTTACCTTCACCACAGGGAGGGCGGCCTTTGTCTACAAGACCGCCGGTATTTCTAATTCCAAGTCCCTGTTCCATCCCTCCGTTGTTGACTTTGTGGAGTCCCCCTTTATATCCCTCAGAATTTTATATAAAGCCCCAATCAGATGTCCCCAGGTGTTTCCTTTAAAAAATCAATAAATATTTTGAGCACGGGTGGCATCAGGGAAGGAAGTCTAGCCACAATGGTGCATTATCGTAGAATATAGTTTTTCACCTGTAAATACCTAAAGAACTACCCCTGCTGGAGTCCGTAGTCTCTCCTTAAGATTTCAAAGGGGAGAACCCCATCCACCCCCAGAAATTGGTATATGTACATCAGGCCCAGGTTTCTCCACCTAGTGAAGGCCAAATCGGATTGGGTTGGGTAAAAATGTTCATCCTCGGAAAACATTTTGCAATAACCATGTATTGGCTCGAATTCAGGGCTTTTTCTCATCACATACCAAATCTTTAATATGTTAAATGAAATTGGTGTAAAGTCCTTTAATGGTGAAGTTTTATTCTCGAAGGAAAACAAGAGCCTGTTTATGTCATGCATATCGTTTATATGGAATTCTAGAGTTTTCCATGGAGCTATAAATTGTTTGTCAGCCATAAGAAAAGGATACGCAAAAATGCTGCTTTGGCATATAACGTTAAATTGGGCAAATTTGTTCCCCCCCTGGGCCAGGGAGAGCTTTAATATAGATAGATGTATTCGTAGGCGATGACCTCACCAAATAAAGTTAGAGATCATTTTATCCCAGGATTTAAAATAATAGGAGACTGAGAAAAATGGAATGTTTTGATACAAGTAAAGTAATCGGGGTAAAATATTCATACGGATGATTTCAATGCATTGGAAAAATGTTAGCTGGAGCTTTGTCCACTTATTTTGATCCATTTGTATTGTTAATGTCAGAGGTTCATAGTTAACCACCGCCATTACCCCCAAGTCTTGAGGAATATAGATCCCCAAGTATTTAATTTTTGTGGTTCTTCAATGTGGCAGACAAATTTGGCACAGGGATTCTGATGGGACATAGCTAAAAAGTATGACCTCTGTCTTTGTAACATTTAATTTGAATCCTGTCACTCCCTTGAACTTATTTAACATTTTCCAGACTTCCGGGATTGATTTTTTCGGGGAGAGGAGTGTCAGGGGAACATCATCTGTGAACAGACTGACCCTGTATTCTTGTTGTTCCATGGGTACTCCTTCCACTCTGTCTGCTGCCTGAAGGCAGCCACCAAAACTCCATATAGAGTGCAAACGGGGGGGGGGGGACAATGGGCACCCCTGTCATGTTCCGCGTTGTAGCGGGATAGGAGTAGAGAGACCACCATTAATTCTTACATAAGTTTGTGGAGCTGCATAGATATTCTGGAGCAATTCCACGAAGGAGTCCGGGAAGAGAAATTTCGACAGGGTGTCCCACAAAAAAAGGCCAGGACACCCTGTCGAATGCCTTCTCTGCATCCAGACTTAAAAGAGCAGCTGGAATTTTTTTGGTTTGGATATATTCCACCAAGATAAGAGTTCTATGAGCATTATCCATTGTATTTCTTCATTTAATAAAGCCAGCCTGGTCTGGATGTATAATGAAAGGGCCATGAAGATTTTATAGTCTGTGTTTAAGATAGATACTGGGCGGTAGACAGATGGGTCGGTAATATCTTTGTTTGGTTTAGGGAGTTCCGCTAAAGTTGCACAAGCCCAGGAGGGCAGAGGAGGATCCCCATCCATCACCTTCCCAAACACAGTTAACATGCTTGGGGCTAGTTCCATAGTAAATGTTTTATACCACTCTGCTGGGAAGCCATTGGGTCCCAGACATTGTTGAGTAGCAAGTGATTTAATGCAATTCTGAACCTCCTCCATCCTAATTGGGGCCTCCAGTGAGCTTATGTGGTCTTCTGTCAGTTGTGGGAGGTGCAGGAATCTAAACCTGTAGACATAGTCATATTAAAGTCCCCCCATTATTAGGTATCCGTGGAGAAGATCCATCACCCTGGTAATAAACGTTTGGAGAACCGGGACCCTGGATTGAGGGGGAAGGTGCACACTCACTAAGGTAACCTCCTGTGTATAAAGTTTACCCTGCACGATGACAAAGCAGCCCTGTCCATCTGCATAGGTTTTATGCACCTCCATAGGAGTAGTTGTGGGAATCAGTATCACTGCACCCCTTCTTCGCCCACTGGAATGGGAGGATCCATAGACTACATATCTTTGTCCCCAACTCAACTTCAAATGTTCTGCATCTCAAAGGTGCATCTCCTGGACAAAGTATATGTCTGCCTCTTGTTTTTTAAGATGTTGCATGAATCAAGACTATTTTATTGGGTTATGTAGCCCGTTGATGTTCTGCGAAAATATTTTCACTGGTTGCATCAACATGTTGTCTTTCTGATAGGAAGATCACTCCTGTGTCCATCCGAACCACTCTCTCAGCAGTGACGAGACGAACTTGAGAGGCATCCCTCAGAGATCCCGACCCCGACCCAGACATCCTTTAGGCTCCGATGCAGTGGACCAGGACCAGGAGACGGGACCGGCCAAGTGGAACCCCCTCCCGCATCCAACCTTCTTGTGACTGCCATTCCAGGGATAATAAAATTGTATCTTTTATTTGAATCCAAACTGTGTGTTTCTTTTTTCTTAAACAACAACACATTAACCTTGTAATTATCTGCTTACCCTTCCCCCCTTTAGTAAAACCAAACTTTGGTATAACTCTTGGGACCAAACCTCCAGTCCCTCCCTCCCATTTGGGCAATGAGCATCAAAACTTACTCTGTCCAGAAAATAAACTTCCATAAACTTCCAAAATGGAGGTGTGGAAACCAAACCACCTTCTGTTGCCCCAGCTAGAGGCCCTATATGGGAACTCTTGGCCAGAGCTGTAGGCCTCAACCCCAGGAGGGGGGACAGAGACCCACTGGAGGGTCATCTATACCCTCCAAGGGGCGTGCGCCACCATGTAGCGTTGGTTCTTGGGTAGTGACCTCATAGTCAAAAAGACATCCAATGGAGGAGACCCCCCCATTTGCTCAAAGTAACATAAGATTTAATTACCCAATTCCCTGAGGTGTACTCCGCTCTAAGGCCCTCTAGTAGCACGGAGACTCATAAATCAACACAAGCCAATGAAATACCTAGGCATCACCCTTGACTCCCCTCTTGCCTATCATGCACATATCCACATCCTCTGTAACACCATCAATTCCAGAATTGGCTTCCTTCATCGGATCAAACACTGTCTGCCTAATGATGGGCTGCACCTTGCTGTTTTGTCCTTAGTCCTCTCTGTGCTAGACTATGGAATTGTGTTATATGTCTCTGCTGATAACACTGCTTTCTGTCGCATCAAGACAGCACTAAACAAGGCCTGTCACCTGGTGACAGGCTGTGATAAAACCACCCACACGTGTGACCTCTAACTGGCTAAACTTCGAATGTCGCCTTAAGTACCACACTTGCCTCTTGGTAAAGAAAATCCAGTGGAAACTCACCCCTCCCAGTTTACAGGGCCTCATCCAACTCTCCCTCCCTCAAAGATGCACCCAAAGTACCTCCAAGGTCCCCTTCTTGGTTCCCTGCTGCAGGACATCCTTGGGTCAGAGAGCCTTCTATCATAGGGCGCCAAGCTGGCTAAATGACCTACCTGTTGCCCTGACTGCTGGGGCAAAAATAGGTCCGTTTAAAACCCTACTCAAGGAATTTCTTGCTAACATCTCTAATTGTGACTGCTCTTAGAAGTACTGTACTTACTTCAGCCCTGCCACCCCCACCTCACTGACCTATCACTACTTTTTTCCTGCTTGTTAATCAACTTATATGATTTAATACCTGCCTTACAATCTGTATCTCTTTTCTGTAATGTTTTCTTTTTTAACTGCTGTTTTTGTACATGACGCTGGGCTGTCTCAGCCCTCTGCTATAATATGTTACCCAGCGCTTTCCTTTTCCTACTAATGTTATATATGGTCTGTTTGATGTCTTGTTGTACTGCACCTGTGCCTGTAAATTTGTACTGTTACTACTGACGAGGAGCCTTTGCAAAAGAGTCCTTGGACTCAAAGGGTGTAGATCTGATTTCTCAATAAATAAATAAATAAATAAATAAATAAAACCTAGTTCCCAGGCTGTGTTCCCAAGAGGGAATTTTGGAAGGAGAGAAATCACCCCTGAATTTGGTGGGGATGAGTACGAATCCCTTGTCTTAACTGGATACATCCTAATTCAAGGGCTCCCGCTACTGGGTTATCTGTGCCGTCCCCTCCGATTGACTCTATGGGTCATGATAAAGACTTTTATCCTCCTATCCCCTGGATATTAACACTATGGATGTTATGCATGGTAACTTCACTCCTTTATTAAGCAAGTGGCCCTGTTTTCATTACAGGATTGTATTCACGGGGGGGGGGTTAACTCCAACCCTACTTCCCAGGGTGACTGGAGAGCACAAGAATAGGGATCTGGACCCCCAGAGAAAAATAATCACCCACCTCACCCTCAACAGGAATTGGTCATTCCAATAAGCGAAGTCTTTTGTACCATGGAGTCATTTTTACTAGCTTGTTGCCTATAAAATGACATCAGCCAGGCTTTCGGCCTGTTTGGTAGTAGCAGGGTCCTCTCTCCTGACTCCCCGCTGGTGTTCAGGCTTAGACCCCACAGAGTATACTCCAGCAATAATATGGAATGTTCACAAGTATACCATTCAAGGTTTTACAAAGTTAGTAAATCTGTTGATGAGGGAGTCTTGTAAGGAAGCTGGGGCTTTGTCCAGCCCAGAGATTAAGTGCAGTTAAGTGAAAACTGGTGGATGCCCCCCCTTTCCCTTTACCCATATCCCCCTCAACAGAGGATAAGGCCTGTTAGAGTCTATTGTCTCCCTTTCTCCCTCGCTTAGATTGTCCATAAACAAACTTGAAAGCGAATGTCCACATTAGGCCAGTACTGGAGAGTTTCCCAAGCTCTTCTGGACCAGGATTGTCTGGTGTTCCTGGTCACTGATGCTAGAGGGAATCAGGGTGAGGGGTCAAAGGAGAACGGGAAGAGCCGCCGGAGCGGCATGAGTGAACAGGAGGTTGCCCCCCCCAATCTAGTACTCCAGCCTGGATCGCTTCCCACCTTTGGAGAACTAGAGTACCCCAGCTGAAAATACTTTAACTCTTTGGTATTTCTTTTTTTATTTTAAGAACTCCAGGGTAGAAGGGTTCTCCCCCATGTCCCCCACAGCTCCATCACCCCTCCAAACCCCCAACCCTTATGTAAAAGAAGAGGCATCATTTACCTCTCAGGTTTGTAGAGTAGCGTTCCGAAACTGGCACAGTTTATTTACTATTTTGGACAATGTAAAATTCAAGTTCTGCTTCTCCGAGTGTGAAGTCTGGTTACCATGAGGTCTGGATTTCTCTGAGCCCGACCCCCGATCCTTGAGAATGCCTCAGGTCTTCAGATCCTCTGTTGCTTCCATAGTGGTGGTGTAAGTCTTTGGGCCATTTCGAAAAAGGACTACTAGCTTAGCCAGGAGTGAAGTTCTAAATCTTAACTTGTGTGCCCTTAAGTGATGGAACAGTGGCGCATACTCTCTTCTCAAATGCTGTGTGCATGAAGCACAGACATTGTCAAAAATGAGACGATGAGGGCCCAGCATGATCCTTTGTTTTTGCCAAGCTTTGCTGAGCAGTTGGTCCTTAACCTGGTAATTTTGGAAGTGAATAACGAAGGAGCACCGTCGGGCATCTGGTCATGCTGGTTTAGGCCCTAAGGCCTGGTGGGCTTTCTCTATATCGAGCTGAAAGTCCAGTTCAAGGTCCTAGACAAGTCAAAGCAAATAGTCTGTGTATGCCATAGGATCCCGGACCTCCTTGTCCTCCGGCAGGCCATATATCTGAATATTCTTTCTTCGGCCTCTGTTCCCTGCGTCTTCCTGGTGCAGAGACATTAACAGCTGATTTTAAAGTGCCTTCAATACTATCTAGATGAGAGGTATTTGTAGAGATTTGTTGATCTGCTTTTTCAATTCTAGATTGCAGGGCCCCCAGCTCGGAGCGGACATCATGTATGGAATCGCGCATCTCCAGTCAAAAATCGGTGATAGCTTACAGTATTGCATCTTTCTGGGGAGGATCAGCATTTTCCTTTCCCCCTTTATTGTTTTTTTGCATCAAATGGTGTTGAAAATTTCTGCATTAGCTCTGTATCTGAGCAGCCCCAATCCTCCGTCTCCTCTGCATCCGCTAATGGTAAGAATCTGCTTTTTTTAAATTCCGGGACATCTTCCCCCAGGTAATTAGTTCTTTTACCACCAGAGAATCTAGGCTTCTTAATGGTTTGAAAAGGTAAGCTTCAGAAAGATGTCTGGAGGAAGATTAAACTGAATGTTGTGGGAGGGCTCCTTGCTCCAACAGCTCACTCGACCATGCCGGCACCGGAAGCCTCAATAGCTCATGTTTTGATTACAATTCTTGTTTATGACATTGAGGGGATGTAAGTCCTTGGAGGACATCAACAATACTTGGGATATAACCAATGCACAGCTTTTTATATGTGCAAGTTAGACATTATGTATGGGACAAGCAAGGCAGACCCCCTGAAAGTAGGGATAGGTCCACACTAGAGAATAATTCTACATAAAGGCCAAGATCCTTTGAATATGATATCAGCTACAGTTCAGTAGTGTAGGAAACTGGGACAGGATCCATCACTCAAGTTGTGGGCTTGATGGAAAAGAACAGACTATACCAGCTTCATAATGTGGTACACAAATTTAATCCCTGTGTAGCCCCTATCTGCAGCAGATGTAGTAAGGAAACTGTGGCATATAATCATTATTTTGGGGATTGTGAACTTCAACCTTTTTGGAAAGCAGTGGCATGGGTCCTAGGGAAGATATAGAGTAAGGAGATTCCAGTTACTAAACTAGCAGTGCTATTTAGTATTGAAAATCGGGACAACAAGGAATAATTTATGTATAACAGGCCTATTAGACTGATTTTAACCATAGACCACAACTGTATACAGAATACGTGGGTGCCCAGGCTTGCCGCCTGGATGCAGAAATAGGAGAAATTACTTTTAAAGTACTGTCTCTAGAGTGCTTGACATTTCAGTTTAGGGGAGGCAGAATCTTTTGAGAGGATGTGGGAGTAGGTAAGGCAAGCAAAATGATTAGTTTACGCCCAATCCTAGGGGCTCTGGGCGCCGTACAGTAGAAACAACTTTGACAGGCTTCATAAAACATTAACTCTGAAACAATCAGCAGCAGATAAATTAAGAGATGTTTTTTAAAATAAGTTAAGACAGCGGGGGGCGCTAATGAGCAGCTAACTGAGCAGTCACGTTTCTCGATCGCTCCGTCCACGCAGCCTTTAATAGTAAAATTAAGTGTAATCTACCCCTAAGCAGATAAAAGATAACGATTGTGGATGCAAGATATCAGCATGGATGAGTTTTTGACTCCCATCTCATGGAAGAACCAGCGGGTGGCAGGGAAAATGGGGAAGAAGTGTGCGTCGGTCCCTGTGGGAGAGAACTCGGGCCTAGTATCACTCTCAGCAGCTGAGGTCACGGCGCTGGGGAAGGAGCTGACGGGCCAGGTAATTGCGGTGCTTGAACCACGCCTAATCAAGCTGGAAGATAAACTGGATTGCAGACTCCAGGAGGTACTAGAGCAGCAAACACAGCAAAGTGCCAGGCTGGCAGAGGCAGAGGCAGAGGAAAGATTGTCGCGGCTGGAGGACGAGGCGCTGACAGTGCCAGGGCAGGTTAGAGCCCTTCAGAAGGAATTGGAGGAATTCAAGGAGGCCTATGATTACCAGGAGAACTATCAGAGGCGCTTAAACCTGCAATTGAGAGGGCTGCCGGAGGGGCAAGGGGGGCCGATGTCCTGGACTTTTGTAGTAGAGTCTTGCCTGAGCTGCTGGGCCTTCACACAAAGCATGGCAGGGTGAAGTTGGAACAGGCCCACCGCGCGGTGTTACCACGCCCGCCGGCTGATCAACCACCCAGTCAGATTATTATAAGGTTTCATAACTTCTAAGACCGAGAGGCGACTTTGAAGGCTTATCGTGCAAAGGGCTCACTGAGCTATGAGGGCAATCGGTTATTCCTCTCACAGGATTACTCGGTGCGATTGTTGAAGAAAAGGAAAGCATTCAATGGGCTTATGGCCCAGCTAAGAGGCATGAAGATCGAAAAATTTTCTAGTGTATCCTGCCACATTTAAAATTAAGCATGAAGGGGTGACCTTCTCCTTCTGGGAGCTAGAGAAAGCGGAGGAATTTGTGAAGGCCCTGAAGAGGAAAGTGAGCTGAAAGACTAGTGGGAAGAATGGCTAGGAGACTGACGAGTGGGCCGTGAAGTGGCCTTCTTATGCATTGTATTCCTGTTGGTTCATTTTGCTTTCTGAAATTCACTATGTTAAAACTGTTTTCATTGTGATGGTTCGTCCTCGAGGGAAGCTGTGGAACAAAAGGGGGTAATTGTTAGCCCTGAAGATGCTGGAGCTTATTTGGAATGGATTTCATTAACTGCAGGTACTGTGGAACAATTTTCAGAAGGACAGTCTTACAAGATTTAGGACACTGTCCTACATGCTGGGCCTTTGGAGATCTTAGGTCTCAGCTCCAGGCAGCATGGGCAGAGATTGCACTCCTCAAATTTCATATTGAAGAGGAAATACATTATAAGAACCACCCGCCATTTCCCCAGCATCCAACAGAAAAACCTCGACCGCAGAGGGTAGTTGGTCCAGGAGGTTGGCAGGTGGTTAGGAGGAGCAAATCAGGTGCCCCATCACTCTCTGCTCTCCAAAACATTACCTCCAAAAACCATATAAACACTACAAACAGGTATCTGCCTCTATCTCTGAAATCAAATAAAGAGGCAGAAGACACTGCAGAGCAGGACACTGCGGCACAGGAGCTAGCACAACAATACTCACCCAAATCAGGAACCAAAACTAAACAAGCACAAAGGAAATCCAAAAAACTTCTGATCATAGGAGACTCCATGATTCGGGGAGTTGATACCCATCTCCAGCCAGGGGTGATGGTCAGATGTCTCCCAGGTACATCAGCATGGAGAGACACTGACCGTATTGCTAAAATTGTTCACAAAGCAGAAGAAAACATTGATGTCCTAGTCCACATAGGGACTAATGATCTCGCCAGCCGGTCAGTTGTGGAGACCAAGGAACACCTGACTAGGCTGGGTGACAAACTATCATCTATTTCGTCCGGCATCTCCTTCTCTGAGATCCTGCCAGTCTGGGAGAAGGGAGCAGATGGACGGAAGGTCAGAGAAGGGGAGATAGGGGAGCTAAACACGTGGCTCAAGGACTGGTGCCAGGAAAAAGGACACAGATTTGTAGGAACTGGCAACAGTTCTGGGAGCGAAAGTTCTTTAAATTTGATGGACTGCATCTGACTAAAGAGGAGTCAGTGCATTGGGGCAGAAGTTTGACGTCTTTGCAGAATATTTAAACTAGCAAATGGGGAGAGGGTGCAGCACCCATACGTCGAATGGGAAGAACACCCTCCCCTCAGCTAGTGGTCAAACAGGAATTCAGCGTGTTTGCCGTTCATTTCATCACCAGGTAAGAAAAAGGTTTGTCTCCCCATACGATGCACAGGGTAATGCCAAACTTCACCCAACAACTAACACACCAAAATCTGGCCAATGGAAAATCATGTACACAATGCTCACAGCCTGGGAAATAAGATCCCAGACCTGCAGGCACAATGTCAGAGGCTAAACTGGACATAGTAGCAATTAGTGAGACGTGGTTTACCAGTAACCACACTTGGGAGACTTCAGTACCTGGCTATGTATTGTTCAGAAGAGACCGAGGGCAAAAAGGGGAGGGGTGGCCCTGTATGTTAATGAAAATATCAAAGCTACAGAAATTCAGAATACACATAAGGAGCCAGAAGAACTGTGGGTCACCCTGGAAACAGGAAATGGGACAGCCATAAGAACTGGGGTTGTCTACAGGCCCCAGACCAGAGGAGGACATAGACACATTACTGTTAGAAGATATACAAAACATGACAGCTAAAGGGAGGTTCTGATAATGGGAGACTTCAACATGCCAGATACAGATTGGTCAATACCAGCAGGAACATCTGCCAGAACTAGACTCATAGTGGATTCCTGCAGGGGAGGGCCTCAAACAACTGGTACAGCAACCCACAAGAGACAGGGCTATCCTAGATCTAGTACTGACTAACAAAGAAGGATCACAGATCTCCAGGTAGAAGGTCACCTGGGAGCCAGTGACCATCACATGGTATGGTTCAATTTGGCTACTACATCTAAATCATCCCATTCCAAAGCAAAAATATGGGACTTCAGAGGAGCTGACTTTGATAAGATGGCCAACAGAGTTAAGCTAGCCCTGGCAAAAAGAAACACAGGTGAGGAGGTACAGGCAAAGTGGGCAAGCATTAAGGATACAATACTTGAAGCAACATCCCATTGTGTTAGACAGAAAGGAAGTGCAAAGAAGAAGAAACCACTTTGGTTCTCAAATACAGTAGCAGAAAAGGTCAGAGCCAAAAGGCTGGCCTTCAGAAAATATAAGGGAACACAGCGGATGAAGATAGGGAGGCATACCAAACTGCCCTAAGGGAAGCAGGTAAGGCAGTAAGGCAGGCAAAGTCCCAAACTGAGGAAACACTAGCACGAACAGTAAAAGAAGGTGACAAGACTTTCTATAGATACATTAGTGAAAGGAGAAAGTCCAGAGGGGTATTGCTAAGCTTAATGGAGAAAAGGGAGCATGTGAGGAGGAGGACCCTGTAAAGGCATCTATCCTAAATAGATACTTTGCTCAGTATTTACTGAAGAGAAGGTAGGCAAGGCCCACAGCTCAGCATCATGGACACAGGGGAGAGGTGAGCACTACTCCTTCACAAAGAAAGGGTCCTACAAGAGCTTGCTAAGCTCAGGGTGGATAAGGCAATGGGACCTGATGGCATACATCCCAGGGTACTTAAGGAGCTAAAGGAGGAACTAGCAGAGCCATTAGCAGAATTGTTTAGTGAGTCTCTGAGCACAGGAGAGGTCCCAGAAGACTGGAGAAGGGCTCATGTGATCCCACTCCACAAGAGTGGTAGCAGGGAGGAGGCGGGGAACTACAGACCGGTCAGTCTTACCTCAGTAGTGGGCAAGATTATGGAGGCACTCCTAAAGGAAAGGATAGTGCAACACCTGGAATCCATAGGGGCACAGGATCCAAGACAGCATGGGTTTACAAAAGGAAGGTCCTGTCAAACTAATCTCATAGATTTCTTTGACTGGGTAACCAGAGTGGTGGACCAAGGGGAGCAGTTGATGTCGCCACCTTGACTTCAGCAAAGCTTTTGACACTGTTCCACATAGAAGATTGATAAATAAGCTAGGTAGGCTCGGGTGGGTCAGAAGTTGGTCAACTGGGTGGCAAACTGGTTGACTGGCAGAAAACAGAGAGGTGGTAAATGGTATACAGTCAGAAGAGATGCAAGTCACAAGTGGGTACCTCAGGATCAGTCCTGGGGCCAGTCCTATTCAACATCTTCATTAGTGACCTCCGAGATGGACTAGAGGGTAAGGCTTGTCTGTTTGCAGATGACACCAAGATCTGCAACAGAGTAGATGATCCAGATGGGGTGGGCAGAATGAGAAGAGATCTGGATAAACTAGCAGAATGGTCAGAAGAGTGGCAACTGGGATTTAATGCAAAAGTGCAAAATCATGCACATAGGGAAGAGAAACCCTGAAGCCACTTATAGGCTGGGAGGGAGTTGCTAGCAGTCACAAAGGAAGAAAGAGACTTGGGCATCATCATCACTGATGACCTAAAATCATCCAAGCAGACCTCTAGAAGCAGTAGGTAAGGCTAGGGGGTGTTAGGGTGTATTAGTAGGGGTATCACCAAGTCGTAAGAGGGAGGTAATAATCCTCTGTACAAGACATTGGTTAGGCCCCATCTGGAGTACTTCATGCAGTATTGGAGGCCACACCTTCACAAGGACATTAACTCAAATTGAGGCAGTCCAGAGAAGGGCAACTAAAATGGTGCAGGGACTGCATCAGAAGACATATGAGGACAGATTAACGGAGCTCAATATGTATACCCTTGAGCAAAGGAGGGAGAGAGGTGATATGATCGAGACATTTAAACACCTTAAGGCATAAACAAGGTGAAAGAGTCTAACATGTTTAAATATAAGAAAAATAGCAGGACAAGAGGACACAGCATGAGATTAGAGGGAGGCCGATTAGGGGAATATGAGGAAATTCTTTTTCACAGAAAGGGTGGTGGATGCATGGAATGGCTTACCACAAGAAGTGGTGGCTATGAATACAGTGCAGGGCTTCAAACAGGCATGGGATAGGCATAAGGGAGCAATACAAATGACTATGAATAGATAGGTCACTGACAGAGCAAAGGCCGATGGCACATTTATGAGGTAGAAAAAGAAATGGGCAGACTGGATGGGCCTTGCGGTCCTTATCTGCCGTCAACTTCTATGTTCTATGTTTCTATGTTTCTATGAGCTATTTGGACTATGATTGGCTGTGACTGGCTGAATTAATACCTCGCTGTTTTTCCCTTCCCTTGTGCCCTTGTCTCCTCATATGCCCTGGGAGTTTCCACTGCGGATGGGGCCGTGGAGCGTGGGGCCTCCAGTCCGGATACATGGTTCCTGGAAGGTAGGGGCGAGGGCGGGCTTAGCGCGTGTGATTTGATGGCGCAGCCTAGGCCTTGTAACCTCAGTGCCTCCTTATTCACCTAATCACTTATTTTTGCTCTTCCCCCCTTTGTAGGAGGTGTGGGGCAGTGGTACAAAATGGGGGGAAATGAGTGGAGCCTGCCTGGTTAATAGCATGGGAGGGAATGGGGGGGAGAAAATGTGGAGTGAAAACCTGCCTTCCTGGTTTAATTTCTTTGCCGTGCCCTTCTCCCTGGAGCGCGCCTTTATAGGAGACATAGTGGATGAAGAGGGCGGGTGGAGGGTTTCTCCTCTTTTTCCATTACATGCTTCTGGGTGTAGGCAGGAGGCGAGTGGTGGTCCGTAGATGCAAGGGGAGTGGTGGGTGACTCTGCCGGGTTCCTGTCCTCACTTTTCCCTTTTTGGGTTGGGAGGGGTTTTCGGGACCAGCTGTGCCTTCACGGGTGGTTGGGGTAGCCCTGGCGGGCAATAATCGGGTGAGGTGGCGCAGGGTGGAGGTGGATGGTGAACTCTTTGTGGAGCAAGGCTGAGGGCAGACCCTGCATGGAGGATGGCAGATGGGGCCTGGCTCTTGCGTTGCCTCACGCTCCCCCTCGGGCTCCCTTTGCTGGAGGTGAAATATTGAGCAATGCTGGTGCAGGGGGGACATCCATGTACAGGAGTGAGGCTGGGTTGGGCTGGAAGAGAAGGGAGACCTGGAAGGGTGTCGAGGACTGCAGGGGTAAGTGGAAGGGGGGAGGGGAAACCGGGCAAAGGTGAGAGGAGGAGAGGGTCAGGGTGGCTCTAGGATCATATGGGCATGGACTCTTGGAAATCACCATGGAGGTACGCTAGTTGGGGGGATGTTGTGACGATTTGTTTTTAGTGTAAGAGAGGGCAGTAGAAAGAGCATTGGACACCCCAGGCTAACGTGGGGGGGGATAATCCACTGAATATAAATGAGCGGGGGGGCGAGGGAAGGCAGTAAATGGAGACCCGTAGTGGGTAGGATTTATGGACTGGTGTCTCTTGCTTTTCCTTTCCCCTGTTTGTGCCACTTGGGGGGACCACCAACAGAGGTGGGGTGTGGCTGTGGGGAAGGGGGAACGACGAGATGCGCATCTTAGTTGTGGAGGGATGTGTATTTCTGTCTGTTTTTTCACAAACACTTGTGCTATATTAGCAATTAGTGTTGGTAGGAGTGGGGAGGGGAGACGAGTTGGGGAGAGAGTATGTTAGGCATGGAAGGGAAGGGGGAGTGGAGGAGTTGGGGAGGGGGGAGGTTATCAAGTTCACAAAGTTAAAAATGTTATTGAAGATAGAATTGTTGATATTGTTAAGGTAGTTGTGTTAATTTTAGATGCAATCGATGTTGTGGAAAACAAAGACACTCTGTAAGCCTGTTTAAAAAGTACTCTGGTAAAATGGAAATATACAGGGAAATGGCTGGTGGAAATAGGTTGGAAATTGAAAGGATGTATTGGGGCATATGGCTGATGCTCTAAATCTAAATGTTATTTCCTGGAATGTAAAAGGTATAGCAAGCCCAGTAAAAAGGACAACACTTCTGACCGCTTTAAAAGAAGGGGTGGGGGGGTGGGGGGCGCATGGTTGCTGCAAGAAACCCACCTGACAGATTCAGAGCATGCCAAATTGGAGCGGAGTTGGTGGGGAAGTGTTATGCAGCTCCTATTCCTCTCTACAAGAGAGGTGTCACGATACTCTTTCATAAAAACCTACTTTTGAGGTTAAAGGAGGAAGCAGATCCGAAAAGGGCAGGTATATTTTTATTACGGCCCTGATGCAGGGAGATAAACTCACGTTGATGTGATATGCTCAAGTGTGCATGAGCCGCAATTCTCTCTCTTTGCTGGGCTTGTTAATCAGGAGCAGTTCCCAGGGCTTATCATGGGAGGGGATTTTAATTGAACTATGGATGCACACATGGACCATTCCGAAGGGAAGGGACGAGTCTCAGAGGCTATGAATCAGTGGCGGATTGGGGTAGCAGATTTGGATTTGGTAGATGGCTGGAGGGCGGTTAACCCCGGTGTGAGGGAATGTACTTTTTATTCTAACCCCCATAAGACCTGGTCCCACCTGGATTACATCTATCTTCCCAGGTGCTGGGTGGGTAGGATAAGGGAGATGTCTCACAGTCCTATCTTCGTCTCAGACCATGCTATGGTAAAGATGAAGTTGACTGGTAAGGTACCTGAAGATAGGCCCTCAACCTGGAAATTCCCTACATATCTGATTAAAGACCAGACTTTTAGAGACTATTTAGTGGAACAGTGGAAGCTGTATGGAGGAGACAAATTACACAGGATCTCCAGTACTATTTTTGGGAAGCGAGGAAAGCCTACCTATGAGGGGGGCTACTAATAGCCTAAACGTAACGAAAATTAAGAAGCAAAATAGGTGCAAAAGGGAGGAGTTAGAGAGGCAAGTGAAGGAGCTGGAGAAGGGTCGGGGAGGAGAAGGTGGGGAAGCCCCAGATTGCTATTAATGGCTGAGGAGCTCTTAACACATTGCTGAGGGATGAGGCAGGGAAAGCATGGTTCTTTTGCCAGAGGAGGGTTTTCCAGTGGGGCAACAGGCCAGGGCCCATGTTGGTGAGATTGATGAGAGGAGGTAGGTGCTCAACACGCATACTGAGGGTTAGGAATGAGGAGGGGGAGGGTCTGCGCTAGCTCAGGGGAAATAGCGGACTGTTTTAGGAAATTTTATGAGCAACTATATAGGGCTGAATACACTGGGGAAGAGGACTGTATATGGGAATTTTTGGATGGAGTGACCTTGCAGAAGGTTACGGAGGAGCAGAGGGAGCTGCTGGGGCAACCTATTTCCAGAGCGGAAATTTTAAGGGCTATTCAGAAGCTGCAGCAAGGTAAGGCCAGTGGCCTGGACGGGTTCCCCGTCGAGTACCATAGAATCCTGGGAGGACAGTTGGCTGGAGTGTTGAGTAGGGTGTTTGGGACGGGGGGGAGGGGGAGATCCCTGTATTACCTGACTCGTGTTATGATGCTGACATCTGTTTAATACATAAGGCAGGACAAGATGAGCTGGATTGCACAGCCTATCGACCCATCTGTCGTAGAGCACAGGTATATGTGGGCAATCAGGTAACGTGACACCATAGCAGCATGTTATATGCTTCAAAGTTTTATTAAATAACAGAAAAGTTCTTCATATTAGCAGAGTGCATTTTCTTACAATGATCATCAGCAGTGCTCCAAACAGTCTGAAGACAGTCATTATACAGCAAGCTTCTTCATCAAATAACAGTGCTATCCAGGTCTCAGTCACATTTTGTCTCATAGAATTAGGACCTGCACCTTTAATCTTCCATCTGGTAATACGTACAGTCTCACTCCTCAGAGCACCTTAATCAGCAGTTTAACTTGCCATTCCCCGGAGTTCACCTCCAGACCCAAAGTTAATCTAACTAACTGAACCATATGTTCAACTTTTATACCCTGAAGGGGTCAGGTGACTTCATAAACCCCTCCCCTATACTTTATTTTAAACAGTATTTCTCTATATACATCATTTTAAATTTATAGAACATGTCAAACATCATAATACACTATAACATCTTAATTCTGTATGCAGAAGTAAATTACACTCTTTCTTTAAAGGTTTTGTAATGTATTTTCTAACCCCAAGAAGCAACACCCCTTTTCCCTAGCATAAATGAAAGGGAAAATCAGCTGGCTGGCTCTTAAGCGCAAGCTACAGCCAAAAATGCAGGAACTCCAGAGCTCCACAATGCTCACAATCCCCTCAATTCAAAACCAACACCAAATCAACTCTAAACCAAAGAAATTCACCTCCGGAGGGTAAGAAGAGAGATCTTCCATATTTTAAAAAGTGAAAAGTTAAATTTACTAAGAACTAGAGGACTAAATGCCTTCACGGCTGTGCGCACTAATGAGCAGGGACAGCCACTCATATACTCACAATGGCACGTTCAAGCGGCAGCTGAAAATCGGCGCTCACAGCCACACAGTCCCAACCAAAGCATCCTACAGCTATGCCACAGCATATCTCTTTTAAAAGCCCGAGGACACTAAATATATACCTTTTACATGAGGCTCCACTGCAATTCCAAACTCTGCAGTGAATCACAATTCACTGAAGGGGGTCCCCCCTTCCTGCAACCAAAATCAACACAGCCAGAAAAAAGGATGCCCTCACAAAGGTGCACACACCAGCACAACAATCTCACCGGCAATTCATGTTGCCGCCCGAAACCCCAGCAGCGCTCCCATGTATAAGCAACCACCCTCCTCTATGTTCTTACCAATAATATCCAACAGAGAACAACTAAAGAATTGGAAGGCTGCCTATACACTTTCAGGGTCTCCAAAAGGTGTTTTCTTTTGTGGGCATAATTCCATATTACCTGGATTCTGCTCACAGCGCCCTGCGCCTGGCCCCACATAGCCCCCACCAAGAACAATGTTCCAACAGTCCAAATCTACTCCACCTATGCTAAAACATTATCCTTTATATTCTAACTATCAACATAATATTTAGCTTTGAAATGCATGCAAACAAAACATTATCTCTTCTATAAGATTAAGCCATTGGCTGAATGTTTTTTTACTACTGAAATGGGGCTAATTTCAGAGGGTAACTACACTCTCCTTAAAAAGGGAATATCTACGATTCTAGGAGAACATTTACCTTTAGGACGCAAAGGAAAAGCTACTGCTTTTAAACATAAAAACTGGAACAACATTTTAAGCTGCACGTACGTGCGCACAATCGCACAGTCGTGCCGTTTTGCAGATCATTCAAACAGCGAACAATAAACCTGAAAAACTACTCGCAGGGTCCAAACAACTTGGAATCTTTCCCTAATGCCCTCCCCCCCCAAAGCACCACACGAAGGGAAATATCTTGCAAATAAAAGGGAGCATTATTACCAGTTCCAAATTCAACTTAACTTTCTCTCTTAAAAGGAGATCAGCCTAACACTCCAGCACAGAAAGAAAACAAACATCTAGCCCCATATGCTATTACATATATATATATATATATATATATATATATATATATATTCCTTATCATAAATCTCATGAAGCACTTTGTGACACCATCTCACTGCTTAACGTGGATCTAAAAATTCTGGCCAAGGTTTTGGCTACCAGATTGGAGAATATTCTCCCAGATTTGATTCACCCAGCCAGACCAGGTTCATTAGGGGTCGGCAGTCTTATCATAATGTGCGAAGATTACTTAATGTCATATGGAGGGCAAGCCGAACCCGAGAGAGAATGGGGGTGATCTCTCTAGATGCTGAAAAAGCGTTTGATAGGGTGGAATGGGACTACCTATTTGAGTGATGGCCCGGTTTGGTCTGGGTGACTCTTTCATAGGCTGGATTAGAGGCTGTGTACACTTGGAGCCAAATGCCGTGTTATAGTAAATGGGCGCTTGTCTGGATAGATTTGGGCTAGGGAGAGGCATGAGACAGGGTGTCTCTGTCCCCCCTCCTGTTCCGCTGGTGATTGAACCACTGGTGGTGGATGACACAACATAAAGGGGTGGTAGGAATTGGTGGGTTGGGGGGGAACACAAGGTAGCATTATATGCGGATGATATGCTACTGTTCTTGGGAGACCTGCATAGGTCCATGGGACATTTGATGTCTATTATCGAGAAGTTTGCAAGTTTCTCAGGATATAAGATTAATGTCAGGAAATCTGAAATTATGGGGCTCCCGGTCAGCCCAGCCCAGAAGTTCAGCGAATGGGATTAAGGTGGTTCAGACTGACTTTAAGTATTTAGGGGTAAGGATAGGGCGGAGATGGGAAGACTTTATAAGTTAAACTGCCACCTATGATTAAGACAATCCTTGCAGACCTTAAAGATGGATGCAACTCCTGTTTCGTGGTTAGGGAGGATCAACCTGATAAAAATGAACATCCTCTCCCGTATCCTATACCCTATGCAAATGTTGCAGGTGAGGTTAACTATGGGGGATGTGAAAAGAATAAAGAAAGGGTTCTCTGACTTTATTTGGCAGGGTAAGAAGCCCAGAATTAGTTTAAAATGACTCAAGGCAGATAAGACTAAAGGGGTGCTCAACTTCTAGGACTTAGGCATGTACTATATGGCGGTGCAGCTCAGAGGATAGCTAACTGGGTTCATAGGCTGGTGGTGGCAAGTTGGGTAGAGCTAGAACAGTGGAGGACCCCAGGAAGACTCACGGCCTACCTGCATAGTAAGGGACTCTGGGCTTATAGAGAGCTGGGGAGTGGTAACCCCCTGGTTAGGGAAACACTGGAGGCATCGGATCACCTTTGGAGGTGGAAAGGCTTGGCGCAGAGGGAGACTGTATTATTACCGATAGCAATGAACCCCTTTTTTCTGCCTGGGTTGGAAGATGGGGGATTCCAGGAATGGGAAAGGAGAGGAGTAGATTGTGTGGGTGTCTTATCAGAGAAAGGAGAGCTCAACACATTTGATAGGGTTGAGGCTAGGGGCATCCCAGTTGTTTAGATACCTGCAAGTAAGAGCATTTGTGGGAAAGCTGGGAAAGGGGGACAAGGGAGTGATGCAACCGAACATGGTGGAACAGATGGTATATCAAGCTAAGAAAGACCCGAAAGGTTTCATAGGGAAGGTCACTAAACATGGTAAGCAAAGCCTACCAGATTTAACTGGTGCCACAAAGGCCCTATGGGAAAGGGATCTAGGGCAGCAAATATCGTAGGAGAGCTGGAAATTGGTCTTAGGTATGCCTGAGGGTATAATGGTATGTAATAAGTTCAAGGAGGCCTTCTATAAATTTTTGCATAGAATATATTGGCCCCCAGCAGCGGTGCATAGAGCACACCCTGTGGTATCTTCGCAGTGTCGGAGGTGTAACAGAGGTTAGGCACCCTATATCACTGCATCTGGTACGTGTCCAGTTCTGGTCAAGTTTTGGGGGAGGTAGTCAAAGAGGTAAATCGGATAACTGAAGGGCAACTGCCCCGAGACCCCCTGGTATGTTTATTTGGGGTTGAGGCAGTAGGAGGTGGGGGAGGAGTGGGTACCATTACCCAGATGGATGAGGGTCCTGTTTGTATTGGCCCAGCACTGCATCCAGAATACCTGGGTTTCAGGGATGAGGTCTACGGTGATTGAGTGGCGGAGGATGATCCTATGCTCTCTGGCATTGGAAAGGCTGACTCAGATAGTTAGGGACAGGGAGGAGGCTTTCCTGAGAGAATGGTCACCCTTCTTAGCATCCCTGAGTGTCTCTGAAAGTATGATGCTCCGAACAGGGCTGAATATATAAATATAAATTGAAATGGTATTCAGTCTTTTGAATGGATTGAAATAGGATTCCCTTTTTTTCTTTATATATACTTGTGCTTGTATGTCTATAATTGTCTGTAATGGAATACACACTAGATTGCATCTATTTGTTAGTCTGTTTGTTTCTGTAGTCGTTTGCTATTGTATGTTATATGTGTATTGTGTGTAAAAGGAAATTTTAATAAACAGAATATTCAAAAAAAATAAGTTAAGACAAATTAAAAAACATTTGTGGGAAAGGCTAGGCTAAAAATCTGGGTCTTTAGGCCTCTCCTGAATGCCTCCACTGTAGAGGCCTCCCTCAAGGATCTTGGCAGCGAGTTCCAGAGGACTGGGCCAGCCACACAGAATGAGCGATCACCCCAGGTTTTCAGTCCGGTTCTCAGAACTGCCAGGAGGCCTTGGGTGGAAGAATGGAGAGAGCGAGCCGGGATGGCAGGAGTAAGGAGGTCTGACAGGTAGCCAGGGCCCGATCAATATAGGACCTTATAGGTGAGCAAGCCCACCTTGAAGAGAACCCACCACCTGACCGGCAGCCAGTGCAGACCCCACAGGACCGAGGTCACATGACAGGACCTAGGTAGCCCTGTCAGCAGCCTGGCCACTGCATTCTGCACTAGCTGCAGCTGGCGGAGGTTCCCTCCAGTGACCCTGAGATACAGAGCATCAAAGTAGTTGAGTCTGGATGTCACAGAGGCATGTACCAGTGACTGCAGGTCTTCGGGTGGAATTAGGGGTTTAGTCCGGGCGATGTTCCTCAGATGGTAAAAAACACTTTTGACGACAGCAGACACCTGAGCTTCAAATGTCAGCTTGTCATCAAAGACCACACCCCGATTTCTCACCTTAGAGAACGCTATCAACAGGGTCAACCCCAGGACCAAACCTGTTGTCATCCGGGAGGCATCCCATCATGCCTTCAACCTGGCTCAATCACTAGTACCTCCATCTTGTCCGGGTTAAGTCTCAGCCAGTTAGAGTTCATCCAGTCCTGGATCTTGGCAAGGCATTTATTCAGCACTTCAACTGCACCACTCATCCCTGGTGCAAAAGATGTGTACAGCTGAGAATTGTTTGCATAACAGTGAAAACCCAGACTGTAGTGTCTGATAATCCTCCCCGGGGAAGCATATACACCGAGAACAGCATCGGTGATAGGATCGAGCCTTGAGGAACTCCACAGGTCAGAGTCATCGGGGAGGAGGAAAAATTCCCCATCTCTACACTCTGCCTTCTGCCCGAGAGAAAGGACTCAAACCAATTGATGGCAGTACTGGTGAATCCTCAATACTGTCTAAGGCAATCCAACAACACGATGTGGTCCATGGTGTTGAATGCTGATGACAGATTGAGGAGAATGAGAACTGACCGTTCCCCTTGATCTCTTGCCATGAGTAGGTATTTATGCACCCAAACTAGTGCCATTTCTGTGCTGTGCCTTGTTTTAAACCTGGACTGGAATGGCTCGTAGATGTCAAAAATCTCTAGGTATTCCTCGAGCTGCAGAGCTCCAGACTCTCTCCCAATTCAAATGGCTGGTGAGGTGTTGTCAGGAATAGAATACTGATGTACAAAGTACCTTAAATTTCTGTGGTATGACAACCACTGGTGATAATGAATTCATTATAAAATTCTTTCAGGATCTGTTCCTTTTGATGCATAAAGACAATCAGTGCTGTGTAAGGAATGTGATGTGGGCAAAGTTCTTTATGGAAGGCACTGTATAGTTTTTTTTATTTGTTTGTGTTTGGTTTGCAAGCTCATGTAGCTCTTTTTTTTTTTTATTTGCAAAGCTGGACTGCTCTGCACAGTGTATTTTGGATGTTATCAAATATGCAAACGTCTTTCTAAACATCTTTTTTTTTAATCCAGTTTATTTGTCCTTTTTCGGACCTTTTCGTGGTACGCTAGTAAAGTCTGTGCTTCTGAGTTGGGATTTTGACTTTGACGGCAATAAGTAAAAATCATAAGGGGAGGAAGGAAGATTCTTCATGATGGGTGGTGGGGAAATGAGAGCTGGGAAGGAAGTGCAGGCCTCTCTAGGGGAGAGCTGGGAAGGAAGTGCAGGCCTCTCTAGGGGAGAGCTGGGAAGGAAGTGCAGGCCTCTCTAGGGGAGAGCTGGGAAGGAAGTGCAGGCCTCTCAAGGGGAGAGCTGGGAAGGAAGTGCAGGCCTCTCTAGGGGAGAGCTGGGATGGAAGTGCAGGCCTCTCTAGGGGAGTCACCCAGAGATGAAAGACATGAGGCAAGTGTTTGCCCGTGCCATCCAAAGCATGGACAAAAAACTGGATATGTGCTGGTCATGGTGGAGACTTGGGTGGATGGCCTGGCAAGGTCGCTGAAAGAGAATGAATACATTTTAGGGAAGGCAATGGCAGCTGTGGCCACTGCAAAAGAGCAGAGCCTCATAAAAACATGGCTTGAGCACCTGGAACATTATGTAAAAGCCACTAATGTTTGGGTGCTGAGGCTCCCAGAGGGGATGAAGAGGATTCCCCTGTTGACTTCCTGACAGATTGTTTCCACTGAGAGCTGAATGTGAACTACTTGATTTTCTTCTTACTTGCATGGGAAAACTCAGTTTGTTTCTTGGAATGGCTGTCTATCTTCACCTTCACCTGCTTCTAATGTGGTTCCTCAAGGGTCTATTCTTGGTCTTATTTTATTTAATCCCTTTGTAAATCCTTTTTCCTCCATAGTTGGCTCTTGTTCTGTTAGACTTTACCCTGATGACACTGTACTTTTCTATGCTCACAAATCTCCCTCTGTTTTTGCTACAACTCTTTGGGGTGTTTTTGATAAAATTGTGCAGTGGTTTTCAGATAATCTTTTAATTTTAAATAGCAAGAAGACTCAGACAGTGCTCTTTGGGTTCCAACACTGTCTTTGGTTGATTCATCCTTTTCTATTATTTTGAGGGGTATGCCACCCTTACAGCAACATTTCTATGATGACATGCATCAATATCGACTACAGCACCATGCCGCCGTAGAAGTGGCGCTGGAAGGGAGCAACCACTTCCCGAACTTACCCCTCTCCCGAACTAACTCCGACCTGGAGTTAGAATTCTTCAGTACTGGGGTTCGAAGCCAAAAGCCCCCAACGTAAAAACATTCCCAAACTGTGCGGCTTCATGCCGACTGCAACTTGCGGTCGACATGAGCCCGTCGCTGTAATACCAGTCGCGATCTTTTTTGTCGCGCCGGCATATACAGCCCCTTTGAGAGATAATCTTCTGGAATAAGGTAATGAATTTAAATATCCTGTATTATTTTTGACCCCCTTTTGACTTTTAAACCACATATTGACAAAACTGTATCTAAACATTTGACAATGCCTGGGTCATACGAAGCATGCTTGACATTGTTTGTCTGTCAGGGCTTGTAAACATATTACTGGCCAAGCAGATCTTCCCATCCAAGATTATGGTGATACTATTTATCGCCACACCCATGAATTGCACCATGGTCACCTAAATACTGTTTACTTGCAGCTACTGCATTTCATCTTAAAATCAAATATGGACAACCAGCAATGCTCCTTATTGCACATTTTAAATTGCTTAACTCCCAGTTCTTTTTTTTTTAAGTAATTTTTATTTCAAGTAAATGCAGTACACATCACATGAATAGGCAGAAAGGGTAAACAAGATCCACAAGATACAGTGTCGTACATTCTGGTAAACAGTTGATGCATTGGAGTGCCCTTCGACTTCCCTATTGAATCTGAGGTGCTACCCTCTATTAGTGCCCTACCACCCTTCTTCTCTTAGTTATAAAATTTATTCTTTTGACTGTATCAGCCCAACCCCAGCAATGTGCAACTCTTTCTTCTGATCCCTGTGTGTCTTCATCACCACCAGCGTCAGTCGTAAAGAAACTAATATTTTTTGCTAAGGTGGCATCTGGATAATCTTGGTCCACCATATCTTAACTTTACAGGTAATCTAAATTGAGAGCTAACAGAGAAAACTTCAACTTGTGACTCAACTGGAGTCCCAAAACAGTTTGGAAAGACTCTGCTATCGTAGTGTCTGGCCGGCTCTCTTGTGCCAGGGGCCCCTGTGTGCATACTTGGGCCATCTCCATGATTGTTAGTAGAGTATGCTGAGATAGGAGGCATCTAGGGGAGTTTCATCTGGGCAGTCCCATGCTCCTGTCTCTCATCACAGTGTGCATCTACGTAATACTAAAGATTTACGGTACTGCCTCTGTCCCTGGGCCCCGGCCCCCCTCCAAAGGTCGCCAAATACTCCAGAGCTCATTGTGTTTCTCTCCTGTAAGTCAGAGACTGGCTATCAGGCTCTCCATATGTCTGATGCTCTCTATCCTGGCCCTCCAAGAACCCAGCACCGGTGAGGCTGGGCTCAGTCATTTTGCTGTTATTTCTTTCAATGTAACTCCCAGTTCTAGGTGCAATGTTAAATGTCTCACTCTAATTTTTAAAATGGCCAATAACCTAACTCCCTCATATCTTATTGACAAGTTAATTGTCCCTGCACATAAATATAGCCTTAGGGATATGCCACATTGCAGTTTTTCTGTTCCCAAATTTGCCACACACTATGGGAAAAAGTGTTTTACCTATGGTGCCCCTTTTTCCTGGAATAGTTTAACCTCCCCCCAACTTACAAATTGCTGCACTGTAGGTTCTTTCAAATCTAGTTTAAAGAAAAAATTGTTACCAGATAATTCTTTTTGTGATTGTTTTATTAACTGCATTTTGTACTGCTTGCAGTGTCTTAATGTATGTATTGATGTTTGTATGTTTACTATTATTACTTGGGACATTCTGCAAATGCGACCAGCTTCTTATAGAACTTATCCTGTATACCTGAACTTTTAAAGAAAAGAAAATAAACCTCAAAATGTGTTACAGCAATCGAAGAGAGCCAATACACACTTTGTTGGTTATGGCCTCCATGGCAGTTCCTTACAAGCTTCTCTGAGCAGTGAGAGATTCCCATCAACCGAAGTCTGAAAGATCTCAGGTTTTCTTGTTCTCAGACTTCTCACATGCTACATGCAGCAAAAGGAAAAGTTTTGATAATGTCAAGAGAAAAACTTAAAGAACTTGACATACTGCACAACAGTCAGGACCAGATTTCTTGCCACACTCCACGTTATGGATGGGAGAAAAAATATATATATATATATATAGATATAGATATATCTATATATATATATATATATATATATGATACGATACACAATGACCAGATTGGAGGAAGTAGGCTGTTGGTTAACTAGGATCTGCAGCTTATCCAATAGGTAGGGAAATGGACAGACTGGGTGGGCCATGCGGTCCTTATCTGCCGTCAAAGTCTATGTTTCTATGTTACTCATGAGTGTAGGGGCAGGACCATATCTCATGAGTAGCAGAGCCACGTGTGAGTTATAAAGGTCCTGCCCTCTCACAAGTGATGATAAATGTCATAGTCTGAGAGAGGCCATTGTGTAGCTCATATAGATAATCTTTGCAAAAAACTTCATTAATGCACCAGTTAGGGTTCAAGTTAACACCACAAAAGTAGGGAGATGTGGCATTAGGGTTTCCAACCTTAACTCCCAACCCCCATCCCCCAAGCAACAAAAGGAAAAAAATATTAGGGTTGTGGGTCTCCAGAGTCTTGGTGAATCAGTGGTGGGGGTCTTTCATGGGGTTTTTAACTCTAATGCTCACCCTCTCCCTCCCCAGGTCATAGCCTCCTGTCTGAAGCAGAAGGTACAGCCCAAGCCAATGCCTCATAGTAATATACTCTTCAAAGACAGAGAATTATGCCTTGCCACATATTACCAACACAATCTGTTGTACTGTAACTTTCTTCACACATGAAGAAAGGAGATCATATGTGACATTATTCTCAGCAGTGGATGTCCACATCTCATGGGGCTGTGTGGCCGGCTACAGAAGTGTAGGGTCCTCTGGTCCCTGCATTTCTATGTGGCTGCAGATACAGATGCAAAGGGTAAAGAGTCTGTCAGCCAATGCACTGGTCCCCTGCCACCCACAGGGGCAGAGTTGCAGGTCCTCATGCCAAGAGAAGAGCTGTTTTCACTGTATGTTACCTAGGCCAGTGTGGACAATTCTGCAGCTTTCATTCCCTGGTGGGGGGGTGGAGGGGGTGTCGTATAACAGCACCATCTCAGCACCCCCACCACATGTACAGTTGGGTCACTGAGTTCGTCCCCAAACTCAGGTCACCGGCACGGGATCACAAAGCATACCCGCTGGTGTGAAGACTGGCACAACACAAATGTTTCTTAATAATATTATTTTTAAAAATTTTGACCCCAAATTTTCAAGATAATTGTTGTATGACTCCCCTTATAAACATGACATCTGGCATTTATAGTATATTGTCCAAAATGTCATTTTACACAAGTGCGAAAACACGTCTCACCCATGATTAAAAAAATGACACCTGCAACGTTTGTGAGTTGGTGTGGAAAAAAATGGCTTTATTGAAAGTTTGGTGTTAAAATATTGAAAATTAGTAAAATTATGAGTGAATGTTGAAATATTGCAATGTTCACTCATAACTGGGGCATTTTACAGTATATGTCAGTGTTCCCATTCACGCACAGATGTACGTGAATCACGTAAGAAATGCAAACTTCAAGTACATCTATGTGTGTAGGGTGTACACAGCATGTAAAGAAGCCTGGCTGAGTTTTTTGTATGCAGGCTTGTGAGTTCTTTATGTGCAAAGTGCTGCAGACTGTGCCATTTTTTTTGTGTGTTTTTTTTTTCCACTCGTTTGGAGCCACCATACAATTGGTTCACAATCCGCACAATAATAAAGCATCACCCAATCCCCCCCCTCCAGCTGGTAATGGGCATGCACCTGTGAGTGGTTCCTAGGAGTACACGGGCTTCATATGTGCAGACTGCAAAGAGAGAGAAAGAGAGAGAGAGAGAGAGTACAGTGGGACAAAGCACAGAGGCATTTCGGGATCCCAGTATCTTGAGACAGACCTGGAGAACAAGAAGTTGAATCCCTAAATAATTCAGGTAACTATTTTTGCTTTCCTTGCAGGCAGAGTGGATTGAGCAGTGACAATGTGAGTAATTGAGCTTCAGGGAGTTTTTCTTATCGCCGACGTGTCCCTGCCCGCAGCTGAGCCCAAGTCCATCCCGTAACCCTGGCCTAAGAGCAGCCGCCACCTGATCCAATTACCTTTCTATTTTTTAAGTAGATCAAGATTTGTCGGATGATATCAGTGCAGATTCCTGAATCCAGGCTGTCGGGACCACTAACCCGGGTCAGGGGTCTCTCTCTCTCTGTCTCAGTCGGGGGGGGGCGAAGAGGAGTGAAAAAAACTAGCCTTGCAGTTGTAATGCGTTTTCTCCAACTTAAGTTAGTCCCCCAAGTCAAGACTAGTATTAAAAAATAAACGTGGCTGTGTGTGTGACAGGCTCTGTGTGTGTGTGTGTGTGTGTGTGTGTGTGTGTGTGTGTGTGTGTGTCTCTGTGACACTCACTGACTGCTTTGCTGGTGTGTCTGGCAGTGGTCTACTCTGGATTTGTCATAATTCTGCTGCAGCCTGCCAAACTATATACATACACAGTACAATAAAAGTAATTTTTTCTGCCTGCTTTGAATCAGATTTGATTCAGAGAGTTGTGTGTGTGTGTGTGTGTGTGTGTGTGTGTGTGTGTGTGTGTGTGTGTGTGTGATTGTGACTGCAATGCATGCATCGTCCTGGCTTCATTCATCTGATCCTTCCCCATCATGTAACTCATTCACTGTGTGTTGTCAGGTGTGTGTGCTCTGCTCTTAGCTCTCTATTTATTTACAATATTCAATGTGTACTGTTGTGAATAACGCGATTACATTATTTATGTGGTACTACTACTGTAACTGTTACTGTAGTAGTAGTTGATTAGCTCTGCCTCAGTATATGAGCTATTAATTATATAAAATATTACTCATACTAGCATACTACTACAGTTAAATACTCAATTACTCGTACACACTATTGTTATTCTCAATAGTGTGTCTGTGTGCGTGACTTGGTCGGTTTGGTTAGAGCTTTCTGCAACTGGCAGCTGCTGTGCTGTAAGAAATTAATTCATATTTTGTTTGTCGTTGTGATTTGATTGAATCAAATTAATAAACTAACTGTGTGACTGTGTGTGTTGCTCTGTCAGTCAGTGTGTCAGTCTTGATTATTATAGATGTGGACTGGAAATAATGGATTTGGAATCATTTACAAAATGTACAGTTCATGTATGTATTTGTATATCCTGCCTATTCCTATATTATCTGTAAAGAGAACAAATCATTAAACAGCTCTGCAGATAGCAATTACATATCATTTTATATCTTTTTTAAATGACAACAAATATAGTAGAGTAAAGTATATATAACATGGTTTTCTGCTTATGTTGAGTCACTGTTTGCGGCTGTGTGGTATCCCCCTTTAAAACAATGTGTACCTCCATGATTTTCTGCAAGGAGTGTGGCATACCCTCAAAATATGATTTGTACCCCTGAAACATTTGGAGGAGGGTACGCTGTACCCCCTGTTATGTGCCTCCAGTGGGAACACTGGTATATGTACACCAAATTTTCAGCTTAGACTTCTTATAACCCACCTCATGAACCCGGTAGGTGAAAATATTCAAATCCCTGCCAAACAGTCATTGTATGCCACAGGTGTGAAAAACCATTTTATCCAGAATTTGACAAATGACAACTGTCACTCTCATGAGGTTGTGTGAAAAAAATAGCTATGTTGAAAATTTGAGGTCATGATGTTGAAAATTATCAAAGTTATGAGTGAGCATAGAAACATTTCAGCATATGCTCATACCGTTGTCATTTTTACATATTTTGACCCCAAATTTTCAACATAGCCTTCATATGACCCCACCTCATGAATGTGGGTGGTCAAAATGTTCATATCCCACCCAAAAATTCATTTTGCAAAGCAACCAAGAAATTACCTTTCAGGCCAGATACGTATAATTCCACCACCACTGGTCATGAGGTGGGGTGCCAAAAAGGCCATGTTAAAAATGTGGTATTAAAATATGTAAAAATGAGTACATTATGAATAAAAGCTCAAACCACATTGAAATACATTTTATTCACTTCGGGCCAGTCTGCTTTCTCCTACCGCTTCTGTAAACTCTGGAACTCCCTTCCCCTAGCTGTCTGGTCTGCCTCGTGCCTTTGATCGCTATCCTCTCTTCTTCACAATTGAATTTCCCCTTCCTGCAGCTGCATTTGACAAACACTTTTCTGGCACAAATGTAATTCTTCTACCTCTACCTTTTGCCCCCAGACCTCCCCTAGCCCTTTTCCCCTTCCCTAGCTCCCTACCTATGTTTGTCCTACTCACCTACTGCCCCCCATAAATCCCTTTAACCATAGCCATCCCACCACTTTCTCTCTTATAACTTTTTCTTAATACTCCTCCCCCAACTCCTCTCTTTACTTTCTCATGGCTGGTCTGCAAACCAGAACACGGACTGGGTGTGCACCCAGCCATGTCTGGCCCTTGTGGGTTTGCACCCTATAGGGACATGGCTGCCTCTCCCTTACCACCCTATCTGTCTCCCTGCAGGCCTGGAATCCAGTACATGGACTTGGCATAAACCCTGCTGTGTCTGGCCCTTGTGGGGTTTGCATCCCAGGGGATAAGGGTTTGCCCCTTCCTCTTTACCTATTCCCCCCTCCCCTTCCTTTCCCCTGCCGCACTAGTTGTCTACTCACCTCTTCTTTCCCCTTTCTGCCTCTTTTCTAAGTGACTGCCTCCCATGCCCAGTTTTGGAATATCATTATTTATTTCACATAGGTTGGTCTTAAACACATGATTCCAACTGTATATATATCTTGATTGTTATTTTATATCACTGTATGAAGCTTATTTTATTGTATCCTTATGAAGTATTATTATGATTAATCAATTGTATTTACCCAGTTCCCTCTCCTCCCAGGACACATCTGTAAACAAGCCATTTTGGCTCAGTATGCCTTTCCTGGTGAATTTTTTTCAAATAAAATAAAAATAAATACGTTAAACTGGACTTGGCTTATTTTCTCATATCGCAGTCAGCAGTTCAAGCAGCAAGACGTGTATTTGACTGGAGAGTGGAAATACGCTATGTAACATGTTCAAGAAAGTGAGGTTGTGTTGAGGGTGTAGTATGGTGGGTACTGAGTGGTAGGTTGGGTTGGGGTGGGGTGGGGTCTGTGTGTGGGGTCAGATTGGCGAGGGACCATTGTCTCTTTTACAGGTTTTAAGTAAAAATCATTGAGGGATGGTTTTCTTTATTTCAGTTCATATTCTGACACTGGGAATTGGGTACCCCAGTGTCAGGCTACTTTTGGGGAACAAGAGTGGACAACCTGGAGGGGAGGGGGTCAAGAGAAGTGGTACTGGGGTGGGGGCACCCAAGTCTGCTTATAGTACATATATAAATAAACATTGGGAATGGCAGGTGACCTGAAGGGGAGGGGGAGAAAGAAGCAGTACTGGGAGAGGGCACCCCAGTCTGCTTCATAAATATTTTAATTAGACAAGCTGTAATCCTTACAGTACTGTAACTCTAGCCCCCCACCTCAGGGTTACCCACACACAGAAAAAGGAATCATGCAACACACTGCAAAGCAGCCAGCCTTTCTTTTAAAGATGACCTTCCCCAGCCCCTTTAACATTCATGCATACATTTCCCCTTCCTGCATTGATTCTTATTTTGTATTTCTGTAATGTTCTTTGCAATTAGTTTTGCATTCTGAGCTGCTAAAAACTGTGTGGTGCACCAGAGCTTCTACAATAAGCCTGGTATTGCTGTAGACCTTGGGCTGTGCTGCTGACATCACTACATGGAGAAGGCGCGAATCACACTGGGCTGTACAATGAAGTTGCAGCAGTTTCACTAGGGAAAATGTGCATAACTTGAGGTATATACTATGTTCAGCATTGTTCCCCCTTCCCCAAGACACCCTGTTATCAATGCAATATGCCAACTCCAATGGTTAAGAAATGCCTTGTGTGTATGTCATTTTATAAAGGGGATTTATTTCCTGCCTCAGTAGCAAAGCACAGTGAATTAGAAAGAGTTGCTGTCAGCCGAGACAGCTCACTGTCAGTTTTTTCATCTGTGGTAATGCCTTTGAAATCTGTACTCAGTAATGCCTCTTTGTCAGTTTGAGATTCGTGCCTTATTAAATACATTTGTTTTTGTAATAAAAATCCCGGTTTCACTTTTCAAAGAAGAATTTCTCTAGGAAATAGCCCTCGGTTCTAAAAACCATGTCTATAGGGGACATAAGGAAACATAGGACAATTCAGCACCATATTTGTTTTACATGCCACCAAAATCTGAGTTCAGCATCCCGCGGTGCCATGCTGATGGGAAGATGTGGAAAGGAGGAGTAGATGGTGAATTTTGGTTGTGGTGACCGAAAGCTTTTTTATTACAAAAACACTGTCACAGTGATAGTCTGTAACTCCCTTATAATGCATTATAGTCAGCACCTTGCAATATCTAAATCCTTTCATGGACTCTTCATTTCTGGATATTTTATGAGGCACTGACAGCTATATTTACACAGTGAGAGTGCTGCCCCCTTTTTGTCTTGGTTCAGTTACCTCAGCATAGTGCCCATCCAAGAGTGTCGTATTATGCTTATAAAATGGACAATAGGGAGTTTTATTTAACAAATGAGTAAAAAAAAAAGAAAAGAAAAAGAGAAATAAAAGACAATTTGCTTGTAGAAGCAAAATAGTTCCTCTGCTAGCCGTGACTGGGGGAACTGTTATGCACTTCTTTGCTATGCAGTTTCCCCATCCTCACTGCCTGCTATGAGGACCGGGAGCGAGTGACTTTGTTTTTTTATTTATATATACATTTTTTCATTTTAAGTTCGTCCCTGTTGTGACTGCTACTTCTGGCCATTTGTTGTTGATTCCCAGCCCAGTCCTCACTGCCTGCTCTGAGGACCAGGAGTCACTGAGAAAGCGGTTTGATTTTTTTATTTAGTTTTTAAGTGTACCTCTTTGTGGCTTCTGGCCCTACTCTGTTGCTGTTTTCTGGTCCTTGTTGCCTGCTTTGAGGACCGGGAGTGAGGCTATGCATGTCGCAAGTGCTGTGCTTTCCAGTCCTCGCTGCCTCCTCTGAGGACCAGGAGTGAGGAAGTGCTGTCTTGTGGCATGGCACGTGTTTCATTTTTGGGCGGGCAGCTGTCAGTCTGTCAGTCAGTTGGGCAGGCAAAAGGGGAGAAGATCAAGTTTTTACATTACTACTGCTGGAATCTATTTCTATGGCTGGAGCTGCTGAAGACCACAGGATATTGGATTAGGAATCATCGTGCTGAAGGGAGAAAAAAACATGGCTGACATTTAAAACAGGGAACATTCCCAACTTCTGGCCATTGATGTAATTGACATGTTGGCAGGCTGGCACTGGCACTTTTTTATATTTGTGTTTTTTTCTCCCCTGAGCTCCGAGGCACTGGCACTTTTTGTGTTTGGGCATTATGCTGAGATAAATACCCTAGTGCCAGCCCATCTCAGCCAGGATTATTCCTTCTCATTTTATATAATTGGTTAATGCCCCTTTCATTAAAGTTAAGGCATCAGTGTTTTTAATGTTTGCTTATTTTGTTTTTAAGTGATGTGTCATAATGAACAATAGGTTGCAGGGCTTATAGGGAACTTGGGCAGACTGGATGGACCACTGGTCTCTTTCTGCTGCATTGTATGTGTTTCTGTGATGGTGCTTGGATGTTAAAATGGCAGTTTCCCATGCAGAGACACATTTCTACCTTCCTCTTATCAGGACCTGGAGTGCTTGGCAAGGTGCCAAGTAGGTCCACTCATGGTGACTGAGACTTGAATGGCAATATCTTTATGTCGAGAGGGGAGGCCTGCTACAGCAGACACATTTGTACCATATCTAATGCTATGTCAAATGCCTGTGAAACGGAAACTGTTAAATGCAAACTGTAAAACTGCTTTGTTATTATTAACTTTATTTTTTTCTTGTTGGCTCATACTAGTTATCTCCTATCTGAGCAGTAAGTTATGTTCTTTCTGTTTTGAAGATGAGGTTCCCTGTTAGTGAATGCAATGACTGTAAATGCAATGATAGATCGTTTTCAAGTTTAACTTGTAGAGGTTCCCTATAAGGAGGGATTCTCTTCTGCAATGGGGTGCCTTTAAGCATATCTGTGATAAAGTTATGGTTTGCAGGGGTTTTACTTCCGCCAACTCCTGAGGTATTGCTGCAACATTAAGTGTTACAACTTTCTGGGGTTTAGAATAATAAGTACTAGTGAAAAGGAGTATCATTATTATTTGTAAAAGCTATAAAACAATGCAGGTAGTTCTAGTTTATGGCAGCATTTGACTTACGTGACATATTGTGTACAGATACATTGATAACCTCATATATGCTGATATCCGAATAGGGAACTAATTTAAATCCTATAGTAATATGTTGTAATTTTTTTTGCGATTAGAATGGAAAGTATCCCACTGTAATCAACTGTATAGTTTGGTTTTATATGCAATAAAATATAAGAATTCCAAAGACTGTCAAAGTTGATGATAGACTACATTTTAATGACTTCAAAGATTTTGCCTTCTACTTGGGCTCTAAGCACAAGAAAATCACACCATACTGGCCCAAAGCAAATGCAGAAGCTGAGTGTTTTATGAAAACCCTTAAAAAGACTATTGAATAACCACAAGCATGTGTTTTGGAGATGTCTAGAGTTAGATACATTCTGGGGGGAAGTAGCCTCAGCTACAGGAAGAATTTTGGAAATAGGGGATGTAAGACATATTAAATACATGGTCTGGGGCCTTCCTCTTGAAGGCACTGGCTTCAAAGGAAAAATGCACCTTTTTAACATTATGATAGCAGCTGCCACTAAGGCGATGACTCACAGATCGGTATAACCTATCCCCCCTACTCTTACAGACTGGAGGAGTAAAATTGTAAAAGCATCCTCATATTGGAATGGTTAACAGCCAAACTAAGATTCACCACAGACAAGATCAAAGCTGTATGGCTCCCATATTTAATTATGTAGAATCAACTGAACAAACACCTGTCCAAAAACAAACAGCCAGCCTGCCTCTATTGCATGGGGTACGCAGGCAGGGGCAGTAGAGATATTTCCAATATAATGCCCAGCAATAGTATTATGATTTTGAAAAGGAATGAAATTGCAAAGTGACTAAGCCATGCAATATAAATGTTTGACCTAAGACAATGACGAAATGTACAGTATGTTATGTGAGACCATTATATGATTCTTGTTATTATTTTCTTCTATTATTTCTTTTCATAAGATTGGTGTCCAGATTAGTAGTCATGTTAAAACACTGGTTTAATGGATTTTGTTTTGGCAATTGTCAGCTTGTTTACTGTCACTGTCTGAAACTTGAATAAACTTTGTAAAAAAATAAATAAATAAAAAGTCCTTCTCTGTACTCATGTAGAAGGGGAAACCATGGAAACAATACTTATTTATGTTTTTTTTTTTTTTTATCCTCCTACCTTCCCTCCGGAGCCCCTCCTTCTGTCTCTGCTCATGTTCCCCCTGGGTCACCTACTTAGGGATCTGCCCCTAGAGTGCCTCCTCCTCCTTTCCTTCGCACAGTGGGATCTGTCCTTGTAGGTGGCCCCCTGGGTGGTACTGGAGCGGACTTCATCTAGGCTGCCGGAGGGGTGTTTTCTGCTTTCCTTCCCTTGGGTCCCAGTCCCCCAGAGATGCCGTGCGCTTAGGACGTATGTCCCGAGTGGCGACGTGCTGACGCACATCAGCCCTCATACGCCACGACGTCCCCCCTCCCCGACTCTGAGAAGCGAAGCCGCCTCCATCCCTTCCTTCTGTCAGTGCTTCCCCCAAGCTATGGAAGGATGCAGAGCGCAAGCGTTCTTGGTTACCCACCCAAGGGAGAGCATCGCTGATGTCGATCCTCCCTGCCCCCGCCGACCCCGGCTGCCGAGTCCCGTTCGAACCGGGCCGCCGGCGTGGCTGAGGTGTGGTGTCCAGTGCTCAACCCTCAGCGCCACCGGGCCGGCTTATTTATGCTTCTTAAAGCTACAGTGTTACTCCTCACACTGCTATGGGATATCCTTTTCTGAACTGATGTTTGGTCGTAAGCTACAAAACACTCTTCCTAGTCTGCTTCAGCAGCAAGAGGATGCACCTCTTTGAGACAGTGACCATAAAGCCAAACTAAAAATGAAATGGTATACAGATCATCGTTGCAATGCATGACCCTTCCATGTCAAAGATGAAGATATGGAGCTGGATTTTCAAATGGTCCAGGGACTAAGTCCCAACCCACAGCCCCAACCACAGGAAAAAACCTCCACACCTGCAGAGATTTGTATTTTTAGCCAGCACAGTCGCAGGAGATGTTACACCTGGTCCCACCAGGCATAGCTTTTACCAGCAGTTGCACCAAAAAAATCCTCTGCAAGTGGCCATAAATTGTGGAGACAGTCATAAACCGGCTGCACTTTGGAGAATACAGCAGCTGCAGGAAAAACTGCGGCTACGCAACTGGCAACTCACTTGTGCTGGGTTTTTTCTGCAGCTACCGGATTTCCATGGGCTCTGAAAATCTGTCTCATATTTCTTTTCCACCAGAAAGAGACTGGAACACTATCTACACGTTTCAATGCAAACCCCCATATGGCTGTAAAAGTCAAAGGTTCAGTGATCCCTGCTGAATGTAATGGGCACACCATCAACAGTAATTCTTCCCATTTCAAAGTTATTGCTCATCCAACCACTCCACTCTGCCTTGTCCACCCAACACCAAAGAGGAGGAAGATAATGATCAGCAGCTCAGATTCAATGCAAAGAAGTACAAGGTAATGCACCTGGGAAACAAAAACCCCCATGGCAAGAGTACACAATGGGGGGTGAGATACTGACTACAGTAAAAATGGAAAGGGACCTGGGGGTAATTATATCAGATGACCTAAAGGTGGGCAAGCAATGTGAGAAGGCAGTAAGGAAGGCTGGGGGGATACTGGGATGCATAGGGAGAGGCATCAATAGTAGAAAACAGGAAGTTGTTATCCCTCTGTACAGATAGTTGGTGAGACCCCATCTGGAGTACTGTGTGCAGTTCTGGAGACCCCATCTCATCAAAGACATAGACAGAGTGGAGGCTGTCCAGAAGGAGCAACCAAAATGGTGCAGGGTCTGCACCAGAAGACGTCTGAAGAAAGACTAAAGGAGCTTAATATGTATACCCTTGAGGAAAGGAGGGAGAGGGACATGATAGAAACTTTCAAGTACCTCAAGGGAATCAACAAAGTCCAAGAGGTGGCATATTTCAGAAAAAGAGATGTGCAAGAACAAGGGGGCACAATTTGAAGACAGAGGGGGCACGGCTCAGAGGTAATGTGAGAAAGTATTTTTTCACAGAGAGGGTTGTGGATGCATGGAACAGCCTCCCTGAGGAGGCCGTGGAGTCAAGAACAGTGGGGGAATTCATGACTGCATGGGACAGACATAAGGCAGTCCTAGTGGGGGGTAGGAGGAAGTAAGCTGTTGGTTAATTAGGATCTGCAGCTTATCTGTTAGGTAGGAAAATGGGCAGACTAGGTGGGCCAAGCGGTCCTTATCTGCCATCAAATTCTATGTTTCTATGTTTCTAGGACATAATGCTGAGAAGAAACATACAACAGCCATGCCCCCACAGATCAACAGTCACTGTCATTACAAAGGCAATATATTTTGAGAGAGGGCCGAAAGCCTCCCAGATACCCGATGAAAAAAATATAATCCCTAAGGATGAAAACTACCTGAACTGAGACTCTAAACAATTAAACTGGTATAATTTACAGTTCTAGTTTGGTAAAGTATAACTTCTAAGGAATCCTTTTTTCTTTAACCAAAGGGATGGATGTCATGTAGAAGTACCCAGTCCACGTTTGACAAAGAGCACTTCATGTTGTTTGGTAATTCCACTCCATATTTTGCAATTTTATTTATTTATTTATTTAAAAGAGATTTACCAGGAAAGACATACTGAGCAGTGAAGCCCATTTCCAGATCCGTCCTGGGGTAGTAGGTAAGGGATGAGTACAAACAAGTAGAAGGGCAGTAATACAATAATACCCAGAGCCCCGGATATTCAGACTGCGCCAGGCTGTGGTGCAAGCCTGGGCGCAGCGCAACTTGGCTGTGCAGAGGCATTGACAGGGTGAAATTCAACAGAGCTGCGCCATGGCACAGCATCATTGAATATCGCACCCTGGCCACCTGCAGTGTGCATGGTGCAGTGGCACTGCACCAGCGCAAGTGGCCAGAGTGGAGCAGGGGGATGCGCTAGCACAAGTTCCATTATGCTATGCGCAACAACGGTGATATTCAAAAGTGCACATGCAAATGGGGCCATAATGTATGAAAGGTGCAAATGGGGCCATTTGCATGTCATTATTGCCCCATTTGCATGTAGGTGCGCCAATCCCCTGTGACTTGCATCTGGTGCCCTGCCAGGCAGCAGCATTCGGGGACCGATGCCCCCTGCACATCATGGCAATGTGCCCCACTGCCCGATCACGGGCATATGTGGAATTAAATAATCATCCAATATCCCTGGTAGTCCAGTGGACTGCTCGCAGCCCGATTGCGGGCATATGTTAGATTAAAAGCAGTCCTATATCCCTGGTGGTACAGTGGACCGCTCGCAGCCCGATCGCGGGTGTCAGTACAAAATAATGCCACACCACACCAACCCTGGTGGTCTAGCGGTAACCCCCCTCCCCACTGCCCCACTCCTCCCCCGGTCAGCAGCAGGCAGCAGCTCCCCACCTGCTTGCCGCCCCTCTACCCGTCGACTGACACCATATGGTAGGGCTGTACGCCCATTGGTCCTCAGCGTGAGCCAATGGGTATGCAGCCCATACTACTACACAAGTCCAGATATGTGAATGGATTCATTCACATATCTTGACTGTGTAATACTATGCAGCTGCTGCACGTCATGGCTCACACTGTGGACCAATGAGCGTATAGCCAACAGTATGGTGTCAGTCGGTGGGCGGCGCGGGTGATACGCTTGTGGACCAATGAGCATACAGCCCTACCATACAGTGTCAGTAGGTGGCGGCGGCGGCAATATGGTAGGGTGCTGCGCCGCCGCTGACCAGGGGGGAACGGGGCGGTGGGGCTCAGTGGGCGGGTGGGGAGGTGGGTACCGCTAGACCACCAGGGTTGGTGTGGTTTGCACTGATGCCTGCAATCGGGCTGTGAGCGGTTCACTGGACTAACAGGGATATAGGACTGCTTTTATTTTAACATATGCCCGCGATCAGACAGCGAGCGGTCCACTGGACCACCAGGGATATAGGACTGCTTTTAATTTAACATATGTCCGTGATCGGACATGGGGGGGCGATGCCACGAACGTGCAGCCAGAGCTTGGGTGGCCACCCACAGGTGGCAGCTGCCGTGTTGTCTTCACAATATGGCAGCTCACCTGTGGGTGGCCAGCTGTTGCTCCTTTTTCTTTTTGGCTCACCTGTGTGCAGCGCAAGTATTGGTTGTGCATGCATGGGCTCAGCACATCCCGGGCTGAATATCAGGATGTGCGGAGTATGCATGGGCACACCCCCCTACCTGTGCCGCATACATTACTGATACATTCCGACGCATCAGGATTTGTGCCAGGCTCAGTTGCTGTTTGAATATTATGCCAGGGCGCATCAGTGGGTTGCGCATGGTGCAACCCTTATGAATATCCGGGCCAATATGTACAATAATATGCCGTACATTTGCAAATAGGCTAGCAATAATAATGCAGGTCAAAACATCAGAAGTGTGAAGTATGAGGCGCTCACAATACTGTATCATCAGGAATATAGGACAGAGTAGGAGAGTGAACAAACAGAAGCGAGAGAGAGAGAGAGAGAGAGAGAGGGAGAGGCAAGAGGGAGGCAAGAGGGAGGGCAAAAAGGTGACATAGGGGAGGGAGTAGTAAAGAAGAGAAACAGAACTGTAGAAACACAGAATTTGACAGCAGATAAGGACCGACAGGTCCATCTAGTCTGCCCTGTATCGCAACCTAGCTAGAATGCCACTGATCCTACTTAATCTCTGGCTTCATCTTCTTTTCTGAACTGCTATGGCTCCCCATGTCTATCCCATGCAGTTTTGAATCCTCCCACCATATTTGCCCCAACCACTCCCGCTGGGAGGCCGTTCCATGCCTCCATCACCCTTTTCATGAAGAAGTACTTTCTTATGTTGCCCCTTAGTCTACCCCCTTCTAGCCTCATGTCGTGCCCACTCATTGTTCTAGAGCATTTTCTCTTTTGGAAGATGTTACCCTCCTGGACCTTATTTATTCCCTTGATATACTTCTCATGTTGCCAACAACTTTGCACCTGATTTTTATGCCATGCCATTATGTATCCTCCTGTTTTCACCCTGTGTTCCTTATGTAGCCTATGTATGATTCGTGGTTAATTCACTATATTTGTCTTGTCTACCATGTTCGGTTATGCTGGTGGTGTGTCGGTATCCTGCCCCATACTGTACTTGTGTAATCAGTATCCTTATTGTAATACATTGTTCTGAGTTGTTTTGAAAGTGATTGTATTATTGATGTTCATTGTTTATTGCGTGACAATTTCCCAGTCCCATACTTGAAGGTCTCTATCATGTCTCCCCTCTCTCTCTCTCTCTCTTTCTCCTCTAGGGTATACATCTTTAGTTCCTCCAGTCTCTCCTCATTTGACCTTTGGTGCAGGCCATGCACCATTTTTGTTGCCTTTCTTTGAATAGCCTCCACCCTGTCTATGTCCTTTCAGAAATGTGGCCTCCAGAACTGGACACAGTACTCTGAGTGAGGTCTCGCCAATGTCCTGTACAGTGGCATTATGACCTCTTTTCTTCTCCTGGTGATACCTCTCCCTATACACCCCAGCACTCCGCTGGCTCTCCCCACCGCCTTGACACATTCTTTGGCCACCTTTAGGTCATCAGATATGTTTATCTCCAGATCTCTTTCCTGTTTTGTGTCCTCTAAAATCACCCCATCCATCATGTACTCCTCCCCTGGGTTTCTGCACTCCAAGTGCATGATTTTGCACTTTTTTTGCATTGAATCCTAGCCACCACACTCTGGACCATTCCTGCAGCTTTGCTAGGTCCCTCATTGTTTCCACCCCTCCCAGACTGTCTACCCTATTGCAGATCTTTGTGTCATCTGCAAAGAGGCATACCTTCCCCTCAAGCCCCTCTGCAATGTTGCTGATGTAGATATTAAACAACACTGACCCTAGAGCTGATTCCTGAGGCACCCCGCTGGTCACCCTCCTTATTTCAGATTCAACCCTGTTAACCACCACCCTCTCCATTCTATTCCTTAGACAATTTCCAACCCAGTTTACCTCCTTGTGTCCCAAACCCATGCTGCCCAGTTTGTTCACAAGTCTCCTATGTGGAATGGTTTCAAATGCCTTGCGGAAGTCAGGTAGGCCACATCCACCGCTTCCCCCGATCCACCTCCCTAGTGACCCAGTCAAAGAAATCTATCAGATTAGTTTGACATGACTTTTCTGATGTGAATCCATGCTGCCTCGGGTCTTGTGCGCCACTTGATTCAAGGTGCTCCAGTATCCTTTCCTTTAGCAGAAATTCCATAATTTTACCCACTACTGAGGTCAGGCTGACCAGTCTATAGTTTCCAGCCTCCTTCCTGCTCCCACTTTTGTGGAGAGGGACTATATCAGCCCTTTTCCAGTCCTCTGGAACCACTCCCGTTTCCAGTGGCTCATTGAACAAGGCTGCCTGGGGTGTATCCAATCTGGTCCCATTGCCTTATCCACCTTCAGTTTTGTCAATTCTTTCCAGACTCTCTCCTCTTTGAATGGTCCATTATCCATCTCCCTTCCTGTCCTGATTCTTAGTTGAGGTCCCTCCCCGCCCTTTCCTCCTTGAAAACAGAACAGAAATATTTGTTCAGGATTGATGCTTTATCCTGGTCCCCTTCCACTCCCACCCCTTCTCCCCCTTTAGCCTTACAATCCCCCTCCTCCCCGGTCTTTCTCCTCTCGCTAATGTATCTATAGAAAGTCTTATCTCCTGCTGGTCTGCCAGTGCGGAGGCAAGGCATCTGTCTGCGGTGCCAGCATCCTGGGTTTGGGAATGGACTCGTGAGTTGGAGGGCTGGCCGGGGAGGAGAAGGATTGAGCATCTGGAGGACTGCTCTCCTACTCCGGGGAGAGGGAGGCTGAGTGTCCAGTGCACTACTGATCTCTGGTGGAGGCCGGGGGTACCACAGCAGCTGGCACCACCACGTATAGGGGGGCGGGGCAGACGCTGGATGTCATTGCATGTCCCCATCCCCCGGGGCTTTAGCATTAGAAAAAAAAGCTGGGACCCATGTATGACACCTGCTTTGCCGCTGTCCCTGCTGCCCACTAGTGTCCGTTGGGGGGGTCCCGCTCCCGTGGCCCTGACCTGGGGGGGTAAGCCCAGTCTTGCCTTCCCCAGTGTCCATTGGAAGGGTGTGCCCACCCTGTGGCCCCACTTGGGGGCAAGCCTGAGCATGGAGGGGGTGGTCAGCGGGCAGGGCTGAGCTCCGATCGGGGTCCAGAAAGAGAAAAAAAAAAGAAAGTCATACCCCTTTCTTTTTTTTTTTATTATATTTTTATTAGTTTTTCTCAAGTACAGTACATACAGATCTTACAAGAACTGTGGTATAGCAGCTAATCATACGACAAATATACATGGTTACTTCATCCTTAGTCATCACAGTCCACAATACATTATAAAGAGGCATATAGCTCCCCCGTGCTGTAATTGTAAAAATAAGAGACTCAACAATTAGAAAGGAGGTGTCTTAATGCCTGTGTTAAATATTTACTGCATCACCCCTTTGTCAGAATTAATAACCTAATGTAAGATTTTATATTAAAAAGAAGAACATTAAAACAGTCTAACTTTGCCTTGTTCTGAGTATTCTTTTTTTTTTAAGTCTTTTTCCCTCCATTTGCGGCTGAAGGGAACTCTCTCAGGCATTTTCTCCTTGTGCCTGCCCACCTAAGGTCCTCTCCGGTCTTGTGCCCTCTCTCTCTCCCCCCCTCTGCTGCCAGCACCCCTGGTTTGACCTACCCAGGGAGGGTAGCCTGACTCCTTCCTTGGGCTCTCTTAGTAAGGCAGACTCTGGCAAGTGGGCGAGGCCTGGGTGGAGGAGTGATGAGACCTGGTTGAGTCGCACCCAGCGCTGGGCATGGAGGATAGGTGCTGTTGCCTATCCCTGCAAGCCGGGTTTTTCCTTTGTTCTGTCCCTCTCCGGCCCCCCGCATGCTCACTCCCCCGACGCTTGGCACACGGCAACTCTGCCAGCATCGGGCACATTGTTACATGCCGCCGGCACTTCTGCAGTGCCCCCAGTCTCCACCAGGAGCCACTGCAGCGCCGGGCATCCCGATGCCCTCCCCTGGGACAGGAGAGCCATACCTCTCAACTGCTATGAATTCTGCATAGTGCTATGATTTTCACACTCAAATTTACCCTTGCTCCTCAGAGGTTTACTGGTGTTCCTCATAATGTTAGAGCTATTTTTGGACACACAAACTATTAAATCATTGAACTAAGTTGATAGAAACATTCCTTATCACTAACTATATGGGACCCACTATCTGTAGACATAATATTGTTTAAAATAAGAAAGTGCTACACATTCTGGCCCTTTGCTATGATTTTTGAAGGCCAGTGCTATGATTTTTATTGCTGAGAGGTTGAGAGGTATGAGGAGAGCAGCCTGCTGGGCACTCAATCCGATCCCTCCACTGCCGTCCCCCGGTGCCTGAGCTCGCTCCTGAACTCAGGTCGCCAGCGTGGCACGAGGTGTGTCGTCCAGCGCCTCAACCCTCAGTGCCACCGGGCCGGCTTGTTCTGAGTATTCTTAATATAAAGAATCAGTTTATCCTATATTCTATTGTTTTCTGGGAAAGATATATCCAGCAACATAAGCAGCATTGTTGAGTCAAACACAAAGTGGAGTGAGCATATGAACTTTCTATGTTTAGGCTAGCCATCCCTCTCTCAAAGTTGTTGCCTCCCCCATCAATAATCTCCCCAGGAGAGCATCCCAGACCTGTAAGAATCTCTCTTCTTCCCCCTTAAGGATATATGTCAGCCTGTCCACCACCAGTGTTCGAAGGGCCAAGGTTTTCCACTGCTCCACTGTGTGTACACTCTGGGAAATCCCCAAATGTTGTATTCCCTGTTGGGCAACCACCAGCAGGACCCTAGTTCACTTGTGATAGAGGTCCCAGTCTTCTCCTTCCCGGGAGCCAACCTCGAGGAGTAAGGAACAGGGAGAGGACTCCACCAACTGGCCCTCTATTTTGGCTATCTCAGTAGCAACTCCCTTCCAGTACCTCTGTATCCCTGGACAGTACCAATAATAGTGCCTCAGTGTACCCCTAACTCTACCACATTTCGTACAAGTGGGGGAGATCCCAGGATGAAATTTACTCACTACACTCGATGGATAGTATAGCTTATGGAGAAACTTAAATTGCATTTCCTTTAATTTATTACAAGTTAATAATAACGTGGGACCTCAGCAATAGTTCCCAATTAGCATCTGTAATTTCCATCCTAAGATCTTGTTCCCACCAAGTTTTAACTTTCTGAGTTTCACCTTGAAAATATGCCCTATTCAATTTTGCTGCCCTGCCTATTAACCCCTTTTCTTGTACTCTTACCCCCCAAATCTCTTTTTTAACAGGGGAGATGCTTGATGGGTTATTTCCCCCTCTGTTGAGGCTTTTCCAGTAGTTGTGGACTTGTAGGTATCAGTAATGGTGTGATGTTGGAAGGCCCAGACCGTTCAGTAAATCTTGGAATGTGTAAATTCACTCTCTGTTAGTAAGGTCTCCAATACATCTTATTTTCCTCTCCTGCCATATCCCAAAGCCTGCATCCTCTAGGCCTGGTAAAAATTCTGGGTTTCTTACCACAGGGACCAGTATTGTTATCCCCCCCCGGTCTCTCCTTGGTAATACTCCATGCCTCTCTAGACTACTAGTAACCATGGGGTTGGGATGTCGCAGGCATTTGTAGGCTTGCAAACCTGATGGACCTAGATAGACTGATAGGTGGCCTCTACTTCCCTCCTCCTCCTCCTCCAGGTCCAGCCACTGAGCAGCTGTCCCTTTGTTGATCCAATTGTGGACAAACCTATACTGGGATGCTAAGTAGTATCCTTTGACATCAGGGAAATTCAGCCCCCCCAGTTCATTCATGGCTTTCAATTTTCTAAGGCTAATTCTTGGCTTTTTCCCTTGCCAGATGAACTGCCCAAACCCCTTTTCCAAGTTTTTAATATCACTGTTCTTTATGCCCATGGGCATCATCTGTAGAGCATATAGTATTCTGGGGAGTACATTCATCTTCAGGACATTTATCCTACCCAACCAGGAAAGGGGAAGGGCCATCCATCTTTGTAAATCTTTCATAATGGTATCCAGTAGGGGTGTATAGTTCAGCTCGTACATTTCCCTAAAATCTTGGCCTACTTTGACTCCTAAATATGTTATGGCTTTTTGAACCTTCCAAAGCCCCATGTCTTTTCCTCACTCCCATCCGCCCCCTTCCCAAGGTATGTGATTTCAGATTTATTAATGTTCAACTTATAACCTGAGAAGGCAGCAGAGGAGTCCATTATATTCAGCAGTGTGGGAATGGACTTGTTCGGCTTTGTTAGAAAAAGAAGGATATCGTCCGTATACAGGGTAATGGTGTGTCTTTGACCCCTTCCACCCTGTATGCCTTAAATTTGTTGTTCCTCCCTGATTTTAATCGCTAGAAGTTCAATTGTTATGGCAAACAAGAGAGGGGAGAGAGCGCATCCCTGCAGTGTACCCCTTTCTAGTCGAAATTCCTCTGATAGCATTCTATTAATTAAGATCCTCGCCATAGGGGTCCAGTAAAAGGCTTTTACTAATTGGATGTATTTGTCCCCCAGACCAAATTTCCCCATAATTTTGAACATATGGTCCCATTCGATTCGGTCAAATGCTTTTTCTGCATCCATGGAGAGGACGCATGCCTGCTCTGGATTCCTAAATCCCCACCATACCACATTTAGTAGCCTCCTCATGTTGTGGTAGGACATTCTGCCTTGTACAAACCCCATTTGGTCTGGATTAATGATAGTAGGCAGCAATCTGTACAATCTCTGGGCCAGAACTTTTGTCATAATTTTACAGTCCATATTCAATAAAGAAATGGCCTGTATGAGGAACATTCCTGCGGATCCTTATTTGGTTTGGGGAGCACACAGATAGTAGCTTTACAGCATAACCTGGGGAGTCTCCTCTCCCCTCTAGCTTGTTCCAACACCAATGTAAGGGTTCTGCCACTTCCCGCCTAAGTTCTTTATAATATTCTACCCCAAATCCATCAGGGCCTGGGGCATTTCCCTTCTTCATGGAGCCTGTTGCTTTAAGAATCTCCACCTTACTAACAGTACCCCCAAGAAGGTTCTTTGCTCATCTGTCAGGGTCGGGAATGGAAGACCGTCTATAAATCTGTCAATTAAATGATCTGTCCCCTTACACTCAGTTGAGTATAGTGTATTGTAGAATTCCTGAAATCGTTTCCTATTGAGTGATTCTGCCTGGAGGGCCATTCCTCTTTTATCTTTTATACTCAGTATTTTTTTAATTGTTTTGCCTCCTTTCATTAAGTTTACTAGTAGTGGACCGGGCTCGTTACCCCACTCGTAAATCCGCTGCCTTGCATACATGTATCTTGATCTGGCTTCCGCTATGAGACAATCATTTAATGTCTCCTGTGCCATTTGTAGTTCCTTGAGGGCTTGGCCCCTCCTTCTGTAATGACCCTTGGTTCCAACAGTTTTATTTTACCTTCTAGGGCTTCCCTTAGTTTTTGTTTCTCTTTTATCAATTTTGCCGTATAGCCAATTATTACCCACCTCACGTATGCTTTGCTGGCCTCCCAGTATATTCCCTCATCCTCCTCCATGCCCTGGTTCATTTCCTGATAAATTTTCCATTGATCTTTTAAAAATTCTTTAAATTCCTTCCTGGCCAGGAGGTAGCTTAAAAATCTCCACCCTCCCCTCCTACCCTCCTGTTGCCCCAATTCTATTTCAAGGCGTACCATTGCATGACCCGATAAAAAAATGGGACTATGCTCCCATTAGTCACCTGAGCATATCCACGCCTTGGCATGTATATATAATATAATCGGGACCGTGTAGCATGTGGGTTGGAGTAGAACATGTATTCGCGGTCTTCTGGATTTGCTGTACGCCACACATCTACTAAGTCTAATTCTGCTAGCCCCAGGAGCCATTGCTGAACTGCTACCACCTCCCTACTCCTGGTTCCAGAGTAATCCAATTTTTGGTCTGCAATGCAGTTAAAGCCCCCAGTATGAGATGTGGAAACTGCTCTCTTACCAGAACATCTAGGATTTGTTGGTAGAATGCTGGGTCCGTTACTGACAGTGCATATATGTTCCCCAGGGTTATAGTTTGGCAATGTACCTCTCCCACCACAAAAATATAGTGTCCCTCTAAAGCATCTTTAACCATGCGTGCACCGCAAATGGGAACCCTTTTAATAAGGATCACTACCCTCTTGTGGGTGCTGTAAGAGGAGGCATAACACGCCCCCACCCACCCTCCCACTAACTTGGGATGTTCTTTTGGGGTCAAATGGGTCTCTTGTAACATGGCAACATCTGTGCCTTTGTTTTTGAGTGCTGTGAGAACCTTATCTCTTTTAGCTGGGGAGGAAAAACCTTTGATATTCCAGGATATAATCACATTCTGGGAGATCTTATCCATGTTACCTTCTCAGTATCCTCCCTTTCTTTCCCCTTTGCTGCTTCCAATGCATTCCTTCATATAGGTATCTCTTTTCTTTAAATTCTCTAACAAGACATAAAGAACAACATACAACAAATGCACACTGAAACTTGTGCTCCGAATAAGAACAATAAACATAAACAAATAAAGCATTCCTTACCCCTGCCCCCCCACTCCCCAACTCATCCCGCCCTCGCTCTTTTAATTTTCTTATACAACTAATTACTCCTCCCTCCATTTTTTCTCTTTTCCTCATCTTCTTTTGAAAATGATCCCTACTCCCCCCTCCCTCCGCATCATCTTTAGCATGTCAGTTATTTCACTGTTAATTAGACCCATTTTTCAAATGCTATCTCAATAACAGCTATTGCTACGAGGCCTATCATCCCTGTGAAATCCCAGCAAGTGTGCCGCCACATGTGGTCTTCCTGGATGTCAGCAGTTAGTCACTTCTCTGGGCAACGAGCTTCCTCGTTCCCCCTGTGGCCATGGCAGTCCACCATTTTACCCCAAACCCATTTCCTCTACTCCTTCCCCAAATGGGAATGCCAACACATTGGCCCCACGACCTAAAACTCCAAACCCTCCAGAGGTACCCACAAAGCGAGGTGTGCACCACCCCCACTCCAATTAGCAGCCAGATGCATCCAGATCAACAAAGGGACACGTACCTTGAGAAGCCTAGAGGAGTTGTGCACCCCATAAATGCCCACACACTACACTTTTACCCCTGCAGACTCTTTTCATCACCCCCGCCCCCCCAGTCCTTCTCCCACCTGAGGATTTAAATATAGGCAGAGTTTTGAGTCCAATGCTATAGTTTATGTTGAGACTTTCCTGCACGTTGTAGAAGTATGAAATACAGTGGGGGCACCACTCGTGTCCTGTTTAATGAACCAAACGCACCTAAATCAGCAGCAGAGCATCTCTTTCAGTAGTCGTTTGGTATTCTGAAAGCTTTGGAGATGTCTACACACTGAGTGGTGTACCCATTGTCCCCTTCAACCATCCTCACCCCCCCCAATAGTTCCATGATTGTCACTATAGGACACGTGGCAACAAGGAAGTCCCAAATGTGTAAGTTGCTCCTCAAGTACTCACATTGCTGTTTCAACCATTTTTCTTGTTCTTTTTTTCCCATTCGGCCAAGTACATCTGCAATTTGTTGAAAAGTGGTTCCTTGAGCACAAACTGGTCCTAAATAAAAAAAAAAAAAAAGTCATGCTTTTTGCCAGTCATCAAAACAGAAATAGGCATACTCCACTCGTCATAAAAACTTCTCTTGGAAATACACTAGAACAAGTGAACACCTTCAAATACCTTGGTATCACTTTTGATGAATGTCTTACTTTTGGGGCCCATATCGATAACACTGCAAAAACAGTGCATCAACGCATTGGAATTTTGTACCGGAACCGTCAATTTTTCAACCAAGCTGCCTTGAGAATTGCTGTTCAAAGCTCCATCATCTCAATCATAGACTATGGTCTAATTGTCTATGGCTCAGCTACTACCACTGCACTAAAGTGCATCTCAACAGCACTAAACAAAACCTGTCGACTCCTCACTGGAGCACAGAGACGGACCCACACTTGTGACCTCTACATGGAAACCGGTTGGTTGCATCTTTCCAATCGCCTCATGTATCTCACCTACGTGATGGCAGAAAAATCAATGTTGGGACTCACTCCTCCATGTATCCGGGATCTACTCTACCTGAACAATGGCACTCGTACCACCAGAAGATCTGACCACCAACCTTCCCTTGTCCCTAGATGCCGGACTGCTCAGGGACAAAGATCTTTAACATACCGTGCCCCTACCTGGTACAATGCCCTTAACCTGCCCTCCCTATCCTCCATGACATTGGGAGCTTTCAAATCCATACTTTACACTCACCTCACAGCCTCCAGCTCCTGTGACCGCTTTGACTAAAGTCTCATCCCACTGAGTGCACTTACATCTGTTTCACTCAACCACCATGGTCTCCTCTTTGACAAAGACAACCTGAGTACCACTAACCTGGTTCTCTCTGCTCCTAAACTTCTTATTTCTCCCTCTCTTCCATCTCAAGCTCTCCAATCCTTATTCCTTGCCCTTGACACTGCCTCTGAGTTCCTTTTTCTTTTCTGTACATAAATGTTACTGTTTAAGTTGTGGCCTTGTTAAACGGCTTACTGATTGTTTGTAACACTGTCTACTATGTTTTTGTACTTAATGACGTGGAACCTTTGTAAAAGAGCCTTGGCTCAAAGGTATTAATTCCTAGAACAATAAACTTCAAACTTCAACTTCAATTTCCTCGTTTCCCAGAAGGAGAACATGGCACCTTCCCATCTCACCTTAACCACCATGAGGTACACCATGAAGAAATCGAGGCCTCGCTCCCTCAGTTGATCAATTAAAGCGTTGAACTGCTGCCTCTTATGCTGGATACGGAGAGAAAGGTCTTGGTGCATCGTGATTTTGCTGCCTTCAAAGGTAAGCTCCTTCAGATTTTGGTATGCAGTTAAAAGAGCCTGGCGATCTGGGTAACGGTGCAAGCGAAAGATTACCTGCCGTGGTGGTTGGTCAGAGGGAGGCCTCGGAGTGAGAGCTCGATGTACCCATTTGACTTTCAGACTGTCAGCTTTTGGGGTGAGGTTTAACAACTTGGGTAGGGTCACAGCACAAAAGTCAAGGAGATTCCCCTTCTCCTCTCCCTCTGGTAATCCCCGAAGTCGCAGATTGTTGCATCTGCTATAGTTTTCCTGGCAATCCAGGGCATCTTTCAGCTCTTTGATTTCTTCTCCACCTTGGCGATTTTTCTGGGACCTCCCTGTTAATGTCTTCTAGATCCGAAATACATTGTTCTGCCTCCTAAAGACAACCTGCTTGTTGTTTAATGTCTTTTGTGAGCCCAGAGATGGATTTCTCCACTTTCTCCCATCGCGGAGTGAGATCCTCTAGCACTTGCTCTGAAACTGCTTTACTGATAAGGGAGAGTTTGGATGCTGAAAACAAAATGGGGCCTGTTCCACCAGCAGCTTCATGGTCTTGCCCGATTGTTTTCTTTGAATTCTTGCCTCCTTGCTGCGACATTTTCCACTGGGAAAGTACTCGTCCATAGCAATGAGTGTTAGGCAGCTTTAAAATATCAAATGTTAAACTTTGCAGCCAGAAAAATGGGTTTCATTTGCTTTGCGATGAGGAGCTCTGGAGAGTTGCGACCTTCACCTTAGCTGCTCATTAGTGCACCCTACCCCTTTCTTAACTCCTTTTGCTATGTTCTCCTCTGTCTTTTCCTTAGTGGTCCTGATTGCCCTCCCTGCCTCCCTCTGTTTTTCTAGATACTCTTCCCTGTCCCCATCCTTTTGTGACTCCTTGTACTTCCTAAAGGACATCTTTTTAGCCCTTACCTTCCCCGGGCTTTCCAGCGTGAACCATAGTGGTTTTCTTTTCTTTTGCTTTTGTCTATCTGCTGAATACAAAGATTTGTTGCCTCTACTATGGCTCCTTTCAGATGGACCCATTGTGCCTCACCTCCACCCCTTTTTTCACTCACTGCTAGGGCCTCCCTGAGCCATACCCCCATCTTATTGAAGTCCACCTTCCTGAAGTCCAGAACCCTCACCTTTTTGGCATGCCCCTGCTGTTGTTTCCATACTGAATCATACTGTGCGATGATCACTGGACTGCAGGTGTTCTCTCACTCTGACATCTGTAATTTTGTCCCCATTGGTCATTACCAGGTCCAAAATCCCTCCTTCCCTGGATGACTCAAGCACCAGCTGCTTGAGGCATGCTCATTGCAGGGATACTAGGATGTCTCTGCCCCTGGCTGTTGCAGTCGCTGGGGTTCCCCAATCAACTTCTGGTAGGTTAAAGTCGCCCATAAGTAACACCTCTTTTTTAGCTGCCATCACATGGATGGCTTCCATTAGATCCCTGCCAATTCCTCCTTTTGTGCTGGTGGTCTATATATTACACCTGTGCAAATGACTATGCCATTGCCTGTCTCCAGTGTGAGCCACACTGCCTCTGCCTCCCCCTGCATTCCATATACTTCTGTTGCCTTTATAACCTCCCTTACGTACAGGGCCACCCCTCCTCAGTTTTTCCTCCTCTGTGTCTCTCCTGAATAAAGCATACCCTGGTATAGCTATGTCCCAGTCATGGTTCACTTTGTACCAAGTCTCTGTAACAGCTATAATATCCAGGTGCGCCTCTCTGCTATCATGGCCACCAGATTAGGGATTTCGTTTCCTAGGCTGTTGGCATTCGTGCACATGGCTTTCCATTTACTGCAAACTCTCCTCCTGACCTCCCCCCATTGCCTCTGCTCCTGCTGCCATCCCCTCTTCTGCCAACTTCCATGTTTTTTGGTGATTTGGTGCCCTTACTGTCTTCCATGTTAGTTAAATTATCCTGTGGGGGGTGGGTAGTCAGCTTTCCCTTGCCTCTTTCCTCCACCCCCTTGGCTAGTTTAAACACTTGCTGGTGAAGCATTTAAACCTTTCAGTGAGGACCTCAGTCCCCTTCCCAGAAAGGTGCAGGCCATCAGCCCTGTAAAGTCCTGCATCCCCCCAGACTGGCCCCCCAGTCCCAAATGAAGCCAAAACCCTGCTCTTCACATCAGCTCTCCAACCAAGTGTTGAAGTCCCTGGTGCAGAGATCCCTCTGGTACCTGTCAGTCAATGAAAAACAATCAGCTATCACAGGACTCCATGCTCTGTATCTCCACTCCCCTCCACTGTTCATCTGTCTTCCCTGGTAGAATCAACCTCTGGGCTCCCTGCTCCTGTGGCACCCTGGAGAAAGATTGCAAAATAAAAAGGCAGCTAAAAAAATAAAGAAAAATATCTGCTCTGATCCATCCTGTTAGATTCCACTACTTGACTCTCGGTTACCTAATTAACAACCAATTACTGGAAAGCCAGTAAGAATCCTGAAAACAGAACACAAACAAGCAAACAAATAAAACAGTGTCCCTGACTTTGTTCCCTTCCTGGTACCTGTGGAAAAAGCTGTGTGGTGTACAAAGGGCTGTGATTATTTATTTATTTATTTTTTTATTTGTGAGAATCAGTTTTCAACCTTTGAGCCAGGGGCTCGTTTCCAAAGGTACCTCGTCACATTGAGGACATACATAGCATTTTAGCATACATAGTACAGGTTTTCTACAAGTAGGCATTTGTTAGAGGCGCCACATCACACTGTGGTCAAACAACATACATTTGAGTTACAGGGTACAGGTAATTGAAATAGGTCTTGCACAATTGGTTTCATATATTGAGCAATCAACAGGCCTTACCATAAGACAGCAGGCTCAGGCCAGGTATACTTAGGTATGGTGTGCTGGGAATGGGCGGAGGGGTGGGCTAGGTGGGGAGCAGCCTGGCGGGCATTGTCACTAGTGGAGAGGTCAAGGTAGGGCCTCATTCAGAGACAGGAGCAGCTATGATTGTTGAGGAGTTGGCTTCGAAGGGTGGTTTTGAATTTGGAGATTGTGGTGGCATTGGAGATGGTGGCAGGGAGAGAGTTAAACCAGAATGGGGCTCTGTAGCAGAAGAACCTCTGACCATGAGTGGTTCTTGATCTGGGGACCAGTAAGGTGGTCTTGTTGGAGGACCATGTAGCAATTGTAGATGGGACCCGGTGGATGGATGCAGTCACCCCTGGTGGGGAGAGCCCAAGTAGGGTTTTTTTAGCGAGGAGGCAGTTATGATAGCAAAGTCGTTCATCTAGGGTCAGGAGTTTAGCATCGTTATACAGTTGATAAGTGTGTGTGAGCCTGGTTGCACCAGTAATCAGTTTGCAAGCCTTATTTAGAGTTATGTGAATTTTTTTGAGGGCAGTCGTGTCGGCAGCACCATAGACTGGTAAGCCATAGTCTACAAGGGACAGTACTGAGGATGTAACTGTGAGCCGGACAGCATTTGGGGGGAGGCAGTTTTGATGGCGGAAGAGGATGCCAAGCTGTATGTTGGTGGTGGATGCAAGGGCATCAATGTGGTTGTGGAATGTGAGGGCTGAGTTGAAGGTAATCCCGAGGTATTTGTAGGAGCAGACTTGTTCCAGAGGTTGTTTGGTACTAGGAAGAATATGGAGTGGGTGGTTGCTAGCTTTGTTTTGGGGGTGGGCAAAAAGCATAGCTTTGGTTTTTTTAAGATTAATGATAAGTCTGTGCTCCTTAAACCAGGCATCTGCCTCATTGAAGGACTGTTGTAGGGAATCCTGAAGAGAGATGGGATTGCGGTGGGAGGCAAAAATGACAGCATCATCAGCATACAGAAGCATTTTGCCAGAGCAAGCACTGGGCAGGGTGTTCAGATAGAGTGAGAAGAGGAGGGGGCCTAGTATGGAGCCTTGGGGAACCCCTGAGTGTATTGGATGGGTATCGGAGAGTGTCCCATTGAATTTAACACACTGTGACCGAGTGTCTAGGTAGCTTGAGCACCATGCTAGAGGGCCAGCTGCGAGACCAGTGTGGCAGAGGGCGTTCAGCAGAAGAGGGTGGGAGACAGTGTCGAAAGCCTTTGATGGGTCGATGAACACTGCACCAGCTAGGGAGCTGGAGTTCAGGGAGGAGTGAAGGAAATTGGAGAATTCAATTAGCACAGTGCTGGTACTGTGGCCAGCACGGAAGCCATGTTGCTCTGGGCATAAGATGTTATGCTTGGATAGATATTCAGTGATTTGAATGGCCACCACTTTTTTCCAGGGCTTTTGAGGGGGGGGGAGGATGGAGATTGGTCGGTAGTTGTTGGTTGAAGACCTGTCACCACCTTTATGTATGGGTGTGACTATGGCTGTTTTCCAGGCAGTGGGAAATTGTCCCAGGAAGAGCGATTGGTTTAGTAGGCTGGTGAGCGGGGCAAGGACTTCATCTAGCACCAGCCTGAGGATACTGGGATCCAGTGAGTCGCTGCTGGGACTGTTGCCATTTAAAGCTTTGATAAGGATGGGTCTGGCCTCTCGGGCAGATACCTTGCACAGGTGGAAGCTGGGATGGTGGCGGACGGGGGGGTTGGTTTGGGGGAGGTTCAAAGAAATTACTGGGGAGGACTGAGCTAAGGTCGGTGAAAGTGGTGTTGAGGCAGTTAGCTATGAAGGCTGGATTGGTGGAGGTAGTACCATCACTAGTGAGCTGAGATGGGGGAGGGGAGCGTGACTTACCATTTAACTGTTTAATATTATCCCAGAGCTTCTGGGCCGAGCCCCCAGAAGAGGTGAGGGTGGCCTGGTAATAGTCAGCCTTGGCTTTATGGACCACCCAAGAGCACTTACTCCGGGCTGCATTGTAGACTTGTCTATCAGACAGCCGGACCGTATCAGTGGCATGGTGCCAGAGGTTGTCCCGAGTTCTAAGCAATTGAAGGAGGGCAGGGCTGACCCAGGGTGCATTCTGTTTTTTGGATCAGATTTTTGTGAAGGGGGCAAACAGATCACAGGCATTGTTGAAAGTTTGGGAGAAGAAAACGAGGGCAGTGTCAATGTCTGGTGCATGCTGAATGGGGTACCAGTTTATCTGGGTGAGAAACTGTTTAAGTTTTTTCAGTCCACCGGGGTGGAAGCGCCTGCGGAGGGTGGTCTGTGCTTTGGGTTTGGGATTGGGGGCTGCCCAAAGAAATAGGATAGGGGAGTGGTCACTTGGGGAGTCTGGTAGGACCTGGATGTTTTGGATCTTTTTGGGTCGGTTGGTGATGAGTACATCCAGTAGGGTGCTGGTTCCTGTTTTTGGGTTTATTCTAGTGGGTTGGGTGACAAGTTGCATCAAGTCTTGGGCGGCAAAAGTGTCTCGGATTGAGGAAGAGGAGGTGCTGAGCCAATTTATGTTGAGGTCACCAACTAGGATTTGCTCCGCCGTTTGGTGAAGGGTGGCCAGATAGTCAGTTAGTGATACCAGAGCTGGGTTCTGTTTTTTGGGGGGAATGTAGGCAGTGGTGAGGTAGAGAGGGCCCCTAGAGGGATCTGGGGTGAGTTTGAGGGTGAGGGCCTGGGCCCCATTTATAAGGGCAGGTGTAGGGAGTGCTTGTCCAGTAATTGTGTCCCTAGTGTAGATTGCACAACCTCCCCCTCGTTTGCCTACTCAGTCCTCCCGATATAAGGTATAGCCAGGAAGGGAGACAAATGAGTCAGGGGTGGATTTGGACAGCCAGGTTTCTACCAGGGCTATAAATACCCCCAACCCCTTTGTTTAAAATTGGTGCTCTTTTTCCCCGCTCCCTATTGGCTCCAGCTGTCCTCTGTCATCATGTTTAATTCCTGCCGTAGCCTTCTGTACCTGTCAGTCAACGAAAAACAATCAGCTCTCACAGGTCTCCGTGCCCTGTATCTCTGCTCCCCTCCACTGTTCAGCTGTCTTCCCCGATGGAATCAACCTCTCGGCTTCCTGCTCCTGCAGCACTTTGGGGAAAGATCACGAAATGAAAGGGAATCTAAAAAAATAAAGATCTGCTCCGATACGTCCTGTTAGGTTCTGGTACCCAACTCTCAGTTACAGAGAGAACAGATTAGGGTTGCAGAGTAGGGGGGTGCAGTGGCGGGAATAGAGTGTTGAGGAAAAGATAAGGGGAGAGGAAGGGGATAGAAAAAGGTGTCAATGGAGGTGTGAGTGAGTGAGAAAGAAGCGTGGGAGTGGGAGTTGAGGAAGTGGTGGAGGGGAAGAAGGAGAGGAAGGTGAGATGAGGTGGGGTGGTGATAAGTATAGAGACTAGCGTAGATGAGGAGTAGGTGTAGGGCAATGAGAATATGCACCAACATGTTGCAAGCTGGAGGGATAGATATCAAGGCGAGTGAAAGTAACTCTTCCTTAATCAAATCTCTAAACAAAAGATGTTTGTTAATAGCACTGCTCATTGGAAACCTGCTAGTGTCTGTGTCTTCTATGAGCAACTGCTGCCAGATGGCATACACCCAAGGATATTAAGGGAGCTGCGAAGAGAGCTAGCAGAACAACTGGCAGCCTTGTTCACCAAGTTGCTCAACACAGGAGTGGTGCCAGAGGATTTCAGGAGGGCACATGTGGTCCCTCTACACAAATCCAGCAGTAGGAAGGAGGCAGGGAACTACAGCCTCACCTCAGTAGTGGGAAAGATCATGGAGGCACTGCATAAGGAAAGGATAGTGGGACATCTAGAAACCATTGGTGCCCAGGACCCTAGACAACATGGGTTCACAGCAGATAGGTCATGTCAGACGAATCTGATAGATTTCTTTGACTGGGGGACCAAGGAAGTAAATTGGGGGGGGGGGGCAGTGGATATTGCCTACCTCAATTTCAGCAAAGCCTTCAACACTGTTCCATATAAGAGGCTGGTTAACAAGATAGGTGATCTGGGCATGGGAGACAAGGTGGTATACTGGGTTAGGAACTAGTTAACGGATAGGAGGCAAAGGGTGGTGGTAAATGGGGTACAATATGGGGAGGGGGGTGACCAGTGGGGTATGTTAGAGATCAGTCCTTGGGCCAGTCCTGTTCAATGTCTTCATTAGTGACATTGCAGAGGGGCTGGAAGGAATGGTATGCCTGTTTGGAGATGAAACCAAGATCTGTAGCAGGGTGGATGCTCCAGAAGGGGTGGAGAAAATGAGGAGGGACCTGGGGAAGCTTGAAAAATGATCTAAGGAGTGGCACCTGAGGTTTAATTCAAAGAAGTGTAAAATTATGCACCTGGGGCATAGAAACCCTGGGGAGAGCTACAGGATGGGGGGTTGTTGACAGTCACCAAGGAAGAAAGGGACATGGGGGTTATTATTTCAGATGACCTGAAAATGTCAAAGCAGAGTGCAAAGGCAGCAGGGAGGGCCAGTGGCATGCTGGGGTGCATAGGCAGGGGTATCACCAGCAGAAGGTGGGAGGTAGTGATGCTGTTATATAAAACAATGGTCAGTACTGTGTGCAGTTCTGGAGGCCATACCTTTGAAAGGACATTAACAGGCTGGAGAAGGTCCAGAGAAGGGAGACTAAACTGGTACAGGGTTTGTCCCACAAAACTTACGAGGAGAGATTAAGGGACCTCAATATGTACTCACTGGAGGAGAGGAGGGAGAGAGGGGACATGATAGAAACATTCAAGTGCCTCAAGGACATAAACAAGGTGCAGGGGGGAGACTTGTTCCAATACAGGAGGAGTACAAGAACGAGGGGGCATGACATGAAATTGAAAGGTGGCAGGTTAAGAGGGAATGTGAGGAAGTCTTTCTTCACAGAGAGGGTGGTGGATACATAGAATGATCTGCCATAGGAGGTGGTGGGAGCGAGCACTGTGGTTGGATTTAAACATGCATGGGATAGGCATAGGGGAACCATAGAGGCAAAGCAGAGGGAGTGTCAGAAGCCGTAATCAAGTACAAGGCTTATGGGCAGACTGGATGGGCCTAGCAGTTCTTATCTGCTGACAGTTTCTATATTTCTAGGTCTGGTATGCTACACATGGTGGGTTGAATTGAAATAAGTCTGTGTTGGGGCCAGCCTGGTGGTGCTGAGGGTTGAGGCGCTGGACACCACACCTCGCGCCACACCGGTGACATGGGTTTGGGAACGGACTCTGGTTGCTCAGGGGTCAGCCGGAGTGAGGAAGGATTAAGCTTCTGCAGATAGCACTCCTTCCTCGGGAAGGGGGGATTAGCACTGTGTGCTGTAGAATGACACCCAGTGGTGGCTGGGTGTCAGTATAGGTGTACAGCCACACAGGGGGAGAGCTCATGTCAGGGCGCTAGGCTGCCTCTATGGAGGCAGAGACAGCTGCTCTACCCATTGCACGCACGTGGGCTCAGGAGCCAACAGGATTCATGATGGCCCGGTGCATCCCTCTGTGGGGGTCAGAGGAGTGACGGACGACCAGTGCCGGAGGAAGAGCCCTCTGAGGGAGGGCTGGAGCCACCTGTTAGCTCTGTGAAGGAGGCGGATAAAAATGTAAATAAAAAAAAAAATGAAATAACTCTGTGTTGTTTCACAGGCTCTTGCAAACTCCTTGACTTGACGACATTAAACAGAGTGTCATATAGGAATCACGTTTAACAGCAACTCAGTTTATTGCCTCTTCAGTCCAAGTCCAAGCACACACATGGCTTCTGTGTGAGAACTGCATCCTTACTGCTCTCTATGCTTTGCACACACTGCCCTCCACTGTCGGTGCTCCCCATTTATATGTGCAGAGTAACCCCCTAAATGCTCACTAGTGCAATTCCATGCTTGCTGAAGGTTCCATTAACATAGTGTATAAAATTACTTACATAGAGATCTAGATGTTAATGGCAGAAAAAGGCCCAGTGGCCCATCAAGCCTGCCCAGTACCTGCCTGCATCCACTCCCAACCTAATACTGGACAAGACCTAGTCTATAGATGGCTCTGACTGTATTTCAAGTCTACCTACCTACTTTGCTTATTCCCTTACCTTGACTGCCCGGCGTCCCTCTCTCCTCTGGTTTGGACTGTTCCCCTGTGCCTATCACACCTGTTTGAAGCCAGCAATGGACTCCATTTCAGTCACTTTTTCTGGTAATGCTTTCCACTTCTCCTCAAGCCTTTCAGTAAAGAAAAACTTCTTTACATCTCTCTTAAAGCTTACCCCCACCAGTTCTCTTTTATGGCCTTTCGTTAACTTGCCCTATGAACAGAACACAGCTTTTCACTCTATCGATACCCCTTATGTACTTAAAGGTCTCTATCATGTCCACTCCTCTCACTTCTGGCCTCCAGTATGTACATACTGAGACACTCCAACTTCTCTTCATATCTTTCTCTTCTGCCTCTGAATCATCTTTATGGCCCTCTTCTGTAGGAGATTTAAAACTACCATCCTGATTAAATGATGCCAAATGATGTATGTCTAATATATAATCATACCATTTTCTATACGTCTAATTACAACATTGAATAGTACTTCTGTCTTATAGTGTATAGGTTTCATAACACACTTTAAACATATTATATAAGCCAAACTGTTCCACGTCCACTGGTACACTTTAAAACCATACTACTGGTATGTTAAGTCTTTCATTTTGCCAGGCTTCTGTACTCTCTACCTCTCCTGATTGTAAAAATTGTTCCTTTCTCAGCAAGTTCAGTATGCACCCCCTTCACAGTCTTGGGTGGTCCTGTCACACTGGGGTCTGTCATTCCCTGCACAACAGTGTTTGTTTTGTCTTTGCCCTGGACATCTTCCTTACTCTGGATTTCAGCACAGGTATCCCTTGGCACCTTCCTAGTAACAGGCATATGCATGGAAATGGGATCTGCTACCTTTTCAACCCCCTTCCAGACATCTTCCATCTGCAAATGTGCCTCACCAGGATCTTGCACTGAGTCCTGCCTTCTCTCATCTTCCTGCAATTTTCTTAGATGTCTTGGTCAACCTAGCACTCCATGTGACCATGAAGTCTCACTTCATTGATGCTCTTTCAAATGGACCTACAAATTTCTGCATGAAATTCCAGAACGTCTGACTCAGCCTAGGCCACTGCACACCCTCCCAAGCTCTCCTTAGACATGCTTCAATTCCCAAATGCAATGAGTGTGGTCTGTATATTATTTGAATTCTCAGAGTCTCTGGAATCATTGCTCTTTCTCCTGGGAAAATAATTCCATCTTGTACATTTAGTTCATCTTGCATTTGAAAATATGGCCTGGCTTTCCATGGCATTTTTTCCTCTCATTTGACCACCCCTCTTTCTGTGTTTTTAAAATTTTTATCTTCGTTTTAATCTTTTTGACTAGAACTCAACCTTTTCTCTGAGGCTGACCAGTACTCTACCATGTTAATAACATCTGTCTCCATTTCTATGGAATCTTCCTTGTTGGGCTCTGGTATGTATGCTCTGCCCAGTATGTCTACTAGCAATAGTTGTCGGCATGGTCATTGCCTAATGTAACACTTGTACTTCTGCAATTGCAATAGCATTCTTTGTTGTCTTTTTGGTCTTTGTAGTAAGGGCATCACCAAATATTTTCCAGCTGTTTATGGTCAGATTGCATATTCTCTCTCCTGCCATAGGTATAATGGTGGACCATCCCCATGCCATGTAACACTACCAAAAGTTGTCTATTTGTGAAGATCCTCTTTCAGTTTGAGTTAATGCAGCACTGGCAAAAGCAACAGGCTGATCCTCCTGGATCAATGCTGCCCTGAGTCATAATTCCAATATAGTGTATGGTGGAATGTTGTTAGAGATGGAAATCCATCCCTAGAATAGGGTTGTTGTGCTGCAGTAGCTATGTCATCGCAGCTGTTATGCTGCACTAGCCACATAGCTACTGCAGCATAACAACATCGAACGGGTTCACACATGAGCGTTACATGAACCTCCACCTGTCAGGAAGCGGCGGCAGTGGTGAGAGCAGAACCGTAGGCGAGCGGTGCTGAGGCAGAAAAAAACCTGAAAAAGGAAGAACATGGCTTCGCACCTCCCGGGGCACCTCCTCTCTCCAAAAAAAACATATACTATAAAAAATAATGGATGGGTGACCATCCATAACAAAAGCTGTGTTTCTTCTCGAGAAGTGAAACTATCACAGAGACCTTTCGAGATCGCTTCTGAGGTCGTGATGGTTTCACTTCTCTCAATGAAACACAGCCTTGTTATGGATGTTCACCTATCCATTATTCTGTGTGTATCACACTGCAAAATCAAACTTTTTGTTGGGTCATACTATTCTAATACAGGTGCTTTCCCCATCAACTCCTTTCCCCTAAAAGCATCCTCATCCATATCTGTCCATTCCCACTGAGTGTCCTTGTGAGTCAACTGTTTCAATATTACAAACTTTTCTGACAGATGCTGACAGAACTTTTCTAGATAGTTCACCATGACCATAAACCTCTGTACACCCTTCACATCTTCAGGCCTTGGCATTTATTTTATAGCCCTCACCTTTTCAGGGTCCACCCTCAGATCTTCTGAAGTAAGCAAGTGTCCTATACATGGTACTTCCCACAGCTTCAATTTGACTTTTTCTTTATTTAACTTGTTATTTGTACTCTGGCACTTTTCCAGGAACTGTATAGGTTTTTCATCAGGGTCTTTGGCTGCCTGCTGTAGGATGTCTCCTTCACCCACAATAAGTACATCATCTAATATTGCTTTGATGCCTGGCAGCCCCTCTATGGCTTGATTCAACCTTTGCTGAAACACCTCTTGGGTCAGACTGATCCACATTGGCATTCTGAGCCACTGGCACCATCCAAAGATGTTACAAATGTGGTCAGATAACAAGACTTGTTTTCCAGGTCTACATGCCAAAACCCATTTTTCACATCACACAGTGAGTGAAAAGGTTTACTTTTGACAAATCTGGCAATTCATCATCTATGTCTGGAAAGGGAAAATGGCTTCACTTTAGTGCGTTCTTTAATGGTTTTGGATCTATGCACACGTGTAGCTTCCAAGATGTTTTATTAGCCACCAGACTGCTTATCCAGTCCGTGCTGCACTGTTCAGGTGCAATAATACCTCTCTCCTACAGAATGTGCTGCTCTTGCTCTAACGGTTTTACCAAATCAGTTAGCACCCACCTTTTTAGTAGCTTTACTGCTGCCACAGCTGCATCCTCTTCCGACTTATATTTCCCTTTTAAGCAGCCATCTCCTTAGAAGAGGTCTTGATCCATCTCAATCATTTTCTTTAAATCCCAAGTTTCCTTTTCTCCTTCCCCCTGTACTGTTTCTGATGAACCCATCCTTATAATGTTCTTATACTAAATTTTACAGTCTGTTATTGTTTGGATTTTAACATTTAAACCCTGCATGCATCAACTGACTTCATTATTGTATTGTTGTACATAATTAGCGTTTGCCTAGTCTTCATTATTGACCTTTTAGGATCCATCAACTTGCATGGAGCAACATTATAACTTATAAAACAGTCTCTCTGAAACCAAATCAGCACCTTATTCATCAGTATTGTTGTAAACAATTGTGTTTTTATACTCTGGCATCCCATGCTATATTGTGTTTGGAGCTTGTCTGGCTCCACTGATATCCCCACATGGTATATCCACAAAACTCTTTATCTGAATCTGCTTCTGTTACACCATGCACCTTAGGTTTCCTTTCCCATTGTAGATATTTGGCTACAAAGTGATTTAGTTTCTTGGTTTTTACGCTTTTGCTTATAAGCTGGGCAATTTAATTTTTTGCATGTTTCTTTCCACAAAATCAACATAATACCAGAATGTTTAAGTCTGCACCAGACTTCAGCCTGCTCTTTTCTTGCCTCGTCACATGGACTTGCTCAGTCATGTGCCCCTCTAGAGATCTGATTATTTTCCTTGACAATTCTGCTACTCTACATATCTACACACTTTTATCTAGGGTCAGATGTCCATCAATCACTAAATGTGGCCTAAACTGTGAAAAATCTCAGAGGCCACATACTAAGCAATTCCTTATTAGAGAACTTTTAATGTCCACAAAATTTCTGCTTGCAGACAACATTATCAAGTCTATAACATGCTTGTCTATATTTTCTACTGATTCTACTGTCTAATTGTGTTCAGATTACAATTAAAAAAAAAAATTGGTAACCAGGAAAGGCACACTGAACCTAGGCTCATTTCCATGTGCAACCCGAGGGAAGGGGAGTACAGACATGAAGAGTGATTACAAAACATCCAAAGTGCTATGCAAAATACATTGGTAGCAGAGGCAAGGTGAAAGTAAGCAGAGATACCCCATTTAACCTAGCAACAGCATAATATCTGTCTTTGAGAAACGAGCAGTACATGGGTTCATGACATGGCTGCAATGAATAAAGCTTACAAGTGTGCATTAGAATATGCATCTAATAGATTAGGGAGTAGACTTGGGGACAATAGCACAGATGGCCCAGTTAGGGGAGAAATTGGAGGGTGCAGAACAGGAGAGGCAAGGAGAGGGGAGGCAGGAGGTTCAAGAGGGGGAGGAACAGGTGCAGGGGGGAACAGGAGTATGCCTTAGTAAAGGGATGAGCCAAAAAGAAGAGGGGAGTAGATTCCAGAGGGATGGGAGGGGAGACAGTAGGATAAGGCAGCTTACCAGCACATGAGTGAGGACAGGGAATGGTGAAGGTACAAGAATCCATGGAGTGCAGAGAGTAGTAGAAGGAGGAGGCAGGGGAGAGGAGTAAGGAGAGGTAAGAAGGAAGAAAGTCAAACCAGTAATTAGCAATGAAGGAGGTACAGTGGGACTGGTGACATAGAGGTAGAGGAAGGGTGGAGAGGGAGGAATAGAGAGACCAGTGATGAGTGCTTAGTGGAGAGTTGGTGGTGAGGCAACAGAAGGCATTGCAGAGGGTGTCCAGTCTGAAAAGGGAAGAGGAGGGAGTGGTGCCAGAGATCATAACAGCATAGTCAAAAACCGGGAGAACCAATTTGGTTACCAGCTCCCAGTGAACCTGGAGGGAGAAGCAGTCCTTATTACAGTATAAAGAGCCAAGTCTGGGGCAAAGTTTGGTGTTGATGCCCAATATGGACAAAAAAGTCAAGCTTACTATCAAACCAAACCCTCAGATACTTAAAGGTAGGGGCAGCTTCAAGGAGGTTACCATCCAAGGTGGAGAAGGCAGGGTAGATGAGAGCCTTGCCAGTTTCTGCCTAGATCCAAAGGTGATGGACACAGTCTTCTTGATGTTAACCTTGAACTGGTTGGCTTGGAGCCACTGCAGCACTTTATGGAAGTCATGCTGGAGTGGGACCTCTACAGCTGGGGTTGATGGGCCAGAAGTGTATATGACCGTGTCATCCGTGTACATATGGATGCGTGAAGAGACACAGGCTGAGGGGAGGTCATTTGGGTAAATTGAGAATAGGCCCAAACCCAGGATGGAGCCCTGTGGAACTCCTGCATGGATGGGAGGAACAGAATACCACCCACCTGAATTGATTGTTGATGGTCTGTAAGATATGAGTGGAACCAGCGGATGCTGACAGTGCAGTAGAGTTCAACTTTTCCAGTAAGTGTGGGTGGCAGGGCTGCAGCTATGAATTTTGGGGCCCCGGGCAAGTCACTTGAAATGGGCCCCTGTTTCCCAAACCAGCTAATGCCAGGGGTAATGCCAGCTCCTCAGATGGGCCCCTCCTGAGCTTGGGGCCCCGGACAACTTCCCCACCCATTACTGTGGCCCTGGTGGGTGGGACACCAAGTCAAAAGCTTAGGCTAGATCAATGAAGATGGCTGCAGTGATGTGTCCTTGATCCATCCCTGAGATGATAGAATCAGTTACACGTAGCAGGGATGATACAGTGCAGCGGTTCTTCCTAAAGCTAGACTGAAATGGTGAGACAAAGTTTGAGGAGGAAAGGAAGTCAGTGATCTTAGAGTAGACTATGGATTCTTGAAGATCAGCAGGAATGGAGAGGAGTGAAATCAGCCAATAATTACCTGGGGAGGAGGGGATATCCCTTTTGTGCAGGGGCAAAAACTTAGTGACTTTCGAGGCCTGAGGGACAGCACTGAGGGAAAAGGAGAGGTTCAGAAGGTAAGAGATTGGGAGGACAAAGACTGAAGCAGAGATTTGAAGGAGTTTGGGGTCCAAACCATCAGGGCTAGACTTGGATTGGTTTAATGGCAATAGGGTGAGGAAGACTTCTTGGGGGGAGACAGAAAGGAAGTAGAAGTCTTCTGAAGAATGGCATGTAGGTAGAACCATGAGATCTGGAGTTGAGAGAGAGGTTGTGAAGAATTTGTTAAAGTGAGCGGCAGCGGAGGAGGGATCAGAGACCAGTGAGCAGTCCACCAGGAGGATGGGTGGGGGCAGACTGGGAAAGAGGATTGAAGAGGGAGTGAATACCTTTTCAAAATCTTGAGGGGGAATTTAGATTGGATTGGAGGTTAGCCTTGAACTTGTGAGCCTTTGTGGTGTGGACAGCCTTTGTACAAGTATTTCTGAATGACTTGTGGTGTTGGAGGTCAGACAGGGATTGGGAGGACTTGAAGCATGACCACTCAAGGTCCTGGGACTTGCACAAATCAATGAGGTCAGTCATAATCCAGGGGTGGTGGGAGCATTTTACCCTGGCCCTTCCAAGGGGGGCATAAGCAACCCAGATCTTGTTAAAGAGCTGGTGATACATTCAAGAAAACTTTATCAAAACCTAATATTTAGACACAGTCCAGCTTGTATTTCCCATTAGTGCTGTATTCCTCCTCCCCAGTATTTATTACTGAGGTCATTTGTATGAAAAATGATCTTTGCCTCTAAAAAGTTTATCTATTCCTGCTGCTTCCTCCTCCCTACCTGAAGTCATAGAGTACTGCTTGTGGTATCACAGTTACTCCAATAGCAACAGATTGTGATGTCACAACAGAGGATTATGACTTGAAGTAGGGAGTCAGCTATAGAGGCAGATTGACTCTAAAGGAACTCTAATGGATGAAGATCATATATTCCTGCACATTTCCTTTGTAATAAATAATGGGGAGGAGAAATATACAAAATATAAATGGAATGCATGTAGAATTGTACCTAATTATTATCTTTTTTGAAAGTTTTCTTTGAGGCATCAGTAGCTCTTTAAAAATGGCAGTGGAGAGGTTGAGGGCAGTATCAATGTCTGTGGCTGAATAGACGGGATCAATCAGAGGCACCAAGGTCATTTAGGAGGGCATGAGTGTCAAGGGACCTGAGAAGCTTAAACAAAGGTATTTGGGGTACAGACTGTGGGGGATGCTCTTTCCTAACACAGTAGATTAGGCGATGGTTGCTGAAGGCATCCAGGAGAATGCATGCAGCAATAATGCAGTGGGGATGGGAAGACAACATCCAGTCCAGAAGGGAGTAGTTATTGGAGTGCAGATTGAGTCGGGTGGTCTTAGTAATTAACCTTTTAAAGTTCAGTGACTCAGTCTTGTGAAGAGTGGGCTTGAAAGCATGGTGGAGCCAATTAAAGTGCCCAAGGAGGATGAGCTCACTGGATGCAGCATGGGAGATGAGAGATGAGAGGGAGTTGACAAGGGAGGAGGGAGAGATCTTTGGAGAGGCATAAACAACAACAAAATTAGGGAGGGAAGAAGGGAGAGATTGCTTAGCTAGCAGGAGTTCATGAGAGGAAGTGAGTGACTCATGGAGGGAGATAGAGCATAAGAAGGTTTAATAGACATAGAGGGCTACCCCGCCTCCACACTTGCCTCAGCCCTGATGGTAGAGGTGGATGTCAGGGAGAGCTAAACTGGAGTCAGGAGCCCTGGAGGACAACCAGAGGTTGGGGGAGTGCTGGGAGATCCAAACTTTAAGGGAGTCGAGCTTGGGGAGGAAACACCTTGCGTTGAGATGGAAGAAGCTGAGGCCTGAGACAATAGCCATCAAAGTTCACTTTTATTTGTTCTAGTGTACACTGACTCTGTGGTACATCTGAATTTAGTGCTTCACACACTTCTCACCTCTTTTCTCCAATGAGATAATAAAAACACTTATACTTTCACTTTCTCATCTTTATCTTCCATAGCAATTTCCACAAACAAGTTAAATGTTGTTTTCCCCTCCTTTTCCCCTCCTCCAAGCCTGTGCTAGAGTTTTTGTATTTATGCCTAACTTTGTGGAGGTTGTAGCCCATGCTCTAGCTTGTCTTTTACACAAAAACAATTTAAAGTTTGTCTTTTACTTTGAGTAGTTCTCACAATCCTTATGACTTTGTTTTCTTCCTCCACTGCTTTCACTTCTCCTACTTGTTGCCCACAGAACTGGCATTTGCTTGCAGTTCTTTCTTTTACAGCATAGCTGATCTGACTACTGTCACCATATTTCACAGGCTTTTGCAAATTTCTTGACTTGAGGACATTAAACAATGAGCCACACAGGAATAAGGTTTCACACCAACACAATTTATTCTTCAATCCAAGTCTGAGCACATACATGGCTTCTGTGTTTGGGTTGCATTCTCACTACGCACTACACTCTGAACACACTGTCCTTTATGTCCAGTGCTTCCCATTTATATGTGTAGGGCTCCGCTTAAATCAGCGGTTGCTGAAATTTCAGTTTATAATGCCGAAACACCACCGATGTACTGTGTGCACCACCCTGATCCTTGCCAAGCCCCGGGACTCAGTATCTGTCATCGAGGCACAGATCAGGAAGCATAGAAAAACCAGGTGCAGTTGTAAAATTTGCAACAAGTGATTTATTATTAACAGTAACATAAAAAAAATTGCTCAGCATAACTATTTACAAAGGCAGTATAAACAGAGAAAGTTCATCTGGGTTTCTTCTCAATTTCCAGTCTTGGTCCCTGTGTTTTTCTCTTGCAAGAAAGTACAGCTCTGTTTTTATAAGTCTTTGCAACTCCTGCTCGTTAAGAAAACAGCATGCGTCTCACATAGTGTTCTTGCCAGTTTCAACAAGTGCAGCTAAAAGAACATTGTGACCCAGAACTGACCTCTTGCTTACAGCTTCTCAGAGAGTTTGCAAACTAGCTTCTCAGGTTAACCCTCTGAGTTCCAAACAGCTTTTTGCAATCATTTCAACAGTATAACTATATACATTTTAACAGTAAAACAAGCATTTGTCAATGCCGAATGTTTGCTTGCTGGCGTTGGCATTGGTAGTGTAGAAGTTACAGAGCTGCATAATAGAAATGGCAGTGAAGTATTGAACTGAAGCCAACCCCACCACCACCCTGCAGAGAGTGACAGGCATTGGGGTGTGCCTTTGGGTCGTCAGGCATAACGGCCATGCCATTTCACCACACCCTACCCTGCAGACACTGACAAGCGTCACGGTGTGCCTTGAGGTCTTTGGCCCTTATGTGCACCCCATTCCATCAGGAAATACGGTGAGATGGGTGCGGTATAGGAGAATAGGGTGAACTTTGGGGCCTAAGAGCCCAAGGCATACCTCAATGCCTCTCACTGGCTGCAGGGTGTGGAATGGTATGAGCATTACAGGCAAGAATCCCAAGTCACACCCCTGATGTCTGTCATTCTTCATAGGGTGGGCGTTATGGTTGGAAACCCCAACACCTCAGGCATTTGTTGGTATTTTCACTCCAAATTTTCAACATTTTTTTGTGACCCCACCTCATGAACAGTGGCAATATCAGTTTGTTGGCAAGCTGCTTATGCACAGTGACTATGGCATTTAGCACCACAGGTGCAAAACACATTCGAACAGGATGTGAAAATGACAGCTGTACTGTTGATGGGAGGCGTAAAATGGCAATGTTGCAAATCTGCAGTAAAAATATTAAAAAAACTGGTGAAGTCACGAGCGTGCATAGAAACTGTGCAACGCACACCCGTAATGTAATTAGTTTGGGGATTTTTTACAGCAGATTGTCAACACAGGCATTTTGGGACCTCCGATCATGAACAGTGTCACTGTGATTTTCTTTATCTGTCCCGAACAATGATTTCCCACAGCGACCACGCATCTCTGCACTGAAAGTGTGAAAACACATTTCAGCCATGTTGTGAAAAATGACAGCTGTACTGTTCATAAGGAAGTGTGGAAAAACGCCACTAGTGAAAATCTGGACTGAACATATTACAAAGTCATGAACTTACAAGGGTGCATGGAAACTGCATAATGCTCACTCATAACAAAGTCATTTTATGGACTTTTGTTACCAAATTTTCAACACATCCATTTTAAGACCTCTGCTCATGAACAGTGTAACTGTAATTTTCTTAATCTGTCCCAAACATTGCTTTCGCACACCAACTGCACCATTGTGCGCTACATGTGCAGAAACACATTTGGGGTGACATGTGAAAATGGCAGCTGTACTATTCATAAGAAGTGTAATAAAATGGCAATGTGGAAAATCTGGAGTGAAAATATAGAAAATTCGCAAACTTATGAGCGTGCGTAGGAATTGTGCAAAGCACACTCGTAAAACAGTCATTTTTAGGAATTTTTTCACCAAATTTTCAACATAGCCATTTTAAGACCTCTGCTCATGAACAGTGCCACTGTGATTTTCTTAATGTGTCCCATACATTGATTTTGCACACTGACTGCGCCATTGTGTGCTACATGGGCAGAAACACATTTTGGGCAAGATGTGAAAAATGACAGCTGTACTGCTCATAAGGAGGTGTGGTAAAATGGTAATGTTGAAAATCTGGAGTGAAAATATTGAAAATTTGCAAACTTACGAGCGTGCTGAGAACTATCATGCAATGCACGCCAGAATAGTCATTTTTAGGAATTTTTCCACCAAATTTTCAACATAGGCTTTTTGAAAGCCCACCTTATGAACAGTGGCAGTGTTGTTTCATTACTCAGTCCCAAAAGCTGATTTCACATAGTGACTGTGAAATCACCCTTCGGACCCGATTAACGCCATGACAGTGAGAGCATTCACGAGAAGGGGTCCCAAAAACCCCATGTTGAAAATTTGGTGCAAAAATTCCCAAAAATGCCTGAGATATGCAGCAAAGTTGAAAAAACCCTATCTATCCCATTATACAGCTTGCCGGCATTTCCTCAGTTCGCGGTCAGCTTTGAAGAGTGCAGACGTGTTCGGTCCACGAAGATCACTCGTGCGAGTCCGGAGGTAAGTATATGGGGTGAGGGTGTGGGGAGGTGGGGTGCACAGTGGGTGGAGCGGGGTGGGGCAGAGACCGCGAGGGACCGTTTTTCAGTTTCAGGTTTGTTTTTTTTTTAAAATGACAACGCGGGACATTTGCCACGCTGGGGTGAGCTCCCAGCGTGGCACAAGGATGGCTGGTGGAGGGGTGTGGAGCTGACGGGGGATTGGGCACCCCCGTCGGCGATAGCATATGTTGCCTCGCTGGGGTGGGCTCCCAGCGTGGCACCCTGTACTCTGGGGAGGTGGAACCAGTGGCCAGTGGGGGATTGGGCACCCCCATCAGCTATCTGATGTGTGGCCACGCTGGGGTGGGCACCCAGCGTGGCATATGGAACACTGTTTTGGGCGACACAGCCGACGGGGGATTGGGCACCCCCGTCGGCTACACAGTGTGTGCGTGGGGGGGGACGAGCATGCAGTATGCGTGTGTGTGTGTGTGTGTGTGTGTAGGGGGGGCGCGCATGAGCAGGAGATATCTTATCGCTGCTCACTGAAGCGTAGCTCCCCCTTTCAACTGTACGCCACTGCATTTTGGACTGCTGTCATAGACAGCTCAAGCAGGCATTGGAGAACTGCGGCCGTGCCTGCAAACACACTGACTGAATTGGAAGAGGGCTGCCACACCTCCGAAAACTCAGATGATGGCACTATGTTTCTTGCACATGCGTGCAAGCAAACATAATTATATACGTTTTTAAACAAGGAATCCCAGTATCAATTACATTTCCACAAAATGATTCACATATATTTTTATACCGGCAGATATGCAAGGAGGAAGAAAATACAGAACAGCAAGCGAGGGTAGAGAGCGAGATAGTGAGAGGCAGAGAATTGCAAGACCTTTGGAGTGATCAAGTCCTAGGTCTCACGAGAAAATCTGGTTGTGCAACCAGACAGAGAAGAGACAGAAACAGAGAGAATAGAACAAATCCTTGCATTTAAACTCTTTCTCCAAAACAACTGGGATAGGGCCCTATTCAACCCTGTCACAGTACCTAGTGCTGGAACTACAAGACCTAGGGAGGCTAGCTAGTGATTCTGAGCCAGCCAACTGGGAGGTGAGACAAGGGGCCAGATTCCCAAAGGGCAGTGAATGATGCAAGGCACCATGCATCAATGCAAGGCACCCTGCACCAAAGCAAGAGCAGGATGCGCTGTAGGATGCTCCGACTGCAATTCTCAAACACAGCATGTGCCAACCACAGGGAGCCTGTGACAAAGTGCTGCAGCACCACAGTTGTGCCTCAAAATGTGCTGCAACATGGTGTAAGGGGTGTTGCACCACAGAAATGCTGCAACATCCCCCAAATTGTGATTCTCAAAGATGTGCTGATTACAGAATCATCAACACCCACTAGACCAGCAAAAGCTGGTCTAAGGACCCAGAACATAAGCAGGGAGAGGTGCAGCAAACAAACTTAGTGTAAACTCCACAGAGACCAGAGAGCAGCAGTGGAAGCAACACAGCAGAGGGAGGAAATGTCTGGGGCAGTGGCAATACTGCCATGGGCCTTGCTATACTGCACCATCATTGGAGAAGGGCACAATGTGCACAGCATCAAGCTGGCCTTGTACAGCTGCAAGCAAGGTGTGTGCAAAACAGGCATTGGAGGAATACAAAGAGGGTGTACAACAGATGCACCTCACTCAGGAACCTCAATGAAGAACACTGTATAGCCCGATATGGCTGGCCAAAGGTGCAATCGATGATCTGTGCCAGGAACTTGGCACAGAACTGCAAAGCCGAACACAGAGAGGGCCTGCACTCACCACTGATGTAGAGGTCTGTGCAGCACTCCATGCATTGGCCAGTGGTGGGTTCCAGACACAGTGGGCATATCCCAATTGTCCTTCTGTATGCAGGTGTCTCAACCAATTTGCAGAAGCCCTCACATGCAAGGTACAACAATATATCTACTTCCCCTGGAGAGCACAGTGGCAGCAAGCGGTAAAACAGGGCTTCTATGCCATAGCTGGGTATCCACGTGTGCTGGGTGCAGTCGACTGCACACACATTGCAATAAGGGCACCAACAAATGATCCTGAGGTATACATCAACAGAAAGGGATTCCACTCCATCAACTGTTAGCTGTTGTGTGACAGTCAATGCCACATACTCTACATCATTACATGGTATCCAGGCTCAAGCCATGACTCCTTCATCTTCAGGAACAGTGGGCTGTGCCATGCATTCCAGAATGGAATGCTATGGGATGGATGGCTGATAGGTAGGTAATGTACATGGACAGAGCTAAGGTGTTACCCTGCAGTGTTACAATGGCAGTTGCACACCAAGGTATGCCACCAGGCACAGAGGACATAGCATGGTCAGTGCCAGAGAAAAGGGTGCAGTGCATGGAGGGGCACTTGCCACACTGATCATGCACACGTGCCAATGGCACATACAGTGGCAACAGTGCACCATGAAGAAACAATGTGCAGGACCTTGCATGGACTCAGCATTGAGTGCAATAGATGGGCTGTGGCCCCACGCAGGCCTGTACAAAACAGTGGGGCACAGTGCATGGCAATGTGCATGTATCTGTGTGCCAGCCAAGTGATACCATGCCACAACACAGCCATTACATAGGCATGGTACAACAACACTGTCATCTGTCAGACAGACAGTCAGCAATAACAAACATGTTCCTCATATTGCAGGTGACAGCGGATACGAAAGCAGCCCTGGCTAATGACACCAGTCTGCAACCCAGTGACAAGAGCACAGGTGCAGTACAATGAGGCACACAACACAACCAGATCCAAGATTGAATGTAAGACTGGCCTCCTAAAGATGCACTTCAGATGCCTCGACAGGTCGACAGTACATCCCGGAAATTGCATGCAAGATGATCGTAGCATGATGCATACTGCACAACATAGCGATAGATAACAGGATCACCATGCCAGAACCTGAGCAGGGTCCAGGTGATGATGGCTCTGAGGAAGAGGATAAACAGCAAGGCGCCAGAGTTAACAGGGCCTAACCATGGGCACAGGCAGCAATTGCAGGACACCGCATCAGAGACAACCTTAATTCGACCGCTTTTCATGAGGGCAAAGCAGCACAGCAATGATCCACATGCCAAAGGGTGTGTGTCACACCTGGTGGCAATGTGCACAACAACAGAAGCACTGATGGACAAACAACATTATGCACCAGCATGAAACACCAGAGCATGTATAGCGATGGCAACGCATCCACCACCCAACCGTGGATGTGTGGATGCCACTGTCGAAGACATCACAGTCCAGATACCGACACAGGACATGCAGCTGGGACAACCACCGCACATGCTCCTAGTCCTGGATGTGGCAATATGGAGATGTAGCCACCAGGGTCCACACACATACATTGTTAGCACTGTAACAGTAATGGTGCCCAGTGCCTGTGTGCAACCCTCAATGGCACATGATGACTGTTCACATGCAACAAAGACAGGATACAGTGTGTGAAGCCACATGCTGCAATGCATGAGGCCCACGTGCACTTAGGAAGTGGGACAAGGCAACATGGCTGTGGCATGGCACTGATAAGGTGGCATGCCATGGAAGGTGACAAGTTGTCACCAATGGACTGGATGGCATACTGGAATGCTGTGGGCACAGCAGGACAACAGGGCGGTGGCAATGTGACCCCCACCACAGTGCTGCCCAGACATATGTCGACATGGACCACAGTGACATGATGCCACAACACACATCCAATCATGGATGGCAACATTGGTTGGACAGGGAGGCACATCCATCCAAGGCTGAGTACGGTGATGTGTGGCCATGATGAGCCACCATCCCCAACTGTGTGCTGTGGATACGCATGTGACTGTGATGGTACACATGGCCAAGCTGTGCACACACTGTGACTGTATGTTGTACCCATGGGTTAGGTATACACTGAGTAACACTATGATGTAGGGGCATAGGTCGGGGATACAGATGCTGCCATACCACCAAGACGCTGCCAGAAGAGTACACTAATACACCAAAATATGCATCCCCTGAGATGTGCACTGCAATGGCCAGGGCACAGAGAGTGGAGTAGCCCTCGCCGGAATGATAACCATGGGGTGAATGGGTGGGCCAGCACACAGCCATACCACAGATCACAGTGCTCCTGGTACATGACTGCGGTGCAGCATGCAATATGGCCAGTGGATCTGTACCTGCTCCAAGGTGCATGTGGCCGACACACAGGCAGGGTACCACTGAACTATGGCACTGATGCCCCCTGTTGCCCACAGTATGAATGGCATGGCACAGGGTGGAGGCCGATAACACTGACAGAATGTGACAGTTGTACACCTTCAGAGTATTGACCCACTGTCAGTGTGGCACAGGCTGACAGGCGCTGTGCCATCCCTGTCACTGGTGCCCAGCGGTGCCTGTGGTGGGTGGCCTCACAGTACGATGCAGTCTGCTGGGTTGGTGGGTGGGCAGCAGTGGGTTTGTGGCCTGGCAGCTGAGCACATTCAGGGAGCAGTGAAGAGGGGGGGGAGAGAGAGAGAGCCAGTAATGTCTCCCTGTCACTGTTCCCTGCTCTGCTCTGTCAGCTGCCCTCTCCCCCTCCTGGGGACAAAGGATATGAAACTCATGCACCACATGCCACACTGCTACTGTGCTTGTACACAATTTCTGGTTGATGCTCCCCATCACACTCCCCACTGCCCCATTGTCTGGTTCCCCCACACACACATGGAGGTGGCCTTCAGACAAGGACAGATACAGTGAGCGACACACTGTGGCACCGACAACCTGGCCCCAGACCGCTGACACATAAGGGCATCCAGTGTGGTTGTTGCTGAGTCACAGTGTATGGTAGCAGCACTAGCTGCACATGTATGGGTCCACCCTGTGTGTCCCTGTGAGTTAGGGCATACAATAGCGGACTGGCCACAGGGTACAGGACCACAAATGGCAGGAGTCCAGGGCTCTCGGGGATGCGGGTACCCATGCCCTTTATGCACATTTTGTGCTTCGGGGCACTCACCCACCAGCCCTGAGAGTCCCTGAGACTCTCAGTAGTACAGGCCTGGGAGTCCTGAGAGGGCCGCTGTACTGCCCATGTGCGAAATGCGCGATTTTGTTTATTTATTTCCCTTTCCCTCCCCTTTGTTGCCTGGTGGTTTGGGCACCTTGGAGAGTGGCGCAAACCACCAGGTGAGGTGGGGAGGGGGGAAATGAGTAGTATAAAGGCCAGCAGCAATATTCATGGGGGGGTGAACAGTTCCCCCCTTGGAGCTGCTTGTGTGTGGTTCATCCAGAGGCCTAGAGCTGGAGGACCACAGGCTCTCAGGAGCCATTTGGAGAGGTGTCAATGGAGAAATATGGCAGGGAGAGAGAGAGAGAGAGAGCAAACAAAAGAAAAAGAAAAACTGTTTAAAATTTAAAAAACAATGTGAGATCAGACAGTCTGCCCCAGTCACCCGAGGAGAAGAAGGGCGTATTCTGTGCAGCCATCAGGCTGCACACATTTGCTGGAGACACCAGTGTGTTTTCTTATTACACGGAGGGTAGTTTTTCAATTTACTTATTATTTTAGGCAGTTAGGGCATCGTGACCATTTGGCTGACGGTTTAGTGAGCTTATGGTTTATACTATGTCTTTTTGTGCTTTTGTGCAGGGCCAAGTCAGTGGAGTGCACTGCAGCCAGGAGGAGGAGGAGAGTGAAGAAGCTGGGTGGGGAAGCCTTGTGAGTGGCACACAGCATGTCTCAATTTAGTTATTTTTTATTTATTTATTCAAGGCTAGGATTACAAATACCTTTGAGCCAAGGCTCTTTTACAAAGGTTCCACGTCACTGGCAAGAGACATACAGTGGCAGGAATGATTACAACAATAGTCAACAATATGGCACTATAGTTATGGGATAGAACAAAATAACATTTTAAGGCATGGTTACTAGCTGTTCAGATGAGACGGGATAACCTGCAGTGAGGGTGAGATTAGATGAAGGAAACAGTGGTCTAGAAGACAGGGGGGGGTAGATGGAGGTGCAACAGCGATGCAGCCATAGGCGGTTGTCATGCAAAACAGGGGATAAGTGCTGGCGACAAGGGGGATGATGGGTGGGGGGATGGTGGAAGGCAGGTGGAGTGGGGCAGTAGATGAAATAAGAGCATCAGTGGGGTTAGGGGCAGCCGGATGGGTAGAGAGGAGAGAGGCAGAACAGGGGATAAGTGCTGGCGACAAGGGGGTGGGTAGGGGTGTGGTGGAAGGCAGATGGAGGGGCAGTAGATGAAATAAGAGCATCAGTGGGGTTAGGGGGCAGCTGGATGGGTGGAGGTGAGAGAGGCAGAAGACACCCCAGGGACATGTCAGCTACAGTCGTGGGGGGCAGTCACAGGAGGTGGAGGCAGTAAGGTGCAACCGTAGTCTAGACTTAAAAGTGCCCAGTGTAGAGGCAGTAGAGATGGCAGGGTTGAGGATGTTCAGCCAAAGAGGAGCTTTGTAAGCGAAAGAACGTTGACCCTGGGTGGTGCGACAGTGGGGAACTTGCAGGAGTTGAGATTTTGAACCCCTGGTGACCTGCATGCTATTCCTGTTATTTTGTAGCAGGGCAGTGACTTCCGGAGGTGCAAGGCCAAGGCTGATTTTCTTGGCCATTGTGCAGGTCAGGCACTTTATGCGATTTGAGAGCTGGAGCCAGCCAGTTTTAGAATACAGATTGCAGGTGTGGGTGAGACGGTGTGCTCCAGAGATGAGCTGACAAGACTTCTTGAGGGAAGCTGAGATACGTCTGAGGGTAGTCGCTGTGACAGAGTCATAAATGATGAGACCATAGTCAATAATCGAGACCACGGAACTCTGTACGGCGATCTTCAAGGCTTCTGGGGTGAGATGTTGTCTGTGTCTGTAGAGGAGACCAATTCTGGTGTTCGCTACCTTTGCCACAGAGTCGACATGGGCACTGTGAGAGAGGTTGGGGTCCAACAGTATCCCTAGGTATTTGAAATGTGGAACCTGTTCCAGGGTATTCCCATATGATGTCACGATAGCTTGTGCTGATTGTGGGAGTTGCAGAATAGCATAGACTTAGTCTTTTTGTGGTTAAGGACAAGTTTATGCTTAGAAAACCACGACTCAACAGTACTGAAGGCAAGTTGGAGATTCCGTTGTAAGGACATGGGATCCTTGTGAGAGGAGAAAACAACAGCATCATCGGTGTAGAGTATGATATTCTCAGTGCAGGATTGTGGTAGAGAGTTTAGAAAGAGACTGAAGAGGAGATGGCCCAGGATTGATCCTTGCAGGACACCCGATTGAACTGGCAAGGTGTCAGAGTGGGCATTGGTAATTTTCACTTTTTGTGAGCGATTTTCAAGGTAGCTTTTGAGCCAATGTTCCGAAGTTGGTTGACCAACAGCTGGTGGTGGACAATATTGAAAGCCTTGGAGAGGTCTATGAAAACTGCCCTGGTAAGCATGCTCTTATTGAGAGAATTATGTACTGCCCCAATGAATTCGAGCAGAGTGGAGGAGATGCTGTGACCCTTTCTGAAACCATGCTGTTGAGTGCACAGTAAGTTGTATTTGTCTAGATGGTTGGTTAGTAGGTCAGCTATGATTCGTTCAAGTGCCTTGGAGAGGGGAGGCAGAATTGAGATCAGGTGATAGTTTGAGTGGCTAGACTTGTCGCCACTTTTGTGGACTGGGATGACCGAGACAATTTTCCCAAGGTCTGGGAATTGACTGGAGCAGAGAGAAGAGAGATTCAGAATACTGGTTAAGGGTAGAAGAACTTCTTCAAGTGTTAGCGGCAGTATCTTCGGGTCAAGAGAGTCTCCACTGGATCTGGATTTGGAGATGGCAGTAGTGATGTAACGGTGCACGGCGTTCAATGAGACTTCCTGAAAGAAGAAATGGGTGGTATTGGCCTGAGCAGGATGGATGTTAGGGGAGCTATTATCTACTTTGAAAAAGTCAGAGGGAGAACAGCACTAAGGTTGGTAAAAGCAGAGTTAAAGGTTTTCGCAATGAGCAGGGGGTCCAGGGTAGTGATCCCATCAACTTTCAGCATGGCAGGAGAGTTTTTTGGTTGTATCCCTGTGATTCCTTTAATGTTATCCCAAAAAGTATGACCGTTTCCCCAGGAGTTGGTAAGTGCGTCCTTATAGAAGGAGCTTTACGTAAGTCGGATGGCCTTGGTACAGGCATTACAGGCCTGTTTGTATTTTTGTAGGTCGGGCAGTGTGCCGGTGGCTTTGGCCACCACCTAAAGGTGGTCCCTTAGTTTCAATTGCGATAGGAGCTTGGCATTAATCCAGGGATTACAGAGTGTCTTGGCTTTCCTTTTTTTAACTGGAGCAAAGAGGTCACAAGCCTTGTTGAAAGTGGCAATGAAGAAGTCAAGGGCCAAGTTAACATTTGTAGCCTTGAAAATAGGTTGCCAGTCATTGAGATTCAAGTAGCATTTAAGATGAGCAAGTTGTCCATGTGGGAGGACCCTACTGTAAATGAATTTGGGGGGGTTTGAGAAATTTTTTGGACCATTCACATGCGACAGGGGAGTGGTCACTGAGGGAATCCGGCAGTATGATGGTGCTGAGGGTCTTGGATGAGTGGCTGGTAAGTACCCAGTCCAGAAGGTTGCTAGTCCCAGTCTTATAGTTAGTTCTAGTCAGTGAGACCACCATCTGTGAGAGGTTAGTAGAGGCAATAGAATCTTTCAGCTCCCCTGTATCCGATGCTAACCAATTAATGTTGAAGTCACCTAGTAGGACAAGTTCAGCACCTGGAGTTTGGACATTGATAAACCTGAGGACATCATTGAGACCTTTGACCTGGTCCCTAGGTGGGATGTAGATGGATCCAATCATTAAGGCTTTTTGGTTTAGGCCAAGGAGAATTCTTATGGGTAGCAACTGAGCCGAGGAGTCAAACTTCAGGGGTGTGAGGGGGAGCACCAATAGGGAGTCTTTAACATAGATGGCACAGACCCCCCCCCTTTCTTGGTGACCCGGTCCAGCCTAAAAATGTTGTATCTTTGTAGTGTTATTGCCTGGTTGGGAACTTTCGGCGTCAGTCAAGTTTCAACCACTGCTAGGACATCAGGGTTGTGTTGCCTTACGAAGGATTGAAGAACATCAAGCTTAGATAGCAGGCTGCAAATGTTGAGAGAAACAAGCTGAAGAGCACCTGTATTAGATTTGTTGCTTGGTTTGCATGGTCCAGGGTTTGGATGAAGATTGCCTGAGAGCAGTAGGAGGAGGAGGAGGAGCAGTTTTAAAGAGCCAAGGTGTAGCTCCTTAAGGGATAATTTGAGGCAGCGTTTAGAGTGGGAGCGGTTGGTAGGTCCCAGATGGCAGTCCCAGTGGGATATGGCAAGTTGCAGCATGGTTACCCCAGCCTACAATCCAGGCCTAAGGGAATTAAGCAGTAGCCAAGTATTGGCAATAGGTAGGCCAGGAGGAGGACTGGGCGAGTAGTGGAGGGTTCCTTTGGAAAGGTAGGTGTTGTCATGGAAGTAGGTGGGGTGGGAGAGGGGGCAGGGATGGCAGGGACCAGGGAGGAAGAAGATGGGAGGAAGAGCGAGGAGGAGGAGGGGTAAGTCAAGGGAGAGGAGTGACCAAGAGGTAGGCATTTTACAAAGGAGACAAGGGGTAGCAAGGGACAGATGAAGAGAGTGGGTAGATCTAGAGCTTAGTATGAGACAGTACTAAAATCGGGCAGGCACTGTGAGGGGCAGCAAACGGAGGCGGGCAAGACGAGAAAGGACCAGTGACAGGAGAACCAATGGGCTATGGAAGGGTGGGGGGAGCAGGACCGGGGTGGGGTTTCGGAATATTTAATTAAGGTGGGGGGTGGGGGCAGGCAAAAAATTATGGCAAAAGCCTATGATTTTCAATGGGCACAGAGCCTGGCAAGCAGAGCAAAAGCAGAGACATACAGGGAGCCAATCAGGGGCAGCACAGGCAGCGGGTGACCAATCGGGAAGCAAGGCAGTGAGAACTAGACCAAGGGAAGCTGCCAGCGGCTTCCCCCGACCCTAGGCAGGAGTCTTACCCTGGTGCACTGGAACTCAGAGGTGGGTGGGAGAGGCGGCTGGTGCGGCCAGATTCAAGAGCCGCAGCAGCGCTGAGAGATGGACCCAGTAGCCCATTCAGGGCTCGGTCTAGTGGGAAAAGAGAGAGGAGGCTAATTAATTTAAGGGCAGAGCAGGACAAAAGTAGGAGAGGCCTGTAAAAGAGATTAAGCCAGAGGGGCGTGGAGCGAGAGAAAAATATATAAAGGCAGAGATCTTAGCTAAAGTGGGGGGGGGAGGGCAGCCAAGGTCAGAAACAGTGGATATTCCAGACCTGGCACCAGGAAAGTGAGAGATGAAAAATAAAAGAAGAAATAGTCATAGGGCTAGAGGGGTCGAACAGGAATGGGCTGAGTGGGGGATGCAGAAAAGCAGGGAGAGGAGAAAATAGAGAAAGCAGCTGAGCAACATAGTACAGTTTTTCAGACACAGTTTAAAAATTAACAACAAAATTAGGCAGTAGTCAAACAGACATGCCAAATTACAGCAGTGCAATGCAGACATAAAAAATTACGGCAAAAGTCTATGATTTTCAATGGGTGCAGAGCCCGGCAAACAGAGCAAAAGCAGAGAGATACAGGGAGCCAATCAGGTGCAGCACAGGCAGCGGGAGACCAATTGGAAGCAAGGCAGCGAGAGCTAGACCAATGGAAGCTGCCAGTAGCTTCCCCGACCCCAGGCAGGAGTCTTACCCTGGTGTGCTGGAACTCGGAGGTGGGCGGGAGAGACAGCTGGTGCGGCCAGATTCAGGAGCTGTGGCAGCACCGAGAGATGGACCCGGCGGCCCGTTCAGGGCTCGATCCTGGTGTGCTGGAACTCGGAAGTGGGCGGGAGAGGTGGCTGGTGAGGCCAGATTCAGAAGCCGTGGGAGCGCCGAGAGATGGACCTGGTGGCCCATTTAGGGCTCGATCGTGGTGCGCTGGAACTCGGAGGCGGGTGGGAGAGGTGGCTGGTGCGGCCAGATTCAGGAGCCGCGGCAGCGCCGAGAGATGGACCCGGCAGCCTTTCAGGGCTCAATCTAGTGGATGAAGTTAATGAAGCCTTACTGATTATTTTTGTGGAAGAGAATCCTCCACACCAAAGTACAAGGAACAAACAACAACACCATCATCCTCTGAGTGTGACTTAAGCACATCTTAGGAGACTGACATTGTGAATGTTGAAACTGAAAACGATAAGCAGTCTGAACTGACTGCATCTGCTAAAAGCAAGAAATTAAGGCTGTGTAAGGAAAGCTGGGCAAAATTATTTCCATGGCTTGTAAAGGAGGAAGTAGAGGGAAATATTGTTGGGAAGTGCAGTTTGGTATAAAAAAGTTTGCAAAAACAATCCATTTGCCACAACTGGCACAACCAATCTGCAAGTGTCTGCTTTCTACAGACATGAAAGAAACAGAGAAAATTTGCTGGTGCACACTGGAAAGAAATCAGCATAAAAACTGTATCTGCCAGTGGCATTTGAGAAGCAGATCTCAGGTCCTGAGGCAAAGGATGACAGTAAAGTTGCTCAGTTAATGACAATGTACTACCTTACCAAACAAGGGCAGTCACTGAACCAGTTTTTTTTTTTTTTCAAAATTAGTTTATTAAGTGGTTCAGGATATACAGTGAAACAATCAGTTCAGAGGCGCATTATGTACAGGTGTGGCAAATTGCTTTGGTCATCAGGATACTGACTATTTCAGTGTTGTTAAGTTACATACAAAATTTAAGAAGAAAGGGAAATAAAAGAAAATAAAGGAATTACTGCCCTGCTTTACAATGGTTAAAGATTAAATTAATCCTTTAAGGCTTACTCCAATAATAATAAAAATATCTGTTTGACAGCAGAGATCACTCTTAAGAGCAGATAATAACATAAAAGTTAGCAGTGTCCACTTCGAGTATCTTGTGTAGGAATTTGTATTCACTGTCTAGACAAAATGATCAATGGACACATAATGAGCAACAACGGGAGACCGACAGGTAGGGGCTGGGAATTAAATAGGAATGCTACCCTCCTCGATTGCTTTTATTAGGGGTCCCACATTTCTTCAAAATTGTGGAGCTTACCCAGCACTCCCAGCTGTGCTTTTCCAATGGCCATACAGGAAAGCAGATTCTTGGACCATCTACTTTCAGAAGGGGGATCAGAAGACATCCATACTTGAGTTATAGTCCATCTGGCATTGATTAAGGCCATGTTCCACAATCGGTTGCTCATAGTACCATTAGGGTGTCTCGGGTCAGCTCCCAGTAATAGCTCCAAGGGGGACTTCGAAGGCACATAACCCAGAGTGTGCGACATTATCCTATAAATATTGTGCCAAAATGGAGCGACCTTAGCACAGGTCAAGGTCATGTGGAGAAAATCCCCAACTTCAGTGTTACATTTAGGGCACACATCTGACCTGGAACTGTCCATTAAGTGCAGCTTGACAGGGGTGATATATGCCCTATGCAGAAAGTTTAGTTGTATCAGCCTCAGCCTATTGCTGTGAGAGCAATGTACATAGTGGAAACATGCCAACCTCCATGTATGTGGGTCAATTTCTAGAGTGAGGTCGCCTGCCCATCTCAGCCTGCTCACCTGTGGCTCTTCCATGTTCTTCCCCAAAATAGTATGGTAGTAGGTCGACAATGGCCTGCCACCAGGTTGGGGTCTATACAACTCTTCCTCAAAAGGTGAAGGGGGTGCCCAGCCCTCGCCAGTGGATATGGTTGTGCCGCAAACCTGTCGCATTCGGAGATAAATGAAGAAGTCCCCTGATTTAATCCCCCAGGTGTCACAAAGTTCTTGAAAGCTATGGATTAGCCCACCTTCATAAAGCTGTGTCACGTGGGAAAGGCCCTCCCTGTTCCAATATCTCAATCTCTGAATAAGCTGTACTGATTGGGGGCCATTCAATCTCACAGCACCAAACAAACTCAAATATGGTGAGAAGCCTCCCTGCCAACCCATGTACTGGTGTACTCTCTTCCAAATCATTAGAGTATTAGCCGTAAATGGGTTTAATGGCAAATTCTTATACTGGTGAGCTGGAGGGGTGAGACTATTGCTTAAAAGATCATATTTAAAGCTACCTGGTGTCATCTCTTCCTCCAGGCACACCCAGGCCAGTGTATCCTTCCCACACCCCTGCTGTATATAGGCTAATTGAGCGGCCCAATAGTAAGCCCTAAAGTTCGGCAACCCCACACCACCTCTGTCGGCAGGTTGAACCGATGTGGCCCTACACATATGTGCCCCACCTCCCTTCCATTAGAATCTGTGCAAAATTGCATATAGACACCTAAAATGATTCTGTGGGACTCTGATGGGGGGGAACTGATAGAGATACAAGCATCTTGGCAATATCATCATCCTTATGGTACCGACCCTACCCAGCAGGGAGATGGGAAGGGCACCCCAACGCTCACAGTCCTCTAGTATTCTGGACATCAGTGGTTTGTAATTTAAGGAGTATAAGTGACCTATTTTTGCCAACAGAAGTATCCCCAGATACTTTATTTGGTTTACTAACTGTAAGCCACCCAAGTTAGCTATCAATTGCGCTCTGTCACGGGTGCCTATGGGCATTAACTCACTTTTGGTCCAGTTTACTTTATGGCAGGAGAGGGCTCCAAAATCTCTCATAAGTTTATGCACAGCTGGAAGTTCCCTCATGGGGTTTTGTAAGTATAACAGTTGGACGTCTGTGTACTTTGAAATCTTATGTACAGGCCCCCCCCGAACCCCTCAATATCTGGATGAGCACGCAGGACTGCTGTCAGAGGCTCCAGAGATAAGACATAAAGCAAAGGGGACAGTGGACACCCCTGACGTGTACCCCATTCCAAAATAAAGGGTTTAGAGAGACATCCATTTACTGCTATTTGAGCTGAGGGATCATTATAGAGAGTGCGTACCCACTGGCAGAATATCTTGCCCAGCCCCATCCTCCCCAACACACCAAACAGATAACCCCATTCCACGCGATCAAATGCTTTTTCTGCATCTAATGCAACTACTGCGGCTCCATGCGTCCCTTTCCCCCCGAGCCCATCTATAAATCACATTCAGGGTTCTTCTGATGTTGTGTTTACCCTGCCAGCCCTTAACAAACCCGACTGATCTTGGTGAATCAGCAAGGGCAACATAGGTTCCAGATGAGTGGCCATTACTTTTGCCATAATTTTGTAGTCTGCTGTAAGCAGGGAGATGGGACAATAGGAGGCGCACTTTTTCAAGTCTTTCCCAGGTTTAGGAAGGACAGTGATAACTGCAGACCTCGATGAGGTGGGCAAAACACCACTCTTGCGCTATGTCCTCGTCCAAATCCCCCCTCCCTTGCTTGACCGACGCTATGATGTTACTGTGCTCATAATCCTCACCAGCCCTGTTGGTCATTGACTTTATCTCTAACTTATACCTTGCCCCAGCACTGTATCTGGGCGTACCTTCCACGTAAATGTAAAAACTGTAAAAATTGTCTTTTCTCCTGTTTTTGTACCTGAATGTATTCGTCTGAACCAATTACTGTATCAATGTACCTGTTGTACCCTTTTGTACTCTCCCGGGTCGTTCCTGAAAATAGGCATAAAACTTGTCTAGTGTACTTACCCGGTAAACAAAAACTAAATAAATAAATAATAAAAAAATACCCTTCTGCAGTCCCTCCTCTAGCATATCATATAAAGGGTCCAATAATTGTGGACAGAAAATTTTAATAAAGTCTATGGGGATTCCGTCTGGGCCAGGGGATTTCCCGCCCATCAGGGCCATTACTGCTGTCTGCACCTCTCGTCTGGATAAGGGGGTCCCTAACATTTTTGTGCACTCCTCCTCTAATTTTTTCAATGGGGCTTGATTATAGAAGGATGCTAATTCTCCTTCTGATGGATGGCACTCAGATGTATACAGTTCCATGTAGAACTGTACACACGCCTTACCAATGCTACTAGTATCATGAAGCAACCCCCCCCCCGGGATCAGCAATCTCCCCCACCCTCCTTTCAGCTTCTCTACATTTAACCTGCCATGCAAGGAATTTGCCCCACCCAATCACCATCGAAGTAGGCCCCTGCATTTGCAAGCAGTATATTGCGTTCCAGTTTGGCACTATTGAGGACATTCAATTTATATCACAGGCATTGAATAACATGATAGAGCTCATTCAAAGGCCTATTTTTGTGGGTGGATTCACAAGCTACAATCTTGGTCCTAAGGGATGTCAGCTCCCTGTCCTCCTCTTTCTTACAATGGGATGCATAAGAGATGGTTTGGCCCCTTATAAATGCCTTCAGAGCTTCCCACCTAATGCCATGTGATGTTTCCCCACTAACGTTATGGGTCAGAAATTCCTGGATACTGCCATTCATTAGCTCCACATATCTAGGATATTTCAAAAGGAGCGGGTACAGCCTCCAAGTATATGGGGAAACAACGGATTCTGTGGGATTTTAGGGATAGGGAGCAGGGGCATGGTTAGGCACCAACATAGGAAGGCATTTAACCTCACCTATCGTAGCCAACAAAGTGGGTGAGACCAACAGCCTGTCGATCCTAGCGTAGGATTGATGGGAATGGGAAAAGAAACTGTACTCCCTATCTGAGGGGTGGTAGTGACGCCATACATCCACAAGTCCCACTTCATCTTGGATCCGCTCCAAGGCCTTGGCATTGTGGGTCATGGGCATCACAGTAGGCCTAGCACCCCTCGCCCCCATCCCCCAACTCCCAAACCCATCACCCAAATGCAGAAGCACCAGAGAGAGCTAGAGTACACCCCAAGCTTCTCATTCGGAGAGTATGGCGCAGAGTTAAATGACTCTCTCAGATTAGCTCTGGAGATCTCCTCCATTCCAAATAGATATGCAGAGTACAACTGAACCCCCCTTGACATCCCAACCTCCCTCCTCCCCACACAGCCAGTTGCAACATTGTACATTTTCCCACTAGTCCACCTACGTACTCCCTTTACAGCCAATTCTAGCCCCAGTTCTCCCCCACAGTGAGTAAAAACAAACCCTCAATAACCCACCCAAACAACAACAATTGGCAGATATTATAGGTATTCAGAGCAAATTAGCAAAAGCACAAAATTATTATTGCGACTCAAACTGCATTCAAGCTTTAAGTACAAATGAATGAGTCAATGTTAACACAACACAGTCAACCGGAATGTCCAAATGAACTTCGTGTGCAGAGGAACAAATCCATGCACTCCGGACTTCCAATAGTCCTCACAAGGAAAATATAAAATATGAATGCTGTAATGCACTAGCCCATCGGTACCCATGTCTCCAGACATGGTCGGGTGTTAAGTTTCCAAAGGAAACATTGACAGAACTACAACCCAGTAGATCTCTCCTTAGCATATCCCCCAGGAGGCCCCTCAGTGTTTACAACCATTAATAAAGGTATTTTAAGATGTACTACAATGGATAGAATGCCAGGGAAATAACAGCCCCAGGGGTAATAGGACCAGGAATTATACTAACATATAGCTAATGATATCAGGTACCTGCTGCCTGTGCCTTTTCCCGCCTGGTCTCCTCCTCAGCGATCCACTTTTCAGCTTCCCTAGGGCACAGAAAGAAGTGAGGAGCCTATCCAGGATGATCAACTTGCAGGCGCACAGGATATCTGAATGGAAAAGACCAGCCAAGGTTATGTAGCTTAGCTTTGATTTGGGAGAAGTTCTGCCTCTTACTTTGCAGGTCCTTGCTAAAATCTTGATAGATATGCACCTTGGTATTTTTGTAAGAGATTGGACCCATCTGTTTGGCTTTTTGCAGCATTTTTTCTTTGTCTTGGAAATGAAGATACTTTATTAAGCAATGCCTGGCTCTTTCCCCAGGCTTAGGCGGATGCCCCACTCGATGTGCTCGTTCTATTTCAAAATTCTCAAACTCATTTGGGAGGCCCAGCTGTGCCACCAACCATTTCTGCAGGCCTCTCACCACCTCCTGACCTTCTATGCCCTCAGGCAGTCCTATTATACAGATGTTCGATCGTCTCGACCTGTTTTCTTGGTCCTCGATTTTTGCCATTAGTTCCTCTAACGAGGCTTTCATATTATTCCTCTCCATCAACACTTTGGATAGTGTGTCTTCTAAGGAGATCACCATATGCTCCAGCTCTGCAATCTGTGTAGAATGTGCCGCCGATGTTTCAGAGAGCCCCATCACAATTCCCTGGAGGTGAGTAAGCTGAGCTGTGAGGTTTACAAAACCTGCTTTCATTTCTTGCTGCATCTGTAAGAGCATTAAGGGTACACCAGCAAGAGATTGTGTGAGCATGTCCAAGTCTGGCCTGGCCGATCCACTCAGTCCCTCCATACTTGTGGCCTGTTGTGCCATAGATGCCTCACTGAGTCTCCCAGAGCGCAGCGGTTTAGCAGCTTCAAAATGGATTTTTCCTTGATGATATTTCTATTTGGAAGACACCATGAGACCAGGGCGACTCATAGAGCCACTTTAAGAAGTGGAAAAAATACAATTAGCAGCTTTTTAGACAATTATTTACACTTTTGCCCGAGGAGCCAGCTAACACATGCCTGCCATCACTGCAGCCATGCCCTCACTGAACCAGTTTGAAACACTGATAACTCTACAGGTGAGGAATGGAATCTTCCGGGCCAGGGCACAGGGCAGCTGTTGCTTGTGGAATGACACTAATGCTGGTGTTTTACATCCACAGAAATGAAATGGCTGTCCAGCCTTGCAAGACAGTGACACAATCTACTCTGGTTGAGATGCAAGATATGACATGCTCGACTCCATAAATGAAGTCTTAAAGGAAGAAATCAAAGCTCACTTAGCAGGTTCTCAGTTTCTTAAGGAAATAGTGGATGAAACCACTGAAGTAACCATTCACAAAAAGCTGAACATTTATGTGAAGTGCATACACAATGCACAGGCCAAAATTCATTTCATTGACTGTATTGCAATACCTGATGGGAGGGCAGACACAATTGTGGTGGAACTGTTAAGTCTGTGTTCTGCTAATGCAGTTGACCCTATCAAGATCATCAAACTAGCAAGTGATGTGCCAGCATCATGACTGGACTGCACAATGGGGTGGGTGCAAAGTTAAGACAGCAAGTTAACCCAAGGCTGTTTCAGACCCATTGTGTTGCCCACAGACTGGCACTGGCAGCATTAAAAACATTTTTTTTTCTATTCTAGATGTTCCTGTCATTTATACTGTTCCTACTGTAAATACCATAACATTTTGCAAATATTGTTTTTACCTTTTTCTCTGTTTTATAGAATTTTTGTACCACTGAACATTTGTGAAAACAAGCATTTTTGCTCACATACCTTCCAGTATGAAATTGAAAAATATGTACAGATACTAGCAACTCTGCAGTTCGGTACAATGCCTTGTGTTTCATCCAGGAAACACTCAATTATGACAATATCAGATATGTGTCCCTAAAAGAACCTGCAAGTTTTCAGTGGCTGTCATTGCATACTGCAGTTCAAGCAAGTCACAGATCATACCCTGCAATTTTACAAGCCCTAGAGCATGATGCTGCAGCAAGAGGTGCCTGTGACAGGGTAGAATAGGACCCTGTCCCAGTTGTTATGGAGTGTTTGAATGCAGGGACCTGTTCTGTTCTTTCCTTTCCTGTCTCTTGTCTGTCTGGTTGTGCAATCACATTTTTCTGTGTGACCTAGGATTTGATCACCCCGACAGCCTCACAATTATTTGCCTCTCGCTATCTCTCAGTCTTCCCTTGCTGTTTCTGTCTTTTCCTCCCTTGCATATCTGCTGGTATAAAATGTATGTAAATCATTATGTGGAAATGTAACTGATATTGGGATCCCTTTGTTTAGAAATTATATAGTGTTACTGTTGAAATGTATATAATTATTGTTTGAGATGATTGCAACAAGCCATTGGGAACTCAGGGGGTTAACATAAAATGCAATCTCTAAGCCTTTTGCAGAAGCTGTTAAAAAAGGGCCTCAGTTCTGGGACGTTGTGTTCTAGTTGCACATGCCTAAAATATAGAAGAACATTTTGGAAAAAAACAGGATGCTTGTTAAGAAGGGAGGTTGCAAGGACTTACAAAAACAAAGCTGCAGTTTCTTACAAGATGGACACACAGAGATTGAAGGAAAACTCAAATGGATCTTCTCTGTTTATTTTGCCTTTGTAAATAGTTATACTGAACAAGTTTATTTTTTAATGTTACTGCTAGTACAAATAAACACTTTTTGTGAATTCTATAACTGCTCCTGGTTTTCCTGTGCTTCCTGACCTGTGCCTCAACAACTGGTGGTGTCAGCCTAAGTGGGGTTTACACCGTGCATACTCTAAGTCAGGAATTTTGTGTATGGGTACTGGATCTAGTACCAGGGAGGCATACAGAAAGATATGGATTCTGCAGCAGCAAGTCCAGGAGTGGTTACCTGAAGAATGGCAGCCAAACTAGCAGAGACAGAAGTCCAAGTTGAGATTGTACAACCAGCACAAGTTATGGAAAAAGAGCAGACAGTGACAAAACCTGAAAGCCTGATGGACCTTTTCAAATGGTGGGCTATACAACAAAAACAGATGGAGAAACAGAGAGAAAAAGGGATTCGACATTTAGAAGAACAGAGGAGAGAAGAGATGCAGCGACAGGAGCAGCAATGGCTGAATGCCTTGCAAGCTATCAAAGGCAGAGAATCTGGCACAGATCCAGATAAGCAACAAAACACAAACAACTTAAAAGCCATTAAACTTACAAAGTTGTGACCCTCGGATGATATTGAGGCATACCTGACATCATTTGAAAGAGTTGCCACAGCCTGCCAATGGCCAAAACAACAATGGACAATTAGACTGGTACCCTACCTGACAGGGAAAGCCCAACTTGCCTACAGCAAAATGGACACTGCACAGTCAGAAAACTATGACCTGGTGAAAAGCGAAATCCTGAAAAGATATGACATCTCAGGAGAGACCTACAGGCAGAGATTTCTATCTCTGAAGTATAACTCAATCAACAATCCTCGAGAAGCCTTCACCTGACTCGGAGAACTCCTGAGAAAATGACTCCAACCAGAGGGTAAAACAGTCCCACAGATTATCGACACATTTGCAATGGAGCAATTCATCAACATCCTGCCTATAGATGTGCAGCTTTGGGTAAAGGGACACCAAAAAAATTTGCGAAAAGGATGTTTCTTTGGCCGAGGACTACCAAATGGCCATACAGACGCCATAGCAGCGAGGTTACAGCCAAGCACCGGTAAGACACTCTTTTTCCCATTTAAGCTCCAAGCCTTATAAGAACTCTGGTGGGGGTAACAAATCTGTGCCCAAAGACATTATTTGCTGTAACTGTAATAAGCCAGGTCGTATTGCAAGAAATTGCCATAAAAAGAGTGAAACTGGAGCAGATTTGTCCTTAGCAAATTGGGGCAAGTATGTAACAGATGTGAAGGTGGGGGATAAGACTGTAAAGGGACTCATTGATTCGGGAAGCAGACAGACCCTAGTGCATGTTGAAGTGCTGGGAAAACATTGTTCAAAAGGACCAAGTACTGGTGTCATCTGCATCCACGGGGACACTTGATACTATCCCACCATCCAAGTGACTCTGACCATTAAGGGTGTGTCACACCAAATGAAAGTGGGGGTAGTGCCTAAGTTACCTGTACCTGTGATTATTGGAAATTACTTTCCAGGATTTACTGAGTTAATCAAAGAGGGAGTGAATCCTGATGTTTCAGCAGCTATGGTGACGAGCTCAGGCAAAGAACATTTCAGATGGTGGGGACACTTTTCCTTTCAGTGATTTTTATTCGGACTTGTTTGAGCACAGCTCCAAGATCCGGAAATCCAGGAAAGAAAGAAAGACAATACCTGAAGAAACTGTGGCAGCAAAAGACTGATGGACATAATGGGTTAACTTCTGAAAATGCTAAAACTAAACTGATAACTGATTGTGATTTTGTTTCAGAGCAAGCTAACAATGTTTCTCTCCAGGGTTATTTTAAGCAGCTGAGGGTGAAACCAAAACAGGGTGGAACAAAGTTTAAAAAAATGTAGTGAGTTACTGTACAGAGTTTGGGTTAAACCTCAGACAAAGGAACAGACAGAACAATTGGTTATATCACAGAAGTATAGAACTGAGTTGTTACAGATAGCACATAATAGTCCTATGGCGGTCACTCAGGGAGGGACCGCACCCTTGCCAGATTGCTGTATAGATTTTACTGGCCTGGAATTCATGAAGATGTTGCTACCTATTATAATTCCTGTGCTGAGTGTCAGAAAGTAGCCCCAGTCACTAGAAAAGATAAGGTGCCCCTGGTGCCCCTACCCTTGATGGATGTGCCTTTTGAGAGAATTGCAATGGATGTGGTTGGTCCTTTAGACAAAAGTAAAAAGGGTAATAGATTTACCCTGGTAGTATGCGACTATGCTACTCGATACCCAGAAGCAATTCCAATGCATACTGTCACAGCTTCAAAAGTGGCAGCAGAGCTTGCCAACATTTTCAGCAGATTGGGCATACTTAAAGAAATTATTACTGTTCAGGGTAGTAATTTTGGTGCTGCATTACTTAAGGACTACTAGGTATCATTGCCATAAGAACCTCCCCCATCACCCTCAGACAGATGGTCTTGTTGAGCGTTTTAACCAAACTCTAAAACGCATGTTAAAAAGGTTTGTAAAAGGGGAAGGGAAAGATTGGGACCAATACTTGCCTTACTTACTTTTTTGCTTACAGAGAAGTGCCACAGGCATCAACAGGGTTTTCACCATTTGAAATGCTGTATGGTAGGCAGCCAAGAGGGCCACTGGATGTGATGAAAGAAACGTGGGAAGATAACCCCACTTGGAAACAATCTGTAACATCTTATATGTGTGCCCTAAGAAAGAAGCTGACAAAATATGTTGAAATTGCCCATAGTAATTAGGAAGAGGCCAAAAACCAGCAGAAGGTAGATTATGACCATAGGGTAAAAGAAAAAGTTTTTGAGCCAGGTGAAAAGGTTTTGCTATTGTTACCCACAACAGAAAATAAACTGTTAATGAAGTGGCAAGGGCCTTATAGAGTGCTTAGATGTAGTGGCACCGTTAACTAAGAAATTGAGACCCCTGACAGGAAAAATCCTACTAAGAAATACCATGCTAACCGCCTCCAGAAATGGGTTGAAAAAATGCCAAAAGCTGCTTTGCTAGTTTTACCAGAAACTGATAAAGAAGATATTGATGTAGCTTATGATAGACTGGAACAAACTGTAAATGCTGATGCTGTAAAGGTGAATGTTTGCTTAACCTCAGAACAAACTGCTCACATTTGTAATGTGCTAAAGACATTTAACAGTACTTTTACCACAGTACCAGGCTGAGCAAAAGGGGTCATGCTCGCCCTATTAGACAAAATACATACAGGTTACCAGAGCGGTTAAGAGCTGACATTTTATTTATTTTTTATTTTAGTCTTTGGTAACCAGGTAAGGCCCACTAGGCACAAGTGCCTGTTTTTAGGGGCGACCTGGGAGCACTGGGCAGTTAAGTGACTTGTTCAGAGTCACGCAGTATGCAAGTGGAGGTTGTGAGAATCAAACTCAGGTCTGGTCTGCTGGATGTATCAAGCTCATTCACACCTCGTTCCTCTAACCTCTAGGCTATATTGCCAGCTGGTTAAGGAAATACAAAAAATGAAAGAATTGGGTATCATAGAAGAGTCAAGGAATGCTTGGTCATCTCCAATGGTAACTGTAAACAAAAAAGAAGGGAGTGTTAGAATCTGCCTTGATTTTAGGAAACTTAATCAAGTGACAGAATTTGACAGTTATCCTAAGCCCAGAATAGATGATTTGGTGGACAGACTGAGGAGTGCAAAGTATATCAGTACCCTCAATCTCACCAAGGGTTACTAGCAAATCCCTTTAGCTAAAGAATCCAGAGACAAAACTGCATTTGCCACTCCTGTTGGATTCTATCAGTTTACCACCATGCCACTTGGCTTACATGGTGCGCCATCTACATTCTAGCAGTACATGGATGTAATTTTATCACCTCACACTGGTTCTTGTGCTGCATACCTGGATGATGTGGTGTACAGTCCAGACTGGAAAAGACACCTGGAACACCTACGAGCAGTTATTCAAGCTATTAAAAATTCAGGTCTGACTATTAATCCTACCAAATGTGCATTGGGCATGCAGGAAACCAAATATTTGGGCTATGTGTTGGGAAATGGAGAAGTTAAACCAGAAATTTCTAAAATAAAAGCTGTAGCCAACAGCCCTGTCCCCAAAACAAAGAAACATGTCAGGTCATTTTAAGGGCTGGCTGGTTATTATCAGAGATTTGTTCCTAACTTTGCTGAGTTAGCTACTCTCCTCACTGAACTCACGAAAAAAACATACCCAAATAATGTGAAATGGACCCCAGAATGTGATGAAGCTTTTCAAGCCATTAAGGCTGCATTATGTTCAGCCCCTGTTTTAAGGATCCCAGACTTTGAGAAACCATTTTTGTTACAAACAGATGCATGCATCAGAGGTAGGCTTAGGTGCAGTCCTGTGTCAAAATATAGATGGGACAGAACATCCTATTCTGTACATAAGTAAGACGTTGCATGACAGAGAGAAAAGGTACTCCACCATTGAAAAGGAATGTTTAGCAGCAAAGTGGGACATGGAGTCCCTTAAGTTTTATTTGCCAAGAACTGACTTTATACTTATAACAGATCACAGTCCTCTCTGTTGGCTTAACCAAATGAAAGATAAAAATTCCAGAAACACAAGGTGGTACCTGGCACTATAGCCATTTAAATTCAAGGTGTTACACAATCTGGTAAAGAGAATAGCAATGCTGATTTTCTGTCAATATATGGATCAGGAATTGAGGGTTCTGAAGGTTGAACAACAAATGTATGAGTTTAAATGTTACTGTTTGCTGTACTGTTATAGACAAAAAGGATACTGCACATGTGCTTAATTTCTGAAAGTTAGAAGCTAATGTTAGAGAATTAATAGAACATTTTGGAAACCTGTTTGATAAAACAGGTTCCCTCTTAAGGAGGGGGGTGTATGTAATGTAAAAAATTATTTATACAGAATATTTGCCATTAGGGTTCAAAGAATCCCTATTTACAAGGCAAACCTGTTTATACAAAATTCTAATTACAAAATTACAGCACACAATAATCATACAATACATATTCATACATAGCTAATACATATATCACTAATACAATTACATGACAGCACAAAATAAAAACTCAGTCAATTACAACATCTTATGTATAAAATATCATATGTTGATATTATGTAGGGAAAATTGACCTATTACATTGGCATCTAAAACACAACTCCTGCTTTACTGCTGTTTTATACTCTGTTGTAGATAGTTCTAAATCTCGAAGGGGGGGGAGTCCATTCCAACTTGTAGCAACCTGATGTTGTAGGGTCATACTACTAAAACTATTTTTTATTTTCGGACTCAAAAGATCTCTAGCTCCTAGTTTCCATAAGTTCAATTCGTGATTTGGTTTTTGAAGTTTGTTTACCAAATAGTGTTGAGATCTATTTTTAAATAATCCTTGAATTAGATGTAACCAGATACCCTTAGCCAGCTGATGTAATGAATTCCATCCCAATTTAATATACATTGTGCAATGGTGAGTACTAATATCACATCTCAATACAAACCTTGCTATTTTGTTATAAAGTACCTCCAAATTTTGTAATCACTTTTTGGAGGTATGCCTATAAATGTGGCTTCCATAATCTATGAATGTAACCCTCGGGTCGCCCCTGAAAAAGGGACCTTCGGGGCCCAGCGGGCTCACCCGATTATCAAAATTTAATAAATAAAATAAATCTATTATTGATAATACTAATTGATTTACTATATTCAATCACATTTCTTTTGTTAGACAATTTGATATACATCTCATTGCTCCGATTTTTGCATTTGTTTTCTTTATTAATTCTGTTACATGTTGTTCAAAACTTAAATGTTGATCAATTTGGATACCTAAGTATTTGTATACTTGAGTCTGCTCTAAAGTTTTTCCTTCCTGAGTCTTAATAATTATTTTTGGAATAGTTTTATTTTTCCTCTCTGGGCCAAAGCACATTATTTGTATCTTTTATGATTTATCAGTAGCCCAAGTGATGAGAAAAAATCCTGCATAGCCAAAAAATCACCTTGCAGTTTTTGTTCTATTTCTTCTGAATCCTTATCTGCCGCTATCAAGACTGTAACATCTGCATAAAGTCTGCCTTGTGAGTATTTTATAATTTTGGTAAATCATTCAAGTAGACTAGGAACAAGAGGGAACCCAGGATTGATCCCTGGGGTACCCCTCTTGTCACAGAGCCCAAACTAGACTTCTGACCATTTAACACTACAAATTGAGATCTGTTACCCAAATATGACCTAAACCATTTACAGGATTCTTCCTCCACTCCCATTTGTTCCAATTTCTTTATTAGAATACAGTGATTCACTAAATCAAATGCCATTGATAGGTCCACATATACTGCACCCACGGACTTTGCCTCCTCTAATGGGGTGGCTATTAAATCTAAAAAGTCCATGAGTGCAGTAGCCGTGGACCTATCCTGTCTAAAACCCAATTGAAATGGAGTTATTTTTTGATATTTTTTAAGATATTCCATTAATTGACCATGAACAAGCTTTTCCAAGATCTTAGAAACTGTTGCTAACAAGGATATTGGCTGATAATTTGAAGTGGCCATGGAATCTGCCCCCTTATCAATTGGGATAACTTTAGCCTGCTTCCAAATTAATAGAAACAGACCCTCCCCAAGACTCCAATTGAAGATGTCTCTCAAGACTGGTGATAATTCTTGGGCAGCTTCCTTAAAAAGTCTATTCTCAATCTTATCAGGGCACTAGCCTTGTTAGTCTTTAGTTTGTTTATCATTTTTTGTACCTCTAGGTTTGTCACTGTTTTAAATCTGAACTTTGGTATACAATTGTCCTGAAGATTTCCAAAACCTAAATTATGATCCACATACTGTACATATTTTGTTTTAGTTACAGTTCCCAAGTTCAAATCAGGGAGTTCAATAAAATAACTATTCAATATCTCTGCAGCACTGTCTGCCTCAAATGCAATTCCATTTTGACTAACTTTTGTCTCTGTTTGATTTCTAACTGGGTTTGTGAGATTTTTTATTAAGGACCAGTATGTTCTTGGATCTGTTGTTTCCTTAATCCTTTGTTTAAAATAAAGTGCTTTAGATTTTCTTATTTCCTGAAGCACTCTAGTTCTTGTTTTTTTAAAACTATCCCATACTTCAGGTTTCAAGGTTTTATTAGCTTTTTTCCAAAGTTGATTTTTTGCCCTAATCAGCTTCTTTATAGTACTGGTTATCCACGGCAAATGATTTTGTTTTTGAACAACTTTTTTCCATGGAGCAAACTGATCACATGCCTCAGTAAACATTGATGTAAATTCTTGTACAGCCAAATTCAAGTCAGGAATTAGGAAAATTCTATGCCATGACAAACCCTGTAAATAACTCCAAAATAACAACTTGTTAAATTTGGTATAACTTCTTTTATACTTAGTTGGAGCTTTAACTGTTGGAACTACTTTAGCTTCCGAAGTAATAGTACATTTTATCACATTGTGATCCCTTAAATTAGGTGCCCCAACCCATTTATTTATTACAGTCAATTCAGGAGAAATGAAGCACAAATCCAATATACCTCCTTTACTTGTCAATTTCCCTTTCCCTGTATGAGAATCTATTGTCTGTACCAGGTTTAGGCATTTCATAGAATTTTCCAAGACCTGACCCTTAGGACATCCCCAGGCGGCATTAAAATCACCCATCAAAATTACATTTGTTTGACCTATACATTCCATTATAGTATGTGAGAATTTCTCAAAAATGTATAGTATTTATCTTAGGTGAGGAATAAACAGAGAAGATCCATCTGACCCTGTCCCAGTTGTTATGGAGAATTTGAATGCAGGGATTTGTTCTGTTCTTTCCTTTCCTGTCTCTTGTCTGTCTGATTGCTTAACCAAATTTTCCTGTGAAACCTAGGATTTTATCACCCCAACAGTCTCGCAATTATTTGCTTCTCGCTATCTCTCAGTCTTCCCTTGCTGTTTCTGTCTTTTCCTCCCTTGCATATCTGCTGGTATAAAAATATATGCAAATCATTATGTGAAAATGTAACTGATATTGGGATCCCTTTGTTTAGAAATGAGCTAGACTTTAGCAAGGCATTTGACACAGTCCTGCACAAAAGATTAATAATCAAGTTAGCCAGCCTGGGAGTGGGTCCCAGGGTGGTAGCCTCGGTAGCCATCTGGCTGCACAACAGGACACAGAAGGTAATAATGAATGGAACACATTCTGAAGAAAGTGGGGTTACTAGTGGAGTACCTCAGGGCTCAGTACTGGGTCCAGTCCTCTTTAACGTCTTTAACGTCTTTATAGGTGACATTACAGAGGGTCTGGAAGGAAAGATATGCCTCTTTGCAGATGACACAAAGATCTGTAACAGAGTTGATACACAAGGGAGGGTAGAAAGGATGAGAAGGGACTTGGCAAGGTTGGAGGAATGGTCAGACATATGGCAACATAGATTCAATGCAAAGAAGTGCAAAGTAATGCACCTGGGAAATAAAAATCCAGAAGAAGAGTACACAATAGCAGGGAAGGTACTAACAACAACAATAATGGAAAGGGATCTGGGTGTAGTCATATCAGATGACCTAAAGGTGGGTAAGCAATGTGAGAAGTCAGTAAGGAGAGCCAGGGGATATTGGGATGCATAGGGAGGCGTCACAGTAGAAAAAGGATGGTTATCCCTCTGAACAGACAGTTGGTGAGACCCCATCTGGAGTACTGCATGCAGTTTTGGAGACCTCATCTACGCAAGGACATAGACAGGATGGAAGCAGTCCAGAGGAGGGCAACTAAAATGGTGCAGGGTCTACATCAGAAACCATATGAAGAGAGACTGAGAGAGCTTACTATGTATACCCTTGATGAAAGGAGGGACAGAGGGGACGTGATAGAAACTTTTAAGTACCTCAAGGGAATTAACAAAGTCCAGGAGGATTGCATCTTTCAGAAAACGAGATGTGTAAGAACAAGGGGGCACAATTTAAAGTTAGAGGGGGACGGCTCAGGGGTAATGTGAAGAAATTCTTTTTCACAGAGAGAGTGGTGGACGCATGGAACCACCCTCCTGGAGAGGTTGTGGGGTCTAAAACAGTGGGGGAATTCAAACTTGCATGGGACAGACATAAGGCAATTATAGTGGGGAGTTGCAGGAAGTAGGCTGTTGGTTAACTAGAATCTGCAGCTTATCCAATAAATAGGGAAATGGGCAGACTGGGTGGGCCAAGTGGTCCTTATCTGCCATCAAAGTCTATGTTTCTATGTTTCTATGATATAGTGTTATTGTTGAAATATATATAATTATAGTTTGTGATGATTGCAAAAAACTACTGGGAACTCAGGGGGTTAACCTGAAAAGAAATTTTTAAGCATTTTGCAGAAGCTGTGGAAAAAGGGCCTCAGTTCTGGGACATTGTCTTCTAGTTGCACATGCCTGAAATATACTGTAGATGAACATTTTGGAAAAAAACAGGATGCTTATTAAGAAGAGGGGTTGCAAGGACTTACAAAAACAAAGCTGCAATTTCTTGCAAGATGGACACACAGAGACTGAAGGAAAACTCAGATGGTTCTTCTCTGTTTATTTTGCCTTTGTAAATAGTTATACTGAACAAGTTTATTTTTTTATGTTAATACTAGTACAAATAAATACTTTTTGTGAATTCTACAACTGCTCCTGATTTTCCTAGGCTTCCTGACCTGTGCCTCAATGACAGTGCTCAAGAAGCAAAGGGCCTTCACACATTTAGTCATGCAACGGGACAGTGTTGACATTTTGGTGGCCAGCAGCATGACAGAAGCCACAGTTAGTAGACTGCAACAGTTCGAAGAGCAGAATGGGGTAGAGCTACAGAAGACATTTCAGGAACTTGACCAACGTCCTGGCATGTGGCAGGATCAAAAGTGAATGACAAGCCAGCACTGTGAATGCAGTTCCAGACAGCATCTCAGGAATACCTGACGCAACTCATTGAAAACATTCACACAAGATTTGAAACAACTTCAATGCAGCTGCTGCATAATGTAAATGTTCTTCTAAATCCAGAGTGTCTCCCAGATGACTCCAAGATAATGGACCATGGACTGCTGGAACTTTAAGGATGTTTGTACTTTTTTCCAAGAAACAACCTTCAAATAAGAAACACTGGCAGCACTTATTGACCAAGACAGGGCTGAGAAAGATTACAGACAATTCAAACTTGTTCTGAAATCTAAAAAAAGGACTGACTTTGCTCAGCAGTGTCTGCCAAGACTTAATTGAGAACTATTCAGATGTATTCCCAGATTTTGTCACAATGGTCAAGATTTTACTTGTGTCACATGTTACATTAGTGGCATGTGAAGAGGGTTTTCTGTACAAAACAAAATGAAAACTAAAGGTAGATGTTCCCTAAAGGATGACACTGTGAGCAAACGTATGTGGATTGCTCAAGAAGGAGCTGAACTTGAAGGCTCTGACCCTCATCCAGCACTTAAGAAATTTAAGGCAATAAGACTGCACAGAAAATAATTATTTAAATGTTTTAAAATTGTCTTCATTTTGTTTTTTGTAGTTTCAGACACAGATGACTGACGTGACCTAGAGACAGATGATGATGGAGGAACTTGGGCACAGGAGAGAAGAAGAAATTACAGTTGTTCCAATTACTAGGGTGGGGCTGGGTAGGGGGCAAGTACAATATATTTTCAGCCCCAAGGCCAATGTGTGCTACTCTGTTTGGTGGGGTAAGGATCAAGATTTCAATTCCCCAGAGGTGGGGGTGGGGTAGCTGGCCATTAAATTTACCAGATTATCCCCAGTCTGCTAAATTACTGCATTGTTTTGTTTTTTTGTTGAGGAGGACTCATAGTCTAACAAGTTCAGATTGGGGGGGTGCGTAAAATAATTATTAGCCCCATATTACAGTTGGTCCTTTTTATAGTGGGGGGACAGAAGAGAGAGATTGTCCAGTCATGTAACCCTAAACCTCTGCTCTTTCCACAGTCTGTCTACAACAGTGGCTTCTTTCTCCTCCACAAATATTTTACCATACAAAACAGTCAAGAAATGTTCAGGAGAACTTGATGGAGAAGTTATGGGCTGGTGGATGTTAGGAGAAGTTATGGGCCAGAGGGTGTTAGGAGAAGACATTGCCACACAAAAAAAAATGGCAATGCCATGAAAAAAGAAGTTCAAAGAAATGCAGACATGTATGAAGCAGATTTCATGCCACCAGCCAGATTAGACTTTGCCACTGTCTTAAAACAGACATATCTGGGAGAGCTGAGCCAAGGTTGTGGGTGGGATGGGTGGGGGAAGGGGGCTTTTAGTCACCCCACTGTGCTATCCAGTCTTGAACACTGGCACTAGGTTATATTTTAGCTGCCCCACACACAGTTACAAAATGTGCAGGATAATCATGTTAGGAGAAGGTATGGGCAGGAGAGTGTTATGAGAAGTTATGGGAAGGAGGATGTTGGAGAAGTTATGGGCAGGAGGGTGTTAGGGGACGTTATTGGGTAGGAGGGTGTTAGGAGAAATTGCCATAGAAGTATGCCATGAAAAAAGTACACAGAAAACAAGACATTGCAGACTGATTCATTCCATATCCAACCAGATAGACTGTGCCACTGTCAAACCAGCAGATTTGTGACAGCTGTCAAGCCTAAAAAGGGTGTGGGTGGGTGGGTGTGGGGCTTTTAGTCACCCCAGTCAAATCCAGTCTCAGGCAGCAGTCCAGTCCACTAGAGTGAGTCCCTTTGGTTGTCCATTCCCTTGGTGGGCAGCTCTTGTGTGGGGTGGGCTGGAGGGAGGGGGAGTATATCCTGGGTGGCTGGTAGTGCACCCTGCCTGTGCTGCCCTTGCATTTCCTCTGTTTCCACTAGCCATTTTGGTTCCACCTGGGCTCAGAGTCATTTTCCCCACTAGGCAGACCGTGCACTGGGGAATCAGCCGCTAAGTGGGTCCCTGGTTTCTGTTGGTGGTTACCCCATCTGTGCCCCACCCTTCCCAACTGATGGTGAGCTCCTGCTGGTGGTTAGCACTGCCGGACACCTTCTGGCCCACCCAGAACAGCCCCAGACCCTAAGTAGAGGCAAGGGCCTCCTGCTGCCTTCCCCGGTGGCCAACATGGGTTTTCTTTTCTCTTCTTTTTTTTTCCCTCTCTTGGCTGGCTTCCTCTCTCTCTGCTCAGTCCCTTCACAGGCTCCGGCAGCCCTAGAGCAGTTGCAGATGCCCTGGTGTCCATAATCCACACTGCATCAGAGGAGAGGACCACAAAGTGCAGCGGTAAAGTGTTCCGGGAAGAAACCAGCACCCAGACTGCTGTCATTCTACCTGTGGCCTTTAAAAGAAGAAAATAAGGTGTCAGGTGGTAATGCGGCTCCCTGACCCCACCACTAGCACCATCAGGGAATTGTCTGTTGGCCCAGGACCCGGGCCTGGAGGTAGGTAGGTGGCAAGCCCAAGAAAAAAAGGTACTTTTTTTTCGGCCCCAGGGGTGCCTGGAAGGGGGGGGAAGAAGCAATAGACCCAGGGCAGTAAGTGGACCAGGGTCCCAGAATAAAGGAGAATCGGGGACAGGATGAGGAGGGAGCAGGTGGGCAGAGAACCCACTAAGAAGAAAACAGGGGGCACTGTGTGCATGAGCCCCAGGGGTTAGAGTGGGGCTGTGGGATTCAAACCCAGGTCTCCAGATTGGCAGCTCAGGGCCTTAAAGAGACACAATGAGCTAAAGCTTGTGTAGTGGTGCAACCTGGGAGCACAGGAAAGTTGGGTGGCTTGCTCGAGGTTATGCAGTGTGCGAGTGGGACTGTGGGATTTAAGCCCAGATCTCCCAGATTGGCAGCTCAGAGCCTTGAGCCACTGTGCTATACTGCCTCCTGAGTTAGAGGGGAAATCCAGCTGTAGGCAGCACACGCAAGCCAACAGTGAAGGGGTGGGGCCAGGAGCTAAAAGGGCATCCATTGAGGCGTGTAGAAAGCAGGGCTAGGTCCATGCCCTGTACCAATAGACTGTTGGCTGGTAGCTGCTGGAGCTGTGGACCGAGGGATTGGCCAGGTTAGCGCTGTGCTGCCTGTATCCCTGACCCTGACTTCAGGTAAGCCCAGTCCCTGGTACAGAAACGTGTTTATTGTGTATTCACTGTGTTTAACGTCTGCCTGGGTTGCACCCTGGGACTTTAGTGACCCCAACTACTAAACTGATTGCATTGGGGTATGATTAAGGATTGCAGCAGGGCCTGAACTGCCTGCCCTGCATCCACCCAAAGCCACCTATCCACATTGAGGCTGAATTTGCCTGCCCTGTATCTTGACCAGTTGGTGCCTAAATCGTCCCTGAAGGGGCTCAAACTGCCTGCCCCCCCCTCGCCAACTGCATTGAGCTACGTCAGTTCCCTTTCCACCTCCAGTCTGAGCTGTTGCCATGGGGAACTGGACAGACTGCCCGGCAGAGGTAGTCCCATCATCCAACTGATTGCCCTAAAAAAGACTACAGTTGCTTGCACCCCTAAGGTCAGGGGTCACCTGCCTTTTGGTCAAGCCTCCAGTGCCTCCCGCCCAGCCTGCCAGCAACCCCTGAAGACGACGAAGGCCTGCACTAGCTAGCATAGCAGTAGTCAGTACCCCCCAGTCTAGTCAGTTTAGGAGCCACCCTGGCTCACGATAGTGATGTGCCCTCTGAAGTATGCGATTAGGAATTTGTCCCATTTTTGTTTTGCTTTTCTGAGGTGTCCATAGCTCCCTTCCACGGCTGGGAGGCAACTCATCAGGAGCCTTCCAGAGGACCCGCCATTGCCATCAAAGGACATCACCTTGACCATCCTTCATCTTCACATCACCGGCATCTCCAGCTCCGGACCCGCTCACATCCTCTTCATCTTTTTGTTCACTTTCATCTTATCGTCCTCAGCCCTCCTGCCGGCCAACGAGACTGATCGGTCACTAAGGTACTGTACCCACTCTTCAAGTTAGCTAGACCCACCTGCTTCGCACCAAAGAGACTGTTCCTCCAACTGCACTGTCAGACTATAAGTTGGTGTGTCTTTAGTTACCCTTAGCTAAGGTGGTTAGGCATTGGGAAATTATTATTATTGACGTCTGCAGATGTAAGGCACTAGGTGACCCTGTTAGAGGTACCTATTACATGTTGATGTTATATATATGACTATTTACTGACACCTTCACTGCACATAGACCTGAAAGCTGCTTTCTAACACTAAGTATTGTGTTGTACATGACAATCACTGTAAGCGCCATGTACTTTGCAACCACATAACCAATTTCTTTCCGGTGTAACCAGTGGCTGTCCCAATAAAAGCTTGCTGTTTGCACCTGGAACTGTTGTGCCTGCCTCTCCTTGGAAAAAAAGAGACGAACCACCCTCCTGAGTCCGGTCACCACAGAGTGTTAGGAGAAGTTATAGGCAGGAGGATGTTGGAGAAGTTATGGGCAAGTGTTAGGAGAAATTGCCATAGAAGTATGCCATGAACAAAATACACAGAAAACAAGACATTGCAGACTGAGTCGTTCCATATCCAACCAGATGGACTGTGCCACTGTCGAACCAGCAGATTTGTGACAGTTATCAAGCCTAAAAAGGGTGTGGGTGGGGTGGGTGCGAGGCTTTTAGTCATCCCAGTCAAATCCAGTCTCTGGTACAGCCAGATATTCTCACACAGTTTAAGAAAGTTTGTGCAGGAGAGTAGCAGGGAGATGTTATGGGCAGGAGGAGGTATTAGGAGAAGTTGTGGGCAGGAGGGTGTAGGAGAAGAAATAATCACTGGATTATGCCAGGTCAGACTGAGAAGATACAAAAGTAGCAATTATTTGCCACACAGATGGCACCACCAGATGGAGATAGATTGTACTAGGAGGGTGTATAGAAGAAGTTTGTGCAGGAGGTGATATAAGGAGACTGGTTTAGCCAGGTTAAAAAGACAACTAACAAGCATGATTGCACTACATGGTCGCGCAGCAACCACACAATCATGTAGATTGTGTTGTCTTCCAGTAGCCTGAGTCATTGGTGGGTGGGAGAGAGGTTTCAGCAATATTTTCATTAGAGCTGGGAGGTGGGTGGGAGTCTGGAACGGGGCTGTTTTAGTAATAAGTAATTGCAACTAAAAATGTCATGCTGGAGAGAACAAAGAGAAGTATTGGGCAGGAGGTGACTGGGAGACATAGGTGACTGTCAGCAAGGACTGTTAGTCATAAAAAAAATAAATGTTTACATCTTATATACTGTACCTAATGGCCAACTTTGTTTGTAGCAGTTTAGGCAAATAAATCGGACCACTGCACTCAACTGCAGCAGTAGAATTCCCAAATTCAATCAATGTACAACAGAATTGACTGCAAAACTGTAAGTACATTTTTTTCCTCACTGTTAAATTGTGAACGAATGAATGAACAACAATACACACAGGTTGGTCAGTTGAATTCTTCATTTGTAATAGTGCGATCACTGCTGTGGTTTTTAGCCATGATAGGTAAAATTACCTTTGTAAAGGACTTTGCAACACAGTGGGGACCACAAAAAATTTCACGAGGACTCCCAGATTTTCGGTCCGGACACCCATATTTTTCAAGAAAGTCTGGGACTCCTCAACAAAAATTCCTACTGAGAGCCCTGGGAGTTCTATGCTCATGTGGGGATGAAGACATGAACCGTGGAGTGGGGGCTGAAACACCGCACCTGGGATACGGACTGGCGGATGACAGTGACAGGGTGAAACATCATGTGACCCGCATGGCAGGTGGGTGGGTAGGCAGCTATGTCTGGCTGGACACTGGTGCTGTTACCACTCTGTTCAGCTGCTGTGTCTGTGGATATCCCTAGGTACCTGGTTGGCGGGGGAGCACACACAGACAGACCCCAGCCATGGGCATGCACCAGCAACGCGGAAGGCACAAAGCACCCGAGAGACTATGCCAGGAACAGACAGCACAGCCATGACATTGCACAGTGCAGCTGCAGCGTCCTACTGGAACAGCCAAGAGTCTATGGTACTCACCCGACACCCGCTGTCAGCATGTAAGGCAATGGCTGCTGCTGACACTGCAGTGCCCTTCGAATAACACATTCTGTAGGGTGCAATTATCAGTGAGAGTGGATGGAGCACCACCTGTGGTGCCTCTAATGTGCATGTACAAAGGCTCAACTGATGGCTGTCCACCAATTGGGTACTACTGTCACCCATGCCCATTACATGACCTGGAACAGCCACCCACTCCCTAGGGCAAGACACCACCCTGTAATACCCTGGCACCATTCCCCACACCACCCCCAGCCACAATTGTGCCACCATCCTGACCGTGGCACTCACATATGCCCCAGCGTGGGGGTCAGTGGTGGAGGGTGTGACCCTGCACTGTGTTTTACACTGCCGTGCATATGAGTGGGCCACCAGATACCCCCCCTGTGAATGCACATCCACCCCCTAGATGTTCCGCTGCAATGTCATTGCTGAGGTGGAGCGATACACGGTCCAATGCCGTTGGTATACAGACACACCCAGCCCAAAGGCCTCTCAGCCTGCACAGCCCCACAGTTGGTGAACAGTGCAACAGCAGCCAGCGCATTGTGACATCCAGGCCGCATATGCTAAAGGCCATAGTTTGGGCATATGCAACGCAGCCACATAGGTGGCAACATAAGCAGCGTTTCTGTGGGAGCAATGCTCATAGCGTTGGTGGCTGTACAAATGCTGGTAGCGGCATGTCAGTGACTATGCATGATGTGTCGTGGTTTGCACAAACACATCCATCAGTGCTAACGCAGATAGTGTCATGTTTAGTGCAAATGCATCCATCAGTTCTAACAATGGTAGTGTCGTATCCAGCGCAAATGCAGCCATTCGTTGACAACACAGGTAGTGTCGTGTGCAGCGCAACAAGCGTATTTCAGCAGTGGACACATGCACCTGCCTGACAGGAACACTGGGACAGGAGCGCACACTCTGGGTGAGGTATGAGTAGTGTAACCCAACAGGAGGGCCCTGCCACATACACAGCCTAGACAAGACCACCATCATGGCCTCCAGGAAATATGCTCCCAACTTCACGGATGAAGGCACAGTCCTGCTAGTCAGTCTTGTAGAGCAATGGGCATGAAAGCTACTACCACCTGGCAGTGACACCACCAGGAAGAGTGAGCAGATGCAGGTGTGGTGGCTCATCTGTGAGAAGCTCAACAGGCAATCAGGTGTGCAGCATACAGTCCAACAAGTTAGGCACCGGTTGAATGACCTGGCCTGGAGGGAGCCGGAACTCCTCCACAACCTACGGATGATGGCACGGGCAACTGACGTAACCATGTGGGATGGACATCCATGGATGTCAGATATGCCATGGCATCAGCCTATGTACATTGCATGCCAACATACTGTTATGTTGCAATGTGTACCCTGACCTTAGCTGCTGACAGCGTATCCCTCCCATTATGTCCCCACAGATGTCCAGTGTCCCAGCACGTCCCAGTTGTGGGAACGAATGTGAAATGGCCAGGGGGATACTCATCCCTCAGTGGAAAGGGGGATCCACATCAGCAACAACAGGTAAATCATCATGACACAGTGCATGTATGTACCACCACACCACTGCACATCGGTTCCGTTAGTGGCAAACAGAACATGCATAGTACACCCCCCTGCATGTACTGTTTCACAACATTGGTGTGTTTCAATATGCAACATGGACCTGTGCTGGCCATGGTGATGCAGGACACAGGCAACACATGCATGGTGCATGCGATGAGGGAGGGTAGCACAGTAATGCATATCTGCTGTCTGGCATGTGTGGGTGTCAGGGATAGCCACACTGTCTCTTGCTGGGTAGTGGTGTAGTGACACAGTGTTGTACCCACAGCCAGCTGTGCTGTGTAGGACAGTGCACATGTGCCACACTGCAATGTGCAGTGATACATGCCATACCACATTAACCCTGGGAGACAACACACATGATGTACAACTGTGCAGGGGATGCGGGCAATGGTGGACACAGACCATGTCAGACAGCATTGCATGTACGTCCCAGACCTATGTCATGATGGCACAGTGCACTGCTGCGTATGCCTTCCTGATGGGTACACCACACTGTCACAGTCTGTGTACACATGGGATATGTGTTCCATCCCAGACTTGTGCATGGCAGCAGCAAAACACTGGACCTGTTGTACAAGCATGGATGCACAACACCATGAACATACCAGTTACTGCACGGTAATGCCCTGTCCTGTGCTCTGTTGCAGGTTCTGCCGGGTCCAACGTGATGCCAAGTCTAGGACGTGCCACTTAAAGGCATGCACTTGAGCAGGCAATGTGTCGTCTGAAGAAAACAGAGGTGAGGGCGTGCAGGGAACAGACTCGTAAGCATGCCCAAGGAGTGCAGGCGCAGACACAGCATTTTGATGGGGGCCAGAAAGCTGACTAGTGCAGGGATTACACCAACCAAACACCAAGCAGGCTCAATGCTATGCAACATACCAACGGGGATGCAGATGATAGCCACGCCAGGGGGGGCACCAGGGGCAATGATAGCAGGCCAGGACATTGCCGAGGTGGAGTATGGGGAGGCGGACATGGCCAATGATGCAGAGGGACAACATGTGGTATCATCTAGGGGGAGGAGGATATGCCTGTCACATCTGCCTTGCCACTGGCTAAGCTGCAAAGGCAGGCCGTAAAGGCATTCGCACGTGGACTTGCGGTACACGTCCAGCCCATAGCAAGACATCTGGCCCTGCTCCATGCCAATGTAAGTGGACTGCTCAAATACCTTGATGAGTATATGGGTGTCTGATGTACAGTTAACACCCACTTCTATGAACCCCAGTAGTAACCATGTCCCTATGACACATGAATTCATTCAATAAGTAGCATCCTGCGGAAAGCACGCCTCCACGACCCCTGTGCCTGCCACATCGTGCTGCTCAGGATATTTCTATATGTACATTGCTGGCCACTATCCATGAGCATGGACTTGCCTTATGCTGTACATACCATATGCCATGTGGTGTTCCGGAATTATGCCCTATGACTGTACCTGCAATTGTTGTTGTGGTAGACGTTGTGTAGTCACAGTTCGTTGTTAGTGTTATGTTGTCTATACGGCTACACCTGGCTGTAGATGTTTAGTATGTTACAATGATGCATGTGCTAGTGCCCTTTTGGATGTGTGTAATGTTGGACTGTGACCTACACTACTGTAGATGCTAGAATATGTGTAGTTTCATTACTGTTGTTGCTCCATATGTACCTCACGTGATGGCTGTACATGTGTACGTTGTGACCTCATCGCCTATACACATGACGATGGGGATGTGTGGATATATGTCATGTCTAAATATGTACATGTTGCTGCATTAGTGTTGACGTGATGTTCTTGGTGTTATGATGTTGCATTAATAAACATCTTAAACCATTACATGTGTCCATGCATTACTAACAACCCCAGCAAGGGCTGACAATGTGGATGGTGTCTGTTGAGGGCAATCAGGCCATTACACAGCATCCAGTAATATGCCCATTTAAGGATGGTTGTACATCAGGAGGGTGACATTTATGTACAGTACTGTGTTGGTGGCTACCAGCTTAGGGTCGTCCACACATACAGTTGACAGCCATGCACATGGGGAATGTACAGGGTGGTGCGACAGGGAACAGCCAGGTAATGGGGTGGGGAATTTTGTGGCATGGCCAAGGGGGCGAACATGCACCACCTGGAACACAGAAGGTACAGAGGGTTGTGATGGTGAACACAACATTCTGGAAGGCCAATGTCACAGTACACTCCAATGTTGTGTATTGTGATGAGACCACATGGCAACAATGCATGACACTGGGGTGAGGGGGTATAGAAGCACCCGAGGACACATTATGGGACAAAGGGTGTGGTGGTGGCCTGGTACGCACCTCCTCTCGAGATTGACCCAATGGGATAGTTTGCATGGGTTGAACAGGATGGGGATGGGTACATGGGCATGGTACAGGGGGGTGGGTGGTGACATGCAGTGGAACACAGGGTGGGGAGGGAGGAATAGGGAGGGTGCCAGCAACAGTGACTGTATTGTGAGCCATGGCCCATGCACACCTGGTAGCCCTTGCAGCCTACTCCACTGGCAGTTTTGTATGTTCGTATGTAGCCATCAGTATCATCTATATGTGGCGAAGGCCTGCCCTCACCTGTACATCCTATGCAGCATGTCATGCTAGGTAACACACCTAACAGCCAAATGGAGTCACAACGGCTGGCCATCCTAGCTGTGCACTGGTGGACAGCATCTATTCCTCATGGCTGTTACGGCTGGACAGTGCATAGCATGAGGGTGTGCACATGTGACAGACATCCACTGTACTGAATGGAAGGGTAGCAGGTGCATAGTGCATTAATGACAGAATGCACTGCCCACAGAGGTGGTAGCAGACAGCCATCCCTACAGTGCTGTTGGTAGCATGTTGCAGGCAGGACAGGCCTGGGGCACCGCTGCCCACAGACAGGTGCCATGCAGTATACCATGCACCAGTGGTGAATTGATGGGGTACTGGACACACACCCATCATGTCCATGTCCATCTGAGTAGGGGAGCGCTTTCGTCCACACACTACATATCACCCAGGTGGGTATGTGGCCTTTGTCACACACTGTGTCTGCAATGTGATCTTTGTTGGTCCAGTCCCTATCATGATGGTTCCGCTGATGACTATTCAGTGCCTGTATGGTACACCTATGCACCCCGGCATCCCCCTTTGGGCCACCCCATCATTCCCGCAACCAGGTAGTGGCCGGCCACAGATCAGTACACACACACAGGCAGGGGCACAGCTGATCTGATACATGTGTCTTCATTGAGGCAGGCAGACATGCACACAGGACAGTGTGCCACATCGGGACGCCGCTTTATGGGGAGGACACCATCAGAGGACCCTGTTTATACCATGCAAACACCGCAACAGCCACACAGCAATGGCATCCCATACATGTGCAGTGATGGCCATGCACCCTCGTGACCACTGGGACACCCTCTGTTGTGTTGTCCTGCATACCATCTATACCTCCTGGCCCCAATGGCACACGGGTGCCATGCCCCTGCTAGCCTCCCCATACAGTCTGTACGCATCTCCAGTGCATCCACCTGAAGTGTATGGCATGTCCTGGGAGCTGTGTTGGGGATTGACAGCCACAGAATAATCACAAGTCCACCATATGTACCCCATCCCTGCCGGTGGAAACAAATGTCAACAGGCTGCTGGTTGACAATACACCCAGAGGGTGTAGATGCACCACACCAATCATAGCATGTGGACATGACGGGATGTTATGGCACCATGGTTTGGCAGCACACGGGGTGTGGGCCCACATCTGTGGGGATACACTGCGCTGGGTACATACACATCTGCTGTGTGTTATTCATATGGCCACTGCGGTGACAGTTGCAACAGACAGTGCAATGTAGTTTGGTGTATGGGCCCATCCACAGTGTAATGCACACCACAGTGATGCTGGACAATGTGGGTAGCAATAACGTGTAGCACGTGTGCGGCTCCATGGTGGTGCAGGCATGTGTCATAGCATGGTGCAACCATGCCCTGTGCAGCCCTTGCGGACCACTCTATAGAGTGTGGCATATCATGCCCATGTCACGGTACAAACAGTGTCTGCGTGCGCAGCATGCCACATGTGCGAAGATGGTGCATATGCCATGTGCTACACAGTCATGCAGGCATATATGGTAACGGCAGGTGTGTCACATCACCACCACATTGCCTGGTGGGGCACGGGGCAGTCAGTAGCCAGGCCTTCATGTACCTATATATGCATGTTTCCCGTGTGTGTATGTCCCAGATTGTACAGCAGGCATGCAGTGTACGAGCTGATATGGGTGGCTATTGGCCATGGGTCACACATGCACATCGGCTGACATTCACAAGCTAGGCGGTGATTGATATGACGTCATGCTTTATGTGACCACCATGGCCACTCAGAAGACATTATGCATGACATGCACTGTGTACCTGCACTATTCACTGCCTATGTGCAGCAGAGTGACGAGTCCAACACAGGCATGTCTGCGGTATAATGGGATTCTCATAGTTCCACATGCCATGTGCACAGTGGGTAAGCCAAACCACAAGTTGTCAAGGTGAAACCCCATGGTTTGGGCCTGCAGATGGCATGCTGTCACTGCATACACTTGACAGTGTCCTGTTCCAGTGTGGATGCTGTCATGACTGTGTGCTGTGATGTGCACTGTGCTGCTGCTGTGTATGCACTGCGGGTGTTACTGCAGGTCCACCATTCCTATGTGTCAACTGTGTTCAGTCCTCTGAGAGGCCCTGTTCCTGTGATGCCGTGTTGCTCACCACATGGCGGCCATCGTGTGCATTATTCCAGCTGTTTACCCTTACTCTTTGGACCGCCACGGCCTTTTGGACATTCCGGTACCTGTGCACACCCTGATTTCTGTGTGACAGGTTGAGTGCTATCCTGGCCGCTTGTCCCCACTGTTTTTGGTTGCACATTCTTCCAGACCCTCATGGACCGTCTTGGTGTGGCCACCGTATTCTGTGGCTGTGTGTGTGTTCTGCAGTGTTGTCGGTTCCTGCACCTGTCTTTGGTGGCCTGCCCCTTGTCCTGGTGTTTGTGATGCACACCCCTGTCTTGACATCGTGACGCTCCTCCAGCGGTGCATGCACGACATTGATGTCTGTGTCCTCCCCAGTGGTTGCCAGGGTCTTGTGTTCCCTCCCTCGGACTGCTGGTATGTTGTCTGGCACCTGTCCTGTGATGGGCAGACTCACCATTTCGCTGTGCCACATGCTCATCTGGCTGTCTGATGATGTGTCCTTCTCATGCACTGATGCTGTGTCAGGTCCTGTGACCTGTGTTTCAAATGTGTCCTGTGACCCTTCAGTGTGAATGGTACTGATTTTGTTGTCATCACTGATGGGTGTGTGCCCATGATCACGCCCCTTTGCTGACTGTTGTTCCTCTGCCATGTGTGCATCCACCCCAGCCACTGTGTCCTCCTGGGCAATGTTGGCACTGGGGGCAGGGTCCACAGTGATTGTGGCCGGTTGTTCCATGATAGGCGGGTCATTGTGGGGCATTACATGCAGCATCACCTGTGTTCTCATGTTGCTGTGGCTGGAGTCACGTTCCTTCAATGATGCTACAGTCCCCTTGGTGTGGGCATATCCATGGCTGGTGGCTGTGTGTTCTGGAACATAGTTGTGCATATGTGCTTGACCGTCATTCCTGTTGTCATACCCTCTGCCTGTGAGTCTCTCCCGCGGCGCATGCGCATTTCGTCCGACAGCATGCCATGTCCACGACTCCCCTGGTGGGGCATGTGCAGGCATCATGTCTTCTGTCTGTGATTGTCATGATGGGACCACATCCCTGTCCTAAGTGTGGGTCTACTGCTGCTGTACTGTAGGTAACATGTTGCCCTGCCCACTGTATGGGGCACCGTATGTGGCAATGTGCTGTGTACTGGCATCCACTGTGTGTTGTGCCATGTGTATGTGTTCCACATTGTGCATTGGCCACTCACCAGCATACATCTGTGTCTCATACATGTTTTGATTGGGCTGTAGGTTGCCGGTGTTCTGCCACATAGCCTGGGCCAAGGCATGCAGTGCCTCGGCCATTGACATCAGTGCACTGCTCTGTGTGCTCTGCGCTTGAATCCCACACTACATCGCTGAGGCCACACGCTCAAAGGCATCTGTCATCCTCTGCATCATGTTGTGTAACATGCGAATCATGGTTATTGATTTGGCATGCTGTGACAATGTGTCACATCTGGCTGAGTCCATTGTGGGCTGAAGGCCCCATATGGTGTCTGCTACATGGCCCTGTTGTGTGGCCATGGTGTTTGTCAGGCCATCGATGGCAATGCATATAGATGCAAACTCCTGTTGTACCACCTCCTGTGTGTCTGCCACATTGGTAAAGTAATGGCTTAGGTCCTCCTCAATTGCTGGTTGTTCAGCCGTGACATCAGGCAGGGATGGTGGGGACTCTGCCTCTGTGCTTGGGGAGGCATCGGTGTCATTCTGGGCATCATCTTTATTGTCTGTCCCCTTGCCATACTCCGGTGTGTACATCAGGCTACGTTCCAATGGGGCATGGCTTGTTCACTGTCTGTGCTATGTTGCTGGCTGTGATATGGTGTGCTGTGGGCTGTGTCTTCGTTTGACAACTCTTGTGGTTCCTGTGTGGCCCCATGCTCCTCTGTGGTGGACATGCCGCTGTCAAGCTTGTCATCCTGCAGCCCCTGTCCATGTGTGGCTGTATCTCTGAGGTCACTTGTGTCTATGGCCTCTTCTTCTTGGTCACCTGTGTGGATACAGATGATGGTTAACATGCATGATGTCTGTGCTACATGGACATGTCTGTGTGTGCGTACATGTGTGTGTGCATTGTACAGTGACCATGTGCAGTGCTGCTGTTGTTGTGTGACATGGTGCATGCCATGGTGCCTGGTTTGTGGTGGCACCACCTGTGCTGTGTCCACATGCTTACACATGCCGGTGTTTGCACAGTGCCATGGTCAATGGCATGTGACCTCTGTGGCCGGTGACATATTGCTGCCCCTGCAACATGGGTGGCTGCCAGTGTGCTCTGCATCGATGTGGTACATGTAATGCCATGCCACTCACATACCCATGCCCCGTGTGCATTGGCCCTATATGTGCTTGCTGGCTGGTGGTGTGGCTGTCACCCCAGGACATGTGCCAATCACATCTGTCCACCCTGCATTGCCCTGTCATCTCTGCATTCACCTTTGAGGGTATACCTACACACTGTACTGTGTGGCTGTCATGTGTGGCATACTGTATGTTGCCATGCTGCATTACCATTGCAGGAAAGTCAGATGAGCATGCATCTGGGTGGGTGCTCAATACATGCAGGCCATGTCGGTGCAACACACGTGCAGTGTTGCAGGCATCACGGTGTGCACATTGTAGGTGACACATCTGTGGCACTGTCCATATACATGTATGTTGGCATGTACAAGGTACACACTGCCACACGTTTCTATGCTCAAACAAAGCCATGGTGTCTGTTGCCTATCTGTTCCATGACGATCACCCCCCAGGGCATTCCAGTGGCACACACAGTGCGGCCCATGGTGTGTACTGTGCGTGTTCGCTGGTAGTGGTTGTGTGTGTGTGTGTGTGTGTGTGTGTGTGTGTGTGTTGGCATGTGTATACTGCACATCCCCACTACATGTCTACCTATGGGGCTATGTTCTGTGTGTGGCTGTTGCATGCATTGGTATGGTGCATGTCCCTACACTGCATTTAAACACTGCACAACCATGATTGAACACATCAAGGTCTCCAACACCTTCCACCGTGTGTGCAGTCAGGTGTGCAGCCACACATTTTATGTATTTATTTATTTATTTTATTTATTTCAGTTTGGAATTAATACCTTTGAGTCAAGAACTCATTTTCAAAGGTTCCACGTCAATGTTGAACAAACATTACAAAAATACAAGGTTTACAGAGAAAAAAAAAATAGAGAAAAAACATTGAAGCATATACACAGGCAGTAATAGTAAAATTTGAACTTATACGCATCAAATTAGTAAATATTAACAGATAGACTGATTACATAAGAGGGGGTTGGGGAGGATCATCCAAAGGTGACGTCTGAGGTGGGATAGAGGTGGAACTTTCAACCAAGTGAGGCCATCGTCAGATAATTGGGGTAGGGGAGTGGGTTAAGAAAAAGTGGTATATAGTGTGACACTTGGACAGCTGGTTGTGATTACTCTATGATTTTTGTAAAATAAAAATATAGTGTGATTGTCTGTCATGAGAAATGCTGTGCTCCTGGATGACCCCCCCCCCCAGCTTTCACTTCAAAGGGCAGTATATGTTAAACAGCAGATCTCTGTAATGCAATTAACTTCTCAGTTTGCTTTGAAAGCTAGGAAGTGGAATATCCATTTTATGACGTCCTCAGAAAGCCCAGTTAAATTGCACCTGGTGTCACAAAGCACATTGCACCTCAGTGAGATCTGGCAGTTAGTCATAAAAAGTCCTTTGATGTGTTTGAGAAAGGAAACGGCTCATGGATCAAAGGGACTGAGAAATCACAGTCTTAATTAAGAGTGTCATCATTTGGGAAATGAGTTTTGCTGGAGTCACAGAATTTAATACCTCTTGATGGGACTTCCTGTTTTGTGTGTGTGTATATATATATATATATATATATATATATATATATATATAATATATATATATACACACATATATATATATATATATATATATATATATATATATAAATATATATATATATATATATATATATATATATATATATATATATATATATCCTGAAAAGGAGGAGCTAGATGATGACATCATGGAGAAGGCAGGTTCAAGACAGTGTTTTAATTATGTTGTGACTGACCTTTAGGGACATTCTTGTTTGGACTGTCTTGAAAACATCTATTTCATGCACTGTTAGAAGGTATACATTAGAGAGACAAGTCTAAGTGTACTGTGGTAGGAATTTGCACTTTTAAACCTTATTCTTTTAAAAGATTGTATGTTTTGTGATATATTGTTCTGTATTTACATTTTACATATTTTTTTATCTTTTTTAAGTAAAACCTCTTATTTTAAGAGACTACTTGGTGTGCCTTTGAAATTCTTTCTTTGACAAGTGAAGCATATATGGTTAAAGCTGACACTGTGCATAGCTTACTGGTTTACCAAACTGGGAAATGGTAAGAGTTTATTCTGAGGTTTTTCATAGAGTTTTCAAGGGTTTATTTTGTACACCTGGTTAGGTGCCCATAGGTGAAAGATATCTGCCCCCTCTGAAGAGCAGAATGATCTGAGCCTGTACATTGGATACGCTAGCAAGAGGTTAGCAGTTTGAATCCCTCCAGAACTTGAGACCAAAGGTTAATTCGAACCCACAAAACAGACAGGAGGGTTACCCTGTTTCTGTTCCTGTTCACAATGCTGCGCTCGGAGGTTGGCACTGTGGGAGCAGAGGGCCTGACCTGCTAAGTGGGGTTGTGACAGATTGGTTGGCAGCGGTGTGTATAAGTTTGGCATTACAAGCTTTTATTGTCAGTGTGTCGGCTTGATACTGTACAGCTCACTTGCAAAAAAAAAAGAGGCAGTGATTTTTTTAAAAAGGAAACAGAACTATATCACTTGGCTTACAGTCAAGTTCCTACCTGTTTTATTTTTTTTCTAAAGTGCTTGTGAGAGTAGCCGTAGTTAGGGAAGAAGATGGCTTCCAACTACAGTGGGCACACTGTAGACCACTTAAAGCAGTTGTGCAGGGACAGAGGACTCTTGTTCAAGGTGAAAGCCACCAGACAGAACCTCATGGATGCCCTGATGGTAGCAGATATCCACAGCATCGAGTCACAGACAGTGATTGTAAAGGACCGAACCTTGAGTGTGGAAGGGCTAGTGGCCAGTGCAGTGTCCAGATCAGATGAGGAGGGCAACAGGGCCAGTGCCAGCAAAATGCCACAGCAGCAGGGGAAGGTCACCAGTACCCTGGATCCAGAAATACTCAGGCTGCAGATTGGGTTGCACAGAATGGAGCTGGAGTTCCAGAGAGAAGAGAAGCGAGAACAGCAAACTGCAGAGGAGAAGACGGAGCAAGAACGCTGAGAGGCAGAGCGAGAACACTGAGAGGCTGACCGTGAGGAGCATGAGCGCCACAGGCAACATGAACTGGAGAAGCTACGACTCCAACCACCAGCACCAGAGCAGGTAAGTGGCTTGGATTTAACTGGGACTACAGGACTGGGTTACAAATCGAATTCCAAATTGATAGCCGATTTTAAAGAGAGGAAGGATATGGATGCCTTTTTAAATTCTTTTGAAAAAGTTTGTATTCAGGCTAAAATTCCTAGGGAGTTCTGGAGCTTCCAGCTATCCCTGCTACTTACCGGGAAAGCTCGGGATGCATTGGGTCAAATGGACAATGAGGACAGTAATGATTACAGTAAACTTAAAGCTGCACTGCTAAAAAAAACTGAATTAACTGCTGAATCATACAGAGCTAAATTCCGTAAGCTCAGGAGAAGCCCTGATATGAGCTATGAGGAGCTAGGCATGAAACAACGTCAGTTTTAAAGCGTTAGTGGGAAGGAATTTAAGCAAACTCTGTTGATAAAATTGAAAATGTGATTTTGTTAGAACAGTTTTCTGGGCATGCCCAGCCAGACTGAAAACCTGGCTGGAGGACCGGGTTCCCAAAACAGTGCAGAGACTGCTGGAACTCTCGGGCGCTATGCCAGGAGCAGACCTGCTCTGAGAGTGAATGGGGCGGGCATGGCAGCGCAGAAAGGGAAAAGCGCACCTTCAGGGCAGCTAAAACCCTCACTGCCTCCATCGAAACCAGTTAGACCCAGGTTTCAGAGAAAAGATTTCTCTGAGAAAAAAAATGAATGTTGGTTGTGTAAAGAAACTGGGCATATTGCCAGACAGTGTCCCAAATGGATGAGCAATAATACGCAAGGTGGTGCTAGGAAAGAAGTGGGTTGTTTGTGTGTCCCTGGAAGCATGGCCGTGAACATGAGGGACCACATGCACCCAGTCATGGTGAATGGTGTACAGACGCAAGGCTTAAGGGACACACGGGCATCCCTGACGTTGGTAAAAGGGGATCTGGTATAGCCTGGTCAGCTTATAGCCAATAACTACGTCACTGTACAAGACTTTACTGGTGGGGAGAAAACATTGCCCCTCGCTAGTGTTCTCCTAGACTGGGGTAAAACAGGGGGAACTGTGAAACAGGTGGCTGTAGCCAAAACATTAGCAGTGGACGTTATCCTTGGCAACAATCTCCAACAGGGGATGGTGTGTGCAGTTACCCATAGCCAAACGGCAAGGGAAATTGTAGTTCCCTGAACCCCACAGAAGTCATTGTGGAAACCACTGGGAGGCTGGTTCCCCAGCCTGTGTCTCCTGATACAGAGAATAATGAAAAGGGGGTAGAAAGTTCCCCAATAGCAAGTAACCACACAGCTACAGAGGGTTACTCCAAAGAGGAAGGGGTGGCTCATTGTCAGAGGGTTAGGATGACAGTGATCCTGAGTGCCCTGATGCTAGTGCTAGGGACCCTAGTTTAGAGACAGAAGAGGACCTGTCCCATGCCTTGGGAATGTGTGAGGGTTTGCAGCTGCTCAAAGAAGTGACCTTAGTCTACAGAAGCTGAGGGCTTGGGCAGACTCTGATGGAGCACAGGGAGGTGACGGCAGACATAAGGTTTATTGGGAAAATGGACTAATGTATACTTAGGCTGTGCAGACAGAGGGAGGGGTGATAGGCAGGCAGCTTGTAATTCCCCAGGGGTATCATGAGCAGTTGCTCAAGACTGCACGTGATATTCCCTTGTCTGGTCATCTGGGAATCATGCGCACTATGCAGTGGTTGGCCCAGAATTTCTATTGGCCTAACTTCACCCAGCAGGTGAAGGAGTATTGCAGGTCTTGTCACCAGTGCTAAGAAATAGGGAAGGTGGACAAGAAAACCCAAGCCACCCTGATTCCATTTCTCATAGTGGAGGAGCCATTCCAGAGGGTGGGAATGAATATTGTGGGGCCTTTAAATACCCTCAGCTCCTCAGGGAATAGATTCATCCTGACAGTGGTGGATTATGCCACCCAGTACCCAGAGGCAGTCACCCTATCCTCACTGAGGACAGACAAAGTGACAGATGCCTTACTTGGTATTTTCTCCTGTGTTGGGTTTCTGCAGGAGGTTATCACCGATCGAGGGGGTTCCTTCATGTCGGACCTGATGAAATGTTTATGGGAGAAGTGTGGGGTGGTGCAGAGATGCACGACACCATATCACCCACAAGCCAATGGGCTTGTGGAAAGATTCAATGGTACCCTGAAGTCAATGCTCGGGCGCTTGCTGAACAGCATTGGAGGGACTGGGAGAATACCTTTCCCACCTGTTGTTTACACACAGGAGGTACCCCAAGAGTCACAGGATTTTCCCCTCGAACTTTTATATGATGCCTAGGTACATGGGCCCTAGACTTGATCTGGGAGGACTGGAAGGCAAGCATGCCACCCAGGGAACTCCCATTGTGGATTACGTCCTTAGGTTTAGGGAAAGGCTGAAGGAGCTTATGGGGACAGCCCAGAGCATCCTGGCAGCTGCCCAATGAAACAAAAAGTGTGGTGCGACCACAGAGCCAGAGCTCACTCGTACATGGTGGGTCAGGAAGTCATGGTCCTTATTCTGGTCCGGAAAGACAAGCTGCAGGCGGAGCGGGCAGGACCGTACAAAGTAGTTAGGAAGGTAAATGACGTGAACTATATTGTAGAGTTACCTAACAGAAGACAGACAGAAAGGATGTACCATGTCAACATGATGAAGCCATATGCTACTAGGGCTGACATGGTGTTTGCAGTGTGTACTCCTGGGGAGGGGACGGACGAAGGAGATCCCCTTCTGGACTTGCTGGAAGAAAGCAAGTGGGAGTCCTCTGTGGAGGCAGTAAAATTGTCTCCCCAGCTGGCCCTGGACCAGATCCAGGAAGTTAGGGAGGTTTTAGCAGACTTTGCTCCATTGTTTAGTGCCAAGCCTGGACTAACCCCCTTAGCGACGCATGATGTGGAGACAGGGACACAGACGTCCATACAACAGACAGCATATCGGGTGTCAGAGGCTGTCCAAAAGGACATTAGGAGGGAAGTGGAGGAGATGCTGGATTTAGAGATAATTCAGAGATCCCATAGCCCCTGGACCTCACCCGTAGTCCTTGTGCCCAAGTCAGATGGCTCTACTCATTTCTGTGTGGACTATTGTGGACTAATGCAGTCACAAAGTCAGATGCCCACCTGATGCTCTGGACGGACGAACTCCTGGACAAGTTGGGAAGGGCAACCTACTTTACGACCATTGATCTGACCAAGGGGTATTGGCAGGTAGAGTTGACAGACAGAGCTAGGGAGAGGTCAGCCTTCATCACTCCGATAGGCTTATTTGAATTTAAAGTAATGCCTTTTGGAATGAACAACGTCCCTACCACTTTCCAAAGGTTAGTGAACCAGGTGTTAAATGGTGCTGAGGGTACGCCATGGTGTACTTGGATGACATTGCCATCTTTAGTGCCAGCTGGGAGGTTCACCTATCCCACCTTAGGGAAGTGCTGGACAGGATACAGAGGGCTGGGCTCACTGTCAAAGCAGAGAAGTGCCAGGTGGCCATGGGAGAAGTGGCACACCTCTTGCATGTGGTAGGCCGAGGACAACTCCATCCTAACCAAATAAAAATAGAGGTAATCCAGGCATGGCCCAGACCAGAAATGCAGAAGCAGGACAGGAGTTTTCTTGGGACAGCAGGGTACTATAGAAAATTTGTACCCAATTACAGTGCCCTGGCTGTTCCTCTATCTGACCTGGTAAAGAAAAGGATGCCAAAGAAAATTACCTGGGGACCAGCCTGTGAAGAAGCCTCTACCAGATTGAAGGAGGCACTGTGCAGTGCTCCTGTTTTGACAAGTCCTGACTATAGCAGACCCTCTATAGTTCAGACTGATGCCTCAGACGTGGGTATTGGGGCAGTACTGAGTCAGACATCCAACCAAGGGAAAGATCACCCGGTAGCATACCTGAGTAAAAAGTTACTTCCCAGGGAGCAGGCATACTCTACCGTGGAAAAGGAGTGTGTTGCCATAGTGTGGGCCCTAAAGAAGTTGGAGCCATACTTGTATGGGCAGCATTTTGTGGTACAAACTGACCACAACCCCCTGGTTTGGCTGACACAAATGGGTAAGAATAATGGTAGATTGTTAAAATGGAGACTTGCTTTGCAAGGATATGACATGACAATTCTACATAGGGCTGGAATGAAAAATCAGAACTCAGATGGGTTGTCTCATGTCCATGAGAAGTGAACTGATTTGGGAAGCTCATCCCATGCAGGGAATAGAGCCCTCAAATTCAGTCTAGGTGGGGAGGATTGTGACACTTGGACAGCTGGTTGTGATTACTCTATGATTTTTGTAAAATAAAAATATAGTGTGATTGTCTGTCATAAGAAATGCTGTGCTCCTGGATGACCCCCCCCCCCCAGCTTTCACTTCAAAGGGCAGTGTATGTTAAACAGCAGATCTCTGTAATGCAATTAACTTTTCAGTTTGCTTTGAAAGCTAGGAAGTGGAATATCCATTTTATGACGTCCTCAGAAAGCCCAGTTAAATTGCACCTGGTGTCACAAAGCACATTTCACCTCAGTGAGATCTGGCAGTTAGTCATAAAAAGTCCTTTGATGTGTTTGAGAAAGGAAACTGTTCATGGATCGAAGGGACTGAGAACTCAGTCTTAATTAAGAGTGTCATCATTTGGAAAATGAGTTTTGCTGAAGTCACAGAATTTAATACCTCTTGATGGGACTTCCTGTTTTGTGTATATATATATGTATATTTTTATATATCCTGAAAAGGAGGAGCTAGAGGATGACATCATGGAGAAGGCAGGTTCAAGACAGTGTTTTAATTATGCTGTGGCTGACCTTTAGGGACATTCTTGTTTGGACTGTCTTGAAAACAACATCTATTTCATGCACTGTTAGAAGGTATACATTAGAGAGACAAGTCTAAGCGTACTATGGTAGGAATTTGCACTTTTAAACCTTATTCTTTTAAAAGATTGTATGTTCAGTGATATATTGTTCTGTATTTACGTTTTACATATTTTTTTTATCTATTTTAAGTAAAACCTCTTATTTTAAGAGACTACTTGGTGTGCCTTTGAAATTCTTTCTTTGACAAGTGAAGCATATATGGTTAAAGCTGACACTGTGCATAGCTTACTGGTTTACCAAACTGGGAAATGATAAGAGTTTATTCTGAGGTCTTTCATAGAGTTTTTAAGGGTTCATTTTGTACACCTGGTTAGGTGCCCATAGGTGAAAGATATCTGCCCCCCCCAAAGAGCAGAATGATCTGAGCCTGTACATTGGGTACGCTAGCAAGAGGTTCACAGTTTGAATCCCTCCAGAACTTGAGACCAAAGGTTGACTCAAACCCACAAAACAGACAGGAGGGTTACCCTGTTTCTGTTCCTGTTCACAATACTGCACTCGGAGGTTGGCACTGTGGGAGCAGAGGGACTGACCTGCTGAGTGGGGTTGTGACATATAGCAGAAAGATGTAGAGGGGGGTAGGTAAATGGAAAACTGGGGGTGAGGTACTATCATATTAGCTCAGGCAGGTGGCATTGTCTGAGGTGGAAGAGAGGTGGAGCTTTCAACCAAGTGAGGCCATCATCAGGTAATTGGGGGTAGGGGAGTGGGTTAAGAAAAAAAGTGGTATATAGCTGAAAGATGTAGAGGGGTTAGGTAAATGGAAAACTGGGGGTGAGGTACTATCACTTTTGCGCAGGCAGATACAATTCATTTTAGAGTCAAGGAGAGATTTGAGCCTAGCTTTGAAGGTACTAATCTTGGTAGTATCAGTGAGGACTGCAGGTAGTTCATTGTACCATTTTGGACCTTGATGCAGGATGGAGTTCTGGGCAAGTTTCATCCTTTTGAAGGGAATCACCATCTTGTCAGTGACTGCACTATGGGTAGATTTCATTGGGACGGCCAGCTTAAAGTGTCCTCCCAGTGTGGGGGATGTCAGTCCAAGTAGTACTTTTTTAGAAGTAGGCGGGTTTGGTATTGCCCTCTAAGATGGAGTGGGAGCCATCCAGTTTCAGTGTACAGCGAGCAGGTGTGGACTCGAGAGTAGCCCCCAAAGTAAGATGACAGGCCTTATTGAGGAGTGTGTTGATCCTGCTAAGAGCAGATTTTGTGCCCGCCCCATATATAGGCAACCCATAGTCAATGGTAGACAGTATTGAGCTACTGGTGGCTAGTCTGAGTGCATCCGGTGTCATTGAATGTCTGTGACAATAAAGTACACCAAGTTTTATATTTGCAGTCTTGATGACAGAGTCAATGTGGTTTGAAAAGGTGAGCATGTCATCAAAGGTAATGCCGAGATATCTGAAGTTAGATACTTGGTCTAGGATTTCACCCTTTTGGTTATGAATATGCAGGGACAGGTATTTCTTTTTGCTTTGGGAGGTGGTGAAGAGCACACTTTTTGTTTTTTTGATGTTTAGTAGTAGCCTGTTTTCCGTAAACCAAGATTCAAGTTTATGGAAGCTGCTTTGGAGTTCAGTTGTGATGGATTGTTGGTCTTTGCCACCGACTGAGATCACTGCATCATCAGCACAGAGAACTGGGCTTACTGAGCAAGCCATTGGGGCGGAGTTTATGAAGAGGCTAAAGAGTAGAGGACCGAGGATTGACCCCTTCGGAACCCTGAGGTGCACCTCTTTAGCAACGGACAGTGTATAACCAATTTTGACTCGTGAACTGTTAGAGAGGTAGCTGCCAAACCATAGTACCGTATCTAGGGATAGACCTGTAGACAGAAGGCAACTTAGGAGGAGGTTGTGATTAATAGAGTCAAAAGCCTTCGTGAGGTCGATGAAGACTGATCCAATTGCCTGACCACTATCCAAGGTGTTATATAGTTGGGATGAATAATCAACTAGAGCGGTGAGTGTGGAGTGCTTTTTACAGAGGCTGTGCTGTTGCGGGCAGAGTAGGTTATGGTTATCAAGGTATTCAGTAAGCTGCTCCGAGACCATTCTTTCGAGTACTTTCGAAAGGGGAGGAAGGATGGATATAGGTCTGTAGTTGGATATTTGGGTTTTATCACCTGCTTTAAAGACAAGCGTTATGTTAGCTGACTTCCATGCATTTGGAAATACTCCTGATTTTAGAGGCATTAAACACCATGGTAAGAAGACCAGCAAGTTCATGAAGGAGTAGACCAACCAGCTTCATGTCAAGCAGATCCGCCCCCATCCTGGTCTTGCCAAGCTCCCTTTTAATATGCTTGATGGTATTGGCTTTTGTGACACGTCTAAAGTAAGAGGGTGGTACATCTTTCCTTGGGATCATGAGGGGCAGTTGAGCGTTGCTGAACAAGCTTATCTTTGAAGTAGTCACTAGGGAGTACACTTGAAAGGTCAGTGAACGCATTGTTGAGCTCATTGGCAATTTCAATGGGTTCCTGTAGGGGCCCCTTCACAGTCAACAGTAGATCTGGGGGGGTCTTGGGGCTTTGCCCATTAAGGATTTAAGAAAGCACCAAAAGTCTCTTCCAGAACCCCAGGTTTTGGTTAATAGATCCTTATAGCAGGAGGATTTAGCCTGCTGGATGAGTCTGGTGCAGGCGTTTATTTTTTATTTTTATTTTATTTAAACAGCAGTTTGGAAAACCTTTGAGCCATAGGCTCATTTACAAAGGTATCTTGTCACAGTAAGACAAACCAAAATACACAGTATAGCAGTACAACACATAGGTATAACAGTAAATTAAGACATAGATACAAACAAGCTTGTACAGGTAGGATGGATGCAAACAATACCAGAGTTAAGTTGTCCTTAGCAGCTTAGTAATAAGCTTTGTCATAAGTATTGAGTACGGCTTTGACTAGCGGCAGTTACAACATTGGGTGTTAATAAAGGTGGTTCGTAAGGAAGTTTTGGAAGCACGATATAGTTGGAGCTTGAGGAATGGAGGGGCAGTGTGTTGAACCAGGAGGGGCCCCTAAAGCTGAAGGCTCTTTGGCAGAGGAGGTCCTAGCTCTAGGGATAACAAGAGAGGTTTCCCAGAGGTCCCAGTATGAACTAGTGGGACAGAGCTGCTGTATGGTGGTGGTCAATCCTGGTGGGGAAAGCCCAGGAGGGTCTTTTTGTAAGGGTACAGGTAAGATATTTGAGGCGCCGTCGAGATCAAGTACCAGCGCTTTAGCATACAGTAGACAGGTGTGTGTCATCCTAGGTGCTCCAGTAATTAACCTGCAGGCCTTATTTAGAGTAGTGCTAATTTTATGGAGTGCAGTCTGATCAGCAGCACCATACACTGCAGTCCATAGTCCACTAGGGACAGGATAGAGGAGGTGATCAGAGTCAAGAGCCTCCAGGGGAGGCAGTGTTTATACTGGCGTAAGATGCCCAATCGGATATTAGTGGCAGTGGCTAGGGCAGCGATGTGTCTATGGAAGGAGAGGAGGGGTCAAAATGGATCCCTAGGTATTTATAGGAGCAAACTTGTTCGAGTGGGAATGAGGACCCAGAGTGAATGAGGAGTTTGAAGTTGCAGGACTTGTTTTGGGATGAGAGAAGAACATAGTTTTGCTTTTTAAGATTTATCACCAATCTATTTCTTTGAACCAGCCCTCGGTTTCAGTGAAGGACTTCTGCAGCGAGTCCTGGAGGCAATAGGGTTACAACTTGAGGCAAAGATGACTGCATCATCAGCGTACAATAGAATGTTCCCCGAGCAAGAGTGCGGAAGGGTGTTAAGGTAAAGGGAGAATAGTAAGGGGCCCAGAATGGAGCCCTGGGGAACCCCAGAAAAGATGGGACAGATGTCTGAGTAGGTCCCATTAATTTTTACACGCTGTGAGCAATCAGACAGATAACTGGTGCACCAGGAGATAGGCCCAGCAGCAAAACCAGAGAGACTAAGGGCATCAAGAAGGAGGGTGGAAGACAGTGTCAAAGCTTTCGAGAGGTCAATGAAGACAGCACCAGCCAGAGAACCAGTGTCTAAGGAGGAGTGGAGAAAGTTGGAGAACTCTAGGAGGGCTGTGTTGGTACTGTGGCCCGCTCGAAGCCATGCTGCTCAGGACAAAGGACATTGTAGGTGGAGAGGTAGTCAGAGATTTGAGAGGCCACCACTTTTTCCAAGGCCTTGGAGAGAGAGAGAGAATGGAGATCGGTCGATAGTTTCCAGCCACAGTCCTATCACCACCTTTAAAGATAGGGGTGACAGTGGCGACTTTCCAGGCAGTTGGAACCTTCCCAGGCAAACAGAGTGGTTGATGAGGCATGTGATCGGGTAAGGACTGTGTCTAAGACCAGCCTTTAGGATACACGGATCCAGGGTGTCACTGCCCGATTTATTACTCTTGAGAGCAGTGACAAGGTGCAGCCTAAGTTCTTGGGCAGAAACACGGGGAGGAGAAAAATAAGGCTTGAAAGATTTACGGCAGGTGCTGGGGGAGGAGGGTCAAAAAATTTGAAGGGAGGATAGGGCTAAGGTCAGTGAATGAGGTGTTGAGGTGGTTGGCTATGAGGGCTGGGTCTGAGGAGATCACACCATTAATGTTGATCTGGTGGGTGGGGGAGTGTGCACTCCCATTTAACTGTTTAATGTTATCCCAGAAGGTTCTGGGATTCCCCATGAGGCAGTGAGTGAGGACCGATGAGTGCTCAGACTTGGCCTTCTGATGGCCGAGTGCACTTGTTTCAGGCGGCAGCATATAACCGCCTGTCATTGGGCCGGCCAGTCTCAATGGCACGGTGCCATAGGTTGTCCCTATGTTTGAGCTGGTGGATCAAAGCTGGGGTAACCCAGGAGGCATTCTTCCTTTTAGAACGGCGGGTCAACACTGGGGCAAAGATATCACAGGCATTATTAAAAGTTTCTAGCTGCCTTGTAGGTATTAAATGCAGCAGGTGTACCAACTGCTTTTGCTATATGCCAAAGATTGTCTCTGTTCTTCATAAGTCCAATAAGGGAGTTGGAGAGCCAGGGATTAGAGGTTCTCTTAATTGTTTTAGTTTTGTATGGTGCAAAAATATCACAAGCACGGTTGAAAACCGTTATGAAGCATTCCTCCACACTTGTGAGAGGTAGCAGCTGGCTTGATCCACCACCATTAACAGACATGCAGCAGTGGTTGTGTGCCAGCTTCTCTTTGGACCTTCATCTCAGGTCATGGTAGCGGTTCTGGAGGTCACGCAATGTTCGCTTGCATGGGATGATAGCATTGATCTTTGTAGCAATTGCCTCCCATGCCTGCAGCCGCTGTGTGCGTAGGTCCCTGTTGCCACCTCTGGACAGTAGTAGGTCAATCTGTGGATAGATTAATGGACATTGTAGTGCATGGTGTGATCAGTCTGCACAAGACACTTCAGTTCACTGGGCTGTGCATACACATATGGCCACTCATAGAGGCCGCAGCATCAGTATTCGCACGCCAGCTGCGGGGTATGAAGCCTATGGCTCTTCTGCACAGCCCTAACAAACGTTATGCACCTCCCCCCCCCCGTCTCTGCAGCCTGCCACCAGGTACAGTCATGTATCCCCTGTCCCACCACCGTCTAGACCAACAGTGCAACCCTCCCCGACCCATTGTACATGTCCGATGGATCCCATCTGTTCAACATTTGTTCACCATATGCACCCCTGATGGACAACCGGCATAGCCCACCCTCCTCCACAGCCATGCTGTGTCTTGTGGGCCACTATAGTGACTATCATAGGGGCTCCCTCAACATCCCCACACCCTTGCGGCAGCATTGCCAACTGTCTCCAACCCTCAGCAAACATTGCACCTGTGTGCCTGTGACCGTTATGTCTCACACTCCCTCCTCCAGGGCCATTTGCCTTTCCATGACTGGCAGTGGCCACATGGATGTTTGGAGCACCATTTGGATCCCGTGCTGTTATGTATATCACATACAGGCATCCAGACATTGTCATTATGTAGTGGTAGGCACGTAACTGTGTGGGAGGGTGGGTATGCCTGACCACCTGTCGCCTTCCCATTTGGGGGTTATTGGTGCCGGTTGGTGGGTCTGTGCCTTGTGCATGTGTCATGCCCTAGTTACCCCATGTGATGGACTCTTCTGTCCTCTGGTAACATGTACCACCTATTTCACATTTCCTCCAGTGTTTGGGTGACACACTCGGGATATGGTATGCCCCACGCCATGCAGCCTGCCACTCTACACATCAAGTCACCATCCTATCACACAGGCCTTTGCATGCCACAAGGCACCCATGTGTTGTGTTGTTTGGCATGTGTGTGACATTGTACCAGTGACTGCCTCAACCCTGTAGCCGGCCACCAGTTGTTTGGCTTTGTGTCTGGGCGTGGGGGGGGGGCGTCTGGGGATCCTTGAACAGACTCTGATTGTTGCCCTTGTTGCCGGCTCCATTGGTTTGTACCTGTCCTGTTTCTGGTCTGTACTGTACAGACATCTGTATTCACTCTGGGCACACCACACATACATTGGTTGCTCATGGTATTGGTGTGTTCCAGCATTCTGGGGTGTTGCACGTGGGGCCTGTTCCTGGGGCTTTCATGGTCCTTTCAAACTGTGCCCTGTCCTTTTTTGCACAGACGGCCTTCCTGTGGCTATGCTTCAGGTTTACACTGTGCATTACATGGTGCTGCTTTGTTTTATGTTTCAATATACTCTATGGCAATGTCACTGTGCGGCTTTCCCTTCTTCTGGGACAGTTGTCAGCCTCATTTGGCAGGGCCTTTTGTGTGTGTCCACACTGTTAGGGGACTGGCGCATGCAACATCCCATGCTGTTGTTCAATGAGTTGTTCACAGGGGTTGTTGTTTGGCACCATGTACTAGGTGTTGTATCTTACAGGGGTGCTGCATGGCACTCCCAGTTGTTGGTGGTGCAGTGGCACACATCAGTCTGTGCTTGATAGGGTCTTCCTAACTTCTGCTTTACTGTCCTGTATGTTGCCTTGGTCCCTTACAGCACTGCCTGCTTACAGTTGTACTTCATCAGCAATTGTTCAGTTCATGACCAGTCGTGCGCACCCACAAGGTCCCTACGGCTACCCATGTACCTGTTCTGGACCACTCCACCTATGTCATTGCAGCCACGGCTCTTGTGTGCCTATCTTCTGTGAGGGACATTTGTTTTGGTCCTTTTATGTGCTGGACTGCTTCTGTGTGCATTGACATGGTGCTCACATCCTCACACTGTGGTGTACGACCCTGTCTGCCACGTGTCAGCAGAGCACTATTGTGTTTTGTTTTGTTTGGGGGTGACACTCATTTGCCTTCACTGCATGCATCTGCAGGCTTAGGCATGGGGTCAGCCGTCGCATAGTGCAGTGCAGGTGGCTGTGACAGGCACGCATGCCATGCTGCATATGTCCTATGTTGGGGGGGAACTCCTATCCATCCCCCATATGTGCCCTGTGTCTTCCTGTTGAGGCATGCACAGCTCTCCTGTGTACATGTTCCACTTGCACACCCCATTTGTGTTCCCTGCTCACCTGCTTTTGCACCTCCTCTACCAGTATATCCATCTCATCCTCAGTGAAGTTCTGTTTTTGCCGGTGTTTGGGTCCAGTCTCTTGCGTCACTCCTTCGCGTTGCGTTTGTCTTTGTTCCACCATTGCTATGCTTCTGTTTGCAGTGCATTGTACGACAGTTTTGCAGCTTGTGCCCAAGTATATGCACACTTTGCGCCAAACATCTTGTGTCGCTGGTTCTGTGCATTTCTGTGGTTGTTACAGAATGGCGCACAGCATTTGGTGTTGGCTGCGTTGATGCAGCCCCTCTCCGGTGCAAGCTACGTTGGTCTAGCAGGCCTTTGAGATTCGGGCCCAATGTCTTTAGCAGACCAATTGGGAGGGGGAGAATTTTGACCAATGGTAGGGAGGGAGGTGGCTGCAGCCAATTGGTGGCAGAGTTTCATAGCAAATCATCACCAGGCTTCCTCAGCCAATGAGCTGCCTCACATCCTATGTTGTCATCATCAGTCCCAGAAATAAAGCAGCATGCCATGTATGCAGTGGAATGAACCTTTCCTTGAAACTGCTGCTGAGATTGTGCCTCAGATCTCCTGCAAGCTGCCACTGTCCTCGGACTACTGAAGCCACCGCCCTCCAACTGCTGAAGCCACTGCCCTCCGACTGCTGAAGCTGCTGCCCTCCGATTGCCTGAAGTCACCGCCATGGAACTCCAATCACCTGTAGCCGCTAACACAGACCTCCAACCACCAGAAGCTGCTGATTGGGAACTCCTTAAGCTGCCGCCTGGAACCGCCACTTTTTGGTGACATCCATTCCTCAACCACTTGACCCGGAGCATCTTGCCGACTGGACCCTTCCCTGACCTCTTCAGGGGTGGTAAGGATGCAGAACTTTTGAAAATATGGCAAAGTAATGCTGCTTTTCTGTATTTTATTATATGGGAGCCCAAGAGGGGGTTTGAAGTGGTGGTGGTGGTGGTGGTGGGGGTCGTACATGATGCCTCTCAGTGCTGTGCAACTTTATTTATGGTTGGGGGTGTTTCACCGATGGGCCTGCATGGGGAGGGTCATACATAATGCCTCTCCATGCTGTGCAAGGTTGAAATGGCCCCCTAATTATATGGTTGGGATGTTCAAATGATGGGCCTGCATCTGGGGGGGGTCATACGAACATATGAAAATGCCAGCAGAAACAGGCCTTACAGTCTATCGAGTCTGCTCGAGTGTGCAGCTAGCACCTTATAATGCTGCTGCCCCTCCATTCCCCTGTATCCTATTACCCTTCCCCTATCCCAACCCCCTCTTGCAGCTGTCCACTGTCTTGCAGGCCACTACCTCACCCGGCAAGGAGTTCCACTTGTCCACCACTCTTTCTGTGAAAAAAAGTCTCCTCATCTCTCTCCTGAATCTACCCCCTCCCAATTTCAGTTGGTGTCCTCTCGTGTTCCTCCCCTTTCTCCTTTAGAAAATCCTCTCTGTATTAGTCTTGTTTATTCCCTTCAGATACTTAAAGGTCTCAATCATATCTCCCCTGTCCCTCCTCTCTGTCAGAGAGTACATATTCAACTCCCCCAGCCTTCCCTCGTGTGGCTTGCCCTCCAATTCCTGGATCATCTTTGTAGCTCTATGCTGTACCCCCTCCAACAATTTGATATCCTTCTTCAGGAACAGGCGCCAGTATTGCACGCAGTACTCCAGGTGGGGCCTGACCAACAACCTATACAGGGGCAGGATAACCTCTCTACTTCTGGAGGAGATCCCTCTAGCTATACGCCCCAGCATTTTGTTGGCTTTTGCTGCCGCCTTTCTGCATTGAACAGAGTTGTTCATGCTCCCTGTTATGATCACCCCTAGGTCTTTCTCTTCTGTGGAGCAATCCAACTGGACCCCATTTAAGTAATAATCCCTCCCCTGGTTCCAGGCTCCGAAGTGCAGAACTTTGCACTTTTTGGCGTTGAACCCCAGCTGCCATTTATCTGCCCACTCCTGTAGCTTATTCAGGCCCTCCTGCAACCCCTTCCCCACTCCCTGTCATCTACCACAGCTCCCATCTTGGTATCGTCTATGAACAGGCTGATTTTGCTCCAGATCCTATTCGAGATATCTGCAATGAAAATCCCGAACAGTACTGGTCCCAGCATGGATTCCTGTGGTACCCCACTCATCACCACTCTCAGTGATGAGAGTTCCTCCCTACCACCACCCTTTTCTGTCTCCCCTTCAGCCAGTTCCTGATCCAGGTCACCATTTTTGGTCCTGCCCCCACATACTCCAGCACTTGTCCAGTTCCCATGTCACCCAGTCATAGAACTCTGCCAGGTTTGTCTGGCATGATCTGCCTGCAACAAACCTGTGTTGCTGGTCATCCTGGATACCATTTGCCTCCAAGAAGCTCACGAGCCTCTCCTTTAGGATGGTCTCCATGAGTCTGCCCATAATTGAGGTGAGGCTCACTGGCCTGTAGTTCTCTGGTTCATCCTTTGGCTGACTTTTATGGATGGGCACCATGTGGGCCATCCTCCAGTCCTGTGGCACACATCCTGTGTCCAGGGAGGTATTGAACAGGTCTGCCAGTGTCCCCACAAGGACTTCTGCCAGCTCCCTCAGTACTCTAGGGTGAATGCCATCCGTCCCAGGAGCTTTGTCCACTCTTAATGCCCTCAACCCCTCCAGCACCCTGCCCTCTGTAATCCCTACATCTGTTGTCCTCTCCACCCTTGCCCACCCCCCACTTGTCTGAGGTATTTGCCCCCTTCTCCCAAGTGAAAACAGAGCAGAAGTACTCGTTCAGTGCCTATGCTTGCTCCGCCCCCTTCTCCACCCACCACCCATCTTTCTTGATCCTCACAAGCTGGTCTTTGCTTCTCCTTTTCTCATCTATGTAATGGAAGAAGTATTTTTCTCTTTTGATCCCCTGCACCAGTCTCAGCTCTCTAGACGCTTTAGCCCCCCCTTACCAGTCTGGTGACTTCCCTAGACTTTTCCCTGCATACGTCTTTATTTTCTCCCCTCCCCATTTTCCTATACTTCCCGAAATGCCACCCTCTTGGCTCTCAACCCTTCCCTGATCTCCAGTGACAGCCAGCTGGATTTCTTTGCCATGCCTTTCTTGGCTTTTTTCCTAGTACAGGTCTCTGTTGCCACCGCCAGCCCTCCCCTTATTATATTTCATTTCTGATCTGCATCCATGTGTTGTTGGATGTCTGCCAGGTGCTTGCTTAGAATTGCCCCCATCATCCTAAAGTCTGCCCCCTAAACTCAGCCACCCTTATACCTGTGCCCCTGTGTCCCTCCCCATGTTTACCATGAACCACACCGAGTAGTGGTCACTCCCAGCAAGTAGTTCCTCCACCTTTAGGTTCCTTACAGTGTCCCCATTATCCAGTACAAGGTCCAAAGTCCTTTACAGCTGTGTCAGCCCCTGTACCAGCTGTGTCAAGAAGCTGTCCTGGAAAGCTTCCAACAGGACCCCCTCTCTTGCACTCATGGTGGCAGGTGTGCTCCAATCCATCCCCGGTAGGTTGAAATTCCCACCACCACCGTGCTTCCCTTCCTGCTTACCCTTCGATTTTGATCTGCCAGTTCCCGGTCCAGGTCACAACCTTGTGATGGTGGCCTGTACACTACCCCCATCCTCAGTGTCCTTTTCCTTGCATCCTGGAACTGCATCCACAGAGCTTCTGTCTTCCCTTCCTCCGTTACACACTTAATCCCTTCCCTCAAATAGATCACCACCCCACCCCCATTCCCCTTGGCCCGGTCCTTTCTGAATAGCCTGTACCCTGGAGTCATAATATCCCAGTCCTGGAACTGGGTGGCCCATGTTTCTGTGATGTCTGCTATGTTCACCAATTCCACTGCCAAGAGAGCCTGTAACTCCGCAGTTCTGTACCTTAGGCTTCTTGCATTCAGTGAGACCACCTTCCAGCCTGTTGCCTCCCCAATCTTACCATTCCTCTGCCCCCCCTTGGTCCTCTCTGTGCCCCCTCCTCACTGCCTTCACCTCTAATTAGGGGGTGAGCACCCTATGCTCTTCTTTATGGACATTGTTTCTAACAACGGTCCCCTCACCACCTAGTTTATATCCACCCTTGTTGAAATATACCCCTCCAATCCCTGTTTGAGTATGCTATTCCCCTCCTTGCTCAAATGTAACCTGTCCCCTGCGTATAGGTCACTGTTGTCCCAGGTCCTGCCCCAGTCTGACACCAGTCCATATTTTCTGGCTCGGCACCAGTCCCTCAGCCACCTATTGAACTCCTCTATCCTTTTTTTTCTCTCCCTGTACTTGCACATGGTACTGGTAGAACCTCAGAGAATGCCACTGATACCTCCACCTCCTCATACTGCCTACCCAATTCCTCGAACCTCCCTTTTGCTACCTCCACTGTTTCCCTAGCCAAATAGTTTGTTCCCACGTGCACCACCATGTGTGGTTTCATTCTCCCTCTGCTTTCACACTTGAGAAGTGCCTGCCCTGCCCTGTCTGCGGTCAACCCCAGAATTGCCTCGACCCACATACAACTGTGCCTTTCCCTCCTTCCTTCCCATTTGATCCCCTTCAGTACGGAGTCCCCCAGCACCAACACACCCCCATCATTCTGATCCTGACCCCCTATTCCACTGTGATCCCTGTCCACTCCCCCCCCCCCGGAACCCCGCTGCCTCCCTCCTTACATCCCTCATCTGCATCTTTCGTGCTCCTTGCATCATTCCCCCCTTGCTGCCTCCTCTCCTGTTACCACCTCTCCCTCCTCCTGTACCCTACCCTTCCTCTCCCATCTCTGTTTTCCATTGTAATTCCTGCCTCTTGGACCTTTCCTATTCCTCTGCCCCCCCTCGCAGCTCCAATGCCTCCCCTTCCTCTGCCAATGCTGCAAATATATTGCTTGATAACCCCACAATGGTGCCCATCACCTCCTTCCTCCTTCCCTGATCCCTCCCTCCTCCTACTGCACCTCCGCTCACCTCCCCCCGTCCTCCTTAAATTCCCATCTTTAGCTCTGCAGTTCCCTCACTGCACCTCTCTACTCCTCCTTAGTGGGGTCACTCCTGCCTCAGCTCCTCCCTCCCTCCCTCACTCTCCTTAGTTACCTCCATAACCCCATTACTTCATCCTCCAATTTCCTTAGCCTGCAGCAGATTGGACAGCCTCCCACTTTCCATAATAAATTCATTGAAACAGCCGCCCCACATCCACTGCAACTCACTATCCTCCCTGTACCTGTCGCCCTCCCTTCATGGAGCCCATCATTCCACCCTCTATTCTGCAGCCTCCACCCACCCTAATCCATATCTGTCCACTTCCACTGCCCCTTGCAGTCCTTCGCACCTACTCCCCATTATTTGTGTTTGGCTTAAGTGTATCCCCACACCTGTCCCCCATGATTGGCTTAAGTGTATCCCAAAACCTGTCCCCCAGTCCTTACTCTTGTACTTATATGCTCTATTACTAGTCTGATATCAGTCCTTCTTTAACCCCCTGGTCCTCATTTGATGGCCTTTACTCAGTATGCCAGTAATACAATCCCCTCAGTGTACTACATTAGTACTGTAACACATTAGTACAATCCCCTCAGTGTATTACAGCACTTATGAACCCTAAATACATATCCCAGCCCTGAGTATGCTAGATCTGTAGCTTAGTAATATATTACCACCTTAGTATATATCAAATCCAAATATGACATCACACATACATGATGCCTCTCCGTGCTATGTAAGGATGGCCCCCTATGTTTATGGCTAGGGCTATTTTAATGATGGGCCTGCGTCGGGGGGGCCATATATTGAATCTGTGTTGTGTTTAAATGGGCTGGTTTTTATGCTGCCTGTCTATACTGTGAAGGGTTGCAATGGGATTTTTTTTTCATGGTTAGGTGGGTGTTTGGAACAGTGGGTCTGCGTTGGGGTGGGTGGGTTCTGAAGGGCCTGATGGTGTAGCTTAGGGGGATGGGGGGCTCGCAAGTCTGTTGCAGAAGTACCTAAATCCCCCTTCCCCCACCTGTGACCCTTCACTTCAATTAAACCTGAGTGAACTGCAAGAAATAACCATAATATTTTATGGTGGGATGAGGTAGGATGCTTCTGTGTGATGTGGGGTTAATATGGCACACATTTATTTGTTACTGTGTGTTGATGGAATGAGGATACTCCTCTTTTAGGGTGGGAGGCTTTGGAGTGAAGGGCCTGCTGGTATTAATTGGGAGATGGGGGTCTTCTCCAAGTCTGGTATTATGGTGGGAGGGGGTTTGAAATGGTGCTGTGGGGTTTATATGTGATGTGTCTCTGTTCTGTGTGGGGCTTAAATGGAATGTGGAGCCTGTATTTTATGGTGGGGGGCTTTGGAGTGAAGGGCCTGCTGATGTTGCTTGGAGGATGGGGCCTTCTCCAGGTCTGTTCAAGAAGTGCCCACATCCCCCACACACACCTATGGCCCTTTCCTTCAAAGCAGTTACACCTGATTGCGCTGCACATTTTATGGTGGTGGTGGTGGGGGGGGTTGAAATGGTATCATGGGGTTTATATGTCTATGCTGTGTGGGGCTGAAATGCAACAAAGTAGTTGATGTAGGTGTGGGGTGTTGGAATGAGGAGTCTGTATATTAGGTTGGGGGACTTTGGAGCAAAGGGCCTGCTGGTGTTGCTTAAGGGGTGGGGACCTTCCCAGGTCTGTTCAATGAGTGCCCATATTTATTTATTATTTATTTATTAAATTTTGATAACCGGGTAAGCCTGCTGGGCCCCGAAGGTCCCTTTTTCAGGGGTGACCCGGGGAATTACATGGAATAATACATGGGGTAGCATACAGCACAGGTACATTACACTAGACAGCAAGAAACATAATACATAGCAGTTTTTCAGCAGTTACATTTAAGAGGTAAGACATAGTAGCTTTTTAGCAGTTAACATTTCCTGGGTAAGCTCTACAGATGGGGTGCAGTGCTATGTAGATGGGGTGCAGTGATAGGCGCTATTTCCATATGAGGGAGAGGGATGGGCGTCCACTTAGGAGCCTCTCACTTTAGCAGTTGCATATGGAGGTGACCATCATATGAGCCTTCAGCCTTGTGTGGAAGGTGTGGGTAGAGGTAGCATCCTGAACACCAGGGGGCAGGGAGTTCCATAGGGTGGGCGCTGTGATGGCGAACGACTTGGTTCTAACCCTTGGCACTGCGAGGAGGGTTCTGTTCATTGTTCTGAGGAGCCTAGGGTTTCTCTTTTGGGCAATGAGTCCAGTGAGGCTGGGAGGGGGGATGGGCTGAGTAGTTTATAAGTGTGGCATAGTAGGGGGTATTGGAGGCGGGCCTCCCAGGAGGGCCAGTTTAGTTGGGACAGAGTGTCACAGTGGTGAGCCTGGGAGCTGGATAGGGTGGTGAAGCGAGCCACCTTGTGATAGAGAACTTGTAATCTGTTCATCTCTTGTTTGGCAGCTCCCTGTATCACCGGGGCCACATAGGAGAGGGTAGGGAGGAGGACGCTTGAGGCGATGGAGGCCCTGGCTGCAGGTATCAACTGGTCTTTCAGCCTATACAAGGTCCCGAGTTTGGCGTGAATATTCTTGGTTACCTGGTCGACACGATCCTTATGGGAGAAGCAGTGATCCAGGATGAGGCCAAGGTATTTTATCGATTCAACCACCTCAAGTCTTTTTCCTGATTTGGTCATCAGCCTGAGATGTGGGCTTCTGTCCCGGCCAAGAGTTCTTGGGCCAAATAGCATGGCCTTGGTCTTGTTAGGGTTAATGATCATTCTGTTGGTGACAAGCCATTGCTCAAGGGAACTCAGGTCTTACTGTAGCCCGGAGCAGAGATCTCCCAGATTAGAGGAGGGGTGGTATATGACCATGTCATCCGCATACTGTACCACTGAGCTACCCCACAGTGTTTACTGAGATCGTTTGTGAAAAGAGAGAAGAGAAGGGGGCCAAGGATAGATCCTTGGGGCACCCCATCCGTTAGGGGGAGAGGCTCCGACAGGGAGTCTTTCCATTTTACCCTCTGTGTCCTCCCTGTGAGGTAGCTGTTGTACCATGATAGGGAGTGGCTGTCTAACCTGACCCGGCTCAGTTTTGTAAGGAGCAGGTTGTGGTTTACAAGGTCAAAAGCCTTGGAAAGGTCAATGAAGACTGTCTTGGTGGGGGATCCCATGTCCAGTTCTCTGAGAACATCAGTGGAGAACTTGATAAGCGCAGTGTCAGTCCCATGATTGGTTCTGAAACCATGCTGGGAGGGGGCAAGTAAACGGTGGAGCTCTAGGTAGTCTTGGAGTTGTCCGTAAATTAGTCTCTCTTGAATCTTACCAAGGCTAGATAGCAGGGAGATGGGCCTGTAATTGTTGGTAGTCTCCCTTGAACCACCCTTGTGGATGGGGACTACATGGGCCAGTTTCCATTGTTCCAGGATGTCACCTGCGATAAGGGATCGATTGAGGAGCCAGGCGAGGGATGCCATATCTCCCACTCACACCTATGGCCCTTCACTTCAAAGCAGCTATATCTGACTGAACTACCAGATTTTATGGTGGTGGTGGAGGGGTTGAAATGGTGGCATGGGGTTTATATATGATGCTTCCGTGTGGGGTTCAAATGGCAAAATGTTTGTAATTGATGTTGGGATGCTGGGATGGGAAGCCTGTGTTTTTGGGTGGGGGCTTTGGAGTGAAGGACCTGATGGTGTTGCTTGAGGATTACACATATATAACTCCCCACTGGCAATGTTGAAGCTAACAGAAAAGGAAACCATAGTAAGTATAATTTTTCCTATCCTCCCCCTCCAACACTCAATGCCCTCTGCGGAATCAAAACCTAGACCTGTTGTACAGATCTGGCCTGTGCAATGGGAGTGGGGGCTTGGTATAAATGACCTGCTGGACGAGTTTGGAGTGATTTTCTGGGGGTGTTTTGAGGGAAGGACTTGCTGGTGTGGCACCAGCATCACTTAGTAACTTCAGAAGCAGAGTCCTATCTTAGGAAGCAAGTGCTCTTACAAACATCACAGTGCAGTGCTTCTATTTGTTGTCCTGTTTGTCATCCAGGCCTCATTTTTAATTGTTGCTGCTGCTGCAGCAAAATGATTTGGGCCAGTACTAGAGTACCATTGCCCTTCTGCCGAGAGAGCATAGTTGTCTGCTGTTAGAAGAGGTGATGAAGAGTTATTATTGATGTTTTGATGTTGTTTTAAGCAAGAAACTGCAATGCAGGGATATGTGTTTGCAAACTGTGCTGCTTGTAGGAACATGCCCAGTAATAATTCTTGTGACTGTGTTGACATGCAGTTTGAGCTGCTGCATTTTCCTTGCTGATTTTGTTTCCATTTTTGGAATGCCCCAGTGTTGTCGGACATGCATGTATGTGCATGTCCAGGATGCTTTTGGTTACTTTTTTTGACAATTTCCAAAACTGTTGCATCATAGACAATGGATTGCTTTCTGGTGACCAGAAGATAACAAACACATGAAGAAGCAACTGTTGCTGAAGCCAATGAAGTACTAGTTCCTCAAACAAAGCAGAAGTCCAGAAGGTATGATGATGACTACAGTGCTTGAAGATGGGATTCACTTGTACTGGGACCAGAGAGGCACCTCAGCCACAATGTGTGATATGTGCTAATGTTCTGGCACAAGACAACATGTGACCCTGCAAGCTTCGACGGCATTTGGAAACAAAGTATCCCAGCCTTGATTCTAAACCTCTGGAAGTTTTATAAAAGAAAGCTGCATGAACTGGTAGAAAGGCATGGCAGTGTGCCTGCTAAAGCTGTGGAAGTCTCATATCATGTGTCATTGCAAATTGCAAAAGCAGGGAAACCACACAACATTGGCAAGCAATTACTACTTCCTGCTGCATAAGAAATGTGCTCAATAATTCTGGGAGAGAAAGCAGCAGCACAGCTAGATGCCATCCCTCTCTCCAATGACACAGTTTGCTGTCGCATTGAGAACTTATCTGCTGATGTTAAGAAACAGATACTGGACTCTCCCCAGCAAAGCCCATACTTCTCATTACAGATTGATGACTCCACTGACATTGCTCATGCTGCCCAGCTCCTGCTTTATGTCCGTTATGCCACAGAGACAGAAGTCCTGGAAAAGTTCCTGTTTTGCCAGCCACTGCCTGCATGAGCAACTGGGGAAGAGCTGTTCCACATGTTGAATAAATTCATTATGGACAAAGGTCTTGACTGGAGCCGATGTGTGGGAATTTGTAGTGATAGAGCACGGGCAATGACTGGAAGACACAGTGGGATGGCGCAAGGCTGCAAGCAGTGGCCCCAATGCTGTGTGGAATCACTGCATAATCAACAGAGAAGCACTAGCAGCCAAGAGGATGCCAGCTGATCTCCAGAAAGTCTTGACTTTTCGCTGTGCTGAGTGAGGAGATGGGAGCAAACCACAAACAATTACTGCTGCACACAGAAGTCCGTTGGCTGTCCAGGGGAAAAGTACTAACCCATCTCATTGAATTGCATGATGAAGTTCGTATTTTCCTTGCTGAAGTTGCTCAGCACTTGCTGAAAATTTCCACGATTAATGATGGCTTGCCTTGCTGGCATATTTAGCGGATGTTTTTGACCAACTGAACACACTCAATGCCTCCCTTCAAGGTCAGGACAACAACATGTTCATGGTAAGGGACAGGATTGAGGCATTTTGTCAGAAGCTCCAACTCTGGTCTTCAAGACTGCAGCAGGGATTGATTTCTTCATTTCCCACACTGGAGGATTTCCTACAGGAAAATGAGCTTTCCATCGACACGGTCCAGATGGTCATTTCAGAACACTTAAATGGGCTGCAGGAAAAGCTCCGTGACTATTTCGCTGAATACCATCAAGAGGAGTGTAACCAGTGGATAAGGAATCAATTTGTTTTTAAACCAAGGTCTGTGGACAACATATCATTAAAGAACAGCTGACACCTTAGAATCCCTTAAAACAAACTATTTAGAAACAGTTTGGTTTATATTTCACATTAGTTCTGTATTTTTCTACCCATTATTTATTACTGAGACCATTTGCATGAAAACAGGACCTCTGCTCCTGAAGAGTTCATCTATTCCTGTTGCTTTCTCCCCACCTGAGCTCATAATGCACTGTTTGTGACATCACAGTTACTCCCATGGCAACAGCTTGTGATGTCACAACAAAGGATTATGACACAAAGCAGGGTGTAAGCTATAGAGGCAGACGAACTGTAACAGATAAAGATCATGTAATTGTGCACATTTCCTCTGTAATAAAAGATGGGGAGGAGAAATCTATAGTATATATTTGGAATGCAAGCTAATGCAAGCTGAATTGTACCTTATTATGTTTTTCAGTTTTCTTTGAGGCGTCAGCAGCTCTTTAAGACAACAGGAAAACCATATTTACCTAGCTACAGACCCAACACTGAAGGCCTCTTTTGGACAGTTGCCACTTGTTTGGTTTTAGCTGTCACTGGAATGTGAATTTAAACAACGAGCATTGAAAGTCCTCCTGCCTTTTTGCATTTATCGATCTCTGTGGGTCTGGATTCTCTGCACTGGCTGCCATAAAAACAAAGTATAGGTCCCACTTCGAGGCTGAGGATGACTTGTACCTGTACCTCTCGACAGTGCAGCCACGAATCCAGCAACTGACTGCAAAAAAAAGAAAAAAAAAAGGTTCTCAGGCTCCCTTCAGCTGATTGATTTTAAAAATATCCACTACATTTGGTGCTGCCTTTTATTTGACTTTTAATTGCTGCTTTGCACACTAGCTGTGATGTACAGTGCTACACTTTGTAAATAAAATATAATATCACAGTTGATTTTGCCTGTTTCATGATTGCGCATGAAATTCATTATCCATTTGCAATCTATGCTACTGTGTTTGAGACTTGGGAAGTTTGGGGCTCCCCCCTCCCACACCATAGGGGAGGCTCAGCTTAGCAAAGTCTGAGAACCCCTGCCCTAAATGGTTCCCTAGTGCAAGTGCATTTTGTTACACAGAGCAGCTTTTCTCTAGTTCAAGCCATTGACTCCCCGTGCCCCCTCAGTTGAAAATGAAAACTGTGACAGAACTCTACTGCATTGTGTAAACCATACTCTACATACATCTGCCTTGGAGCCTGTACAGTTGGCTACTGTATTTGTACTAGAGTAACTGGACCAGTGTTTGTAAAACCAGAGATCCCTCCTCCTATGTGGGATATACAAAATTATTTTACAAAAGGATCTCTTTTATTGCAAGATACTTCTTGGCCAACCCTTATTTCTGGCCACTTCTTCACGTTCTTTATTTTACTGCTTACCATACTGTTCTATCTGTCTTGTACAACACAAGCTTCTGCTCCCTCTCTGCAATCCATAGCAGTACTGACTCTGGACTAAGACCAAGATTACTTCATTCTCCTCATAAATGGTTCTGCGAAACCCAGGACACTCTACTACTTACAAGCTATCTGACTGTACCTGGCACTTCTCTAAGTTGACAAAATCCTGCTCAATTAAATCCCTTCCCTGCCAAATGAAATGAAACATGCTATTTACTGTGTGAGAATGGCAATCAAGCAGTTCTGACTTCTGTTGCTTGTCCTCACTGGTGACACTGAACCCCATCCAATCCCCAATAGCATTTTCACCTGAGAACAAGATCTTCCAAGGATTACAAATTAAAGGTATGAACTTCAGGAATAGCATACCAACCATATGTCCCCTATGAACCTGGGTATCTCAGCATAAAGTTGACATTCTAGCAATTACAAAACTATGGCTGTGACTAAAATTCTTCTGCAGTGCCAAGTGTATGCACAACTGCCAACTAATCAGATGAGAAATGGCCTCAGATAAATGTGGTGGCCTGACCTTCTATACCATAGAAACACAGACCATGACATATCAAATATTAGACGTATCTCAGAATCTCAGATTTGGAAGTGGGTAGCCATCTGGGAACAAGCGACCACCAAACAGTGTGGTTCATGATAAACACAGTCATACAATCAAGCCATACAAAAGCAAGAGTACTGGACTTTAGGAGGGCTGACTTTGGGAAAATGAGAGAGTGCCTCAGAAAAGCACTAGCAAACAGGCAAGAAGGAGGGGTGGAGGAACAATGGGGCATGATCAAAACAGCCATCACAGAGGCAACAAGCCTTTGTGTAAAGCAAATCAATAAAACACAACGAAGGAAAAAAATGCTATGGTTCTCAAAAGAGGTGGCATGGAAGGTTAAGGAGAAAAGGACAGCATTCAGAAAATATAAGGAAACACAGAAGGAGCAGGACAGAGAACTTTATCAGTTAAAGCAGAAAGAGGCTGGGAAGGTAGTCAGAATAGCAAAGGCCCAAACCGAGGAAAGGATAGCCAATTCTGTTAAGAAGGGGGATAAGACCTTTTATAGGTACATTAGGGAGTGAAGAAAGACCAAAGGAGGGATGCTGAAGCTTAATAAAGGGGAGGGAATGTGGGTAGATGGTGACAGTGAAAAAGTTGGGATACTGAACGAGTATTTCTGCTCAGTATTCACAAAGGAAGAGGAGGGGGAGTTACCTAAACCAAACAAGAGAAACACTCTGAAGACAGGGGTCGATACCAGTCCATTTACAAAAGAAAGGGTTCTGAAAGAACTAATAAAATTGAAGGTGGACAAAGCAATGGGGCCTGATGGATTCACCCAAGAATTCTAAAAGAACTAAGGGTAGAACTAGTGACACCGCTGACTACTCTCTTTAACAAATCATGGGAGGATGGGTGGTACCTGAGGACTGGAGGAGCAGATGTGATTCCTCTTCACAAAGTGGGAGCAGGACAGAGGCAGGAAACTACAGACCAGTTAGTTTGACCTCAGTGGTAGGGAAAATGATGGAATCACTTCTGAAGGAAAGAATTGTTGAGTACCTAGAGGCCAGTGGGGCACAGGACCCAAGGCAGCATGGATTCACGATGGGAAGGTCGTGTCAGATGAATCTAATAGATTTCTTTGACTGGGTGACCAAAGTAGTAGACCAGGGAGGGGCTGTGGACATGGCCTACCTAGATTTTAGCAAGGCATTTGATACAGTCCCACACAAAAATTAATTCACAAGATAGCCAGCCTTGGGGGTCCCCAGGTGGTAGCCTGGATAAAAATTGCCAGACAACAGGACACAAAGGGTGGTAGTAAATGGAGTACAGTGAAGAAAGGAGGTTCTAGCGGAATTTAGGTTCAGTACTGACTAGTCCTTAATGTCTTTATAAGTGACATTGCAGAGGAACTGAAGGAAAGTATGTCTCTTTGCAAATGACACAAAGATCTGTAACAGGGTTGATACTCAAGATGGAGTGGAAAGGATGAGAAGGGACTTGGCAAGGTTGGAGGAATGGTCAAATGTATGGCAGCTCAGATTCAATGCAAAGAAGTGCAAAGTAATGCACATGGGAAACAAAAACCCAGAGGAAGCATACATTATGGGGGGTGAGATACTGACAGCAGTAAAAATAGAAAGGGACCTGGGAGTAATTATATCAGATGACCTAAAGGTGGGCAAGCAATGTGAGAAGGCAGTAAGGAAGGCTGGGGGATACTGGGATGCATAGGAGAGGCATCAATAGTAGAAAACAGGAAGTTGTTATCCCTCTGTACAGACAGTTGGTGAGACCCCATCTGGAGTACTGTGTGCAGTTCTGGAGACCCCATCTCCGCAAAGACATAGACAGAGTGGAGGCTGTCCAGAGGAGGGCAACTAAAATGGTGCAGGGTCTGCACCAGAAGACATACGAAGAAAGACTAAAGGAGCTTAATATGTATACCTTGAGGAAAGAAGGGAGAGAGGGGACATGATAGAAACTTTCAAGTATCTCAAGGGAATTAACAAAGTCCAAGAGGGTAGCCTCTTCCAGAAAAAGAGATGTGCAAGAACAAGGGGGTACAATTTGAAGATAGAAGGGGGACGGCTCACAGGTAATGTGAGGAAGTATTTTTTCACAGAGAGGGTTGTGGATGAATGGAACAGCCTCCCTGAGGAGGTTGTGGAGTCAAGAACAGTGGGGGACTTCAAGAATGCATGGGACAGGCATAAGTCAGTTCAAGTGGGGGGTAGGAGGACGTAAGCTGTTGGTTAACTAGGATCTGCAGCTTATCTGTTAGGTAGAAAAATGGGCAGACTAGGTGGGCCAAGCGGTCCTTATCTGCCATCAAATTCTATGTTTCTATATTTCTATATCAAAAGCAACATCAAGTATAAGACCTGCACTACGAAACATTACAATCAGTTGAATGTGCTCCTCGAATTGCCAGCTATTAATATGACCCAGGGTAATAAAGATATTTTTCTCCCATGCATATATTGCACTCCAATCCCCCCAATCTATTTTGCAATTCATTGCTGACTTACCCTCAGATAGGTCTGCACCAGCAGAAACCATCATAATTAGGTATTTAACGTAAACTGACTAAACTTCTCCTATACCAAATCAAAAGACTGGGTAATCAAACATTACCTTACACAGTTGGTCCATGAACCATCAACATTTGCATTGATCAGATTCTTACAAATAGGCCAGATAGAATTACACAAGCTGCCATCTTCTGAGACTCCTTAAGTGACCACTGTCCTACCTACTGTCTGGAGGTGCAAGCCCAGTGTTCCCCTATGGTACATCAGAATTCCAGCATACAAATCCCTTGACACATCAAACCTGTGCAGAGTGAGACATTCCAATTGGGAAAGGCTGGCACTTTTTGCAAACATCAAATCTGCTTGATGTTTGTTTGCTTCTGAAGTCAAAGGTGTCTGCAACAATTAGCTTCCCAAGATTCTTACCAGGGTTAGAGGAGGGCAGTAGAGATGAATTGTGGTTGAACTTCTAAACTATTTCACACCGCGAGACAAATCGTAGTCTAATTTCAAATCTTCTCATGACAGCTGAGCTTGGGAATCATACAGATGCCTTAAAAATTTGACTTTTACATTGATGTACCAAGTGAAGGTGGAGTATCCGATATTGTAAGACTCACAATGAACCCCTAGAAGGTTTGGGTTAGGGATAAGCACCCTACTGGACAAAGATAATGCTCAGACAGTTTCTCACCTGTTGTACAAGGGCAACTTTCTCTACCTACAGCATCCTCAACATATACCATGAATTCTATTAACTTGCATAGAATGCTTTCCACAAAAAGTCTTCACCAACCCTTCTTCTTCAAATAAACATCACAGTCAGAGGTACTGAAACTTCTGAAAGGACTCAACAGCACCAAAGATACTGGGGCTGAGGTGATAGATCCACATTTACTAAAACTGGCATCTGAACAACTAGCATCTCCAGTTATATTGCTATACAACTTCCTCCTCACAGGGTAAATCCCTGAAATATGGAAAAAAGCTATTATAACCCCACTTCATAAATCTAGACTTGCATAATTACCCAATAATTACTAACCTATTTCAGTCCTATTTACTTTAAGCAAACATCTAAAGACGCTAATTCACAGGCAACTTACAGACCATGTCCTGGAATACAGCAACGCACAATCAGGCTGTCATTCCAAATGTTCAGCCACCACAGCGCTATTGAAAGTAACAATTATGTTTCAATTGCCTTGGGTGAGGGACCCCATAATGTTGCCATCTTCATTGAACTTACAAAGGCTTTTGATATAGCCAGCCATAATCTTTTTCTCAGCAAGTTCCACTTCATGGGAATCTCCATAGGAATCTCATTGCTTTGGATCAAGAATTACCTTCATAACCAATCCCAAGTCGTTAAAGTGAATGTAGAGACTTCTTCACCCTGTCCTCTTTATCTTGGTATTCTGCAAGGTTCCATCTTGAGCCTCCTACTATTCAGTCTCTTTATCAGCAACTTCCATTCAGTCTGTGGCTATCTGAATGCAAGCACACGTACAACTCTATCAGTGATCTTAATACTTCACTATAATTTTTCTCTGATGCAACCCAGCACTAGATGACTGACAACTGTCTCCTGCTAAATAACTACAAAACAAAAGTAATGCTGTTCATTGGAACCCAGTCCCAAACAATTCACTACAAATTCACCCACTGGATGAAACACTGTTGCAAGTTGTGAACAATTCAAATATATTGTATTGTGGCTGAATTCTAAGCTAACGTATATAGATCGTATATTGCTAGGTTTGTCAGGAGCACATATTAAGAACTTGAACTCTCTATCACAATAATACCTGTCTTAACCTAAACACCAGGAAGCTCCTACTATGACACTCCTTACTACCAGCCTTAGACAATGGGAATGAAAGCTACAGGGCAGCCAGAACTACTGTCTTATCAAAAATTCTCGGTGGGGAAGGATTTAAGAGGGTATAGCCCAGTCAACAACATGCTGTTTGAAGGAAGTGAGCAAGGGAAACAGGAGGAAGAGGCTGCTATGGTTCTCCAAGAAGGCAGCTAAGGCAATGAAGGAGAAGAAAACAGCATTTAGAAAGTACAAGGAGACCCAGAAGGATGAAGATAGGGAGGTATATCTGGCAAAACAAAGAGAGGCAGGAAGGAGAGTGAGGCCGCCTAAAGCACTAACAGAGAACAGAATAGCTAAAGACGTCAGGGTCTATGTGATAATGGTAAACGCCTAAAGGCGATCACCGTTATCTCTCAGTCAGAGTGCTGAACACATTTTCATCACTCTGACAACCCCGCTGCACCAGAACAATGGCACCAGGACAGATTTTTACTGCTTTCTGCAGGGAGCTGTGCCCCCACACCTCCCTGCACCCCTACTTAAGGATTCTCAGCTCCAGGGGGGTGCATGCTGGGGTGAAAGTTAGTAAAATAAAGGTTCAGGCTGGGCGCAATAAAAAATTGCACCAGCGCCCGGTCCAGAACCCAGTACCTCAGCCACCCCAGCCACTAGCCAATCCCCAATGCCACGACGCAGCTCAACCAGCAACCACAGTGCCACACCCTACAGCCACTCCACCCCCTCCCAGCCCACACTCGCCATGCTCACTCTCCCCCGTGCGTGTATGTGTAGCCACATCCTGTCACCTAGTTTGCCCACCTCCTCATCCGGTTGCCCTACCTTTCCGTCACTGTGAGTGGATTGAGCCGGGAAGGAGTCGCTGTTTCAGGCAGCACCCTTCCTCATGCACCCACTTCATGGGTTACCAAGAGGTCAAGAAAGGAGATAAGATCTTGTTCAGGTATGTGGGGGAAAGAGGAAGACAAGGGAAGGGATAGTGAGAATCCAGAAGGCGGAGGGGACTGTGCAGAGGAAGACTGACAGAAAGCTGAAATACTAAACAATTACTTATGCTCAGTTTTCACAGTAGAGAGTGTTTGTGTGTGTGTGTGTGGGGGGGGGACCAGCACAGTGTAGTAAGCACCAGGGAGAGGGAGGAGTGGATGCAAGTCCATTCTTGGTGGAGAAGGTCCAGAAACGATTGAAAGCCTTAAAGGAGAATTCATCCAAGGGTCCTAATGGAACTGATCGCAATACTCCAGCAGTGCTTTTTAACACCTCAGATGAGGTAGGGGAAGTTCCAGAGGACAAGAGGAGGGTCAATGTGATTCCTGTGCACAAAAGTGGCAGTAGGGAGGATGCTAGCAACTATAGGCCAGTCAGCCACACATCAGCGGCGGGGAAGTTAATTGTGTCACTACTGAAGGACAGGCTTATGGAGCACCTGAAGGCAAAAGGGCTGCTGGACCACCAGCAGCATGTTTCACAAGGGGGAGGTCATGTCAAACTAATCCAATAGATTTTGACACACAGAGCTGACACTCAGGAAGGGGTGCAGAGAATGCAAAGGGATCTGAGGAAACTAGAAGAATGGTCTAGGAGGTGGCAGTTGAACTTCAATGCCAAAAGATGCAAGGTTATGCACTTAGGGCTGCAGAACCCAGGGGCTGTGTATAAGATGGGGGGAGTGGAGCTTACAGTCACCAAGCAGGAAAGAGCCCAAGGGTTCATCATTCATACCTGATGACCTCAAGGTAGCTGGGCAATGTGACAAAGCAATGGGAAAGTCTACCAAGATGCTTGGATGCATTGGGAGAGGGATTTCTAGCAGGAAGAGGGAAGTGGGGCTGCCATTGTATCACTCACTGGTGAGGCCCCACCTGGAGTACTCTGTCCAGTTCTGGAGGCTGCACCTCTGCAATGACATTAAAAGGGTGGAGATGGTACAGAGGAGGGTGACCAAAATGGTGAGGGGGTTGCATGAGAAGCCATACGAGGAATGGCTACACAAACTCAACATGTATTCCATAGAAGAGAGGAGAGCGAGAAGGGGCATAATTGAAACTTACAAGTACCTCAGAGGCATGAACAAGGTGCAATTGGAGGGTCTATTTCAGAGAAAGGAAGGTACTAGAAAAAGGGGTTATACAATGAAGCTAAAGGGGGACGTTTAAGAGAGATGTGCAGAAATAATTCTTCACAGAAAGGCAGTGGATGACTAGATTGGCCTGCTAGAGGATGTAATATGTTCAAAGACTGGGGGGAGCTTCAAGCATACATGGGAGAGGCACAGGAGTATATTAATTAGAGGAATGGGGGGAGGGAGTGACACCTATGACTGACTAGTGTCAGTGGTAATGGAACAAGCATGGACAAGGGCAGACTGGAGAGGCCTAAGGGTCTTTTTCTGCTGACAAAAAAAAAAACTATGTTTCTAACTGTTTCTTTTAACAATACATGCTGGTTTACAACTGTATGTGATAAGAGAATTCACCACTGAAAATCTGGATTACTTCCCCCCAGATAAAAGAAGGGAGAGCAGATGGGCCATAGCGCAAGAGTAACCAGCCTTTAAAAAAGTGTATGCACATGTTAACAACTAAGTAATAGGCCAGGGGTCTGGGAGCCACCTAGGCCCCCAGAAAATGTTTGCATTTTTGATGCATTCTGGTGCATTTTGGGGTCAATTGTGGGAGTATTCAGTGGCCTGTTACCATAGCCTTTTTACTGCACATTTTGATTTTGGTGTCTACTGGTGAAGGGCACTAGGTCCGAACAGCACCTGCATGAACAGCGCTGTCAATAACAGTGCCGTCCATACAGCACTGTTCAGAACAGCAATAATCCAAGAGAGTCTGCACTACACAAAGTAAATTCAGTCAGCCAAAAAACGCACTCCCAAAGAAGATTTTTAAAGCTTTATTAGCTATTTTGCAGTGAGAGTGTGCACACAGACTCCACTGCCACTTGCCCTGGCACTTCAGGCCCAAACAACCCTTCATCAGGGGGCATGGTAATGGGAAGGACAGACATAATTTTATACCACCAATAATTAAACTAACTGAAAAAAAAAAACAGAACATGATTAAGTGATAAAAGTGTCTAGCACAAAGCTGTACTCAGTGCCAAATACATATGTAAAACAGTTATATACAAGAGTTCTATTTCCTGCAAAGGGCTCAAAACTTATGTTTCATTATTACTGGTATAAATACCACTTTTAAATAAAGCCCTGCTGGAGAAAAATAAATATTTAAAGATATAAACCAATGTATATTGCATTTAAAGAGATAGAACTGTATAAATGCAAACAGTCTGTCAAATTTATTAATGTAAGAAAAAAGCAGAATTTTGTAATCTGCAATTTCGCCTCTGGATTCTAACGATCAATAGCCATCCAAACTTAATTCTTGGAGATGAGGAAAGAAAATATGAGAGCAAGTCAAAATCTGTGAGGATAACAAGAACAATATATGTTGTTTAATAACTGAAAATATGTTCTTCAATCTTTCAGATCATCATTACCTAAAGTAAACATTTCTAAATACATATTCATAATTTCCAATGTACAAATCCTAGGTATCTAAAGGCATACATAAAAGTAAATATTCATCAATACAGATCATAAACATTTCACAGAGACTGAGTGATTCATAAAATAAAAATAAAAATAACCAGTAACAGGAATATGGGTGGAAAGGTAAGGAAACTGGATAGGGGAAGTAACCACAGGAAAAAGGGAAGGAAAAAAATGATAAAAAAGGAAAAGGAAGGGGGGGGTTGGGGGTTGGGATGATGTGTGGGGAAAGGTGACGAGAAGGGACAAAGAGTCAGGTACCTAAGTAATCATACAGATTCCTACAGTCTTTCAAGATATGGTTTTATGTCCCAGTTATCATTCATGCCTACTGGTTTAACACCTTTCATCCGATTGTCACATGAGACAGGGTGCATTGTAGGAGAAAGAAAGCCAATAAACCTATTTGAGATGGAGATCCCCAGGGGTCGTAAAACTACCATATAGCTAGCAGGCTAATTTAGGAAAAACTCCCAATAGCAGAAAGAAGGAAGGGCACACTAGGACTTGACATATATATCAAACCACTCTGCATAACATGTTTTTTGCAAATTCTGGGTGGAGTACTCCTTTAATACTGGTATATGTTCCAGACCAACAAATTTTAAACTCCCAGTGCTGGAACCGTGAACAGAAGCAAAGTGCACCCCTACTGGTGTATCTTCTCTTGCATTCTCAATAGACCTCATATGTTCTTAAAGCCTCTGCTTCAAAGGTCTAGTTGTACAACCTACATAAACCTTATTGCATCCACACCAAAGGGCATACACCACAAATGGTATGTTACATGTTATGCACAGTTCAATTTTCACTTCTCTCATGGGTTCACTGGAGTATCTAAACATGTTGCCTGGTTCTGCAAACTTACAGATATTACATCTTTTGCACTTGTGAAATCCTTTAGGCCTAGTTGGAAGCCAAGTGCCAGTGTTGCTAGCCTGATGTTTAAGTCTGCTATGTACTATCTTGTCAGAAATGTTAGAACCCCTTTTAAAAAAACCTGGGTTTCTCTTTGACAGCATTTCTTACCAAATTTTCACCTTTAAGAATAGTCCAGTTCTTATGGACTATGTTGCCAATTCTCCCCACCATGTGATTGAATTCTGTCACAAATGTGATAATAATAATAATATCTTTATTTGCTTGAGTGCCTTTCAAAATTGCCAAAGCGCTTTACAGAAAGATAATAAAAGCAATTACATAAAACAACAGTATAAAAGTAGACAGTAAAATCTATTATTGAATATACTTAATTAGTAAAGGCTTGGCCCCATAAATAAGTTTTAAGTGTCTGTTTAAAACCCTCCAGGGTTGCGCACTCCTGAAGCTGATGGGGTAGAGAATTCCAAAGGGCAGGGGCCTCGTACATGAATGCACTGGCCCCTGAAGATTTTAAAGATACCCTTGGAATCTCTAGCAACCTCTCATCAGCCGAGCGGAGCCATCACTCAGGGCTGTAGGGGGACAGAAGCTCTTTCAGGTAGTCTGGACCAAGTCTGTGTAGGGCTTTATACATCAGTAATCTGACTTTGAAGGTGATCCTACCCTGAATTGGCAGCCAGTGCAGTTTGCGCAGCACTGGTGTGATGTGACATGACCGGGAAGTCCCCGTCAACAACCGGGCTGCAGCGTTCTGCACCAGCTGCAGGTGGTGGATATCAACCCCATGTAGCCCTAAGTAAAGAGAGTTGCAGTAATCAAGACACGAGGTCACAAAGGCCTGGATCAGCATAGGAAGGTCACCAGACGGAACAAGGTGCTTGATCCTAGTGATGTTCCTCAGGTGGTAAAAGGATGACTTGATGACTGCTGACACCTGAGAGCGTAGAGTCAGACCATCATCAAGAATCACCCCTAGGTCCTGCACCCATTCAGAAGTAAGAAGCTGGGAGCCCCCCAGAAAGAGCCCCATGGGCTGACCAGCCCTCGACTCCCCTATCCAGCGACCAGGATCCACAACCATCACCTCAGTCTTTCCCAAGTTCAACTTTAGCCAGCTGGAATTCATCCAATCCTGGATTTCAGAAGGGCAGCTGTTAAACACCAAGAGTGCACTATCCTCATCAGGTGTGAAAAACAGGTAGAGCTGGGTATCAACAGTGTAGCAGTGAAACCTCAGCCCATACCATCTTACAATGTCTCTGAGGGGCAGCATGTACACCACGAACAACATGGGGGACAGCACTGAACCCTGAGGGACCCCACAAGACAGAGAGAGAGAGTCAGAGGAATAAATCCCTAACACCACCCTCTGGGTTCTGTCAGTGAGGAAAGATTTAAATCACCTGAAGACTGTACTAGACAGGCCACAGATGAACCTCAGGTGCTCAAGCAGCTCCTCATGGTCCACAGTGTCAAACGCTGATGAGAGATCAAGAAGCACCAGAATGGAATGGCTTTTCTGATCTCTCATCATCAGGAGATCAATAAGCACCCGAACCAGAGCAGTCTCTGTACTGTGCCTTGTTCAAAAACTAGATTGGAGAGGTTCGTAGATGTTATGGATAGTCAAGTGGTTCTTCAGTTGTACAGCCACTACTTTCTCAATCACCTTCCCCACAAAGGGAAGGTTTGAGATTGGTCTGTAGTTAGCAAAGAGAGTTTGGGTCCAATGAAGCTTTCTTCAGGATGGGTGTCACCACCACCTCCTCCTGGGAGCTAGGAAACTTACCTGTCAAGGGAACACCAAACTATCTGTGCCAGGATTGGGCCAATGATGCCACAACAACCCATAATCAGGGAAGTTGAGCCCAGATCCAAACTACAGCACATAGGGTGCATACCCTGGACAATCTGCATGACATCCATGAACTACAGCTGGTCAAAGGTACTCCAGGAAAAATGAGGGACAGTGACCAAGCACCAATCAGCAGCATCCCCCATAGAGTGAGATGACTGGATCTGCACCCTGATGTTGGCCACCTTATCCGCAGAGAACTGAGCAAGCTTGTCGCACTCCAACTGCGAAAAGGCTCTTCGAGACTGCAGATAGGCTGGGTTGCACAGCCTGTCCACTGTTCAAAAGAGCTGAGCTGGTCCATTCTGAGCTGATGGGCTCATTCTCCACATAGTTCTCCCTGTCAATGTTTTTGTCTTGAAATAATTCAGGCCTGTTTAACCCTGCAGCTTTTATTCTGGCCTCTTTCACTACATCTAAGCTGTAACCCCTGTCTAAAACCCTTTTTTCAAGATCAGATACCTATTCCTGAAAAGTAGCATCACTGCTACAGTTACGCCTGATGCATACATTTGTCCATATGGTATGGATTGCTTCAATTTGGGGGGGTGGGCACTGTCCGCTCTCAAAAGAGCATCGGTGGATATAGTTTTTCTAAAGCTTTGAGTGGAAACTGCATGACCAGGAACCCCTTGAAGTAAAATATCTAAAAATTCTATCTGGTTAACATTAGCACTGAATGTAAACTTCAAATTCCAATCATTGGTGTTCAGCCATTGTATGAAGCCTGGTATTTCTTCTGTCTCCCCCTCCCACACACACATAAACAATCATCAGTGAAATGGTGCCATGATTTAACATGGCTGTGGTAGGGGTTAAGATTGGAGTCATAAATGTTAAGCAACTCAAACATTCCTAGGAATAGGTTAGTGTACCTGGGTGCCATACTGGCACCCATCGCTGCACCGCATGTCTGAAGAAAAATCTCATTATTGAACTCAAAAATGTTAAGAGTCAGTACAAACTTAAGTGCTTCTAGTATAAAATCAGCAGGCACAGATTTACCACTGTTCTCTAAGCAGAATTTACATGCCCTTATTCCTAATTCATATTTAATGCATGTGTACAATGATTTGACATCTATGCTCAACCAGATTAACTTCTCATTCCAAATCATATTTTCAAACTTATTCAAGACATCTCTTGAATCTTTGATGTAAGAATACCACACAAGCCTGGAGGAAAAAATCAATGCAGTGTCCTAGATTCTCAGTGATAGAATTGTTACCTGATACGATTGGTCGTCCAAGTGGATTCTCAGACTTTTTATGGACCTCGGACAGTATATAAAACCCAGGAATAACTGGGTAAGGATTACAAATAAACCTGAACCTCAGTTATTAGACCCCTTTCTACAGCTACACTGAGAATCTGGGACAGTTCCCTGTTAAACATTGCCATAGGATTACTAGTCAGTTTTTTGTAACAGGTGGGATCCTTGAGCAATTCTTCTACAATGGTGATATATTGTGATCTGGACATAATAACAATGTTGCCACCTTTATCAGCTCATTTGATCACTATGTCATTGTTCTCACTTAATTCTCTTAAAGCTGCACACTCATTTTTATTCAAATTTTGCTGTCTGCAGTTGGTGGTTTGAGTTGAAAGTTCCTCTACCTGAGCAATAACCACCATTTCATAAGTCAGTACTGCAGCACTAGTGGTGAAAGGAATAAAGTTGGATTTATTCCTGACATAATTCTTTCTTTGTTGCTCAAAAGTCTGATTGTCAACTCTTTTACTATTAGGTGAAGTTAATGAATGGGGAAAAGTGTTCAGAAGAGCATTAAGCTCACCATCTCCTATTTCATCTCAAACCACCCATGTGTAACGTTCTGTCCCAATATCTGCTGCATTAGCACCATCTAAAATCTCTATTAGGAAATCCAGATCCTCCACAGTGGTGGTGCCGTGTTCCTCTGTTAACCCCATAGTCCTGGGCTGTTGCTTTTTTTCTTCAAAGAAAACTTTAAAGTGAATTTTCCCAAAAAGTTTCCTTAAATCCAAATGGATCTGAAACAAGTTGACTTTTGGAGTAGAAATAAAAGTCAAACCCCATTGTAAAACAGTTATTTGTGCTTCACTTAAGGGAATTCCTGAAATGTTTATGATCTGTAAGGGGTCTTTTTCCCTGATCTCAGCTCCCTGTCCTCTTCTTCTGATGCTGCCCCTCTTACCCTGTCTGGTTCTTTTCTTCTTCTTCCTCTTCGGTCTAAAAAACTATCTCTGGTACCAGTTTGTACTTCGCTGCCACTAGGTGTGGATTCCATCTGATCCCTGTTTCTCTGTACACCCCTTGTGCATTCCGGTTTGGAATTATTCTGCCCTTTATTGTTGGTGTTAAATCTCACTCTATTTCTGCTGGAGCTATGCCCTATGTGTCCTCTACTTTTTGATCTGGTTCTTTCCCACTTCAGAATATTGCCCCACAGATAATCTTCCTCATCCCTTTTTAACTTAGTTTGTTTCCTATCAATAATATCAGCTTCATATTTGTTACACTTATTTTGCAATTTTTCATTAAGATCTTTATAATCCAAATTGTTTTTCAAGCAGGCTGCAGCACTATATACAGTATTCAGCTCTTTTTTCAAATCTTCCAATTTCTTATTGTCAGCCTTGATAAGGAGCTTTAGGAATGTTTCAGAGCATAGGGCAGCTGCTGCTAACAACTCCTCCCTGAACTCAAACTCTTCCAAACCAGAAGAGGGGACTATCATGATACGAAGGCCACAGGGATCTTGTTTATTCTCAATATACTCCTCTAAGGTAGTAATGTTATATATTAAGTCTATTTCTTTGTGTAGTAACTTCTCAAGCTTGATAAAAGTGGATTTAAGCTCACCAGTCGCTGTTGGTGTCTCAAGTCCAGTTAGACGTTGTTTTGCTCTTTGTCTCCAACTATGCAGGCTCACATCCACTTCCCATCTGAAGTCAGTATCTCCGCCCGCATTTTCACTAGCGTCCATGCTTCAGTCACACTCAGACTAAGTAATAAAAGAAAGTTTCTTCACTTCTCTGTAGATACATGCTTGCAGGCTAGAAGAATCAGCTCCAACCAGTGGAAAATAATGTGGGCTACCGAAATTCCTGCTCCCGTTGTCCTGACAGGACACCCCAGTTTCAGCAGTGAAATGAAGCAAAAATGGAAGTCCAGAATGATCTCACCATGAACAGCCCGGGCTGGGAGGAGTGCAGACAAGAATGGCAAGCCCAACAAACAGCAACAATCCAAGAACAGCAGCAGGAACAAACGCTGCAAGTAAAAGCGGTGCCACTGGTAGCGGTCGCAAAGCACACTGACAGCAGCTACCAGTCCAAAAACATTTAAGTGGGGGGGATCTGACCTCAGCACTCCTTGTAACTAAAATAATCAACTCCGACTTGGAGTTGGATTACGAGGAAAAAAATAATTGGAGACCAGGACTAGAACCCTGGTGTCCACCACCATTCTGAACAAGCTGCTCTATTCCTCAGCCCTCTCCACCACAGGAGCAACTTAGCCAGCCTTCCAGATTTCCTAGCCCTTGTCTACTAGTCTAGTACCACAGACAGCTACATGGGTAGCGCTTACTGGACTACGCTGTTCTACCCGTCACTGTCCTTGATACGCTATTAAGACAGCGCGCTTCTTACATGCACTATATCTGTCGCGCTATTCTAATCAGCTACCCTGGTGAAGCAGGCCTGGCAGGTATATACTATGCACTCATCAATGATGAGTGCATAGTAACCAAGTACTCAAAGCTGTTTAAATGATCAAGAATGATAATTTTAAATGTTAATGTTCAAAACAGTGTTTTGATGCCCAGTGGATACATGCCAGAATGCTTCTATTTTATTCATACATTGCACACTCTTCTTCTCCACTTATACTCACAGGTCACTCAGTTATGTTTTTCTAAATGTTTTAAAGAAAAATGCATATAATTTTCTTTACTCTGTAATTGTTATTGCAGTATATAATGGCATCTTTTACTGCGATTACAATTAAAGGGTACAGATAATTAGACGAATAAAGTATTCATCTAAATTCTAATCTCCATAGTAGAATATGTATGAATTTACAATGAATCCTAACGTAGAGAATCACAATGTAGTATCCCAATTCCTAATAGTATATGCAACATTTTATCTGGTAGGAATAATTTGATTAACTGAAGTGTGAAACAGAAATCAAAGTTTTTCTTACAATGTTATGTGCTACCACCAGCTTGAGGGTCATGGAAAAACTGATTACAGTGTGATAGGAAGGGTAGGTGTGTGCCCATGCAGGGGAGTGCTATGTGCAGAGTACCAGCACTGCATGGTCAGGGCATGCATGACACACCATGTTGCAGCATTGCAGGACTGTGAGCTGATGTGCATGCACATCACAGGCTCACAGGCTGTGTGGCCAGCGGAAGCACTGGCCAGATGCATTGTTCCATAGGCTGCAGTAGGTGTGTGTGATGCCGTGTCCAGCTGCACAGCAGCATGGTCAATCAATGGCCACGTGCCCCTGGGACTGGTGACATGACACAGGGCAAACTCACATATGGTGGTGACACTGTGCTATCAAGGGGCACCATACTTGCCCCGCCCAGCAAGGAATGCAACATATGTAAACCACAAAGGAGCATACTCACATGTGGCATCCTGCTGCCTGTCACTGCCAACCCTGGCCTGCAGGCCACGAGCCATGGTCCTCCAGATGTGCCCTTGCTACTGTCCCCTGTCAGTGCAGTTTGCAGAGTGAAGGGAATTGAACAGTGTCAGTACCATCATTGATATCAATAATCCCCCCCCCCACGCTGTGCCGGTTACACTGTGTGCAACTGTCAAACAGTGCACTGTGTGTACTGTGTCTCTCCCCACCCGGCATGTGGCATATGGGACACATGTGCAATATTAGTACATTGTACTGTAGTAATCCATGTACAGCACACATGCTAGATCATCTAACATCAACTAGAGAAGCAAAGCACAGACAACAGTGGGACAGATGTGTACACATCTGTATGCACCCAGCACATATGTCCTGCGGGTGACAGACAACCAAATGGCATACCTGACAGTATACCCCTAATGCACAGTGTGGATGGGCCACACCTGTGACCCGCCTGTGCCCACCCCATGGCCCATGCCACACTGTCAGTATGTACCGGTGGTGGCCCACTGATGTGCCCATAAGTCTTGTATTACTGAATGACCATGGTAGACAGGGGATATGATAGCACACCCCACACAGACAGTACCACTACAGTGCCCAGTACTGTGATGGACATGTGTGTTGGCCGACCACTGGATACAGCAGGGCCCAATGTCACATGGCCCATGTAGCACATGGACACACTGCAGTGAGCTCAGGGAACATGACCGGCAGCTATCTGACACTCACAGGCAAATGTTTGCCCACACCGGGCGGATGTTATCGACATATGCTGATCCACTAGCCGAGATCTTCAATAAATCACTGCAGAGCGGAAAAGTACCTGAGGACTAAAAGAAGGCCACCATGGTACCCTTGCACAAGAGTGGTAGCAAGGAGGACACAGGGAACTACCGTCCAGTCAGCCTCACCACTGTTGTGGGGAAAATTATGGAATCAATACTGAAGGAAAGGATAGTGGCATATCTAGAAACCAGCGGGAAGTTAGACCCTAAGCAGCATGGCTTCGCAACTGGATGGTAATGTCAAACAAGCATGATAGATTTCTTTACCTGGGTTACAAAAACAGTGGACCAAGGCGAGGCAGTTGATATTGTATATCTAGATTTCAGCAAGGCATTCAATTACATCCCCCACAGGAGACTCATCAACAAGTTAGAAGATACAGGGTTGGGGGAAAAAATTGTTAACTGTTAACTGGGTAAGGAACTGGCTTCATGGAAGAACTCAGAATGTAATTGTAAATGGAACCTTGTCACAAGATGGAAGAGTCACCAGTGGAGTTCCACATGGATCAGTGCTAGGACCAGTCATCTTTAACATATTCATCAGCGACATTGCAGTGGGTATGGAAGGGAAGGTATGCCTGTTTGCAGATGACACACAGCTTTGCAACAGGGTACACTCAAAAGAAGGGACCGCAGGGATGGAATTGAATCTAAGAAAGTTGGAGGAATGGTCAACAACTTGGCAATTAAAGTTCAACACCAAGAAATGTAAGGTTATGCACCTAGGGAAAAATAACTCAGGTAAGGTGTACACGTTAGGGGGTGAACAATTATCTGTCACCAATCTAGAAAGGGACCTTGGAGTCATGGTTTCCAATGATCTGAAGGTGGGAAGACAGTGTGAAAAGGCAGCACAAAAAGCAAATGACATCCTTGGATGCATAGTCAGGGGCATCACAAGCAGAAAGTGCGAAGTGATAATCCCACTTTACAGATCCTTGGTGAGGCCTCACCTAGAATACTGCATCCAATTCTGGAGACCTCACCTAAAATGGATATAGACTGGTTGGAGACTGTGCAAAGAAGAGCAACTAAAATGGTTTGGGACCTCCACCAGAAACCCTATGAGGCGAGACTTAGAGAATTAAATACGTACTCCCTAGAACAGATAAGAAATAGGGGGGATATGATAGAAGGAAGCACAGTGTCAGAGCAACACCACAATCCTGACACTGGCACAGCAATGGGCATACACCCGACTGCCACAACAGCAACCCACACAGCAGCCAACACGCCCCCACAGCGGCTGCAAGTGCACCAGCGGTGACTACAGGGTTGACCACAGCAGCTGCAGACCTGGGTGCACTGGATGGGCCACCCTTACCTCCTGTGGTATATGTTCTCCATCCCCTGCCTTCAGGTGACCCCTGCCCACATCCTGATCTGTCACTTTACTGTCTGTTGGGTCCTCCATGGTGGAGGGGCATGTTGTCGGGTCCATCATCGCACTGGCAGTCAGTGCTGATGCATCATTGTAGTGGCTGGGCACCTCTCGGTATCATCTGTGTGTCTGTTGCGGCTACAGTGCCAGGTTGCTGGCGATCAGTTTGTAGTGTGTCATGGTTGATTGCAGCGGTTTCTGGGTATTGCTGTGGGGGCTGTCAGCAATGTTGCTGTCAGCGACCTATGGTGCTTCCATGATAGAAATGTTTAAATACCTTAAAGGAATCAACTCAGTACAGGATCAGAGTCTATTCCAAAGAAAACAAGGGACAAAGAACTAGAGGCCACAGCATGTGCCTAATGGGAGGGAAATTTAGGACTAACGTCAGGAAGTTCTTCTTCACTGAGAGGGTGGTGCAGCCATGGAATAGGCTTCCACGTGAGGTGGTGGAGGCAAAAACAGTTAGAGAATTCAGACTTTCTTGGGATAGGCAATGTAGTAACCTGAAAAAAACAAATCTACTAGGGAGGGGGGGTATTCATAGGGGCAGACCAGATGGCTCATGCGATCCCCTTCTACTGGCACATCCTTATATTCTTATATTCTTATATGTGGCAGTGGTCAGCAACAGTCCTGACCCAGTCACACAGTATACACCATGTCCACCCGCAGGGAGGGTCTATTGCCACCATGCCGGAAACACAGACTGCAGTGTGTCTGCAACCTACACACACATCTGGACAGCGTATGGCCAACAGGCCTACCACAGCAGACCACGTCAATGTACAGAGGTGTGGCCAGACATGCCAGAGTACACACACCATCCAACTGCACAACCATTTGTGACATGTGTAACATGTACTACATTACCAATGACGGAGCACACTGATACCTGTCACAAGATACCACTGTGCACGTCACATGTTCTACTATATACACAGGCACTGTTGACCCACACACGGGCACCTCTGTACCCAAAGTGGTGTACACACAGCAATGCATGAGATTGAGCCTGCAGCATGACAGGCATGTGTGCAGTGACCTGTCCTACCCATATGTACCCACATGTGTACTGTGTACATGCCTGCCCACACCCTTTGACATCCATAAAGCTGGGCTATGAGAAATGTGTCCACTTACCTGGTGCAGGCACAGTGCCATCACGCACCATGGGGTGGAACCTGTACAGCCTGTGCCACTCTCTGCACTGCAGATCCGCATAACGGTGCTTGCATTGCTCCCCAGTGCATTGTATGCCCGTGCAGGCAGTGAGGTGGTGCGTAACAGATGCCCACACCTCATGCCGAGGCCTATTTCCCTCACGTATCTCTTCAAAGAGCAGGCGCTCCCTGGCCTACACCAGCTGAACCATGTTTCCCAGCTCCACCCCCCCCCCACCTCTGGTCCCTCTGAACCACGACCCTGAACCTTCTCCTGTCCGCCATAGTTGTACTTGCACTGAGAGAGACAACACCCTGACATCAGTGTGCATGGAATGCTGTCCAGAACACAACTGGAAATGTGTGTAACTTAGCACAGCACTAGCAAAGGATGGCACTGCGCAAAATACTACGGTGCCGTGCTAATGCAGCATGACCTAATTTTGCATGTGCAACCCTTGCATGACCTTCTCGGTGATGACATCATCATGCATGTGTCCTACGAGTGGCACAAATGCATTTTGCGCGCACAAGCCAGTTAGCACTGCGCTGCGGCACTAATCGTTTGCACGGTGCAATCATGTTTCCCAGCACTATTGACTGCAATATTCAGAGGTGCTTTGCAAATGAGCCTACTTAGGCAGTTGGAGTGCAAACCACCACATTAGCATGTCATTATGGCCTAATTTGCATGCTTACCATGTGTGAATTGCCTGGATTATTTCAGTGGGGACACAGCACCACCTGCACAGCCCACTGGAACTGCAAGCAGTAGGCTGACATCTGCGCTTTACACAGTAGGCCTCAACACGTCCCAGGAGATGAGTTCCACAGGAACAGTTAGGTGTTCATCAGGCATTTCACTGCTATCATGGTCTGCAACAGTGTGTGAATTCTGCTACAATGACCTGGGGCTATAGTACTGGATGGTGAACGAATGTGAAGTGTATTGTGTCAAGTACTGCTGAATGATGCTGTCACGCATGCACCAGGCAAAGGTGGCAGGTGTGGACTAACATTGCACTGCACTGTTGTATTGTCCTAGCACATGTATACACTGTGACAGTGGCACTGGAATCGAACATTGTGACACACATACAGATGCCTATGTGCATCTACAGGTATGTTGTATGTTCCCTGGCGGGGGGGGCAGTCACAACACATAACACAGGCATACCATTCACATGGCAGTTCTCTGTGACACCATCATGTGGATGTATACCCCATGCTGTGCTGTGCTCGAGTTGGACATGGTGTGCCCTTGGCCATCACCACAGGTCCCTGCATCCAAAAAACATCCCACAACTGTTGGTGTAGCAACATGACATAGGACCTGTTGCAGCCCACAAAATGCAGGCTGCTGCTGGTTTGTATGTGGCACATAAACACTATCATGTGGCTGCCCACAGACGGACATGCAGGGGCCATTGTTGGGCAGGGGCAGCAGAGGGTACATCCCTGTGATGCATGCCCACAACTGATGCCATGGTGTGGCCCATGTGTTGTGGGGAGTCACACACACACACACACACACACGCACACACTACAGAACAGCCACTGACCACTGGATCATTTCTATCCCCGCACAGGTGCCTCTGGTGGCTGTGAACGCCTCCGAAGCTACAAATTCTCTAGGAGGGAGCTGAAGACCCTGGCTGAAGCCTAAAAAGCCAGGGAGCACAGCATGCGGCGCTCAAGATGATTGATGCTGCAGTATGCGTCATGTGAGGAGACGTCACGGCAGAGGTGAACACTGTTGGAGGCAGGGAATGCACAATGGACACCATCCGCAAATGGTGGCATGATCTACAGTGCCTTGCAAAGAATGACCTGGCAGCACACCATTGTACACTGCTCAGCATGGGTGGTGGGCCATGGCCGGCAGAGGTTGCCAGACCTGTCAACCCTGTGGTGGAGTTGGTGGCATCAACCCTCAGGACTGTGGCCGTGGAAGGTGTCGACAGTGGTGGGTGTGAGACACAGGGAGACATGTGAGTGCATGGCTGTGTACCAGCATGGTGTACATGGGTGTGCATGGGTATATGTGCAGCTCTGCTTGTGTTGTGGCACAATGCTGCCCTGACCAGTGCACACATATTTACATTGGGATGGCCTGTGTGCAGTATGGCACTGTCTGCTGCTGTGTGTACTACACTACCAGCCTAGCAGCATGTGCCACACTAACACAGTCATGTTGTACACTGCACACAGATGCCCTGTGCCTATGCACATAATGTTCATCACAGCAGCAGGTGTTCTTTCCGCACGTGGTGTTGCCAGCTGTCACGTGTGTCACTGGGTGCGTTACCTATGCCATCTCTGTGAGTGATGGTCTTCACGTGTATGGGGTGTGTGGGATATATTGGTGTTCGGGTGTGGGCATGCCTGTAGGATCCATATTCCACCCATAGGTGTGTGTGTGTCCACCCTGGATCTGTGGGTGTATAGGCTGTCATCACCTGTTTTGTGCTGGCACTGGGCGACATAGACAGCAGTGATGGGGTTTGCATGTGCTGGCTCTGGTACGGGACCACTGTGTACTGTACAACACACTGACAGTGTTCTTCTCTGTCCGCAGTGCAGGGAGATAGCACTGCTGAGGAGGCTGACCTGGAGAAGGACACTGGGACATCCATGTCAGGTGTCCAGTGGCAGGCAGCACATAAAGAGGAGGGGAGTCCTTGAACACCTTATTTGATGACCTGTGTGACACTGATGAGGACACCTACATTCCCCTGCTGAATATTTAGTCACCATTGCTGCAATGGGGGGTTCTCGCCATCAGAGGTGTCCATTGACACTCCTGACCAGGCAGGGGCTGACGCTAGTGTGGCCGTCACGGCCACCACACAGTCGCCCACCAGGCACACAGTACAATCTGTGCTGTCAGGGTCCCTGGAAGGTCATGCCTCAACTACCTCCACTGCCACCACCACCAACACCACCCCCTCTACCACTGCCACAGGAGTGACCACCACAGCTGCCAGCTCCCACACCACACGGCCCACACTACAGGTGTCTCTGGGCGGCCATCATGTTGCCCCACCTAACCACTCTCGCAACACGCTTTGCACCACAGTCATTGAGGCACTGCTGCCAACATTCACACAGGGTGTGGGGCACACACACACCACATGTCACCCACACCTACATACACCCACTGTCCTAGGTGACCATGCCCCCCAGAGGCAGGATGACTCGGAGGCCCAGCATCTCCTCCAGTCTGTGGTGGGCTCCCAGCCTGCTGCACAAAGGGAGCTGCATGCATTCTGGAGGGATATGTGGCAGGAATTTGCCCACCTCCAGGAGACCGTGCACGCCAACCTCCTGTGTGCAGAATAGTGTGCCGAGGAGCATGAGGCACAATTTCTGGATGCCCTCCACCAGGTGTTTGGTGCCCTTACTGGGGCTGTGAGGGAGCTCACTGCATGATGAGGGAGGTTGGGCTGGCTAGGTAGCAATGCAACACCAGCCGCATGCCGTCGGAATGTGGGTACTGTCCCCTGGCATGTGTCATCGGCACAGAGTGGCAGGTTGGGGTCAGCCAGCACTGCTGCAATGGCGTCATCTGTGGGTACTCCCTATACCACAGGGCACTGTAAGGCCTTGGCCACACCCAGCCGGAAGCATGTGCATGGCCATCCCAGGGTGTCACCATCCTTTCAAACTTTGCCCTACAGCTCCTCGGTCCACATGACCCCACCAATGCGGCCTTGCGGTAGAGCTTCTGTCTGGACCCGTGATAGGGGCAGGTGACGATGGTGTGTGCTGCACCTTACATTCCCCTTCCTCACTTGCACCCTTTACCATGCACGCTGTTGTATATGCCCACACCCCACCCCTATCCCTGTATCACCACTGTGGCATCCTTCTGTTTTCTTTGTTTTTTGTTGTGTATATCCTGTCACAGTTGTTTGTTTGTACATATTATGTAAATACACTATTGCAAGCATGTCTGTTGCCCATGTTGTTTTCACTCGCCTGCCCATCCCTGTCAGTGTTCCAATGACATTCTGGCGATGTTCCTGAGACCTCCTGGCCATGTGTGGGTCACGTCTATCTAGCTGTTCCACTATCCCATCCACCTCTGGCTCCATGTCACTGTCGGCATGTTCCTCAGGTTCTGGCAGGTGTATTCCATGATTGAGTACCATGTTGTGTAACACAACAGGCTAGGAATATGCGACATGCCTTTTGAGGGGTATATTGTAGGGCACCACCTGACTGGTCCAGGCATCTGAAGTGCATTTTGAGCATGCCAAAGACACACTCAATGATGTTCCGTGTTGCGCCGTGTGTCTCATATGTCTGCTCAGCCACATTTGCTGGCTGAAGGACTGTGGTTAGGAGCCAGGATCACAAGGGACAGGCACTGTCCTCTGTAGGAAACATTAGTACATGTTAGCAGTTGTTTACTGTGTCACTCGCCCTGTCCACTTGGCATCACCTACTGTGTTGGTCATCCTGTGTACCTGTACACCTTCCCCACCCTCTCCTCTATACCTTGTGTGTGTGCTGTATTGTGGCACTGTCCTGCCATTAGGGAGGATTGTGGTTGTGCCTGCCGCAGTTACTCACTGACAAGATGTCCACTGGATATTTGGCCACCCTCAAATGCCTGGCACAACTGCGACTGATGTCAGATGAAGGCATCATGGGCACTGCCACGGTACCATGCTAGGACACTGATGATGCACCCAGTTGCATCACACACCACCTGGCAATTGATGGAGTGATACTTCTTCCTGTTCAGGAAGATGTCTCTCACTTCACCAGGAGGTGCCTGGATAGCAACATGGGTGCAGTCAATGGCACCAATTACTGCTGGTAGGTGCGCAACCCAATAGAATTGCTGCACTGTTTCTCTGTGCTCTGCTGCCATGCTGGGGAATACATGGCAGCAGGGCATCTAGAAATTGGCCAGGAGGCACAAGGTGGCAGACTGTGACATGCCAATGGTATCCCCCTGGAAGGTCCCAGTGACTAGAAAACATATTGCAGCTGTCACCTTTTCCCCTACTTACATGGCATGGCTGCGCTGGGTGGTGAATTGCAGCTGCTCATGCAGGAGCTCACAGAGCTGCCTCAGCAGGGCCCTACTGAGTCGATACAGGCCCATAAGGTGGTCATCTGTGAGTGTCTCAAAGGACAGTTGGGCAGGTACATAGAGAATAATGGCTAGGTAGGTGTGTGTTATGATGTTATTTTACACACCTGAGGTGAGTGATAAGCCATAAACCTCAAGAGCAAAGCTTGAGAGGTTTATGAGCTGATCACTCACCGAGGTTGTGTAAAAAAACATAATGAACATATACCTACCTAACCATTATTTTTTGTGTTGCTTGCACACATGTGCAAGAAACACATTACGTCATCTTCCTGCAAAAGCGAGTTATGGAGGCGTGTCAGTGTTGTGCCAAATGGCAGCAGTCCATTCTAGGGCTGGTCTCTGCCACGGCCGATAGAGGAGCATGCTGTCGATCACAGCAGTTAATGAGCATGCCACAATGCGTAAAGAATCTTGGCTACATCACCATGCAATCAGCTGTTTTGGTGCATTACAAGCTACAAAACAGCTGATTGACATCATCTTGACGACGTAGCTCCGTCCGGCCTCACAGTCCCCACGAAGCCGACGGAAAGTTCCACCTGTTGTTCAGTGTGCCTTCCTGGTGAAACATTTCAATAAATTAAAAAAATTAAAAAGCCAACAGGATGCCCAATCCCCCTGTCGGCATGACCCCCTCCCCAGTTCATTTGCTGATGGGGTAGCCCAATCCCCATCGGCATAATGCACCTCCCCCCATCTGTTGTTTACAGAGGGGGGTGCCCAATTCCCCTTCGGCTCATGCATTCCCCCCCCCCAGCACACTGTATGGCTGACAGGGGTGCCCAGTCCCCCATCGGCTCCACTGCCCCCCCAAACAAACTTCCATCTGCTACGCTGGGAACCCATCCCAGCATGACAAAAGTCTCTTTGGCCAATGGGGTGCCCAATCCCCCATCAGCTCCACTGCTCCCCTCCAAACAAACTTCCTGGTGCCACACTGGGAGCACACCCCAGCATAGCAAAAGTCCCTTGTCATCTTTAAAAAAAAAAAACCTAGAAGAAAATAAACGGTCTCAATTGAGTTTCTGGCCCCCGTCCCCTAACCAGCACCCACCCTCTGTGTAATCCACCTCCCCACACCCTCCACCTCACCCCATACTTACCTCTGGAGCCTGGCATGATGATCTTCTGTGGACCGGGAACAAGGCTGCACTCTTCAAAGCCAACCACGAACTGAAGAAATGCCAGTAAACTGTATAATGGCATAAATTGGGTTTTTTCAACTTTGGTGCATATCTCGGCCATTTTTGGGAATTTTTTCACCAAATTTTCAACATGGGGTTCTTGGGACCCCACCTCATGAACTCAGTCACTGACATTTTGTTATTCAGTCCTGAAAGGTGATTTCGTGGTCACTGCACGGAACCACCTTTCGGGACCTATTAACAAAATGACAGTATCACAGTTCATGAGGTAGTCCCCCAAAAACCGTATGTTGAAACTTTGGTGAACAAATTCCCAAAAATGACTGTTTTATGAGTGTGCATTGCGCAGTTCCAATGCACGCTGGTAACTTTGAGCATTTTTAATATTTTAACTCCAGATTTTCAACATTGCCATTTTACCACACCTCCTTATGAACAGTATAGCTGTCATTTTTCACATCGCCTCAGAAAAGTGTTTTCGCACCTGTAGCACACAATGGTGCAGTCGGTGTGCGAAATCAATGTTTGAGACAGATTAAGAAAATCACAGTGACACTGTTCATGAGGTAGGCCCCCAAAAACCCTATGTTGAAAATTTGATGAAAAAATTCCCCAAAATTACTGTTTTACAAGTGTGTGTTGTGCAGTTCCTACGCAGGCTCATAACTTCGAGCATTTTTAATATTTTCATTCGAGGTTTCAACATTGCCATTTACCACACCTCCTTATGAACAGTACAGCTGTCATTTTCATCTTGCCGAAATGTGTTTTTCAAGACATGTAGCGCATAGTGGTGCGGTCGCGTGCGTGAAATCAGTGTTCGAGGCAGATTAAGAAAATTACAGTGACACTGTTCATGAGCAGAGTTCTTAAACTGGCTATGTTGCAAATTTGGTGATGAACATCCATAAAATGTGCAATCTCCACGCATCCTCATAAGCTCACAAATTCTTAATATTTTCAGTCCAGATTTTCAGCATTGGCATTTTTCCACACCTCCTTATTATCAGTAAGCTGTCATTTTTCACACCCTGGCCGAAATGCGCAGAATATCACGGTCACTTTGGGAAATCAGTGTTCGGGACAGATTAAGAAAATCACAGTGACACTGTTCATGAGCAGAGGTCCCAAAATGCCTGTGTTGAAAATCTGCTGTAAAATATCCCCAAACTAATTATATTATGGGTGTGCGTTGTGCAGTTTCTTCGCACACTCGTGTCTTCACCAGTTCTTTTACATTTGCACTCCAGATTTTCAACATTGCCATTTTTTACACCTCTTCATGAACAGTACAGGTGTCATTTTTCACATCCTGTTTGAAATGTGTTTTTGCACCTGTGGTGCCAAGTGGCACAGTCGCTGTGCAAAATCACCTTTCAGCTAACAAACTGATAGTGTCACTGCTCATGCTGTGAGGTCACAAAAAGCCCATGTTGAAAACTTGGAGTCAAAATACCAAGAATCTCCTAGTGTGTTAGGGTTTTCGACCATAACGCCCTACCCTGTAGGTACTGACAGGCATCAGGGGTGTGACTTGGGGTTGTCGACAGTAATGCTCATGCCATTCCACCCCCCACCCTGTAGCCACTGGCAGGCATCGAGGTGTGCCTTGGACCCTTTGGCCTCAGAGTTCACCCCATTCTCCTATACTGCACCCATTTCAGTGGATTTCCTTATGGAATGAGGTGAGGTGAGTGTAAAGCCCTAACACTACAAAGCACACCTCGACACTTGTAAGTGTCTGCAGGGTAGGGTGAGGTGAAATGTCATGACCGTTATGGGTGATGACCCAAAGGCACACCTCAATGCCTGTCCATCTCTGCAGGGTGGGGGTGGAGTTGACATCAGTTCAGTACTTCACTGCCATTCCTATACAGCATCTGTCTAACTCCTGCACTTCCACTGCTAATGACAGCAAGCAACACTTGACATTGACAAATGCTCGTTATAATTGCTGGTTCAAAGACTTACTGTTGGGGACAATTGGTTTCCGTTCTGCAGACTTGGGTCCCTTAGCGTAACGTGACCGAGCTGTGTTCGTTCAGGAAAAAATATGCTGAAAATGTAGAGAAACTGCAATGCTGTTGTGACTACCCACCTCTCCCTCTTGGCTGGAACAGCTTTTAGAGAGGTGTCTGTCCTCGGGTATTCACTGCCACCAGCTGGAGTCATCCAGCACCAACCTTCAAGTTCACAAACTTGAATAATTAAATGTGCAATTGCACTAGTTAAAGTCTGGTAGTGTGTCTCTCTCGGGTGGCAGATGCTGTCACATCTGCCCCCCAGATGATGAAGGCGTGTCCCTTGGGCCACCCCAAGTGACACAGCCATTCGTGCAACTACTGGGAAGTGCCCAAAAGTATCCAGCCATGCCGTTAGCCCTGTCTAGATAGCCCATCTGCATTTGCATTTTGTTTACCACTGCGATGCTGGATGGTCATGTTGTATGCCTGCAGTACCAAACTCCAACACAGTAGTTTTCCATTTTGCCCACTTGACCTATGAAGCCAAATCAGGGGATTATGATCTGTGACCACAGTAAATTCGCTCCCATATAGGTAAGGCTGTAGCTTCTGAAGGGCCCACACTATTCCCAGGCATTCCTTCTCGATTGTGGCATATGCCTACTCTCTGGGCAAAAGCCTCTGGCTGAGGTACACAACCGGGTGCTCCTCCCCCTGCTGAGTAACTTGGCTCAGCACGGCCCCAGCCCATGATCTGAGGCATCCACATGGACCATAAACTTTAAACTATAATTGGGGCTAGCCAATACAGCTGGGCTGCTTAAGACCTTCTTTAGCTCCTGAAAAGTGACCTCTCAGCCTTCTGACCACTTCACTCTATCTGGCTTTCCCTTCTTGGTCAGCTCTGTCTGGGGCTTAGCCAGATCGCTATAGTGAGGAACAAACCTTCGGTAGTACCCTGCTGTCCCTAGAAATGCCCTGACCTGTTTCTTTGTGGTGGGAGTAGGCCAGACCAGGATGGCATCAACCTTGGCAGGCTCCGGGCAGATGTGTCCACTACTCACCCGGTGCCCAAGGTAGGACACTTCTGCCATACCTATCTGGCACTTTTCCTCCTTAACAGTCAGACCTGCATTCTTTAACCTGTGGAACACATCCTGTACATTCTTGATGTGCTCATCCCAGGTCTGGCTGTATATGGCTATATCATCCATATAAGCCAATGCAAACTCACCTGCCCCAACAGAATGTGATCTACAAGCCGTTGAAAGGTTGCGGGTGCATTCTTCATTCCAAATGGCACTACCTTGAATTTGTCTAAACCAAATGGAGTAACAAAAGCTGATCTCTCCCTGGCTGCAGGGGTCAGAGGTACCTGCAAATAGCCCTTTGTTAGGTCTATTGTGGTCAAATACTTGGCTCCCCAGTCGCTCCAGGGTCTCATCTGTTCTGGGCATGGGATAGGCGTCAGACTCAGCGCAGCTATTAAGCCTCCGGTAATCAATGCAGAGTCGTGTGGTGCCATCCCTTTTGGGGATCAGTACCATGGGTGATGCCCAGGGACTACTGGATTCCTGGATTACTCCCAAGTTCCAGCATCTCCTTGAACTCCTCTTTCACAGTCTGCTTAATGTGCTCAGGTACCCTGTAGGGGGACTGTTTCAGGGGAACCTGGGTCCCTGTATCCACGTGGTGCTCTGCCATTGTGGTGTACCCTGGTATCCCTGTGAACATGTCCTCAAATTCACTCAGCACACCCCTAATTTCTTGTACCTGGGCTGGTGTCAGCTGTTCTGAGAGGGTAAGGTTGTCCACAAAGGACGCAACTCTAGCCTCCCTGGGTAGGTCCACCGGTGGATCTATCTCAGTTTCCTCCTCTGAAGCACTGCATACAGTGAGAACCATTTCCTCCCTGTCATGGTAGGGCTTCAGCATGTTAACATGATACACCTTTCGTTTGCATCTCCTGTCCGGTAGCTCTCATGTAATTGACATCACTAACCCTTTGGACAATGGAGAATGGCCCCTCCTATGCTGCCTGTAATTTATTCTGTCGGACAGGGATGAATGCCATCACTCGCTGTCCCACCTCATATTCTCGGGCTCGGGCCCCATGGTCATACCAGACTTTCTGGTGCTGTTGTGCAGTGGACAGGTGCTCTTGAGCAAACCCCATGAGCTCCTTAAGGTGGGTCCTGAAGTTCAGGACATACTCCACAACAGACTTCCCTTGGGAGGCACGGTCACCCACCCATTCATCCCGAATCAAATCTAGGGGCCCCCGCACCCTATGACCAAATAGGAGCTCGAAAGGTGAGAACCCTGTGGGACTTCCCTGTATGCAAATAGGAGATGAGGCAAATATTTGTCCCAGTCCCTCTTAAGCTGGTCAGCAAAAGTCCTTAGCACGGTCTTAAGGGCTGAATTAAATTGCTCCACTAGACCATTAGCTTGGGGATGGTATGGGGAGGTTTTGAGCTGCTTCACCCCACACTTCTAGCACAAACTACTCATTAACCCTGACATAAAACTGGCACCCCGGTCTGACAGTATCTCCTGGGGTAAGCCCACCCGGCTAAATATTCCCAACAGTGCATCTGCCACTGGTTCTGCCTCAGAGGATGTTAGAGCCACTGCCTCTGGGTATCTGGTGGCACAGTCGACCACTACCAGGATATACCACTTGCCAGTGTGACTTGGGGTGCTCAATGGCCCCACTATGTCCACTGCTACCCTCTTGAAGGGTTCATCAATAATGGGCAGGGGCACCAAAGCTGCCTTGGCCTTGTCCCCCATTTTCCCCACCCGCTGGCACTGTGGACAAGTCCTGCAATAATTTGCCACATCCTTGCCAAAACCAGGCCAGAAGAAATTGTTGGTTAGATGCTTTTTCATGCACCTCATCCCCAAGTGCCCTGAAAAGGGGATATCATGGGTGAGGGCCAAAAGCTGCTGATGGTGAACCTTAGGGACTATCAGCTGCTGGAGTACCTCACTGTCTAGCCCTTCCTGTGTTGTACATTCTCTGTACAACAGCCCATTGTCCCAGTAAATGGACTCTTTACCCCCCGAGGACGCTCAGCCCTATGAGCCATTTCCCTCAGTTTTTGCAAGGTAGGGTCAGTTCACTGTGCAGCACTCAGCTGCCCTCATCTGACCCTTCCCAGTGCCCCTTCAGAAGGAAGTCCTGTGGGGTCCTCTATTTGTGACTTGGGTTCTGGACTGCTGCTTCTAGCCAGCCCCTCCCCTGTGCTAGACACTTCCTCAGCTGCTGAGGGTGTGGCTGGACCACCCAGAGTCACCCCCTCTTCACCCTCAGAAGCCTGCCCTTGTGCCTGATGATGAGTTACAACACACACCATTTTTTTTCCTGGGGTCCAAATCTTTCCCCACAATCATATTTACAGGTAGGTCCTCTACAACTCCCACCTCCTTTTCTCCATGGCCCCCTTCCCAGCTCAGGAAGACTTTAGCCATTGGTAATGGGACTGGTGGCCCTGTGAATGCCAGGACCCTGGAGTGTTTCCCAGGCACCATATGCTCTGCCTGAATGAGATCCTGCCTCACCAGGGAGATGTCAGCACCTGTGTCCCACAGTCCCTGTGTTACTATTCCATTAACTGTAATGGGATGCAGATTCTCATCAGAGAAGAGTGGCTCTTCAGACTGGACACACCCTACAAACACACCAGTGCTCTTTTGATGACCCCCTACCCCATACCTCTGCCCCTTAACCAGTTTCTGATGGCAGTTATATCTTAAGTGTCCCACTTGATTGTAAATATGACATTTCTTGGGTCCTATTTCTTGGGTTTCCTTAGAACCAGAGGGGTCTACTTTGGGCTCAGGTGCAGGCTGGTTTCCTTTGGGCTGCCCCCATGAGATCCCTTATAACCATGTACTGCCCCCCCACCATAAGACTTACGCTGTGTGTATGGCTGGCTAGACAGATACATGTCAGTGCTTGCTGCCACCTCTGTTGAGGAGGTGCATGCCCAGTCTAGGAGCCTTATGCACATGTCCTCAGGTGCAATTTTAAGGAATTGTTCTCTCACCAATACATCCTTGATTAGTTCTACAGTGGTTGCTTTATCCCCCTCCACCCACCTATCAAGGTAAGTATGCAGTTGAACATGCAGTTCTGCATAACTGTCTTCTGGGCTTTTCTTTAACTCCCTAAATTTCCTTCTATAAGTCTCAGGAGTTAATTCAAAACATTTCAGCAACACTGTTTTAACTTTATCATGATCAGCATAGTCTTCATTACTCATTTTAGCAAATGCATGCAAAGCTCTCCCCGTAAGTAAGGGTGTGAGATAAGTTGACCAGGAAGCCTTAGTCAATTTTAATAGGTCACATACTCTCTCAAATGACCTTAAAAATAAATCAAGGTCATCTCCCTCTTTAAACTGAGGGAACAATTTAGAATTCATTTTGGCTTCATGAAGTAAACTCACTCTACCATTACTCACAGTTTGCTGGCTGCGCAGGGTCATCATCTCCTTCTCGTGCTGTTGTCTCTGGAGTTCATGGTGTTGTCTCTGGAGTTCATGCTGTCATTCTCTTTCTCTTTCTTCATGTTCCTTCTCTCTGTCTTGGCATTCTCTTTCTCTTTCTTCACGTTCTTTCTCTGCTTCCAGTCTTTTTGTCTCTGCTTCCCATCTTTTTGTTTCTTCATCCAACCTTCTTGCTTCTGCTTCAGCATCCAATCTTTTTGCCTCCAATGCCTTGTCTTGCAGCAACAGCTGCAGTCGCAGTGCCTCAAGCTGGTTTAGGGGGTCTGCTGCCTCAGTTCCTGACTCACCCCCAGTGACTGTCTGCTTCTGATTATGTGCCACAAGGATAGCTATGAGGTCTGCCTTTTTTTGTGTTTTAGACCTTCAGGCTAAATCCCCTTTTCCTGGCACCTTTCACAAAGCTGTGGCACAGTAAGTGAGTCATACTCCGTGGAGCTCATTCCCTACTGCTACGCTATACTGTGTTAACTACAAATAAAACTGTTGTACAAATGTATTCCCTTATATATCCTGTTTTGCAATGCTAAGGTAACTTCCACTGGCAAACTCTGTATCTCAGTGTGCTACGCAGTCCACTATAATCACCCCACCACTGCCAAGCAATATGTGACAACCCACCTCTCCCTCTGGGCTGGAACAGCTTTTAGAGAGCTGTCTGTCCTTGGGTATTCACTGCCACCAGCTGGAGTCATCCAGCACCAACCTTCAAGTTCACAAACTTGAATAATTAAACGTGCAATTGCACAAGTTAAAGTCTGGTAGTGTGTCTCTCTCAGGTGGCAGATGCTACACAGAGTTTACCTCAACCAGTGGAAACCAAATATTACCTTAGAAAAATGACATCATAGTCACAACTGTTGAGCAAATAAATAGCTTTTTACTTAACAGAAAGTGCACTGAGCATTTACAGGATATATATTTATAACACAAGAGAATAACCCTCGTACAGGAAAAGTAAACAAATGTTTTTAAGTAACAGATGGCAAAAGAAAACAGGTTATCACTGCAATATACTAATACTAAACTTACCCCTTCCTGTCCTTACAAGAGACACTGTGCCCTATGCTAACTACCAGCTCCCACAGACATAGTTAAAAGGGTAGGCACGCAAGCTTAGATTCTCCCTCTGCTTCAGAATAGGAAGAACACTCTTCATTGTCTTTCAGCCTCTTATATATTCTCCTGGGAATATGTAATGCCTATTCCCCCTTTGAATGCACCAACCATCTAACATGTATGTATTTAATTGTCCCAATCAGACTGAACACCTATCAGTGACCAATTATATTCCCTTTTAACCTTAAGTTTGTATTTGAATGGGCCAATCCATTCAAACTGGCCTGTTTATCTGGACAGGTCTGGGTATGTGGAGATGTCCACTCGAGATTTATGACCCATCTCTTATCTAGCAGCTAGGGAGGACTGCAAATTCCAGCTTGTGGATGCTGCTGGACAGTGGATTTTAGCCTGTGTGTTTTTTTTCCAAACTGCTAAAAAAACACCAGCTAGAGAATCCAAACCATTAACTCTTTCCTTACCATTTCTGTTACAGCTGTGTTCAAAAATCCTGTCTCTTGTAGCAGTTAACCTAATTTTAGTTATTTTTTTGTGTTAAAGCTACCGAGTATAGACTGAGGAGAGCTAGTGACTCGGCGATAGCAACACTTGCTTATGCTTGAATCTTGTCTTCTGAAGCCACCGAGTCACTTGCTCACAGGTTAACTGCTACAAGAGACAGGATTTTTAAACACAGAATTGCAGTTTCTCTACATTTTTGCTATTTTTTTCCCTGTACGAACACTGCTCGGTCACGTTACACTGGCAAGAAAGTGAAAGTGGCAGTCGAGGACAGTGCAAGTGAGTTGCTTTCCGAATGACATAATAATTGGTTCTGCCAGTTAGTACGGTGTTTGAAACATGGCTCTAGTCCGTGTGTTAAAGGGGGTCACCAGTAATTATATTCTGTTTGCAGCATATCTCCTCCTTGGCCTACAGAGTGGCCCAGATTAGCCTTCTTCCCTCTCATCCTCCTCAATGACTGCAGCCATCAGGTACACCATGTTGCTGTTGTTACCTAGTCATGTTGCCTGTTGCTGCTGTGTCCATGCCCCCCTCCTTGTTTTGCCCAGGGTTAAGACTGCCTTTTTATGGGCAGTAACTTGCGCCATGCTGTGTGTCACACTAACTCAAGTTGCATGATGCTGTGGCACTGAATATATCATTGCACCTGTAATCATGTCCCCACTCCTCACTTTGCCCCACGCGTACATTATTTTTTTGTGCTGGCACTAACCTCTTGCACTGGAACCATTTGGTCTTTTGAATATAGGGGACCCACATGAATGGGGCGCAGTCCCAGCACAAATGGTTTGCGCTCAGCGTAAAGTTTTGAATATCTATCCCCAGATTAGCCTGAACTGACTGATACTAGCGATAAATCAATGAAATGTACATGTATGGTATCTTAGCAATATGAAAGTAATGAATTCTCTAGATTATAAATACCAAACTGTATACTACAGCATATATGATTAATGTGTTTATGTAACCAATGTGCACTGAAAGTAGGGTCCATTATATTCATCAGTGGTATCGTATGTATAGTTTCTAATGTTTGTTCTGTCACAGAAAAAGTATTGTTTCCAATAACGTATGTTTAATTCAGAAAAATGTCTGTGTCTTGGAGGACACTGGAGAGTGGTCAGAACTGAGTAAACTGTGTGCTGGAGGACACTGAAGAGTACTCAGAACTGACTGAACTGTGCCTTGGAGGGCACTGAAGAGTGGGTAGACCTGAATGGACTGTGTGTTGGGCGGGGCATTGAAGAGTGGTCAGAATAGATTGAACTGTGCCTTGGCACTGAAGAGCAGCCACTGGCTATACTACACCACCTCATTGCTGTTAACCCCTCCCCTTTTCATATTTAAGGCTCTTGTCCCTAAATAAAGTTACTGTTTCTTTTGTTAAAAATCCTACGTCTGCATTCTATTTAGTTAGCATGATCTGTGGGAACTACTGCTACAGTGTGTTGGTTCATGGTCGGGGAGAACTTATGGTGATGTGGTTAAGTACTGTATACCATGGGCTTGTACTCTACTTAAACCGGGCCCACTTTAACTTTTCTCTAGGTGGAGGCACTGCACTATTTTCTAACTTAACTTTTGATATGAACCCTCAAACCAAAAAGGAAATAAAAGGACCCAGGTGGCCCCACAACCTTGTAGATCCCATAAGGCAAGAGTAGCCAAGTAAACATCCATGATGACACGGTGACATTGTAAGCATGGGTGCCGGAACGTAGGGGAAATTTGGGGCGGGGGCAGCTGTAGTGATTATTAAAGAGACCATGATTGCTTCCCTTTTGATTCTGCATGCATTAAAAGGGCATTTTCAATGCTCATGGGCAAAAGTGGTGATGGTGGTGGTGGAGGAGGTGAGGGGTGCTGCCACCACCTCTTCCCCATAGGTTCTGGCACCTGATTGTAAGTCCCCTAGGAGACTCTCATACACCATGTTAAGTAAACATACTAAAGATTTACTTAGTGAGTATATTCTATAAATAAGTATGGTGTTATACAGTCATAGATTCTGGATGAGGATCACATAGTTCATATGTATAGGTAGTTTTGGCAACCCATACTTTCATCCTTGGGGGACCCGAAGATAATTCATTATTTATCCTCTGTCTTATGGGAGTTCTACACAGTCTTTTCATTAACATTTAACAAATCTTTTTTGAACATGATAAACCCACTACACTTTGTAGGAACTAAACACTTTGGGATGAATCCCTTCATCTTGGGGCCTGGAACTAGCCCCATACTTGCCTACCAAGTAATCACCTCTAGAACTAGAGTACTTTGAGTCTGTTCTGGCCACTTTTGCCAGTCTGGAGTGGGACTCAAGCCCACAAATGTGTCTGGATGCCCTTCTGTGTCTTGGAGCTCTGTTCACCCTCTGGGGCCCAGCATAACCATAAAGGCCCTGCTCGGCTCGGACAGTGGATTTCTAGAATTGGTCCGGGGGGCCTACTCTTAGTCATTCTGTGGGTCCTGTGGGACCTCACTTTTAGTACTGTGGAGAACCCACCATTAAGAGTGGAACATACTCATCTCCTCCCAGAATATGTGGGCTCCCACAGACTGGTGCCAATGGAGGACCTGAAACCAGCTAGGACCCGGGCCCTGGACTTCATAGTTTCAGCTGAGATCTTCTTATATTTTTTCTTTCTGTCTTTTCTACCTAATTACTAGAACCTCCTGGCCCCTTTTTACACTCAGGGTCATACAAATCTGAGCACACCAAAAAGCACAGGGGAAAATAGGGCTGTACTTGTAAACCCCAAATGGGAGGGGGGCGGGTACAATTGTAACAAAATGTCTGTGCTTTTTTAGTTGACCAAAAGGATCTTAAAGAATGAACATTTGGTCTCAGCTGCTGGAGCTCCCTTGACATGGTGCTGAGATTAATTGTTGATTTAGTCTGAATCCATGAGGCAAAAGATTCCTGAAACATTCTGTTCGGCATATTGATATGGACAGTTATTGTGTCTCTTATAAGTATCTTCTCATGAGTTTTTTATGGGTACGTTTTTGGGGTAAGGCATCAAGAAATCACAGGGGGAATAATAGCTTCAGGAAAACACAAAACACATGGAAGGTTATGTATACTAACACCCACAGCATCTACAGTAAAATGGATGAACTTTATGTGCTAGCAGCAACCAAGAACTGTGACATCACTGCACTCACACCCAAAGTGGGATGGATGGCAGTATACAGAAGGGATGGCTTCAAGTATTAGAAGACAGATCAATCACTTAGGGAAGGGGTGGAGTCACTGGCTACAGCTGCTTGGTAATGGAGCACAGAGGTAAACTATCAGTGTCTCTACAGGCCACCTAGGCAGTACAAGAATAGGGATGAAGCTATGAAACTAGAGATTTCAAGGCAAAATCCAGCCAGAACACTGATCGTGGGCGACTTCACTCCCCCTGACACTGACTGGTAAAATTGCACAGTTAGTACCCAAAAAGGAGAGAATTTCATGGAGATAGTACAGGGTGGTTTCTTCGCACAGTGGTTAAATAGTTCAACAAGGGGGGATGAGATACTTGAGCAGTCAGGACATGATACAGAATATACAAGATCTAGCCAGAGATGATATAGCTGCAGCAAGCATATAAGAGTACCAGGGAACGAGAACCACTGAATGCCATTACAAAGATGGCAGCGCCAACAGAACTACGCATGCAAGGCACTCACGCATGCGGAGTTCTGTTGAATGGCAAAATGCCATTCCCAAGATGATGACACCAATGGAACTGGGCATGCATGGTGTGTGCACATATGCAGTTCTGTTTTAGAATGCGGAAGTGGCAGAAGGCACAAGAAATAATGCCGCCGTGCCTGCATTGCAAGTTACCGTGGTGGACTGCTTCTTGTTTTGGGGTTTTAGAAGGATCAGTCCAAAACTCCAAAATGCATGACACGATCGCTCATTTTCTGAGCGACCACAAAATGACTGCAGGCTCTGCCCATGCCACCATAATAAAAGGAGGCACCATCAAGTCAGTGTGACCATAATGCCATTAAAGTCAAACTTGCGCTTGAGGCAGAGCAATCTAAAACCAGGACCAGAATGTCAGACTTCAGGAAGATAGGTTGCAACAAAATGACAACAAAAATAGAGCATCACCAAGCAGACATAAGCTAAGTGGTATACAATATAAATGGGCATGACTTAAGAAAGTGGTTTCAGAAGCTACCCAAATGAATGTGAGGTATGTCAATAAGGGCAAAAGACTCATCAGATTGTTATGGTTTGATAGCCAGGTCACTTCTGCAGAAGAGGACAAAAAAAGGGCATTCAGGGAGTACAAAAAGGACCAAACAGAGATTAGCAGAGCCATATACTAATAGAAGCTGGCTATTTACAAAAATAGCAACAAAGAAAAGGGCAAAGGCAGACACAGAACTGCGGATGGCAGGAGTTAAGAGTAATGCTTAGACTCTTCATGTGAAAAGGGAGGTTTATTATTAATGTAGGATATAACGAATGATGATACATTAATACATAACTTTGGATTTTAAATCAGACATGACAACCAAGCCATAACAAGCAGATCAGAATACATGAAAAATACAAATACAAGGCAAGACAATAACTTTTTTACAAATCGTATAATTATTATGTTTAACAACCACCCACATGATGTTATAAACAGTGAAAATCAAAATGTTTTTAAATCCAAAATGAACCAGTTCTGGGTGGTATGGAATTAAAGTATTACACTTATACCAGGCAGTCCTGATGGACCATTATCGATCTACTTCTCCCTGTATACCCATAGTAACCCATAGAGTACATATGGATGAAAAGTAAAAGTATGGAGCACATACAGGGTTAAAAAGAGTGAGCTTGACTTTGAGGATGATGTAGACAAGGCAAATATTTTAAATGACTATTTCAGCTCAGTATTCAAAGATGAAAGTGACATGCCAATACCGGCGAGCAGGAATCGGTACTAAGGAAAAGAGGAAGGCCGATTATTAATCAAGAACTTGACAGGGGCAAAGGGACCTGAATGGACTTAAAGAGTAAAATGCAACCAAATCATTAGGGCCAGGTGAGGTGCACCCAAGGGTTCTGAAGTATTTACTTAAAATTTTGATAACCGGGAAAGGCATTCTGAGCCAGGGCTCGTTTCCAGGTGCGACCTGGGGACAGGGACAACAAATACAGACACAGAGTTATACATACAATTTAAATACAAGTACTGAGTAGCGTTAGAGGCAAAGGTGATTACAAGGCATACAAGATAATTGTAGTATATAGGCATATCAGTTTATACATTGGACAGTGTAGTAATATATGGTCAGTATAGTGTAGGCTTACAAGTCTTGTCCCTGATTAGTGTTTTGCAGAGCAGTCAGATGGGGAGGGCGACGTATAGAAGCAGGAGGAAGGAGGCATAAGTGCTGTATCCAGAAAACTGGGCAACTAGTGTGTGGGTGAAATTAACACCAAGGATAGGTAACTGGCTGCCTGACAAAACTCGCAGTAGTTCAAAACAGCAAACTCTCAGAAGTTAGGAAGGTTATGAATAGGTTCCCAGTGGGGTCAGTGTTGGGATCAGTCCTGTTCTATATGTTCATTAGCAACATAGAAAAGGGACTGAGCAGCAAAGTTACTATGGAAGCCTCTATAGAAGAAAGAGATTTAGACATCACAATAAACAGTAACTTGCAGTATCTAGCCTGTGTATCTCATTATATGGGAGAGCAAACAGGATACCAGGGTGTATCAGGCAAGGATTCTCAAGCCACAGTGAAAAGATGATCATGCCACTATACAGGTCACTGGTCATATCTCATCTGGAGCACCTAAACCCTCACCTAAAGAAGGATAAGGAGAAAATAGGATACAGAAGATGGCTATAAGGATAATTCAAGGACCATAGAGTGGAAATTACCAGGAGAGGCTCAAAAGCCTTGATATGTTCTCATTGGAGATGAGGAGTGAGAGGAGGGACATAACAGAGACCTTTAAATTCATTGAAGAATAACACTGGTTATAAAATGATTAGGATTAGTTTTGACATCTGATTGGTCAGTGCCCATGCGTGAAATATGTTTCATACATGGGCAAAATAAAGTGCTGGTGACAGTATGATTGGTTCTCCCTCAGTCCCCTTTTATAAAAATGTCCTAAATATTGGTGAGTGTCTTCCAGTTGGTGAAATGAAAATTTGTGTACAAATTAATGAAGGAGACTCTCAACCCATTCATAAATATATTTCTTTCTTCTTTACTTAAATCTTTGTAAATCTATAAATAAAGTTTGCATTCTTTGTACTCTTAAGGTATCCTGAGGTTGGCCTTTTTAGTCTGGCCTCTGGGTATCTGTGGCTGCGGGTCCTGTGTGGGGTAGTCTGGTTCAGGTCTTTTGGGGGTGTGGTGGGGGGGTCCTCACTCGTTATTGGTCTGCAAGTGTTCATACTGGACCCATCTTCCAGGATTTTCTGTATCCTCTGATTGACTTGTACTGAGACCAGTCCTTTTTAAACAGTCCCATTTAAGATTTTAAGACAAAGGAAATAATTTTATTTTTATATCTTATTGGCAGTGAGATTGCCTTCCTGGTCCCCCTGGTAGTGAGAGTGCTTGGGGTTTGGAATGATAATTTAAAAGTAAAAGGTTCTTTGGGCTCAGGTAGTGAGAGTACCTGTGATCTATTGGCCTCCTTAGGCTGTGAGAGGGCCTTTGGCGGCTGAAGGAAGGAATTGTTTTGTTTTTATATTTTCATTTTTATTATAAATTTCATACTTTTGGGTTTAAGTTATTCTGTATTTATATTTCTTTTTTATGGTTTTCTTTTTATTGTTTATTTGGGTTTAGATTTAGGTTGAATTTGTAATTTTGGGATTGTTTTTTGGATTTAGTTAGCGCAGTAAATATGTGTTAGGATGGTATTAAGATGGTCAGGTATTACTCCCCCTCCAGGCTCAGAGACCTCTGTCCATTCTTTTGTCCTCCCCTGTCACCAGAGGTATATAGACGGTGTAGGGCTCTGGGGATTACTAGGATAAGGAGGAGGACGAGGGCTGGGCCTGGAGAGGGACTGGAGAGGAGTGGGCGGATAGGGATAGTGGGGACAAGGAGATGCCCTGGGGTGAAATGGGTCCAGGAAAGGGTTCTCCCTGGCTGGTTCCCATACCCAAGGGTTCTGCTGGTAGTCAGCAGGTAGCACGGTCATCCTCGGATGCTCATCCTACTCGGGTGGTGTTATGTAACACCAGGTCTATTAAAAACAAGACCGCTATTATAGCGGATCTTGTTGAAACATCAGACCTGGCGTGCATCACTGAGACCTGGCTGGATGAAAATGCTGGCCTGGTTTTGGCTTCAGCAATTCCAGCCGGGTACTCGATGATACACTGCCCTAGGATGGATCGTAGGGGCGGGGGTGTTGCCATCTGTTTTAGAGCAGAACTGGGCCTAGTGGAAGTACCAGTGGGTAATACCAATTCCTTTGAATGTATTATGGGTGAGGGTGTGGGGTGCAGGATTCTTCTCGTCTACCGTTCACCAGGTGATGGGAATGTTTTCCTGCAGGAAGTCACAGACTTCGTTGTCGACCTGACATTGGGATCCCCAGATGGTTGGTTCTGGGTGATTTCAATGCCTGGGTCGACGATGAACTCTTGCAGTTTGGTCAAGACTTCTGCCAGTTAATGATTTCACTGGGCTTCACACAGGTTATTTCCTCCCTGACCCATATTGGTGGTCATTCATTGGACTTGGTGTTCCTACTGGGGATGGAGATATCCGATTTGGTGGTGGAACCAGTCAGATGGTCTGACCATCATTCCATTGGGTTCAGTTTTGAGGCTACCCCTAGTAGGCCAGCCCCTATGGAGATGGTCCGGTACCGCCCTTTGAGGGGTGTTTCCCCAGATGGTCTGATGGCAGTGCTGGACCTATCAGGTTTTCCGAGTGATTGCATGGATCCAGGGGACTTGGTACTTGCCTATAATAAGGCAGTGACAGGGGCCCTGGATTCCATTGCACCTGTTCGTGTATGTCCTCTCACTCTTTGCCCTAGGTCTCCTTGGTTTGATGAGACTCTAAGGGAGTTGAGGAGAGTTGGATGAAGATTAGAGAGATGTTGGCCGAGGTCGGACTCGGATTGTTACAAACTTAGATTGATGGACCATTATGTGGTTTATCAATCAGCAATCTCGTAAGAAGGCAGAATTCCTGTCCAGAGAGATTGCTGCTGCTCAGAATAGACCAGCTCAGCTTTTCCGGACCGTGGACAGATTGTGCAATCCAATCTGTCTTCAGCCCAGAAGAGCCTTTTCTCAAGAATGGTGTGAGGAGCTTGCTCAATTCTTTTCAGATAAGGTTGCCAAGATCAGGTCTGATGTCAGTCTGATGCTCTCTAGTGGGAGTGGTGGTGGTCGACAGGAGATGTCAGACACCGGATTTGTGTGGTCCGACTTCAGCCTTCCCACAATCAATGACATTGTGATGGTCATCCGATTACTGCATCCGACCAACTGTGGTCTGGATCCGGGCCCTACATGTCTCCTAGTGGGCTGTGTAGATAAAATCGTTCCGGTTTTGGCTGAGATAGTCTGGAGGTCTTTGGAGAGGGGGATTTTTCCAAATCCTCTGAAGGAGGCTTTAGTTCAGCCCCTTCTTAAGAAGCCCTCCTTGGACCCGGACTGTCTGGCTAATTATAGACCCGTCTCTAACCTACCCTTTGTGGGAAAGGTTATTGAGAAGGTGGTTGCAACGCAGTTGGATGATCATTTAACCAGCCACAATGTCTATGATTCTCTCCAGTCCGGATTTAGGAAGAGACATAGCACCGAGACGGCTGTAGTTCAGGTACTAAATGATCTCCTGTTAGTGAGAGATCGAAGGACCTGTTCTATCTTGGTCCTTCTTGATCTCTCCGTGGCATTTGACACGGTGGACCATGGTGTGCTGCTGGAATGCCTGCGGTTTATCTGTGGACTGTCTGGTACAGTCCTCAGTTGGTTTCAATCTTTCCTTGAGGGTAGGACTCAGAGGGTGGTGTCTGGGATTTTTTCCTCGACATCATTCCCCCTATCCTGCAGGGTACCACAGTGTTCCATTTTGGCACCCATGTTGTTTGCTGTGTACATGCTGCCGTTGGGATCGATCATTAGGCGGTATGGTTTGAGTTTTCACTGCTATGCAGATGATACTCAGCTGTACATGTCCTTTGTACCTGGCCAAGATGCTGTGTCCTCAGTCTTTAATAACTGTCTTGCCGAAATCCAGGACTGGATGAATGTGAGTTGGCTGCAGTTGAACCCAAGAAAAACTGAGGTGTTGATCGTGGACCCAGGTCGCCGGGAGGTGGGTCCGTTGGCTGGATCTCCCCCGGGCTTATGGCTCGGGGGTGTCCAGCTAACTACCTCAGACCAGTTGCGAAATCTGGGCGTTGTTTTTGACAGCTGTCTGACACTTAAATCACAGGTGTTGGCAGTTGTCAAACCCTCTTTTTACCACTTGAGGGACATTGCCCGGGTGAAGCACCTGGTTCCTCCTGATGATCTTCCTACTTTGGTCCACGCCTTCGTTACCTCCTGTCTTGACTACTGCAATTCCCTGTATCTTGGGCTACCGGGGGTTGATATTTGCCACTTGCAGCTAGTGCAGAACGTGGCAGCCAGGCTATTGGCAGGTTCTTCTAGGACCAGTCATATAACGCCTGCGCCTCGCAGACTGTACTGGCTGCCAATATGCTGGCGTATCACCTTCAAGGTTGGTTTGCTGACTTATAAGGCTCTACATGATCAGGGACCTAGCTACCTGAAAGATCTTCTTCATCCCTACTGTCCCTCCCGCTCTCTCTGATCCACTGACGAGGGATTGCTAGAGATTCCCAGGGTTCGTTTGAAGACTTCTGGGACCAGATCTTTTAGTTTTGTGGCCCCGACCCTGTGGAATTCTCTACCTCATCAGGTGCGAGATTGCCCGACCGTCAAAACTTTTAAGGGAGCACTTAAAACATATCTTTTTAAACAAGCATATAATGACTTTTAATATATTATTAGTGTGGTTAATTTATTGTTTTATTAATATTGTCTTATTATGTGATGTACAGGCGCCTTGGTTTTTAGAAAGGCGCCCTTTTATAAATAAAGCTTTGATTGATTGATTGATTGATTGATCAAAAACCATATTCATGTAAGCAGATAATATCCAGCCACTTATAAACCTGTGCTTTCAAATGGTAAACGTTTTCAGGACTAGCCTGTCCCTTCTTCAGACCAAATTAAGTGCTGTATTTAAAACATAATTGAATAATATATAATTAGTATAGGACAGTTATAAGCTTAACTATATTTATAAAGCCAAATTATATTTGAAATAAGTAAGTAATCAGGGGGAACACACCTGATAAAATTGGAAACAAAATATCCTATCACTGTTTCTCTTAACTCCGGTTTCAGAATGGCTTTGGCCCCTCTTTCCTTCTCCCCTTTGTTCCATAGAAAGATTTATAGTATTAGGAGTAGACACACAAGAATTTTAAGTGACCTGGCAAACCACGAAAGGTATTGAAAGTTCATCTAAAAAAATATTTTTTAGCGCTTTATTTGTTTTATAAAAAATATGCAATAGGATTATAAATGAAAAATCTTTGTTTCTTTACTAGCCAAAGCCATTCCAAAACCGGAGTTAAGAGAAACGGTGATAGGATATTTTGTTTCCAATTTTATCAGGTGTGTTCCCCCTGATTACTTACTTATTTCAAATATAATTTGGCTTTATAAATATAGTTAAGCTTATAACTGTCCTATACTAATTATATATTATTTGATTATGTTTTAAATACAGCACTTATATTTGGTCTGAAGAAGGGACAGGCTAGTCCTGAAAACATTTACCGTTTGAAAGCACAAGTTTATAAGTGGCTGGATATTATCTGCTTACATGAATATGGTTTTTGATGAAATACAAAGAATGCAAACTTTATGTATGGATTTACAAACATTTAAGTAAAGAAGAAAGAAATATATTTATGAATGGGTTGAGAGTCTCCTTCATTCATTTGTACACAAAATAAAGTGCTGACCATGACCAGTCCAGAATCCATGAGCATTAGAATGCGGGCATTTTAGGAGGCAACCATCTTTTTGTTTGCCCACAACTATTAAAGGCATCATCACTTGCTATGGATCACCACAGAAATGCTAATTTTAACATCAGCATGCCAGACAAAGACTATATACAAATCAATGAACAGCAGCCAACTGTCACAGTCAATAACTCAGATATAACAGAAATAGCAAATCATGTTCCAACTACATCGAGGTACCTGTCACTGACATCTGAGGCCTTGAATGAGATCAATAAAGCTAAAAATGAACCTAATACCAAGGAAACAACCTCATGGGCAATAAAAGTTTTCGATGACTGGCAGACAGCAAAGCAGTTAAACATTGCCTGCAAGCATAATCTAAGATTGCCTAGAGGAATGTTTACAAAAGACAAGGGAAGTATTCCTTTACTGAGAGGGTGGTGAACCAGTGGAACAAGACTGCCCAATGAGTGGTCAATGCTGCATGTCACCCAGATCTCAAGATCAAATGGGACGGACACAAAGGGATAATTAAGAACTAACAGGATGATACGAGTACTCAGAATGTGGGAGGGAGCTTGTAACTCTTGATGGGAAACCGGTGCAGACAAGATGGATGAAGGTCTTTATCTGCCCTTAAAGCAGCTTTATTTGTTAGTCACCATATACATTTATTTTCAGCAATAATGCTTTCCTGTAAAAAAAATCAAGATACTTATTTTTTTTCCTTTTTCTTTTATTCCTGAGCCAAGATATGGAATTTTGAAGTTTTTTTTAAATTCCAGCTCACATGCCATGCCCACCATAAAAAAAAATATCTTGTTACACTGCTGTGCTATTTATCATCAGAAACATGTGGTAACACCATCCTAATATAGCCATATTATGAATCCAGCATACATTTAACAGGTAACCTGAACAGAAGAAATGTTTACAAATTGTGAGCGGTGGCCATCTTGATGTGATGATGTGAGTCATCAATTACAAATTTGGCTATAAAAGTTACTTTTTAAATATCTTAGAAAACTGAAAATACACCGAGGATTAATCTAAGGATATCAGAAAGACATTTTTGCTAAAAAAAATATTTGCTGAACGTTTTTGCCACCTAACAAATACTGCCACTGTAAGTATATTATGTATCTATGTAAAAAAAAAAAAGAAAAAGCACTGCAAAGGGACCATCAACACAGGAAGAGTATCCATATGTTTCAACCTATTACAAATCATGCTGATGGCAGAGAGGAAGGTGGGCCCTGTGGCAGTCATAGAAACGTGGGCTATGCTGAACCATGACTGGGATCTCTCTATTCCTGGTCACAAGTCATATAGAAGCAATAGAGATGTCGGGAAGGGGGAAGCGTACCAATACACCTAAGAAAGTGTATAATTTCCACAAGGGAGGAGGCAGAGGTGGGAAAGGCAGAGGTACTGTGGGTACAACTGCAAACTGCTAAAGGAAAAAGGGTAAGGCTGGAGGTGGCATATAGACCACCTAACCAGGAGGAGGAAAGGGACAGGGAATTGTGGTCCATAATCAGGATGGCTGCAGGCAAAGGGGAGGTGATGAAAGTGGAAGACTTCAGTCTGCCCAAGGTACACTGGAGGATCCCAATTCATTTCATCCTGGGTGCAGTTCAGAGTGGGTTCTTGATCCAGGGTGTCACTGAGCCCACGAGGGTAGTGCTATCCAGGACCTGGTAATAATGACCAGGGAACATGTTCAGAACATCAAGGTGGAGGAGCCCCTGGGAGAGAGTAACCATTGTATAGTTTGGTTCATGGTGGACATGAGGAGGGAAAAGGCAAATACCAAGATTAGGGTCCTCCACTTCACAAAGGCGAACTTCAAGAAGGTGCGGAAACTGAGATTGAAAAGAATGAGAGCACACCCATCTCCCAAAGGTGCTCCTGTGTAGTTAACACAGATAAATGAGGAAAACAGCACACACATGAAATACTACAAAAAATAACAAAATCTATTGGTGTAAGGTCTGGAATGCAGGTCAGGAACCCCTATGTATTGTCGTGATATGTGGCTTCCTTAGGGGGAGTGGCTGACAACAAACACTTTCATCCCCTTGTAGTACAATACTGTAATTAAACAATCAGTTATTTCAATGTGGAAAAATAAGCATGGCAGTGGTAAGATAAGTGCAAGATTAACATCATACGTAAAGTGATTTTGAATAGGAAAATATACATAGTGAAACTAAAAACAGTATGATATTTAAAAAGTAATTAATAGAAAGTAGTTTTATGTCTTCCTTGTGTCAGGATCTTGAGTGTGCTGTGACATCACATTTTACCTCGTAATCTGTAACAAATCAGTTGGCTGGGTGGCACTGAGGGTTGAGGCACTGGATGCCGGTGACCCGAGAACAGACTTAGGCTGCTGGGGAGGGAAGGGATTGAACATCTGGAAGACTGCTTTCCCTTTCCATGGAGGGATCTGGGGTTAGCACTGCTCCTAGGTGGTGCCTGGTGGCAGCCAGGGGCAGTGCCAGGTACATGTGGCACCAACAGGCATGGGAGAGGAGAGGCAGCAGACATCAACATGTCAGTGCCATGGATGTGATTGCATGTCCACGCTCCAAGGGGACAAACATCAAAGAAAAATCTCCAGTGGACCAGCGAAGTGACGAGGGCTCCAGGGACCGAACCCACGTCCCCAGCGCTGGATCATCTCTCCTCTGGGCACCTCCAGGCACCAACCAGAACCGACCCTCTAATAACAGAAAGGCCACCAGGTAGGCGGGTGGGCCCTCGCCAGGGTGTGATCCAGAGGGCTAGAAGGCCTTGGGTGGGGATGCCCAGGGGAAGAGAGGTCTCTGGCGGGGAGTAAAGGCTAGGTTGAGCATGAACCTCTGAGAGATGCCCTGGCCAACCAGATAGCAAAATAGAATTGAAAAAAAAACCTAACAAATCAAGCTATACTGTGTAGTTTGGTTTGTCTTGCTGTGACAAGGTACCTTTGTAAATGAGCCTATGGCTCAAAGGTTTTCCAAACTGCTGTTTAAATAAAATAAAAATAAAAATAAAATAAGAGGGGGGATGCATGAGACACAAATAAAGCCTATTAGATTGATAATATCTATCATTTTGTGTCACACTTGCAGCATCTTCTTTCCCAGTTTTAATTTTAATTATGCCTGTCCTAATCAAAATAGTCAGTGTGATCGGGGGGGGGGGGACTTGACTATATAGATTATTAATTACAGCTAGATGTGACAGCAGGTATCCACAGCCATTTTCTGTTAACCAACAGCGAAAAAAATTTCAGTTATTAAGTATTAAGCTTGTTATCTATTGTCCGAGGACTATCATTACTAAAACACAGAACTGCTGTTGTATCATATATTAATGTGAACACTCTACAAATTATGTAACTTCTGAAGTATTCTAATCACATAACTAATTTTATAACATATTACGAAAAAAAATATCTCTTTGGTAATACTGTCATTTATTTACTATTGTGATAACCATAAAAAATACAGATCACAGTGTTACATTATGTCATGTATCATGATCAGTTGATAAGTGACATATTTCCCAAATACTATTTAAAAACCAGGTCAACAAGAATTTTTTTTTTTTTACTTTTTATTTTCATTTTTCATCAATTCATACATAAAGAATTACAGGTTTACAGTTCAATGCATTTTATAATGTATTAAAGTGCAAAACTTCATAGTTTCATATTGTAATTTGCAACTGGATTAACATTCTTTTTCCTTTTTACTTACAGACAGAAGTCTTCCCATTCTTATTATGTAAAACAGTGCCAGTCCACTGATGACAACTGAACGCTCCGAGGACCCACTCTCTCTTATCCTGTACAAAACACCTGTCGCACTTCTACATCATCAGACCTATTCATTTCCATTGGCTCAATAACCTGTAAACAATAACTGAAATAAAAAACTAAAAAGAAAATAATTAATTCCAACTTCTTTGTTTGGAGTCTCTTATCTTAATTCCATTCTGTCATGGCACTTTCAAGTTATCGTGGGAGTCAACTACATTTAATATGAATATACCTTCCTTTCTTTGCCTGTTCTAAAGTGACGTTTCCTCTAGGCTCCTGATACATGTTCGCTAGGGAGGCCCTACTGGAGCTACCAGAGATGTAAACACTGTCCCAGGATTGGGGTACCATCCTTACTTTCCACATTGTCATAGAAGGGCATCCACCTAGAATTAAATTTGTCAGTGGATAGTCGTAGGTAGGCTGTGGCTCCCTCTGTTTTTTTTATACTCTCTACCTTAGTCCTCCATGTTCTCAGTTGGAGGTGTTGGGGCTTTAGCCAATACTGAGTAATCACCTTCGATGCTGCCACAATTAGCAAGTGGTATAAGTACCTGCGGTCACTAGCTCGCATCTCCTTGGGGGAGAGCCCCAGAAAGTTTGGCCCTGTCAGGACAGACTCCAACTGGAATATCTCCTACAGTACTTTGGCAATGTCCTGCCAGTAATCTTTTAATTGGGGGCAATACCAAAATAAATGTGTGTGTGTTCCCACACCTCCACAATTCCTCCAGCATTTATCTGTGTGAAAGGTGGAGTCGTATGCATATATCACTGAAGAAATAAAACATCTGGAGACCACTTTCCACTTATGTTCCCTCCACACTGATGAACTTGTTGTTTTACTAGCTCCTGCCCAGATTTTCCCCAACTCCCCTTCTGATAAGGTTACGGCCATCTCCTCCTGCCACTTTTGTTCTATAATCTGAACCCCCATGGCTCCCACTCCCTCTTGCAATGCTTTGTACAGATACGAGATAAACCCTCGGTCACTCATAAGGCTTTTCTGGTGTGTCATAATGGTTGTGCAACCTGTGCCGTCATGGCATCCACACCTACTGTACTATTTATATAGTGTCTGCATTGCAGGTATTTAAAAAAATTATTCTCTTGAATATCAAATTCCTGCTGTAAGTCTACAAAGCTTTTGACCACTTCCCCTTGCACAAATTGCATAAGCTAATGCAGTCCTTTCTCTCCTCATCTGATAAAGCTTTGGTCAGTGGTCGTGGTTGGGAATTGCGGCAGGTGGGTTAAGGGTATATGTTGCCAGACTGGACTGGGTACTTCCCAGACCTGTCTAGCTTGGTTCCAAACTGTAATGGTATGCCTGGTCCATTCTTGATGTCTGGGCTCAGTGCTATCCATGGGAGGAGCATAAGAGATATGAGTGGGTGGATATATCTTTTTCCATGGGATACCAAGCTCCTCTATATTCTGGGATTAGCATTTTTAACACCAGTACTATCTAAAATCTGGCACCCCCAAGTCCCCTTCTCCCTTGACTCTGTCAACAGAGTCCACCACTTTCTGGGTCACCGACTTGCCCATATGAACTTATTCAGTTTCTGTTTAAGTTCTTTCCGGTCTTTCCTCAGGAATGGTATGGGCAGGTTTGTAAACAGAAAAAGAAATTGGGGTAAAATATTCATTTTGATTGAGTCTATCCTGTTACTGAATGAGAGGGGGTGTACCGTCCATCTATTTATATCTGTGTAAACTTGTTTTTTTAAGTGCTCCATAATTAATTTGATAGAGCTTTGCTATATTGGTAGTGATTTGAATTCCTAGATATCTAATCTTGTCTCTAGTCCAGGAAAATGGTATGTTAACGGAAACATCTAATGGTTTATTGCTCTTTATAAGCAGCATCTTTGATTTTGCTTCATTGACTTTAAAACCGGAGATCTTGCAAAACAGGTTCAAAAGTTTGATAAGCAGGGGCAATGAATTTTTGGGGTTATTTAAATAAATCAAGGTATCATCTGCATACATCAATACTTTATTTAAGGCCTCTCCCACCCTAATCCCTTCAATTGTGTCATCCTTCCTGATGGCCTGTGCTAGTGGCTCAATGCTGAGGGCAAATAACAGAGAGGACAGCGGGCAGCCCTGCCTAGTATCTCTTTGTATTGCAAATGGTTCTAAGACAGTGCCATTAACACTGACCCTAGCTGTGGGATTCTGATATGCCAGCATTACCCACTTAAGGAAGTCCCCTTCAATCACCATATATTTCAAGGTTTCTTTCATATAAACCCAGTTGAGGCAGTCAAACTCCTTTTCCGCGTCAAGAAAAAGCACAATGTGAGATGCAACCATCCTTTCTTGATTCTTCATAATGTTCAACAACCTCCTAATGTTGTCTGAAAGGTGTCTATGGGGAATAAAACCTGTCTTATCAGGGTGTATTAACTGCTCTATGCACTTTTGAAGCCTAACAGCCATCACCTTTGTTAGTAACTTAAAGTACTGGTTTAATAATGAAATGGGCCTGTAAGACTCACAGTACATCTCAGGTTTACCCTGTTTAGGCAAAACTGTGATTAGGGCTTCAGTCCAGGATTGGGGGAGTCTATTCTGCTCATGAGCCGCATTCATCATAGTCACTAATTTTGGGACTAAGGCTTTCCTAAAAGTTTTGTAAAACTCTGCTGGGAGGCTGTCTGAGCAAGGGGATTTGCCAGAGAGCAACAGTTTTATTATAGCATGCACCTCCTATTCATTTATTGGTGCTGAAAGCTTTTGCTGTGCTCCAGGAGAAGTTTGGGTAAATCCAAATCTTTAAAAAAATGATTTGTGCCTTCTTCTACTTCTTGGGCTTGTTTATCTTCAGTGTATAATTCCTTATAATATTGCATAAATTAGGAAGCTATCTCCTGAGGTTCCCCACACTTTTCATTGGGATTAAGTTTGTTCTGAATGCTTAAAACATTTTTTTTTTGCCTGTGCCTTTCTTAGCCTTAAGGCTAATAATTTTGTGGCCCTCGGATCCCCCTCAAAATACTTTTGATTTGAGAATCTCAGCATTCCCTCAGCACCTCTATTCTCTATTTTTTGTAACTCCATTCTGGTTATACTTAATTATTTCCAGATTCTAATATTTGGGTTCTTTTTATGTTTGATTTCCAATTCTTTGATTTTATTTCTTAGCTCTTGTTGTTGTTTACTCATGGCCCTTTTTATTGTGGATGCAAAGCCTATCATGTGCCCCCTAATTACAGCTTTCATTGTGTCTCACCACAATAACGGGGAACATTCCATTATGGGAGAATCTATTGTCAGATTTTGAATGGCTTGTGTGACCTGTGTGACAACATTTTTGTCATTCATCAATGAGACATTAAGCCTCCATAATGTCCTTTTCATCTCCTGACCCCAGGTTAGCTTAATGGACAAAGGTGCATGGTCAGATAGGGTGACTGGGTGAATGTCAGAGGATGTACACACATGGTGAGTAAAAAAACATATCTATACGATAGTATGACTTTTGAGCAGATGAATAATATGTGTAGTCTCTCTCTCTTTCTCCTACAAAGTGATCTCCATATGTCCACCAGGCCCCATTCCCCCAACTTTTTAATTTTTTTTTTAATTGTGAGATCTTTATTAGTTGGGATGCTACAATGGGAGGTGGTTGGGTATTATCATGATTGGGACTTGCAACTTAATGGTTGAATTGTTCAGACCTGAGCTGGTACCCAGGTGTGTACTGATTTGCCTAAACTGAGATACTTTCAACATGGGTTGGGTTGTTCTAATAATTTGTGTTTAATTCAAATTTCACTATTGATGAGAAATTGTTGTAAAGGGGTTGGATTGGGAATATGGTTGGGCCAAGAAACTAAGGAGGTGTGGACCCCATTAATACCTAATGTTTTGAAGAGGCCTATACTGACCAAGATTTGCATTTTTTTAATATTATTTCAATGTGGTGATGTTGCTCTAAATCCAGGTCTTTTATCAGAAGATCTTATAACTTATAAATTTCACTTAATTTTACACTCTAATGTTAGGTGCATGATTTCTAAAATGGACCTAATGAGGGAACTTACATTAGACTACAGGCCCATGGTAATGGTCTTCACAGAAACTTGGTTAGGAAAGTCTCATGAAGATATAGATTTGGAAATCCAGGGCTTTAATTTTAAAAGAGCTGATAGGAATAGGAGCTGGGGGTGGGATTATGGTTTACTATTTGGAAATAATTTCCACCACACAATTATATTTAAATTTGGATACTGCAAACTGTGAATATTTGGCCTTGGAATTTAAAGTTAGGAAAGGGAAGCCATTTTTGGTGTTTGGGGGGTATCGTCCCCCTAATAAACCTGTACAGGTTTTTGATTTTTTGTATGATGCTCTGGCTCCATTCTCTTTTTCTCATGAGGTGTTAATACCTGGGGACTTAAATGCAGACTGGTTGCACCCAGTTAAATCTCAGAAAATTAAGAATTTGGCATTAGGGCTTGGGTTGTCTCAATTAATAACTGAACCTGCACAAATTAACATTCAAAAGCCTAGTGAATCTTCTCTGATTGATGTAATATTTGCCAATTGCCCTTTTAATTATATTTATTCTAGGGTGGATGTTGACATGTTTAGTGATCACAATATTATTTACTGTATTAAGGGAAAAACTAAGGTGAAAAGCCCACCTAGGCTTTTGAGGATAAGGTCCTATAAAAAGTTTGATTATTTTGCCTTCCTAGATAATCTTGATAGTGTTAAATGGGATCGTTTAGATTTAATTCCTGATTTAAATATAGCTTGGGACTACTTTGTCTCAGAGTTTCTTCAGGTGTGCAATAAACACATGCCTGAGATAACTAGGAAAATAAAAGCAAATTCTGCTCCTTGGTATAGAACCAAACTTTTTAAACTGAAGCATGATAAAAATAAAGCATGGGAAAATGCAAGAGTTTCTGGGAAGGCAAATGATTGGCAAAAATATAGGAAGTTAAGAAACCTATATGTGTTTAATTTATGAGACACCAAAAATAAACATTTTAAAGCCAGGACCTCGGAATCGGCAGGGAAACCCAGAACATTTTGGAGCTTAATGAGGGACATAAAGACTTCTATTCATCTGTCTGGGGAGGAAACTTTTAAGAAAGAGTTCCCTTTAGCTGACAGGTTTAATGATTACTTTGTAGATTCTGGTAATTTATTTGATGGCCCAAATGAACACTTAGATAATCCCCTGGATTCTTGTTCCTCTGGGGCCCCCAAAATTTGCTTTTGATGTTGTAACTTGTGGTGCAGTGCAGGAAATATTACTACAATTAAAGATAAACAGGGGCTGTGGTCCAGATGGTCTGTCACATTGGATGTTGAAGTACGCAGCTACTCATATTTTGGACCCTTTAACCTATCAGTTTAATCATTCTGTCAAGAAAGACTGTGTACCAGGTGGTTGGAAGTCAGCCAGGGTTGTCCCTATTTTTAAGGGGGGCAACCCTGGCTGCCTATCCAACTACAGGCCTATTTCTTTGTTACCATTGATCAGTAAAGTGATGGAGAAGTTGTTGGCTAAACAGATAATGGAGTACTTGGAAGGCAAAAACTTACTGGATCAGTACCAGTCCAGTTTTCGTAAATATCATGGGACTGTTATGGCTGTGTCAGAGGCTTTGGATGAGATCGGCACTTCAATTGAAGCCCAGTGTTACACTGGTGCTATTTTAGTGGATCTCTCCAAGGCCTTCGACACAGTGGATCATGAACAGTTACTTTTGAGACTATCTGAGCTGGGAATGAGTCGTCTAACCTTGGATTGGGTCATTTCCTACCTTGCAGAGAGATATCAGGTAACGGGTGTTAATGGTCTTGTGTCAGCGTCACAGGTGGTACAAAGAGGGGTACCCCAGGGATCTGTTTTAGGTCTGTTTTATTTTTAGTTTATTTAAAAGATCTTGGTTCTCATGTGGGGGCATCTCATTACTACTTGTACACCAATGACACCATTTTGTACCACTTGGGTGCAACAGTCCCAGAAATCCAACGTATACTCCAGGAAAGTTTTGATAGTATGGAAATGTATTTTGTTAATTCCAAATTAAAATGAAGCTCATCTAAAACTAAATGTATGTTGTTCTGGTCCTCCATCAAATTAAAAGAGAATTTGGATCAGGAAATTGTTGATAGCAAGGGGATGGGTTTGGAATCAGTTAATCAGTACAAATATCTGGGATTTTGGTTAGATAAATCTGGGTCTGGTAATATACATGTTGATAATTTAATTTTCCAGGTTAATAAATGTGTGGGTTTTCTTTATAGGAATAAGAACTGTTTTGAATCAGAAACTTTAAATTCTATTATTAAGGTGCAAATTTTGCCATTGATAAATTATGGGGATGTTCTTTATGCTGGAGCTACTAATTATCGATTATCTAAATTAGATGTTCTTGTAAATCATTTAGCAAGAATGGTACTTAAATGCCCCAAACTTACTCACCATTGTGAATTATATGAGAGACTAGAATGGACATCTTTACATAGGAGAAGAAAAATACATAAGCAGCTATTTGCCTACAAATGTGGGTTGTGTATGGTCCCTTCATATTTAAGGGACAGAATTTCATTTAGAAAAGTAGAACCATCACTGAGGAAATCAGCTGAATTAGAAATGGTTGTACCTTTAATCAAAATGAAGCATTCCCAACATCTTTTTAGTAATTATATACAGACATGTTGGAATGGTCTTCCCCTGAATATAAACAAAAGCATGGTAGGCCTCTGTCTATTTTTTTCAGTCAAGAAAATATTTGTATTCTTCACAGGAACCCTGTAAATGTTATTAATGATGATTGTTTTTTAATTGTATTTATTCTGTGTTGTATATGTATGTATTTTTCTTTTATAAGGTCACCATTGTGAATGAGGTTTACACTCAATGGTTAAACAAATAATCAAAAGGGCCCTCAATTTCCTTGTGGCAGCTTTTGAAGTTGTTGTCTGGCCTGATGAGCGGTCCAAGGATGGATTAATGACTGCATTAAAATCCTCCCCCCTAAAATAAGTTGATCCCCTTTAAGCTCTGCTATTTTAAGGAACACCTCCTAAAAGAACTTCTCTGGCCCTACATTGGGGTCTTATACGTTTACGAAATGAATTCTGTGTTCTTGCACCCTACCTGTGACCCTGATAAACCTCCTCTGCAATGGCCCTTTGTCAACAAGAATTTTAAAGGCATTCTAATTTCATCTTACTTTTATCTATTAGATGGTCTTTCAACTTGGGGAATATTATAATACAGTTACAGCATATGAATTCAAAAGATATATCCTATCCTGATTACAAATATAGGAGTCAGGTTGTCTAGCAAATAATTTTAGAGTTACAGCTTGTACTCTAGCTGGTCATTCAGTCCATCAAGTTGAAGTGACTCTATGAACCGAGATCCATTTTTTCCCTCTGCAGGAAGATTTTCAGATGGTCCCCCCTTCTAACAGGGACTGGGACATATTCCAAAGTTCTGAATTTGAACTCCTGTGTGCTGCTTTGGTAGGATTCCCTGAAGTGCACACCCATGGCATTACTGAGGTTTTTATTAACAATGGATCTTACATGCTCCTTGATGTGACACTTCAGGGAGCGCACCGCACGGCCTACATAAATGAGCCCACATGGGCACCAGCATATGGAGATGCAGAAGCTGGTCAGGCAATCAACATATTGCTTTAATTCATAACTTTTACCCATCTTATGGTGATTAATCTATTCCCTCTTTCAGCACAGATGCATATGTTACAGTGTCTGCATCTGTTGAAACCCTGGCAAGTTGATTACTCCCTATTTCTTTTTTCTACAAAAGGGCTACTCATTATGTGGTTTGCTAAGCTGGTACCCCTATGAAAAGTAATTCTAGGTGCCTGCCCCACCAAAGGTTTCAGCTCTTGGTCTGCTTTTAGGACTGACCATCTTTTCTTTATTTTGCATCTGATTTCTATGGCCTTGTACTGTAATGTGTCACAAAGTGATGACTGATTCCTGATTGGCCATCTTTTGGTTCCCATTGTTTCTCCCCACTTGCCGCAGAAGAGTGTCCCTCTTAAGACTCTTTACCCTAGTGTATGTAGATTCTACCACCTCATGTTAGTAATCCCTCTCCTTAAATCTCAGAGCTGTCTTTTTAACTTCCTCCTCAAACACCATGTCAGATGTGCAATTCTTCTGGACCCTTAGAAATTCCCCATACAGAATGCTGTTCACAAATACTTTCAGATGTGAGCTACCTTTCCTGAGGATGCTGTTGCCAGCTGTGCACTTTCTAAAGGGGATAGCACATGCTTTTAAATCATCTGAAATTTTGAAGGTTACAGCATAAGGTTACAGCCCCAAAAAAATCTATGGACTGGCTACCTATTCTGCATGTACACTGTAAATTCCAGTTATTAACATTAAGCCAGTCTACAAAGTGTGCTTCTAACTGCCCTCCCACCCCAGACACATACGATACCATCTAAAAAAACATTACCAGTAAAGGATGTGACTGAAGTAGGGGTTCAAGTCAACAAACACCACCTGCCTTTCCCAGTCTGACATAAAGAGATTTGCATATGAGGGTGCTAAAGCGGCCCCCATAGCAGTCCCCCTTTGTTGTAAGTAGTAACAGTCTGTGAACATGAAATACTTATGCCTAAAGACACATTCCAATAACTGTAAGTTGAACTGTTTAGGCACATTCTCAAATTCTGGTGCTGATTCTAGGTAGTACTGGGCTGCTGCTATTCCCCTTTCATGTGTTATACTCATGTATTGTGAGGAGTTATCTATGGCTATCTGACACAGGCCCTCATTCCAAGCTACTCCCTTCAATGTTTGCAATGCATCTGTAGTGTCTCTGAGATATGTAGGTTTTGGACACTAGCTGCTTCAGAAAATGATCCACAAACCTGCAGCGACCCTCACTGAGCAACCTAATGCCAGAGACTATGGATCGGCCAAGAGGATCCTTCACAAATTTCTGGATTTTTGGAAGGGTGTAAAAATGGGGCATAAGGGAAAATCTTGATGCAGAAAATGTCCCTCATGTTTGCTCATCCAACCTGCATCTAAGGCTGCATCAACCAGGTCATACAGAATATTGTTAAACAGGGCTATTGGGTTAAGGGTCATCTTTGTGTAACATCCACTACAGCACCACCCTCAATGGCCGTCTTAATTATGATGTCAACCCTTTCCTTGAGTTCTCGTAATGCCTGTCAATCTTTGGCCAACATATTGTGGTGCAATGGTGGTGATAGGGTGATTCCAGTTCTGCAGTATCATGTTGTGCCATATTTTCAAAGATTTTTACCATGCTATTTCTAAGTGTGTTGGGGGGAAATGTACTTTTACCTCTTAACTCTGTGCATGTCCTTTGTTCCATCTGGTACCCATTGTTTTCTAGATCTGCTATCTCAGCCTCAGCCATATTATTGGCAATTTGAATTAGAAATCAGTGTTCTACCATTCCTTGGAACCATCCCATGATACCGTGTTATTGAACTCATCACATTCAACATTTTCATTTGCATTATTGATTACATATAGGATAGTTTATAGCAGCCCATAGACATCCTCGGTATTCCCAAACCGAGTGGTTCCTATGATGACGAGGACGTTGACAGCAAAGCTTGAGAGATCCCTTTCGTCATGGAAACCATGAGGTATAGAGAATATCATGGTTGTGTATTTGGGCTCCCATAGACTTTTCTTTATAGTGTATGGTGCCCAAAAAGAAAATATTGCTTACTTTTCTCTTGTTTAGTGGCAGTGTTGTCCAGTATGTTTATTGGCCAGTGCGCATGCGCCAGGAGTCTACTGCCCCCTTGTTCTATGATCAGCGCTGGTGGGGCAGTTACATTGTGATGTTCCTACTAATGCAGAATGAAAAGTCATTCTACATTAGTAGGCATGTCACTAGTGCAGCAGAACAACTTTCTTGCGTGTATGGATTTCCATACACAATAGCATTCTACTATACACTATTGATTGATTAGTCCCAACCACCTCTGCATTCAGTTCATTTATCAATGGAATGCGGAAAGCCATGTTCTCATTTAGACAGTTCCTTTCTTTGAAAAACTGTTTAAGTCCAGCTTTCTTAATAGTCAGAAAATATCAACCTGTAGGTTGAAAGAGTTCATCTCCTATGTGGGACATAGGAATGGCCATTTGACAAAAGTGCAGTGTGTTGTACAGTTAACGGTACAGATGAAATATTAGCTACCTAGTAGGCTCACAGGTTGCGTGCTGATCTCCTCAGTACTGCTTTTTCCCCATTTTACATTTTTGGCTTTTCTGCAGCAAGTGAGGAGAAACAATAGGAACCAAAGCATGGTCAGTCAGGAACCTGTCATCACATTTGTAACAGATTATTGTACAAGGCTAAGGAAATCTGATGCATAATGAAGGGAAGATGGCCAGACCTAAAAGCATACCAGGATTTGAGACCATTGGTGGGTCAGGCACCTAGAATTACTTTTTGTAGAGGTATCTGCTTAGCAGACCACATAATGAGTAGCCATTTTGAAGAAAAAAGCAATAGGGAGCAATCAACTCATCAGGGTATCAATAGGTGCAGACATTGTAACATATGCATCTATGCTGACACAGGTAATAGGTTTAATCACCCAAAGATAGGTAAAAGTTATGAATTAAAAGCCAGCCTGGTGGTGCAGAGGGCTGAGGCACTGGACGCCTTACTTTATGCCACGCCGGTGACCTGGGTTTGGGAACGGACTCATCGGGGAGCCAGCATGGGGAGGTGGAGGGCGGGAGCAGGATTTAGCAGCCGGAAGGTGGTTGCTACCCCCCATAATCCCACTGCCACCAGGTGAAGGTCCAGTGGATAGCATAGGTGGAGGTGATATGTACTGGAGGGTACCTTGAGACGTGCCGTGTATGTGCCTGCTACGCTATTACATGTCTGGAGGTACGGGATGGTTATGGGGAGAAAATGGGAAAAACACTGCAAAATATATATGGAAAAAAGTTATGAATTAAAACAATATGTTGATTGCCAGACCACCCTCTGCATCTACATATGCTGGTGCCCCTGTGTGCTTATTTATATTGGTCATACGGTGTGCTCCCTGAAGTGCCTTATCCAGGAGCAAGAATGGCATAAAGCTACTCTCTATCAATTGTTTTTTTAAATATTGTACTGTTGTTGGTTTCACAATGTGTTTTTGCTGTTTAGAAGCACTTTACATATGATGTTAATCATGCACTTATCACTTCCATACTTATTTTTGCACTCTGAAATAACTGATTCATTGTTTAATTACAATATTATGCTATGAGAGGATGGACATATTTGTTGTCAGCCACTCCCCCCGAGGAAGCAACATATCATGGTGGTATGTAGGGGCTCCTGACCTGCATTTCAGACTTTGCACCAATAAATTTTGTTATTTTTTTGTATCTTATGGGAACTGTTAAGGGGACACCTGACTAGTGTCAGAGAGGAGATGGGACTGGATCACATGTGGACCATCATTAAAGATGGGATAGCGGCTACCACAAATAAGTGTGTCAGGCTGAAAGGAAAAAAAAAACTCTAGAACCAAATTACCAAGTTGGTTTAATATAGAGGTGGTCCAGGCAGTCAAAGGAAAGAGAAACAGGTATAGAAAATTTAAGTGGACTCATAAGGAGGAAGATAGGGAGGAATACCTGGGAAAAGCAAGGGAGGCAGGTAAGGCAGTCCAGCTTGCCAAGGCCAGGAAGAAACTGCAATTAGTGGAAGGCATCAAGAAAGGAGAGAAAGCCTTTTTCCAGTACATCAGGGAAAAAAGGGACAAGATATTGTGACACAAAAAAGAGGGGAGGCTGGGCAGAAAGTAATATGGAAAAGGCAGAAATATTGAACAAATACTTCTGTTCTGTTTTTATAAAGGAGAAATATGGCCTAGTACAGTAGCAGCCACAGACACAGCCAGCTATTTCCTGAAATTTGTGTGATATTTCCAGAAATATCTCCTGCTTTCTCCATTTCCACAGTAGGGGCAGCAGAGAGAAACTCTTCCGAAATTTTGCAAAATATCTGGAAATAGCTGGCAATGTCTGTGGCTACTACTGTATCACAAAGGAAGAGTTGGGGGCACAGAAGAGAGGATCACAGAGAAAAGGGTTAAAAAGGGGTTTATGGCCCTCAAGGTTGGTAAGTCCACCGGTCTGGAAGGTATCCATCCCAGAGTGCTGAGGGAGCTGGCAGGGGAAATGGCAGACCCTATGTTGGATCTGTTTAACAATTTGCTGGAGTCAGGGTTAGTGCCACTGGAATGGAGGATGGTGCAGATGGCGCCACTCTAGAAGAGTGGGCCCACAGATGATCCATGTAACTACAAAACAGTCAGCTTGACCTCGACTGTGGGTAAGCTAATGGAGACAATCCTTAAGGAAAGGCTGGTAGAGTTTCTAAATGTGAATAGTCTTTAGGACAAGAGACAACACAGGTTCATGTCGGGAAGATCCTGCCAAATAAATCTGATCAATTTCTTTGACTGGGTAACAAGAGCAGTAGACAAGGGCTGTGCAGTTGACATCCTATACTTGGACTTCAACAAGGCCTTTGACTCAGTTCCCCACAGGTAGTTGATCAGGAAAATGGAGGATCTGAGGTTAGGGATGAAACTCACTAGATGGGTAGAAAAGTGGCTGAGGAGGTAGGACTGAGAGGGTGGTGGGGGAGCTTTCAGACTCAAGGAAAGTCATCAGCAGGGTTCCACAGGGCTCAAGTTCTTGGCCTGGTGATGTTTAATGTATACATAAATGACATTGGAAATGGCATAAAAGACAAAATCTGCCAATTTGCAAATGACATTAAGCTCTGTAGCAGGGTTGATAAAGTCCAAGACACTTAATTGGGACGTGCTTAAATGTGACATCTGATTTACTGGAATGTCCCACTGGGAACTGATTATGTGGCTACATAATTCAATGCTGGCTCCAACCTGTTAGTTGGGATGGGTTCACAAGAGCCTGCCTGGTTATTGGGATAAATGGAGTCAGATTTCTGCCTGTTGACTATGGTGTTAACTGCTGTGACAGCCTGTAGAGTGGTGCTAAGTGCCTGTCAACTGAACTGTCATCTGGCACATCAGCCACATCCTGTTCTTCCATTCATTCAGTGTCCTTTCTGCCATGTCATTCACACCTGTTGTGTCCATTTCTCATCAGCCTGAAACTGACAGCTTTCCTTCGTGGCACAGACAAAAACTAAAGCAAACTTTATTTCCTCCCTCCTTCCTCCCTCTTTCACTCCCTCAGGAACTTAAGGTGAAACAGCAGCTGTTTAGTTTGTCATGCCAACCACAAAGCCCTCCCTCACGCTGACAAAAAACAGAACAAACTTTCTGTTCTCCCTCCTCACAAACTGAAGGTGAAACAGCAGCAGTTTATTTGTGATGCCTTCTCTTCCTCACAATGACAAAACTGGAGTGAACTGAAGGTGAAACAGCAGCCTGAAATGGACGCAAGCAGTATTTCATTCTTCTCTCCCGCCCTCCCTTGCAAACTGAAGGTGAAACAGCAGCATACAAGCATCACAATGCTGGTACAGTACTGTATAATCAGAAAACATCTGATTGGGGGAGTGTGCTTCAGGTTGGGTTCAGATTGTGTCTGCATTATAAAAGCCAGCTCCTGTTTATAGGGAGAGATGGTTAATCGGGATGAAAATACCACCACCAGGATGTCCCTATTAAGTGATTTCTGCTGTATATCGGAGGTATACAGGACCTTAAGGAAGATCAAGCCAGGTTAGAAAACTGGTTGGGAATATGGCATCTTGGGTTCAATGCAAAGAAGTGCAAGGTCATGCATATAGGAGGTAGGAACCTGAGGACTGAGTACAGCCTGGGGGGAGGGGTCCTATTAACTAAATCAGAGAAAGAAAAGGACTTGGGGGTGACATTCAATAGTGACTTCAAACATTCATCACATTGTAGGAAGGAGAGTTGAAATCAACAAAATGTTGGGTTGTATTGCCTGGGGAATTGTGAGCAGACAGAAGGAGGTCATATTGCCACACTATAGATCCTCCGGAGGGCACACCTGGAGTATAACATACAATACTGGAGAGTCTACCTGAAAAAGGCATAAACCTGCTAGAGGTGGTCCAGAGACGGGTGAAGAACATGGTTCAGGGTCAGCAGGGCATATGAGGAGAAGCTGGAAGACCTCGACATGTATTCACTTGAGGAGAGGAGGGAAAGGAAGGACATGGCTGAGACCTTTAAGTACCTGAAGCACATCAATAAGGTGAACGCGGAGAACTTCTTCAATCTTAGTGGGAACAAAACCACAAGGGGCGCTGCTTTAAACTGGCAGAGGGAAGGCTTAAGAGGGAAACTGGAAGACAATTCTTTATTTTTTAACATTTTTATTGATTTTTTTTCAGTACAAGTAAAAACCATACAAGAGTGAATAAAAACCATTGTCTGTGCTGAAAATACATATTAGCAATAATCAGGCATATGACAGTCAATAGGAAGTTATGCCAGAACCAAAAGTCCAATTAATTAAATGGGAGATACAGGACCATCAGGTATGTGCAAGTCCATATCTTCCAGAATTTCTTTCATGGAAAGTCATTTGCTTCTGACTATGTCCTCCTGTAACATATGGATGGCTGTAAGAAATTCCAAATGTTGACCCTCTTTCAGTCCATTTATCATATTGCCCTGACTGGGTGGCAGAGGGTTAAGCCATTTGCAGGTGACAGCCTTAAGGGCTATGTCACAAACCACTTCTAGGGGCCAGGTCTACTGAGTTCACAGTGCCCACCCCTAAGTGCAATCCATGATGGGGGAACAGGAATATGCTCCAAGTGTCCATCTAGAGTGCTCGCCAAGTTCACAACTGAACACCACCATAAGGTCACAGGGCTTCCTCTTTAAACTCTGGATTAGGGTGCAATACCAGTCTTGAGTCTTGTAGCCAAATGAGAACCCTTCTTGGTTGTTGCACAAAGGGGGAAGATCCAGACATCATGAGGGTAGCCTCGTGACCCTGATTTTGTCTTCTCCCACAGGGTATGCAACGACCTGGTTCAAATGCCCACAGATTCTTTCCTGAGACTTTTGTATTAGCCCTGTCTTTACCCAGATTTCCCTTACAGATCCTTGTTCGATTGGTAGCTTATGGTGACACCCCTTTAGCAATAACAGTTTGCTCACAGATTATTAATAAACATCCCACAATCACACACAATATAAAAATCTCACTCAGGCAGGTTTTCTTTAAAAAAATATATTTTTTTTTTTACTAAAAACTTAAATAATTATCATACATTTACAACTAAAACATTCATAAATTTGGCCACAGAATAACACAAATAAAAGTGGACAGGTACAAGAAAATGTGCCATAAACTTTTATCAAATTTCTATCTTAAGTTGTAGTGAATAGAAGACCAGAAGAATAAGTGAAGTCTGAAAAATCCTTTCCTTCCTTTTCAGCAAGTGGCTTTCAGTGTCTGCTGGTAGTTTGTTCTGTATCTTGTCAGGAAGTGGGTCCATTGAAATGCTCCAGGAAAATGAGATATTGCTACTGTTTCAGAGCTCCTTAAACAGAGACACAATTCCTGGTCTGGTCCTAAGTTTTAGGTTGGTAGATGTCACTCTTGTGCTTTCCCAAAAGTTTAGGAAATTATTACTATTCCTTATCTAGGTTCTTCTATCACAGCTTCCTGGCATATTAATACATTTCAGAATTAGTGCCTTTGATGTCTCACTGCCTTACAATATAACACTTGTAATACAACTCACACCAGCCTGTCAAGAATGGCTACATCCCAGATCCTGGTTCCCAAGCATCCTTTCTTTGAAGTGAAGAAGTTTACCTCATGACATTTTATTACCTCTACTTCCCTCAGTTAAGTTTACAAGGCATTTCCACTCCTTTTGGAGTGTAATTTAGTTTCCTGGCAAGCCACTGGTTCCTAGGTCACAGATGAATATCAGACATGTTGAAAAATCCACTCTCTCTTTCTATAGGACCCCTTTTCTTAACACTAGCATTTGACATACACAAAATCGCATAAAAAACATGCATCAGAATTATACCTGCAAATGACAGGCAGTGGCTAGCTCGCACCATCCCCCCCTCCTAGACTGAATTTATGGGAACATGCCCCCTAACGCATGGTAAGGTTTTCACAAATTCTGTTACTGTTCTAACTGGTGAGATAGGCCATCTGTGTTAGTGTTGACCGATCCTGCTCTGTGCGTAATGGTCATATCATAGGCCTGTAGGACAATACTCTACATTAAGAGATGACCATTTGGTTTACCCATCTGATTTAGCCACACCAGGGAGTTATGATCAGTCTGTACCTTGAAGCAGCTCACATAGCGATACGGCTCTAAGTTCTTCAGAGCCCATACCAGTACAAGGCATTCCTTTTCTACCATGGAGTATACCTACTCACGGGGAAGTAACTTTTTTCTCAGGGATACGAATGGGTGGTCTTTTCCTTGATTAGATGTCTGGCTGAGGACTGCTCCAATCCCCACATCTGAGGCATCTGTCTGGACTACAAATTGCTTAGTGTAATCTGGACTGGCCAACACGGGCACTGCACAGTACCTCTTATAACCGTGTGAAGGCTTGTTCACAGGCTGGCTCCCAGTTTACCTTTTTGGGCTGTCTTTTCTTTAGCAGGCCAGATAGGGGAGTTGCCAGGGTACTATAATTAGGTACAAACTTTCAATAGTACCCAGTGGTCCCAAGGAAGCTCCTAACCTGCTTCTGGGTTTCAGGCATGGGCCACACCTCTATCACCTCAATATTTGCTTGATTGAGATGAAACTGCCCCGCCCCACTACATGGCCTAGGTATGCCACCTCTGCTCTAGCCACCTGGCACTTTTCAGCCTTGACAGTGAGCCCTGCCCTCTGTATTCTGCCCAACACCTCCTTCAGGTGGGACAGGTGTTCCTTCCAGCTGGTACTGAAGATGGCAGTATCATCCTGATAAGCCACTGCGTACTCTTCAGTACCATGTAACACCTGGTTGACCAACCTTTGGAAGGTGGCAGGGGTGTTCTTCATTTCAAAAGGCATTACACAGAATTTGAATAACCCTATTGGAGTGATGAGGGCCGACCGTTCTCTAGCTCTGGCAGTTAACTCCACCTGCCAGTACCCTTTCATCAAGTCAGTTGTGGTAAGGTATGTCGCCCCTCCCAACTTGTCCAGTAGTTTGTCCATCCATGGCATTGGGTGAGTGTCAGACTTTATGATGGCGTTGAGTCCATGATAGTCCACACAAAAGTGAGTAGAGCCATCCGGCTTGGGAACGAGGACACAGATGAGGCCCAGGGACTGTGGGATTTCTGGATTACCCCTAAATCCAGCATTTCCTCCACTGCCCTCCTATGTTTTTTAGGATGACCTCAGACACCTGGTAGGCTGTCTGCCATATGAATATTTGCTTCCCTGTGTCTGCATTGTGTGTCACTAAGGGGGTTTGTCAAGGCTTGGCTGTAAGCAAAGGGACAAAGTCCTCTAAAACCTCCCTTACTTCCTGGGACTGTTCCAGGGTCAACTGAGGTGACAGTTTGAATGTCTCCACAGAGAACACCTGCTTACTTTCCTCTAGCAAGTCCAGTAAGGGGTCTTCCTCAGTCCATCCCCTCCCCAGGACTACACACTGCAAATACCATGTCAGTCCTATTTGGATATGACTGCATCATGTTGACATGGTACATGCTATAGGTATGTCTCCTGTCAGGCAGTTCCACAATATAATTTATGTCATTGACCTGTTGGACTACCTTATATGGTCCCGCCCACTTGGCCTGCAGCTTGTCCTTCCGGACTGGTATTAGGACCATGACTTCCTGACCTGCACTGTACAAGTGAGCTCTGGCTCCATGGTCATACCAGACTTTTTGCTTCTGTTGGGCAGCTGACAGGTTGCTTTGGGCCACTCCCATAAGCTCCTTCAGCTTCTCCCTAAACTTAAGGACATACTTCACTATGGGAGTTCCCTGGGTGGCGTGCTTGCCTTCCCAGTCTTCCCAGATCAAGTCAAGGGGCCCATGCACCCTATGTCCATATAGCAGTTTGAAAGGGGAGAACCCTGTCGACTCTTGGGGCACCTCCTTGTATGAGAACAGCAGGTGTGGAAGGGATTTCTCCCAGTCCCTAACATACTGTTCAGCAAGGCTTGGAACATCAATTTTAGGGTACCATTAAAACATTCCACAAGCCCATTGGCATATGGGTGATAAGGTGTTGTGCATTGCACCACCCCACACCTCCCACAAACACTTCTTCAGGTCTGACATGAAGGTACCCCCTTGATCGGTGATAACCTCCTGTGGAAACCTGACATGGGAGACAATCCCTAGCAAGGCGTCTGCCACTTTGTCTGTCCTAAGTGAGGCGAGGCGACCGCCTCTGGGTATCAGGTGGCATAGTCAACCACCATCAGGATAAACTTTTTCCAGGAGGAGCTTGGGGTACTCAAAGGTCCCACAATATCCATTCCTACCCTCTGGAAGGGCTCCTCCACAATGGGCAAGGAAATTAGGGCAGCATTGGTTTTACTACCTGCCTTCCCTATTTGTTGGCACCAGTGACAAGACCTGCAATATTCCTTCACCTGCTGGGTGAAATTGGGCCAGTAGAAGTTCTGGACCAATCACTGACATGGTGCATGTCATGCATGTCTGGACGCGGATATCATGACCTCTTGGGTAACCCCTGGAATGACAAGCCACCTGCCCATCACCTCCCCTCTGTCCTCACATCCTGTGTATACAACAGTCCATTGTCCCAAAATACTCTATGTCTCATGTCACCTGCCTGTGTCCCATCAGATTCTGCACAAGCCATCAGCCTCTCCAAACTAGGATCAGTCCTCTGAGTAGCTGCAAATTCCTCACATTTCAACAAAGCATGGGACATGTCCCCCTCAGTTCCTAAACTGGGGTCCATAGCTCTGGTGTCAGGGCATTCAGGGTCACTACCATCCCTAATCTTCTGATCATTTATTACCCCTCCCTCCTCAGAGTAAACTTCTGTAGTTGTTTTGTGAACTGCTACTTGGGGAAGTCCTACCTCCCTTTCACTACTCTCCATGTCAGGAGACACAGACTGGGGAACCAGCACCCAATTTTTCCACACAGGGACTTCTATGGGGTCTAGTGAACTACAAGTGGCCTTTGCCACCAGACTACGGGTAACTATGCACACCACCCCCTTCTGTAGATTATTCCCTATAATCACATCCAGGGCGATGTTGTCTGTCACTGCCACTTTTTGCACTCTCTCTCTGGTCTCACCCCAATCCAAGAGAACACTAGTGAGGGTCAGAGTCTTCTCCTCCTCAGTGAATCCTCTCACAGTGATAAACTGATATGGTATAAGCTGGCCAGGCCCAACCAAATCCCCTTTTACCAGGGTAAGAGACACCCCTGTGTCCCTTAACCTATGGGTTTGCACCTTATTTACAGTAACTGGGTGCATGGGCTACCTCATGTTTACAGGCATGGTTTCAGGGATACGCAAACAACCCAACTCTGTTCGAGCACCACTTTTTCCACTGTGCGCCTTTTTAGGACACTGCCCGGCAAGATGCCCTGGCTGTTTACAAAACCAACAGTTATCTTTTCCTTTCTCTACGAAATCCTTTTTTGGTAACTTGGGGTGTCCCCCTTTCTGTGGAGACAGTGAGGGTTTTAGCTGCCCTAAAGGTGCACTTCTCCCTTTCTGCCCTGCCCCACTTCCTTTCAGAGCAGGCCTGCTCCTGGTATAGCAATCCAAGAGCTCAGCAATTTGCTGTGCTGTTTTTGGAACCTGGTCCTCTAACCAGGTTTTTAGCTGTGCTGGGCAAGTCTAAAAGAACTCCTCTAAAAGTACAACCTCCTCAATTATCCCCACAGAGTTTGCTTCTACCTCTCCCACCAATGTTTCAAAAACTGACATTGCTTTGTGACAAGTTCCTCAAAGCTCATGTTAAGGCTTTTTCAGAGTTTACAGAATTTAACCCTGCAGGCCTCAGGAGTCAGTTCATACTTAAGTAAAACATTTTTAAGTTTCTCATAGTCTTGGCTATTCTCATTATCTATTAGGCCTAGTGACTCACACCCTTTACCAGTAAGTAGTGGGGATAGCTGGAAACTCCAGGACTCCCTGGGTACCTTGGCCTGGATACAGACCTTTTCAAACTAATTTAAAAATGCATCCATATCCTCCCCCTCTTAAAACTCAGCTATTACTTTGGAATTTAACTTATACCCCATCCCTGGAGTTTCAGGTCCACCCCTGCCACTTACCTCCTCTGGCGCTGGTGGTTGGAGTCTTAGCTTCTCCAGATAAAACTTTCTCTGGCACTGTTTTTCCTACAACTCCATCTTGACCTTCCTCTGCTTGAATTTCCTTTGCTGCTGGCCTTCAAACTTTTCCTGCTCAAATTTCCTTTGCTGCTGGGTTTCATACTTTTTCTGCTGAAATTCCAGCTCCAGTTTCCTCAACTCCAGCTGCAGCCTGATCCCTTCCATCTCTAGCTTGGTGGTGGCCTTCCCTTGGCACTGTGGCTCTGTGTTCCCTCTGGTCTTGCTGTTCTCCTCCTCCTCCCCCGGACTGGACACTGCAATGTCCCCTGGCACCCCATGCCTAAGGTCTGGTCCCTTTCAGTCACTTGCTGTGACTCGAGTATCAGGGTAACTGCTTGCTTATCGGCTGATATGCGAGCCTCCATGAGGTTCTTTTTGGTTCACCTCTTGTACTGGACCCCTCTTTCCTGACACAACTGCCTTAGGTAGTCTGCAGTGTATTCGCTGTAGTTGGAAGCCATCTTCTTCCCTAACTACTGCTATACTTACACCAAAAAAAACAAAAAACAGGTAGGGAATGTTATGCTGTAACCAAATTATTTTTTCCAGATCTCTGCCTTGATTGTGTGTGGATTGTTTTCAGTTCATCAATCTGATACATTGGCCTGGAATCCAACTTTTATGCCTGTGCCACCAACATATCTCAAATCACAACACTATGCAACCAGATCTCTTGGATTCCAGTGTTGCACACCAGATCTGTCACAAACTCACACCTGGGGGGCCAGATCTACTGAGCTCACAGTGCCCACCCCTAAGTGCAATCCGTGATGAGGTGGAGAACAGGAATACCCTTCAAGTGTCCATCTAGAGTGCTCACTGGGTTCACAACTGAACACCCACCACGAGGTCCCAGGGCTTCCTCTTTAAACACTGGATAGGGGGTGCAATACCAGTCTCTAGTCTTGTAGCCAAATGAGAACCCTTCTTGGTTGTTGCACAAAGGGGGAAGATCCAGGCATCATAATCTCTTTGGGTAGCCTTGTGACCCTGATTTTGTCTTCTCCCACAAGGTATGCAACAACCTGGATCAAATCCATACAGACTCTTTCCTGAGACATTTGCATTCTCCCTATCTTTACCCAGATTTCCCTTACAGATCCATGCTTGATTGGTAGCTTATGGTGGCACCCCTTTAGCAATAACAGTCTAGTCACAGATTATTAATAAATGTCCCAAAATCACACACAATTTAAAAATCTCACTCAGGCAGGTTTTCTTTAAAAAGAAACACATTTGTTTTACTAAATACTTAAATAATTATCATACATTTACAACTAAAAGTTTCATACATTTAGCCACAGAATAACACAAATAAAAGTGGACAGGTACCAGAAAATGCACCATGAACATTTATCTAATTTCTACCTTAAATTCATAGTAAATTGAAGACCAGAAGAATAAGTGAAGTCTGAAAAATCCTTTCCTTCCTTTTCAGCCACTGGCTTTCAGTGTCTGCTGGCAGTTTGTTCTGTGTCTTGTCAGGAAGTGGTTCCATTGAAATGCTCCAGGAAAATGAGATATTGCTACTGTTTCAGAGCTCCTTAAACAGAGCCAAAATTCCTGGTCTGGTCCTAAGTTTTAGGCCAGTAGATGTCACTCTTGTGCTTTCCCAAAAGTTTAGGGAATTATTATTATTCCTTATCTAGTTTCTTCTATCACAACTTCCTGGCACATTAATACATTTCAGAACTGATGCCTTTGATGTCTCACTGCCATACAATATAACACTTGTAAGACAACTCACATAACAGCCTGTTAAGAATGGCTACTTCCCAGATCCTGGTTCCCAAGCATCCTGCCTTTGAAGTGCAAAGGTTTACCTCCTGATTTTTTATTACTTATGCTTCCCTCAGTTAAGTTTACAAGGCACTTCCACTCCTTTTGGAGTGTGATTTAACTTCCTGGCAAGCAGCTGGTTCCTAGGTCACAGATGAATATCAGACATTTTGAAAAAATCTTTTCTGTCTTTCTATATGACCCCTTTTCTTAACACTGGCATTTAACATACACAAAATCACACAAAAAACATATAACAGAATTATGTCTGCAAATAATGACTGGCAGTGGCTAGCTCACCACAGGCTTCACCTATGATGACTCTATATAGGTGAGCTTCTCTTTTTCAATGCCGTGTGTGTATGTGTCCCCAGGATCAGGCCAAAAAGAGTTTTTGGGATGGCCACTGGAAGGACCAAACCAGCAGTGCAGGTATATCTTTCCAAAATCTTTCCATGCACCCATGGCTGGATCCGGGGGGGCTGAGGTTGTGGCTGGGAGGCGTGCGGATGCTGGGTGGGATTCTGCTGTGGTATCATTGCATGTCACACCTCCTGTTCAGGGAAAAACACCTAAAAATCAGCACAGCCCTGACCAATCTCTGAGCTGCCACCACCTAAAGGCCTGCCCAACAAGATGGATGTATTAGGGGTGTACCCGGCCACGCCTTGCCCCTACCCGGAGGGTAAACTGCAGCTCCATGGGGGCAGGATGGTGGTGACAGGCTGGAGGGCTGGCCAGAGACTAAAAGTGGGACTTGAGCATCCAGAAAAATATATATAAATAACAAAATCTCTCTATAATAGGACAAGCGCAGAAAACATGGTATGGTGTGGCTTCCTTGTTGCAGCCCCTCCAGCTCCAGATTTGTTATTAGCATAGTGCTTGGTGCATGAAGGTGTGAGGAAGAATTGCAACAAGACATTCCCTTTGAACCCCCTGTACCCCAGTGAGGTAGAAGTTTTGTTATCCATGTTAATTGCTTTTTCCCACAGTTTGTCATCCATAGGTACACCAGCCTGTCTTTGACAGGCCTCCCTGGCAGTGTGCAATACCCAAGGCTCAGAGTTTTGTAACAAAGCATTAAGACCAGTAACTGATTTTAAGATCATCCATAGGTTTCTTGTAGAATCAATGAATAATGCTAGGGGTGTCAAGGGTTACAGAATGTTTGTTTTTATGTGTGACTTTATGATGAAGTGTTTCAATTGTAAATACTGGAGAAATTTTGCCATGTCCAGGCCAAACTCTGCTTGGAGTTGTGGGAAGGTTTTAAGAGATGTAATGTCTTGGCTTTTTAGATGTTATAGTGTCAAGATACCTCTATGACCCCAGCCCATGAGTCCTAGTTCAGAAGGCCCGGTTGCCCCATCCAGGGTGTAAGTGATGCCCTGTAGGAGGCTGATCGCATGGGCATCCCTAAGGTATTGTCTGTTGATGTCCCATTTTTGAGTGTGTGTTTCATCCATTGATTTGCTAAATGTCTGAAGGTGGCTAGTGTGAGGTGGGAGAGAGGTAGGGAGGCATGCAAGCCTGCCAGAAGGCTAGAGGCCTCCAGTTCCAACCATTCTGTCTCTTTTTGCTGGATTATCCACTGTAGGACTGGCGTTGCCTGTGAAGCCCAATAATAGTATTTAAAATTGGTTAACCCTAGGCCCACCCCTCATCTTTGTGTTGTCTAAGCAGGACCAGACACATCTCAAGTGACCATTTCCCCAGAAAAACCTAGGTGTAGCTGTTTTAAGCTGCTTAGACAATGTCAGTGGTAGTGCAACAGGGAGCATTCAGAAAAAGTGGGCAGGCGAGGTAAAATGTTCATTCTAACCATTTGTACTCTTCCTCCCCACTGATAAAGGTAGAGATGCCCATCTGCAGTAATCTGTGTAGATCTCTCTCAGTAGGGGTTCGTAGATTGCCTTGTGAAGTTTGAGAATATCCCACCAGAGTTGTATACCCACTTATCAGAATCCCTTAGTGGTCCACTTAAACGGTATGGTTCATTTGATTAGTGCGGCAATCTCCCTACTGAACTTAAAGGCTTCCAACTTTTCATGATTTATCTTGAACCCAGAGATGGAGCTGTATTTGTCTAGGGTGGTAAGCAGGGGTGGCATGAAGTGACTAGGTTGCTAATGAACAGCAAAATATGATCTACGTATAGAGAGATTTTTTTTTGTTTGCCCCGGGGATCGAAAGAAGTGCCTTTTATTTCTGGATTGGCCTGTATGGCAATTATTAAAGGTTCGATCCCCAGGGCAAAGAGAAGGGAAGAGAGTTGGCATCCTTACCAGGTGCCCCACTGGAGCTCAAAGAAGAAGAACAGTATACTATTTACTCTCATGCAGGCTCTTGGTGTCATAGAAAGGACATTAAACCAGGACAATAATTTGGTGCCAAATCCAAACTTATGAAAAGTAAATAGCAGGAATTTTCAACTGGGGCAGTCAAATGATTTTTTTCTGCATGGAGAGAAATGGTCAAGTTAATTATAATGGAGTGTTTGATCACTTGAGTGACATTCAGTAGTCAGCGTACATTTGCAAATGGCTGGTGCTTTGGGATGAAACCTCAGAATGCAATTCTTCATGAAGAGAGTGTTTACAGAGTGGGATGAGCTCCTGGAAGAGGTTGTCTCCATGGAGACAATAGACGGATTCAAAAGGGGGTGGGATAGGGAGAAAGGGAAGGTCAGGGTCGGGGGAAGATAAGAAAGGGGTGAATGGATAGGGAGGGAGACGAAACCCTCAATAGTCACTGATATAGAGCTCTGCAACATGAGCAGGCTTAGTAGACCACTAGGCCTTCTTCTGCTAGTAATATTCATATGTTTGTATGTTCCCATGCTAACTGCTTTTTTGAACCAATAGACTTTTTAATTTACAATTCAATTTTTTTTTTTTTTACAGAAGAAGTTGGCACATCTGGTTGGGTGCGTAGAATAAAGTGCCCAACTCAACTCAAAACTTCAGAATTTTGAAGCTGTAAACATTAGCAAAATATAAGGTACTGGAATGTTTAGAAGAACATGATTCTGACTGGCTTGTAAAAACAACCTCTGTGATTTCTAATACTTGAGATTACAGCATATTTTGAAGCATTGTGGGATATTGTTTTAAACATCTGTGTTGAATTGGCTTATCTCGGCATTCAAAAAGAGATGATTTAATACTAAAAATTTTTTAAATATACGTATCTTGCATTCTACTTTTGTCTTTTCAAAGCTGAACTGCTAAATCAGTTACAAGTACTTTTTCCAATATTGCACAACAGTTACTTTGACTAATGCAGCTGGTAAGTGCCATTACTTTATCTGACTGCACCCAGTACATCTGATAGTGAAGTATATTAACAAAAGTAACAGTTTAGCAGGATTGTTAACTGTTCACTTTGTTTCTACATCAGTGAACATAACTTCTATAAAATATTACTAAACAAAGAGAACTCATGCAAAAAATTAATTAGGATCCTGTACCGTTCTCCAGAACATCATGACTTATATAACATAATGCATTGCCAGTGCTGTAAAATAAGGCTATATTTCTTTCTCAGGGTTGTAATTATACTATAAATTTCTTGAGTCTGTCTCCTAATATCTAAAGTAATCACAACCCATAGAGTGACATATAGCCTCATGTTAAAGCGCTAAACTAGCAATATTTTTATTTATAAGAAATATGTTCAGTAAGTAAATGACAGTTGAAAATCTCTAGAGAAAAAAAATCCTATTGGAGCAGGGACCTGATCGCTCAGATTGGCAGTAGGTTACAAATAAGCCTTTCATCTCTTGGCCACTTATTCAAGTGTGGCCCAAGTCTGTGTGAGAAAGCTATTATAATACACAGTTAGCATGTTATACCTGTGACTTGAAAAAGTTGCAGTTAACATAAGTTAAGATCAGCTTTTTCTGAATATTAAGAACTACATGGAACCCTGAGTGTGAGCTTGGCTGTGGTCGCTGGTCAGATAAACTGTACTTTTACTTTTAAAGTCAGTCACTTACCAACAGTCTCCCATAAAAAAACAACACAGCAAAATTGAGAATACATTTCTCACCACTTGTGATACCTTTATTTAACCCTTATTTTGACTTTGCTAACATGAAAAATGTAACTTTTGTATTCAGTTCAGTTCAGTTTAACTTACAGATCTGCCAGTAGGCCACCATAATGACATATAACACATGCAGTATCAATACAATGATACAAAAAAAGAAAACATACTAACATACTAAAATGCCAGCAGAATAGGCCTAACGGTCTTTCGTGTCTGCTCGTTTGGTCAGTCCCCAACCTGGGTGCTGACCTTGCTGTCCCCCTCACCTTCTCTGGCTTCTCCCTTCCCAGTTCCGGATATTCTTGCTGCATTGGATTTTGCTTCCAGAACCCTTCCCCTGTACCTGTCCCACCCCCTCTTGAACCCCTCCACTGTCTCTGCCTCCACCAGCCCCCTAGGCAGTGCATTCCATGGCTCCACCACCCTCTCAGTGAAGTAGCACCTCCTCCTTTCTCCCCTGAATCTTCATTTCAAAACATATGAAAATACATCAGTGCCTTACATAAAAAAAATAATACTAATGAAACTTATAGTCATTATTAAAGACTTAAGATATTTGTATTAAATTTTAACAAATTGAACTGCAACACTATTGGTAATTTTCAAAATAATTCCTGTTCATGGGGAATCTGGGAGACATTAGCTAATGCCTGAAGACCAGGGACTGGATTTCAGCCCATCCTGGGACTAAGTCGCTCCTGCAATGGCCACTGTGAACCACAGTCTCCGCACCTGTGGCATTCCATATTTTCGGCCGGTGCAGCTGAAGGGGATGTTATGTCGGGTCCCACCTTTCCAGGCATACCTTTTCCCTGCAGCTGCATCAAAAAATTGTCCACAAGTTGCTGTACATTTCGGGAGCCAGTCGTAAACTGGCTCCCCTTTGAAAATACCACGGCTGCGGGAAAAACTGTGGCTCTGCAAGTGGAGACCCACTTGTGCCAATTTTTTCCCGCAGCTGCTGGAAATTATGGGGCTCTGAAAATCTAGCACCAGGCATCTAAATGGAGAGCAATGCAGGCACTTCATGTCTGGCTGTCTCCATCCACATTTAACCAGCATAACTAAAATCCCTTAATTTTAGGTCACTTAAGACATAAAATACATCACAGAGTGCCCACGAAAATTGGATGACGTGAAGAAAGATATATTAAAACAGCTGTCATTATGGAAACACCCTCAAAATGTTACTTACAATTAACACTTGCAATAAATAAATGAGAAAGTTGATCCTTTTCAAGAAAAGAACCAAAGTATTATGGCTTGGCAACAAAGAACAGCAAAACAATTTAGCTAAAATATCATCTGGTAACAAAAAGAGCTTCTCTAAGACAGGGGCGAGACAGGGCAACCTCCAGCTGCACTGTCACCTGTGGTCACCCAGGTGGTAGCACCACAGTGGAGAATGGAACCTTCTCTCCCTGGAGGAGGACAGCATCCTCTGGGATGCTCGATTCTCCTCCCTTGGACCAGCAACCAATGACCCGAGCTCATTCACGAACTTGGGTTGCAGTGTTACAAGTGGTAGTGCTACTTCCACAGTGAAGGGCAGGCCTCACAATTACATGTTTAAGTCATCCAGATGACCCGCATAATAAAAAAAAACATGAAAGTTTGAAGAACTTGCAGGGTCACACACCTTGTGGAATTACAGGGGGGCATACCAGTGCTCAGTCCCACAGCTGTGAAGTGAGCCCCGGTAGCAAACACATCACTGCCATTGACTTATAATGGGACAGGGGCTCAACTTAAAGATAGGACTCTCATGGGCCCCCATAGCTCCCAAAACTCATAAAGTGTAATTTCAACACAGCTTGTAGGTGCTGTGACATCATTTGCTCTCGTGCCAAATTATTTCACAGCACCCACTAGGTGTGTGTACCAGCTTCTTCTTCAAACTTCGGTATTAGCTATTTTCTATAATACACAATTAGGATGTTTTCCTGTGACCTTAAAAAGCTGTTTTCAAAATACCATGAGAACAACCTTTTCAGAACATTTAGAACAACTTAGCATGTTGAGCACGAGGTCAGCTGCAGTAGCAACTGTGCTATTCACTGTCACATGCTCAGAGGAGAAACTGCAGGATTTAAACACATACACCAAGGAGAAGAGAAGAGAAGAGAAGAGAAGAGAAGAGAAGAGAAGAGAAGAGAAGAGAAGAGAAGAGAAGAGAAGAGAAGAGAAGAGAAAAAGGGGTGACATGATAAAAATGTGCAAGTACTTGCATACAGTAAACATGATAGATACCAGGGAAACTTTTTCTATAAGCTAAAATACAGGAACAAGAGGGATTGTCCCAGATTTGTTCTTACTAGGACCAATATCGCATTAAACAGTTTGTTTGAAAATAATGTGAGATTTAGACACAATTATTTCCCTTTTTTCTTTATTACTGAGGACAGTTGTATGAAAGGGGATTACTGTCCCTTAGACTCTATCTGCTCTTTCTGCTTGCCTACACCTGACATCATAATTCCCTGTATATAGCATCATAATTATCTCCACAGCAACAGACTGTGATGTCATAAACAGAACTGTGAAGTCAGGTGTAGGCAAACAGCCAGAACAGACAGGACAGCTATCCTGTTTGCATGCAAATGTACTTATTAATAAAGAAGTAAAGGTGAGAATTTCAGAAAAAAATACTTAATATAAGCTGAACTGTGTCTAAATATTACATTTTTGTCCAAGTTTTCACAATGGCATCAGGGGCTCTTTAATCTCACCCAGTTTATTACTGAGCATATGCACCTTAATCCCTATCTCATGAACCACTCACTTATAGACTGGATTCTCTTCTCTCATCCCCACCACATCATTGCTACTGGTGCCCTTCAGGATGCCTTCTGTGACCTCAGCATGGTATACTGTGTCTGCAAAATTCACTGCCCCTCATCCCCACCTAAATATATATTGTCAAGGTCATTCAGATCTCTTAACCTGAATTCTCTCCTTGACGACCTCCACAATGATGAGTGGTTCCCTGTCTCGATCACCAGAGACACTGCTGAGGCTCACTCTTTCTAATCAACATTCTTCTGTATCCAGGAGTGACATACCCTTCTTAGGAAGACCCACGTCTGAGGAGCCTACCTTCCTTGGGTTTCTGCAGAGCACACTAATCTTTGCAAAGCCTGTGATTCTGCCTGATACATCTACAAAAAAATTGGGCTGCCCTGAAGACTTCTTGAGGTACAAGTGGCTTCGAAATTCTTGCACAAAGGCCACCAGGGAGGCCAAATCAAATTACCTTGCAACAAACTTCTAGAATTGTCTTTATGTCCACAATAGGTTCTGAAAGGTGATTCATTTCCTTTTTTGACCCCCTCCCAGTTAACTATCACTGACCCTCCTTGATGGAAGCACCCTCATTACTAACCCCTTCTGAGCTTCCACCTGTTTCTACTAATTTCACCACCTGTGCACTTTTATTTCTCCCTGCTTACCCCATTCTTCCCCCTCAAAATGCCCCCCACCTCATACACTCTTTCCTACCTCCCTTTTCTTTTCTCACCCATCACCTCAATTACACTCTCTCTGCTCTCTTCTCCCTATGTCCCTCCAGTGGTCACAACCTATTACACTCTAGACCCTAAACTCCTGTACCTCTCTGCCCCAGTGATATGTGCCCCTCTTTTTTTCTTCCTCTCAACCTTTCTTTTGGTCTCAAGGCCATCACTCAATTGCTTAAACAGGCCAATGTTCTTCTGCTCCACAAAGGTGGTGACATTTCCACCCTTAGGAATTACCACCCTATTTCCCTGCACTCTGTCCTGGCCAAGCTCCAAGCAAAACCTGTTTTACTCAGCTTTAGTCTTTCTTGGATGCCTCTAACTTTTTCTCCGCTTTCCAATCTGTGTTCTGGAAATTGCATTCCACATTCTCCTCCCTCCTCCTAGTCACAGACTCCATCCTTAAGGGAACGAACCAGGGTCGCATTACTAGTGCTATTTTCCTTGACCTGACCAAGGTCTTTCCCATGGTACCCCCTCCCACTCCTTCATGACAAGCTGAGGGGAGCTGGACTGTAGATTGAGTCCACTCCCACCTCTCTGGCCAGCTACTGTTGGTCCAAGTTGATGATGCTTTGTCCCCATCCTCTCTGGGGTTCTTTAAGGCTCTGTCTTGGGCCCAATCATCTTCTCCATCTTCCCAAATAATCTGCCCACTGTCTGTATTGAAACAAACATCAACATGTACTCTGACAACACCATTCTCTTTGCTGCTGGTGCCTTGGTCAGGTATCTGGAATCATCTTATCAGTGTGACTTCAACAATGTCCAACATGGGCTCCAGTCACACCAGCTAATAGTTTATGCCAAAAACACAGTTTCCATATCCATCAATACATGTCAAAAGTTTGCAAAGCTCAGTTCCCCCCTATTTTTTAAAACCATGATGAGTACCCCACTTGATGAGGTTTTTTATTTCAAGTACCTGAGTGTGTGGGTGGATCGACACCTAGACATCTCTATCCACATCAGTGCCATCCGTAAAAATCTCTACCCCAAACATGCCACCCGTTATTTCAACAAGTTTTGCCTACACCTCCTTATCTGTCATGAGATCCCTCTTTTGATGATTCTTAAGGTGTTTGACAATGCAGATGTGGTCTAAGGTACTGACCAAATTCCTCTCTTGCTGGACTGGACCCTCTTTTCCATGCTTTCTGCAGTTTTACTACTAATTGTTCTCCCCTTCCCCCACCATGGCTTACTCTACACTAACCTCTCTCTCTCTCCATCCATGTATGTCCAAGCACCTCTATCACTGCTCCTCTTTTCTATCCAAATTCTGATTCCCCTCCTCCCTTCATATCTATACTCCCTTCTTTCCCCATCTCTCCGATCAACCTACCAACTCCAATCATCTGACTCTCGATCATTTATTGTCCCTTGCTGCAAAACTACAGTGAGGCAAACTGCCTCCCCGTTCTGCCTTTCCTCCCTCTAGAATAATTTACCTCCTGAGTTCTGCTGTTCCTCCTCTCACAGATCACTCGAACAGCTTGAACAGCTCAGTTTACTCCCTCCTGTTTTTACTCCTAGTTACTCTCTGGCCACCAAGTACTCTTTTTAGGGGCTACAGGATCACAGACTCCTCTCTGACCACCCAGTAGCACCCTAGGCATTGTGTGCCTTGTTTATCATGTAAGTTATCATTTCATACCCCTCTCTGACCACCCAGCATCACCCTAGTTATTCTATGTCTTTTATCATGTGTGTTATCATTATGTACCTTGGTTTCATTGTTATTCATCTTTCAGGTCCACACTGTTTTCCATTTGCACTATTTTGTGTTTGTCTGCACTGTATTTATATTGCTAATTTGTTTTTACCTATATGATATTTTCTTTCATTAACTCCCCCCCGGTTTCACCTGGAACAAGCCTTGGCTTAGTGTACTTTTACTGGTCACCAGTTTCTTAATAAATAAACAAATAAATACATGTTTTGGTCAGACTGTAATGTTAGGTGTAATATCCACTTTAGAATGTATTTACTAATAATTTCTGAATGCAGTCCAGCTGACAAACACCTTTCTTGTCATATGAGGAAGTGTGCTCTGTGAAAATGGTGCTACATGTTATTTACTACATATTGCTTACAGAAAGAAGAAATATAACGAGAAGTGGAAGCAGAGAGGTGAATAAAGAAATGGTTGACCAGCTTGCACACTGGTGTTGAAAAGTCTTAATAAGAGACAAGGCACATTTTTTATTTAATATAGTACCTGATCCATGTTGCTTTGAGCTCTTTAAAATAGAACACATTTATACAACATAAAATACATACAATAACACACTATAAGGAAAAAATACTTCTAAAAAGATTGCTTTAAAACAATAACTTACAGAAGAACATAAAACAGCAATAAAGAAGCATTAAAATCTGTATTCAGGGAAAAACATCTGGAACAGGTGGGTCTTTCAGGCTTCTTTGAATTGCCCCGTCATCATTTTTTAAATTTATCTATTTATTTATTTCAAAGGTTTCACTAAGAAAGACATACTGAGCTGGTAACAGCTTATTTCGAGATGTGTCCTGGGGGGATGGGGAAGGGGAGTATAGAATACAGTATATGCAAGTGAACATAAATAATGTAGGGTGCAGTACTAATAAAAAAAATACAATAAAATTAAATAAATACACAACAGTGCGCAGTTATGATTTACAGGCTGATAATCAGGGCAACAAAAAAAAAAAGGATGAATAACATAGAGGATTATGTATGAGCAGTCATACCCAACAAGGATATTCTTGTATTGAGAGGTTTCCTTGGTAACAAATGACCGCGAGAGCGCAGCTCGAGAGGTGCTCTGTTACCAAGGGAACCTCGAGATACAAGAATATCCTTGTTTGTGTATGACTGCTCATACACATTCATTTACAGTGTATGGGCGGTCACAGCATAGAAAATCACACAAAAAACAGCTAATGAAGACAATGGAGAATAGAAATTTTAACATTTTCTTCTTTTTTTTAATTGACACAGGGTGCTGCAGATGTTTCTACAAGTTCAAGTTTAAAACCAAAAACAACTTCCAGCTTAAATGGATAGAGGAAAGCAACTATGTGGCAGCATTCCCAGTTGTTCTGCTGTAGCAGTGACATCGAATTTACACACCACCCATATTTTGTTTTATATAATTGTTGGGTTTTGCTTTCTTGTCATAGCAATTATATAAAATAAACTGACTGGGGAGGTTGCGGTTCAGCTGCCTTTGTCTGCAGTTGCTTTGTCATGGTTAATTTTTTTTTCTTTTTCCCCCCTCTGGTAGTTTTGTGAAATTAAGTAAATGGAAAAACAGAAAAAGTAACTTACTACCGAGTTAGAGTGGTGGTGTGGTTTGGGCAAGAAGGCACGATGACGAGCGCTTGGAGGAAGAGCTGTGGCTGGTCATGCACAGAGCGAGGGAAGTCAGGTGCATATTTGCCATTATAAACACTCCTTTATAATGGCAAATTATGCCATGGGTTTTCCCATTGTAGAAAGCACAACCCATTAATTATAATGCAAATTAAGGTGTAAGCACTATACAGGACTAGCAGCAATGTCATAAAGTTTCAGATTACCACCACCCAGACTGCTAAAGTGCAAGAGCTATCAAAGCCTTGCAGAAGGCAGGTTCAGCAGCAAAATGTTACCAGATATGACTAATTTAAGCACAGTTTAGCCTGGGGGTGTAGGAAATTGTTCACAGCCAGGAGACAAAAGGAGACATCGATAACACAGAGAAGAGGGAACACAAAGGTCAGGGGTCAGAAACTGTTGCAGGAGGGGGTACCTAAAATCAAGAAGAAATGGAATTTAGGAAAAAGAAGGATACGGCTGAGCAGATGGGTAGAGGAAGAGAGCACCAGAGCTTAAGAAAATGATGTGAGAAGGCAGCTTGGCCTATGGAAGTTCTACTGGTGGAGTGGGAGAGGGAATGGGAAACAGTGTTCTAGAGGGGGGTAGGTGGAAGAAGTGAGAAAAAAAGTAGGGCAGGAAGGTGGGGAGAGAAAGCCAAACCAGACTGTTGAGGTGAAGGTGGCACAGTGTGTGAGGCATCTGGGAGAGGGAGGGAGGAGTAGAGAGAGAAAAGTGGTATGTATGGGGGAGGGTAGTCCAAGGCAAAACAACAGAGAGTGAAAAAGAAGGCCCAATCTGGCAAGGGTGGACATGGGAGCGGTGCTGTAGACAATGTCACTGCAGTTGAAGATGGGGGACCATCTTTGTAACTAGCTCCTTGCAGGAAGTGAGAGGGATATTGACTTTGTTTCTATAGAGCGCACCCACTGTGGGGTGAAAGCTTGAGGTGAATGGCATCAATGTGGGCTGAGAAGTCAAAGTGTTGGTCCAGCCAGAACCCAAGGTACTTAAAAGAGGAGTCATCCTCAATCATATTACCATAAAGGGTGTGGAAGCAGTTGAGGAGAGATAGCCAGGTGAGCCTCTGCTGGGAGCCAAAGATTTGGAGACAGTTTTCTTGGCACAGAGGGACAGAAGGTTGGAATAGAACCAGCACCGAACGCTGCCAAAATCCTGTTGAAGATGGACAGTAAGGTCAGCAGCAGAGAAGTCAGAGGCAAACAGCACAATGGCATTTGCGTTCATGTAGATGAGTGCAGGGGAACAGGCAGAAAGGGATAATTTAGGAATATGGAGAAGAATATGGGGCCTAGGGTAGAATGTTGGAGAACACTGGAGCCAATAGGAAGTGGGGGGGAGGATGTCTTCAATTCAGGCAATTTGCAACATACCCTCTAGGTAGGAAAAGAACCAACTGATCTGAGTAAGCAGGGAGCCCCACTGCCTTAAGCTTGTTCAGGAGAAGGGGCCGTGACACAGTGTTGAATGCTTTGGCCAAGTCAACAAATATGGCTGTGGTAACTGGCCCTGGTCCATCTGGACAAGATGGATTCAGTGAGCCAAAAAAGGGAGGTAGATGTGGAGTGGGACTTTCTGAAGCCAGACTGGAAAGGAATGAGAAAAGGAGAAGCGTCAAGGAAAGGGGTACGTTACGAGAGGACAAGATGTTCCTGAAGCCTGGAGAGGATGGAGAGGAAAGAAATGGAATGAAAGTTTCCAGGACAGGAAAGATTAACCCATGTAGGGCATGACAGTAGCCCATTTCCAGGCATCAGGGACAGAGGTAGAGGAGAAAAAGAGGTTAAGGAGGAGGGTAACCGGGAAGGTGATGGCTGATGCAGAGAGGTTCAGAATCTTGGGGTAAAGGCCATGTGGGATTGAACTCTTGTGGGGGTTACGAGCTAGAAGGGCCTTAAGAGAGGCAGAGGGAGTGGTAGGAGGGAAGGAGGAGTGTGAGGGAAGAAGGGAAGGGTAAGGGGGAGGAGAGGAGAGGAGAGGAGGAGGAGGAGGATGAGGAGGAGGAGAGAGGGTGCAGGTGGTGAAGAAGGAGTTGAAGGAAGAAGCAACAGCAGCAAGGTCAGTGATGTGGGAGCTGTCAACCTTAAGGGCAGGAAGGGTGGACTGGTCGGGGGGGAGAAGAGGGAGTGCATAGCATTCCAGAACTTGTGGGAGGGTAACTATGGTTGTTCTGTAGTGTGAATGCAAGGTACTCAGATTTCGCAGGCCTGGTGGCTTTGGTGCAAGCATTGCAAAGGGTGTGATAATTTAACAGGGTAGCGGGGGACCAGGGATCTTATAATAGCCAGGCTAGATCACAAACTTGAAGGCAGTCCAGCTGCACTGCAGAGATCCAGGAAGGTGGGAACTCCGGGTCCTGGTTTTCCAGAGGGAGGCATGGTGGACCCAGACAGTCATAAACTTAATATAGAAGGATTTGAGGGCTGAGTGTCTGTTATAAATATATGAACATATGAAAATTGCCAGCAGAAAAAGGCCTTTATGGTCTACCAAGCCTTCTAGATAGTGCAGCTAGCACCCCTTATTCTGCAGCTGCCCCTCCATCCCTTACCTCACCTCCCTTGACCCTCCCTCTTGCCCTGTACCATCACCTTTTGCAGCTGCCCACTGTTATACTGGATACCACCTCTGCCGGTAACACATTCCACCTGGCCACCACCCTCTCCTTAAAAAAGTGTCTCCTCATCTTCCTCCTGAACCTTCCCCTCCAATCTCATATCATAGCCTCTGGTGTCCCCCCCCTCCCTTAGTTTAAAAAGCCCCTCTGTACAAGACTTGTTTGTTCCTTTCATGTACTTGAAGGTTTTAATCATATCTCCCCTCTCCCTCCTCTCCTCCAGTGAGTACATGTCCAAGTCCCTCAGCCTACTCTCATAAGATAAATCCTCCAGACTCTTGATCATCTTTGTCGCCCTGTGCTGCACCCCCTCCAGTAACCTACTGTCCTTCTTCAGGTATGGTCACCAGTACTGCATGCAGTACTCCAGGTGTGGTCTAACCAGCGATCTATACAATGGCAGAATCACCTCCCTCCTCCTTGAGGATATACCCATAGCAATACAGCCCAGCATCCCGTTGGCCTTTGCAGCTGCCTTTCTACATTGTGCTGAGTTGTTCACTGCTCCTGTGATGAGCACCCCCAGATCCTTCTTCTCCTCAGTCACAGTCAGCTGCTCACCCCCCAGTAGGTAGCTCCTCTTAGGGGTTTTCCCCCAAAATGCAGCACCTTGAATTTTTTGGCATTGAACCCCAGCTGTCAGTGTCCAACCAGATCTCCAGTTTTGACAGATCCTCCTGCAATCCTTGCCAACCCCCTAGGTCATCCACCACTGCTCCCATCTTGCTGTCATCAGCAAACAACCAACCAATGAGCCCATATATTCAACATCCGATCCTGATGACACTTTAGACATTTTAGAACAACTCTGAAGTATTGCATGAATCATCAGAAACAGTGTTACTGACACCAGACATTAGAAATAAAACTCAATTCAAACCTAAATCCACTTTTAGTCCTACTACCTCCATCTCTCCTGTCATTCATACTTATGAATCATTAGTTATGAAAGATTTTGAGACTCTTTTTTCATCTAGATGCTCCCCCCACATAATAATTTGATATCAAAAGAACAAATGCCTTTAAAAGAACTAAGGGACATGAAAAATGTTGAAATTAAAGAGGCAGACAAAGGTGGAAAAATTGTTATAATGGACAAAATGATGTATGAGGCAGAAATTTATAGACAACTGGACAATGTGGATGGTTACAGATGACTTGGAGAGAATCCTACTCAAATAATTAAAACAAAGTTGAACCAATCTCTATGTGAATCTGTTAATAATGGCTCCATTACTGAAAAAGAAAAAGGATTTATGATTGTTGATTTTCCAGTAACACCCACAATTTATGTTTTGCCTAAGATTCACAAGGACCAGACCAGTCCCCCAGGACGTCCAATAATTTCAGGAATAGGTTCTTTGACAGAAGAAGTATCTATCTTTGTTGATTTTTATTTAAAACAACTAGTGACATCACAAAGATCCTATATTAGGGTCTCTATGGACGTCCTCTCTAAAATAGGGAGCCTGGTCTGGTCCTCTGAATATGTTTGACTTACAATTGATGCAACTAATCTTTATACGTCAATTGAACACCATTTAGGAATTCAGGCTCTAGATTACCATTTACATACTAATAGGATGGCATCTGGTTTTCCCTTTGATTTTTTGATAGAGGCAGTACATTTTATTTTACATAATAACTATCTTGTTTTTGATAAAAAGTATTATTTACAAACAACCGCTACAGCAATGGGAACAACCATGGCTCCATCCTACGCTAACCTTTTTATGGCATGGTGGGAGGAAACTGTCATTTTTAATGATTCAAGAAATCCATATGTTGAGAATATCATATTTTGGGGTTGATTTATCAACGACCTTTTGGTGGTCTGGAAAGGGAACATTTTATCTGCATATTCGTTTGTTGATTTTTTGAATACCAATGAAATTGGTCTTAAATTTACATCATATGCACACAACTCCATGATTTCCTTTTTGGATTTAAAACTCAAAGCCACTGATGGCACTGAAGTTTCAAGCTGTACATATAGAAATCCCACTGCAGGCAACATGTTGCTACATGCCACCAGTGCACACCCAGCACATGTTAAAAGGGGAACTCCATATGGACAATTAATTCGCCTTAGATGTAATTGTAGTGACCTAGAAGAATTTGAAAAGGAAAGTGTGGAGCTGAAATATAGTTTTTCTGCAAGGGGCTATTCAACAACACAAATTGAAAAAGCTTATTTAAAGGCTAGATCAAAAAATAGAGATACTCTTTTGAAACCTAAAACAAATGTAATATTGGATGCTCAGCCTATAATTTTTGTTACTCATTACAATAGACTAAGTATTACCAAACACTGGAATGTGTTGGAAGCAGATAAAGATCTGAGAGCTAATATAGGACAGAAACCAGTCATACCACACAAAAGAGGTAGTAATTTAGCAGATCTTTTGACACACAGCATGTACATAAAAATACTGCAGGGACTAGAACATGGTTACCCCCGAAACCAATAGGGTGCCACAAATGTAGTCATTGCAACATTTGTAAATTTTGCCATCAGGGAATTAATTTCCAGCATCCCAGTATAGATGTAAAAATATTGCAATTAAACATTTCATTAATTGCTCTGCTACACATGGGGTGGGATATTCAAAGGAGCTGCGCATGGCGCAACAGGGTTGAGCCATGCATAACCCACCAATGCACTCCGATGTGATATTCAAAGGGGCAGGTTGTGCTGCGCAACCCCCGATGCACTGGGGCACACCAGTAATGTATGCGGTGCAAGTGCGGGGGGCATGCCCATGCATATGTGGCACATCCCGATATTCAGCCCAGGATGTCCGGTGCATATGCAGGCACATACCTGCCTTGCGCTGCACAGGGGTGCAAAGTTGTGCCAGGCGAAATCAGGAGCAAGTCCAAGCCACCCACAGGCGAGCTGCCATATTGCAAGGTGCAACATGGCAGTTGCCTGCTGTGGGTAGCCACCCGACCACCCAGGACACAGTCCATGAGCCCCTGCTCAGGGGATGACGTGCCCCCCCGCCTGATCACAGGCAAATGTTGAAGAAACCCTGGTGGTCCAGTGGACTGCTATCCTTTTCCCGATTGTGGGCATGTGTAATAGTAATCCCTGGTGGTCCAGTAGACCGATCCCCTTCACCCACTCATGGGCATATGTCAATACTCCCTGGTGGTCCAGTGGACCGATCCCCAGTGCCCAATCATGGGCATAGATTCCAAATCCCTGGTGGTCCAGTGGAACCCCCCCAGTGCCTGATCATGCGTGGAATGTCCTACGGACACCCTGGTGGTCCAGTGGTACCCCTCCCACCCACCCACTGTGTCCCCGCCACCCTGCACCCTCCCAGTCAGCAGCAGGCAGCAGCACCCCGGCCACAAGCCACCCAGCTGCCCACCAACTGACAGTGTACTTGAGGGCTGTACGTTTATTGGTTCACTGCGGCCAATAGGCTGCTGATTCATACTGTACTACATAGTCCCAGATTGTGAATGAACGCTCATTCACAATTCAGGACTGTGTAGTAATGTATGGTCTGCACGCCCATTGGTCCACGCAGTGGACCAATAGGCGTACAGCCCTACTGTATGTTAGCCAGCCTGGGAGTGGGTCCCAAGATTACAGCCTGGGTAAAGAATTGGCTGGAGAATAGGACACAGACAGTAAATGGAGTCCACTCTGAAGAAAGGGAGGTTACTAGTGGGGTACCACAGGGTTCAGTATTAGGACCGGTCCTCTTCAATGTCTTTATAAGTGACATTACAGAGGGACTGGAAGGAAAAGTATGTCTCTTTGCAGATGACACAAAGATCTGCAACACAGTCCATGCACAAAGTGAGGTGGAAAGGATGAGAAGGGACTTGGCAAGGTTAGAGGAATGGTCAAATGTATGGCAGCTTAGATTCAATGCTAAGAAGTGCAAGGTAATGCACCTGAGAAACAAAAACCCAGGGGAAGAGTACACAATGGGGGGTGAGATACTAACAACAACAAAAATGGAAAGGGACTTGGGGGTAGTCATATCAGATGACCTAAAGGTGGGCAAGCAATGTGAGAGGGCAGTAAGGAGGGCTGGGGGGATACTGGGATGCATAGGAAGAGGCATCACCAGTAGAAAACAGGAAGCTATTATCCTCTGTACAGACAGCTGGTGAGACCCCATCTGGAGTACTGTGTGCAGTTCTGGAGACCCAATCTCAGCAAAGACATAGACAGGATGGAAGCTGTCCAGAGGAGGGCAACTAAAATGGTGCAGGGTCTGCACCAGAAGACATGTGAAGACAGACTTAAGGCACTTAATATGTATAGCCTCGAGGAAAGGAGGGAGAAGGGGGACATGATAGAAACTTTTAAGTACCTTAAGGGAATCAACAAAGTCCAAGAGGGTAGCATCTTTCAAAAAAATAGGTGTGCAAGAACAAGGGGCACAATTTGAAGATGGGGGCGGCTCAGAGGTAATTTAGAAGTATTTTTTCACAGAGAGGGTTGTGGATGCATGGAGCAGCCTTCCGGAGAAAGGTTGTGGAGTCAAAAACAGTGGTGGAATTCAAGCATGCATGAGACAGTCATAAGGCAATTCTAGGGGTTGGGGGTAGGAAGAAGTAGGCTGCTGGTTAACTAGGATCTGCAGCTTATCCAGTAGGTAGGGAAATGGGCAGACTGGGTGGGCCAAGCGGTCAATCAGCGGGCAGCTGGGCGACTTGCAGCCAGGGTGCTGCCACCCGCCACTGACTGGGGTGGCTGCAGGGTGGCAGGAGACACAGTGGGCGGGTGGTGAGGGGGTACCACTGGACCACCAGGGTGTCCGTAGGACATTCTGCCCATGATTGGGTACTGGGGGGGTTCCCACTGGACCACCAGGGATTTGGATCCTATGCCCATGATCGGGCACTGGGGATTGGTCCACTGGACCACCAGGGAGTATTGACATATGACCGTGAGCGGGCAAAGGGGGTTGGTCCACTGGACCACCAGGGATTACTATTACACATGCCCGCAATCGGGCACTGGATAGTGGTCCACTGGACCACCAGAGATCATTTGTATATATGCCCATGATCAGGCAAAGGATAGCGGTCCACTGAACCACCAGGGAATAGTCATACACATGCCCATGATCGGGCAACAGAACAGAGAGTGGCACCCACTGAGGGGCAGCAGGGCGTTGGTCCCCGATGGCTGTAGCTGGTAGGATGCCAGGTGCAAATCACTGGGGATTGGTGCACTGCATGCAAATGGGGCCATAATGACATGCAAATGACCCCATTTGCGCCTTGTATGCATAATGGCCTCATTTGCATGCCCATGACTGAATATCGCTGTTGCTGCACCTAGTGCAACCGCACTTGCGCTGGCGCAGTCCCCTGCTCCCCTGCTGCCACTTGTGCTGGCACAGTGCGTGCGCCCTCAGTGCCATATTGAATGGTGCTGAACCATGGCACAGCACCGTTGAATATCGCCTGGTCCATGCCCTGGCTCTTCCCAGTTGCGCTGCCCCCCAGGCTTGCTCCCCTGCCTGTCGCAGTCTGAATATCCCACCCATGTTGTTTATATCATTGAATGTACTTGTCCATATATTTATGTTGGATGGACCAAAAGAACTTTAAGAGAAAGGATGCAGGAACATGTACGAGCAATTCAAAAACAGGAAGCCATTACACCAATTGGGATTCACTTTGAAAAGTGTCATCATAAAGATGTGAAGCATTTTAAATTTATGGGGGTGGACCATGTTCTTGAGAACAATAGAGGAGGACATACAGTTCAGAAATTGGCTCAATGTGAACAAAGATGGATCTATACAATGAGAGCTTTACATCCCAATGATTTAAACGATAGTTTAGATGTTACAGTGTTTTTGTAAATTTTCTGCTTTTTATCTCCTTCTCTTTTCCTTTTTTCCTTTTCTTTTATTTTCTCCCGCCATTGTTATGTTTTTCTTTACAAGAGTTTTTTAAATAACATCGTTCTTGAATCATGGTGTTAGTGTATCTATAAATGGAAAAGGTTCAAGCATTTAGATTTTAAACACTATTCCAACAAGTGATGAAATTAAAATTAGTCCTTTTTGGACTTTAAATTAGTAAGTCCTTTGGATATACTAAGTAAGCAATAATACCCGACAGGGTGGGCATTATTGGGAAATACTGGACCGCCCAGGGCCGTGGTGAGGCCCGACGCCACAGGCGGAGGGCCTTATAGCCCCTGGATGGCCCGGTATTTCCCAATAATGCCCACCCTGGAGGGTATTATTGCGCTTATAAAATGGTTTTCTTAGTAAGCTTTAATGAAAAAAGGAAATTATTATAAAAAAATTAATAGTATTAGCAGAAACAAAAGTATTTAAAAAAAAATAGTCCATGTTTCTTTAAGGCTGTTCCAGGTTGTGTTGCTCCTCCCTACAGCTATCAACACTCCCCTCCCCCTCTTCACGAGACAGACACATCCACTTGAAGAATTGGTAAATATGCAGAACCAGTCTGTGGGCATCGTGTGTCATGTTTAACATTTTTTTTTTTTTAATTGGGCTGCAGTTAAGCGGGAGACCTGTGGTGAGAACTATGCATTGACAAACAGCTCCGAGGTAAATTATGTATTTCATTTACATTGGTACATGGAATACCTGTGGGAGCATTATAGTTTGAGGCAGTTCTGGCATTTGTGGCAGTAGAATGCTATGATTTTTAAAAAAGGTTCGGAGCAATGGATTGTTTCACTTCCGGTTTAGCACAGTGCTGCGATAGTGTGGTCGGGAGAGTGCAGCTGTGAGAAAAAAAGATTTGGGCACTCTTCCAGACCATAGAATAAGTGGAGTTTCTTTTTTTTTTTGTATTTTTAAACAGGAGCGACGTTATAGTGAAGGAGCGACTGTGTGTGTGTGTGAGAGGGGGGGCCGTTTGGTCTCGCTAACGAAGAGAAAAAACATGGCGGGGATTTTAAATTTTAGCTGGTGGTTTCAGCCAATGAGCAAGCAGGGTGAGCACCCCTGCACAAGGGTATGTGGTAAGGTGGTACTCAGGCTGGTACTAATTTCTTGCTGGGCATTTATTGAAAAATAAATGCCCAGCTTGGAGGTGGTATTAGCCAATCAGCAGTCATAATCTATTCTTGCCATTTTATAAAATAGAATAATATCTATATTCTTTACTTGTGTTATTGATATAGCAGTTAGACTAGAACCTTTTTAATTATATAATTCATCTTTATGAATAAAATGAATATAATTGATCATTATGACTAAAATGTCTTTTTAGACAGTGGTGGGACCAGAGTCCTTCACTAACATATGAATCATTATGATCTAGATTATTTTTCATAAATATGTAACCTTAAAATTAGACATTTATATCATAACAACTCTTGAAAATATCTGGTTTTTGCTTTTTTACTTTTTTGTATTTCACGAAGATAAATTTAAATATAACAATCTGCCTTCTACAAATACTTTACATCAATTTGGAGCATTGTAACTTCATAAATAGTGTGCCAGTACTACTATGTGCATGATTTTTCTGTTTTCTATTTCATTACATATTTTTTGTACAACAGTATTATGTGTTTCTCACTGACACTTATAAATTATTTTATATGTATGCACTGTCACTTTAAATGTTTAATGAATAAGAAGAGCACAGGTAGCACCTAGGCCACAATCCCTTGAGAAAGGGTCACAATTTAGACCAGAAGTGCCGGGGAGAGTAGCCGTGGGCTTTTTTGCATTTATGCCACTAATTTATGCCTGATTTGCTTCATTGCTGTCACCAGAATTGCTGCTTGTTTTTTGTGTTTGTCATCAGCAAACAGACTGATTTTGCTCTTGATGCCCACCGAAATGTCTGCAATGAATATCCCAAACAACACTGGTCCCAACACCGAGCCCCGCAGAACTCCGCTCATCACCACCCTTGGGGATGACAGCTCCCCATTCACCACCACTCTGCTGCCTGTCTTGCAGACAGTTCACTACCCAGCCCACTATCTTCGCACCCACCCCTGTACCTTGTAGCTTACTTCCCAGTCTCCCATGTGGCACTGAATCGAATGCCTTACTGAAGTCCAAGTACAGGACATCAACTGCATGGCCCTTGTCCAGTTGTCTACTTACCCAGTCATAGTAATCCACCAGGTTAGTCTGGCAGGATCTGCCAGTGACAAAGCCATGCTGCCTATTGTTCTGCAGTCCATGGGCTTCCAGAAGTGCTACCAGCCTCTCCTTCAGGATAGTCTCCATCAGCTTACTCATGATGACTGTCATGCTCACCGGTCTATAGTTCCCTGGTTCATCCTTGGGGTCACTCTTATGGAGAAGTACCACATGAGCCATCCTCCAATTCTGAGGTACACACCCTGAATCCAGTGAGGCATTGAACAGGTCTGCCAAAGGCCCACTAAGACCTCTGCCAGTTCATTCAGAACCCTGGGAATGATACCATCTGGCCCTGGCATCTTGTCCACCCTCAGTGCCCTCAAGCCCTCCAGCACCCTATCCCCTGTTATTTCCCTGTCTGGCACCCCCTCTATTCCTGACCTCACACCCCCCCTTGGGTATTGTTGATGTCTGTGGAGATGTGGAACCAGTCAGTGGCTGACAGATCTGCATTAAGGGAGGATAAATCCATTGACCTGAAGCACTGGCAAAGGATGATTTTAGGTGGAGCTTTGGCACAAGGTATCTTGCACACAAAGCAGATCATATGATGGTCACTGAGGGTATCTGGGAGGATACCTGCATCCACAATACAGCGGGGGTGAGGACAGGAGAGTACCCAGTCCAGAAGGATGTGTTTCAAAGATTTGTGATAACGAAAGGGGGAGTCCAAAATTAATTGAGATAGCTGAAGGGATTTAACATTTTGACAAACTTTGCACAGAGGGGTAGATCCAATTAGTGTTCAAATCCTCAAGTATCAGCAACTTACCAGATGAGAAGTGGGAGAAGATGGAGGGGAGGAGAGGAGTTCAGTGACCAAAGCAGAGGACAGGCCAGGACAGCAGTACACTTCTGCTAGGAAAAGAGGGACTGTGAAGGGGAGGGTGAGTTCAAGGAGGAGCAGCTCATTGGCAGAGGGCGGGAAGAGACTGATAGCACAGGCACAAACTGGATGCCAGAGGAACAGTAGAGTGCCCCCACCTCTCTTGGGGTGATCCAGCCTAGATATGAGTAACCAGTATGGATATATATTGCAAACATAATTAGAAGGTCTAGGACTTTTTTCCACATAGGACTTTCTTCTTTCTTCTTATTTTTCATCTCTCTCCCTTGCTCTTACTTCCAGCTATGTCTTAGCTCTCTGTTTTTCTTCTACTGTATATCTGAAAAGGAGAAACTGTACTGATTACATGTTTAATACATAAATCTTTGTTTTTTTAATACAACCAATGATAACGAAAACAAGTAGATAAGTAACTACAAAGAACTTCTAAAAAGATTTATCTATATAGTATTTGAGGGATCTGAACATCTGCCAATGTGAGTGTCTCGATCAAGTTTTTTACTTAAGTTATATATACATTTTATGTACAAACTGATGCATTAGATAAGTGCAATAAAAAATGTTTTGACAGAAAAACAGGATGGACACTGCAGAGTATTGGATCTTGTGGGAGAGTCAAGATTCCAAGATGGCGAGAACATCCAGCTGGAGGTTTACCATGGAGGTGGCTGCGGACGTTAACATGGGCAACCTGCGTCTTTGGAAAGTTACACTGGTGAGGTGGGGACAGGACCAGGTTTAAGCTTGATGTCACCTTCCACCAGAAGCCACAAGGTTACAAGAAGTTTAATGGAGTCACAGAGGCACCAGAGAGCTTCCAAATGGACCTAAGCAACAGGGAGGAGGAAGCACCCAGCATGCCAGGTGGAGTGGGGAAGGGAGGGTAAGAATGAAGATGCACGGGCAGAGGAGGGAGAAGGGTTGAAGCAGTAGGACAGAAGAAGGGAGCGATAAGTGGATGGAAGATGGTAGGAGAGGGAGAGGGAGATGAGGAGGAGGAAGATAGCTAGGCTGTTGAGCAGCTTGGGGATAAGCCTAACAGTACGAGGAACACCAGGGGATCATGAGGAGGGCTGATGTCAACAGAAATGGAGTCTAGCAGGACTGTAGGACTTAACCCACATGGGGAGGCTAGTGGGGATATAGGTCTGACCCAGAAAGGGAGGCAAGGGGGAGCACAGGCCTGACCCAGACAAGGAAGGCTAGCTGGGGCATAGGCCTGACTCCAAATGGGAGTCAAGGAAGCATAAAAACATGGGGAACAATAGAAGCTTACTCTATGGAGAAAACAGAAAGCAGTCCACAAGAATATTACAATACAGTACGCCCTAAAATACAGATATAGCTACTAGTTACCTAACACAAGGCAACAATACACACTGAAATAAGCAACAAACACTGAGAGCCCAATTTTCAAACGGCAAAATTTGGTGCAAGGTGCCTGCAATAAAAAGAATTGGTGCAAGTGACACCTTGCACCAAATGTTGGGGCAATCCAGAACTTTGAACACAGCCATGCACCAAACTTGTCCTGTGCCACCCTTGCATCAGAAGTGGTGGTGTGCCTGGTCGGAAGGGAGCTTGCACCATGGCAGGGCTGGAGCATCCCCTTATTTGTGATTTTGGAAGCCCTGCCATGGCCGCAAGTTGGGGCTGAGGTTAGACCAGACATGAGCCGGACTAACAGCCCTTGCGCAGCAGGTCCAGAGTGTGTCACGTGGGGGGGGGCTACAAGGTACACTGAATACAGACCAGTGCAGGTGACAGTAGTGGGTGGCATGGGCACAGCAAGGTGTGGGAGGGTACTCTGGTGGCACCAGGGCAGTCGTGCCCTGTACAGTGCCACAGAGCCATGGACTGGGTAATGAGATGTATACTGGCATGAACTGCATCTCAGACCCCTGATGCTGCCAGCCCTGCCAGTTTTCCCACACCATGTGAACTCCTCGACATGCCATCTGCCATATCTCATTATAGTACCTGCTACTTGGGATGCCCATCCCACCTGCTGTAACTATTATGGCACCTGTAGCAGAAGTATGGCAGCACACAGAGAGCTGTGCATCAGGGCAGGTGGTGCTGCCTGGGATATGTCCCTCACTAACTACAGCACCTCGTACTATCCTGCCATAGACTGTCACCCCCTGTCAGGGAGGTTGCATGATGTGGGACAGCTGGCAGGGCTGGTGGCATCAGGGGTCCGGGACACAGTCTGCACCAGCATACTTCCCATTACTCGGTCCATGGCTCTGCTGCACAGTCCAGGGCATGACTGCCCCAATGCCACCGGCATACCCTCTCACACCCTGCCGTACCCATGCCGCCCACTATTAGCACCCCCACTGGTCCATCTGCAGTATACCATACAGCCCCCCCCCCAACATCTCTGGTCTGGGCTGGTGTTGCGCCATGCAGGGAGGGCTTGATGGGACCCTCCATCAAACCCCTCTGGTGTGCCACATGTTTGCCACAACATTCTGACTGCAGTAACTCTGGGGACTTTGGCGCAGGGACCCTCATTGTTCTGAAATCGAGTGCAGGGTACCTGATGCACCTTGGGTTTGCTGCAGTCATGAATCAGTGCAACATGTGCAAATCTAGCAGCCCTCTGAAAATCAAGCCCTCACCGGCCCAGTGGTAGCAAGGGTTGAGGAACTGGATACACCTGCGTGCCACGCCCGGCGGCCAGGTTCGAGATGAGCCCAGGCAATGAGGGGGTCAGCAGGGAGGACTAGGATTGAGTTTCCGCAGACTGCTGTCCTAGTCCTTGGGTGGGCTGGGGAATTTCACCACACTGTAGCGACCCCCTGGGGATGCCCAGGGGCACTACTTGCGTCGGTGACACTAGAGAGGGAGTGTGGCAGACATCATTGCACGTCCAAGAAAAGCACTCCTGCACTTGATTGGTCCAGGTGACTGGACGGCAGGACCTGGTGCTGGTGATCGAGCTGGGGACTGTGAAGGGAAAGCCCTTGGATCACAGCTCAGGACTCCCAGCAAGATGGTGTCTGTAGCACTGGAGCCCCAACTGAGCTACTGGCTGTGAGGAGATCTGGTGGCAAGCTTTAAGTGTAGGCACTTGGAAAAGCATTCCAAAAAACAAACATGGCCACTGCAAATACCCTGTCTCCAGATGATTTTAGACAGATCTGGGTGTTGCCAAATACTGAAGCTCTGTTGACCAGAAATGGCATGCTGTGTTACATGACTCATGGAGGTAACAACAATAGTGTGGACCTAGTCTGCTGAAGGCTTCATACTGTACTTTAATAAGCATATCTTGAAGGTGATGCGCCAACTAACAGGCAGCTCATACAGGGCAGGCATGATATATGATCTAAGGCTTATTTTTTTTTTATTTATTCCTTATTTTCCAGCTTACAAGTGTGTGACCCCCAGGTTCACAACCCTGTCTGGTGACTGTACAGGGCCCACCTGGTTGAGGGGTTGGGTTCAGTCTGTTCCCTATTGTAGGGGTGTTCATCCCAGAAAATTAAAAAATTACATGTTGCCTCCACCATGACAGAATAAGTAAGTAAGTGACATGTTGTGTGCAGTACCACCCCTGAGATGCAGTACCTGTCCATCTCCCTACACTGGACTGGACTACCCCCTAGGGACCAATGAGACAGTTGTTGCCTTCACCAGTAAACAACGTAAACAGTGTACACAAAATGGGCACACACACACAAAGAAGTGAAGTTCAACAAATGAACCCAGTGCCTTTATTGTGCAACATAGGTCTGGAAGCTAGAATGAACAAGGATTTGTCAATGCTTAATGTTCGCCGCTGGTATTGCTGCTGTACCAGTTCTTGTTTGTACTAATTTTTATTATATATTTACCCAGAACAGAGCAGATGAGATGCAATTTCTCATTTTCAGTGGTGTCCTACTTTGACACATTGTTAGATGGTAATTACCCAGAATAGAGCAGCTGAGAGGCAATATCTAAGAATAGAGCAGCTGAGAGGCAATATCTACTTTTAAGTGGGCTCCTACATTTCGACCCCAAATAGCCAAGTATTTTTTGTGAACTGACGTTATGATCAAAACAGGTGGAATTTTAAAACTCCCATCTGAAAGGTGATTTTGCTGTGTGACTATAGAAACAAGTTTCGGAGGGGATTTGAAAAATGACACTTGCCATGTTCAGGAGGTGGGGTAACACAAGGGATATGTTGAACATTAGGGGCCAAAATCTGCAAAAATAATGAGTAAATGTTGGAACAATTTGTTTCCTCATAACTTAGTTGGTATTTCAAATTTTTACTCCACATTTTCAACATAATCTTTTTATGACCATTCCTTCTGAGCATGGCAGGTGTCATTTATAAAACAATGGCTGAAACATCATTTTTGCATCACAAGTGTTAAAATATATTTTGGGTAGGATCTGAGAAATGAAAGCTGTCACATTTATGAGGTGGTGTGAAAAAATGGCTATGTTGAAAAGATGGGGTCAAAATATTGAAAATTACTAGTTACATGCATGCGTTGAAAACTTACAACATAGACTCATAACTTTGTTTTTTTATATTTTACCCCAATTTTTCAACATAGCCTTCTCATGACCCCACATGGCCTTATAATGAGCACACTTCATGAACAAGTGCAGACAAAATGTTCGAATCCTACCCAAAAGGTGATTTCACGCAACGAGTCCGAAAGCACACTTTGGTCAGGATTTGAAAAATGACAGCTGTGACATTCATAAGGTACTGTGAAGAAATAGCTATGTTGAACATTTGAGGTCAAAATATTTAAAATTACCAAAGTTATGAGCCTTGCGTTCATAAATTTCAAGGTAGGCTCATAACTTTGTTGTTTTTTAATATTTTAACCCTAAATTTTCAACATAGCTTTCTTGTGACCTCACCTCATGAACAAGGGTGAAGAAAATGTTCAACTCCTGCCTAAAAGGTGATTTTGGCAGTGACCACAAAATCACCTTTTGGGACAGATTTGCCTAATTTCACTGCAATTGTTTATGAGGTGGGGTCTTGAAAAAGACATGTTGAAAATTTGGAGAAAAATATTGAAAAATGACCACATTATGCCAGAAAGTTCAAAACCCCACTGAAATACTTTGAACTGCATACCTGATTTCCTCAGTTTGCAGTCTGGTGTTGAAGAGTGAAGACTTGTCTGCAGTCCAGAGAGGATTATGGCGTTCAATCCCTGCTAGATATGTAAGGGCTTGGGGAGTTAGTGGGTGCTGAGTGGGAGGGTTGGGTGGGGGACAGTAATGGCGGCAGCTGCACCAGGCGTTGATGGACATTCTTCTTTTTTACAGGGTATACTGAAAAAAATACTAGGGACTTTTAAATTTCAGGTGGTGACACTGGGATTGGGTCCCCCAGTGCCGGTGTTATGTTTGTGAGGGGGCCGTGGGGGGGCTGTGTGGGAGGGTCAGGTGGGGGGACAGTAACAGTGGCAGCAGCAATAGACATCAATGAATGCTTTTTCTTTGTTCAACGGCATATTAAATGATGAGGGTTGGTTTTCTTTATTTCAGGTGATGACACTGAGGATTGGGCCCCCCAGTGCCGGTGTTATGTTTGTGAGGGGGCCGTGGGGGGGTGCTGAGTGGGAGGGTCAGGTGGGGGGACAGTAACAGTGGCAGCAGCAATAGACATCAATGAATGGTTTTCTTTGTTAGACGGCATATTAAACGATGAGGGATGGTTTTCTTTATTTCAGGTGATGACACTGGGGATTGGGCACCCCCAGTGTCAGTGTTATGTCTGTGGGGGGTGCTGAGTGAGAGGGTCAGGTGGGGGAACAGCAAGGATGATGGCACACAGACATTGATGGACAGTTTTCTTTTTTGCAGGGATGGTTTTCAGCAGGCCAATCATGACAGATCAGTTGTGCTTGCTGGGCGATGTAATGTAGATCAAGAGAGCCATCCTATGATTGGGTCAGCTCTCTCCTTTGAACTACATGAAGATTTCGCACAGCACCTCAGGACAGTTTCATGATCAGCCTGGCTGATGACTGGTGTGACACTGATGAGCTCTTTGCAGACCACTTTGCATTGGACTGACAGTGTCATACTTTTAAAAAGTCACTCTCCTAACAAAATGTTCGCCATGCATGTGCATGCACGGTGAACACAAAAAGGGGGTTAGGCAATTTCAAGTCATTTTAAACACTTCCACCTGATACCAATACTCCCTGGGAGCCACTGTACTGTGGGTCACTACCACCCTATCAGAGTCCACAGAATCACTGTAGGACCCAACCAATCAAGGGGGCATGATAGGACAGATTACACTACACGTGGTGTGGCATACTTTCTTTTTTTTTTGTTGTTTAACCAGGAGTAGCACACTAAGCTGAAAGCTTTTTTACAGGAGTGACCTGGAAGCACAGGGAAGTTAAGTGACTTGCTCAGGGTCACACAGTATGCAAGTGGAAGCTGTGGGATTCCAACCCAGGTCTAGTCTGCTGGATGTCACCAGATTTGCAGCTCAGAGCCTTAAACCACTACACTATACTGCCCCCTACACTATACTGCCTCCCTTTCTAACTGGTACCAGTGCTAGAACTAAACTTGCAAGCATGAAATAGCAGTGAATGAGTGTGGATGCCCAAGAGTTACACTAAGTCCCAGTGCAGGCCTGGTACCTATGTTGCTGGAGTTCTTTTGGCGGTGTACTTTTTGACAGTTAGCAAGCTTGTATTGTGACCCCCAACAGGACATGGTGTGCTAGCACAATTAAAAAACTTGAGATCTTAAATGGAAAAAGCACCCCCCCCCAGTGCATTAGGGAGCTCTTTAGTTTTTCAGCTTCTAAACAAGTCTCTTGTGCTATATCTGGGCTTTCTAGCCCACTGATTGGTTGGCCAGCAGGGTTAAGGTTCACAAATATGGTTGTGACCATGGACTTGTGTTCCGAAGTAATTTATTAAATATTTATTCTGTGCCCCATTATGTGTGCTTGCTCTCCTGGGCTGCTGTACGGTTGAGCTGGTTGCAATTGGAAGTGACAGGAAAATGAGTCACAGCTGCTGGGGAAGGGCAAGCAGGAAGCACTGAGGAGGTGCCCCTTTGCAAATGCACTCCTGTTCCATGATAAGAACACTAAGATCATGGTGCACTGAGGCACAGAAAATGTGGCGGTGTCTTGATCACTCCCAGTCCTCTCTGCCAGAATCGAGGGAACAAAGCAGAACAAACACATCCATAGCTGCAGAAGAAAAGGCAACGGCAGCACCGAAGTTTCCTGCGGCATGGTTATCTCTCTCACCATACCAAACATGTGGTTGAACAAGAGAGCCAGCCACTGCAGCAAAAACAAGGGATCAAGTGCCAGAAAGAAGGATGGCAGGTGTAGTCCAAGTAATCCCCCTCCCCAGGGGAGGTTACAAGTACATTCAGATAAGTAAACATTCAGGAGCCATGCAATCAACTTCCACCAACGTTTACTTATCTCTGAGCTTCTACCTGGACAGGACTGCTCCTGTCCTCTATGCTGCTCCTTGGCTTAATCCACATGATGGGCCCCCAACGACTGATCCATGTGCTGCTGACTACTGATTAGCAGCCTTGGTCAATGAGGCCAGAGAGGAGCAAGGGGTGTTTAGTGTCATCACAGTTGGCAGCACCAGATCTGTCATCCTATTGCATGCAATGATTTTTTCTTTCCTGGTTGTTGGCCCACTCACCTCTCTGGCATCCAGTCTATGGGTGCCTCTGGCACTAATATGCAGGTGGAGAACCACTGATGCTGCGTTGTCATTCACAGCATCCATGCAGCCTGCACACCCCACTGGCCCAGGGCTGGGGTGTCCGGCTTGAGTCAGGAACCCAGATCTCCAGCGGGGTGGCGCAGTGTACCACCAGCCAGTGCATCTGGACCAGGCTGTCTAAGGCTGTACTAGTTATCCTGGTATTAGTATTCTGTACCAATTGCAGGCAGCATATTCTGGAAGGCACAAGTACAGAGGGTTGTAGTGATGCACCCACAATGTCACAAAAGTGTACACTAGCATGGCCAGGTCCTGCTCTGCAAGATCTGGGTTAAACCTAACAATATTATTCAAATCATAAAAGCCACACTTCGTTACCAGTTCCACACCAGATTGGTATCCAGTGATGATAGCACCCGAAAATGAACGACTACAAAAATGGCGACTCATTTTCAGCTCTATGTGCTGGGCTACCCTGCAAAGGTAGCAACCATACGGGAAAGCAACCATGGGGAAGGGTGACTGGGAGGAGGGAATAGCGAGGGGAAGGGGAGGGACATGGAAGGGGTTTTAGGGGACTGGTGTGCCTGCTGACGCCAAGCTAGCCATGTGGTGTGGTGGTGTGGGTGGCTAGCTCTGGCACAGCAGGTACTGGGTTCAGGGCTGGGGACCAGGAGTGTATAAATGTTGCCGCTGCCTGCGGCTGTGGGACTTAATTTTTTTTTGCAAAGTCCAGATTTTGCCTCCTCCCCAACATGCACGCCCCTGGAGTTGAGAATCTAAATTCAGGGGGGCATGGGGGGCACCCCCCACAAAAAACATTTTTTAATAATCCAGATGTCAGGTCACCTTGAAGTGTAGATCACTGATTTGCTTTTCAGCGATATACACTCGCCATAATAGTGATCACTGTTTCGCGATCGCTATTATGACATGGAACCCCTGGGATTCCAGGGATAACTTGCAGTCAAGAGTAACTCCATGGCTCAAAATGGCAACCTGTCAAGAACTAAAGCACTGGCACCTCCATTGGTCATTGGCTACAAGCAAGGACCTGGTCCAGCGGGTAGCATCTCCATTTTATCAGGATTGAGAAACGTTAACTTGTGACCATCCAGTCTCTAACTTTTGACAGGCACTAGTTTATCACAGCCAGTGCATCCATCATTTCTGGTGAAAAGACAAGCACTCCTTGCTAAACTGTGTCATCTAATGACCTCACTCAAGGTCAGCATATACATGGAGAAAAATATTGGAAACAAGCTCAATCCTTGGGGCATGCCACAAGTCAAAGCAGCAGGTTCAGATGAGATGTTGCCCACCATCATCATACAATACTCTCTTCCAGTTATGAAGGATGCAAACCAGGACAACACTGTGTTGGATGAGTCCTTTACAGCATTCTAGGTGATCCAGCAGCAAGCACCCAATAGTCCACGGTGTTAAATGCTGATGAGTGATTAAGGAAAGTAAAGATTTACTGCTCTCCATAGCCTTCTCCAAGAGAAGGTAATTTAGCACCTTGACAAGAAACATTTAAATGTAAAAGCATGGTCTGAAGTCAGACTGGTACAGCTCATGTATGTTATTCTCCAGGTGCGCCTTGAGTTGCAGAGCCACCACCACCTTGATCACCTTTCATATAAAGGGAAGGCTTGAGACAGGTCTGTATTTTGGTTGACTATCAAGGTCCACAGATGACATAAGATGATAGGAAGCATAGACATAGTACACAGTGTCAGACATCAAATAACTAAGTCTTCAACGACATTAGGGATACATTACGAACTCCAAGACAATTCCGCTCTCAATAAAATATGTCTAAGATCTGGAAAGATGGATTAAAAGTTTCTGAATCTATCTCAATGCTTCAGAGAAGAACATGAAATGTGATAAATTGCTATGTTCTACCCTGCTGTGCCATGCAGGACAAGAAGCACAAAAAATAAACAACACAGCTGCTGTATGAAGCAAAACAGTGAGTTCAACATGCACAAACACAGAAAACTCTTTCAACCTATGTCACACAAACCGAAATAAAGACAGTCACTCAGTCTCAATATCTAATTTTATTTCCCTTTCTCTAATTTAATTACTACCACATAGAAACACAGAAACATAGAATTTGATGGCAGATAAGGACCACTTGGCCCACCCTGTCTGCCCATTTTCCCTACCTACTGTAACACCTCAGACCCTACTTGATCTCCAGCTTAACCCCCCTTCCCCTGCCACAAGATTCCCTCGTGCCTATCCCATGCCTTCTTGAATCCCATTACAGTTTTTGAGCCTATCAACTCCTCTGGGAGGCTATCCAGGTATCCACCACTCTTTCTGTGAAGATATCCTTTCTTACATCTCCCCTGAGTCTATGCCCCCCATCCAGCTTCATAGCAAGGCCCCTAGTCCTTAAACATCTATTGCTCTGTAAAAGACTTTCTTCTTGAATGTTACTTATACCATTTAGGTATTTGAAAGTCTCTACCATATCCCCTCTCTCTAGTCTTTCCTCCAGGATGTACATATTGAGGTCCTTCAGTCTCTCCTCATAGGGCTTTTGATGCAGACCCTTCACCATTTTAGTTGCTCTCCTCTGGATCACCTCTACTCTGTCTGTTTCCTTCCTGAGATGTGGTCTCCAGAACTGAACACCAGTACTCTAGGTGAGGTCTCACCAGTGATTTATACAATGCTATCACCACTTCCTTCTTTCTGCTGGTGATACCCTGCCCAATGCACCCCAGCATCCCACTGGCTCTCCCCACTGCCTTGTCACACTGTTTGGCCACCTTTAGATCATCAGATATGATAACATATTTTTCCTGATGTTTCAAAGGATCCCTTATTTATTTAAGAGATGTTGGCTCCTGAACTTAAAACATACAAATGTAAATAATAATCCATTATCTTATTTTTCATTACTTATTTCTTGATACACGATTAATATAGTCCTTATATAACATACAGTATGTAACATTCAATTTCTGTGCTTTATATTCCAGTTTATTAATGTCTATTATTTAAGCAATAAACCACATCATGGTGTGAGTTATGCTGGGATTTACCCTCCCTGATGGCCACAGGCTGGAGTAGCTAAACCACACCAGAGTGGGTAAATCCCAGCATAACCTTACCTGTTATGTTTATTATCGATGTCTAATGGCCCACTTATTTTTGTAACAAAAAATAAATAAAAAGTTTTTTTTTTTTTGGCATTTTAATTCATTATTATTGTATTTGTTGCGGTGCCAGAAGAAATAGTCCTGGGTTTCTAGGGCTGTTGCTATGGCTGTGGTGTTGCTGCACATGCATCCTAATACAGCCCCACATACACTCAGTTATATGCTGTGATTTTGTTTTTCCTTAAAGAGAGAGCATGCGAATCATGGGCCATTGATTTCTTCTTCATACAGAGACAGCCTGCAAGTAACAAGTAGCTGTCAGTGTGTAGTCTTGACATCAACAAGCTGCTGTCACAAGAGTGTTGGGTAGGTTCAAGTCTGCAGTCAGGATACAGTAGCTGTGTGACTCGATGGGGTGGAATTCAAGCTCGCTTTTTTTTTCCAGTTTTTATTATTTACAAGTGATGGGAGACAGAGAGAAAGAGAGAGAGAGAGCAGGAGTACACCCAGGAGAGACACTGGGAATGAAGTGGAGAGAGAGAGCAGGAGTAGTGCAGAGACCGAGTGAGAGGTGAGGTGGGTGCAGTCTGGCTGGTTACGGGGATTGACTTGTGATAGACTGTTTGGCTCATATGTTTGTTGCCCAGTGTTTCAGAAACTTATTGTATGTTAATCTTAGTGTTGCCGGTATTTCAACAGTCACATTGTGGCAGTTGTGAGACCATGGTTTAGCAGGGATCCAACATGGTGGATTTCATCTTTGATGTTCAGGGGGGGGGTCAGAGTGATTTTATAAAATGTGAGGATTCTAGATGCTGACTGGCATCTTTTCCCATGAGTTATGCCATGATTTACCATGGCTGAAAGGTGCTAGTCAGCCAATCAGGTTTCAACATTCTCAGACCCACACTGTATAATTATTTTATAGTCTTAATACATCCTGCCCGATGCATTATATAGATATATAGACACATAGATACATAGATACAAAGAAGGTGATAGCAGAAAAATACTCATTGTCCATCAAGTCTGCCCTGTAATGACTACCAACTATATGAAGTGCCACAGGTCTGACACCTTACAGGAACAGCCCACATCCCTCTGTGATGCCGCTCAGTCCATATTATCCCTTTGTACCTCTCCCAACCCACCTTAAACCCATTGATTGTCTCTGCCTCCACCACTTGCTGGGAGGAAGCACCAAGTTTTGTCAGCAGCGACAATGCCGCCTTCCCCCACAGCGACAGCACAATACCGATGCAGGTATTGTGCTGCCTATTCCATGGGTGTTTTCTGTGAGGTGCTCTGCCCCCCACAACCCCCATGTGGGAGACTCTGCCCTGCATCCCCTGGACTTTAGGATTCCAACTCCAGGTCAGAGTTGGTCCAGGGAAGGGGCAGAACACTGGGGGAAGGTGAAACACAGAAAAAGGACCATTATGCGAATGTTGCTGTAATGGTCTTTTTTTCCTGTTTTGCCATCGGGGTGTCACCATAAAGGTGTGCACTGTTGCTGGGGCAGTATATTCCATTGCTCCACCACACTCTCCATAGAGAAGAACTTTCTAATATCTTTCCTACCCCCACCCGCAATTTCCACTCATGTCCCCTCATTATAGTGTTTTTGTTCCTGTTAAATAGTTCCCCTCTATTAACTCTATTTATCCCTCTTCGAAACTTATATGATTCTATCATGTCCCACCTCTCCCTTCTGTCCTCCAATGAGCCATATTGAGGTCCTTGAGTTGTTCTGCATATGTCTTACCCTGCTGCCCCGAATCGTCTAAGTGGCCCTTCTATGCACAGCTTCCAACCTGTCCCTGTCTTTTTTTCAGGTGTGAACTCTGGAACTGAACACAGTGTTCAGGATGTTGGCCTCACCACTGACCTGTACAATGCAGAGTCGCCTCCTCCCTTCAACATTCTGCTTGCCTTGCTGTAAGCTTTACTGCAATATTCTAAGACTTTGAGGCTGTCACCGATAACAACCCTATCACGACTAACTTCACCCCACCCATCCTGTATTTTCTGCAAGGATTTTTCCTGCCAGTGTGCATCATCTTGCAGTTTTTGCACTGAAATGCAACTGCCAGATTTTAGACCATTTCTACAGTGGCACACCTCCTTGGTCTGCTCTTCATTATCCACTCTTCCACAAAGTCCTGTGTCATCCACAAAGATACACATCTTCACCTTGCATTACAGAACAAGAAAAGCTATTTGCCACTACATGCATAGATAATGGACTCGAACAATTGATAGACTCCACCACCAGCTGGTTACATTTACTTGATTTAGTTCTTACCAATATTAAGAATAAGACTTTTGACATGAAAACATCAGTTCCAATTGGTAACAGTGATCACAACACAATCCATTTCAGTATTAATATTATCAATTCTAAACCCTATAATAATATTACATACAAGGATTATAATAACACTAATTTTGATTTAATCAATATCAAAATCACTGAAATTGATTGGGAGGAAAAATTCAGGAATAAAACTGTTAACTGTGCATGGACTGAACTAAAAGACTTTATACTCTCTTTGGAAAGTAACTTTATTATTACCAAAAAGAAATACAATAAAAAAGGTAAAATTCCTATTTGGTTCAATAGAACCAGTAAAAAACTAGTCAAAAGATAAGACGACTTGTTTAAAAAACTTAAAAAAAATCCAAATCCTTACATTAAGCATCAGTATAAAACCAAGGTTTCTTCCCTTAAATCATCAAATAAACATGCAAAGTTAAAATCTGAATTTAATTTAGCTCATTCAAAGACTAGTCATAAAAAATTTTTCTTACATTAACAGTAAGAAAGGAAATTATACAACTTTAAGTCATATACTGAATAATGGTAACCCAATTACAACTGATGCTGAAACAGCAGATCACTTCAATACCTATTTTTGCTCAGTTTTCAGTCCACCAGATGCATGTCCTGTAAAAGTTAATGACACATCCTATACTCCGTTCTTTACTTATGATGATATTTTTCAGGCACTATTACAAATTAACAAAACTTCAAGTCCAGGCCCGATAATATATATCCAAGGTTTATACTTGAAACAGCTAAATAATTGGCTACTCCACTAATGTTATTATTTAACAAATCCTTACTTGAGAATAACGTTCCTGATGATTGGCGTTCTGCCATCATTGTCCCTATTTATAAGAAAGGTAATAAATCTAATGTACAAAACTATAGGCCAATTAGTCTAACTTTGATAATAGGGAAAGTAATAGAGCATTTAATTAAGGCACTGTTTGAAAAAGAAATGGAAAACTTAGGTATCCAAGATAGGACACAGCATGGCTTTACAAAAGGCCATTCACGTTCCATGAATCTAATTTCTTTTCATAATCACATCAGTAACTATCTGGACATTAAAATTCCATCTGATGTTATACTGCTTGACTTTAGCAAGGCTTTTGATAAACTGTCACACTCCATTCTTATCAACAAATTACTTAAATATGGCTTTTCATCTTGTCTTGTTAGCTGGACTGCAAGTTGGTCACAGAATAGGTCCCAAATAGTAAAAATAAATGGCACTTTTTCAGCATTAGGCCAAGTTACCAGTGGAGTCCCACAGGGCTCTGTGCTTGGCCCTTTATTATTTAACATCTTTATAAGTGATATGCACATTTCCCCAAACAGTCATCTATCTAAATTCGCCGATGACATGAAGTTGGGTGGTAGGGTCGATTCTATATTAGCCATAAGATCTCTTGAAAATGGTCTTCTTTGTATCGAATCTTGGACACAAAATAATTCAATGTTTTTTAACACTGATAAGTGCTCAGTCCTCCATTTTGCTTTTAAAAACCCAAAGACAAATTATTACCTTAATAATACTATATTAAAATCTACCACAAACAAAAGAGATCTAGGAATCATTATTGACCATAAGTTATCCCTCAATCATCATTACAACAAGGTGGTTAGATCTGCTAATATTCTAATGAAACAAATTAAAAGAACATTTATCAGTAAGTCTGAGCACTGCTTACTTCCTCTCTATAGGGCTTATATTAGATGTCAATTGGACTATGGATCACCATTTTGGAGCCCTTATCTTAAAAGAGACTCTATTCATTTGGAGCAAATCCAGAGACGTTTCACCAAAATGGTACTATGGCTCAATTCCCTCAGCTATGAATCTCGATTAAGAGAAACAGGTCTTTCTCCCCTAGATATATGTAGGTATGGGGGGATATCTCTTTGTTTACAAATTATTTAAATTTCCTAACTTAATGGAACAATGTGGACTTACCTGGGCAGACAAACGCATAGTGGGTAGATGCCACAACCAGCAATCGGTTGTAGATTGGGCAAACACAAAAAAAAGTGATAATTTATTTTCTATTAGAGTTGCCAAACATTGGAATTCATTACCTAAGGATCTGATCAACATAGATAACTTTGAATCATTTAAATCCCAGTTAGATTCATGGCTCAACTCTTAATATCATTGCAATCAATGATTCACTGTTGTGGGTGACAATCTCGATGGGCCTTGTGCCTTTTTTGTCCCAATCTACCCAGTAAACCCAGTAAACCTTAATGCCCTCCCCTATGTGGCTTATAAACACATTGAATAGGGATGGTTCTAGAACCAACCCCTGTAGCACCCCACTTGTGACTCCTCTCGCTTCCAATTCTTTCCGTTTACCACCATGATGCTTTGTTGTCTCCCCTTCAACCAGTTTCTCACTCAAGTAATCAGTCCCTCCCCCAATCCTAAATCTTCTATCTTTTTCAATAGCCTTCTATGAGTCACCAAGTTGAATGCTTTACTGATGCTGAAGTACAGGATATCAACAGCCTGACCCTCGTCCACTGCCTTGGTGACCTAGTCAAAGAAGTCAGTTATATTTGTCTGATGTGATCTTCCTGCCATAACCTCTTGTTGCTTATTGTCCTGCAGCCCATTCTCCTCCAGTTATTCTACCATTTGCTCCTTGATTATGGTCTCCATGAGTTTGCCCACAATAGAGGTCAGGCTGATGGGCCTGTAGTTTCCTGGTTCCTCCCTGACCTCCCCTCTTGGAGAGTGGTACCACCACAGCCATCCTCCAATCTAGTGGCACTCACCCTGACTCAACAGAACACCTAAACAGATCTTCTGGGGAGTGGCACCAGCCTGTGGACCCAATTCCTTCAGAACCCTTGGGTTTAGGTGGTCAGGTCTGGCCCTGGTGCCTTATCCATCCTGAGTGCTACCAGTCCATTCCTTACACTATCCTCAGTTATCTTCACAGGCTGCATTTTCCCTACAAGCCTCTCAGAGGCCTTGATGCAACTCTCTGGTAGTGGGCCCCCCTCTTCTACTGTAAATACTGAACAGAAATAACTATTCAGTAGCTTAGCCTTCTGCCTGTCTTCTTCCACCCAACCCATCTCCTCCTTTTTTTATTCTTTTGGTAACCAGGTAAGGCCTACTAGGCACAGGTGCTTGTTTTCAGGGGTGACCCAGGAGCACTGTGGAGGTTAACTGACTTGCTCAGAGTCACACAGTATGCAAGTAGAGGCTGCAGAAATTGAACCCAGATCTGTCTGCTGGATGCACCAAGCTCATTCACAGCTCGCTACTCTAACCTCTAGGCTATACTGCCAGCTCCATCTTCAATCTGATGATTCCTACTTTGTCTTCCTCTTCTCCATAATATATCAGAATAATTATTTTTCTCCTTTTTTACCCCTACAGTATGTTCAGTTTCGTATTTGCCTTGGCCTTTCTGGCAGCCTTTCTTACTCTTTCAATTTCCCCAGTGGTCTTCACAATTCTCCTCCATCTTCCCCATATTATATTTTCTAAAGGCCTCCCTTTTGGCCTTTACCGCTTCCCCTATATCTCTGAAAAAACAGAGGGGTTTTCAGACCTTGTTTTTTGTCAGTTACCATTCTTGTACTGCTTTTCATGACTTCCAGCATCCCCCTCTTAATGATATCCCATTTGTCCCTCCACCCCATGTGCTCCTGTCACCCCACCCACTTTGCCCCTATATTCCTTACTCAGCATTATTAGGACAAATCCAAAAACAATTCTAAATATCTGGTTGGAAATCGTAAAAATTACCCATACTTAATTTATAGTAAGTGAGTGCCCATCACTATTCACTTATTTCATGGCTGTTTATTCCCGGAACACATATAGTATCCTCCTCAGCTAGTAAATTAACTTTCTTTTAGTCCCAGTCTTTCATGCTTCCTTCAAATATCGACAGCTATTAAACAATTCAGTACTTAAGCTTGTACAGTATATCAGAATCCTTGTTCCATTGTTCTTCTTCTATTGTTACATTTATTTTCCTGGTTATTTCCATTCAGTTACTTTCAGCTGTTAACCTGGTATTTAATTCTTTACTACATTCTTTACAATAATGTTACAAACCTCAGTATACCCTGCATTTTCATGCTTGCTAATGTTGCTTTGCTTATACTGTCGTTTCAACCCTGTTTAATATGGTGCTTGCTTTTACTTTTATTCTCCTCTTGAGTTTCCTTGTTCACACTCTCACTGAGTATTCTGCTACTTCTTATATTTTTACAAGCAGTTTTCATGTTATTTGCTTCTTTATATCTTGCCACCGCTTTAAGAATCATCTATTAATGTGTTACTATTTTCTCTCCATTTTTATTTTCTGAGTTCCTGTGGAATAAAAAAGAATAATAATAATACAAATACATGTCTACTGTCTTTATTTTGAACTCTGCACTAACCGTATACATTTAAACGTGAGCCTGATCCCAGACCATGATTTTTCTGTTTTCTCTAGAGTCAGCTCCATTTGAGTCCATTCATGATGTCAAACAAGGAGTGATATCTAATGAGAACCTTTACTTTATGATGTGAAAGTACTCACAGCACGAAAGAGGGAGAGCATCAGTGATCATTTCCTGTTTATAGACAGACTGAATACATTGCAGAGCTGCCAGTCGCTGGGCAAAGGTACCTTTAATATAGAAACAAAACATAGATTCATATTTAGCAAAAAAAAAAAAAAAAAAAAAACAGGACCTGTACATGAACTGCACTTCACATTTGAAGTAGACTTACAGAACACAAGAAATGGCAGTTGAGATCACAGCTGTTAGGTCATCTGTTCATACTCCGGTCACAGCTGGTAAAACAGAAAGCAGTTTTTCAAATGTTGTTTGTTTTTTACCACGGAATTCCTCTATGTATGATTTCTATACCAAGGGTGCAAGCTAAAGTTTCAAGGTATCGCTGTGTCAGAACTGGTGTTCTAACCTGGCGCTTCCTGTTTTCTTCCGGGAGGACAACTATGTATAGATTACATAGATTACATAGACATTACAGAGCATAAAGACATTTGTCCATGAGCTCACAAGAGACACTTTAAATATACCCTTTTATATTTTTACTCAAAAGAAATTTATCTGTGTTTTAAATTCCTGCGTTGTATTGCTTTTCACGACCTCACCTGGTAGCATATTCCAAATTTATGTTAACCTATTGTTTAACCAATATTTCCTTTTATTTGTATTATATCTATCTTTTAACAATTGGTAGCAATGAGCTCTAGTATCATATGGTTGATTCCTTTGCACCAGGCCTAAAAGATCCCACAAATTAGTATTGGTCAATGCCCTATAAATCAGACACATGTCACCCCTCACTCTACGATACTCTAGTGAATACAGCTCTAAATATTGCAGTCTCTGCTCATAGTTCAATCCCTCTGTCCCTTTGATCCTTTTAGTGACTTTCCTCTGCACCCTTTCCATCAGTCCAACATCCCTCCTCTTGTATGGGGCCCAAAACTGAACACAGTACTCCACATGGGGATGCACCAATGCATTATACAGGGGCATCACAACTTGCCTATCTCTACTTTTAATGTGTCTCTGTATACAATATGTTATGCTGCTAGCTTTTTTATAGCTGTATTGCAATGTAAGCTAAAATTAAGATAATTGTTGATAATGATCCCCAAATCTTTCTCTTCACCTACAGCTTTTAATACCGACCCACTTAGGGTATATTGGAACTTGTTATTTTTCTTTCCAAAGTGCATGACATTGCACTTATCAATACTAAAAATAGATTGCTTCTGGGAGGCCCACATATCCAAACTATTTAATGCTGTTTGTAAGACTGAATGCTCCTCCAAATTATTTACAGGACACCCAATCCTAGTGTCATCTGCAAATTTAGACAACCAGACCGCTGAGTGAACCTGCATAGATGAAATATATAGATTAAATAAACATGGTCCCAAAACTGACCCCTAGGGACACCACTAGTCACTCTAACCTGGCCAAAATATTCCCCCTTTACACAGACTTTCTGGCCTCTGTCTGTAAGCCATGACTTCGCCCATTTTTGTATCCAAACTGGTATATCTAGCTCATAGAGTGATTTAACAAGCTCCCCATGGGGGACTTTGTCAAAGGCCTTGGCAAAGTCCAGGGAAAATCACGTCAACTGGATTTCCCATATCCATGGCTTTACCATCCTTATTATAGAATTCCAATAGGTTGGTTTGGCATGATGTTCCTCTGGTAAATCCATGCTGGGTCACATCTATCCTACCTGTACTTTCCATGAATTCAGCCATATAGTCCTTAATTATACCTTCCAGAATCTTACCCAGCACAGAGGTCAGACTAATAGGCCTGTAATTTGAGACCTCCTGCTTACAGCCTTTTTTATGTATAGGTATAATCACTGCTTGTCTCCAGGCCTCAGGAACCTCACTGGTGTCTATACTTTTCTGAAAAAGGTAAGTTACCGGATCCACTAATAATATTGCCATTTCTTTGATCACCCTGGGATGAATCCCATCTGGCCCCTGTGCTTTATTCTGGTTTACCTTTTGTAATCTGGTTAAATACATCAGCAGGGTCTATCCTAAGACTTTGTCCCCCATGTCTAGTTACCCCACTGTCCTGGAAAACATGAGGGCTATTATTGAATACTGATGAAAAGTATGCATTATATTCCTCAGCAAGTGCCTTATTTTCTATTATAATATTCCCATCGTGTGTTTTAAGGGGTCCAATAGCATAGTTTTCCCCCTTTTTGCTGTTAATATATGTATAGAAGGTCTTATAATTATCCCGGACCTTAGTGGCTATTGTATACTCATACTATCTTTTGGCCTGAACTATAGCCTTTTTTTGCAATTTTAAGGTTTTTCCTATATAATTCCCAACCAGGTTCCATTTTGTTATACCTTGCTTGATGTTATGCTTTGTTTTTACTTTTAATTAATCCCTTAACAAATTGGGTCATCCAAGGCACTGATGGACTTTTGGCCTCTTTATATTTATTTCTAGTTGGTACATGTCTTGAAATTAAGCCATTTATGGTATCTGTCAATTTTTCCCACATTTGAGCTACTGTCTGGTTCTCAGAATCTGATTTCCAGTCCCATGCAGTCAGGTCTTGCCTCATCTGTACAAAATTAGCTGAGTTATATCTACGGAGTACAGTTTATTATCACCAAGAATACCAAAATACTGAAACCCTACTATAGCATGATCACTTGAACCCATGGTGGGAAATAAATTACAATTTATAATATTGTCCCCAAGGTTACTTAATATTAAATCCAGGCTATGATTTCCCCTTGTATTGGCTGTAACATACTGATCTAAACCTATGAGACTAAATATCTCTAAATATTTGGATTCAACCGATGTACTTGCTTTCAATGTATCCCACCCAATACAATGATTGGAAACAGGATGAATGACTGTGTAACATACTGCTGGCAATATGGATAAAGCACTGGGAATCTCGCTGGCCCACTGGCACAGTGGTAGCACTACCGCTTGTGATGACCCGGTTTGGGAACGAACCTGGGAGCTGGAGGGCCAGCTGGGGGGAGGAGGCTTGAGCATCCACGGACTGCTCACCTTCTTTGGGGAGGGAGAGGACACAAGGCTTGGTGCATGGCTGGCCTCAGGTGTAAGTCAGAGATACTACCAGCACTAGCCATACAGAGAGAGGGAGGGGTGTGATGGATGTCGGCATTTATGCCTTGCCATTCAGTGAGAGTCATGCTCCAGGAAACAGAAAATCAGCCTCCTACACTCTGGGAAAATGGAGCGCCAGCACAGAGCCCCGTCCTCTACCTCCATGGTGGCCCAATGGAATACTAAGATTCAGGGTGTACGTGCCCCACTTCATCCCTACCTGGGGGAACAACCAGGACTTGATGGGGGAGCACTGAAAGGTAAGAGGGGGACAGATGCCTTGACAACTCCAGATGAAGTGGAGAGTAGGGGACTGGGGAGGAGAGTAAACAGAAATATATAAAAAAGAAAAGCACTGGGAATCTATAAATGGACAATGATGGACATTTGCATCCACCATTCAGTATACCTGCGGTAACAGTTTTGATCAGCTGTTTGAGTGTCTTTTCAGATTCCAGTCATGGCTGATCAAACAAAAAACATTGTTTCCTTTTGCTTACAGTGGCAGTCCTCTATGGATGTTTACTGTGATAAGGGGTCATTCCTGATCTCCACAAATTAAAAGGAATGAAACGAAGTGATAGTCTCTGTTTGACTGGAAACAGTTAATCAGATATCAGAGTGGATAAAGAGACAGCAGCAAAGAGGAGTCAAATGGAGAGCTGTCAGATGGAGAATATGATTGACGGTGTAATTTTTTTTTTTTTACAATGTGGAACTCTTTCTGAACACGGATGAATCAAGCTCATCTGTGGTAGGGAGAGAGCTTCTAGATGTCCCTCCCTCCCCAACTGGAGCTGTATCCTGTCTTACAGATTAAAATTTATCAGGCAAGAAAGCACAGTCAGGGAGAAATGGATAAAGATCTGTGCCCCGTCCACCACAACCTCCTTTCTTCCCCCCTTAACATTTGTAAAGAGCCATACAGAAACACATACTCAGCTTGATAATCTTAAGGGGCTTTTATACTTCTGGATCTGCACCACTGCTAGTGGTACAGATAAGTTGCACTGGTGCAGATACGGCAGTGTAAAGAGCTTCCAGAACATTGCAAGCCACTCCGTTGCACTGTATTGTGGCCCAAAGCATTCCCTGGTTTGTTGGGAATGCAGACTGGAGTGTATCGGAGCAGGTATTTTTTCCAAGCATACTGTATAAAAATGCTGCTTCACCTGCACCAGTGCCACTCCCATTCACAGACCCCTTCATGGAAATGCCCCAAAACATGGGAAGGCCACTGGGAGTGCTGCACAGATTCAGTGAGTAAAAGAAGAGGGTGGCAGTGTGAACAGAACAGAGGAAGCCAACAATACTTCAGGTAAGTAATGTAAAAGTGCCTATATATTCTCACACCCAGCACCCATCCTACCAACTAACACAACACCCTACTTGCCAATTGGTTTTAGCAACACTAAACCATGCCTGTACCCCACCCACCACAATGTGCCAACAGTTGACAGTGCAGCAAGGCAGATTCCCTCACCTATACCACAGCAACTCTCAGCTAAACAGGGTGCTGTGGGACAGGTGTCTGATTCTGTCTTGCACTGTTAACTATTGCTACAATGTGGTGGGTGAAGGACTAGCAGCTAAGTCTGGGTTCGGTGGACAAGACCCCCCCCCAACATGGCAGTAGCAATGTGCCATTTTCAGTATCACCCAGGATAACAGAAAAAATAGAAAATGATGTGAACATTGCTGAGGCACTACTGTTACCAGAGTGTTACCCATAGTTGTGTGTGTGCCGGTGTCTGAATAAACTTTACTAGTACTGCTGCACTGTCTCCTCTTATCAGGTGAAGCTACCTCTTGCTGGAAGCTGCAACACTGGACTTAAGATTTGCAAGAAAGAGAGTTGTGCTCACAACAGAGGGAGGTGAACCTTACAATTTACAATTGTCTTTGGTTTGAAGCAGATTGCTTAGGAAAGTTAATATTCTTCAGGTGGAGGATACTTCTAACTGAAGGGTGAAATAAGGAACTTAGAATTATCAGAAAAGGCAGTCTCGCTGGAGAGCCGGCCGGGGTGGAGTAGGTTTGAGCGTCCCATGACTGCTCACCTACTCCAGGGGTGGGAGGGAGACAGGGTCGCTGTATGGTACCTGGCGGAGGCCAGGAGATCAATCGCAGCGAGCCTGGACGTTGGGGGCGTGGTGAGCAGTATTTCTGTGGCGTTCGTGGCACACCACGCCCCAGAGAAAAGTGGAAATACCAGCCTCCGGGTTCGCCGGATGATGGCTGCCCGCTCTCGCTGGACCGAGAAGTCCTGTGCCCTCCGATCCCACCTCAGCAGTGCCCAGGGACTGATGCCTAGTACACTGGAACCCACCCCCACCCGGTGTCTTTCCCCTCGGAGGAGGGGGGCCCACCCGGCAAAGGGATATGCCGGGCCACCCCTGGGTCAGCTGCAATTTGAGGTGAGGGGAAGAGGGACAGGACGAGGGGGTCACAAGTAACATGCGCAGCCGGAAGGAGTGGCAAATCCGGAGGTGAGATCGGAGGGAAAAAAAAGCAGTCTTTCAATCAACAGCGGGAGGTGGAGCTTGTTTTACTTTTGTTACAATTGTTAAGATTTTCAGTGCAGGAAGAATTTAAACCCACAGGGGCTGAATACTGTTTTCTGTATCTGCCCTTCTGCACAGCTGACATGTTTTGAGGCTGACTGCTTTCAGAGCACAAGTCACCAGGCTGTTTTGGGGTTGGGGAGGTTTACCTGTGTCTGACTTGGATGTTTGGATTTTTCTCTGTTTGATTAGCAGGGTATTTTCTCTGTCAAATTGTCGTGTAGGGTATCTTGCTGACAGGCAGGCACTCATCACAGCAGTAGGTCAGAGCTTTTAGCTGATTGTTTTGTGAGGCACAGTTTAGACCCAAACCCTTCCCACCCTCATCCCACCCACCCATGGAAATAGTTCCTTTATACCTGTGTGTTCTGACATCATTTCCTCAAGAGGGCAAGGTGCATATCACTGCCATATCCTCTCTAGCACACTGCACTGACAATATATGCATACACATTATATAAATACATATGTTTCTATATAACAAACTAATCACACACACACAAAAAAAACTAAACAAGGTAGACAGTTATGTGGGGAGTAGTGCAATGTAATGGCTGTGGGGCAGCAGTCTTCCGGGAGTCTTTCTGGAGGCTGAGATGCTGCCATGTTTGCAGACAACTATCTGCCCTGAGGGAGGAAGTTGCCCGTCTTCAGGCCAAACTGGACAGTAGCAAGGGAACCTCCCCCATCCAGGGCACACCAGAGCCACCACCACTACCTCAGAGGTTGTGAAGAAAGCACAGCAGTTGGACCACAGTGGGCTCAGGGAGGATAAGGGTGGTAGAATAGAGGCACACCCAGTCAGTTGTTCCACTCCACAATCCATACACCATTCTGGGGGAGTATAGTTCCCCTATGGATGCACCTGCAGAGGAGACTAAGGAGGGTGCAGACAACTGTCACAAGGGAAGCCCTCAGGAAGGAGGCAGAGGGCACCACAGGGAAAGGAAGCAGCTCCTGGTGAGGGACTCAATTTTTAGGGGGATAGAACGGGGGGAGCAGGGAAACTGAAGTAAGGTGCCTGCCTGGTGCCATGGCCAGGAGGGACAGGAAGCTCATCCTTAGGATCATGAGAACAGTTGCATGGGAGTCTGAGCTGGACTTCATTGTCCACCTAGGGACAAATGACTTGGCTCATCATGAGATTAGAGCAGTGCAGAAGGACTTTGTAGAGCTGGGGAGGGGCTTAAGACAAATAGCACACAGTATCCTTCTCAGAGGTGCTGCTTGTCAGTGGCATGGGTGAGGCGAGGGTACTTTGCACCATGCAGTTTAACGAATGGTTGAAAAAATGGTGTGGAGCACAGGGGTTTGGCTTCATTGGGGACTGGGGTTCCACCTGGAGGGACACCAGCCTATACTGGCAGGATGGTCTGCATCTGTCCAGGAAGGGAACAAGTATTTTGGGCAATCGGTTTAAATGCTTCATTGGCAAGCTTTTAAACTAGTCAAGGGGAGACACTGATAAGCAGCAGGAAAATCCCAGCCTCCCCCTACAAAACAGGGTATTAAATGAGAAAAAGACCAAGGTAGAAAGGTCAGTGGGGGATGCTGCTACAGAAGGTAAAGCCATCAAAAAATGGAGAGCAATGAGTACCAATGCCCGTAGTCTGGGTAACAAGCTTCCTGAATTAGTGGCCTTGATGGAGGAGGAACATCTGGATATCGTGGCAGTCACAGAACATGGTACACACAAAACCATGACTGGGACGTAAACATACCAGGATACACTATCTACAGGAGGGACAGGAGGTAAAAGAGGAGGAGGAGTAGCTCTCTACATAAGAGAAGGAATCAAAGCAACAGAACAAAAGGGTAAACAGGAGGAGAAGAAGCACTGTGGGTCAATTTGGAGGCAAGATGGCACCACAATCCGCACAGGGTTATATAGACCCTCTCAGGGGAGGAAATGGACAAGCAAATGATAGAAAGTATACTTAGAATGGCAGATAAAGGGGAGATATTGCTGATGGGTGATCTGACTATGCCAGATGTTAACTGGAGGGCAGTTGCAGCAGCCACTTCTAAGAGTGGGGTTATTCTAGATGCCCTACAGGGTGCATGCCTTAGACAACTAGTATTGGAACCCACTCGAGAGGGAGCAACCTTATTCCTGGTCCTCTCAAATGGAGATGGAGAGAGGATCACAGATGTAAAAATGGGTAGCCATCTGGGAACTACCGACCATCGAACAGTATGGTTCACAATAAACACAGCAATAGCATCAAGCCATACAAAGGCAAAAGTACTGGACTTTAGGAAGGCTGACTTTGCCAAAATGGGTGAGTGCCTAAGGAATGCACTAGCAAATGGGCAGGAAGGAGGGGCGGAAGAACAATGGGGAATAATTAAAAACTGCCATCACAGAGGTAACAAACCATTGTGTGAAGCAAATAAACAAAACAAAATGATGTAAGAAACCACTATGGTTCTCAAAGGAGGTGGCAGTGAAGGCTCAAGAGAAAAAGAAAGCATTCAGAAAGTATAAGGAATCATAGAAGGAGCAGGACAGAGAATTGTATCAGTTAAAGCAAAGGAAGCTGGAAGGCAGTCAGAACAGCAAAGGCCTAACTGAGGAAAGATAGCCAACTCAATAAGAAGGGATAAAACCTTTTATAGGTACATCAGGAAGCAAAGGAAGACCAAGGAGGGATAGTGAGGCTTAATAAAGGGAGGAGGTGGGCAGAGGGTAACTGTGAAAGGCAGAGATACTAAACAAATATTTTGCTCAGTATTTAAAAACAAAGAGGGAGGTATCTAAAACAAACAAAGAAACACTCTGGATACAGAAGTTGATACCAGCCCATTTACAGAAGAAAGGGTTCTGAAAGAACTCTTAAAACTGAAGGGTGAACAAAGCAATGGGCCTGATGGGATTCATGCCAGAATTCTAAAAAGAACTAATGGTAGAACTAGTGACACCACTGACTACCCTCTTTAACAAATCATGGGAGGATGGGCGAGGTACCTGAGGACTGAGGAGGGCAGGTGTGATTCCCTTCACAAAGTGGGAGCAGAAGCAGGAAACTACAGACCTGTTAGTTTAACCTCAGTGATAGGGAAAATGATGGAATCACTTCTGAAGGAAAGTATTGTCGAAGTACCTAGAGGCCAGAGGGCACAGGACCCAAGGCAGCATGGATTCACAGCAGGAAGGTCATGTCAGACGAATCTAATAGATTTCTTTGACTGGGTGACAAAGTAGTAGATCAGGGAGGGCTGTGGACATGGCCTACCTGACTTTAGCAAGGCATTTGACTCCAGTCCCACAAAGATTAATATACAAGTTAAGCCAGCCTGGGAGTAGGTCCCAAGATGATAGCCTGGGTAAAGAATTGGCTGGAGAATAGGACTCAGAGAGTAATAGTAAATAGATGCGCTCTGAAGAAAGGGGGTTATTAGTGGGGTGCCGCGAGGGTTCAGTATTAGGATTAGGTCCTCTTCAATGTCTTTATGCGACATTGCAGAGGTACTGGAAGAAAAGTATGTCTCTTTGCAGATGACACAAATATCTGCAACAGAGTTGATGCACAAGGTGGGGTGGAAAGGATGAGAAGGGACTTGGTAAGGTTAGAGGAATGGTCAAATGTATGGCAGCTTAGATTTAATGCTAAGAATGCAAGGTAATGCACCTGGGAAACAAAACCCAGGGAAAGAGCAGTACACAATGGGGGTGAGATACTAACAACAACAAAATGGAAGGGACCTGGGATGAGTCATATCAGATGACTTAAGGTGAGCAAGCAATGTGAGAGGACAGTAAGGAGGGCTGGGGGATACTGGGATGCATAGGGAGAGGCATCACCAGTAGAAAACAGGAAGTTATTCTTCTGTACAGACAGCTGGTGAGACCCCATCCTGGAGCTGCGTGCAGTTCACGAGACCCAATCTCCACAAAGACATAGACAGGATAGAAGCTGTCCAGAGGACGTCTAAAATGGTGCAGGGTCTGCCGGAAGATATATGAAGAGAGACTTAAGGAGCTTAATATGTATAGCCTCGAGGAAAGGAGGGAGAGGGGGACATGATAGAAACTTTCAAGTACCTCAAAGGAATCAACAAAGTCCAAGAGGTAGTGTCTTTCAAAAAAGGTGTGCAAGAACAAGGGGCACAATTTGAAGAGATGAGGGCGGCTCAGAGGTAATGTAGAAGTATTTTTCACAGAGAGGGTTGTGGATGCATGGGCAGCCTTCCAGAGGAGGTTATTGGAGTCAAAACAGTGGTTGAATTCAAGCATGCATGGGACAGCCATAAGGCAATTCAGAAGTGGGGAATTGAGAGAAAGTAGGCTGCTGGTTAACTAGGATCTGCCGCTTATCCATTATCTATTAGGTAGGGAAATGGGCAGACTGGGTGGGCCAAGCGGTCCTTATCTGCCATCAAATTCTATGTTTCTATGACTAACTGGAGTCGGCGCCAAAATAAAAGTGCACCTGGGCAGGAAGCAGTTTCAGATTCTGATCTAGCTCCTTGGAATGCCATGGTAAAAAAAATACTGAAAAGGTGCTTTTTTTTGATCAGCTGTGACCGGAGTCTGAAAAGACATCCTAGCAGCTGATCAGAACTGTCACCTGAGGCCAGCTCATTGGTGCAGCAATAGCGCCACCGCTCATGATGCCAGTGACCCGCATTTGGGAACAAGCACAGGTCATTGGAGGCCAGCTTGGGGGGGATTGAGTGTCCAAGAGGATGTCTGTCTCCTCTGGGGAGGGAGGGTTTCCAGCTCCTCAACTCTACTGCCACCTAGGTGACCACAGGCAGCAGTGCAGTCAGAATGGCATAGGAGAGGGGAGACGCAGGTAGTTGCTACACTAAGTATGGTCACAAGTGAGCACCTATGCACCCATGCTGCCTGGGTCCCGAGGGATGGGACCAGAAAAGTGGAAAGACCCAACAAGACTGAATGAATACCAGCTCCCCGCAGGCTCCATGCTGGTGATCTGGCTCTCCTCCAATCTGGAATCTGGTCCGTGCGGTGCGAGGCTTAGCCCACCACCCCCTGCTAAAAGAGTCAGACAAGTGGAGGATGGAGTTGGAAGGTAAGCCCTTGAGAAGCCAGTTTATGGGGCGGGGGGGCAGTATGAAGGAAGGCCTGGCCGGTGAAAGGGGGAAAATATTTGTCACCGACTGTGTCTTGAATGGCTTCTGTAAAATATGAAGCACTATTCATGTGCAGGTACCATTTTTTTCCTTTTTATCTGCTTGAAACATAGTCGGTTTCAAATTTAAACTACATGTGTCTGCCAGAAAATCAATACAGTAATCATCCTGTCTCCACAAATAAAATCAGAAATGATGCTCTCTTTTGAAAGAAACCCAGGATCGCTCACCATTTCTAACAAAGATGTTAACTTTTAATTAACCAATAAAGCCATAACATGCACCCTTAACAAACAGTACTTCAGCAATGTAATGATTAAAAAAGATCAGATACTTCTGGCGTTATCAGCTTTGACTGGAGTCTGAACAGACATCTGGACAGGATCACTGATATCTCTCTCTCTCTCTCTCTCTCTCTCTCTCATTAGATGTCATTTCTTGTTTTATTTTGTTTTTTTATTTATTTCAGTCTTGGAATTAATACCTTTGAGACAAAGGCTCTTTTACAAGGCACCATGTCATATCAAAGAATAGAACAAACAGTGTAGTGAGACAATACATAGTGATCCTAGGAGTAAAGGTAACAATAAAATAAGCACATATGGATTTACATTACAAAAACAGGTATTTTGCAGACATACAGCAGCTAGGAGTAAGCTTAACTAGCAAAAAGAGCATTAGGGTTGGGATCCAGCTACAGGAGGAAAAAGATGCAGCCAAGTGGCATTTGTCAGAGATAAAATGAGGGAAAGACAACAACAACTAGAGACATAGTCTTACAGGATAGACAGAAGCTAAGGGCTAGGGCCTAACATTGTTCAGAGTAAGGATACAGCCAAGCGCGTTGTCTGAGGCGGAGAGGGGTTGCCAGGAGGGGATATCAGCAGACCAACGTGGGCTGTGACATTCAGTTTAACAGTGTACTCTAGTGGGGCAATCAGTGAAGGAACTGATGATGCCCTCTATGGAGCAGCAAACATAGTTTGATGCTGGGATTGGTTAATGGAGACCGCAGGAAGGCAGGTAAGTTATAGGATAATAGCAAGGGAAGGATGGTTGGGTGGAGGAAGGGTGGGGTTGTGTGTAGGCTAAGGAGAGGAAACTGGCCCAAGTTGTTTTATGCACAGCAGTCACAGAAGGCATTGGTGACTTTTGACGTCATGAACTGACTCAGAGTAGACTGTAGAAAAAAGGAAAAATCATGGTCTGGGACCTGGCTCACTTTTAAATATATGCAGTTGGTGCAGAATTAAAAATAAAGACAGGAGACATATATTTGTGTTATTAGTGTTCATTTTTTATTCCACAGGAGCCTAGAAAATAAAAAAATGGAGAAAAAATGTTAACATATTAGCAGTTGATCTTTAAATCTCTAATGCTAAACAAATGTTTAACATAGACAGGGCTGCCGTTATGTGGGGACAACAGGGACTTTTTTCCTGGGCCCTGAGCTATGGGGGTCCAACTGAGCAGCGCATATATATTTATTTAATTTAGCCTTTGGCCCTTTTCTATTGCTACCTTATTCTTTGCCATCCAGGTGGGGAGTCATTTATGCAGAGCCTACTATGGGACTGTTGTATTTATGACCCCACCCCGGCTCGGATGGCAAAAGAAAAAGGTATTACAGTGGCGCCACGCAGACTCTTACCCTAGACGTGATGACGTGCTCCGTCCACTGTGTGTGTTTTGTGGTGTTGTGACTGGAGCGGGAATGGCATATCTATAGTGCCTAGTGCATGCTGCTGTGTGTCTCTCCCTCAGAGCAATTCGCATTTCTGTCAGTGTTGCCCACATACAAAAATTGAATACAAGAACGAGAGGGCAGGCAGCTGAAGCAAGAAGCCACTGGGGCTGAGTACATCAGGACAGCAGCTGTCCAGTAGTGTGGTCGGGTTGCTGGCTCATCGTCTTCATGCTTGATGAGTCATCAGTCACATGTGGCCTGGTAATGTTAGGAGGGACTTTGGCTTGTCGTTGCCATTGCCTCATCAAGTGAGCGGCCACCTCAAGACTCCCAATCCCGAATCCCCTCGCAAAATGAATGCGCGGTGATGGTGGTGTGTATGTTACTCCCCTCGTTTTTGTTCTCCACTTCCTTTATCCAGAGTGCTACTCAAACATCTAGGCCAGCTTCTACCACCACCATCCAGGTAAAACATCATGAACAAAAAGCTGATATAGTGGCTGCGTGCTGATACCAGTGATGCTACTGAGAAGAAGAGGGTACAGGATGGGGAACAATTTATGCATTTTTTTTCTGCTCCTTACGTTTTGCTCCCTTGGTATTTCTCCTTCAGGTCTGCTAATGCTCCATCTCCTGCTGAAGCAGGTAACACATTCAGAGCTCAGACACTATAAGAAAGACAGGCTACCCAAATTCAAAAGTGCTTCTGCTTTTCAGCTGATGTTGAAAATTACTACAGACATAAGAAATGGCAGTGCACACAAGGTACTGTGATATTATAGTCATCAAATGGAAAAATAACATTATTGGAAGTGCTCTAAAGTGCTTCGGCTGAAAAGCAGTTGATTAAAATGACACATGCAGACACAGGCACCCTCACATATTAGGGCTCCCTGACCATTCTTCATGCGGTCAAAGAAAAAAAGGCTATGGAGACCCAGTATATAGGGTGCCTGTCTGGTCTCAGTGTCAGCCAGCTATGACTGCACATGTAATTTTAACTAGATTAGTTTGCAAATTGCTTAAGCTCTTTTTATTTAACTGGTTTGTAAGTCTTTTGATCACTTGTAAACATGCTTTCTGCATTTTTTTTATTCTTTGCTTACCAGGTAAGGCCCAATAGGCAGAAGTTCCTGCTTTCAGGGGTGACCTAGGAGCACTGGGGTGGTTAAGTGTCTTGCTCAGAATTGCACATAGATCGCAAGTAGAGGTTGTGAGAATCAAACCCATATCTGTTGGATGTACTGAGCTCATTCACAGCTCATTACTCTGTCCTGGTTAAAAATAAATTCTTTCACTGATTATGGGCTAGGGAAAGCTTAACAAAATCTTGTTTTTAGCTTCACTAAAGGCTCCAAAACTCACCAGAGAGCATCAAAAACCCCAGAGCTTCTGGGGTCCTCGTGGCCCCCAGACCCCCGGTTTACTTGGTTAGGGATACAGGGCCCTAATCAAACTGCCTGCCTGGGGACCCAGAATTGCTAGCTGCAGCCCTGAACATAGATATAGATTTAGAACTGTAACACAGACATACATTTGTAGCATGAATATGGGACATACCTGGGAATATCGACATACACCAGGTGGTCAGAAAGGAATAACAGATCTCAAGAAAAATAAGAGAAAAAAACGTGTTGGAAGGTCACAGGACATGGCTTACTTTCAAGTACAAGTACAAAAGATTTTATTGATTGACAAAAGTGTCTTTACAATATGTAAGCAATAAGGCATGAAGGGGTGTGTGTAAAAGAAAGCAATAAGATATGACAGGTTGTGGGTTGTTGATTGATAAGAGCACGCCCCCAGGTGTGCTGTTAGACACGAGGCGCTTGCGCCGAGTGACTACAGCAGCTGGGTAGTGCTCTTATCAATCAACAACCCACACCCTGAAGTATCTTATCACTCTTATAAAATGGGTAACAACTATTTCTATAACAATCAAACAAAACTCTGGATGCATAATTAAAGATTTTATAATAGTATGTTATTTTATTTAAATATGGTGAAAAATAGTCCCCAGACTTGGGCAGAGGAGTGGTAAAATTGATTGAACAGCAACTCACTAAAAATGCTAAACCAGTGAGTTGGAGGGACAGCAATGTATTATTTGAGCAGTTTGGGTCTGCCTCTGTAACTGTGTTTTCCCACCTTTTCTTTTTGTTGATAAAGTATTACTGTATTGCCTACTTTTTTCATCCTGTTTTTTTTTTCTATTTTTTTCCCTCATTCAAGACACAGAGGCCCAGATATTCAAAAGGGTTGCGCCATGCGCAATAGGGTTGCTCCAGCGCAAGTCCAAAATGCGCCATTCTGCGATATTCAGCGGGAGGCAGATGCGCCCCCCCAAATCACACTGCACAAGAGCGCAATGATAATGAATGCATGCGCAACTGAAGGGGGAGGAACCATGCATAAATGGCGCAGTGCGATATTCAACAACATGCGCCATGCACAATAGGGGAACAAGTGGAAGTTGCACGATAGAGGAAATGAGCCAGAATAAAAAGGAACAAGGGAGAGGTGCAAGAACACTACAGGGAAGGCACATGTTGCTGAACCATAGCCAACAACACAGACAACACACACACAGGTCAGGACAGAGACAGAGCACATGGAACCCACAGGAACAGATAAGGTGTGGGAGCCACAGCCACAGTGCAGTGCAGAAGGGGAAGTGCCACACAGCACTGAGGCCACCACAGGAAGGTGTTCCCTGTGCAGGGAAGTAGCAGCCAGGACAGCGGGGGAACACAGAAACAGCTGCAGGGGGAACACAAGCCAGGGACATGGCCAGTGCCACCATCAGATGGAGAGCAGTTATGAGGGGGTGAGAAGGCAGGCAGCAGGGGCGCAGCCATGGAAGGACCATCGCGGTATGCCCCAACAGGCAGTACTGAGCCCACGCCAGCTTCAAGCTGTACACTGATACCGAGATCGTGGGCCGGTACCGCCTGAATCAGGCAATTCTGAGGCAGCTCTGTGAGCTGTGCAATGATGTGATGCAGGCACCCACACGACGGAGCCATGCTCTGTCAGTGGAGACAAAAGTGACAGCTTGCATGTGCCTGCTCACCACGGGTACCTTCCAGAGACCAACAGGGGACACCACAGGCATAACCCAGTCAGCCGCGTCATGCCACCTCACCCAATTCCTCAGTGCACTGCTACCACATGCTGCAGAGTACATCCATTTCCCCAGCACACCGGCGGAGCGCACAGCAAACATACAGGAGTTCCACAGGGTAGCACATATGCCTGGCATGCTAGGGGCAATAGACTGCACCCATGTGGCCATCCGCACACCACCTGGCCCCAAAGGGGCCGCATATATCAATCGGAAGGGCTATGCAAACATCAACTGCCAGGTGGTGTGCGATGCCAGGGGCGCATAATCAATGTCTGTGCCACGCACCCTGGGGGAGCACATGATGCCTTCATCTGGCACCAGTCAGCACTGTGCCACAGATTTGAGAGTGGGGACATCCCCACTGGCCACTTAGTGGGTGAGTATGCAAACCACGTGGAAAGACATAGAGCTTGGGAGGGGCATAGTCAGAGGTGACATGGGTATTGGCCTAGATGGCCCAAGGCAGGGCGATGCTGATCACCAAACTAACCTCCACCCTCTACATACAGGTGACAGTGGATACCCACTCCGTCCCTGGCTGCTCACACCATACCGGCGGCCCGTGACCCCATCGCAGCAATGCTACAATGAGGCACATGCCACCACACGCAATATCATTGAGCGGGTGTTCGGGATGCTGAAAGCACATTTCCATTGCATGGACACGTCTGGCGGTGTCCTACAGTACAGCCCCTCAAAGGCATGCGGGTTATTCCTGGCCTGTTGCATCCTGCACAACATGGCCAACGACTGTAGGATAGCCGTACAGGTCAAAGAGGGGGACAGCGATGGGGACAATGAGGACGCTGGTGAAGATGGTAATGGGCAGCCCCCCCTTGGGTGACGGGACCCCCGACTGATCCGGCTGGCACAGCTGCACTGGGACACCATCACAGAGGAACACTTCAGCCAACCCAGGTAAGTCATGGGGCCATGTGCAACCACCAGTGGCAAAGGCACAACCCATAAACATGCATGGACAAACACGGGGTGCATGTGTCAAGGAAGTGGCTGAGCATGGAACCGCACACACCACCAGGGATGGGCAAGGTCTAACATGGCACGTCATACACACACACACACACACACACACCCCCTCACAAGACATGCACAAAGGGTAGGAGGCACGCTGACCCAGACCACCACCCTAGCCACACACACGTCCACAGACCACCACCCCAGTGCCTGTCATTCTGCGTGTGTCAGATGCTGGGCACCACTGCACAGTGGTGGACAGCACTAGAGCATCATCATGCACACACCACAGTGGACAGCAGCGAGGAGGTGTGCAGATGGGCATGTGTGGTGCATGCAGGCTGCAACAGACAACAATGCACACAGGGCAGCATCAGACAGTAGCCATGCTGGAGACAGGTCAGTCACGCACCACAGTGCCAGCGCCACCATGATATGTGGGTCGGTCCCACTGAGACCTGCCAGCAGTGACAGGCTGACCAATGGCCTCATGGGTGGCACTGATCGGTCCCCAGGGGTTCCACTGCGTGAACGCGACTGTACTCGGCAGGGTCTGCAGCACACAAACATGCCTGCACCAGGCGTGCTCGAGATACCCAACAGCTGAACCGGTGTCGACAAGGAGGGTGTCATACGATGCCAGGAATGGGGGTGGACATTGCACTACGGTGTCTGCGATGCATGGGCAAATAACTGTGTGCCCATTGTGGCCATGACAGCTGTGAATGCCTGTGTCTGCCTGTCAATGGCAGTGGTCACATCCTCCTGCAACCGGTCCATCCCTGCCAGGAGCAGAGCGGTGTCTCTGCTGCGCCGCTCCTCTGCCTGGTGCAGAGCCGCACTGAGTGCATCCACCGCCATCACAAGCCACATCTGCTGATTGACTGATGCTTGCAGTATGAGGGTGTGCTCATCTAAGAGGTCATCTGCCTGATTGGCATGCTGTCCCTCATGGTGTTTGCAGCCCTGATGGTCAGCACCCCTTGAGGGTGGGTGCTGTACACCAGGGCCAGGCCTGGGCATGTCCACAGGTGGTGCACTGATGCCACCCCCTGACACTGTACCCTCATGGCCATTGGCCGACTGCTAATACTGCCCCTCCGGCTGCCGCTGTCCAGGGCTCAATGGTGCTGCCGCAGTGGCCGCAACAGCCCCACTGTCCTGGACACACACCAGTGCTGCCCCACTGGTGCAGACAGGCACAGGCTGGGACTGTGATGTCACGCCAGGCCTCCATGGTGGCACCACCCATAGCCATGCCCGTGATGTCACCTGCTGTGTGGCCATCCTGTGGCCCACCGTATCACTGCCCATGACAGTAGCTCCATCATCATCGGTGATGGATCTGGCACCAGCTGAGTCTCAGCATGCTGGCATCCAATGGAAGCTGGCACGCTGGGACATGGGAAGGGCCTCCTCCGCACCTGCTCCACCAACATCAGTCCGGACGTCCATGCGGGCCCACCATCACCCTGACCCCCGTATGCCTGTGGAGGTGGACGGGACCTCCTCCATCTCCATGCTACTGCCCTCAGAGGAGAAGCCCACCACCGCTGACCCATGTAGATGCTCAGGAGCTGTAAGGGAAAAACAGTAGCATTAATGTATGTGACCTACCCTGCCCCCCCCATTGACAGACCAGGACCTACCATGCAGTGACGGTCTACCACCCATCTGAAATCCCCACCGGAACATCCTCGTGGCCCAATGCTGCATGCTGCCAACAACCGCTCTTCTTGTGGGATCAGGCATTGCACCTCCGGCTGTCCCCACTGGTACGCAGACCGTGCTGCCCTGATGGCAGCCACCTTCTCTTTAATTCTCCACCTGTCCATGCCCATCTTCTTTTGCACTCCTGCACGGAGCGCTGGTGGCTGCCATGCAGGCTGACAGCACATGTCACCTCCTCCCATGCAGCAGCATGGGCCTGTAGTTTCCTGTGGGTCCACTGAGCAGCGGCTCCTGGTCAAGGTAGGCCTCAAACAGGGCATCTGTTTCTGCCTTGTGAAGTTGACCTCCTCTTCCTCACGTCTCTATTCCTCTTCCTCCACCTCACGATTGGTCATTATTCCTCCTGTGAGAATGACAGGTGTTATCTGTGACTGTGCAGTCCCATGCATGTCCCAAACACCACAGTCCACACTCCCAAACAGCATGCAACTTACCGCAATAGACTGCAGTAACCGACTATGGCCAGTGCAGCCCAATGTCACATTTTTATAGCGCAACGCATGCAAATGAGGCAAGGCGCATTTTTAAGTGGATGCAAATGCAGTGACTGTGCCATTGAATGGCTGATTAGATGATTTGCATATGCCAGCTGAATATCGCTCTGTTGCGCTTTGTGCAATTCTGCTGAATGTGCTGAGCCAAGGGTGCAGTTCTGTGGCATGCGCAGTACACATGCCGGGTCCGTCGGCCTTTCGGATCCCCCTGGAAACATCGTTCCGGATATAATCTCGGTGATAGGAAAGCATGCATGGCAACTTTGCTTGGACTATGGGGGTTTTCTGGATTTCTTCGTTTGCCTGGTCTCCGGTAGGAGCTCTTTCCCTTTTTCTTATCCTGTTCTGGTTTGACCTTATCTGGGCGTTGGGGTACCGACTGTTAAACCCGTTTTGGGATTGGGGGGCTGCCATAAGGGGATGGTATTACTACCACACTTTCCCTTTTCTTGTCCCTCTTCCCTTTCTCCCTTATCCTTTTCTTCTGTTTGTGTTACTGACTATAGGGGGTGGCTGGGAGGGGGTCGAGCTCGGGGGACTTGCTGCGCTAGATGTGGAATCGTGAGCCATGTTTTGGGGTTAGCCCCCCGAGTTGGGACTCTAGGGGATGACAGCCCTGGTAGCAGGGGTTGGCATTCTCCTGGGAGGGTCATGGACTCTGTGTTTTTGTGGGTGCTGGTTCCTGACTTTGGGGGTTTGGAGGTTCACGCTGGGGGTTCGGGGGCCTGAGCTTTTGATTGATGGGTAACTTTTGGTATATTCAGGTTCGGCCTACCCGCTGTACATACTTATGTTTTGTTGATTGGGGTTATGAGGCGTGGGTCGGGAGGATTGGGAGGGTGAGGGGTTATGGTTTTGTTTCTATGACTTGGTTACCACGTTCTTGGAGGGACGGAAGGAGGTTCACTTGAGTCTGAGTTTGTTTATTTGTTAAATTCGGGTTTTCTGATATGGGGATGAGGGTTGGGGATTGGGGTTTAGTAGTAGATGTCCCAGTTATATTGTATGATGATTGCTTTACTGATACTGTATTCATTTCTGGTGAGGTTGTTCAATGTGTGCACCATCCAGTGATATGATATGCTACTTCTGTCTGGACATATACTAAGCGATGCTATTTTCTTAAGAAATGGCTATGAATACTGTTAAGATAGCATCGTGGAATGTTAGAGGCTTAGGGATCAGGTTAAGAGAATACAGGCTTTAACTACTGCTCCTTATTCCACATTGACATCCTGTTTTGCAGGAGACACACTTATCCCAGGATGACTCAGACTGCTCTCCCGATCTGGTTTCTCTCAGGCTTACCTTGCCGGAAACTCAAGTTTCAGTAAGGGAGTACGGTACTTATTAAAAACATGTATTGTTTATTAAGGGCAAGTGGCTATAGATCCGGAGGGGGGTTTGTTTGGTGGAAGGTAGCTTGAATAGGGGATAGGGTAGTTTTGGGTTCTGTTTATGGCCCAGTTGGAGTAACCCGAATTTTTCAGTGGTCTTGGCTAATAAATTGGCTCAATTTCTCCGGCTCAGTTTATATTGAGAGGACTGGAACCTGCCCTTCTCTCCCACATGAGATAGAGGAACCACCAGACAGGCGCCCACCCCAGGCGCAGCGTGCCTTCTCGGATCTGAGTCTCGATGTTTGGTCTGGCGACCCTGGCGCCTGGCTAACCCTCCCGGTCACGCCTTTCCTTTTCTCGACACGCATGGAACTAAGTCAAGGTTAGACATGATTCTGGTCAGCTCTCCCTTTTCCAGAATATTCTTGCTTCTGGTGTTGAACCGATAAGTTTGTCAGATCATGCGGTAGTCTGGACGCAACTGTCTCTAGATCCTGGATACTCTCGGATTCAATAAGGCATTCAAATCGCAGCTGTTAAAGGATCGTCAGACTGTCTCTGATATTAAGCTCCCGGTTCCTCTTTTTGTGAGGACAATTTGAATTCACTTCTAGAATTGATATGCTTTGGGGTCGTTAAAATGTTACTTAGTGGGAGCTTATTAAAGTGGCTTCTTCTAGGAAAGGACTAGGTTGGCGAAGTCTTTGGCTCTGATGAGTAAAGTTAGGGACCTGAGGCCAGCTATGCTGCTACTTCCTGACACAGGATTTTAAGGAGCTTTGCTAGTTAAAAATGAATACTCAGACCTTTTGAAGAAAGGACGGAGTATTTTATATTAAAGCAAGCAAAATATTTCGAGTCTGGGTGAAAAGGCGGTAAGTTACTGGCTTTACGCCTCCGTTCTTTAGAGGGTTCAAGGATTATTCCCTCTCTGTCCTCTCCGGGTAAAGGCGTTTCCTCGCCTAGAGACATGGCGAGTATTTTAGGATTATTATTCAGAGCTTTATAGATGCCCTTCCTCCCCTTTCTAATTCGGACATCATGAGTATCTTAGAACAATAGACATCCTTTTTTATCGGAGACTCAACAAGGCGAGCTTACTAGCACCTATCTCGGCAGAAGAAATAGGTAGTATAGCTTCCTTGGTATCGGATAAAACTCCAAGGGCAGATGGCTTTCCGGCAAACTTTACAAGGTGTTTGTTGAAGACCTGATACCTATCCTTCTTAATTATATAACTATTTACCAATCTCTTCTGAACGTGACCTGATATTTGGAAGCTACAATTGTTCTAATCCTAAAGCAGATAAGATTTGGCAACCCGGCTAGCTATCGCCCCATTTCTCTTCAAAATTATGATATTAAGATTTAGCCAAGATCTTAGCTGAAAGGATCAAAAAGGTATGGATGGACCTCCTGGGTCCTGAACAAGCTAGTTTTGTCTCTGGGAGGTGGTCGTGACGGATCATCTGAACCCTGTCTCATATCTCAGTATGCTCAAGTGAGCCGGATCCGATAGCCCTGATTTCTCTTGATGCTGAAAGCATTTGATTGGGTTGATTGGTCCTTTCTCTGGGCTGTAATGGGTGAGATGGGGTTTCGGCCTCTTTCTTGGATATGGTTTTGTGTACTATAGATGCCCCTCGGCTAAGATTTATTGTAATGGGGTTTTTCTTCTTCCTTCGACTTTCGCTGGTACCAGGCAGGGATGCCCTCTTTCCCCTTTGCTATTAATTTATTTTGGAGCCTTTGTTGATTAAGCTCAAATCGTCTCCTCAGGTGAGAGGTGTCAGGCATCAGCAACGTGACCTAGTTTGCTCTGTGTATGCAGGCGATGTCATGCTTCATTAATGGATCAGTAACATCCCTAGCGGCTCTTGATATTATTGAAAAATAGCTTCTTCTCTCCTTATAAGTTGAGACATTTCCAAGTGTGAGGTATACCCTTTAAATTGCTATGTCAATAGGCGGGACTTTCTTTCCTTCGGGATGAGATGGACTCCCAGATCTATCAAGTATCTGGGCATACATTCTCTACTGACCTTTCTTTGTTGAAGAAACTAAATTTGGATAGAGTTGGGATTTGATTAGTCAGGATCTGCAAGATGGTCAATTCTCGATTTACGCTCTGGGGCATATTAATATCCTTAAAATGAATATGCACTTCTCAGATCTTTACCCACTGAACCTGACTAATCTCTAGGTACCCCTCTCTTTTTCCAGCAGCTTCACAGGTTACTCTCAGGTTTTATCTGGCGAAGGAAGGGTGCTCGGCGTTCCTATGTTAATCTCTCACTCCTAGGGAGGGGTGGTTCAACTGCCCAATCTTCAACTGCATTACTAGAAGCCCACCTTTGAAGTTGGCGACGATGGTTCTCCTCAGGTGCTTGACGTTGATCCAATTTGGCTTCAACTGGAAAAGGACTTTTTCTTAGAGCTTGGGTTGGATAGCTCCGCCTTGTTCTATTTGCCCTTGAGGGCTCTTTCTCAGCTGATTACAAATAAAGTGATCGCTGAGAATCTAAGAGCCTGGGTACAATGTCTCAACTTCTTTCAGATCTCCGGTGAGTTGGATTTAGGTCAGCCAGTTGTGCTAGACCCTAATGTTAAACTTGGAAATTCTTGGATAGTCCCAGGTTGGGTCCCACAACTTAAGGAGGCTACTGTGGAGCAGTTGTTTAGTCAAGACCTGCTAATGCCATCAGATGAGATCCTTCATAAATTTGGTATACCTAGCAAGGGAATCTTTAAGGTATTCCAGCTTGACACCTAGTGAGCACTAAATTAGGTATTTGCTTTAGGCAATCGGAGGTCCAACCTTTCTAACTAATAATGAGAACCTTGCAGCCCCACTCTGTATCCTTAATTTATTCATACTTATTAAACTTTGGGGTACCTAAGAGGTTGAGGGCTCTTCGGTCTGGGCAGACCTCCTTCCTGATGCCGGCCTGGTTTGGACAAACATTTGGCGTGACTTGCATAGATACCACACTCAAGACAGGTTGAGATTAATACAGTATTATATCGTGAATAATCTTTATTACACCCTGCTAAACTTTTTCAGCGTAAAATGGTCTCCAATGCAGACTGTTTTAGATGCTCACCAGTGGAGGGTAATTTAATTCATATTTTTTGGGAGTGTCCTAAGGTAGCACCATTGTGGTCACTAATTCAAAGGAATCTGGATCCCCTTCTAGGCCTTAGTGATTATTTCTGTCCTGAAGTCTGTGTTTTGGGAGATTTTTCTGGTATACATACTGTAGAATGTCGTTATCATATGGCTTTGGTGTCCATGGCGGTTAAGAAACTGGTCTTAAGGCATTGGAAGGACCAGCTGGTATCATATGCAGATTGGCTGAAGGAGTTGATGTCGTTTCTCCAATCTGAGAGTTTGATTGCCAGTTTTAACATACTAACATACTAAAATGCCAGCAGAATAGGCCTAACGGTCTTTCATGTCTGCTCGTTTGGTCAGTCCCCAACCTGGGTTACTGCTGCTGTCCCCTCGCCTTCTCTGGCTTCTCCCTTCCCAGTTTAGATATTCTTGCTGCATTAGTTTTGGCTTGGAGACCCTTCCCTGTTACCTGTCCCACCCCTCTTGAACCCCTCCACTGTCACTGCCTCCACCAGCCCTCTAGGCAGTGCATTCCATCAGCTCCACCAGCCTCTCAGTGAAGTAGCACCTCCTCCTTTCTCCCTGAATCTTCCCCTCCAGCTTCCAGCCATGCCCTCTAGTGGCCTTCCTCCTTCCTTCAAAACACCCCAACTGTTCCTCCCCTATTTACCCTCTTCATGTACCTAAGACCTCTATCATGTCCCCCGGTCCCTTCTCTCTTCCAATGTGACATATTTAGCTCTTGAGCCTCTCCTCATAGGTCCTGTCCCCAAGCCCCAAATCATTTTGGTTGCCCTCCTCCTGGACCCTCTCAGGAGGTTAATGTCCCTTTAGAGTGTGGCCTCCAAACTGCACGCAGTACTCAAGGTGCTGCCTCACCAAGCAGTTATACAGAGGGGTATCACTTCCCTCCTTCTGGAGGTGATCCCCCTAGCGATGCATCCCAGCATCCTGTTGGCCTTGGCTGCTGCCCTCCTACAAGTCTCAGAGTTGTTCATCTTGACATCCACCACCACCCCCAGGTCCCTCTCAGCCATCGAGACTTGTAGCATTTCCCCCAGGGTGTACACTTGACCTGGGTTTCTGACCCCCAGGTGGAGTACCTTGCATTTCCCTGCATTGAACCTCAGCTTCCACTTTCTAGACCATCTTTCCAGAGCCTCCAGGTCCCCCTGTAGGGCACCCTCCCCTCCTCCCCATCCACCACCGCCCCCAGTTTCGACTCATCTGCAAAGAGACTCATCTCACTCCTGATTCCTGTCCTTATGTCAGATACGTAGGCGTTGAACAGAAGGGGCCCAAGGACTGATCCCTGTGGGACCCCACTAATGACCCTCCTTGGGGATGAGACTATCCCACCAACTCGACCCTCTAGGTCCGGTTCTGGAACCAATTGCCTATCCATTTGATCATCTGGTCACCCCATTTCTCCCAGCTTATCCAACAGGCCCACTTGAGAACAGAGTCAAATGCTTTGCTGAAGTCCAGAAAGAGGACATCCACTGAATCTACCCAGGTCCAAGGCACTTGTCCACCCAGTCATAGAACTCCACCAGGTTTGTCTGACACGATTTCCCCAGGATGAATCCATGCTGTCTATCGTCCAGGCACCCTGGCTTATCCAGGTCCCCCCTAGCCTCTCCTTGACAATGCCCTCCATCACTTGCCCACCACCGAGGTCAGGCTGACAGGCCTGTAGTTCCCTGCCACCTCCCTTGATCCCCCCTTGTGGATAGGCACTATATGTGCCACCTTCCAGTCTTGGGGCACCCACCCTGTCCTCAGAGATGGTGAAAGCTCTGCCAGGGTTTTGCCAGGACATCTGCAGTTCCTTCAGCACTCTGGGATGTAATTTATCCAGCCCGGTGCTTTCTCCGTCTTAAAGGGGCCGGGGCTTCCTCACTCTCTCAGCTTTGATTTCCACTTCCGGTGCCCCTTCTCCCTGCTAGCCCTCCCCCACCTGCCAGTGATCCTCCCCTTCTCCCCAGACCTGCCAATCGGTGAGGGTCCCCCCCTCTTCAGTATCTCTGTCTCCTCCCATGTATGATGCAGCACCCCCATTTTCCCTGGTGAAAACTGAGGTGAAGTACTCATTTAGTACCTCAGCCTGCTCCCCTGGGTCTTGTGCCCATCCCTCCCCTGATTTAATCCTGCTAATCTGCCCCTTCACCCTTCGTTTTTCCCCAATGTATCTAAAGAACCCCTTGTTCCCTCTCCTAATTTCCCTGGCCAGGTTCTGCTCCTTCCTTGCCTTAGCCGCCCTCACCACTCTAGTGGCCCTTCTAGCCATCAGCTCGTACTCCCCTCGATCCCTTTCACTCCTTGAGCACTTGAATTGCTTATAGGCTGCTTTCTTTCCCCGCACCACCTCCTGGACCTCCCTGGTCCACCAACAGGGTTTTTGGGCCCCTACCGCATTTTCGTCTTACTCTTGCACAGGTGCTGGTAGCATCCTGCACCTCCTCCTGATGATTTCCACCTACTATCAGTGTCCATGTCTGACCTAATCCCATCCAAATGCTCCTTAGAATCCTCCCATTTCCTTAAAAATCCGCCCCCACAGAGTCGGTTACTTCCATCTTTGTGCAGCCTTCTACCCCATCTAGGTCCAGGCAGAACCAGACGTGGCATGGTCACTCCCGCCAATGGGTCCTACCTCCAGGCCCCAATCTGGTCACTGTCTGCCAGGACCACATCCAGTGCCAGTGCTCCTGGTCGGTTCCCTCACCTGCTGAGTTAGGAACACGTCTTGAAAGACATCCAACAGCCTCTGTTCCCTGGTCACAGAGATGTCATAGTCTCCCAGTCTGTTCCTGGCATGTTTAAGTCCCCCAACACCACCACCGTTCCTCTGCCCAGTCTGCAGTGTCTCCTAACATCTGCCACCAGACTGTCCTCCAGCTCCTCCGCCAGGGCAGGGGTCTATACACCACTCCTATTTTTACTCTCTTGCCCCCCCTTGTTATCAAGGTGACCCAAATCGCATCCATGGTTCCCTCCGCCTCCTCTACTCCCCCTATGCCAATGCAGTTTTTGACTATCATTGCTACCCCTCCTCCCCTTCCCTCCCCCCTGTCCTTCCTGAACATAGTGTATCCCTCCAGGCTCAGGTCCCAGTCATGTCTTGCAGTGGCCCAAGTCTCAGTGACCGCTGCCACATCCACTGCTCCCTCAGTTAGCATCACCTGGAGCTCAGGCATTTTATGCCCAAGCTCCTGGCATTTATAGGACTACCTTCCACCTTTCCTATAGTTCCATTTCCCCTGCTCATGTTCCCATAGGGATTCTGTTTCCCCTGGTCTGCACTTTTGCCAGTTGGCCTTTTCCTGCAATCCTCCTGGTCCCCAGAGGTGGAGACAGAGTCCCTCCTTTGTCAGCACCCTTGACAGCCTTTTCTCCCATCCCACCCCTTCACAAGTTTAAACCCCCTTTTCACCAATGAACCCCTCTATTTTCAACAAGGATTCCCTCCTCCAAATTGAGATGTAGTCTATCTCTAGCATACAGCTCCTTATCCTCCCAGGTCTCCCCAATCCCCCATCAACCCCATACCCTCTGGCCTCACACACTCCCTGAGCCACTGGTTTATCTCCCTAATTTTCCTTTTGTTTTCCCCACTAGCCTTGGCACTGTGGGATTTCTGAGAAGGCTGTGCATCCTATGTCATGACAGACCTGGCGGAGCTCCTGAATCTTGCCTGTATCTCTAGCTCGCTATTTCCCTCAATGTCATTTTGTACCCAGGTGGACTAGTATGTCTGGGGAACCCCCCACAATCCTTCACCAGCTGATATACCTCATGCTTAGCCCTGTGCACCGTTAGTCCAGGGAAGCATCTTGTTCTAACTGGCCAGGCGTTTCCCTCCCTATCCCATTTGATACCCCTGATCATAGAATCCCCCAGCAGGAGCACTCTGACCACTCCTTTTCCCCCATTCCCCCCCTCCATGTCCCTCATCCTTTCTACAGGCCCCTCCACCCAGCTGGCTCCATGCTCCTCCCCCTTTCTGGGTGCCACATGCCACCCCTCCTCTCCAATCCTATGCCTCTCCTCCTCCGAGTATCCTTCTGTTCCTTGCTAATTCCCCCCTCACTGCTCGCAACTGGTCCTTCTCCCCCATCTGCTAAACTAGCCTGGCTCATCCTCCCTTCCTTCCTGTCTCCATTTAGTTCCTCCTTGCTAGTCGTGCTCCCCTGGCCTAAACCCTCAGCTCCCTTTACTGAATCCTCCTTGTACTTCTGGTCCTTCTCCTTTACCTTTCCTCCCAACTGGTCCTTCTCCTTGTGCTTTCCTCCCTCTTCCCCCTGCCCCTCCTGCTCCGATTCACTGCTCCCCCCATTCTCCTGCATTCCAGGTCCCCCCTATTCTTCCTGCTATCTGGCCCCTCCTGCCTCCTCCTCCCACTCCCTTTACATCTCTAACTACCCCTGTCATGGCTACATCACCCCCCTCATCCTCGAGCAGAAGAAGAGAATTGAAGCAGTTACTGAGTGTAAGGTCTGATCCACTTCCACGCCTTGCTTCCTTCTGTCCAGCCCTGGCCATCTGCCTACTTCCCTGAGAATGTTGTCCCTCCGTCCCCCCTTTGTGAGGGGCCCTCAGTTACCTGCCTGCTTCCTTGGTAGTGTCCTTTTGGACCCCCTCTGCCAGGTTCCCTATGTGACCCCTGAGTATTCTCCTGCACTCCTTTCCCTATGCCCCCACCCCCAGTGCTTGGTGCAACCCTGTGGGAGATTCCCAGCCCCCTTCCCCAACCATACCACCCCCTTTCCCCCAGCTTTCTCCTAATCCCCGCAACCTCCTCCCTAAGCTGTGCTAGCTGGTAGCACACTGGGCAACCACCGAACTTCCAAGCCCAGTCCAGTATCATGGCTGCTCCACACCTGTGCACCCACCACCCTCCCAAGATGCCGCCCTAATGATGTGTGGTTCCATCCCCTTCCAAATAGGTTTCCTTGGGTGAGCCACCCAGGTTCCCCCTAGTCCAAGATGCCCCTCCTGCCTAATCAGGGTCACCCACTAATCTTACAGACAGTCCCACTGTACACCAGCAACCCTGTTACTAGGTGCAGTACAACACATTAAACTTATAAGGGAAATGAACAACTCCCAAAGCTCCTCTCTCCCAGCCTTTAAATCCTACCCCCAGTGGCTAGAACTACATGAGCTACCTGCAGCCTTTTCCTCAATTGCAGGGCAGGTGTTCCCCTATAAAGTTTGCAGACTTCTGGGGAGGGAGGGGTGGGGAGAGTGGGTTTTGGCAGACACCTGACTCGAGAGAGAGATGTGTATCAGCCCTGTGTCTCCCTCAAGCCCAGCAGCCAAAGAACTAGGCCCAAAGCAAATCCCACCAAATAGGTTTTAAATCAGAAGAAATAGGCCTCTACCAGCAGCCTGTTACACAGTGAAACATCCACAAAATAAGCCCCACTTACAGCCACAAATCAGTTTACAAACATCCAACAGCACCCAAAACAATACCCTGCTAGCCTTAGAAGTAAGAAAGAAAAGAACTAACCTACCAAGTAAAATCCACAAGAACCCTGTGAAAACAACAGCAGCAGCTACTGTCCTGGAACACAACTGATCCTGTCCCCTTCCAGTTCTTTTTAAAGATCGGACGGGTCTGTTCTACAAAAGGTGGGGCAAATTACAGGCTATGTGTTTGAAGTAATGTCAGGACCTGATAACCCGATCCCTTTGCCCTCATATGGTATATGGTATATTGTTACTATCTTTGTATAGTTGATGATGCTAGATCCTTTATCTGTTTTTATATGAGCCATGGGACTGTGAACACTGTTATACTGTTCCAGATATATTATGATATCCAGATTTAAGAGGGTTTTCCGTTGGTCTTACGATGGTGCACCCATTCGGGTGGGGGTGGGGGTCTTGGGGTCTACAGGTTGAGACTTATTTGTTTGATTCTTCTTATAGATTGAATCGAGGGTTTTTCCTAGGGAAGGTATTGATATTTCTCTCAGAAGGGGTGTGGGGAGGGTTTGGTATTTGTGATATGATGTATATGGTATCTATTGTTATATGGTATAAGGGTTTAGTGGGGGGGAGGGGTATTTTGTGTTGTTCAGCCTGTTATTATTTTGGATATATTGGTTCTGTTTTGGTTGGTATGTTGAAAATTAATAAACTTAAATTTCAAAAAAAAAAAACTGCTCATGCCCGGGTTGATGACGCAGGTGCCTGCCGTGCTGCTGACGTGCTGTGCATGGGAGGCAATGCAGGGCACGGCCACCATTGTGCCAGTGGCACTACAGCGCTGTTCACATATATGGCGCTGTGGCACTGAGGCATCGTAGGCACACTGGGGCAACAGCGCTGTAGGCCACTACAGGAGGTGGCACACAGGCACCCAATCGTGCTACACGCATTGGGTTCCAATCGCGTTGTGGCTGTCCGTGTGCCAGAGACCCTTGACTCTGTGCCCGACCTTTACCCCTAGGTGCCATGTGACAGGCATGGGTGCACCACTAGTGTGCTGTTCGGTGACAGCATGATAGGGAATGGCAGCGCTGTACCGCGCAGCATCTGCACGTGGCAGGACCATGCTGCCGAGTGCCATTTTGAATCCACCACATTGCTGAGATGGCGCGGAGAAGGGCAGTCATGTGGAGCCAGGTGTGGCTTGCCAACCTGGTGGCAATTGTAGAGCCCCATGCTGGGGCTTTGAATGGAGATGCACCCCTGGACAGGGCCAGGAGTGCAGTGCGGCAGGAGGTGGCCGACACTCTTGAGGAGGCCACTGGTATGGGGTGAACGGCGGAGCAGTGTCGCCACCATTACGGGGACCTCAAGTGCAGGGACCCAGATCTGCTTGCCCGCATGCGAGCATGTGCCAGGAGGAGCACGGTGCCACAGCCAGGTAGGTGCCACATCCATACACTGTTATCGTCCATATGGGTATCATGGTTGCATGTGTCTAGCACATGGGGGGGCCGTCCAGTGTTGGCCATGGTGGTGGTATCGGGGTGTGGGGTGGATGGGTATGGCTATGTGAGATTGCACACACATGGGGGCGGGGGGACTTTGCTACCAGATTGTACTGATGTTCCTCTCTCCATGTTTGCACCTTAGGGCCAGAAGAACGCAGACAGGTGAGGGAGTGGAGGTGCCACCTGGAGAAGCAGCAGGGCAGGAGGGCTGAAGGTGTGCAGCGGCACGTGGACCAGCCTGATGATGGTGAGTGCCTTACATCCATGATTACTATTGCATGCTGTATAACTGGGCGGGCAGCGGGGCATGGCCACCATCCACTGACACCACTGCCATGCATGCAACTTGTTACAGTCAGCACTGTCCAGTGGCACTGCATGTCTGGGAGTGCATCAGTGGTGGTCCATGTGTGCACCAGGCACATGGCTGTGGCACTGCCTTCACACCGCATAGCCAAGTCACTGTACGGCCATGGTGGTGCTGTGCAGGACATGGGCGGTGGGTGTGTGCAGTGGTCCACATGGCTGTGGCTGCCTGGGTAGGCAGGTCTTGAGGACACGGTCACTGTGGCTGGTCACACACCATCACAGGGGCGTGGCACATGGCTGTATGCCATGCACAATGGGTGGGCTACAGGGGGCTGGACAGTCACACTTATTGACTCTGCTCCCTCGTCCTAGGTGGACAGCGACTCCAGGTGCTGGAGAAAGGTGTGCAGGAGCTGCTCCAGGTGGCAAGGGTGACCCTGGAGCTCTTACAGAGGATCGACCACCACGGGGTGAGGAGGAGGAGGAGGAGGAGGGGCAGACATAGGCGCCATGTGGAGGAGGACCGGGGCACACGTTGAAAGCTCCATGCCCCTACTAACACCTTCCCCCCCTGGACTTACCCTCACACCCCTTCTTCCCTCTCCCATATGTTCACCCCTGCCCCTTACCTGCCCCCACCTGGTATGTGGCCCTTCCCCCCCTTGTAAATAGTTTTTTGTTACTTCTTTTGAATATATGCATTTTGTTATGACAACTGTGGTGGTCTCTGATTTGCAGCGGGCTACAGGTGCTCAGCTGCAGTGGTGTGCATGGCGTCAGGGTGGTGCATGCATGGGCATGTGTGTGTGTGTGTGTGTGTGTGTGTGTGTGTGGTGAACCGCCTATGGTGTGGGCAGGGGGATCAGTCACTGTCTGTGGTTTGTGTGTTGTGCTCTGTGCACTGGATGCCTGTGTGCAGTGGTCCATGGGGCCTGCACTGTGTGCATGGCACCCCTGTCAGACCGTCCACAGCCTGTGCAGCTGACACCCTTGCATGTCTGTGATATGCACGGTCTGCTGGCGTGTCAGTGATGGCTGTCCATACTGGATAACAACTGTACCTGGCACAATGCCAGGTTGCCTTCCATCACCAGTATGGTGCACGTCTGCCTCCGGTGGCACTGTGGCTTCCGCTGTTGTTGTCCCCCCCCTCCATGCTGTTGCTTGTGTCTGTTGCAGGGGATGTGCTCCAATGTCTGTCACCTGTGCTCCGGCGGCATGCTGGTGGCATACAGCTTCATGGTGCCTGCGCAGTATGGCTGGCACACCTGTGCAATGTAGGGGTGCTGGCCATGTGTACACGTCAGCCGTGGCCACATGCCAGTGGCTTGGTTGACCCACTACTGTGTCCCTGTGTTGGTGTGCCCTTGGGTATGGGTGGGTGTTTTTCCATGCACTGTGTTGCATCCTTTGTGGTTCATGCTTCCATGTAACACTGTGAGTGTCTGTGCTGGGATGGGATGTGTCCTTGGGAGGGTGTTCAGGATGCTGTACCACTGGTGGTGGGGTCCGGGGCATGCCCTGTCACATGTGGGGTACCTCGTGTGGTGACACATGGTCGTTCTCTCAGCTGTACCTCGGGGGGAACATGCAGGGTGGCACTGTGTATGCTGTTGTTGCATTGCTGTCTGCTGCCGCCCACAGCAGGGTGCACATGGTGGGGCTGCCTTGCATGGCTCCATGGTGCACAGGGTTGCATTGTCACCGTGGGGGTGGTGGCATGCATAGGGTGTCCTGCACTGTTGGGCGCTACTCCTGGGAAGGGTGTATGGTGATTGTGGTGCAGGGTATGCTCTGCATTGGTGGGATGGTGTGGCACGGGGTGGTGGGCCCTCCTTGTGTGCCAGTCACAGCTTGCCAGGAAGTGTGCTGGGGCACCATGGCCCGGCTGTGGGTTGGTTGCTGGTGTCCATGGGCCGGTGGTTATTCCAGCTCTCCCCCAGTTGTGCAGTGCATGGGGTGTGGGGGATGATGTCTGTTCTGCTGTGTGCTCCTCTGCCCATCTGTGGCATGGGTGGTGGGCCCCTGCATCCCTGGTTGTGCTGTTGCATTGCTGCCCTGCTGCAGGGGGTGTCCCTGGTTGTGCTATGGCACATCTGGACTGCTCCACTGAGCATCCCTTGTTGAGCTATGGCACATCAGATATGCTCAGCTTCACATCCCTAGTTGCACTATGGTGCAGGTGGTGTGATATTCAGTTGTCTGCCGTAGGCGCATCTTGGCCTGCGCAGTTTTTGAATATCATGCTTCTTGCACATGGGCGCAGTGGACTTGCGCTTGCTCCTGCTGTTGTGCACTTTTTGGGTGCAGTTTGAATATCTGGGCCAGAATGTTTATCATGGAATGTTTACCATGGAATACATGTATTCAAAATTCTGCTCAGTTCCACTGGTAGAATGTTACTCTCCCAACATACTGTACACACAGACAACAAAGGCCTGTTTTAGAGCCAGTGACTCAATTATCTCATTGTCAAGGCAAGCAGAAGAGATTTCCCTGATGAGCAGGTAAACACAGAAGGGGGATTTTTCACTGTTAGCAAAGAAACTGTTGTAATGAAAACTATAAACAATACTTAATGTTTCTAATTTGTTTATGTGTGTAAGGAGAGTGTGATGATATGGAAAACAGCGTTTACTTAATTTGTTTCATTTTTTATTTAAGGTAGTTTTATTTTTAGGGCCCAGTTGAAGATTTTTACAGTGTAAAGGTAGCAGCCATGTTTGTGATGGAAGATCACTTCTGGTTGCAGAGGGACTGATGGACGATATCAGTTGCTCAATGATATTGCTGCCCTTTCACCTATGGGGGTTAAGGTATTAGGAAAGTAGTGCCACCTTTCAGTTTGTTGACAGGTAAGGACATGCCTTTTGACCAGTCAGGGTGAAGGATTTCTTTTACCCATTTTATAACATATTTTACAGCACGGTCAGGGGCGTAGTAAGGCAGGAGCCCAAAGGCCGAGTGACTTCAGCCGCTGGACATGCTGTAAAATATGTATTACACACATCCCTGAGTGCCTTATTGCACTTATAAAATCGGATCCTTTTTTTTTTACTGTTTACTATTGTGAAAAGCACATTTATATGTAGGAACAATAGATTAACTTGTGTGCATTTGTGATAAAATAGTCCTTCTGCCCACTGCAATTGATGTCATTGTATTATTGCCTACTTTCTTCTTCCTATTTTTTTCCTCTGTTTTTCTCCACATTCAAGATATGGAATGTTTATCATGGAATGTTCATCACGGAATACATGTATTCAAAATTCTACTCAGTTCCACTGGCAGAATGTTTCTCTCCTAACACACTGTACACACAGACAACAAAGGCCTTTTTTTATAGCCAGAGACTCAATTATCTCACTGTCAGGGCATGAAGAAGAGAGTTTCCTGATGAGCAGGTAAAGATAGAAGAGGGATTTTCACTGTCAGCAAAGAAACTGTTGTAGTGAAAACTATAAACAATACTTATTGTTTCTAATTTGTTTATGTATGTAAGGATAGTGTGATAATCAGGGAAACAACATTTAATTAATTTGTTTTATTTTTTATTTAATGTAATTTTATTTTTATGGCCCAGTTGAATTTTTTTACAGTGTAAAGGTAGCAGCCATGTTTGCGGTGGAAGATCAGTTCTGGCCGTAGGGGGCTGAATGAAATGCCTGTGTTCCAAGTGCCCATTAAGCTGGGTTCCAGACTCTTCACCGCTGAGCAGACCTTTTTTTAAACCATATGTAAACCATATTTTACACATAAATAAGAGCTAATCAGATTGCTGGAGTTTACCCTGCCATTTTATAAGTACGGACTATTAACAGTTTTTAAAATTCCAAGACAGGCAGTTAGAATACAAAACAATAATACATTCTTTAAATACATTTTGTGAAGTTTAAATCTATAGTTTAATACTTTTTAAATATTTTGCCAAACGCTCTAAAATTAGTCTAACATCAGATGTAAAAAGTTCTTCTGTTATTTTATCAGTAGGTAATTTATAATTCAATAGCAATGGACCCAACCAATATTTTCTTCTACTATCAAAATGGGAACAATCAATTATTGCATGTGTCAGATCATCTTCAACAGTTAGACCACAATTAAAATACAGACTTAGGACACCACTGTGCATGTGTTTGTAATATATACTACCAGCAACATAAACTTCCAAATGGAATCTTGTAACCAATCTACGGTCTTTGGGATTAATCAGTTTCATTAAATATGGCTCTAAATTGTGGTTATGTTTGTTTGCTTTGAACAATTTAAAGTGTTTTAATTCATTTATTCTTTTATTATCATTCAGAAGCACAATTTCAAATACTGACCACTTGTGGGTGTGGAAAACCTTATCTGATAATTGAAGCAACTGGGTTGGTTCAGAGCCATGGTGGGGACAGTTGTGCGGCTTACATCTAAAGGACCTGCTTTCAAGAAGTGACCACTTGTGGGTATGAAAACCTTATCAAACAACTGAAGCAGCTTGGCTGGTTGTAAGTAAAATGCCCAGTACATAACGGGTCATCTGGGGGTAGGTGTGATCTTTAAACTGTTTTTGGCCAGCTTTTAGGATCAAAGGAACGAAGGGAGGTTGTCCCTTGTGACTGACAAAATGATGTGATGGGGCAGACTCCTTCATAGGTTAAGCTGGCATCACAAGCCAGGCACAGACAGATTCAGCTGGGGACAGAACATACAGGTATCCACTGCAAGCAAAAGGGAATGCTGTGCCTCACACCTTTAGTAGCAAGTTGATTCCTAAGCAAGGAAACTACTCAGAGTAAGGGGTAAGATCTGTTAGACTGTAGTCTAGACACTAGACAGGATTTTTTTTCAGTAATCTTTCTGTGTAACTTTTGTTTTGAAATCCCAAATGTGTTTATCTCTTTTGTATTTTACTGTGTATTCTGTAATTTAGTAGTGTAACTACTAGGTATTAATATATTTAATATTCTCTGTGAATATGTAGTGTTTTTCGGGACAAGTGACACCATATTTCTATTGAGTGAACTGGTATTATGCTACCAAAGAGCACAACAGCCAAGTATAAAGTAAGGTGTGTCTAATACAAAGGGGGTGAAATGTTCCTGTGAGTGACTCAAGGGTTGGTTCTGTTATCAAACATAAGGCATTGCACTGATTGAGAAGTGGCCAGTGATGGGACTAGAACCAGATTGAGGTACCCTAACATTCAGCCAGGTGTAATAAAATACAAACAAGCCATCCAAGTGTCCGGTCATTCGTGTGTGTGTGTGTGTGTGTGTGTGTATATGTGTGTGTGTGTGTGTGACATACTTGTGCCAGAAGGGCAGAAGGATGTCATAAAATGCATAACATTTTATTCTTCTTTCAATAAGGTTGGGCACCCACCTGTATCTAGGGATATATGGTGGCACTTCTTATCAGATGGGCACCCACCTATGCCATGAAACAATGAACCCCTCTCCTTTACCTTTTGCCAGAGTGGGTCAGGGCAAATGGGGACCAGGGCAACAAAACACATTTAGAGATACTACTATCAGGAGACACCATGCAGATCACTGCCCACACTGGGAGCTGGGATCAAGCAGGCTGCATGTTATTGTTGTACTGGTCTTAAAAAGCTTAGAAGGCCATTACTGCCACCTCACTCAGTTCAGTTATAGCCATGTTTCATTGTCACTGGCACATTCAACCATTCAATTACCACTAGGCATACCCTCTACCCATTATGCTACATTGTACATAACTTTATTCCAGACGTCACACCCTGTGCTTTAAATGGGCTCTGCTGCAGCATTTTTTAGAACTGTACCTATCGCCAAGTTTTTGGGGTCTCTGGAACCCTGTTGCTCACAAGACCATTTGTACAGTGGCACTATCCTAGGCAGGGCAAGCACCAGCATGGAGGCAACTGTGCCAGTCCATCTCTATTGTGCCAATGGGTGGCATTACAGTGATTCAGTACATCAGCATTATGATCTACTCTTGAATACGTTGTAGTTATTCTGGCCATGTGTGTGTCTCCTTTCCAGCATCACACTCATAGCCTTGGTGGCCCTCCCTAAGCAGGCTCCCATGTCTGGCCCTTCATGTGGGGACTTATCGACCTCCACTCTTGCCAGGCCCCCTCATCCTGACAACTATTACTAATCACATTACTTTGATTCCATGAGGTTAAAAATTACTTTACTGCCTTGACTATTTATCCCACAGAGCACTTCAATGATAGTTCACTTGCATATCTCCTCTCTCCCTTGCATATTGTTGATGGTGGTGGGTCTGCAAGGATCTCTGTGACCTCCCTTGAGAAGTGGCCCTCCACTACTCCCAGATGCCCATTAGGTCTCAATCTTCACTTTGTCCCATGGCAGAACTTAGGATCAGGTCCTTCTCCTACTGGCTGATGTTCATGGGAGTTCTTCCTCACCTGGACCCTGGCTAGTTCCCGAGTCTCCTGTGACCACAACAGAAGGGACCTGTTTCATCTGCCCCAAAATGCCTCAATTATTCTTCATGTAGGGACAAATGACATGGGAAAAAGCCATGAAAAAGGTATATGTTATGACCTAATTGATCTTGGTATCAAATTTAAAGACTAGGAGACACAAAGTCACTATTTCAGTAATCTTACCTGTACCTAGGGCCCACCCGGAAAAAAGCAACACTATTCAAAGAATAAATATGTACACAAATGCTCACAGCCTGGGAAATAAGATCCCAGACCTGCAGGCAATAATGTCAGAGGCTAAACTGGAAATAGTAGCAATTAGTGAGACGTGGTTTACCAGTAACCACACTTGGGAGACTTCAGTACCTGGCTATGTATTGTTCAGAAGAGACTGAGGTACAAAAAGGGGGGGAGGAGTGGCCCTGTATGTTAATGAAAATATCAAAGCTACAGAAATTCAGAATACACATAAGGAGCCAGAAGAACTGTGGGTCACCCTGGAAACAGGAAATGGGACAGCCATAAGAACTGGGGTTGTCTACAGGCCCGCAGACCAGAGGGAGGACATAGACACATTACTGTTAGAAGATATACAAAACATGACAGCTAAAGGGGAGGTTCTGATAATGGGAGACTTCAACATGCCAGATACAGATTGGTCAATACCAGCAGGAACATCTGCCAGAACTAGACTCATAGTGGATTCCCTGCAGGGGGAGGGCCTCAAACAACTGGTACAGCAACCCACAAGAGACAGGGCTATCCTAGATCTAGTACTGACTAACAAAGAAGCGATCACAGATCTCCAGGTAGAAGGTCACCTGGGGCCAGTGACCATCACATGGTATGGTTCAATTTGGCTACTACATCTAAATCACCCATTCCAAGGCAAAATATGGGACTTCAGAGGAGCTGACTTTGATAAGATGGCCAACAGAGTTAAGCTAGCCCTGGCAAAAAGAAACACGGGTGAGGGGGTACAGGCAAAGTGGGCAAGCATTAAGGATGCAATACTTGAAGCAACATCCCATTGTGTTAGACAGAAAAGGAAGTGCAAAAGAAGAAGGAAACCACTTTGGTTCTCAAATACAGTAGCAGAAAAGGTCAGAGCCAAAAGGCTGGCCTTCAGGAAATATAAGGGAACACAGCGGGATGAAGATAGGGAGGCATACCAAACTGCCCTAAGGAAGCAGGGAAGGCAGTAAGGCAGACAAAGTCCCAAACTGAGAAACACTAGCACGAACAGTAAAAGAAGGTGACAAGACTTTCTATAGATACATTAGTGAAAGGAGAAAGTCCAGAGGGTATTGCTAAGCTTAATGGAGAAAAGGGAGCATGTGAGGAGGAGGACCCTGTAAAGGCATCTATCCTAAATAGATACTTTTGCTCAGTATTTACTGAAGAGAAGGTAGGGCAGGGCCCACAGCTCAGCATCATGGGACGAGGGGGAGGAGGTGAGCACTACTCCTTCACAAAAGAAAGGGTCCTACAAGAGCTGCTAACTCAGGGTGGATAAGGCAATGGGACCTGATGGCATACATCCCAGGGTACTTAAGGAGCAAAGGAGGAACTAGCAGAGCCATTAGCAGAATTGTTTAGTAAGTCTCCGAGCACAGGAGAGGTCCCAGAAGACTGGAGAAGGCTCATGTGATCCCGCTCCACAAAAGTGGTAGCAGGGAGGAGGCGGGGAACTACAGACCGGCTCAGTCTTACCTCAGTAGTGGGCAAGATTATGGAGGCACCCTTAAGGAAAGGATAGTGCAACACCTGGAATCCATAGGGGCACAGGATCCAAGACAGCATGGGTTTAAAAGGAAGGTCCTGTCAAACTAATCTCATAGATTTCTTTGACTGGGTAACCAGAGTGGTGACCAAGGGGAGCAGTTGATGTCACCTACCTTAACTTCAGCAAAGTTTTGACACTGTTCCACATAGAAGATTGATAAATAAGCTGGGTAGGCTCGGGTGGGTCAGAAGTTGGTCAACTGGGTGGCAAACTGGTTGACAGGCAGAAAACAGAGAGAGGTGGTAAATGGTATACAGTCAGAAGAGATGCAAGTCACAAGTGGGGTACCCTAGGATCAGTCCTGGGGCCAGTCCTCTTCAACATCTTCATTAGTGACCTTGCAGATGGACTAGAGGGTAAGGCTTGTCTGTTTGCAGATGACACCAAGATCTGCAACAGAGTAGATGATCCAGATGGGGTGAGCAGAATGAGAGAGATCTGATAAACTAGCAGAATGGTCAGAAGAGTGGCAAATGGGATTTAATGCAAAGAAGTGCAAAATCATGCACATAGGGAAGAGAAACCCTGAAGCCACCTATAGGCTGGGAGGGGAGTTGCTAGCAGTCACAAAGGAAGAAAGAGACTTGGGCATCATCATCACTGATGACCTAAAATCATCCAAGCAGACCTCTAAAGCAGTAGGTAAGGCTAGGGGGTGTTGGGTGTATTAGTAGGGGTATCACAAGTCGTAAGAGGGAGGTAATAATCCCTCTGTACAAGACACTGGTTAGTCCCATCTGGAGTATCATGCAAGCAGTATTGGAGGCCACACCTTCACAAGGACATTAACCAAATTGAGGCAGTCCAGAGAAGGGCAACCAAAATGGTGCAGGGACTGCATCAGAAGACATATGAGGACAGATTAACGGAGCTCAATATGTATACCCTTGAGCAAAGGAGGGAGAGAGGATATAATCGAGGCATTCAAACACCTTAAGGGCATAAACAAGGTGAAAGAGTCCAACATGTTTAAATATAAGAAAAATAGCAGGACAAGAGGACACAGCATGAGATTAGAGGAGGCAGATTAAGGGGAATGTGAGGAAATTCTTTTTCACAGAAAGGGTGGTGGATGCATGGAATGGCTTACCACAGAAGTGGTGGCTATGAATACAGTGCAGGGCTTCAAACAGGCATGGGATAGGCATAAGGGAGCAATACAAATGACTATGAATAGATAGGCCACTGACAGAGCAAAGGCCGATGGCACATTTATACGGTAGAAAAAGAAATGGGCAGACTGGATGGGCCTTGCGGTCCTTATCTGCCGTCAACTTCTATGTTTCTATGTTTCTATAAACATTAGATCATTCAACTGGTGCAAAAGTAAGGACATAGTTTTTATACAAAACTGGGATAACTTTGCTCAAAAGGGAGACCTGTACTCTAAAGATGGGCTCCACATTAATATGTTTGGTGCAAAACTTTTGGGGGTCAACTTTGAACAATGTTTCTCTGAATTTAATTTAAACTAGAAAAAATGGTGGAGCCTTATAAACAGTTTACACCTTTGTCTAATTCACAGACCAAAACCAACATATAAAATCAAGTAAGAGCAAATTAAGCTTCACGTTATTAAATGCTCAATGTTTAAATAATGAAATAGACAGACTCAAAGCTCACATTGCACTGAGTGGCACTAATATTACTCCAATAACCAAAACTTGGTGGGATGGGAAGGCTGCTTGGGAATTTAAGATGTCAGGATATCACATTTATAGATGTAATCAAACTGCAAGAAAAGGTGGAGGTGTGGCCTTAATAGTAAACAGTAACATCAGATCAATGGATGTTACAGACAAAATTAAAACACATTCGTTATTCACAGAAACTATTTGGGTTAAGCTATTGTTAGATCATGCTGATCTGTTATATTTAGAGGTGTGTTACCATCCTCCAAATTGCCCTGTTGAGATTTACAATGCAATCCTCGGTGAAACTGAGATGGCAGGTGAATTGGGGGATTTAATTAACATGAAGGATTTCAACATAAGGGAACTTGATTGGTCTCGCCAGATGGCTATGAGCTGCACTGGTAAAAAGCGTCTTACTCCATGTAACCAACTTCATCTTAAACAGCACATAACTATGCCAACCAGGGTGCTAAGATTTTAGAATTAATTCTGTGCACTGACAGCCTTCATATAATTAGGTGAGGGTCTGCCTCCCCTCTTGGCAACAGCGACTTTGAGTTTTCCATCTCAGGAGAACTCACCCTGTATAATGGATATAGCAGATGTTTTCTTTATAATAAAGCAAATACTAATAACATAGTAAATGCTCTTAAAGAAACTGAGTGGGAGAAACATACCGGGTCAATATGTTATATAGACAATGCTGCAGGGCAAAACTGTGCAACAGTAACAGCGTGTGAAAGAACAGCTATAGGGTACACAATGCCACATGACATAAATAGTGTGGAGCGGTAGTGGTGACCCCTGTAGCTGTTTCCTGGAAATGGTAAGAGTTCTGTTAGAAGTGGGTCAACCGAGCTGCTGCCATGACTCAGTGAGTAGAGACATTGACACTGGAGGACAATGGAGCGGCTGTGGACTGGAGTTCTATTCCCGGTCTCAGATTAGGTTAGTTAATATTTTTTTTCTTGTCTTTTGTTCGGTTCTTAATGCTCCCCCACCCAAGTTTCACCCTGTCCCCAAGTTGCCCCCCAGAGGAGGAGGTTATTTTAATAAGGGGGGGTTGGGGGCACAGTCACCCCATAATGGGGTGGTGGGGATGAAGCCCCCCCAGCAGAAAACAAGTATTTTACTGTTTGTTTGTTTTGTAGTTGTTGTTTTCACAGCGTGGTATAGTAACATGACCCACGTGCTGTGGGAGAAAACATTACTTAATAAAGATTCTGAAGAAATGTGGAAATTTATAATGATATAGTTCTTGCCATATGTAGCAAACATATCCCAACAAGACAAAATTTTGCAAAAAATAAATAAAATCCAAAATGGCTGAAGAGAAATATAAAACAAATTATTAATAGAAAGAAAAAGCATATAGAGAGTACATGCGTCTCAAAACAGACACAGTTAGGGGAAACATTTAACAATACAGAAAACATGTAAGAAAGAAATTAGGAAGTTCAAAGCAAGCTCTGAAAAGCAATTAGCATTACAGGCAAGGAAAGATAACTTTAAATCCTTTTACTTGTATATTAATTCTCTTCAAAAAATGACAAGTCATGTTGGACCTATTTCCAATAATGGAGAGATGATTAATGATAATACCCAAATGGCCAACCTCTTAAATAAAAAACTTTTGTGAGGTATATGGCCCTAGCTAGAGAGGATATAAATAAACCAGAACAATACAATAACCTCTATATAACTTTCACTTTGCATGAAATAAAAAAAAAGTTATTAAAACAAATGGGAAAACTACACCAGGCCCTGATGGTATCATAGGACACATGCTATATATGATGGCAGATTCCTTATTATACAATGGCAAGAAAGAATCTTGGACTGTGATTGGTCAGTCTGGAGCTGGACCCATGGCGTTATCCCAGCATAACACCATGGGTCTAGTCTCAGCACTGTGAACCTCTTGATGATTGTTTACCACTAGAGCCACTTGATTCTTTGCTACTTGATGATTGTTTTCATCTTCTCTTAAGGAACAAAACTATTTTTCCACACTAACAAAAACATCTTTAAATTATTTTTTTTTATTCTGTATATAACAACAAGCCATTGTATAATAGGAATAATGCACTCCAGGGTGTGTGTCATGCTGGGATAACCCCATGCCTGGGACGTTGGACACACTCGACCTGCGGGCTCGTGCCCAACCACCCCAGGCGTGGCGTTATACCAACACGACACACACCCTGTTGTGCCTTATTCCTTTAACATAACCGTATGTACCTGCAGAATGGAAACTTGCTCATGTTATCCCAATACACAAAAAGGAATCCAAACATGACTGGGAAAACTATAGACCTATCAGCCTAACATCAGCTATATGGAAATTCTTGGAAAGCCTAATTAAGGACATAATAGCACCAGAAATAAACAAAAAGGATACTGATCTATATGGTTTCAAGCAGGCTTGTGGCACCATGATTAATTTAATGTGCTTTTATGAGTACATAAGTGTCATGTTTGACAAAAAAATACCTGGTGACATTGTGTTCCCTGATTTTAGCAAGACTTTCAACTTGATGCCACACTAGACATTAATCAAAAAAAATTAGGACATACAATATTAACAACTTCATTATTAATTGGATAACTGAATGGCTGAGAGATAGATACCAGTGTGTTGTGGTTAATGGTTATTTGTCAGAGATGGGTATGGTTACGAGTTACGAGTGAGGTACCACAGGGCTCTCTCCTGAGCCCTTCACTATTTCAAATATTCATATCTGATATGACTAAGGACATCTTGAAATATTCTGTAAAATACGCAGATGATGTTAAGATAGGTGGCCCTTGTTGTTCTCCACAGCAAGCAAAAAGAAAAAAGTGGATAACTGGCAACTCGTGTGCAAAATAAAGGCAAAACAAGACAAAGTTGTTGTCTCAAAAAGTTAAGTAGCTCTTATTGAATAAAATGCTCACACCACTCACCCCACCAGCATCAGCCAATGATCATTTCACCCACATGACTGCGAGCTTTCTCTAGGCATGGCTAGTGTGGCTACCACCTCCCCCATTTATACATCCATTTTTAAAGGGGCTCAAACCATTTACATATTAAGTAGCCACATAACCTAAATGTCAGCATAAAACAAGTGCACATAGAAAAAAACGTCAATATAGCAATAACGTGCATGATGTAAAAAGCACTTTACCTCCAATTATGCAAATGTATACCTTGCACAATGGGAAAATGCGGTCATTTTTGACCCTGAATCAAATGTGTTTTTTGATAAAACAGATATTTATAAATGTTTCATAGATGATTTGTTTTTTTGTGTGGAAAGGGTCATTATCAGATCTGGATGAGTTTGTGGAATATTTGGTAAAATCAAATGAATATCTAAAGTTTACTGTCACTGCATACTTACAGCAGATTAATTATTTAGATTTATGCAATAAAAAAGATAAGAAAGGTGTCATTGTTACAAAACTTTTTTGAAAGGCTACAGATAGAAATTCATTGTTGTTTAATACAAGTTGCCATCCAAGGCATTGTATAGAAAACATACCGGTGGGACAATTCTTAAGGCTAAGGAGAAACTGTAGCCTGGAAGAAGATTTTAAAGAGGGTACTTTGGATATGGCTAAGCATTTTAAACAAAGAGGTTACAGTGATAGCAGTATTGAAAAAGGTATTATGAGAGTAGTAAACAGTGACATAAATTAGCTATTTAAGAAACAAAAAGAACGAAATAAAGCTTGTGATGCTAGTGGTGGAAAAAATTCTATTAGAACGTGTAATTTTGTCACTTCTTATAATTTGCTGGCAGGTCAACTGCATGGGAATTTAGCTAAACATTGAGAAGTTCTGAAAACTGAACCTAAACTGGATGCCATTACGAAACAACCACCTTGGATTGCTTACAAACAAGCTAAGAACCTAAGAACCTGGGAGACCGGATGGTACACAGCTTATATCAAGCTCCAGATGTGACAAAAGACAAAAAAGGTTTACCTCAGGGGACTTTCAAATGTGGCAGTTGCAAATTTTGTAATGCTATTTTACAGACAAAAGATTATTTTACATATTCCATTACAGGCAAAAAATATGATATATATGATTTTTTGAATTGTAATACAGAAGCTGTGATTTATGTTGCAATATGTTCCTGTCTAGCATTTTATATGGGAAAGACTATACGTAATTTTAGGAAATGGATTGGGGAACATCTTAGTGCAGTAGCACATGATGATGTAACAAATGCTGTGGCGCTGCATAAGAAAGTCAGTAAGGGTGATGGTAATGTACACGATGTTTTGTTCACTGCTCTGGAAAAAGTAACGTTGGGACCAAGGGGTGGTGATTTAAACAATGAACATCTTAAAAGAGAGACTTACTGGCAATATGCTCTGGGAGCGAATAGATACCCAGGTTTAAATGAGGCACTCCAGTTGGCCCCTTATTTAAAATTATACATTTATAACAATAACAATTTATTTGTATGACATACTCATTTTTAATTTGTATATGCATTTATAGGAATATATTTTCTGACCATTTAAGTTCCCCTTTTCTATACATAATTAAATCCTTTTGGTGGTTATCAGTTCGATAGTTTTCCAAAATTCCATAACAACAAACGCAATAGTAGAAATAAATTAAAAAGTAGTATTTATAGTAATAAATGGATAATTGGATGTAGTGATTTTAATAAAGTTAATATTGGCACGCTTTGGAAGTATGAAACATATCTTTGTTGTTCTGGAACCACATTTCCTTATTTCATTGGGTAGTTCTCAGGTTCTTTTCTGTACTTTACAAATTTATATCTGTTTATATTTTTATATTTTAAAAAAAAATGTTTTGACTTTTTATGGTTGGGTATGCACTTTTTAGAATTTAAAAGGTTTTGGGATATGCAATATATTCAAATAGAAATGCAGTCTATAAGTAGATTAAATTCTAATATATGCATTTTACATTATGCACGTTATTGTTATAGTGGTGTTTTTTCTATTGACACTTGTTTTATGCTGACATTTGGGTTATGTGGCTATGCAATATGTAAATGTCTGTGCCCCTTTAAAACTGGATATATAAATGGAGGAGGTAGTAGCCACACTAGCCACGCCTTGAGAAAGCCCACAGTCACGTGAGTGAAACGATCATTGGCTGCCGCTGGTGGGGGGTGAGTGGTGTGAGCATTTTATTCAATAAAAGCTACTTAACTTTTTGAGACAAAAACTTTGTCTTGTTTTGCCTTTATTTTGCACACGAGTTGCCAGTTAGCCACTGTTTTTCTTTTTGGATGCTTCTATATTTGTGTGCTGCTAGCGTGTATTGTGGATTCCCTTTAACCACTGCTTTTTGGTTGTCTGTCTCCACAGCAAGCCCAAGATCTCCAAGGAGACTTAGATAAAATAAGTGCATGGGTTAAAAATTGGGGGATGATTCTAAATATAGAAAAATGTAAGATAATGTACATGGGTAAACATAACTCACACACTCCTAACACACTTAATGAAAAAAAATCCTGTGCGTTACAAATAATGAAAAAGATCTAGGGGTACACATATCTGAAAATGTACCCAGTACACAAATACTTAATGAAGCCATTAGCAGATCTAACAAAGTCATTTGTTCAATTTAATGCAATATTACTTCAAAAAAACTTGAAGTCTTAATGCCTCTATTTAGAGCATATGTTAGGCCCCACCTGGAATATACTTTGGAGGTTTGGTGTTCTTATAAAAAGTCGAATTGTAAAACACTTGAAAAAATTCAAAGAAAATTTACAACAAATATTTCTGAACTTAGAAATAAAACATATGAACAAAGGTTAGAACTTTTGAAGTTAGTGCCCTTGGAGAGAAGAAGACTTCAGGGAGATCTGCTTTTGATGTAGGATATCATAAATGATCCTTCTCTTTTTTTTTTTTTTGTTGTTAACTTTCTTTATTCCCATCACCGGTTGCTAGGGCCCCCCTCAGGCAAAACTCATTCAAGTACCACTACCATCCTGCCTGAATCCCAGCCAGTGAGGAATAAAGGACAGAGTCCTCTCCACCGGGGCCCCGAGAGAGGAGAGGACCCAAGACAGTAATCCAGGTAGGGACCAGCAGTGGATGCATGTGTTTCCCCCTGGGGACCGCCGCCATCCTCCTAGTGACCGGGATTTTCCACCTTGGTTAGTTTCCCCGAGGCGGCAGACATGCAGTGACATCAGCGCATGGAGGGAACACACCCGCCCCCTCCTGCAGATGTCCGCCGCTGTCTCCCCCTGCATGTTCCTGCCTGAATGTAGTGCCCCCAGTCTCCACCAGGAGCCGATACAAGGAGGGGAACCCCCAGATCCCACCTCAGAAGAGGAGAACAGTCCTTCAGATGCTCGATCCCCTCCTCCCCCCACGACCCCCAATGGCCTGAGTCTGCTCCCGAACCTGGGTCATCGGCATGGCGCAAGGTGTGGCATCCAGAGTCTCAACCCTCAGCACCACTGGGCCAGCATAAACGACCCTTATCTTATATGTGAGCTTGGCACTGAGGACACGATATTAGAGATCATCCTTTACAAATTGCAGGCTGAACTTTTAATAACAATACAAGAAAAAATGTTTTCACTTTAAGAGTGATTGGCTCATGGAATAGTCTGCCTTCCTTTAGTTGTTGTTGTTAGTAGAACTAAGGATGAATTCAAATGAAGACTAGACAAATACATTCTGTCAGGTGGAAACCTTGAGTATTATTCGTATTACGTACAGGAGCGTTCATGGGCATAATTGCCTCCTTGCTCCTTTATTTCTTTGGTATGAACCTGTGCCAACCAGACTCAGGGACCCTAGCACCATCCCTGAGACTGCAGCTGGAGAGGCTGGTCTGTCTGTCTGTCTGTCTCTCTCTCTCACTCTCTCTCTTAAACTCCAGATGTCTCCCCTGGCTCTCAGCTTGCCTTCCCCTCATTTAGTGTGAAGGGGGAAGAGCAAGTACATGAATATTCATATCCAAGCTTCCCACATCTTGCTGAGTATGGAAACTCAGAGCACAAACACCAGACACTGTGTCTACCAGCTGAGGCCCCCCCAGAAAACATCTCTCCAAGTCAGGCTTAACCCTTTGAGTGATCCCAAGTAACCTTCCTCAAGCTGGATGAACACAGAGGCTAATTACATTCTCCTCTACCAAAAATCCCAGTGGTCCCATCAAGAGTAACTCATAATTGGTGCCAACTTCTTCATAGGTGGTACTGCCCTCCTGACATTTCTATAAGGGCGATCACATGTAAAATCTCCCTCTACCTCTGGGCAGCACAGGCCAGAGCATACAGTAGGCCTTACTTGTACCTTTACAAGCCTATGTGCAATGGGTTCCAACTATAGGAGTGGTAGGGTACATACTAACTATAGTACAAAATCACATTTACTTGAACCTTTTCAACTTTAGCCACTAGTATTCTTAAACCAGCAAGTAAGTGCCTGAGTGCTGGGATGACACCCAGTCACCCTGCAGCAGTCTTCATTTTCACAGCATCTTCAACCTCTCTTCACTGCCCTTCTTCTGGTTCTGATCCTGCAGGGACATGATGATGATGAGGCCCAGCCCCACCAGCAAGAAAGCAGAAGAAAAGAAACCCACATCACACAAGAATCCCAATGACTCTTTATTTTCAGAAAATGAAAAACAATTGTAACTAGTTATATCAGGACAGTGATGCACAACATATGGTCCAGGGCCACAAACAGCCCCCACAGCAGCTGTCTGTGGCCCCCAAGGACCTAGCAGCTTCTCCTTGCAGCCTTTGTTTACTTGATTTTGTTTTTAGTTTTAATAACGTGGCTAGATAGGCAGATAGATAGATAGATAGATAGATAGATAGATAGATAGATAGATAGATAGACAGACAGACAGACAGACAGACAGATAAATGTATGTTTTGATTTATTTTATGTGTACATTTAATAATGTCTTGCCTGGACATTTGTCGCCTTGAGCGTTTTCAGTGGCCCTTATTTCGTATAGCACAAATTGTCAGTCTGGACCTCCACAAAAAAAAAGTTGTGCACCACTGTATTAGGAGGTACATTACTTTTCACTGTCTGTGAGAGCACTAAGAAAAAATTACTTACCATAGTAATGTTGTTTCTTTTTAAGGTCACTCACTTTTTTTACAGTTTATGCAGTCATCTCAGCCAACAGTGACACCCTGGAGATAGAACCTATGCAAATTTTAGACTCTGGAATGTAGGTTCAAACTCTGCAACCATGTTCCACTCTGGCCATTGCTCAGATCTGTTCCCAAGCCAGAGTGGAGCAGCGGCTAGTGAAACTAACTAAAAGGTTATCAAAAAATCTTTTAGAAAAATTAAATCATACTTATGAAATTCTACCATTTAAATAATAATAAGTTTACAATTGTAGGAACTGCAATAGTAATGCTAAAGCAACCTCAGTGAATAAATTAGCTGATTCTTTTGTGAACCTATAACATATTCTGGAAGAGGAGGCAAGGTTAGGGAGTGTAAATATAGGGAGTGATCCCTTAGGAAGAAACAACATTACTATGGTGACTATTTATTTCTTCTAACCACAGCACTCACTTACTTAATGTTTACACTTTATGTACACTCAGTAGAAGTACCTTGGGAGGTTAGGCCCAGAACCTAATTAGGAAAAAGGTTCTGTAAGACAGCAGTTCCAACACTGGCATCCCTTCTGGACTGTATATCCAAATAGTAGAGCTTTGTGAAGGTGTGGACTGTTTTCCAGGTAGCTGCTTTGTAAATGGTTAACAATGTGGTGCTCCTTGAGGATACCACAGAGGCAGAGATACCCCTTGTGGAGTGCGCCCTTAAACTTCTTGGTGGCATTCTTCCAGCTTTTTCATAGCAGAACTGAATGTAAGGGACTATCTAGCAAGAGATAAATCTCTTTGTAGCTGATTTGCCTTTGCCAACCTCACCATAAATAACAAAATGCTGGGTACTGTGGGACCTGATATCTTTTGTCCAGCCCATGTAGATAGTCAGGACTCGCTTTAGGTCCAGGTTATACAACTTTTTCTCATATGGACTGGAATACTCTGGATAGAGTGCAGGGAGGGTCACTGACTAATACAGGTGGAATTCAGATACCATCTTAGGAAGGAATTTTTTGTTGGTTCTGAGAACTACTTTATCCCTGTGGGGGATTTTGAAATTTGGCTCTGTGCAGAGGCCTTGCAATTCACTTACCTTCTTAGCAGAGGTCATTGCTACCAGGAATATGGTTTTCCATCTGACATACTTCAGATCAGCAGTTTTCATAGGCTCAAAGGGAGCCCCCATTAGTTGGGCAAGGCATATATGTTGAGATCCCAGGTTGGGACAGGGTCCCTCACTGGTGGGTACAAGTCGTTTAGGCCCTTAAAAACAACTTTTGAAGCTGGCCCGGTGGCACTGAGGGTTGAGGTGCTGGATGCCACAGCTTGCTCCACGTCGGCAACCCGAGCTCGGGAATGAGCTTGGGCCACCGGGGGTTGGCTGGGAAGAGAGAGGATCGAGCATCCCACGACAGCTCTCCTCTCTCAGGAGTGGGTGGGTACATCATCCCGCTCTATGGCTGCCGCCTAGTGGAGTATAGAGGCAGTATCAGACAATGGGAGATGCAAGAACGTGGCATTGGGATGCACGTGTGCCTCCATGCATGCGTGTTCTTGGCCGTGGGGGTCACCAGAAAAATGGAAAAAAAATGACTGCCGGCTTAATGAAACCCCGCAGTGTTCCGGTGTTGTGGCTATACAGCTCTCAGGCCTGCTCCAGATATCGCTCGGAAGGGGGGAGGACAGCCCTCCCTCCTTTTGCTCCACCATGGGGGCAATCCATGGGGGATCACAGGGCCCGAGGTGCTGAGGTGGCATAGCAGCCAAGATTGACTGAAAGGGGGTGGAAGCATGCCGTCAGGTCGCAGGAGGAAAAAGGACTTATAGAAAAAAAATATTTTGAAAATGTGTTGTGAGGCCAAAGGCTTACCCTTGCGAGCTGATATGTATGATGACACTGCTGCTAAGCGCGCCTTTAAAGTTGAAGGCCATAGGCCTAACAACTGTAGGTGTACTAGGTGTTGCAGAATTACAGACGACCCTGCCTCTATTAAGTTAATTTTTCTGGGGGAACAGCAGAAAGAAAACCTTTTCCATTTAGAAGAGTAAGCTTTCCTGGCAGTGGGTTTTCTTGAAATCTTAAAGAGCTAGTGTACTATACTGTTTTGTCCACTTCATAATTTTTAGAGTCAGTAATTGGTTCAAATCTTGTGGTCAGTTGTTGTGTGTCATAGCTTGTCCAGTTCGTATTGATTGTAAATTCAGATCCAGCGTGACTTTTTAAATGAAGCTGATAGGAACTGTTCAGCACACGCTCTGTGAAGCTGGGATGGAAATGACGCTACGGGAGGTAATCAGACTGCTCTTGGTTTCGATCTGAATGCTGACAGGACATTCAAATATCTGTTGCTTCTCTGTGCTGTTACTCTTGTGTACAAAGTTTTTCTTCATAACATTACATATCTTCTGATTTTTTTTTTTATATTCACTGTCCTCTGATTCCATTTTCTTTTTATGTGTACAGAGAGAATGTGAAACTTGAAGACTGTGTGGGTGACTGCAATTTGAGTGGCAGGAGCTGTGCCCTCCACACCATCCTTGATATGTGAAAACATCTCCCTGTTATCTAGTGCCCTCCGCCATATTTGTGAACATGTTAACTGGTGCCTAGTAGTCTTCCTCCATATGTGCGTACATTTCTTCTGGTGGCTAGTGGTACCCTCTTGCCTGAAAACCTTCTTGATATTTGTAAACATTTTCCCTGGTGGACAGTGTTCCCCCGAATACCCCCAGTTTCTTTGAAAAGTTTTTCGCTGCTATCCAGTGGTCCTACACACTCCCTGTAGATTCCGTAACCCATTGCCTCCACTTGCCTGACCTTTCGCCTTCACCCTTCTGGTCTGACACCAACCCCCAATAAGCTCATCAGACCCCATTGACCCCCCCCAGCAACAGGCACAGACCCTCTACTCACCTCCATGGCTGGCCACCGACTGACAGATCATGAATGTGCACCTACTAAACTCAGCTGATTATAGTAGGTGCACGATTGTGGCCTGTTAGTTGGCAGCCAGCCATGCAGATGAGCGGAGGGGGTGTGCTGGTCACTGTGTGGGGGGTCTGGCATGTTGGGGTTGGACTGGGTGGGCTTGTTGGGGATTGTTAGACCTACTCAGGGATGCAGGGGACAGTTCAGTTGGGTGGGGGAGGAAGCTGTGGGATTTGAACCTATGTGATGACAGTGGGACCACTGGACACCAGGGAAGAACTGTTTTAACATGGTGGGGTTTTCACAATATCTGTATTGGGCACAATAGCAATAAGTACCATCAAGAAGCTACATAGAATTGTATCTATTTTAAAAGCAGGATGCACACAGTTTCAGCCCAACATTGAACAGCATCTGTCACAAGCTAACTGGAGTGTCAGTTTGTAGCATGAGTTGGACACCTTCACAGCTGTGAAGGAGATGACTGACAGGCTTCCTCACACATTGTCACCCCAGCCACATGCTCCACAGAATGGCATCGAACAACTGGATTCATATGGTACTTTCAAAAAATTATTAAAACATGATTCAGTCTTAAATATAATGATAAAATAAAGAAGTAATCATCAAAAATAGACAGTTTAACACTGGAATAGCCTGCCGGTGATTAACAGAAGGCACTTCAGTAAACTAGCTCTTTAAGCATCTTCAGGACTTCTTCTGAGGGGTCCAATCTAGAAAATTTGAACTCCTCAAGAACTACGCCCTCAGGTGCAGGGTCCCAGGATTCAGGAATGTTATTCTCCCCTGGGACGAAGTCAGCTGATTGTGACTGAGAGGCAGTCTGATTGGATTCTTGTAAGACAGGATCAGAAGCATTGAGTACTAGGCCTGTCTGGCCCAGTCTAGAGCTATCATGATCACTGTTGCAGGTTCCCTCCTGAGTTTCAGGAGTACTTTCTGAATGTGTGAAAATGGTAGGAAGGCATACAGAAACTTCCATGTCCAGTCCAGTATGAGGGCATCCTCTGGGAATGTTCCTGTGGCTGGTGGTCTGCAACAAAACTATGACAGCTGATAGTTCTCTCAAGGTGCAAACAGGTCTATATTGGGAGTACCCCACCTTCTGAACACTGTGGTCAGAACCTGGGTCACTGGGAGGAGTCATATATATGGAACCAAAATGCAAACCCCTATTTTAACAAAAGTGGGGTTTGGAGGCGATATATAGATGACATCTTTATGTTGTGGCAGGAGAGTATGACAGAGCTGGAAGCATTTATTCGGTATCTGTGTGAGAGTAATGAAAATCTCAAATTCACCTATAATGTTGATGAAGATGAAATTCCACTCCTGGACATTAAAATTCAGAAAAACAGGATGGAACAGTGGGCACCACCTTATATAGGAAACCCCACGATATCCAGTGAACAAGGTGACCGCGACTGAGTGCTTTAAAAAAGAGTGAATCAGTCATGGCACCTGTGTTCTGGGCTACCTGGCAGTGTAGCAACTGGATACTGGGGTAGGTAAGTACAGCGACAGGATGTCACTAAATATATACGTGTGGGGGAGGAGGGACCATGAAGCATGATGGGCAGAAGGGAGGGAGGTATGTGGGGTGTAGTGGGTGGTTGGCTGCCGGGCTGGCTGGAGTGGTAGGTAGGTGGTAGGCTGGGGTTGGGAGGGTGCGGGTTTGGCTCTGGGTGTGGGTCGGGTTTTATTTTTTAAGTTTTACACCCCCGACATACCCCTGGAGATTGAGAATCCTTAAATGGTGTGGGCTGCGGGGGCACAGCCCACCACATAACATAGAAAACTGGTTGCTGGTTTTCTAGTCACTGTGAGTGTACTGTATATCACCATAATTAATTTTCAGCGATGTACACTCGCCCAAACGGCAATCGCCCTTCAGCGATTGCCATTTTCACATTGAACCGAAACCCACAGATCACCATACTGTTCTCTTAGACAGTAGTTGCCACCCCCACCACACCATAGAAAATATACCTAGAGGCCAATACTGCCATATAAAGCATTACTGCAGTAGTGAAACTGCTTTTGAGGAGGACTCTGTCATCCTGGAGTCAAGATTCCTCAAAAGAGGGCATTCAAAGAATTGTATTAAGGTGACAAAGGTGGTTTGCAGTGAAAAGAGAGGGAATCCCTCCTAGAAAAAAAACGGAAGATAGGGCTTGAAATGAGAGAAAAATCAAAATAATTTTTTAACAACTTACAGTGTGAGAGCCTGGAAAATCTGAGAAATAATTTCAAAAAATTGGCATGTGTTGGGAGCAGATTCACAGCTTAGAGAAACTGCAAAATTTCCACCAAGGGTAGTGTAACCAGCCCCCCCCCACTACTTTACACAATTAACTATCCCTGGCACTCTTACCTGGACACAGATTTCAGGAATCACATTTAGAAATGGTACCATCCCTAGCTTTGGGAATGTATACCAGGCTCATTACTCTAGGGATCAAAAGGCGTGGGGGTGTACAAAAGCAAATATGTCCTATAATGTATTTACAAAAACCAGGTCCTGGGGAGATAACTTTTTGCTAGAGCTATGCTAGAGCTATACTTCTGGAGGGGTACCCAGTAAATCCACACACACGAAGCAATAATGTAAATGTCCAAACCAGAGTTGGAGTTCTAGAGTGTGGCTTTATTCCAAAAAAGATGTTCTGTAAAGCAATGGTGGACCCCCAAGATTTACACATCATGGTACTAGGAACTTGCAGAACAACAAAACGACTGTATCAGACAGAAACGCTTCATATTCCTATATTTCATAGGACTTTGAACATCTTGCACTGGCATCCCATATTTCATAGGACATTTACATTTCTTCCAGTGACACTGCCCACAACTGAAAATACTTTTACTAACAGAACACTTTCCCCATATTTCATAGGACAATTACATTTCTTCCAGTGGCACTGTCCACAACTGGAACTGCTTCTAGTGGCACTGGTCACAACTGAACATACATTTGGCTAATAACTAGCACAATGTACTTCAGTGGGTTAAATCTGCTTCAGACATTGGCCATATGTCTGAAGTAACAAGGCTCCCTTACTGAACCTGTAGTCCTGAACTGGTTACTCCAGATGGGGGGCTGCCCACCCTTTGCTCCCAAATCCATACCCAGCCATTTTTCAGAGTTACACCTTAAACATCTTGAGCACACTTGGAAAATGCTTAAATGAATGAACTTTTGCATCCAGCATTTAAAACACTAAACTGGTAGTGTGAGAACTAATGTCCAGAACAATGTGAATTAGTCATACCCCTGGACATCACACTTGTCAGCCAACTTTAAACTGAGAACAGTCTCAAACTTCTGAACAGAAAAGTTGTGCATTTCCCTCTTAGCCAGAGAACACAACAGCACAGGTACTTGCTTTTGGCAGCAAAACATCAGATTCTACTCACTGTTTGAAATTACAGGCAGCTTCAACACATCCTTGATCAAAAAGGGGGTTACCCCTAGGATCCTTCCACTAGCAGTCCTTTTCACCCCACCAGGGATGAAAATCAGGAGATTCTGCTGTAGACAACGGTTTCTACCATGTCTCTTGGCAAACTGGAGAATACCAGGACTAAGGTGAGAAAACAGGATCTTCACTCAGAGCCCTCAGCTGAGCAGTTCTCACTCCTCTCACTTCAAGCTGCTGACACATACCTACTCACTGACTTGACTAACTCTGACTACTGTCCCAAGATTCTAAACTCCCCCACTCACAGCTGCTGTGGCTTATGCTGCTGCGAGACTTCCAAATGAGCTCATCTCTCTCATCTCAGCTGAGGCCAAGTAAACAAAAGCTTGAGTAGGTGAAAAACCCATTTAACTGGTTAATCACCAGCTACCTCTCCCTGCCTAGCAATGACACTGAAGGGATTCTAGTAACCCCAGGGGACTGGGTGGTTACACTAGTCTATATAAAGGCATGAAATCTCAGAGACCACTTGGTCCACTCAGTCTAGCTTGTTGTTAGACCTAGAAATTGGTTGCCTTCTCTACCGAAAGGCCACAGAAGATGTGGTAGATGTAAATACTGCTCATACATAAAGGAACGTAAGATGTTTCGGAACCCCCAAACAAGAGAGAATATGGATATTTTACAGTTCATAAACTATGGCACAATGTTTGTGATTTATATGGCCACCTGTACATGTGGGGTATACTATGTGGTTAGAACCAAAAGAAAACTGAAAGAAAGAGTTGGTAACCACAATAGTGCAGTCAAGAATGAAAACTTGGATTATGTGCTAGCCATGCATATAAAAAACTCAGAGAAAAAGGAAGAACATGAGATAGTTTTTACATGGCTGAAACAAGTAAGTATGTGTAGGGCCTAGAGGTGGAAACAGAATTGCCCTTAAATAAGAGAGAAGCCTTCTGGATATATGCATTAGGGGCATTCAGTACAGAAAAAGGTCTAAATTATTAAATTGAACCTGCCCCTTTCCTTGTTGGTAGATAAGTATTAGTGGTTATAAACTGGGTCAAAATACAACTATTTTTTTTCCTTCTGTAATACCTGTTTTTCAGATCATCCCAGAGTATGCTTCCTTTTTAAATATCTGCATGAGAGACCATGGATACACTGGTTTTCCCTATCTCACTTTTTTGTGGTTTTCCCAATGTCTCTTGTTTTGTACATTTTTTGTATGTAACCCCTCCCCCGCCAAAGTGGTGGGGCTTAACTTAAGTTGTCTCCCTGGGCATCACCTTTGCCCTCTGTCTGGCTGCTCCAGCCCTGCATTCTGCCTTCAAACCTGGGCTAATATCCAGTGAAGTTAGTGCAAATCCATGTAAAGTATTGCTGTGTTCATGGTTTGTGCTTGAATGTGCAAGATGGTGCCGTCGCGCTGTAGCTTTAAAAAGCTCAGTCAATGTATATAGTGTGCATTGCCTGTGCTGGGTCCAAGTATCCAGAGCTCATGACTGGCCAGGGAACATTTTTTCTGACTCCACTCTACAGTCACTTAGTAGTGCAGAGAGACCTCTCTTAAAGGACACCTAAACAACCTATTTTAAGAAAGAAACAATTTAAAAATCTGGCTTCATAGGGAGGTGAAGGAAAGGCTGCTGTTTACATTGATGCATTTGAATGATTGCATTTGTCTGAATAACATAAATGCAGTTTTGTAGCATCTGAAAAAGTAAGCTTCAGCCTTCCGATTCAGAAAACCTGCTCTGCCTGTTCCCTAAAATGGCTGCCAAATGTGTGAAGTGATGACATCATTGTAGCTAGAGGCAGAGAGTTACATGGCTCACAATAGTGCTAACTAGTCTTGTCTCCCCCCTTTGTTTAGAATTGTTTCACCAAAATTACCAAAACCCTGATTTAACATACAGATTATTTTGATCAGTACACATATTAGGCTGATTTTATTCATTTTGTTTACTTTAACTTGTTGGCATTGTGTTGTAATCCAACCAAATTTCTGTTTGGCAAATCGCAGTATAGTACACCTCTTCAATTACCTGGTGGTCTAGTGGTTATGCGTTGTCCTGATGGAAGAAGCAAAGTTCTGGTTGGATACAATGTCAAAGTTCATGATTTCTTGGTTATCCAAAAAATATGCTTCTCTTGTAGTCTTCTTTTTCTTTATGACCCCTCCCCCTTGCGCAGCTAGCCCACCAGCCATCAAACAGTCACACTCTGTCCTGATTACTGCCTAGGGTTGCATATGAGCCTCCCAGTCCCAAAAAGAGAATTATCACACTTCAGATCATAATCTTGTACCTCAGAGAGTAGTGCACATCTATACCAATATACTTCATTGACTGGCACTGTTAAATGATGCCTCCCAAATCACTCTCTGTTCCTCTTTCATCAATGTTTCACTTCTGCTCCCACAGTAAACATTGGGTGAATCATCACCCTTTCACGTAATAAAGGCAGTACATATAGTCTCACATTTTTTTTCTGCCTCATTGACCGACATCCAGGCCTTCCTGGGGAGCCAAGGAAGAAGCAATGGGACACACTGGGAAAACTGCTGTTCATACCATCATAAGGGCTGGACTTCCTACAGATAACAACATTATTAGGCAGGGGAGGCATACTAATGCTTTGAGCAAATGCATCCGAACTCCAGTGTCAATCTACTCCATTACCTGTGATCTGCAGAACCTCACAGGAAAGCCCTCAGCAATCCTCCTCCAGTTCTTTTCTGTGCCCTTCTCCACAGTGCGAGTTGGCTGGCTCACCACTCTTTCAAATCTTGAATGCTGTATACACAGTCCCCACGATACTGTCACAACAAACCTTGACAAACCCCTTGACAGTAATCTCCCTACACTGAATCCAGGTAACAATGTAGGTGCTGTCCTGCCTCTCCAAGTATTTGCTGTTGCTGCCTGCTCTCATCCGTGGGCAGGCAGTGTTCACAGTGCTGGAAGCCTGACAAACCTCAGGACTCACAATGATCTGTTCAACTTTCCTTCCTCCTGTCTTCCCCCTACCCTGAATATAGCTGCACCCTGCAGAAATGGTCTCCTCAGGTTCTCTGGCAATTGTTCATCACTCCTTCTCACTATATTGAAAACTGGTGAGTGCACCACCCTTTCACATCATAAATACAGTTAGTACAGCCTCCCGGGTTTCTTGTCATCTCAGTAATAAACATGATATTTCCAGTAAGTCAGGCTGATAGTAGCAAGGCACAAGGGGAAAAATGGGCTTTCCTACCCATATAAGGTCTAGACTACCAATGATTAGGGACTGTTAAATGGCGTAATGATGTGTGCATCTGTCATTTAATGTTGCCTAATCAAAGGTAACCTAGATTTTATAAGGGTAAGAAAGCCCATTTTCCCCCCCTTGTACCCTGCTGCTATCAGCCTAGCTTACCAAAAAGATCATGTTTATTTTTAATATGTCAAAAAGAAAACCGAGGACTGTACTAATGGCATTCATGGTGTGGAAGGATGGTGAGATCTGCGGTTTTTGATGTGGGGAGCAGGAGTGAAGAATGAATACCAGAGGGGGACTAAGAAGACCATTCCTGTAGTGTACATATGTATTCAGGGATGGGGGAGAGTGGGAGGAAGGGGAGCAGACCACTGGGAGATCTGGGATGTGGGGCTACCAGCACCATGATCGCTACTTGACCATGGATCAGAGCAGGCAGTGATGACAAATACTCGGAGTGGCACTGTGGTGCCTAAATGGGTACCTGGATTCAGTGTAGGGAGTTTACCTTTGGAGGAGGGTGTCAAGGTTTGTTGAGGCAGTATCTAGGAGACTGTGTATACTGCATTAAAGATTAAGAAGAATGGTGAGCCAGACAACTAGCACTATGGAGGACGGCACAGACAAGGACTACAAGGGATTGTTGAGAACCATCCTGCCTGATTCTGCGGATCACAGATAAGGGAGTAAACCAATACTGGAGGTCAGGAGGATATGATCAAGATATTAGTACGTCTCCCCTGCATAATGATGTTCTTATCCATAGTGAGACTAGCCCTAATGAGGGTATGATCAGCACTTTTTCCTGGTGTGTTCCAGTACTTATTGCTGGGTTGTCCAGGAAGACGTAGTTGTTGGTCAATGAGGCAGAAAAAATTGGGGGACTGTATGTACTGCCTTCATTGTGTAAAAGGGTGGTGATCCACCCAATGTTTATTGTGGGAGCAGAAGTGAAACACTGATGAAAGAGGACCAGAGAGTAACTTGGGAAGCATCACTTAACAGTGCCAGTCAATGAAGCGTATCGGTATAGGTGTGCGCTACTGTCTGAGGCACAAGATTACAAACTCAAGTGTGAGATTCTCTTTGTGGGACTGGGAGCTTATATGTGGCCCCAGGCAATACTAAGGACAGAGTGTGAATGGTGGACTGTTTGATGGCTGGTGGGCTAGCTAACTGGGGTGGGGCGAAAATAAGGAAAAAGAAGACAATAAGAAATATATTTTTGGATTACCAACAAATCATAATCATTGGCATTGGACCAGACCAGAAATTAGCTACAACCATCTGGACATCACATAACCATTAGACCACCAGGTATTTGAAGAGTTGTACTGTGCTACAGTTTGCCAAGGAGAAAGTTGGTTGGATTACAACAAAATTTTGGCACATTAAAGTAAACAAAATGAACAAATTAATAGTCTATCATGTGTACTGATCAAAATAATCCACATGTTAAGTCATGGTTTGATCATTTTGGTGAAACAATTCTAAACAAAGGGGGAAAACAGAACTAGTTAGCACTAGAGAGAGTCATGTAACTCTCTGCCTCTAGCTCCATTGATATCATCATTTCACACATTTGGCAGCCATTTAAGGGAACAGGCAGAGCAGGTTTTCTTATAATTGGAAGGCTGAAGCTTACTTTTTCAGATGCTACAAACCTATTTATGTTATCCACTTAAATTCAATATTAGCATCAATGGGGCCTATGCTCCAAAGGATTGGATTTACGCGCCTGAGGTGCATATCCTGCCCATGGAGCACTGCACCTGCAGACAGGTGTGCACCACCAGTATTCCCCAATGGCTGTGACCTCTCCATGGGCACCCTCCCTGGCACACAGCATTCCGCGAGGTGGCCGGGGGCGGAGTTGCGGACCTGGGTGGGCATCCAATTGGATGCCCATCCCAGGACCAACAGTAGATCCCTTGTGCAGTGGGGGGGTGCATTGGCTGTGCTCTCCCATGGATGTCGGCATGGCTGGTGGCCATGGAGGTGAAAGGTGGGTTGTGCCACCGGCTGTGCCCCCAAACAGATGGGATGATACTGGATCGGGGGCATTGGCATGAGGGTGTGTGTGTTGGGGGGGAGGAATCACACAGCCCACTACACCAGTGGGGTGAGGGGACAAGAGATGGGCAGCTGGTGTGTTGTGGGTGGTCTGCAGTCAATGGGCCAGTGTCCCATGCGTGTGTGTGTGTGAATGGCATGCATGGGGAGATGTAGGGCACGGCTGGGTATGGGGTGGGTGGTCCTGGCCAACCAATCACTGCTCCTGTGTTGAGTCTTCTTGTTGAGGGACAGAGGCGTGGGGCATGTAGTAGGCTTATGGCAGGGTTTCCCTGGAGTACCAGCTCCCCCCCACATGCCCTGGTGTGTAGCTCTATGTGGCTATGTGCATGCCGCGTAGTGCTGGCACTCCCCCCCCGCCCCCTGCGCGTTGCAATCTGTGCGGGTGGGGGATCATGTGCATAGGGGCTGCACACCCCATTTTGTTAATGCTGCATTGGCGGCTCAATGGGTGCCGAGTTTCTCCATGTCTCACATATGCAGCGTGGAGGCGCTCCGCTCCTTCGAGCATAGGGCCCATTGTAAACAGAAGCCTTTCCTTTAGCCCCTTATGAAGTTCAATGTTTGAACAGTTTGTTGGCAAAATGTTGTTTAGGTGTCCTTTAAATGCTGTAAATGTTTAAACTTAAAACTAAACTGTTTGTTTATAAAGATGGACTTTGAAGCTGGACTGTTTACTATCTGCCAGCCAACAGCCATGTTGATACTTTGACCCTTGCTGTCAGCCATTCTGAACTCAAAGTGTCCTAAAGGGGTTCTTCTGCTATGGCTGCTGAGAGAAAGAGTGAACTGTGTACTTGGTGCCTTTATTGGCCAATTAGAACGCCAGAAACATAGACTTTAATGACAGATAAGGACCGCTTGGCCTACCCAGTCTGCCCATTTCCCTACCTATTTGATAAGCTGCAGATCCTAGTTAACCAACAGCCTACTTCTTCCTACCCCCCACCAGAACTGCCTTATGTCTGTCCCATGCATTCTTGAATTCCCCCACTGTTCTTGACCCCACGACCTCCTTAGGAAGGCTGTTCCATGTGTCCACCACCCTCTCTGTAAAAATACTTCCTCATGTTGCCCCTGTGCCGACCCCCCCATCTTTAAATTGTGCCCCCTGTTCTTGCACATCTCTTTTTCTGAAAGATGCTACCCTCTTGAACTTTGTTGATTCCCTTCAGGTACTTGAACATTTCTATCATGTCTCCCCTCTCCCTCCTTTCCTTGAGGGTATACATATTAAGCTCCTTTAGTCTCTCTTTGAATGGCTTCTGGTGCAAACCCTGCCCCATTTTAGTTGTCCTCGTTTGGACTGCCTCCATCCTGTCTATGTTTTTGCTGAGATGGGGTCTCCAGAACTGAACACAGTAATCCAGATAGGGTCTCACCAACTGTCTGTACAGAGGGATAACAACTTCCTGTTTTCTACTGGTGATGCCTCTCCCTATGCATCCCAGTATCCCCCAGCCCTCCTTACTGCCTTCTCACATTGCTTGTCCATTTTAGGTCATCTGATATGACTACTCCCAGGTCCCTTTCCATTTTTGTTGTTGCTAGTACCTCCCCCCCTTTGTGTACTCTTCCCCTAAGTTTTTGTTTCCCAGGTGCATTACTTTGCACTTCTTGCATTGAATCTAAGCTGCCATACATTTGACCATTCCTCCAACCTTGCCAAGTCCCTTCTCATCCTTTCCACCCCCCCCCTTGTGTATCACCCCTGTTGCAGATCTTTGTGTCATCTGCAAAGAGGCATACTTTTTCTTCCAGTCCCTCCTCAATGTCACTTATTAAGACATTAAAAAGGACCGGTCCCAGTACTGAACCCTGCGGTACCCCACTAGTGACCTCCCTTTCTTCGGAGTGGACTCCATTTACTACTGTCCTCTGTGTCCTGTTGTCCAGCCAGTTATTTACCCAGACTACCACCCTGGGACCCACTCCCAGGCTGGCTAACTTGTTTATTAATCTTTTGTGTGGGACTGTGTCAAATGCCTTGCTAAAGTCTAGGTAGACCATATCCACAGCCCCTCCCTAGTCTACTACTTTGGTCACCCAGTCAAAGGAATCTATTAGATTTGTCTGACATGACCTTCCCGCTGTGAATCCACGCTGCCTTGGGTCCTGTGCCCCACTGGCCTCTAGGTACTCAACAATTCTTTTTTTCAGAGGTGATTCCATCATTTTCTCTACCACTGAGGTCAAACTAATAGATCTGTAGTATCCTGCCTCTGCTTTGCTCCCACTTTTGTGAAAGGGAATCACATCTGCCCACCTCCAGTCCTCAGGTACCACACCATCTTCCCATGATTTGTTAAAAAGGGTAGTCAGTGGTGTCACTAATTCTCCCCTTAGTTCTGTTAGAATTCAGGGGTGAATCCCGTCAGGCCCCATTGCCTTGTCCACCTTCAGTTTTAGGAGTTCTTTCAGGACCCTTTCTTCTGTGAATGGACTGGTATCAATCTCCTAATCCAGAGTGCTTCTATTGATTGGTTTAGGTACCTCCACCTCCTCTTCTTCTGTGAATACTGAGCAGTATTCATTCAGTATCCCTGCTTTTTCACTGTCACCCTCTGCCCACCCATCCTCCATTTTATTAAGCCTCACTATCCCTCCCTTGGTGTTTCTCCACTCCCTAAGGTACCTATAAAAGGTTTTATCCCTCCTTCTTAACTGAGTTGGCTATCTTTTCCTCGGTTTGGGCCTCTGCTATTCTGACTGCCTTCCCCGCTTCATTCTGCTTTAACTGGTACAGCTCTCTGTCCTGGTCCTTCTGTTTCCTTATACTTCCTGAATGCTATCTTTTTCTCCCTTACTTTCTCCACCACCTCTTTTGAGAACCATAGTGTTTTTTTCCTTCATTTTGATTTGTTTATTTGCATCACACAAAAGCTTGTTGTCTCTGTAATGGCAGTTTTGATTTTTCCCCATTGTTCTTCCACCCCTCCTTCTTGCCCATTTACTAGTGCTTTTCTGAGGCACTCTCTCATTTTGCCAAATTCTGTCCTCCAAAAGTCCAGTACCTTCACTTTTGAATGGCTTGACTCTACGGCTGTGTTTATCATGAACCACACTGTTTGATGGTCACTTGTTCCCAGATGGCTACCCTCTCCTAAATCTGAGATCCTCTCTCCATCCCTGTTTGAGAGTACCAGGTCTAAGATTGCTCCTTCCTGAGTGGGTTCCAGCACTAGCTGTCTAAGGAATGCCCCCTGTAGGGCATCGAGAATGACCCTGCTCTTGGATGTGGCTGCAGCAAAGGTGCTCCAGTTAACATCTGGCATATTCAGGTCCCCCATCAACAATATCTCCCCTTTTTCTGCCATCCCAAGGATGCCTTCTATCATTTCTGTGTCCATTTCCTCCCCCTGAGATGGGGGTCTGTATATAACGTCCGTGCGGATTGTGGTGCCATTTCCTATCTCCAGGGTGACCCACAGTCACAGTGCCTCCAGAACTGTGATTGACAGCCTCATCTCCCAGTCAGATGCCAGGACTGTGTTTTCTTCAGTTAAGGAAGGACAGAAGAACCATGTAGTCCTGAGGGAGCTTCTAGAGACTGAGGGTTCTCAGACTGTGGGCTCTGAGAGAAAGTTGGGAGGCCCATCTGTGATTCCATAACCAAATAGCCAGAAGTGGGTCTGTTTGAACTCTGCTATCTGTAGCAGTTGCTGAACTCTCACAGGAGAAGTTTTACTTTCTGAGCTGAATTCTGCTGTTTACCTGAACTGCATCAGAAACTGTTTGGTACAGTCTGACCCAAGTAAGTGAACTGCTGATTTCAGAGTCAAGCTGCCAGAGAACTGTTTCTGCTCTGTCAGATAACTGTGTTTGCTCAGAGCCACACCGGCCAAAAGATATTGCCTATGCAAAGCATGCAGAGTGAGTTTTCACAAGCCTGTTTATGCAGAGACTGCACCCTGTTTGCCAACACAAAGCTGCAAAGACTGTATTCTGAATTAAATCTGTATCCAGACCAGCGTTTGGAGTCAGCTACCATCGCAACAGCTAGCACTGGTTTGCGGCCACCTCAGGGGTTATGCCTAGATGTGGGGATGAGTCGTGCCAGCCCTTGTCCTTTCTGCTGGTCCTGTTTACAGAAGCCAAAAGCCTGTAGCCTGCAACTGGGACTCCAGAGGTTCGAGACTGCCCTAGGTAGCCATCCACTTCAACTGCCAATCAGAGCCTAGAAAGCTGCAGAGTCATTAGTAATTTCAGAGCTTGCCCTGCAACAAATGTTCTTGTGTTACAAGTGTTGTTTAAAGTTTTTTGCAGGCCATCAGGCCTGGGATTATTTATTTGGAAAATGTTTCACCAGGAAAGACAACATGAGCTACAAACAGCTCATTTCCACAAGCATTCTGGGTGGGGGGGGCAAGAATTGGGAGAACAGGCAAACACATAGCAATAACAGAGCAGTACAAGTACAGTTACTAAAACAAAACAGTGTAGTACAATTACAGATCAGAAATAACCCAGACCAACTAGCCAGGGTAAACAAAACCATGTTCAGATATAACGTACATTGCAACAACCCAAGAGCAAGTTATCCAGTAGGGTAAAGGTTAGAGGATGGATGACACATTTGAAGTGCTAGATGTAGTAGGCTGAGCACACGATTCGAAGTGCTATTGTATACCCTAAGGAGGGCAGTTATAAGACAAGTGGGGAACTTGATAGGCGAGGGGGTGGAAGGTGGGGGATGGAAGAGGGAGAGAGAAGGATAGCCAAGATTTAACCCCTTCAGGATCTTGAGAACCCAAATTATAAATATCAGTTTGCCAAAGAGCCCAGTTGTTTGTTCTTTAATGCTAAATCATTCTGCATGGTTACAAGAGTAAATCAAATTGTTTAACAGCCCCAATGCTGGCCAACGAGCTGCAACACGCCAAGCCTGCAACAGTTCTAGTCTGGGTACCCAGTGACGATAACTGGGACTGTCCATGTGGACTACTAAATGTTGTTCAAATGTTTTGCCCAACCACAAGAAACACTATTACCCAGCTTTTAGTTTATGTTCCCCTTACCCCATTGTTTATTCCCCTAATAAATGAGGTTATTTTTAATGTTAACACTGTCCATGAACATGTTATTACTGAGTGCCAGTTTGCTGTGTCTAGCTATAAAGTGTACTGTATTGCTAATGCTTGTTCCTTACAGGTATACAGGATGTGTCACAGTAGTCAAAACTCTGTTGGTAATCAATTTATCAGTTCAGTTTATTTTGAAGGGATGACAACCATTGAATAAGCTCATTTGCAAGGTGGCCCCTTGTACATAAATCACGAGAACAACAATACAATACAGTACATGATAGGTTACACCGTTAGAGAACATAAAACAGTTTTAATAGGTAATTTAACACAACTAATGAATTTAAACAATAGCAGAACAATACCAATTATAGCCGAATACATACAAGGTGGATATTTGAATAAGTGCATAAAGCATTTATTTATTTATTAGAAAAGTCAGATTTACAACCTTTGAGTTATGGACTCATTTATAAAGGCACCTCGTCGCAGGGGAGGGGGATAGACAGAGTTACATAGTGTGGTTACAACAGTGAGAACAGTACAGGTGCAGAACATTAAACATAGAGTACACATAGGTTACATAATAATGTTACTTACAATAGGTTACAGTCATATACAAGGTAACCAAGGGTTACATTGTGGGTCAACCCTGGACATACCTAGATAATACCTGGAGAGGGTGGAGGTTTCTATGTTTCTATGTTTCTGTGGGAAGTGGGGTGGGAGGGGAGAGGATGGGCTGGCCGGAGGACATTGACAAGTCAGGGAGAGCTGACAGAATTTAATTAATACCCATAGAAGGTTGGAGGAGGTAGAGAAAATAAAGAAATAATTAAAACTAGGATAAGGAAAGGAAGGCAAGGTTAGTATCACTTGCAGATATCGGAAGTAATTTTATATCAATAATCGATTTGAATGCACTCAAAGGGATCAAGTTTTGCAATTTGAGCGTAGACTGGAGTTTGTTCCAGGCCATGGGAAGTGCATAGGTCATGGCTGACTTACCAAACTGAGTGCGAAATTTTAGTACCTCCAGCTAAATGTATGTACATTTCCTTAGCGCACAGGAACTGTGTGAGCGGTGGAGGATAGAAGTGATGTAGGGGGGCAACTTACTTAGCAGTGCTTTGTAAACCCAGGTGTATGTATAAATAAGTCTCCTGGTTGCCAGGGAGGTCCAGCTCACCTCCTTATACAAAGAACAATTTTGGGTTCTAACTGGAGCATTGGTAATGAAATGAATAGCACAATGGTAGAAAATGTCCAATTTACAAAGACTGGTTATTGCACAGCTATTATATATAGTATCTGCATAGTCCAATAGGGGCATGAAAGTGGCCTGAGCAAGCCTGATTCTAGAATCTCGAGAGAACAGAGATTTGTTTCTGAAAAAGAACCCAAGTCTCTTCTTCAGTTTTTTGGACAGTGCCTCAATGTGTGATACAAAGGATAAGTGGGAGTCGAGTAAGAACCCTAAATATTTGAAGCTATCCTCTACCTCGAGCTTATCATCAAGGAGCGTGGTAATGGGACTGGTTATGCTATGATTATGATCGTCAATAGATGATTTGGGTGATTTAAAGAACATTACCTTAGTCTTTTTTTAGCATTCAGCAATAGTTTCGACACTATTAGATTATGATGAAGCTGGTTAAAGTCTGTCTGCAGTGCCGTGCAGAGTTGTGTGAAGGAGGATTTTGAGATATGTAAGACAGTGTTGTCTGCAAACAAGTGAATGTTAGAGTCAGTGGTGTTTTTATTCAAGTTGTTAACATGGATGAAAAAAAGCAGTGGGCCTAGAATGGAACCCTGTGGAACCCCTCTTGGCAAGGGAAGTAAGGATGAGCATTTGACATTGTTCCACATAGAAGATTGATAAATAAGCTGGGTAGGCTCGGGGTTGGTCAGAAGTTGGTCAACTGGGTGGCAAACTGGTTGACGGGCAGAAAACAGAGAGTGGTGGTAAATGGTATACAGTCAGAAGAGATGCAAGTCACAAGTGGGGTACCTCAGGGATCAGTCCTGGGGCCAGTCCTCTTCAACATCTTCATTAGTGACCTTGCAGATGGACTAGAGGGTAAGGCTTGTCTGTTTGCAGATGACACCAAGATCTGCAACAAAGTAGATGATCCAGATGGGGTGGGCAGAATGAGTAGAGATCTGGATAAACTAGCAAATGGTCAGAAGAGTGGCAACTGGAATTTAATACAAAGAAGTGCAAGATCATGCACATAGGGAAGAGAAACCCTGAAGCCACCTATAGGCTTGGAGGGGAGTTGCTAGCAGTCACAAAGGAAGAAAGAGACTTGGGCATCATCATCACTGATGATCTGAAATCATCCAAGCAGACCTCTAAAGCAGTAGGTAGGCTAGGGGTGTTAGGATGTATTAGTAGGGGTATCACAAGTCGCAAGAGGAGGTACTAATCCCTCTTTACAAGACACTGGTTAGGCCCCATCTGGAGTACTCAGTGCAGTATTGGAGGCCACACCTTCACAAGGACATTAACCAAATTGAGGCAGTCCAGAGAAGGGCAACCAAAACGGTGCAGGGACTACATCGGAAGACATATGAGGACAGATTAACAGAGCTCAATATGTATACCCTTGAGCAAAGGAGGAAGAGAGGTGATATGATCGAGGCATTCAAACACATTAAGGGCATTAACAAGGTGAAAGAGTCTAACATGTTTAAATATAAGAAAAATAGCAGGACAAGAGGACACAGCATGGGATTAGAGGGGGGCCAATTAAGGGGGAATGTGAGGAAATTCCTTTTCACAGAAAGGGTGGTGGATGCATGGAATGGCCTACCTCAAGAAGTGGTGGCTATGAATACAGTGCAGGGCTTCAAACAGGCATGGGATAGGCATAAGGGAGCAATACAAATGAGTATGAATAGATAGGCCACTGACAGAGCAAAGGCCAATGGCACATTTATAAGGTAGAAAAAGAAATGGGCAGACTGGATGGGCCTTGCGGTCCTTATCTGCCGTCAACTTCTATATGTTTCTATGTTTCTGTGACAAGGGAAGTAAGGATGAAAGAGTTCCGTTAGCTTTTATCTGTTGTTGTCTATCCCCCAGATAGCTGGCAAGCCAGTTTAGTACAGAGTTATCAAAATCCAATTGTTTAAGGCTGTTGAGAAGAAGGAGATGATCTACTGTATCGAAGGCCTTACTCAGGTCTAGGAAGACAGCCCCAGTAACTAGTTTGTTATCTATGTCCTCTAACCAGTCTCTTGTCACTTTGGATAATGCTGATATTGTGCTGTGGAGTGGTCTGAAGCCAGACTGTAGGGGACTGAGTAACTGGAGCTTGTGCAGGAATGCTCTGACTTTTGTGCTAACCAATTTTTCCAGTGACTTTGAGAGGACTGGCTTGATAGAAATAGGCCTATAGCTATTTGGGTCACTAGGATCCCTTGATTTAAAGAGAGGTAGTAAGTTGGCTACCTTTCAATCATCCGGTATAGTCCCCTCTGCTAATGATAGATTAAATAGGTGGGTAATCGTGGCTGTCAGGTAGCGGTAGCTTAGCTTTATGAGGAAGGGATCGATATTGTCTGCACCAGCATCCTTTTTAGTGTCCAGCTTAAGCAATTGGCCTTCAACATGTTTGTAAGAAATGTAGCTGTTTGGAGAATAGAGGGATGCAAAGAAGCTGACTGGGAGAAGTCGAAGGCAAGGCCTGCCGTTGCAAAATGCTCATTGTGTTTATCCAGTATTGTGTCTTTGTCAGTTATGGAGTTGCCTTTGAAGTTTATTTTATCTGGCAAGGTTGGAGGTGCTTTACTACCTTCCACAGATTTGAAGATATGCCATATTTTTGCTGGGTTCCCTTCTGCTGATTCAAGTATATTGATGTAGTAATTCTCTTTTACATTTCTGACCAATGTAGTGCAGGCAGTGTGGCATTTCTGGAAAGCTGTTCAGTCCGAGGGGGATTTAGTTCATCTAGCAGTTGCCCATAGCTGATCCCTTTTTAACAAGGCTTTTTTGATAGCCCCGTTGAACCAGGGGCATAAAGCTTTTTTTACTCTGTGTCTAGACATGGGGGCATGTTTGTTAACAATGCCACTAAGAATGGAATTAAAAATGGTCAATGCTTCTTGGGTAGTAGATGCTAAGTAGAAGTGTTGCCAGCTCCCTAACTCCACTATCCTCTTGTCGTCAACTAGGAGCTCGCGGTACACCCCAACATCGAAACACTTCCTCTTTATTTCACCTCTTTTCATTTCATTCTTCCACTTCCTTTTCTCCTCTCCAGGTGATCCTATCCACCTTCTCCACCCTCTTCCTAGTCCTTCTCTTTATCTATCTCTGCTTGAAGACTATCGCTCTCTCAGCACCTCACTCCTTTCTTGCCTGCACAGTTGTCTGGTCACTTAATTTGACCTGCTTGTATTGCCTTATGTAATTATTAATGCTGTATTTTGGTCTTACTACCACAATTTTTTAAACTGACCTTATTGTATTTGTCTTATGTTAACTTAAATACTTGTCTTGGTCTAACTACCTCAATTCTTTGTCACATTGCTGCTGTTATGTAACATGTACCATGTATCTTGTTGTTCTTTGAAGTTTTGTCTCTGTGCTCTCCTGGGTCATGCCTAAAAATAGTCTTTTTGGCTAGTGCACCTACCCGGTTAACAAAAACCAAATAAAAATAAAATAAAATATATCTCGCAGATCAGTTAAATAGCTGGCAGAGTTAAACTTCCTGAAGGACCTTCTAGAGACAAACTTACTAATGAGAACAAGTTTTACTGAATTTCTGACACACGCTACCATGTTATGGCCACTGAGTTCATTGTGAAAAACAGTTTTGTGAGTTATGTTATGGGGTCTATTGGTCACGATTACATCTAATAAGGATCCTGCATTTTGATCTTTACAGTTTGGCCTAGTGGTTTCTGTAATAATTTGAATCAGGCCCATTTCATTGCAAAGGTTCTTTAGAGAATTGGATTTGGCTCTGAGCCAGTCCAAGTTTAAATCCCCTAAAATTATTGACTCATTAGAGGTATTACTCAGAAAATGATGTAAGTGGGCCAGTAGTTACAAACCCCCAGACGGGGGTCTATAACAACCAATTATATTGATTGATTTGGCAGCTGAAATGGAAATTTTTAATGCTAAGCATTCAAATTCCTTTGGCTTTGAGATGGTATGCAGAGTGGTGGATAGTCTCTCATTGACATAGATGGCCATCCCCCCCCCCCAGTGGTTCTCCCCACCCAGAAAAGGGAATACAATGGGAGTGGTAAGGCTTGGTCCGTAGTGATGCTTTTTAGCCATGCTTCTGTTAATACTAAGATATCCGGATGAGTGTGAGATACTCATGGTTGCACTTCAGTTCATTTCTTTTGGATGCTACAAATGTTGATTAGCATTATTTTTAGGCCTTTAGCAGAGGCTAACTCTGCAGGTGACACTAGTTGGGTTGAAGGGCCAGGATTAAGCTCTATATTTCCTGAGCAAAGGAGAAGCAAGAGAATAATTTGTTGAATGCAGATTCTCATAGATATGACATTTACTTTGTGTTGTTGAACTGCCTGGTGCTTGAAGTTGTAGGCCATTTTTTACTCAAGAGGAAATTATAGTGTAAGTATGTATATAGAAGGGTTAATGCTCTGTACGTAGTGGAATAACTGGTTATGAGCATGAGTGCATAGGCACTAGAAGCATTATCCCACCGAGGGTGGGGACTTGAGTTGGGTAAAGGGGTTTGAAATAAGGGTAAAATTGTGTTTGTGTGGGATGATTTCAGCTTCTGTGATAAGGATCGATTGGTATAGTAATATCAGTATTATGATAAGCATTATGTCAGTTGAGTATTAGAACAGCTAGGTGGTTATCACTATACTGTAAAAGGAATGTTGCCAGCACCAGATATAATCACTATGAAGGCTGCTGATTCAAAAATCCAGAATCCAAAATCTTGAAAGAGCAGAACACGAAGCTGTAAATGCAGTTTTATATAATTTACAGCTTCGTGTTCTGATCTTTCAAGATTTTGGATTCTGGATTTTTGATTCAGCAGCCTTCATTGTGATTATATCTGGTGCTGGCAACATTCCTTTTACATTTACGTGTTCTTTAGCCGTGCGCAGGTCCCAGGTGCAGGCCTCAAAGTCGTTTCGGATTAATCACTATACTGTAGCTGAATTAGTCGATACAGCTGTTATTTCATAGTAGAGGCAATGCTTCCACAACTTCCACTTTACTAGGGAGAGATGGACAATACTACCCCTAGTGGGCTTTGTTGATAAGGAGCTAATGGCTAATTGTAACCCCCCCACCCCCGTTACCCGGGGTTACTAGAATCCCAGTAAGACCTAGTGGTAGACAGGGAAGGCAGTTTGTGAAACTCCAGTTAAATGGATTTCACACTGTCTCACTCTGTTCTCAGTCTCAGCTGAGACTGAGGGATGACATCACCATAGAACTATCGCAGCTGCATGAGCCACATTGGAATCTGCAGATGGGAGTTAGGTTAGAATGTTGGGAGTTTTTGAACAGTGAGCTGCAGCAGTGTGTGTGAGCAGTGAAGAAGAGAGGAGCACAGCAGCCTGTGCACAGGCTTTTGGAGCCTAAGCTCTGATATATAGCTACTTCTAGGGAAAGGTGTGTGTGTTTCCACCTAAAGAGGAACACAGTAAGCTGTTCTTGAAGTGGTGGAGACCGCTGTTACTGGTCTCTGTGCCCCATACCTCAGGGGATGGGGGTAGAAGGTTTGCCTGTTATTCCAGGGGCAACCTCCTGGTTCCGGCTAGGGAAGAAGCTGCCTTATTTTCTGAAATGTGTTGTGGCACCAGAAGCTGTCAAGATTCACCTGTGGGGCACCTGCAACCAAAGGGTGAGTTCTGCTCTTGTCAAAGGGCTTATGTTTCACTTGAACTTTTGTTAAAGTGGGGATTGGACTGCTGAATTAGTGGGAGGCCTAGAGGAATAGGCTTAGCCCAAGTAAAAGTATGATCAAGTCCAGCACAAGGGGAAAGCCAAGACATGTAGAGGAAATGTGCTATACATTTACCCTTTAATCTACATTGCCAAGCTTTTCAGGAAGCGGTGTTTAAATATGTTCGAGTTTAGTACAAGAGGAAAGTCAAAACATGTAGAGGAGATGTGCTATACATTTACCCTTTAATCTACATTGCCAAGCTTTCAAAAAGAGTTGTTTAATTTCCAGAGAAATGGCCGGGTATGGATTGTGGAAGCTGGAGGTGGGAGACCCTCATCTTTAGTAACCAGGTTCACCTCTACGGATTTGCTCTGTAGATTTTTATTTTGCCTCAGGCACTTGGCCAGTGCTGAGGGAAGTACCCAGATGTGGGATTGAAAGGAAATTTCCCTTAAGGAGTCGAAGGCTCTAAGGTGGTTTGGGGAGCCACCAACGGAAAATGTGTCCACTGCCATATGGACAGGGATCGGGTGGCCAGCAGGGGAGCCAGACCAGGAAAAACCCAAATAGTGTACAAGTCGGGCTGTGTACCCAAAGCAGCGTGCAAGTCTGGGCTGTGTGCCTGGTGGGTTCAGAGCCTGAGGGCTGAAGTGTTGAAGAAGTGTTCTGTTACTCTTATCTGCATTACCAGGAATGTAGCCCCGTGGGGGTCCGTCTATGCTTTGTTTGTTCAGTTTGAATGTGAATAAAAGCCACACTTTAGAATCCCATTCCTGGTATTGGACATTACAGTTATTGCTTCCTGTGTTTGGATTTACTTGGGTGCCCCTGTGCAGAGTAGCCAAACCTAGGCCCCTTGTGCTGAGTAACCTAGTCCTCCCTGAACCCAGTCCCCACCAGGTACTGCTGTCAGCTTCAAATAGCATACCACCTGTCGTTTGCAAAATGATGGGGTGGGGGTTACAAAATGGAGGCACCGCTTCGGATTTGAAATTTAGAGAAGAAAGGTGCTCGGGCAAAGGGCTAGTGTTTTGGTTATCTGGCAGTGGATAGCCCAAAAAAGCTGAAGCAAGGTTAACTAGTGCGTCGCTGTGTGCTGTTGTCCATGTACTGCTGTTAAATGCCAACTGTTTACAAGGAGCAGTAAAGCTTGAGAGTGTATGCCCTTGTCCTGCATCAAAAATTTACAGCGTTTTGCCAGCTTTTAAAAAAACTGTTGTGATAAAGAAAAGTGTGGAAGACTAGGGGTAGCAAAAGGAAAATTGTGTTCTGGACGTTGGAAATGCTTTCTAGTGAATGGAGAGACTTGCTGTGTTAATGGCCATGACAAATGGTTGAAATGGGCACCCACCGTGGAGTCAGTTCGAAAAAAAAAAGTGGTTTTGCAGTTTAAATTTGCCTGCTCGACGATCGCCGTGCGGAGAAGAGCACTCGCGAGGGAAAGAGGCTCATTTGCATGGCGTCATGTGATTGGTGAGACTGCAATCAGTCCTGCCCCCAAGCCAGCTCTACAGCGACTGCCCAGCATTCGAGAGGGAGTGTGAGTGGAGTGCATGTACTGGATTACCGGAGGCGCGTCACGGTGACTGAAAGCGCTGTAAAAGTTTAAAAAACTGATTTTTCCGTCAAAATTAGGGCTCAACCCGCATCTCGATAGACTGGATTGAGAGTGTGGTGTTCAGAGGGATGATCGGCAGGACTGCCAACCCGCTTCTGTCCAGAGGCCTTCAAGACTGGCTGCAGGCAATTTTCCATCGCAGCAAACAGCTACTGATAACAGTGAGTACCAACAGAAAAAATTGCTCAAACAAGTGATTTTTGTCAAAAGCCAGCTGAATCTGTGTGCAGCAGTGTAGTCGTTTTGCAAACAAAGACTGTGTTAAGTTTTTACCAGCAAAAGCAAGCCTGTTAAGCCATCGACTGTGAACATAGTTATGGGTTCAGCGTCAGAGTAAAGTTTCAAAGCCATGAGAGAGACTGTGAGTTGTATCAAGTTATGCAGCAAGAGTTACAGGCAATCCTGTGCTTGAAATACTGAGGCTTTAAGGGACTGTGAGCTAGACCAATGTTTTCAGCAAGTGAAAAGTCCATGGTAAATCATATAAATGTGCTAGGAAAAAGAACAGTGCATGTTTGTGCAGTTTTGAGCAAAGTTATCAGTAGAGTGTGTAAATCGGATGCGCAGTGGCTTGACCCAATTTCGGAATGTTGATGCACAGGAGTGCTGCTGCCGCCATTACAGGGTGGGGTAGTAATGTAAACACAGCAGCAGAGGAGCCATTTTGAAAGTGAAAGAAAGTGTTCAGTGATGTGGGACTTTTAATAACAGTGAGCGTTTGTTTGTTTTTCTCTGCAGTCATGGCCTCAGGACCAGCCCGCTACCTGGATCATGCCCAGGCTGTGGTAGCAGCAGAAGTAAACAACTTAAGGGACATTGAGAGGTGTTACTATGGAGGACAACTGCCTCCTCATGTGGCAATTCCTGGATACCCAGTGCAGGTGTGCTTAATATGCTTAAATGCTGGAAGGGACGTCTTCATGGTACCTCACTGTTCGGGGCGCTTAGAGAAATATGGTTTATTTAAAGTGCCCAAGATTCATTTGGCTCCCACATGGACAAAAGTTCAAGAATCTGAAGTTGGCAGCACACAGCACCAGGCAGAGCCTGTTGGAGGAGGCCCCTCGGGGGAGTGTGGCACAAAGCTAGAGGGTGCAGATTTACAGACTGAACAATGTGCTGATGTTTCGGATTCTGGATCGCAGAGAGACAATTCAAGCAGAGCATCAGTAGACCCTTGGAGAAAGGGGCCTAGCCCAAGTCTCATAGGAGAAGACGAGATGAGGGAGGCCTTTGAATGGGAGGTTTCGACCTCTGCGCCCAGCGAAGAATGGATAGTCTCAGGAGTGAGGACGAATGCTCACTCCTAGGCACAGATTCTCAGTGAGGAAGAAGAAGAGAGGGAACCTATGTGGCCTTGTGAAAAAGGAACAGGTACACAGCCTCAAGCTCTTGCCTCAGAGGAATGCATGGAAGAGAGTGGTGATGCCACTACCCTGGCTGTGCAAGAAGAAGTCAAGGATCCATTTTCTGTCTCGTTGAGAATGCGTAGCTGGCAGAACCAGGACTGGCTGCCCCCAAGGCAGGCCAGAGGTCTCAGGTTGACCAAAGCTAGTAAAGAGGAGAGACTGGTTCGTAGGAAGGTGAATGAAATCTATGGGATGTCCTTTCCTACCTTTCCTCGGAGAGTCTGGGAGGAGATTGAGAACAGCAGGAAATCCTGGATTTGGGTCGAAGCAATGAAATGTGTGCATCCTGGTGCAAACAAGCATGTCAGGAACAGAATGTTTCATGAAAAATACAGCCAGTGGAAAAGAGACAGGACACTGTTAATGGACACTGTTCAAATAGTGGATGGAGAGGGACATGAAACCTTTCACAGTGTGAATTATGTGTGCCCAGATGGGGTAATAATTCAGGCTCCTGACCCATTGTGCTATTGGCCACAATGCAAAGACCCCCCTGCAAATGTGCCCAGGCCTACCAAATAGAAAGCAGAGCAGTGGTAGCCAGTGCTGCCACTCCAGCCATTGCAGTGCCTTTGTTGTTCTGCCAGTATGGACATCCAGGACTCAGGTGCCCCACATTCATCAGTTCTACAGTGTACTGACTTTCCAGAATCCATTGACTGGCCACCAGATGACTTCAGATCCAGAGAGGACACCAGCCCAGCTGTATCCTGATTCATCACCTGGTAACCGGATGACGTCAGACCAGCTGTTTTCCTTTTTGTTCCTGTTCCAAGGTTCCATCTCCAGAGAGGACATCAGCCCAGCAGTTTCCAGATGTGCCCTCCTGTCGTTCCAGGAAGATGTCTGCCCAGCTGTATCAGAAGAATGCTGCCAGGGAGAGTCTTCGGCTGAGGACCAGGTTGGTGTTTTGTTCATTCTACAAGGGACTGGCAAATCCAAACTTTTCTATTCTTATGACATTGCAGTACACACCCTACACTAGCAGACTCCAGATGTTTGAACTGTCCTCAAAGACTCTCTCCTTCGGGACTTTGGCCTGCTAGAACTGTGCTTCACAGGGCTCTGGCCCAGGAGAGACTCTTTAATGGACTAGCCTTCGGGCACTGTGGTCACTAGATGAGACTTTTAGGGCACTCAAGCCCCCAAATATGTGTATTGTAAATCATGTCATTGTTTTTCTACTGTTTTCTAATGTTTATGCTGTTTTTCTACTTTTCTAAAAAAAAAAATCTTTTTGGGATTCTCCAGTGTTTTGATGGTAGGGATTTAGATAGACTGTGTATGCAGATTAGGAGTGTGTTGTCTTTCTTTTTCTTGCAGGTGTTCCTGAAGAAGATAGAAGAGAAGACAAGAAGAGGAGGAGGGACTCCTCGGAGTTCCTCACTAGTACTTTAGTGTGTAGTATTTAAAGTACTGTTGTTGTTGTTACTGTGTGTAACCTTTTTCTTCCACAGGTATGGTTGTGGTAGAGTTAGGGAGTAATGCAATGGTATGGTATTAGCTCCTGGTGTGTGGTTGCATGGTGCCCAAGGTCGGGGAGGTCCCCTGTTTGTTTTGTTTTGGGATTTGAGTTAGAGGCAGACAAATTTTCCCTAGAGGGCTAGGGGGGGTAGACAGGCTGTAGTCCTGAATGGCCCTAGGGACTGCAGTGCTGATCTATTAGGGCTATGCTCTGGACAGTTCTACCAGAGCCACTAGGTACCCATAGTTAGTGGGTAGAGTAGAGGCTGATATGTCAGCCAAAGGTCTCTAGGCTCTTAGTGTTAACTGCCTGTGCTAGCACATGGTAGGAGGGGGCCTGATCACCCCCCTCCGCAGGTAGCACATAGGGTGAGATGGCCTAAGCCAGGTAAATAATGACTGCAGACAGTCATTTTCCTGGCCCAGGTTGAGTGTAACCCCCCTGTTACCCAGGGTTACTAGAATCCCAGTAAGACCTAGTGGTAGGCAGGGAAGACAGCTTGTGAAACTCCAGTTAAATGGACTTCACACTGTCTCACTCTGTTCTCAGTCTCAGCTGAGACTGAGGGATGACATCACCATAGAACTCTCGCAGCTGCATGAGCCACACTGGAATGCTACAGTTGGAAGTTAAGATAGAATGTTGGGGATTTTGAACAGAGTCTGTGTGCAGTCTTGGAAAGAGACAGTAGTACAACAGTCTGTGTGCAGGCTCTCAGAGCTTTAAGCTCTGTTTTAGAGCTACTGTTAAGAAGGTGTGTGTTTCCACCATAAGAGGAACACAGAAACTGATTGTTGAAGTGGTGGAGACCGCTGTTACTGGTCCAAGTGCCCCATCCCTGAGGGGATGGGGGGAAAGGTTTGCCTGTCTTCCAGGGGCAACACTCCTGGTTCTGGCTAAGGGAAGAAGTGCCTATTTTAAGTTGTGCTGTGGCACCAAAAGCTCTGAGAGAGAAATTCCTGTGGAGGAATTGCCTGTGGGGCACCTGCAACCAAACGGTGGGTTCACTTTGACAGAGGGCCAATGTTTTTCACCTGAACTGTTGAAACGTGGGGATTGGACTACTTAATCTGTAGGAGGTCTAGTGTAATAGACATTGCTGGTTAACTCAAGTAGGTTCAAGTCCAGCACAAAGAGTGAAGTAAAGTGAGGATTGGACTGCTTAATCAGTGGGGGGCCTAGAGCAATGGGCTATGCCAATTAAAAGTATGTCCAAGTCCAGCACAAAGGGAAAGCAAGACAAGTAGAGGAAATGTGATATACATTTAGCCTTAATCTACATTGCCAAGCTTTACAGTATAAGGTGTTTACTGTCCAGAGAAATGGCCGGGTATGAACTGTGGAAGCGAGAGGTGGGAGACCCCCCATCAGTAGTAACCAAATTCACCTCTACGGATTTGCTCTGTGGCAACTTTACTTTCTCTCAGGTACTTGGTCAGTGCCTGAGGAAAGTACCCAGACGTGGGATTAAAAGGAAAATTCCCTGATAGAGCTGAGGTGCTCTTAGGTGGTTTAAGGAGCCACCAGTAAATGTTTCCATGACAGATGGAAGGTGTCCGAGTGGCCGGCAAGGGAGCCAAGCCAGGGGGAAACCCAGAACAGTGTACAAGTTCGGGCTGTGTACCCAAAGCAGCATGCAAGTTCAGGCTGTGTGCCCGGTGGGTTCAGAGCCTGAGGGCTGAAGTGTAGAAGAAGTGTTCTTGATTCTTTTAATCTGCATTACCAGGAGTGTAGCCCCGTGGGGGTCCATCCATGCTTTGTTTATTCTGTTTGGATGTGAATAAAAGCCACACTTTAGAATCCCATTTCTGGTATTGGACATTACAGTTATTGCTTCCTGTGTTCGGAGTTACTTGGGTGCCCCTGTGCAGAGTAGCCAAACTTAGCCTTTGTGCCGAGTAACCTATTCCTCCCCGAACCCAGTCCCCACCTGGTACTGCTGTCAGATTCAAACAGCATACTGCCTGTCGTTTGCAAAATGATGGGGTTGGGGGTTAAAATTATAAATAGGATCCCCTTCATGGTTAGGAAGTATACTTGGTGATATGAGAAAGAGCTGGACTCTTTGCCTGTATGGGGTCTGTATAGTTGTTGGGCATGAAGGTGGATATCAATCATTTTACTTATTAAAAATGTAAGTCTTGTTAAGTCTCTTGGAGGCCTAAGTTTGAATAAGTCAGCACCAATGTGGTTCAGAATGGACTTCTGGGAGCTCTGGAATGTGGAACCTTTCTTTATAATATGTTGGTAATTTTATATAGGAGCTACATTGGGTCAATTACAAGGTTGTTTGTTACTACTAGCCCTGGATTTTACCTATGGGGCATTGGCTGCATTATAGCTCCTGATATGTTTGGTCTTTTTTTACTTTTTTACCATTGGTTTGCAGATACCCCTTGATGCTGTATCACTGGAACATGTAGTCACCATTCTTGGTAATGTAGTATGACCTGTTATTGTAGTGTATACCTGTTCAGGAGGTATGTGTTTCATGCATATGTATGGAATGCTATAAATAAAAAGTTCAAAAAAATAAAAAACCACCAAAGATTGCTCTGTTAGGACTTCAATGATGTCATGACGTTGATGGCAGCCTAATCATGGTGCTCCGGCATGGCTCCCTAAATCAACATTAATCCTGAACCATAAGTCGGGCCGTCTTGCTCAAAAACAGTCGCTAACTGAAGTTATTATGTCCACCAGGCAGCAGTTTAAAAAATGTTCAGCAATTGCTACCCGTAAGCTGAAAAAATCAGTGCTTTCAGAACAGCTGCTAGGTAGAAGCAGGTGGAAACAGCTCTGTCTCATGTGCAGCTGCTTCCTCATATAACACCAGTGATGTGGAGGAGGATGAAGAATTCACCACCCCTTCTAAAAAATTATGCTCACAGTTAAAGAGCATAAGTGAAACTTTGTGCTGTTTAGAGTCGATGGTGGCGAATGATAGGCATGACCAAATGAACCAGCACAGTGGAAGCATGCCTTACTGATTATACACAAACAGTGGATGTCCATAATACAGTCTTGTTAGCATTACACCAATGGGAACAAGACCTAGCTCAAAAGGTAGAGGATCTTGAGAATAGACACTGGAGAAGTAATACCAGGCTGCATGGTCTCCCAAAAGAAAATGGAAATGGGAGACATGGTGTCATTTGTGGAAGAACTCTTATGAGAAACACTGGGCCTTCCTTCTGATAAGCAGTTGCACATTACTAGAGCACATTGGGCTCTCAGTACCCCTCCTGTGCTTGCCTCCGCTCAATAATTACGGTATTTCTGGACTATAGGACAAAGGAGGAGATATTCCAAAATTGCAAGGGGGATAGAGGAAGTTTACTTTGGGGATAAATATTCGTTTTTGAACATGATTGTGCCACAGCTACAGTTCAGCATCAGCATCAGGTTCTCATGGTGCAAAAAGCTCTTGAACAAAAAGGCATAGTAGTATACATTGTATACCCTGCCAGGCTAAAAGTTCAAACTACAGACATTATATGTCACTTTGCAGAGCTTGGAGATGCCAAGGACTTTCTGCATTCCCAGGGAATTAATCTAGAAGAGTTCCAGCAACAATTTGATCTGCACAGGAGATGCAGTGGAGATCTTGGCAACTGTGCAGATCCATGAAAAAAAAAACAGTCTGATGCATCTACCTCAGTTTGGAGACCCCTGAAGAATCTCCACAAGGCTACCCGATCACGGCAGCACAAAACGCTTCAGACCCTCCTGGGATGGGAGCACATATAAGACATGGTGGCTTTGACACAAATTAATCAGGGAGCAAGCAGTTTGTTAGAATGTCTAGGATGTAGGAGGCTGGTTGGAGGAATCTTCCCTTCCCCTGAACTGGTGGAAGGCCCAGATCTTAGCATGACATATGCCTTAAAATGTTTCTGGTGTAGGAGCAAGGGATCAAGTTAGTACTTGGCGGGGGGCTCCCATTCCTGTGACAAGGGATGAAGCAGTGGCCCAATGTGGGACTGTATATCTTGGTCATTATGTTATTTCTGTATTGACTAAAAATACAAGAGGTTCATGAGTGGCTGGGCAGGGGACTCGGGACTCTCTTCAACTTATCTCACCCGATGAGCATATGCTATACAGGGCATATCAACAATTAATGCTTGGTGGGAAACTTTACTTTTTCCTAGGCTGTATTTCTCAGTTGGCAGACTGCCCCTTATCCTCTTTATTCTGGATTACCCACACAGATATTATGTCATATGTTAAACATCAACATAGGGAGTCCCGACTGTGTAATTATTCCAGCAGCGGTACACAGGTTAATTATATAATGGGTGACTGTAGCTGTACCACGCAGAACAGCACTGATACTGATATTTAAATTGCAGCAGGCACCACCCACTGACTATATGTCTGCCTTGCACTAACAGACAGGAATAGTTCCTTCTTAAAGGAGGTTCTAACGCCACCTGATTTTATTGGGGGAGGTGTTTGGGTTGATCATCTTGAAGTACAACTGTAGGGCCAGATGGCTCTTTCTTTAATGATTCTGTTTACTTCAGGTGTTGGTTCCATGTTGTATTTGTTGTACAGTTATGCTGGTTGCATACTGAGTGTTTTACATGGGTTTATGAGCCGGCCCGCGGTGGCGCTGAGGGTTGAGGCACTGGACGCTACAGCTTGCGCCATGCCAGAGGCCTGAGTTTGGGAATGAGCTCAGGCCATCAGGGGTCAGCAGGGGAGGGAAGGGTTCGAGCATCCGGATGACTGCTCTTCCTTCCCTGGGAGGGTTCTGGGGACTGTGCTGCTCCTGAGTGACCTCTGGTGTTAGTCAGAGGCATCACCTGGAACCTGCAGGGCTAGCATATGCTGGGGCAGAGCTGAGGTGAACGTTGGAGGACGTCACTGCACATCCGAGCTCCGGGGGAAGGAAAGGGGAGGGGAAACACAATGAAGAAAAACCCTGGAGGACTGAGGAGGCGATGAGGGACTCAGGAGCCATCTCCACCCATCCCCAATGCCGGACTGCTGCATCCAGTGATACCCAGGTGCCACCCATGAGAGACGGACCCTCTAATCTCAGAAAGATGCCGCCGAGGAAGGAGTGGCAGGCAGTCCCCCGAGGGGTGATCCAGGGGACTGGGAAGTCTCAGTGGGAGGGGATTACTGGGTGGGAGTCTCAGCGGGGAGTAGACAGGAGATAAGCTGAATAGGCACCTCTGAGAGATGCCTCAGACCAATGGAGAATAAATAGAGTTATAAAAAACAGAAGGAAAAAAAACATGGTTTTATGGGCACTTAAGAACCAGGTTACTACACAATAAAATCTTGCCAGATATACAATATTCTCATGGCAGATCTCAAGCTAGTTTCCTATAATATTAAAAGCATAAATAATCCTGTGAAGAGAGTGAGAATGCAGCAGAAACTGCAAAGACAAGGAGCTGGAATAGCATTCTTGAAGGAAATTCATCTTCCGGCAGCAGAGCACACAAAATTAAAGTGTGCATGGGTGGGGAAGTACATTCCTCTCAATATGAAAGCCATCCCCACAGAAGAGGCACAGCACAGCCATTTTGTTAAGGAAAAAACCTTCCATTTAAAGTATCTCAGGTTGACTCTGACCCAGAGGGGCACTTTATTAGAGTTAAAAGGGATTATATGGGCCAGAGTTACATTCTTTTAAGTCTATGTGCCCCCAATGAAGAATCAACCAGGACCCCCTTTCTTAAAATAATTCTCTTAGATACTGTTACAGATACCCACAGTCTAATAGGAGGCAGTATAGAAAGTGAGTTAAGGCTCTGAGCTGCAGATCTGGAGATCTGGGTTTCAATCCCACGGCTGCCTAGGTGCATACTGTGTGAGCTTGAGCTAGTCACTTAACTTCCTTGTGCTCCTAGGTCGTATCTGTAAACAAACTTTCAGCTTAGTGTGTTTCTCCTGGTTAAACAAAACAATAGTCATAGGAAGAAATTTTAGCAATGTTCTTTACCACAGTATAGACAAATCTGGCCAGTCAACACATCAGCCTGATAGGACACCCAAACTTTTGGGGGCGACTGAGTACTGAGTTAGACCTCATAGATGTGTGGTGATATATGAACCCCCAGATACGAGATTATTTATACTACTCCCCTCGACACTCCCAGTATTCCAGGATTGATTGCTTTCTTCTCTCCACACACTGGATACATGCAGTAGAGAGTTGTTGCATAGGAAATATTACTGCCTCCAACAATGCTCCGGTTACTCTCAGACTTTCCATTAATCCCACTCCTAGACAGACAACTAGGAGGCTGAATATTAATCTGTTGATTATGGAGGAATTCTACAATTTAATACAGAGAGAATAGATGACTTTTTAGGCAATAATCCTCCAACTGATATGGATGTGCCAATCTATTGGGATGCTTTAAAGGCTACCCTTAGAGGCAAAAGTATCTCCTATGCATGTCACATTAAAAGGGAGAGGGAGCCAGGCATCTCTCATTAGAAACACAAATAGCACATCTGCAATTTAGATGCAAAATAGCTATAAACCCTGAGGTGAAACTGCAGCTAGACAATAAAAGGAAGGTGTTGACTAAACTGTTAAAAAATAGGATAGAAGCCGCACTTCGGTACTCCAGACAATGATTTATAAACATGGGAACAGAGCAAGTAAATGCCTTGCAGGTCCGCTTCAACAACAGGTAGCCTTAAGAACAGTTCTCAGAATCAGGACACCACACTCGGGGGGGACGACTAAGTCGGTAGATATTCAGCAGGCATTCGCCACATTTTATACTGCATTACATACAGCGGAGCGGAGCCCTGACCACCAAATAGAGGTACAGAGCTACCTGGATAAGCTCCCTAATCCAATGAGAGGAGACCAGGAGAGGGCAGAACTCAATGTCCCAAACACAAGAGCACAAGGAATACAGAATAAAATCCACAATTTTAAAAAATGGTAAATCCCCAGGCCCAGATGGCTATCCAGGTGAGTTTTATAAGGCAATGCAGGGAAACTGTTATTCCTCTTCTCATGGACATAGCAAATTTGTTGATGTCTTTTCAGTCCCCCCCTTCCTGGTGTCAGGCCCAAATTTCAGCATTATTAAAACCAGTCAAAAACCCTGAGGAATATGGTTTCTAGCACACAATTTCTCTCTTGAATGTGGATTTGACAATATTTACAGGCATTTTAGCAGATAGACTACAAAACCATATTTCTAAAATTGTTCATTTTACCAAACATGGCTTGTGCGGAGTAAATTTCTACAAGACAATGTATGATGCCTATTAAACGTCATCACATCACAGAGACGAAAGAGAGTCTTCCAGCTGGCCATTAGTATGAACATTGAGGAGGCCTTCGATAGGGTCGATTGGGCTTTTTGACAACAGACTTTACTCGCATTTACTGGCTATCTCCTCACTCTTAACCAAGGCCCAGAAGCAGCGGTGAATGTGAATGTTAATGGACGTCTCTCCCTGAGATTTCCCTTAAGTAGGGGCACTCATCACCTTTATTGTTTGCCCTGAGTTTAGAGCCCCTAGTGACAGACATCCAGACAAACCAGGATGTCAGAGGAGTGATGGCGGTGGAGGGGGGGAACAAAAGAAAATTTGCCTTTTATGCTGATGACTCTGTATTTTTCTCGGGGATCTGACCATTCCTTCCCCATCTTCTAAGCACGTTAACTAGGTTTAGTAGTTTGGCAGGAGCTATGATTAAGTACTCCAAATCAGAAACTATAATACTGAGTATAGACCCCCCCCCCCAACAATTCAAACAAACCTATCTATTTGCTTGGGCCAAACATAACACAGTAAAATACATTGTGGTCAGGGTTTCAGCAGATACTACAACATTTTTCAGAGATAACTATCAGAGATTATTTGACACATTCCAGAAAAAAAAGAGATACTTTGATACCTTTTATTAGACCAACACAGATGTTACAGGGAAAAAAAAAACAGGTGCTTTAGCTGTCAGACTACATTGAGTCCTTCATCAGAAACTAATGCCAGTTGTTTTGGAAGAATACATTCTATTAACACCCAGATCATACATAAAAAAGCAGATAAAAAAGTTGCAAAAATTCTATTGGCCAAAAATCCATTCGAAAAAAAAACCCAACAACAAAACAAATGAGAATGACCACACAGTCTGACTGTTACCCAGGAAGGCATTTCAAGGTGAGATGTCAACAGACCAGATGAAAAAATTACTCACCTTAGTAATCTTGTTTCTTCCAATGTATTCTTCCATATTCATAACTCTCTGCGGTTAGCCTGCTCAGTAGAACTGCTTGGAGAATGGAACTATATGCTAATGATGGAATCTTTGGCACATGACAATTGTTCAAACTGCTGCCCTCATCTGCTGCACTTTCTATCAATGTCTCAGATTTCTAGGAAGCCCACAAGGAAACTTATTTAAAAATATTCAAGCTTAAATGCTGCTTGCTACAGCATAACTATATGCCTATATACTAAAGCTGATACTAATGTTTATGGTATCAGTCCTATCTCAAAATGACCAGAATCACCTGGGAAAAATAAAGGTAAGATAAAACCCCACAGGATTAAAGGTAAATGTGCCTGTGTTTGGGACTGCCAGGTAAGAAGACCATTCAGAGGCTCTGGTTCTGGAAGGGGAGGAAGGGAGGGAGAGTTATGAATATAGAAGGATATATTGGAAGAAACAAGATTACTAAGGTGAGTATTTTTTTCTTCTAACCCCATGTATTCTTCTCATATTCATAACTCTCTGCAGACTTTGAAACGGTACCTTTGGAGGTGGGCAGAGAACCTACTTAGGAAAGAGACTCTGCAGGACTGCTATGTCAAACCTGGCATCACTTCTGGACTGCAAGTCCAAACTATAATGTTTAGTAAAGGTGTGTACTGTTCTCCAGGTAGCTGCTTTACAGATCTCCGCTAAAAAGATATCTCTAGAAGCTGCTAAGAGGCAGCTGTGCCCCTAGTAGAGTGGGCCCTGAGGCCTGCTGGGGCCTGTTTTCCATATTTTGTGTAACAAAACTGAATGCATTGAACTATCCAGCAAGAGATTGGTCTCTTGGAAGCTGAGGTACCCTTTCCTACATCTCCATAAGTGAGAAAAAGTTGTTGTTTATCACCTCTGTGATCCTTGGTGTGGGTCAAATAATAACTCAGTGCCCTTTTTACATCCAGACTATGGAGTCTGCGCTCTCCTGAAGTGGCATGTTCTGTGAAGAAGACTGGCAGTGTCATGGACTGATTTAAGTGGAAATTAGAAACCTCCTAATAGTTCGAAGTACTACTTTATCACTATGAAAAGATAAATAATCCTTTTCTACACATAATTCTTGCAATTCACTTATTCTCCTAGCAGAAGTGATTGCCACCAAAAACACAGTTTTCCAAGTGATATACTGCAAGTGTGCTGATGACATTGGCTCAAATGGAGGTTTCATGAGCTGAGCAATGCAAATGTTCAGATCCCATACAGGGACTGGCTCTTTAATAGGAGGATGTAAGTGACATAGCCCTTTAAAGAACTTTTTGAAAATGGGATTAGATGCAAGGGAAACATTTTTCCCTGCAGAAATAAAAGCTGAAATTGATGCCAAATGCACCTTCAGAGATGTATGTTTCAGACCTTGTGAGTGTAACTCAGTAAGATATTCTAACAGCACTAGGATTTCTGCCAGGGAGAGAGAGATATGCTTGGCATCACACCAAATAGAAAACCTTTTCCATTTTGCATTATATGTTTTCTTAGTACACGGTTTTCTATATCCTTTTAGGATATCCAGAACAGCTTGAGAAAGTTGTAAGTTTGCAAACTCTAAGTCCTCAAGAGCTAGGCCTTGAGCCTGCGAGACCTGAGGTTTGGATACAGGATCTTCCCTTGGTGGGAAGTTAATAGATTGTGCCTCCTGGGTAGGAGGATTGGTCTGGACACTGACACTGACAGCAGAAGGGGGGTACCATGTCTGCCTAGCCCAGTCTGGTGCTATCTGTATCATGGACACAGGATGTGACCTGAGTTTGAATAGCACTCTGAAGATGAAAGGGAAGGGAGGAAAGGTATATAGATGCCTTTCTGACCAGTCCAGGGCTAGAGCATCCAGGGGAATTGTACCCCTGACAGGTGGCCTGCAACAACATAGGGGCAACATGTGATTCTCATGAGAGGCAAAGAGATCTACCTCTGAAGTGCCCCCATTGTTTGAACACTGAGTCCTGTACCTGTCTGTTCGGAGACCATTCGTGATGTGCCTGGTTGATCCTGCTTAAGGCATCTGCCAGGGTATTGTCCTTTCTTGGTACATGAATGGCTTGCAAGGAAGCTTTTAGTGAGTAAGCCAGTTCCCAGATTTACATGGCCTCTGTGGACAGGGGATCCGACCTTGTTCCCCCTTGCTTGTTTATGTAGAATATTGTAGTGGTGTTGCCTGTTCTGACTTGCACCACCTTGCCTTGTATCAACTGGGAAAAACTTTTTAGAGCCAGAAACACTGCTCGGAGCTCTAGCAGATTTATGTGGAGGAGAGACTCCACACTTGACCAAGTGCCATGGGTAGTGTGCTCTCCTATATGAGCACCCCATCCTAACAGAGAAGCATCTGTTGTAAGAATGACTGAGGGATTTTCCTTCTGAAAGGGAACTCCTGCCCTTAGATTGAGGACATCTGTCCACCACTGAAGGGACTGGATCACAAATTTTGTTACAGGAATCAGTTTTGACACATTGTCTTTTCTTTGGTACCAGTGTGTCTGTAGATGAAACTGGATGTCTCTCATTCGAAGTCTTGCTCCCAAGACCACTCCTGTTGCTGCAGCCATGTGTCCCAGTATTTGCAAGTATCTTCTTACTGGACATGGCTTTCCCAGCTTGAATGAGGCAATCAGTTGCAGAATAGATTGAACTTTGTCCTCTGGAAGAAAAGCTCTTCCTTTTGAGGTATTCAGTTCTGCTCCAGCTGAATGCAGGACTTGAATCAGTGTGAGAATGGACTTCTCCTGGCTTAACAGGAAGCCCAGAGAATGTAACAGATTTTTTTGTTATTTCCGGGTGTGCTTGCACCGGCTGAAATGACTTTCCCATGACTAGCCAGTCATCTAGATAAGGAAAAACTGTAATTCCTAGCTTTCGTAGGAATACCACTATCACTGCTAGACATTTTGTGAATACCCTTGGTGCTGAGGTGAGATCGAAGGGCAGGGCTGAGAACTGGTAGTGACCTGAAGGGAGTCTGAATCTGAGATATTTTTTGTGAGACTCCCTTATGGGGATGTGGAAATAGGCATTTTTTAAATCCAGAGATGTGAGCCAGTCTCCCTGCTGGATGACAGGCAAAATTATAGATAGGGTCACCAACCTGAATTTTGGTTTTACCAGATATTTGTTCAGATGCCTTAGGTCTAGAATAGCCGCCACTCCCCATTTTTCTTTTTGGTAAGAAAGTATCGGGAATAAAACCCTTTGACCCTCTGAAGGTTTGGCACCTGCTCCACTGCCTTTATGCTGAGCAAGGTTTGAACCTCCTTTTCTAGGAGCTGTTCTTTGAGAAGAGAGGCTGGTTTGAACAGCCTTGACTTCAGAGGCGGGAGCGATTTGAAACTCAGAGACAGTCCCTGGCTCACTAATTCCAATACCCACCTGTCCTTGGTTATGGCCTGCCAGGCCTGGAAGAAGTGAGCCAGTCTGCCCCCTACTGGTATTAAGGAGGCAGCCTTGGCAAAGGAGTCAGGGATTTTGTTTTGGTGGGACCTGAGTCTGGGAGGACTGGGAACCCTTCCTGGAGCCCCTCCTACCTCTGGCCCTATAATACCCAGTCTGCTGTGGATATATCTGCAGCTGTGGGACAGCTTGAGGTTGATAAAAGGGCCTACCATAGGACCTTCCTCTACCTCCCCTTCCATAATGCCTATAAGAAGTAGAAGGCCTGTCTTTAGATGAATTACTCTTATAGGTGGCTTTGTATTCATCCACCTTCTTCATATACTGTACTCTTCGGTTTGTTTGACAAAGAGAGAATGATCTTGTACAGGGAAGTCCATGGCCTTAGCCTGGGTGTCCTGTGTTAAGTTTGTAGCCCTTGGCCAAGCCAACCTTCTCAGGGCTACAGTCAGAGCCATAATCCTAGCAACATTATCACTGGCATCTGCTGCCATCTGGAACTGGTATTTAGATGCTTCCAGTCCAAACCTGGCTGTTTCTGCTAGGTCATCAGAGATAGGGAAGGGAACCTTCTCTGACATGGCCAAAACAGACTGCCACAGTGTTTTTTTGATAATGTGCAGCATAGGCCTGGTAATTAGCTTGTCTGACCCCAAGGGAGGCAGCTAAGCACCCTTTTTTTGACATGCTGTCCTTTTTCCTTATATCCTTCTCAGGAGGGTGAGAGGATAAAGGAATCCTTGCCTTCTCACAGGCTGCCTGTTGGACTATACCCTGATGATCGGGGTGAGAATAGAGGAATTCAGCCCCATTCCTGTCCAATTGGTACTTCTTGTCAGCCTTCTTATCCACTGGCATGAAAGAGTTAGGGTTCTGCAGTATTGTGAATAAATCCTTCTTGAAGAATTTTTAATAGGCAGAAAAATCTTCTTAGTGGGTGTTAACCCCATCATCTCTATATATCCTGCCTCCTCCTCATCTTCTATGACCTCGTCGGTAGCCAGGTCAACGGCATCTACTATTTTCCTTACAAAGGAAAAGTGAGAGAAAAAGTCCTCAGACCTAGGAGGAGAGCCAAATTCCTGCTCTGGTGAGATTTCCAGTTCAATGGGCTCACCATCATCTTCCTCTGGTATATCATACTCCCCAGTACCCATCTCCTGAGACTGGGAATCCGAGGATGGAGTAATCTCCTGAACCCTTGGAGGTGGAGGAGGGCTTGGAGAAGGTATTGAACCCCTGAATTGCCTCGATGACTTTAATAGCCCTGGCAATCTCCTCAGCAGTAGGCAGACTGTGAGGCACAGAAGAATCCCCTGTTGTTTTTGCCTCAGGTTCGACGTTCTTGGTCTTCATTGCCATTTTGGAGGGGACCAGAGAGTCAGCCGGCCCACTCAGCCTTTTTAAGGAGGTTGATTCACCCTTATCGGGGTGGTAAAAGAAGAAGCTGCGGTTTCACCCACTGATTTTGAAGGTGTTGGCTGGTTAGAGCCTGAAGCACCTCCCAACTTTTTGTTCAACCTCTACATTCTTTTTCCACAGTTTTCTGTGGAAATGATTTGCAAATTTCACAGTCAGTATTTAAATGCTCGGTTCCTAGCCAGAACACACAGCTGTCATGATTGTCTGCTCTGGCGAACACTTCCCCACACTTGACACAGTTTTTAAAAATTGGGGGACCAGTCTTTTGCTTAGGTTTTTCAGTACGCTCCATTTCCAGGAAAAAACCTTAACCGCAAAAAAGAATTTCTTTTTTTTTTTTTTTGTGGTCAGTTCTGGAACTGATTAGGCCCCAAAAGAACCAATGAATTTTTAAACTCGGAACCGGGTCAGCGGTTCTCGGAACTGAGTCAACGGTTCACAGTAACCGGGTTAGCAGTTAGAAAAGAAACCAGTTTAGCGTCTTCAAACAATGTTAAAATATACTTTACACAATAAAATATTAAAGAAAATAAAGCAGAAAAACTCTGCAACTAATATAAAACTACTCAGTTCCCCAATGGTTATACCGAACCGTGAGGAACCAAGAAATAAACGTTAAATCTAACTAAACTTAAATAAACTAGACGTTAGACTAAAAAATAACAATAAATGAAGGCAGCAGAAAGAAAATTATGTATAATTAAACAATTATACTTCACAGTAAGCCAACAACAACCTGAGGGAGTCTCCTGGGCATCTAGACTTCTGAGGCAGAGTAAGAAATCTGAAACGTTGATAGAACGTGCAGCAGATGAGGGCAGCAGTTTGAATAATTGTCACCTGCCAATGATTCCATCATTAGCGTATAGTTCCATTCTCCGGGCAGTTCTACTGAGCAGGCTAACTGCAGAGAGTTATGAATATGAGAAGAATACATGCGGTTAGAAAACACAATTCCTAAAAAGACCCCATAAAACATCATTGAGTTTCATTTTGAACTATGCATGAGTGAATGTGTTTGTATATAGATAAGGTAGTAAATCTCATTAGCCTAAACTAGCATTTGAAAGTTAACCTAAAAAAATACCATCCAAAAGGAAAGCATTTCAAGGTCAAAGTTACAGAGTGAATGACTCTTTATATTGAGAGAAGAAAGCCAGAACACTCTTAATTAAAAAATACTGTGATTGAAAAACCAAAGCAAGAATATGCTAAGAGTTTCCTAGTATACCATGATAAAAGGTTCTCTAAACAAGGAATTTCCTTAGTCTATGGCAATTAGTGGGTTTAAAGATAAGCTGCCCTAGTGAAAAATAAACATTAACAAACTGTATCACGCATTCATACAGTGTTAGCCCTAGCAGGAGATGTATGTCTACCATATGCTAAAAAAGTCAATATTATCCATTAATATTAAAACCCTCACTGCTATAACATGATCTTTTTACTATATTGGTTCAAATGCCAAGTATCAGTGTGCCATTAAAAATCAAACCTAACAAAGACTCCCTAGTAACTGAGATCCTGTACCCTAATATGTTCATTATTTCATAATATGTCAGTATATGATCAATCTGCTATACATACAGTAACAGTCCTAGAAATCTAAAATAAAACCTAAGGGAATCCACCCCACCCCCACCCCCAAGGGGAACACCAACGTATTGATAACTAGTCAGAAGGAATCATATATCCACTATGTATGTGAACAAATAGTCATAACCCAACGAAACCCCATTATGTCATGTTCTGGATGCCAGGACTTTGTGCACATTAAAGGAACAGGCACAACACCAACTGTCTTACATACCTACATGAGAAAGGACGGCACCAAAATATCGACCCTGAAGTGGCAGGAAAACTTATTGAATTAATATTAACAGCAGATATAGCAGCATAGTGGTCCCCTTGTATGCAGCACTTGTACATCCACACTTGGAGTACTGTGTGCAGTTGTGGGACCCACATATGAAAAGGGATATAAGCGTACTAGAGATGGTGCAGAGATATGCTACAAAGAGGATAACGCTTTTGAGAAATGTCTATGCTGACAGGTTGAGACAACTCAGTTTGTGTAGTACGAAGTATAGGCAATTGAGGGGTGACTTGTGTTTAGTAAACAGAGCACTCACAGACCATGATTTATGGGAAAACATAGGACTGACATATAACACACACAGAAATAATAGATTTCACCAGTATCAGCTTAAAGGTGAACTTTACAAAACTAATAATAGAGGACATTGGTTAAATCAAAGAATAATCAGTCTATGGAATAGATTACCCACTGAAGCGGTATCCGGTGATTCGATATGTAAATTCGAGAAATCTTTAGAGAGATGTATGGGCGACAATAAATATTCATTCTTGAGCTAGAAACTGGTCGAGTCCATATGGCCTAATGGCTTCTGACTGGTATGCTGCCACTACAGCGACACCCGCACAGCGAACCCCCCACAGCGAAACCCCCACCATGCCTAAATCAGCAGCGACAGGAGTTTTGCTTTGAGACACTTTAGGGTGATGGGGGGGGGGGGTAAATATCTAACTCCGCTGCCTGTGCGACGTGGAGTTAGATATAAATAGTAGGGGGGGTTGTGTTGAGATGTTGCTGGTCGGTTCAGGGTCGCGTCGCGGACGGGGTGTCGATGGGTTCCTGGCACTGTAGCGGATGTCGCGGTTGTGGTTGTCACGCCAGCATCATGGATCACTTCTGACTTGGAATGTGCTGCTTTGTGCTAAAAAATGAACAGTACTGTATTGTATTACAGTATTCAATTATGTCCAATAAACTCATTTTTCTGCTTTGTGTGTGCAATTATTTATTTTTCTGAAAAACATCACTTATCATGCAACATCTAACAAATCTAAGAAACACTGTACATTAAAATACAAGTATTTAACATTTTAGAACCATCGATGCATGGTGAAAACTTTTAAAAGTACATTCAAGCCATATTCACTGTTGCAGAGTTACAACCTAAAAATGCACACATACGCATGCTGTCCACAGACATACAGTACATCTGCAGTGTGACTACTTGTCCTGATTTGGAAAAACTTTGTTCAGCATCGGCTGACTTTCATGGCATTGCCAACACCACGTTTGCTACCTGGCTGAGCTAGGGCAAGTATTAGTGCTTAGTTTGTGAAAATGTATACAGTCAGACCGATGTTTCACTGGCCACTTCATGTGCAGTTTTTATGTATGTGGACCATTTGTCTTCAGCTGCTGAATCAAGTAGGGTTATTGTCTTATTGTAGCTCTCAAAGTTGTCAGACAGTACTGGAACATGCTTTGGGTCCACGATTCTGACACTGTGAAAGAACTGAAATGTAGGTTGTTTGAAACAGTCATGGAATACTTGTTGCTTCTTTCTGTCTGGGGCATGCTCGTCTTTGTACTGCAGTCGAGTCAGGTCACTTGCAATACGGCACACATCTGTTGGTAGTATGCTACAAGATTCAAACTTCAGCAATGTTTCAATAATAGGCACCGCTTCTTGTGTGAATAATAGGTCTTGTTGAAGCACTTTCTTCTGCAGAAGGATGGACAGTTTACTTAAAACAACAGTTTCATCTTCATTTTCAATTTTTTGGTCTACAAAACATTTGCAGTATGCAACAGGTGTGCTGGGATATACTGTGCGATGACAGTTTCTGGTGGTAAGGTTGGATTTTGCACACCAGCATCAATAAGATAGTCACAGTAATGTGCACAGTGAAGAAGGGCTTTACAGAGTAACTTTTTTATCAGTGCACGCAGTCTGTCAACCTCTGGGAAAACTGGACACCAGCATTCCCCAGTAATGCGATGATGTGAGCCCAGTATGTCACATGAATGCAGTTGTTTAGTCTGCCCACTAAATTGTCCTGAAATTACTTCCGTACGTATTTTTCATTGTCAGATAAGTTTCCAAGAACCCTTGAAAAGTCAGTATTGTACTGCACAAGAGTCTTTACAGCAGCCTGTGCAACTGTGGCATGGTTCACACATTCAGATTCAATGGTTTCAGCTAGCTTTATACATATGTCATCCTTTTGGAATTCCAAGCACTGCAGCAATATATTGGCAACATACCTATTCAGCTTGTCCGTGTATTCATCGACAATTACTGCAACATATTCACCTTTCACAGATATTTACCATTCTTTGTGTGCCTCATAGACATGTGGGAGATGTATCCTGTGCAGTGTGGTAGCCTTTGGAATGACCCCACCATTTTTAATATGCTCTGCAAAAAACACGCACAGTTGGGGGTTGTTGCTTTTCTCCAGAGGTATGTTTGCTGTACAGCATGTCCCAACCCAATCTGTAACCACCACCTCTCTGAAAAGCTATGTTTCAGTCACTTTCTTGAATACAGGGGACAGAGTAACTTTTTTTTTTAGGAACTGGACTTTAACCACTCTCAGCTTTTCTTTTTCTGCTCAGAGCAGCTTTTTCATGCTGTGAAGCTGAATCACCAAACTCCACAGCTATAGACCTCAGTCTGGGAGCTGAAGGGCACCGTAATATGCTTTGGGAAAGTGTGAGGACTTTGCTGCAGCTCAGGGGACCGACTCTAGCTTAAAGAAGCTGACAGCCTGAGCAAAGTCTGATGTGACACAAGGGGGTGATATAAAGCATAAGATTTTCTTGGACAATGGACTGTTACACATACAGGACGTGAGGACAGGGGGGAAGTGATGGGCAGGCAGCTTGTCATTCCATGGGGATATTAAGAGTTATTGCACAAGATAGCTCGTGATATTCCTATGTCCAGACATCTGTGCATAGCTCGCACTATGCAACGATTAACTCACAATTTTTATTGGCTCAACCACCCCGTATCTGGAGGCAGTCGCCCTACCCTCCATTAAGGCAGAAAAAGTGGCAGACGCCTTGCTAGTGATTTTCTCCCATGTAAGGTTCCCACAGGAAGTTATCTCTGATCAAAAAGGTAACAATGTCAGACCTGATGAAATGTTTTTGAGTGAGGTGTGGGGTGCTGCAGAGGTGCACGACATCTTACCACCACAAGCAAACGGTCTAGTAGAAAGATTTAATGGGACCTTAAAAACCATGTTCAGGGCATTTGCAGAACAGCATCAGTAGGACTGGGAGAGATACCTTCCCCACCTGCTGTTTGCCTACAGGGAAGTGCAATCAGAGTCAACAGGATTTTCCCCCTTCATGCTCTTGTGTGGACATAAGGTGCAGGGGCCCCTAGATTTGATATAGGAGGGTTGAGAAGGCTAACATGTCACCCAGAGGACTCCACTAGTGGAGTATGTTTTACCGTTTAGGGAAAAGCTGAAGGAGCTTATGGGAGTGGCCCAGAGCAACCTATCAGCTGCCCAGCAGAGCCAAAAGAGATGATATGATCGCGGAGCCAGAACTTGCTCTTACGGAGTAGGACGGGAAGTCATGGTTCTGATCCCAGTCTGGAAAGACAAGCTGCAGGCAGAGTGGGCAGGGGACCGTACAAGGTAATCCAGCAGCTAAACAATGTAAATTACATTGTGGAGTTACCTGACTGGAGACACATCCAGAGGATGTACCATGTGAACATGATGAAGCTTTATTTCAATAGGGCTGACATGGTATTTGTGGTTTGCAGTCCTGGGGAGGAGACAGAAGAGGAGGACCCCCTTCTTGACTTGCTGGCTGAGAGCAAGCGGGTATCATCTGTGAAGGCCATAAAGATGTCTCCACAGCTGACACCTGAACAGGCCCAGGAGGTGGGGAAAGTTTTACAAGACTTTGCCCCTTTGTGTACATCCAAGCCCGGACAGGCCCTGCTAGCGGTTCATGACATGTACATTGGTTCCCAGGCACTCATATATCAGACAGACTACTGGGTGTCTGAGGCAGTCCTAAAAGATATTAGGAGGGAGGTGGAAGAGATGCTAGGTCTAGGGGTGATCCAGAAATCCCATATTCCCTTGGCCTTGCTTGTAGTCCTCGTCCCCAAACCGGATGGGACTATGCACTTCTGTGTAGACTATCGTGGGCTCAATACCATCACAAAGTCTGAACCCCACTCAATACCCCACACAGACCAGCTGCTGGACATGCTGGTGGGGCAACCTACCTGATGACTATAGACCTGACTAGAGGGTACTGGCAGGTAGAACTTACTGCCAGGACTAGGGAATGGTCAGCTTTCATCACCTTAATATGCCTATTCGCGTTTAAGGTAATGGCCTTTCAGATGAGGAATGCTCCTGCCACCTTTAAATGATTGATGAATCAGGTGCAGCATGGTACAGAGGCTTATGCAGTGACATAGCTAGATGACATTGCCCTATTCAACCATAGCTATGAGGAGCACCCTGACCCATATGAGGGAAGCATTGGGAAGGATACAAGCAGCAGGACAAACTGTGAACGCAGAGAAGTGCCAGCTGGCTATGGCAGAAGTGACCTATTTGGGATATGTAGTTGGGGGGGTAACTCCGCCCAAACCATTCAAAAATAGAAGCCATTGAGGCATGGCCCATGCCTGAGACCCAAAAGCAATTAAGGAGCTTCCTTGGGACAGCTAGGTACCTCAGAAAATGTGAACTCAACTATACCACCCTGGCAGCTCTTCTATCTTGCCTATTAAAAAAGAGGCAGCCTAAGAGGGTGAAAAGAGACCCAGCAGGTGAGAGGGCCTTCACACAGCTGAAAGCAGCTTTGTGCAGTTCCTCAGTTCTGGCCAGCCCAGACTATACTTATCTGTTTGTGGTGAAGGCAGATGCCTCTGATGTGGGCATTGGAGCAGTCCTCAGCCAATCATTCCAGAATAGGAAAGATTACTGACTTGTGACTTCACTGCCATGTACATACTGCTGTATATATTTACATATGTTTTATTTTTCCTTATTTTATATATGACACCCTGCATGCCCACTGGACGTATGTATCATACCTTGTACAGGTGTTTGACAACTGCTGCTGTAACTAATTCACTGCATACGTCATTCTGTAACCTGCATTTCTTAGTCCCATTTTTGGAATATGTACCACAACAGTACATTGCTATTGCTGTCGTTGTATCTGTATGCCAAATCTTGTACTGTGTATTATTAACTGTATCTACTGCCACCTTGAGCCATTGTTTATGGCCCGGATCGTGCCTGAAAATGGTCCCTGGGATAAGTGCACTTACCCGGTTACCAAAGTCATAAATAAATAAATAAATAAATAAAATTACCCCACTGTGTACCTCAGTAAAAGGTTGCTCCCACTCAAGCAGGCTTATTCCACTGTGGATAAGGAGTGTCTCACATCAGTATGATCTCTAAAGAAATTAGAGCCCTACCTTTATGGGAGGGGATTCGAGGTACAGAGCACAATCCGGGTGCCGGATGAAGGAGTAGGGCACCGGATGAAGTCCTAGCCTTCAGCTAGGCACCTTGGGCAGACTGGGTGGGCCAGGCAGTCCTTTTCTGCCATCACATTTCTATGTTTCTATGTAACCCCCTAAAATGGCTAAACCAAATGGGGAAATCTAATGGGAAGCTCCTAAGATGGAGTATTGTGTTGCAAGCATATGACATGAACATTACACATAGGTCAGGGTCTGAAAATGCCAATGCTGATGGTTTATCCCGCCAGACAGAGTAAGGGATAGAACTGATGGAAACCATGCCAAGTAAAAGGGGTATGTTTCCTCAGGTTCTACTTAAGGAGGGAAGTGTGTGGCAGAATTGTGCCATGTCATACTTCTGTTTTTTATAGTTAATATTCCCTTTGTTGTTATAGTGGTGGTAAAACCTGTTTTGTTTCTGTAATTTGTTTTTGCATGTATTACTTATTTGGGTTTATTCTACAGTATGAGTTCAAGGGAAGACGCTCTACTTGTTTTAACTGGTTCTGTGTTTTCAGAAGTTGTTCTTGGGTGGGGTGTCTTCAAGTTAACTGGAGGGTCATTAAAGGTTAACAACCAAGCCATTAAGTCTGATGGTCCTGTTGAGAGGAAGGGTCAGCGTTATGTAAAGTCATGACTAGCCTGTTGGGGATGTGTCTTGACAAACGCCTCAGGCCAAGCTGTCTTGGGTGGGGGCAGAGAATCTCAAACACATGGGCTGGCAGTATAGCCTAGAGGTTAGAGTAATGAGCTGTGAATGAGCTTGGTACATTCAGCAGACCAGACCTGGGTTTGATTCTCACAACCTCCACTTACATACTGTGTGATTCTGAGCAAGTCACTTAACTGCCCATTGCTTCCAGATCACCCCTGAAAACAGGCACTTGTGCCTAGTGGGCCTCACCCAGCTACCAAAGACTAAAATAAAAAAAAAGTTAGAAGTAAAACTTGTTTTCTAACCAGGGAGGGGAGAACCTTCCAGCAAGAAGATCTGCAATTGAAATTTAAAATCCATACATCAAAAGCTGGTTGTTTCTTTGCTGCCAGGGGACAAAGAGGTTCACATCACTGGTGGGGATTGGTCTTTAGCCAGCCAATCACAGTAGGGTAATCCCAGAGGCAACCATTTTGAAACTGCCTTTTTAAAGCCGGAGCAAAGATTGTTGAATCAATTCTTTCTGTGATGAGCAAACTGATAAAATGGGACCCCCTTTTTGATTTCTATCACAAAATAGGTAACCAGGACATCTTTACTGGACCCTAACTGTATCAACTGCAACTGGAACAAGGTAGAAACTTTATGTTCAATGGCCTAGGCAGCCAGTATAGTGTTATGCTTGTGCAACTGTGTTAGTTTAGTTTTGGCAATTCGCACTCTCTATTCCAGAGGAATTACCACCCTGTAGGGGTACCAAAGGCGAGGAACCCTCGAAGAGGGTTCCACCCCTAGAGGTGCAGCAGGATGATTCCTGTGGCCAAAGGTACCTTAGGAAGGATACCAAGGAGAGAAGTGCTGCCGCTGGAGGAGGAGGGGAGGCTGGTGGGGCAAAGAAAAAAGTGCTTCAGAAGGAGGCTGAGAGGAACTGCTAATATAGCTCAGGAAAGTGGGAGTGGCTGGCTGCTTGTCCATTGAACTACAGGCCAAGCCTTCCAATTCAATGGCCTACGCAGCTAGTATAGTGTTATGCTTGTGCAGCTGTGTTAGTTTGATTTTGGCCATTTGCACTCTCTGTTCCAGAGGAATTACCACCCTGTAGGGGTACCAAAGGCAAGGAACCCTTAAAGAGGGTTCCACCCCTAGAGGTGCTGTGGGACGATTCCTGTGGTTAAAGGTACCTTAGAAAGGATCCCCAAAAAGAATGAAGTAGTACAAAGCATGTAAGCAAGCAGTAGCTGTGACGTAGTAGTAGATAAAGCATCAGGCAGCTTGATAATGTAATGAGATGCCTTGATAACATAATGAGATGCACAGGTTAGCAATAGCATGACTTCTGTGGGTAGTGCTAGAGAATGAGGGGACCTCCTAAGGAGAGAGGGAACAGCAAGTAGGGACACCATCTACTTCCATCCAACAGTGGAACCTACCTAACAGAACTAGGAAACACTAGCTACAGCTAACTAACTCTTATGACCTGAGGCATAGAGGAGAGAAAAAAAACCCTTTGAGGAGGAAATTTTAGGGTATCCAAGGCCTAGGTTGCCTTCCCTCCAGGCTGGGATATTTTATTTAGTGACAGCTCTGCAGCTGCTATTTGGAAACCCAATTAAAGGGAAGTGGAAAATATTCCAATTTGGTGGAAACCTCTCGCTCAATCCCTCTAGAGGGAACACCGTGGAAGGTTGTGAGAGTGCTCTGCAACATCGGGGGCAACCAAGGCAGGAGGAGGAAAGCAACGACTGCTGAGGCACTCACCTGGCCTACTCACCCTAAACACAAACCAGGTGAACCAGAAGCAGTCATAGGGAGTATGCGGTGAAGGTGCCTTGCTAGGGAAACCACTAAAGCCAATGGATAACCATTATATTGGAACCTATAGAGCCAAAGGAGATTGGAGTAACCACCCTTCACAGCTAGTCTTAAATTCTACATCAGGAGCTACTGTCACATCAGTGAACAGCTAAAGCCAAGCCCAGAGTAAGGACATTCCCAGCTATGGGCCAGGTGAGAAGGACCCCGCCCCAAGTCAGGCACGCTCAAGATGCAGACTTAAAATGCAGAGCGAGATCATCAGCTGCAGGGAAACCCTGTGCCAGAATGGTATGGCTGGCATGCCCCAGAACTGATAAGGAGCTGAATGAGTGTTAAGTGCTGAGACCTTGCAAAGGTTGGATGCAGTAATGAGCACAGCAGACATCCCAGAGGCTGAAGCCAAGGGGATGGTGGTAGGCATGAAGCAAAGATTACGTAAGCAAGAGTGAACCTGCACCTAGGTCAGTAACAATGTAGCAATAGTCGAACCTGTACGTAGGTCTCCAAAACATAGTAGCAATGAAGCAGTACTGTGAATAGTAGGGCAAGCCAGCCAGGCATTCAAAAAGCCAATAAAGGTGACACTTACTCTGAGGATCTGTCAGCGGCAGAGACAGGATTTAGAACATAAGTAATTAGCCACACAGGGCCCGACTCCCCAAACACCTCCAAGTCCCTGCCGTAGGAAAAACAAGAAAGTGATGGAAGGGCCGAGACCCACGTGCAGGAATTGAAACTAATTGACAGCATCAGCAGTAGCTTAGCTCACTTCAGAGTATAACAGAGTGTACAAACAGAAGCAGCATCTGCATTGTGTACACTGAGTTGTAAACTTCAATAAACATAGAAAGAAAGGAGACACCATGCTCTGAAGCAGTTATCACCTGGCAGTGCAATGAAACTGCAGCAATGAGGTAAGTAGAATGAGTTGAGAGAGCATGATTGAGCTGCATAGCTATGGTTCAGTGTGAGCTTGAATCAGGTGTAAACAATTAAGTGCAGCATGGAGCAGCTATGGTTGAGCTGAAACACACAGATAATTGTTGCAGTTGCATTGCAAGTAATTTGAGAGTTGTGAGTGACTGAGAGCAAGTAATATGAGCTCTGGAGTAGCAATAACCCACTTTAATACCTATGCCCAGTTTCTGCCTTCCTACCATGACCCCCGGCAGGGTTCTCAACATCCTGAAGGGGGAAATCAGGAAATGGCTACCCCTTCTCCTTATATTCAGTTCTTGTCTTCCCTCTCTTCTCCACCTGCCCTTCTGGGTCACCAGTGCAACAACTTAACCCCATCCTTTTACTCCAACAGCACTTCATGCATACCTCAAGACTGCTCCTGGTACACTCATGCACTATAAAGGGTTCTATCGCATTATTACTGTTTTGTATGTTTATATGTTCTTTTGTATGATTTTTGACATGTATTGTAATTTATCTAATGTTCCACTACTGTTTATTGTACAATACCTTGTGTTCCTACTGTTGAACAATCTTACAATGTTGTATCGTTTGTACTACCTACATACTATTGTAACTGATCATGCTTCACAACCCTATGTAACCCCTCCCCCCAGGTCACACTATGAGACGAGCAACTTGTTGTTCAATGTGCCCTCCTGGTGAAACATTTCAATAAATAAATAAATAATATGCTAGAAGCTTAGAAACAAAGCCCCAAAAGGCAAAACCAAAACACACAAACACGGAGAACAGGGAACAAGGCTCAAAACAAAGACACACAAACACAGAAAACAAGGAGTAATGACAGAATGAAGCACACAGGCGGAGGCAAAATACAAACCAGAAGCAGAAAAACAAATGCAGAAGTCCAGCAGAGACAAACAGAAGCAGCAAGGTGGGGGGATGCAGGCCCCAGGGTAGGCCCCAGCCAGCTGTAGAGGACAGACAGACAGAGCCTATGGCTGGCAAAGAATAAAGTGCTTCATAAGGAGGCTGAGAGGAACTGCTTATATAGCTCAGGAAAGTGGGAGTGGCTGGCTGCTTGTCCATTGAATTACAGACCAAGCCTTCCAATTAGATTATGAAAGTTTGGAGGGGGGGGTCCAGCCCCCCCAGTGCCCCTAGTGAAGCTCAGCCCCTGCACAGCATGCTGACCCACCATGCCCAGGCTTACTCCCTTGGGTGGGGCTGCCAGGCAGGTGCCCCCACAATGGTCAATGGCAGCGAGCTCTGACTAACTCCCCAGGGTGGGGCAACAGGAGCGGGACCCCCCTGGTGGACACTGGTGGGAGTGGCAGTGGAGCAGGGCATCACAGCCGGGGTACCAGGGATTTTTGTCTGGCTATGATCCCCTGGGAGGCGGGGCGTGCAATGATGCCAGAGTCTGTCCCACCTCCCATGCAACCAGGTGCCAGCCTTTCCTGGTGATTCCCCCGGACTCGACCAGAGGTCATCAACAGGCTGGACACTCATCCCCTCCCCCCAGAGAAGGAGAGCCACCCCCTCAGGTGCTCTATCCTTCTCCACACAGCCAGTCCTCTAACTCCCAGGTCTGTTCCTGAACCCAGGACGTTGGCATAGCAAGCGGTCGCCTTGCCACTGTGCCGGTGGGCCAGCTTACTTTTTTTTGTATATGTATATTGTCTAATTTTTATTTCTTGTATCTTGTAACCACATTTTTTTTATATTATCTGTTTTCCCTGCCTCCATGGACCCAACTGGGGCTATGACCCTTCCCCTTACAGAGGGGTGTGTCCTCTGGCTCTGACCATTCCACCTTGCAACCCCCCTGACATTCTCCCATGGCTTTTCCCCCCACAATGGTGCCAGGGGCTAGGAGTGCCAGCTTACTCCCACCCCCAGAGAAGCAATCCAGAACTGGGGGCTGCCGCAAGATTGATTGGGGCCATCACTGGTCCTGCCAGGTCTCAGTTTTTCTCCTGGTTTCTGCCCACACCCACACCCATGCAATGGGTGCAACAGCCGTCTCTACCTCTGTGGAGGCAGCCAAGCCTGGACATGGGCTGACCCCTTTGTGCCAGCAGATGCACTGATCCCAGCCACCACTGGGTGTCAGTTAACAGCACACAGCACCTTCCCCCTTCCCCAAGGAAGGAGAGCAGTCCTCAACATGCTCAATCCTTACCTCCCCGGCCAACCACCGAATGACCCAAGTCCGTTCCCGAACCCGGGTCGCTGGCGTGGCGCAAGGTGTGGTGTCCTGCACTTCAACCCTCAGTGCCACTGGCCCAGCCCCTATAATCAATTTTTGAATGCCATTTAGATTTATTTATTTGCTTTTGTTTACCAGGTAAGCACACTAGACAGCCAAGTGCCTATTTTCAGGTGCAACCCGGGTTTTATCATATTATCTAGTAAATATTAGTAAAGCCTTTGGCATAATTTGATAATACTGCTGCAATTGTCTGTTGTGTGTGTAAGCTTGGGAGGGGATTATTCTAACAATACCATGCCTGACCTAATGCTTAAAGGCCGAACACTACTAGAACAGAACACAGGAAGGGACTCTGTAGAGGTAGGGGGAGATACACAAGGTCTCACGGAGAGGTCTGTGGAGTTTGAACTGGTCACCGCAGTTCCCTGGAAAAGACACATATAGTGTTTATAGGGAACCTGAACACATGTACATGCCTGTGGCTTTATTTTTTGCTGTGCAGTGGCCAAAAGGGTTCTCTCCCAGGAACACATGCTTGAGACTATATTTGCACCCCTTACACAGAGAGAAGCTAGCCCTGGGACCTCCTGGCAGATGCTTAGTTATAACCCCAGCGAGTCACCTGGAAGGATGGGGGGAGTTCCTGACCCACACCGCACAGGCTGCACTTAGAGGAGTTTTCTGTAAGCGGAGGGAATCCTGCCCCACTGGAATGGGCCTGTGACAACCTCCACTCAACTTTTCTGCTCCCTGCTGCTGTGGAAATTCTTGTATGCACGTCTTTGCTTGGGTAAAATAAAAGGAACGTTTTTCAGCTTTAACTGGTGTGGACTCCCTTTTTATCTTCCAGAGGTGAGTGCCATGACTTTTCGTCATTGTACTCTTGTCTGTCATTGGCACTGGGTCCCCTGAGAGGCCAGTCATTTAACATGACTATCCAGCACTACAGTGGTACACAAAATGCCAGTGCTGATATGTTGTCTAAGCAAGCTTAAGTGCATTACATGATACTTTTGGCACTTTACAGTCCCTATATGAACAGCAGTGTCTCTTGGGGGTTGCCCAAAAGAGACACTTCTTCATTTCCAGTGGGGAAGGGAAGAGATGTGATGGGAATGTGACCAGGTTAATTTAATCTCTTTTTTGTTACTGTAATTATTTTTTGTTTCTTCTTATTCTCATATACAGTAAGTTCTTTCTTTCTCATATAAGTTCTTTACATAGGGCCTACAAAATGGTTTCAAGGTCACATGTACCCGAGGCAGACCCTGGGAAATCTTTAGGGAAAAGAAAGACCAGATGGGAGAGTGTGCATTTTCCTACAAAGGCATCCATAGCAGGCAGGACGCAACAAAATAGTAGAACAGATGTGAGAAAGTGCTAGGTGGGAAACACAGTTTGGCCTGGAGATGTAAACAGACACACACACATATACACACACACACACACAGCGTGTGCACACACACACACAGGTGCATGCATACACTTCCATACACTTACATGGGTGGGGAATACTGGAAAGACTGTCATTCCGGGGAGAATTCCCACCCTAAAGCCCTGAGCACACATATATTGCTGATGGGATGATCCCATGGGAGACATATAATCATGAGGTACAGTGAGGCTGAAAACAAACTATTAACAAAAAAGCTCTCTCAGATCAATAAATCCTTTGTAATTTAACTTTTACTATGTTAAGACTAAGGTATTGTAATAAGGTTGTCAAAAATTACCATCTGCAGTGCAGATAAAGGAGATATGATAGTCATACAAGATACAGAAAAATATGAACAGGAAATAATCAACTTGCAGATGAGGGATTATTAACATTCAATCCAACTGTGCTATTTAAAGGGAGGCAGTATAGCACAGTGGGTTAAGGCTCTGAGCTGCAGATCTGGAGACCTGGATTTGAATTCCACAGCTGCCTAGGTGCATACTGTGTGATTCTAAGCAAGTCACTTAACTTCCTTGTGCTCCCAGGTTGCATTTGGAAACATGCTTTGGCTTAGTGTGCTACTCCTGGTTAAACAATGTTCTCTTTCCCTTTCCCTGATGAGACAATGGAAAAGGCCAGGGCAGGTGGTTTTATATCCAAGCAAAAAGCAATGTTTTTAAAAACAGAACTTCCTCTAACTCCTGCTCTCTATACTCTACCCAAGGTCCACAAGTCTATGAGAGACCCTCCTGGGCGACCAGTTGTTTCTGGTGTAGGGTTGCTCAGTGACGGTCCCACCAAATTTGTGGACCAATATCTCAAACAGATTGTGGTAAAAGTCTCTAGTTACATACTGGATTCAGTGGATATAATCAGCAAATTAGAATCAGAGGGATTTGAGTGGAGGAACAGTATTGTTGGGTCACCATTGATAGTTGTACTTTACACACATGTATAATACAAGACCATGAGCGAGGGCGTGCAAAGATTTTATGGTAGTGGACAATACCCTGAAAGATGCACCACAGAGATTCATCTTTAATTTGTTAAAATTTGTGTTAACACATAATTATTTTTTGTTTGACAGTAAAGTTTACCTGCAATTGAGGAGGACAGCTATGGGGGCGGCCTTGGCCCCCTCCTATGCCTAAATCTTTATGTCCTGGTAGGAGGATCAAATAGTATTTGATGAAGCCAGCCCCTACCTCAGCCACATCATTAAATGGTATTGCTTTATTGATGACATAGTGTGTGCCTGGGGTGGGGGTGGGGGATCCTGTGCTAGAATTTTTTGAATGGTTGAATTTGAATTCCCTGAACATCACTTGTACCCACAACAGGAAAAGTAAGAAAATAGAATTTCTGGACATAAAATTCAAAGTGTGTGTGGAAAATAATGTGATCTGTGAACCATTCAGAAAATCAGTCTCATGTAATAGCTTATTGGGCCTATTCTTTATTGGGTCGGCTGGGGTGGCTAAGCACAATCGCGGTCGGGCACGAGCCACTGAAAGCAGCTGCCCACACCGCCACTGGAGCCCCTCTGCCACATTCACCAAATGGATGCACCCCTCATGTACCCGATCCCCCCACTGATTGTGGAGCTCCGAGTGGGGAGGGCCGGGGTGGTGCGGGGGGTGAGCCAGCATTCCACGGCATGCACAACCCTGCAGAGTGCTGTGTGCAGGAGTTTCCAGATTGGCATCTGGGAGGCAGCCATAAACCAATGAGGCTAGCTATGCACCCCCAGGGAGGCTGCCTTCAGACATGGCAGGCATAGCAGGGGGCATCAGCACCCCCAACAAAGCAGCCCCAGCCACTTGAGTACAACTGGAGGCTGGGGTCAGGTAGGCAGGGTGGCCATCCACAATGGCTCGGTTGGCACTCTGCATGCTGGCAGGCATCATGGCTTCAGTAGCACACAAGGGATCCTCTGCAGGTCCCTGCCTGGGTAGCTGATTGGCTACCTGCCAGGATCTGCACTCTGCACCTGCCTCCCCCCCCCGTTACCTGCATGCCGGGGGGTGGAGTCACATAAGAGAGCTGGGTGGGGGCTGGTGTTCGTGAATGTGGTCCCAATGTGGAAATCCCTTGGGTGTGGAGCTGTGCACCACCCCAATACGTGCCTATTGCACGTTCTTTTGTGAATAGGCCCTCTTGAGAGCAGAATGTGCATGCCCAAAAGTCCTGGTCAACAGCATCCATTGTGGGCAATTTTTGCACATTAAATGTAATTGCACGTTGGAAGAGGCCTATAAGAAGGAAGCCCAAAGGAGCCATCACCAGTGGCATGGAAGGCTGAGGCATTCATGTCTTACCTCCTGACACACCAGCAACCTAATCATTTTAGGATTATTCTACAGACCCCTTTCTACTTTATTAGAAAATGATATGGCAATTTTAAAAGGAATTAGCAAACTAAACCCAGCAGATAGAATATTGTTGACTGGTGATTTCAATCTGCCTAACATCAACTGGGTAAATGGGAAAGGGAACTGTCCTCTTGAAAGACAATATTTGGATGTCATGGACCAGGTGAGACTAGAACAAAGGGTCCTTAATTGTACTGGGGTAACAATATCTTGGACTTAGTGTTTACTAATATGGGTCCCATAGTTAACACAGTCCTAGTTAAAAGTCCTCTAGGTGATAGTGACCACAATTCTCTCCACTTCAAAATAAATGAATCAGTCCATCTAAACCCCATTGTAACTACTACTAGATTAAACTTTCCCAGAGCTGATTTCTGCAGTATTAAAAAAGCTCTCCAATATTGGGACTGGTCATCTGACTTTAAGCATAAAACAGCCCAAAGTATGTGGGACATTTTCAAATATAAATCGGAAAGTTTGACTATTGAATGTATCCCTAGTACCCTCAAGTATAATAATAACAATAAAAGGAAGAAACCTCTTTGGATGAATACCTCTATTAAGAGACTTATTAATAGAAAGAATAGATTATTTAAAAAACTAAAACTAACTAAAAATGAGGACACTTACCGCAACTACAGAGACTGCTTAAGGAAAGTTAAAACTCAAATAAGGAAAGCCAAAGCATTAGCTGAGGTCAACCTAGCTAATAAAGTCAATGACAACAAAAAAACGTTCTTTTCCTATATCAATAACAATAGGAAGATTTTAAGCAATATTGGCCACTTTACCAAAGAAACGGGACTGACAGCATCAATGGATGAAATGGTTGACATACAAAATGAATACTTCAGCTCAGTCTACAACACCAATAAACCTAAAGTATATAGAGTTAGTAGTCCTTCTATACCTGGAACGATAACCTTTTTGATCCTAATGATGTTCTTGATTATCTAAGCAAGCTCAAAGTTAATAAATCTCCCGGCCCAGATGGTATACATGCTAGGGTTATAAAAGAACTGGCAGATGTACTGGTTTTACCTATCACTTGTATCTTACAAGCCTCCATAGACTCAGGAAAGGTCCCTAATGATTGGAAAATAGCTACAGTCGTGCCAATCTGAAAAAAAGGGTCAAGAACAAAGCCTGAGAATTTTAGACCTATTAGCTTAACATCCCTGATTGGAAAAGCCATGGAAAGTCTAATTAAAGTCTTAATTTCTGAACATCTAACAGCTCATGTTATGAGTGACCCTGTCCAGCATGGATTCACAAAATCTAGATCTTGTGAAACTACTTTGCTGACTTTTTATGAAAAAGTTAATAGGGAACTGGACATAGGTAATATTGTTGATGTAATCTTTCTAGATTTTGCGAAAGCGTTTGACAAATTGCCCCATTATGAAGAAAATCTTAACTTTCATGTGAATATTTGTAATTGAGTATCAGACTGGCTTCAGGGTAGAAAGCAGAGAGTGACTATAAATGGTGTCATTTCCAATTGGGCTCCCATCACCAGTGGTGTCCCCCATGGTTCTGTATTGGGCCTATGCCTTTTTAATATATATATACATATTACTTCTTTAAAATTAAGCAACCCAACTATTTGGCTGCACAAATTTGCCGATGACTGTAGGCTAGGGTCAGTAGTAAATACACAGGAACAGAAGGTAGCTCTACAGGAGGCTCTGTATGAGATATCAGATTGGACTTCTGGTAGCAAACTTGTATTGAATACTACCAAATGTAAGGTCATGCACCTGGCTAAAAATAATGAAAGGAGGATCTATAATCTGGCTAACTCACAACTGGTAGTTACCAATGAAGAAAGAGATCTTGGGGTTTTAATTACTAATGACCTAAAATTTAGATCCCACTGTAGGATTCAGACTAAGAAAGCCAATTATAATTTAAACTGTATCCTCAGACACATAGCCAGTAGGGATGCAAAAGTATTTATACCCCTCTATAGTGCTTTGGTTAGGCCTCATCTGGAGTACTGTGCCCAGGTCTGATCTCCACAGAATAGGGAGGACATCAATCTGTTGGAGGGGGTTCAAAGATGGCTCTCTATATCTGTAAAGGGTTTAAATAATAAACCATACCAGAAAAGGTTGGCATCCCTCAATCTATATTCCTTACATTACAGAAAAACTAGGGGAGACCTATGATTAGTATATAGACTGATGGAGGATAATAATCTCTTAGCAGAAATAGGATTTAAGAATAATCTCGGGAGGATCAGTACTAAGAAACATAATAGGCAACTTCTTCTTCAAACATGAAACCTCAACTTTCGTAAATCTTGGTTTAGTCATAGAGTGGTGGCATTATGGAACGATCTTCCACATGATGTAGTTAGCAGCTCCAGCATGAATAGTTTCAAAAATGGGCTGGATAGACATTTTGTGGACAAAATTTTCCAATTTTAAATTAAACCAGGGAATTGCAAGCTTTAAAGGACTAAGGTCTATAAGCGTGATTACACCTATGAAACCTGTGTTCAGGAATGAACACAGGTTGCTGGGGGTCAGCGGGGAGGGAGAGGGAGAGGGTCAAGTGTCTGATGAACTGTTCTCTCTCAGAGTAGGGGGATCCGCTGTTTTGATCCATGGCTGCCATCTTGTGGAGAAGAAGCATAGTGCAGGGGACACAGTTAAGTGGTGCGTGTGTACCTCCACGTGCACCCATTCACAGATGCCATGGCAGGGGAACAAACTGAAGGAAAATGGTGGCTGCGGCTTCATGAAGCCCTGTCTGCCTGCCCTTCTCCTGCTCTGTTGCCAGTCCACTGGACCCCAAAACTGGATGCAGGATCACTGGGTTGGGGGAGGATGTCCTTCCCCTTCCTGGCCCTGCCATGGGGTGCAATCCATGGGGGTATGGGGCTCAGCAAGACTGGCAGACAGCAGATGGATGAGGAATATAGCATTGGGGTGGAGCTAGCTGCAGTGGCACACAAAGGAGGATAAAAATCTGTATTGGAAAAAAAAGAAGGAAGCCCATATGGTGTTGACCAGGTTTCTGCAGAGAGGCTGTTCAGCCCAGCTGCTGCATAAAGCTGAGAAGAAAGTGGAACAGGTGTCTAGGAATTCCCTACTGGTACCTATAAAAGAGGGGGAGGCAGCAAGATTAAGATTAATTTTGCTCTGGATTATGGCTGGGAGCACAGGAGATGGCAAGGACTGTGAAGAACAGGTGGCAGTTCTTAACAGCAGACATGGAGTTAAAATCGGTGGTGGCTTTAGCACCCAGAATATCATATCACAAGAAGAAAAATCTTAAGGATCTACTGACCAGTAGCCATTACACAAATAAAACTTTGAATGCAATTGGACAGAGGACAGGGTTCTTTTTATGCCATAATTGCAATGTTTGCAGATCTGTAGTAATCAGTTCAGTATTTCAACATCCCAATACTGGGGAGGAATTTACTACTAAATCCAAAATGAACTGTCAGACAAGATGTGTGGTATATGTGAGATGGTGTAGCTGGTGCAAGCTGTATGTAGGAAGAACTACAAGATGTACGAAAGAAAGGCTTCAGAAGCATGTGAGGGTGATTCAGCAAGGGAATCCAGAAAATACCCTGGGGGGAAATTTTAGGACTTGCCACAGGTGCATTACTACTGCTTTTTCTTTCAGAACTATGGACCATGTGCTCCAAAATGAGAGGGGGAGGTGACTGACTTAAATGCTACTGAGGAAGGAAACAAGAGTGGATTTACCACCTCAATTCACTTCGTCCTAGTGGTTTGAACACACAGCTAGATTTTAAATTATTTTTTTTATGGCTGAAATACCTGTGCTGTGTGCTCAACAGAGTGAACCCTTTGGATAATGATTCTAACAAAATAATGCACAGTTTCTGTATGTTTCCAATTTTTTTAATGAAACTGGTGTGTAATAATAAGTATGTAAAATTGTTTTTAAACTTAAGTTTTCTAATAAAATTTAGAGGTGACATTTATGGTAATTGCTAGGTCTGATGTTGATGGGAAACATATAAGTCCAGTTTGTATCTTTAAAAAAAATTGGAATTTAATATGAGATAGTGTGATTGAGTGATGGCATTCTGAGGTTGTGAATAAAATATCCAAGTCCTAATATAATAATAGTTAGATTACAGAAGATTTATTGGTCAGAAAGAGCTTTTTTGTTAATAGTTTGTTTTCAGCCTCACAGTGCCTCATGATTATATGTTTCCCATGGAATCATTCCATCAGCAATGTATGTGATCAGTAATGGTTAATATGCAATTTAATGGTGATTTCCATTGTTCACCTATAGAGGTTTGTGGCAATGTACAGGTTTAATCCTGTCACGTTGTTACACATATTAGTTCAATGTATTTTGTAATGAGAGATTCATGCTTTATTTATGAGTTATAGTAAGGGATCTCATGTGGTTTTGCAATGTTTAATATTTACTGAGTCCCGTATGCTTATGTAGTAAATCTTGGTTAGTACTCTTTCCACATGCAAATGAAACAATTATGGAATGGGTCTTTAAAATTCAATTAAGTAGCAATTGAAATAATTAAATTTGGTGTATAAATCAAGGCTGTTTGCATGCAAGCACTGCTCCCTGATGAAGCCTCTGGTTTGGGGTTCTATGTAGGGGTATTTGTCATCCCATGTATGCTTAAATAAATAGAGTGGTAGTATTTTGTCGGCGTGTGCACCCCTTTGTTTTCTGAGCAAGTTTTTGTATTTACTTTAAGGGCAGTGCCTTCAGCTGTAGTGGTGTGCTCATTTTTTCACTTTTCTAACCCTGGATCTGAACTGAGTACTGTGCATCTACTTAGACCAGATGAAGGTTGTCAGATCTCAGGTCACCCAGCTTTTTGTTACCTATGGTGAGGTGGGCAAAGATAAACCAGCAACCAAGAGGGAAATCTCTCACTGAATGGTCTTTTGCATACAGTTCTGTTATGAAAAATCTGGAAAAATACTCCTCCCCCCAGAGGCCTGAGGACACAGTCTAGAAGGGGTACCTCTGCCTCTGTGGCATCCACAAAGGGCATCCCACTATTGGACATTTGCAAAGCAGTGACCTGGAAAACAGTGCACACCTTCACAAAGCACTACTGTCTGGACATCTTTGCACGCATGTGCAAGAAACATAGTGCCATCATCGGAGATTTCGGAGGTGTGTCACCTCCTCCAATTCAGTCAGTGTGTTGGGAGGCGCGGCCCCTGTAAGCCAATGCATGCTGAAGCTGTCTATGACAAGCTCCAAAATGCAGTGGCATACAGTTCAAAGGGGGAGCTACGCTTGAGTGGTAGCGATAAGATATTGCCTACTCATGCGCACAGCTCCCCCCCCACCACACACCACACATGCCCAGGCAGGCGTGCACGCCCGCCCCCACACACACACACTGTATAGCCGACTGGGGTGCCCAATCCCCTTCGGCTGTGCTGTGTTCCCCCTGCCCCCCCAAAGCCTTCCAAAATGCCACGCTGGGTGCCCACTTCATTAGGGCTCATCCAATTTAAAGATTGATAAAACTCTCTCCTATGAGTTCTCTTAGGAACATCTAAAATAAACCTAGCTATCTTGTTAAAGGAAACATCTAATCTAGCCAACTGGGTTGAGGTAGCCCCTGTATAAATAATATCCCCAAAATCTAACGAAGGAATCAAGGTAGCCATAGCTACCTGTTTCCTTACATTAACATCCATACAATTCCTAATTCTATAAAGTGCACCCAAAACGACAATTAACTTTTTAATCGTTTGTTCTATATGGAAAATCCAATTCAATGATCTATCCATATACATCCCTAAATATTTATAACATTGGACTTGTTCAAGAGCAATATTATCCACTGTCACTACACTCAAACCCAAATCAGAATAAATCTCTTTATTTTCCTAGAAAAGAGTATTACCTGGGATTTTTGGATTAAGAACAAGATTAGATTCTCTATAGAATAACTGAAGCTCATCAAATGCTTTCTGGAGAGTAAATTCTATCTGAGTTAATAATAACCCTTTCACGTAAATAATAGTATCATCTGCATACAGATGACACTGTACATCAGGATTGGTCAATACAAAATTATTCATGTATAAATTAAATAATATTGGACCCAAAATGGATCCTTAGAATTCCCAGATATTATCTCCTAAATCCAGAATCCCATCCATTAACTGAAACCATTTGTTTCCTACCAGTTAAATAAGCCTCCAACCACCTAATCACTTTATTTGAAATTCCCAAAAGCAGGTAGTCTGGACAGGAGGATGTTGTGGTTCAGAATATCAAATGCCTGGATAGATCTACAAAATTATTCCACCACATCCCCTGTCCAGAGCACCCACAATATCCCCGGTAACTTTCAACAAGGCAGAAGTTGTACCATGCAAGGGCCTAAAGCCAGATTGAAACTTATTAATCAACCTACCATTTTCCAAATAAGACTGAAGTTGTTTAGCTATCAATCTTTCAAAAACCTTAACTACTATTGGTAATAATGATATAGGCCTATAATTCTCCATTACAGACCTAGGTCTGTTCTTATAAACTGGAATAATTTTAGCCGATTTCCACACTTCAGGAATTTCCCCACTCATAAGGGACATGTTATAAATACTAGCCAGGGGATAAGAAATAACTGGAGCAGCATATTTCAACAAAATACTAGGAATCTCATCCAATCCACCAGCCTTCCTAGTATTTATATTAAGTAATGCATTTTGTGTTTCAGATGGAGATATTAATTCAAACACAAACTCCTTGTCCTTTAAAGGGACAGCCTCTATAGCTCTAACTTGAGAATTTAAAGGAGAAAAACAAGACTTAACCTGTGGTGAGGCCTTTTTACCCACTGCTATAAAAAGATCATTAAATCCATCCACTACCCGAGGGCCCATAGGGACTTCAACATCCCCCATTTTAAACTTCTCAGGATAATCCACTTGTTGATCCCCTTTCACCTTTTTTAAAACTTGCCAAAATTTCTTTGGATCATTAGTCAGGTTAGAATTCAATTCCTATTACAATAATCTTTTTAACCTTCTTAAGTTCATAATTATAATAATTCCGCATCTGTTTATACTTCACCCAATCATTGTCCAATTTTTGTGATGTTAGCCACCTTCCAAGCCTTATCCTGCTGTTTCTTAATTTTAAATAAGTAGGAATTGTACCAAGGGAATTATTAGACTTTGTTTCCTAATTTTCAATGGGGCATGCCTATTACAAATTGTCAAAAATCCTCCTGAAATAATCTCCAGGCTTCAGCAACTGTAGGAACAAATCCAACCTTCCCCAATTAAACTCATCCAAATCTAACATAAAATTTATATAGTCAAAATATTTAAATGATCTATAATAAACTGTTTTACTAATCTCTGAGTTCTTTTCTGATTTTTAATAGCATATATCATCTGATGATCCGAAAAGGAATCTGGAAGAACACCACTAGCAATATACCTATCTGGTTCAGTAGTAAACAATAAGTCTAAAATTGTGAAGAAAGTGGTCGTTGGAATTCACTCTAGTTACCTAAGCTATTAACTGAGTCATACCCAGAAGATTACACATCTCAACAATACTGTGGTTAACATCTACAGTTTTGCAGTCTGCATTCATATCCCACTTAACATAATCTCATATCTGTAAATAATCACCCAAAATCCTGCAGAGCCTGGAAACACCTCAATACTAGTTTTTGGGGGACGATAAATTCCCAATAGTAGTAAAGGTTTACTAAACGGTAGATTAAACAATAAAGGGAGAACTTCAGATCCACCCCAATCCATTTGGCAATTAACCGTAGAAACATCCAAAGAACTAAGTGCACAAATAATAACTCCCCCACCCCTTCTTGATCGGTCTTTCCTCCATAAATTATAGCCATTCATGTATACCATATTATCAGGGACCCTATCAGATAGCCAAGACTCTGTAATAATAACCACTTCGGGGCTATATTTATTAGTCCATTCCCTTAAATGGTCAATTTTCCTCAATAAACTACAAATATTAATATGGACACACACATCCATCATTTTTAAAATATCAGCTGTTAAATCAGAACCCAAAACTTCACTAAAGTTAAATTTACAGAGTCCAAGCTAATGCAGGGTCCCAGATTAGGATGAATATCCCCACTTATAATCAGACTAATTATAATGACCATTTTACAGACTTTAGATAACTGACTTTTCAATTTAAATATTTTCTTACTATACTTAGCCATATGACAATCTGAATAAGCTGTATTTTTGTCTCCAACCCACCAAAAGGCCTTTATATATTGAAGTCCACTTAAATAAATGAGATTCAAGACAGACAGTCTGTGTAGCTGGAGGTCTAGCCAGACTTTATTCAGTAGTCCTTTAGCAGTGTTCGGAGACATTATTTTTGGCAGTGAAGTATTGAACTGAAGCCAACCCCACCACCACCCTGCAGAGAGTGACAGGCATTGGGGTATGTGTTTGGGTCGTCAGGCATAACGGCCATGCCATTTCACCACACCCCACCCTGCAGACACTGACAAGTGTCACGGTGTTCCTTGGGGTCTTTTGGCCCTTATGCATACCCAATTTCATTAGGAAATATGGTGAGATGGGTGTGATATAGGAGAATGGGGTGAAGTTTGGGGCCAAAGAGTCCAAGGCATACCTCGATGCCTCTCACTGACTGCAGGGTGTGGAATGGTATGAGCATCACAGGCAAAGATCGCGTCACACCCTGATGCCTGTCATTCTCTACAGGGTTGGGCGTTATGGTTGGAAACCCTAATACCTCAGGCATTCGTTGGTATTTTCACTCAAATTTTCAACATGTTTTTGTGACCCCACCTCGCGAACAGGGGAATATCAGTTTGTTAGCGCAAGCTGCTTGCACAGTGACTTCGGCATTCAGCACCACAGGTGTAAAAACATTCCGAACAGGATGTAAAAATGACAGCTGTACTGTTCATGAGGGAGTAAAAAATGGCAATGTATTGCAAATCTGTAGTAAAAATATTAAAAAATGGTGAAGTCACGGCGCACATAGAAACTGTACAACGCACACCGTAATATAATTAGGTTGGGGATTTTTTACAGCAGATTGTCAACTCAGGCATTTTGGTGCCTCCGATCATGAACAGTGTCACTGTGATTTTCTTTATCTGTGCCGAACAATGATTTCCCACAGCGACCACGCATCTCTCGAAAGTGTGAAAACACACTTCAAGCCATGTTGTGAAAAATGACAGCTGTACTGTTCATAAGGAAGTGTGGAAAAATGCCACTGGTGAAAATCTGGACTGAAAATATTACAAAGTCATGAACTAACGAGGGTGCTTGGAAACTGCACAATGCTCACTTGTAACACAGTCATTTTATGGACTTTTGTCACAAAATTTTCAACATAGCCATTTTAAGACCTCTGCTCATGAACAGTGTAACTGTGATTTTCTTAATCTGTCCTAAACATTGCTTTCGTACACCAACAGCACCATTGTGCGCTACATGTCTGAAAACACATTTTAGGCGATATGAAAATTGCAGCTGTACTGTTCATAGAAGTGTAATAAAATGGCAATATTGAAAATCTAAATGAAAATATTAAATTTAGCAAACTTACGAGCATGCATAGGAACTGTACAGCATGCGCTCGTAAAACAGTCATTTTAGGAATTTTTCACCAAATTTTCAACATAGCCATTTTAAGACCTCTGCTCATGAACAGTGTCACTGTGATTTTCTTAATTTATCCAGTACATTGATTTACTTTTACGGCTGCTGTTTATGCGCTCTACATGAAGCGGAAACACATTTAGGGTGAGATGTGAAAAAAGACAGCTGTACTACTCATAAGAAGGTGTGGTAAAATGGCAATGTTGAAAATCTGGAGTGAAAATATTGAAAATTTGTGAACTTATGAGCTTGCGTATGAACTGTACAACGCACGCGCGTAAAACAGTCATTTTTGGGAATTTTTTCACCAAATTTTCAACATAGCCATTTTAACACCTCACCTCATGAAGAGTGTCACTGTGATTTTCTTAATTTGTCCAGTACATTGATCTCGCACACCGACTACGCCATTGTGCGCTACATGAGCGGAAACACATTTTGGGTGAGATGTGAAACATGACAGCTATACTACTCATAAGAAGGTGTGGTAAAATGGCAATGTTGAAAATCTGGAGTGAAAATATTGAAAATTCGTGAACTTACGAGCCTGCGTAGGAACTGCGTAACGCACGCTCCTAAAACATTCATCTTTTGGAACTTTGGCACCAATTTTCAACATGGGGTTTTTGGAACCCCTTCTCATGAATGATTTCACTGTCATGGCATTATTCAGGCACAAAGGGTGATTTCGCGCAGTGACTGTGCAGTGACTCTTGAAATCGCCAGAGCCCGAATAGCAGCCATGACAGTGACATCATTCATGAGAAGTGGTCCCAAAACCCCATGTTGAAAATTGGTGCAAAAATTCAAAAATGCCTGAGATATGCAACAAAGTTGAAACTCCCTATCTAGCCCATTATACAGCTTACGGCATTTCCTCAGTTCGCGGTCGGCTTTGAAGAGTGCAGCGGTGTTCCGGTCCACGAAGATTGTCGGCGCGAGGTCGGAGAGTAAGTATGGGGTGAGGGGTAATGAGGAGAGCAGGGTGCGCAGTGGTGGAGTGCGGGTTGTGGGAGGGGCCAGCGAGACTACGTGGGACCGTTTTCTTCTAGGGTAAAAAAAGAAAAGACGATCTGGGGCCGTTTGCCACGCTGAGGTGGGCTCCAGCATGGCACAAGGATAGTTAAGGGGGCGTTTAGCCGACGGGGATTAGGCACCCCGTCGGCCTAAGCATCGGTTGCCACGCTGGGGTGGGCTCCCAGCGTGGCACTTACTACTGGGGTGAGGACCATGGAGCCAGCGAGTTGGGTACCCCGTCGGATATATCATTAGTTGTCGTTAGGTGGGCTTCGGCTTGCATGGAAGAGTTTAGGCGGGATTGGGGACAGCAATGACGGGATTGGGCACCCCAATCGTCATACAGTGCGTGGGGGGCGGGGCACGCCTGCCTGGGCATGTGTGTGTGTGGTGGATGGGGAGCTGCGCATGGGCAGGCAATATCTTGATCGCTGCTCACTCCAGGCGTAGCTCCCCTTTGAACTGTATGCCACTGCATTTTGGAGCTTGTCATAGACAGCTCCAGCATGCATTGGCTTACAGGGGCCGCGCCTGCCAACACACTGACTGAATTGGAGGAGGTGACACACCTCCGAAATCTCCAATGATGGCACTATGTTTCTTGCACATGCGTGCAAGCAAACATAAAAACTGAACTAATGGACTAAAATACAGTTATTTCTTCACATAATGCTTTAATAAAAACAGTTGAGTTCCTCATTAAAGAAATAACTACAAAGTTCTGTTAAACAATCAACAGTTACTAACTTCATATATTTCTACATATTTATGCACTGTTATTCACTTTTACCAATGTTATTGTTCAATAAGCTGCAATTACAAAATGGACTATTTTCTCTGGCATAGTAACACTGTCACTATTTCTGCTATTTAAAATAAAAAATAAATTACTAAAAATAAAAGAAATTACTAAACATAAAATATAAATATTGTATAACAGCAATAGCCCACTCAAGGGTGTTGGTAATGCCAGGATTAACCCACGCCCTGGAGTGTTGTTGGTCACTCAGCTGTACCTCGTGACCAAACAACACCCCAGGGCATGGGTAAATCTTGGCATCACCAACACCCTCTCGTGTTATATTGCTTAATTAACACATTAATGGGGCTGGGGAGTCTCTGAAACATTACAGCACACAGGTGAGTTTCCTTTGCAAAGGTAATTGAGTAAGTTGCAGGCTTCAGTGAGAAAGAGAAACTGAAGCAGTTTCATTAGAATATAGGCTGTTGTGAAGATGATATTATTTTATTTTTATTTAGTTTTTGTTTAACAGGCGGGTGCACTAGCCATAAAGATGACTGTTTTCAGGCAAGACCCGGGAGGTTACAGGGCAGACATTGCAGATATAAAGTACATTAATGGGCTGGGAGTCTCAGAAACACTACAGCACACAGATGGATGCACTTTGCAATGCTAATTGAGTAACATGCAGGTCTCAGTAAGAAAGAAAAATTGAAGCAGTTTCATTTAGAATGCAGGTTGTAGTGAGGGAGTGGTGACATCAGCACAGTATGGATAAACAGCATTTATCATCATAGTTCTGGTTCCATCATCATTTATCACACTCCAATGAAGATATCTCCATTTATCACACTCTAGAATCCCACTCCTATTGTGTGTGTGTATATATATATATATATATATATATATATATATGCTGAAGCAGAGTGTGTGTGTATATATAGGTGTGTAGGTGTGTGTAGGGGGTAGGGTGGTGCAACACGCAACGAGCAGTGCAGTTTTGTTTTCAGGGCTGTGCCAACAACTGTAAGGGTCCCCCTGCAAAATATTTTGTAAGGCTCACCCCCCCCCCGACCAATAAATGTAAAATAACCATTAGCGCATACGAAATTTTTATAGCATTTTTTTATATCAGTCCTGCTGAGCATACATAGTCTGTCCATGCTGCCCCCTCCCCAGTCCCCCTTGCTGGCACCATGATCAAAGAACTGAACAATGCAATTTGTTCCTGCTCCTCCTGGGGACATGAGCGCCCAGATTAGAAGTTTTGAGTAATGGGTCCTATTGCTTCATTGTTCTGTACCCCCCCCCGCCACATGAAACTGGAGCTGACACCACTGCTGACAAACCTAGTTTCAAATGGACAAGCAATTTCCAAAGAGAAGCTTGCAGTTTTGTCTGTGAGAAAAGGTTTTCTTAATACTGAACTCTGAGGCAGTGGGCCCCCTAACAGTGTGGGCCCTACTGCATCCGCAGCTCTTGCACCCCCCTGGACATGGCCCTGTTTGTTTTGTCATGTGTTTGTTGCTTTTGAGAGGAGAGACAGTTACATGCTGCAAGAAGCTGGCACAAAGTGGAAGTTTTTGTCTTCAGTGTGTTCTTGGTTGTGTGGAACATTGAATGTGCAAGTAGTATTAGCTGGGGGGGGTCAGGTGATGACAACAGTACTGTACTAATAAATCGGTGATGATGACAGTACCATACTAATAAATCGGTGATGATGACAGTAATATACTAATAAATCGGTGATGACAACAGTACTGTACTAATAAATCGGTGATGACAACAGTACTGTACTAATAAATCGGTGATGGCGACAGTACTATACTAATAAATCCATGGTCATGGATTTAGGTAGGTAGGTAGATAAACCTTATATATATATATATACTGTGTATATATATATATATATATATATATATATATATATATATACACACACACACTATATTAGTGTAGTCGCTCTGATAAACAGATTCATCAGGAGCCTTTACAGTCTACACCTAGCATATATATATATATATATATATATATATTCATTGCAAAAAAAAACTTTGTTAATGCATCAGTTAGGGTTGGTACTAAAGTGACAAAAGCAGGGAGATGTGGCATTAGGGTTTCCAATCCTAACACCCCACCCCTACCCTGCAGACACTAACAGGCATCGGGGGGTGCCTTGGGGTCATCAGCCCTAGCGCTCACCACATTCTCCTATACTATACCCATCTCAGCTTATTTACTTATGGAATGGGGTGAGCATTAGGGTTGACAACCCCAAGGCACACCCCCAATGCCTGTTAGTGTCTGCACGGTGGGGATGGGGTGTTAGGGTTGGAAACCCTAATGCCACATTTCCATACGATTGACACTTTAGTACCAACCCTAACTGATGAAATAACAATGTTTTTTGCAATTAATTTATATATATATATATATATATATATATAGATACATAATGAGCTAGTGTTAAATATGGGAAATATCAGCATGACTGTTTAGTGACCTCGGGTTATATCATGAGTGGCGGGGTGTAGTGGAGCCACGAGTAATATATCCTGAGGTCACTAAGCACAAATTCTGATATTTCCCATGTTCAACACTCAAACATATGAAAACGCTCTCAGAAGCAGGCCTATATGGTCTATCGAGTCTGCTCGAATGTGCAACTAGCCCCTCAACTTGCAGCTGCCCCACCTTCCTCCCCCCTCTTCATCTTAACACTCCCCCTTACCCTGTCCCAAGCCCTCTTAAAGCTACCCACTGTTCTACAGGAACCCACCTCCTCAGGTAGAGTATGCCACCTGTCCACCATTCTTTCTGAGAAAAAATGTCTCCTGATTTCCTTCCTGAATCTTCCCCCTTCCAACCTCAGCTGATGACCTCTCATATCCCTCCCTCTTCTAAGTTGGAGGATCCCTTCTGCATTCACCTTATTTATCCCCTTCAGGTAGTTGAAGGTTTCAATCATATCCCCCCACCCCTCCTCTCCTCCAGGGAGTACATGTTCAGCTCACCCAATCTATCCTCGTAGGTCTTTCCCTATATGAACACACTCACTCATTAAGTGTGCAGTTTATACAATGGGGCACACTTTTTGTGCTTTTGTAGGTTTATACAGTGGTGTTATTACTCGCTTTAGTTCTGTTTGGTATTGTTTTATCCGGTTCTGTTGCTCTGTATCAGGGTGGGTTGCTACTATTAAGGCACGGTTCCCGGTTAGTGTTTAATGGTCGATGTTATTGTGGTTGTTTTTGATTTGGTGGTTTCGGCATTGGAGCACATTTGGTTTTGTCTGATTGGGTGGTTTTTGTATGGGGGAGCATGTGCAGTTGGATTCAGTAGTATGCGGTTCCGTGGGAGTATATATATCATATATATATATATATATATATATATATATATCAAAAAAACTTTGTTAATGCATCAATTAGGTTAAACCGACAAAAGTAGGGAATTGTGAGTTAGGGTTTAACCTAGCATTTATTTCCATCCTGCACAGACTCACAGAGGGGGTTGTCTTGGGCTGTCAACCTCAACGCCCACCCCATTCCATTACAAAATTAGGAGACATGGCTACAGTATAGGAGAATGGGGTGAGCATTAGGGTTGACAGCCCCAAGACAGACCCTACCCCCGCCTGTGGGTCTGTGCAGGGTGGGGAATGGGGTGTTAGGGTTGGAAACCCAAACACCACATTTCTCAACTTTTATCAGTTTAACCCTAACTGATCCATTAACAATGTTTTTTTTTTTAATTTTTTCCTTACTTTTTGAGATAGTATAATAGTATCCTTATTTTACTGTGGGAGTGCAGGGTCCATCCCTCCATATATGCATATATGTATCTAGCTGTGGAAGCAGTTCTAGGACAACAGTATGTCATCACGACAGTGACACCCATACAGCAAACTCCCGACAGCGGCTGTATTTGCAGTGATGGGGATTTCACTGCGATAGACTTTGCGGTGATGGAGAGCATATATCTAACTCCACTGTCTGTGTGACGTGGAGTTAGATATCTAAAGTAGGGATGTGTGGCGGGCACAGCCCCTCCACATTGCCACGATCGAGTGTGGCCGGCAGTGTTGCTGGTCGTTGCAGGGACATGTCGGTGTCGGGAGTGTCGATGGGTTTTTGTCCCTGTCGGGGACTTCACTGTGTGGGATGTTGCACCAGTGTCATGGATCCTAGGATAACAGTCACTAAATTGTCACCATAGCCATGTTATTACCCTACCTCATGTACCCGGTGCAGAAAATTTTTCAGTCCCTGCCAAAACGTAACTCCATGCAAGCACAACGTCAATCTGCAACACAGGTGCAAAAACACATTTTGGACAGGATTTGAAAAAATGACAGCTGTGATATACATGAGGTGGTGTAAAAAGAAGGCTATGTTGAAAATTTGGTTTTAAAATATTTGATATTCACAAAATTATGAGCATGCGTAGCAAAATTGCAACAAATAGTCATAACTGTGCCATCTAAAATAATTTTTACCCCAATTTTCAACATAGCTTTTTATGATCTCATCACATGTACCCAGTACAGAAAATTTTTAAGTCCCCGCCAAAATGTAATTCTGTGTAATTGCAATGCCACTTTGCACTGCAGGTGCAAAAACACATTTTGGCCAGGATTTGAAAAAAATGACAGCTGTGACATACATGAGTGGGGTAATAAGAAGACTATGTTAAAAATATGGGGTGAATATATTGGAAATTTCCAAAGTTATGAGCGTGCGTAGCGAGATTGAAAGAATGGTCATAACTCAGCCATTTTTTCAAATTTTGACCCCAAATTTTCAACATAGCCTTCTTGTGACCCAGCTCATGAGCAATATGACTGTCATTACACAAATTCCACTGGGAAGGTAATTTCATCAACTGACTGCAAAATCACCTTTCTGATGGCAGGTGCCTAGCAACAGTCATGTTGTTCATGATGTGGGGTCCTCAAAAGGCCATGTTGAAAATTTGGCGTCAAAATCATTAAAAACAGTTGAGTTATGCATAAAAGTTGAAAACCCACCATTGAAATACACTGAAGCGCATTTACCATAGTTTCTCATATTGCAGTCGCCAGTTTAAGCAGCAAGATCACCTTAGTTTCTCATATTGTAGTCGCCAGTTCCAGCAGCAAGTTGTGTCTTCAATCAGGAGAGTGGAACTCAAGCCTGGGACCTCTTGAGGTGAGTGAGGGTCTGTGGGGACATCACGGAGGATGTAGGGAGGTGGATGCACAGTGGGAGGTTGGGTGGGGGGTGCAGGTGTGATCAGCGATGGACATTTTCTTTACAGGTTTAAAAATAAAAACAGACAATGAGAGACTTTTTTTATTTCAGGAAATAAAGGGATGGTGGGGGATACCACTAACCACCAATGACTACAGGGGCATTGGAGGGTCGGGGGTACCACTAGACGCCAGGGATAAAAGCTGGAATATTGTGACCCCACCAAAAAATCTGGACCACAGTTAAACAAATTATATATATATATATATATATATATTAAACAAAATATAGTAAAAAAATATATATATATACTGTGTAAGACTAAAGGAGCTTAAGATGTATAGCCTCAAGGAAAGGAGGGAGAGGGGAGACATGATAGAAACTTTCAAATACCTCAAGGGAATCAACAAAGTCCAAGAGGGTAGCATCTTTCAGAAAAAGAGATGTGCAAGAACAAGGGGGCACTATTTGAAGATAGACGGGGGACGGCTCAAAGGTAATGTGAGGAAATATTTCTTCACAGAGAGGGTTGTAGATGCATGGAATGGCCTTCCTGAGGAGGTCGTAGAGTCAAAAACAGTGGGGGAATTCAAGAATGCATGGGACAGACAAGACAATTCTAGTGGTGGATAGGGGGAAGTAGGCTGTTGGTTAACTAGGATCTGCAGCTTATCCGTTAGGTAGGGAAATGGGCAGACTAGGTGGGCCAAGCGTCCTTATCTGCTATCAAATTCTATGTTTCTATGTTTCTATGCATCAGGGATGGGGGATATTGTTGAATATAATGTGGGCTGCATTGGGGATCAGGAAGAGGTGTTGTAGCAAATATATATAAAATATGAAAGCATCAGGGATGGGGGTTATGAATATTAATATTGGCAACATTGGGATTGCGGTGGGGGGACATTATATGATTTATTCACAATGAACATTATCAGGGAAGAGGGTATGTTATTAAATATAATGAGGGCTATATCAGGAAGGGAAGGGGAGACATTACTACAGATTCATACACTATGGACAGCATCAGGGTTGGGGGTGTTATTAATTATACTAACAGCTGCATCGGGGATGGGGGACCACTTGCGTTTCTGCAAGGGGCTGTGGCAGACCCTTCCCATGCACCAGGTGTTTGCCACATGGGAGGGGTTGCCACAATTGTGTTGACTTAGGCGCCAGGACCCTTCCCGTACCAAAATCTGGTGCAGGGTCCCTGGCACACCGGGCTTCAGCACAAGCTGCTGTTTACCGCAGCTTGCACCAATCCTAGCCACCTTTGAGAATCAGACCCTTAATGTTTAACTGTGAGGCTTGAGAGTGGATCTGCAGCATTTGATTCTTCTTGAATCATGTAAATATGACAGTCTTACCTGGGGCAAATGCTCTAACCCACACTTTCCCAGACACCGGAAATAAATCATCCCTGCCTTTCAGGAGTCCTCGTCTTCCAAAACAGAATCATCCTAGTTCTCTGTTCTCCATCTCACCAGAGCATACTTCTGAGCCCACTTCATGTCGTCGGTCAGGTCGGAAAAAAAATAGACTTTTCCTTGGTGAACAATTCTAAGTCTAGCAGGAGAGACCATCCCATGTTAAACTTCTGCTCCCTTTAATATAGCCCTGACACCATCAAACCTCTTCTTCCTTTGGCCTGTGGCAAAACTAAGGTTGAAGTACAGCCACACCACTTGGTCATCTTGGAGCAGAATTCCTTTTCTACAGGACAGTGCCAGTAAAAGGTCTTTGTACTGACACCATCACTCAGCAGAACGATAGTCCGTGGAGCCTCCATGTTATCTGGACACTGGCATTGGGTTAACTTGTAGACTTTCTGAAAATGATGGGGAGGATTAGCTAGTGCTTCACCAAACTGTTGCAGGAACTAATCATACAAAAATAATAAGAGATGATCTCCCTTATTCCCCTCAGGCATCCCAACAACCTGGAGATTTGTTATATGAGTCTGGGTTTCCAGTGATTCTAGCCAGGCCCGAAGGTGAGTGTTCTCTTTAGTCATAGCAGCCACTGCCCCCAGTGCAGCCTCTGAACATTTGTTGGCCTCTGCCATCAATTTACCCCCCTCCAACCTCAGTTGATGCCCTCTAGTATCCCTCTTCTGATCCGGAATATATGCAGCTTATCCTCTAGGTAGGGAAATAGGCAGACTAGGTGGGCCAAGCAGTCCTTATCTGCTGTCAAAGTCTATGTTTCTATGTTTCTCTCTCCCCGTATTAGCCGTGTTTAACCCCTTCAGGTACTTAAAGACCTTGATCATATCTCCCCTGTCCATCCTCTCCTCCAGCGAATATATGTTAAGTATGTTCAGCCTTTCTTCATATGAATTCCCCTCCAAACCCTGGACCATCTTTGTCGCTCTTCGCTGTACCCCCTCCAACAGTCTGATGTACCTCTTCAGAAATGGGCGCCAGTAGTGCACGCAGTATTCCAGGTGTGGTCTGACCAGTGACCTGTACAAGGGAAGGATTATCTCACTACATCTAGAAGAGATCCCCCTTGCTATACAGCCCAGCATCTTGTTGGCTTTCATTGCTGCATTCCTGCACTGAGCCAAGTTGTTCACATTCCCCATTATAATCACCCCCAGGGTCCTTCTCCTCCTCTGTACTTCCCAACTGTACCCCTCCCAACTGATAACTCCTCCTCTGGTTCTTAGCTCTGAAGTGCAGTACTTTGCACTTCTTGGCACTGAACCCCAACTGCCATGTTTCTGACCACTCCAGTAGCTTAGTCAGGTACCCCTGCAGTCCTCTCCACCCCTTGATGTCATCCATCACCGCCTCCATCTTGATATTGTCTGTGAACAGACTGATCTTACTCTGGGTCCCATGCAATATATCTGCTATGAATATTCCAAACAGCACCAGCCCCAATACTGACCCCTGTGGCACCCTGCTTGTTACCACTCTTGGCGATGAGAGTTTCCCCTCCACCACCACCACCACCCTTTGCTTCCTGCCCTTCAGCCAGTTCATGATCCATCTGACCACCTTAGTATCCACCCCTACATCTTTCAGCTTCCCCCCTAGCCTCCCATGTGGCATGGAATCGAAGGCCTTGCTGAAGTCCAAGTAGAGGACATCCACTGCATGGCCCTTATCCAGCTCTCTGGTTATCCCATCATAGTATTCAATCAGGTTTGTCTGGCAGGATCTGCCCTAGACAAACCCCTGTTGCTGCCTGTCCTGGAGACCATTGTCTTCCAAAAATATCACCAGCTTCTCTTTAAGGATTGTTTCCATGAGATTCTCCTCAATTAATGTGAGGCTCACTGGTCTGTAGTTACTTGGATCATCCCTTGGGCCACCTTTGTGAACGAGCACCACATGGGCCAACCTGCAGTCCTGTGGTACGCATCCTGTGTCCGGAGAGGTGTTGAACAGGTCAGCCGGTGGTCCTGCCAGGCATTCTGTCATTTTTTTGAGTACCCTAGGATGAATGCCATCAGGTCCCAGTGCCTTGTCCACCTGCAGTGCCCTCAGTCCTTCCAGTACTCTGCCCTCTGTAATTTCTCCATCCGTCACCCCATCCCCTCCTCTGCCCCTCCCCCACACCCATGAGGTAACTGCCCCCCCTTTACTGTGAATACAGAGCAGAAGTACTCATTCAGTGCCTCTGCCTGTTCCTCCCCCTTCCATACCCACCCCCGTTTTCTTAATTCTCACTGTCTGGTCCCTGTTCTTCCTTGTTTCAGCAGTGTATCTGAAGAAGTCCTTCTCTCCGTCTTTAATGCCCTGTGCCAGCCTCAGCTCTTTGGTTGCCTTGGTGGCTCTAACTAGTCTTGTAATCTCCCTGGAGTTCTTTGTATACTCCTCACCATCTTCCCCCTCCCTGATCTCTTGAATCTTGGGAAAGCTCTCCTCTTGGCTCTCACCTCCTCCTTTACCTCATTGGTCAGCCAAGTGGGCTTCTTTGCCCTTCCCTTCTTTCTCTGTACCCTAGTACGTGTCCCAGTAGCCTCTGCCAGCCCTGCCCTAATAATACCCCATTTTTGATCGGCATCCATGGTTGGTTGGATTCCCCCCAGATGCCTTACCAGGATTTCCCCCATCTTGCTGAAATCTGCCCCCCCAAATGTCAATCACCCTGGTATCTGAACCTCCAGTTTGCTTCCCCATTCTGAGTGTGAACCACACTGAGAGGTGATCACTCCCTGCCAGAGGGACCCCAACCTCCAGGTCTGTTATGGCTTCTCTGTTTGATTGTACAAAGTCCAGAGTCCTTCTCAGTCGAGTTGGCTCATGCACCAACTGCACCAGGAAGCTATCCTGGAATGCCCTAAGTATAACCAGCTCCCTAGCACATATGGTGGTTGGTGTGCTCCAGTCCACCCCTGGTAGGTTGAAGTCCCTCACCACCACCACTGTGTTTCTTTTCCTGAAAACCCTCCTAATTTGATCTGCCAACTCCCTGTCCAGCTCCTCCCCTTGAGTTGGTGTCCTCAGTACCCTGCCCTTTGGATCATGAAACTGCTTCCAAAGGGCCTCTGTCCTGCCTTCCTCCCCCTCTTCCCTCATGCACCTTATTTCTTCCCTTACATAGATCGCCACCTCCCCTACTTTCCTGTTTTTCCTGTCCTTGCTCAACAGCCTCTATCCAGGCATCATCATCATATCCCAGTCCTGGTACTGGGTGGCCCTTGTTTCTGTTATGGCTGCAATGTCCACCTGCCCCACTGCTAAGAGAGCCTGTAACTTGGCTGATTTATCTCCCAGCCTCCTTGCGTTTAGTGACACAACCCTCCACCCTGTTCCTATCCCTTCCCCACTCCGATTAAACCCCCCTTTCTCTCCTACCCTGATGCCCTCCCTTACAGCTTGGGGGGTAGGCTCATCTGGCTCTCCTCTCTGGAAATCCTGCCTGCCAGCTTTCCACTTGCCACCCCCCTTTCTAGTTTAAAGCTACCCTTGTTGCTATGTACCCCTCCATCCCCTACTTCATTGATCCGTTCCCCTCCCCACTCAAGTTAGTTTTTTTTAGTTAGTCTTTTGGTAACCAGGTAAGGCCCACTAGGAATAACTGCCTGTTTTCAGGGGTGACCTGGGAGCACTGGGCAGTTAAGTGACTTGCTCAGAGTCACACAGTATGCAAGTGGAGGTTGTGAGAATCAAACTCAGGTCTGGTCTGCTGGACGTACCAAACTCATTCACACCTCGTTCCTCTAACCTCTAGGCTATACTGCCCTCCCCACTCAAGTGTAGTCTGTCCCCTGCATATAGGTCATTATTGTCCCAGGTTCTGCCCCAGCCCCCTACTAACCCATACCCCTTGATATGACACCATTCCCACAACCAGTTGTTGAACTCCCCCATCCTTCCCTTCCTCGCAGTACTTGCACAGGGTACTGGAAGCACCTCCGGGAAGGCCACTGATTTTCCCACCTCCTCGCACAGCTTCCCCAGTTCCTTGAATCTTCCCTTTACTACCTCCACCATCTCCCCGACAGGTGTTTTATCCTCATGTGTACCACAACATGTGGTTTCTTTCTTCCCCTCCCTGTGCACTTGAGAATGGCCTGCCCTGCCCGGGCTGCCGTCAACCCGGGAATAGACTCGACCCATATTAGACTATGTCTTTCTCCCTTGATATCTGTAAATGAGATTTCCTTTATCCCTGCATGTTTACCTGGTAAAATAATTTCAGTGAAATACTTAAATAAATAAATAACTAGGAAGAACCAAGAAAAGCAACTTTAACAGGTACAGCATGTTAATATTTTTGTTGAACTGCTGTTTTAATTGTTGTCTTTTACCGGAGGCTTTTTCACGGAAAGGGTGGTAGTTAAGTGGAACACTCTGCCAGAGAAGGTGGTATCATGTAGAACAGTGGGAGGAGTTAAGACAGGGTGGGACAGAGTGTGAGTGGTTATGAGGAGGGGAGGGAGGGGAGGCTGGGGCAGCTGCAAGTTGAGGGACTAGCTGCACCATCGAGCAGACTCAGTAGACCATAAGGCCTGTTTCTGCTGGCATTTCGTATATTCGTATGTAACGTCTCCACTGATCTAATGAATGGCTTTGGAGGGGGAGCAATGCATGATCAGTCAAGAAAAGGGTGTGGGGCTAGGGGCAGAGTTTAGGGTGTTTTTTATTTTTTTACCTGTCCTTGGTCTCAGCCCAGAGAAACCCTACCTTCCTCAGGTCTTGTCGGCTGGGCCCTGACATACTGGGAACCCAGTGTCATGATGCATGCTACCAGGGAGATTTTTGCTGTTGGTTTTCTCTCATTTTTTGTCCCTACCCCTGAGTGCACCAACAAGAAGGACTTACATCCAGATGTACGGCATGCTAATGCATGCCATCATCAAGCATCCACAGCACTCTCCCCACCCTGACTCCTGAGGAGTCATTATGCCCTGCTGCCCGTGCTTTCACTGGCAGCAACAGTGCGGGCATGACCGCTGCCCAGTAACCCAACCACCCCCAGAGGAGGAGAGCATCTGTTGGGATGCTCAGTCCTTCCTCCCCCAATCGACGTCTGATGATCCAGGTTCATTTCTGAACCCGGGTTGCCGGTGTAGTGCGAGGTGTGGCATCCAGTGCCTCAACCCTCAGCACCACCGGGCCAGCCAGGGAGTAGTTTAGTGTCCAGTTTTTGCTTCTTCCAAAGGTGGCAACCCTAGTTACCAGTATGTAACCCCTTCTTTCTTTTCTGAGTATTCGGCATGAGGCTAGTACTCTGTGCCTCTGGCTCCTCTCTAGGCACTAGCTGAAGTGGACATGGCCCAGGAAGCTCCTCTGCATCTAGGGTAAGGATGGTATGCTCACAGAAGGGTCCCCCATAATAATGCCCACAGTCATGTCACCATTTGTGGGACAAGTGCCTCTCAGACCTCTCTCTGATAGAAACAAATCACTCAGGCTCAGTGTATTAAGCAGTGATCACACTTTTTTTTTATGGTCCTCCGGACAGTGGATCCTCAGCCCAAACCCGCGCACTGCATCCCCCATCGTCAGCTCACTGGAGGTGGCCACTACACGGTATACACCCTCCCCTTGCTTACCCCCCCAGGTGGGGCTTCTGGGGCTGTGCCCTTGACCCTTCAGATGTCATTTCTGGTGTCCAGGCAAAGAGACCCCGTAGGACAGTTCCACAGGGAAGCAGTGGTCACACTTTTACTGACAAGTCAGCAATAACGTTAGGTACCACAATCCTTGGTCATTCAGTGTTAGCACTGTACGAAGTAGGTTCAATCCTGACCAAGGATAAGAGTCAGAATTCTTGGGGCTCCTTGCAAAAGGGGTTACCCCATACACATGAATGAAACTACATGCCCCCTCTACTCCATTTTTACAGTACAGATTCACAGACACCAGTGAGTGACAATATACCTCGGGTTACAGATTGATCTACACTCTGCTGTTATTAGTGCTCCCACTGTGCTACAACTTTAGTAGTTTGAAAAATCACTTTTTTCTTTGGTACCATGGAGCCTGGTCAGCAAGTGGTACAAGGGACATTCACTGAGGTGCTACCTGTGTACAGTCACAGGAAGGATAAAGAACTTCACACCAGGTCCTTCAGCAATTGGTTGAAGGCATGGTACACACAAGAGGGATTTGGCTAGATCAGGGACTGGAGTCCTACCTGCAGAGATGGAGGACTATATAAAGGTGATTGCCTACATCCACCCTGGAGGAGAACAGAGGTCCTGGATGGAAGATTTAGATGCTACTTTGGTGGGCATTTAATACAGCCAGGGAGGGGAGGCAGAAATTCTGTGGAAGTCAGTGACTGACCCCCCCACCGAGAAAAGGACTTTGGTGATGAACAGCCCAGGGAAGAGAATTTCCTCAGGGGTACCAGGAAGTAAGAACCAAGGGAAGGAAGATCAGGATGGTCAGCAAGGATAACTGAGGTTGTAGAAGGGGCTAGAGAGGGCAAACAGAGTGATAGCAGAAAAGGGGAGTAAAAGCTGGAGGAGGTTAGAAGGACAAGGTAAGGAAGCCGGAAGTGGGAACAGGAAGGGGGGGGGATACAGAGCAAGGGAAGGCTATGTGCACTCATGCAAGAAGCCTGGGAAACAAAATCCCTGACCTTAAAGCAATCATTGTGGAAGCAACCCCTAGATCTAGTGGCCAAAATGGAGTCACAGTGCAACAACAACCACAGCAGGAATGTGGCCATGCTCTATAAGGACAAGAAGGGAGAAATGCAGTGAGCTGTACTTTATGAGGAAGGAATTAAGGCCACAGGGGTACAGAGTCACCGGGGGAAAAGGAAGGGCTAGATGTATTATGGGTCAACCTAGAAACAGGATCAGGGGCCTTTATTTGAATGGGAGTAGTATACAGACCACCAAAACAGGGAGTAAAGGGACAGGGCCTTGGGGGAGGACATTAAGAAAATGGCAAGCAAGGTGGAAGTACTAGTTTTGGGGGATTTTAACTAGCCAGGTGTAGACTGAGGCACTTTGGCCACAGCTACATCATGAAGCAGGGATATCCTTGACTCCCTACACAGGGTATTTCTGAGGTAGCTGGTTAGAGAACCCACTAAAGATAAGGCTGCGCTGGACCTAGTACTGACAAACAGAGACAGCATTGCAGACAACACAGTGGGCAGTTCTCTGGGTACTAATGACCACTGAACTGTGTGGTTTGGCATACAGATTGAGCAGGAGGGAAACCACACAAAGACATTTTGACATTAGAAGGGCAGATTTCAGAGAAATCGGCAACCGCCTCAAATATACTTCAAAGGAGTGGATGGCTGGGGAGGTGGAGACCCTATAGAATAGGATTAAAGATGGCATAGCTAAGGTGATGACATGCTGCTTTAAGGAAGTTGTAAGGGAAGGAAGAGGTTACTGTGGTTCTGGAAGGAGGTGGCAGAGACAGTGAAGGAGAAAAAGGCAGCCTTTAGGAAATACAAAGGGACACAGAAGGAAGAGGATTGCAAGGTATACCTGGGCTACGCAAAGGGAGGCAGGAAAGAAGGTGAGAGTAGCAAAAACACAAGTAGAAGAGAAAATAGCCAGAGAGGCGAAGAAGGGGGACAAGACCTTTATTAGGGACATTAGCAAGAAGAGGAAGACAAGGGGAGGGATACTGAGAATCAGAAGAGCAGGGAGAAGAGAAACTGGGCAGAAGAGGATCAGAAGAAGGCTGAAATTTTAAATGATTACTTCTGCTCAGTCTTCACAGTAGAGGGAAGGGGGTATGAACCAACATGTAGTAGAAAGCTCCAGGGGGTGGGAGAAGTGGAAATGTGTCCCTTTATGGAGGAGAGAGCCCAAAAGTGATTAAAATCCCTAAAGGTGAGTAAGGCAATGGGGCTGGACAGGATTCACCCAAGGATCCTAAAGGAGCTAAGTGAGGTGCCAGTTGAGGTGCTAGCTGCCATCTGTCAACACAATTTAGTACCTCTTTAGAGACAGGGGTAGTACCAGAGGACTGGAGGAGGGCTAGTGTGAGCCCTTTGCACAAGAGCGGCAGCAAGGAGGAGGCTAGAAACTACAGGCCAGATAGTCTGACTTCAGTGGTGGGGACCTGATGGAGACTGTACTGAAGGAGAAGCAGATGGAGTACCTGGAGTCTAAAGGGCTGCTGGATCACCAGTAACATGGCTTCACAAGTAGGAGGGCATGTCAAACAAATCTCATAGATTTCTTTGACTGGATGAGTAGGGAGGTGGACCAGGGAAGGGCAGTGGATATGGCCTATCTGGACTTCAGCAAGGCCTTTGATACTATGCCGCACAGGAGACTAGTGAAGAAATTAAGCAGCCTGGGGATAGGAGAGAAATTGGTAAATTGGGTATTAAGCTGGCTAAAGGATAGGAGGCAGAGGGTGGTGGCAAATGACAGACACTCAGGGGACATAGAAGCGACTAGTGGGGTGTTGCAGGGATAAGTGCTGCAATATCTTCTTAAGTGACACTGCGGAGAAACTGCAAGGGAAGGTATGTCTCTTTGCTGATGATACAAAAATCTGCAACAGAGTGGACACTCAGGAGAGGGTGGAGAGAATGCATAGAGTCAGATCTGGGGAGACTAGAGGAGTGGTCTAAGGGATGGCAACTGGGTTTCAATGCCAAAAATTTGCAAGGTCATGCACCTGGGGCGGAGAAACCCAGTTAACTATGTATAGGATGGGGGGAGGTACTTGCAGTCACCAAGGAAAAAAGGTACCACAGGGTCAACATATATGATGACCTCAAGGTAGCTGGTCAGTGTGACAAGGCAGTTGGAAAGACTAGTGGGATGCTGTGATTCACAGGTAGGTGGAGTTGTAGCAGAAGGAGGGATGTAGCATTGTCATTATATCGCTGAATAGTGAGACCCCACCTGAAGTATTGCATCCAGTTCTGGAGGCTGCACCTCCGTAAGGACATAGAAAAGGTGGAAGCAATACAGAGGAGGGCCACCAAAATGGTACAGGAACTGCTAGAGAAGCTGTACAAGGAAAGGCTGCAGGATCTCAAAATGGAAGAGAGGAGAGCAAGGGGGGACATGATTGAGACCTATAAGTACCTCACATGGGTGAAGAAGGTGCAAGTGAGCTGTCTCTTTCGGAAGAAGGAAGGCAACCGGATGTGGGGACATGCGGTGAAGCTGGGAGGGTGGAGTTTAAAAGGGATATGAGGAAATACTGTACTTCTTTATGGAGAGAGTCATGGACAACTGGAACAGTAAAGCTGACATATTGAACAGGTATTTCTGCTCAGTCTTTACTGAAGAAGAGGAGGGTAATGGGTCTGAAGGGAGTACAAGGGGTGAGAATGGTGCAGAAATGGACACAAGTCCCTTTACATGAGAAAGGGTCCTGAAGGAACTGGAAGTAATAAGAGTTGATAAAGCAATGGGGCCAGATTGGGTGCACCCCAGGGTCCTTAAAGAACTAAGAGAGGTGATGGCTGAACTCTGGCTATCCTGTTTAGCCAATCACTGGAAACAGGGAGGTACCCAAAGACTGGAGGACAGCAGATGTAGTCCCCTATACAAAAGTGGGATCAAAGAGGAAGGGGAACTACAGACCAGTCAGTCTCACCTCAGTAGTGGGGAAGATCATGGAAGCACTACTGAAGGAGAGTTGGTGGAATATCTGGTTGTCAATGGACCACAGGACCTAAGGCAGCATGGTTTCACCAGGGGAGGTCATGTCAGACCAGCCTCGTTGAATTTTTGACTGGGTGACTAGGGAGGTGAATCAGGGAGGGCGTGGACATGTCTGACTTCACAGCCTTTGACACTGTGCCACATAGAAGACTATACACAAACTGGGGAATATGGGTGTAGGCAGGACAGTAGTGTGGTGGGTAGGTAACTGGCTGGGTGGGAGGACACAGAGGGTGGTGGTAAATGGCTGTCACTCAACAGAGGAAAGAGTGACCAGTGGGGTACCACAGGGATCAGTGCTGGGACCGATCTTATTCAACATCTCCATCAGTGACATTGTGCAGGACCTAGAAGGCAGAATTTCACTGTTCGCTGATGACACAAAGCTCTGTAACAGAGTAGACACATCAGAGGGTGTAGACAGAATGAGAAGGGACCTGCAGAAACTTGAAGAATGGTCAGGGGTTTGGCAGTTGAAATTCAATGCAAAGAAGTGCAAGATAATGCATATGGGGCACAAAAACCCTGGCACAATATATCAGTTAGGTGAGGATATAGCATGCGCCAAGCAGGAAAGGATCTTGGGGTTATCATCTCTGATGACCTCAAGGTAGGGAAATAGTGTGACAAGGCAGCAGGTAAAAGCAATAGGATGCTGGGATGCATGAGGCAGAGGCATCACCAGCAGGGAAAAGGAGGTCATAATTCCATATACAAGACACTAGTGAGGCCCACCTGGATTACAGTGTACAGTTCTGAGACCTACCTACATAAGGACATAGACAGGGTAGAGAAGGTTCAGAGGAGGGCAACAAAGATGGTGCATGGATTGCATCGCAAGTCCTATGAGGACAGGTTGAAGGAACTGAACATGTACTCCCTGGAGGAGAGGAGGGAGAGGGGATATGATAGAGACATACAAGTATCTTACAGGGAGGAACAGGGTGTAGGAATACACTATTTTAAGGGAAAAGATGTTCCAGGACTAGAGGGCATGGGATGAAGTTGGAGGGAGGATTCAGAGGGAAACGTGAGGAAGAATTTCTTCACAGAACGGGTGGTGGACAAGTGGAACACCCTGCCAGAGGAAGTGGTGGGGGCTGAAAGAATCACGGGATTTAAGAATGCATGGGATAGACATAAAGGAATTCTGGAGGTCAGGGGTAAGGGACAACAGACTTCTAGGAAAACAAAAACTGAACTTACAAGCTCAAATGGGCAGACTGGGTGGGCCATAGGCCCTTATCTGCTGACACTGTCTATGTATCTATGGAACAGCCTAGTGGCAGAAGTTGTGTGTGCAAAGAATACAGGAAGTTTTCCTGCATGCATGGGACAAGTAAAAGGGAAAACTAGGCAGAGGACTGGGAGGCAGGGAGGACGCCAGTGACCAAGAAGACTCAGAAGTGTCAGAACAGGCAGGGAAAAGCGGAGCAGACTAGATGGGTGAACTGGTCCTTTTCTGCTGGCAAAATCTATGTTTCTATGATTCTATGATTCTATGATCTGGTCTCAGAGGTTTGAATCCAATGAACTGTTAGGTGTGAGGTTCTTGCCATCTCAGGGCAAAAACAAAAATCATGAACAACAATATCTCCATCAGTAGTTATTAACAGTGCCAAACTGATGGAGATACTGCTGTTCATGATTTTTAAAGAAAATCAAATCAGGTGACTTACAGTGATTATGTAGCATAAATACAGGCGAGATACATTTCATTGCATGAAGTTTAGTATAGATAATTGAGAGCTGGGTGTTTTCATTGTATTTATGCCTATTTGAATTGTTTCTCTACCATAGTATTTGTTGCCAACATGGGCATATTTGAGTTGAAGTAGCTAAGTTAGTTACAGTAAAAAGCTCTATTAGATATTTGTGTATTATGTGAACATTATTTCAGTTTTTATTTTTCACTGAGAGTCGTAAACAATTGGGTGTATTTTGGGAAAGGTTAGTCATTTATGTAGTGGAATATGTATGGAAGGAGGTGACGGTATGCATTATTCGAGCTGATTATAAAATAGTAATTATATTTTATTATAATATTTAATCACAGATTCCCTCCCCTGAGAAAGCCCAACACATTGGGTGAAACGCTGGGGATATCCTGCTGTGTGACCTTTTTTCCATAATAAATTTTTCTTTTTGAATCATCATAAACATACACTGGCAATGAAAGCTTCAAACAGAAATTATTCTCGTCTGTGTGGCTGGTATTTAGCTTTTTTGAATATTATTGAAATTGCCTATAGCTTGGAATGCCTTGAAGAACTGCCATGCCTGAGTCATCTGAGCCTTCTGGTGATGTGGAGGCGCTGTAAGGTCTTCTAATTGTTTAGCCATTTTCTTTTGTGTTATAGCGCAAAACTTAATACAAAGCTCACAGTTGTTAACATCATGGTCTGGACCCAGGCACTTTAAGCGTCACTCATGTCAGTCTGCATTTGCCTAGAATTGAAAACAAACTTTACAATTTTTGAAACCCATAGGCCCCATCATTATGGGTCTGTCAATCATGCCAAACACTACCGACCCAGGGAAGAGGAAGTGTTTCCAAAAAGGAACTGTTTTTGAATTGAGAAGAAAACACTTTTTAGGTAATAAAGGGTTTAAATATATTAACTGCCGTTCAGTTCCCTTGAAAATGAAATAACAAGCTGGCTCGGTGGCGCTGAGGGCCAAGGCACTGGATGCCTTACCTCGCGTCACGCAGGTGACCCAGGTTTGGGAATGAGCCCAAGGTCATCGTAGAGCCGGCATGGGGGGGGGGAATAGAGCAGGATTGAGCAGCTGAAAGGCAGCTCTCCTCTCCTGGGGTGGCGCCTTGTCACCCACTGTAGTTCCACTGCCCCGGTTGGAGGTCCAAGAGCAGTTCAAGCAAGAGGGTGGCAAAAGTAGTGGGAGGTCATTCTGGTACCATGGCGTGCACATGCCTCTACACGTGCGCGAGTGGCCGGGACAGGGGATGGCAGAAAAACAGGGAAAAATATGAGATAAAAAAGATAATAGGAAAAAAAAGAAAATTAAATCACAAGTGGAAATAGCCTAACCAATAATTTTATTAGGCTAAATTGTCAAATATCAGCTTGGTTTCCAAACAGAGTGAAACTGAGAATGAACAACATTAAAAACTGCAAAGCAGTTTAATTTTATAATAATTTCCAGTGAGAGAAAGTAGTTCCCAAAAAGCTGTAAGGGCTCCAAAAACTATTTTCTCCAGTTCCTGGAAACCAATGGGGAACTGGAGAAAAGTTTAAAGTATAATAATAACAACCTAACTAACGCAGAGTTATTTATAATGTAACTAAATAATATACTTATAATAGTTCTTGAAAATAATAAACCAAGAACTGGTCTGAAGTTGAAGAGAAGACTTCAGGGAGACTGCTTTCTTCAGGCAGAGAAATAAATCTGATGTTACAGTGCAGGGGTGAGTGTGACCACACAACACAGTTTGAATTTCATTCTAAATTCCATAATTAGCATAACATTCTAAAGCTCCAGGACTGCTCACTTAAGGGGAATGACTGCACTTGTTAAACTTAAGTGAGGGATTCCTGGGGTTTAAATAGACCTGAGTTACCCAGTAATATGGTTGCATGGTATTTATTTATTTCAAAAGTTTCACCAGGAAAGAGACAGTGACCTGCTAACAGCTTATTTCCAGATGTGTCCTGAGGGTAAGGAATGTGAAAAATCATATACAGTAAATACATTGTATACTAACATACTAAAATGCCAGCAGAATAGGCCTAATGGTCTTTCGTGTCTGCTCGTTTGGTCAGCCCCCACCCTGGGTGCTGACCTTGCTGTCCCCCTCGCCTTCTCTGGCTTCTCCCTTCCCAGTTCCGGATATTCTTGCTGCATTGGATTTTGCTTCCTGAACCCTTCCCCTGTACCTGTCCCACCCTCTTGAACCCCTCCACTGTCTCTGCCTCCACCAGCCCCCTAGGTAGTGCATTCCATGGCTCTACCACCCTCTCAGTGAAGTAGCACCTCCTCCTTTCTCCCCTGAATCTTCCCCCCTCCAGCTTCCACCCATGCCCTCTAGTGGCCCCCTCCTCCTTCCTTCGAAGCACCCTCACTGTTCCTCCCCTATTTACCCTCTTCATGTACCTGAAGACCTCTATCATGGAGCATAGTCTAAAATTAAAGACAAATCAGAATAACATGTACAGGTAATGAAGGAAACAGATTGCCAGGGCAGTACTAGTGGTGTTGGAAGGGGGGGGGGTGAGGAAGAGAGTCATGAACAACTGCAGGAGGGAGAAGAAAAGTCATGAAGGAGAGATGTTAAGGAGAAAGTCGAAGAGTCAGAGCAAATTAGGCCTTATTTGTACTCAAATTCCCCCTTTTGCAGTCCACATTATATCAAAGACATAAAGTTCCTGGAGTCGATTCAGCAAAGAGCTGCAAAGCTAATCCCTTCCTTAAAAAATTTGCCCTGTGAACTAAGACTTCAAAGGACAGGCTTGGTCAAGCTGAAGGACAGAGGGGCAAGGGAGACCTGCTGCAGTTATATAAAATACTCAAAGAATTAGAAACACAATGTGAATACAAATATGCTTCTAGGAATGTTAACCTCAGAAGTCACAACAAGCAGCATCAAATCCTGAGAGCAAACACCTGTAAAACAGATTGCTTTTATTTATTTATTTGAAATATCAGATTTACAGACCTTTGAGTCAAAGACTCATTTACAAAGGCACCTCGTCATAATGAACAAAGACAGACAATATTACATGGATTAAATACACAGCAATAGTTACAGACAATATTACATTGATCAGTACACAGCAATAGTTACAGGTTTCAGACAACAGTTATTAGGTTTAACAGATGTTATAGGAGATAATGCCTCGGTAATACAATAGTTGTAACAGTTGGCAGAGTGAAATACTGAGCAAGCACATTAAGGTGCCAGGAGTCAACAGAAGATATGGGATGAAAACAAAAGAGCCCTGTGGGGGACAGTTCTGCCTGTGACAGAATGGGGGGGAAGGACTTGAGGAGAGGCTTGTGGAGTGGCTTAGATGAAGGTAAAAGCAGTCCATGGGATGTTGTCAGGATCCAAAGTGGTATGGCCATTAGGCATGGTAGATTAGGTCCCACAGGGAGGGTCCAGAGTGGAGAGGAGCTCAAAGCTAGGTACACTTACAGCAGCAGGTGGCAAACAGGTGGTTCCTAAGGGCCACCTTAAAGGGAGCAATTTTAGTGATGATGGTAACATTGGCTGGGAGAGAGTTGAACCAGGAGGGTGCTCTGTAGCAGAAGGATCTCTGAGCTAGGGACGTTCTGGTTCTGGGTACTAGTAGGGTTGTCTTACAGGTACTATTGGTGGAGACCGTGGGGGTGGTCTGGTGGAGGGAGGCAGTTACCTTGGGGGGGGAGAGCCCGAGGAGAGTATTTTTTGCTAACAGGCAGGTCTGGTAGCAGATCCACTCCTCAATGTTGAGCAGGTTGGCAATGGAGTACAGCAGACAGGAGTGAGTGTGCCTTGGGGCTCCGGTCAGGAGCCTGCAGGCCTTGTTAATGGAGAGCTGAATTTTGGCGAGAGCAGTGTTGTCAGCAGCTCCATAGATGGGCAGGCCATAGTCCACTAGGGACAGGACAGATGAGGTGATGGCCAGCCGGAGCGCATCTGGGGGGAAGGCAGTCCCTGTGGCGGTATAGAAGCCTGATCCTTGAGTTGATGGCAGTAGAGAGGTCGCTGATGTGGGAGTGGAAGGTGAGGGCAGAGTTGAAGGTGATACCCAGGTATTTATAGGTGGACACTTGTTCGAGGGGGTTCAGAGTGCTGGGTAGTATCAGAAGGGGGGCATTTCTGGTCTTGCTTTGCTGGTGCGTGAAGAGCATTGCCTTAGTCTTTTTTAGGTTCATGACCAACCTATGCTTGGTGAACCACTGTTCTGCTTGGTGAAAGGCAAGCTGGAGGGAGGCCTGAAGTGATGCAGGGTTAGGGTGGGAGGAGAAAAACACCACGTCATCCACATAGAGGAGAATTTTACTAGTACAGGCTGTGGGAAGTGTGTTAAGATAGAGACTGATAATAAGGGGTCCCGGGATGGAGCCCTGAGGTACTCTGGAGTGGACTGGCCGGGTGTCGGACAAGGCGCTGTTGAGTTTTACACACTGGGCTCTAGATGAAAGAAAGCTGATGAACCATGTGAGGGGACTAGCGGAGAAACTGATGTGAAGGAGGGAGTCAAGCAAGAGGGGGTGGTAGACTGTGTCAAAGGCCTTGGAGAGGTCAATGAACAAGGCTCCGACAAGGTTGCCAGAGTCTAGGGCAGAATGCAGGAAGCTGGAGAACTCCAGGAGAGCAGTAGTGGTGCTATGACCTGAGCAGAAGCCGTGCTACTCAGGGCACATAATATCATACTTGGTCAGGTACTCCATGAGTTGGTCTGCTACCACCTTTTTCAAGAGCTTTAGAGAGTGGGGGGAGGATAGAGATCGGCCGGTAGTTACTAGGGGAGGATTGATCCCCACTCTTGTGTACAGGCATGATGACGGCTATTTTCCAGACACTGGGGAACTGTCCCAGACACAGTGAGCAGTTTAGTAGGTCTGTAAGGGGGACCAGAATAACATCCAAGACCTGACATAGGATCCTAGTGTCTAGGGGGCATTACTGGGGCTATTGCTGTTGATGGCTTTTTGTAGGTAAGGCTTGGCTTCAAGAGAGAATATTGTGCGAAGGTAGAACGGTGGGCGAGGGAAGGTAAGGGGCAGAGAGGTCAGGACAGTGTCAAAGAAGTTGGTGGGGAAGACGGAGCTAAGGTCAGAGAATGCAGAATTAAGGCAGTCTGCAATGCTAAGGGGATCTGTGCAGACAGTGCCATTAATGGAGAGTTGGGGGGGCGAGTCTTCCCATTCAATTCTTTCATATTATTCCAGAAGTTCCTGGGTGACCCCCAGGAGGAGGCAAGGGTGGTGTGGTAGTGCTCGGCCTTAGCCTGTTGGATGGCCCAAGTACACTTATTGCACTCAGTACTGTAAGCTTGCCTGTCTGCTAGCTTGCCAGATTCCATAGCAATGTGCTAGAGGTTATCCCTCATTTTAAGTTTCTGGATGAGGGATGCGGTGACCTATGGTGCATTTTGTTTTTTTGGTGCAGGTCCTGGCAAATGGAGCAAAGAGGTCACAGGCCTTGTTAAAGGAGTGCGTGAAGAGGTCGAGGGCTAGGTTGATGGTTGGAGTGTGGCTAATGGGTGACCAATCTATCTGGGTGATATATTGTTTGAGTTTTCCAAGGCCACCTGGGCGGAAGTGTCGGCGTAGAATTGTTCTTGGTTCTGGCTTATTGGTGGTAGAGGACCACGAACAAGACTCGGGAGTGGTCGCCTAGCGAATTGGAGAGTATATTGATATCCTAGATTTTGTGGGGGCGGTTGGTTATAATAACGTCCAGGTGGGTGCTGGTTCCAGTAGACGGGTTGTATCTGGTGGGCTGGGAGACTAACGGGGTCATGTCGAGGGTGGCGAAGGTGTCTCTTGTTTGGGAGCAGAAGTAGGAGGTTGTTTAGGAAAGAGGTTTGGTTTATATTCTGTTTTAACTGAAATATTTGAGTAGTTTTGTACTTGAAATTAGTTCTGTGTGTTAAAAATTACTACTTTGAGTTAGAACTGTTACTTGGGCTGTGCTATTGTAACTACTGGGGCTTGTGGGAACACTTGTTTGACAGTGATAATTGGAGTGAAATTTAATGTGATGTTTGCCTGGTGGTGGTAGAGCCCTCCCAGCCACCCTGTTTTGTAGGTATTCTTAAATACTGAAAAGCCACTGGAGGTTGGGATTGAAGGGCTGTGCATTTCTGTTTTTGACTGAAATTTGAAGCAACAAGAACTGGTTGGCCTGTGACATCACACGGTACCTGATGTCTGCATACACACACTGTTAGCAGGACTGGACACACACTGGACTGTATGTGTTTGTGAGACTTGGGAACATTATTGGTGGGGTTGAAATAGGGTTCGTAAACAACTGCAGTCAGTATATAGAGAGAGAGATGGTATTCCAGGGGTAAGGAACTGAGAAAAGGGGTGTGTGCTATTATGAACAGAGAGGGACAAACAGGGTGGCCACATTCCACCATGGCAGACATCTTTGGAAGGGTTGTAGGCTGCACAGGCTGTGGGGTGGCAATAATTCTCAATTGGGCCTGGAGAGAGGAAGGCTGCCCACTCTGTAGACAGCTATCTCATATCAGGAGTGAAGTATATTGGTTAAGGAGTAATCTGGGGGAGTTGGGGTGTGTCCAAGGATAGGGGTGTGGATATGGGCAGCAGAAGGGTGGGGCTGAGGAGAGGCTGGGGCAACGCTCAGAAATTACAGGGCGTTATGTTACGCCAAGCAGGAGGGGGGATATTAGGGACAGAGGACCCTTAGATAGGGATGTTGACGCTAAGGGGAAAACTTACGGGGTAACATTCCAAATATAAAGAGAGTGGAGGGGGAAGAGTCAGGAGGGGCTGTTGTGGGGAAGCTTAGAAGAACAGACAGTGAGAAGGGAGGGGCTGTTGTGGGGAAGCCTAAAAGAGCAGACTGTGGGAAGGGAGCTCCTAAGGAGAACAGGGCAAGATGGGAGGAAGAGGGGCAGTTTAAAGGGGCAGTCGGGGGAAACTCAGGTTACTTGATGGAGGCTAGCAAAGAGAGTTACACTAAATTTTAGCTACTAAGCAACCTAGAGGGGGAGGAATGGGTTGATGGAAATGAAGAAACTGATACAGAGGCCGGGGGGGAGGGAGTCTGATACTCATAGGGCATCACAGACTGGCAACGGAAAGGATAGAAATAGTCCCAGAGGGAGAAGGGGAAACGTAAATGTTAAGCAGATGGGGGAGATGCAACATATTGCAGACATGAGGGAGGAGAGCATGACTGGAAAGAAACTGGGAGACAAGAAGGCAGGGGAGGGACTCCCCTTCTGAAGGGGGGGTCTGTACCAAGGATGGGGCCCTAGGTAAAGGGGACCCACAGAGGACCTCTGGAGGAAGGGGTACTATTACAAGGGAGGATGGTGGTGGTGTGGGGGAAGGGGAAACTATCAGGGCCAGGATAAATGGTTCTGATAAGAGAGGGTTAAAGGGGACACCTGTTCGGGGGGCTTCTGAGCTAAGTGGGCAAAATAACAAGGGAGGCAGAAAGGGAAGGGTGACAAGGGGGTCTCTAATAAGGTGGGAAAGCTCCCATGGAATTGAGATCATGAATAAAGCGGGGGATGGGGGGTTGACAGCACATAGTGGAGGTAACCATAAGGATGATGAAGGTGTTAAGGTTCTGTTATTGGGAAACTCGATGATTAGGGGTTTCCATTGGGAGGGACAGGGGGTTGGATGCCATAGCCAGGTGAAGGTAGTGAGTATCTCTGAGCTGACAGTGCACAGAGCAAAGTTCATGGTGTATGAACTGGTTAGGGATTGTGGAGGGAAACTGGATTTCCTGGTGCATTTGGGAACTAATGATCTAGAGGGAAACAGCCTTTTGGAAATCTAAGCAAGGTTCCTAGAACTTGCCAGAGTCTGTCAGGATAATGGATGCAACATTTCCTTTTCGGAGATATTGCCAATACCAAAGGCCTCAGTGGAGAAAAAAATGAAGATCACAGAGGTAAATGACTGGCTCAGGAAGTAGGGTGAAGAAAGTGGGTCGGGGGTGTTAGGGAACAGGAAAGGAGTTTGGGAGGATAAGGGACTGTATGCCAAGGGCAGGCTTCATCTTGGCCTGTTAGGAAAGGAAGTCCTTAAACAGGGGGTGGCTGACTACATTCAAGAAAAGTGGGGTTTAAACTTGTGGGGGGGTGGGATAAGAGAGGGGCTGACCAGAAGCCCTTTCCTCCAGATGAGGGGAGTAGCCTTCAAACCCAAGGGGGGAGGGACTTCCGGTGACATCACTGACTGGAATGGTGCCTTAGTTGCTGTGCTCTCTGATCCCTCACAAGAAAATCCAAACAAATCGACCCTCCTAGAATGGCTTCTCCAGCCAAACAGAAGAGGAACAAGCCGGGAAGACTCCTAGTTACTCCCATGCAGAAATTAAGGGAGATGATACAGGTGGACATCAAGAAATGCCAGAGACGGAGACGTGTCTTCAGACCCACCCAGGCCTCACCTCAGAAACGACCCTCCTCAAGAAGACATAATCCAAATGATAAAACAAACGTCCAACAGTAGCCAAGATTGACAACACACTCGCAGAGCTCAGATCAGACCTCAACCGAATTGATCACAAGACAGAGCAATTGGAACTCGGTTTAACACAAACCATGGAGCAATCGGATAGGCAGGACCGCCTGATGATGTACCTCTTGGCCAGGGAACGAGAAATCAACCGAAGACTGGACGACCTGGAGGGGAGAAGTAGGAGACAGAATATCCGTATCTACGGGATACCGGAGGGATTGGAGGAGAAGGAAACGGACAACATCACTTTTATCCAAGCCCTTTTGCGAAGTTCATTGAAACTACCGCCAGAACTAGATTTGGAAATAGACTGGGCCCACCGCTTGCTAGTACCCCGACCCAGAAATCCGGAGCGAGACCCCGTTCCTTTATTGTCAGAATGGCATCATACAGCAGAAAAGAGGATATCCTGAGACGGGCCTGGCAGCAAAAAAACGTTAAGTACTTAGATTATAACATAATTTACGATAATGATCACACATCTGCAGTCCAAGAGGCGCGAAAAACGCTCTGGCCCATAATTAAGCAGCTCAGATCGAAAGGCATCAAAGCGCAGATTCTTCATCCTGCCAGAATTAAAGTGCTTACACAGCAAGGAAATAAAATCTTTAAAGATCTTCTAGAGGCCTCGACCTACCTTGAAAGTCTGGGTATCCATGTCCCCCCTATGACGAAGGAAAAACTGGAGAAGGATCTGGTAGCCTCCGCTTGTCATAGCACAGATGGAACCACGAAGACGAATTCCACACAGCGTAACCCCCAGGACAACGCCATGAGCCGACATTGCCCAGATGATCCGCAAGTACGGGAGTCTTCCTCGATAGACAAAACTGCATGGTATTTACAGTCTCCAGATCACCAACTGGAAGAAGACTCGTGTGACCGAGAAGAGGTCTTTCGGAACAAGCGCATAATCCCGGATGAAAAGTAACACTGAGGGACTGACTGACTCTTTGCTCTCTCTGCTTCTTTTCCCCCTTAGATTGTAATCGGTCGTTTACCCTCTCGGAGCAACTCCATGTTGGCTTAGATCGCACCCAGGTTTGGATAGGAATGGGTGGAGGTTGCGGGCCTTGGGACCGGGGGATCGGGCGATTGAAAGGGGGGGGGTTTGCTCTCATCTTACTTCTGTTGCCGGTGGCGTTCATCCCTTCTTGCCCCCTTCCCCATCGGGACTCCTGTTTGTCTACTGGCTGTCAGGAAATGAAATTCTGGGTTTGTTGAGGGGGGGAGGGAGCGGAATAGCTCAGCATACCTGTCCACGCTGCCAGTCGATTGGAGCTCGAGCCCTAACACGCTGCTGGAGTGTAACCCAACAGGGCAAAATGAGCGGAATGATCTGTGCACCGCAGGCTCCACTGGCAGCCTAGGAATCGATTGGAAGTCCCAGGTACCCCTTCTAGTTATATGGGAACAGGTGCTCCTTTCTGATTGCCGAAGATATGGGCCTAAAAAAGAAAGGGGGAATCAAAAAAGGGAAAGGAAATGCTGGTTACGGGCACTGGGAGCTGCTGAGCGTCAGAAATTCACTCCAGGTAATTTAGACACGCTCCCTAGCAGTTCACCCGGTTGCCTGCCAAACGCCCGCGTAGATAGATGGGAAATAAAAGTTTCCTGCACAAGTCGAACTGTGCGAATACAAGAGCTGGCCTTGTGGGCATGGAACCCCTTTTAGAGCCCGAGGTCCGCATCCTGTACCCCCTAGCTTGATCCGAGGGTTCTTAGTGCTATCTCGCTAGTTGTACACTGGAAACACGGAAACACTGAGAGGGTGGGAGAGAGGAGCCTGGCCAGCCTCTTTGATACAGCTGGACTCTCTGCTGACCCATTACATTCATGTTAATCTCCAAGGTCAAATAACTGAGATCAAACTAGATATGGTTGAATATAAGAACCCTTTAGCCAGAATTTTGCTCAGTACTATTCAGGATTTGGAAATGGGAAGGGTTGGGCTCTGTGGATTTTCACCATGTCCTTGAGCCCAGCGATTTAAAGTGGACGCCACTGAGCTCAGACTTGAGATTTTGATGGAACGACTAGAAAGGGGTGGAAAGATTTTAGATCAAAGGCATGTGCATAAACACAAGATCGGGACCTAGCGAAGGGGGATGGGGAGGACACTGGTTGCTTGTTTCCCATACCAGATACGGGGTCTTAATAACACCGACTTATTTCTCTCCAGCTGAAGGAAGGAGGGGGCTGAGGTCCCCTTGTTCGCTTAGTCTTGGGCACACTCAAAGGGTCGGGAAAGGACCTGAGATATTTTATGGAACCCAGGTACAAATAAAGGGGAGGGGGAGGAGGATACCCAGGGATGGGCAGGCTCCGACTGTAGGAGTGTGACGGGGTCGTCTCGCAGGCAATCACGTAAGCTTCAGATGCTCTAGTAAAAATATGATGATCCGTTCCCTCCCTGGGCTGATGGGCGGAGTGGCTGGTAAAGGAGATTGCCTGTCTTGATTCGGGGTCAGCCCAGTGTCCCTTGCAAGTATAAAATTTGACACTCCTGACCCAAAAGTCGAGATCAGGAGGAATAAAAATTTTTTTTTTTTTTTTTTTGGGGGGAAGAAAGGAGAAAAAAAGGGGGAACTGTAGAGATTTGGGGTCTCCCAGCTAGTGAAGTTCTCCCCAACCCAGAGCATGCTCAGATCTAGGATGTCTGGGGCCCATGCTGAATTAAGCAGACCTGGTCCTTAGATAATAGGACCGTACCTGAAAGTAGGTTTGAGCTTTTTGATGCACCTCCCCGTGCAATAAAAGACAAAATAAACAAATAAGCGAGCCCTCTGGAGAACCAAAAACTTGATTTTGCCCCTAAAGAATGAGAAGGGGAATGTGGAAATAAGGAAGGAGGAAGAGGACAGGCGGGGTGGATGAGAGGGAGAGGGGGAGATGAGGGAGGGGAGGATGGGGAACCCTTGCCTCATAGACTGAGGGCGATAAATAGTTTTCGTCCTCCTCCCAGCCCGCTTGGTCTGGGGGGGAGGAAAGGAATACTTAGAGACTGGGGATTGGGCATTTGACATGAGGGTATTCCAGAAAGGTGACCGCCAGAGGATAGCCACATAAAGATCATACGAGGTGGCAAAGGGAACTCATTGCACTACTGAGCTCCCAAAAGGTCCAGTATGGGCCATTCCTCTCCTGAGTTCTTATGCTCAGCCACACCTTGGAAGTCAAATACACACAGATAGAACTTTGTGGCTCAGGAATATCGCTGCCACAGGTGTTAATACATTTAGGTTGCTTATGGCTAGAAATTGGATTATGCCGGGTGTAAAAGTTAAATGGTTGATGTATTGCATGTTAAAGTTAAAAGAAAAGTTGTCTTGTTATGAATTTCTTTGGTTAAGAATATGGCAAGGTACATACATATTTAGAAAGTCCTTTGGTAGCATTACAGTGTCACGCTAGCAGAATGTAAGTTTCAGAGCAATTGTAATGATGAATAATCACTGCATAATGAGATAGTCTCCTTCAACTTGAATGGCTGCTCGCTTCCAATTAAGAGGAAGAAACCCAGAGATATTTGGAGCCCTGAGGTGAGGTGGCCTTCCTTCAGGAGACTCACCTCTCCCCCAGGAGGCACTGAAATTGAACTGCCCAGCTTTTCTCATTGTATTCCACTCCTCCTTGATAAATGGGAGGAAAAGGGGGTGGCGATTCTTCTCTCGCCTGGATTCCCCTGCAGGTGAGGGAGGTGATTCGAGATCCAGCAGCGAGATTCATAATAATAATAGGCACACTGCAAGAGCAGGTAATCACACTGGTTAACGTGGATATCCCACCGGGTTCTCCGATCTCGTCCTACTCCGCCCTTCTGCAATTGATGGCAGAAAAAGCGGAGGGTATAGCGATTATGGTTGGGGATTGGAATATAATCCTCACTAGAGGACTGGAGCGAAAGTTCTTTAAATTTGATGGACTGCATCTGACTAAAGAGGGAGTCAGTGCATTGGGGCAGAAGTTTGACGCTTTGCAGAATATTTAACCAGCAAATGGGGAGAGGGGTGCAGCACCCCATACGCTTAATGGGAAGAACACCTCCCCTCAGCTAGTGGTCAAACAGGAATTCGGCGTGTTTACCGCTCACATTTGCATCACCAGGTAAGAAAAAGGTTTGTCTCCCCATACGATGCACAGGGTAATGCCAAACTTCACCCAACAACTAACACACCAAAATCTGGCCAATGGAAAATCATGTACACAATGCTCACAGCCTGGGAAATAAGATCCCAGACCTGCAGGCAATAATGTCAGAGGCTAAACTGGACATAGTAGCATTAGTGAGATGTGGTTTACCAGTAACCACACTTGGGAGACTTCAGTACCTGGCTATGTATTGTTCAGAAGAGACCGAGGGTGATGGGGAGGAGGGCCCCTATGTTAATGAAAATATCAAAGCTACAGAAATTCAGAATACACATAAGGAGCCAGAAGAACTGTGGGTCACCCTGGAAACAGGAAATGGGACAGCCATAAGAACTGGGTTGTCTACAGGCCCCAGACCAGAGGGAGGACATAGACACATTACTGTTAGAAGATATACAAAACATGACAGCTAAAGGGGAGGTTCTGATAATGGAGACTTCAACATGCCAAATACAGATTGGTCAATACCAGCAGGAACATCTGCCAGAACTAGACTCAAGTGGATTCCCTGCAGGAGGAGGGCCTCAAACAACTGGTACAGCAACCCACAAGAGACAGGGCTATCCTAGATCTAGTACTGACTAACATAGAAGGGATCACAGATCTCCAGGTAGGTCACCGGGCCAGTGACCATCACATGGTATGGTTCAATTTGCTATTACATCTAAATCATCCCATTCCAAGGCAAAAATATGGGACTTCAGAAGAGCTGACTTTGATAAGATGGCCAACAGAGTTAAGCTAGCCCTGGCAAAAGAACACAGGTGAGGAGGTACAGGCAAAGTGGGCAAGCATTAAGGATACAATACTTGAAGCAACATCCCATTGTGTTAGACAGAAAAGGAAGTGCAAAAGAAGAAGGAAACGACTTTGGTTCTCAAATACAGTAGCAGAAAAGGTCAGAGCCAAAAGGCTGGCCTTCAGGAAAATATAAGGGAACACAGCGGGATGAAGATAGGGAGGCATACCAAACTGCCCTAAGGGAAGCAGGGAAGGCAGTAAGGCAGGCAAAGTCCCAAACTGAGGAAACACTAGTACGAACAGTAAAAAGAAGGTGACAAGACTTCTATAGATACATTAGTGAAAGGAGAAAGTCCAGAGGGGTATTGCTGCTTTAATGGAGAAAAGGAGCATGTGAGGAGGAGGACCCTGTAAAGGCATCTATCCTAAATAGATACTTTTGCTCAGTATTTACTGAAGAGAAGGTAGGGCAGGGCCCACAGCTCAGCATCATGGACACAGGGGAGGGAGGTGAGCACTACCCCTTCACAAAAAGAAAGGGTCCCACAAGAGCTTGCCAAGCTCAGGTGGAAAAGGCAATGGGACCTGATGGCATACATCCCAGGTACTTTAAGGAGCTAAAGGAGGAACTAGCAGAGCCATTAGCAGAATTGTTTAGTGAGTCTCTGAGCACAGGAGAGGTCCCAGAAGACTGGAGAAGGGTTTATGATCCCGCCTCCACAAGAGTGGTAGCAGGAGGAGGCGGGAACTACAGACCAGTCAGTCTTACCTCAGTAGTGGACAAGACTATGGAGGCACTCTCAAGGAAAGGATAGTGCAACACCTGAATACATAGCACAGGATCCAAGACAGCATGGGTTTACTAAGGGAAGGTCCTGTCAAACTAATTTCATAGATTTCTTTGACTGGTAACCAGAGTGGTGGACCAAGGGGAGCAGTTGATGTCACCTACCTTGACTTCAGCAAAGCTTTTGACACTGTTCCACATAGAAGATTGATAAATAAGCTAGGTAGGCTCTGGGTGGGTCAGAAGTTGGTCAACTGGGTGGCAAACTGGTTGATCTGGCAGAAAACAGAGAGTGGTGGGTAAATGGTATACAGTCAGAAGAGATGCAAGACAGGTGGGTACCTCAGGATCAGTCCTGGGCCAGTCCTATTCAACATCTTCATTAGTGACCCTCGCGAGATGGACTAGAGGGTATGGCTTGTCTGTTTGCAGATGACACCAAGATCTGCAACAGAGTAGATGATCCAGATGGGGTGGGCAGAATGAGAAGAGATCTGGATAAACTAGCAAAATGGTCAGAAGAGTGGCAACTGATTTAATGCAAAGAAGTGCAAAATCATGCACATAGGGAAGAGAAACCTGAAGCCACTTATAGGCTGGGAGGAGTTGCTAGCAGTCACAAAGGAAGAAAGAGACTTGGGCATCATCATCACTGATGACCTAAAATCATCCAAGCAGACCTCTAAAGCAGTAGGTAAGGCTAGGGGTGTTAGGGTGTATTAGTAGGGGTATCACAATGTCGGAAGAGGAGGTAATAATCCTCTGTACAAGACATTGGTTAGGCCCCATCTGGAGTACTGCGGTATTGGAGGCCACACCTTCACAAGGACATTAACCAAATTGAGGCAGTCCAGAGAAGGGCAACCAAAATGGTGCAGGGACCGCATCAGAATATTATATGAGGACAGATTAACGGAGCTCAATATGTATACCCTTGAGCAAAGGAGGGAGAGAGGTGATATGATCGAGACATTTAAACACCTTAAGGGCATAAACAAGGTGAAAGAGTTCAACATGTTTAAATATAAGAAAATAGCAGGACAAGAGGACACAGCATGAGATTAGAGGAGGCCGATTAAGGGGAATGTGAGGAAATTTTTTTCACAGAAAGGGTGGTAGATGCATGGAATGGCTTACCACAAGAAGTGGTGGCTATGAATACAGTGCAGGGCTTCAAACAGACATGGGATAGGCATAAGGGAGCAATACAAATGACTATGAATAGATAGGTTACTGACAGAGCAAAGGCCGATGGCAAATTTTTTAAGGTAGAAAAAAAAATGGGCAGACTGGATGGGCCTTGCGGTCCTTATCTGCCATCAACTTCTATGTTTCTATGGATACCACATCTCAAATTCCCAGACCTGAAATAAGTAAAGCTAAGGCCTTTGCAGCGCTCGCCCGCCAGCTAGGGCTGGTGGATGTTTGGAGGGAGAGATACCTGACAGCTAGGGAGTTTACATGTTACTCCCCGAGATTCCGTATATATTCGAGATTGGATATGTTTTTTGCCTTCGCAAGAGACCTTCCTCTCTATACCTCGATGTGGGTGGAAACATCAATTCTGTCGGATCACTCTCCCTATTTGTGGAGATAAACCTGGGCCTCACTAGGAAAAAAAACTCTTGAGGCCGAACACTTTTCTAATCCAAAACAAAGAAACAATAGAGGAGCTTAACAGTTTCTCAAAATCGCTAGAGGAAAATAAGACGCCGGGCATGTCCTCACAGATATTGTGGGATTCTTTGAAAGCTTATGACACATGGGTAAACTGATTCAGATAGCCACTGCAAAAGAGGCTTACGCACAAAGGCAGAAAGAGCTAAACTTCCAAATTCAGGAGTTAGAGAGCAGCAGAAAATTAAATGGGATCCAGACAGAGCAGAAAGCATTAAAGAATGTAGGCAGCACCTTCAAAAAATACAAAACACTGAAATTGAGAAAGCCCTGTTTTATCTAAAGCAAAAATATTATGAAGGTGGTCCAAGAGGAACAAAACTATTAGCCTTTAGACTTAGGCAAAACATAGCCAGGACGACTATCACTAAAATAAAATTGAAGGACAGCAATAAAGAAATCTCTCAAGCCTCGCAAATAATGAAGGCCTTTAGGGCCTACTATATCAAACTATACTCGACTCAAGAGAAGACCTCCCCTCAAGAGAAAAAGAGTTACTTGGAGTCGGTTCCTCTCCCTCCCCTCTCCCCACAGGATTCGAAAGCACTCATCAGCCCGATAACTGCCTCTGAGTTAAAACATACAATAAAAAACCTGAAAACAGCTAAATGCCCCGGTCCTGATGGATTTGGTGCGGAATTCTATAAGACTTTTGAAGGTGAGATCACCCCTCTTCTGACAGAGGTTTTTAGGGCGGTGTGGACAGGAGAGGAGCCGATCCTCTTGGCAATATGCCACAATCTCGCGTGGTCCATAAAGAAGGTAAAGATCCGCATACTGTAGTCATACCCCTCATTTCTTATTAAACACAGACTATAAAATGTTCACAGCTATAATAGCAACGCGGTTAAATAGGGTATTACCTGAACTAATACACTTAGACCAAACAGGTTTTGTACTGGTCATTAGGCTCCAGACAGCTGCTAGAGCAGCTATAAACTTAATAGATGCTATTCAGAGATCAAAACTTCAGCTGTCTCATGAGTTTAGATGCTAAAAGCTTTTGATGAAGTATCTTGAGCTTTCTGTTTGCTGTCTTAGAGCACAGAGGTTCCCCCCCCCCCATTCATAAATGTTGTTCGGGCGATCTATTATAAACCGCAGGCTTATGTTAAGGTGAATGGAGGAATCTCTGACAGATTCGATCTAGGAAGAGGCACTCGTCAAGGATGCCCACTATCACCGCTCTTGTTCGCTCTTTACATTGAACCACTGGCAGAGATAGTGAGGAGGGCGGAGGAGGTGGTGGGGGTGCAGATGGGGAGTTTCCAGAAGAAAATCTCCCTCTACGCAGATGATGTCCTCCTCAGCCTTACACTCCCCAACCAATCCATAAAAAAGGTCTGGTCAATACTTCAAGAATTTGGTAATCATGTGGGCTACACTCTTAATAAAAATAAGACAGAAGTTCTTACCTTCAGTTTCAAACCTAACCCTGAGATCTCGTCCTTCTTCCTGTTAAACTGGAAGGCCAAAAAGCTGAAATATTTGGGGATTTACATCACAAAACAGTTTTTCAGCTGTTCCAGACATTACTCTATTAATATCTACCCTCCAAAAAGACTTCGAAAGATGGTCACTGTTAAACTTTCCAATGTATTCAAAGATACAAACACTGCACATGAATGTACTCCCAAAATTTCTTTACTTATTTCAAAGTATACCCTTCTACATACGCAGGGGGACCTTCCAAGTGTGGAATAAAATGATAATTAAATTCTTATGGATCTCCAAAAAACCCAGGATTAATTTAAGGATACTTCAAACGCATCGGGGCAAGGGGGGGCAGTCCCTTCCGGATTTAGAAGACTACTTTTTGGCAGCCCAATTAAAAAATGCAATGATCTGGTCCAACCCCAGTGCCTCTACGGCATGGAAACTCATGGAAAAGGAGAGAGAGAGGGAAGGGACTCACAATCCCTGGACCACGCCTTAATAGTACGCATCCCAAATAGAGAGTCCCCTTTACAACTGTCATCGGTTAGGGATACAACTAGAGCACTACATAGATTATGGCAGAAATTTAACCTCAGAAACTCACTATGGCCCCTGAGGAGACTGTCTTTGGATCCAGACTTTATCCCGGACAGCTAGATAAAAGGTTCCAGTCCTGGGATGCCCAGGGTCTCAGGTCTTCTCTCAGTACTGTCAGGGTGAAGCCTATTAGATTTTGCTTCCTTAAAAATAGTTATAATCTACAAAACTCAGACCACTTCAGGTATTTACGAGCCAGAAATTATATATCAAAGCTAATGAAAAAGGATGTCAACCCAGACAGGGCAAGGCACCTGATAGAGGTCATACAGAACGGAGTGACAGTCACAAGCCAGAGAGGAATGATTTCCCAGCTCTATAAAGCCCTATCGAACTTGAAGGCGGATGCGTTAATTAACATCAAGAGTAAATGGACACAAGACACTCCACAGAGGTTAAGTGAGTCAGATTGGGAAAAAAATTTCTTCTTGTCTAGCCGCACAACTCAATCGCCACACTGGCAAGAATTCACATGGAGAGTGAAGGTCAGATATTTCCTCACTCCACAAATAATAAGTAAAGAAATCCTGAGCTACCAATTCGGTGTTGGAGGGCTGCGCCAGGCGGTAGACCATATGCATATTTCTGGGCCTGTGGATATTATTGAATTTCTGGGAAGAAATTGAGAGAGTAATCTCTGAGATATTCTCAGTGCAGAGTAGGTTAGGGTGGACAGAGTTGATCCTGGGACTGCCGCTCAGAAGAGATCGGGCCCGGATGCACAGTACTTGTGGTCTATTCTGACTACCGCAGCACACAAGGCCATCAAGAGGAAATGGCTCTCTCCCTCCACTCCCACCATAGAGGAGTGGATATCAATAGTGAACATAATAGCAGACTTGGAGGAACTCACATATAAAATCAATAACAGAACCCCAACACATTTGACGAGGTGGATTAGATGGGAGTTGTGGCGAGCTGCTAAACAGGGAAGTAAAAGCTAGTCACATAATACGGTAGAGTCAAAAAAAAAAAAAAAAAAAAAGCCATCTGTGGTGGGGCCCGGGGGATGATAGGAGAGCCAACTTGGAAGGAGAGGGGAATAGAGGCCTAGTTCATTGATTGAAGGAGACTCACAGGAAAGCAGGCACAGCCTGAACATGCCTGAAGCCCTTCCTATATAGGAATATAAGATTATGTTAGCCCATTGATTTTGAATACTAAGTGTGGATTGAGACTTACTGTATAAGTGATTATAACAAATGTACTCAAAGGACTATATCTGATGGAATGCTAATTAATTTGAACGAGCGATTGTACCTAAATGTTGTCAATAAACTTGAATTTAAAAAAAAAACCCAAAGGGGAGGGGGAAACAGACTGGGGAGGAGGTTTCAGGAGGAGCAGAGGGTGGATGGAAGTATAAGGAACCTGGGGGTGTCTGACAAAGGAGATATGGGATAAGGGGTGGGGTGGTGTTAGTAAATGTCAGGAGCTTGAAAACAATGTTGCCAGAGTTCCAGGCCATGCTGTTCGGGTGGATGTAGGCGATCACAGAAACGTGAGCCAATAAAAACCATGACTGGGACCTAAACGTGCGGGGGTGCACTATGCTTAGGAAGGATAGAAAGGAGGGGGTGAAATGGCTATGTTCATTAGAGATGACATAGAAATTGCTAGGGTAGAAGAGGCAAAGGAAAACGTGGAGGTCTTATGGGTCACCTTACGAACCCCGGCAGGAGTTAAGGTCAAGCTAGGTGTAGTATATAGGCCCCCCAGGATGGGTGATGTTCTGGAGGATGGTTTGCTGGACAACATCATTGCCCAGTGTGGACCAAAAGGGGAGGGAGTGGTGTTGATGGGGGACCTTAGTATGCCAGGTACAAACTGGGGAACCATGTCCTCTAAGGTGGCCAAGGAGTAGAGGCTGCTGGACGGCTTCCAGGATGTGTTCTTAACACAGCATGTGATGGAGCCCACAAGGGAGGGGCATGTCCTGGACATGGTTCTGGCGGATGGGGAGCTGGTAAAGGACCTGGTTATAGAGGATCTCCTGACTGGGAATGACCATAATACTGTCTGGTTTCAAATAAGCATGTGGGGGGGGATCTAGAACACTGGCAGTGGACTTCAGGAGGGCAGACTTTGTGGGCATGGGAAATATTCTCAAGGATCACTTGAAGGGGATTACAATGACAAATGTGGAAAAGAGATGGGAGGTCATAAACCGGGGACTTCATGAGGCAGTCAGGACCTGTACTAAGGAGAAGCGTAAGGGAGCAAGGTCACATAAACCATGCTGGTGGTCCAGTGAGGTTCAGGTAGCGGTCAGAGAAAAGAAGGCTGCCTACAAAAATTATAAAACAATGAGAGGGTTTAGGGAAAAGGAAATGTACTATCTCGCATCTAGAAAAGTCACCCAGATGGTGCGGGGGACAAAGTCCAGTAAAGAGTAGCGGCTGGCACAGGGGATACGGGGAGGGGAAAAGGGGTTCTTCCAGTACACTGGGGAATGGAGAAAAACTAAGGGCCATCTCGGCAGGTTGAGATCAGAAGGAGGGTGGGTGGAAGAGGCGAGGGACCAGGCAGAGGTATTAAATGAGTACTTTGCCTCTGTGTTCACTAGGGAGGGGGATGGGATATCTACAAAGCAAGGCATGATGGGGATAGAAATGGTAGTGAGTGGGATCAGGGGAGCAGCAGAAATGGAGCAAGAGGGAGGGAGAGGTACCCCAGGGGTGTCACATCAGGATAGGGATAAAAAGGCCAGTAAGATGGAGGGGACGGATGATGCTATCTCCACCGAAAGGGTGTGGTTAGCCCTTAAGGGCCTAAAGAAAGATAAATCTCCTGGGCCGGATGGCATTCATCCAAGAGTACTATGGGAACTGGCGGACATACTGGCTGCACCCCTGGTGGAGCTCTTCAACAGGTCGCTTGAGACAGAGAGGGTACCTAGTGATTGGCGAGAGGCACATGTGGTGCCAATCCATAAAGGGGGGTCGAGGGAAGTACCAGGTAACTATAGACCCATCAGTTTGACCTCAGTGGTGGGAAAATTAATGGAGAGTATACTAAAGGAACGATTGGGGATGTACTTGGAGGAGGTGGGAGGTCTGAATAGTCGGCAACATGGGTTTGTGCCAGGTAGATCATATCAAACCAATCTTGTGGAGTTCTACAAATGGGTACCATCAGAACTGGACAGGGGAAAGCCTGTGGATGTATTATTCTTGGACTTCAGCAAGGTGTTCGACTCTGTCCCCCACAATGGTCTGGTGGAGAAACTAACGGGGTTGGGAGTAGGCCCTTTGATGGTCATATGGATTGAAAACTGGCTAGCTGGATGCACTCAGAGAGTAGTGGTCAGTGGGTAGCTCTCAAACCCTAGAGAGGTCGGTAGTGGGGTACCACAGGGCTCGGTCCTGGGTCCAATCCTGTTTAATGCATACATTTCGGACATCAGGGAGGGTATAGGGTGTATGAGTCTTTTTGCTGACAACTCCAAGATGGGAGCAGTAGTTGAGGGTGAAGAGGGGAGTTTGGCCCTGCAATGGGACCTGGACACCATGGAAAGGTGGGCTCACACATGGAAATTACATTTCAATATCATCAAGTGCAAGGTGTTACATCTTGGGCGGGGAAACCCTAAACACAGGTACACCCTGGGAGGGGAGGCTCCGGAGGCCTCAATAGGGGAAAAAGACCTAGGGGTCACGGTGGATGCATGTATGAATAACTCCGAGCAGTGCAGGAGAGTGGCTAGCAAAGCAAACAGGATGTTGGGATGCATCGTCAGGGGGATCACCTCTAGGAGCAGGGAAGTGATTCTGCCGCTGTACAATGGATTGGTTAGACCACACCTTGAGTACTCTGTACAGTACTGGAGACCACACTTGAAGAGGGACATACAGCTCCTGGAGAGGGTACAGAGGAGGGCAACTAAGATGATACGAGGACTAGGGGATTTGACGTATGAGGACAGACTTGAGGAGTTCTGCCTGTTTTCATTGGAGGAAAGGAGAGATGGGAGGACATGATTGAGGTCTTCAAGTACCTCAAAGGAATAAATAGGGTAAACACGGAGGGGATCTTTAGACTAAAGCAGGTAGGTATCACCAGAGAGCATGGTTTAAAGTTGGAAGGTGGAAGGGTGAGGGGGAGAAAGAGGAGGAGGTTTTTCACTGAGAGGGTGGTGGATCCTTGGAACGTGCTGCCTGGCGAGCTGGTTCAGAGATCCACAGTGGAGGACTTCAAGAGAGGGTGGAACAAACACAGAAAGCGGATGTATCAGATGATGGCCTGTCCCGGGGATGGATGATAGTTTCTGGAACACAAGGGGGGGAGGGCCTCAGTACCCAACTAGGGATCTGAGGTTCGAGCAGACTCGATAGACCGTAAGGCCTAATCTGCTGGCAATTATTATGTTAGTATGAGACCAGTGTGATTGTTTATATTGTATATATTTCTTTGGCAGGACACAGAAATATTCATAAGTAAGTGCTTTTAAATTAAATAAAATTGTTTTTATATTGTAGGTGACATGATTGACATCTGGTGTAACCTGCATTATGTTACGTTACATTTTTAAATATAGGAGAAAAAAGTAAAAAAAAGAACTACAAAATGTACAGATTAATTTCAACATCCATGTGCACTTTCTTGCTGTATATTTGGATGTCCTGTCATTGTCATGGTTTTCCAGTTATGTTTTAAAAAAGTCAAGACAAGGCAAATGTTATTTGTAGGGTGCCCAATCCCAAAAGCTCTGGGAGCCTAACACATACACAAGCAGGTAAAAACATCAAATACAGTAAGACAAAAAAACAACAATTAACAAATATCGGCATTATCAAAAGAATGACTAAAGATAAAAACAAATCCAGAGGCTGGTCAGATTTCAACGTCAGGAAATGCCAGAGAGAAAAAAATGAGCATTGAGACTACTCAAAGCATTTGACAGATGGGGCGTCCCGAATGAAAAGATGAAGAGCGTTCCATAAGACTGGGCCGGCGACACTAAAAGCCTGGTCGCCAGCACTTTTAAGTCGAGTCCTAGGAACCTCAAGGAGGCCCCGGTCAAGGAGCGGAGGGATCTGACCAAGAAAGCTAGTGTCAGAAGGTTAGCCAGATAGCCAGGGCCAAGTCCATTTAGGACCTTGTAGATGAGTATACTCACCTTGAAGATAACCCTCCACTTGACCGGCAGCCAGTGCAGAGTCCACAAAACCAAGGTCATGTGAATGGACCTAGAAAGGCCAGTCAGTAACCTAGCAGCAGCATTCTGCACCAGCTGCAGCCGGTGGAGGGTACCTCCAGAGACCACGAAGTATAGAGTGTTGCAGTGATCAAGCCTGAACGTTACAAAGGCATGACCCAGTGTGAGCAGGTCTTCAGGTGGAACTAGGGGGTTGATTCTGCCGATGTTCCTCAAGTAGTAAAAAACACTCTGGACAACAGATGACACCTGAGCTTCAAATATCAATCTGTCATCCAGGATCTCGCCAAGATCTTGCACCCTAGGGGAGGCAATCAATGGCATAAGTCCCAGGAAAAGACCTGAGGCCCCGCCAAAAACACTCCCATCATGATCTCGACCTACCTCACCCACTGGCAACTCCGTCTTATCTGGGTTCAGTCTCAACCAGCTGGAGGACATCCAGTCATTGAACTTGGCCAGGCAGATGTTAAGAGCTTCCACAGCATTTGGTGTTCAAGGGGCAAAGAACAGATACAATTGTGTATCATCTGCATAGCAGTGAAAACCCACATTGTATCACCTATGAGTTCTCCCTGGTCAGCATATACACTGCAAATAACATCGGCGACAAGATCAACCCCTGAGGCACTCTACAAGACAGGAGCATCAGGGAGGAGGAGGAGAATTTCCCCATCACTATCCGCTGCTTCCTGCCAGTGAGATAGGACTCAAACCAGCTGATGACAGTGCCAGTGAGTCCACAGTACTCTCTGAGGTGATCAAGAAGCACAGTGTGATCTACAGTGTTGAAAGCTGAAGAGAGATCAAGGAGAACAAGAACTGACTTGTAACCTCTATCTCTAGCCCTGAAGAGGCCATTATGCACCCTGACTAACATCGTTTTGGTGCTGCGCCTGGCTCTGAAACCTGACTGGAGTGGCTTATAGATGTCAGAAACCACGAGGTGTTCCTCAAGCTGTTGCACCACAATTTTCTTGACAACCTTAGCCAAAAAAGGAAGGTTGGAGATAGGACGGTAGCTTGCCAGGATATCCGGGTCGAAAGATGACTTCTTCAGAAGGGGCCTCACCAGAGCTTATTTATTTATTGATAGATTGATTGATTAATTAATTGATTGAAGAGTTTTACCAGAAAGGCACACTGAACAAGTTGTTCGTCTCCCGGTGCATCCTGGGGGAGAGGGTATTGAATTACATATACAGGCAATTCATTTATACATTAAACATAAAAAGGGTTACATAGTCTGTCAACAAAATAAATATTACAACATTCACAGATAGATAAAAATAATCGGCTATGGACATGGAATCAGAATAAGTGCTATACTTAATGTGGTACTAGGGGAGAGCAACAGTAAGTGCTAGCACCAGAGTAAAGTTCAGCGAACAACCACTTGAACTTAACAGAGGTTGTATAGGAAGGAAGGTAAGCAGAACATGGACTTGAGGGGTACTAGGGACAAGTGCAGTTCACAGAGAAACAATTATGCAGGGATGAGGAGATAGGTGATGGGGACGAGGAGTGTCTGCTAGGATGGGGTAGAGAGTTCCAGAGTTTAGGGAAGCTGTAAGAGAATGCAGCCTACCCAGTAGAGGTAGAACACCATGGGATTTCGAAAGTGTGTGAGTCAGTAGATCTGAGAGAGTGGGAGAAGGGGTTGGGAATAGTTAGAGAAGAAGAAAGGTACGAGGGGAGAGTGCCAAACCAGAATTTGGAAGTACATTTGGCACAGTGAGAGAGGCATCTGTTCTCCAGTGAGGGGAAAGCTAGAGAGTGATATAAGCTGCAGTAATGGGTGTGGAAGAGAGGAGTCCAGAGCAAAGTGACAGAAGGCATTGAAGAGAGTATCCAGTCTGGTTTGGGAAGACTTGGGAGCGGCACTGTAGACTATGTCACAATAGTCGAAAAGAGAGAGAATCATTTTCTGGACAAGGTCTCACCTAGCCTAGCTTGCTTCAAGGAATCTGGAAAAAAACCTCCGACAATTAGCATCAGGAAATCATGGCAAACACTGGGCCAATGGAACCAACACATCTCATTAAAAAATGTGTTGGAGCCGGGTCCAGCTCACAATATGTGTGCTTCAGCTTTGAAGTAACCTCAATGACTTCAGACACCTCCACTGATTTAACCTCATCCCAGACAGGCAGAGTGAGTCACAACATGACTTGAAGACTGGATCCCCTGCCGGATAGAGGAGACCCTGTCAGCGAAGAACCGAGCAAACTCATCACATAAAGTGATTGAAAAGGCTTTTTTCAGCTGTTAACAGGCTGGATGAAGAAGCCTGTCCATAGTTCAAAACAGCTCAGATGGTCAGTTCCTCCCTGCAGCAATCTCCCTGGACAGGAACTCTGCCTTCTTACAGTTGATTGCTCCCTGGTACTCAACGTAATGAGCACATAGGGCCATTTTGTCCACATCCGACAAGGACCTCCACCAACAATGCTCCAGCCTCCGACCCCTGATCTTCATCGCCTTGAGGTCACCATCAAACCATGGAGACCTCAAAAGAGAGGCTCTGGGTCATACATGGACTGGTGCAAAGGTATTGAGAGCCCCGGAGACTGCCCTATTATATGCGGCAACCACTTCATCAGTACCCATCACACATGCAGCATCTACACTAGAGATCAGCTACTGTCCATAGTCCCTCCAGGGACAATCCCCTTAAAGGGCAGTAACTGACCATCTCAATGGGGGGGGCGGGACTCTTGGGGAAAGCCACAAATGAGAACTTCACTGTGCAATGATCAGACCACACGACCTGATTATTCCTGAGGTTAGTTACCCCCAAGCCCCAGTTAGAACACCAGATCCAACATGTGGCCATGGTGATGGGTCATGGAAGTAACTTCTTGTGACAGGCCCGACAGGCTGGACCCAAACTGTGAGGATTCATCATCGACCCAGGCACTGACGTCCCTTGGAACTAAACATCTGAGGGACTCCAACATCTCACCAATGACGAAGTCCACAACCTCCTGCAGGAAATCTCCCCCCACCCCAGAAGGGTGGCAAATAAGGAGAAACCTTCAACCTGCAGCCAGACCCCCACGCACTGCCACACACTCAAAGGATCCGGTAGTTCCCACTGGGTGCATGGTGAAGCCCAAGTCAGATCTAAAACAGATGGCTACCCCTCCACCCCTTCATTCCCATCTCGTGTAGTGCACCCCGGAGTACCCAGCAGGGATGGCTGCCTCCAAAACAGGACCAGCATAATGCAAGACAGATTGACTGAGGAAATCAAGACCACCATAATTGTAGTTTTATTCCTTATTGATCTAGCATTGCACAGCACTGCACTGCCCGAAAGGAGACTGGTAGACATTGCAGCCCCTCTGGCTACCTGCCCACTTGGTCCAGTGGGAACCCAGGGGATGGAAACCAAACACGTCTGGCCTCTCTCTAGGATTCATCTAAACCCAAGGTGCCTCCTGCACCTGACCACCTCAATACCTCTCACCTCCGCTGGACCTACTGCACCCTGCCAATGCCAAACCCTCTGCTTCCTCGTGATGCTGACCTCCCATAGTGCCTCCCTGTCATGGTCGACACAAGGAGGCCAGCAAAGGGACGGAACAAAAAGCAGGATGTGTGCCAGAATGTCACAATAAACAGTACGGAATGACACTATTTTTTAAAATATTTTCATTGATTAATGAGACAAAAAACAATCAAACATCATGATATTGTGAAGCTCATTTATTCATATAATACTTTGATTAAATAATCATCCACATTACAAAACAATTTGATTATGACCTTTTTATGTTTTTACATATCAATGTATGGACATCTAGTGGTCTAGCTTTATCAGAGAAAGACCCTCATAATCTAACATGAACATAGCAATAAAAAGTAACCATGAGTACCTCCAACCCCAGCCTCTTATGGTTTCAGTTGTAGTATATACATGTGGCAGTTAATATAAGATATTAAAACACAGCATTTCCCAATACTTTTATAAAGGTCCCACATAGGAAACTGAGCATGGGGAAAGGGGACTCAGCAGGGGGCGCAGCAAATGCTGCAGTACCACCCCATGAAAGGCGAGGGCAACATTCCCAGGTTAGATGACCAGAACACAACCACCCTCCACAGTCATAAATCAGGGGGTCCTCTCAAGAGACAGAATCTCCCCCTCCCACTGCCTCTCCACCCGTTGTACCAATGGGCACCACCTCTCAAGGTGTCTATCTTCATGGAGCCATAATTGGGCTGTATTAGTTTCCATGTCATAAATGGAGTTTATTCTATGGTACCCCTCTGCTGCCTCAGGTGGTTCCCTGCCTAAGCCAATGGGTCTTTACACAATTCAGTGCTACAGCCAATGGGTCTTTACACAATTCAGTGCTACCGCTGAAAGCATCAGTGCTAATTTATGAGTGTAAGCGCATAGGCGAGTCAACATAGGGAATCCTAGTACCTAATCTGTAAAGGTATTTGGGAAGTTTAATTGTGAAATTTGTTGAACAGACTGTTGAACTGGTGTCCAAAATGCCCCCAGCTTGGGACAATCCCAAAATATATGCCAATGAGAGCCTATGGCACCACACCCTCTCCAGTAATCAGCTTTGTTGGTGGAGAAAAGTGCTGGGTCACTGTGGGCACTCTTAAAAAATGAACGAGTGCCCTCCAGTAAAACTCTCGCCAGGTGGGCGAGGAAGTCACCCCCCATGCATGTTTCAGACATTTGGACCAGTCTTCCTCAGAAATAGAGCATGAGGCCACCTCCTCCCACGCCCTTCTAATCCTTTGAAGGGGTTCTGCTTCAAAATTCCCAAACCTCTTATAAGTATTGGAAATACATTTCAGTTCCCCCTTCACGGTTACCACTCAGTATATGAAATCTTCCCAGGAGGACATAGGTCTATCGAACTGAGCCTTATGATTATCACTATTAATAAAATACTGGACCTGGATACCTATGAATATCCTGGTTTCATAGTTGAAACTTTTCGTACAACAGGCGGAATGGGAGACAAACTCCCTGTGGTAAAAATTGTGAAAATTGGGTCAAACCTTTCTGCTCCCAGCTAGCATAGCTCATGTCTTGTCTCGGGGATAGAAAATCCGTGTGGTTAACGAATTAAGGAGAGAGGGCCCAAAGATTTGCCTAGTGCTAACACATGTTGAACTTTATGAAGCATTTTCAGGGTATGCTTAACAAATAGGTTTTGAATATTTTTAAGATATTCCCAGGTTATGTACAACAAGGCCAGGGTGAACAGAGGTTGCTCACCATATTTGGAGTCCTCAATATCGTACCATCCAGAAGATCAGCGTTTGCTTCACCCAGGTACAGACAGGTGTCATTTGCCCGGCCAGGTAGTAGTATTTAAGATTGGGCCCCTCCTTATCCCTTGGAAGCATCAGAAGTATATAATTTATTCAAGCTTTCTGGTCCCCCACAAAAAAAAAATTTGAGGAGACCCTTAAGTAAGGGAGTCCAATATGAGAGTGGGATTGGCAGCGGCAAGGTACTGAAAAGGAAAAGAAACCTAGGTAAAAAGATTCAATTTAACTGTTTCTGTATGGCCCACCACTGACAAAGGGAGCAAGGCTCACCGAGCCAAATCCCACTGCACCTCTCCCCACAATTTCTTGTAATTAATAATGAAAAGTTTTGATGTATCCACTGAAATCTGTATTCCTAAATACCGTATCTGATTATGTTGTGCCCATGCAAAAGGGTATGTGTCTTTAAAACCAGCCGGGCAGGTGCCACTAAGCCTGTGCATCTCTGATTTTTTTAAATTAATCTTATAACCAGAAAGCTATCTAAACTGATCCAGGAGGTCAAGGAGTCGGAGGACAAAGGTTTTAGGCTGGCTTACAACAAATATAGAGTCATCTACATACAATGCGACCTTATGTTCAATCCCACCCCGACCCCCGCCATAACCGCTGTGATCCAGGCATCCTGGTGGACCACCAGAGCTAGATGCTCCAGGCAACAAGGTAAAGAGAATAGGGGACAGGGGGCACCCCTGCTGGGTCCCTCTAGAGAGGGGAAACTTTGCTGAATTAACAACATTGACTTTCACTTGGGCTAGTGGGGAGGAATAAAGATTAGAAATCTCCATTAACAATTTGGGGCCAAATTTAATTTATTCCATGTTTTTTTTGTAGAAACTGCCAATTCACCCGATCAAGTGCTTTTTCATTATCCATGGATATGGGAAGCTGGAATGTCCCCAGTCCCTGTTGGGATGACACTATATTTAGCAACCTCCTGATGTTGTCCTGGAGATAGCACCCAGAAACAAAATCAATTTGGCTGGGATCGGCCACCTTATGGATGATCCCCTACAGGCAGTCCAACAGAACCCCTGTGAATATTTTAGGTCCACATTTAATAATGAGATAGGGCAGTAGAAGCTACAATATTCCAGATCCTTACCCTCTTTAGGTAAATTAGAAATTTGTGCATAACACCAGGGTCCTGATTCTAAGACGGCTTACGCATGTCGCAAGACAACTTGTGCCAAACTATATGCTGCAAACATACTCATGCATTCGCAAGTACGACGCTTGATATTCCAAGAGGTGGCTCAGACATGGCGCAGGCCACCATGCCAAATGGGGCTATCGCCAGCAACCCCTGTGATATGGTGCAAGGATTTCCGGCATTGATTATGCCGGTATTCCAAGAAGAGCAGCTGGTGGAATCGCAATTGCATTCCAAGTGGGACCAACAGACCATGGCATAAGTACAGTTAGACCAGCTACTAGCTGGTCTAACTGTACCTATGACCACCAAGGATGCACCACTGAGCCTGCTGCCCCTCCAGCCGGCCCCCATGGTTCCCCATGGGTGCCCACCACACCTCCCGTGGCAGGGCAGCCCTCTGTGGGCTGCTGGCACACCCTCATCCCCATCCCTGTACAGTGCTCCCACAGGGTGGTTCCAGTTCCCCCACATGCCAGGTGCCCTAGGGTGGTCCTGTGGTCCCACAGCCTCTCCTCAACCCTGCATGGCAGTGCCACGGTGTTGGGGTGCAGGGCTCTGGGGGGGCCATGCCTTGGGCTGCTAGTGCCCTGCGGTCTGCGGCTTGTGGCACCTGTGTCGGGTGTACTTTTCTCATGGTGCAGCCCTGTGGCTGCTGCAAGTCACAGGGCATATGTGCTGGGGACCCTGCCTGTTCTGGAATATGGCACAGGGTCCCAGGCATAGTAGCAAATGTCACAACTGGCATACGCCAGTGAATTGCGGCATTCATCTTAGAATCGGGCCCCAGGAATCTGGAATCTGCTTACCCGTTGAAAGCTGCTTACCCGTTGACCATTGAAAGCTTTAAGTCAGAACTGAAAACCTATTTATTTCAAAAGGCTTATGGGGAGTAGTTTATTGCACTGTATTGTAATTATAATTTATTGTTGTTTGTTATGTTGTATGTATGTTTTTATATGTATTTAAACTGTTTTATTGTACAGCGCTTTGATTTCGAAAAGCACTTAAAAATAAACTTTTACTTACTTTACTTTACTTACTTACCCTCCAACATATACTGGAAGCAAACAGAGAAGGCTACAGAACCTACTGGAAGGTTTTATAGAACTCTGAGGGCAGGCCATCCAAGCCCAGGGATTTCCCTGTCTTCGACTGTTTAATCTTGTCAGTGATCTCTTGGGCAGAAATCTCATTATCCAGCTGATACCTGTCCTACTGCTTTAGAGTCAGCATTACCAAGGTGGACAAAAAATCTCCCATACAATCCAACAAGTCCAGCTGGCAATCCTGAGTGTACAGTTGAGTATAATACTCGGCAAACACTGATGTGATCCCCAAAGGGGTCCGTCACCAGTGTATCACCCTGACTCAGATCCCTAACGCTGAGCACTACTCAGCTACTTTGTTGCTTTCCGAGCACCAAGGCCAATAGTTGGACCACACTATTGCCCCCTCATAATGTCTATGCTGTGTTCTGCGGAGTTGTCCTCCACATGGGACACCAAACGTTTTCTAGAGCCTGCTTCTTGGCCTGCCACTCCTGCCTATCCTGGGGTCAAGTGTCAACTTGTGTCAGAACTCCATGTCCCGTAAACTTTCCTCAAACTGTTTTTGATGTGCCTATCTCTGTTTTTTCACTCCAGAGCTATATGTTATAATCATACTCTTCAAAAGGGCCTTTAAGGCATCCCACCGGATCAAGGGGGTAGTGTCCCCCTGAGGGTCACGCAAAAGATAACTTTTAGGAATGCCTTGTTCTATCCCAACTCTCTACCTTCCTTGACTCCTTCTTCTTCACCCCCTTTCAGTCTGGTTTTAGGAAATCTCACTCCACTTCCACTTCCCTCCTGCAGATTACTGACTCCATCCTCACAGTTATGGATCAGGGTCTGATCACATCCACCATCTTTGTTGATCTTTTTTTTTTTCTTAAACTCTATTTTTGCCCCTCTGGCTTGGTGGGGGACAGTGCCTTATCCCTCCATCAGCCCTGTTCTGCGGACTCTCAATTACCCCAGAGCAGTCTCTGCCTCGGCAGCGAATGGGGAGGACCATGGCTTGCCTCCCATGGAGTGGCAAGAAGATGAGAGTAGACCAAGATCACCCTGAGCCCCCACCCATTCACCAGGCTTTGTTCAGTCTGGAGAGGGAGCCCGTCATGGGCTTCCTAACTGCTACAGCTGGAGGGGTTTTGTATGTCAGCCCGGGGCACGGACATGCAATGATGTCAGCGCATGACGAGCGCGCTCCCGCACTTGCCTGCAGGGCGTCCGCTGCTGCCCCAACCCAGTTACTAGTGTCCCAAGTTGCAGTAACCCCCAGTTTCCAGTAGGGATTGCAGGTGTCAGGGATACACAACCCACCTCTCCCCAGGAGAGGAGAGCAGTCCTCTGGGCACTCGATCCTCTCCTCCCCGTCCGACCCCTGACGACCTGAGCAGGTTCCCAAACCCAGGTCACTCATGTGGTGCGAGCTAAGGCATCCAGCATCTCAGGCCTCAGTGCCACCAGGCCAGCCAAATATCTTTGTTGATTTTGCAAAAAGGTTTTAACACAGTGACCCATCACCTCCTTCTGGACAAGCTTAAAGCAGTGGGTCTTTCTGTCTCTGCAGTCAGCTGATCTCACTCTTACCTTGGAAGTAGATCTCAAGCTGTCTGAATAGGTAGCTCCATTTCATCACTTCTCCCTATCTGCTTAGGTGTCCCTCAAGGGTCTGTCCTAGGTTCTATTCTCTTTTCCATATTCTTGAATAACCTCCCCTCTGTCTGTCTGTTCCTCTGCATCCATTCACACGTATGCTGATACAGTTATTTTTGCATCTGGCTCCTCTTCCCATGATCTTACCTCACAGCTCCAGCTGGATTTCAACAATATTCAGTGCTGGTTCCAGTAACCAACTATCACTCAATGCCAAAAAACTGTCTCCATGACCTTTGGCACCTGTCAGAGGCTTTCCAGACTCATACCTCTCCCTTCACTTGACACCCTTGATGGTGCGTTACTGAGGATGTAGCCTCTTTTAAGTGCCTCAGGATCTGGCTTGACCATCATCTTTATTTCTCAGTTCATATGAAAGAGCCAAGCCTCCATCCTGTTTTGAGGAAAGTAGGATCCTCAATTTGACCCTCGGTCTCTGCCCACCCCATAGGAATCTTTTTTTTTTGTTTTGTTTTATGTATCCTATTTCTAGCTCCGGTGGACCAGAGCAACTCTTGGGAGTACCCACTGAACCTTGGTCTCTACTCCTGGCCTGAAACCACCCTCCCCAGGAGACATGTTGCTGAGCACCCCCGCCCCGAACCCACGGATACGTTCAGCCCCCTGGATCACCCCCTGGGGGAGGGCCCACATCACCTACCTGGTGGCCTTTCTGCGATTAGAGGAATAGTCCTGGGCTGGGTCAAGGAGCTCAGGAGAGCTATTTCTGCACTCAGATCATCAGCATGGCATGAGGTGTGATGTCCAGTGCTTCAACCCTCAGTGCCACCAGGCCGCTCCCCATAGGAATCTTGAGATTTCTCTATTCCAAAGGCACCAGGTTGACAATGGTACATGTAAGGAAACATTCTGAAATAAATAAAGTGCCCTAAGGAGAGTTATCATCCATACCACTTCCACCCTCCTAGTGAGGCTGAGTGGCAGGGTACCCACCTAGTAAGATCCTGTATCAGCTGCTGAGTAAAGGGTAAGTAATTTTCCTAATAGTCACTTTTTATGGAGGGGGAAATACAGATCCCAGCTGCTTTAATTTTTTGAGCTCACAGCTAAATGGGAAGTGCCTCCTGGTCACCAAAGTTGGAGTATAGTGAAAGCTGAGGGTTTCCGTTTTTCCAGTGTTTACCCGGTACCCCAAGACATCGAAACATAGAATTTGCCACCAGATACGAACCACCTGATCCACCTAGTCTGCCCATTTTTCCTGCCTATAGTATCACTGCAGATTCTACTTGTTCTCCGTCCCATTCACCCACACCCTTCCATTTCCCTAAGAATCCCTTATACCTATCTCATGCATTTTTGGACCACACCACTGTTTTGGCCCCCATCACCGCCACTGGAAGACTGTTCCAGGAATCCATCATTCTTTTTGTAAAGAAATACTCCCTCACATCTCTCCTGAATCTAACCCCTTCCAGCTTTTTCTCTTGACTCCTTTTCCATGAGCACCCTTTCTTTCTGAAAAATACTTCCCTCCTGTACCTTATTTACCCCCGTGAAGTATTTAAAGGTCTCTATCATATCCTCTCTCTCCCTCCTCTCTTTAAAGATGTACATATTTAGGTCTTTAAAACTCTCCCCATAGGGTTTCTAATGCAGACCCTGCACCATTTTAGTTGTCCCCCTCTGAACCACCTCCACTCTGTCTATGTTCTTCCAGAGATGTGGTCTCCAGTACTGGACACAGTACTCTAGGTGGGGTCTTACTAGTGATCTGTACAGAGGCAATCCATCTCCCTCTTTCTGCTGGTGATACCCCTCCATATGCACTCCAGCATCCTACTAGCTCCCCCTACTGCCTTTTTGCATTGCCTGGCCACCTTTAGGTCATCTGACATGATTACTCCAAGATCTTGTTTCTGTTTGGTGATCATCAGAACCATCCCTCCCATTTTGTACCCTGCCCCGGGTTTCTGTGCCCCAAGTGCATTATTTTACACCTTTTCGTGTTGAAACCCAGCTGCCATACCCTTGACCACTCCTCTAGTTTTCTCAGGTCTCTGCTCATCCCTTCCACCCCCCCGGAGTGTCCACCCTATTGCAGTTTTTGGTGTCATCTGCAAAGAGACAGATCTTCCCTTCCAGCTCCTCTGCAATGTCACTTATACAGACATTATAGAGGACTAGTCCCAGCACTGATCACTGAAACACCCTGCTGGTCACCCTCCATTCCTCAGAGTGAACTCTGTTTACCACCACCATTTGCCGCCTATCCTCTAACCAATTTTTTACCACCTTTGGACCCACTCCTAAACTACCCAGCTTGTTTATTAGCTTCCTATGTAGAACAGTGTTGAATGTCTAGGTAGGCCACATCCACCAATCCACCCTGATCTAACTCCTCAATCGTCCAGTCAAAGAAATCGATCAGATTCTTTTGACATTGCCCCCATCCCCCCAAGAAACCATGCTGCCTCAGGTCTTATAACCCATTGGATTCAAGATATTCTACAATCCTTCCCTTCAGCAGTGACTCCATTAACTTTCCCACCACCGATATCAGGCTGACTAGACTAAAATAGTCAGGCCATTCTTTCCTAACATTTTTGTGAAGTGGGAGTACATCTGCCTTCTTCCAGTCCCCCGGAACCACTCCTGTTTCCAATGAACTGTTAAATAGGACTGTTGGTGGTGCAGCCAGTACCTCCTTCAGTTCCCTCAATACTCCTGGATGCACCCTGTCTGAAACCATTGCTTTGTCCACTTTCAAATTAGTGATTTCCTTCAGGACACTCTCCTCCATAAATAGATTGGCATCCATCTCCATCCCTCCAATGCTTCTGTGACTTTTTGTGGTCTCTCCCTTCTCCTTCCTCTGCGAACACTGCATAAAAGTATTTGTTCAGGATGTCTGCCTTTTCTTGGTCCTCCTCCTCTGTTCATGTCCCCCTTCCCTTTTTAACCTTACGATTCCACCTCTGGTGTTCCTCCTTTCACTAACATACCTAAATAATGTCTTGGAGACTTCCCCATAGGTCCGCAGGAGAGAGAACACTGGGAGCAGGGCCTCTTCTGGGTTGGTCAAATACAGGGGGACATCATCCGTATAAAGCACAATGCGATGTTCCTCACCTGAGACATGAACACTATGAAATCTGGGGACCTCCCTAATAGCCTACGCTAGAAGCTCTATACAGGCCACAAATAAGGGGGGGAACAATGGTCAGCCCTGCCTGGTGCTCCTTTACAGGATAAAATCCTTCAAGTTGTGTCCATTTATCTTGACACAGTCATGGGGAGAGTTAGAATTCTCTGCAGAAACTGGACAAAGGAGACTGGGAGTCCCAACCACCCCAGCACTGCATACAGGAATTGCCAGGACAGCCGGTCAAACCACTTTTTGGCATCTCGACTAAGGAGTAATGAGCAGGAGAGGGACTTTTGCATCTGATGCAGAAGGTGTGGGGTTCTTGGGTGTCATTAATGGTGGCTCTGGAAAGTACAAAGCCAGCTGGGTTTCTGCTTATAAGGGTAGGAAGTAATTTATCAAGTCTCTTGGCTAAGATGGCCATAAAGAACTTGTAGTCAGAATTTGATACAGATATTGGGTAGTAGGAAGAGCAGGGTGGGGGGGGGGATTTTTGTCTGGTTTTAATGCAACAGTGCATGATAGCAGTGAACATTTTTGCCTATATTTTTTTACTCTGTTTTACATTGTACCTTATCTCTTAAGTTGTACAGGATATTGTGGCCATTACCAAGCCATGGTGCACTAAAAACCATGACTAGGACATGGCCATACAAGGCTATACTCTGTTCAGGAAGGACTGGGTGGGTGGAAAGGAAGGGAAAGAGTGGAGTGAGTCATGCAAGGGAAAGCATAAAAGCGATGAAGATACAGGGACTACGGGGGAGGCAGAGGTACTCTGGGTCACCCTGGAGTTGGGGAATGAAGTCACTATTTCCACTGGAGTGATCTACAGACCTCTAGCGCAAGGGGAGGAATTAGAGAAGGTACTGGTGGAAGTCACTGGAAGATGGCAAAAAGGGGGAGGTGGCTGGTGGGGAACTTCAACCTGCCAGATGTAGATTAGAGTCTCCCAGCAGCTGCTTCAGCTAAAAGCAGGGATATCCTGAACTCTCTGCAGGGGATATTCCTCAGGTAACTAGTCAGTGAACCCACTCGTTATGGGGCAATAGTGGACCTGGTACTCGCTAAGAGGAACAGTATTATAGACATCAAGGTGGGAGGCAACCTGGGGACCAGTGATCACCATACAATGTGGTTCAATATAAGGATGGCTGCAGAATCCAACCTCACAAGGGTGAGGGTCATGGTCTTCAGGAGGGCAGATTTTATAAAGATGAGTGAATGTAACGGGGATGACCTGGCAGGAGGGGATGGCCTGGGTGTGGTGGAGGAACAGTGACAGTGGCAGTAGCTCAGCAGGTTGCACACTCGCCTCTGAGGCCGGGAGATAAGAAGGTTGTGGGTTCTATCCCCACACCAAGCACTTGGGTTAAATCCCAGTACTCACACTGTAGTGCAGCATGAGAGGGTACACTCCTGAGATGCTGTCCTCTCAGATGAGACATTAAATCCAGGACCCGGCTGCCTGTGCTGGTGGTAGTTAAGGTGGGTGTTAAAGATCTCATGGCACTTCTCGAAAAGAGTAGGGGAATTTAGTTTATTGAAGATCACACCATAAATCACAAACAATGCAAGGTTCAAAGCAAACATCAAACAATACTGTAGTTACATCAAAAGAAATGCTTTCCATTTCTTGTTTGTTACTACTCACAAAATCAAGGAAAGTAAATGAAAAAGGAAAAAAAGTGCGTAAAAGGAAACTTATGCCTAAGCAGCTATATTGGAAAAAGGCCATCCTGACAGCTAAGCTGTGACAAACTTGAAAGTTTAGAGCATCACACAGGAAATACATAACTCATTGTCAACCATTTTCTAAATAAGCTGACTATATCATGTAATAAGAGCATCTGAATTAGTAATCCAAGGTAGATTCCTCCAAGCTGTATTCATAAAAATTCTTGTAACATTTTGCTTCAGAAAAATAAATGGCTCGAAGTTCATGGGTGATTTTCTGCAAGAGTTCAATGTGTGAGGTTTCCTTCTGCTGGAGAGTGAATAAACATCTAGTATTCCACATAAACCACTTTATCCCTATCCTCTTGCTGAAGTCACCACACCTCCACAATCTCTGCCAAATTCTGGTTCGGCCTGCTTCCCCCCATCTCACCTCCCTCCTATCCCCTTCCCCTCACACATCTTACTGCTCCACACACATGACCCTCATGACTTCGTCCTCCCCCACCCACATTCGAACTCAGGCAAGGCTGCTTTCCACTTCTTCTTCCACCATTTATGGAACTCCCTTCCCACCTCGCTCTGTTTACTACCTTCGCTAAATCTCATTAAACCAACTCTCTACTGTCCCCCCCCTCCACTCTTGCCAACCACCTAACTAAACATCCTTGTAAAGTCTGAGTTATTTTAAGACAGCTCTGAGATATGTCTTTATTAGGATGATACAGGGTCTGGGGGAGAGATCCAATGAGGAGAGACTTGAGCTCAGCTTGTACTCCCTGGAGGAGCGGAGGGCAGAGGGGATATGATCAAGGTCTTTAAATATCTAAAGGGAGTAAATAGGGGCAGCCTAAATAGGGGGTTCCAGCTGAGGGAAGAGGGGGCCACCAGGGGGCGCTCCATGAGGCTGGTTGGTGGAAGACTCAGGGGGAAACTAGGAGATGCTACTCCACTAAGAGGGTGGTGAACCCTTAGAATGCACTGCCTGCGGAACTGGTGGCTGTTAATACAGTGGAGGGATTCAAGAGGGGCTGGGACAGGTATAAGGGGAAGGTAAAACTGAGCAATACCAGATCTGGGGGTGGATCTGGGGGTGTAATTCCGATGGGGGATGGGGTCAGTGGGATTTAAGAGGGAGGCAGGGAGGGCAGCAATAGTGTCCTGACCAGGTGCTGATTTTCAAGCAGACTCTATGGACCATTAGGCCTACTCTGTTGGCATGTTATTATGTTAGTATTGTACCCTGTGTTCACTTTGTATCTCCTGCAGTCTAATATGTCATATTGCAACCTGAAATTGAATTGTATTTTTTGTACTTTTGCCAGTTGTTTTTTGTTGTATTTCTTCTACCTCCTCAGGCACCTTTGTAACCTGCCTGAGTTCTCTGCAATATTGTACTTGCCATCCTACCCAGGCTCCTTTGTAACCTACCTGAGTCATCATTGTAACTGCTCTGCATATCATGTAAGTATGTTTATTTTGCCTCCACTTGCCCCTTCCCCCAGGTCACCCTTGGCTCAGTGTGCTTCTCCTGGTTACCAACTTTTTTTTTTGCTTGCCGCACACCGGGGATGAGGATTCAGCCCTGTATCACCCGGCCCGCACCCCCACCCACCATCAACCATTCCCAAGACCCCCCATGGAGGGGCCAGGAAGGGAGTTCCCCCTCTCTGGAGCATAATCCAAATCCAGGGAGATGGTGGCAGCAGAGCAGTGGGACAGGGAAGGGCTTCATGTAGCCCCTAACCACCATATTTCCTTTTCTAGCCCCCCTCACGGCGCATGCCCACACGCATGCAGGGGCATGCGCACGCCATGATCACTGGCTGCTATGCCCTCCACACCTGTGCTTCCCCCAAGCCCCCACAAGAGGCCAGCAGACAGACAGGATGACAATCCTTCCCTCCCCAAGAGAGGAGAGCAGTCCTCTAGATGCTCAATCCTCTCTCACCCCTGTTGACCCTCGATGGCCCAGACTCATTCCCAAACCCAGGTCACCAGCATGGTGTGACGTGTGGCATCCAGTGCATCAACCTCCAGTGCCACCAGACTGGCCCTTGTTACCAATTAAAAAAAAATTAATAAATAAAAATAAATTATAACCATAAAAATTAGCTGTAAAGTACTTTTGTCCCATTTGTTCCTAAGTCCACTAAAATGTCCATAAATCAAAACTGTATAATCAACTGACTCAAAACATTTTACTTGCCATTGTTATGCAGTAAATTTCCAAAATTTAGTTATATATGTACATGAGAAAAACAGATGTTCCATCATCTCAAGTAAGTTGTTCAGTACATAAAGGCCTGGAACATTATCTTTTGTTCATTTGCTTGTGCTTTTTATTGACTTTGACCTTAAGTTTTTTGTGACAGCAAAGCGATGTACATGCCTCATTTTATCAGGTATTCTATGATTCATGAGTACATCAAGTAAAAAAGAGTAGGGACATTTTTTTACTAAGACTTTCAAAAATCAAATAATAATGCAAAACATCTTGAATTCACATTAAGTTAATCTACAAATCAAAATAATAACATAACCAATAAGTATTACATCATACCCCCTTCTCCTTCACTGCCTCCCCGTAATTTTGTCCCCCCCCCATAACTTTCACCAAAATTGGTATTTCTGCACTGCACAGCAGAGTTCTCTTTTGTTTCCCAGCCATTTGTAGCAGTACTTGCCAGCTGGTTTTTCATTTTTGCCTTTTTTTTACACTTCACTTTCCCTGGGGGCGGGTGAGTGTCAGAGGAGAGCAGGTGTGGTGCTGACATCCAGAGCCGATCACGAGTGTGATCTTCTTGATGTCAGCTGACCACTTCCATGGAGGAGAGGAGGAGGAGTAGGCTGGCTGATGTGCCCCACATTTGATTGGCACAAACATCAGCCATCCCAGTCTTCAAAGGGGTCTGTCCATCACTGTTGGAGGCGGGTTATAACAGACACACACCAGTTGGTGCCAGTATTGATAATTATTTGCCCATCCTCTCCAGTCAGCATGATGAGGACACTGCACAGCTCGCCAGATTCTGTGCCTTGTATTCGGGAGACAGGTAATGCGCCGAAGCACTTTTAGTCTGTCTTCTGCCACACTGCCAGCCTGTTATTTTGTCGCTGTCACCAGTCAGTCAGTTTAGTTAGTGTAAGAACCAAAAGCTATTCTTAAGAGCTGACTTAGTTATTTTACAGAAAAAATAAATAAAAACAACAGGAGTGCTGTAAGGAGGGGAATAGACTAGTTAGGCTGGGCAGAGGAGAGGAGTGTGTGAGACCACTGAAGGTCACTTTCGGCCTGGGGACAGTCTGGGCAGGAAATTGGAGGATGGCTGGGAAAAAAATGCTAACTGTTAGGAAAAGAAAAGGAAAGGAAAAAAATAAAAGTGCTGCAGTAAAAGGCATCTGCGTTTAGCTGTTATCAATAATTATTCACTTCACAGCCTGGCTGCTCTGCTCGTGCTCTTCTGAGATAAAACAAGCTAATAGTAGTAGTAGTCTGTTGTATAGGAGGGGGAGGTGTGACACAGAGACTCATCTCGTGGTAAAGCTCTGCAGACATTGGACAGCTCTAAATATATACCCTACCAACCAGCTAACTAGATGAATTAAAAAAAGTGCCTAACACTACAGAATAAATAATGATATACTGACCTTTGGAATTAAAACAAACTAGGAGTCTGTAACTTGTATAGGAGGGAAGGAGTGACAGACTGATGGTGTGAAGCACAGCAGCAGACAGCTCTAAATATACCCAACCAACCAGCTAACAAATAGATTAATAAAAAAGTGCCTAACAGAATAATTATAATTCTATACTGTCCTTTGTAATTAAAAGAATTGCTAGTAGTCTGTTGTATAGGAGGGAAGGGGTGACAGACTTGTGGTGAAGCACTACAGTGGACAGCTCTAAATATACCCTACCAACCAACTAACTAGATTAATAAAAAGGTGCCAAACAGAATCATTTTATACTGTCCTTTGGAATTGTAATTAAGACAAGAGACAGTACTACACATCAACTAGACTGCAGCAGTAAGCGAACTCAGTCTCAGGGGCCCATTCTCAGAGTTTACAAGCTGCCTGCAGCAAAATACTGTAAATGTATTCTCCTGGGTCGTGCCTGAAAATAGGCAGGTCTCTTGTCAAGCGCACTTACCCGGTCAATAAAAGCTAATAAATAAATAAATTCCAGCAATCTTTTTTTTATGTAGCCAGTGGCCACAATTACTGAATTTTAAAACCACATCTGCCTCCTTCTTAATAAAACGTTGCCTGTGTGCTACTTTTTACTTACCTAACCTCAGCCAATTGAAGCTAAGCCAATAAAAAAGATTTCTTTATATATGACTGACTGTAATGATTGATTGTATAAAAAAAAAAAGTTTAAGCATGCCATCCTCATTATGACTCAGTAAAGTCAAGAGAAACAAAAAATGAAATAAAAAATAAAACTTACAGCCTTTTTATTTTGCTACAGACCAGAGACAGAGAGTGAAGCTCTTGCTTGCCCAGCCTAAGTCTAGTGTGTCATCATCAACTGTCATGACTCATTTTTTTCGGTGTGTCTGTGAGACGACAGGAGCAGTGTGATGTGTGACTGACTGATTGCTCTGCTGCATCTTTTTTCTAGTCTCTATTCTTTTAGTTCCAACTTCTAAAGTTCTATAATAAAAACACACACAAAGGAAGTATCACTTCCAAGTTCTACTTGTTGCCCCAGCCAAGTTGCTGAGCTTAGCTGTGTGACTAGCCTGCTTTGGGTGGCTGACACTGACCTCATTCCTCATTGCCGCTGTCAAAGTAATGTAGGCAGATTTCAAAATGGACAAATTTGTTATTCGTGCTCGTGCATCTCATAGAGAGACTCAACCAAGCTCATCATCTACTTCAACATGTGCTAATGAACAACATAGTGAGATTACAAACAGGAGTGATTCATTAATACCGTCAGATCTTGGAACTCAAGAACTAGCTCAACCCAAAATTAATTTTCCTAAAACAAACATTGAGGGAATGCTGTGTAGTTTTGGTGAAAATGATATGTGAACCGACCATAGTTGGAACACTCAGTTGTGGCTGATAAGGCCTTCTGTTTTCCTTGTCTGATGAATGTGTGCCCTGGCAATGCTGGTGGAATGGGAACTGACTGATATTGCTATTATAACCTCTGGATTCTGCAACTGGAAAAAAGCTCTTTGTCAAGGGAAAGGTCTCAACAAACATGAGCACAGCTTAGTCCATTTGAATGCAATGGCTGTTTGGACTGCAGCAAGGAAAAGAGAGGCCACCGGTGCCACAATTGCTGCTTTGGTGTCATCTGCACAAACTGAAAAAAATAGGTACTTTGTAAAAACCCTGGGTAAAATCATTCAGTTTGCTGTCCTAAATGAGCTGCCTCTAAGAGGAGATAAAGATATCATCAACTTTAATGAGTTAGATCTTACATTGAACAATTCATCAGGAATTTTCATCAACCTATTTAAGTTTACTGCAAGTCAAGATCCAATATTCATGGATATTCTGAAAACCATTCCAAAAAATGCAAAGTACTCTTCTGCTGAAATTCAGAATGAAATAATTGACATTATAAATAAAATGCTTTTGCAAGATATTGTTGCAGATATTCAAAACTATGGTGATGTCAAGTTCTTCTGCCTGAAATGTGACGCTACAAGGGATGCTGTGAATGTTGAACATTTGTCCATTATTTTATGATATTCTGTTGATGGCAAACCGAAGGAGAGACGTATTGGATTATCCCATTAGCATGGCCTCACTGCTGAAGATATTACACAACAGATCTTGAAAGACATCCAAGAACTGGGTGTAAACCCTCAAAATATTTTATGTTTTTGCTTTGATGATGCCTCCATTATGTCAGGGTGCAAAGGAGGTGTACAAAAGCTTTTGCAAGAGAAATTAAACAAGGAAATTCCTTACACACTCTGCCTGGATCACCAGTTACATCTGGTGGTTACTCACGTGTGAGAAGAGCTCAGCAGTGGCAGATATGTTCTCAAATTACAACTCTGTACAAATTTTTTCACAGACATGAAGTGAGTGTGCTATACAAAGGTTAGCACCTGCAAAGACTCATAGACACAAGATAGATTGGTCACCTGAAAACCTTGGAAGTAATCCTCAATAATTTGGGAGAGATTCAGATTGTTCTGTCACAGTTTGCAAATGGTTATGGTGATCTGTCCGTTGAAGCAAGAGGGCTATTGGAAGTTACAAAATCATCCCAGTTCCTGTTCTTGGCCAAGGTTATGAGAATAATTTTTTTTTTTGAGTAATCTATTTTTCCGCCCCCGTGCTCGCTGGGCCTCCACTCCTTCGGGCTCTGTCAAGTTCCCTTCTGACCCCTTCTGTCCTTCCCCAGCCCTCCTCAGATCCCCAGATCGTAGCCAACCCCCGGGATATCCTGGTGTATCCCTTCACCGGGTGAGTCCCTCTCCTCTGAGGGGGAAGGCACCAGGGGGGATAGCCCCAGCGCGCACTTCTAGGGCCCGGGGATGCTGCTGGGGAACAGGAGGCACCAGGAAGGTACTGGAGGCCCTGAGGAACAGAGAGCTGTCATCCGGAGGCCAGTGAGTGATTTTCCTGGCTTTTCTTAAGGTGCATGACATCTGGACATCAAGGCAGGAGCCGACGTCTGTCACGCACCACCCCAATGACCCTGACGTGCTGCACTACCACCGGCCTCCACCAGTGGTCGCTTCAGCACTGGGTCGTGATCCCTTCCCTCCCTGGAGACAGCGAGCAGTCGTTGGACGCTGAAGCTGTCTCCCCTCCAGCCGGCCCTCCAGTGACCCGAGCTCGTTCCCGAACCCGGGTCACTGGCGTCGCAAGTGGAAATCCAACCGCTGCGCCGATGGCCCGGCTGAGAATAATTTTGAATGTTTTTGCTCCAGTGAATAATGACCTTCAAGAGGAATTAATGCGCCTTGCTAAGGTCCTTGAACTGATTACTGTTTCCTGTGAAACACTTCAACAGAAGAGAAAACTATTTAAAGATTGTGTAGCAGATATTTAATCCAAGCACCTGATTTTGAAAAATGCATAGCATGAAACATTGGAATTACATTGTGCTGGTGTCACCAAAAGAGTGGTAATGCCCAGAAAGTTTCAAGATTCAGTTATCACTGAGCACTTACCAGGATTCCAAAGTTTAAATGAGCATCAGTTGTCCCAGATTTATCATGAACTGATTGATAAAACTACTAATGAATTGCAAAGGAGATTTTCTGAGAAGAACTCCATCTTATACAAAAGCTTGTCAGCAATGTATTCTAGTAGCTCTCCCAATTTCTTGAAAATGGAATCTCTACATGCATTGATTGACATGCTTTGATTAGATATTGATAAGGTGAACGCTGAAACGGTTGTATTTAAGGCACTGATAGATCAGAAACAGTGCAAAGAATCTGAATAAGTTCTTGGTGCTGCCAAGGAATTAAAGGAGGAGTTCCCATGTATTTTTGAAATGTGTATTACTCTCTTGTTATTTGGAGCATTAATTGCAGCTTATGAGAATTCATTTTCTTGTTTGAAAATAATTTTATCACATCAAAGGATGAGCATGACCCATGAACGAAAGAGAAACCTCATTCTCCTGTCATATGAAAATTATGTGACTTCAAGTTTCAACCTGGATGTCTTTGTGGAAAAATTCAAACACCACTATCCAAGAAGACTTCTACTTTAGTTTCCTGAACGCTCTTAACCTTGCACAGAACTTACATGTTTAGTGTTAAGTAATTTACAAGTAGATAAAAAGGCTTCTGACATCTGACTGACACTGCGTTTTTAACTAATCACATGACAGGAAGAATGACTGGTAGCTGCCCCCTCCGGTCATTCTTTCCACCCCCCCCCGTCTTGCTGTTTTAGCTACAGGCCTGCTCCCACTACTTTAAAGAGTAGGGGCATTATTTATTCATACTTCAAATAAAATTACAGTACAATACATGTTAGTTATATGATATAACTCAAATAAATCAAACGGTAAAACAACCAAGTGTTAACACATACTAACCCAATCCCCCCCCACCCCCACTACTTAGGAGTAGGGGAAATTTGTAATATACTTACACAAACCGGACCTAACACAAATGTGATCACTTCACATAATTACATTCTATGCAGAATTGACCTGAAGACACAGTTAAGTAGTACTTCATACCTCCATACCCCCACATGTCATGAGAAGAGTCTTTTTCTTTTCCCTTTATCCTATTAAAATTATCATGAGTATTAATTCATGCCCAACTCAAAGTCCCCTCTCCTCTACCTTAGAGGGGGAAAATACCGTCTAAACTTCCACCAGACCAAAAATAATGTTAATTCCATATTTTTTTAATATTCCCCCTACGTTATTACTAAATCCAGTAATTCAATTAAAATATATGGTATTGCATCATGCTACATCCCAGTTCCCCATCTGCCAGAATAGGGCTAGTTATAAGAGGAATTAATGAAATGAATTAACTGCTTTCCCATAAGGCCCCCTGTTTCTCCTTGGCAAACCAGTCATACATCCAACATTAAGGCTCCAAAACTTACAGCAAGTCCTGTATATAAACATACATCTCACCCTAAGTCTTCTAAACTTCCTTTCTCTCCCATTTTTCCTGTAACATTGGGTTTATGCCCCTGTTTACCCCATACCTAGCAGAGCATATTTCTCCATAATTTTTCATACACATCCCTTTTATAATTCCTTGTCTTTTTTTTAAGCCAGAATTGCTGTCTCGAGCATGTGAAATAATTGATCAGTGGTCGGATCCTTTTGCTATAGCGAAAATAAACATCTAGCTTGCCAAATAGAATCTTAATATGTAAGAGAATCAAGTGCATCATGCTTGTTTCATATATCTTCCAGATTCTGGGAAGAATGTCAAAAAAAAAGGATTTTTGGAGTGAGAAAAAAACAGGGGGGAATGTTTCCATTTACAATGTAGCATAGCCCAAAAGGGCACTATGTATGGACACTCAAAATATAAATGTTCCATAGTTTCTAGGACCATATGGCATGTGTCCGAACTAAGGCAAACCCACTCTTTATGAACCTTATGGTTTAGGTTACTTTTAACATTTAGTTTGCCTTGTGCACATAACCATAGAACATTCCACACTTTTTCGGGGGTTCTAGGGTTAGTTAACATTCTGTTTGCTTGCTGTATTTCTTGTGGGACCACAGAACAGTATCTTGGAGTATCAATAAAAAAACTGTCACTACATTTCCATAAAATTCTTTCCTATTGCAATTGTCCAAAGTCTGTTTAGTGACTTTCCAAGTTTTTAATTTGCTAAAACATAGCTGCAGGTAGTTTGGCATGTCCCCCAAGGATTTTTGTTTAGGAATTGGGGTAGACATTTCCTACCCACCTATAAAGTGTAAAATTCTATCTAAAACCCAGGGGGTGGGATATTCAGATTGCACCAGATAGGAGCGCAAGCCTGGGCGCAGTGCAACTGGGATGTGCCAGGGCATGGGCTGGGTGATATTGAATGGCACCGCACCATGGCCCAGCACCATTGAATATGGCACTGGGAGTGCCCGCACTGTGCATGGTGCAGTGGCACTGTGCCAGTGCAAGTGGCAGATGAGGAGCAAGGGGCTGCGCCTGCTCAAGTACAGTTGCGCTAGGTGCAACAAGAGCGATATTCAGATGTGAGCATGCAAATGAGGCCATTATGTATGCAAGACGCAAATGGGGAAATTTGCATGTCATTATGGCCCCATTTGCATGCGGTGCACTGATTCCCAGCAACTTGCACCTGGCGTCCTGCCAGGCTGCAGCCATCGGGGACTTACACCCCCTGCCTCGTGGTGGGCAACACGCCTCAACACCTGATCGTGGGCATAGTAGTAAAATATCCCCGGTGGTCCAGTGGACCCTACCCCATCGCCTGATCATGGGCATTATATAAATATATCCCTGGGTGGCCCAGTGGACCTGCTCCCCTGCCCGATTGTGGGCATAATATACACATATCCCTGGTGGTTCATTGGACCCTACCGCATTGGCCAATCGTGAGCATAGTTAGAACCATCCCTGGTGGTCCAGTGGACCCGATCCCCTGCCCGATCGTGGGAATCAAATCAAATTAAATTCCGTGGTGGTCCAGTGGACCTGATCCCCTGCCCGATTGTGGGCATATGATTAGAACTCCCTGTTGGTCAAGCGGTACCCCCTCCCCACCTCCCCACTGAGACCTGCCACCCTCCTCCAGTCAGCGGCGGGTGGCAGCCTCACCATAAGCCGCCTAGCTGCCCGCCAACTGACAGTGCTCAGTATGGCTGTAGGCTTATTGGTTCACTCGCGTCCAATGGACGATGCAGACTATATTGTACTGAGCATAGTCCCAAATGTGAATGAACCATCTCACATTTTGGGACTGTGTAGTAAGGTACAGTTTAGCCACCCATTGGCCCATGCAATGGACCAATAGACGTACAGCCATACTGTATGCTGTCAGTCGGCAGGCGGCCGGGCAGCTTGTGGTTGGGGAGCTGCCGCCCACCACTGACCAGGGCGATAAAGGGTGGCAGGTCTCAGTGGGCGGGTGGGGAGAGGGGGTACCGCTGGACCACCAGGGATTTCTATCCATATGCCTGCGATCAGGCAGGAGTTCAGGTCCACTGGACCACCAGGAATTGTGTTACCTATGCCCGTGATTGGGCGATGCCTTAGGGTCCACTGGACTGGGTGGGGGGCACAACGCTGGCCTGTGTCTGGAGAGGTCGGGTGGCCACCCACAGCAGGCGGCTGCCATGTTGCACCTGGCAATACGGCAGCCCACCTGTGGGTGTCCCACGACATGCTCCTGCTTTTTACAGGCACATCTTTGTGCCCCCCTGTGCAATGCAAGGCGGGTTTGTGCCTGCATATGTGTCGCACATCCCAGGCTGAATATCAGGATGTGCCGCATATGCATAGACACACACCCCCGCACTTGCACTGCATACATTACTGGTGTGCCCCGGCACATCGGGAATTGCGCAGTGCAACAAACCCCTCTGAATATTGCGCCGGGGTGCATCACTGCGTTGCACATGGTGCAACACTGTTGCACCATGCGCAACCCCTTTGAATATCCCACCCTCGGTGTTCATAAGCTTTTAGATGGCTTCAATATTGGTTTTATGTTTGCATACATAAAGATGCTAGCAAAGAACACTACTCAGATCACCATCTGCTATCGATAAATATGTTATGCCTCTTTTTATAGGGTTTAACCTACTACCCCAAATACACCTAAAAAAGTAGCTCTATGGCAGTTCCAGAGACCCCATCTCTGCAAAGACATACACAGGGTGGAGGCTGTCCAGAGGAGGGCAACTAAAATGGTGCAGGGTCTGCACCAGAAGACATATGAAGAAAGAGTAAAGGAGCTTAAGATGTATAGCCTCGAGGAAAGGAGGGAAGAGGGGGGACATTTTTTTTTTATTTATTTATTTAGTTTTTGTTGACCCGGTAAGTGCACTAGACAAATCCTGCCTATTTTCAGGCACGACCTGGGGAAGGGGGATACAGATGAATGCCAACTGACCTTGAACCAGATTAAGCTGTTGGTGGTATTTTTAGTGAATGAGGGAAATTTGGCCAGGACACCGGGGAAATTCCCCTACTCTTCAGAGGGGGAACCTCTGTCCAAGATGGCGGATGCACCCTTGCTTGCTGAGGAGGTGGCGATGGAGGTGGGAGACCTGGTCTCAACTCCTGCCTCTGTGTGTGTACAGACCATGTCTACAACTACTGAAGCAATGCTGGTTTCTGTGTCTACTGCAGAAAATGAATCTACACTACAGGTTACAACTTTAGAACCTCTGCTGGGTCACCCTGACATGGAATCTCAAACGTCTTTACCCCTTGCCGTCTCAATGAGGGATTTTTCCACTTTTGACTCTGCTATTGTCTGTTTGGCTGAAAAGGAGCTTCAGGACTGTTTGGGTGATGCAGAACGTCGATTTGCGATTACGAAGAAGAATTTGAACAGAGAACTGCAACGGATTCGTGAAGTCAGATTGGCAGGATGTATGTCTCCTGCAGCCCACAATAATACTTTGCAACAGCCTACATTGCCTTTTCAAGTGGCTGAGGTGCCACCCTGTGCAGCCCATCCTGGCGAGTTCTCAGCTGGAATACTCCCGCCCGCTTCTCAGCCGCCCCCACAGACTACAGCGACATCATTGCATACAGTGCCTAGTTTGCCTGTTGTGACACGCTCTCCCTCTCAATTGCTATCTCTTGATACCAATCCTGCTACAACACCTACCTGGTCTGTAGAAACGGCGTTGCAAGCAGCTGGCTGGGTGCAGGAACCTACAGAGGGGAAGTGGGTTTCTGGTCCGTCCCCTATTCGGTCCCCCTGTCTCAATGATTTTCCTGAGCTGCAGCATTCACCAAACAGAAGTCTGCCTATGTCTGACCCCTTGTGTCTCCCCAAGGAATTGGAACTTACCCAGCACCCAGTCTTGGAACCTTTGCAGGGTTCTCTTATTCGTGCTGCTTCTCCCACTACCATTACGGAGAATACAGCTCCTACAGTAGTGGAGCCTCCCTCAAAGAAAATAGAGCCAAATTGTTCTTTTTCCTCATTGTTTAAATTTCCAGTTCTGGCTGCAAAGCGGCATAATGCGGTACGATTGGCTTATATGGGCGGTTTACCTGAGCCACGGACGAGTGTTATGTGCTTCGGACACTACTCAAGGACTCTCTGAAATTCTTTTCTCACGAAATATATGCACTGATTCATATTTCCGGCAAAACTACGTTTGATGTCAGCTTCCAAACGCCTCGTGGCTTGGAGCATTTTTGGTCACAATATAATGCCTTAAGAAATACTGTCCTGTGGACCCCGTTTAAGGCCATTCCCCTTTCCAAACCAGCCTTTAAGAATATTACCGTTCTGTTTCGGAATGAAGGTGTTGATGTCACTGATGTTGTCTATTGGCTAAAACAATGTTGTACTGTTCAGGGTCAGCCTGAGGCGATATTGGACATGGAGAATATTTGGACTGGAGGCTGGAAGGTTAAGGTTTTGTTACACTCTAATGATTCTGGTCCAGTGCACCTACCTAATTCTTTTTTTATAGGTCGTGATAGGGGGGTCTTGTTTTACCCTGGACAACTGAAAGCTTGTTACCGGTATGGAGACCCCTCTCACCTTAGTAATGTCTGTGATAAGCTGAAATGTAATACCTGTGGAGAATTGGGTCATGTGGGGATTCACTGTCTAAATGAGTGTAAATGTAATCTTTGTGATGAGCTGGGTCATACGTTTCAAAATTGTCCGTGGGCTGCTCATACTCAGGCCACACATGAAGATGGTGCTGATCAACGTTTTGTAATCACGCAAGCCCAGAAGGCTCGTCTTAGGACCACCTTAGCAGAGCCGACTTCAGTAGTCGCTCAACCTCTATTGCAGGTCCCTGAGCCTGTTGCAGATCAGGTTGTGGTACCCCCGGTGGCCTCTTGTGTGGCACCGCTTACTGAGATGACCCCTCCTACCCCTGACCCTGTCCAATCCGTCCAGCTTGTCCTGGACCCTGTTCCAGGCCCGAGTACTATGCCACCCCCTGAGTACCCACTAGTGTTATGCATCGGAGGTCTATGAAAATTACCCCCGGCATTACCATCGTTCTCTTGCTTTTGGAACCCTCCTGTGGTTTTTCTAATGCCTTTGAGCTACTCCAAACTGTTTCTGACGATGCTGGAGGCGAGTCTGACTCTTCCTCTGTTGCATCTTCCCTCCCAGATGGTATTACTGATTTTGAGATTCAACTGGGTACTGGTCTTTCTCAGAAGCGGAAGGCCATGGTTAAGCTAAAAGGGAAAAAGGTGATAGGGAAAAGGAAATCGTAGTGTCTCTGTTCTCCTTGTGTTATGTCTCACTTTGTTTGTCATACTATTAATGTGAATAGTATTAAGCGTCTGGCAAAAAGAAGATTGATTTTTTCCTGTTTACGGCTTTTACCTATGGGGATCTTTCTGTTGCAGGATACATGACTCCATACCACCCACGAGATTCGACAGGCACAACAGGACTGGCTTCTAGGTCCTTCTTTTTGGTCCATTGGCCTGGACACCTGTTCCGGACTTGGGATCTTATTCAATATCCCAGATTTCCGTTTGCTAAAATTGATTGACGTAGCCCCTGGCAGAGTGTTAGTCTTAGATTTTTTAATTGGGCCCTGCCCTTATCGGGTTATTAATATTTATGCTCCCCAAATTATGTCTGCACGATAGCTTTATTTTCTTTATCCTCTTATTTGCATACCTCCTTTCAGTTGATATTTTCTGGTGACTTTAACTGTGACTTAAGTCTTCTTGACAAAAGCTCTTTGCTACTACCCAGAAATTGTTTTGTGACTCCTACCAATTAGGGAAGTTGGTTCTGCACTGCTCATATCTCACGGATGCCTATTACTCTTTTACTAAACAACATACTCTTACATTTCAAAAGGGTAAGCTGGCTACCAGAATTGATTTTGTATTTCTGTCCTGCACACTCCCAATTACCTCTGCTACTGTACAAGCTGTGGAATTTTCTGATCATAAACTGCTTTCCATAGGCCTTGGCTCTGATGTCACTGTTCGCAAAGGACCAGGACTCTGGAAATTCAACATATCTCTGTTGCAAATTCCGACTTTCATGCAGTCTCTTTTATCCTTTATTCAGGCCCAGAAATCCGTTTTTATTTGTTACGCAGACCCTATTGCATGGTGGACAGACACTAAACATGATTTGGTGCTCTTTTTGAAAAGATATAGTCATCAAAAATGTCGAAGAGAATATTTGGAATATTTACAGAAAAGGGTACATTTTCAGTCCTTGTTGACAATAGCTTATACGACAGGACAAGATCTTTCTCAACAATTGCACTTAATTCAGAATGATATGTTGAAATTCCAATCTAGACAATCACAGCAACTTTATCATCAACACAGATTTAATGTGGTAGGCATGAGGGCTGTTGTTTGCCCCTTTGAGTTGAATTCTCAACAAGTTACACAAAAGAATATGTTGTGTCTTGCTGATTCTGATGGCACCTTATGTACGTCTCAGGCGGACATCTGCCAGATAGTGACATGTTACACGACTACCCTCTTTTCTCCCTTTTCAGCTGCTGATGTTGATCCTGCGGTGTTGTATAGGGACCTTGGCATCCCCATCCCTTCACAGCCGTGTTCTGACTCAGCCTGTATACCTGTTACTGAGTTAGAATTGAAGTCGGTTATTTCTTTCTTACCCTTACGGAGGACTCCTGGTCCGGATGAACTCATTGCTGCCTTATATGAGGTACTGGGTGACCACCTGATCCCTGAATTAACTTCAGTGTTTACCTCCCTGTTAGCTAGTGAGTTTATCCCTTTAGATTTTACTAAGGGTACTTTGATTTATATCTATAAACAGAAAGGAGTTATACATTCTCTTGAGAACTGGTGCCCCTCATGTATGCTAAACACTGACTTTAAGTTATTAATGAAAATTATTGTACAACACCTTATGAGGATAGCTGAAGTGGTTTTGCACCCTGCTCAGTCCTGTTCTGTACTGAACAGGAGAATCTCTGACCATTTGATTCTCCTTCGAGAATTATTTTCTTATGGCTACGCAGACTCCGTTTCAGGTTTTATTGTATCGGTAGATCAGAAGGCGGCTTTTGATTCAGTTAACCATGATTTTTTATGGAAGGCACTACATTTTATGCATGTGCCTGGTGAAATGATTCGCTGGATCAAGACTTTTTATAGGACTGCCACTGCTGTGCCTGTTGTGAATGGTTGGGTTGGACCTATGATCCCCATAAAAAGAGGGGTTCACCAAGGGTGTCCTTTGAGCCTCTGTTATATGTTATTTTTTAGATGTTTTGCTTTGCCGTCTGAATACTCATCCTCAGATTCATGCCCTTCTAGTTCTACTTTTAATCTCACCGTGATATGGCGATTGCATATGCAGACGTATGTCTGCATTATTGTGGCTAATGCAGCCTCTGTGGTTACTGCCTCCAGGAATGTTCTTCCTTTGGTGATTTTTCTGGTGAAGTTTAAATTTTACCAAAAGTTTTGGTATTCGGTTAGATCAAAATAGCCCTTTTTCGCATATTGGTCCTTACAACTTGTTGAGGGGCCTCAACGATTTTGGGAGTTTATTTTGGGACTGTGATTCTGGCCTTTTAATTGGTCTGCTAATTACAACAAGGCAAACTTAAGGTTGCCTCATGGAATAAGGGCAGATTGGGAAGAAGAAGCGCATTTTCCTAATCAAGACTTATTTGATACCGACTTTTCTTTATTTAAGCTATGTATTCCCAATCCCTAAACAATTAGAAACTGCAGTTCTTGGTCTCTTCTTTCAAGCTCTGTGGGGAAGCTGGCTTAATCTGGTAAAATGGAATGTTACTTACTTACTTACCTATTTCTGAGGGGGGTGTTAACATGATTAATCCTCTGTTGTTTTTCTCATGTATTTTTTTGACTGCAAATCTTTGGCCTCTATTGATAAATACTCAGAGAGGGTGGGAACCTTGGTCCTATGATTCTTGCAGATTATGGTTTCATTTATGGGAATGTGATTCATTAACTGTGATACGACAAACTTTGGGTATACCGATATATATTAAACACATGTTTTTACGTTTGAAACAGTGGAGGATTTCTACCCAGATGTTGTTAGTGAATTCTCATAAAGTATTATACAATAATCTGCTCCTGACCATTTGTGCAATACAGTTGCCCTTTGAAAAGTGCCCTAGCCAGCATCTTCCTTCCCTATTGGTTTTGTTATGGTGTAAAAGGGTGCCTGCTCACATGTGGGACTTTCATTGGCTGTCGTGTCATGAAAGAATTAATGTCAAAGATAATCATAAACACAAGCCATATCAAGACCGACAATGTTCTAGACTATTGTGTATTTCTAAATTGGAAACTATATCGCACTTATTTTTTGAGTGTTCTTTTATTCGGCACTGGTGGGTTTTTTTGGCAAGAGTCTGGACTACTCCATTATTTCTAACGGTTTCTTACCAGAATATTATGTATGGTGTTTTTCTCCCAGTGGTCCCTTTGGACTTAACACGTTAAATCTAATTTTGTAGTAATTAAATGGAATATTTGGATGGCTCGATGTCTGTTTACTCTACAGCAAAAACCTGTTCTTATTCAGAGCTTGAGAAGAAAATCATAACAGACCTAACAAACATTTATGTACATGAACGTACATTATTTTCCAAGGAGACATTACTTGAACTTTGGAAAGCTCTTCCTTGGATCACGGACTCTGATTTTGCAGTGACCTGATGGATTGTCTCTTGATATGCGCAGTTCTGTTCTGTTTTTTTTTTTCTCTTCTCACAGTGTTTTTTTTGTTTACTTCTGTTTTGAGTTCACATGAGTTTTTGCAAATTACTTTTGTTTTGGTACTGTACGATTTCTTTTGTTTCCATAAAACTTTCCCCTACTCTTTTCAATAAGTGCCATGGGATCTTTAACATCCACCTGAACTACCACCAATCCAGCAGATGGGACCTCGGTTTAATGTCTCATCCGATAGAAGGCACCTCAGAAGTGCAGCACCCCTCTCATGCTGCACTACAGTGTCAGTACTAGGATATTAACCCAAGTGCCAGATGTGGGAACTGAACCCACAGCCCTCTGATCTCCCGGCCTCAGAGGTGAGTGTGCTACCTACTGAGCCACTGACACTGATAAACCTGATAGACATGATATGGTAGACATGACATGATATAAACTTTCAAATACCTCATGGAAATCAACTAAGTCCAAGAGGGAAGCATCTTTCAGAAAAAGAGATGTGCAAGAACAAGGGGGCACAATTTGAAGGTAGGGAGGGACAGCTCAGAGGGAATGTGAGGAAGTATTTCTTCACAGAGAGGGTTGTAGATGCATGGAACGGCCTTCCTGAGGATGTCGTAGAGTCAAAAACAGTGGGGAATTCAAGAATGCATGGGACAGACATAAGGCAATTCTAGTGGGGGGTAGGAGGAAGTAGGCTGTTGGTTAACTAGGATCTGCAGCTTATCCATTAGGTAGGGAAATGGGCAGACTAGGTGGGTCAAGCGGTCTTTATCTGCCATCAAATTCTATAGGGATGCCTTCAAATGCTTTGGTGGGGAGGAGACCCCACAATGATGTAGAGAAACGTAGGAAGTAAAAATGTCTTAACCATGTAGGCACTTTTTTTGGGGGGGCATATTCCATTTATTCCAAATACTGACTTACTGTTCTGCCCGCTTTAATATAAAGCCCCAGTTATAAGTCTCCATGTCCACTTGACTAAAAAAGATCCCTATAATTTTGCATACCTCTCTTCTTATAGGGATTCCCATTATTTCCCTCGGTTCTGGACTCATACTGCCTATAGGGAGACATTTGCTTTTTGTGTAATTTATTTCTGATCCTATACTAGATGAGAATATTTGTAAAGTTTCTTCCACTACCTTGCAAGAAGAAACATCAGCTAATACTAGGCAGATGTCATCTGTGTAGGCTACAGTTTTAATTTCTTGGTCTTCACTTGACAATGATACTCCGGTAATACACTCCTTAGTACTGATGTTCTGTAACAGGGGGTTTATTGTTAAGATATACAGGAGAGGTCTAAGAGGAAGTGGTGGAGCCAGGTTTGTGAGTGTTTGGGAGCTGGGGAGAGGCATTCAGTCAATCATGGGCTCCACAATGGGCACTAAACAGTGAATAAAGATGGTGGTGGGGCACCACTGCTCACACTGGGGCAGCCAGGAGGGGCAACTGCCCCCAGCCCCACCAGCTCTGCCACTGCTAAGAGGGCACCCTTGTCATGCTCTTCTCATTACCTCACACTTTCTCCCTATCCAACCATTTATATAGGGCTCTATATTTAATTTTTTATAGCATGTTTTCACCCAGTAAATAAACTGATCCAGAAAATTATAGGCTTCCATGCACGTCTATAGATAGTAGGGTTTTAAATAATTGATTAGCAATTTTTTTCTTGGGACAATACTAACTGCACAGAAAGTATTCATGTAGGTTTTCTAGAAGTGATATGTTTGTTAAACACAATGAAGCATGTGCTACGCATTTTCACAATGTGTTAGCACTTTTATGGCAAAACGCTAATCAATTTTTAGAGTTAAATAAAACCCTGGGCAGTCATGGGAGACTTTGTCAAATGCTTTGTTTTGCTCTAAACTAATGAGATATCACATTAATTCATTTGCATTTCCCCTATCCATTAATTCTCTTAAACATATCAATCCATCCGAGATTCATCTGTTCGGGACCCCACAGAACTGAGAGGGGTGAATAATACAGTCTAATATACTAGCCAATCTTTTACCCAGAATCTTCATGAGCATTTTACAATCCGAATTGAGAAGAGTAATCGGTTTCCAGTTTGTGAGCAAATCTTTGTCATCTGGTTTATATATTAATATAAGTAAATCCTTATACATATTGTCAGGGAAATTACCTGATGTGAGAAAATAGTTAAACATCTGGACCATTTCATCTGCCAATGACTGAAACACTATATTATATAATTGGTTTGGTAAGCCATCCTGTCCTGGAGCTACTCCTGCTTTTAATAATTTAATTATGCATTCCAATTCCTGTTAGGTAATCAGCTGAATTGACTACTCCTTCAGAACATCAGGAGTTTTTTTTTACATTACAGGATGTTAATCATTCATTCATAACATCTTCCTGCAACATTTGTTCCTGAACCATTTTAGAGATATGTTTCTCTACTTCAGCCATAATTTCTTTTTGATTGTACACCTTGGATCCTGTGGCCATTTTTATCTTATCCAATTTTTTTCTTTCTCTTAAGAAGATGCAACAATCAAATGGGTTAGTATACGCCCGAGCTCCCTGTGCCCAAAATCTCTGTTCTTTTTCTAGGGATTTCATCCTGTCATATTAAATCCTGGATATTTCTTCTTTAATTCCTTTTAGCTGGTTAGATAAATCAGTCTTGATTTCCCTATGTATTGTTAATAATTGGTAAAGTAGTTTTTTTAGCTGTAGGTACTGTTTGTTTTTAATGTTACCATTAATTTTCCCCGTAGTTTGGAAGAATTTTTTATGTACACCTTACTGTCCTCCCACCACTCCTCCAAAGAATCGTATAGAACAAAAATGATTTTCTGGCCTCCAGAATGTATAGCAATCCTTGTTTTATTTCAGGGATATCCAGAAGACTAAGATTTAGTCTCCAGCACCCCAGACCTCTCTGTGTTTTGTTAAACCCAGATATAGTGCATGCTAGGAGACCATGGTCCAAGGAACCCACCAGTTCCACTTTTGTCTCTTTTACCAGGAGATTTCCTGAGATAAACCAGTAGTCAGTCCTAGTGGATAGAAATACTCTAAAATACGTATGTGGGGTATTTGTAAATCGTACTCCAAACATATCAACTAACCCAGTTTGGGAGATTAATTTATTTAAAAGGACGAGTCACAAAATATTTTAGTTGTTTTTACCAGCACTGAATCCAAACTGCCGATCACAATAGTGCACGCAAGGTGTGCACAACAAAAATGGTACCTTTTCTTTTTGCCGGGGGCTTTGCCCACCACACCCCTGATGAGGGAGACTCTGCCCCTGCACCCCCCAGACTTAGAGATTCTCACTCCAGGGGGGAGCAAATCACATGGCAAATTAAAATTCTGGGGCCATGGAATACTGTTTCCACACCCCATGAAAAAAAAAGTCCCAAAACAGGCAAAATGACTAGTGACTAGAATTAGAACCCCAGGTCTCCTATAGCACTGCCCAAGCTGCTGTATGCCTCAGCTCTCCACGCCATGGGAGTAGCTTGGCCAGCTACTGGATCCCTGTTGCCCTTGTCCTTACTTCAGGACTACAGACAGCGACCAGGGAAGCACTTATAGCAAGCGCTGTATATCCCTGGTCACTGTCCATATGAACACTTACCAGACTAGCACTGTATAGTGCGGCTCTATTCTGGTAGCACTCATCTAACCGGGTACCATTTTTACCCCTCAATCCATAGTAGATCTACCACAGTTACAGTCACCTCCTAATAAAATATTTCTGGAAGTAAATAAGTAAGGCTGAATAAGTTTAAAAAGCTGTATCCTGCAGGCTTTGAATTGGGGGTGTAAATTAATTAACCTGAAATCGGTGTTATGAATTTTCACATCCAACAACAAGGCTCTCCTTGGAAATATATCTCCTATATGTGTGATTTATACAGAGGCATCCATAAAACAATCCCCCACCCCACTGCCTAGGTCTTCCCCCAGTGGATCAAAAGCTTGGGCCCCACACCCATGCATTACTTGCTACCTGAATCTTGTGTGTGGTATGTAAATGAGTATCTTGTAAAAATATAATTTCAAAACGTCCACCAGAGAATAACCCAAGGCAACCAGTCTCTTCCTTTCTGACTGGATGCTATTCACATTCAAAGAGGCAATTGTCAGCTTAAAATCAGAAGAAATCATAAGTCAGATAAATCCCAAATCAAGGCTCTTTCCTTGTACTGGCCCTAGTTCCCATTCTCCATTTTTGGGGGGTTTTGTTTGGGTCACAATAACGTTCTCTTGTTCAGAGAGCATGTCAGCGGAGGAGGAAGGACAAAGGCATTATCCGAGTCCCCTTTGGCTTCTGAATTGCCCCATTGCAGGGTAGAACATGTATTGTGTGTGGGCAGTGCCTCTGTCTATGGGATCGAGGGACCAGCTTTCTGTTTGGACTTACTCCATTTGTTCTGTGCTTTTTGGAATTCTGGATCATTTTCCAAAGGGGGGGTGGGGGAGACATGTCTGTTTGCTCTGGTGCCAATTCTGGTTGGGAAAGTTGAGGAGGTGGATTCATGTATAAGATTTCTGGTGGGACTGGACGCCCATTTGGAGGTCTCTCAGGCGAACCTGGAGCTTGCGTGGTATGTGGCAGTGGGTGTGCAGATGATTTTGCAGCCTTATGAATATAAAAGTCCTGTATTCCAAAGTCTGCATTATCTGTGTTGTGGGCTGCCCATGGGCAGTCTGTGAATGCATGCCCTTCATCATCACATGGCTTGCACTTGGGGTTCTCTGTGTAATGAGCACCTGAGTGACCCAGTTCCCCACAGAAAGAGCACTTAGTGATTTCACAGTTGTTACTGATATGTCTTGGAGAGCCACATTTGTAGCACCTCCTAGGTTGACTCAGATAAAAAATAAATCCTTTATCCCTTCCAATGCAGAAACAGTTCGGGAGGTGTTCAACATCATTTAAAGTTGGCTTTAATTTCACTTTAATCTTCCAGCCCCCATTCCAAAACCCTTCTTCATCTATAATGGGTTCAGGGTTTCCCCTGAACGTTACATCTTTTTTCAAGTCAGTATAGTATAGCGGAGATGTTAACCCCTTCATTCCTGAATAGTACCGTGATAATCCAAAAGGCTTGTTTCGTTAAAGGGATGATTTGAAAAGGTGTCCACAGCGGGTTTGTTTTAAGAGACAGATGTTTGCACCAAAATATCTCTAGTATTTCAGGGGTCCAAAAGCTGATATCAAATATGGACTCCCCCAGGGCATGTATGAGGACATACACATCTGACGAGGTAAGCCCTAAAGATTGCTTTATACGGATTTTTCCCACATAAAAGCAGTCAGGGGTGTCCATGCCCCCCAGATATTGCAGTCTGATGGCATTTCTATGTTTAATAACTCATTGGGTTCATTTAATAGGCTGGCATAAGTTGGATTATTTTTATTTTGGGGTTGGGGTTCAGCTGTACTTTGTGTACTAGTCTCCTCTGTGTCCTGAGGGACCGAGGAATCATTTTCAACATTTGGGTTTCCATTATCGGTTCTAGCATTGTAAAAAACTTCTGCCGGTACATCAAGGGGAGAAAAGGAGACAGTACCTGAATTAGCATCAGTAGATGCTCGGGTCAAACCTTCTGTTGTATCAGAATTGTGTCTTCCTTTAGATGGAGAACTAGAGCCAGATCCAAGAAGAGGAATTTGTGGGTCTGGTATCCACTGGCTGTCCTCAGTACAAACTCAGCCAACTCCTTTTAGAGTGTTCTCAGGAGACCAAACACCCTGTTCTGTTGCTGCTCGCTGGACATTTGCCTTGGGTGTCATCTTCCTGGAATGATCTGGGTCTCCTAACCCAGTGCCAAAAATTAAAAGTTTGGAAGGTCCCGTGGTTGCCATGTCTGACAATGAGTCAAGTGCATGTTTTTTTTTTTTCTCTTCAGCTGAGTTTTTAGCAGCAGCTAGCTCCATTTCTATCTTGTCCAGCTGAGCTTGCAACAATACTTTTGTTTGCTAGAAAACAGACCGCTGCTTTACTTGGATACTGTATTGGTCTAGAGCCGTAATATCATTAGACTGAGATAAGGGTGAATTTCCATTTTTATCTGTGTTCCATGGCAATTCAGTGCCTACTGCACCTCGTACATCCATTTCTTCATCCCCTAAGCATATTGTACTGGGGGTTGGGGACCAGATCCCCATCTGCTGCTCCACAACCTTCTCCTCTACCTCTATACTGGAGATTGCTGTCCACCAACGAACCGCAAGGCCCCCTACCCAAGAGTAGGTGAATATTTTATTCAGAAACATAAACACCACAGTCAAATCACCAAAATATACATCGAACAACCAATAAAACAAAAGGAAAAAGGAATTCCAAATCACATAAAACAATATCACCCAATCAGTACACTGCACCCCACAACCCCCCTACCAACCATTACTTATATTTTAATATAAATGAAAAACCCTGGCACCAAACATTAACCCTTGCTTTAGGGTGAAATAAACACTCTTTCCTATAGATATCTCTAAATGCATTTTCAATAAGAATACAAGCTGATTATATTTGATACATATTTGTTGAAAAACAAACTGTAGGACTTCCGGTGACGTCACGGAGCTGAAGCAAGCTTAACTCATAGTGCTCCCATCCCAGCTGACTAACAAAACCTCCTAAAACTCACTTATTGATCTTTAAAAATGTCTAAAAACTTAGGAGGAGCATCTCTCACCAACAACAGAGGCAAAAATCGACCCGATCACAAAAACAACGTGAAGGATGCCACCAGATTAAAGATGGGCCTACCTAACAGACCATCCTCTCCAGCTAACTCCCAGGCAACTGAGTATGATACAGATGGGGAGTGAGAGCAGCTGTCGCACTCCAGGTTCAAAACACTGTTACAAGAAATCAAAGAATCCAGGAAGGAAAATAAACAAGAATTTTGAACAACGCAAAATCAACTGGCCACTTTTGAAAACCGAATAGGAGCAGTTGAGGAATGGGTCTCGGAAGCAAAGGACACGACAGCGCAACTCACAGAGGTTATTCAAACCTTGCTGTACCAAACTGAAGCCTTACAGGCTAAATGCTTAGACCTGAAGTGTTGGTCTCGACATGAGAACCACCAACTATACGGCCTCCCTGAGAATATGGAGACAACCCCAATGGCACCGTTTATTGAGAACCTGCTGCAAAACGTGCTGGATCTTCCACCTACCCTTAGTTTCCATGTGGAAAGGGCGCACAGATCTCTACAAAAAAAAACTACCAACCCTGCAGCTTGCCCACAGTCCATCATATTTAAGCTGAACTCATTCAGTGTAAAAGAAGAAATATTGAGACGTGCTTGGAGCAAAAAAAGTTAAATACCTTGCAAACCAGCTGTTTCTCAACTACAATTACCCACAAGAAGTGCAGTCACAGAGAATCAAATACCTTCCCATCCTGAGAGTGCTGCAAGAGAGGACCATTCGTTTCCATACCCCCATCCCTCCTGACTGAGAGTGTTTTGGGAAGATGGAGTGAAACTCGCACTCAAGGAGAGGGGCATACCTGTAGAATAAAGCAGGAACCAAGATGCAGAGAAGAGGGGACCGATCAGACAGTGCACCATGTACAGGAAGACGGGGGGAAACAAACCAATGCCACACGTTAAGCAATACGCAGAATCCAAAGCATCCTGAACAGAAAGGCAGATCAAACTCAAGCAGATACCTGAAAGAAAAAGCGGATCCATGTGACTATTTCGCTGAAACCATCCTATTGACTCTTGAGCAACCGCTGAAGATCCCCCGACTGGCAATGCCATCCCTCAGACAAGTACTGATTAATTACTCAACTTCTGAGTATTCAATAAGGGACGGGGATTGCATGGAAGGGGGAAGTTGCCACGCCAAGAAGCATATAAACACACCCACTGAACAAATAAAGAAGAAAGGATAAGGGGACTTTGACTCTCCAGTAAGTCACAACTTCTAAGCGTGCAGTTATATGCAAGTCACCCTGTTAAACTACTAAGGATCTGAAAGTTGTATTAATAATGTTTAACTGGATCTTTTTCTCTTACCCTTAGCAGACACTGATTAATGCGAGGTCCCCGCTGATGATTGTCGCTCTGAAATGCTATCTAATAAGCCTTTGATACCCTTTCATGTTACTGAGGGCAGATCAGACGAGTTACAATGGGGATTAACACTAGATCAGAACTCACTTTGTCCTATGTTATTCAGGACATACACCTCTGTTGTCTTCACAGTAAGACACATTTTTTGATAGTTGACTGGAAACGGGGCTTACTGATGATCTATCAGCCCATAATCCTCACATACAAATAGGGAGCTCACTGTTATCAAGGCTCTAGAGGAGGTCCTCCGGCAACGGAGGCACAGGCATTCCTCCTTGTCCTCCTTTGTTGGAGAACACAGGGGCTAGAAAGGTAATCTAGCCCTCAACCTTGGAAGCATACATTTCAATTGTTTATAAGTTAATAAATAGCCATGTTGGCTTTACAGTTTGTTTTATATTTAGCAGGATGATTGGAACTCTTAAATAAGCATAACTACCTACTGTACCAGTGTGTTTTGAAATGGAGGGAGCCACCACTAGGGGGAACAGATGTGCTAACTGTGTTTTTTTACAAAATGGAAGTAGATGGCCTTACTTAAATGGCACAACCTTATGTCATATGCACTTATAATGTGCATGGTATCACCAACCCCGTTAAGAGAAGTAAAATTCTACAGTACATGAGGAGGGAGGGAGCTAATATTCTACTACTACAAGAAACGTATCTTTCCAAAAGCGAACATAAAAAATTTGAGCGTCTGGGATTTACCCAGGTGGTGGCCTCCTCATATCGGGTTGGGAGAAGGAGAGGGACCACCATAATGATAAAACAAGGGGTACATTTTGAACTAAAGGGCCAAATTATAGATAAAGAGGGGTGTTTTGTTTTCATAAAAGGCTTGCTAGATGGCCAGATGGCTACATTGGCTTCTATTTATATACCCCCAGTGTCAGATTTCACACTGTATAGAAACCTTTTTAATAAGTTAACGGAATGGGCAGAGGGAAGGGTGATCTGTGGGGGAGACTTAAACCTTAATATCACTGGGGAAGGCAGAGATCAATCCACCTAGGGATGGATAAATAAAACAACTAGAAATGTCAGAAAGTTTTTACAGGAAATTGGTTACGATGACATATGGCTATGTATAAATGGCCCCTCGAGAAGACATACCTTTTACTCACAGGCACATGACTCGTACTCTTGCCTAGATTTTCTGCTAGCCCCAATGGAACAATTGAATACGGTGCAAAGCATGTGACAACGGACCCTTTATCTCTCAGATCATGCCCCCATTTTTTGTAAACTTCAAAAGCAGTTCACCCAAAGGAAGACCTTCTGGTGACTGAACCTATCCCTCCTAAGAAACCCGGAGGTGCGGGAATCGATTACGGAAACGATAACCCAGGCCTTATTAGACAATGATACACAGGACTCCTCAATGGCCATGATCTGGGACACCATTAAAGCAATAGTGAGGGGGAAACTAATAGGGATCTCATCATATCAAAAGAAACAAAGGGAATCCTGTAGACTCACCTTAGAAACTCAAATAGAGGTGATAGTCTTCAGCGTGTGAAACACTGTAAGACAAGATCCCGAGAGCTAACCGCACTTAAAAAAGATTTAAATAACATCCTAGACTATGCTATTGAGCAGAAACTCTTGTTCTTAAGGCATAAATATTATGATGGGGACCTAGATCTATGAGGTTAATTGCAGGCCAGCTGCGGGCCCTGAGAGCCAAATCCTCTATACTAAAAATTAGACACCCCACTAGTGGTGTCCTTAAAAATAATACTGCAGATATATCTGAGGCCTTCCGCCAATTCTATACAACACTGTATTTGAAGAAATCATCTCCTTCTGACGATAGTATTCGGGAATTTTTGACACTCCTTGCTCTTCCCACTTAAACCCGGAAACAATCCCTTAGTTAAGTGGCCCCCATATCCTCTAAGGAAATCTTAACAACAATTGGAAATCTAAAAACTGGTAAGTGTCCCAGATCTGATGGTCTCCCGGGAGAGTTTTATAAAGTTTTCACCAAGACTCTCACTCCAATACTGGACAGGCTGTTCACTTACGTGAATACAGAAGGAGGAATAATCTCTCCATTCTGGAACGAGGCTATAGTCTCGGTAATACTGAAACAGGGTAAAGACCTCTCAGATTGCTCCTCATTTCGACCCATGTCCATATTGAACACAGACTACAAAATCTTTGCATCCATTTATGCACAGAGACTTAAACATCTCGCACCATCCACAATACACATGGACCAATGCAATTTTATCCCAAGGCACCAAGCCCAGGATAATATTAGACGTACAGTTTATATTGTTGAATATATTCGTGCCCAAAACATTCCTGCAGTTGTATTGGGATTGGACGAAGAAAAAGCATTTGATATGGTGTCATGGGATTTTTGAGAGGGGTATTGACTAGATTTGATTTCCCACACCAATTCATAGACACCATATTCAAATTTTACACAAACCCTATAGGATACATTAGAGCAAACAGTCACATATCTGAGAAATTTTTCCTTTCTACAGGAACCAGACAGGGATGCCCCCTCTCCCCACTCCTATTCGCTTATTATATTGAACCCTTGGCCCAATACTTATGCCAAACTCAGGATATCAAGGGCGTTGAGATAGCAGGCTCAGAACAGAGATTGGCTCTATTTGCCGATGATATCCTTATGTACTTGGCTGATCCAGACACCTCCTTACAGGCCCTCTTTCAGCATATATGTAAATTTTCCAACCTTTCCAGTTTCACCCTAAACATAAACAAATCGGAAGCCCTGACCTTTGATTATAACCCCTCGCCAAGTCTTAAAAAACAGTACCCAATTAAATGGGATAAAACATACATAAAATATTTGGGTGTGCAGATTCGGAAAGACCTGGAGTTACTTTTTAAATGAAACTATCACCCTCTGGTTAATACTATTAAACTGGACTTGAGAAGATGGGATCTTTTGCCATTCTCTTTTTATACAAGAACCTTATCGCTGAAGATCAATGCCTTACCGAGATTCCTGTACTTATTTCAATGTGTACCATGTACCCTATCTCCAAAAGGGCTTCTTTCCTGGCAAAAAACCTTAAATGCATATCAGTGGAATCAAAGGAAGCCAAGAATGAACCTTTCTAAGCTGTTTCAGCCCAAAGGTTTAGGGGGAGTAGCTCTCCTCTCTCTCCAAAACTATTAGATCTTGGCCCAGATGTGTTTGGCACTACTGTGGGGCACTAAAGCATACCAGGCAGTCTGGAAGCAAATTGATCTATCCAGACCTGTCTCTACCCCACTTCTGGCCTGTCTTTTCTCCCTATCTCATCTCAACAAAGTTAGCCAGGAAACCCCGCCGGCAACTACCACCATACTGAAGGGCTGGCAATTGGGCATGAAACACAAGACCTTCCAACAGTACCTATGGAAGTATAGTTGGTTCATATTAACCCCCCCGCCCATTTTGATACACCGATGCATAGCAAATGGTACAAGAATCAGTCCATTAAGGGATTAGAAGCCCCATGGCAGTTACTGAAAGGTAATGAGACTATAGACTTCGTAGAAGCTCGGAAGCTATACTCCTGGATGGAAAAGGATAGGCTATATTATTACCAAATTAGGGACTATATCCAAACACAAATCAGGAAAACAGAGTGGGGCTCTCACCTGGGGGAGGATGGTACCCTCTTTTCAACAAATCTGGACCTCGCTTCTGGCGGAAATGGCAATATCTATAATACATAAGTCACTTACACAACAAACTGCACATGCCATGATGGCAGTTCAATCCAGATGGGAACAGGAATTTGCACATCCCATATCTAGTAAAGAGTGGATTAAGATTTGGGGAAACACATGGAAAACTACCTCCTCCCCTATTAGGAGGGAGTTCACATGGAAGGTTAGGGCAAGGTTCTTTCTAGTTCCCTCGGTAGTAGCTCTAAGAAATCCAGAGACCATCTCCAGGTGTTGGAGGGAATGTGGAGAGGCAAGAGCCTCACATAAACATATTTTCCTGGACTGTCCAGGACTATCGGCCTTTTGGTTTCAGGTAATATCGCATAAAAAAATCAATACTGACCATACAAAGTGAACTTAAGGGTGTTAAATTAATCCTGGGGATTCCACCAGTGGAAACTAGCGATAAAGCCAGTTTATACTTATGGGCCATACTTTTAAGCTCAGCTTATAAATCTATAACCCAAAAATGGCTCCTCACAACTCCTCCATTGATATCTGATTGGAAAGCAATCATATTGCACATCCAGCATAATGAGTAAATTTCTTTTAAATTCCAGAGAAAGATGGAGAATTATATATCACGATGGTCACGGTGGGAGCTATACCAGGATCAACTTAAATAAGCAGATAGAGCCTAGCTTACATGATTGACCTAAATAGTTGACAGGGAACAATGTAGGGCCTGGTGGATGGAGAGTACAGATAATTGCTAAAGAGAATGAAAACATGGATTTGTTACAATAATCATTCTTCCCCTCAGATCTTCCGTTTCAGTCTATGTATATAGATCTAAACCAAAGATTAAGGATGAAATACAAATATTGGTATTGGTAGTACCTTATGTTCCAAGGTTTGTTACTATCCTGCTCTAAATTAGATTAAGTTAGAGAATTAATTTCTATGATGTTTTGATTTCCTTTTTTTGAATGACTATATGTTGTAACAGTTTAAAAAAAAAGAGAGCATTCAAATGAATGTTAATGTCCTTCAATAAAGCAAGTATAAAAAAAAGAAAAACAAACTGTACTCTAACTTTCCATAAATAACATTTGATACAGACAAAAAACGCTTGTAAAGCACCCACATCATAGTTGTCAGTCAGTTGCTGCGGATCCCCTAATACCAATTGATCATATGTTAAAGTTAAAAGCCATAGCAGCTTCCATTTGTGAGCAGCAAAGGTTCAGAATCCTGATGCATATATACAAACAAATAAAAAATGATCCATAGTTTCCAACGCCTCCCCACAATCTGGATAAAGACACCCCTGTTCAGTCACAGATTTCTGCATTTCATTCCCTTTCGCATTTAAACGCCCAAAATATCCCAACCACAGAATGTCTCACATTTTAATGGGAATTCTAGGATTCATCAATTGTGAACAGACCAATCTGATTTTTGAAAGTCTACACCCTTTAAATACAGGTTTCCGCACACCTTCTGTTTCCATTACTTTAGCATATAGTGATTTCCTATTTACAGAAATTAAATCTTGCTTCATGATTTTCCATTTCCTCAGTTTTAAAATAGTAGACTTAATCCTTGCAGGGCCGCAGACTGATATATCAGTCCAAAATTCCTATATGTTCTAATTCTGTCAGCAGCCTAAGGGTTCAAAAACTCTGGTAAACACCTCCCTTTTCCCAAAGTTGGTGGGGCCTGTTCCCAAAAATCCATATATTCTTTATAAACCATAGTAAACCAAATTTGTGCCAGCCCCTGAACTGAAGACACTCAACTTGAATGACCCTGCCCTGAATAAAGAATGAAAAAAAGCCACCAGATGTATCATACCTAGGCCCCCCTTTTTTCTCAGTAAATTGTATAGACTCTTTTTATTGCGTTCCGCCTATACCCCCAAATCATTTGAAAAAATAAACTGAAAATTCTGGTCTCCAATTGCAAAGGTAATGAAAAGACCATTTCCACATACAAAAACAAAGGTAAAATAAATTGTTTAACTATATAAACTCATTTTAACTTTGACAATTTCCAACCCTTTTGCCATTGGACTTTACTATTAGCTTTCCCTAAACTCTCTTCCCAATTCAATGCTGCATCATCCCCTGCACCAAATTTGAGGCCCAATATTTTACAGGGTTCAGACACTATCTGGATCCCATCTATCTGTGATCCCAAAAAAGGCTGTGATCCAAGAATCAGCCCTTTACTTTTATCCTTGTTTAAGACTGCCCCAGAAACCCCAGAAAAATGAGCTAACAAATCCATCAGACCATGCACACTGTCCTCATTTTGAACAAATACACAAACATCATCAGCATAAGCTACAATTTTTATCACTTCCCACTCTTTTCTTCCCACAATTCCATATATCACTCGGTTATGTACCACTTTTCTAATCAATGGGTCTAAAGCCAAAACATAAAGAAGCAGGCTTAATGGGCATCCCTGTCGTACCCCCGATCTTACCGGTACAGTATTCCCTTCCAATCCTCTCAATAATGGTGCTACCCTGGCCATTTTATATACCAAAGAGATCCAAGGAATAAATTTCACTGGAATCTGATAATGCTGCAAAATTTTGAACAGATACACATGATTAACTCTGTCAAATGCTCTACTTTGGTCCAAGGTAAGTAAAACCGTAGATTGTTCATGATGTTTACAATATTCCATCACATCCCTAATTAATCCCAAATTATCTTGTATTGTTCTCCCCGGTATGGAACAAGCCTGAACCAGATGTATTAAAATGGGTGCCACCCGCTTAAGTCTCCTCTGTAAAATAGAAGTTAAAATCTTACAGTCTGAATTCAGTAAACAGATTGGTCTCCAGTTGATCAATTGTCTGCTATCCCCAGATCTGAACAGAAAATGAATTAATCCCAGTGAAAATTTTGAAGGTACATATTGTTTTGTGAGTAAGTAAAAATTAAACACTCTCATTAAACAGTAACTAAATATATCAATACAAGTCTTATAGAACTCATTAGGCATCCCATCTTTAGCTGGTTATACCCTCAATTTTAGGTCATGAATCACCCCATAAACTTCTTATTTAGTAATAGGCAAAACCAATGCATGCAAATCTTGCCTCCCCAGAGGTGGTACCTGAATCTCAGCCAAATAAGCACCAATTTCATCAGCAGAGGCTTCTTCAGGAGAATACAAATTTGTCAGATACAACTCCATTTCCCTTATAATTTCTGGTACTTCAGGTATAATATGTCCTGGTTCTGTTTGTAAAGTAGTTACCTGTAAATTTTGCCTATGATCCTTACACACCTCACAGGGGTCAATAAAAGGTGATTTTTGGGTCACAAAGGACATAGCAGCTTCTAAAGCTTTTGACCTATCATATTGATAATGCTGAATTTCCTGTTTAATCTTCCATATTTGACCAGAGACTTCTTGATGGCTCTTATAGGCAGCAGTATACAATCGGTATACATGATCCCATAATTGTAAATATTTATAAAAGTTTGATTTTACCTTCTGTTTCCTGTATGATATTAACCAGCCCTTTATTTCCCACTTGAAATCTGCCCTCCACTCACCCAAATCTTCATATCAGGCCATCATGGAAACCTTATCTATAATAATGTTCAAAAGGTTCAGTACTATCCTTTTGTCTGATAGGGCCAAAATGATCATTTTCCAACTCCCCAGGGACAACACCACAGCAGGCTCTAAACTTAAAACTGATTGCACTAACAGGTGATCAGAGAACTCCACTGTTATTGTCTCCATGGTATGGACTGTTAAAGATTTTGAAACCAATAGATAATCTATTTTACTCATAAGTGAACCCCTCATATACATAAATGGGCACCTGGAGTGAGAAGAGCAATCCTTGAAATCTGCAATATCCACAAATTTTCGAAAAGTATGGGAATCACAAAAAAACCTTCTGTCCCTGTAATCTTCTATCTATAACATCTAAAGTAACACTGAAATCCCCCCCCCCACAATATAGTAGTGACTAAAAATGGTTTGCAAAAGTGTAAACAATTCTACCCACCCCGCTTTACTTTGTGGCCCATATACTGAAATAAACCAGCTAGGTGTTGAATGCCACATTCCATCTACAGTCAGTACCCATTCAGGAAGTAAGTCAACCAGTTTTTGAAACCTCAACCCCGAAAATAAGATCTCCACCCCATATGCCCTATACAACCCAAATGACCAATACGATGGTCCCCACACCCAGTTATTCCTAGTGGTATATAACAGTTGACTAGAATCCATCCAAGTCTCTTGAAGAAATATCAGATCCAGAGGAAAACAGAGCAACCAGGAGAATAGTGCTGTCCTCTTTCCATCATTTTTAACGCTGCAGACGTTCAAAGTAGCAATAATTCTCCTGTCCATTTAATCACAATTTATATATCCTGGAATCTCCAATCATGATTTTTTTTTTTTTTTATTTTCTTCATTCTTCGTCTGAGCGAGTGTCTGGTCCTCTACAGCTGGTTGATCTGTCGTGGAAGAAGTACCAAAAATCATGCCATCATCCTCAATTTCACCCTCACTGTCCTGCTGTAAAATACCATACTGATTATCTGAGGTAATATCCATATGCAGCAAAGAAGATTTATTAATCCTTTTACTCCGTCTCTGAGGTGTAGGAACAGACCACTTTCCCTGTGGTGGGGGGGCATAGCTTCTTCTGTTTCCATGCTTTCTGAATTTGGAACCACACTCCTGTCCTGTACCAGTTCAATCTCCTGACTCCCCCTCTGTGCACTAACTGAAGAGGCCACTGTCCCAGTTGGATCCTGCATAGCCAGGGCAGCAGGCTCCTGTTCTTGATGTTGCTCAGTAGGAGGTTGTGGTGGCTGCGGCGGTGTGTTGCCTGCTAAGCTTTTTAAATAAAATCATCAGGATTCATGGTGTGACCTTTGCTGTGCACATCTCTGTATGTATGGCCATTCTCATCACATAGATTGCATTTGGAATGATTTGTACACTGGGCACTAATGTAGTCAAATTCCCCAGAAATCCCACACTTCAAGCGGCTACACACATTTGATAAATGCGTTCTGGATCCACATTTATAGCAGGCCTTAGGCTGGCCTGCATAAAAATAAACCCCTCTTTCCTGGCCTAAGAAGAAGAAGCTATTTGGGATGTGTAAAATCCCATCTGGACTCCGGAGCAACTTAACCTTAAATTTCTAGCTACCAGTCCACAGGCACTCCGTTTCAATGATGGCTTCCAGGCACTCAACACATCACAAAGCTGCTGTAGCCAATGTACAATATCAGCCGCATATATGCTTTCGTTGTGAAACATTACTGTCACCATCTTCACAAGCGGTCTGGTCAGGGGGATAGCAATAAAGGGGGTCCAAAGGGGAGAACAGTTTACTTGATTATATATTGTCCAGAAACACTCCAGACCACTAGAATGTTGGAAGCTAATATCAAACACATCCTCCCCAGAGATGTGGATCAGTGCATAGATTTTGGAATCCATAAAATGCGTTTTCTTTCAGGAAACGTTTCCCCACATAAAGCCTATCTGAATGTATATCTAGACCACCCTTATAACGAAGCCATACTGCATTGCGCCAAGGCAAAGGTTCAGTCCAGGGAAATAAGTCAGCCAGTCTAGGTCTCTGAGCATGGGGGGTGCACCCTGCCCTGAAGCATCCTCTCCAGGTCCAGCAGTAACAGCTGCATATGACTTCTGCAACCCCTGTTTCATAGGACAGTCATCTATATTATCAGCCTTTTGGTGCTGCTCACAGTTCCCACTGTCCAGATCCCCCTACCCACCTGACTGCCGTGCTCCTGATTACACTCCACAGAATCTTCAGTATCAGCCAGCACTCCCACATGTACAGATTCCCCTGGTGCCTCAGAAGGCAAATTGTCATGTAAATTGTTAATGATTACCTGTTGTGGTTCTGACTGATCCGTCCGGGTCTCTGATAGCTGCTCCATGTACTCTGCATTCTCCTGCACTGTCTGTACTTCCAGGACCATCAGGCTTAGTGGCTGATCCCAAGATGTGTCCGGGATCCATTCCCCAGACTCTATCTGTTTCCATTCTGTATTCTTCAATGACAACTCCTCGCTCCAATCACCCATATGTTGCTGGGATTTAGCATCAGGCATTGCAAGGTTAAACACCGCTTTAATCCTTTCTGCCGCCGTGCGTGGCACATCTGAAAGCAATCCAGCTGCAGTCCCATCTCCCGGTCGCAAACCATCTGGCTGCACATCACTGGGTATGCCATTCTGTGGCCCTGCATCATCTGGCAAGCACAATTTATGCAAAATAATAATTTTCTTGGAGTCTTGGGGGGCACACTGTGAAGTCTTTTTCATAGACCAGTCTTGTTCTTCAGATATTGTTCTTCATCCTGTGCCAACATCTGTAGCAGGTATGTCCTATGTTTCTCTAAGTCCAGATCCAATTTAGCCACTTCAGCAGCCACTTCTGTCCCAACAAATTCGGACATATCCACATCTTCCTCCTCCACTGGCAAACTATCAGCAACGTCCACCAGAGTTTCCATATCTTGTTCTATTTCTCCCATACTGGAGTTCATGGAAGCAAACTCCAAATCATTGTCCTCATCATTCAAAAAACAGGCAGGGCCAGAGGACAGGGCTCCAACCTGTTGCTCCTCAGTCGACACAACCACCTCTGGCACCTCCATCACAGAACTGGCCAATGGTGCCCCCTTCCGTGAGTAGGGGAATTCTTATTAAAACATCAAAGATAAATTGGTAAACAGTGTTACATTTCACACAAAATCATAATAAAACAAAATAAAAATCAAAAATAATAGTAATATAAACATATCCTGCTTTTTAGACCTCAAATAAAAACATAAAAATCAGTGTTACTTCACACTATATCATAAAGGAACATACATTAGTATTTCTTCATTCATCTAGTCTGAAACAAAACAGTAAAGTTGGAAATCAAACCCCCTCACCCCCTTGAAAAGAGTAGGGGAATATTTTATTGAAAACACATGATCAAAACACACAGTGTAAACCATATACAATCATTTCTTGAAACCCAAATAAGATGAAAACTAAAAACAATCCACTAACCATCAAGCACAATATCCACAATGACCCACAGTGAAATTTATTTTATATTTATTTATTTATTTCAATCTAGGAGTACAATATCTTTGAGCCAAGGCTATTTTACAAAGGTTCCACGTCAGGGTGCAACAGTCATCATTTTTAGTTACAAACATATAGTCATTGACTTACAGACATGTAATAACCAGTACAAAGACTTGAGCTATGAGCAAGACAAGGGTAGGGGTGGTGGGTGATGGGGAAGTGAGGGTAGGAGATCGAGGGGGGAAGAGATGCAGGGGTAAGGGGAAGTATGGGAGGTGGTTGGGGCAGGGGCAGGACTGGAGATATGGGGGGGAGGTGGGTGAGAGCGGGAGACAGTGCAACCAGGGGGCCTTGTCGAAGGAATATGACAGGTAAGGTGCTAGGAGTGCAAAGACTGATTGTAAGTGCTGGGTGCTGGGGCATTTGCAGCTGGAACGGTGGAAATGTTTAGATGGGCAATCGCAGGATACAAGCAGTGAGAGGTGCAGCTTGGACTTGAAGAGGCCGAGTGTTGGAGCAGTCGCTATGTCGCTGCCAAGAGAGTTGAGCAGTTGGATGCCCGATAGGCGAATGATCTTTGTCCTTGGGTCGCAAGGCCATCGTGGGATATGTAGTAGATGGGAATTGGATCTCCTGTAGTGAGGTTCCATGTCTAGGCTTAAGGAGGGCACAGACACCAGGTGGGGCAAGCCCCATTATAATTTTCTTGGCCGTGATGCAGGTTTTGGTATTTTATGCATTTTTCCAGTTGAAGCCATCCAGATTGGGAATAAAGGTCACATGTGTGGGTACGGCGATGTGAGCCAGTGATGAGATGACAGGCCTTATTCAGGGAGGTCGTGATATGTTTGAGAGCAGTGGTAGTTGCAGACCCATATATGATAAGACCATAGTCTATGATGCTGACGATGGAGCTTTGGACGGCCACTGACAGTGCTTCTGGGGTTAGGTGTTTCCTGTGCTGGAATAATATGCTTAACCTCACATTGGCAGACTTTGCAACATTGCTGATATGGACAGTGTATAAGAGGTGGGGATCAAGGGTGATGCCGAGGTACTTGAATGATTGTGTTTGCTCTAGGATGGCTCCTTGTTCAGTTGCAATGGAGAGGTGGAGTTGTTTGTTTTTGTTGTGGGGGCTGCAGAAGACCATAGACTTGTTTTTTTTTCTGATTGAGAAGCATTTATTTTTTATTTAGGAACCAGGATTCGATGGAGGAGAAGGTCTGCTGAAGTAATTGGATTGGATCAGGGTCCGAGGTGAGGATCACAGCATCGTCGGCGTAGAGAATTATTTGTTCTGGGCAGCTGTCTGGTAGTGAGTTTAAGAATAGGCTGAAGAGAAGGGGTCCCAGAATGGAGCCCTGGGGGGACTCCTGAGCGGACCAGTCTAGGGTCCAAGAGTGTATCAGCGATTCTTACTGTTTGGGACCGTTCTTCAAGGTAGCTCTTAAACCAGCCAATGGAGTCGGTTGACAACCCAGTGTTCTGAAGCTGGACAAGCAGGAGGCAGTGATTGATGGTGTCAAAGGCTTTAGTTAAGTCAATGTAGGTTGAGCCTAGTAGTTCACCGGAGTCAAGTGCATTGTGGATTGTGCCGGTGAATTCAAGTAGGGCTGTGGAGGTGCTGTGACCTTTGCAGAACCCGTGTTGTTGCTTGTGCAGGATGTTGTACGTATCCAGGTATTCTGTGAGCTGGTCCGAGACGATGCGTTCTAGTGCCTTGGAGAGTGGGGGTAGTAGGGAGATAGGTCTGTAGTTATCGTGGGCAGTTTTGTCACCACTTTTATGGAATGGGGTGACAGTGGCAGATTTCCATCTGTCCAGCAACTGGCTAAGGCTGAGGGAGAGGTTGAAAATTCTGGTCAGAGGACTAAGCACTTCATCAAGTGTGAGAGACAGGATTTTGAGATCGAGGGAGTCATTACTGAATCTTGATTTACCAAGGGCTTTGGTAACATAATTGCGTACTTGGTGAGCCTTGACTACTTTGAAGTAGAAGCGGGGGGAGCTGGTGGGAGTAGTGTTCATTGCGGACAGAGGGGCTTCACCATCTTTGAAGTAGTCCTGGGGTAGGACAGCGCTGAGGTTGGTAAAGACTTTGTTAAAGTTATCCGCAATGGTTTTTGGGTTGAGGGTTGTGGTTCCATTGAAGTTGAGTATTGATGGGGGAATTTGGGGTGGATTCCTGGTGAGTTCCTTTATGTTCTTCCAGAATTCCTGACCATTGCCCCAGGAGTTTGTGAGGGTATGCTTATAGTAGACAGACTTCATTTGCTGGATGGTTTTGGTGCAGTCATTGCGGGCACATTCATAGTTTTGGATGTCATTTTGCCTTCCAGAGTTTCTGGCCAGCTCCCATAGGTGGTCTCTTGTTTTTAGCATCCTGAGGAGGTCACCTGTGAGCCAAGGGTTACTGAGTGATTTGACTTTGTGTTTCTTAATAGGAGCATATGTGTCACAGGCCACAGTGAAGATGTTTATGAAGTGGTCAAGGGTAGTGTTTACGTTGGTTGCATTGAAGATAGGGGACCAGTCTTGATGGAGGAAGCGGGATTTGAGCTGAGAAAGGTGACCACTGGGTAGAACCCTGCTGGTGATAGTTTTTGGTGGTTGTTTGATGAATTTATTTGACCAGGTACAGCTAACAGGGGAGTGGTCACTGAGAGAGTCAGGGAGGACATTAGTGTTAGATATCCATGATGGGTGACTGGTAAGGATCCAGTCCAAGAGTGTGCTGGTGCTGGTCCTGTAATTTTTCCTGGTTGGTGAGTCAACCATTTGTGTGAGGTTCACTGCAGCAATGGTATCCCTGTGTGCACCAGCATTGGCCGCAGGCCAGTTGATGTTGAAGTCGCCTAGGAGGATGGATTTGTGTCCGTGGGAGTGACTTTACAAAGTCAAGAACAGCTGTTAGACCAGTTCCCTGTTCTTTGGGAGGGATGTAGATGGTGGCAACAGTGAGGGTTTTGTTTTGGGCTCTGAGGAGGATTCTCACTGGCAGTATCTGAGCAGTTGTGGGTTGGAGTGAGGTAATGATGTGGTGCCCCTGTATGGAGTCTTTAAGGTAGAGAGCGCAGCCCCCACCTCTTTTGGAGAGGTGATCCAGCCTAAAGACATTGTAGACAGGAAGGCTGATTGCATGGTCCGGTACTGATGGCGTGAGCCAGGTTTCGACAACTGCCAGGATGTCAGGGCAGTGCTGGCTGGTGAAGGCCTGTAGGGCATCCATTTTAGGAAGGAGGCTGCAGATGTTGATTGATATGAATGAGAGGGCACCCAAAGGCTTGCTCAGATTAATGGCTTTAAAGCAGAATGGGCCAGGGTTTGGGTGCTTGTTGCCTGACAGCATTAGGAGGAGGAGGACTAGCCTCAAGGAGCTGTGGCATATTTCTTTAAGGGAATGTTTTCACCTGCTAGCATCTTGGGAAATTGCCGAGCATCGACGATAGTGGGTGAGGGTAAGCGTAGACAGGGGGGACCAGAGTGGAGGGCTAGGACCAGTGTGGATGTAGAACAGTTTCCTAGTGGTAGGATAGACCCTGGGCAAGGGGCAGTGACCAGTGTGCAGCGTGCCTAAGTGGAGGAAGGATGTAGGAATGTGGAAGCTGTGGGGGAGGGAGGGAAAGTAGGCTTTTGGGGCATGCAGTAGGGGAGGAAGACAGGCAAGAAGAAATAGAATGGGGTAGAGAACAGTGGAGGCGCATGATTAAGGTAGGGTTCAGGGTAGACGGAGGGGGGTTAAGACAGGCTGGCAGGGCTAGGAGAAGGGGGTGGAAGAGCAGTATCTGGATCAGTGGGAAGTGAGGATACAGCCAGGAAGGCCAGGCAGCCAGGGACTCTGTCTTTCAGAGGGTAGACTTTTTTTTTTTTAATAAAGAACAAGAATCCCTCTAGTGGCAGGTCTGTATAACCTGCTAATGGAAAACTAGCCACTTAGAAAAAAAACTTCTATTAGACACTTGAAATGTGCTTAGTTCCATCTAAAATCTATTTGTAAAAAAGTGCCATGTGGCAAAAGCAGGGGAAAAGTCCTAGCCAATCAGAGCGGGTTTGCTGGAAGCGTCCATGTTCCGATTGGCTGCGCTGTCGCTGTACCTTCCAAGGAGCTGCAGGCGGGCATCCTGGTCTCAGTCGGTGGCTGGCTGGGTGCCTGCTGACCGTGGGGGAGCAGAAGCAGCCCCGTTCAAGGGCAGGCAGCTGGAGAGAAGAGAAATTGCAGGGTTTAAATAGCATAGAGGTAGGATAGGTTTAGATTAAGCAGTTTAGCAAGACAAAGGAGAGTTAGACTTTTCGGCACCAAGGCAGAGTGCTTGGATGGGGGGTGCAGGAAGAGCAAGGAAATAGAAGAGCTGTAAGCACTTTAAAACAGTAGTAGAAATTTACAAACCAGCTAATACAGTTGAAAAACTTGTATTAGTCACTTGAAATGTGCTTAGTTCTATCTAAAATCTATTTGTAAAAAGTGCCAGGTGGCAAAAGCAGGGAAAACATCCTGGCCAATCAGAGCGGGTTTGCTGGAAACGCTCGTGTTCCGATTGGCTGCACTGTCTCCGTACCTTCCAAGAAACTGCAGGCAGGCGTCCTGGTCTCAGTTGGTGGCTGGCTGGGTGCCTGCCGACCATGGGGGAGCTGAAGCAGCCCTGTTTAAGGGCAGGCAGCTTCCAAGGAGCTGCAGGCATGCGTCCTGGTCTCGGTCGGTGGCTGGCTGGGTGCCTGCTGACAGTGGAGGAGCTGAAGCAGCCCCGTTCAAGGGCAGGCAGCTTCCAAGGAGCTGCAGGTGGGCATCCTGGTCTCAGTCGGTGGCTGGCTGGGTGCCTGCCGACCGTGGGGGAGCTGAAACAGCCCTGTTCAAGGGCAGGCATACAGACCTAAATCCCACCTTCATCCTAAAGAAATTTATTTAAATGTTATCATTGCAACAAATCCTTTCTACCACATAAAAACTTTTGATCTAGGATTGTGACATAACTCATAGTCATAAATCTCATGTATACCATTTTCACAAAGGACTCTAAATGTAACATACAGTACCAGTTTTTGCTGAAGAACTCACTGACATCTAGCATGCCACAAATAAAATTTCAGAACAGCAAAAAACACATGTAAGGAATGAATATCATATTTCCTCATACTAGCTGGGTATATTCCCAATGCTATGCTTTCATAAGATACATTTGCCAACCACTGTAAGCCCCATGCCTTAGCTAAATATATCCATAAATTGCTAGAAAAGGTGCAGGAAATTAAAAAATGAGTAATATCTTCAACCTTTGCTATACAGTCTGAGAATGGACAATATCATTCCTCCAATACTTTGTGTTTATTGTTCCCTCTAATCTGTAGCCTACCATATGCGCTCAGCCATAAAATTTCCCACACTTTCACAGGGATGCGTTTTGAATTTAGGAGATGTAACACTTTCACATTATCAGCTTCAGGGCAGTGTTTAAAGACCGGATTTGTGAAAACATGTTTTGATATTATTTTTAAGCATAACTGGGAACAAGACAATTTAACTATAGTATCCTTGTCTAACTGCCCCTTCCTAAGTTTCTGAATTGTGCTTTTAATAATGGGTAGCAAAGTTAAATATTGGATTGCTGAGGAAACTCTCCTGTCCAAACCTGGAAAAAACTGCAAGATTGTTTAGCAACCATTTATTTGTTATAGCTGTGGATGGCTGAAGGGCTAGTTTAAGATTTTGTGAAAAAAAAGGGGCATAAAAAAAAACACTTGATTCGCCATCCCTAACCCACCCTCATCTTTCTGCAAATATGTGTATATCCTTTTAATGTGGTTCAACCGACTTCCCCTCAAAAGTTGAAAAAACAAACTATAGATTTTAGTCTTAGCATTAAGGGGAAAGGTAAAGAGTATCCCTGTATATAATAACCCAGGAATGAGAAATTTCTTAATAATTGCAACCCGTTTTAATTTTGATAACTTCCACCCCTTCCATCTATTTACCTTAAATTCACAAGCAGAGAGGGTAGTTTCCCAGTTATGAGGACCCATATCAACCCCAGAGAGGTATATTCCTAAAATTTTTACCGGAGTAGTTACCATTTTGTTATCAATTGGGACCACTGTCTGCTTTTCTAATCCTAACCCAAACCCAACACTTTTTTGAAGATTTAATTTAGCCCCAGAAACTGCTGAATATGAGCAAATATATGCAAGCATTGTTGAACTGCTGACTCATGAGTCAGCAACTAAACAGATATCATCAGCATAAGCCAAGATCATCAGCTCATCATCCAGTTGTGACCCTTGAACTCCTATCACGGAATTATTTTTTATAATACTTTGAATCAGGGGATCCAAAGAGAAGACATACAGGAGGGGGCTCAAGGGGCACCCCTGATGCACTCCTTCAGTAATATGAATAGCCTGTCCTATTTTACCCAGCCAAATAGGACTAAGGGATCTAGAAGAATATAGCATCATTAACCATTTTACATATTCCTGTGGAATGCCATAATGTCGCAAGGTTTGAAACAAAAATTCATGATTGACTCTGTCAAAAGCCTTACTCAGGTCTAATGAGATCAAAAATCTAGAATGACTGTGTTCATTATAACAGTTAACCACTTCTCTAATCAGAATAAGGGCTTGTTGAATTTTCCATCCAGGCAAACCACAGGATTGAGTTTGATGTAACCTTGTGGCAGCATATTTTTTTAACCGGAGATTTAAAATATTTAATAATTTGAAATCAACATTTAAAAGAGTGATTGGCTTCCAGTTAATCATTTCAGATCTGTCTCCTGTTTTAAAAAGAAAAATAACCAATCCTTTGGTGAAAAGGAAGAGGATAGAATCATGTTTTAACAAATAATTATACACTAGTGCTAAATAGGGTGCCAGCTCAGTTGAAAAAGTTTGATATAAATCAAAAGGCAGTCCATCTAGCCGGGAGAGGATCCAGTTTTAGACAATGTGATGGCCTGTTGAACTTCCTCAACTGTCACCGGCCCAATTTGATCTTGGGCTCTCTGAACATCAAGGGTTACTCTAGTTTGAGACAGGTACTGCATAATGTCAGTAGTTTTAGGTAATTCCAGATTCTGGAAGGATCAAAGATGTTTTATTACAATTTAATATAATTCTGACGGATCAGAGGTCAAAATGCCATGTTCATTACGTAGTTCATGAAAAGTGGTGGCATCTCTTTTATTTTTACACATTTCGAAGGAATCCATTTGTGGGGTTTTCTCTGTCCCATATAATAAATTTGCTTTGATGGATTGTGCCCTATCATATTGAAATTTAAGTAATTATGTCTTCAAACTGGATATTTGATCTGAAATGTTATCTTTTATGCCGTAGGCTAGTGTCATTAACCTTTGTAAGTGTGTCCTTAGTTTAAGGTATTGGAAAAATGACATCTTCTTGGTCCAATTTGACGGTCTTATTCCTGGATGCCCAAGGGCACTCATGAAAGAGAAGGCCAGACAAGTCACATAATGAGCACTTGGTGTGGTTTGAACATTGCATGTTAATATGTCCAACTTCCCCACAGATCCCACATCGAGGTTTATCACAAACGTATGACAAATGGGTTCTGGAGCCACATTTGTAACATGATCTGGGGTTGCCCAGCATAGAAACAAAAGCCTCTGTCCTTGCCGAGAAAAAAACAGTTAGGAATATGCACAATATCGTCATCATTCTGTGTCAGTTTAACTTTATACTTCCATCCACCTGTCCAGAAATCTTCAGCATCAAGGATTGCTTCTGGGGGTACTTAGCACAGTGCACCACTGTTTTAACCATTGGGTGATATCCTCCACATTTGCCCACCCTCATTACGGAACATAATGGTGACATATTTTGTTAGGGGTTTAATGAGTGGAATGACCAGGAAAGCGGTCCAAAGGGGTGAAAACTTGCACTGATTATAACGTGTCCAAAAAAGTTCCAACAGGTGGGGGAACGAAAGCTGACATCAAAATTGTCTTCACCAGAAATGTTGATGAATGCAAATAACTCAGCAGGTGTGAATTTCAAAGAGCCTTTTAAAAGTTGCTTTCCTACAAAATATCTGTCAGGCCGAATCTCCATACCCCCTTTATACCTGATGCGGACCGCATTCCTATGCGGCGCAGCCTCAGACTTTTGAAAGAAATCTGAATATTTTTTTCTTTCCTCTTTATTCCCATCTCTGTCCTGAGAATCTAATGGGGCCTCATTCTGAGGACTCTGTGAATGGAGAGGGCCCTGTTGGTCCTACAATAACTGCCTTGCATCCGTATGAGCATTAGTAGAGGGTTTTGTGTTAAATTGTGTTATATAAAGTGGAGGCTTCCACTCCGGGCTACCCTGTGATAAGGGTGTGGGGTCCCAAACTAGATCTGGGTACCACTGCCCCTTGGAGCCTTGTTTCCAGCCTGCCCCTCCCAAAGTAATTTCAAGTGACCAGTCTGGATCATGTTTTTCCACGTTCTTAGTTGTGGCATTACTCATTCCAACCTTCAAGCCTTTATTCTCCCTGTGTGTTCTCATCTCTACTGCATCTTGCAAACCTTCATTTAACATTGTAGATAAGGCCATTTGTTTGGTAGCTAGTGTTGTTCCTAAAATTTCCTCCGCATCCTCTTTTTTATTACTGTCAGGAGATATTGCGTCCCTGGATTCCCCATGGCCTCTGGGTACAAGAGCACTAGCATTAATACATGGGACTGCAGCATTAGAAATTTTCTGAATATCTCTGGTTACCTGGAGAGAGTTTGGTTTCAAAACTTCTTTCTTCTCAATAGTACCCGGCTGTACTGTAGGCCCACTGACAATTTTAACATTTTCCTCCCATACCTTATTCTCACTACCTTTCCTTGCAGCATTAAAGAAAAAAACAGTGGCATCATCCTGAACATCTGAGGATGTTTGATAAACAGTACCTGTGTTTGATGATGCAGTTGCCTTTGGAATGTACACCTCGCTGACCCCAGCAGTAGTTGTGGTTTCCGATCGTCCTGAATCAGACTCCTCCTGTAACAACAGCAAAGCAGCTTGCAAATCAGCTTTTGCCTTTTCAAAATGACGTACCTCATTGTCAAACTGCACTTTCAACAACTGTGGCCATGATGTATTTGCTGACATATTTAATTCCACATCAGCTTCCAAGGATATCTTTTGTTCACCCATCTCAACTGAAGTATCAAACCCATTCTGGTGCTTTTCTTCATTTACTGGGATGGTAATAAAACCTTATGCATCTTGGAAAATATCTTCAGCCTCTAGAGAAATAGCAGAGGATGAGGCCTTCTCCTCAGCTCCCTCCACATCCATTCCAGTCTGTGACTCAGGAGAACTGGCCACCCTCCAACTTGCTCACAGGAAGCAAAGCCCCCTGCAGGCAGAGTAGGGGAATTTTTTTATAGTGTATGGTGAAACGTCGTTCTCCACTGAAATCCATCGCTGTTGAAATGTTGTTCTCCTACACTAGTGATGTTCGCAGTGCAGCAGAACGATTTTTTGTTCTACTGCACTGCGCACGTCACACACTGTGTCCTCAAGCAGCATTTGACAGTTAGGGCTCACTTCATAGACAGGACACATAGTGAAAGCAGCAATGTCAGCGGCAGTACTAATGTTTAGTGTTAAAACATTCAAAATGTAAAGTTCTTAAACAGTTAAAATGTCAAGCGTGAAAACGTTCAAAATGTAAAGTTATTTTTTCCTTCTAGTAACCCAGTAAAAATGTTCTGAAGCAGAAACATGCTGTAGTGATTTTTTTCCCCAAAAAAACCGCGTTCCACCATACACTATAAAGAAAAGTACATGGGGAACAGTTGACACAGGGTAATCTTTCACCTCATTGGCACTATGACGACGGATTACCTCTCAAGCTGCGCTCTTGAGGTAATCCGTCGTCATAGTGCCAACTCGGTGAAAGAATAGCCCTGTTGTCAACTGTTCCCCATGCACTATCCTATATATTGTGCAGTGGACTTCATTACAAAAAAAACATACATCCATAAACCATCAATGATAATATATAACATTCAGAAAACAGAGAAATTCTCCCATTTGATTACACTTCCCCCCTTTTTTCCCTTCCACATAATCAGTGTAACCGTTTTTCACATTGTATCCATAAATGTTTAACTTTTTCTAAAGAAAAATGCTCTTCATCCAATTGATAAGTTCTCTGAACTGATATTTTAACATTGGAGAATAGTTCTAAGTATGACACTACCTTTTGCTGTAGAAACAACATGCAGAGGGCTTGCCAAATATAGTACCACAAAGTAGCAAAAATTATATATAAAGTATCCTAGTGATATCTAACCCAGTCCCCATTTGATGGTCCATGTAGTAGTAATTCAGGTTAAGTTAAGGAAACAAAATGAGGTTCCTGCCATTCTTTAGCAATGTAAGACCAAAGCTCTTTTGAATAAGGGCAGTCTAAAAAGAGATACTGTTGTGTTTCCAGTATCTAGATACAGGAGACTCTGGGACAACACCTTTCTGACATTTGCTTGTGTTTATTATTTCCTTTCACACTAAGCCTCCCAAAGTTTCCAAGCCAGATGACATCTCACATGAAGGGAGGGAAACTGTGGTTACTTAATTGATGCAGGACTTTCTTAGTCTGTACGATAGAACACTGTGGGAATTCTACCGGGGTCTGACATTCATTTTGTAAAATCATGTTATCATCATCATCATCATCAATTTTATTGTATGTGGCTAAAGAGCCTTCACAAATTAACACTGCAATCATCAGTCGACAATCATAATACAAAAAACATATATGCACACATATATATAAATAGTTCAAATACTAATACAATATTTAAAAATGACTAAATAAATACACATTAGACACATAATTAAATAGGATAAATATCTCATAGTGTATTTCATTTATGTTATCCATATTCTGCTTCTTATATTGTTAATAGAGCTTAAATATTTGGCTAATCTTTCCACAGACCATACATCTCAATCAATCAATCAATCAAAGTCTTTATTTAAACAGGTGTTCACCGTTGAGCAAGCTCATTTTCGAGGTGGACCTGGGTATCTTTAGTGTGAAATAATATATTTGTTAATGTTAATTTACCTATCTGATATATATCACTTATAAAAGGGTGCAGCCAGTATCTCCTTTGATTAACATACCATGAACAATCCCATAGCATGTGCATTAAATTTTCCTTGCCCCCTTTATTACAATCGCATTCACCAGATAGAAAACCTTCCTTTTTATATCGATAAGGTAACATATTACTTTCACACTGCTCAAATTTATAATTAGAAAATAGAGATCTTAATTTTGGATCTGTGAGTATTTCCGGGTATGGTTTGAACCCAAAGTAATAGTTATTCTGCGAAAAACATTTTGAGTAACATGAGTTTCTTATCAGGTGTAAATCCTGACAGTTCCATTATGCAATTATTCTTTTGGTAATATACTTTTTTGCATTTTGTACTAAGTGTAATCTCTCTTTCTATTGCCTGTTTTAAGTTCATCACTTTATTTTTTGAATGTATATCCGAAACTGTAGTATACCAATAACCACTTTGGTAGCCCAGGTCGTACCATATTTGTTTTTCTTTCAGTGCCATGTTTACTAATGTGATTTTTTTTGTCTAGATACTCTGATCCAATAATTAACTTTTCTAGTTTCCATCAGTGCTTCAATGTTCACAATTTCCAGTTCTGAGCGAATATATGCCGATGGACTAGGGTGTCCTACTTTTAGAACTGTATGAAGAAATTTATATAGTGGAGACATTAATCTACTTAAATTTTTAGATTCCCATATCTCTGCACCATATAGGAGTTTAGAATCAAATTTAGTTCTAATTACCTGAATTAATGGTTTTATTGTCATACCTCCATATTTTATGTTGAAGTGTAACAGTCCTGCCGCAGTCTTTTTTAATTTCTCTAGTAGCATTTCTATATGTTGTGTCCAATTACAGTTCTCTTGAAATTGGATGCCTAAATAGACATAACTTGTTTCTTCTTCTAACTTTTCAGTTCCTACTTTCCAGAATGTTGACTCTTTCTTTCTTCCTTTCTGCTCCGAATATAAGCACTTTTGTTTTATTCAAGCTTATTTTTAATTTTAATTTTATGGATCTACTATAAATAAAGTCTAGTTTTTTTCTGAAGTCCTGATTTTGAGAGGGAGACTATGGCAACATCATCCATGTAGGCCAACAGTGGACATGGCACAGATGATATTTTCAAAGAGTCTGAGTTTAGAGGTTCACTATCTGTTAACATTTTATCAATATAGAGGGAAAACAGGAGCAGCGCCATAACACAACCCTGTCTGACTCCTCTGTTGATTTTAAATGCTGCCATTAATTTACCTTGCCTTCCCAGCCTAATCTTGGCCCAATTATCATTATACAATTGTGCAATTAAAGCAAATATGTTGCCATCAATCCCTCTCTCTTTTAACAAAGACCATAATACCGGTCTGGATGTATAATCGAATGCTGATGAGTAATCTATAAATACAACATAGAGTTTCTGGTGTCTAAGTTTCACATATTTTTCTATGAGATGTTTTAAAACAAAAATATTGTCCACCATAGAATAATTAGCTCTGAATCAAGCCTGATATCTAGAAAGGCCACCCATTTTTTTGCACCTCGTTTTTTAATTTTTCCAGTGTGACCTTTGTCAATATCTTCAGATCTACATCCAACAGGCTAATGGGCCTATACATAGTGGGATCTGAAAAGCTCCACTTTTTATGTTTCGGTATAATATTTGCTCCCTTCTATGTTTCTGGGAAGGAGTTTGATCTTATACATTTGTTGAAATATATTACCAGAAACTTTTCCCACAAAAATGGTGAGCATATAAATACTTCAGCAGGGATCCCATTAGAACCTGCTGCTTTTTTTTCTTTATGTGGCAATTGCCATATAAATATCTTCAGAAGTGACTGATATGGATCCCTCCTGAATCACAAAGTGCTCCCTTTCAATATTACCCTCCTTATCATCATAGAATATTTTAGAGAAATGTGCTATCTATTTATCTTCAGAGATACAGGTGTCAATTTCTGTCTTAAAATTGTTATCGGTTCTAGCCACCAAATTCCAGAATGCCTTGAGATTATTTTGTTCACTAGCAGATAACCTCTGCTGCCACAATTTCTCTTGATTTTTCAACTTTTTTGTTTTATCAGATTTTTAAAGTTTTTTTTCTTGATTTAATTCAATCAGTACTTGTTTAGACCTAGTTTTTCTAAATAACTTTCTTTTTTTCCGTATAACCAGTTTTTTCTTTTTACAATCTGCATCAAACCAATTCAAAGCGATTGTTGAATAAGGATTAAATTTACATTCCAGGCATTTTCGTATTTCCGAGTAAAGGTAGTTTAGCATCTGAGTTAAGGATTGCACATCCTCTTTCCATAACGGTGCACATTTATAAATAAGGCAAGATTCCTGTATCAATATTGTAATATTAAAATCTGAGTTGTTTTGCCATATTATTTATTTATTTTTATTTTTGCAGATCTAACCTCTGTGAACAGAACTGGAATCATTTCTGGGTCAGATAAACATTGTTCAGGGATGTTAAGTTCCAAAAGAATGGGAAAATCATCACTTTCAGCTCTTACCGGGATCGATAAAGCTTTCCACATATTTGGTTGTCCTGACCATATTGCATAATCTGCCAAGGAAGCTCCTCTGTCAGATACATATGTAAATTCACCAACTTCATCACCCCTTAGTCTACCATTTAATGGATACAATGAATGTTCCATCATAACGTCTACAAGTTTTGTTCCACTCTTATTAATTTTCATATCTTTTGTGTTTCTCTTCAAATCATGTTATAGATAGATTTCATATCTTTAGTTTGGAGCAGATTAGATGAAAGATCCCATTTTATTGCCCATTTTAAACTATCTAACCCATATTCAGGTAATCTGCCATGTTTACCTACTGCACAAGAGTTTCCTACTGCCCAATATATTAAGTTAGGTTGTAACCAATGGTTAACTAAGGGCTTCAATAGTATGTCCCCTGGTTTTAGTGCATTGCCAATGTTATAAGATAAAAAGATACTGAAATAAAAAGCAACTGGGTGTATCATACTCAGTCCCCCTTCTACAATAGGCCGATATATGTATTCCCTCTTAACAGGGTTTAATCAGGAGCCCCAAAAGGCCTGGAAAAAATACTGTATAACCTAGTTAATATGCTTTGAGGGGGAGGGAAAACATAGCACAGGTACAAAAAGACTGGGACCAATAAGGATTTAATAAGTACCACCCTATGCTTTTTGGACAGTTGCTGGCATTTCCATCCATTTATCAAGCAAGTGGCCCTAACCATCTTCTTCTCCCAATTTAGGGAAGCTAAATCATCAGGTCTGAAATCTAGACCCAAAATAGTAATTAGTACTCAACAAACCAACAGTCCTGCCATCTGCCTAGATGTGGGCACAGGAGTTAAGCCTAAAGTGAGTCCTTTACTTTTACCCAAATTGACCCTTGACCCTGAAACTGTAGAATATAATTGTAAGGTGTCTACTAGTGCTGCTTCTGAGAAGGATGGATCAATAGTTAGAACTAGGTCATATGCATAAGCTAATGTTTTAATTATAGGCACATTTGGTGAGACCCGAATCCCTTTTACCCTATTGTCAGAGTTGAGAAGTTGTAATAGGATGTCCACACCAAAAACATACAATAAAGGACTAAGGGGTCTTGTCTTACTCCCCTACTAATTTTAAGTTTCTTACTATACCAGCCATTAATGTTCAGGATGATAAGAGCATTATCATACATACATTGTAGCCAAGACACACACTTTGAAGGAATCCCAAATGCTGTTATTGTGGAAAATAGGAATTTATGGAATAGCCTGTAGAATGCCTTTTCCTGGTCTAAGCTGAATACATAACCTTGTATGCTGCCTTGTGCAGCTTGGACAAATAGTTCTCTTAATACTATTAAGTTGTCTTGTTGCTTCCTACCTAGAATGGCACATGCTTGAGGAGAACTAATCAGGGAATCTGAAATAGCTAAAAGCCTTATTAATAAAATCTTGCTCAAAATCTGAAGATCTGTATTAAGTAGACTCAAGGGTCTCCAATTGCCTATATCACATTTTGGTCCCTTTTTATGCAAAAGGACCAAAACTGCCTCTTTCATGGAGTCAGCATAGGTGCCAGACTGCAATATGTAATTAAAAAGAATTGTTAGGACAGGGATTAGTTCTAAGCTGAATATGCTGTAAAAACCTGATCCAAGGCCATCCGACCCTGGTGCAGTTCCAGAAGATAACTGGATAATTGCCTTACTAACCTCATTAGCAGAGATTTCCCTAATTAGTTGTTCAGAATCTTCTTAAGAGACCTGGGGCAGACCAAGAGACTGAAAGATTTATGTTACGTCTGACACCTGTGAATTCTCTTGGACGAGATTCTCCACATAGTTTTCCACCAGCCTCAACAGTTGTGGAGATGCGCTTACCTTCTGACCTGTAGGTGTCTGTAATTTTGATATGACTCTGTTATCAGTTTAGGACTTACATTCCTTGTACAGGTCCAAGGAGCCTTTCTGAACTAGTGTACCAAAGCGCAATTCTGGCTCTAGAGATTTGGCTCGGTCATATTGTAAGGCAATCATTTGTGCCTTAACGTTCAAAATTTGGGAACTGAAATCAAAATTTGAAACTTCTGTTTATGAAATTAATTTCTGTAGCTGGTGCCTCAGCTCTAGATACTGAATACATTCTTTATTCGCTTTATAATTAGCTTTATTCTGAAAGAAAATCCACCAGGAACATTTACTGTCCTCCCACCATTCTGATATGTCATCATAAAATTCTATCACAGAAAGTTTTGCCTTCCATTCTCTTCTCCATGAATTCTGAAGTTTCTGGTTAATCTCCATTTTGTTTTGTTGCAATGTGGTGTTAGTTCCCAAGGTATTCTAAGTTTTATGACTATGTGGTCTGAGAATTCAAAGGGCCTAGTTTCAACATCTAGAATATTTAAAACTGCAGAAATAAACATAAAATCTATTATAGTTCTCAGAGTACCTCTGAGATAAGTAAAGCCCCCTGAGGGATAACATTCTCAGTAGGCATCCTTCAACCCAGCTGTGTTGATGATCTGCTGCAGTGCCACAGAATCACAAAATAATTTGTCTGTCCTCAAACCCCTGTCTGATTGTTTGAGGCCATAATTAAAATCACCACCCCATACTATTAATAGAGAAGTATGATGGCTGGGAGACAGGAATATAAACTGTCACTTTATGCGGATGATTCTATTTTTTTTCTGTCCACCCCGGAAACTCACTACCACTCTTAGTGAATATATTGTGTTCATTCTGAGACATCTCCGGCTATAAAATTAATACACTCAAGTCAGAGGCAATGGTTCTAAGTGGCACTGTGCCTCAAGAATTTAAAAAAAGATTTCAGTTTGCTTGGGCTCCAAACAATCAGTTCAAATACTTGGGCATTCAAATTATGACAGATTTATCTAAACTATTCGTGGAGAACTATGATAAACTCTGGAGGGTCATGGAACAAGATTTGTCATGCTGGAGGCTTCTGTACCTTTCACTGATAGGTAGGGTGGAGGTAATCAAAATGAATATTTTGCCACATATACTCTTTCTGTTTCAATCTCTTCCCCTTCGAGTTCCTAAATGGTTTGGGACAAGGGTTAACAAAGATATATCTAAATTTATTTGGAACCTTAAAAAAAACAAGGATAGCTAGAGCTATCCTACAACGGCCCAAGGAACAGGGAGGGCTGGGACTCCCTAATCTTTTTTTGTACTATCTGGCAGCCCAAACAGTTGGTTTAATGACCTGGGCCAAACAACGGGATACCTCCCAATGGTATGTTATAGAAGATGCAGCCCTGAAGGATAGATCAATTTTTTCCTTGGCTCTGACTGAGGTCTCCCCCGAATATAGGAAACAAGTTAGAAATAGATAGGTAACATAGGGATTAGATATATTACACCAAATCAGGAAACAGTTTAACAACCCAAGTGGACTGGGCCCTTTATCATTGATTAGTTTTGACCCTAGTTTTTTCCCCACCTTCTTTAGACTTAGGTTATGCCAGATCAGCATCGACAGGAGTCACTAAATTTTCCCAGTTCCTTGAGAGAGACAAATGTATCTCCTTACAGAGAGCTAGGGAGAAATTTCACTAGCCAAATTCGGAGTTTTTACATTACATGCAGGTGAGACACTATATAAATTCAGGGAATAATATCCAAAGACTGACACGTCCATATTCTAGTTGGAAAAACTTCCTTTACAGAGTGGTTATGATCTCAGGACACACTAGATGCATCTCCAGCATCTATCAGTTGTTAATAAAACAGGAGAAGGATCCTCTGGGGAAAATTAAGAAAAAATGGGAAAAGGAAGCAAATATCATTATCTCAGAGTCTGATTGGAAGCATAGACTGAAATGGGTGTGGAAGGTCACATTAACTCCGGTGTGGAGGGAATTCTTTTGGAAGATTTTGATACATTTCTTCCACACCCCGATGATAACCAAATATTTTAAGACTTCTAGGGATGATAGATGCTGGAGATGTAGAGCGGGAATGGGCTCTCACTGGTATGTATTTTGGAGTTGCTCGGGGCTCTCTTCCTATTGGCAGGGGATACAAAAAGTGGTGCACACTTTCACACAGGTGCTCATTCCTCTGTCTGGGGAGGAATGGGTGTTGGGTTTACTCTCCTTGACACATCAACCTGCAGAATCCAGAAAGGTTTTACTAACAATGCTAGTGGTAGCATTAAATGTATAACAGGAAAATGGCTGTCTTCCACATTCACACACTCAGGACAGCTACAAATGCATTCTGGTAAGGACTTATGTTTTTGATTTGCCTTAACATTGAGACATTCATGGCAAGAGAGCCAATGAACATCCCACATATGGGCAGGGATGCGTGTATTTTGCAACAAATACTGAAGAGAAGTTAAACGAGGAACAGGAAACTTTTCAAAAAGGTGTGACACAGCACAGACATCCAACAAGGAAAATGATACAAAGCCTTACAGGGTAAAGTAAGGAGCATGTGCGGGGTGACATGCCATTGTTTCAAATGACAGAAAACATCCCTAACATATAGGGAAGTATTTGGAGTCTTACTAATTAAATATGGGCACTGGAGTTCCCAAGAGGAAAACCACTGGAAAAGGCAGACAAAAGCCACGGTTTCCAACCACATTGTTGATTAACCAAAAGAGGCAGTACACTATCTACAAAAAAAAATACTACTAAAAAATAACAGAGGATTAACCATGTTCAATCCACCACGTTTAATAGGTAAATAAGTGACATTAGGTTTAATGGGATTCAAATGTCTACCCCTTAGTGCCTGGAAAAAAATTCCAAACAAAGAAGTTTCCAGTTGTCTGGTAATAGGAAACACAGAACTAAGAAATAAAAAAATGGGGTAGTAAAAATGTTTTAATTAAGAAGACCCTCTTCTTTTTACCAAATTTCCAAGCATTCCAAAGGGCCACCCATTGTCAGCCCAAAACTAATTTTTCCTCCCAGTTAAACAGGGCCATATCAGGAACACCAAACGTGACACCCAGTATCGTAAGCAGTTGATGCGAAAGAACAATGCCATGGGATTGAGCCAGACGGCGTGGGTCAGAACCCAGAGAATAACCGGCACATTTATTCAGATTAAGAAAAGGTCCAGAGAGTGACCCAAAAGCTGCAATAAGGACCAATGCCTGTTGAAGGGAATCTTCCTCCACCAGGAGTAGGGTCATGTCATCCGCGTATGTGATTCAGAATATGGAAAGGACAGAAAGTCACCGGAAAGAGGATGAATCTGGTAAGAAGCTTGGAGGGTGTGCAAAAGGGGATCAAGAAAAAAATGTACAGCAATGGGCTTAGGGGACAACCCTGATGTACCTCCTGATGAATCGGAACCATAGCACCTAACCAACCATTAATAAGGGGGACAACCGTGGCCGAACAGTATAAAGATTGTATACTACGTAAGATGGAATCTGAAACCCCATAATAATGTAAAACAGCCCACAAAAAGTCATGGTTAATCGAGTCAAATGCCTTCCATTGGTCAAGGGAGACAACAAGACCCGAGAAGGGGTGGTGGAAATTGCGTTCCATGATCTCCCGAATCAGTATCAGATGATCAGCAAGCTTCTTGTGTGGGACCAAGCATGATTGTGCAGGGCAGATGACCAGTTCAGCCAGTGGTAAAAGTCTGGCAGTCAAAATTTTAGCATAGATCTTAAAATCAGAATTCAACATACAAATTATTCTCCAATTATGAAGCAGTGTCTTATCACCAGTCTTATAAAGAAAAATTGAAGTCCCTTTAGTGAAATCCAGAGGTACATTCCCAGAATGAAGAAAATCATTAAACAGCAGTGCCAATTCATCAGAAAAAAATCTCCAAGATGTTTATATAGTTCACTAGAGAGACCATCAGGGCCAGGCGTAGTATTGCATTTTAATGACTGAATACCGTTCTTAACTTCCAGAGAGGTGATGTCTCGACTCATATGGAGTGAAATATGGTCAGAGACCTTAGGAAGAGTAATCTGAGATGAATAGGAGGAAAATGTGGAAGTATCAGAAGGCAATATGGAAAATAAAGCCATGGAGTAGTCACCCACCGCACAGAGGATATCTCGAGTAGAAAGTAGTAATCGGCCATCAGCCCTAGTCAACTCAAGGATTTCCTTTTTCTGAATCCTATAATCATTTTGCTGAAAAGGACAAACAGCATCAGCAGGTCCCAGGGTCCCAAATTTGTGTTGAAAATATAATTATTTGGATTTCTGGGCATGAAAAGTCTGCATTTGAGAATGTACCTGCTGGATCTGAGCTGTAAAATCATGAGAAGCAGTATGGGCCAAAGTTAAAAAATAATGCAATTGTCTCCAGAGTTGCAAATATCTAAGATAAGCCTTACGAGCACTCTGTTTACCATAATTGTGAACAAAATTCCTCAAATCACGTTTAGTATCAGCCCACCAAAGACCAATATCTAAATAACAAGGGACCAGAGACTTACGGACCAGACAAAACTCCTGTAGCTGAGAACAGAAATCTTCCTCCAGCAATGAGGAGGAATTAAATTCCATGTACCCGGACCCCGGGAATACATAGTAGGGGGCCCAAGTCGAACCAAGACCATATTATAGTCAGAGAATTCCACAGGGACCACCTGAGCCATATGAATACACAGAAGACAAGAAAGAAAAATAAAATCAATTCTCATCACCAAAGGGCCTTTCTGGAAAGTAGGAGAATTAAGCTTAGTTTTCGAGTAAAAACTATCCTTCAACCTTGCCAGCTTAATCCCTTTACCTGAAAGAAGAGAGTCACAAAAAAGTTTAGAGGTTTGGCAACCAGCACTCATATCTTGCTTACTCAGACCACAATTTAAGTCACCAGCAAGAATAATCATCTAAGAAGTGCTCAGATAAGGTTGAAGCAGTGTAAGGAGGTCAGTCCTCAAAGTCTTAGTTTGAGGGGCATAACAGTTAATAAGTCGAAACCTGGAATTAGAAATCACCACATCCAAAGTTAACAACCTACCTGGTACAAGATCATACAGTTTAAGCACTTGAAAAATCAGGCAGACACACCACAATTCCTACGCCAACACATGTCTCTCGGCCAATGGACCAGAAAGACAGCCCAAATAACTATTCCTGTTGTGCCTGTCAGATTTTAAGATCCGTATGGAGACGGACATCTTGAAGAAAAAACAAACCATCCCCATAGGCATGTAAAAAGGAGAACACTATTCGTCTCTTGGCTACCTTCTTAATACTATTAGTATTGAGGGTGCAACAGAGCAGGTGATCACCCATAGAAATAACAGAGAAAGGAAAGAACCTGGTAAAAAATCACCACTTCAGGATTTCTTTTTACCAGAAACCAGCTTACCTTCCATTTTAACTTTAGCCTCTCATTTTTGTTGCCCTGTCCCTCCCTGAAGCTTCTCAGAATCAGTGGCACCAGCAGCGTGAGATGAGGCCACTGATGATGAATCCGTGTCCCCCTCAGAGTCTGCCAAGCCATCAGGAAGAAGCTCATAAAGGTTAGAGATGGCAAGACCATCCATCCTGGAAGATTTTTTTTTTGGGGGGGAGACGTCTGCCTGGTACGTGCAGACTGTCTGAGTGCTTCATGAGCAGGGCGGACAGGGGGGCATATCTAGCAGGAAAGAATTATCAGGTAAAGCAGGGGCAGGAACTGAAGGCAAAAGAGAAACTTCCTCTTGAACTACAGGAGATTCAGGTTCCACAACAGATGGGGGAAGGGGGAAGAGGTTCCTCCAGGGGCAAGGGAGGAGAATCAGACAACAGAGTACTCTTGATCTTATTCTTTTGGGCCAAAGAAATCAGAGCAATTTGAGCATCACTAACATGTTCAACCCTGTTATGAGTGTCCCAGGCACAGTTCTGAAAAGTGTGCCCGACTTCATCACGGAGGTAACACTTCATTTCATTAAGACAAGATGAACCCACATGCCCCAATTCACCACAAACATTACATTTAAGCTTATCACATGCATTACTGAGATGAGAAGCATCCCCACATCGATAAAAGCCTTAGGCTGGCCAAAATAAAACAGAACACCATGATCACGCCCTAAAAAAAGAATTTGGAAGATGCAGCAAGCCAGAATCAGAGGAGTGTAACAAGACTTTCACCCTCCATCTCCCAGTCCAAATGTTTTCTGAATCAAAAATTGCATCTGAACCCTCAAGAATATTACAACGTTTACGAAGCCAGTATTCCACATCAGCCTTCTGGACCCCTTCACTGCGGAAAAGGAACGTCACAGATTTGTAAGCCGGTTTAGTCAGTGGGATAGCCAGGAAGGGGATTCAGAGGACAGTACATTTTAAAGAGTTATGCTGAGTCCAGAATCTGTCAAAACCCTTTGAGGTCTTAAAACTGACATCAAAGACTGACTCCCCAGAAACGTGTATAAGAACATATAGCTCATGTGAAAAAAACTTCAGAGTCTTTCAGCAGGGTTCATGCAACATAGAAATGATCAGGGGGTTCTGGTAAGCCTCCAACATAAGAGAGATGAACTGTGTTGTGTCTCTTAGCAGGGAGAATTGGTTGTTTGAAAAGGGAAGCAAAGGGCTTCTTCAAACTATCAGATTTCACATTAAGCGGGGCATCAGGGAGACTAGTAGTGCCTCGAACAGATGGAGCCTGAGGAGGGAGACACAACTTAGGGTTCTGTGTAAGCTCCAAATCTGCTGGGAGCTTCAAGGGGTCAGTCCCTTGAATACTTTTATCAGAGGGTTTAACATAAACACTATGCAACTCAGGAAAATCCTCTGCAACCGGCATTCGAATTGGAGAGGTACCTGATTTCCATTCACCAGACGGTCCATTAAGTTCCCACCCTGCTCCTTCCAGGGCTTGTTCTACGGACCAGTCTGAAACAGAGGGTTTGACATCTTGTACAGAAGTAGAAAGCACAACAGGGACAGGGGGCAGAATAGTACTGTCAGAACTCACAGGCAAGGTCCCAGCAGCAGCGGGAACCATCGGCAAAGGAGAACCGGTCGCGGTCTGAGTTCTAGACGTTAAGTCCCACTGTCTAGGAGTTCTGGTTTTGGTGCCAAGTTGCGGGGAAACAAGAAATCCAGATGAATCAGCAGAAGAAAGCTGCTGAAGTTTGCACTCAAGCTGAAGTTTGCGAATTTGAAAATAATGCTCCTCCTGATCTTTGAGCCATTTAATAGCCAGAGTTTTCTCAGTGTCAGCAGTAGCAACAGAAAGAACATCATCCATATCTGACTAAGAATCAGAAACCTGGTCTAGAACATCACACACAGAACTCTTAGAAGAACGATCCACAGCCACAATAGAACACGAGATTTCAGACGTTTCAGAAGTATTCGGAGGCAGTAATCCACAATCCGTATCTTCCACAGCAGTATCCACCAAAACAGCCTCTTACAAAGGAGAGACAGAGGGAGAGACCAGGTCCTCAGTCTCCACAATTCCACCACCTTCTCCAGCAGTCACCGAAGTGGCCATCTTGGAAGACGGCCAGCAATTCCCCAGAGGTGAGTAGGGGAATTTCCCCGGTGTCCTGACCAAATTTCCCCAATTCACTAAAAATACCACCAACAGTTTAATCTGGTTCAATGTCAGTTGATATCCCTCTATATCCCTCTCCCCCAGGACGAGGCTGAAAACAGGCAGAATTGTCTAGTCCTTCTCAGTCAACAAAAACTAAAAAAAAAAAGGGACCATAGTAAAGACAACAAACCTCTGTGTCAAACAAGTCAGCAAAAGCAAGAGGAAGAAGAGACCGCTATAGTTCTTAAAAGAGGTGGCATAAAAAGTAAAGGCTAAAAGGGTAGTATTCATAAGGTATAATAAGGAGATGCAAAGAGAGGAGGTTAGGGAGCTATATCAGAGGAAATAGAGGGAAGCAATGAAAGCAGTAAGGAGCGCAAAGGCTCAAACTGAAGAGAAACTAGCCCAGGAAGTAACGAAAGGGGACAAAACATTTTTTTAGTTATGAAAGTGAAAAGAGGAAGATCGGGGTGGGATTATAAGGTTAAAAAGTGATGGGGGGGTACTGTGCTGACGAAGACCAGGAAAAAGCAGACATCCTGAGCAAATACTTTTTTTCAGTGTTCACAGAGGATGGAGAAGGGAAGGGGGGCCACAAAAAACTAACATGCTTTGAAGGAGGAAGGCGGACACTAATCCTTTTTTGGAGGACAGAATCCTGAAGGGACTCACTAATCTGAAGGTGGACAAAGCAATAGGGCCAGATGGGGTGCATCCAAGGGTATTGAGAAAGCTAAGGGAAGTACTGGCTGCATCTCTGACAGTTCTTTTTTTTTTCCTTTTCTTTTTTTCCTTTTTTCCTTCACTGACAAGAGTTTTCTGGCTCCCGCCCTGCTCGCCACTCCACTCCATCCCCAGGCTTCCCTCCCTGGGTGGCCCCTCCCAGGAAACACCAGTTGCGAAGCCCTGGCTTGCCGCCCCCAGGGTGGGGTCACAGAAGCAAGACCCCCTGGCAGACTTTGGACTGTGGCAGGGAGCAGCAGCAGAGGTGGAGGCCATCATTAGCGGCCAGTGAAGATTTTTGTGGATTTTTTCCTTGTGGTAGGAACATGGAATGATGCCAGCGTCTGCCCCAACCCCCGTTACATATGGCACTGGCTTCAGCAGTACCCCTAGCCTCCACCAGAGGTTCACATTGCACCAGACACTCATCCCCTTCCCCCCAGAGAAGGAGAGCAGTCTGTGGGATGCTCAATCCTTCTCCCCCCAGCCAGCCCTCCAACTCCCAAGTCCATCCCCGAACCCGGGATGTCAGCGCAGCAGACAGACACCTTGCCACTGTGCCGGTGGGCCGGCCATCTCTGACAATTCTATTTAATAGCTCACTGGAAACAGGAGTGGTTCTGGAGGATTGGAGGAGGGTAGATGTAGTCCCACTACACAAAAGTGGTAGCAGGGAGGAGGCTGCCAATTTTAGGCCACTTAGCCTGACATCGGTGGTGAAAAAGTTAATGGAATCACTGCTAAAGGAAAGGATTGTAGAATATCTTGAATCCAGTGGGTTACAAGACCTGAGGTAGCATGAGTTCAAGGGGGGGGGTCCTATCAAATGAATCTGGTAGATTTCTTTGACTGGGTGACAAAAGAGCTAGATCAGGCTGGAGCGATGGATGTGGCCTACCTAGATTTCAGTAAGGCTTTTGACACTGTTCCACGTAAGAGACTAGTAAGCAAGCTGGGTAGCTTAGGAGTGGGTCCAAAGGTGGTAAACTGGGTAAGAAATTGGTTAGGGGATAGACAACAGAGAGAAGTGGTAAATGGAGTTCACTCCAAGGAAGGGAGGGTGACCAGCAGGGTGCCTCAGTGATTAGTGCTGGGACCAGTCCTGTTGAATGTCTTTATAAGTGACATTGAATAGGAACTGGAAGGGAAGGTCTGCCTGTTTGTGGATAACACCAAAATCTGCAATAGGGTGGATACTCCGGGGGTTGCTGGAAAGGATGAGCAGAGACTTGAGAAAACTAGAGTAGTTAAAGGTATGGCAGCTGGGTTTCAATGTGAACAATTGCAATATAACACACTTAGGGCACAGAAACCCAGGGGGTGAAGTACAAAATGGGTGGAGTGGTATTGATGACCACCAAGCAAGAAAGAGACCTGGGGATAATCATATTGGATGTCCTAAAGGTGGCCAGGCAGTGTGATAAGGCAGTCAAGAGGACTAGTGGGATGCAGGGGTGCATAGAGAGGGGTATCACCAGCAGACAAAAGGAGGTGGTGTTGCCTCTTTATAGATCGCTGGTCAGACCCTACCTAGAGTACGTTGTCCAGTTCTAGAGACCACATCTCTGGAAGGACATAGAGTGAAGGCAGTCCAGTGGAGGGCAGCTAAAATGGTGCAGGGCCTGCATCAAAAGCCTTACAAAGACCCAAATATATACACCCTGGAACAGAGAAGGGAGATGAGGGATATGATAGAGACCTTTAAATATCTCATGGAGGTAATTATGGTAGAGGAGGGAAGTATTTCTCAGAAGAAAAGGTGCTGAAGGACAATCGGAAATGCTATGAAGCTGGAGATGGGTAGATTCAGGAGAGATGTGAGGAAGTACTTCTTCACAGAAAGAGTGGTGTATTCCTGTAACAACCTTCCAGTCAAGGTGGTGGGGGCAAAAACAGTGGTGGTGTTCAAGAATGCATGGGATAAGCACAAGGGAATTATAGTGGAATGGAAGTGGGGAGGGAGAAAGAGCTGTAGATCAGGTACGGTCTGCGGTAATGATATAGGTAGTGAAGAATGTGCAGACTGGATGGGCCAAGCGGTCTTTATCTGCCATCAAACTGTGTTTCTATCTTTAACTGTTGGTGTCCCCCAGGGCTCCATCTTGGGTCCACTCCTATTTGGTCTCTTCATAAATCAACTGTCTAATGCCTGTCAGACACCAAAGTACTCTATGCCAATGATGCAGTCAGTTATTCCAATAACCCTGACCTTGGCAGCCTTTCTGCTGCTCTCCAAAGTAACTTTAGGTCACTAGGAAGCTGGTTCTTCAACAACAAACTGGTCTACAGTTACAAAAAACAAAGACCATGCTCTCTTCTAGCCTTCCACAGAAAAGAAAAATTCTACCCTTTGTCATCTGAATTGACCAAGGGCAAAACCTTGAACATTTCATTTATTTAGTTGTTTTACAGGTTTTACAGGTTGTTGAACAGGTGGAGACCCTCAAATACCTTGGAGTAACTTTGGATGATACCTTGGGTTGGATATTCAGAACTACTTGAGCAGAGGCGCAGGCAGGCATGATGCAACTGGGGTGGCATCAGGGCAGTGTCTGGGCAATATTCAACGGTGCTGCGCCATGGCTCCACACCATTGAATATGGCATCGTGGCCACCTGCATTGCACATGGTGCAGTGGCACTGCACCAGCGCAAGTGGCCAGAGAGGAGCAGGGGGATGCGCTAGCACAAGTGCCGTTGCACTAGGCGCAGCAACCGCGATATTCAGTGGTGGACATGCAAATGGGGCCATAATGTATGCAAGGCACAAATGGGGCCATTTGCATGTCATTATTTCCCCATTTGCATGCAGGTGCGCTGATCCCCTGCGACTTGTGCCTGGCACCCTTCAGGCTGCGGCGTCAGGGGACGATGCCCCTGCCTCTCGCCGGCAACGCGCCTCTTTGCCCGATCGTGGGCTATAAAATAATTCACACTCCCTGGTGATCCAGTGGACCTAACCCCATGCCCGATCGCGGGCTGTAAAATAATTCACACTCCCTGGTGGTCCAGTGGACCTAACTCCATGCCCGATCACGGGCTGTAACATAAATCAAACTCCCTGGTGGTCCAGTGGACCTAACCCCATGCCTGATCGCGGGCTGCAAATTAAATCTAACTCTCTAGTGGTCCAGTGGTACCCGTACCCCCCTCCCAACCCGCTCATTCACATATCGGGACTGTGTAGTACAGTACGGACTGCACGCTATTGGCCCCGCTGCTGGACCAATGGGCGTACAGCCGTACTGTACACTGTCAGTCGGCGGGCGGCCGGGCGGCTTGCAGGTGGGGTGCACTGACCGGGGAGGAGCGGGGTGGTGGGTATAAGTGAGCGGGTTGGGAGGGGGGTACGGGTACCACTGGACCACCAGGGAGTTAGACTAAATTTACAGCCCACAATTGGGCATGGAGTTAGTTCCACTGGACTACCAGGGAGTTTGATTTATGTTACAGCCCGCGATCGGGCATGGAGTTAGGTCCACTGGACCACCAGGGAGTTTGATTTATTTTACAGCCCATGATCGGGCATGGAGTTAGGTCCACTGGACCACCAGGGAGTTTAATTTATTTTACAGCCCGCAATCGGACATGGGATTAGGTCCACTGGACCACCGGGGAGATGAAATCATTTTACAGCCCGCGATCGGGCAAGGTTTTAGGTCCACTGGACCACCAGGGAGTTAAATACATATTACAGCCCGCGATCAGGCATTGGGGGGCGCTACACCACTGGACGTGCCGCCAGGGCTTGGGTGGCCACCCACAGCTGGCAGCTGCCGTGCTGCACCCAGCAATACGGCAGCCAGCCTGTGGGTGGCCAGTCCTTGCTCCTGTATTTTTCGGGAACATTTTTGCGCTCCCTGTGGCGCAAAGGCGGATGTGTGCCTGCAAATGTGCCGCACATCCCGGGCTGAATATCAGGATGTGCCGCATATGCATGGGCACGCCCCCTGCCCTTGCTCTGCATACAATACTTGTGCGCCCTGGCGCATCAGGATTTGCACAGAGCAAATTCCCCTTTTGAATATCATGCCAGGGCGCATCCGTGGGTTGCACATGGCACAACACTGTTGCACCATGCACAACCCCTTTGAATATCCCACCCCTTATCTTTTGCCTCCATGTTGCAAATCTGGTGGTCATAGTTAACAGAAGACTAGATGTCCTGTACTGTAACTAGAACAGTCTCGCTGGGGATACTAGATACCTTATTATGGCCAGCTCCATTCTGTCATTTATAGACGATGACCACCCTGTCTACGCAACTGCCTGTGACACAGTGCTAAAAAGAGTAAAGCTGCTCTGTAACAAGGCATGCCGCTTTGTACTTGGTGCAGATAACCACAATCATAGTTGTACCCTTTACGCACTCACAAAATGGCTACCTTTACCCAGCAGAAGAAAGAAAATCTCCATACGTTTGCTAGCCAAAAAGGCACTCCTGGGCCTAACACCCCTTGTTTTAACAAATTGCTTCTGCACTTTCTCTAACCAATACAACACCAGGAACACGGCAGGAATGCCCTTAAACTACTTTTCTTGCATACTCAGCTGGGCAAGTGGTCATATGCTGTCAGGGCCACTAACTGTTTCTATGAACAGCCTGATACACTACTGAATCTCCCCAAGTTTAGTCAGTTTAAGATGTACTCCAGTGCATTTGTAACCATTAAACTGTTTTATTCAGTTTTTCTGTTATAACCTATGACATTTATACAACAATCTATATGGATTTTTTCAAAACTGTATGTAATTGTTCTGTCTTAAGGTTTTCGAGCTGGACTCAACTGTACTTCCTCTGAAACTGCTTATTGTAATGTTTTTTGGAACTACATATTTGATATGGAACCTTTGTACACGAGCACTTGTGCTGAAAGGTAATCTCTGAAGTTTTCAATAAATCAATCAATAAATACAGAAAGAAAGAAAGAAAGAAAGAAAGAAAGAAAGAAAGAAATTATTTAAGTCTATGATTATTGTTAAGGTGCACCGATCCAGGGGACTGTTTTCAGGCACGGCCCGGGACAACAGTATGGAACAATAAAATACATACTGGAAAACAAAATTATACAGAATGCAAACAGAACAGCATAACAGTATAAACAGCACAGTGTACAAAGTGTTGGGGGAAATTAATATAATCCGCTACATATTACAAAGAATTGGGGAAAAGGGTGACAATATACAATTACATTTTGAGTGAAAATTCAGAGACCAAGTCATTGGAGTCACAGTTAAAGATAACAGGCAATTTTACGGCCTACCTTTGGGCATTTAGAGCCTCACAAACTATTAAATGGTTTCTTAAACCTAACTGCAATGTACCTTTGTGGTATGATATGGAAGCTTCACTATCTCCAGGACAAACCCCTAACAGTTTCATTTATTCTACTTTAACGTCTAAATTAAAAAAACACCCTACTATTAACGCATCTACACATTATTGGTTTAAAATGGATAGATGGCTTAAAACTGATCCTTCTCCCATACGTTATATGCCTATTTGGGGAAACCCGAAGTTCACACTAGAAAATAAATATTGTAGCTCCTGGATACATAAAAACATTCTCTTTTTGAATGATATCCTAACTGATAATAGTAACACATTAAACTCCTTCAGTAATCTACAAACAAAACGGAATATTTCCAAAAAAGAATTTTGGAAATATTTACAGGTTAGATCTGCTATACTCCCTTTTATTCAGCAACTTAATAATCTGCCATTAACTTCCCTATATATTAACAAGTGGATTAATACCCCTTATGGCCTAACCAGTAAAATTTATAAACTAATTAGAGATATGCTCCAGAACCAATCCCTCCTGGCCAGAAATAGATGGAATCGGGTATTGAATGAAAATATATCTGATTTCCATTGGGACAAATGCTGGAAACTTTGTCATGACTCTTTTAAAGACATGCGTAGTAGACTAATTCACTATAAAATCCTACATTTGTGGTATAAAACTCCAGCTCATCTGCATAATATAGGTTTACTACCTAATAATAACTGTTAGCGCTGCAACGCTCCAAATGGGGATCTTCTGCATATACTATGGTTATGTAAACCTATATCTAATTTATGGCAATCTATTCATAATTTAGTTTTAAAAATCACTGGTCGTAATATTTTATTTGACCCTAAACTTTGTTTATTAGGTGTTATAGACAACAATATAAACTTAACAAAATATCAACATAAATGGCTTCAAATTTTGTTCATGCAAGTTAAAAGGCTGATCTTAATGCACTGGAAATCTCATTTAATACCCACTTTGACTGACATTCTAAATAATTTAACCCACACCTCTTCTCTCGAATGGATCTCTTACTTAACATCGGACCAACTCAACAAATTTCGCCTCTGTTGGCAGGATTATTTGAACTTTCTTCAGTCCCATAAATGACACATATCGGTAAACTTTTTCTTTTCTTTTAAAAATAAGCACCATTTTAAGAACCGATATGGTTGTATAGCATTATCCCTATGCAGCTCCTTTTGTTTATTATAGAACTGTTAATTGCAATATTTTGACACTCTTTTCTTTGTTATTTTTTCTTTAACATAGTACAGGCTATTAATGACATACTGAATTAAGTATGTATGCAAGTTATATAATTATCATAATATTACTTGTTATAATAATATGTTAAACATATTATTACTTGCATTATACACTATACTATGTGTATTTCAATTTGTCCAATGTACCTTGTACTGTACTATGTAATATGGATAATAGACTCAATAAACAATTTAACGATAAAGATAACAGGCAATAACAACTGGACTAGCAAAAAAGAGGGTAGTCACAGAGTGCTATGTTATACAAGGCAACTATAAGAGCTGGGTTAGCAGCTAAGGTATCATAGAATCATAGAATGCCGCCGGCAGAAAAGAAGGACCGACTGGCTCATCTAGTCTGCCCTAAAAATGCCCCCCCCCACACCATTTACTTCTCTGTACTACTCTTCTCCTTCCGTTTAGGCCCATATAGTTATCCCATGCCCTTTTGAACTTGTCCCCTGTATCCACCCCTACAACCTATTCAGGTAATCTGTTCCATGGACCCACCACCTTCTCTGAGAAATAATGCCCCCTTACTTACTCCCTGAAATCTACCCCCTTCCAGCTTGAATGCATGACCTCTGGTGGTTTTGTTTTCGTTCAGCCTTAACAGGCTACCTCCCATCACTTTGTTGATTCCCTTCAGATACTTGAAGGTTTCCACCATATCCCCCCTTTCCCTTCTTGTTTCCAGTGTATACAGACCAAATTCTTTCAGTCTTTCCTCATATGGCCTCCCCTGCATCCCCTGGACCATTTTGTTTGCCATCCTCTGGACCCTCTCCAGCCTATCCTTGTCACCTTGCAAGTGTGACCTCCAGAACTGCATGCCATACTCAAGCTGTGGTCTGACCAAAGTAGTAGACCAGGGAGGGGCTGTGGATATGGTCTGCCTAGATTTTAGCAAGGTATTTGACATAGTCCCACACAAAAGATTAGTATACAGGTTAGCCAGCATTGGAGTGTGTCCCAAGGTGGTAGCCTGGATAAAAAGTTGACTGGACAACAGGACACAAAGGGTAATAGTAAACGGAGTTCACAGCGAAGAAAAGAGGGTAACTAGCAGGGTACCGCAGGGTTCGGTACTAGGACTGGTCCTCTTTAATGTCTTTATAAGTGACACTGGAGAGCACCTGGAAGGAAAAGTATGTCTCTTGGCAGACACAAATATCTGCAACAGCGTTGATACACAAGGTGGGGTGGAAAGGATGAAAAAGGACTTAGCAAGGTTGGAGGAATGGTCAAATGTATGGCAGCTCAGATTCAATGCAAAGAAGTGCAAGGTAATGCACCTGGGAAACAAAAACCCAGGAGAAGAGTGCACAATGGGGGGTGAGATACTAACAACAACAAAAATTGAAAGGGACCTAACAGTAATTATATCAGATGACCTTAAGGTGGGCAAGGAATGTGAGAAGGCAGTAAGAAGGGCAGGAGGGATACTGGGATGCACAGGGAGAGGCATCAACAGTAGAAAATAGGAAGTTGTTATCCCTCTGTACAGACAGTTGGTGAGACCCCATTTGGAGTACTGTGTGCAGTTCTGGAGACCCCATCTCTGCAAAGACATAGACAGAGTACAGGCTGTTCAGAGGAGGGCAACCAAAATGGTGCAGGGTCTGCACCAGAAGACATATGAAGAGAGACTAAAGCAGCTTAATATGTATACCCTCAAGGAAAGGAGGGAGAGAGGGGACATGATAGAAACTTTCAAGTACCTCAAGGGAATTAACAAAGTCCAAGAGGGTAGCATCTTTCAGAAAAAGAGATTTGCAAGAACAAGGGGGCACAATTTGAAGATAGAGGGGGACGGCTCAGAGGTAATGTTAGAAACTATTTTTTCACGGAGACGGTTGTGGATGCATGGAACAGCCTTCCTGAGGAGGTTGTGGAGTCAAAAACAGTGGCAGAATTCAAGAATGCATGGGACAGACATAAAGCAATTCAAGAGGAGGGTAGGAGGAAGTAAGCTGTTGGTTAACTAGAATCTGCAGCTTATCCATCAGGTAGGGAAGTGGGCAGACTAGGTGGGCCAAGCGGTCCTTATCTGCCGTCAAATTCTATGTTTCTATGTTTGTATGACAAAGACCATTGAGAAAGTTGTCCACTCTCAACTCACTGCCTACCTGGAAGCCAACAACCTACTCTCCTGTGCTCAACATGACTTCAGATCTGGTCACAGCACAGAAACTACCCTATTCAGGTTCACTAGTGATATCCTTAAGGCCAATACACTGGGTCAGAATTTGTCGACCTGACCAAGGCATTAGACCTTGTGGGCCACGCACTCCTACTCGACACCTTCAAAGATCTGAACCTCTCCATCAATGTCATAGATTGGGTCAGAAGCTACCTTTCCAGGCGATCCCATAAAACCTCCATTACAGGTCATCTCTCCGTCGAATGCCCAATCAAATACGGGATCCCCAGGGCTCGATCCTGGTCCCCCTCCTGTTCTCACTTTTCATTAATAATCTCCCCTCTATCTGCCTTAAAACACAACTTGTCCTCTACGCTGACGATGCAGCACTATGCAGTAGTGATTTCAAACCCGCCTCCATGTTCAGCAATCTACAGTCTGATTTCACGAAGTTGCACTCCTGGTTATCCGGAAACAGTATGGTCCTAAATTCTAAGAAGATCAAGTTTATGATCTTCTAAGGCCCTAGAAAATTCACTGTCACTGGCCTTACATTAGTTGATAACTCTGGCTACACAATTGAACAGGTGTCTAAATTTAAATACCTTGAGCTCCTCCTGGACCCTCACCTCTCCTTTAATCTCCATGTTAACAACCTCATACAGAAGACTCACAACAGGCTTGGCCTTCTCTATAGGATAAGAAAGTTCCTTATCCCTGCAATCAGGCTTTACTTAGCTAACTCTCTTCTCCTGCCACTCATCGACTATGGATCGATCATCTTCTCCCCCCCACCACATCTCTACTCTACTCCAAACTAAGATCAGCCTACAACAACATTGCCCGGTTCATCACTGGTTTACCATGGAAAACTCACCACTGTACCCTCTACTCCTCCCTTAGCTGGCCCACCCTTGAAGGGCGGTTCCAACAAAAAATGCTCTCCTTCCTCCATAAAATACACCAGAATTTGATGTCACTCAGTTTGATTTCCCTCTTTCCCTTCACTACTGCTATGCGGGCGACCAGAGGGGCCTCAAGTATGGTTTTCGACACCCCTTTCTACCACACTAAGCAAGCTCAGAACTCGATCACCTATAAGGGCACTAAGCTGTACAACCAACTGCCCCCCAATATCCAAGCCTGTAGGTCCATCCACACCTTCAACTCCAACCTCAAAGTTCACATATTCAGTTCTTCTGCCTGCAGCTGCCCCGGCTGGCTCTCCAGCTAAACCCGGCCACTCTCCACCTTGCTTATCTCTAGTCCCCTTGCTTTACTCTAGTCCCTGTTACCCCTGCCCCTCTCCTCACCCACCCCCACCCTTTGCTCCCCAACTTAGTTTTCACTCCACCACCCACTCTAGCCTAGATTTCTTCATATTTCAATCATGGACCCGATTACAACCAACCACAGAAGGCTTGCACTTTCTCCACCTCTAGCACTTAGGTTACTAACCCCTCTATACCCCTTCCTGTCTCTTTCCTGCTCTCCATATGTTACATGTGTAAATGTTCAGGTCGCTCTATGTGTTTCTCTCTTTTTACTTTATTGTAATCTATTGCCTCCTGTTTTTCAGTTTAGGAAAATTGCTGTACCTGTTAGACAACTGCTAGTCTTTGACATTGTTCTATATATCTAAGCCACTTGTTTGGATTGTTTCCCCTGTATAGATCTTGTTTCTGTTAGACTCTATTTTGTATTATCATACCTTCTTGGTATCTCTTGCACTGGATGTTTGTAAAAATGGGCATTTGTGCTCACATACCTTCCAGTATACAAATAAAGACTGATTGATTGATTGTAGAGTGGCATTATCACCTCCCTCTTCCTACTTGTGAAGCCCCTCCCTATACATGCCAGCATTCTTGTCGCATTTCCTGCTACCCGATCAAACTGATACCTAACCTTTAGGGTATCTGAAATCCAAATCTCCAGGTCCTTTTCTAGCTCTGTAACCTGCAGTGCCTCCCCCACAAGTCGATATGTAGCCCTGGGGTTACTGCGGCCTATGTGCAATATCTTCTTTTTTTTGCATTGAATTGAAGCTGCCACCTTTCTGCCCACTCTTCCAATTTGGCCAGATTTTGCCCCATTTCTCCCCTCCCCCCCAGAGTGTCCACTCTGTTATAGACTTCTGTGTCATCTGCAAAGACACACTTTCCCATGTAGATCCTCTGCTAAGTCCCTTACGTATACGTTAAACAATATGGGTCCCAACAGGGTCCCAACACTGATCCCTGTGGAATTCCACTAGTCACCCCTCATTCCCTGGATTGCACCCCACTGACCACTACCCCGTGAGTCCTTCCCCCCCCCAGCCAATTTTCCACCCAGTTTGTTAGCTTGCATTCCACCCCTAAACTTTGTAGCTTGCTTATCAACATCCTGTGGGGGATGGAGTCGAACACCTTCCTGAAATCCAGGTAGGTCACATCCACTGCCCCCCCAATCATACACCTCCTTAACCCCCTCAAAGAAGTAAATCAGGTTGGTCTGAGATGACCTACCACCAGTGAATCCATGCTGGCTGTCTTCAATGAGGCCTTCCTCCTCTAGGTGTCGAACAAGTCTTTCTTTTATGAGGGTTTCCATCAATTTTCCTATCACGTAGGTAAGACCAACTGGGCGGTAGCTGTCTGGCTCATCTTTACTCCCCTCCCTTGTGAAGCAGCACCACCTCCACCTGCTTCCAGTCCCCAGGACCCTCTCTGCTTCAGGGATAGATTGAACAGCTTTGCAAGAGGTGCCGCCAATTCCTCCTTCAATTCCTTAAGTACCCTGGGAAGGACTCGATCTGGGCCCATAGCTTTATCGGTTTTTATTTTCCCCAGCTCTTCCAATACTCTGCCCTCCGTGAAAGGGCTGGTGTCCACCTCCTTTCCTACTCTTCTCCTTTGCTGTAATTCCCGCCCACCCCCTTCTTTCTCAACCGTGAATACTGATGCGAAGTGTTCATTTAGCAGATTTGCCTTTCCTTTATCCCCTTCAACTGGTGTACCCCCCTCCCCCTTAAGTCTTAGAATCCCTTGCCTGCTTTTCCTTCTGTCACTCACATACCAAAATAATTTTTTGTCCCCTCTTTTAGCCTCCCTCGCTATTTTCTCCTCCATTGCTGCCTTAGCTTTTCTAATCATTTTCCCTGCCTCCTTAAGCTTTTCCTTATAGACCTTCCTTTCCCCTAAACCCTGTAACATTTTGTAGGCTTTGAACACTTTTGTTTTCTCCCTAACTGCTTCCCTAACCTCTGCCGTGAACCACAGGGGCTTTCTCCCTCTTTTCCTTTTGCTTACCTTCCATACGCACTGCTCTGTGGCTTTGAGAATACCTCCCTTTATCACCCCCAAAGCTCCTCTACCTCCTCGAGATTCTGTTTGCCTTCAAGTTCTTTCCACATAATTTCCTTCATCCACCCAAATTTTGCCCTCCGAAAGTCCAGTACCCTGGTGGTAGACCTGCCCGTTTCTGCCCCAGCCCAAAGAGTAAACCTGACCATCCGGTGGTCACTGTCTCCTAAATTCTCCCCAATCTCTACCTCCTCCACGCTGTCCTCATTTGACAGTATTACATCCAGGAGGGATAGGTAGTAAGTTGAAGAAGCTTACCCAGGAGAGCACAGGCATTTTGCCCCCTTCAGTAGCCAGGCTTTGAAACAGTGTTTGAAAAAGCTGTGAGTATCTGCAGACTGGAGTGGGGCAGGGAGTCTTTTCCAGACAGAGGGAGCAGCAACTGACATAGCTTTGCCATCCATTACCATGGAGACTGTAGGGACTTCCATGGGGGAACCGATGATACACGCAGGCTTCTAGGAGCAGCTCTAGCCTTCAGGAAGGATGCATAAGGTGAAACATTGCCATCTCTAAGGGTGTTGTCAATGATACATCCCAGTGCATATTCAAAATGGCCGGAGAGAGGGAGCCACCCTAGTGCCTAGTAAAGGCTACAGTGATGCGTAGAGTAGGGTGGCAGAAATACAAATCGGCATATGTTATGGAATATGGAGTCTAGGAAGGTTGACATTTTGTCCTGAGAGGCTTCTGCCTCTGGAGTATATAAAGTCTGATAATAGGTGTGGAACGATTCTGCAATGTCCTGGAACCTATGTTGTGGGACACCAGAGATTAGGTGGAGTAGAGCAGTTATAATTATGAACTTCCACTGTCTCCTTAACTGGTATGCTAGTAAATGTAAGGAGTGCGCCCCTACCTCATAATACTTCTGCCAGAGAAACACCAGAGAGATTTCTGTTTTTTTGGAGGCAAAAAGCTTCGAGATCCACTGTAACCCATTGCATCTGCTGGAGGACAGATTTGTCCTGTTGTTGATGGGCCTGTTACAGGAAGTGTAGGGTATCCTGTAACTGTGTTTGGCATGCCTTGCCCTTTTTTTTAATTAGCTGTGATATATTGTATAATTCATCCCCAAAAGACGGCCTTTAAGGTGTCCCATCGGATTGCCTCTGAGGTATCTATGGTAGGGCTGTCACTGAAGATCTCCTCTACACACTTCTGTATGAAGGTCTTAAATTCAGGAGATTTACAGTAATATAGGTTTAGACACCGCCTAGTTTCCCTGTGCTCGAGACCCCCAATTCCACTGGCAGCTGAGCGGTAAACGATCGGAGTGTAAGATGTCACCCATAGTACAGGAAGATTCAAGACAGAGAGATTCAGTCTGGGTATAGACTTGGTCAATCAAGGAGTATGTCCCATATATGGGTGACAAAAAGGAGAATGCCTGGGTTCTGGGGTGTAGAGCCCTCCAGACATCCATCCACCCTATCTCCTGAATGAATCTTTGAAAACATGTATGGGGGACAGGTTGCTGTGGGGACCTGTGATTTGAAGTGTCCCAGCTAAGTTGTGGAGAATTATTAGTAATATTAAAGCCACCTGCCAGAAGCAGGGTGCTTTGAGTAGTAGTAACAATATGATTTAGTAAGTGTTTGATTGTTGGGATATTTAAGCCTGGAGGGAGGTATAGTAGGTTTGCTAATGTGAGGCCTTTGCTATTAAGGGAGTCCTGAATTATGAGCAGTCAGCCCTCCAGGTTGGTCCACACTGAGTGCTCCTGGAAAGAGGAGCCTCTCAAAAATATTATTTCTACCCTCACCCCACAACCCTCCAGGTAGGAAGAGGAGTAAACCACAGAACACCCATATTTCACCAGTTTGGCATGCTTTTGATCAGACAGGTGAGTTTCTAATAGATATAGGAGATCAGGCCGGATGCACTTTATCTGGAATAATACCTTAGTGTGCACCACTGGACTGGTGAGACCCTTAACATTTAGAAAGTAAAGATGTAGGTTTTGGGATGACATTCTGATTACAGGGAGGGGAAGGAGAGGGAGGAGAGGTCTATGGGAGATGCTCACCCCTCTGCCACCCCCATCCACCATTACAAACTGCATGAATCAATGATAATAGTAGACCTTTTAACCAGTTGAACAAGGGGATGGGATGAACTGGGGATAGTGGTGGACAGCCTCCTGATGAAGGGGTTGTTACCCCGAAGCGCTGAGTCAGTCCGGTTGAGTGGGAGCTTTCATTTATGTTATTCACTGTGATTTCAATCATGTACTATTGCTTTTGGGTGTAAGTACTACCACAGCATGTAAATTACATTTACTTTCCACTGAATGTTTGGTGTCTTGAGTGCTTGTATGTACTGTTTATAGTGGTGGACAGCAACAGCTCAATCTCAGGTAAGCAATCCAGACATCACCCAGGACAGGGGGCACCAACAAAACAAACACTAATAGTGGAATAGTCAACATAGTTAACACTGTGTAGCCAACTGGGATACTAACCATAGTTTCCAAGGTTGGGAACCTGGTGTGGGTCCTGTGGAGAGGTCCAGCCTGTCAGAAAGTTGATCCTCACTGAAAGGGGACTCCAGCCAAAGACGGCTAGGGAATCAAGGAGGGAAGGGAGGGAGGGAAGTGAACAGATGACAAGCCCTTGATCAAGAATACATTGTAATCTGTGAAGCAAGGAGGAAGCCCCCTCACCCCTGCAACATACAATCAGAACCAGGAGTCTGGAAGGCAGGCAAAAACATTCAGTGAGGAATTACTGTCTCAGCTTTACAGTTTAGCCTGTAGCACCACAATTCAGAGTCCTATTAAATGAAATAGGCTTTATTCCCCCGCCCCTTCAGCAGAATAAAACTGTGAGCCCGGAGGTGTGCTACTAAGCAAGTGTCTTGGGACACAAGATTCAGGTTTATATCAAGTCCAATGCAGGTCTGGGACCTGCAACAATCTGTTCAAAATGTGAAGTTTATACAGAACAGGCGGTCATCCAGTGGACATGCTCACAACTGAATCAGAAAGGCAAGCCTATGTCTGGCAGTAAGGGAATCCGGTGACATAGTTCACAAAATTCAGCCGGTATCTTTGAAATGGAGGTAGTCAGTTGTCCCTCAGCTAAGGTCACTGGTAGTAAGCCCAGCAGTCCCCTCAGAACACCAGAGAGCACACTCTTCCCAAGACTCCCATTTTAATAGGCTTTGCACCCCCCACTTGAAGCCCTCCACACCACACAGGCCAGTACTAAGTGAAAACAGGGTCATACCTGTGGGTTTTGGATTGGAGAGGCTGCCAGACGGCTCCCAGCAGAGGTGACCATGTGGATAAGTCAAGCATTTGATATGAAAGAGGCTGTTCCACCTGCAGCTGTCTGAATCGCATACAAGCTGTTGCTGAAGGGGTGCACGTGTTGCTGTGGCATGACCGCCCTGCACATGGGCCTAAAAGAAGCATTCAGCCACTCTAGTGAGTGGGCCTAGCAGGATTATACCCAGTAGCTGCACCCAGTGTTGGTGTGCTCAACAAGAGGAATTGGAGTACTTATCATACTCACAGAGGGCATTACCCCACCGTATCAATCGGGTCACCTCCCAGGCCCACCAGGGAGCACTCAGTCCCATCAGATAACCAGTTTTATTTCCATAAAGCCCTTGTACAATTCAATATTACTTACACAGGAGGTAGCCAATCTGTGGGGAGAAGGGAGGCAGGAAGAGGAGACAGAGACCTAGGGGACAGGAAGACGGGTGACCCCAAGGGACCCTCTGGATTCATCTAAAGTTCTGATCTGACATTCAGGTGGCAGATTCAAAGCTGGCAGCTGTGGATTCCTTGCCATTTGTAGTGGGCTTCAAATGTTGGATTATAGCAAGGATGGCATCCGCGGACTGTTGTTTCCTCAGTGTTTTCATGTTTCTTTTTTGGGTTCTATTCCAGACTTTTTGGGAGAGCTTTGAGGCCAATGATCGATGGAACTGTGGGCATTGTGGTTAGAGGGGTGTTGGGATGCCTCATTTAGTACGTTTGGTAACCACTGTGTTTGCTGAGTTGAAAGACAGGGTGTCTTCAGGAAAGTAGATGATTAATTTGGCTGGATATGGAATGCAAAAACAGAGATCCTTAGCTCTCAGGGCATTCATTACCGGATTAGATGATCTCTGTTTTTACATAATTCTGACAGAATAGTCACTGTCTATAAAAATCCAGGTGCCATTGTATAGGTCAGTCTTTTCTTGCCAGGCCAGATGTAAGATTTTCTCTTTTTTGGGGGTATCTCAGAAATCACAGAATGGCAGAGCAGGGCCTCGCCTAAGGTACAGACAGCTTTGGCCCAAGAGCTCAGTGGGCCCGCTTGAGTTCCAGAGTAAACTCTGGTGGGACTGGCATAAATGAGCAGAGAAAGGTGGTGGGGAAAGTCATAATTTCCTGTCCCTCAGCTCCTCTGTCAGATTGTAAATGCAAAGACTGCTTTGCCTGACGTGGCATTCTGCATTGCCCACCTGCCCCTGTAGACTTTGAAATGAAAAACGGAACTGCAGAACCTCTAGTTCTGTGGTATTGAGCTGACCATCTTGGCAGGTAAGCTGATCATCTAGGTGAGACAGTCTGTTTTCTATTTTATTGATGTCAGTCCTCAATGCGGCCATTGTGAGCTTCATTTCCTTTTGGAAGCTATGGAGTTCACTGATCATTGGTGCTATAGTGCTGGTAGCAGCGGCTTCCTTACAGTTCTGCCTGGTGGCTTGTGATGGCTGTGAGCCCTCACTGTCTGACCCTCCTAAATGAAATCTGTCTCCATCTACAGATTCAGAGGGTGAGGGGGCCACATTTGAATGCCACATGGTTTCACCAACCTTGGGGCTGTAAAGAAAGGGAGTAGTTGCAGTTTTGGAGCAGTAGGAGAGGCTTTCAGCAAAATTCTCAGTCAGAGCTCTGCAAGGTGGTTCCTCACAGCATTGTGACGTCACCTGAACCACCCCTCCCCCAGTCCATCCTATACTCAGTTCCTGGGTTCCTATGCCCTAGGTGCATGATTTTGCACTTTTTGGGATTGGACCCCAATTGCCAGGCTCTTGGCCACTCCTCAAGTTTCCCAAGGTCCTAATGCATTCTCTCCACCCCCTCCTGAGTGTCCACCCTTTCAGAGATTTTGTTGTCATCTGCAAAAAGGCATTCTTCCTTCCAGTTCTTGTGCAGTGCCACTTATGAAGAAATTGAAGAGGACTGATCCTAGTACTAAGCCCTGTAGCACCTCACTGGTTATTCTCCACTCATTTAGACTGTGTGACATTAACCACCACCCTCTTTTACCTATCCATTAACCAGTTCCTTAACCAGTTCACCACTTTGGATCTCACCCCAGGCTACTCAGTTTCTTTATTAGTCTCCTATGTGGCATAGTGTTGAAGGCCTTGCTGAAGTCCAGATAGGCCACGTTCACTGCCCTCCCTTGATCTAATTCCCTGGTCACCCAGTTGAAGAAATCAATCAGATTTGTCTGGCATGACCTACTCCCCTCCCTTCCCCCCACCACCACCACCACCATAAATCCATGCTGCCTTTGGTCTTGAACAAAAAATACAAAGAAGGTGGCTCAGGACATGCTTAGACAGAGCCAAGTAGAACCAAAGCATATGCAAGGATCAGGAAGATACTTGGCTCAACATCGAGAGACAAATGGAATGCTCCTCTACTGGTGCATGATAAAAAAGCATTTATATTATATAGTGTATGGATATGAATGTTTTTTATTTCATGCATAAGAACACTATTTCATGCATGAGTTCACTTTTTTAAAGTGTGATGTGTACATTAGAAGGCTGTATATTTTGAGCTGCTAGTGGGCAATAATGTCTTGAAAAAGCATCAGGGCAACGTGAAACATTGATGTCTGGCGGTTGTGTGTGTGGGGTGCTACTAGTTGTAAGAAATTGTGTTGTTTAAGCATTTTTATTAAATAAATGCTTTTTTATCGTGCACCAGTAATGTAGCGTTCCGTTTGTCTCTAGGCACTGAGCCGAGTATCTTCCTGTGCCTTTGGTCTTGTAGCCTATTGGATTCAAGATACTGTACCAACATTTTCTTTAACAGGGTTTCCATTAATGTCCTCACCACTGATGTGAGACTGAATGGCCAGTAGTTGCTAACCTCCTCCCTGCTCTTCTTATAGAGATGGATCATGACTGCCAACTCCAATCCTCCGTAACCATGCCTGTTTCCAGTGAGCTGTTGAACAAGGCCATCAGTGGAGCAGCTAGCACCTCCCTGAGTTTCTTTATTACCCTTAAGTGTATCCCATCCAGACTCATAGCCTTGTCCACTTTCAGAATGGCAAGTCCAAGTCCCTTTAGGACTCTTTTCTCTGAAAAAGAACTTGTGTCCACCCTCCCCACCAATACTTTGTTCCTACTGCAGTGATCTGCTCCCCCGTGAAGACCTAGCAGAACTAACTGTTCAGGATGTCTGCTTTTCTTGATCCTCTTCTTCGCAGTCTCCCCCTGCCACCCTCCTTTACCCTCACTATTCCTCCCCATTCTTTCCTCTTCTCATATTTGTACCTTAAAAAAGTGTTGACACCTTTAGTTACCCCTTTGGCTTTTGTTCTTCTGTCTGCGCCTTTGCTCCTGTCACCGTCTTCCTCTCACTACATTTCCTTACACCACCTGAATGCCACCCTTTTTTCCCTCACCACCTTGGCCACTTCCCTACAGAACCATAACTGTCTCTTCTTCCTTCTACTTTTACCTCAATCTAAGGTGAACGAATTACCACAGGGTACAAATTAATAAAGGAAATAGGGTGGTAAAAATAAGGGGGGGGTGAAAAAGACAGCATCAAAAACAGAGGGGGGAGGAGGGAGGGCAAAATGGAAAAAAGAGGGGTAATAATCAGAGTGGTAACAAAATCTGGAAGACTATATGTGTGAATGCTAGATGTCTAGGAAATAAGATTCTGGACCTAGAGGCCATCATGGCAGAGGTCGATCTGGATATTGTGGCCATTTCTGGGTCATGGTGCACTGAAAACTATGGCTCAGATGCAGCCCAGGCAATACCCTGTTCAGGAAGGACCGGGTGGGAAGGAAAGGAGGGGGTATGGTGTTTTATGTGAAGGAAAGCATAAAAGCGCCAGAGATACAGAGAAGTCAGGGAGGGCAGAGGTACTGTGGATCACCCTAGAGAAGGGGAAGAGAACCACTATTTACCCTGGTGTGATCTACAGACCTTCCTCACAGGGGGAGGAGTTAGATAAGGTACTGGTGGAGATGCTGCTAGTGGGGGAGGAGGATTCAAACTGCCAGACACAGATTAAAGCCTTCCAGCTGCAGTTTCAAGTAGAAGCAGGGACGTCCTAGGCTCCATGCAGGGGGCGTTCCTCAGGCAACTAGTCAACAAACTCACTTGTGATGGGGAAATACTGGACCTGGTACTCACTAACAGGGACAATGTGGCAGATGTCAAGGTAGGAGGCCACCTGGGGACCAGTGATCACCGTACAATGTATTTCAACATACGGACAGCTGCAGAGTCAAACCACACAAAGGTGAGGGTCCTGGACTTCAGAAGGGCAGATTTTATAAAGATGGGTGAATGCCTCAGGGATGGCTGGCTCAGGCAGATGACCTGAGTGAAGTGGAGAAACAGTGAGAAAAGCTAAAAAGTGCCATACTGAAGGCAAAAAACATCTGCATAGATACATGGATACATAGATGCTGTCAGCAGATAAGGACTGCTAGGCCCATCCAGTTTGCCTGTTTAAGCTGTCTAATGAAGTGTCCAGTGACCCTATCTGGACATTGACTTTAACTTTTTCTTCCTTTCTCTATTATTCTTTTGTTTCTGTCCCATGCACGTTTGAAGTCCGCCACTGTACAGGCCACCACCACCTCCTGGGGCAGGCTATTCCATGCATCCACCACCCTTTCCATAAAAAGAACTTCCTGACATTTCCTCTTATGCAGCCACCCCTCAGTCTCATGTCGTGTCCTCTTGTCCTGGCACTACTATTAATCTGGAATATGTTGTCCCCTTCCACCTTATTAATGCCCTTAAGGTACTTGAATGTTTCTATCATGTCACCTCTCTCCCTCCTTTGTTCCAGCGTGTACAAATTGAGGTCCCTCACTCTCTCCTTGTAAGGCTTGTGATGTAATCCCTTCACCATTTTGGTCCCCCTCCTCTGCACCGTCTCTATTTTGTCAATGTCCTTTTTGAAGGTGTGGTCTCCAGAACTGTACACTGTATTCAAGGTGAGGTTTCACCAGGGTCTTGGACAGTGGAACTATTACCTCCCTCCTTTAGCTTGTGATTCCCCTTCCAATATACCCCAACATCCCACTGGCCTTTCCCACCACCTTTGCTGTCTGCCTAGCGACCTTCAAGACATCTGTGATTATGACCCCTTAGTTCCTCTCCTCCTTAGTTACTGTCAGCAACCCCCCACAACCTTAGCTCACCCCAGGATTCCTGCTCCCCACATGCATGGTTTTGCACTTCTTTGCATTAAACCTTGGCTGCCATGCTCCTGACCATCTCTCCAGCAGCTCCAGGTTTTTTCTCATCTTTTCCAACCCCTCTGAAGTATCCACCCTGTTGCAGATCTTGGTGTCATCGGTAAACAGGCAAACCTTTCCTTCCAATCCATCTACAATGTCACTGATGAAGACATTGAAAAGGACTGGCCTCAGAACTGACCCCTGAGGTACCCCACTGGTCACTTCCCTTTCGTCTGATTGGGTTCCATTCAGCACTACCCTCTGTTTTCTGTCCCTTAAGCAGTTTCCAATCCAGTTCATCACCTTGCGACCCAACCCCAGGCTGCCTACCTTGTTGACCAGTCTCCTATGTGGGACAATATCAAAGGCTTTGCTGAAATCGAGGTAAGCAATATCTACCATCTCTCACCCCCCTTGGTCTACTACCTTTGTCACCCAGTCAAAGAAATCTATCAGATTAGTTTGACAGGATCATCCTTCAGAGAACCCATGTTACCTGGGATCCACCAGTCCATTGGCTTCCAGGTTTTCCACTATTCTTTCCTTAAGGAGTGCCTCCATTATCTTTCCAACTACAGAGGTCAGATTAATTGGCCTGTAGTTCTCCACTTCTTCTTTACTACCGCTCTTGTGAAGAGGGACAACTCTTGCCCTTCTCCAGTCTTCTGGGATCACTCCAGTGTCTAAGGACTCACTGAACAGGGCTGCCAGTTCAGTCCTCAGTTCCTTTAGGACCCTGTGATGTATGCCATCTGGATACATGGCTTTTTCCTCCTTTAGCTTTGCCAGTTCTCCTAGGACCTTCTCCTCTGTGAATGGACTGGTGTTTACCTCGTCCTTAGCTCCTCTGAAGTTCAGCTGCTGCCCATCCCCTTCCACAGTTAAGACTGAACAGAAATATTCATTCAGGATCGTTGCTTTTCCCCCATCTCCCTCCACTATCTCACCCCTGGCATCTCTAAGCTTTGCTACTCCCCACTTTGCCTTCCTTCTCTCGCTAATGTACCAGAAGAATGTCTTATCTCCTTTTTTAACTGATTGAGCTATTCTCTCCTCTGTTTGCACTTTAATGCTCTTCACTGCCTTTCCCGCCTCTCAAACACTTCTGGTACCTTTGTTTGTCCTCATCCCTTTGTGTCTCTTTATACTTCCTAAAGGCTAGCCTCTTGGCCCTTACTTTTTCTGCCCCCCTGAGACCCAAAGTGGTTTTCTTCTCCTTTTACTCTTGTCTATTGACCTAATGCATTGTTTTGTTACCTCCGCTAGCCTCCTTCATGTGTGTGCCTGTTTCTCTTCAACATCCCCACCTATCCCCCTCTTTTCCAGGGTTTTGTTTAGCTGTAGTCCCATACTGGTAAAGGCCACCCTTCTAAAGTCTAAGACTCTTGCCTTCATATGGGTAGACTGGATCCCTGTGTCCACTTTGAACCACACCATATTGTGGTCACTGGATCCTAACTGACCTTCCACCCTAAGATATGCTACCCTGTCCCCAGTGGTCAGCATTAGATGTAGGATTGCCCAATCCCTGGTAGGTTCCTGAACCATTTTTTGAAGTCCATCCCCCTCAAGGGAGTCCATGGAGTCCTGTGTCCTGGATAAGGCCCCTGCTGGGACAAACCCGTCTACCTCTGACATGTTAAGGTCTCCCATTAGCAGTACCTCCCACTTTGCTGTCATTTCATGCATGTTTTCTAGCAGATGCTTGTCAGTTTCCTTGGCCACAGCCCGGGGTCTGTAAATGACCCCTGTGGCAATGGCTGTTCTATTGCCCAGCTCAAGGGTGACCCAAACTTCATCGTTTTCTCACACCTGTTTTGAATTTCAGTTGCCTTTATGCTCTCTTTGACAAAGAGGGCAACCTCTCCCCCCTTTTCACCCTCCCTATCTTTTCTGAACTGGGCATAACCTGGTACACTTATGTACCAGCTGTGGTTGCTGGTGTACCATGTTTAGGTTATCTCCACTATGTCCAGATCGGCCTCCGTCATTGCAGCCACCAAGTCTAGGACCTTGTTCCCCAGACTACGGGCATATGTGTGCATGACCTTCCATGAAATGCAGCAACTTTTTGTTCCCTCCTTGTGTTTTGTCCCTTGCTTCATCCTATTTTTCCTGGAGTGTTCTATGTGGTGCTTCCTTTTTATTATCTTACTGGTTGCTTGTGGTCCAGGTCCTTTTATTAGTCATGATATTGTTATGTCCTGAGCACAGCCTATCCCGCCCTGTGGTACAGTACCTATGGATCTGCCCCCAGATTGACATCTTGGTCTTGCTTGATGTGTGCACTAACCTGTGGGGGTGAGCTGCCTGAATCTCCCCACTCCTGACAGCCACCCCCCAGTGGCTAGTTTAAGTACTTGCTCAGGAATTATGTAAACCTCTCATTGAGGACAGACGTACCGTCCTCAGAAGGATGCAGGCCATCTTTTTTGTAAAGGTGTGCATCATCCCAGCTGGTGCCCCAGTCCCCAATGTAGCCAAAGTTATTTTCCCTGCACCATTCTTTCAATGAACTTGTTGAAGATTTTGATGCACTGTTTTCTTTCCCCCCTCCTTTCCCTGACTGGTAGCACCTCTGAGAATGTAACAGAGTTAGCTCTCACCCCAGGCTCCTACCCAAATCCCTAAAATTCTCCTGAACGTTCTCAGTACTTGCTCTTTCTTTGGCTAGGTCATTTGTCCCCAGATGGACAACAATGTCCAGCCCCCCCAGTTATGTCCTTTGTGATCCTGTGGATTTGCTCCCCCTCCCACAGAGCTGTGCCTCCTGGGAGACACATAACCCCCTCTCCCTCCTGATGCCTGATCCTCTCTCCTTATCCCAAACTACTGAGTCTCCCACAAGGAGAAGCTTCCTTCTCCCCTGGGATTCTCTGACCCTGTCCCCTGTACCCTGCTCCTGGTGGGTCTGTCCATCACCCCGATCACAACCTTGGGTTCCCTTTCAGGGCTCTCCCTCTCCTTAAGAACATCAAATTTGTTCTTTAGTTATACTGCGTGGGGTGTGTGCTTGAGCTTCACCTTCCTCAACCTCCCTGAGCCACCGCAGTCCATCCAGGCCTTTGTATGAGTACCCTCTGTGGCAGTGGCTGGTGGTATGGTGGTCCTTGGATGGGGAAAAGGTCCTCAGTACTCCAGCCAACTGTGCTTGAAGCCTGGCAATCTCCTCTCTCAGCCTAGAGAGGTGCTTACAAATGGGGCAGCACCATAGTCCACAGAAAGTTCTTCTGAACACTGCTGCTCTGCACCCGTTGCACTACACCACACCTTGCACCATCCTATGTACTCCTCAAGTATGCTCCTACCCTCTGTTAGTGTTTTTGTACACTCTTTCTCCCTTTTACAAAATTTCTTTGTCCATGACCCTGATATGTTTTTGCAGCCTTTGCCCCTTTCTGCTCTGTGCCTCTGTCAAACTTATCCTATTCCTAACAGACCAAAATTGCCAAGATCATGCAGTTTAAATGCACAATTATCTACATACATGATATAATCAGCAGCTTCTCCTAGTTCTGATTTTATTTGCTCTTTAGCTATCAGCCAGCCCGTGGGTAGAGCCAATATGCTCCTCCCAACTAACTAAGCATTTAATAATGTGTGTATGCAGGGCTGGGTGGAGGGCAAAAATCTCTACAGATAAAATGTCTCCTGGAACAGTTAACAAAAGATTCAAACTCACAACTCCTACCTGTTTGGCTCCTTTGTTACTGGTCAAAAAAATCTCCTCCCCCAGCAGCAAGCAACAGTAAAAGAAACAGTTAAAGAAAGATTCAAACTAATGCTACCATATACAAAATGCCTCTTGGAACAGTTAAAGAAAGATTCAAACTCACAACTCCTACCTTACTGGCTTTTTTGTTACTGGGCAAAAATTCTCCACCCCCAGCAGCAAACAACAGTTAAAGAAAGATTTAAACTAATGTTCCCCCAGACAAAATGCCTCCTGGAACAATTAAAGAAAGATTCAAACTCACAACTACTACTTCCCCCAGCAGCAAGCAAAATGCCCAGACAAAATGCCTCCTGGAACAGTTAAAGAAAGATTCAAACTCACAACTCCTACCTGTTTGTCTCCTTTGTTGCTGGGCAAAAAAATATCCTCACCCAGCAGCAAGCAACAGTTAAAGAAACAGTTAAAGAAAGATTCAAACTAATACTCCCCCAGACAAAATGCCTCCTGGAACAGTTAAAGAAAGATTCAAACTCACAGCTCCTACCTGATTGGCTCCTTTGTTACTGGGCAAACAATCTCCTCCCACAGCAGCATGCAACAGTTAAAGAAACAGTTAAAGAAAGAGTCAAACTAATGCTCCTTCAGACAAAATGCCTCCTGGAACAGTTAAAGAAAGATTCAAAGTCAGCCTAGTGGTGTTGAGGGTTGAGGTGCTGGATGCTACACCTCATGCCACACTGGTGACCTGACTTCAAGAGTGAGCTTATGCACCAGGGGTCGGCAGGGATGGGGTGAATATTGAGTGCCCGCAGGGCTGCTCTCCTCCCACAGGGGGAGGGTTGGGGTTTGTCCAGTGTACCAGCAGCTCCCAATGGAGATTGGGGATGCTGCAGTAGACAAGACAGCACATCAATCAGCGTGGCTGATGTTGGCAGGGTTGCCATGTACCATGGCATCAGCAGTGCCCACACACAGGTGGAGGGAAGAACACCTGTCCTCCATGCCCACCACCGGATTTGTCTCACCCGGCCTTCCAGTTCCTCTACTCAGGCCCTTACCTACAGCCAGGGTCTGACTTGAAAGTGTGCCCAAGAGGAGGGGAGGCTCCACCCTGGAGGGGTTAAGCTGGGGGTACTAGCTGTGGGAGGAGAAGGGAGAGAGGAGGCTTAGGGCTGATAGAACCTCATGTGGGCAGGAACAAGCAGGATGCCTGAGAGAGGCTCTGCAGGTCATGAAAGGAGGGAAAAAGAAGTGTAATAAAAAAAGAAAGATTCAAACTCACAACCCCTACCTCACCCAACAGCAAGCAACAGTTAAAGAAACAGGGACATTAGCTCAAGCTTTGGACCCTGCAGTATGAGCAGACTTGATAGACCAAATGGCCTTCTTCTGCTGGCTTCTTCATATGTTCATGTGCTAGTTAAAGAAAGATTCAAACTAATGCTCCCCAAGACAAAATGTCTCCTGGGACAGTTAAAGAAAGATTCACACTTACAACTCTTACCTCCCCAGAAGCAAACAAAATCTCACAGACAAAATGCCTCCTGGAACAGTTAAAGAAAGAATAAAACTAATGCTCCTTCAGACAAAATGCCTCCTGGAACAGTTAAAGAAAGATTCAAACTCACAACTCCTACCTTCCCCAGCAGCAATCGTAATACACAGACAAAATGTCTCCTGGAACAGTTAAAGAAAGATTTAAACTCACAACTCCTACCTGATTGGCTCCTTTGTTACTAGGCAAAAGATATTCTCCCCCAGCAGCAAGCAACAGGTAAAGAAAGATTCAAACTAATGCTTCTCCAGACAAAATGCCTCCTGGAACAATTAAAGAAAGATTCAAACTTACAACTCCTACCTCCCCCAGCAGTAACAAAAAATCTCACAGACAAAATGCCTCCTGGAACAGTTAAAGAAAGAATAAAACTAATGCTCCTTCAGACAAAATGCCTCCTGGAACAATTAAAGAAAGATTCAACCTCACAACTCCTACTTCCCACAGCAGCAAGCAACAATTAAAGAAACAGTTAAAGAAAGATTCAAATTAATGCTCCTCCAGACAAAATGTCTCCTGGAACAGTTAAATAAGGATTCAAACTCACAACTCCTACCTCCCCCAGCAGCAAACAAAATCACACAGTCAAAATGCCTCCTGGAACAATTAAAGAAAGATTCAAACTTACAACTCCTACCTCCCCCAGCAGTAACAAAAAATCTCACAGACAAAATGTCTCCTGGAACAGTTAAAGAAAGATTCAAACTCACAACTCCTACCGGATTGGCCCATTTGTTGCTGCGCAAAAATACCCCCCCAGCAAGCAACAGTTAAAGAAATATTCAAACTAATGCTCCCCCAGACAAAATGCCTTCTGGAACAGTTAAAGAAACATTCAAACTCACAACTCCTACCTCCTCCAGCAGCAAGCAAATTACACAGACAAAATGCCTCCTGGAACAGTTAAAGAAAGATCTAAATGCACACCTTCTACCTGATTGGCTCCTTTGTTACTAGGCAAAGAATATTCTGCCCCAGCAGCAAGCAATAGTAAAAGAAATATTCAAATGAATGCTCCTTCAGACAAAATACCTCCTGGAACGATTAAAAAAAGATTCAAACTCACAACTCCTACCTCCCCAGCAATAAGCAACAATTAAAGAAACAGTTAAAGAAAGATTTAAACTAATGCTCCCCCAGACAAAATGCTTCCTGGAACAGTTAAAGAAAGATTCAAACTCACAACTCCTAACTCTCCCAGCAGCAAGCAAAATACACAACAAAACTCAAAATACAACTTCGATTGCTTTGCTGCAGTTTGACCAAAATATGGAACTCGAGGTTACCCTGCCTAGAGAAACTGAAATATATGTACTCAGTGATTCTATTACTAAGAGACTAGACTGAGCAATTTGTGACAGGGACAAAGCACATAGAACACTTTCATGTTTTAAGGGTGCCAAAATATCTGACATTTCAAAAATGATTAATAATATAGTATATCAAAACAATACTGGGAAATTAGTGATTATTCATGCAGGAACCAATTATATATTTCATCAAATCGCACACCAAATTAAGCAGAAATTTGTCAATTTAATGAATAAACTTGCAGATCTTGACTGCGATATCTTTTTTTTGAGATACTCCTGATCCCTAGAGCAACTTACAGACAAAACTGTATACTAAGGGAAGTAAATAATTGGCTAAGACAATGGTGCCTAAAGCAAAACATCAATTGTATAACACATTGGGAAGATTACAGTGATAATCATGAAATGTTTAGTCCAGATGGATTGCACCTCAATAAAATAGGATCACAATTTCTTAGTCAACAGTTTAATAATTCAATAGATGCAGCTTTAAACTAAGAGATGGAGGGAAGGTGATATTATTATAAAGTATCATCAGTTAAAAAACAAAACTATCCAAGTTATGAGTGGAATATGAATCATAATACTAGATCCCATGAAACTTTAAAACTTAAAAAGAGAAAAAGGAAGAGGAATTCAAAATCTGGTTCAATAAATCAAAAACATGCATCTAACCAGATGAATATTGTATTTAATGAGATTCAGGAATATGAAAAAAGAGATAAGAGAATTAAAATTCTATTGACTAATGCTTGCAGTCTAACAAATAAACTTGATGAATTAAAATACATTCTTGTAAATAATGAGGTTAACATCTGTTGTGTCACTGAAACATGATTTACTAATAATGACTGGAATACTGACATCTCTGGTTACACAACATTTTTTAAAAATAGAGAGAGTGCTAAGGGTGGAGGGTTTAGCAATCTATATATCTAACAAATTTAACTGTCATGAAATAGCAAATGATGATTCTACAGTTGAGACACTTTGGGCTAAAATCAAACTAGGTTATGAAACCTTAACTGTAGACCTTTGTTACAGATCACCTAGCCTGAATCTTGATGAAAATGTAGTCTTTTTGAAGCAGTTAGATAATACTGAGGTAAACAGTGATTTAATAATTCTTGGTGATTTTAACTTCCCCCATATAAATTGGGAAACATTCAAAACTAACAGTAATATTGAACAACAGTTTCTTGAAACCACCCTCAAACATGGTTTGGACCAACTAGTGACTGTTCCTACTAGGAATAATAATATACTTGATCTCATTTTCACAAATAATGCTGACCTTCTTACGTCTCCCATCATTTTGCCACCTTTGGGCAATAGTGATCATAACATGATCGCATGTGATATCATAAAACACATAAATGGTAACAAAGGGATAAGTGAGTTCAAAAATTACTACAAAACAGACTATAATAATACAAAAAAAAATTTTACTTCATGGAATTGGTCAAATGACCTAAGTAACTTTGAGACTGAGCATGTGTGGGAAAAAATAAAAGCTAAAATAGATCACTGTCTAAACACTTGGGTACCTGATAGAATAAAATATAACAAAAATAACAAACAAAGAATACCCTTGTGGTGGACTAAAGATTTCAAGAGTATCATAAAAAAGAAACATCATGCCTATAACAAATATAGTAAGTCCAAAAAAGCCTCTGATTGGTGTAAGTTTAAAAACCTTGCTAGGAAAACTAAACAAATAATCAAAAAATCAAAACAAAATTTAGAGGTAAATTTAGCAAAAAACATTAAAGACAATAAGAAAAAGTTTTTTAATTATATTGGTTCAATAAAATAAACTCATACTGGAATAGGACCCTTAAAATTAGATGATAAGATAATTACTAGTGAAAAAGAAATGGCTATATAATTCAATCAATATTTTACAAGTATATTTAAATAATCAGATTTAATACTTCCTGACACACAATATACATCAGAAATCATATCATTCTTTTCAGAACAAGATACAGTAGAAGCTATTAACAAAATCAAATGTAATACTTCTCCCAGTCCAGAATGTATTCATCCCAAATTTGTGAAAGAAGTATCAAAAGAACTTTCCGGACGACTAACTTATTTATTTAATATGACTATAAATCAAGGAAGGGTTCCTCAATCCTGGAAAGTGGCGAACATCACATCCATTTTTAAAGGTGGTAATAGACAGATAATAACTAATTTATAGGCCTATCAGTTTAACTTCACTTATCGGTAAAATTATTGAAAGATTAATTAATTCTAAAATTTCTGAACATATTAAAAGTTCTGGTAGCACAGATATTTCTCAGCATGGTTTCACCACTGGTAGGTCATGTTTAACAAACCTTCCAACCTTCTTTGAGCCAGTTAGCGATGTGCTAGATACTGGCCTTCCGGTGGATGTTATATTTTTGGATTTTTAAAAGGTATTTGATACTGTTTCGCATAAAATTCTGATTGAACATCTTCACAACATAAACCTGTATATGCATTTTATTAATTGGATCTCATCATGGTTACATAATAGATGTCAAAGGGTGGTTGTTTGTGGTCACGAATCCAACTGGAGTTTAATAACTAGTGGAGTATCACAAGGCTCTGTCCTTGGACCTCTACTTTTCAATATAATGATAACTAGTATGCAAACATCTAAAGACATTTGGATAAACAAATACACAGATGACTGTAAAATAGGTTGTATTGTGAACAACACTTTATCAGCAAACATATTGCAAGATAATTTAAATAACTTAACAAATTGGGCAGTAAAATACAATATGAAATTCAATCCTGCAAAATGTAAAGTTATGCACATGGGAAATAATAACAAAAAGTACACATATTCAATACAAAATGTTAACTTAATTACCACTACAGAAGAAAAGGATTTGGGTATAACAATTACAGATAATTTAAAATTCAATTCCCATACCAACAAAACTGTTAAAAGATGTTACATGATTATAGGTAATATTTTGAGACATAGCAAAAGTAGGAAACCATCAGTTATTTTGCCCTTATACACAAGTTTGGTTCGACCTCACTTAGATTACTGTGCTTTATTTTGTGCCCCAACCTCTATTGGCTATCAGCAAATGACAGAAAGAGAACAGCGTAGAGTAACTAAAAGGATTGAAAAAATGTCTGAAGTAGATGATGGTACCGGACTAAAAACATTACGGCCCAGATATTCAAACTGCGCCCAAAAAGTGCACAATAGCAGGAGCAAGCACAAGTCTATTGCACCCATGCTCAAGAGATGCAATATTCAAAAAAGGAGCAGGCCAAATTGCGCCTACAGCCAACGTCTGAATATCGCACTACCTGTGCCCTAGCGCAACTAGGAAGGGGAGGCTGAGCAGATGTGATGCGCTATAGCACAACAAGGGATGTTCAGCTGAGCAGTCCAGAGGCGCCATAGCACAACCAGGGACGCCCCCCAGCTGCAGAGCAATGTAACTGCACAGTCAGGGAGGTAGGGGCCCACCACCCATGCCACAGATGGGCACAGGAACACACAGCAGAACAGACATTGTCCCCCCACACCCCAAGCACAGCACAACCAGGGGAGGGCTGGAATAACCACTGGTCCATGGAGACAAGCAACCAGCCCACAGCCTGGCCATGGTGCCCCATCACACCTACCGGCAAGCTGTGACTGGCACACAAGGAGGGTGGACCACCCTGTGCCACACCATCCCCCCAGTGCACAGCACACCCTGTACCGTGACCCCCAGACACCCCCCATGAGCAGTGACCACCACTGCAGGAAACCCCATGCATGCCGCCACCCCCACAGTGTCAATGCAACCCTGTGCACCACAGAACCATGCAAGCCAGCCCCACCATGAGCACCCATCAGCAGGTTGCAGCACATGGCAATGCAACAACGGCAGACAAAGTGCCACCATGCACAGTCCCCCAAGGTACTGCTGAGAGACCAACCATGTGTTGGCACAAGAATGACCCCATATGGGATGGTCGTGTTGTTGACACCTCCACCAGTGGTACAGTGCTCTGCACAGTATTCCAGTGACACACCCCGGCCCACCACTGGCCACAACAGCCAGCACAGACACCCACAGTGTGGCGTGGCAGCATGCACCGCACCAGATGCCGCACAGGGTCTGGACAGACACCCACCCATACCCAAGGGCACAACAACACAGGGATGCAGTGGTGGGGCAACCAAGCCCCCATTGTGGGCCCATGTAAGCTGTGTACACACAACCTGCAGTCCACCATGGCACTGGAGTGCCAATCACCCTGCGCAGGCACCATGGACCAATACACCACCATTAGTCACCTGGAGCACAAGCCACAGACAGTGGGGCACATCCCCTGCAACACACACAAGCCACAGCATGGAAGTGGGACAATGACCGTGTCACCCACAGTGCCACCTGAGCCAGGCATGCACCACAGCAGTGACATGAGCAACCCAGAAAAGCGAAGGGTACAGTGTCTGCCCTGTAGGGAATGCCACCACTGACATGCCAGCAGACCATGCAGGTCACAAACAGGCATGTGTGTCGGCTGCACAGGCCATGGATGGGCCGATGAGTGCACCATGGACACAGAGCACGTGCCATGGACCACTGCACACAGTCATCCAGTGCACAGGGAACAACACACACAACACAGACACTGACTGATATCTACCCCCACACCATAGACACCTCCACACGGACACACACACATACCCATGACTGCACCACCCCTGATGCCATGCACACCACTGCAGCTGAGCACCTATAGCCCATTGCAAATCAGAGACCACCATGGTAGTCATATAAAAGTCAAATGTATTGTAAAAATAAATAAATCAACTATGTACATAAACAACAACTATATACAGGTATGTGGTGGGGGACACAAAAAAGGTGGGGTGGGCAGGGAGAAGGGGTGGACAAATGGGATGGGATAGGAGGGGTGTGAGGGTGGGTCCAGGGGGGGAGGGGAATTCAGGGACCAAGGGACTATTGGTTTCCATGCTGGTCCAGGCTCTGGCTCCCCCTGGCTCTGTGCCTCCGAAGTACCCCCATCTCATCGATCCTCCGAAGGATAGTGACGGTCTCACGTGCCAGAATGAGGAGCTCCTGCAGGGTGTCCCTGATTTCCCTCAGATGTCTCGCACCTAGTACAAGGGAGCACAGTCAACAGGTTTGAATGCACAACCCCATACAGCCCGCCCACTGTGCATGGCATACGGCCAAGGGACATACCACTGTGATGGTGTGTGACCAGCCGCAGTGATCACGTCCACAGGATCTGCCCACCCAGGCACATACAGCCATGTGGAACACTGCACACACCCACCGGCCAAGTTACACACAGCACCACCGTGGCCGGCTATGTGGTGCAAAGGCAGTGGCACAGCCATGCACCTGGTGCATGCATGCACCACCAGTGACGCACACCCAGACATGCATTGCCACTGGACAGTGTTGACTGTAACAAGTGGCGTGCATGGCAGTGATGTCAATGAATGGTGGCCATGCCCCACTGCCCACCTTGTCACACAGCATGCAATATTAATCATGCATGTCTGGCACTCACCCACATTGGGCCGGTCAGGTGGCCGTTGATGGTCCTTGGCCCGCCTGGCTGTGGCTTCCACCACCCTCCGCTCCGCACGCACTTGGCACAGTTTGTCCAGGCCTGTGGGTCAAAAAGGAGAGAAGAACATCAGTACATTCCCGAAGCAAAGTCCCCTGCCCCAAGGAGTGCCCCCACCCAGCCAGACCCACCACCCTACACCCTGTGAACACCGCCACGGCCAACCCCATCAGGTCCCTCCCATGTGCTGGACACATACAACACTGTGACTCATATGGACCATAACAGTGTGTTGACAGAACCCCTACCTGGACGTGGTACCATGCCCCTCCTGGCATGTGACCTCAGTCGAGCCAGTAGCTCCGGCTCCCTCCTCTGCAGGTCGCCATATCGGTGCCTGCACTGCTCAGCTGTTCGGCCACTGCCTGTCACCTCCTCGAGGGCTGTGTCCACCTCCTGCCACACCTGGGACCTTGCCCTATCCAGGGGGCCTCCCCAAAGAGAGGCCCATGGTGTGGCTCGACTGTGGCCACCAGATTTGCCAGTTCGATGGCTGTCCATGGAGCAGCCCTTCTCCACGCCATTGCGTTAGGTATAGTAGGCAATATGGCGCTCTGCAGCATGGTACCCCACATGCAGATGCTGCGCGGTACAGCGCTGCCATTCCCTATCGCGCTGTTACCGAACAGCGCAATAGAGGTGCACCTATGCCTGACACATGGCGCCAAGGGGGCAAAGGTCGGGCACAGAGTCAAGGGTCCCTGGCGCAAGGCCATGCACAGCACCATCAGATGACAATGCATGTAGCATGATTGGCTGCCTGTGTGCCAGCACCACAGTGAACTATCGGGCAGTTGGGCCATTGCACCTATGAAGGCCCATTGCCACAGCGCCATGTAGTGACCTTCACTATAGCACCACTGGCACAATGCTGGCCGTGCCCTGCATTGCCTACCGTGCACAGCACGTTATCAGCGTGGCAGACGCCTGCGTCAGCAACCTGGGCATGCACAGTGAGGTGTACTACGCATGCCACAGAACTGCACCATTGACTCAGCACATTCGACACAATTGCACAAAGCGCAACAGCGTGATATTCAGCCGTCATATGCAAATCATCCGATCAGCCATTCAATGGCGCAGCGTGCAATTTGCATCTAATTAAAGTTGCTCCTCACCTCATTTGCATGGACTGCGCTATAAAGGTGCGACAATGTGCTGCAGTGGCCATAGTCGGTTACTGCAGTTTATTGGTGAGTTGCACGCTGTGTGGGAGTGTGGACTGTGGATTCAGGGACATGCATGGGACTGCACAGTCACAGGTAACAACTGCCATTCTTACAGGCTACATAATGACCGACCATGTTCTTGGAGAGGAGGACAACAGTGGTGGGAGGAGGAGGAGGCCAAATTTTACTAAAGCTGAAACCGAGGCCCTTTTCGAGGCCTACCTGGCTCAGGAACTACTGCTCAGTGGACAGCAGGGCACCACTCAGGCCCATGCTGCTGCATGGGAGGAGGTGGCACATGCCGTGAACCTGCATGGCATCCATCAGCACTCTGTGCAGGAGTGTAAGAAGAAGATGGGCACAGACAGGAGGAGGGTAAAGGAGAAGGTGGCTGCCAATAGGGCAGCACGTGCTGCAACAGGTGAGGGACAGCTGGAGGTGGTACAGCTCACCCCAGTGGAGGACAGGCTTGCTGCAAGCATGCACTGAAGTGCCATAGAGGGAGTTCTGGGCGGTGGCTTCCAGATGGGTGGTGGCCCATCTCTGCATGGTAAGTCATGGTCTGTCTGGGGGGGGCAGGGTAGGTCACACGCAGTAACGCGACTTTGCTTTCCCTTACAGATCCTGAGCATCTGCATGGGTCAGCAGTGGTGGGCCTGTCCACTGCGGACAGTTGGATGGAGTCGGAGGTGGGACCATCCACCTCCACATTTATGTGTGGATCTGTACGACAGTGGGACTGCCTGGCTGTCCACACTGATGTCATTGAGACAGGTGTGGAGGAAGCCCTGCCTGTGTCCCAGTGTGCTGGCATACATGGATGCCAGCACGCTGTGGCTGTGGCCGGGGCAGAGTCCGGCACCAGTGATGATGACACGACCATCATGGGCAGTGACATGTGTGTGCCACAGGATGGACACACAGCAGGGCAATTTGTGCCCATGGCTGTGGGTGGTGCTGCCGTGGGGGTCTGTGTGTCAGCACAGTCCCAGACTGTGCCTGTCAGCACCAGTGGGGCAGCACTGGTGTCTGTTCAGGACAGTGGGACTGTTGCGGCCACTGCGGTGGCACCATTGAGCCCTGGGATGCAGCAGCCGGAGAGGCAGCATCAGCAGTCGCCCACCGGGCCTGGGGGTGCAGGGTTCAGCGGCAGTGTCTGTGCACCACCTGTGGACATGCCCAGACCTGGTCCTGGTGTGCAGCACCCACCCTCAAGGGTTGCTGAACATCAGGCCCTTGCACACCCTGAGGGACAGGATGCCAAGGAGGCTGATGACCTCTTGGATGAGCACACCCGCCTACTGCGAGCATCGGTCCAGCAGCAGATGCGGCTTGCAACATCCGTGGAAGCACTGTGTGTGGCTCTGGAGCGGGCAGAGGAGCATCGCAGCAGGGACACCGAAAGGATCCTGGCACGGATGGACCATTTGCGGGAGGATATGACCACTGCCATTGACAGGCATGCACAGGCATTCATTGCTGTCATGGCCACAATGGGCACACAGTCAGGTGCCCATGCATCACGGACACCATGCAGTGCACTCTCCACCCCCCGTTCCTGGCATCATGCGACTCCCACCCTGTTGACGCTGGGTTCAGCTGTGGCCATCCCGAGCACTCCTGATGCAGGCATGTTCAGTGTGCTGTAGACCCCTGCACGGGCACGGTCGTGTTCATGCAGTGGAACCCTTGGGGGACCATCGGTGCCACCCCATGAGGCCAGTGGTCAGTCTGCCAGTGCTGGCAGGTCTTGGCGGGGCCACCCACGCATCCATGGTGGCCGTGACACTGTGTCGCAAGACTGACCTGTCTCCCAGCACGGCTACTGTCTGGTGCTGCCCTGTGTGCATTGTGTGTTTCAGTGGGCAGTGCACGGGTAGGTACCCGGCCCTGTACGTGGACACAGAGTCCACCTGCACACCCTCCTGGCTGCTGTCTGCAGTTACGTGTGCATGATGATGCCTGCATTGCGCTGTATACCAAAGTGCAATGGTGTCCAGCATCTGACACACGCACATGGACAGGCAGTGGGCGTGGTGGCCTGTGGACATGTGTGTTGATAGGGTGTGCATTCTGGGTCAGTGTGCCTTCTGGCATCTGTGCATGTTTGTTGCATTGTGTGTGTGCATGTGTGTATGTGTCCTTCGGCGTGGCATGTTAATCCTCACCCATCCCTGGCTGTGTGTGTGCCTCTGTGCCCTGCCACTTCCCTCAATGGCATGCACCCCCAGTGTGGGTTCCTGCGTGTTTGTGGGTTGTGCCTTGGCCACTGGTGGTTGCGCATGGCCCCATGACTTACCTGCATTGGCTGAAGTGCTCCTCCGTGATGGTGTCCCGGTGCAGCTGTGCCAGCCGGAGCAGTCGGGGGTCCCATCGGCCAAGGGGGGGCTGCCCATCACCATCATAACCGGCGTCCCCATCGTCTCCATCACTGTCCCCCTCTTCAACCTGTATGGCTATCCCACATTCATTGGCCATGTTGTGCAGGATGCAGCAGGCCAGGAATATCCCACAGGCCTTTGAGGGGCTGTACTGTAGGGCACCGCCAGAGGTGTCCAGGCAATGGAAACATGCCTTCAGCATCCCGAACACCCGCTCGATGACATTGCGTGTGGTGGCGTGTGCCTCATTGTAGCGTTGCTGCGATGGGGTTGTGGGCCGCTGGTAGGGTGTGAGCAGCCAGGGATGGAGTGGGTATCCACTGTCACCTGTGTGTAGAGGGTGGAGGTTAGTTTGGTGATTAGCATCGCCCTGCCCCAAGCCATGTACGCCACTACCCATGGCACCTCTGGCCATGCCCCCCAGCCCTATATTTGTCCATTTGGTTTGCATACTCACCCACTAGGTGTCCAGTGGGGATGTCCCCACTCTTGAATCTGTGGCACAGTGCTGACTGGTGCCAGATGAAAGAATCGTGTGCTCCCCCAGGGTGCGTGGCACAGACATTGAGGATGCGCCCCCTGGCATCGCACACCACCTGGCAGTTGATGCTGGCATAGCCCTTGTGATTTATGTATGCGGCCCCCTCATGGCCAGGTGGTGTGTGTATGGCCACATCGGTGCAATCTATTGCCCCTAGCATGCCAGGCATACGTGCTACCCTGTGGAACTCCTGTATATTTGCTGTGTGCTCCGCCGCTGTGCTGGGGAAATGGATATACTCCTCAGCATGTGGCAGCAGTGCGCTGAGGAACTGGGTGAGGTGGCGTGATGTGGCCGACTGGGTTATGCCTGTGGTGTCCCCAGTTGGTCTCTGGAAAGTATCCGTGGCGAGCAAGCACATGCAGGCTGTTACCTTGGTCTCCACTGACAGGGCATGGCTCTGTCATGTGGGTGCCTGCATCACATCACTGCACAGCTCACAGAGCCGCCTCAGAATTGCCCTGTTCAGGCGGTACCAGCCCACAATCTCAGTATCAGTGTACAGCTCAAAGCTGGTGCGGGCTCAGTACGCCTGTTGGGGCATACCACTGACAGGCTCCTTCCACAGCCATGCCCCCAGCTGCCTGCCTTCTCACCCCCTCATTACGGCCCCATGTGGAAGGTGGCACTGGCCATGTCTCTGGCTTGCGTTCACCCCCGGCAGCTGTTACTGTATTCCCCCGCTGTCCTGGCTGCTACCTCCCCTGCACTGGGTACACCTGCCTGTGCTGGCCTCTGTGCTGTGTGGCCCCACACCTTCCTGTGCCTGGCTGTTAACTGTGGCCTTCCTGGCCTGCCTGTTCCTGCCACTTGCCCCTGTCTGTGTGCCTCTGCCTCTGCCTCATGTGGCTTCCCTGGCAAGCGTTCTTCGCCTCTTCCCTTGCTCCTTTTTATTTGGCTCATTTCCACTGGCGCAACTTCCACACTCCACTGTTGCGCGTGCGCAGAGTCTTTGAATATCACACTGCGCCATTTATGCATGGTTCCTCCCTCTGTGGTTGCACATGCCTTCATTATCATTGCACTGTTGCTCAGCATGATTTCGGGGGCGCAACTGTCTCCTGCTGAATATCGCAGAATGGCACAAATTACTTGCACAGGCGCAACCCTATTGCGCATGGCTCAACTCTTTTGCATATCTGGGCCTACAACTATACTCCTTGAAGTATAGAATTTTAAGAGGTGATCTAATTTACACTTACAAAGCATACCTAAATGACTATTTGTTAAACTCAATTGGATTAAAAAAATACTTTGTAAATAATTTTAGTAGATCTCATAATTTGAAGTTAAAATCAACCATATGTAAAACTAACAAAAGGTCGACATTTTTTACACAGAGAATTCCTCTAATTTGGAATACACTACCAGCTGACATTATAAATAGTGAAAATATAGAACAGTTTAAAAAAAGACTTGATGAATATATGAGTGATAATAAATTTTACTTCCACCGCTGACACAGCAGGTGGCGAGTTCAGGAATGGGCATCTCGCCCTTTGAACTTGTACCTATCTATGAGTCTATGAAAATGCCATCTGGAACAGTTAAAGAAAGATTCAAACTCACAACTCCTACCTTCTCCAGCAGCAATCATAATACACAGACAAATTGCCTCCTAGAACAGTTAAAGAAAGATTCAAACTCACAACTCCTACCTCCCCCAGAAGCAAGCAAAATCACAGACAAAATGCCTCCTTGAACAGTTAAGGAAAGATTCAAACTCACAACTCCTACTTATTTATTTATGTATTTGCTTTTGGAACCAGGTAAGTGTGCTAGGCAACATACCCTGTATATTTTCAGGCATGATCCAGGAGATTACAATATAACAATACAGCAAGAGTACAATATCACAATACAGCAGTGACAATTAGGTGCATAATGCTTTAGAACTTGTCCAACAAATACAAAGGCAGAGAATGGCCACAGAAGTTAATACACCACCTGGATATCAGCAACAGTAGTGAAGTTATTGCAGCAAACAATAATAACAAAAAGCAATATAAAATCATTCTGGAGGCCTAGCTGTGGGTGAACAGTCCGGTAGATACAGCTAACAGTAGATACATAATAATAAGGTAGACTTCCCCCAGCAGCAAGCAAAATGCATAGACAACGTGCCTCCTGTAACAGTTAAAGAAAGACTTAAACTCACAACTCCTACCTGATTGGCACCTTTGTTGCTGGGCAAAAAATCTCCTCCCCCAGCAGCAAGCAACAGTTAAAGAAAGATTCAAACTAATGCTCCCCCAGACAAAATGCCTTCTGGAACAATTACAGAAACTTTCAAATTCACAACTTCTACCTCCCCTAGCAGCAAGCAAAATGCACAGACAAAATGCCTCCTGGAACAGTTAAAGGAAGATGCAAACTCACAACTCCTACCTGACTGGCTCCTTTGTTACTAGGCAAAAAATATTCTCCCCCTGCAGCAAGCAACAGTTAAAGAAAGATTCAAATTAATGCTCCTCCAGGCAAAATGCCACCTGGAACAGTTAAAGAAAGATTCAAACTCACACCTCCTACCTTCCCCAGCAGCAAGCAACAATTAAAGAAACAGTTTAAGAAAGATTCAAACTAATGCTCCCTCAGACAAAATGTCTCCTGTAACAGTTAAAGAAAGAATCAAACTTACAACTCCTAACTCTCCCAGCAGCAAGCAAAATGCACAGACAAACTACATCCTGGAGCAGTTAAAGATTCAAACTCACAAATCCTAGGCCCCCCAGCAGCAAACAAAATCTCACAAACAAAATGCCTCCTAGAACAGTCAAAGAAAGATTCAAAATCACAACTCCTACCTCCACTGGTAGCAAACAAAATCTCACAGACATAACGCCTCCTGGAACAGTTAAAGAAAGATTCAAACTCACAACTCCTACTTCCTCCAGCAGCAAGCAACAATTAAAGAAACAGTTAAACAAAGATTCAAACTAATGCTCCCCCAGACAAAATGCCTCCTGGGACAGTTAAAGAAAGAATCAAACTCACAACTCCTACCTCCCTCAGCAGCAAGCAAAATCTCACAGACAAAATGCCTCCTGGACCAGTTAAAGAAATATTCAAATTCACAACTCCTACCTCCCACAGCAGCTAGCAAAATGCATAGACAACATGCCTCCTGGAACAGTTAAAGAAAGATTCAAACTCAAAACTCCTACCTGATTGGCTCCATTTTTTTTGTTTTTGTTTTTTTTACTCTGTTTTATGCACTCCTACTGGAGGAACTCTCTCCAGCAGCCACCTAACCTGCTCTCTACCTCCCGATGTGACATTTTCAGCTATTCCCCTCACTCTGACCAGCTACACCCCTGGTTCTGGACCCCCACGGGGAATGGCCACCCTATCCTCCCAGGGCACTCTATCTACAGTATAGACTGCCAGTTGGAGTGTCAGCCACAGGAATAGTGAGGTGCCCAACACTGGGAGTGTGGTGCAGGTGGTGATGCCTTCGCCTATCCTCTTAGAGTTTTTTTTTCCATTTTACGTCCCTCGTCCTGCCCCCCAGGAGTTCGGTCATGCAATGGCATCCCAAGATGCCTGCCGCAACTCCACCCCTCTACCTTTGTGCCCAAATGTGTGCACGTCCCTCTGGCTCCCACCAGGGTCCACTGTTGCACTGGGCAGTCCCTGGATCCCTCCCCAGAGAGAGGAGAGCAGTCTACGGATGCTCAATTCTCCCTCTCCCCTGCCAACCCCGATGACCCAGGCTCGTTCCCGAACCTGGGTCACCAGTGAGGCACGAGGTATGGTGTTCATCTCCTCAACCCTCAGTGCTACCGGGCTGGCTGATTGGCCCCTTTGTTGCTGAGCAGAAAAATCTCCTCTACCAGCAGCAAGCAACAATTAAAGAAAGATTCAAACTAATGCTCCCCCAGACATAATGCCTTCTGGAACAGTTAAAGAAAGATCCAAATTCACAACTCCTACCTCCCCCAGCAGCAAGCAAAATGCACAGACAAATTGCCTCCTGGAACAGTTAATGAAAGATTCAAACTCACATCTCCTACCTCCCCCAACAGCAAGCAAAATGCCTCCTGGAACAATTAAAAAAAGATTCAAACTCACAACTCCAAACTCCCACAGCAGCAAACTCTCACAGATAAAATGCCTCCTGGAACAGTTAAAGAAAGATTCAGACTCACAACTCCTACCTCCCCCAGCAGCAAACAAAATGCACAGACAAAATGCCTCCTGGAACAGGTAAAGAAAGATTAAAACTCACAGCTCCTACCTCCCTCAGCAGCAAGCAAAATGCACAGACAAAGTGCCCCCTGGAACAGGTAAAGAAAGATTCAAACTCACAACTCCTATCTCCCCAAACAGCAAGCAAAATGCCTCAAGCAAGTGAGTAAAAGAGGAGAAACAGACTGCTATGGTTCTCAAAAAAGGAGACTGGAAAGGTAAGGGCTAAAAGGGTAGCATTCAGAAGATATAAGGAAATGCAGAGGGAGGAGGATAGGGAGGTGTATCATGAGGAACAGAGAGAAGCAGGGAAAGCTTTGAGGAGTGCAAAGGCACAAACTGAAAAAAGAATAGCCCAAGCGGTAATGAAAGGGAATGACATTTTTAAGGTATGTAAGTGAAAAGAGGAAGACCAGGGGAGGGATTGTTAGGTTAAAAAGGGAAGGGGTGGAGACTGTGCAGAGCGGGCCAGGCACACATAGGTTTCATAGGTTGTCCTGAGCTCTATAAAGACTGAAGTCCATTTGGCTCTCCTTAGTATTACATTAATACCCCCCTATATTCTTACTCTTCAAATAATAATCAAGAGAGTGCTTAAAGGCTAACATAGTTGGACTATCCACAACCCTGAGTGGTAGTGCATTCCAAATTTTTGTCTCCCTTAATGAGAACAAATGCCTTTGTGCCTGTGTATTAAAGTTTTCCATCATAAGCTGTAGAGGATGGGCACGTGTATTATGGGACTGATCTCTAAGATTTAATCCCAGTTGTTCCCAAAGCTGGTTATCAGATAGTGCCCGATAAATAAGACACATGTCCCCTCTTAGCTTCTGATCCTCCAAGGAGTAAAGATCCAGGCTCCTCAGTCTGTCCCCATATTCCATATTCTGTACTTCCTTAATTCTTTTTGTAGCCCTGCGCTGAACCCTATCCAGGGCATTTATATCTCCCTTATGGCCTGTTGCCCAGAACTGCACACAGTACTCAGAATGAGGGCGCACCAAAGAGGTATAAAGAGGAAGTAAAACCTCCTTTTTCCTCCTTTTGATGTGCCTATGTATGCAGCTCAAGATGCTATTGGACCTCTTAACCACATGGTTACATTGCAAGTGGAATTTAAGGTCATTACTAACCATGATACCTAAATCTTGTTCTTCATGTACTACCCTGAGAATCTGGCCATTTAAACAGTAATCCACTTCAGGATTTTTTTCCCCCAAGTGCATTACAGTACATTTATCGATGTTAAATGATGCCATATTATCTTTAGCCCAGGTCTCCAATTCTCCAAGAGCCTTCTGCAGTTTTAATGCATCCATTTGACTGTTGACTGGAGAGCCTATGCGTGTGTCATCTGCAAATTTGGACAACCAAATGTCTGTTGTTACTGGTAGAGATGTAAAGATTAAACAACCATGGTCCCAAAACAGATCCCTGAGGGACCCTGCTCGTGATTGGGACCCATTCAGACAGTTCACCGAGGACACATACCCTTTGTTTCCTTTAAAACAACCAGTCTCTTATGCAATGTACCAGTTTTTGGTGTATCCCTAACTTAAGAATAGTTTTTATCAGTTGTTCATGGGGACTTTATCGAATGCTTTTGTGAAATATAGAAATATCACATCCACAGAACTACCTTGGCTTCATCAAATGATTTACTTATTCTTCCATAGAATTCGAGTAGGTTAGTTTGGCATGAGCGTCCCTTTGTAAATCCATGCTGTGTCATGTCCCTAACCCCCTCAGATTCTACATAATTCATAATAAGATCTTTGATGATGCCCTCCAGAATTTTTCCAAGGGCATGGGTTAGGCTAATTAGCCTGTAGTTCCCCACACTTTGTTTGGATCCCTTTTTATGAATAGGGATTACTATTGCCTGCCTCCACACCTCAAGAATTAGACCAGTTTCCAAGGATTGTTGGAAAATCAATGTTACAGGCCCTGCCAAATTATCTGCCAATTCCTTCAATAGTCTCGGATGTAAACCATCTGGTCCATAGGCCTTATTTTGATTCAAGTTTCTTAATCTAGTTCTGACTTCTTCAAACTTCATTATTAAATCTGGTGCTTCCTTAGATATTTGGTTCTCTACCGCAGATGCTTTACCTACATTGAACACTGAAGAGAAATATGTGTTAAACATATCAGCCATGTTCTTGTTACCTGTTATTAGTTTATCAGTATCATCCTTCAATGGACTAACTGTACGACCTAGTCCCTTTTTATTATTAATATAAGCATAAAAGCTTTTATAATTATCCTGTGTTTTTGTGGTTAAGTTAAGTTCGTATCTCCTTTTTGTTATGGCAATAGCTGCTTTAACCCTTTTTAAATGATATTTATAAACCACCCAGGCTGTAGGTTCCCCACAAAGTTTAGCCCTGGTATATGCCTTATTTGTTTCTTAATTAGCTTTTTAATTGCTGATGTCATCTAGGGGGGAAGATAACTTCTGGATTTGTGGTATTTTTTACTGGTTGGGATGTACTTATGAATCAGCCCATTTAGTTTAGTAATAAATATGTCCCACATTTCATGTAGTGTACGATTACTTAGTTCCTGTTTCCAGTTCCATTTATCCAGTTCAGTTTTCAGTGTACAGTAATCCACCCTATTAAAGTCATACAATACTGTACTACCACTGATACTATGGTAACCCTTGTTATATTGAAAACTGACCATGGAATGGTCACTATTACTTACGGGTATATCAACCTTACAATTTTGGATGTTATCAACCAAATTGGTTAACACCAGATCCAGAATATGACTGCCCCTTGTATTTTCATTGACCAGCTGTTCTAGTCCAGCTACCATAAATGCCTCCAGGAATTTAGCCTCTACCTGGGAATTAGACTGCAATGTATTCCAGTTTATACCAGGAAGATTAAAATCTCCTAGTAAAATAACACTGTCCTCCTGGTTTATGCATTTAACAAAATCCAATATAAGGTTGTCATTTTCCAAACAAGTAGCTGGTGGTCTATAAACCATGGTTATGTTGATCTTTGATGATCGTGGGGGGGATAATCTTTACCCATAGGATCTCTGCCTGTTCCCAAACGAAACAATCTACACTATCAGATGTTAAATCATAGTGTACATATAATGTCACTCTGCCACCTTTTATATGGAGCCTATCTTTATTATATAAAGTGTAACCTGGGATTTGTTTATCCCAGGTATCTTCTATCCTCCATCATGTCTCCGTAATGGCACATATATGGATATTGTCATTATATAATTTCTATCTTAATTCATCCATTTTATTTGTAAGGCTTCTAGCATTAAGGACTAAGCAGTTCCATATGGGCTCATGATTATGTAACACATTAATGTTCATACGCCCTGTAACCCCCCCAATATTCAGTTTAGAAATTGTTCAATAACCTGTTTAATTTTAGATGAAACAAACCTTTTTCCTTGCCTATTAAGGCATAACCCATCCCGTGAAAAGTAATTGAGGGCCTGAAATACCTCCCAGTGATCCATAAAAATTAACCCCTCTCTAATGCACCGCCTTTTTAGCCATGCATTTAAGCTTCTAATGCTTTCAGACTGTCTTCCTCCTGCCCTAGGGACTGGTAGAACTCCAGAGACATTCAGATCACATCCTCTATTTTTTAATTCTATTCCCACACTCTCAAAATCCCACTGAATCTCAGTGAGATTTCTTTTACCCACATTGTTGACACCTACATGCAGTACTGTCAGTGGAGTTTGTGTATTCTCGAGTAACCCAGGAAGTAAATTTCGTATATCCCCAATACCAGCCCCAGGCAAAGCAGACACTGTTGTATATTCCTTCCTGTTTTTACAGAGCACATGATCCGAATACTTTAGTATGGAATCACCAATTACTAGGACATCCCTTGGTGCTTCTGTTCTTACTTGTGTAGATATGTCAGGGTGGGGGAAGGCATGGGAATTCTGGTTACAATTATTATTTGACAATTTTGATGACATGAGCTCCTGTGCTTTATCTAAATATTGATCAGTAGCAAGGGCATGATATCTATTTGGGGTTAATATATTAGAAAAAACTCCTATATTTCTCCTACCCTTCTTTTCCCTTGATGGTCTTTGTACTGTGCACCATTCACTTGTATTGTCAACCTCGTTTACCATACTTGTTATAAGTGGACTGGGATCAACTAGTGACAGCTGGTATGCTGTAGAAAGATCAGTCTCAACGGTGTCTATGAATTGTTTTAATACTGATATATCAGCCTGTATTTTCACCCTGTTTTGCAGGGAGGCAATCTCTGCCTGTAATACTTCAATTAATTTGCAATTGTCACATGAATACCCCTGAGCTTCCTCCCCCTCAGCATACATACCACATTTAATGCACTACGTCATATCTGTCCTCCACCCAAGCTGCATATAATAGTAGTGTGTCCTAGTCCCCAGTGCAACAGCGGACACAGCAGACAAGCGCCGATGCGCGTGTCTCTGTGCACGTCTCCATGTACGGCAACGCACGCCCTGCTCACAGCAGTGGCTTTTTATCAAGGGTAATGTGCCCCAGAAGTAGCTGTGGGGGGGGGGTCATGCATCCAAGACAGCTAATGTGTGCAAAAACAATTTAGTAAAATTAATACCCCGTGCGTCCGCCTCACATGCAAGGCACAGGCACTGTGCTAAGATGACCCAGTTCAAGAAAAATAAGTTTTAGCACTTTTGTAGTTCTGACTACAGCTGTCAGAACTACAGCACTCACTTCCTGCTTCCTGCTTCCTGCTTTTGCTATGGGAACAGGGCTCCTAGTTTAAAACATGTATCAGCAATAAAAGTAGGATGTGCTTTGCTCCTAAACACACTCTTATGTTCCCCACTCGTGCAGTATACTCAGATCAAAATGTACTCCTAGGGCTACCATCCTGAACAAATACATTTGTACAGTGTTTACAGTGGAAGGAGAAGGGAAGGGGAGAAGTCACAAAAAAGTAACAATAACATTGAAGGGAGGGCAGTGGACACTAGTCATTTTTCATAGAAGAGAGTCCTAAGGGGACTTACTAATCTGAACATGAACAAATCAATGGGACCAGATGGGGTACATCCTAAGGTATTGAGGGAGCTCAGAGAGGTACTGACTGCACCTCTGACTGTCCTATTTAACAGTCCACTGGAAACAAGAATGGCTCTGGAGGACTGGAAGAGGGCAGATGTAGTCCATCTTCACAAAAGTGGTAGCAGGGAGGAGGCTTGCAATTATAAGCCAGTCAGCCTGACCTCGGTGGTGGGAAAGTTGATGGAAACACTGCTGAAGAAGACAGTGGAATATCTTATAATAATAATAATAAACTTTATTTATAAGGCGTCTTTCAAATACCAAGGTGTCTCACAGATTTAAAATCATCAAAACAAACATCTCAGCAATGTAAAATATATACCAAATCATTAACAATATCAAACAGTTACTCACCAAATGCTTGGTGCCATAAAAAAGTTTTCAGCGCTTGCTTAAATCTCACCACGGTCGTGCACTCCCATAACCAACGGGGTAGAGAATTTCAAAGGGTAGGGGCTGCATGCATAAAAGCTCTAGCCCCAGAGGATTTTAAACATATACTTGGAATCTCCAGCAACCCCTCATTGGCTGAGTGGAGCGACCATCCAGGGCAGTAAGGAATCAGGAGCTCTTTCAGGTAGTCCAGCCCTGTCCATGTAGGGCTTTAAAAGTCAGAAGACTGACCTTAAAGATGATCCACCACTGAACTGGCAGCCAGTGCTGTCCGCGTAGAACCAGCAAAATATGACAGGACTGAGCCGACCCTGTCAGAAGCCAGGCTGCTGAGTTCTACACCAGCTGCAGGCAACGGATTTCCACCCCTGGTAGCCCAAGGTACAGGGAATTGCAATAGTCTAAGTGCGAAGACACAAAGGCGTGGATCAAAGTAGGAAGGTCACTGGACAGAACAAGGTGCTTAATCCTGGTGATATTCCTTAGGTGGTAAAAGGAAGATTTCACGACAGCAGACACCTGACAATGCAGGGTCAGCCCTTCGTCAAAAATTACCCCCAGATTTTGCACCTGTTTAGAGGTCGGGAGAGATATGCCCCCAAGAAAAAGTCCAGAGGGAGAACCCACCCCAAACCCCACTATCCAGTGACCTGGATCCACAACCAGCACCTCAGTCTTACCTAAGTTCAACCTCAACAAACTTAAATCCATCCACTCCTGGATGTCTGCGAGACAGCTATTAAAGACCAGGAGAGTTCCAACCTGGTCGGGTGCAAAAGAAAGGTAGAGCTGGGTATCATCAGCATAGCAGTGAAACCTCAGCTCATACCTTCTCACAATGTCTCCCAGGGGCATCATATACACTGTGAGCAACATTGGGGATAGCACTGACTCCTGAGGAACACCACATGATAGAGAAACTGGATCTGAGGAATAAACCCCGGACACCACTCTCTGCATTCTTCCAGTGAGGAATGATGTAAACCACCTAAGGACTGTACCAGCCAGTCCACAGATGAGCCTCAGACAGTCGAGAAAAACCCCATGGTCCACAGTGTCGAACGCTGATGAGAGATCTAGAAGAACCAAGATGGAATGGCTCTTCCGATCTCTAGCCATCAGGAGATCATTGAGCACCTGAACCAGCGCTGTCTCAGTACTATGCCTCTTTCGAAATCCAGACTGGAGGGATTCATAGATGTCATGGATGGTCAAATGGTCCTCCAGCTGTACAGCCACTACTTTCTAAATCACCTTCCCTATTGGGGAGCCAAGGGGTTATGTAACTTGCTCAGGGTCTCCCAGAATGCAAGCGGAAGTTTTGGGAATCAAACCCTGGTCTTCTGGATGTAACAAGCTCATTTATACCTTGTTGCTCCAACCTCTAGGCCATAACTCCAGTCTTTTCTATACTATGCGCACAGAATTTAAGGATAAAACCAATGCTATTGTCTAGTCTTCATGAGACATCTGCAGCTCAGCTGATAATATTAAGAACTGAATTGATAGTGATAATTAAAATCCTAGTTCAGTTGTTTGTCAGATATGTCACTTCTCCTCCTCAGTCTGCATGAACTGACACTGCAGACTGCTGTGTGCTTTGTAAATGGTAATCAAATTTCCTTAATGGCCAGTGGCCAGGCCATCCCTGGCTTGGCTTTCCTTTTTTCTCCCTACTACATAGCTCAACAACAGACAACCCCTTCCTTCATTGCCTTTTTTTCATTAATTGAAACTAGACAATGATGGCACAAAACGACCAGAGGTCCATCCAGTCTACTCAAGTTCCCTATAATTACTGGAACCTATTGTTCCTCTAGGGTACTAATGCTCCCCGTCCTTTCCCCATTATCCTCCTAGGTCCTATTGCCCCAGACGACCACTATTCCTTTCATTCTGTCCCAGCCCTGCTTGAAACCCCTGACTGTTTTCGCACCCACCACCTTAGCCAACAGACTGTTCCAAGGTTCCACCACCCTTTCCATAAAGAAGTAATTCCTCACATCCCTCCTGAATCTCCCCACAGTTAATTTCCACTTGTGTTCACATGACCTTGAGTTGGTATTCAGGTTAAATAATTCCCCACAGTGCACCTTGTTGCTTTCTTTAAGAAATTTGAAGGTCTCGATTATATTTCCCCTCTCCCTTCTGATTTCCTGTGAGTACATATTTAGCATCTTGAGGCGCTTCTAATAGGATCTGCCTTACTGGCCCTAAGTCATTTTTGTTACTCTGTGCTGCACTGTCTCCAACTTATCCTTGTCCTTTCTGAGGTGAGGACTCCAGAACTGGTCACAGTACTCCAGGTGAGGCCTCACCCAGGATCTGCAGAGGGGAAGTATTACCTCTTTTCTTCTGCTATCAATACCCCTGCCATTACATCCCAGCATCCTGTTGGCCTTGCAATAGGTCTTGTTGCACTGACTCGTTTGTTTAAGCGCATTATTGTCTGTAGCTCCCAGATCCTGTTCCTCAGATGTAGTACAGTCCAACTCCATTTATCTGACCCCCTTTAGTATGAACCTCCCTGTCTAACGAATTAGCTCTGTGTCCCCCATTGTAAGTGCTGACTATTGTTAACAGTTAATTATGCTGATCGATTCTAAAGCACTGCAATTCATGGCTGTCAGCAATCACAAACAGCAATTAGCAAAACAATCACATATGAAAGCCAGAAGAAAGAGGGTGAATTTGGGGAAATAAGATTGTTATTTCACTGAAGTTGGCTGTAAGATCACTGTCCACTTTACATTTACAATTTACAGTGCTGCTCACTCTCTCAGTTTGGTGACACTGCTTTCTCCTTTACAATACTGTACCTTGTAGGATGGATGGAACACACTTCAGCCCCTCTGAGTAGTCTTGACATGGAGCACCACAGAAAACGAGCAGGTTAGCACGTTGCAAATCTCAGGCATACTGTGGGGTGAGAGATCTGAAAGAGCTAGTGCCAGAGAGGGCAGCGAAGGCAACCGGCAGCATCATACTTCAGTCCCCGATCCCCCGTCCGACCACATGGCCAATGACTCCACCACAGCACGCTGAAATCTCAGGTGGACTATACCTACTCTCTGGAAGAGCTGCAGCTCACCTTCAAATTAAGTGTTTTACCTAGCACTACTAGACACTACCACAGCATGAAAGGATGCTAGGAGCACAATTTATCAGCACTCACACTCTCTGTCTCTGCTTGAATACTGTAATAACCTGCAGAGTGAACAGGTGGGATCCATGACACCGGTATGACAACCCCGACCCTGACATCCACTACAGCGCTGGAAACCCACCGACATCCCCACCATGACGCGACCCTGAACTGACCGGCAACATCGTGACGCACAATGCGGGGGGGCTCTATTCCCTGCACCCCCATGTGGGGGGCTATGCCCCCGCATCCCCCTATTATATATATCTAACTCCACATCGCGCAGACAGTGGAGTTAGATATTTAGCACCCATCACCCTAAAGTGTCTCGCAGCAAACCCCCATCACTGCTGATTTAGGTGCTGTGGGGGTTTTGCTGTGGGGGGTTCACTGTGCAGGTGTTGCTGTAGTGGTGGCATACCAGCAAGCAGACCATAGAACCAGACAATCAATGAATAGGAGGACTAGCAGCACTACCGTGGCTCCACTCAGCTCATGCCTGGGACCAGCAAAACAAGTATGGATGCAAAAATGCTGCTTATTTAAAGTTTGCTTCATGTTTTAGCCAGAGATAGGTGGAGGGGCAACTTTAGAAAGGACAGACTAGCTTGCTACAGTATAGAAAGAGTGGAACCCTGATCATCCAAACTCTCAATTATCCAAACTAATTTGATATCTCCCAAGCAGTTCGGATAATTGAGGTTGGACTGTACTAAGTCTCTCCCCTCTCATCCAGTACTCCATCTTGGGGTTCTTTTTTTCCTTGGTGCATTACCTTGCAGTTTTTGGTGTTATATTTTAACTGCCAGACCTTTGACCACCTCTCTAGCTTTTGTAGATCTCTCTACATAGCCCTTATTTCCTCCTTACTCCCACCTTCCTCCTTTGCTACCCCTCCCACATAGTTTTGTGCCATCTACGAAAAGATACAACCTGCCCCGGATCCCTTCTCCAGTGTTGCTAATAAACATGTTGAAAAGGACCAAACCCAGGACAGATGTAAGGTTAAAGATCTCCTTGCTAACAATGACCACTGCAAGGTGACATTTAGTATACAGATGACTAGCAATAAAACAAGTGGGTGTACCAAAATGTATTTATTTTCTAAAGCCAATTTCAATAAAATTCACAATTTAATTGAGCAAGATTAATTGGGAATCTTAATTTGGGTTCAAATGGAACTGAACAAGCTTGGCTTAGCCTTAAAACAATTATTCAGGAGGTGTGCGGAAAATATATTCCCAAAATCAAAAAAATATAAAATATAAATGGTTAACTATGAAAATAAAAAAGTTATTAAAACAAAGTATTAGGCTTTTAGACATTATAAAACATCCAGGACTGATAGCACCAGGGTTAAATATAAAACCTTACTAAAGCAGTGTAAAAACACCATTAGAAAAAAGAAAAGGGACCTAGAGAAAAGGTTGGCTGTTACTGCATCCAAATCCAACAGCAAAGTATTTTTTGGGTACATAAATTCCCTCAAAAAAGGGTTCTACTTCTATTGGTCCTATTGATGTGTTAGACAGGATAATTAACTCTTCCATACGGTTGAGGAGCTCAATAAATATTTCTCTTCCATTTTTTTTGAATAAACAAACCCCAGGCAAACTTTATCCAAAGTGGTGAATATAACACATGGTGAATCCTGCAAATGGGTAACTACTGATCGTATTATAGATAAGATTAAGAACATCAAGTTTAGTAGTCCCCCAGGTCCTGATAAAATCATGAGTAAAATGATCAAAATTGTATGTGATTATATCACAGAACCACTCAGGATTATTTATTGTAAATCTATGGATGAGGATATAGTGCCAGCTGACTGGCATGTTGCCAATGTTATCCCGATCCACAAAAAGGGATCCGAAATGTTGACATCCAATTATAGACCTACTAGTCTTACCTCTATTCCTGATAAAATATTGGAATTTTTAATTAAAGATGGGATAATGGAACAATGGAACAGTTTACATGGTTTAGATGATACACAACATGGATTCCGTAAAACAAGATCTTGCTTATATATATATATATATATATATATATATATATATATATATATATGGAAAATGGGGACAGCCATCCGCACAGGTGTGGTCTATAGACCACCAGCTCAGGAGAAAGAAACAGATAGGGAGCTAATGCTAGCCATCCAAAGGATGGCAGACAAGGGTGAGGTAGTACTGGTTGGAGACTTCAATATTCCAGACGTGGACTGGAGCATCCCAGCAGCAGCATCAACTAGGAGCAGATTTATCCTGGAATCCCTTCAGGTGCCTTCCTCAAGCAACTGGTCATGGAACCAACTCGGCAGAAGGCAATACTGGACCTTAGCTCACAAATAGGGACAGTGTGATGGGGATAACAGTGGGGAGCACCTGGAAACAGTGACCACCAGTCATTGTGGTTTGAAATCACAGAAAGAGCAGAACCAAACCACACAAAACACATATCCTGGATTTTAGGGGCAGACTTTGGGAAAATGGGAGATACTTGAAAGAGACATTAAGGGAATGGGACAGGAATCAGGGTTGAGGAACAGTGGGCAGTATTTAAAATGGGGATTACAAGAACAACAGAATTATGCATTAAGCAGGTTAGCAAGAGGAAAAGGAAGAGGAGACCATTATGGTTTTCCAAAGAGGTATCAAAGAAAGTGAAAGCCAAAAAGATTGCATTCAAGCAATACAAAAAGACACAGGCAGAAGGGGATAGGGAGAAGTACCAGGAGACGCAAAGGGAGGCAGGGAGGTCAGTAAGGGAAGCCAAAGCTCAGACAGAAGAACACAATGCAAAATCAGTGGGTAGAGGGGACAAAACCTTTTACAGGTACATAAGTGAAAAAAGAAAGACAAAGGGAGGGATAGTGAGACTGAAGGGGGAGGATGGGAGCCATGTGGAGGATGACAACAGTAAAGCTGACATATTGAACAGGTATTTCTGCCTCAGTCTTTACTGAGGAAAAGGAGGGTAATGGGTCTGAAGGAGTACAAGGGGTGAGAATGGTGCAGAATGGACACAAGTCCCTTTAACGGAAAGGGTCCTGAAGGAACTGGAAGTAATAAGAGTTGATAAAGCAATGGGGCCAGACGGGTGCACCCAGGGTCCTTAAAGAACTAAGAGAGGTGGTGGCTGAACCTCTGGCTATCCTGTTTAGCCAATCACTGGAAACAGGGGAGGTACCCAAAGACTGGAGGACAGCAGATGTAGTCCCTTTATACAAAAGTGGGAACAAAGAGGAAGCAGGGAACTACAGACCAGTCAGCCTCACCTCGGTAGTGGGGAAGATCATGGAAGCATTACTGAAGGAGAGATTGGTGGAACATCTGGTTGTCAATGGACTACAGGACCCAAGGCAGCATGGTTTCACCAGGGGGAGGTCATGTCAGACCAACCTCGTTGAATTTTTGACTGGGTGACTAGGAGGTGGATCAGGGAGGGCAGTGGACATGGCCTATCTGGACTTCAGCAAGGCCTTTGACACTGTGCCACATAGAAGACTATTACACAAACTGGGGAATATGGGTGTGGGCAGGACAGTAGTGTGGTGAGTAGGTAACTGGCTGGGTGGCAGGACACAGAGGGTGGTGGTAAATGGCTGTCACTCCACAGAGGGAAGAGTGACCAGTGGGGTACCACAGGGATCAGTGCTGGGACCGGTCCTATTCAACATCTTCATCAGTGACATTACATGGGATCTAGAAGGCAGAATTTCACTGTTTGCTGATGACACAATGCTCTGTAACAGAGTAGACACACCAGAGGGTGTAGACAGAATGAGAAGCGACCTGCAGAAACTTGAAGAATGGTCAGGGGTTTGGCAGTTGAAATTCAATGCAAAGAAGTGCAAGATAATGCATATGGGGCACAAAAACCCTAGCACAATATATCAGTTGGGGGCTGAGGATATAGCATGCACCAAGCAGGAAAGGGATCTTGGGGTTGTCATCTCTGATGACCTCAAGGTAGGGAAACAGTGTGACAAGGCAGCAGGTAAAGCAAATAGGATGCTGGGATGTATAGGCAGTGGCATCACCAGCAGGAAAAGGGAGGTCATAATTCCGCTATACAAGACACTAGTGAGGCCCCACCTGGAGTACAGTGTACAGTTCTGGAGACCATACTCACGTAAGGACATAGACAGGGTAGAGAAGGTTCAGAGGAGGGCAACAAAGATGGTGCATGGATTGCATCACAAGTCCTATGAAGACAGGTTGAAGGAACTGAACATGTACTCCCTGGAGGAGAGGAGGGAGAGAGGGGATATGATAGAGACATACAAGTATCTTACAGGGAGGAACAGGGTTCAGGAAAACACTATTTTGAAGCGAAAAAGATGTTCCAGGACTAGAGGGCATGGGATGAAGTTGGAGGGAGGATGATTCAGAGGAAACATGAGAAAGAATTTCTTCACAGAACGGGTGGTGGACAAGTGGAACACCCTGCCAGAGGAAGTGGTGGGGGCTGAAACAATCACGGGATTTAAGAATGCATGGGATAGACATAAAGGAATTCTAGAGGTCAGGGGTAAGGGGCAACAGACTTCTAGGAAAACAAACTGAACTTACAAGCTCAAATGGGCAGACTGGGTGGGCCATAGGCCCTTATCTGCCGACACTGTCTATGTATCTATGTATCTATGTATGCTTAACAAACCTCGTTAGGTTTTACAAAAATGTTATCAGGGCACTAGATAATAACAATCCTGTCGATATTATTTATCTGGACTTCAAAAAGGCCCCTGACTTAGTTCCACACTGGGCCATGTTGATAAAACTTAACAACTTAGGTCTGAATGATAAACTTGTCAGATGGGTAGATGTTGGGCTGCATTATAGAATACAGCAAGTGCTCATCAATGGGTACACATCAACTAGTTGTAGGGTGGCTAGTGGGGTCCCTCAGGGATCTGTTCTGGGCCCAGTACTGTTCGCTGTATTCATGTCCAATTTGCATAATAATATCTCCAACTGGTGTCTGAAGTATGCTGATGACATCAAATTAGGAGGAGTGTGTGACGCTACAGAACAAAGGGATTCAATCCAATCAGACCTGAACAATATCTGCAAGTGGGCTAACTCTTTGGGAATGGTTAAAGTTTGGTAACTCATTTTGCTTTCAAATAATCCTAAACAAAATTATACATTTATGGGGACCATACTCCAGGACACTGAAATTGAAAAAAGATCTTGTTATACTAATTGATAGATTTAATTTTGACACACAGCGTAACAGTATTATAGCTAGGGCTAATAAGTGTTGGTGGAACATCAGGAAAACCATTAGGAGTAGGGATGAGAATGTGATCTTGCCCCTATATAGGGCCTATGTTTGGCCACATATGGATTATGGATCTCAACTCTGGACACCCTATAAAAAATATATATTAATAGTATAGAATGAATACAGAGGCAAATAATTAAATCTATTAAGGGTTTGGGAAGCATGGACTTTGGTGGTCGCTTAGGGAAAACAAAATGAGTCACTCTGGAAACTCGAAGGATCAGCGGTGAGTTGTTTATGTGTGACATAATAAATGATCTGGAATTAATGGCTTCCCTAGATATGGGTTTCAAGCAGGATAATAGAGATATGAAGGGTCATCCTCTGCAGTTACATGGGAGCAGATTTAGGACTGAAAAAAGGAAGTATTATTTCAGCACAGAGGGTAATTGGGGTGTGGAATAGTTTCCATCTTGAAGTGGCTGCTAGTAAGAATAAAATAGAATTCAAAAATAGGCTGGATTCCTACATGACTTCAAGATCAAATATAAAGATCTACCACTGATGTAGTGGGGGAGCAGTTCACATGGACTATTTCACCTTTATCTGCTCCATTGACTCTAGTATTAACTCTAGTATTATATCCCTGTGGAATCCTGCTTGTAACCTCCCTCTCCTCTGATTTAACCCTATTGACCACCACCCTCTGTTGCCTCCCTTGTGGCCAATTACCCACCCAGTTCACTGTGGGTTTAGCCACACCCAGGTCTTCCATCTTCTTGAGCAGTCTTTGAGCACAATGTTTTCTGAATCAAAAGCCTTGCTGAAGTCAAAGTACAGCAGATCCACAGTGTATCCCTTTTCTAATTCCTTTGTCATCCAGTCTAAGAAAACTATCAGGTTAGTCTGAAAAGACCTTAATACCATGGAACTGTGTTTTTACTATCACAGAGTGCGTTGCTCTTCAGGTTGTCTATGAGGTCCTCTTTGATCAGTGTCTCTATCAGCTTCCTCACAAGAAAGGTCAGACTGACAGGCCTGTAGTTACCCGGTTGCTCCTTTTCCCCCCCCACCTTATGAAGCAATACAATGTCTGCCACCTTCCAATCCCTTGGAGCTTTGCCAGACCTAAGTGAGCTGTTGAACAGATCAGTCATTGGTTCAGCCAGCTCTGCTGCTAATTCCCTTATCCTCAGATGCAACCCATCTGGTCTGGGGGCCTTATCTACCTTAAGGGCTACCAGCCCCTTCAGGACCCTTTCACTAGTCAGCAATGGCTGTCTCATTTCCAGGACTCCCATAGTGACTGCTATGATGTCACTCTCTGGCATAGACCTGCAGTTTATTGAATACTGAGCAAAAGTATTCATTTAGGACAGTGGCCTTTAGCTCATCCTCCTTTTTCTGTAAATAATTCACCCATTCTAACACCCCCCATTTTTCCTTGTATTTATAGAAGGCCTTCCTTTTGCCCTTATCATTTCTCTGACCCTTGTTGAGAACCATGGAGGTCTCTTAAACCTGTTTTTCTTTGTTACTGTCTTTATGCATGCCTCCAATGCTTTAAGGATGGCTTCCTTAATTGCCCCATCTCTTCCACATCCCATAAATGTGCCCCCTCACTAACGTATCCCTGTTTAGCTCCCTCAACCTATTGAAGTTCGCCCTTCTAAAGTCAAAGACTTTGTATCTCAGTTGTGGTTTACCAGCCCTGAGGGCCAATTCAAACCAAACAGAGTTATGGTTGCTGTTCCCTAGCAGCTTCCCTACTCCCACCGCTCCCCCCATCTCCGAGTTGGTGAGCACCACATCAAGGATTACAGTCTTCCTGATGGGTTCATTAACTAGCTGCACCAGTAGACAGTCCTGGAAGGTATCCAGTAGTGCCTGACTCCTGCACTTTTGGTCACCGGGACCTCCCAATTGATGTCTGGCAGGTTCAGGGCTCCTACCACCACTACTTCCCCCTTTGCTACCCCTCTTTCAAGTTCCTCCTTAAATTCCCTTGTCCTTTTCCTCCCCTTGCCCTGGAGGCCAATAGGTCACTCCCAAGCCTAATTTCCTGCCTGAGGCTGCCATGAGCTGCACCATACTGACTCAGCCTCCCTGTTGTTACCCCCAGTGCACCCATCTTCTGCCATGTCTATGCCCTCCTTGACAAAAAGGGCAACTCCTCCCCCTCTACCAGTTCCTCTATCCCTCTGGAACAGTGAATATCCAGGGATCATCATCTCCTAGTCATTGTTATCTGTGGCTCATGTTTCCATGATGGCCATGAGGTCTACCTCCATACCTTGCATCAGTGCCTTAATACAAGTATGTTTTTACGCTGGCTGGGAAGGGGATAGTGGATGGGGTGCAAAGTGAATGAAGAAATATCTTAAATTGTCACAGTAAAATAGAAAATGTAGACAGAAAAAGACCACTGGTCTGTCCAGTCTACCCTGTTTTACCCCATCCTATCCCAGGATCTAATGTTGTCAGTGTTATTGGCCAACTTGTTAAAGGGGAACTGTCATCACTTACAGCCACATACCCAAGTATGGGGTTGGTCCTAATTTGTACTCTGTGAGCAAAAACATTTTGTTTACTTACTGTTTTTTTTTTTTTAGTTGTTTAACCAGGTATAGCACACTAAGCTGAAAGCTTTTTTGCAGGAGCGACCTGGGAGCACAAGGAGGTTAAGTGACTTGCTCAGGGTCACACAGTATGCAAGTGGAAGCTGTGGGATTCAAATCCAGGTCTGGTCTGCTGGATGTCACCAAATTTGCAGCTCAGAGCCTTAGACCACTGCGTTATACTGCCTCCTGTTTACTGCAGTATAGTAGATTATATAACACTAATTCTGTTGACCTGCAAGCTGACATATTTCTGTAACTACAAATCCCAGAATCCCCTGCAGCTGACATCAGAGGAGGGCTGAAGCAGTTAGAGATTCAGTAGCTTGCAATGTATTTTACAGCTTTTGTAAGCTCTGGCCATATGTTTGCTGGTTTGACTGTCCTCCTAGGGATAAGCACAGTCATCTGTGACTGTCATTAGCCCAAGGAGGACAGAAGAAACAGCAAACAAAAGATCAGAGCTTATAAAACTCTAACATGTACTGCATACTATTGAATTTCCTACTGCTGCAGCCCCCCTCTGATATCAGCAGCAGGGGATTCTGAGATTTTTTGTTACAGAAAATGTCAGCTTGCACATCAACAGAATTAGTGTGTTACAAACTACTATACTGTAGTAAACAGTAATATGGTTTTACACACAAAGTGTAAGTTATGACCAGACCCATACTTGGGTGTGGGGCTCTTAGTGCTAACAGTTCCCCTTTAAGCTTGTGTAATTTTTGTCCTTGGTCTCACACAGGTGAAACAGGTATCTTTGTGAAAGATGACAAATTCAATATCTTGGACTAAAAAAATTCACATCTGCAGCTGCTCTCTGACAATTACCTCTCCCTCTCTCCCCCTTCCCTTCTCTCTCTCTCTCTCTCTCTTCTTACACAGGCTACCATATATCACTATGCTTTTTTTATCTTTATTCTTTTTTCATTCTTGGCATGTAGCCTTCTCCCCCTCTCCCTTCAGAAGTTAAAGCAAGCTCCCCACTCAGGCCAAAGTTTCAAAACAAACTGGAGGTCAGGTTATTATACATATATTCACAATCAGATCAAAAATATGTTTGTGAGTCTTACTGAGTAATAAGCCTTAGCCATGGGTTTTTATATTTATCATAAAAAAGGACATGCTGTGTGCAGTAGGAGTAGCTCCACTCAGTGTCAGTAGTATGCAAGGATAGACTGGAGCAGAGGTAGGAGAGCTCATCTATTTTTTTAACTTTAAGATATTTTGGCCAGCCTGGTGGTGTAGAGGGCTGAGGCGCTGGCACCTTACCTCTTACCACGCCGACAACCCAGGGTTGGGAGCAACCTCAGGCATCACTGAGTTGACCGGGGAGGAGGATCGAGTGTCCCATGGACTGCCTCCTCCTCCGGGTAGGGTGGGAGGATGACCGCTGTCCTACTGGCTCCTAGTGGTGGCCGGGGGCTGGTAGATACTCAGCGGTCATAGTGTGGGTCGACGTGGGCCGATGCCAGATGTGCAGCATGTGGAAGCACGTGTGGCAGTGTCCTTGGCATCATGGCATGCCCGCACCATGGGGGGGACCATCTAAAAAAAAAAATCCTCCGGTGTGCATGTGAAAGCTGGCCCCGACAGCGCTGCAGCAGATGCACTCAAGTCAGCTCCCCCTGAGCCCGGCCTCCAGGACTTCCACAGTGTGCAGGGTAAGTACCCATTGTGAAGCAGCCTGGGGAGTAGGGCAAAAGGGGTCAGAGCTCTTGTTGCAACCAGTGCAGGGACCGAGGAGACCATGCTGGATGGGGAGAACCATAGGTACACCCCCCCAGCCGAGGAGGTAGCATAAAGAAATAATCAAAAATAGAAAAACTTCAAGATATTTTATTGAATGAAGTCTGCAACATCTCTGCACTTAGTACAAAAATGGATGTAAGCCTGTAGGATAATTATACTGGTGCGGTCACACCAGTATAGTTAAGGTGAAAGTGCACTTCTATGTTAAAGTTAACATTTTGAGGGTTAATAACTTTGGAGCTGTTCAATGCATTTGCATGCAATCTGGCATGCATAATCTCTAGGAGTAGGTCTCTTTGCCTTCTAAACTTGGTGGAAATCCATTGAGTGGTTTCTGAGATATAAAGTGTTGAAAAAATAGAAAAATCTGGATTTTTTGACATTTATTTGTCATCCTGGATCTCAGAAATGGCTTTATGTTGTGGGCTGAAATTTTCAAGGTAGGAAGGATTTGGTTCACAGATGTGCCTTTTGAAGGTTTGGTGAAAAAATATTAATCCGTTCAAAAGTTATTACATTTTTAATTTCTCATTATTTCCTATGGGAAAAGTTGTGTTCAGCACGAAAATGGAATTTTTTTCGAAAATGTTTTTTTCTCAAAAATTGGGAATTTTTGTTTGAAAATTAGGCATTTTTGTTCACAAATTAGGAATTTTTTGTAAACATGGGGCATTTTTGTTTTAAAATTTGCCATTTTTTGCAAAAATGGGGCATTCTTGTTCCAAAAGTTGGCATTGTTCGTGAAAATGAGGCATTTTTGCAAAAATGGGGCATTTTTTTGAAAATGGAACATTTTTGTTAGACAATTTGGCATTTTTTTGTGAAAATAGGGCATTCTTGTTTAAAAATGGGGCATTTGTGTGAAAATGGGGCATTTTTTTCGAAAATGGGGCATTTTTTGTGAAAATGGGAGCGTCCCATTTTCGGAAGCGAGGGAGTGTTTTCGAACATTTTCGTGTTGTTTTGGGGAAAAAAAGGTGCTTTTCAACCATTTTCTCCAGTTTTTGCATGTTATGAAGTACTGTTTGTAGAAATGAAAGCATCCCATTTTCATAAGCCAGGGAACGTTTTCGAACATTTTTGTACTGTTTTCACAAAAAAAGTGCTTTTTTGACCATTTTCTTCAATTTTCACATGTTTTCCAAAGATGTGGTGTTGCTTATGAAAATTATCCAGTCTGTTTTTGAAACGCTTCCATTTATTTTGAACATTTCTCCAGATCCTCAATGACAGATACTAATACGTAGAAAAGCTGAAATCAACAATAGTGCTGCAGTGGTGTGATGGGTAGCACACACAGCTGCAGTTTGAAACATCCTGGGCTCAAATCTAATGAGTTACACTTTTTTTCCCTAATTTAAACACTGCCAAAATTCCTGTTTTTTAGCTCATTTCTTCATATTTTTTTTATTGATGTGACTGCCACTGCTATTTCTTAATAACAAATGATGCTTATATAATAGAAAGATACAAAATTGTACTATCTGGATGGACAGATGGGAGCACAGGGTCCTGTTGTACTATCTGGATGGAGGGATGGGAGCGCAGGGTCTGAAGGATCCTGCACTCCCATGGTGAAATGAGGATAGAATTATACTATCTGAAAAAGAAGGGCAATTCATTGCAAAAATGTCATTAATGCATTAGTTAGGGTGAATACCATAGCAACAAAAGCAGGGAAATGAGGCATTAGGGTTTTCAGCCCTAACACATCATCACCCCAGTCCTCAAGGCTTCAGAAAACACACTCCTGAGTGAAATATACATAAAGAAAAAGTAATGTAAAAAAACATTGCAAGCATTGACAGGGAAAAGACTGATGGCAACAGGGTGAAGGTCTGTAAGTTAGACTGAGATAATCTCCCCTGGACTTTTCTCTCTCTGTCTCTCTCAGTGAGAAAGCATATCTTAAACAAACAGTCCCACATGGTGCACTACACTGCAGACTTTAGAGTGCTGCTGCCAAGTCACACAGCTGATCAGAGCAGAGGGACAACTTGGCTTTTTCAATGTACAAAAGAAAAAAAAGCAAGTATCTCATAAATCATTCAGGGCTACAGCTGAAAGATTCAGAGCAGCAGCACCAAATGTCCACCCCTAGTGATAACCACCAAGCAGGAGAGAGACCTAGGGGTAATCATCTCTGATGACCTAAAGGTGGCCAGGTGATGTGACAAGGCAGAGAGACTAAAGGAATTCAATATGTACACCCTGGAAGAGAGGAGGGATGGGATATGATAAGAGACCTTTAAATACCTGGAAGGAGGTAAATAGGGCACAGGAGGAAAGTATTTTTTTTTAAAGGTGCTCAAGAACAAGGGGACATGCTATGAAGCTGGAGAGGGGTAAATTCAGGAGACTTGTGAGAAAGTACATCTTCACAGAAAGAGTGGTGGATTTCTGGAGCAGTTTACCAGATGAGGCAGTGGGGGTATGAACTGTGGTGGGGCTCAAGAAGGCATGGGATAAGCATAAGGGAATCTTAGGAATGTGGGAAGGAGAAAGAGCTGGAGATCAAGTAGGGTCTGTGGTGATACTGTAGGCAGGAAAAGATGAGCCGACTGGGTGAGCCAGGCAGTCCTTATCTGCTGACAAATTCCATGTTTCTATTTCTGTGTTCACTTCCTTCACACAGAGGTTAGTTGTCTTAATTATGCCCACACTTATTTTGCCCCACTGTACCTCTACCCCTCTCTGGCAATCCCCCCTATGAGGCAGTTTCTGAGGCAGCCTCCCACTTCTTTAAAATCCACCCTTCTAACATCCAGGATCATCATCCTCATATGGTTTGCCTCTGTTCCCGTCTTAATGTTAAACCATCCTGTACTGGGATCACTGATACCTAGGGTACTGCCCACTGTAATGCCTGCAGTGCCATCCCCATTTGTAAGCACCAGATCCAGAACTTCCCCATCTCTAGTGGGTTCCGTGACTAGCTGCCTGAGAAAAGCCACTTGCAGGGAGTTAAGAATGGCCCTGCTCCTTGCTGAAGCTGCAGCTGGAAGGCTCCAATCCACATATGGCAGACTGAAGTCCCTAACTAGCTACAGTGGCCCACTTGAGAGCAACACCATGACAGTGAAACACAAAAACAGACTATTACACTGGCAGTCGCTGTAATGGTCTGTTTTCACCAATACGACTTCTCCCGGTGTTTTGCCCCCTTCCTGGAACAACTCCGACCTGGAGTTGATTATATTGAAATGCGGGGGGTGCAGGGGGCATAGACCCCACAAAAAACCTTCTCTTTCATGCTGGCACAATACCGGTGTCAGTATTGTGCCATCACTGTGCGGGAGGTCAGCAAAGTTCCTGTTGACCACAAGTGGTGTTTCCAACTAGCAGCACCTCCCTCTGACTTGCCATCCTGATGATGGCTTCCCCAAGTGCCTTATTGAACTCCTCTCTGTGCTGGAGGTCTGTATATCAATCCTTGCATGGATAGAGCATTCAGTACCTGTCTCAAGGATGACTCAAAGCACCTCCAGCCCCTGTACATCCATGACCTTGATTTCTTCCTTCACATATAATACAATCCCTCCTCCCTTTCCTGTCTTTCCTGAACAGAGAATAGCCAAATATGGCTATGTCCCAGTCATGGCTGTCAATGCACCACAACATGGCCACCAAATACATGCTTGCTCTGCCATGGTTGCATCCAGGTCCAGAATTTTATTTCCTTGACTTTTTGCATTGGCACACATAGCTCTCCATACCTTACTCCCTCCCTGCTAGCTTCCCTCCCCACCTGTGCTGTCCCCAGGAGTTCCCCATGAACACCCCCTCTTGTCTTGTTACCTTCTTTATTACCTGTCTCCTTTACTTCTTTTTTCTAGCTTTCCACATTTATACTCCCCTTGTCCTCTACCTTGACTCCACCAGTCTTCTAGCACCCCTTCTCTAGGGGAGCTTACTCCCCCTGGGCTCTCCTCCTTGCTGCTTCATCATGAGAAGGGGCAATTGTTGCCTCCCTTGTTGTTACAGCTTCCCCCATGGCTAGTGTAAATGCTCATCAAAGTTGCATTTAAACCTCCCACTAAAGACTGTGGCACCTCTTCTGGAATGACGCAGGCCATCTCTCACATAGAGGCCCATGTCCCATCTGGCTGGTCCTGTCCAGGTCCCCAACTGGCCTAGCCCACCTTCCCTGCCTAGAGTTCCAGCTACCACCCCCTGATAGCACAACTTGCTCCCACTCCTTTCCCCTCCCTCAGGAAAAAGGAAAAGAGTCATGATGCAACATACTTAAAAAATATATTTTTGCTATACTGGGATATAAAAATACAGGTTATAAGATGGCACTGCAAACAACAAATAGACAGTGAGCACTTTGCACAAGACAATGTCAACATTGTGATTTAAGACTGTTATGCTATCAATCACTAAGAAGCATGCATAAAATAAATCATCTGTTTCAAGAGGACCACAGCTGGGGTATTCTTGATTATCATTAGGGCCACAAGAGGTGGATATTTCTCCACCCCAGGGAGACTTAATTGGCTTTTCTCCACCAGCCAGACACCACTCATCACTGCAGGTCTGCCTCTGTAAAAGAAACAAAGAAAACAGCACACATTTTGTGTCACATCAGCTTGGAATAATCATGGGCTAGGGCTTCACAGTGCAAAGAGTGCCCTGCATTAGCCAGCCTGGTGGTACTGATGGTTCAGATGGTGGATGCCACACCTCACACCATGCCAGCGACCCATGTTCAGGAACAAGCACAGGTTGCTGGGGGTCAGCAGAGGAGGGAAAGGATTGAGCATCCAGCTGTAGAGGAGTATTACCTCTCAGGTTCTTGTTGGTCAGAGGCTAACAGAAGAGACTATAGACAAATGGCATCAGTGAGTAATAAACAGGTATATTACACAAAATCAGAACAAAGCCCTACGTGGAATCTTACCTAGATACCATGAGCCAGAGTACTCCCTATACCCAGGGATATGAAGATGGACTTGGGGCAAAAATGTTTTACAATAGTTCTTATACTAAAGATAATTACTATAGCAACACATTCTTCTTATGCACAGTACAGTAGATGTACAAACAAGCCTTATTGGCTAAAATGCTAGGTGGCTCCTCGGTATCAAAGATATACATTTGTAGTAAAGTCAGCTAAAATTGTGAATACAAAGGGTTCTCAAAAATCATTGAAAACAAGTGCAGTGTTACATAAATCTGCATGGTGGCAATGTAGGCATACATAAGACTTCTCAGAAGATCAGAGTATGTGTTAGAATCAGAACACAGTAATACATCATTAGTACATTACATATATCTTTCCAATGAATCATAACAATAATCTTATAGATTGTTCCTGATACCTTACTCTTATGTGGTAGGTACCTATGCCCTACTAGTTTAGTACTAGTTATAGCTCATGTTGGAGCCATGATTAGATAATACTATGGATGCTGTCAAGGGTGTACTGTAGGTTTCCAATATAGGTTAGGGGACTAAGCCTAACAATTCCCCCTTGTTGCCTTATTGAAAAGGCAACAACTAATGGGTAAGTTGTGGGTGATAGCATTGTTACAGACCAGCTGCATGAGAATTTTAGATAAACTGTAGTTGTTCAGGGTGTTGTTTCAGAGTATGCCTGAGAGAGCAGAGGGTTAATATCATGAAAAATATCAAAAAAACTTCTATAATCACAAAACTTTTGAAAGTTAATTCTAATCAGGTTTTGAAGAGTGCGCTGCTTAGGTCATCATCATGGATAAGGGTATTAAGAGCATCTCTGGCCTTGGAGATGTTATTGCTGATGTAGATGAGGTGGGTATCCTTTCTGTCTAAAAGTACCTTGAGTGCTAGATTAAGTGGGTCAATCTGAACATTGAAAATAGGTAAATACTGAGACAGAGCATGCAAATACTCAAGCTCTGTGTTTATGACATCTGGTTCCAGGATGGGAACAGGGGCTATGACAGTATGACCAATAACTGTAGTTTGATGTGAAATAAAACAAAAGTTAGGTGCAATAATATCACACTGTTTATCACCATATGCAAAAGATTTATGATTAGTGATGACACAATATTGGCTGTCAGAGTTGTATGACATTCTCACTTGTGGGTTCCACCATTTATGAAGTCAAATAGGACAGGTGAAAGATGAATTCGTCATCCTGGTGGTGAAGCATTGAACATCCTGCTTGTAACCTTTGTAAAGATGCACAGTCTGGCTGAATGGTGATGAAGTAGAGTTGGTTGCACTAGGGTTAAGAGTTCCATTTGAAGAAAGTTCAGAGTCCAAAGTAAAGGACCAATCAATGCTGTCTGGTGAGTACCCACAGACAGGCTTAATGATGTTGAATATGTCACATCTGCAGAGATAATGATAGCCCTTTTTGGCACAACAGTCCATATGAGGAGTGACCCAAGCATCCAGGGTGTCGTGGAAAACCAGAAGAGGTGGGAAGTCAATTCTCTCCCTGAAGATGTCATCGTTGAGACATCCTATGGAGTGGATGGCAGCCAGAAAATGGTGCTACAAGCAAAACATCAAATGCCTGACCCACTGGGAGGACTTCCATGAGAGACCATCCCTCTTTTACTGGGACAGCCTACATCTGAGTAGAAGGGGAAACACTATCTTAGGAAGAAAAATAGCTTCATACATCAATAATTTTTTAAACTAACAACTATTGGGGAGAATAGGACTATACCCAAGTCTCTGGCAACAACCAATTCATTATTAAATTATGAAGTGTGCAACATTATATACTTAAATGCCAGGTCATTGACCATTGTAAAATGGCAGCACTAGAATCCAAGGCCCATATGTTAAACTTAGATATAACAGCCATTACAGAAACATTGAGAAATTCAGATAGTCTATGGTTAAGAGAGATACCTGGTTTTAAACTGTAAACAAAAATTGAACCGACAGAATGGGGGGGGGTTGCCTATATGTGAGGAATGATATCACCTCTTTTCAAGTCCCTTATCCCACCCAGACAGAAAGCATATGGGTCAATATCCAACTTGGGGGCTTAGCCCAAATTCTTATTGGTACATGTTACCGTCTACACCCTGTAGGTCTAGAGCACACTAAATTCCTAGCACAAGACATCACACACATAGCCAACAAAGGTAATGTCCTTATCCTGGGCAACTTTTACATACCTACAGTAAATTGGGACTCTCTAATAGGTAGCACCCAATATGAGAAAACCCTGCTTTCAACCTTCATTGACTTAGGCCTTACACAACTTATAAAAGAAACTACTAGAGGTCAAAATACACTAGATCTCAAAATAATCAGTATGGAACACAATCTCTCTAATATCACTATACAGGACCGACTAGGAAATAGTGACCATATGTCCATTCATTTTCAAATCTCATATGATCACCAACCCCTCACTAATAAATTGAAGCTAAAACAATACAAAAAAGCACATTTCATAGAAATAAACATCTAAATAACACCCAATGGGAAAGTATACTATCCCCCTTCCACCCGAAGAAGCCTATGACTATTTAAAAAATAAAATATATAACTTAGAGGAGTTGTACATCCCCACTAAAGACAAATATAATAAAAAAGGGAAAATCCCCTTATGGTTTAATAAATCCATAAAAAACAAATCGCACATAAAAGAAAACTTTACTCGTTTCTAAAAAAAATGTCCCAACAATCAAAAAATGAAAGGCCTGAATCTGTATAGAGAAGCAGTCAAGGAGTTAAAAGAACTTATCCTACTGGCTAAAAGGAATCTTTAATTCAGGACAGCCCCTTCAAAGGACTGTCATAAATCCTTTTTTTCCTACCTCAATGAAAAAAAAAGAAATAATAGGTTAGTTGGCCCAATAACAATCAATGATTTAGTAATCACATCTGATAAAGAAACTGCGGATACTTTCAATTGTTATTTCTGTTTGTTTTTTTCTAAAGATACACAACAAAAGTCCATTGATCACATCAGCACCCCTACAGATTACATAATTACTACTACTGACACCATAAATGTACTTAAAACACTAAAAAACAAAAACTCTAGTCCTGGCCCTGATAATTGCATCCTAAATTTCTTATGGCAGCATCAAATGCATTAACCATTCATTTAACCATAATATTTAATAAATCACTACATGAATCAACTGTTCCAACAGACTGGCTCACAGTTTCTGTTGTACCAAAATTTAAAAAAGGTAATCACTCAAAAATAGAAAATTACCGGTCCATCAGTCTTACATCAATCCCATGTAAACTTATGGAAAAGATTATCAAAACCATGACTGAAGCAGAAATGGAATCTCTGAATAGTTCTGACCTCTCTCAACACAGATTTAAACAAGGCTATTCATGTATTCATGTAAAACCAACCTTATTTCCTTTTATAATCATATCAATCTAGGGCTAGATTCTAATATCCCCATGGATATCATTTTACTAGATTATAGCAAAGCATTTAACAAAGTATCACATACCAAATTGCTACACAAACTTTCCTTCCTGGGGTTCTCTGCCACTATAGTTAAAAGGGTTGATGGTTGGCTTAGGGGAAGAAACCAAAGAGTCAAAATAAATGGATGTTTATTAAATATTGGGGAAGTCACCAGCGGTGTTCCCCAGGGCTCAGTCCTGGGACCAACACTCTTTAATGCCTTCATTAGTGATATGAAGACCAGCCATACAAATATATTATCTAAATTTGCTGATGATGCTAAATTGGGGGAAAAGTCAACAGTTACACCAATATGACCTCCCTAACAAACGATCTTGCCACTACTGAATACTGGGCTAAGGACAACTAGATGTTCTTCAATACTCAAAAATGTGCAGTAATATACCTTGGGAAAAACAATCCTAAACAGACATACACTCTAAACAACACTACGTTAAAAATCTCTACTTGTGAGAAAGACTTAGGCATGACAGTAAACAATAAGTTGTCTCCTATGGATCATTGTAACAAGGTAGCAAATCTTTCCAATGCACTATTAAGATGGATCAACAATACATTTGTTTAAAAAAGTGAAGAATGCATTATTTCCTTATACAGATCCATTATAAGACCATATTCTGATTATGGGTCACTATTCTGGAGCCCATATTTAGTCAAGGACATAGATAGGATAGAAAGAATACAGCACAGAGCAAGTAGAATGGTTCCCTATCTATCCTACACTAGATATGACAGTAGATTAGAAAAAACTGGGTTCCACTCACTAAAAACAAGAAGATGCAGAGGTGATCTTCTGCTACTATACAAAATCCTTCAATCCCCTACATAGATGCAACAATGTGGCATCAGTTATGCACAACGTAAAATCATTCCAAGACTACACAATAGGCAGCCTAATATCAGCAAAGATAGAACAAATAAAAGACTACACTTTTCACCATCTGGGCCCCAAGATTGTGGAATAAGCTCCCCCAAGAGTTAGTTGATTGTAATAACTTCAACAATTTCAAAAAAACATCTAGACAGTTGGCTTTCATCTAAACCCCCCTAAGAAAAATGACACACAACTGTGGGGGATAATTTCAATGGACTATGGCCCCCTTTTGTCCATATCAACCAAGTAACCAAGCTTATCAAAGATGGCTGTTTGTGGATCAAAATGTGGAGGTGAGACAGTTAATGCTACAAACATGGTGTCATGAATGCTACATTGTTTAGCTGTGTAACAGGGGCCCTGGTTGGGGTGATGTATTACATTGCCTAGGTTTCTAGCAGTTGATAATGAAATAGAAACAGACCTAGACATACAAAGGGTGATACATGAGACAGATCTACAATGTGGACAATACCATTTGGCTAGTCGCCTGTCATGGATTACGTCTGGGATGCGCCCTGATTCCAAATCCCAGAAGAGATTGTTCATGGTGGTAAGTAGGTAAGAGCCATAGGCAGAACATAAAAGTTCCCTGGCAATATATTGCTTATCTGCTTCCTTGTTATCCTGGAACACAAGTTCATTGATATTGTTCTTAGTGTCATTAAAGCTTTTAGCTATGCCATGCATGTTGTATACAGTAAACCTCTCTTCCTGACTAAGCCCATCTACACCATGCAATAATGGGGGTAAAACATCATTTTTCATGCCAGTTTGGAATTTAACAGTTTGGCTTTTGATGGCAGCTATGTCTGCCTGGTTCTAAGTGGACATGCTGGTTCTGAAGAGACTGGAAACAGTGCCTGTGGCACCAGTGATATCAGCAGTAGCACATCTGCCACATTTCTTGGTGTTGGGGTTTAGTCTTGTGTAAAATACTCTTAAGTGTTCAGTAGTATGTGGTCTTGCTGCTGGGTCTTGAGTACGTGTCTGGCATGCTGCAAGAATGTTCAGTAACATGGTACTACGAAACCTAGATATGTTTGTTTTGAAACACCAACCAAATTTGACCATGTTCCAATTTGAAAAGTTAAAAATAACTGGAACATGCATGAATTGCACATTGTTCACAAGTGTACCTGGGAGTGAAGTGGCAGCCAGGCCACTAGCAGGTACTGGTTCTTGGTCGGGGCACTCTGTGAGTTCTGCTTCAGTAGGGGGAACTACTGATAAAAACATGGCAGCTGTAGCAATGTAGTGTCATGTGCAAAAGTCTCTGACAGAGTCTTCTGAAAATTTGTCACAAAAGGTTGGATTAATCAATGCAGTGAGGTTGTATAAACCTGTATGTCTGTGGTTAGCCTGACATATAGATAGGGTGCCATTAGGAGGTGCAATTCTTGTGTTGGGCCAACCTTAGAAAGTGCCTTTGGAGAGGCAGGCAATGGGATTTTGCTGTCCATTGCTATCAGTTTGCCATTCAATTTGGAGTGATGATTTGTCAGGTGCCACAACCATGGCATTCATGTGGTCGTTTGCCCTCCTGAACAGTAATCAATTTGCTGGGAACATCTAAGCGGACTCCTTCAGGTATTGTGGTGGGCACATTGTGTAGGAGTAGGTATCTGTCATCTACTGGTTGGAGATGTTGAAGGAGCTGTCTTAGACGTGTGCTGGCATTGGGATCATGAGTGGTATCCTTTGAATGGATAAAGGGAAATATTCCTGTAATAAGGAACAGTAGCAAGATAACCATCTTGTGGGCATACCTGTAAGGAAGGAAGAAAATGCCAGTAGGTACTATTCCACCCAATGGGGTTAGGAAAAGTAATTAGTCTCCTTTATACAGTTTCACCTGATTGGCATGTAGCCACTTATTAGTGGTCTTCTTCAAATGAGTGAGTCTGACTTGATAGACTGAGGGGCTCAATTTGTTGATAATGGGGTAGGGTCCCTCCCAGTTGTTGGCAAAAGAGTGTGTAGGATGTGCAAATCTGAGCACCATTACTTGGGTCTCCAACTTGCCAGTCCACTTCTTTGGTCAGTTTGTCAAAATAGACCTTGGATTGTTTCTGGGCTTTACCCATGTGGAGTGCTGCATACAGATGGGTCCGGATAATGTCTTGCCTGAGTTTAGCAACACAGGTGTCTACAGACACTCCTTCTGCAGTAGGTATGTTCAGATCAATCAGCAGGTGCTCAGGTAGTCTCATGGTTCTATCAGTCATAACCTCAAATGGGGTACACTGGGTAGTAGCTGCCGGAGTGCCCCTAATTGCCATAAGGAGCAAAGGCAATTGGGAATCCCAGTCAATCAATCAATCAAATCTTTATTTAACCAGGCGATCATCATTGAGCAAAACTCATTTTCAAGATGGACCTGGATAACATCAAGACCAGTGTGCAATACATTTAAAACATAAAAGTTCACAATAGTTACAGTATTCAGAAAGAGTGTCAACTAGAAAGCAGTAGTATTAGTGCGTACAAAGCATTTTGGCAAATGAAGACAGTATATACACAAGAACCAGCACAAGAAACATAAGCATATTTACAGGCATATTACAGCGGATGTTCATGACATATCTCCAACAATCAAGAAGAATCAGTAGGACTAGGGTAGCACAGCAGGTGAAGAGGAGGGGATAGTACTTGAAGAGGCAAAAAGGAAGGTGGGAAGGGAGAGGGCGAATAATAGGTATAAGGGCAGTGAGGGTGGGGAGCATTGGGGGAAGAGGGGCATAAGGTGCTGATACAAGGAATATAAGTGTCAGCAAACCACAGAGTGCTGTTCCTGCCTAATTAGTGGTAAGTTGGGCAATCAAGCATGACCGTGGGGATCAAAAGTATTTAGGTATCAAGCGCAGTAACCAAAAATAAAGTATGTAGGAGCTAAGGGTGAGAAGATAGATGGAAACAAATGGGCAAGGGTGGATGCAGTGAAGTCAGACAGGATGTAGAAGTGCACTACCTATAGCAAAACGGGGAGATTAGGGGCAAGGAAAGCATTTGTAGGAATCCTTGTAAGAATGAGCATATAGAGTTTTGAAGACAGACAGGTTGGTAGGAATGATGAGTTTCAATGTCTTTTGCAACTTGTTCCACAGAACGGGCAGCACATAACTTATGACAGCCCTACCAAAGCATATTTTCACCTTGGGTACTTTCATAGAAATACATGAGGTACTTCTTAGTGCATAGGTACCTACTAAACTTAACAGAAGGCAATCGGAAATGTACTGGGGCAGTTTTTTGATAATAGCTCTCTAAGTCCAAAGTGCAGCATTTCTTTGATGTCTATTGAGTAGGGAAGTCCACCCCACAGCCACATATAGGGAACAGTGGTGTGTTGAGAAGGGGAGGCCAGTGATGAACCTTAGGGTGCTATGGTAGAGTGTATCAAGCTTGGTTAGCATTACGGTGGGGCACTGACTATAGAGGAAGTCTGCATAATCTAGCAGTGAAAGGAAGGTAGTTTGGACCAACCTCAGCTTGGCTTCTTAGTGAGAAGATGTTTGATCCTAAAAAATAGTCCTTGGGATTGTCCTCAATGAATCTGGACAACATGGTTTTCATCCATCTGTTGGCTCTTTCTACCTGGCCTGAAGACTGGGGGTGATAAGGAACGTGAAACTTCTGGTGTACACCGAGAAGTTTGAGTATTTCTTGCATCAATTTACCTGTAAAGCTGGTTCCTTGATCTGAGTCTACCTTGAGAGGTAGGCCCCACCTGGAAAACAATTGTTCTACCAGGATTTGTACAGTTGTCTTTGCTGTACAGTTACCGGTGGGAAATGCCTCAACCCATTTTTTTTTTTGGTCCAGTTCCCCCTTCAGCTCAGACCCTCCCTGGCTGCCACCCAATGCCCAGGCTTGCCCCCCTGGGTGGGGCCACCAGGGGGGCTCCCCCCAATGGACACTGTGGGCAAAGCCCCAGCTTACCCCCTGGGCGGGGCCATGGGAATGGGGCTGGCTTTTTTTTTTCAACTACTTGATCCCTGGGGGTGGGGACATACAATGACGTCCAGCATCTTCCCCACCTCCCCGAACATACTGGTGCCGGTCACAGTGGTACACCCAGCTTCCACTAGGGGTCCAGGATGTGCCAGACACTCTCTCCCCCCCCGGAGAAAGAAAGCAGTCCCTAGGACACTTGATCCTTCTCCACCGGCCGGTCCTCTGACTCCCGGGTCCATTCCTGAACCCAGGTCATCGGCATCACAAGTGGAAATCCCACCGCTGTTCCAGCGGGCCAGCGCCTCAACTTATTTTGAGACCAGATCAGTGATTACCAAGGCATATTTGTTGTTTCTGCTTGTATTGGTCAATGGTCCAATGAAATCAATTTGAATAGCATGCCAAGGGTCAGATTATCTCTGGGGAAGTAATTTAGCATTTCTTTTATTTGGAATTGGATTGTTTTGTGCACAGCTCAGACAGTCATCAATGTAATGTTGGACATCTGTGGTCATACCAGGCCACCAACCCCCAGTTTTCAGATTTTTGATGGTATTATCCACCCCCTGGTGTCCTTCAGTTGTGGTGTCATGTACCTGATGGATAGACTCAGATCACAGTGATGGAACCACCCACAATCTGCAGTTTAGCTTCTCAAACTGGTGCCATACCAGTCTGTTGTCTTGTGGCAGATGCAGTTTTGCAGCATGTCTCTTGTAGGGTTTGTTGGTCGGTAACTCTTGCTCAGTCCTTTTGTCTACGAACCTGAACACTTCTTTTATCTGTGGTTCAGATTCCTGTGCTGTTGATAGATCCAATGGGACAAATTTATCATTGTCCTTTTTAGTGGCTGCAAAGTATATTGCTGCCATGGCAATGGGATGGGACATCATCCGAGTGTTCCCCCTTCAAGCACCATCCTTAGCAAGAGTGTCTGCTCGCTCGTTGAACTTGTGATAGGGTTTTGACTTAGAGTGGGCCTTCACTTTGTTTTTGTTTTTAAACTTTATGTTTGCTATATAAAACAAACATAGAGTTTGAATACAGCATAGATACTGCAATATATTCTAACAGAAGCCATGAGGTCGCCACTCCTCTTAATACACACGTTAAAATTTTGTCTAATGCTTTGAGATACATCATCAAGGGGAAAAAGAAAAATGTAATCACATCAATAGAGTCCAAATATAAGCTGCAAAATGAGTCCATGAGCTGCGTGGTATATAAATCGTAGTTTGATTTAAAAATAAAGTCCCCAAAGTCCTCCTCCTCCACCAGGGTGGGAGGAATCTACCACGCTCCAACCTTTAATTAATGCACTTAGTGTGCAACTTCTATATGAAAACAGTGCTTCTAGATAAACTTCTCAGCAACATTTTAAAGCTTGTAAGAAAGTACTTTAGATCATGCAGTACATTTTTTAAAATAGATGGCACAAACAGAAATACATCTCTGAGCAAAACTCTATACTCTCAAACTCCCTTAGTCAACTGTCCAGAACAGTAACCCCCATCCTGTTGTTATGAAAACTAAGAATTGTAATAACTGTCTGAAACAGTGAAACAACTCAACATTAATAAATGTATCCAGTGTCTTAATGGTGTAAATGTACCCACTTTAGAGCCAGAATTATGTAAATAATAGAAAAAACACTTCTCACTTTGATCCAAATGTCCAATAAGCCCTGAAGTGGCAATCACCCCGAAAGACTCTTCAAAAGGCTCCCATTCAAACAGCCTTCATGGAGCTTCATCATCCTTCGAGGAAGAAACCTTTTGTTCCATTGCTCTAGATCTAAGCGATGAGTATCTCTGTGCCTACTTCAAGGCCTCCATCAGGAAAAACAGGAACATCTTGCCCTGGTGAGCAATGCAGAGTCAAGCAGGGAAAACCAGACCCTGGGAGATTTGTGCCTCCCTCAACATAGCTCTTACTCCATCAATTTTTTTCCTTCTCTGACAGGTAGCATACCAAATATCTGGGAACAGCCGTACCTGTTCCCCGTCCTGAAAGAGCATGCATTTTTGTTTCGCCAATGCTAGGATGCAATCCCGGGATCCAGTCCCGTCTGTCAACATTATCACTACCCTCAGCACTTCAGGGTTGTCTGGTCTGCCCCGGGGTGTCACTCGTTACACCTTCTGGATGCGTTGAGCTTGATCGGAGATGCCTTCTCCGAGCTGTTGCACCAGAGGGTGATGAGTACCAATGCCCATAGTCTGTGTAACAAGCTCCCTGAACTAGTCACCTTGACAGAAGAGGGATGCCTGGATATTGTAGCAGTCACAGAAACATGGTACACAGAGAACCATGAGTGGGATGTCAACATACCAGAATATGCAATCTATAGGAGTGACAGGGAGGGTAAAAGAGGAGGAGGAGCAGCTCTCTATGTAAGTGAAGGGATCAAAGCAACAGAACTAAAGAGTAAACAGAGCATAGATGAGGCACTGTGGGTCACCCTGGAGACAGGAAATGGCACAACAATCCATATGGGGGTTGTATACAGACTCCCATCTCAGGGGGAGGGAATGGTCAAGGAAATGATAGAAGGTGTCCTTAGAATAGCAGAAAAAAAGGGAGGTATTGTTGATGGGGGACCTGAAAATGCCAGATGTTAACTGGAGCACCTTTGCAGCAGGCACATCCAAGAGCAGGGTCATTCTTGATGCCCTATAAGGGGCATGCCTCAGACAGCTAGTATTGGAACCCACTCGGGAGGGAGCAATATTAGACCTGGTACTCTCAAGTGGGGATGGAGAAAGGATCTCTGATTTAGAAGTGGGTAGCCATCTGGGAACGAGTGACCACCAGTGTGGTTCATGATAAACACAGCCATAGAGTCAAGTCATACAAAAGCAAGAGTACTGGACTTTAGGAGGGCTGATTTTGGGAAAATGAGAGAGTGCCTCAGAAAAGCACTAGTAAACAGGCAAGAAGGAGGGGTGGAGGAACAATGGAGAATAATCAAAACAGCCATTGCAGAGGCAACAAGCCTTTGTGTGAAGCAAATCAACAAAATAAAATGAAGGAAAAAACACTATGGTTCTCAAAAGAGGTGGCAGGGAAGGTTAAGGAGAAAAGGACAGCATTCAGGAACTATAAGGAAACACAGAAGGAGCAGGACAGAGAACTTTATCAGTTACAGTAGAAGGAGACAGGGAAGGCAGTCAGAATAGCAAAGGCCCAAACCGAGGAAAAGATAGCCAACTCTGTTAAGAAGGGGGATAAAACCTTTTATAGGTACGTTAGGGAGTGAAGAAAGACCAAGGGAGGGATACTGAGGCTTAATAAGGGGAGGGAATGTGGGCAGAGGGTGACAGTGAAAAAACAGGGATACTGAATGGATATTTCTGCTCAGTATTCACAAAGGAAGAGGAGTGGGAGGTACCTAAACCAAACAAGAGAAACACTCTGGATGGGGGTTGATACCAGTCCATTCACAGAAGAAAGGCTTCTGAAAGAACTCTTAAAACTAAAGGTAGACAAAGCAATGGGGCCTGATGGTATTCATCCCAGAATTCTAAAAGAACTAAGGGTAGAACTAGTGACACCACTGACTATTCTCTTTAACAAATCATGGGAGGATGGGGTGGTACCTGAGGACTGGAGGAGGGCAGATGTGATTCCACTTCACAAAAGTGGAAGCAGGGCAGAGGTAGGAAACTACAGACCTGTCAGTTTGACCTCAGTAGTACGGAAAAAGATGGAATCACTTCTGAAGGAAAGAATTGTTGAGTACCTAGAGGCCAGTGGGCACAGGACCCAAGGCAGCATGGATTCACAGCAGGAAGGTCATGTCAGAGGAATCTAATAGATTTCTTTGACTGGGTAACCAAAGTAGTAGACCAGGGAGGGGCTGTGGACAGGGATTAGCTAGTTAGACTTTAGCAAGGCATTGACACTGTCCCACACAAAAGATTAATATACAAGTTAGCCAGCCTTGGAGTGGGTCCCAAGATGGTAGCCTGGATAAAAAATTGGCTGGACAACAGGATGCAAAGGGTAATAGTAAACGGAGTCCACAGTGAAGAAAGGAGGGTTACTAGTGGGGTACTGCAGGGTTTAGTACTGGGACTGGTCCTCTTTAATGTCTTTATAAGTGACATTGCAGAACAACTGGAAGGAAAAGTAAATCTCTTTGCAGATGACACTAAGATCTGCAACAGGGTTGATACACAAGGTGGGGTGGGAAGGATGAGAAGGGACTTGGCAAGGTTGGAGGAATGGTAAAATGTATGGCAGCTCAGATTCAATGCAAAGAAGTGCAAGGTAATGCACCTGGGAAACAAAAACCCAGGGGAAGAGTACACAATGGGGGGTGAGATACTAACAACAACAAAAATGGAAAGGGACCGGGGGGTAATTATATCAGATGAACTAAAGGTGGGCAGACACTGTGAGAAGGCAGCAAGGAGGGCTGAGGGATACTGGGATGCATAGGGAGAGGCATCAACAGTAGAAAACAGGAAGTTGTTATCCCTCTGTACAGACAGTTGGTGAAACCCCATCTGGAGTACTGCATGCAGTTCTGGAGACTCCAGCTCCGCAAAGACATAGACAGAGTAGAGGCTGTCCAGAGGAGGGCAACCAAAATGGTGCAGGGTCTGCACCAGAAGACATACAAAGAGAGACTAAAGAAGCTTAATATGTATACCCTCAAGGAAAGACGGGAGAGGGGGACATGGTAGAAACTTTCAAGTACCTCAAGGGAATCAACAAAGTCCAAGAGGGTAGCATCTTTCAGAAAAAGAGATATGCAAGAACAAGTGGGTACAATTTGAAGATAGAGGGGGACGGCTCAGAGGTAATGTGAGGAAGCATTTTTTCATGGAGAGGGTTGTGGATGTGTGGAACAGCCTTTCTGAGGAGGTCGTGGAGTCAAGAACAGTGGAGGAATTCAAGAATGCATGGGACAGACAGAAGGCAATTCTTGTGGGGAGGTAGGAGGAAGTAGGCTATTGGTTAACTAGGATCTGCAGCTTATCTATCAGGTAGGGAACTGGGCAGACTAGGTGGGCCAAGAGGTCCTTACCTGCCATCAAATTCAATGTTTCTATGTTTCCCATCACAGCATCGGCCCATTTTGTTGCCTTGACCAATGCAGTCTGGACCGACTCAACAGTTACCTCAATCCTGGACACCTGTTTTGTTAGAGTGTCAAATTTATTGGACAAGCCAGATACCAAGGCAATAAATTTGTTCACCTTGAGACCCAGAGTCTGAAGGGTCTCCTCAGGTTGCAGTTCATCTGGCTTGGCATTTTGGCCTTGTTGTGATCACATGGTTGGCGCCTCAGCAGGAGTTCTGGATTTAGCTTCTACACCCAAGGTTTTCTCCCTCTGAGAATGCTTCATATTGTTCAGTGACAAGTTGACTCCGTGTAGCACCATTAGAAAAACAATTCAGATGGCTAAACTCAGTACTTTAGTGGAATTTTCTCTAATAAAGTTGCAGAGCTCTATAACCAAGCTTCCATCTTGCTTGGACTCCACAGCGCCCCCTTGGACCTTCACTTTGTGAATGTAAAGGTTGTGTTTAAACTGTTGTACCAAAGTGTCAATGTATACAAAGAGATCTCTGTACTTGACAGGAGTGTCATCAGAAGAGGTGAAGGAATTTATTTGCCAGAAAGATCAATTGCATCATCTGGCAGCTGCTGGAATCGTAGGCCTGTGAGGTCCCGCTGGGCCTCTTCCAGGTCTTGGATGGGACTCAGGTGTTCCTGTGAAGTAGTGGCTGCAACTGACAGTGGGTTGGAAATCAGGCCTGGTGTGGCCTGGCCAGAGGAGGCTCCCAAGTCTCCTTGGCCTAGTGAAAACAGGGCCATGGGTGCAAGTACTGTAACGGCCTGTTTGGGAATAGACTCGGCCATGGACTGGACCTTCCCAAAAAGCTTACAGAGGTTTTTGTTTTCCTCCACTACCTGTGAGTAAGAAGGGCCCGTACGGTAATTCCGGTTGCCCTGATTACTGTTTTGGTTGGGGTTGTTCCCGTTCCACCTATTCTGTTTTTGTTTCACTGCCCACCCTTAATGTTGTTTGTTGCCGGAGGCATCGGCCTTCCCATCCTGGGTCTTGCCTTTCACAGTGTAGTGGGTCGTTGGCTCGCTGGTGTGTTGCACCGCGGCCACCTTGGGTTTCGAGATGGAGATGAGATCCCAATGGAGGGCTGGAAAACTAGTTCCATTCTCACGAGGATATCCTCGAACTTGTTGGTTCTGGGGAATACTGCTGGTTTGACCTTGGCATGGACTGCCAGAATCAAGTTCCAGATAAACAAGGATTTGTACTCAATTTGGTCCTGGTTGGTTCCTTCCTCTGATAGAATCTTTCCAGTGCAGTATGCTAACCATAACCGCTGGTGGTATGACATCGGGCTCTCCTTGGCATGCTGCTTGATGAGACAGGCCAGCATGATGCCGACCACACCAGGAGATTGGGTGGAAATGAGAGCCGCGGCAATGTCATCGAAATTTGTATTCGTGAGTCGCCAGGTTTTTTCCGGAAGTTCCCCCCAGAGGCTGGTGTCGCCAGTTAGTTGGAGAATCTGGACTTGGTAGTCCGCAGGGAGACTAATCATTTCACATTTAGAATGGACCTTTCCAAGTGACAGCTGAGGTTGTCACTCGGGCCCATGTAGCCTATACTGTCAGTGATTTGATGAACAAAGTGGGCCGACTGAAGAGGGTTGTTTACAAACCACTCATTGTTTGGGTAATTGGGAAAATACATGTGCACCACAAAGGGTGGCCTCTGTTACGGCATCGGCCACAGTACGGAACAACAACTCACGGGCTGCTGTTTCTTTCAGCATGGTCTGCATGTGTTCGCGAAAAAGGGTTCGCTGTTCCTTTGTCATTCGGGACTTGGAGATTGCCGCCTCAATCATAAGATCGATCTCCGATCTATCTTCTTTTTTCAGGGCAGTAATGGAAGGAGAACGTGTCTCCCCCACTGTCATGGGGGTTGCCATGTTGGAAGTGACGGGGAACGCCATCTTGTGAGTGGTGCACATGGGGGTCACCATCTTGAAAGTGGCGCTGGGCGCCACCATTTTGGATGCATTCATCACCCGATGAAACAATATCAATGGGCGGGTAATGGACTACTCCCATGGCTTTGACACAACCAGACACCTCTCTTTGATGGCGCTTGACTAACTTTAGCATTGTTCTGCCCTACACCTCTAGTAATCTATTTCTGTAACATTCTAGACACATTACTGAGTTCGCAATTGTCCCCAAGCTCCCCATCCAATTCACCACTAACCTGTTTCAGATTCTCTCTCAATGTCTCATTTATTTCACTCAACAAATCATTAATCTGCAATATCTGCCTCTTATCCTGCTTCAACCTGTCACAGTCCTCCCTCAACATATAGAACTCTAGTTCATTATCCTGTACAGCACAATGCAAAAGTGTATCATTCTTACAGTGCAGAGTTTGGAGTTCTTTGTCCATTTTCTGATGCTTTTTGAGGATTTCAGTAGCCTGCAAGGCCAACTCTTTTTTTAGAGCTGAGTTTTGCAGTTCAAGGGAATGGAACCTCAATTTGGATGCTTCTAAATCAATGAATAGGGCCACGACCAACAGATCCTTGTGGGTGTTTCTTGGCCGTTTGTCATGTCTCAAGAGTACTGAGTGGAGATCCCTAGTACCGGGTTGTCTGATAGTTTCGCGTCCAGCATGAAGTCGCTCTAGCTCCCATGGGAGGCAAGAAAACTCAAGACATTAAGTCTCAAACCTGCACAAATATTAGACATGATAGGAAAACTCAAAATAACCCATCAGTGGTGCCCTGTTATGTATCGATCCATATCGGTTAAACTAAAAGACGGTCGGGCATCTGTACTCCACAATCCTGCAATTCAAAACTGCTGTGGAGCAAGGCGAGAAATAGTTGTTCTTGCCTGGTGTGCAATCAGACTTTGGAGGGTGCTACGGAGTGTATGGACTAGTGAGAGTGAACCTTCTTTCAACCAATCTGAATACCAGTTGAATAATGAATCCCTGTTAACTCTGCTGATCACCTGCTCGCGGTTGTCAAAATATAGAGGAGTATTACCTCTCAGGTTCTTGTTGGTTGGAGGCTAACAGAACAGACTATAGACAAATGGCATCAGTGAGTAATAAACAGGTTTATTACACAAAATCAGAACAAAGCCCTACATGGCATCTTACCTAGATGCTGGGAGCCAGAGTATTCTCTATACCCCGGGATTTGAGTATGGACTTGGGGAAAAATGTTTTACAACAGTTCTTACACTAAAAATAATTACTATAGCAACACATTCTTCTTATGCACATTAGATGTACAAACAAGCCTTAGTGGCTAAAATGCTTGGTGGCTCTTCAGTATCAAAGATATACATTTGTAGTAAAGTCAGCTAAAATTGTGAATACAAAGGGTTCTCATAAATCATAGAAAACAAGTGCAGTGTTACATAAATCTGCAGTGGAGGCATACATAAGACTTCTCAGAAGATCACAATATGCGTTAGAATCAGAACACAGTAATACATCATTAGTACATTGCATATATCCTTCCAATGAATCATAGCAATAATCTTATAGTTTGTCCCTGATACCTTACTCTTATATGGTAGGTACCTACGCCCTACTAATTTAGTATTAATTATAGCCCGTGTTGGAACCATGATTAGATAATACTATGGATGCTGTCAGGGGTGTATTCTACATTTCCAATATAGGTTAGGGGACCAAGCCTAACATGACGGACTGCTCTCCTCTCACAGGGAGGGGGGATTGGCTGTCTCATTCCTTGACTGCCATCTGGTGGAGGCCAGGTGCCAGCGCCAGAATCTGAGCAGCAAGTAGGGGCTGCGGATATGTAGCATGTGCATGCCTCCATGTGCACGCATTTACGGTGCTGTGGCAACAGGGAGAAAAAGCAGGGGAAATGACAATCATGGGCTACATGAAGCCCTGCCTGCCCTTGTCCTGCTCCATCATCGGCTCATCGATACCTCAGTCTGGATTGCGAATCCTGGGTGGGGGAGGATGGCCCTCCCCTTCCTGGCCCCACCTCAGTGGGGAAATCTATTAAGGAATTAGTCTTGGCCAAGCCGGAGAGGTGGTAGCTGGATTTGAGAGGCAGGGACAGGGCTGATCTCAGCAGCCCAGTGTACCCAGGCAGAAACAACTTACAAGAAAAAAAAAAAAAGAAAAGTGTCCTGCATTTTTGTCCCAATAAAGTCTGCAGAACAACAGAACAAGATTTGCCAAAAGGCATGAACAGTGCTGAGGTTCATTCCTGTGAACTGCTGCACAGGGCTGCTGCCAATGGGGCAAATGCAGACTCTGGTACCTTGCTTTAGGCACTTCTCAATGCACATTCTTCACAGAGTCAGGCTCTGGGGACTCAGAGCTAGTCTGTGGAGGTATGCTAGCCCCACTTGGACTGCTATAGTCACTTGTGAGTTGGCTGCAGCTTTTGTTTGAACTACTCATGCTCCCAAACCTGAATGGATTTGCCATTTATATCATCATATGCATTGGTATACACTACTTTGCATGTTCTTATGCTCCTTCCTGCATCCCAGGCCACCAGCATTGCTTACACTCGAAACTCAGTCTACTGCACCTTCAACCTCTTTATCATGTATGTATGTATGTATTTCCTTGTCATTGCTGTGCCACTCCTGTGGCCTGGGACATGCCTGAAAATGGTCCTTTGGATCAGTGTACCTACCTGGTAACCAAAATCATAAATAAACCTCTATGCACCGCAATATCACCTTGGCCTCCCTCCAGAGTCAAGAGTCTCTGTGTTTCTCCATGATCACTAATTCCTGCTGGGTCATGTAAGAGAAATCATGCCCCCATGGCTTAACCACTCTTCATCCCACCTTTTGGTTTGCTGGTCAGATTTTAACCATGTGGAATCAGCCATAGTCCAGGCCCAGCCAACATTCTAGATCCCTCTCACTCCACAGTGCCACTTGTTTGAGTACTAGCTGTGACAGAGGCATGGGTTCTTCACATGGTCGCACTGATGCCCCCTGGCCTCTTACCACGTATCATCCAGTACTGCCTCTGTCAAAACTTGGGAATGGGATTGGTGTTAGACCAGGGTCATCTCCCCACTGGAACTGTTGTCCCTGGCCCAGGTCCTCCTGCCACCTCTTGGGCTTAACATCTGGCTCATGGGCACAGGCCAGTGGGCTAGTGGTGACTGGTCACCACCCACACATTTATGCGGCCAGTATGGAACCCTTTCTGATGATGTCAGGTTTTTCATCACTGACATTTAGGAGGTGATCTCTCCTAAGGCCCAACAGTGTATGCCAATCGAACATGAACACCTGTACCGCGAATGACAGTACAGCGACAGGTCTGTCACCACGGGCCCCCGACACTGCTTTCTTGGGGTCTTGCACCCCCTCCCCGACTCGAAGTTGATTATATTAAGTACGGGGGATGGGGGGCAGAGCCCCCTGCATGGGGTGTTTGAAGAGTGAAGCCCCCTGAAGAAAACAGTGTTCTCAGATAGATTTATGCCAACTGCAATGGCGGTCAACATAAATCTGTTGCTGTAACCTCGGTCGACAAAATATTTGTTGAACCAGTGTTGTAGAGCTGACCCCACAGTCATGCTGGATGGCAAAAGTTACAGTTTCTGCAGCAACTACATGTGGGGTCTTTGTTACACCACATAGCTCACTGTCAGCAATTAACAGGGCACCCGTTTGTTATCTCTGACTGAGGCATCAGTCATGGCCTCAATGATCACTGCATTGTCACCTGTAGAATCTGACTGCTCTCCCTTTGCACTTTTGACACTGGTTGCCTCTAGTGGAGTTAGGCTGGTGTCTGGCTCACTGTCTGCAAATTAGTCTCTGGCTCTAGTTCTTTACTTACTACCATTCAAAGGTGCATACTCCTCATTTCCACTCTACAAACTTGGCACAGCACAATGATTTTCAAAATCTTTCCCCCAATGCTGGCATCACTGGCACATTGACTGCCATAAACATGCTAGGAATCAATGTCTCATACTGGTCTCCATGTTCTTTCTTTCAGCTACAGGTCTAATAGATGGGAATGCCAACAAGCTCAGGTAGCTTGCTTCAAATGACATCAGATGTTGGTGCTCTATTATGAATCTTGGTGCTGTCACTCAAAACCATCTCAAGATGGTGACTTGTGCTCATCACAACTCCCCACCCAACTGCAACATTCATGGTGCCAGGAGAGCAGGATGATGTGTGGCTTGCCAGCCACAGAAGAAAGCTGGTGTTTGGGGAGGTGGCAGCTACAAGGGCTCCTGGACTGGAGCAAAGGTAAGCCCCCCCTCTTTGGAAGGGAGTTACACATACAAATACACTACATAAGAGGTAGAATGTGGTGAACTCACAGAGTTATTTAACTTTAAGAAACAGTTCGTCCATCACAGGACAAAGTCTTAAGCTGAAAATGGGAAATCCAAGAAGTACATCAAGAAGCATAAACATCTAATTATTTATAAGGCAAGCATTCATTAATCCCTTGCAAATGTCTGCTCCTGTACAATTGAGCAATGCACACATTTGTAACCTATTAAAAAAAAATTTCACTTTTCCCCTTACTGTCATGGTTAGACTTACAATTGCAATAAGGCAAATGCAACTGTGCACTTCCATTGGCTTAATGCCCTTGTTTGGGTTACTTGCCATCATCTGTGCCTCAGGCCATGAGTACCCCCTCAGCCAGGCATTAATCCCTAGGAAATGTTGGTTGTTCTGGCATTATTGCAATGGACAGGTGGAACAGTCTTCCTAGCAATGTGGTCAATATACCTGGGTTCAAAACACAATGGGACTATAGAGAATAACTAAGAGGTAAGCCACCCCAATGTCCTAGGAGTCCATTCAGGTTGCATGTTGGATGGCAGGCCAGGCTGTGGTACCTGCCATGTGGCAGTGTGCCTTGGGTGGGGAGGGTTGGCAACAGGTTCCGGTGCCACAGCAAGCCCTGCAGCTGAACCATGGAGCTTCCTCTCCATGAAGGGGTACTGTGCTCATTTGAGGGCATATAGTATTATAACACCATACAAAGGTGACCACAAGAAGCTGCCTGGTGTCAAGTTATTTTAGGTTCTTTTACTTCCCCTTTCACCCTCAGCCACTGAATTGGGTACAATGGGATGATAGCCGTGTCTTTGTCTAACTCACCAATCAGATAGTTAGGAAACCTGTATGAGAAGGAAGGCACTGTACTGTACTGGCACTAGAGATAACAGGAATTGTGTGACACTCAGACAACCCAAGAGTAAAACTGGGACACAGTTTTCAAGTGAAATAGAGGTAAAACTTTACTTGCCTGTTCTGCCACCATGACAGACACAGCAGAAATAAAATAAAGAACGGTAACTTTTGCAATAAACCTCTAATTTGTACTTGCACTCATTGCATTCAAGCTTACACTATATTCACTTACTTTACCCACTTCAGTTGACCTTAAGGGCAAGCAGTGACTACTAGGCCTATACCCACCTAAGTCAGCCCACTCACCCCTTTTACCCAGATACTCTTCACTGATATATACACTGTATGCAATTACATATAATGTATAGCACTTCACTTGCACTGTATAGCACTTCACTTGCACTCTATAAAAATTAATTTATATTCTATAGCAATTATAGCATTTTACTTAAAGTCACTGTAGCATTAAATCACATTGGCTACCAATTACTTCTAAAATATTCACATGAACTTCCCCCGAGTCTCTGAGCAAAAGCCTCTTTAATTGCTGGACAATAGTCCTCTGTAGCAAACTGGCTCTCAAATCCCAGTATAGCAGATGAGTGTCCCTCATGAAGCAGCCTGCAATAAATTTATTTACTGTACCACTTCCATTAAATGAGCTCCGCAAATCAATGGTAAATTCTGAACCTCTTGGAGAAAGGTTGTGGATACAGGATGGCGATGATTCGTGGAGATGACTGCTGGTTGCTGGAAACTATTGCTGGTATTGCTGGATGCAGGCTGAAAACAACTTAGCTGGAACAGGTACCAAATGCAACAGGCAATAACTATACTTTCCCTGTGCTCACTTACTGCCTTGCTGACCCTGGCACTGGCATACAGGTGATCCTGTATTGGCTAGTATACTGAATGAGAGCTAATCCCCTATGCCCTATCCTGTAGTAGGTCTCTATAGGCTGGGCTGCCTCTGATCTGATCCCTTCAGGTCTGACTCCCTGCTCTATTTCCCTGAAAATGAGTGGTGCAATTCCTTTTATACTCATACTCACAGAACATTCTGTTAAACCAAAATCCTGGTCTTTGAGTGGACAGCTTCCATGTTCCAAACCTCAGCATCAATCAGCTGTAATTCTAAATAAGAATTCTGTACCAGGATAAGCCAGTTTACTTTTACTTAATTATTGCTGACTGGGAATGGAAGGCTAGGCAGCATTGTCTGTTTTCAGCCTTGTCTTAGGGGAAGTTGGGAGATACAGATGAAAACCAACTCAAATTGAACCAGATTAAGCTGTTAGTGGTATTTTAGTGAACAAGATTCCCAGTTCGAATCTCCAACTGTCACGAAAATTCCTAGCCCTCTGTTCACTGTTTACATGGAGTAAAATACTATACACTGTCTAAAAATTGCAAGAAAAAGTCTCTAAAATTAATTGTAAGCACTTTCTCACTATTCCAGCTGGAATGCTGACACTTCAGGCTGTCTTTTTTTTTTAAATCTGCAGTTTATAGGTTTTTCACCCCATTGTTCCCAGGACCCCAGCACACAGCCGTGCGTATGCATGGAGATGCACACACACCGCGTGAAGCTGGCTCAGCCCCTTCCACCCTTCCCCTGGCAATTGCCAGGCTCCTCTGTAGTCCGTACTGCTATCTGTCCTCTACCGGGTGGCAACCAAAGGCTGGGGAAACCCCTCATCCCTCCCTGGAAGAGGAGAGCCACCTCGATCCCACTCCTCACCCTCCCCAGCCCACAGACCCCCGACAACCCTGGCTCGTTCCCAAACCCAGGTCACCGGTGTGGCTCAAAGCTTGGCGTCCAGCACCTCAAACCTCAGCGCCAACAGGCCAGCTCCACTTCAGGCTTTCTGCAGCATTTTTTATGTTTACATGGGACTAAGGGAACCCTATGTCACTTTGTGTTGATGTTTCTACTGTAAGTCAAATGACAGTCTTCTTTTTACACTGAGCCGCTTTCCCTGAGGAGAAACATGGGGGCCTATTCTCAAAAGGATGCGCATGACATAAAGTGACTTGCGTCCAACTTGAATGATGCAAGTGAATTCAATCAGATGGAAGCAGGCCGACAGGACGTGCTGACGTGAGCTCCATGTTGGCGCCTCCCCCTCCTGAAAAAGTTTGCTACTCTCCAGTGCTGGATCATGCTACATCAGCTAGACATTATAGCCATAGTAGAAACCTGGCTGTCCAAGTCTACCCCTGACTCCTTTGTCTCCCTCCCAGGCTATACCCTATACCGCGAGGATCGCGCAGGTAAACGCGTGGGTGGTTGCGCGATCTATACCTGTGACTCCATCATTGGACAGGCGCTCCCCACCCCCATGCTTGTGAATGGTGCCCAGTCCCTGACACTCAAACTCACCCCCGACCCCTCCAGGGGTTCAGTCTATCTCACTGTCACTTACATTCCCTCAAGGAACCAGAACCCAGCATTGACAACTATCTTGGATTACCTCACCACCCTTCCCCATAAGGCTGATCTAGTCCTAGTGGCGGACCTTATCGTGAACTGGCTCAGTCCCTCCACTTCCCCAATAAGGGACAACTTCGCTGCCCAAGATCTGACACAACTCATCTCCCAGCCCACTAGACTTAACCCAACGAGAGGAACCCTCACCCTCCTGGATGTCGTCATCACCAACCAACCTCATAAAATCAAGGACATTCAGGTCCTCCCTGACTCCTTAAGTGACCACTCCCCTATCCTATTACTCTGGGCAGCCCCCACCCCTAAACCCATAACCAAGACCTCACTCCGTAGGCACCTCCACCCAGGTGGGCTGATTAAACTCAAGCAATTCCTCAATCAGATTGACTGGTCTCCCATCCATCATACACCAGACATTGATGCCGCCCTTACCCTCTTCTCACAAGCCTTTAACACGGCCTGTGATCTCTTTGCACCTCTCTCCAAAACCTGATCCAAAAAACAAAACGCACCTTGGATTTCCCCTGCCCTACTCCAAATGCTCAGAAATAAGGACAACCTCTGGCACCTAGCCACTGAAACAGGCCGGGCTGTCAACAGACAGGCCTACAATGCTGCATGAAACAGGTGCACATGGGCCATTCGTAAAGCCAAGGCAGACCACTACCAGGCCACTCTCGCCTCCTCCTGGGGAAGTGCCCACACCTTCTGGGACAATATCAAAGAGCTAAACAGGAAAACTCGCTCTCCTCCCCCATCCCAGCTCCCCATTGACGGCTCTACATCCACCGACCCGGCTTGCATTGCCAACTGCCTTAACTCCTCCTTTACTGACCTTAGCTCTCTCCTCCCTAGTAACTTTGACCCACCCCCTGACCTACCACCCCCAGTCCTCCAGCGCCCCTGGTTCCACCTACGCAAGGTTTCTGCCCTGGAAGCCAGACCCCTCCTACTTAAAGCTTTAGAGTGTAACAGCCTCAGCAATGATTCCCTAGACCCCAAAATACTCCAGCTAGTCCTAGATGAAGTCCTTGTCCCCCTCACCAGCCTACTTAACTGGTCCCTCTGTCTGGGAAAATTCTCCTCTGCCTGGAAAACTGCCATAGTCACACCTATACATAAAGGGGGCAATAGGTCCACCCCCAGCAATTACCGGCCTATCTCCATTCTTCCTCCCCTCTCCAAAGCCCTAGAAAAAGTGGTTGCCAATCAAATCACAGAATACCTGGCTAAGCATAATATCTTGTGTCCGGAGCAGCATGGCTTCCGTGCTGGTCACAGCAGTGGCACGGCATTAATGGAGTTCTCCAACTTCCTGCACTCCACCCTGGATGCTGGCTCCCTAGCTGGAGCAGTGTTCATTGACCTCTCTAAGGCCTTTGACACTGTCTCCCATCCTCTGCTACTAGATGCACTCTGTCACACTGGTTTCTCCACTGGCCCCCTCGCCTGGTGCTCGAGCTACTTATCGGCCGGTTCCCAGTGTGTCAAAATCAATGGAACACTCTCAGAAACACGACCCATCCACTCGTGAGTACCCCAGGGGTCCATCCTGGGCCCCCTATTGTTTAGTCTCTTTTTAAACACCCTGCCCAGAGCCTGCACTGGTAATATTCTGTTGTATGCCGACGATGCCGTTATTTTTGCCACCCACAAAAATCCCACCTCCCTCCAGGACTCCCTACAACACTCCTTCAACGATGCCGAAACCTGGTTTAAGGGCCAGACTCATCATTAATTTAAAAAAAAAACAAGACAATGCTGTTTACCCACCCCCAAAACAAGGCCAGCAACAGCCCACTCAGTATCCTCCCTATCACCAAACAACCCCTTAAACAAGTCTACTCCTACAAGTACCTTGGGGTCACTTTCAACTCAGCCCTCACCTTTCATGCCCACATCAATGCCTTTGCATCCGCCACTAACACCTGGCTTAGCATCCTCTACCGCCACAAGGACTGCCTCCCGCCCGATGCCCTCCGGCTTGCTGTTACATCCTCAATTCTGTCCCTTGTGGATTATGGCCTGCTGGTATATGGTGCTGCTGATACCACTGCCCTTAACAAAATTTGCATCACCCTAAACAAGGCCTGCAGGCTAATAACTGGTGCCTTCAGGCTCGCCCACACTTGCCAACTCTATGACAAGGCAAATCTCCCTTAACCTTTATGAGCGTCTCTGCTACCAAACCTGCATTCTAACTAAGAAAAATTTGCTCGGCTCTCCCCACCTGAGGTGTCTGCCTCCATTCAGCATACCCATTCCACTGTCGCAACCCGAACCGCCAACAAGACCACTCTAGTGGTCCCCAGAACTAGGACCACCCATGCTCAGAGGCCTTTCCACTACAGAGCCCCAACCTGGTTTAACTCCCTCCCAGCAACCATATCCAACTCCCCCAAAATTGCCACATTCAAAACAACCCTTCGTAACCAACTAGTTAATACCCACAGCTGCTCCTGTCACTAACTGGCACTGTACTACTACCACATGGCACCAGACAATGCCCACTGGACTACATCCCCACCACATCTCCCCCCCCCACGCCACCCCTGGTTCCCTGCCCTCTGCTATTACCTGCATCCGATGAACCTTGTAATAACGGAATTGTTTAAAATTGTTCTCTGTATGAAAACTTTTGTGTAACGTTTGTCTACTACTGTCATGAACTCTGTAAACTTGTAACTCTGTCTGTCCTCTCTGTGACGAGGTACCTTTGTAAACGAGCCTCCGGCTCAAAGGTTGTAAATCCGAAATTGTACAAATAAAATAAATAAATAAATATTTAAATTTTTTTTGACTGTTGTTTTAAAGAATCCGCATTTATTTATAGCTAGTTTTCTTAAACCGAGTGCTGATAAAGTACTTTACAGAACATTTTAGAAACACTTCTATGGTTCTGTGATCAGTTAAACTTCCTCTTAATTGACACAAAGTATTTCAGCTGTATAGCTAAAGCGAAAGGTTTACCTTTTTTGCTGAGGAAATAAGTACATAAACATTCAACAGCAAGTATTAAATTTCTTCTCATATTAATTCTACTCTTACATAGAATGGCAGAAAATTTAGTTGAAATGCCACAAGTTGGAAATCCTCTTAAGAGACCGTTATCCTCAGATGATGAAATAGAAGGAGGATCTAGGGCTAAAATCTCCTCCTTCCAGAAACAGCTTACTGTAGCTTATTTTGATTTGATCATGAATGAGATTGCTTCTATGAAATTAACTTTAAGTGACATGGCAGGCGGTCTGAAGGAAATAAAACAAGAGCCGGCAGGTCATAAAACAAGGTTAGATGATGCAGAGACCAGGATCAGTAGTATAGAAGACAGGGCTGAGAAGGAATATGCAGTAAGAGTTAATGACAGCAGGAAATTAACAAAGTTGGAACAGAAAAATAGAAGATTTAGAGAGCAGGAACAGACGGAATAACTTAAGGATTTTTGGGTTGCGTGAAGGAATTGAAGGCAGTGACACTATCTCCTTTGTTAATAAATTACTGATATCACTTGCAGGACCACCTCCTGACAATAAAACCTATGTGATCGAGAGAGCTCATCGTTCTCTGAAACCTAAACCCTCTGTCAATGAGAGGCCCCACTCGTTTGTCTTAAGATTATTAAACTTTCAACAGTAGGTGTTCATCCAAAGAGTTCTTAGAAATGAGTCAGATTGAGTTTGAAGGTTGCAAACATTCTATATATAATGATCTCCCTCCTGAAGTAGTTCGACCACTCCTTAAAAAATCCTCCTTGGATCCAGATTGTCTAGCCAACTACCGGCCTACCTCTAACCTGCCATTTGTTGGTAAGGTTATTGAAAAGGCAGCTGCTTTGCAATTGGATGATCATCTTATAACTCACAATGTCTATGATACTCTCCAGTCTAGCTTTAGGAAAAGGCATAGCATGGAGACTGCCCTTGTCCGGGTATTGAGCGACCTCCTAATGGCCAAAGATCGAAAGGCATGTACCATTCTGGTCCTTCTCGATCTCTCTGCTGCATTTGACACTGTAGACCATGGAGTGCTGTTGGAGCACCTGCAGGTTTTTTGTGGGCTGTCTGGTACAGTTCTCAAATGGTTTTGTTCTTACCTCACGGACAGGTCTCAGAGAGTTGTCACTGGAATTTATTCCTCTGGCGCTCACTTCCTGCCTTGTGGGGTACCACAGGGCTCCATCTTAGCTCCCATGTTGTTTGCAGTGTATATGCTGTCATTGGGAGAAATCATCAGGCGATACAGTCTGGGTTTCCACTGCTATGCAGATGATACTCAGCTGTATCTGTCCTTTCTCCCCGGTCAGGGTGATGCAATCTCTGTACTGAATAATTGCCTTGCGGAGATCAGATTTTGGATGAGTTCCAGCTGGCTGAGGCTCAATCCAGATAAGACTGAGGTATTGGTAGTGGATCCCGGTCATCCGGGGGCGGGTTTGGGAGCTGGACAACCATCAGGTTTGCTACTTGGTGGCATACCACTCTCTACCTCCAATCAGGTGCAAAATCTGGGCGTTATTTTTGATGATGGTCTGACCCTAAAATCTCAGGTGTCAGCTGTCGTCAAATCCTCTTTTTACCATCTGAGGAATATCGCCCAGGTAAAACATCTGGTTCCTCTGGGGGATCTTCCAACATTGGTCCACGCCTTTGTCACTACCCGTCTGGACTACTGCAATTCCCTCTACCTAGGGCTACCAGGGGTTGATATCTGCCTCCAGCTGGTGCAGAACGCGGCAGCCAGGCTTTTGACTGGGACTTCTAGAACCAGTCATATGATGCCTGTGCTCCGCGAACTGCACTGGCTGCCTGTTTGGTGGTGGATCACCTTTAAGGTTGGTTTACTAACCTTTAAAGCCCTACATGATCAGGGACCCGGTTACCTGAAAGATCTCCTGATTCTCTACTGCCCCCTCCGTCCTCTCCGTTCTGCCAACAAGGAATTGCTGGAGATTCCCAGGGTTCGATTAAAGACATCAGGATCTCATGCTTTTGCTTTTTCAGCACCAACCCTGTGGAATTCTCTACCTCGTTGGTTGAGAGAATGCCCAACCGTCGATAGTTTTAAGGTTGCTTTAAAAACATATTTATTCAACTTAGCTTTTACCTAGTCATGGCTGACATATTTTAATGTATGGAAATGTATGGACATTTTATTATTCTGTATATGTTTTCTGTACAGCGCCTTGGATTCGAAAGGCGCTATATAAATAAAGTTGGATTGGATTGGATTGAAAAAATGTGATGCCTTTCTTTCTATCAAAAAAAGGTTCCGCGATGTGGGTTTGTGCCACAGTCTATTTTTTCCAACCTTATTGAAGGTCTATTTGCCTGAGGGCCCCAAGGAATACAATGGTTTTGACACTGCCAAAGCTGGTCTCAAAAAGGATTTGCCAGAACTCTTCTTATCATTCAAGTTTTAATACAGTATGTTTGAGTGTATATAGCCTGCCCAAAGTAACTTGTAAGGTGCTCTGACAACCAATTGCCATGTGAATAATTTTATTTATTTTTAATTTTCTCCACTTCTCCCTGTTTTTGTATACTACCTGTGTTCATATTCTGCCAGTTTTTAGGGAACTTTTAGGCCTGGTACCTGTAAGCCACCTATCAGCTAGTATGTGGAACTGTTTAAGTGGTCTCTGTGGTCCCAAGCCCTAATTTTGGGTATCAGTGTTTGGACTCTCTTTGATGAACTGCTGCTTTCAAAGAAAGTTGTTCAATTTAATTTCCTTAGTAGCGTTGGCTCAAGTTGGCTCTCTGTGCGATGTTCAGGCTCCCAACGATGCTCAATGAAATAATACCCCAGTAATGAAGAGTGCTGACCTGAGGTGGAGCAATGTTCGTTCTGCCCTTGGGGGGTGGCGACTTTGTCTCTTATGTTGAGGAGGAACTGCCCTCTAATTAGGGGGAAAAAGAAAGAGAATAGTTGTTTAACTCTGGGGCACACTCTCAAGTTAAAGGATCCTTTCCAAAGTGAGCAGGAGGTTGGTGTAGTACCTGTTATTGTACGGAGCATATTTTATATTTATAGAAAAAAAAAACATAAGAAGACTCTTCTATAGCATCTAATTGTTCAATCCTTTTTTGAAAGCAGCATTTTAAAACAGGGGGGTACCAATGATTTCTGGTAGCAAACCGGGGGGGGGGGACAGGGGCTGGTATGAAGATCGCCGTTCAGGGACCACAATGCTTATGCGGCGGTGGAATTGAGAGGATACCAGGTTTTTTCAGTGTCCTCCATCTTGTTTTTTCAACAGCCCAAGGAGTTCATTTAGATGCTTAATAGAACATGGGTCTGAATTCTTTCTTTTTCTCAAACGTGTAGGGCATGCAATCTCCTTCTATGCGCATTGGTTGTATTGAATGACTGTAATCCGCATGCGCTAAGAGGAGTTATTAACTCGCTCAGCAATTGGCTCAGACATTAAAGGATTTACTTTAGCACAATACTTTAATTACACTACTGCCTTTGTTTCCAGGGTGGTGTATATGGCATAAGTGTTGAGGAGAACAGTCTTGTTGTCAGCATTACTCTTTTCCCCTAATTTAATGTTGCCTTGAGTTTAAGTTTACTTTAAGGAGTGATTACTCTAATTTGCTGTTACCCTTTATACTCTCAGCCCAAGAGCTGTTCAAAACTTTATGCAAGATGTGCCTGCTACACGTACCAACGATCTGCTTTTTGCCAGACAGATGCCTCCTGAGGTGTCACCATGGAAAGTAAGATGTTTTTATTAATTTTTAAAACAGTTCTGTCAAAACATAGGTGCTTGTTCTCTTATACAGTTGTGCAGTTTTAGTACAGGATAACAGAACAAACAATGTTTTTGTTAGCATTAGGATTATATTTTTTGTTTGGGTCATACTAAGACCTATTCAGCTCCTTTACTGTAAAGTGGGATTTCCATATCTTTGTTATGATATTAATATGCATATTGCAGTACTAGTTTTGTTTGTTTACCTGTTAGTTTTTTTCAGCTTAAATAACCTAATGAGGTAGAATACAGATTGTCTGCAATTCTTTAGAATTAATGTTTTACACACTTGTTATGTTGTTGACACCTCTGTTTATTAAGAGTTAAAAGAACTGTTTAATGTCACCTATTGCTAGGTCACAAAAAATATATAAACATAAACATGTCTATCAATCTAGTTTGGTTTATGTCATGATGGATCTTATTGTTGTTGGGGGGGAGGGGGCAGCTGTTCAGTCGGGCGGTGTTTATCCAGACGAGTAATGGATGGAAATGGTGTTGGAGGGATTGTTCAAATTGCTAAATATGATACTCTCTCAATCCAGTTCAGAACGTTCTTATATCATTTGTTTACCTTCAAAAATATAAGGGGGGGGGGTTATGACACAGTTTTTGAAGACTCTCTCTATTGTTATTTCTTCTTTCTCTATCTTCTGCACTTCATGTTGCATTCTTTTCCTTCCTCCCCCCTTTCTTCTCTTGGGGTGATTTCTCTTACCAAATACTATTCTTGGTGGCACGGTTCAGATGATGGGCCATTATTATGTTGTTCATACACATTTATCTAAAACTTGTGATATCGTTTATGTCTACCGCAGAAGGCTTGGTGCTTATCTCATGGAACATTAAAAGGTTCAATCATAAAATTAAAAACTATTCTGTGCTTAGACATCTTAAGAAAATGAATCCAGCCATTGTATTTTTGCAAGAAACTTATCTCAAAAAAGAACACTATAATTTGATGTGAAGGGAGTGGGTGGGGCAGGGAACAGCTCTAAAAAAGCAGGGGTCCTAATCTTACTTAAAAGAGGCTTGCCCTTCCAATTTTGTAGCTTGGTAGAAGATCCATCAGGTCATTTTTTGATACTTAATGGGAAGCTGGGAGAGGAGTATGTCACCCTGCTTAATATTTATGGTCCAAACTCTCCCTCCCATGATACCTTTAACACTGTATTTAACCGCTTATCCGCATACATGGACAGTACCATAATTATAGCAGGGGACACTAATTCCATTTTGGATCATGTCCTCGAAAGGTCTAAATTCTGGCCCACTTTATCAAAGATGGATAAAGACCTATCTCATTTAACTGACAATCTGGGCTTGGTGGATGCCTGGAGATCTATGAATCCTAACACAAAAGAGTACACCTTCTGGTCTAGTTGTCACCACTCTGGATCTCATATAGACCAAATTTTGATATCTAAAGAGGTAGTCACCAGGATTATCTCAGTTGAAATACTACAGCAAGTCATATCTGATCATACTCCGGTCTGAATTTCTCTTAAAGAAGCCCTCAACCACAATAGGAGCAGGAGATGGAAGTTCAACAATTTCCTACTGCAAAACTCTGACTTCACTCTTAAAAGCAAGGGCCTTATAAATGAATCCTTAACTATTAACAAGCCAGAGGATACCTCCTGGAGTACAAATTGGGAATGTATGAAGTCGTGGCTCTGAGGGCATATCATTAGTGCTGCCTCTTTCTATAAAAAAGAAAGGGACAAAAGGAAAAATGAATTATTAAGTAGAATTAGGGAGAAAGAACAAGATCTAGTTGGGGACGCAACCAGTGTTAAGTGGAGGGAATGGTCCAGTTTGAAATCAGAGTATAATGAAATAATAAGAAGCGAAGCCGAGTCTTTCATTCGTAAAGCTAAAATCAATTACATCAATTCAGGACCCAGAGCATCAAAAATCCTAGCAATTCGGTTGAAACAAATGAGCTCATCAACATCTATCCCAATGCTCAGGGACATCAGTGATAATTCAATTATCTCAGGACATAAAAAAATAAATGACAAATTCTTTGCTTTCCATAAAGAACTCTACTCTAATGAGGTGTCCAGTAATAGTGTTACACTTAAGGATTTTTGTGAAGGCATGCTGTTGCCTGATATATCCACATACTTAATAAAAGAGCTTGATGCAGAAATATTGGATCAGGAAATACTCGCGTCAGTCAACAGTTTAAAAAAGAATAAGGCACCAGGGCCTGATGGGTTTTCAGTTAACTTTTTTCAGTCTTTTTCTGAAGTATTATTACCACCCATTAAAGGCGTTTTTAATGAAGCTTTTCTCAAGGGTTTTTTTCCCCCCAGTATGACACAAGGGCTAATCACTCTAATACATAAGCAAGGGAAAGATCCATGATGTGTTCAAACTATAGACCTATTTCTCTAATCAATTCTGATATTAAAATATTGGCCAAAGTTTTAGCCAGCAGACTAGAGAAGGTAATTCACCATATTGTAGGCCCCCAACAAACTGGATTCATAAAGGGTAGACTGGCGGCCAACAATAGTAGAAAGTTGTTTCACATCATGTCGCATGCCAATACAGACAAGCAACCTATGGGGCTGTTAGCTATGGCCACATATTATTAGAGCTCTGCAGTTGTACAAATTTCCCCAAAATTTCATTAAATGGATTCAAATTCTGTATAGTAATACCTCATCCGCTGTCAATACTAATGAGATTACGTCTTCCTTTTTTCCTATAGAGAAAGGTACTAGGCAAGGTTGCCCTTTTTCTCCCCTTCTATTTAATCTTACTATTGACCCACTAGTTAGAAAATTAATGTCATCCCAGAAAATTGAGGGGCTTAAGATAGGGGGTAGGGAAGCCTTGATCTTCCTTTATGCCGATGACATACTACTTTATTTAACTAACCCGAAAACTTCAATTCCAGAGATTTTGAGGATTATAGATAGCTTCAGACAAGTTTCTGGATATAAACTTAATGTATCCGAAACACATTTCTTACCATTAAATACGGAGTGTAAGAAGGATGACTTGGATGGCACAGGAATCTCCTGGTCTAAAGATTACATTGAATATTTGGGTCTTAGAGTGTATAGAATAGTTTCTGAAACACTTCAACAAAACCTGAAAATCTTTAAAAATAAAGCCCAAGAGGACATTCGTAGGTGGAATAAGTTACCTTTGGGTTTATGGGGACAGATAGAGACTATTAAAATAAACCTCCTACCTAGGGCTATATATCTGTTCCTAATGCTGCCTTGTTGTATCACTAAAAAATGGTTTTCCGGCCTAAATGGACTGGCTATGAAGTTTATCTGGGTGTTTAAGAGGCACAGAATGTCTCATGCCAGGATGTCTAGGGCTCAGAATCAGGGAGGAATGAAATTGCCTGATTTTTACTTCTATTACTTGGCATGTAGAGCACTACAGTTCTCTAAGTGATCACTGAGGGTTTTTCCCGAGCAGTATATTCCAGAATGGTTGCTCATGGAAACTGAGATTTTGGCAAGACAAGGTTTTAGCATTAATGCACTGCTGTTTGCTAAAGCTAAATTATTCAAACCGAATAAGCTGATTACAGATTCTTTAAAACAGTTCAGCCAATGGAGTGAATTACTTGCTTTGAATATGAATAAATCTAGATCACAACCCTTATGGGGTAACCCTAACTTTTCGATAAATAATATAACCCTGATGAAGCTGTATTGGTATTGAATGGAATAAAATGCCTAAGAGACATAGTAAGTCAGGAAAACTTTAAGCCCTTCAATACTTTAGTGCACATAAATAACGTACTGGTTATAGACTTCACATTTTATGAGGTTATTAAACAAACAATTATTAAAGTAGTGTTCCCAACAGATTATTTGAACAGTAATACCAATGCATTTCTTGGCTGTATCCATACTTCACCTAAGATCTCCAATTTCTATAATTTACTTTTAGAGAACGTTAGGGGGAGTGCTTCCGAATGTTAGGGCTGCTGGTCTGAGATCCTTAACACTCCTACTCAGGGATGGAAATGGGGCAGGATATGGAATCTTAGTATTAAGGCCTTTAGTGCTGTAAACTTGAAAGTGATACAATTCAAAACCTTGCACAATCTTTATTATACCCCTTACTTAATGCATAAGATGGGCCTACGTACTTCTCCAATCTGCTCTAAGTGTAATCTATCCAGTGGGTCTTTGATTCATATGTTCTGGGAATGCCCCTATATACAAAGCTTATGGGAGGAAATTAAGAACTTTCTTTCGAGTGCCCCAGCCTTGTCAACTTGCATTAATAAAGAAACATGTATAGTGGGGCATTTCAGTGAACATCAGGCCTGGACTCTAGAGCAAAAGTATTCCTTGATGCTAATTGGCGTGTCAACCAGGAACATTATTTTACATAAAAGATTGTCTGAGACTGACTCATCTTTATTGGATTGGAAACATTGCATTTTGGAGATTCTGAGTGCAGAAAAACTAGCCCTTTGTATGCGTGATCAAGGCCATCAGTTTTTCAACAAGTGGGGTGTTTTATATAAAGTTGTTTGTAGTAATGTTGATACAACTCCCAACAGGCAATAAAATACATTGTATCCCCTACCTCAGAGTGATAGTATCTCTACGATGCCATTCTGTTTAACAGCTGTTTCTTCCTCACTGGGCCAACCACATTTTAAACATGTCTATAGCCATCCTGTAACTTTCTCTACTTCCCTCTTCTGTTTCCTTCTTTACTCTCTCTTTTCTGCGCTTTCTTTCTGTTCTGATTGTGATATTTGTTTTACTATCATCAAGGGAAATGTAGGCATTTTCTTTACCCCAACTCAAACTAACTGTGAGAATATGCCTTAAAAATCTACAGTTTTGCAGGTATGTCAATTTTGTTATATCTCTTTCAAATGCATTGTAGTTTGCTATTAATAGTACAGCACTTCTCTCGGTATTTTTAACAGTTGTCTTATTTTTACTCTGTTTAGTACTATTTTAGTTACTTAGAAAATGTGTTGAATATTTATTATCTGATGTTTCTTTATGGTCTGTAAAAGATATATATAACTGATTTTTTTTGTTATAACATTATTTTAATAAAATTTAATTGACAAAAAAAAATGAATGACACAAGTAGCACTTTGCGCCAACAGTTGCGCCATGCGGTATTCTCAAAAGCAGCCTGTGACAACACTCAGGCTGCTTGTGCCAAAGTGGACTTGCACCATCATTACACCAGAAACTTGGAAGCGACATGGTGCAAGGGGGTTTACAGCAGCAGCAGCGCCCTATTTTCAAAGGGTGGCTGCCACATCCCCTCATTTGGCAGTCTCAAACAACCCCCAGAGGACATCTGTCAAAGTACATTTACACCAGCTATGAGCTGGTGTAAGTGTACTTTGCCATCCACTGGGGGTTGCGCCAATGTGCCCCCATCTGATCCCCCCAGAACATGTAGTCCCATCCCAGTCCCAAACCCCGATATATCCCTGGTGGGCTAGCAAGACCCCACCAACCCAATCACACATAATAAAGAATGTAATAACCCCAGTGTTCTGGCTGATCTCCCCCCAAGCTCAGAGACCCAAAAATGTTAATAAATATCCCCCAAGCCCAAAACCCCTACAATGTGAATAAATAGCCCCCCAAGTCCTGATCCCCGCAAATGTCTTGAAGTAGCCCCCTTCCCAGCCCCGAAATAATTTATTTTCATTGTACAGTGTCATGTTTGTATTTTGTTCCAATGTAGCCCTTGTGGTCTAGTGGACCCCACCTGGAAGTGCCCTACCACCCCTCTCCCCCCGACCTTACCCAGCTGGCGACTGGCACAGCCCACCTCTCCCCACCGCTGACTGAGCTCTGTATGAGTGCGTACTGTAAATAGTACATACTCAGTGAATGACAGCTGCTGTCATTCACTGAGCACGTATTTACAGTACGCACTCATGCCCAGCTCTGTCAGTGGTTGGCCATGGTGGTGAGAGATGGGCTGTGCCAGTCGCCGGCTGGGTACGGGTCGGGGTGGTAGGGCACTACTGGGTGGGGTCTACTAGACCACCAGGGCTACATTGGAAAAAAGTACAAACATAACACTGTTCAATGAAAATAAATTATTTCGGGGATCGAGGCTGGGGGGGCTACTTCAAGACATTTTCGGGGATCGGGGCCTGGGGGGCTATTTATTAACATTGTGGGGGATAGGGCTGGGGGGCACAATAGCCCACCAGGGCTTTCTATTGAATATGTATTGGGGCTTGGGGGAGGCACGTTTGTGCCTTTTTAGTGGGCACTGCTGCAGGCTTGCGGCAACCTGTTCAGATGTGCCCTCCGTTTGGCGCACCACTTGGGTTGCTGCAAGTCACCGGACTTAGCCACGGTGACCCTGACCAATAGAGAATTGGGTGCTGGGTCCCTGGTGTATTGGCATTTGGAGCAAGTTGCCTATGGCGTGACTTGCGCATGCCTTTGAAAATGGGCCCCATTATTTATTTTACTCTATTCTCCTTAAAAATCGGGATAGTTTTACTGTCTGTGGCTTAAACAATTATCATGTAAATTTCTGGCCCAAAACTCCTCCCAGGGACTGCCTCAAAGGCACCAGTTACACACTCCTGCCCAGGAGTACACTCCACCCTCTAGGATCCTCCTTTGGCATTCCCTACCTTTCAGCATTCCTTCTGGACTTTCAGCTTCACTCCATGACCAGTACACCTTGGCAGGTCAGCGGTGACCCCCCCTTTTCCAGGTCACATAGACAAGAGGGATATCCCCCCAATAAAGCACATTTTAATCTATAACTCCACCAAGTCTGGGAACAGTGTGAAGGGACTTGACTGAGATACAGTAGTTACAAAAACAAGTTGGGCACAAATCTGAAGTTTAAATTCTCCACCATATTTTGCTCACTCTTTTTTTTTTTGTACATTCTATTTTTGCTCCATCGGCCAGGGCAACTCTCAGAGGTGCCCACTGAAGCTGAACCTCTACTCCCCGCCAAGACCCTCCTCCTCTAGTCCCTCATATCAGGACTTCCAAGCCCCTCGGATCACCCTCCCCCCCAGGGAAGGGCCAGTCTCACCTAGCTGGCTGCTCTTTCTGTAGTTGGAGGATCCGTCCTGTGTGGGTGGTGCCTGGGACCATTGGAGTGGTCTGGCAATCGGGATGTTGGCCAGTTCCCTGGGGCCCCCCGTCACCTCCCTGGTCCTCCAGGAAGTTTTTCGTTAGTTTCCCCACAGGAGCTCGAACGTGCAATGATGTCATGGCACCTGTGTGCCGATGTCCGTCACCGGTTCCTCCCCCTTGTTCTGGCGCCGCATGTTCCTCGCCTTGTCTCTGATCTCCATCAGGGGCTGATAAGGAGTGGTGCAAGACCTGGATCCCTCCCTAGAGAAGGGAAAGCAGTCCTCTAGATGCTCAATCCCTTCCCTCCCCTGCCAACCCCTGCCGGCCTGAGTCTGTTCCCGAACACGGGTCGCCAGAATAGCGCAAGGTGTGGCATCCAGTGCCTCAACCCTCAGTGCCACAGGGCCGGCTACTCTCTCCTTCTTTAATGAGTTCTATTTTTATATCTATTCACTTAATGAGAAAGTAAACACATGTAGTAGGTCCTCAGATCTCATATCAGCTCTCGGTGGCTTTATTTAAAATAACTGCTTATTTTGCTGTTTTCCTTGAGTGTTTGCTTACTGTGCTGATGCTTGTGCTGTGCAGCCTGCTGCTGCTAAGATGGCACCCATTTTACTAATTTGGAAGTCCATCCCCAATTTAACAATGTGCTACCTCTTACTTTATGTATTTTGTATTGCAGCCGTCCCTAAAATTGCGTCCTGGTGTTTGCTGCTTGCCAAACTAAATGTGTGTGCTTGTGACCTAAATCAGTGGTCTCTGACTGCTGAGACTGCTCTTGCTCCCACTCACTTCCTTAAAGGCCTCAGCCTGGTAAGTGGCTACGGTAGCATTTCGCCCTAGCCAATCCTTGGTGTCCCCTCAAAGGATCTACCCTTCTCAGCATTGTAGTGATGAACTCAGAAGTCACAGCTCGGCTCCCGTTCTCTCTCCCTCTCACAACCAGGTGTGCTGTCACTCTGCATAACTTACAGTAAATGACCAACTGTTCTACTAAGGATTTCTGGCAAAATACTTAGATTCAATTTAAAAAATAAATAAGGAAACCAAGTCTCATTTTACAAATAACACTAGGCTGATCCTAACTAATTTTTATGACTGGACCACCAGGGTTTTATAGCGCAAGCCAATGCTCACGTTACCAGCCTTTGGCTACCAAAATCACTGCATAACATTTTCCCACAAAATTGGTGCCAGGCACTGACTGAATAATTAATTACAGGTTGTCTGACTGTGTGTGGGGTTAGGCAATTGCCCCCACCCCACCCCCAGCTTGCTCCTTTCTTTTTTTTTTCTCCTCGGCTCATCACCTGGCCCTTACTTCTGCCGACAGCCTCCCCCTCCAACCCCATCACTCACCATCTCTGGGACTTACTCCTGGCCTTGGCTTGTATCCCCACAGCTTCCCCCTGTAGTGGGGCATGAAGGGGGGTACCCTAGTTCCCCCTCTGGAAGCCTTGCTAGGTTGAGCCCACCCTAAGCCCAGTAGGCAGTCTGGGGTCTGCAGAGGGCTGTCCACTTCATTCTGCCAGCCAGTGGGATTTTCCTCTCCCCCCCCCCGACACTCCATGGAGCAGCACCATGACATTGCACACAGTGTGCTAATGGCTTCCGCAGGGAGCATCCTCCCACCCCCTTAGCTGTTCCCCTTGCACCACCACCACCACCTATGGCCATCTAGGTGTGGTGTTGCAGTGGAGCTTGTTGCCTACACTTCCACCTAGGAGGAGGAGGAGAACGTCCTCTGGGACGCCTGATCCTCCTCCCCCCAGTTGACTCTGAAGACTTGGGCTTGCTATAGAACGTGGGTCGCTGGTGTCTCGAGCGGCAGTGCTACTGCTCCTTGCCCTTAGCTTGTACCTTCCATTTCACTAATTCTTATTTCATTCATGTATTTATTTAAAAAAAAATTTACCAGGAAAGACATACTAAGTTGATAACAGCTCATGTTTACATGTGTTCTCGGGGTGAGGGGTATGGAAAATACTGCAAGCGGAGAAAAGAATAAAAAGTAATTAACAGCATTACAAAAATAATAGTCAAATACAGCAATACAGTACATCAGTGGAGTGTAATCATAATTATAAAATGAGTAGGGACAGTTCTGTAATCTGATTAGCTGAGAGAATGTTCCGGCATTGCTTTTTTGTATTGTTAGTACATCACTGTAAATAAAAAGTGCCAGTACTTCTGTCTGCGGTACAACAGAAATCCATGTACCACCAATTGTAGTCCTTCAAAAATCATTTGGTCACCACATTTTTTTTCCTGTTGAGCTGCTTGCTTTCACATTCCAGAAACAATAAAAACACTTTCAACACTTAAAACATGTTTCTTTTTTTTTTTAAATGCTGCTCGCCCTCCCTCCTGACCTGCTCACTTCCCCACCTGACCCAAAGACCTTACTTTCTTGTCCTGGAGTCAACATGCTCTTTGCACTCACTACTGGCCCATATTTACTATCATAGCACCGCTACTTTTTCAAAATTGCACTATGGCAAGTGATAGCATACTGGCAGCAATACCTTAAGAAAATCGCAGTCTTGTTGGTGGCCAAATGTAGTGACCTGGCGGGTTTCCCAAAGACAGTACAGTGCCCCTAGTGACACCAGACAACAGCACAGTACCCATAGTGACACTGGACAAAATGTGGAAAGTGGAGGGATTATTTACAATAAAATTAGACATTTTTAAAAAGATTTTACAATTTTTTTTTTTTTTTTTACACAGCAGCACAGTTTCTTAACCTACAACCATTTTATAAGTGCAATAACACACTCTGGGGTGTGGGTTAGTCTGAGACAGACACACTTCAAGAGGCAGTAAGGCACTCCACTGTGGTCTTGTGCTTCACTATGTCTCTAGATGTGCATTTATCATAGACTAACCCACACCTCATTGTGTGTTATGCTTACACATTGTAAGGCAAAACAGTACAACAGGTACTTGTGGTAGATAAAACTGAGCTCTGATCGGCAAGGAAAAATTACCCATACAGGCAAACTGGGGGAAGGATGAGATCAAAATGGCCAGGACAATATGAGCAGGGGGGAGATGATAAGAGAGATAGCAGGTAAGGGACATTTGCAGGTAGCAGTAGAAAAGCCATGAAGAAGAGACTTGAGAGAAAAGGGGGAAGAGGAAGAGCAGATTGACAGGGGAAAGGTGGACCTGAGTTTAGGAAAGCGATATGAGAAGAAAGACTGATCAACAGCAGATTTTCTTGGTGGAATAGAAAGGGAATGGTAAACACTGCTGTGCAAAAGGTAAGAGGAAGGGGGGAAGGATATGGATAATATGCTCATGGCAATCCTGTTAAATTTCATTACAGCTTTGACTGCCCGCGTGGCAAGATTCCACTGCTCTGCTGGACCTCCCACCAGGTGACCCACAACGAGATAGCATTTTGTTTTTTTTCAGCTGGAATGGATATTATTAACTGCAGGCACTGCAAGACACTTTTCAAAAGGGCAGTTATACAGGATTTAGGAAGCTGTCCTACATGCTGGACCATCGGAGATGTAAGGACTCAGCTCCAGGCAGCATGGGCAGAGACTGCGTGCCTCAAATTGCATATTCAGGAGTAAATATATTACAAGAACCGCCCACCATTTACTCAACATCCAACTGAAGCACCTCGACCGAGGAGGGTAGTTGATCTGGGAGGTTGGCAGGTGGTTAGGAGGGGCAAATCGGGTGCCCCATCACTCAATGCTCACCAATGTATTACCTCCACAAACCATACAAAAACAACAAACAGGTATCTGCCTCTATCGCCGAAATCAAACAAAGGGGTAGAGGACACTGCAGAGCAGGACACTGCAGCTAGCACTGGAGCTAGCGATACAAAACTCGCCCAAAACAGGGACCAAAACAAAAAAAGCAAAAAGGAAATCCAAAACACTTCTGATAATAGGAAGCTCCATGATTCGGGGAGTTGATACCTACCTCCGGCTGGGGGTAATCGTCAGATGTCTCCCAGGTACATCAGCATGGAGAGACACTGACTGCATTGCTAAAATCGTGCAGAAAGCAAGAGAAAACATTGATGTCCTGGTACACATAGGGACTAATGATCTCGCCAGCTGGTCAGTTGTGGAGACCAATAAACACCTGACCAGGCTGGGAGACACACAGTCATCCATTTCATCTGGCATCTCCTTCTCTGAGATCCTGCCGGTCTGGGAGAGGGGGCAGATGGACGGGAGGTCAGAGAAGGGGAGCTAAACATGTGGCTCAAAGGCTGGTGCCAGGAAAAAGGACACAAATTTGTAGGTACCTGGCAACAGCTTGGGGGGAGAAAGTTCTTTAAATGTGATGGACTGCATCTGACTAAGGAGGGAGTCAGTGCATTGGGCAGAGGTTTGATGTTTTTGCAGAATATTTAAACTAGAAAATGGGGAGAGGGGTGCAGCACTCGATACATCGAACAAGAAGAACACCCTTCCCCCCTCAGCTAGTGATCAAACAGGAGTTCAGCATGTTTGTAGTTCATTTACATCACCAGGTAAGGAAAAAAGTCCGGCTCCCCATACAATGCACAGGGGAAATGCCGGACCTAGCCCAACAACTAATGCACCGAAATCTGGCCAATGGAAAATCATGTACACAAATGCCCGCAGTCTGGGAAAAAAGATCCCAGACCTGGAGGCAACAATGACAGAGGCTAAACTGAACATAATAGCCATTAGCAAGGCGTGGTTCACCAGTAACCACACTTGGGAGACTTTAGTACCTGGTTATGCATTGTTCAGAACAGACCAAGGTGCAAAAAGAGGAGAAGGAGTGGCCCTTTATGTCAATGAAAATAACAAAGCTACAGAAATTCAGAATACACATAAGGAGCCAGAAGAACTGTGGGTCACCCTGGAAACAGGAAATAGGACAGCCATATGAACTGGAGTTGTCTACAGGCCTCCAGACCAGGGGGAGGACATAGACACATTACTGTTAGAAGATGTACAAAACATGACAGCTAAAGGGGAGGTTCTGATAATGGGAGACTTCAACATGCCAGATACAGATTGGTCAATGCCAGCAGGAACATTCACCAGAACTAGACACATAGTGGATTCCCTGCAGGGGGAGGGCCTCAAACAACTGATACAATAACCCACAAGAGACAGGGCTATCCTGGATCTAGTACTGACTAATGGGAAAAGGATCACAGATCTCCAGGTAGAAGGTCACCTGGAGGCCAGTGGCCATCACATGGTGTGGTTCAATTTGGCCACTAGAACTAAATCATCCCATTCCAAGGCAAAAATATGGGACTTCATGTGAGCTGACTTTGATAAGATGGCCAACAGAGTTATGCTAGCCCTGGCAAGAAGAAATACAGGTGAGGGGGTACAGGCAAAGTGGACAAGCATTAAGGATGCAATACTTGAAGCAACGTCTCACTGTGTTAGGGAGAAAAGCAAGAGCAAACGAAGGAGGAAACCACTTTGGTTCTCAAAAACAGTAGCAGAAAAGATCAGAGCCAAAAGGCTAGCCTTCAGGAAATATAAGGGAATGAAGCGGGATGAAGATAGGGAGGCATACCAAACTTCCCTAAGGAAAGGAGGGGAGGCAGTAAGGCAGGCAAAGGCCCAAACCGAGGAAACACTAGCACAAACAGTAAAAGAAGGGGACAAGACTTTCTATAGCTACATTAGTGAAAGGAGAAAGTCCAGAGGGGGTATTGCTAAGGTCAAAGGGGACAAGAGGGAGTGTGTGGAGGAGGACCCTCTATCCTGAATAGATACTTCTGCTTATTATTTACTGTGGAGAAGGTAGGGCAGGGTCCACAGCTCAGCACCATGGACACGGGGGGGGGGAGGTGTGCACAAGTCCCTTCACAAAAGAAAGGGTCCTACAAGAGCTCGCTAAGCTCAGGATGGCAAGGCAATAGGACCTGATAGCATACATCCCAGGGTACTAAAGCAGCTAAGAGTGGAACTAGCAGAGCCATTAGCAGAACTGTTTAGTGAGTCTCTGAGCACATGAGAGATCCCAGAACTCTGGAGAAGGGCTCATATGATCCCACTCCACAAGAGTGGCAGCAGGGAGGAGGCAGGGAACTACAGACCAGTCAGTTTTACCTCAGTAGTGGGCAAGATTATGGAGGCACTCCTTAAGGAAAGGATAGTGCAACACCTGGAATCCATAGGCACACAGGATCCAAGGCAGCATGGATTTACAACAGGAAAGTCCTGTCAAACTAATTTCATAGATTTCTTTGACTGGGTAACCAGAGTGGTGGACCAAGGGGGTGCAGTTTATGTCGTCTACCTTGACTTCAGCAAAGCTTTTGATACTGTTCCACATAGAAGATTAATTAATAAGCTGGGTAGGCTCGGGGGGAGGGGGCAGAGGTTGGTCAACTGGGTGGCAAACTGGTTGGCGGGCAGAAAATAGAGAGTGGTGGTAAACGGTATACAGTCAGAAGAGATGCAGGTCACAAGTGGGGCACCTCAGGGATCAGTCCTGGGGCCAGTCCTCTTCAATATCTTCATTGGTGACACTGCAGATGGACTGGAGGGTAAGGTTTGTCTGTTTGCAGATGACACCAAGATCTGCAACAGAGTAGATGATCCAGATGGGGTGGGCAGAATGAGAAGAGATCTGGATAAAATGGCAAAATGGTCAGAAGAGTGGCAACTGTTTTTTTTTTTATTTTTATTTTATTGAAATCTAGGATTACAAATACGTTTGAGCAGGAACTGCTCGTTTACAAGGTTCCATGTCGAAGGAATGGGGGGTACATACATACAAAGGTCAACATAATTTATTTATTTATTTAAGAGTTTTACCAGGAAGGCATGCTGAGCAGAGTACCGCTCGATTCCAGATGCGCCCTGGGGCGGTTACAAAGGCATGGAGTACAGAAACAACATATATACAAGTGCAGTACAATACAGATTGGTGATAGCAGTCGAACTTGCAATTACAGATATATATCAGCAACAAAGGAAACAGTAAAGGAAAATAACCCAGCACTAAAGGGAAAACCCAGACAAAAGATTAAGGCAGGGAGTTGGGAAGAGGGGTACTAGGTTGCGGGGCAGAAAAACAGGAGCAGGATGTAGCGAAGTGAGTAGTAAGACGGGCATTTCGGTGTGGAGTGCTGGTGGCATGTCTAATGTCTGCGGTAAGGGAGTTCCATAGTCTGGGCAACCTGAAGCTGAACACGGCTTGACCAGACCGGGTAGATCTGTGCGGTATTTGAAGGAGCCGAGAGTCGATGTTCCTGAGAGCATAAGCTGGTGGGGGAAGGGCTGTTAGGGAGGACATCAGGTAGGAGGGGAGAGACTGTGTCCAGAATTTGGCTGCAGTTCTAGCACAGTGTAGCAGTTGCCGGTTCTGGAGGGAGGGGAGATCTGCGGACTGATAAAGGACACAGTGATGAGTGTTAGGAGGCTGGTCCAAGGCGGACCTGCAGAAGGAATTATAAAGAAGGTCAAGCCTGGATAAGGAAGTTTGAGGGGCCACGCTGTAGACTACATTGCCGTAATCCATAATAGGGAGGACCATTTTTTGGACTAATGCTAGACGAGTTGGTAGGGGGGTGCAATTTTTTTTGTGGTGGAGGGCACCCAGCATGGGATGCAGTTTTTTGTGGAGAGCATCAATATGCGCAGAAAAGTCGAGGTACTGATCTAACCAGACACCGAGATATCTGTAGGAAGTGCAGGCGTTCAATGGGGAGCCATCCAGAGTGTAAAACGTGGGGGAGGCAGGAAGGCAGGTTAGTTTAGCCCGAGTGCCGAAGGTGAGGGAGACTGTTTTATTAGAGTTTAGAATTAACTGATTTGCGTGGAACCAACGTTGGACAGAGTTGAAATCCTTCTGCAGACAGGATGTAACTGCCTCCGGGGATGGCCCAGAGGCGAACAACACCGTGTCATCAGCGTACATGTGGATGGCAGCATGTGGGCATGCAACAGGCAAGCCGTTGAGAAAAATGGAGAACAGTAGAGGGCCAAGAACAGACCCTTGGGGAACTCCACTGGTGACTGGGAGAGAGGAGGAAGTAGCCGAGCCAACACGGACTGATTGGGACCTACCTTGCAGATAGGAATTGAACCAGATAATTGCAGACGCAGACAGTCCAGCTTGAGCAAGTTTAGCCAACAACAGGGGATGCGAGACTGTGTCGAAGGCTTTTGCCAGGTCGATAAAGATAGCTGCAGTTAATTCCCCTTTGTCCATACCTGTGAGGATGGAGTTGGTGATGCGAAGAAGAGAGGTGGTGGTGGAGTGATTCTTTCTGAAACCGGCCTGGAAGGGGTGAAGAAAGATACGGCATCAAGATAGGGGTGGAGCTGGGATAGTACCAGGTGCTCTTGAATTTTGGCTAGAATGGGGAGCAGAGATATGGGACGGTAGTTAGATGGGGAGGAGAGGTCGCCACCTTTGGAGAGGGGAATGACCATGGCTTGTTTCCAAGTAGCAGGGACAGACCCGAGTCTAAAAGATAGGTTAAAGAGGGAGGTTAGAGGGTAGGCTATGGCAGGTGCGGATAGCAGAAGCATTTTGGAGTCAAGGCCTGATGGGCATTTACCTTTATAAGGGTTCAGTGACTGCAGTATTTTTAGTATCTGGTCAACTGTGACCGGGCGTGGAGAAGGAGGCGGATAGGATACTGCCGGGGAACCAGGGGCGGGGGATGGGGATGGGAGGCAAGTAGAGAAGATGCTGCGGTGGAGAAATGAGAATTAAACTCGGTGGCAACCGGCAGAGGATCCATGATGATGTTTCCACCTCGTTGAGGGTAGGAGACTGGGGTTGGGCCGGGGGGGTGACAAGGGATTTAGTAGATTTCCAGAAATGAGAGGGGTGAGAGAAGTTATTGTTGAAAGCAGACTTAAAGAAGTTAGATTTGGCCTGACGTACAAGTCTAGTGCAGGCATTTCTTAGCAATCGGTAGTACAGATGGGCCAATTGAGCTCCTGCAGCCTTGAAGGATTTCCAGGCTCGGTCTCGGGCTCGTAGATGTTCCAAGAGGTTAGCTGTTACCCAGGGCAAATGTGCTCCTCTTACTCTGGATCTCCTGAGAGGAGCGTGCAAGTCCCAGACGGCAAGGAATTTGGTAGAGAAGAAATTTAGGGCCTCGTCCATGGAGGTGGCCCTAGTGATGACTGACCAGTCAATGTTGGAGAGGTCAGTTAGGAGGGCGGTTAAATCGAGCAATTTGTAAGCCCTGGTAAGGAGTGTGCGGGGGGGAGGGGCCTTGTTCTGGAAGATTTTGCGCACCATGTAAATCATATGGTGATCACTGAGTGAGTCTGGTAGTAGGCCAGCTTTAATTATCCGATGAGGGTGGGTAGTGAGGGCCCAATCCAGTAGTGTATGTTTATTGGATTTATGATTTAGGCGAGTGGGTTCCACTATTTGCTGGGACAGGTTTAGGGGCTTGATTTGGGAACGTGTTTTGGTGGCTACACCACCTAGCCAGTCCTGGTTGAAATCACCAAGGATGTGGAGTTCACCGCCTGCCGTTAGAGACCTCAGGTTCCCTAGGTGGTCAAGGATGCTACCCTGCAGTGTGTCTGGTGGGCAGTATGACCCTGCAATATATACCAGGATAGTATGCGGAAGAGGGATTTTGATTAGTAGAGAGTCTATTGAATGGTTGGGTCCAGTGGGGGTGATTATGGAGAACTGGAGTTTAGTGGAGATATACATGGCTGTGCCGCCACCCTTCTTTGTACCCTGTCTGTCTTGGCGAATTAAGGAGAACCAGGTATTGAGGAATTCCACGTCAGGTGCTGGGGTTTCAGCCAAGACTCAGTAATGATTATAATATCCGGGCGAAGGGATAGTACGGTGGTTTGTACGGCAGCAGATTTGTTTAGGAGGCTGCAGATATTGAGGTGGATGATTTTGAAACCTCTTGGGAGGTGAGTATTGGGGCAGGAGATTGCCCAGCCGTTGGGGACGGAGGGCCAGGGTTACGCTCTATGTCCCCGGCTATAAGGAGAAGGAGAGCCAGGAAGAGCCTTACATGCCGCATAAGCTTTGAGGAAGACCAGCGGAGGGGCGATTAAGAGTTTGTGAGTTATGTTGGGTCTAAATAGAAGGGATGTATAAGGCGGTGAGCCTGCATGGAAGGAGGTGGGAGAATAGTAGCCCCAGGGACCAGTTTTGCCAATGGTGCGAGAGTGGTCTACAAGGACAGAGGAGGAGTGGGGGGTGGCTTAGTAAAACCTGGGAGGAGAGGTAGGGTGTTAGGTAGAGTTGGGAGGGAATAGGATGGAAGGTAAGATAAAGTTAGGCATAGCATTGTACATGCCAGTGGGAGATACTGCATTTTAGTATAGGAATATGAGAGCTGCTCTGGGGTGGCCACTAGAGGCTGGATTGTATAACGAGCTAATGGAAAAGTGGGCTGATTGGTTAAACGCGCCACGAGATCAACCCTATAATCCCTATAAAAGTAGGAAATATCTCTGGTGCAGCAACTCTGTCGTGGCTCTGAGCCAAGAATCACTACCTCCAACCGCTATCTGCTCCGTTGCTCCGGGGGGGTGTCCGGTGGCTGTGGGGAGGGCTCAAACAGCTTGCCCTCACGACCGCTCTGATGGGAGAGAAAGAAGGCAGATTTAAGTAATGCTCGGTGGGAGGTGGAGCTAGCACCCATATCAGGTATGACTAATTCAGCTTACATTTCATTTGTTCAAAAAACCATCAGGACTAAATTAAACAACAGCTTAGACATTTGAGCCCACCCGGTCTGAGGCACAGTGACCCCTTGCAGTGCACATTAAATTACCAATGTCTTGTCCCCTTACAAAATAAGAATTCTGTAGAAATACAATCACCCCTGCTCCCTCTAAGGGAAACCATGAAAGGTAGCAGAGAGTCCGTTTAGGAAAAAAAAGGCGCCAAGTGCAATATCTCTGGCGTAGCAACTCTGTCGTGGCTCTGAGCCAAGAATCACTACCTCCAACAGCTGTCTGCTCCATTGCTCATGAGGGGTGTCAGTGGCTGTGGGAGGCTCAAACAGCTTGCCCTCGCGACCGCTCTCCAACCGCTGTCTGCTCTGTTGCTCCGTGGGGGAGGGTCCGGTGGCTGTGGGGAGGCTCAAACAGCTTGCCCTCGCGACCGCTCTCCAACCGCTGTCTGCTCCGTTGCGCCGCGGGGGGGGGTGTCCGGTGGCTGTGGGAAGGGCTCAAACAGCTTGCCCTCGCGACCGCTCTGATGGGAGAGAAAGAAGGCAGATTTAAGTAATAATAATATATAGTTACACAATAAAAAAAAAGTAAGAGACTGAGGCTTAGTAAATTCCAGTAATTCAAAATGTGCCAAATGTTAGGTAGCATAACATACCAGCCAAGGGCAATCTTAGAAATAAGCACTGCAGGTGAGAGGGAAGGGGGTATGCAGGCAGGAAGGCCATTGTCGGAGGGTAGAGGGTGAGGGTAAGAGCTCTAGAAGGGAGGGATAAAAGTCAGAAAGTCAGGTTTAACGCAAAGAAGTGCAAGATCATGCACATAGGGAAGAGAAACCCTGAAGCTACCTATAGGTTGGAAGGGGAGTTGCTGGCAATCACATAGGAAGAAAGGGGCTTGGGCATCATCATCACAGATTACCTGAAATCATCCAGGCAGACCACTAAAGCAGTAGGTAAGGCTAGAGGGATATTGGGGTGTATCAGTAGGGGTATCACAAGTCATAAGAGGGAGGTAGTAATCCTGTTTTACAAGACACTGGTTAGGCCCCATCTGGGGTACTGCATGCAGTACTGGAGGCCGCACCCGCACAAGGACATTAACAAAATGGAGACAGTCCAGAGAAGGGCAACCAAAATGGTGCAGGGACTGCATCAGAAAACATATGAGGGCAAATTAACGGAGCTCAATATGTATACCGTAGAGGAGGGAGAGAGGTGATATGATCGAAACCTTTAAACATCTTAAGGACATTAACAAGGTGAAAGAATGTACCATGTTTCAATATAAGAAAAATAGCAGGACAACAGGACACAGCACGAGATAAGAGGGAGGCCGATTAAGGGGTAACGTGAGGAAGTTCTTTTTCACAGAAGGAGTGGTGGATGCATGGAACGGCCTACCGCAGGAAGTAGTGGATATGAATACTGTGCAGGGCTTCAAACAGGCATGGGATAGGCACAAGGGAGCAATACAGATGAGTATGAACAGATAGACCATTGACAGGGTAAAAGCCTATGGCACATTCATAAGGTAGAAGAAATGGGCCTTGCGGTCCTTATCTGCTGTCAACTTCTATGTTGCTATGTTTTGCCATAGAGCTTTCTGCCTCCCATTGCCTACCTTGCGCCTTTCATCGGGCCTGGACTCTTGGAACCCCAGTCTTGTCTGCAGCTTCTCCTGCTGTTGTCCAGCAGGGATACATATGTTGCGGGACCAGAGAGCCCCAAGGGAAGCCAGATATGGCAATGAAGGTGTATGGTGTTTTTCTTGTTTTTTTTTCCCTCCCTTTTACTCCTTCTGGGCCTCAACAACACAGTCGTGCATGCGCGTGAAGGCGCACATGCGCTCCAGAACTAGCGATCCCACTCCACCCACTTGGCCTAGTGCCATCCACCCGTTTGTTCAACACTGCCACCGAACCTCCACCTGGTGGCAACCAAGAGCCAAGAAAACTCACCTTACCAATGCAGGAGACAAGAGCTGCCAAGTGGTCGCTCAGTCCTTTCCCAGACCCCCCCCCCGGCCAACCCCCAGCAGCCCAAGCTTGCTCCCAAACACAGGTTGCCAGCCTGAGAGAGGTAAGGTCCATGAAGTGCCACAGCCCTCTGCTTCACTGGGCCGACTCAGCATATTGTTTCTTGTGGAACAGGCATTCCATGACTGTTATATGGCCCATGCTGTACAATGGAGGGAGGGATCAGTGCGATAAAAAAACAGGGAAGAACACTCTCCCCCGTTCATCTAAAAGAAAGCAGCCCTTCTGAACATATCCCTGACAACAGGGTATATCCCTGAGAATGACGGATAGAGGTGCATATACACATACATACATAAAAAAGAAAAAATAAGGTCTCAGGAGACACCGAAGACTGAGAGGAAGACTAATTAATGTAGGGCATCAGGGCAGATTTGAATAACTAAGTCTTTTGTCCTTGTTCTTCTATGTTTTTGTGTTTCCAATCTTCACTTTGAGGTCTTCTTTTCCAACCTGCATGAGATGGCAATCATACCATAACGTGTGTCTGTAGGAAACAGCACATTTGTGGAATAATCTTCTAAAATGTAAGGTTAGCTGTAACGGATCAAGTATTTATTTATTTATTTGCTTTTGATGACTGGGTAGGTGCACTAGGCAAAAAAACTGCCTATTTTTAGGCACGGCCCGGGAGAGTACAGCTTACAGTAATACAGCAAAGACAACAATGAGTACAGTTTACAATAATATGGCAAAGACAACAATGAGTTACATAAGGCAAAGGGAACGGTCAGAACAAAAATCATAACACAGCATTAACATAAGCATAATTAACATCATTGAGGCACCAGAAAGAATAATACAAGTTAGAGCAGACATTTAAACGGAGATTTGATAAGTACTATACCCAAAGGATCTGATGGACCACTGGGCTTCTTTCTTTTCTGCTTTGGTATTTTTTTTTTTTTTTATGAAAACAACTAACAGTGAAAAATAATAGCTCCGGTGCGCATGGAAAAAAATAATAAGACATGCTCAGCATACCTCTCAATTGTCCCTGATTTTCAGGGACGTCCTTGATTTTGTCTGAAAGTTTTACTCTGTCCTTCCTAAAAACTGTTTCCGTGGGGAAACAGTGGGGGTTGCGAGCACAAAATTATGTCAAACGTTAACATTACTAACTTGTTCTTCCTTAGAAAATGTATTTTACACTAATCCCTTATTCTACCAGCTTCATAAGTGAATATCACCAATTTTGAATATGTGTCCCTTATTTTTTTAAGCCTTGTCCACGATTTATGAAGCTGGAAGTTCAGAGGAATGGACATGGGGCAATCCTAAATCCCAGTGCCATACACACATCTTCCACTGTCTGGGTGAGTCGTCACTTTCTGCAATCGTTTGTATCAACCTGCTTTTCCTTCCCCATGATGACCTTCTTATTGGTGTAAGCAGAGGGCTAGGGGAACAGTTCTTCTTTAAGACGGACACATCTGGGTTGACCCTGGAACTGCGGCGTTGCAGCGACGTCATACACAGCACATGACGCCACAAAAGGAATTGCCAGAGCAGGGGAGCAAAACAGCCGCGGCAACACCAAGCCGAGAGAAGCTGTAATAGCGATCAGAGAGAGCGTGGGGGAGAGAGGCCGGAACCGAGTAGTCTGGTAATGAAAACAATTGACTCGAAGACAAGAAACGAGTAAAACTTCACATCGGTTCCACAGCACACCAATACTCCGCGTAGAACGGGCCTTCCGCCGTTCGCTCACACACCTGTAAGTCGGCAATTCTGAGCACGAAACTAACGACGAATAATAAAAAAGGAACAGTGCAGCAAAGACCGAGGGGAAAAGAATAGCGGACGGAAGGAATTTGTTGTGGCTCCAAACCTCGCTGGCCGCTCCGTCCTACTGCGGACTTGCGAGGGGGCCCAGCAGTGTTGTGGTGGCAAGGGGAAGGGAGAGAGGTGAAGGGGACACGAAAACACATCAAAAGTCGCTTCCCCGGGCTGCGCCTGCGAACGGGTCAGGACCCAAAACAGAGTGCGGGACCGGCGCCTGGGACCTGCTGCGCGGCGGTGTCTTTTTGAGAGGAGAAGCTGTGAACCAACATTAGAGAGCAGTCGAGCTGTTTACCCAAGTCTACCCGCTTCAGCGGCAGCGCTCCCGGTGAGTGGTAGGAGGAGGGGGTTGCCGTTTCTTATCGACCATTCAGTGTGTGTGTGCGGCTCGACTCGCCCCACTTCCATCCGGTGAGTAGTTCCTCTCGCTCTCCCGAAACCCCTACCCCTTCGCTCTCGGGCTTCCCAGCAGCCGCGCGCCCGCGCCAGCATGGCCCATCAGCATACGACAAGCTCGCAGAAGGCCCTGATGTTGGAACTCAAGTCCCTACAGGAGGAGCCCGTGGAGGGGTTCCGGATCACCCTGGTGGACGAGTCGGACCTGTACAACTGGGAAGTGGCCATCTTCGGGCCCCCCAACACTCTGTACGAGGGAGGCTACTTCAAGGTATGTTGACCCTGTCTGCTCTCTGCGTGTGTTGTGACACTTGTACTGTGCCAGCGAAGTATGGAAACTTGATTCCTTCCGGGGGGTCATCTTCCCACTCTTGTATTAATTATAAACAATCTCGTAATTCTGGTATTGTTTACAAAGCGTTTTTGTTTTGTGACGTACAGATGAGTTATCTTGTCAGCTTTTTTTTTTTTGGGGGGTATTGCTTTCACGTGACAAGGTGTTCGCCCTGATGTGAGGAACATGCAGGTCTTAATTTGTGTGGGATACCATTGAGGGTTTTGTTGTTTTTAGTTTTTTGGTAAATAAATGGTAGTTTGGACCAGGTTTTTTTATTATTTTTTTTTGTGGGTGTGTGGACTTTATAAGGGTCACCTGTTTTCATTGATTATATATTTTTTTTATTTATTTTTATCTCGTTGGCTGGGGGGGTTGTACCTGTGGTCCCCCACATTCCAACGCAGTCACCTCTGCTCCTGTCCCAGCTGCAGTCAGAGCTGAGGACCCCCTTCCTAGGCTGCTTCACAGAGGGTACTTACCCCGCACGCTGTGGAAGACCTGGGACCCAGGCTTGGGAGGAGCTAATTTGAGTGCATCTGTCGTGGTGCCAGTGGGCCGGCCTTCCTATGCACGCTGCTGTGCCCCTGTGATCCCCTCAGGTGTGGGCATGCAAGGACGCAGGGGGCGCTGCTGCGCACACTTCTGCACACAGCTCATGCAGTGTCAGTCTATGCCAGCCCACACATTGGACCACAAGCATGCACCAGCCCCTGGCCACCAGGAGTCAGTACCTTAGCGGTCATCCCCTTCCACCCTCCCCGGAGAACAATCTGTGGGACGCTCAATCCTCCTCTCCCTGGCCGACCCTCCGACGCCCGAGGTCGCTCCTGATCCTGGGTCATCGGCGTGGTAGGACGTCAGCGCCTCAGCCCTCTACATCACTGGGCCAGCTCGTTTTCATTGATTTCTTAATAGCTTGTGAAGTTCTGTGTAATATTAGTTGTAGTACACATCAGTTTACATGGCAGTACTTTGATAAATCACACAGTTCTTTTGTTATGTAGGCATAAGGCATATTAACATGAGGACTTCTTGATAATTTTTAGGGTGCAATATTTGGCTGAACAGGAGAACCACTGTAGGGAAAAGAAAGTGCATCTTTAAATTGTGTGCCTCAACAGTACAACATAAACTTTGCTGACATTAGTGTAATTGCTGTCAGTTTATTTCTCTTCTGTGTAGAGCATATTTGTTGGATGCACTATCACTTTGGGGGAAGTTCCGTTATATTTTAACGCGGAGATCTGTCATTCTGCTAAATGTTGCCAACTTGCTAGACAAATTTTGTCATGTTTCATCAGGTGTTTGCCATAGACATAAAATAGATTGTTTTGTTACTAAAGCCCTTGTGCATTACTTGGGCTGGTGCTGGCACACCTAAAGGTTAGGAGCTACTACTCACGCTGGTACAAGGTAATGCAGCTTTGCACACACCATTCTGAAGTGTGTAGCAGAATTTATTGGTGACTGGTACTCGGGTTAGGTGAAAGAATGGACCATCCCAAAAATGTGACAGTGGCTGTAGTGCTTAATGAAATTCATTTTACATTATGCAACAACATTGTTTAGCAACAGTGGCGATATAAGGAGGCAGTATAACGCAGTGGTCTAAGGCTCTGAGCTGCAAATTTGGTGACATCCAGCACACCTGACCTGGGTTTGAATCCCACAGCTTCCACTTGCATACTGTGTGACCCTGAGCAAGTCACTTAACCTCCTTGTGCTTCCAGGTCGCTCCTGTAAAAAAGCTTTCAGCTTAGTGTGCTATACCTGGTTAAACAACTAAATAAATAAATAAAATAGTAGTTGTGTTTTTTTTTTTTGTGTGTGTTTGTTTTTGGCCTTTCATCCCTTACTGGCTTGCTTCTGTTCTCATCTCATCTGCTTCTTCCGGATGTCCACAGATGCCATCTCTTTGGCGCCATGGTCTATTCTTCCCCCATCCTGCAGCTCTTAACACGTGCTCCTCTCACCATTTTGGATGGATCTCCACAGGTGCCATTATATTGGGGCACTAGGCCTGCCTTCCCACCTCCTCCAATTTCTAACTTTACAGACCCATGAGAATCCTCACACGCACCCTGGGACCTGTTTTTACATGACAGTGTCAGCATTTTTTTTTTTTCCCCTCCTCCCTTGGCAGTACTTGTTCATAGAAACATAGAATTTGTCGGCAAAAAAGGATTGCTTGACCCATCCAGTTTGCCTAGATGGTCCCTGCCTACTCTGTCTCTGCAGACCATAACATATTTCTGGCAACCCTCCCTGCCTATTTACTGATATTTCCCTGTGTGTGTCCTACAAATGCTTGAAGCCCCTTACCATTTTCGCCTTCACTACTTCTGCTGGTAGTCTTCCAGATGTCTGTGACTCTTTCAGTGAAGTAGTGGTTGCTCAGCATCAGTGTTAAACTCTTCCCCCCCCCTACCCCGGCTTCATCACATGCCCCCTGGTCGTGGTGCTTTTTCTCATTGAGAGACTCCCCTCCACCCTGTTAATGCCTGTGAGGTACTTGTAGATCTTTATCATGTTTCCTCTCTCTCCCCTGTCTTTTAGGATGTAAATGTTGAGATTTCTCAGTTTGTCCTTATAGAGCTTTTGGTGCAACCCCTGCACCATTTTAGTTGCTCTCCTCTATGTCCATTCAAAGGTGTGGTCTCCAGAACTGTTCACAGTACTGTAGGTGGGGGTCTCACCAGTGAGCGATACAGGGGCAACACCACCATTTCCCTCTTCCTGTTAGACATACCTTTTCCTGTGCCTTCCAGCATCCCAGTGGCCCTATCTGCTGCTCTGTCTCACTGCCCTGCCACTAGGAGGTCATTAGATATAACTCCAAGGTCCCTTTCCTGCTTAGTAACTATCAGTACCCCCCCCCGCCACATTCTGCAGTTCACTTCTGGGTTCTGATGCCAACTAGGCAGATTGTTTTGCACTTTTTGGCATTGAACTACAAATGCCGTACTCCTGATCACTCCTCGAGTTTTCCAAGATCCTTACTCAGTCTTTCCATCCCCTCCGGCTTGTTCACCCTATTACAGATTTTGGTGTTGTCTGGAAAAAGGCATATCTTACCTTCCAGTTCTTCTGCAGAGTCGCTTATGAAGACATTGAAGAGGACCTGTCCTGGTGCTGAGCCCTGCGGCACCATGCTAGTCAGTGACATCTCCCATCGTTGGAGTGAGTGCAGTTAACCACCACCCTCTATCTCCTAGCCGTTAACCAGTTTCTAACCCAGTTCACCACTTTGGATTCCATTCCTGGACCACTCAGTTTCTTTCAGTTTCCTGTGTGGTACAATGTCGAAGGCCTTGGTAAGACCAGCTGGACCATGTCCTGCTCTCCCTGATCTGTTTCACTGGTCACCAGTCAAAGAAATCGATCAGATTTGTCTGGTATGTTCCCCGAATCCATGCTGCCTGTAGTCTTGCAGGCCATTGGATTCAACATATTCTACCAACCTTTCCTTAAACAGGGTTAACCGGCCTATGTCTTCTGCTGCTGTTCTGTAGAGGGAGCACATCTGCCTTCCTCCAGAACCACACCTGCTTCCAGAGAGCTTTTGAATAAGGCCATCAGTGGGGCAGCTAGCACCTCCCTGAGTTCTTTTAAGTACCCTTGGGTGCATCCCTTCTGATCCCCTAGCCTTGCCCACTTTCAGAGCTGCAAGTCCCTTCAGGACTCTTTCCTCTGAAAATGGACTTGTGTCCACCTACCACCCCCCCCCCTTTTTGTTCCTGCTGCTACCTGGTGGTCCCTCTTCCCTCCGCTCTGATGACTGAGCATAAGTACCTGTTCATGGTGTCTGCTTTTATTCTAACTATCCCTACCCTTGCCTTTCTCTTCTCACTTATGTACCTGAAGGAAAGTCTTATCCCCTTTAGCGATGCCTTTTCTCCCCTCACTGCCTTTCCTGCTTCCCCCTGTTTTACTTAGTATGCCTTCTTGTCTTTTCCCACTGCATTTCCTTATACCTTCTGAATGCCACCCTTTTTTTTTTTTTCCTTCAGCACCTTGGCCACTTCCCTGGAGAACTGTAACAGTCTGTGGTAGACTGGAGCGATACTGAGACTAGCCCTCAGCCTTGACAGCTAGACCTTTTCCCTTATTAAATCCCTACCACCTAAGCAAATTTTTGAACTGCTCACACTGATGCCAAGCCAAAGGGGGGGTTGATGGAGTTGGGGTCACCTGCAATGTCAAGGCCTCTTCAGATCCCTCTCTCCCTGCCCCCTGGTCTGAGCAGACATTGCATTGCAGCCGATGCTCTTCCAGACCAAGGCAGGGAAGCTGAGTTTAGAGTATGATCCTGAATCTCCAACATGTCGGCACAATGCACTACCCAAGTACCACCAGGCTGAAGGGTAGACCCAATGTTGCTTGTCCTGAATCCTTTGGTAGATGACAGTCCACCACATATCAGAACCATTTGAACCCTTACTCTTAGAGACACAACTGCAGACCTTTCAGATGCAGTCAGTTCTGGAGTGAAGCTTTTCATTCTTTGCTTCAGGAGGTTTTAACACTAATAGTTTGTGATGTTTTAACAGTACTAACTGAAAATGCAGTGTCAGTGGCTCAGTAGGTAGCACACTCACCTCTGAGGCCGGGAGATCAGAGGGCTGTGGGTTCAGTTCCCACTTCTGGCACTTGGGTTAATATCCCAGTACTGACACTGTAGTGCAGCATGAGAGGGGTGCTGCACTTCTGAGGTGCCGTCTTTCGGATGAGACGTTAAACCGAGGTCCCATCTGCCTGGATTGGTGGTAGTTCAGGTGGATGTTAAAGATCCCATGGCACTTATCGAAAAGAGTAGAGGAATTTCCCCAGTGTCCTGGCCAAATTTTCCTCATTTAGTATAAATACCACCAACAGCTTAATCTGGTTCAAGGTCAGTTGGCATTCATCTGTATCCCCCTCCCCCGGGTCGTGCCTGAAAATAGGCAGGATTTGTCTAGTGCACTTACCCGGTCAACAAAAGCTAAATAAATAAATAAAATAAATAAATAAAATCAAGCTGTACTGCAGGGCTAGACTTTGTTTGGCACATCTATGATTAAAGAAAGTTTAGAATAATACATGGGGAGTAGTGTGTAATGATTTCTTTTTTAATTCATCGGAGGTGTGTAACGGCACTTAACCACAAAAGCAAAGCTTGAGTGGTTTAAGTAGGCATCACGCACTGAGGGTGTGTTTAAAACAAAATTACCGTATTTCCTTTTTTTTTTTTTTTTTTGTATCTTTGCTGGTTTTAAATGTGAGCAGACGTTAAACTGTACCCTGCAGTTTTTCTACCCAGTTTGTGAAACTGTAATAGCAGCGCAGAACAGAAGGAAGTTTTTTTCATTGATAGGCTGCAGCTGTTTGCTCCATTGTACATGCGAATGATACCCTGATCTTGTGTAACTGTGAAGCAGAACCTGGTTTGTGGGTTGTAAAAACACCCAGTTAATTTACTGGTGTTATGTGTTTTAACCCATTTGCCAGACTCCTGCTTCTGTTAAGATGTGGAAATGGTTCCTTCCCTGTCATATTGGTAGCATGTGGCCTATGCAGCAGGTGTCTTTCAGGCTGAAGATTGGATAATGCTGAATACCCCTTAGTGACTGGTCGTGGACACTGGGATGGCCGCCCCTACATGCCAACATGATACTGAAGTGCTCATTCGAGAGGTCTTCAGCTACAAGTGAATTGTTATTGTATTCCAGGATGGCGATATATTTTTGTGTAGTACAGCAGAGATGTATATTTTGCTTTTTTAATTTTTGAGAACTCATTTAAAACTGTTTGGATCACAGTTCTCTCGGTGCAACATAACAGATTAACTGAAGTCACACTTGGTAGATAAGTAAAGCAGCCCAAGTAGCCTTGATCTCGTTCAGCCCCATGTTTCTGGACTTGTGTCCAGTGTCTGGCCAGGTGCTCTGAGTCCCATTGGCACTTTAAATCGGTTAACTACTGCCGAAGCCTAAGTCTCTTTACCTGCATGTAGAGTATTATAGCACTTTAATACTTGATGAGATATATATATTTTTTTTTTTATGGTCTGCTATATGTCTTTATTTATTTAATGATTATGCTTCCTGAATTTGTCTGGTACCAGGTCAGTTTGTTGTTGCAAGAACCACATGGAATAAACTGCGCGGTCAAAACAGCTAGAGGTATAATAGCTACAGGGACAGTGTAGCGAAGGTAAGGTACCACTATCCCTGTAGCTATATTGCCTTTGAGGAAGAGGTGAAAGGCTCTGGTTGGTGGAGTGCTGATCGAGCAGCTGCCGTGGTTCAGCAGATAGAGCCACAGGCAGTGGAGGGTGGTGGAGCGGTGACTGACCGAACTCAAATCCCCGGTCTTGGGGAAATTTTATTTATTTATTTCGATTATCTTGTTTCCCGAGTTTTCTGTCATTTCCTGAGTTTAGTCCCCGGAGTTAGTTATTCATAGATGGAGGGATGCTAGAGGTGGAGCTCCCAACAAACATAGCGTTTTTGTGTTTTTGTTCGCAGAAGGTAGCGCTCGCTCTTCTCAGTTTTCTGCTATATGCGTCCGCAGTTGTTCACTGTGCTGTGAGTGTTTGCGGCATGCTGACCCCGTGCCATTCGTCTTCCCTCAAATATAGCCTAATTACAGGGGGCTCCGTTTGCTTGTTTGAACAAATGTACTGATAAAGTTGTTCATGTGAATTAGTAGCATATGGTGTTATTTTACTGGTGCAACTTTATTGTGCTGTTTTTAGATTTGCAATACTGTACCCCCCCGCATGGCTTTTTAAGGGACAAATTGTTCCCAACCGGCCTGATGACATTCTTTGAGGGGGTGACCAGGCAGGTGGGCTGGGATAGGTCTGTAGACATAGTCTATTTGGACTTGGCAAGGCTTTTGACACTGTGGTGCAAGAGAAGCGTCTGTTCAGAGTACACCACTGAGGTATACATGATGCACACACAGGGTGGCGTGAGAACTAGCTTGGTGGTAGGAAGTAGAGAGTTGCAGTTGGCAGGCACTGCTTTGAGTAGTGATGGGTACTTATCAGCATTCCTTCAGGGATTGGTGCTGGGGCCGTTGCTTTTCAAAGTTTTCATGAAAGCCTGGAAGTTTGAGTCTCCAGTAGGTTGCTTAAAAATGCCAGTGGCATTTAAGCTGGCCAGGGTGGTAGATTCCTTAAGGACTGGGACCCACTTCCGGAGGAGCTGAACAAGCTGGACACCAGTCAGATTCATGGAGACTTGGATTCAGTTTAGAGAGATGCAAAGTGCTACACTTGGGGAGGATAGATATATGTAGTCGCTTCACACTTCAGTGCTGCTGTGGAGAAAGAAAAGGACCTGAGGGTTATAATAGACATGGGGCTACAGCCTGAGGAGGCATGTGCTGCCGTTGTGAAGAAGGCTGGAAGAATGTAGGGGTGCATTAAGGAAGGGGGAGTGGGGGGGTGACCAGCAAAGCAGGGGAAGCAGCCTACCACTGTACAGGGAGTTGGTCAGGCCCTGTCTGCCTTATTCTGTGCAGTTCTCGACTCCCCATTATAAAAACAACATGGTGAGTCACTATAGAGGCTGCACTGCCAGGCCACCAAAATCAGGGGTATGGAGGGCAAAAGAAATGAGGTAAACATGTTTACTCTGGAGAAAAGGAGGCTGGGGGCAAGGGAGCATGAATTTGGTCTTCTGCTTACTGAAGAGTATGTCAGCGATGTCGAGCAGATGAAAATGTTTGATTAGGTATGCTCCAGCAGGACTCGGTGACACATCCTGAAACTTTAAAGGTGATAAATTCTGAAGGTACATTAGGAGGCAGTTCTCCTTGAGAGTGGCGAACCTGTGGAACACTTTACCGTTAAAGATAATGGACATGAAGACAGTACAGGCCTTCAAGGTAAGCCTTCACAAATTTCTGCTGACCAAGGGAATTAGAGTACCCTTTGTAGTAGTGTGGGTGGAATTTCTCTCTAAATTAGTACATGTTTGCGTAGCATACTAGTTTGTCCCTGCTCATGAAGCAGGAGTGGAGGAGCATAGATTTGACGGACCTATGGTCCCTTTTGACCTTGAATTATTTATTTAGTTTTTGTTTACTGGGTAGGTGTGCTAGACGGAGAGTTAGCCTATTTTCAGGCACGACCTGGGAGAGTTACAGACAATACTAACATACTAAAAGCCAGCAGAATGGGTCTAATGGTCTGTCATGTCTGCTTGGTAGCCAACCACCTAGTGGTTGCTCACTGTTGCACCACCCCCCCCCAGTCCCAAAGAGGGTCTTCATTGGATTTAGAATCATCTTGTACATGTCCCACCCCTTTATGAAGCCCTCCACTGTGCCTTCTTCCACCAGCTTCTTGGGCAGCGCATTCCACAGCTCCACCACCCTCTCAGTGAAATAATGCCTCCTACGTTCCCCCCTATAATTTCCTCCCTCAAGTTTCCACTCATGCCCCCTCATTGTTCCCTCTCCTTTTTTTAGCCTAAAAGGCTCCTTGTTTCCACTATCAGTTATTCCCTTTACATACTTGAAGACTCCTATCATGTCTCCCGTGTCCCTCCTCTCTTCCAGTGTGTACATCCCAAGCTCCTTCAATCTCTCCTCATAGGTCCTTCCCTCCATTCCCTGAATCATCCTGGTCACTTTCCTCTGAACACTCTTCAGCAGTGCTATGTCCTTCAGATGAGGTCTCTAGAACTGAACACAGTACTCAAGTTGTGGCCTGACCAAGGTGTTGTACAGAGGGAGGATCACCTCCCTCTTCCTGGTTGTAATTCTCCTGGCTATGCAGCCCAGTATCCTGTTTGCTTTCACTGTGGTTCTTCTACTATTTTCAGAGTTATTCATTTTGATGTTTACCACCACTCCTAAATCCCGCTCACCCATTGTGGCTTGCAGTGTGACCCTCCCCCCCGGGGGTAACATGGCCCGGATTTCTGACTCTCAAATGCAGTACCTTACATTTCCCGGCATTATATTTCAATCCCCACCTCCTTGACCACTCCTCCAGGGTATCCAGATCCCCTTGGACTACCTGTCTTGCTTCTTCCCAGTCCATCAGTGCTCCCAGTTTGGAATCATCTGCAAAGAGACTTGGCCTACTCATAATCCCCCTCTCTATGTCTGAGACATAGGCATTAAACAGGAGTGGTCCCAACAGTGAACCCTGAAGGACCCCACTGATTACCTTCCTAGGGGAGGAGACTATCCCACTGACCATTACCCTCTGAATTCTCCCCCAAAGCCAATTTTCAACCCACTTCAGCTCCTGTCCTCCCACTTCCATCTCCCCCAGCTTTGCTATCAGCCGTTTATGGGGTACTGAATCAAATGCCTTGCTAAAAACCAGGTACAAGACGTCCACCGGCCTGTGTCTATCCAAAGCTCTCGTCACCTAGTCATAGAACTCTACAAGGTTGAACTGACATGATCTCCCCGGAACAAAGCCATACTGTTTATCATCCTGTTGCCCTAACCCTTCCAGCTGTCTCCCAAGTCTCTCCTTGATAAAGTCCTCCATTACTTTGCCCACCACAGACATTAGGCAGACAGGCCTGTAATTCCCCATCTCCTCCCTAGACCCCCCCCCTTTATGGATAGGCACTACATACGCCACCCTCCAGTCCTGAGGCACCCATCCTGTCTGCAGAGAGATGTTAGAGTGCAGCCAATGGAGCTGCCAGTTAATCCGCCAGTTCCTTCATAACCCTCAGGTGTAGCCCATCCAGCCCCTTATCAGTTTTTAGATTCCGAAGGGCCTCCATTACCCTTTTCACTGTGATTTATCCCTCCCAGTCCTCCCCCTCATTCAACCTCCCCACCTCTTCTGGGTCAATCCCTGTCTGCACCCTAGGCTCCTTCCATGCCCTGGTCTCCGACTGACCTCTCGCTTTTGCTGGCTCCTCTTCACTCCCATCAATCTGAAGGGATCCGCTTTCCCCATCTGCAAAGACTGAGACAAAGTGCTCATTTAGCACTTCTGCCTGATTTCTCCCCCCCCCCCGCTTCCTGAGCCCATCCCCAACAACTTTAATCCTGTTGATCTGTGTCCTCTCTTTTCTCTTCAAACAACATGAAGTCTTGCTGTATTCTCACTATTGCAGTTAGGTCCTGCCTTTCAACTGCCCCAGAGAACAAAGAGTTAACTTTCCATGGCCAGCATGGAACGTTCAGCGCGAGCTCGGTTGAAGCCCCTGTCTGCTGTTGTGTAAACTCCAACTGTCAGATTCTTTACTCTACCTCACTGAACAGTCGATCCAGAGATTTCTCCTTTGCTCGGTTAAAAAAAAAAAATCGGTTAAAGTGTCGTTTTTCGCTCAGTTTGTACCGAATTTCTGCTACTGAACCTGTCAGTTTAAGTCTCTGTCTGTGGTACCGTGAGTACTAGATAGGTTTTGCATTTAGTTTCTGTGTGAAACTTGTAAATATTGGATCGGTTCGGTCTGAACCAATCAGATTGGTCTTAAAAAGTTTTGAATTTATTAGTGTGTGGTAACCGGTCCGTATCGGTTCTTTAAAAAAAAAAAAAGCTGATTTAATTACGTTTTTTTTCAAAGACCCGTAACACGGTCAGGAACCGATAGGGGTGTCTTGCCTGGCGGATTGCCAAAAAAGGGTAAGTTTTGGATAGGATTGGCCATGTCTGAGAAACCCAAGAAAAAAAACTGGGCCCACTGGGTTTCAACACTATAGTGTGTGTGGGGAAGCCTTTGCTAAGGCTGATTCCCACACCACCTGTGTTTATTGTCTGGGGTTTGACCACCTTGATTCAGACTGCCAAATTTTGTAAAAGTTTTCCCAAAGCTACCCTGGATAAGAGAGTAGGTAGACTGAGGGAAAGGGAGACCGAGAAGTCCGCTGACCCAGATGGCCAGCCCGGTTCGGTTCTGTCCGAACCAGAAGGAGTGCCCTCTGACCAGGGCGAAACTTCTTCGGGCAAAAGGAGAGCCGATTCTGAGGAGTCGGTTCCGGTTAAAAGAAAGAGAAGAGAAAAATCATCCGGTTCGGATCCACAAATTCTTTCTCCGACCGCTGATGAAATAGCCAAAGCGATAAGGATAGTTCAATCGCTAACCGGTTCCGGCGAACCGGCACCATCTGGCAGGGCTCGGTTGGTTGGTTCCCAGATTCGGTTATACTTTAGAAAATTTTATGAACAGGAGGAGGCTATTGACCCAGACAGACCTTCAGGTGTTTCTACTCCTAGGCTTTGAGTCCCCTTCCCACTTTATGTTTTACAAGAAAGTGGCTGAAACCCTCCAGCTTCCAATGGAAGAAGCAGTAGAGGATCAGAAGGAGCCTGATTTTGTTGAGATGATGGACATCCCAGAGTCCAGGAGATTGTCTGTTCCCCTCCATAAATCTTTTGGGAAACGGACATTTAAAATTCTAAAGACTCCTAATTCCATACCTCCTGTGGATAGACGAATGGACAAGAAGTATACCCTTTCAGGCTCGGACAGGGAGTTCCTTTCCCAGTAATGCAGCCATGTTGGGGTATTGCAGGCTGCTGCCTGTGATAAGGCAAATATTCCCTTGGCATCACACCCCCAGATAAGGACTTCAGGAGGATTGATGCCATGGCAAAGAAGCAGTACATGGCAGCATCTTTGGGACTCAGGCAGGCTAACTATGGCCTACACAGCTAGATACCAGAAGTCCAGGTGGGACACTGTGCTGGCTCTGGCTAAACAGGCCCCTGACCAGCTTGCCAAGGAGATGGAGCAGATGGCTGCGGATGGGATTGAGGCATCCAAGGTGCAATTTCATGTTGCTGTGGACTCCAGTGATGTTTCATCTAGAGTCATGGCTACATCTGTGGCCCTTCGGAGGATGGCTTGGGTCAGATGTATTAGCCTATCACAGGATACCCGGCTAAGGCCATGGATTTCCCTGTCATTGGTAATTCTCTGTTTGGGGGGCAGACAGAGAACTACATGAAAAAGATGGACGAGTACAGGACCACCTACAGGAGTGCTCAGGTCAAAGAAAGGCAAGCCACTCCTCAGGGGCAGGGACAGGCCCTTTCAAAGGCCTTTTAACCAAGCCCAGGCCTCCTCTTCTGCTTATGTTCACAGGGGGGTTCTTCAGAGGGAGAGGCAGACGGGGAATGAGCAGGCCTGCTTCCACCCCTCAGCCTAAAGCCCCTGCCAAGCAGACACCCTGTTGGGTCTGCCCGGGCCGATTCTCCAATACCTGTAGGGAGCAGGCTGGCTTACTTTGTCCAGGACTGGAAGTCTCTGACATGAGGCAAGTGGGTCCTGGAAGTAGTAAGCCAGGGACTGGTTCTCGGCTTCAACAAATTTCCCAATATGAGAACCAGATCCTTTCCACCTGCAAATCCATCAGAGACCCTTGCCCTAGAGGCAGAGGTTTCTTCCCTTCTGGCTCTCAGAACCATAGAAAGGGTTCCTACCCTACACAGGGGCAAAGGATTGTACTCCAGGTACTTCCTAACCCCCCCCCCCAAAAAAACAGGAGAATGGTGGCCCATCCTGGATCCAAGATATTTGAACAAGCACCTTTTAAAACCAAAATTCAAAATGGTGACTCTGGGAATAATTCTGCCCTCTCTAATGCCAGGGGACTGGTTAGCCTCCCTGGACCTCAAAGATGCCTATTTTCACATTCCCATCAGGTGCTCCCACAGAAAGTACCTCAGGTTCGAGTTGCCCTCAGGCCTTTATCAATTCAGAGCAATGCCCTTTGGCTAACACCGGCCCCAAGGGTGTTCTAAGCGCCTGGCAGTAGTGGTTGCTTTCTTAAGGAGAAAAAGATCTCCATTTTTTCCATACTTGGGCGACTGGCTCATAGTGGGTCAGTCTCCAGACCAAAGTCAAGTCACATCTGCAAATAACTCAGCAAGTGCTCACTTCCTTAGGATTCCTCCTCAACCTTCCAAAGTCAGTTCTCGAGCCAGTACAGCTCCTCACCTTTATAGGGGCAGAGCTGGATACAATAAGGCAGAGCCTTCCTTCCCCTGGACAGGGCAAGGACACTTATAGAACTGGCCTCTTCATTCACCCTTCAGGTGTCTCGACCAGCAAGGCATTTCCTGCAGCTCCTGGGCCACATGGCAGCCTCTACAGCAGTGGTCCAGGGGGCAGGATTTCAGATGAGGGACATTCAGTTCCACTTAAGAGCCTTCTGGTCCCAAAGAAAGGATTCCCTTACCAAACTAGTCCCAGTGACTAGAACCCTGATCCAGGCTTTGCAATGGTGGCAGGATCAAGACAATTTGAGACAGGGAGTTCCTTTTGTCACTCAGTCTCATTCAGTGATACTCAAAACAGATGCCCCCCTGCTGGGCTGGGGAGCCCACTTGGGGGATCTTACCACCCAAGGCCTGTGGTCACCTCAGGAATCTCTGCTTCACATCAATCTCTTGGAACTCAGCAGTGTTTCTGGCACTGCAAGCCTTTTCCAAATCTGTACGGAACAAGGTGGTCCAGTTCAGAACAGACAATACCACCACAGTGTGGTACATCAACAAGCAAGGAGGCACTCGGTCTACAGCCTTGTGCACAGAAGCAATGAAGTTGTGGTCTCTGGCCTATTCCCTGCAAACCTCTCTGATAGCAGTTCACCTCCCAGGGAAGGACAATGTCGTAGCAGATGCTCTCAGCAGGATATCCCAGGGCCATCACGAATGGACCCTAGATCCCCTAGTTTTGAAAGTGATTTTCTCGAGATGGGGCACTCCATAGATGGATCTTTTTGCAGCCCCAGACAATCACCAGCTTCCTCTCTTTTGTTACAGACCCCCAGTCTTGGGCTCAGTCCCCTTGGGTGCTCTGATTCTGAATTGGGAAGGGAAATTCTGTATGCTTTTCCCCCTTCCCTCTCCTGTTCAAAGTGTTAGTCAAGATCAGGTCTCAACCATGCAAAGTGATTCTGATTGCTCCAGACTGGACCAGACAGCTCTGGTACCCACTGTTGCTGTCCTTAGCAGTCCACTTTCCCCTGTCTCTTCCCAGGAATTACAACCTGTTGACATCCTCTCAGGGGAAGATTTGGTATCCGAACCTCAAATCTCTCAATCTCAAGGCATGGCTCTTGAAGAGTTAGAGTTTGCTGATCTACACCTTTCTCAAGGGGTTCTGGATATCCTTAAGGTTTCTCGAAAGCCTTCCACCAGAAAGACTTACAACTCCAAATGGAAAAGGTTTACTATTTGGTGCTCTAAAAAGCATATTTCTCCAGAATCTGCTGGGTTGCCAACAGAGCTGGACTATATGGTTCATCTTAATGGCTTGGGACTTAGGCCAGCTACACTTAAAGTGCATCTGGCAGCTATTTCTGCCTTCTTGTCAGTGGGCAAGTCCTCTCCTCTGTCAGTCCATCGTGTATTTTGTAAGTTCTTCAAGGGATTGCTGCACACCAATCCCCCCTTTAGGGACTCTGCTCCTGCTTGGGACCTTAATGTTTGCATTGCTAAGCTTATGCAACCACCCTTTGAGCCTTTTTCCTCAGCAGAGCTTAAGTACTTGACTTGGAAAACTGTGTTTTTGGTAGCCATTATCTCTGCCAGGTGTATCAGTGAATTGCAAGCCCTGTCAGTGGAGCCTTAATTTACCTCTTTCCATAGAGATATTGTGGTCCTAAGAACTAACAGGAAGTTTTTGCCTAAGGTGGTTTCAGATTTCCACCTTAATCAGTCTATGTCTCTCCCTGTTTTCTTCACTGATCATTCCTCCTCTAGAGAGAGGAGGCTGCACAGCTTGGATGTTGAAAGGGCCCTCTGCTACTACATAGAGTGCACCAAGGGCCACAGGTTTAAGTCCCTCCAGTTGTTCCTCACATATGGAGAGGTCGGTAAGGGCAAACCTGCCACTAAAAGATCTATTGCCAGGTGGATTGTCTCCTGTATACAATTCTGCTATGAAAACTGGGTAGAACCCCACCCTCAGGCCTGAGGGCTCACTCTACTAGAGGTACAGCTGCTTCCCTGGCTGCTGCCAGGGATATTCCTATCTTAGAAATTTGTCAAGCAGTCACCTGGAAAACAGTCCATACATTCACCAAGCATTACTCTCTGGATATCCAGGCTAGGAGTGATGCTCGGTTTGGCACAGCAGTACTTCAGAGACTATTCCCAAAGTAGGTTCTGTTCCTCTTCCATGGAGGTACTGCTTGGTAGTCTGCAATAGTCGGAATACAGCAAGACTTCATGTTTGAAGAAAAAATTACTCACCTTAGTAATGTTGTTTCTTCGAATGGAGTCTTGCTGTATTCTGACCTCCCGCCTCCCCTCTCAGAACCTGGTTTTTGGGATGTGGGTGGGCAGGAGCAGTGTTGGCACCCTAGAGGTGCCCCTTTTTCACCCTCCTTTATTTTGGATTTGTGTTGTGTTTTTGTTTTTTGGGTTTCCTGACTTGAGTCTTTGCTTTGAAACCAAAAAAACCTTTTTAATAAATTTAGTTGCCAGTTGGCTAGTGTGAGTTTTACAGTTTCCACACAGAACTTCTAGTGAGTATTGCTCATAAAGATCTGACGGTTGGAGTTTAAACAGCAGCAGACAGGGGCTTCAACCGAGCTCGCGCTGAACGTTCCATGCTGGCCATGGAAAGTTAACTCTTTGTTTTCTGGGGCAGTTGAAAGGCAGGACCTAACTGCAATAGTCAGAATACAGCAAGACTCCATTAAAAGAAACAACATTACTAAGGTGAGTCATTTTTTCTTCTCTCTTATGTAGTTATAGAATCCCTTCCGCCCCTGAATATCCCTAGCCAGGCTTTGCTCCATCCCTGCCTTGGCACCCCTCACCACTCTGGTGACCCTCCTGGCCAAAAGCTTATACTCTCCTTGTTCCTTAGCCCCCCTTGATCGTTTAAAACGTGCATAGGCAGCCTTTTATCCCTCTCCGCCTCCTGCACCTCCCTAGTCCACCAACATGGTTTGCTGGTTCTGCCATGCTTTCTTCTACATTTTGTACAGGACCTAGTAGCCTCCTGCACCCCTTTTTAATGGTCTCACATAAACTTCCAGCATCCATGTCCGGCCTAATCTTTTCCAATCTCTCTCTCTTAGAATCCTACCCATACCCACAAAATCTGCTCCCCTGAAATCTACCACTACTGTATTAGTGCGGTTCTCCTCCCCTTCTAGATACAGCAGAAACCAGACCGTGGCATGATCCTCACCCGCAAGTGGACTTCACACCTCCATACCCCTGATCTGGTCACTGTCCACTAGAACAATGTCCAGTATCCTCCTCTCTCTTGTAGGTTCCCCTACCTGTTGCACCAGGAAGGCATCCTGAAAGACATCCATCAGTCGCTGTTCCCTGGATACAGAGGATGTCATTGTGTCCCAGTCCACCCCCGGCATATTAAGGTCACCCATGACCACCACCCTACCCTTACCAAGTTCACAATGACCCTTTATGTCCTCAACCAGTTTATCCTCCAGAGTCTCCTCCATTGCGGGTGGCCTGCATGCCATCCCTATTATCAATTTCTTTTTTTTTCCCTCCCCTTGTTTGCAGGGTTACCCATATTGCCTCCACACCCCCTCCAACCTCCTCCACTCCTCTAACCACTATGTCATTTCTGACGATCAGCGCAACCCTTCCCCCTCTCCCCACTGCCCTATCTTTTCTGAAAATCCTGTAACCCTCCAAATTTAGATCCCAGTCATTTCTCTTGGTGGCCCTTGTCTCTGTATTTGACACCATATCCGCTGTTCCCTCAGCCAGCATAGCCTGAAGCTCAGGCATTTTATTGGTCATGCTCCTGGCATTGATCAGGACTGTCCTCCACCCCATCCAGTCCCATTTCTTCCCAGTTCTCCTTGGATTTTCAGTGCAACCATCCCACACTCTTCCCAGGCCCTAAATCTGTACCCTCAAACAGCCCCCCCCCCAGTCCTTTCTTTTATTTGATCCACTCCCCTTTATAAGTTTAAACCCTACCTCTCACTTAAAAATCCAGCAAGTTTTAGTTTCAAGATCTCTCTCCCCTCCAGGTTGAGATGTAACCTATCCCTGGCATATAGCCCCTTATCCTCTCAAGTATCCCACCAGTCACCTACTAGCCTATACCCCTCTGCCCTGCACCAGTCCCTGAGCCACTGGTTCACCCCTTTTAAGTTTTAGCTTGGTCTCACCGGCTGCCCTTGGTACCGGCAGAATCTTAGAAAAATAAATTTTGCTTTTTATAGTGTGACAAACCCCATGCCAGCTCCCGGAATCTAGCCTGTATTTCCAGCTCGCTATTCCCTTCCAAATCATTTGTCCCCAAATGTACAATGGTAAAAACATTACAATGGAGACAGATACATTACAGAAGACTGAGCATTAAGTTAGACGTTACAGCAGTGTAGGGGAAACAATTATAGATAGAGGATAACAGCATATTTGTAACACAACACAGTGCATGGAAATTAGTAAAATGCCTCTGTCATTGGTCTGTGTAAGAACTCAAAACCACTGCATCAGACCAGTGCATTTATGCAACCTCACGGGAAGAACAAGCCAGACAGGCCTAGATAAGTGCTTTAGATTTTGGAGAGACAGGCTAAGCGAGTGCTCCTGGGGTTTGGTCATGTGAGCATTATTATATGCACTGGGGAGTGCAGAATTGAAGGCAATACTCCAGGTAGGGCCTAACCAGGGCCTTGTAAGAAGATGCAGGACCTTGGGGTAGTGGACAGAATCACTAAATTAACTGTAACTGGTTAAGTGACAAAACCCAGACGGTAGTATTAAATGGGGAGTTCTTGAGGGTCATTGGGTTCACTAGTGGGGTGCCACAGGGATCGGTCTTGGGAGAGGTCCTCTTCAGCCAGCATCTTTCACTGTGACATAGTGAAATATGTGCCTTTTCTCAGATGGTACGATGCTCTGTGGTTGGGCGGATAGTGAAAAGCATGGCAAGAGTATGAAAGGATATGGGTAGATTAGAGAAGTGGTCAAAAATGTGGCAGTTAAAATTTAACTCTGAATAGTGCAAGGTGATTCACTTGGGGCAAAGAATATTAACGCCGAAAAAAGAATGGGGTAAGTGGTAGTGGAAAGCAATACAGAGGAAAAGGATTTGGGAGTCTTTACATACTAACATGCCAGCAGAATAGGCTAATTCTCTCGAGTCTGCTCGATTTTCCTTTTCGCCTCATTTCCTATTTTGGTGTGTCTCCCCCCCCCCTTGATTTATACCATCCCCAGTCCCAGATGTTCCACCTGTATTGTGCGTTGTCAGATTTACCCATCCCCTCTTAAACCCGTCCACTGTCTTCACCTCTACCAGCTCCCTGGGTGGTGTATTCCATGGCTCCACCACCCTTTCAGTGAAATAACATCTCCTCCTCTCCCCTCTGAGCCTGCCCCCTTCCAGCTTACACCCATGACTTCTTGTTACCCCACCCTCCTTTCTTTGCAGCACCCTGACTGGGCCCCCCTTTATTGACCCCTTTCATGTACTTAAAGACCTCTATCATGTCTCCTTTGTCCTGCCTCTCTTCCATGGTGTACATGTCGAGCTCCTTGAGCCTCTCCTCATAGGTCCTCTCCCTCAGGCCACAGACAGGGTTTTAAATAGAGTAGCAGTTTTTTTTCTTGGCACAATACTAACTGTACAGAAAGTATTTTTATGTATATTTTCTAGAAGTGTTATGTTTGTTAAACACAGTGAGGCAAGTGCTATGCATTTTCACAATGTTTTAGAACTTTTATGAGCAGAACACTAATCAATTTTTAGAGTTAAATAAAACTCTGCTAGATCATTTTGGTTGTCCTCCTTTGGATCCTCTCTAGGAGTGTTATGGCCCTCTTTAAATGTGGTCTCCAAAACTGTACACAATATTCGAGATGTGGCCTAACCAAGCAGTTGTACAGTGGAAGGATCACTTCTGCCTTTCTGGAGGTAATTCCTCTGGCGATGCATCCCAGCATCCTGTTTGCCCTTGCCGCTGCCCTCCTACAGGTCTCTTAGTTGTTCATTTTGATATCTACCACTACACCCAGGTCACTCTCACCTCCTGTGAATTGAATCCTGTCTTCTCCCAGGGTATACTCCTGGCCTGGATTTCTGACTCCCAGGTGAAGAACCTTGCACTTCCCCACATTGAATTTTAGTTTTCCATTTTTCCGACCACCTTTCCAGAGCATCCAGGTCCTCCTGCAAGGCCACCCTCCCCTCCTCCCCATCTTCCACTGCACCCAGCTTTGAGTCATCTGCAAAGAGACTCGTCTCACTCCTGATCCCCTTCCTGATGTCTGAGATATAGACGTTGAACAGGAGTGGCTCCAGCACTGACCCCTGGGGAACCTCACTAGTAACCCTCCTTGGGGATGAGGCTAACCCTCCAACCACCACCTTCTGAGTACGCTCAGAGAGCCAATTTCCTGTCCATCTTAATAACTGTCTCCCTACCCCCATTTCCTTCAGCTTAGTCAGCTGGCCACTGTGGGGTACTGAATCAAATGTCTTGCTAAAGTCCAGAAAGAGGACATCCACTGGCCTACCCTGATCCAGGACCCTCGTCACTCAGTCATAGAACTCAACAAGATTTGTCTGGCACAATCTTCCTGTGACAAAGCCATGCTGCCTATCGTCCAAGTACTCAGTTTGCTCCAGTAACCCCCCCTAGCCTTTCCTTGACAATACCCTCCATCACCTTGCCGACCACCGATGTCAGGCTAACAGGCCTGTAATTTTCTGCCTCCTCTCTTGATTCCCCGCTTGTGTATCGGCACAACATGGGCCACCCTCCAGTCTTGGGGCACCCACCCAGTCCTCAGAGAAATGTTGAAAAGCTCTGCTAGAGGGACTGCCAGGACATCTGCCAGTTCCCTCAGCAACCTGGGATGTATCTCATCTGGCCCAGGTGCTTTCTCCATCTGGAGGAAACCGAGGGCTTCCCTTACTCTCTCTCTACTGGAATTTGAGCCTCCACGTCCTCCCTCTTGTCACCCTGCACTGCTGGGCCCCCACCTGTCTGTGGTGGCCACTCCATTTCCCCAGACCCATCAGGGCCCCTGGTCTCTACCGGTCCAACCCATTGCTCCGTTTGGCCCCCGCTCCCCTCGCAAGACCTAGCCCCTCCATCCTTGTGGTAAAAACTGAGGCAAAGTACTCATTTAGGGCTTCTGCCTGTGCCCATCCATCCCCTATCCTTATTTTGCTGATCTGCCCCCTTACTTTCCTTTTTTGCCCTATGTATCTAAAGAACCCCTTGTCCCCCCTCCGGATCCCACTGGCCAAGGACTGCTGCTTTTTTTTACCTTAGCTGCTCTCACCACCCTGATGACTCTCTTGGCTGTCAGCTCATATTCCTCCTGATCTCCTTCATTTCTTGAGCACATGAAGCGCCTATACTAACATACTAAAATGCCAGCAGAATAGGCCTAACAGTCTTTCGTGTCTGCTCGTTTGGTCAGTCCCCAACCTGGGTGCTGACCTTGCTGTCCCCCTCGCCTTCTCTGGCTTCTCCCTTCCCAGTTCCGGATATTCTTGCTGCATTGGATTTTGCTTCCAGAACCCTTCCCCTGTACCTGTCCCACCCCTCTTGAACCCCTCCACTGTCTCTGCCTCCACCAGCCCCTAGGCAGTGCATTCCATAGCTCCACCACCCTCTCAGTGAAGTAGCACCTCCTCCTTTCTCCCTGAATCTTCCCCTCCAGCTTCCAGCCATGCCCTCTAGTGGCCCCTTCCTCCTTCCTTCGAAGCACCCCGACTGTTCCTCCCCTATTTACCCTCTTCATGTACCTAAAGACCTCTATCATGTTCCCGCGGTCCCTTCTCTCTTCCAATGTGTACATATTTAGCTCTTCGAGCCTCTCCTCATAGGTCCTGTCCCCCAAGCCCCAAATCATTTTGGTTGCCCTCCTCTGGACCCTCTCCAGGAGGTTAATGTCCCTATAGACCGCCTTCTTTTCACTCACCACCTCCTGTACCTCTTGGGTCCACCAGCAGGGTTTTCTGGCCTTACTGAACTTACGCTTTTCCCTTGCGCAGGATCTGGTAACCTCCTGTATTCCCCTCCTAATGATTCCCCACCTGCTGTCAGCATCCATATCTGGCCTTATCCTGTCCAGATGATCTTTAAGGATCCTTTCCATCTCCCTGAAGTCTGCACCTCTAAAGTTGGTTACTACCGTCCTTGTTCAGCTTCCCCCCCCAATCCAGGAAGAACCAGACTGTGGCGTGATCACTCCCAACCAACGGGTCCCTCACCTCTAAACTCCTTATCTGATGACTCCGCCAGGACCACGTCCAGTGTCAGGGCCTCCCTAGTCAGCTCACCCACCTGTTGTGTCAGAAATGCATTCTGGAAGACATCCAGCAGGCTCTGCTCTCTGGCCACTGGTGAAGTCATGGTCCCTCAGTCTGTTCCTGGCATGTTGAGGCATGTCTTTATTTCAGGCAGTCTGATGACATCACCACAGTGCATTAATTATATGGGGAGGGGCACTGGCAGCAGGAGAAGGGTGCTGCTACAACTGTGTAGTTCACTGGTTTACCCACACCTGGAATACTATGTGCAGTTTTGGTGTCCACATGTGAAGAACTTGGACAGAGGGGAGGTAGTGCAGAGGAGAGAGCCAGGATGATCCAGGGACAGAAGGAAAGTTACAAAGAGAAGATGGCAGATCTAGTCGTGTTTACGCTGTAGGTGAGAACGGGGAGAGGGGATATGATTGAAACACAAAAATACCTATGTGGGGTACATAAAATGGATAGATGGGTATTGTTATGAATGAGTGGGGATGCAAGTACCAGGGACAGCTCCATGAAGTTGGTGTGGGGAAGCTCTCGGGTCCCTTCGGATGGGGAAAGCACCTGGACCAGATGAGATGCATCCCAGGGTGCTGAGGGAACTGGCAGATGTCCTGGCAGTCCCTCTAGTGGAGCTTTTCAACATCTCTCTGAGGTCTCAGTGGGTGCCCCAAGACTGGAGGGTGGCTCATGTCATGCCGGTCCACAAGGGGGGATCAAGAGAGGAGGCAGGAAATCACAGGCCCGTCAGCCTGACATTGGTGGTCGGCAAGGTGATGGAGGGTATTGTCAAGGAAAGGCTGGGAGGGGTTACTGGAGCAAACTGGGTACTTGGATGATAGGCAGCATTGCTTTGTCACGGGAAGATCGTGCCAGACAAATCTTGTTGAGTTCTATGACTGGGTGACGAGGGCCCTGGACCAGGGTAGGCCAGTGGTAGTCCTCTTTCTGGATTTTAGCAAGTTGTTTGATTCGGTACCCCATAGTGGCCTGCTGGCTGAGCTGATGAAAATAGGGGTAGGGAGACAGTTACTAAGATGGATAGCAAATTGGCTCTCTGAGCATACTCAGAAGGTGATGGTTGGAGGATTAGCCTCATCCCCAAGGTGGGTTACTAGTGGAGTTCCCCAGGGGTCAGTGTTTGGGCCACTCCTGTTCAACGCCTATATCTCTGACATCAGGAGGGGGATCAGGAGTGAGATGAGTCTCTTTGCAGATGACTGAAAGCTAGGTGCAGTGGTGGATTGGGGGGTGGCCTTGCAGGAGGACCTGGAGGCTCTGGAAAGGTGGTCGGGAAAATGGAAACTAAAATTCAGTGTGGGGAAGTGCAAGGTTCTTCACCTGGGAGTCAGAAATCCAGGCCCGGGGTATACCCTGGGAGGAAACATGATTCAAATCACGGAGGGTGAGAGGGACTTGGAGGTAGTGGTAGATGTCAAAATGAACAACTCTGAGACCTGTAGGAGGGCTGCGTCAAGGGCAGATAGGATGCTGGGATGCATCGCCAAGGGGATTACCTCCAGAAAGGTGGAAGTGATCCCTCCCACTGTACAACTGCTTGGTTAGGCCACACCTCGAGTATTGTGTACAGTTTTGGAAACCACATTTAAAGAGGGACATTACACTCCTAGACAGGGTCCAAAGGAGGACAACAAAAATGATCTGGGGCCTGGGGGAGAGGACCTATGAGGAGAAGCTCAAGGAGTTTGACACATACACCCTGGAGGAGAGGAGGGATGGGGGGACATGATGGAGGTCTTGGTAAGTACATGAAGGGATCAATAAAGGAGGCCCAGTCAGGGTGCTCCAAAGGAAGGAGGGTGGGGCAACAAGAGGTCACAGGTGTAAGCTGGCAGGGGGCAGGCTTAGAGGGGAGAGGAGGAGGTGTTATTTCACTGAAAGGGTGGTGGAGCCATGGAATGCACTGCCCAGGGAGCTGGTAGAGATGGAGACTATGGATGGATTTAAGAGTGGACGGAACAGGTACAAGGGGAGGGTAAATCTGACCAGGCACAATACAGGTGGAACATCTGGGACTGGGGATAGTATAACCCGAGGGGGGGACACCAGAATTGGCCCTCAGTGCAGGTGCTGAAAATCGAGCAGACTCGAGATACCGTTAGGCCTGCTCTGCTGGCATTTTAGTATGTTATTGGGAGGGATGCCAGAAGGTACTTTAACATGTAAAGGGAGGGTGGAGAAGTAAAATAAACTGCTAAAAGAGGTAGTGGTCTGTGTGAAATCAGTGGGGGGATTCAAACATGAGGGGCTCAGATAACGGGGCTTGGTAAAGACCATATCCGGATGGGGGGGAAGGGGAGTGAAGAGCCACTTGGGCTCTGTAATGTAACATAGATAGGTAGGAATGTCAGACATGATGGGTCAATAAGCCCTTTTTTGCCAACAGATTAAATGTTTGTTTCCTTTTATGTGGCACTGAGTCAAATACATTGCTGAAGTCCAGATACAAGATGCTGACTGCCTGGCCCCTATCCACCAACTGTGTCAATGAATTGAGAAAAGAAATCAACTGAGTTTGTTTGAATAGCTTGCCTCTTGTGAACCCACGTCCGTTCCTATCCGTAAGGCTTGTGTCCTGTATTCAAGTAATATGTTTTGTTTTCTTCCGTAGCTTGGCCACTTTTGACATACTATAAGGTTCACCAGTCTGTAATGTCTTGGGTTCTCCCTATTCCAACCCTTGTATAGGGACCACGTATAAAATGTTTTTTTATAAATATGTATAGTTATTAAAGTAAAATCTTAACGCATGTAAAAATTCTATTTCATTTGCCTTTCATATTCTAGGACTTTCTTGAATTTAGTGTTTTTTGCCTTGCCCATTTTGACTTAATGTGCAACAATCCGTAGTTGCATTTTTTTTTTTTTTTTTAATTTTACTTTGGTAGTTTTAGTGTTATACCCTGCTGCCCCTTGCGGAAGTGTGAATAACTTTTTTTAATCATATTTTTCTTGTCTTTTGTTGCTGTTGCTATCAGTTTTGTTTAATATTTTTTATGGGTGCGAGATGTGGTACCTGTTGCACTGAAAAGGGAGCTGTTGTGCAGCATGGCAGCTCAGATCTGAGACATGATTGTACATGTAATGGTGAAGTGAAACTGTTGTGTTGTAATGTAGATCTGCAAAGTAGCTGTAATCTCGGGGGTATTACCTGTCAGCTGTTCGGGGGTGGGTTTAGCTATGGAACAGTTATAGAGCAGAAGTGTGCAGAGTGAGATAATGTGTGTGGTAGGAGTGAAGACAAGAGTCGAGAGCACTGAAAACACATTTTTGGTAAAGACTTCCGTCAGTAAGTGATTTGAAATAGTTTTGTTAGTTGATTGGAATGGGGCGGGGGGCGTAGAATTGTTAGATTAGTACTCCCAGGGTGGGGGCTGACCAAATGAGCAGACACGAAAGACTGTTAGGCCTATTCTGCTGGCATTTTAGTATGTTAGTATTGTGAAACTGGTATTTCAGGATAGGAAACTAGGATTTGAGGGTTTAGCAAGAGGGGGGGAAAGGAAAAGGTAATGCAAATTTATTTATATAGCACTCAATCTAGCGTGGGCTCAGAGTGCTTTACAGAGTTTGATGCTACTCAAGACAGTGATGTGCAACATTAAAACAATAGTTGGCAAAAAAAAAATAAAAAATCTCGATCAAACAGGAAAGTTTTCAACGAGGTTTTAAAGGCCTCCACTGTGCCAGCTGAGTAAATATGGAAGGGGAATGAAATTTTAAAAAAATGGCTGGAAATGTTTTTCTTTTTCTAAAGGTGCCTGGATCTTAATATATGAGAAGGCTAATTGCCAGGATGCTGCGGAGCACCTTACTGAGCAGACGTGGTTCAGAGCTGCTCTGAATTTAGACGTGATTTATCCTTCAAAATCTGCTCAAAATAAATAAAAAGTTGGAAAAACCTGCAGACATTGAAAGGGCACGTCGAGCGAAGCAGATTACAGGAGTCATGCTTAACTTTTTTTTTTACACAGGTCCACCCGGCAAAGTGAAGTCCCAACTGCACTGGCCCCTCAGAGACTGCACTAGCCCCAACATTAATATAACATGTATGAACAAAGCACACAGTGACAAAGTAGATGTTTGAAACAGTTTTTACTGTTTGATACTGTTTCTGAATATTTTTTCTTTTGTTGCCGTATCAGAAAACCAGGTCAGTACAGTAGGCATTTATGGGCTTGGGCTTTTTCTTGCAAGTAGTGCAACCTTATGCCATACCAAAAGCTGCAGCTACCCTGTTGGGGGTGCCTGGTAGGGATTGTAAGAATTCTAGTCGCACTTGGAATTGGTGATTTTGGCCAATAAAGTAAAGGATCTGCTTATTCTTTACCAAGTTGTGCAAGGTGTGACTCGAGACATGCTGTGCAGGGTAGTTTGTTAGGAAGTCAGTCTGACCTGTAGTGACCTTTTTTTTTTTTACTACAGGCCAGACTGACTTCCCAACAGACCACCCTGTACCCTGTCTCAAGCTCCACTCTTGCACAACTTTGGTAAATAACAGAACATCATTTGCATCAACCAGAGAATCTGAGCCTACCAGAACCCCTTCTCCAAAAGCATTTGAGCCTTGTGCCCAGCCACCTTTCCTGCATGGCGGAATCAATCCTTTTGATGCACACAGCAACCCGGTCACCTGCAGCACGTGTTTCTATTCAGCAGCATTGCAAATCCAGCTCTGTTCTGTTTGGCTAAGTGAGGGTGTCACTGCTGGAGTTGCCTGCCATCCTCCCACCCCCACCCCCTTACCCGATAGACGGGAACAGGATAAGCACAAATCAGTAGACCACATAAGCTTCCACACTGTGACATGAATACCAGATAGAAACATAGAAACATAGAATTTGACGGCAGATAAGGACCGCTTGGCCCACCCAGTCTGCCCATTTCCCTACCTACTGGATAAGTTGCAGATCCTAGTTAACCAGCAGCCTACTTCTTCCTACCCCCACCCCCCAGAATTGCCTTATGACTATCCCATGCATGCTTGAATTCCACCACTGATTTTGACTCCACAACCTCCTCCGGAAGGTCATTCCATGCATCCACAACCCTCTCTGTGAAAAATACTTCTAATTACCTTCTGAGCCGCCTCTATCTTCAAATTGTGCCCTCTTGTTCTTGCACACCTCTTTTTGAAAGATGCTACCCTCTTGGACTTTGTTGATTCCCTTGAGGTACTTGAAAGTTTCTATCATGTCCCCCTCTCCCTCCTTTCCTCGAGGCTATACATATTAAGCTCCTTAAGTCTCTCTTCATATGTCCTCCGTGCAGACCCTGCACCATTTAGTTGCCCTCCTCTGGACAGCTTCATCCTGTCTATGTCTTTGCGGAGATTGGGTCTCCAGAACTGCACACAGTACTCCAGATGGGCCTCACCAGCTCTCTGTACAGAGGGATAATAACTTCCTGTTTTCTGCTGGTGATGCCTCTCCCTATACATCCCAGTATCCCCCCAGCCCTCCTTGCTGCCTTCTCACATTGCTTGCCCACCTTTAGGTCATCTGATATGACTACCCCCAGGTCCCTTTCCATTTTTGTTGTTGTTAGTATCTCACCCCCCATTGTGTACTCTTCCCCTGGATTTTTGTTTCCCAGGTGCATTACCTTGCACTTCTTAGCATTGACCAGAAAGTCCACTCGGGGCCGGCTTTTATCAGACGACCCCTCCCTTAAGCATATGAGCCTTGGGGCTCAGCCACTTTCGCTGCATGCCAGAATCGGTCAGATCCCCGTAGATGTGCACCCAGCAACCTGGCGACCTGCAGCACGTTTTTTTTCTATTTGTTCCCCAAGCAGCAGTAATTCTGGCTCTATTCCATTTGGCTAAGTGAGGGGTCTTTCAACCTACCTCCCTCGTTGCCCTTAACGGAAACTGAACACAAGCAGAGTTGAAACCTCAATATGAGATGATATGGGTCACTCTAGACAGGAGACAGGGGGAAAATCTGTGCATTGGGGTAGTCTATAGGCCTCCTATGCAGAGGGGGATAGGAACTTTGTATAATCAGTAGTGAGGATGGCAAGGAAAGGGAAAATTGTGCTGGTTTGGGACTTAAACCTTCTGGACATCAACTGGGAGGCCTAGACAGCAGTCTCCGCAAGGAACAGGGGTATCTTAGAGGCTCTACAGGGCATATTCCTGCAGCAAAGAGTCAGAGAGCCCACTAGGGGTGGGAACCTGGTGGACGTAGTCCTCACAAATGGGGACACAGTGGAGGAGGTGGAAGAAGAGCTTGGTACTAGTGACTACAGGGCTGTCGGGTTCAGGGTGAGAGCGGGTAGGAAGAGGGTTAGGACGAGAACCAAGGTAATGGACTTCAGGAAGGCTGACTTTTATGGAATGAGGAAGATGGGGGAAGAAATGTAGAGGATGGGGGATGTGCTGGGGGTGGAGGAATTATGGGCAGTCATCAAGAGAGGGATATTTCAAGCCATGGACTCGTGCATAATAAGGGTAAGAAAGAATAGAAGACGGAAAAAATCTCTGTGGCTCACTAGAGAGGTGGCGTTGGGGGTCGAGGAGAAGATTAGAGCGTTCAAGGGTTAAAGGAGGACACAAAAAGATGAGGACAGGGAGACCTATAGGGGGGAAAAAGAAGGGAGGCAGGGCAAAAGATGAGGAGGGCTGAGGAGAGGATAGCGAAAGCAGGCGGGGGGGCAAAACCTTCTTTAGGTACACTGGAGAAAGGAGAAGGGCACAACATGGGATTGGAAGGTTAAGGGGGGAAGTGGAACAATACTGGAAGGGGATTTTGAAAAAGCAGAGGCATTAAATAGCTATTTTGCTTCAATCTTCATGGAGGAGAGCAAGGGCAGGGGACCAGGACGGGGTGGGGAGGAAGACAGCCACAGGGAGATGGATTTCAGCAGAATTCACAGCTGACGGAGTAAGGGAAGAGTTGGGTAGACAAGGCAATGGGGCTTGATGGAATGCACCCGAGGGTTCTCAATGAGGTGAGGGATGAACTGGCGCTGCATCTGCCGAGGCTGTTTAACTTGTCCTTGGTCACAGGTGTGGTGCCAATGGACTGGAAGAGGGCAGAGGTGGTTGCACTACATAAGCGGGGGAGGAAGGACGAGGTCAAAAACTACCATTCTGTTAGTCTTACCTCAGTGGTGAGGAAGGTAATGGAAACACTACTTAAGATCACGCTGCTAGAATACTTAGAGATAAATGGCATGCAGGATGACAGGCAGCATGGCTTCACCAAGGGAAGGTCCTGCCAGACTAACCTGATAGTTTTTCGATGGGGTGACACAGATAGTGGACCAGGGAAGAGTTGCGGACATGGTCTATCTAGATTTCAGTAAGGCCGTCAGCACCATTTTGCATAGTAGGCTAGTGCATAAGCTGGACAGAATGGGGGTGGACCAAAGGATCACCAGGTGGGTGGAGAACTGGCTGATGGGAAGGAGTCGGATGGCGGTGGTAAATGGGATACATTCCAGGGAATGGGTGGTGACCAGTGGGTTGTCACGGGGGTCAGTGCTGGGACCAATACTCTTTCTAAAATCTATGTTAATGACCTAGCAGAGGGTCTGGAGGGACGGGTGTGCCTGTTCGCAGTCGATACAAAGGTCTGCAATAGGGTGGATTCACCTAGCGGGGTGCAAGCCATTAGGCGGGACCTGGAAAGGCTGGAGAGGTGGTCTGACACCTGGAAATTGAAGTTAAATGCACAAAAGTGCTCGGTGATGCATCTGGGGAGGAGGAGGAAAAGGAGGGAGAAACTTACTCCCTTGGGGTGGCGATTAAGGGGAAGGAAACAGAAAGGGACCTGGGGATTATGGAATTGCGTGACCTTAAGGTGGGCAGCCAGTGTAGCAGGGCGGTGGGCAAGGCAAATGGTATGTTGGCCTGCGTTGCGAGCAGGAAGAGGGAGGTGCTAATGCCATTAAACAGAACCATGGTCAGGCCGCATCTGGAGTATGGGGTACAATTCTGGAGGCCTCACCTACACAGAGATTTTGAGATGATGGAGAGGGTCCAGAGAAGAGCAGCCAAAATGGTACAAGGGATGCGGGGTGTACCCTATGAGCAAAGATTGAGAGGGCTGAATTTGTACCCTCTGGAGACTGGGGGGGGGGGGCATGATTGAAACTCTAAGTATTTGAAGGGAATAAATAAGGTGGAGGGTGATAGCTTGTTCAAATTGAAGGGAGTGCACACGAGGGGACATTACCTCTGTATTTCCCACTTTCTAGTTTGAGGTTATGTCGGGGGGGGGCAGTTTTTCAAGGAGAGGGTGGTGGTGACCTGGAACAAGCTGCCAGAGGAGGTAGTGGCAGGGGAAATGGTGGAGAGGTTCAAGAGGGCTTGGGATAGATTTAAGGGGTTGGGAAACAAGGTGGAAGCATAAGGGGGGGTAGGGTATTGGGCAGACTAGATGGGCTGTGGGGCCTTTATCTGCTGTCACAGTTTTGTGTAATCTGTGTGTATTGGGTGAGATGTCCCCAACCCCCGAAACAAAACAAGCAGCAGCCAGTGCCTTCAGAAATAAAACTACTGAATCTGCGATTCCTTTTTCACCGAACCCAGAACGAGTCACAGTCAGGGTGAGGCAGGGAAAGGTAACACTCAGCGGTGATGTGGCCCAGTTTAGCTCGCTTACTATGCGGGTCAAAACAACTCCCGGACACCCATTACTATTTTGACATACTTTTTGGGCAACTCTGCATCCCCAGGTGACATCACACCTACCTAACTGGTATGCCCTTCTTAAATTATTTTCTTTTCCCTCACTTCAGCATATTTGCTGCTTAATGGGTGGCGTGGGTGGTCTGGTTCTTACTGTGCAACTAACTTCGAGCAGCCCTAGACTGTCTGCAGTCGGTCACTCAGCTCATGCTTGCTTTCCTCTGTGGCACGGCTTCACCGTAGCAGGCTTCATGTGGGGATTCAGCAGCTCAGAAGCTTGGGATGGGCTGCAGACTGGCGGCAAATCTTCCTTCTCCAATCAGGCGGCTCCACAAGGGACCTGGTAGGAGTTGCCAGGCAACTAAACAGTATTCAGGATGGGGGAAGGAACCCGGTGTTCTCTTAAAGGGCCATTACAAAAGGCTAGATTGCACTAGCCCAGTCGGAAAGTTGTGGGAACATTGCACTGGCCGAGGCAATTTTCACTGTGCCCTGTGCCAGTAAAAATAATGTTAAGTTTGACTTCTACGATTGTCAGAAATGGTGATGAGGAGGACGAACAAAGGAGGTCCTGGGGGGATGGAGTCACAGGCCTCGACCTCCGCGCTAAAATACTCAATGCAGGAACCGCCATGGAAGGCTGTACAACTGTCAATGTATGCCACTTGCATTAAGATTGAAACCAACCTGCAAAGAATCGTGGAGCAGGACGTGAAAATCAAAGCGGCCACCAAGACTGCTGCAACTGTGGAATCGCAAGTCACCAGAGCATTAACAACTTCCACAAAGCTGATGCAGGAAAATACGCACTTGCGCTACAGTTGGAGGCCCTTGAAAATGCCAGCAGGGCCTCCAGTGTGCGTTTGGTTGGGTTACTGGAGGGTTTAGAGGAAGTGGACCCTCTCCTATTTTTTTTTATATTTTTTTTGAAAGCAGTGGCTGCCTGGTGTGCATAACCTGCCGCTGGACTTGGCTACTCATTTGTGCAGAGCTTACCAGATTTCTCCAGGGACGATGACCCAGCAGAGCTTGCCTAGGACTGTCTTGCTGGTGACAGATGGAGTCAGTACTCGGGATGCCATCCTGCAAGCGGTGAGATCGGCAAATCGCTTGAACTTTCAGGGACACACAAGCCACATGTTCCCTGATCTGTCCTTTGCTATGCGATCTAGCTGAATAAAGTTCGATTGAGTTATAGTTAAGCTCAGAAGCTTGGGGGTATCTCACTCTTTACTAAATGCCGGCCCGCCTTCAAATCTTTAACGGGGACCACACATACCAGTTTACGGATCCAGAGGAAGCCGGATGTCGGGCCCAGCAGATTGAGCAAGAGTTTGCAGCTGCTCGAAGGGAGGAGGATTCGGATCCCAGTTCAGTTGAGGAGAAGACCTGAAGTGGAGAGAGGCTCTGTGTCTTTCTGGTTACTATAATACTGTATGAACTGACTGGGTGTTTGCTCTGTAATTCACACAGTTAAAGAGCACCTTCTCAGTGCAGTGCAAAAACATCAGGAGGCTGCCTTACCTGAATGTGAGTTCCTGCATAAGAGTTGTAAAATGTTTTCATGAGCCCCCAAAGGAAGAGAAGGGATCATATTTTATCCCCCAGGGAGCTAGCCGCTCGATCCCTTTCACTTCCGGATTGTGAACGCCGTCCCCGCGCTTCCTTGTTCTGTGATGTAATTATAGAAGTAGTGTGGGGATGTGCTCCGTTCAAGCCTATGGAGTGTGGTTTTAACAGTTTCGATGTTAACCCGACTTGTAGTACAAATCGGAGCCAGTATTCAAGTGACAGGAGCCTTGTTATATGAACACTGGTTCCGATTTGTACTACAAGTCAGGTTAACATCGAAACTGTTAAAACCACACTCCATAGGCTTGAACAAAGCACATCCCTGTGCTAGTCCTATAATTACATCACAGAACAAGGAAGCGCGGGGACAGCATCGGCAACCAGGAAATGGAAGGGATCGAACGGCTAGCCCCCTCAAGGGCAAAATATGATTCCTTCCCCTTCCTTTGGGGCGCATGAAAAAATTTTACAGCTACTGTGCAGGAACTCTCATTCAGATAAGGGAGCCTCCTGATGAATTTGCAGGGAATTAAAATAATCTGAGAAAGGTACTGTTTAAGGGACTGTTGAAGACTTGATGGCTTCTTTTGAGAGGGTGTTATTCACTAATGTTCTAATGTTTTAAATGTTCTAAGCTAGTGCTGTTTAGTTCCCTACAGTTAAATATGATCAAAAATATGTGCCTTGCTCAAGTGTGTAATTACTAACTTAGATACAAGCAGGAGATAATAGTGTGTAACGTTACTCGATTTTTCTAATATTCTTATTGACAGTGCATATGTTCTGGACTACTAAACATGTTTGGAGAACACATTTTGGAGAGGGGTCATGTCAGCTGGACTGGCCAAGCGTGGTGGTGGTGTTGTGTGTTTTTTTTTTTTTTTTTTTGCCTTATGTTGGGACTCATCATATTTTGACTGACCTATACACTCTTGTAAGGTGCAGGTTTTGGACTTGAATTTCTAATTAGTTACTGTTTTATTGGTATACCCCATATCCATAATTTATGTGTCAGACTTCCTATTCCTGTACCATTGGATGGGTCTATTGTAAGATGTGACGCATGACATATAAGAATGTAGTGCTTCTTATGCTTTAAGAAATATAATAACTATATAATGCAAAAAAAAAAGAAAACGGAGCATACCCACACGCTCTACAAACTCCTATGTCACATTTCTGAGTGAGGGGTGGCACAGAAGCGTAGCTTTTCTAAATCCAGACCAGAAAGGGGAAGAGATCGAGCTGCCAATTCCTCCACTCGAGGATTTAAGATCTCATGCCTTTAAAAAATTAAATAAAACCAATAGCAAAATTCTGCTAAGAGGCCAGTCGAAGTCCAGTGCATGTAAGCTACCGGTGGGGGTGCGTGTCAAAGAATTTTTTTTTTTTTTTAATGAACACAATTGGTTCATTTTTCTGATGCTTATTCCCTCAGTTTGTGACATCATGTTGCTGTGGAAATGTTTGTCACAAACTGAAGATTATGACCTCACCTTAGCTAAGGAATAAGCACCATGAGCTGATGGATTCTTAAAGAAGAACTGCACTGAATCTACAAGTGATTTTTCCCACTAGACGCTGTTTTTTAAATACTGGTTCAAATATGTTATTTCTTTAGCTATCCAGGCTTTTTAGTTATCCTAGTGGGTTTTTCTGATTCACATGCTGCTGGTAAAAACCATTTTAGAACTGCATCATGCAGTTCATGTCCATGTTCTACTCTTCTGTTGTTGTCACAGTGCATCCATGTTCTACTATAGAACTCTGTAGCTAAGAGGGACATCGGCTACATCATACAGTTCTGAAGTGGCACTTACCAAAAAACTGTAAAGCAGAAACACTCACTGAGGTTACTAAAACGCCTGTATAGATGGAACAATGAAAGAATTTTAACCAGCAATTTAAAATCGGCGCCTGTTGGGGGGAAAAATGATGTGCAGGTTCAGTGCACTCTCCTTTAGAGAATGCCAGACATGATCATGAAGAGCCCCCAAATATTTCTCCTGAAAGAAAAAGAAGGGATTGTATGGTTACCCTGAGGAGAGAGGCCACTCAGTCCTTTCCACTTTATGGAGTGCTGGTCCCAAAGTCCGAAGAGCCTGGTTTGCTAGAGGACACCCAAGCCAAGTCGTCGTCCCCCCGCTGTTAGATACATATAAGTGAGACAGAGTGACATACTACATAAAATACCTATGTACAGTTTGTATCTGTGATTACATTTGGCATTGTGATGCACAGTGACGTTTAAATAGGTGCTTAACACATATATATTAGTCTAATACACCTGTAAAAAAGAATAATCGTAGATTGTCGTGCATAATAAGGGCAACATTTAAGCACACAGATCGCACCTAGGCATTCTTTGTGGCATGCCTATCAAGCTCGCTTGTATGATGTCAACATGCATGATGTGGAGCCCCTCCATTTGCATTTTTGTAGATGCCATTTTTGAAATACATCACAGGGTGAAGTTTTGCTGTGAGCTGTTTGTTTACATTTTTTTTGTAAATATGTTTAATTTTTTTTTTAAACTGTAATGTTTAGCTCAGTTAAGACTTGTATTCAGCACGGTTTACTTATTTTAGATTGTAGTTCATGACAGATTTTTAGGTATTTACATTTTCCTTTTTATATTGATTAGCTGGAGTTGAGCTGTACTTTGCAATTAAAGGATTTCTGTCTGTGGATGATAGTTACTCGGTATTACATATAGATTACTTGAAATAAATTAATAAAATCTTATTGACAGATACATTTTTATTAAAACTAGGGCGACCAGGGTGATATAGGGTCTAGTGGAAAAGCCCTATGGGGAGCGACTAGAGGGGCTCAACCTGTACTCGCTGGAGGAGAGGAGGGATGGGGGGATGTGATTGAGGTCTTCAGATCTCTCAAGGGAATAAACAAGGTCAACCTTGATGGGGTGATGCAGCTGAGGGAGGTAGGGGCCACCAGGGGACACTCAATGAGGCTGGATGGTGGGAGACTAAGGGGGGAAACAAGGAGACGTTACTTCACTGAGTGTGGAGCCCTGGAATGCGCTGCCCTCAGAGCTGGTTGCTGCTACAGCTGTGGAGGGGTTCAAGAGAGGCTGAGATTGGTATAGGGGGAGGGTGCATCCCAGAGCCCCTCTAGGGGTTGGGTGGAGGGGAACCTTGTGGGGAGGGAGAGGGCTATGACTGTGCCCCGGGCAGACTTGATAGACCATTGGGCCTATTCTGCTGGCTTTTTAGTATGTTAGTATGTAAATAACTTTTTTTTTGGCTGCATCACATAATACACGTACACAGCAGTATAATACGGGTCGAAATTGACACCAGTCCACTGGCCAAATGCTGGTAGATTTTGTATTGGGCTAGTACAGTTTTACTTTAACTAACCCTGAGGGCTTTTACTGGAGGAGGTAACATTTCAGTAAGCACACCTGCTGGGCTGGTGGAAACGTCTGTGGGGCTAGTGGATTTTCCCAGTCACTATCCCTGCTGGCTAGTGGTTGAAAAAATAAATTTCTAGGGACATGGATATGTTGTTCATCCACACTTATTGGCAGGTATCCTTGCCGCTTTAAATCTTGCCGGAAGGTCTTCAAGCTGGCTCCTCCCACCCACCCGGGTGGTATAACTCTCGGCTCCGCCCCATGACGCCAGATCTTCCTTACCGCTTGGAAGCTCGGGTTCCCTCCTTAACGCTCTGCGTTTGAGACTGGTTCCTATTTCTTCCGTTTTGCGAATTTGAAAGTTTTTGCTAAAAAGACTTCAGTCTTCGATCCCTCGCGGCTGCGATGGACAAATCGACTCCCGGTTTTCGGAGATGCCCCTGCGGGCAGAAGATGTCTCGGACGGATCCACACTCCACGTGTGTCTACTGTTTAGGCCTTGAGCACAACCCGCAGGACTGCGACTTGTGCTCATCCTTTTCGGCCTACGTCCTCGAAGACCGTGCTGCCCGATTGCAACTGGGCCGTCCCGAGAAGTGTTTTCCTCCGGTGAAGTCTAAGGAGGCCCGGTCGGCGGTGTCCGCGGCGTCGGGCCCGGCGGATCAGCTCGAGCAGATGATCACCCTCGAAGAGGAGGCGGCGCGGGCCGTATCTTCCTCGGCCGCGGCATTTATCCCGCTCTCTCTGGGTTCTTCCTACTCAGCCTCCTTTAAGGAGCTTTGTCTGTCCCTCTCCACTAAGGGAGAAGGGCCAACGTCTGCTGGACCTTTTTCTCGGTCCAAAAAGAAGGACAAGGGTAAATCCCTCTGTCGACGCTCTTGGGAGCAGGAAAGGTCCCTCTCCCCGAGTCGTCGACCGTCGACTTTGGTGAGCCGCTTTCGGCCGGCCACTGGTCTCACGGTGTTCCCGTCAGGTCAGTTGACTGAGACTCCTGTCGGCCATGAGTCGAGATTTTTCGATCCGTTGAACGGGTTGTCGCCTATAAACCCGAGACTCCCCTCTCCCGGTTCCCCGAAGTTGAGAGATCCCGTGGGCTTGCCTGTGCCTCGGTTCGAGCCTCGGATGAACCCTCCGAGCCGAAGAAGTGCGGTTCCTGCCGACACTTCCCGCACCGACCTCGGAAAAAGCGAGGCTCTCGGTCTCGGACCTCTTAGCGGTCCAGCCGATCCGCGCCGTCATAAGCGGTCTCGATTTCGGCACCTTGATAGCCGTGTCGCCGCTTTCGTCCTCGTCCTCGGACGAGGAGGCTCAGCGTAAGATTCGTCGGCAATCTGAGGACCTCCTGTGGCAACAGCTCCTCCTGACGGGAATAAGCCGGCGCAGATGCGCCTTCCCGACCATTAAGTAGCTGTCACCGGGCGGCGACACAACCCCTCGACTTACCGAGGCCTGTACCCAGGCGGTTGTTGGCCAAAACCAGCTGCTCCACCGATTCGGTGGAACCTCCGCCTCCACAGCCACTATTTGGGGCTCCGACCAGGGATTCTCGGTCGGCTAAGGGTCTACCCCATAGGCTGTCTGTTACCCTCACTCCCGACCGACCTCGGCAGGTAGAGGGTGGCTCAGGCCAGAGGCAGCTCTTCGAGGACTCGTCCGAGTCCGAGGATAATTCCTCCTTTTTCTCCAAGCGACTGGACTTGGAGTCCTCAGGAGGACAGTCAATGGACGATAGCCCGTCGTCCTTCCTAGGACTGCTTCGGCTCATCTCGGAGTCCACCGGGATGAAGCTCGAACCCGTTTCCAAATGGGCCAGGTATCCCCTCACGGAGATTCTGGACCGAGGGGATTCCCCAACGGAGGCCTTTCCGGTGGCCGAGGCCTTAGTGGGTCCGGCCTTGGAGCTTTGGCAGCACCCTGCTTCCTGCCCTGCGCCTTCGGCCAGGATGGCCAGGAAGTATGCGGTCCCTACCAGTTCCCTGTCCGGTTTTTCGGAGCACCCCTCTGCTGAGGGGTTGGTTATCGACAGCGTTTTCCGGCGCGCCGGCAACGCCAGGGATGTGGACAAACCTCCCAAGGAATCCAAGAAATTGGATTATGTCGGGCGAAAAGTCTATGCTGCGTCCTCTCTCGGCCTTCGTCAGGCCAGTTCGGCTGTCCTCATTGCACATTTTTCTCATGCCCTGTTGGGCTCCCTGGATGAGGTCATCCCTCATCTTCCCGCGGATCTGCAGACTACGGTCAAGCAGGTGCGGGACCAGGGCAGGGCAGTGGCCAAACAGCAGCTCCAGACTGCTTTAGATATTGGGGACTCATGTGCTGGTCGGTGGCGGCCGCGGTGGCTGTCATCGCGGGCTTGGCTGAGGATATCCACCTTTGCCGGATACCCAGCACAAGTTGGCGGATGTTCCTTTTGAGGACTGACCTCTTCGGCCCTGGGGTGGAAGGTCACCTGCAGAGGATCGAGAGGTCAATGCTACCTTGGACTCGGTCTCTTCCGCTCAGAAGGACAAGGCACGTAAGCCACAGCCTAAGCCCTTTAGTCCTTCTCGCCCCCGGCGCGCCCGGCCCAGCAACGTCAGGGCCAGCAGGCTCGGCCTTGGCATCCCAAACCCAAGCCGTTGGCTTCCTCTAACAGGAGGCAGGGAGGAAAAGGCCCAGGAGGTCCCTCGGCAGGTTTCTCCTCTAAGCCTGCCCAGTGACGGGCTGAGGGGTGTCACCCCAACCCCCGTCACCTCACCCCTGGTTCCCCCCGTGGGGGGGCGGCTCCGACACTTCCTTTCCGCCTGGTCCGTTATTACCTCGGACAGGTGGGTTCTGGAGGTGGTGGGAAAAGGCCTGCCTCTGGAATTCGAGCAGGCCCCACCCTTCAGAGCCGTCGCACCTCGGGGGGCCTCGGGGTCCGTAGCCTCACTGTCGGCTCGTTGAGCCGACATCGCTCTCCTCCTCCGAAAGGAGGTGATCAGGGTGGTAGCGGACCCCCCCTCAGACCCAGGGTTTGTGTCCAGGTACTTCCTGGTTCCAAAGCAGGACGGGGGCTGGTGCCCCATTCTCGACCTACGACCTAAACAAGTTCCAAGGTCTCGAACCTTCAGGATGGTCACTCTGGCTCAGATAATACCATCCTTGGAGCAGCGTGTGGTTCTGCTCTCTGGACTTGAGGACGGCGTTTTCCACGTCCCTATCCGTCCGTCTCACCAGAGATTCCTTAGCTTCGGCGGAGGGATCCCTTTTCAAGTTCGAGCCATGCCCTTGACTTGTCTCCAGCTCCCAGGGTCTTCACCAAATGCATGGCAGTGGTGACAGCATTCCCTCTTGGCCCGAGGGGTCCGGTGTACCCTTACCTGGGCGACTGGCTGATAGCAGCTTCCTCCAGGCAGGAGGTGGGCGGTCCAGAGATCTGGCCCTCCAGGTCTGCTCTAACTGGGCCTCCTTATCAGCGAGGCCAAGTCGGATTTCGAGCGAAGCAGGTGATTCTGTTCATCGGGCAGCTCGACTCTCTCGAGCCAGGCGTGGCTCCCGGCAGACAGGGCCGAGGTTCTTTTCCTCCTTTGCCCAATCATTTCTGGTTGAGCAGTGCGCCTACCGGGACTTCCTCGCCTCCTGGGTCTCATGGCGGCCTGCCCAGCGTGGTCCGCTGGGCCCGCTGGAACATCGTCCCTTCAATGGGGACTGGCCAGTCAGTGGTCTGGCAGCTGCGATCCTTTGGACCAGCTTGTGTCGGTGACACAGGGGATGTGAGCGCTCTCCAGTGGTGGTTCGTTCAGGTCATTTGCAGGAGGCATCCCGTTCGTCCGCCCGAGCCGACGGTCTCTCTGTCGACCGATGCCTCTCTGATGGGTTGGGGTGCCCATCTGGGGAACACGGGCTCCGGCCTCTGGTCCCGCGGGAGTCGATGCCACATCAACCTGCTGGGCTCGGCGGTCCGCCTAGCTCTCCCACCGCCTTTGCTCCGTTCCTCCGGGGTCAGTGGTCCGAGTCAGGCGGACAACACCACGACCATGTACTATCTAAACCGCCGAGGCGGGACACGCTCCATGCTTCTATGCAAGAAGCTCTCCGCATTTGGTCACTCGATGCGCAGCCTGGGCGGATCTCCTAGCCATTCATGTGGCAGGAGCCTCCAACACCCTGGCCCGATGCCCTAAGCGGATAGGGGCTGCATCCACGAGTGGTCTCTCCTGCGAGGTAGTACAGCATCTGTTCTCCCATTGGGGCACACCTCAGGTGGACCTGTTTGCCTCCAGGAGAGCATAAGCTGAGGCTGTTCCATGCCCGCCCCCTCAGCAGGGCTCGCTGCAGGGGATGCCTTCTCGAGGCAGTGGACCCGGGCCTCTTCTCGCTCCTTCCCCATTTCCTTGATCCACAAGGTGCTTCTCAAGGCGAGGAGGGACAAGGCGCAGGTGATTCTGATAGCCCCAGACTGGCCTCGCCAGTTCTGGTACCCAGATCTCCTCAGCTCCAGGATCCCGAGGCAGCTTCCAGCTTGCCCGGACCTGATTTCTGTCAATCAGAGGAAGGTGTTCCATCCGGACCTTCAATCCCTGCACCTGACGGCCTGGTTCCTGAGCGGCTAGAGTTCCAGGCCTTGGGTCTTTCCCACGAGGTCCTCAATGTAGTTGAGGCGTCCTGTAAGGAGTCGACCAGAAAATGCTATGCCTTCAAATGGAAAAGGTTTTTCATTTGGTGTCAGAGCAGAGGCTTGGACCCTTCCTCCTGTTCCTTGGCAAGCATCTTGGACTATTTATGGTCCCTTTCTAATCAAGGGCTTAGGTCGGCGACCTAAGGGTGCACCTGGCAGCCATCTCTGCTTGCAGGGCGGGCGGGAAGCAGTCGATGGCACTGAGGAGGAAGGTGGTCTGGCGCTTTTCAAAGGCCTTGATCACATTTCCCCTCAGTGCGAGAACCTCCACCTCCGTGGGATCTACTGCTGGTACTGGCAAAGCTCATGGGCAAGCCATTCGAACCTATGCACAGGTGTGCTCTCTCTCACCTGTCGTGGAAGACCACCTTCTTGGTGGCTATCACGTCAGCCAGAAGGATGGGAGCGCTCCAGGCGCTTTCCATCAAGTCTTCTTACCTGGTCTTCCACAGGGACAAGGTTGTCCTCTCCCCACCGAAATTCCTTCCGAAGGTGGTGTCGAGTTTCACCTTTACCAGGTGTTGACTCTGCGGTGTTCTACCCATCACACCTCGGAGGCGAATATAGGCTCCATACTTTGGACCCTAGAAGGGCGCTCGCCTATTACAAAGAGCGCACGGCTGAAATTTGGGGAGAGGTTCGCCAGCTGTTTGTCACCTACGCTGAAGCCGCATCTGGCAGACCTGCAGCCAAGCGGACGATAAGCAGGTGGGTCACCTCCTGCATAAATCTCTGCTATAAGTTGGCGGGCATGGAGCCTCCCAGAGGGATAAGAGCTCATTCTACCCGCCATGCTGCTGCATCGGTGGCTGCTTCCAGGGACGTCTCTATCCAGGAAATCTGCAGGGCTGCTACCTGGAAGTCAGCACACACCTTCATTACCCATTACCACATCGACCTTGAGTCACGCCGGGATGCTGGTTTTGGGGCCTCGGTTCTCCAGTCTCTCTTTCCCAGGTAAGTATTGGGGGTGTCGTCTTGCCTCCCTCCTCCCGGAGAACTGCTAGGAGTCGCCAATAAGTGTGGATGAACAACATATCCATGTCCCTAGAAATACAGGTTGCTCACCTGTAACTTAGGAGTTCTAGGAATGGTATATGTTGTTCATCCACCACACCGACCTCCCCGGCCGACGCACAACCTGAGCTTCCAGCGGGCCAGATCTGGCGTCATGGGGCAGAGCCGAGAGTTATACCACCCGGGTGGGTGGGAGGAGCCAGCTTGAAGACCTTCAGTCAAGATTTAAAGCGGCAAGGATACCTGCCAATAAGTGTGGATGAACAACATATACCATTCCTAGAACTCCGGTTACAGGTGAGTAACCTGTATTTCCACCCCATCACTGACAAAAATAAACAAGGCTTATTACAATGTAAATCATTCAACAGAAATGCAAATAGGGAGGCTCCCCTCCCCGATACAGTTCTTGAGGAGCAGCCCACCTGTGATGTTACTAATTTGCCTGCATGAACCGACGTAAATGTGTGTCTGAAGAGGGGTGGAGCATGGGATTGAGGGGCACCAGGCTTCCATGTGTCCTCTCCATTATCATATACCTGGATGAGTTAACTCGCTCCATCTCCCAGGGTCATAGCTCCATGCCATTCTCCCCCACCCCCAACCTTCATGGTCTAAAATTGCCATATATCACCTGTGAGTTCCACCTAGAGGTGAACAGTAAAGTTCTAGTTTTTCATTCAAGTCAGAGGTTATCCTTTCTGTCCTATTTAGTCATTCACTTTGGCTCACCATTCCCCTGTGTCGGCCTGCTGGGGTGTCAGCCATTTTCTAGTGGGCCCCTCTCGCACACCTATTCAATAGGTCACTTAAGTCCTGGAATGTACCAAGCGACTGGAGAGCGGCTGATGTGGTGCCACTCCATAAGAGTGGCAGTAAGGAGGAAATGGGTAATTATAGGCCAGTCAGCCTCACATCAATAGTGTGCAAGCTGATGGAGACCCTTATTAAACAAGATCTGGTAGGATACCTCAGAGTTAATCACCTCCAAAACAATAAACAGCATGGGTTAGTGTTGGGCAGGTCATATCATGCTAACATACTGACATACTAAAAAGCCAGCAGAATAGGCCTAATAGTCTGTCATGTCCTCTTGGTAGCCAGCCACCTAGTGGTTGCTCGCTTTCCGCCCCCAGCCCTCAAGAGGGTCTTCATTGGATTTAGATTCCCCTTGTACATGTCCCACCCCTTCTTGAAGCCCTCCTCCTCCTCCACCAACCTCTTGGGCAGCGCATTCCATGGCTCCACCACCCTCTCAGTGAAATAATGCCTCCTACGTTCCCTCTACAATTTTCCCCCTCCAGTTTCCACTCGTGCCCTTCATTGTTCCTCCTTTTTTTTAGCCTAAACAGCTCCTTGTTTCTGCTCTGTTTTTCCTTTTACATACTTGAAGACTCCTATCATGTCTCCCCTGTCCCTCCTCTCCTCCAGTGTGTACATCCCAAGCTCCTTCAGTCTCTCCTCATAGGTCCTCCCCTCCATTCCCTGAATCATCCTGGTCACTCTCCTTTGGATTCTCTCCAACAGTGCTATGTCCTTCTTCAGATGAGGTCTCCAGAACTGAATACAGTACTCAAGTCGCGGCCTGACCAAGGCATTATATAGAGGGAGGATCACCTTCCTCTTCTGGACGTAATTCCCCTGGCTATGCAGCCCAGTATCCTGTTTGCTTTGGCTGCAGTTCTAATGTACTATTTTCAGTTATTCATTTTGACGTCTACCACCACCCCTAAATCCCGCTCACCCATCGTGGCTTGCATTGTGACACCCCCCCTCCGGCTGTAAACATGGCCCGGATTTCTGACCCCCAAATGCAGTACCTTACATTTCCCGGCATCCATTTTCAATCCCCACCTCCTTGACCACCTCTCCAGGGTATTCAGATCCCCTTGGACTACCTCTCTCACTTCTTCCCAGTCCACCAGTGCTCCTAGTTTGGAATCAACTGCAAAGAGAGTTGGCCTACTCCTAACCCCCCTCCCTGTGTCTGAGACATAGGCATTAAACAGGAGTAGCCCCAACACTGAACCTTGAGGGACTCCACTGATTATCTTCCATGGGGAAGAGACTATCCCACCAACTATTATCCTCTGAATTCTCCCCCAAAGCCAGTTTTCATCCCACTTTAGCTCCTGTCCTCCCACTCCTATCTCCCCCAGCTTTGCTATCAGCCCTTTGTGGGATACTGAAACAAACAACCTTGCTAAAATCCAGGTACAGGATGTCCACCAGTCTGTCTGTCCAAGGCCCTCATCACCCAGTCATAAAACTCTAAGAGGTTAGACTGACACAATCTCCCCGGAACAAAGCCATACTGTTTATCATCCTGGTGCCCTAAACCTTCCAGCTGCCTCCCAAGTCTCTCCTTGATAAAGCCCTCCATTACTTTGCCCACCACAGACGTTAGACCGCCAGGCCTATAATTCCCCATCTCTTCCCTAGACCCCCCCTTTATGTATAGGCATTACATACGCCACCCTCCAGTCCTGAGACACCCATCCTGTCTGCAGAGAGATGTTAAAGAGTGCAGCCAGTGGAGCTGCCAGTTCCTTCATAACCCTTGGGTGTAGCCTATCCGGCCCTGGCGCCTTATCAGTTTTTAGATTCCGAAGGGCCTCCTTCACCCTTTCCACTGTGATTTTCTCCCTCCCCCAGTACTCTCCGTTCGTGCAACCTCCCCACCCCTTCTGGGTCAGTCCCTGCCTGTACCCTAGCCTCTTTCCATCTTCTGTCCTCAGAATGACCTCTCACTTTTGCTGGCTCCTCTTCTCTCCCATCAATCTGTAGGGACCCCCTTTCCCCATCTGCAAAGATTGGGGCAAAGTACTCATTTAGCACTTCTGCCTGATTCCTCCGCTTCCTGAGCCCCCCCACAATTTTAATCCTGTTGATCTGTGTCCTCTGTTTTTCTTTTCTCTCTCATGTATTTATAAATTCCCCGCCCGGATATCCCTAGCCAGGCTTCGCTCCATCCCTGCCTTGACTCCCCTCACCACTCTGGTGACCCTCCTGGCCAATAGCTCATACTCTCCTCACTCCTTGAGTATTTAAAACATGCATAGGCAGCCTTTTTATCCCTCACTGCCTCCTGCACCTCTCTGGTCCACCAATGTGGCTTGCTGGTTCTGCCATGCTTTCTCCTAAATTTTATACAGGACCTAGTAGCCTCTTGCACCCCTTTTTTTTATTTTAATGGTTTCCCATAAACTTCCAGCATCCATGTCCGGCCTTATCTTTTCCAACTTCTCCCGTAGAATCCTACCCATGCTCACAAAGTCCACTCCCTTGAAATCTACCACTACTGTATTAGTGCGGTCCCCCCCCCCAGCCAAAGATACAGCAGAAACCAGATTGTGGCATGGTCCCAACCCGCCAGTGGACTGCACATCTCCAGGCCCCTTATCTGGTCACTGTCCACTAGGACAACGTCCAATATCCGCCCCTCTCTTGTAGGTTCCCCCACCTGTTGCACCAGGAAGACATCCTGAAAGACATCCATCAGTCACTGTTCCCTGCTTACAGAGGATGCCATGGTGTCCCAATCTGCCCCCGGCATATTAAGGTCACACATGACCACCACCCTGCCCTTACCATGGTCACAATGACCCTTGATGTCCTCAACCAGTTTATCCTCCGGAGCAGCCTCCATTGCAATAGGCCTGTATACCACCCCTGTTATCAATTTTTTCCTCCCCTCATTTGCAGGGTTACCCATATCTCTGCCACACCCCCTCCAGCCTCCTCCACTCCATTAACCAGTGTGTCATTTCTGACTATCAGCGCAACCTATCTTGTAACTCTCCAAATTTAGGTCCCAATCATTTCTCTGGGTGGCCCATGTCTCTGTAATTGCCGCCACATCTGCTGTTCCCTCAGCCAGCATAGCCTGAGGCTCAGGCATCTTATTGCTCATGCTCCTGGCATTGGTCAGGACTGTCCTCAACCCCGACCTCACCCCCCTCTTCGGTCCCCCCAGCTCTGTGCAGTCCCTTTTCTGCCCAGTTTTCCTTGGATTTGCAACGCAGCCCCCTCGCACTCTTTACCATGCCCTAAACCTGTACCCTCAAACAGCCCCTTGAGGCTTTTTTTATTTGACCTTCCCCCCCTTTATAAGTTTAAACCCCACCTCTCACTTAAAAATCCAGCAAGTTTTTAGTTTCAAGATCTCTCTTCCCTCCAGGTTGGGACATAACCTATCCCTGGCATATAACCCCTTATCCTCCCAAGTATCCCCCCAGTCACCTACTAGCCCATACCATTCTGCCCTGCACCAGTCCCTGAGCCACCGGTTCACCCCTCTTAAGTTTTAGCTTGGTTTTACCGGTTGCCGTAGGTACCAGCAGAATCTCAGAGAAGGGTATTTTGCTTCCTATAGAGTGACAAACCCTTGTCAGCTCCCAGAATCTAGTCTGTATTTCTAGCTCACTATTCCCTTCCAAGTTATTTGTCCTCAAATGTACTCGGAAGTCTGGGGATCCCCCTCAATCCAGTGCTAACGAGTATAGGTGGAATTTGGCCTTGTGCACGGATAGATCTGGTATATATTTAGCCTTGACAGGACTGCTTTTATTCTCACCGGCCCCCTTCCAATGGATACCCCTGGTCATGGAGTCCCCCAGTAGTATCACCTTCACCCCACCTCCCACTTTGTTTGCCCGCTTTATTCCTTCCAGACTCCTCCTTCTATCATTGAACCCTTGCTTGCTCCTACCGCTCCAGTCAGCCTGAGGGTCTTAATTAGCCCATTTAGTACCTTCCAGACTCTTCCTTCTGTCGACGACCCCCAGCTTGCTCTCTTCCCCCCCATCATCCAGGGGGCCACCATTATATGCGTGCCCTACCATATTCCTTCTGCCTGCAACTGCCAGTTTACTCCTTGTCCCCCCCAAACTCCTGGGTGGCCAGAGTTCGCTCTCCCAGTTCCTCCCCATCTCCCTTCTTGAGCTATAATCCTCCAATCCCCAACCCGAATAACCTCCCACTGCTCTCCCCCCACCTTTGGACCTGCACCTCCAACCCCATCTGCTGTATTTCTCCCTACCCTATTCTCCACCTCACCCAGTGATTCATGTCTCGAAGCTGACCTGACTAGAGAACTCTCTACCACCCCCTCCTCATTGATTGATTGATTTACCCAGTCACGTCTGCAGTGGCAGTTGACTCTGAATCCTCGTCGTTCTCTAGGAGATGAAGCACTTTTCGATTTACTACAGCTGGGTCATCATACTTTTGTAGCATTGATGAGACATCTGCTCTGAGATTCATTTGGGGGGTTCTTTCTGTTGAGCCCATCCTAGAGGTCAACTTCTGAGCTACAGTCCATGCCAATGCCAGTAAGTCCCTTTCTAGCCTTTCTTTAATTTTAGGCGGGGTTGGGGGGTGCTGATACCCATCTGTTCAAGGTATTGTGAAGCAGCCAGGAGGTCACGAAAGATTTTAACTCTTTGTTTGGTGGTAATCTTTAGCCTTGCTAGGTATGGGGTCTGGACTTTGATGTTTTTAGCATGTAGCTGTTTTATGATCAGCCAGAGGGTTCTGCATGCTTCTTGAACTGCTGAGGTGTGATCGTTATTGATCGAGATTTTGTGCCCCAAGAATACCAGGGCCCCCTGCTGCCAAGCCCTACGAAGTAGCTCTTCTTTACTTTGGTAGGAGGTTAAACGCGCTATGAAGGATCTGGGCCTTGCATCTGGATTTCCGGGTCGGGGGCCCAAGGAACGATGAGCACGGTTCATGTCTAGATCGAAATCTTCTGGCAGCGAGGCAGTGCAGTCTGCAGCAGGTCTTGAAGGAATGCAGTGGCATTTCTGGTTTTATCTTCCAGGCCCTCGGGGCCCCGTAAATCCTTATGTTATGTCTCCTGCTCCTCCCCTCCAGGTCGTCCAAGCGATGCGTGAGTTCTCTGTCCCTAGTGAGGAGATATAAGAGCAGGCGGCCCGTGCGGTTGGTTTGTTCGACACTTGCGTGAGCGCGGTTTAATTGTTCAGCTTGCAGGTGATTCATTTCATATCTGAATGGAGCTTCGGATTGGTCTGGTTGATTTTTGTTACTCTGCGGGCAGTCTGCATGATCGTGGCGATTAAGTTGTCCCGTCTGAGTCGTCATGCGGCAGGGCCTGGTGCTGGTCTCCCAGTCATCGGGGGATCTGCCTTGTCTGCGTGAAGAAGCTCTTTCAGTTTCTGTCGCCGGAGGTTTACCCGACTTGTTGCTCTTCAATTTAGCGGGCAATAACATCTTTTAATGGGCGATTTTAGTAAGATTATAAGCAGTGGGGAGCTGGAGCTCCGAGATTAGGCTGCCATCAAGGTTGCTGACGTCACCGGAAGTCCCCTCTCTTCCCCCTACTTATTGATCCTGAGAAGTGCTTTTAGCCAGCCTCCCATTGAATGTTTCTGGAGCCCTTCCTGCACTGACTGGGAGGAGGGGGGGTGTTTAAGTGGGTGTCTCAGCCCTTTTAAGTTTCTCTGTTAATCTCTTTAATATGGAGTCTCCCTTCCTTTCTGTCTGTCCTGAAAAGGACTTTCAAATACAGTTTTCAAGCCCTAACAATGACTTTTACTTGGCCTTAATCAGGTCCCTCTTAGTAGGCAGCTGTGAAAATAATTTTTAATTTGCATCCCCAAAACTCTGCTGACTGTCAACAAGAGCAACTCTTGGACTGATACTGCAAGTACAAGACACGAAGAAATGAGGTATGCAGTGTAGAAAGCAAAAGGAAGACAGGCAACTGCACATACATAAGGAACACACGCACAGTGCAGTCCTACTACGGCATTGTTTTCATTTCTACTCCTTGACAAAACGATTGACTCTAAAGAAGAGCCCATCACGGGGATGGTGGATTGAATGTACATCTCTTAAAATGTGACACCATAATGTCGGGAAGTCCATAGACCAGCCTTCGAGGTAGCAGCATCTCCCGGGGTCCTAGAGTGTTCTAGTGCTTTTTCACTTGGTACCTGTCCCAGGGACATGCAGAGAAATGTAATCAGATGTCCCTGGAGAAAACTGGGTGTCTGGGACAGGCTGCCAGGTGGTTATTTCGACCCATGCAGTAATTGCAATGGACATGTGTCCCTTTTCTATTGCTGACTCTGGCTTTCGAGAGGTGATGAAACTTGCTGCCCCTCGGTACCTGCTGCCATCATGGGCATAATTCTCTAGAAAGGGCTGTGCCAGCTCTTAAAGGGAACTGTGCCAGAAGGTAAACAATGCCTTGCAGTCAATGGCTATTAAAGGAGGAAATATAAAAACAGATATGTGGACGAGTGGTCAAACAGCAAACTACATGACTGTCTCCACCCACTAGGTATCATTTTTCTCTACAACATCCTCTGGCACCACCAGGGACCAATAAAATCCTCAAAAACAGGCCACCCTCTGTACTGCAAGCTTTTTTTGTGTGTGTGTAATCTATTTTTCTGCCCGTGCTCGCTGGTCCACCACTCCTTAGGGTTCTACCAAGTCCCCAGCCCTTACTGTCCTTACCCAGTCCTTCTGTGATCCTCATATTGCAGCCGACCGGGATATCCCGCATATCCTTCACCGGTCGGGTCCCCCTCCTCCAAGGGGGAAGGCACCAGGGGGAGAGGTGTGACCCCAGCACATACTTCTAGGGTCCGGGGATGCTGCTGAAGAACAGGAGGCCCTGGGAAGGCGCTGGAGGCCCTCAGGGAACAGAGAGCCGTCATCTGGCGGCCAGCGGGCGATTTTTCACGACCTTCCTAAGGTTCGTGACGTCTGGACATTAAGGCAAGAGCAGACGTTTGTCACGCACCACCCCAATGATCCTGACGTGTTGCTCTACCCCCGGCCTCCACCAGTGGTCGCTTCAACACTGGGTCGCAGCCCCTTCCCTCCCTGAAGACAGCGAGCAGTCATGGGACGCTCAAGCTGCCTCCCCACGGCCGGCCCTCCTGCGACCTGAGCTCGCTTCTGAACCCGGGTCGCTGGCTTCTCAAGCGGAAATCCAACCGCTGCGCCAACGGGCCGGCCTGTACTGCAAGCTTTGACAAAGTAGATCAGTGTTATGAACATTTTACAGGAGCTAAAGACATGGTTCTCAAAATGGCTTTCCCTAGGGTTTGTGGTTTTGGACAGTGGCACTAATATTGAAGCATTAAAGGATGGTGGGTTTGTGGATATATCATGCTTTGCACGTACACTCAGTGTAGTGGTACAGGACTTCTCAGTGAAGACCAGTGTGTGCAGAGGAATATGCTGGATGCTGCATAAAAAATAATGTGATCACTTCAGGGACTCTGCAAAAGCTTACAAAATTTGGAGGGATTTGCAACAACAGAATAACTCACCAATTCACCAGCTAAAATACGAAGTTGCCACCAGGTGGAACTCTACCGTACACATGTTTCAGAGGCTCCAAGAACAACGCAGAGCAGTGTACTAGTACACCACGGACCATTCAGTAGGGAAAGGGGTTGTTACATTAACCTCTGAGCAGTCGAATTTTATATCATACTTAAGATAGTTGCTACAGCCATTTGGCGATGCAACACATGAAGTTAGTGCCGACAGTGCAACCGTAAGTCGTCATTCCATTGATACATCTTCTCATGCACAGATTGTGGAAAGATTCTGAGAAACATTTGAAGAGTAAGGTGCAAGCATAGGTGTCATTTTTGCTCAAAAACTGTCTTTGGAAACGGATAACGGGATTGCCATGATGTTGGAATCTGAACATTCTGTTACAGTTAACAGTGTTGGATCCATGTTTTCAAAAACCGTTTGCCAGGTCTTCTCCAGTGTGGTACTATGGAATTCAGCCATTATAAAGAACTGCTCATTAATAAAGTGCCACTAAAAATGACAGCAGAGACTCCAACTGTAAGTTCTGCTGATCACAAACATAGCCATACTCCCTTCCAAGAAATGGATCCCAGTGAAGCTAGAAGAAAGAAATACTACAAGAAAGTCCTTGTATTACAAGTCAGAACCCATGTCCAATTTGTTTGGTACTTCAGAGGACACTATTTGGGCAGGACTGGATGACAGAAAGAAAAACAGTGCTGTTACTTCTCCCAGCACAAGGTACTCAGCAAGCAGTATGGTGGATGACTTCTTAAAGGACCCCAGAAAAATAAATGTTTGAGATGAGGGACCCACTGCAATATTGGCATGAAAAGAGCATGGTCTGGCCAGCATTGCAAAAAGTGGCCTTTTAGAAACATAGAATTTGACGGCAGATAAGGACCGCTTGGCCCACCTAGTCTGCCCATTTTCCTACCTAACAGATAAGCTGCAGATCCTAATTAACCAACAGCTTACTTCCTCCTACCCCACACTAGGACTGCCTTATGTCTGTCCCATGCATTCTTGAATTCCCCCACTGTTCTTGACTCCACAACCTCCTCAGGAGGCTGTTCCATGCATCCACAACCCTCTCTGTGAAAAGATACTTCCTCACATTACCTCTGAGCTGTCCCCCCTCTATCTTCAAATATGCCCCCTTGTTCTTGCACATCTCTTTTCTGAAAGATGCTAACCTCTTGGACTTTGTTGATTCCCTTGAGGTACTTGAAAGTTTCTATCATGTCCCTCTCTCCCTCCTTTCCTCAAGGGTATACATATTAGCTCCTTTAGTCTTTCTTCATATGTCTTCTGGTGCAGACCCACCATTTTAGTTCCCTCCTCTGGACAGCCTCCACTCTGTCTATGTCTTTGTGGAGATGGGGTCTCCAGAACTGCACACAGTACTCCAGATGGGGTCTCACCAACTGTCTGTACAGAGGGATAACAACTTCCTGTTTTCTACTATTGATGCCTCTCCTATCATCCCAGTATCCCCCAGCCTTCCTTACTGCCTTCTCACATTGCTTGCCCACCTTTAGGTCATCTGATATAATTACCCCCAGGTCCTTTTCCATTTTTACTGTTGTCAGTATCTCACCCCCCATTGTGTACTCTTGCCCTGGGTTTTTGTTTCCCAGGTGCATTACCTTGCACTTCTTTGCATTGAATCTGAGCTGCCATACATTTGACCATTCCTCCAACCTTGCCAAGTCCCTTCTCATCCTTTCCACTCCATCTGGCGTGTCAACCCTGTTGCAGATCTTTGTGTCATCTGCAGAGAGACATACTTTTCCTTCCTGTTCCTCTGCAATGTCACTTATAAAGACATTAAAAAGGACCGGTCCCAGTACCGAATCCTGCGGTACTCCGCTAGTAACCCTCCTTTCTTCACTGTGTACTCCATTTACTACTACCTTTGCGTCCTGTTGTCTAGCCAATTTTTTATCCAGGCTACCACCTTGGGACCCACTCCAAGGCTGGCTAACTTGTGTATTAATCTTTTGTGTGGGACTGTATCAAATGCCTTGCTAAAATTTAGGTAGACCATGTCCACAGCCCCTCCCTGGTCTACTACTTTGGTCACCCAGTCAAAGAAATCAATTAGATATTCGTCTGAGCACGACCTTCCCATCAGTGAATCCATGCTGCCTTGGGTCCTGTGCCCCACTGGCCTCTAGGTACTCAACAATTCTTTCCTTCAACATAGAAACATAGACTTTGTGGCAGATAAGGACCGCTTGGCCCATCTAGTCTGCCCATTTCCCTACCTACAGGATAGGCTGCAGATCCTAGTTAACCAACAGCCTTATCTTCCTACCCCCACAAGAATTGCCTTATGTCTGTCCCATGCATTCTTGAATTCTCCCACAGTTTTAGACCCCACAACCTCCTCAGGAAGGCTGTTCCATGCATCCACTACCCTCTCTGTGAAATAATACTTCTCACATTGCCCTGAAGCCTTCCTTCTATCTTTAAATTGTGTCCCCTTGTTCTTGCAAGTCTCTTTTTCTGAAAGATGCTACCCTCTTGGACTTTGTTGATTCCACTGAGGTACTTAAAGTTTCTATCATGTCCCCCTCTCCCTTCTTTCCTCAAGGGTATACATATTAAGCTCCTTTAGTCTCTCCTCATATGGCTTCTCTTGCAGACCCTGCACCATTTTAGTTGCCCTCCTCTGGACTGCCTCTATCCTGTCTATGTCCTTGCGAAGATGGGGTCTCCAGAACTGGACACAGTATTCAGATGGGGTCTCACCAGCTGTCTGTACAGAGGGATAACAACTTCCTGTTTCTGCTGCTGATGCCTCTCCTATACATCCCAGTATACCCCAGCCCTCCCTACTGCCTTCTCACATTGCTTGCTAACCTTAAGGTCATCTGATATGATTACCACCAGGTCCCTTTCCTGTTTTGTTGTTACATTTCCTCCACCCCCCATTGTGTATTCTTCCCTGGGTTCTTGTTTCCCAGGTGCATTATTTTACTCTTTTGCATTGAATCTAGTTGCCATACTTCTGACCATTCCTACAACCTTGCCAAGTCCCTTTTCATCCTTTCCATGCCTCCTTGTGTATCAACCCTGTTGCAGATCTTTGTGTCATCTGCAAAAAGGCAATACTTTTCCTTCCAGTCCCTCTGCAATGTCACTGATGAAGACATTAAAAAGGACTGGACCCAATACTGAACCCTGCGGTACCCCACTAGTAACCCCTCTTTCTTCAGAGTGGACTCCATTTACAATTACCTTCTGTGTCCTGTTGTCCAGCCAATGTTTTACCAGGCTACCACCCTGGGACCCACTCCCAGGCTGGTTAATTTGACTAATAATCTTTTGTGTGGGACTGTGTCAAATGCCTTGCTAAAGTCTAGGTAGGCCATGTCCACAGCCCTCCCTGGTCTACTACTTTGGTCACCCAGTCAAAGAAATCTATTAGATTCGTCTGACATGACCTTCCGCTGTGAACCCATGCTGCCTTGGATCCTGTGCTCCACTGACCTCTAGGTATTCAACTATTCTTTCCTTCAGAAGTGACTCCATCACTTTCCCTACCACAGAGGTCAGACTGACAGGTCTGAGTTTCCTGCCTCTGTCTTGGTCCCACTTTTGTGAAGGGAATCACATCCGCCTTCCTCCAGTCCTCGGGTACCACACCATCCTCCCATGATTTATTAAAAGAGTAGCCAGTGGTTTCACTAGTTCCTTCCTTAATTCTTTTTAGAATTCTGGGGTGAATTCCATCAGGACCCATTGCTTTGTCCACCTTCAGTTTTAGGAGTTCTTGCAGAACCCTTTCTTCTGTGAAAGGACTGGGATTGACCCCCTATCAAGAGTGCTTCTGTTAATTGGATTAGGCACTTCCTCCTCTTTGGAATACTGAGCAGAAATATTCTGCTCAGTATTCCTGCTTTTCACTGTCCTCTGCTCCACCCAATCGCTTCATTCTATTCAGCCTCACTATCCCTCCTTTTGTCTTTCTACGCTTGCTGATGTACCTATAAAAGGTTTTATCCCCCTTCTTAACTGAGTTGGCTATCTTTTCCTCAGTTTGGGCCTTTGCTATTCTGACTTCCCTCCCTGCTTCCTTCTGCCTTAACTGGTACAGATCTCTGTCCTGCTCCTTCTGTGTTTCCTTATACTTCCAGAATGCTATCTTTTTCTTCCTGACTTTCACAGCCACCTCTCTTGAGAACCATAGTGGCTTTTTCTTTCATTTTGATTTGTTTATTTGCTTCACACAAAGGCTTGTTGCCTCTGTGATGGCAGTTTTGATAATTCCCCATTGTTGCTCCACACCTCCTTCTAGCCTGTTTGCTAGTGCTTTTCTGAGGCACTCTCCCATCTTGCCAAAGTCAGCCCTCCTAAAGTCCAGTACCCTCACTTTTGTATGGCTTGACTCTGTAGCTGAGTTTAACGTGAACCACACTGTTTGATGGTCACTTGTCCCCAGATGGCAACCTACTTCTAGATCTGAGATCCTCTGATTCAATCATTTTACCTACCACTGAGGTCAAACTAACTGGTCTGTAGTTTTCTGCCTCTGTCCTGCTCCCACTTTTGTGAAGAGGAATCACATCCACCCTCCTCCAGTCCTCAGGTACCACCCCATCCTCCCATGATTTGTTAGAGAGTAGTCAGCGGTGTCATTAGTTCTACCTTTAGTTCTTTTAGAATTCTTGGGTGAATCCCATCAGGCCCCATTGCTTTGTCCACCTTCAATTTTATTAGTTCCTTCAGAACCCTTTCTTCTGTAAATGGACTGGTATCGACTACCCCCCCCCCCATCTTCAGAGTGTTTCTCTTGTTTGGTTTAGGTACCTCCCTGTCCTCTTCCTTTGTGAATACTGAGCAGAAATAATCGTTCAGTATCCCTGCTTTTTCATTGTCACCCTCTACCCACATTCCCTCCCCTTTATTAAGCCTCAGTATCCCTCCTTTGGTCTTTCTTCGCTCCCTAATGTACCTATAAAAGGTCTTATCCCCCTTTTTAACAGAGTTGGCTATCCTTTCCTCGGTTTAGGCCTTTGCTATTCTGACTGCCTTCCCAGCCTCTTTCTGCCTTAACTGGTACAGCTCTCTGTCCTTCTCCTTCTGTGTTTCCTTATATTTCCTGAATGCTGTCCTTTTCTCCTTAACCTTCCCTGCCACATCTTTTGAGAACCATAGTGGTTTTTTCCTTCGTTGTGTTTTGTTGATTTTACTATTTTAAGTTGCCCAGCAACGAGTTTCTGTTCAGAAACAATATTTAGTACTGCTGGCTACGTTGCTAGTAATGTGAGGAGTAAACTCCTTCCAGAAAATGTTGAAATTCTAACTTTTATTAAACTGAACTGTGGTGTATTTTCAGGATACGCAAGGGCACTTCCAAAACGCTGCTTGGACAGTAGTGATGATGAGCCTGTTGGCAGTGATGTTGAGGAAGGAAAGTAATATTGGGAGAATGTTGCTTCAACCTGTCTCTCCATGTCATTCATGTTGTGTCTCATGGCAGTCAAATTCTATGTTTTTGTGTAGTCACAATTTTGTTTCTTCCAGTAAACCACTGTAAAGCAAGACTAGAAAAGCTAGGGTGCTACTCTTTGACTCTGTGGGACATATGATAGAATTTCTCACTCAGATTTGTGTGTGTGTGTTTTCTCCATCTTTTATTTGTAAGGTCAGCCTAAATTTTTTTTTTTTTATTCCCTTTTTATTTAAGGATGTGACATATACGTGAGATACAGTCATTATCATATAACCTACATTCAGAGTTGTCTGATTTAATACAGTGTATCCAGGACAATAAAATAAATGTGTTTTAACCTTTTGTCATTGTGTTTCATTCTGTAAGGACTGAAGTTATCAGCTTAAAAGGTGATTAACCCAATGTATAATCTTTGAGGATTTGGTTCCTTCCAAAAATTCTAAAAGTTTATAGATCAACCAGATGTGAAGGCGACACTCTAGAACCTCTATTGGTTCTCAATCTCCTTTAATGTAATGAGAACAATTGTGGTGTGGAGAGGCTCAAGGGACAAAGCTTGGGTCTCGATTGGATAAATACAACATCCATGCTCTCCAAAGGGTTTAGAATGTCTGATATTTATTATGAAGTTTGGCAGTAAGAGATTCCATATAATAAATATCTAATACAACCCCCCTCCAGCCCCCAACGGACGGAATAACTGTGGTTCTCCATCGTCTGGTAATAGCTTTTTTTGCTGCCAAAATATATATAGGCAGCAAGGTATGGTGCCACGAGGGTCTGTGAGGGGGAATATAGATAAGAGTCTGTTCGGCCGTAAATTCGACTGATTTGCCTAGACATTATGAAACCTCCTGTTGGAGCGCACACCAAAATGGAGTCAAGTGGAGAGGGGGGACATGCTACAAGTCTCGATAGCTGAGAGGGCCCTGGGGGTGGTGGTGGATGTCAAGATGAACAGCTCTGAGACTTGTAGGAGGGCAGCAGCCAAGCCCAACAGGATGCTGGGATGCATCGCTAGGGGGATCACCTCCAGAAGGAGGGAAGTGATACTTCCTCTGTATAACTGCTTGGTGAGGCCACACCTCGAGTACTGCGTGCAGTTTTGGAGGCCACACTTAAAGAGACATTAAACTCCTGGAGAGGGTCAAGAGGAGGGCAACCAAAGTGATTTGGGGCTTGGGGGACAGGACCTATGGGGAGAGGCTCGAAAAGCTAAATATGTACACACTGGAAGAGAGAAGGGACCGGGGGGACATGATAGAGGTCTTCAGGTACATGAAGGGGGTATATTGGGGAGGAGCAGTCAGGGTGCTTCGAAGGAAGGAGGAGAGGGCATGGGTGGAAGCTGGAGGGGGGGAAGATTAAGGGGAGAAAGGAGGAGGTGCTACTTCACTGAGAGGGTGGTGGAGCCATGGAATGCGCTGCCCAGGGGGCTGGTGGAGGCAGAGACGGTGGAGGGGTTCAAGAGGGGGTGGGACAGGTACAGGGGAAGGGTTCTGGAAGCAAAATCCAATGCAGCGAGACTGTCCGGAACTGGGAAGGGAGAAGCCAGAGAAGGCGAGGGGGGCAGCAGTGTCAGCTCCCAGGGTGGGGGCTGACCAAACGAGCAGACATGAAAGACCATTATGCCTATTCTGGCATTTTAGTATGTTAGTATGACATGTCCAGAAAATATGACTGTGGTCAGCCTGTATACAAGCACAGTTCCTCCAGCATTTGCTGTAACTGGGGGGTAAATATTTCGCTAGGATAGCAGGGGACCAAAAAAAAAAACAGCTGCGGCATTTCTAGGCAAACTCTCGCCATTTCGTGGCGTGTGTTACTTTACATGCTAAAGGGGAAGCCCGTAACCAATCTTGATCTGATATATCTTCGGCCAGATCTCTGCGCCAACTACTTAAAATAGTAAGTGAGGAATCACCCATTCCCTCCCTAAGAAATTTTATAGAAATGTCCTACTTGTTGTCCCCATAAGTGTCCAGTTATATGTTCTTCTATGTAAGTCCATGCCATGGGGATGGGGTCAGGCAATTTTGCTGCCACCTCTCTCTGTCTTAAAATATGATTTTTAACCTGGGTATACCTATAAATATCAGTATCAGTTAGGTCATACGTAGCTTTTAGAGTTTCAAAAGAAATGATGCCCGCATGGCATATGAATTGTTTAAAAAAAGTTAGTTTACTGCAATATGTTTGAAATTTTATTGTAATTTATGTTTTTATGATGTATTTTATAATGTTTGTGGTCTTTGATGTTTTGTATGGAATGTTGAAGTTTTAATCAATTTGTTCAGCGCCTTGATATAGCGAAAGGCGCTATATAAATAAAATTATTATTATTAAAAAAAAAAAAAAAATTGAAGACTCACTCTTCTCCAGTTGGCAAAATTGTGATCTAATGTAGATGGGAGAAACCTATCATCTCCCGAAATTTGCGTGTAAAAGAAAAAAAGTGCTTTAAAACCTTTGTATGTTTTTAATTTGAACCATAATTTCAAAATCTGTGCTGTAAAGTGAGTGTAGTCTTTTATAGGAGCTATTCTGGGCGCCGTGGAAAATATTACCTTGGTAATGTCGTAAAGGTCATTAATGGCAAATTCTAGCTCTTTCCAAGGAGCTTCATATGCCGAGGATACCCAAAAAGCTAATATTCTGAAAAAAGCAGCCAGGGCATTACATTTCAAGTTTGGAAGGTTAGCCCCGCCCTGAGAGAGTGAGAGTTGCAATAGTGACATCCTGATTCTGGGGCATTGGCCATTCCAGACAAAAGTAGAGATTATTTTATCCCATGATTGGAAGTAGAATTTGAAGGGAAAAGTAGGGACATTCCGGAATAAATACAAAAGTTTGGGTAGTATAATCATGTGAATTGTTTCAATTCTTTGGAAAAAGCTTAATGGTATTTTAGACCAACGGGACAGTTCAGATTGAATTTTGATTGATAGTGGTTCGTAGTTTAATAATTCCAAGATATCTCAATATTTTGGTATATTGATTCCCAAATATTTAATTTTAGTTTGAAGCCGTTTTAAGGGATATTTCTTTTTAAGAGCCAGGGACGGAGAAAAATATAGTGATAGGTCAGTTTTGGCTATATTTAGTTGAAATCCTGAGATTGTTCCAAAAAGATCTAAAATTTCCCAGAGCGCTGGGAGGGAGGTTTCTGGCCCTATGACAGAAATTAGAGTGTCATCGGCAAACAGGAGTACCTTATGATCTTACTTCGAGAGGGCTCTTGCAGTAGGTAATTACATATAGGACTGATGTCGGCAGGTGGCAGGACCCCACGGAAACATTTCTAGCTAGCAGTCTCTGGTGAGGGACCGCCCCCACGTCAGGTGACCGGCGTCAGGAGACGTTTGTATAAAGGGCCGGTCCCTCACGCCCACCTTCCAGTTCTTTCCCGCCGTTGGCTTATGCCAGCACCTCACAGAAAAGTTCCCTGCTCGTCAGGCTCCTTCATCGGTATTTTAACCGAGTATTTTCGATTTATTATCACTCGTCTGTGCATGTAGTCCCTATATCCTCGAGCACAAAAGCAAAGTGCAGCTCGTGTGGCGCCCAACTCCCGTACAAGGTCGGCCATTCCCTGTGCCTTTTTTGCCTAGGCCCCGACCATCCAGTAGAGAAGTGCCAGCACTGCCTCAGCTTTAACGCGGCCAACCGGAGAAGGCGGCAGCAGTCCCTGGAGGCCCATATTTTGAAAAAGAAAATGAGCTCCATGGAGAAAGAACTGAAAAAGCTTCTGCAGTTGTCAACTTCCCCGAAGGCCATCGCAAGAAAAAGGATAAAGAAAAGCACCGGGACAAGGCTTTCTCCCACCACGCCTTCTCGGAGTCGCCGTGAAAAGGTAACATCCCCTGGGGACTGGCTTTCCACGACGGCCGCTTTAGATGCTTTAAGGCGGTATCGGCTTGGCGCCCAGCTCCTTCGGGCGCCCGGCTTGTGGAGGCCTCCGCCCCAGTAAAGCTGCGGGCTTCATGGCCTACTAGTGCGAAAGCGCCCGATAAGTCAGACGCCTGCTCCTCCCGTACCGCACGGAGAAGGTCAGAAAGTCACAGACCCTTCGGGCAGCACGCGGGTCCCCCATTCCGCCTGACCAGGCCGCCCGTCCATCGTGGCTCGCCTCCGGCGAAGGGTCCGTTAAGTCGAGCGCTTGCCCCTCCGAGCGCCCGGATCCGCTGCTAAGCCGCACGCCGGTTCACCCGATGTCCGACTCATGGATGAGCTGACGCCGCCTCCCCCATGTCCGCTGCTCCCTGCTCCCGCAGTCTTCGCTGCCTCCAGGGACCCTGAGTCTTCTCAGCCCGATCCCAAGGATCCCCCTTCCCCATCCCCGGGCGATGCTGAGGTTCCTGTTCCACCTCCGTCAGACCGTCCACCTTCTGGTCCGACTGATCTGACATCTGTTCCCCGAACGCTGGCTCCTTGGCTGCTGGCTCCGACACCGGCATTGCCAACGCCGGACGACATCCCACCCCCCGATGTCGTCCCGACGCTGGGCCCTCTGCCCCCTGGGCCTTCCGCTCCAGAACCGCCCGCGGGGACTCTGGCCGGGCCGTCTGCTCCGGCAGCTCCTCTGGCTCCTGGGTACCTGACCCCTTTGTATCTGACGCCGCCATACCTGGGACCGCAGTACCTGGCTCCTCAATACCCGACGCCGGGCTTCCCGCCATCTGGTTATGGATGTGTGCCTTTTGGGTGTAGTCCATACCCGTATCCCCCTCATCCTCCTCCACCGCCCCCTCAGCCGCCGGTGGACTTGCAGGAGACTCTGGCCTCCTGGTGGGCTGAGGCCAATGCTCAGCTCACCAGAGAGGTGGAGAGTCATCTTCCGATGACTGTGCTGGTGCCGGTTCCCATACGTCCACGACGACACACTCCCTCCCCACCTCAGGACACCAGGGCTAAACCCTCTGGGTCCAGAGGGGGGCAGGACACACGCTTCCCCGAGGGGTTCCCAAGGGGTCCGTTCCTCCCCCTCGTCGGGAGAGGAAGGCTACCTCTTCCTCATCTTCTTCTTCCTTGGATCCTTCCGACAGTTGTTCTGAGCAAGACGATGAGCCACGCTTTCCGTCCAAGCCCCGGCCAAGGACTCCTCCGGAGGATCCTTCCTTCACGGAGTTGCTACAGAAGATCCAGGAAGTACATAAGTGTCAATCCTTGGAGCCAGATCCCCAGCGTAAAAAAACTCGCTGAGCATCTGGATCTGCCCGTGACAGCTCCCCCTTTGTTGCCACCCTGGATCGAGCCTCATGTTGACCTTATTACCACCATATGGAAACAACCGTCGGCCTTAGCCCCACTTCCCAGTAAGTCGAACAGGCTATACCAGGCTCCCGAGGGTGTTGACTTTTTAGACTCCCACCCTCGAGCTGACTCGGTTGTGATTAGCGCTGCTCATGGCCGGTCAGCTCAACCCAAACACCTTAGCTCGTCTCCACCTGACAAGAAATCCCGCCTTCTGGACCAGTATGGCAAGAAGAGTTTTGCTTCTTCCACTCTGGGTATTAGGGCCCTGAACTATGTCGGCCACATGGAGGATTACCTGAAGGCGATTCTCAGTGAGGTGGAATTTAAATTGGACTCCCTTCCGGACTCCCAGGTCAAGCAGGAAGTGGCTGACCTCGTCCGCTCTGCACATTCGGCCAGTTGGCACAGTCTTCGTGCGACCTACGATGCAGTGGACACTGTTGGTAGGAGCTCAGCTTTCGCTGTAGGCCTACGGCATCACGCTTGGCTCAGAGTGTCAGGGTTGGTCCCGGAAGTGCAGTCCGCCATCCAGGAAGTGCCCTTCCGGGGTTCGGTGCTGTTCGGGGGTGATGTCAAGGACATCATCACTGATCTGCAGGAGAAAGGGATGGCACTAAAGTCTGTGGACTCTCTGTATCATCCCAGTCAATTGCAGCTCCGTCCCTTTCGCAGACGGAATCTGCCCAAAGTGAGACCACAGGGCCCCCCAGCCGCCAAGCCCCCGCCCAAAAAGCAGCAGGAGCTTCAGCTGCGGCACTGCCCCACACCACCTGACTCTCTCTCTCTCCCACAACCTCCGGGCTTCCTGGAGGAACCGGTAGAAGGGAGGTTTTCCCTCCACCTTCCGGGCTGGGAGAGGATAACATCAGATTCATGGGTGCTCCAGCTAATCACAGAAGGACACTCGATAGTTTCTGCAGAAACCACCTCGTCACCCTCCCCCGAGGTCCGTTTACTCTCGGGAACATCCTCTTCTGGTCCAGGAAGAAATTTCAGCACTTTTGCTGAAAGAGGCGATAGAATCTATTCCCCTTTCCATGCAAGGAACTAGTTACTATTCCCACTTCTTCCTAGTCCTGAAGAAGACAGGAGATGTAAGACCTATTCTAGATCTCAGTTCCCTGAACATTTTCGTGGAGTACAAGAGGTTCAGGATGCTCTCCCTGCAGAGCCTTCTGCCGCTCCTCCGCTCGGGCCAGTGGCTGTGCGCTCTGGATATGCAGGACGCTTACCTGCACGTATCTATCCACCCCTCTCACCGCAGATATCTCCGTTTTGCTTTCCACGGGGACACTACCAATTCAAGGCACTTCCATTTGGCCTCTCCTTGGCTCCTCAAGTATTTACTAAATGCCTTGCGGTGGTGGCGGCCTATCTGCGTACCCAGGGAGTACAGGTTTTCCCGTACCTGGACGATTGGCTCCTGGTGGCCACGTCCAGGGAGGATCTCCTGCACTGCCTCTCCCTCACCCAGCAGGTCTTTGCCTGTCTGGGTATTACCATCAACCACTCCAAGTCTCCCTTGATCCCATCCCAGAAGCTCCAGTTTATTGGGGAGATACTGGACACGACCCTAGGCAGGGCCTTCCTGCCACCGGACAGGGTGGCTACACTCCAGACTCGGGTAAGCCTGTTGTCCAGCCTCAGGCGCGTCAGTGCAGGGTCAGTTCTTCCCCTCCTCGGGCTTATGGCGGCTGCTATCCCGACAGTCCCTCGTGCTCGGCTCCACATGAGAGTGTCTCAGTTGACGCTCCGATCTCAGTGGGATCAGTTTGTAGACGACTTGGACCAATTGGTCCTAGTCTCCTCTCCCATGATTCGAGACTTGCAGTGGTGGATGGTGCGAGAGAACCTTCTTCGGGGAGTTCCATTCTTCCTTCCTCCTCCCTCCCAGACTCTGACCACAGACGCCTCGGGCGACTGTTGGGGAGCACATCTCGGTCCACATCGTACCCAGCGCTCTTGGTCCAAGCTTGAACAATCCCTCCACATCAGTGTGCTCGAGCTTCAGATGGTGCTCTATGCTTTCCACCTGCATCTTTTTCCAGGCCACCTAGCCGGCCAGACGGACAATATATGTGTGGTATGGTACATCAACAAACAGGGCGGGACTTGGTCCTACCCTCTTTGCAGGGAAGCGATGAGAGTCTGGGATTGGGCAGCACAACACGACCTTCACTTCACGGCAATTCATGTTCTGGGGGTCGAGAACTCCTTGGCAGACAAACTAAGTTGCTCGTCTGCTCAAACTCACAAGTGGGAACTGGATCAGGGGGTCCTAGACGATATCTTTCTACATTGGGGAACACCTCATGTGGACCTGTTCGCTTCCCCTCTAAACGCAAAGCTTCCCGACTTTTGCTCGATCGTTCAAGAGCGAGGCATTTTCTGAAGAGACGCTGTGTCTCTAGATTGGAGGGACACATTTCTATGCCCCCCCCCCCGGATTTCCTCTGATCCCGCGTGTCCTTGCAGAAACTCTGCTCAGAAGGAGCACGAATGATTCTGATCGCTCCTTTCTGGCCTAGGCAAGTTTGGTTCTCTCTTCTGCAACAATACTCAGAGGAACCTCCTCTTCCTCTTCTGCTGTCAGGAATTTTATTGACCCAGGATCAGGGGACCCTGGTCCATCCAGGTCTCAAGTCCCTTCAACTACATGCATGGCTCCTGCAGACATAGCTCAAGCCCGCTTTGGGGTTTCTCCCCAGGTGGCTGAGATCCTGGTGGAGGCTAGGAAACCCTCCACTAGGTCTACTTATGTCATGAAGTGGAAACGGTTCTCAATCTGGGCCGCTTCAAAAGGCTTCGAGCCTTTCTCCTGCTCAGTTGGGCGATTGCTGGAGTACCTGCGCCATCTCTTTGACCTGGGTCTTAGTCACTCGTCTCTGAAGGTACACATGGTGGCCATTTCGGCCTACCTTGTTCACTTCGCAGATAGGACGTTTGCTCAACTGGAAGTCTCTAAGACTTTCCTCAGAGGGTTCTTCACTTGAGGCCCCCATCCGAGTTCCCGCCCCTCCTTGGGATTTGAACTTCGTTCTCGAGAAACTTACTTTGCCTCCTTTTGAACCAGCGGCCTCAGCAGACATGAAGTTCCTTTCATGGAAGATGCTCTTCCTAGTGGCCATTACCTCTGCTCGGAGGATTTCCGAGCTCCAGGCCCTGATGTGTAAAATCCCATACTTGATTTTTCACAAGGAACCTGTGGCTCTGCGCACTAATCCTGAGTTTCTCCCCAAGGTGGTAGCAGAATCTACATTGAACCAGTCCATAGAGTTACCTGCCTTCTTTATGCAGTACTGCAATCAGGGGGAGTATCTACTTCACACTATGGAAGTTCAGTGGATCCTGAAATACTACACTAACAGAGCAAAGGATCTCGGAAAGACTGATCAACTTTTTGTCTCTTTTGCCTCCAAAAGAGAAGGCAATACTGTTTCCAAGCAATGCCTGTCTAAATGGTTGGCTCACTGCATCACCTTCTGTTATAAGTGCAAGAAGACCCTTCAGGGTCAAATAAGAGGTCACTCCACCAGAGGGGATTGCTGCCTCAGCGGCATGTTTCAAGAATGTGTCAGTGGCAGACATTTGTGCTGCCGCCACTTGGACTTCTGTCCATACATTTACAAAACATTACAGTTTGGGTATTGCCTCTCGCAGTAGAGCAAGCTTCGGGCTCGCTGTTCTGCAAGGCCTCCTTTGTTAAGGCCTTCACAGCTAGAGGATCTACTTTGAGTAGCTTTCCTCCTCCCGTGTGCTTCTTCTTGTTCCAAACTGCTTGGGACTCAGTCCTCTATGTAATTACCTACTGCAAGAGCCCTCTCGAAGTAAGATAGTACAGTTACGCAAGAACTTACCTTAACAGTAGATCTTTGAGAGAGGCTCTTGCAGTAGTTAATACCTTCCCGCCCTCCATCCCCCTAAGCTTTTTCAGCTCCTCTTCCAGTGAGGGAAATATCCACTCTCTCTTGTCCGGCCTCTTGTGGCCTGTGGCGGGAAAGAACTGGAAGGCGGGCGGTACCTCGCCAGAGACTGCTAGCTAGAAATTTTTCCGTGGGGTCCTGCCGCCTGCCGACGTCAGTCCCATATGTAATTACCTACTGCAAGAGCCTATCTCGAAGATCTACTGTTACGGTAAGTTCTTACATAACTGTACTTTCTCGTTGACCCTCTGGGATGCCCTCAATCCGAGCATTATTCCGAATTGCTCCGGTCAGGGGTTAGATGTAAAGGGCAAAAAGTGGTCAGCTTAAATTTTAAATGACTACTGACCCGGCTTTCTGGTTTAGACATCTTCCAGTTATGTACCCCATGCCAGATCTATTTCTTGGATAGCATCTTCTGAATATAACTCCACTCTGAGTTCTGCCTGATCTGCTGTTCTTGAATGGCTACTCATCTATGAAAGAAAAAATGAAAAATAATCTGCAAGAGTGTATAATAGAGCATTGTTCTGTATAGAATTCCATTGCTTTCAAAATGTTGTTGTACCACAGTTCAGAGGTCCTGGAATGTGATTGTACCCTTCTGTGGTACAGTAGCATTCTGAAAGCAAAAGAACTGCTGTGTGTACTTTTGTATAATACCATACACTATAAAAATACAGGATGAGCAACTCTATGCACAACCAGTGTGTCCTGCCACCTCAGGATTCTGATTCCCAGGGACCGATTGAGCTGTACTCTCGAGGTTGAAGGGAATCGGAACCCCTCTGGGGAAGAACACACTGATTTACGCTTAGTTGGCCATTACTTTTATGTGGTGTATTTGAGAAAAATTAAGTGTTCTCTTCGCAATACTGCTACCTCAATCTGGCTTCATAATTAAAACTTTTCACTGTTTTTTACTAAAAAAATACAAAAAAAGTTTAAAAAGAAATAGTGTGCACGTATATCATAATTAGAATAAAAACTAGTCAAAACTATGGAGGCCCATTGCTGGCAACACGACACAGTCAGCTTAATAAAATAACATCAGCTCGCAAGGGTGGGTGGCAGGTCCAGATACACACTCTGTGCACGCTGCTGCACTTCCTCTCAGACCATCACGTGTCATTGACTGTGTTCTCCTGTTACCCTTCAGTCACCAAGTCACTTTTGTTAGCCGTGCACAACTCGTTTAACAGACTAAACAAGCCAGGGGCTGCTCAACTGTTACATCTGCGCGTCTTGTCTCCTGTCATTTACTGCTAAGAATTTAGACTACATGCTAATGAAGCCATGTGTTGTTTAACTTTGGAATATAGCACTGTCTGAAATACCTTACAGGATTTCCTGTGAACTGATTAACAGCTGGGTCTTCTTAGTTGCCATGCTATTTAAGGTTTTTTTTTTTACAGAATTTGACCTGTCTTCCTTTTTTATTACACTTTAAAATGAAGGTACAAAGCAAGTTTTATACCAAATGCATATTGGCCATGAATCCAAAACCAGGGGTGATTTGGCAAAACCAAAACCACAATATCCCTGGTTTTGCACACACCACTGTTATGAAGCCTGCAGTACAGAACTCCCAGAGAGATAAGGGAACTTCGTGTGTGTGTGTGTGTGTGTTTTTAAATAACACAGAGTACTTTAAAGGACAAAGGTCCTGTTTTCATGCAGATGTTCTTGGTAATAAAGGATGACATAAAATTCAAAATGTGTTTTTAGAATGGTGTTTGGGGGGGGAGGGGGAGGAAGAGGAGAGGGAGTGAGACACATTCTTGGAAGCCTTGAGGAACTTGACCCCATTTGGTAATAAGATTGGTTCAGATTTCTTATTGCACTTTGGCTGCTGGATATACTATCCCTATGTTGCTTCACTGACATCATTTTGAAAACACCCAATGTAGTACTATACTGTTAAGTAATCCTACCTGTTAAAGGGCAGCTTTTGAGAAGTTGGAAGTGCTGAGTTATGGTGTAGGTATCCACGTTCTTTCTGAAGGTAAGCGCTATACTGCTAAAGAAGAGTAGATTGTGCTAAAATAAACTTAAATGTAAATAATGAAGTAGGATCAGTGAATGTTTCATGTCGTAGAATAATAGCAGCATTTTTAAAGAGCATTTTCACCGACTTAATTTAGAATCCCACTAAGAAGCCTTACTTCCACTCAACTAGCTGCAGGAAGAAATAACATTTCTCTCTCCTAAGCTGGTCTCTGGGCTTCCATACAGATGGGCTGTACCTCCTGATGCACACATGCAGGCAGGAATTCAGAACTCTGCAGCTTGGATATCCACTCCTCGACTTCCTGTTCCAACCAGCTTGCTTCCTGTCTTCAAAACAGCAGATACTGTGCAGCAGAGCTCTGTCACTTCATGGCTGGGCTGAAGACAGCAGACTGTATGTCTACAATTTATTTTTCTCTTGAGATTTCTTCAGAAATACGGTGTTCTTACAACACTTCTGTGTGGGTTCCAGTTTCAGCCTTGCAAACTGCACAGACTGGCCCCCATATGCTGCAGAGTTTTCTCGCAATTTTGAGCTTAACCGTACTGCATTCAGTTTGCCCCTCGACTGTCCCCCATGCCAAGCCATGATCGAGGCAAAATAAATAATTACTACTAAAGCTAATCCCCTCCTCGCTGACAGCAGCATCGCCTTTTCTTCCTGTTGACAGCTGGCTTGCAGTGCTACTCAGCTGCTCGCCGATGGTGGGCCAGCAACACATACAGCTGCTGATTTGTGCCGCCCAGTTCAGGGTCAGTACTGTTCAGGACACCAAGGGAGCTTCTTAGATGCTGCAGCCCCCAGCATCATTCGTTAATCAGCAATTAAGGGACAAGAAAGCAATTAATCAATTAGTTTTGGCAGCATCAAGGACCAAGGCAGCAAGTTAAGCAACTCAGTATTTTACCTTTAAAGGGCCAGCATTAGCGTTTCATCTGCGTTTCAGTATTCTCTCAGGAAGCCTCCCAGCATATTATCAGGAAGCCTCGGTGGGGGGGGGGTACACTGAATACAGGGGGATTAGTACCTTTAGAGCAATAGCTAAGAGACTTCCACAGTACATTTCTGATTGCCTGCTCCTCTGTACTGTAGGCAACTAAGTCCTGAGAAACCTTTCGTACACTTCCTTCGTTATCCCTAAAGTTCAGAAACGCTTTGGCAGAGCTTCCATAAGTCACGCACTTCCACAACTGTGGAATGGATTGCAAAAGACCCTGAAGTTGGCCCAATAAAAATGCACACGTTTAAAATGCTGTTTGCTCACTCCTTCAAGGAACCTAGCAAATGCTTCACCAGATGACTTCCATCCCCTCCTTGTGCATCCTCACATATCTTCCAGAGCCCTTCCATCCCTTCCCTACACTCACTCACATGTATAATTGGTTTTCACCTCCGCGCCCTTTTACCTCCGCTCTGCTACCCTTCTCTTACTATATTCTTCTTCTGTCCCCTGTGCCTCCTTGTGCTATGATTACTTCTGTTCCTCCCTGGCTTATTCTAACATAACTCCCTGAGTCCCGATCCCCTTCCTATACTCACTGTATTGTATAGTGTTTTTTTTTTTTTTTAACCTCCATGTCCCTTTATCCTCCTCCTGCTACTTTTCCTCACACTATTCCCCTCATCTCCTTGTGCCTTCCTCGGGGCTTCCAAGCATCTATCATACATATTATGTTACTGTAGTACATATTTAGCTATGTTTTCTGTGTATTTTTGGAATATCTCTACATTTGTTTATTGTGTACTTTGGAATACCTCTACACTTGTTGATGTACCTATGCTTGTATCTAAGTTTATTCTTACATTTTTGTTGTATTTTTGGTGTATACCTTCCAGGTCCACCTTGCAGATGACTTCGCTCAATGGTGCTTCGCCTGGTAAAATAAAGATTGATTGGTTTTGTGTCATGGCTTCAGACAAGCCCACCGGGGCAGAAAATGAGTCCCCTTTACTAATTACATTCGCTGGTTTGCTTTGTTTAAAATGCGAGAAGGCAGCGACTGTAAATGGGGAGGGCCTGATGGAGGCCCCCCATTCCTCAGCTCAGACTGATAGCCAACAGACAGACAGGTCTGAGAGGGTAGCAGCCACCAGGGAGACCCAGCAGCCCGCAACCCCCTTGCTGGCCCCAGACCTCACAGATAAATTGAATAGGGCTTTTGCCCTGGACCCTTCATGCTTCGACTGGCAACCTCCAGGTTCCCCAGATGTGAGGCTACACAAGAAGGCAAAACGGAAGAGAACTCCGTCCCCATCATTATCTGAAGAGGTGCAGTTGTCCTCACATCACCATGACAAAAAGAAAAAATCTAGGTACAGGAACAGATCCTCCGATGAGGAGGATTAGCATTCCTCACGCCACAAGAGAAAGAAAATATCTTGTTCTCTGAGCAGATCTCTGGGCACCCACAAAGGGAAACATTGCAGGGAGCATTCCCTGGCCTCCTCAGACTCCAGTTCCTCTTCTCCGGAAGAGGGGAAACTAGTGGACTTATCCTCCGACGATTCCCCTTCCAGAAACTTTGACCTGGAGGACCTAGACCTTTTTCATAAAAAAGGTTATGGTCGAGATTCACCTTGGATCTTCCCCAGTGGCTCCAACACAGCTGAAACAGGCCTTCCACCTGGCATCTGCAGCCAGACTGCTTTTCCTATTCCTCCAGCCACTGAGGACTTGCTAAAGGAGGAATGGCAAGGCTCAGAGTGCACCTGTCCAGTTCCCTGGCTGTTAACTAAGCTTCTCAAGTTTTGATAAGAAACAATCTGAAAAGTGGCTCGACTGCCCCAGAATCAATCCCTTGATTGTGAACCTCACCAAAAAGGCGGTCATTCCGGCAGAAGGAAGGGCAGCTCTTAGGAACCTAGTGAACAGGTAAGTGGATGCATCACTGAAGAAGGCCTTCCAAGCTTCAGCAACTTCTCTCAAGGCAGCAACTGCCAATCTTTTCTCCCCCTGGGCCGCTCTGTCCTGGGCCTTGGATTTAGCCTTCCAATTTGCTGAGGATCCAGAGAAGAACAAGGCTACTATTCAACAGCTGCAATTAATGGGTTTGGCATCCGCTTATGCAGTAGACGTGTCGGAGGAGGCATTCAGGTGTGCACTAGGACCATGTTTTATCAAACTTTGGCTCACTGCAGCCTTTGGCTTTGGGCCTGGCAAGCAGACACCTCCTTGAAAAGCCATTTGATGAACGCTCTTAATGAAGATAATCTCCTGTTTGGCTCTGCGCTTAAGGAGGCGGTGAAGGAATCTGGGAAGACAGCTAAAGAGCACATGCCCCAGTCAAGAAACGGGGGCAGATCATGATCTTCAGGCCCTAGACATGATTTTTGTGACCGAGGTTATAACAAGGGTCAAAACTCTTAATTTCTCAGGCAAGAGAACATGGGTCTCCTCACATAACCACCGCAACTTCAGGGGAGGAGGAGGCTCCGGTGGTGGAGGTGGCACCAGAGACACTGGGAACAACAACCAAAAGTCACAATTATGCTGTTCAGCTCCATCCTTCAGTGGGGGGCAGACTTTCAAACTTTCTCGAGGAATGGGTCCAAACCATGTCCGACAGATGGGTCCTAGACATAATCAGCAAAGGTTACCTGATAGAATTCCGAGTTCAAGCCCCCCCTACCTCATGTGGTGCCCTCCCCTATATCAGGCAGCCCGACCAAAAGACAGGTGATGTTGCAGGCCATCACAGACCTTTGTTCAGGCAGGGGCTATCGAACATGTTCTCTCCCCCCCCCCCCACAGAGTTCAATCACAGGGTATACTTCCTATTCTTCATTGTGCCCGAACACACAGGGGGATTCTGGCCAGTCCTAGACCTCAAATTCCTAAATCGCTTCATCTGCAACAGACTCTTCAAGATGGAAACCTTGTCATCAATCATCAGGGAATTACAACAAGGGGATTTTCTGGCATCCATCGATTTGCATGATGTCCATTTGCATATTCCCATCCAAGAGCTTACACGGGCAATATCTTAGGTTCTAGGTGGGGTTGCAGCATTTCCAATTCAAAACGTTGCTATTCTGGCTTTCTTCAGCCCCAAGGACTCTCTCCAAGATGCTAGTAACAGTCATGGCTCACCTCTGGAACTGAGGAATACAACTTTTCCCTTACCTGGATGATATTCTGATCAAGGCCTCTCAGCTCGACCAAGCAGTGCAAGCCGTGGCGGAGGTAGTCCGGTGCCTGTCGGCACACAGATTTGTCATCAATAAAAAATTTACAGAGCTAGTTAGACTATTGTCCATAATGCTCACCAGGACTTGTTACCAAGCACCCGTTTTATATATTTTGTCCCGATTCCTCTTAAAGCTGTCCATCAAAGGACTGTTTACCTCCCTAGGAAGTGCATTCCATCTAGCCACCACTCACTGGCTGAACCACTTATTTCTTTCCATGTTTTACAGTTTGCCCCCTTTAGCTGCCAAACATGAGCTGTCGTGATATATGTTTGTTCTTTAAATGCCAAACTTAATCTATCTTTAAGGTACTCATCATTTAAAGATCTGTATAATAAGCATAGGTCCCCTCCTCATCTTCTGTATTCCAGCGGGAATAGATCTGATTCCTTTAATCTGTTTCTGTAGTCTTTATTAGCCATACTCATAATGGAGCAAGTAGCTCTTTTTTTGCACCCTTTCAATTTTTTTAATTTCCCTTTGATGATGGGGAGACCATAGCTGTGCACCATACTCCAAAATGGGCCTCACCAGTGAGCTGTACAGAGGGACCAACACCTCCCTGCTTCGACTTGCTATATGTCGCAAGAAGCAATTTAATACCCCATTTACCTTTGTGCATGTAGCATTACAGTGTTTTTTAAAGCCAAGATCTTCTGTAATCATTATACCAAAATCTTTTTCCTTTACTTCTTGTTCCACAGTAATGTTTCCCAGTTTATATACCTGAGATATATATATATTTTTAGCCCCTAGTTGCATGACTGTACATTTCTTGGGATTTAGGGGGAGCTCGTATTTATTACACCAATTGTATATGTCATCCAAGGTTTTCTGTAGGACTTCATGATCTTCCTGTTCCTGATTTCCAATCCCAGTCTACAATCATCGGCAAATTTGGTAATCCAAATCTTCTTGTCCTTAACTCGTAATGATGTGATGTAGATGTTAAACAGACAGGGTCCCAGAACGGAACCCTGTGGCACACTGCTTGTCACCATATTCCAGTTCGATACAGCTCCTCTAATGTTTACCCTTTGTTTCCTGTTCTGCAACCATGCCTCAATCCATGCCACTATGTTCTCATGAGTACCCGTTGTAATCAAGGCAGGAATGAATTTATCATGCGGTCATGGGGCCGTCATCTTTGGGAGGGTGGTGGGGTGCACAGGGTGTGGAGCAGCCATGATACTGGACTGGGCTTGGAAGTTCGGTGGTTGCCCAGTGTGCTACCAGCTGGCACAGTTTAGGGAGGAGGTTAGGGGATTAGGAGAAAGCAGGGGAAGGGGGCGGTATGGTTGGGGAAGGGGGCTGGGAATCTCCCACGGGGTTGCACCAAGCACTGGGGGTGGGGGCATAGGGAAAGGAGTGCAGGAGAATACTCAGGGGACACATAGGGACCCTGGCAGAGGGGGTCCAAAAGGACACTACCAAGGAAGCAGGCAGGTAACTGGGGACCATCACAAAGGAGGGACGGAGGGACAACATTCTCAGGGAAATAGGCAGATGGCCAGGGCTGGACAGAAGGAAGCAAGGCGTGGAGGTGGATCAGACCTTACACTCAATAACTGCTTCAATTCTCTTCTCCTGCTCGAGGATGAGGGGGGTGATGTAGCCACGACAGGGGTGGTTAGAGACAGAAAGGGAGTGGGGGGCAGGAGGCAGGGGCCAGATAGCAGGAAGAACAGGGGGACCTGGAATGCAGGAAAATGGGGGAGCAGTGAATCAGAGCAGGAGGGGCAGGGGGAAGAGGGAGGAAAGGCATAAGGAGAAGGACTAGTTGGGAGGAAAGGTAAGGAGAAGGACCAGAAGTACAAGGAGGATTCAGTAAAGGGAGCTGAGGGTTTAGGCCAGGGGAGCATGACGAGCAAGGAGGAACTAAATGGAGACAGGAAGGAAGGGAGGACGAGCCAGGCTAGTTTAGCAGATGGAGGAGGACAAGGACCAGTCGCGAGCAGTGAGGGGGGAATTAGCAAGGTACAGAAGAATACTCGGGAGGAGGAGAGGCATAGGATTGGAAGGAAGGGGGTGGCCATGGTAAATAAGAAGGGGGTGGCATGTGGCATGCAGATAGGGGGAGGAACAAGGAGCCGGCTGGGTGGAGGAGCCGGTAGAAAGGATGAGGGACATGGAAGGTGGGGAAATGGAGGAAAAGTAGCGGTCAGAGTGCTCCTGTTGGGGGATTCTATGATCAGGGGTGTCAAATGGGATAGGGAGGGAGAAGCCTGGCCAGTTAGAACAAGATGCTTCCTTGGACTAACGGTGCACAGGGCTAAGCATGAGGTATATCGGCTGGCAAGATTGTGGGGGTTCCCAGACATACTGGTCCACCTGGGTACAAATGACATTGAGGGAAGAAGCAGCTAGAGATACAGGCAAGATTCAGGGAGCTTCGCCAGGGTCTGTCATGACACAGGATGCACAGTTTCCTTCTCAGAAATCCTGCCGGTGCCAAGGGCTAGTGGGAACACAAAAGGAAAAATTAGGGAGATAAACCAGTGGCTCAGGGAGTGGTGTGAGGCCAGGGGGTATGGGTTGATGACGATTGGGAAGACCTGGGAGGATAAGGAGCTGTATGCTAGAGATAGACTCCATCTCAATTTGGAGGAGGGAATCCTTAAGTTGAAAATAGAGGTTCATTGGTGAAAAGTGGGGTTTAAACTTGTGAAGGGGGGTGTGATGGGAGAAAAGGCTGTCAAGGGGGTGCCGATAAAGGAGGGACTCTGTCTCCACCCCCCTGGGGAGCAGGAGGATTGCAGGAAAAGGCCGACTGGCAAAGTGCAGACCAGGGGAAAACAGAATCCCCATGGGAACACGAGCAGGGGAAATGGAACTATAGGGAAAGGGTGGAAGGTAGTCCTGCTAAATGCCAGGAGCTTGGGCAATAAAATGCCTGAGCTCCAGGCGATGCTAACTGAGGGAGCAGTGGATGTGGCAGCGGTCACTGAGACTTGGGCCACTGCAGGACATGACTGGGACCTGAACCTGGAGGGTTACACTATGTTCAGGAAGGACAGGGGGGAGGGAAGGGGAGGAGGGGTAGCAATGATAGTCAAAAACTGCATTGGCATAGGGGGAGTAGAGGAGGCGGAGGGAACCGTGGAGGCGATGTGGGTCACCTTGATAACAAGGGGGCAAGAGAGTAAAAATAGGAGTGGTGTATAGACCCCCTGCCCTGGCGAAGGAGCTGGAGGACAGTCTGGTGGCAGAAGTTGGGAGACACTGCAGACTGGGCAGAGGAACAGTGGTGGTGTTGGGGGACTTAAACATGCCAGGAACAGACTGGGAGACTGACATCCTCTGTGACCAGGGAACAGAGGTTGTTGGATGTCTTTCAAGACGCGTTCCTAACTCAGTAGGTGAGGGAACCGACCAGGGAGGCGCGGGTACTGGATGTGGTCCTGGCAGACAGTGACCAGATTGGGGGCCTGGAGGTAAGGGATCCATTGGTGGGGAGTGACCATGCCACGGTCTGGTTCTGTCTGGACCTAGGAGGGGTAGAAGGCTGCACAAAGACGGAAGTAACTGACTTCAGGGGGGCGGATTTTAAGGAAATGGGAAGGATCCTTAAGGAGCATTTGGATGGGATTGGGTCAGACATGGACGCTGATTATAGGTGGGAAATCATCAGGAGAGGGGTGCAGGATGCTACCAGCACCTGTGCAAGAGTAAGACGAAAATGCGGTAGGGCCCAAAAACCCTGCTGGTGGACCAGGGAGGTCCAGGAGGTGGTGCGGGGAAAGAAGGCAGCCTATAAGGAGTGAAAGGGATCAAGGGGAGTACGAGCTGATGGCTAGAAGGGCCACTAGGGTGGTGAGGGCGGCTAAGGCAAGGAAGGAGCAGAACTTGGCCAGGGAAATTAGGAGAGGGAACAAGGGGTTCTTTAGATACATTGGGGGAAAAACGAAGGGTGAAGGGGCAGATTAGCAGGATTAAATCAGGGGGAGAGATGGGCACAAGACCCGGGAGCAGGCTGAGGTACTAAATGAGTACTTCCACCTCAGTTTTCACTCAAGGAAAATGGGGTGCTGCATCATACATGGGAAGAGACAGAGATACTTGAGGAGGGGGACCTCACCGATCAGCGGGTCTCGGGGAGGCATCACTGGCAGGTGGGGGAGGGCTACAGGGAGAAGAGGCACCGGAAGTGGAAATCACAGCAGAGAGAGTGAGGAAGCCTCGGCTCCTTAAGACGGAGAAAGAACGGGCGGATAAATTACATCCCAGAGTGCTGAAGGATCTGCGGATGTCCTGGCGAAACCCCGATGGAGCTTTTCACCATCTCTCTGAGGACAGGGTGGGTGCCCCAAGACTGGAAGGTGGCGCATATAGTGCCTATCCACAAGGAGGGATCAAGGGAGGTGGCAGGGAACTACAGACCTGTCAGCCTGACATCGGTGGTGGGCAAGGTGATGGAGGGCATTGTCAAGGAGAGGCTAGGGGGGACCTGGATAAGTCAGGGTGCCTGGACGATAGACAGCGTGGATTCATCCCGGGGAAATCGTGTCAGACAAACCTGGCGGAGTTCTATGACTGGGTGACTAGTGCCTTGGACCTGGGTAGACCAGTAGACGTCCTCTTTCTAGACTTCAGCAAGGCATTTGACTCTGTTCTTCACGTGGGCCTGTTGGATAAGCTGGGAGAAATGGGGGTGGGGAACCAGATGATCAGATGGATAGGCAATTGGCTCCAGGACTGGACCCAGAGGGTCGTAGGCTGGCGGATAGTCTCATCCCCAAGGAGGGTCATTAGTGGGTCCCCGAGGGATCAGTCTCTGGGCCCCATCTGTTCAACGCCTACGCCTCTGACAGAAGGACAGGAATCAGGAGTGAGATGAGTCTCTTTGTGGATGACTCAAAACTGGGGGCGGTGGTGGATGGGGAGGAGGGGAGGTGGCCTCAGGGGACCTGAGGCTCTGGAAAGATGGTCTAGAAAGTGGAAGCTGAGGTTCAATGCAGGGAAATCCAGGACTCCACCTGGGGCCAGAAACCCGGCCAAGTGTACACCCGGGGAATGCTACAAGTCTCGATGGCTGAGAGGGACCTGGGGTGGTGGTGGATGTCAAGATGAACAACTCTGAGACTTGTAGGAGGGCAGCAGCCAAGGCCAACAGGATGCTGGGATGCATCGCTAGGGGATCACCTCCAGAAGGAGGGAAGTGATGCCCTCTGTATAACTGCTTGGTGGGGCCGCACTTGAGTACTGCGTGCAGTTTTGGAGGCCACTTAAAGAGGGACATTAACCTCCCTGGAGAGGGTCCAGAGGAGGGCAACCAAAATGATTTGGGGCTTGGGGGACAGGACCTATGAGGAGAGGCTCAAGAGCTAAATATGTACACATTGGAAGAGAGAAGGGACCGGGGACATGATAGAGGTCTTCAGGTACATGAAGAGGGTAAATAGGGAGGAACAGTCAGGGTGCTTCAAGGAAGGAGGAAGGGGCCACTAGAGGGCATGGGTGGAAGCTGGAGGGGGGAAGATTCAGGGGAGAAAGGAGGAGATGCTACTTCACTGAGAGGGTGGTGGAGCCATGGAATGCACTGCCTAGGGGGCTGGTGGAGACAGAGACAGTGGAGGGGTTCAAGAGGGGGTGGGACAGGTACAGGGGAAGGGTTCTGGAAGCAAAATCCAATGCAGCAAGAATATCTGGAACTGGGAAGGGAGAAGCCAGAGAAGGCGAGGGGGGCAGCAAGGTCAGCACCCAGGGTGGGGGTTGACCAAATGAGCAGACACGAAAGACCGTTAGGCCTATTCTGCTGGCATTTTAGTATGTTAGTATTTTGTCAAACACCTTTGTAAAATCCAAAAATACCACATCCACCGGAATACCCGAGTCTAAGCTTTTGCTAACTCTATCGTAGAATTTCAGGGTATTATTTAGAAAAGATCTCCCTTTAGTGAACCCATGTTGAGTGGTATCTCTGCATTTATAAGTATCAGATGTTCTGTGATTATTCCTTCCAGCATTTTACATAGCATATTAGTGAGCCTTATAGGTCTATAATTCGCTATATTCTTCCTGTTTCCTCCCTTATAAAGTGGGACCACGTTGGCCTCCCTCCAAGAATCTGACACCACTCCCTTATCCAGGGATAGCTGAAACAAATGGCATATTGGTGGTGCAAGTTCTTCAGCCATTTCCCTCAACACTCTCGGGTGTAACCCCATCTGGTCCTGGTAATTTATTTGGATTCATATTGCTTTAGCTTTTTACTAATATTCTGTATGTTAATACTTATAGGACTCTTGGTTGGTGGATGATTATTATGAAGCATAGTGCTATTATTTATGTTGAATACCGAGGTGAAGTAGTTATTTTCTATTTCTGCCATTCCCCTATTGCTACTTTCTACTTGTCCATCAGAACTTGTAAATGGACCCATAGAATTTCCTGATTATTTTTTTTTGTTTGTTATTGATAAATGCAAAAAAAGACGCGTAATTATACTTTTTCACCGCGAGCCTAACCTCATATTGTGCTTTAGCCTTTCTTATTTTCTTTTTAACATCTCTCTGCGTCTGCCTATATTTAAAGAAATATGTGCTATTTTTATTGTGATGCAGTTTTTTGAAAAGCTTATGTTTTTTTAAATCATGGATTTGAGTCTATGGTTTAACCAATAGGGGGATCCTTTTCCTATATATTTTCTTCTAGTTGGTATAAACTGATTTGTGAGGCTTTTGAGCTCATCTTCAAGTATATTTCGGAATGCTTTGTTCCAATCCCAGGTCTTTAATTCATGTCTCATAATTTTAAAGTTGGCTTTATTAAAATTTAGTGTTACAGTTTGTTTGATTCTCTCTTGAATAGT